>OX387718.1:17185986-19723462 GCA_947577245.1 Andrena bucephala | reverse complement strand
GGTACCCCCACCACCTGCTCTCAAGGCCCATTCCCCCTCCAGTGATCCAGTGTCACGGTCCCACACCTCCACGAGTCGTGGTCCCCCCCCCTCCCCCCTCGCCTACGCTGCAGTTCCCCTCGGCCGCGCTTCTCCCCCTCGCCTACGCTGCGGTTCCCCTCGCCCCGCTTCACCCCCTCACCACGCGTTGGTCTAGAACCCGCTTACTATGCCTACTAGTAGTATGTAGTACAACAACAACAACAACAACAACTGTCAGCGGCAGCTGCAGATGAGCGACTGATGTGTTTTACGATTATTATACATCGGTATAGTAGTCATAGTCGTAGTCGTTGGAATCACGTGATTTTTCGCACCACGTTCGTCAAAGGGCTGTACTCGACGATGCGATCGTGTATGAGTAGACAATATGCGGTGGTGTTAGCGGGCACGTTGTCTCTACACTCGAAGTAGATTCGCACGTCCTCCGTTGCACTCTTCACCGACTCGTTTTGTCGAGAACAATCTATGGTCGCGATAGGGGCGTATCGCAAAAATTCACCGTGTTCAGCAATAGTTCGCCGTGACCGTAGTACGAACGGATAAATTTCGCGTACATATCATACAGGAGCGCGTATTTAGATTTATCGAAATCCAGGTTCAGGTCGTCGTACAGATACGTCTCGGAATTCAGAAACAATCGTACGTTCGCGAGTTTGCACGGATCGAATCTGCTCACGCTTTTCTGGAGATTATTCTTTCGATCGGTTTGCATAGCGAATATCACGTATCGCGGTTACTCGATCTGCGACGAGGCTTTCACGGTCCACGTGTGTTTCGTAGTCGTTTGCGCAGCAACGGATACTCGTACACGTCCCACGATCGGAAACTCATCGCGATCGGTCGATCACTTTGCAGGAGACGTAGCATCGACAGTTTGTGAGTGTCTTCTAACGCGATGTGCGGCATACGCCATTGTATCTTGTTGATCGTGAGTTTCAACTCGTGTCGCGCGTTCATCACGATGCGTTTGTAATCTTCGCAGAATCCCAGTAACATGTCCATGAGCACGCAGAAATTAAACGTCGCGCTATTAAAAATGTCTTTGTCGTGTGCGATGGTATGATCCCAACCGGCGTTCATCAGCGCTTTGCTCCTGTCGACGGACAACGACGCGTAATGTTTCAACGCGGTGGTGATTCCCGGATTTCTGGAACGATCGATCTCGACTCCGTCCAATTCGTATCGAATCTCGTCGAACATGAACGCGACGCAGTTATTGTACAAGAAAACTCTCGCAGCGGCTTTCACGTCCGCGGTTGTCGTTGCGGCTGCCAACAGAGAGAGCGTCCTTCGACGTAGAGATAACTTTCGCACGGGAGCGTGTACAGATCTTGTTGCTGAATGGGTATTCGTATCTCATCGTTATTGTCGAACGTCGTGTTCGCGTACGGATTGTAAGCGTGCACCTCGATCTTCGTGATACGATCGTCGAAAGTCGGTGTACTCGTCACGTCCAGTATGGTATACATCGTGTTAGACATGTGTGTATACAGGGTGTCCCACCTAAGACTGGACAGCCGGTTTTCTCCTAAACTATTGGAGATAAAAATATAAAAAAAATAGGGAATTGCATAGTTCGAGGGGGCCAATTAATTAGCGCGAACGAATTTTTTTATCGATTATTATTTTAAAAGATACGATGGTCAAGTTCAGTTTTTCAAATGGAACTATTTTTTTTTGAACACCTGAGTTGATAGTGCGTTCCAAGACAAATTCAATAAGCTTTAATGTATACACTTTATTTTCACTGGTTTTTTAAGATATTGCGCTTGCAAATTTACTGATTTTCACTGGAAGAAAACTGTCTGGTATAGCACGGACCGGGAACGGTTTTACTGGCTCCACGGGTGGCACTGCCTTTTGAAATAGATACCTACCTGCCAAAGATCTACGCCAGGCCAAAGGCTGGACAATTTTTTTCCGTCAGAACTGCTACTTAGGTAGGTACATCTGCGGTATCGAGAAGCGCACCGTTACTTTTATTTCGCACTTGCTTCTACGCTTGGATGGCCGGTTCTTTTGGGAGGGATGCAAGTTCGATTGGTTAGGTTAGGAGGAGTGAAAGTTGCTAGACTAAATTTCAATCATAGGGAGCAGATTGTATCAGAACTATTCGGATTTGCATTCCTCACAAACGGCTGCTCTCTTGAAGAGGCCCTCTTCACAGCAATGCCCACCTTCTCTCGCACGGAATACGTTAACGCTTGCTTTTGTTCTGATATTGAAGCTCGTATTTATACTCCAGAGGACCACGCGTCGACAGCGGGCTACCCCTTTCCTTCCTGTGTCTCTCCACGAGCCGTGTTGACGGTGGATTGTAGGAGCGTAGATATCTGGATGCCAGTTATCGAATTCAGGAGACGATAGAAACATTTTATTACAAAACACACATTTACTATAATTAAAGTAAATCGTATTCCTCTCGGGCAGGAGTACTGATAATGATCGAACTTGCGCCCCACTTCGCGCAGACCAATTACACGGAGGGTAGTCGGGTCACACACTGCCCAAATGATACAGGGTAATTCTGGAGCAACGCCCGTCAAGGAGATGCACTGGCACCCCGTGGCGAGGACAGACCTTCGCATTGCCTCACCCGATTTTTATGGTTTTTTTTTCCGGAAAAAGGTACGAATCCTGGGACGAACGTAGCGAATTGAAGTCGACCCTCCGCAGTCGAGGGTGAATTATCCAGTACAGCGTATTAAGAAACCCTTTTCTTCATCGTATCGAAAGGGAAGTGGTGCCAATGGATTCCTTATGTTTTTCTGACGAAAATCATACCAAATGTCATGCAAATCGGACTACTTTGACACAAGCTATTTGTATTCCCTATGTAAAAGTTGTCCGATTTACACGACATTTGTAATGATTTTCCTCGGAAAACCCCAAGAAATCCATCCGCGACACTTCCATATCCATACGATAAAGAATAAAGAATTATTTTATTTCCGAACCAGATACAGGGTAATTAAGGAGCAGCGCCCGTCAAGGAGATGCGGCGGCCTGGTACCCCGTGGCGAGGACAACCCCTCGCAGTGCCTGACCGAATTTTATGACTTTCCACCCGCGGAGGGGTTCGAGTGCCTAATAAGAAGTGAGAAATCTTCGACTTGCGCATTTCTCATCAGATCTTTGCAAAACCGACACCTATCGATTCCTTATGTTTCGCCGATGAAGCTGACACTAAGAACGACGTAATTCGGACCATAATGAAGGAAATTCCATGGAATATTGATTTATATCATTTCAAGCTGACTTGACTTGGTTAAAAATAGTCCGATTTACCTGAAATTTGGTATGATTTTAATCGACGGAACGCCAGGAATTCATTGGCGCCACTTCCCCTTCGATACGATGAAGAAAAGAAGCAAACATTTGAAATTCTGAACATTTCTCGGGTCGAAAGCCATAAAATTCGATGGGCACTGCGGGGTGTTGTCCTCGCCACGGGGTGACGGGCGTACCTCCAGAATTACCCTGATGAAATAGAGGTGGAAGATGCCACATCTGGTTACCAAAAACTACCCGTACTGATCGGCCGCGGTGTCTCGCCAGAGTCGCGGTTTATGAGCGGATTTTCCACGCGTCGGTGGTAGGCAACGGTACATAGTACGGGTCCGAAGTCATCGTACGCACTACCCACCGACAGAGCAATATACGGATTAACTCATACTGGACAATGTCACCACGTTTTTTATTGGCCTTTACAAATTTGGCAAACAGATGTTGTCGAAACGTTCTTGGAGAAATAATAAATTATCGATCGTAAAGAGCGAATGAATTTTCGCCTGGCTCTGAGTCCGCTTTTGTCCCGACGCACGCGAGAAAGATGCCACAAATATAGGAATTGAAAAGTATTATCCACCGTCAATACGCCTCGTGGAGAGACACAGTAAGAAAAGGGGTACACCGTTGAGTGCGCGTGGTTCCGCCTGCATCGTCCTCCTTTCAAATTAAAGACGGATTCCTTATCTCTCGAGTATAAATCCTTATCTCTCGAGTATAAACACGCGTTGGAATTTCAAAACAAAAGCACGCGAGAAGAATTGGGTGCAAGAAAAGGTCGGCCATTGTACCCCGTGGTGAGGACAACCCCCCCCCCCCCCCGCAGTGCCTCACCCGATTGTACGGCTTTTGACCCTCGAAGCGGTTCGAGTGCCTTTTAAGAAGTGAGAAATCTTCGTCTCGCGCATTTCTCATCAGATCTTTGCGAAAACGACACCCATCGATTTCTTATGTTTCGCCGATGAAACTGACACCAAGAACGACGTATTCGGACCATAATGAAGGAAATTCCATGGAATATCGATTTATATCATTTCAAGTTGACTTGACTTGGTTAAAAATAGTCCGATTTACATGAAATTCGGTATGATCGTCATCGGAAAAACGTAAGGCACCCATCGGTGTCACTTCCCTTTCGATACGACGAAGAAAAGAATTTCTTAATACGCTGTAATGGATAATTCACCCTCGACTGCGGAGGGCCGACCTCAATTCGCTACGTTCGGCCCAGGATTCGTACCCTTTTCCGAAAAAAGCCATAAAATTCGATGGGCACTGCGGGGTGTTGTCCTCGCCACGGGGTGACGGGCGCAGCACCAGAATCAACCTTTTTAAGAAATAAAACAATTCGTTATTCCTTATCGTATGGATATGGAAGTGTCGCCGATGGATTCCTTGGGGTTTTCCGATGAAAATCATGCCAAGTGTCGTGGAAATCGGACAACTCTTACATAAGGAATACAAATTGCTTGTGTCAAAGTAGTGCGATTTGTATGACATTTGGTATGATTTTCATCAGAAAAACATAAGGAATCCATTGGCGTCACTTCCCTTTCGATACGACGAAGAAAAGAATTTCTTAATACGCTCCAATGGATATTTCACCCTCGACTGCGGGGGCTCGACCTCAATTCGCTACGTCCGGCCCAGGATTCGTACCTTTTCCCGGAAAAAGCCATAAAAATCGAGTGAGGCACAGCGAAGGGCTGTCCTCGCCACGGGGTGCCAGACCGCCGCATCTCCTTGACGGGCGTTGCTCCATAATTACCCTGTATCTGGTTAGGAAATAAAATAATTCTTTATTCTTTATCGTATGGATATGGAAGTGTCGCCGATGGATTCCTTGGGGTTTTCCGACGAAAATCATTACAAATGTCGTGTAAATCGGACAACTTTTTCATAGGGAATACAAATAGCTTGTGTCAAAGTAGTCCGATTTACATGACATTTGTTATGATTTTCGTCAGAAAAACATAAGGAATCCATTGGCACTACTTCCCTTTCGATACGATGAAGAAAAGGGTTTCTTAATACGCTGTAATGGATAATTCACCCTCGACTGCGGAGGGTCGACTTTAATTCGCTACGTTCGGCCCAGGATTCGTACCTTTTTCCGGAAAAAAAACCATAAAAATCGGGTGAGGCAATGCGAAGGTCTGTCCTCCCCACGGGGTGCCAGTGCATCTCCTTGACGGGCGTTGCTCCAGAATTACCCTGTATCATTTAGGCAGTGTGTGACCCGACTACCCTCCGTGTAATTGGTCTGCGCGAAGTGGGGCGCAAGTTCGATCATTATCAGTACTCCTGCCCGAGAGGAATACGATTTACTTTAATTATAGTACATGTGTGTTTTGTAATAAAATGTTTCTATCGTCTCCTGAATTCAATAACTGGCATCCAGATATCTACGCTCCTACAATCCACCGTCAACACGGCTCGTGGAGAGACACAGGAAGGAAAGGGGTAGCCCGCTGTCGACGCGTGGTCCTCTCGAGTATAAATACGAGCTTCAATATCAGAACAAAAGCAAGCGTTAGCGTATTCCGTGCGAGAGAAGGTGGGCATTGCTGTGAAGAGGGCCTCTTCAAGAGAGCAGCCGTTTGTGAGGAATGCAAATCCGAATGGTTCTGATACAATCTGCTCCCTATGATTGAAATTTAGTCTAGCAACTTTCACTCCTCCTAACCTAACCAATCGAACTTGCATCCCTCCCAAAAGAACCGGCCATTCGAGCGTAGAAGCAAGTGCGAAATAAAAGTAACGGTGCGCTTCTCGATATCGCAGATGTACCTACCTAAGTAGCATTTCTGACGGAAAAAAATTGTCCAGCCTTTGGGCCTGGCGTAGACCTTTGGCAGGTAGGTATCTATTTCAAAAGGCAGTGCCACCCGTGGAGCCAGTAAAACCGTCCCCGGTCCGTGCTATACCAGACAGTTTTCTTCCAGTGAAAATCAGTAAATTTGCAAGCGCAATATCTTAAAAACCAGTGAAAATAAAGTGTATACATTGAAGCTTATTGAATTTGTCTTGGAACGCACTATCAACTCAGGTGTTCAAAAAAAATAGTTCCATTTGAAAAACCGAACTTGACCATCGTATCTTTTAAAATAATAATCGATAAAAAAAATCGTTCGCGCTAATTAATTGGCCCCCTCGAACCATGCAATTCCCTATTTTTTTTATATTTTTATCTCCAATAGTTTAGGAGAAAACCGGCTGTCCAGTCTTAGGTGGGACACCCTGTATATAAGTGATATGTTAGTATGTTACGATGAACCCCAGGGATCATAGGAAATCCGCGTTTCGATAAGTCAACGGTTTGTCGCTTCTTCTTCTTCTTCTTTCGGTTGTTCCCGTCCCGCTCCCTGTCTTTATCAGTGTTGTCGATGGCTGTACTGGCAGGTTTTGTTGATAATGCGTGGTAGAGATCAGAGGAGCGGTAGCAGCGGCTACGGTGAACGATGATGAGTCGTACGTGTGATCGAACACCAACATGTTATGCACTCACGTTATCTTATCGCGCGTATAACGTTCTCAAACGAGACGTTGCCATTTATTACAGAAGATTCCACAAGTAGAGCAGTTTACCCGTGGAATTGTGGGATTAGTTCGGGTGGCGTGCGATAAAGAAATGAATTTCACGAACTAGAGTCCTTCTTGTTAACAATGATAGCTAACAAAGATAGTAACAAAGATAGTTTATTAAAAAAAAAATGGTTATTGACCTTTGGTCGAAATGGAATATAATATTACACTCAGTCGATAAATTAATATAATTGTTTATAAGGTATTCGCGTAACTCCGTATCGGTCGGTATTAAAGAATATCGTTCGGTTTGGGTTTAGACGCTGAGTCGGTAATTAGGAGTATTATTTCGGTTTTTCACGCTAAGTCGATTATAAATAATGTCGCGTTAAGTACAATAAAGGTACGATTCTAAATTGCTATTGAACATAAAGTCTTTGACATGTAGTTTGTATAATGTATAAAACAAGAATTGACGCTAGGTCGATTTAGTAATGGGATTTCGAGAGGATTTCTTCTCTCTAAGTTGTTATGGCTTCCTGTTGCCTATCAGCTTGCCCACGCTTTCTAGGATGGAAGCCGAGGGGCTAGTTAAAGCGGCCTCAGATGGAAGTTGGTAGTTGTATCTCAGGACGTTGATTTTAGATAAACTTCCTTTATATTTTGCGAGACTGAGGGGCTAGCGAAAGTGACCTAGGTCAGGTAGGTTCGGTGGCAGAACCAAGTCTGGTCTCTGCTGCTGGCGAGCCTGTACTTATACTCCTTGCTGGTACTTGGCCCGCGCCAATCACTCGCTGCGCGATCTCGCGCACCAATTAGAATTAATATCCGGTTCGCGCCACTCGCGTACTAGACTCGATTTATTTGGCGTCCGGTTGATCGTGCGGTCTACGCACGCGCGCTCGGTTCACTCGCGGCACTGAGTTCACTGTTTGAATAGGCGTCTATGCGCATGCGTTGCGCGTCACAAGGTTCTCTCGCGAGCTGTTCGAACGCGCTCTTGCATGCGTGGTATACTATCTTAGGTATAATATGAACGAAATTAACAATATGTATGCAAACAAAAGGAAAAATTTATGGCGGTAGGTAGCGGTACGTTACACGCGAACGCCATTGCACGTGCAAGCGAATCGTTATTTCCTCTCCGCGAAAATCTATAGGGCGATCGTATTCATCAACGATGCGTACCGTTAGATCGTGTATCGCTCGTGCAACGATCGGCAGGTAAATGACGTGTCGCGGAGTTTCCGATATCTTATATCCTGGGGGCATGCGAGGTGAAAATTCGTGAATCGTGTGTACCGGTTTGTCGTTACTGTGCGCACCGGTAGTGACGTTGCACGTTACTCTGATCACGTTAACGGTTATGATGACTCGTGCCAGATTCTCGGCACTTAGACACGCGTCGGGGAAAATCCTAACAACGAGCCCACGTTGTTCGGTTTCGTAAAGTCTACGCAGAACGAGCAGTACAGCTCGCTTTTCATGGTGTTGTTGTTAGCTCGTAGCACTAGTGGATACTTATCGTCGTCGTCGTTGTTCCCGTTGTCACCGCGTGTTCGAGGATATCGATCGATTAATCGTTGCTTCAAGTACTTGGTGATAGCGTCTAATTCGTAGGAACCATGGGGGATCGTAATGGATTCGCGAGCGACATCGACGCTGGGGATTGCGGTGTTCTTGTTCGCGACGAAGTAGAATGTATCGTTGCTCGAGTCGATGTTCGGTATCGTGTGAAACGTCTCCAAGTCGGCGAGTCCTAGTTCGTACTGCCCGTCGCTCAAATCTATCGGTGGAAAATAATTAACCGTGAGCACGCTGCTCCGACCCGTTAACGTGAGCGTGAGCGACATTTTAGAACCACTACCACCACCGCTGAGGGTTACGTTAGCGAGACTGAGAGAGAGAAAGTGACTCGAACGTACGGTTGCGCATGAATTTATCTTGGGTAGTGTCGAGGTCAAAATTCCAGAGCTTTTTGTCCCAGAAATTGTACGCACAAGTGACCGCAATTGGTCTGGCCGAAACATTGAAAGCGATCGTGATTATACTTGATCGTAGATGGCGTTCCCCGTCCGAAATACTCGATCAGTTACGCGGGCGGTCGCAAATTCCCAAAACTATCGAAATACTGCACGCGCGATCCGCGTTTCGCATACGCCAGCCAGTGCGTGCTTTCGCCGCGATTCTCGTCAAGATTCGCGATACCGCATTCGTTCGGTCGTACATGCGCTGGGAGCGTGTCACGCATAAACACCCCCCGAAAGAACGGTACGTCGATGCACTCGCACTCTAATTGCAGATTAGTTATAGGTTGTTGACGCTGATGACGTGTTATCGCCGCAAGCCCGGTCGAGCGGAGTTTTTTTTCCTCCGTCGTCGTCGTCGTCTCAGGTTCATGCCGGTGTTACGCGCCGCGGCCTTTAGTGTTCGACCGGCACGATTTATACATGCAAATTCGGATTAGGGGTATCCCACAGTCGTTAGACTATCAGAAATTGCAGTATCGGATGTATTTTGTAAGAAAAGCAAAGAAGCTCGCCGCACTCGTAACAGTCAATTATTTAAATTTTAAATATCTAAGTACCTTATCCGAGGGATAAGGGGTAGATTTTGGGATCGTTGGTGCTCTAGTCCCATACAGGTCTTTTCAATGGAATCAGATAGGTAATTAAAGAGTAGAATGGAAGCAAAAGAACATAACAATATGGTAAAGATCAATCAGTCGTTTTACAGAACAAAGGTAATTATATAATCAGACATAATTCCTGACTAGGGGAATCCCACAGTCGATTGACTGTCAGAAGTTATCGTTAGATACGTATTAATTATAACAATGTAATAAAGTGTACAGAAAGAGATAAGAGGTGCAACTCACCAGACAGTCACAATATTGTAAGTGTAAATGTGTTTTAAATTTCCTTTTTGGAAGTTGAATAGTTCTTTGTCGCTGATAAACTTTGAAGTGTGGATAATTCTGAGTCGTTGATAAACCTTGTGACGTAGCGTCCCAGTGCGAGGAAGCAAGCGCGCAGCGGTGCAACCAGGAGTGAGTGAGAAGCCGAACGCACGGGCGACCGCGACCGAACTTCGCCGAACCGGGCCGAAGCGCACCGGTCTCGCGACGCGTCAGAGCGATGACGCTCACTCCCACCGCGCCGCTAGATCGCGTCGCTTTCTCGCAGCTGGAAATTTCCAAGAACCGAGACATAAGCCCCGACGCGACGGAGGACCGGCAGTTCCGGTCGGGATACGGACCCCTACTACCAGACCTGCCTGGATGTTGCCCGGTGCAAGTATTGGTATCCGAACAACC
Organism: Andrena bucephala; assembly: GCA_947577245.1. Taxonomy (NCBI): domain Eukaryota; kingdom Metazoa; phylum Arthropoda; class Insecta; order Hymenoptera; family Andrenidae; genus Andrena; species Andrena bucephala. Next base: position 19,713,291 of record OX387718.1, on the reverse strand, counting down.
GCCTCTTTCCTCTACCGCTTCTAAACAGAGACGCCCGGACGCTGCCCGGTCTCTTTCCTCTACGGTTCCGAAACAGAGACGCCCGGACGCTGCCCGGTTTCTTTTCTCTACCGTTCCGAAACAGAGACGCCCGGACGCTGCCCGGTCTCTTTCCTCTACCGTTCCGAAACAGAGACGCCCGGACGCTGCCCGGCCTCTTTCCTCTACCGCTCCGAAACCGAGACGCCAACGCCCGAAATACCGCGAGCCGAATCGCGACGGCGAAATCACCTAGCTTTACACCCTTATGTAAATAGTGTACATATCCAACCCACGGAAATAAAAAAAGTAATTTTTAACAAGAGGAGTTCAGCAAACACTGGCATACCGACTGACTGCATCCTCTCCAATCCCCGGTGTGACGAGTGTCACAACCTAAATCAGAAAAAGGAATGAGACGCGAACACGCACACACTTGATTATAGGATGGAATAGACACGAGTTGAATTATAAAATGAAACTGAAATAATAGTAACTTTAATTGAGCGAAATGAATGATAATTTAAATTAAATCGCTAATAGAATAATATATCCCCACAAAAAACTTCAAAAAAGTAACAAAATTACGCCAAGTACATGAAAAATCAAATAAATCACAAAAAATAGAAGGTAATAATTACAAAATAAAAAAAGATGTGAAATCAGAATGAGCTGCCAGTACATAAAGATGCTTTCCAACTGCGCTTTAGATGACACAACTACATATGCACAGCTAAAATTCCATTACTCATAATGGCTATATATACAAAGAAAAAATGTATTAAATAATATTAAGCAGATATATTTTTATGCAAATAAATATTTTAATACGAATAAATATTTTATTCAAAATACTTGGCGCTGCGCAACCGAAAAAATGTTAATTGTCTTACAATTAGTATTAATAATTTACAATTACTCCCTTACAATCTAAAATACATAAACATATACATACACATATTAGAAACGCAGTCAGATTTATTCTACATATATTTAATTCTAATATAATACGTAGCATATGCACACGCACACACACAGTTACGAACGCACCCACAAGAAAGAAAAAGATTGATGCAATTTATACATGTTTATTCAGTTTAGCAACACCAATTCGGGGCGCAGCGCCAAGTATTTTGAATAAAATATTTATTCGTATTAAAATATTTATTTGCGTAAAAATATATCTGCTTAATATTATTTAATACATTTTTTCTTTGTATATATAGCCATTATGAGTAATGGAATTTTAGCTGTGCATATGTAGTTGTGTCATCTAAAGCGCAGTTGGAAAGCATCTTTATGTATTGGCAGCTCATTCTGATTTCACATTTTTTTTTATTTTGTAATTATTACCTTCTATTTTTTGTGATTTATTTGATTTTTCATGTACTTGGCGTAATTTTTTTACTTTTTTTGAAGTTTTTTGTGGGGATATCACTTCTTTCTTCAAAGATTAATTGTACTATTATTTGCAAATTCATATTCATACACACGTGTTAATTGTTTATTTATTCAAGATTTTTTCGGAATTGGTCTTATTAGAAAGCTTATATGCGGTTTACATAAGAAAAATGCCTTTAAATTTAAAAAATATTGCAGGGGTGATAAGATATAATGAAATAAGTTTCAGAATATTTTCGCGACGAGTAAAGGATAGCGGTAGCGACAGTCGATACGAATATATGCAGGGCTCGGAATTTCGGATTTCGGAAAATGGAGATACATGGCAGGGGCAGTCGACATTCATATACAGGGTGTCTTTTACGTATACAGGGTGTCTTATATGTACATAGTACAGGGTGTCTTTTCTTTCATGTACTTGGCGTCGAGACGCTACCGCGTCTTTAGATTTTGTAAGCAAGTTTAGTAGAATGAATTGTTTCGCAAAGTTGAGTCTTTCACGCGGTTACACAGTAGACTGGAGAACTCTATCTCTAAAACACATGCGGACCCACAATGACACGCACCTCGCGATTTACCGTCACAGAGTGTCGCAGCTTCACGCTCTCGGCAGCGGCCAGAGTGGGTCCGCGTCGAAAAGGCTTACGTTGCATTTTATCGCTCGGCCACGCTACTATGGGCTCCTCTACTTAACGAGGCGGTGTGTGCGTGTGTGCTCACGTCCATCCATCAGACTCTTGATTCAAATATATAATCGATCTTTACGGAATATTCGTATGCACAGGAAAACATAACATCCCACATCTCGGAAACCATACAATTTCACACAGCTGAGGGCCCTCCCCCAATATTCATAAATTCATATACACAATTTCTGACTAGGGAAATCCCACAGTCTTTAGACTATCAGAAATTGTGTTAGGTATCCAATTTTAACAAAACAATTCGTAATTAATTAATACATGCTCCGAAACGTGCGACAAAACCGTGGGAAGGCGCGGTTCCCCGCACCGGATGTAGAGTATACAATTCCGTCAATCTTCTAAGAAGTGATCCAGTCTGCGCATTCCTGATGTAGCCGTTAGTGATTATGTTACAATATTTAACGCAAAGGTGTTCTGAACGAGGGTTCTCCCACAATGCTGCAAGGCATTGTTGAAACGCACCCCTGCAGCTTACACAGAACGGATTCGGCACAACAGGAGAACCACTGGGTCTTTTCGAACGCGACTCTCTGGTGAGAACGCCGCAGCTTCAGTACCGCCTTATCTTTATCGCGGAACGGCAATACGCCGAGGCGACGACGCTCCAAGAAAGGGTTTTTTGTTCTAGCAAAATATTATTAATTAATAGGCAGGAGTATGATCAACGAGGGATTTCCCATAACGCTAAGCGTTGTTGATGCATACCCTGACTAAAAGAAAAATTTTATGTTCCGAACGTAACACCGGTACCGCCCTTGTACGGTGTCAGATACATTCCTCGCCCTTCCATCGCCCGATTATGACGCAACGTTTCTTCCAGCTGTTTTCGCGCAGCCTTCGCGTCCTTGACCGCTTTGGTGATACCCGCCGCTCCACCGGCTAATGCCCCGATAGCCGACAGAGCAGGCAGAAGAAGCGGAAGAAAACCTCCGCGTTTCGCTACCGGTAGGATACGGCGTTGTCCTCTGGACTTGCGTTTCCGTCTCGTAGTTCTTCTTCCTCCTTCTCCTCTTCTTCTTCTTCTCACCCATACCGAGTTTTGTCTTTGCTTTCATCACGGTCCCCACTCCAGTCGCCGATGCTTTTTCACAGAAAGTCGCGTCGTTCGCGAACACTCGTTCCCGCGCTCGTTCGGCTAACGCGCGATCCGCCTTGTGTCGTCCCTCCAAATCCTTTCGACGAGAGTACGCGATATCGTGCTCCCGGCAAGCGGCGTCCAGCGGATTTATACCTTCGTCACCGCGAGCCAATTGCTTCAGCAAACGCGTTCCGGGTCCGCAGAACTGATATCCTGAAATGTGTAGCTCTATCGGTAAACGGTTTATGATATCGTTAACCAGTCCCGATCCTATCTTCTTCTTCTTCTTCTTCTTCTTCTTCGTTGTTGGTCTACGCGTTACCGCAACCATACATGTGAAAATGCAGATACACAGGGATGCAAGGGCAGTCATAAGTCTGCCCTAAGTTTTCAATGTGTTCATTAACGATCTCGTTGATGTATTCTTGGGTACTCATTTTTTGTTGTATGCGGATGACCTCAAGGTCTTTAGAAAAATCCAATGCCAGAATGATGCGGCCATCATACAGGATGACCTGGATAGGTTTACGCGATGGTGCATTACGAATGGTTTAAGGCTCCACACATCCAAGTGTGTGGTGCTTAGGGCCTCGCGTGGTGCCTATAGTTTAAACTTCCCTTATAAGTTAGCGGGCGATACGCTTATAGAGGTGTCGGATGTTATTGACCTAGGGGTTTCTATAATGCCGTGCTTTGACTTCAGGAACCACTATATGCGATGTACTGGAAAGGCACTAAGAACCTTGGGATTTATTTCCAGATTTGCGAGACACTTTCAAAATATTGAAGCAATCAAGCTACTTTATGTTGCCCTCGTTAGACCTCATGTTGAGTACGCTTCAGTCATTTGGAATCCGAAGCATAGCAAATATTGTAGGTTGATAGAAAGAGTTCAGCATAAATTTTTGCGGTTCGCGGCTCGAATTATGGGATGCCCTATGGATCGTACTGACCATAACTACTGCCTGATAATGGCTTCCCTGAATATCCCTGCTCTCGTTAATCGTAGACGAGTAGCGGATATGATGTTCTTGTATAATGTCCTAAATGGTCATATTGACTGCTCAGCGTTAGTTTCCTCTATTTCATTCAATGCACCTCAGAGGCACTTGCCATCTAGGCCCTTATTCGTCCCGAGACTTCCCCAGTATCGACACTACTCTGTAGACCCCATAAATCGTGCCATGAGCGTGGCTAACCAGCACTTCATTGATATTGACCCTTTTAATTGTACTCGTAGTTCGTTCCGTTCCTTGTTATACAATTTGTCTTGTAACATCGATGTTGATAATTCTTAGTAATTCTCTGTATTTAGCGCTATTCTTTGTAATGTGATGCTATTTTTATACCTGTAAACTATGGGATTTTGTCTCGTTTATATTATTATAATAATAATAATAATAATAATAATAATAAGTAGATAGCGATCGGTTCGAGGAGCGCTACGATTCTGATTCGCTCGACAGGTATCGCGGGTATAAATAGCAGTGGCGGTACGGTTTCGGTAGGTAAGAGAGAGAGCATGCGATTCGGGAAACAACCGAACGCTATTCGCGTGACCGCGAACAGGACGTTGGAGGATTTGGCGTGGGAGGAGAGTCGTTCGCTCAGGCACGGTTCGTTGTTGCCGAACAGCGTGCGAGCCGTGATCTGCGGTCCGTCCGGGTGCGGGAAAACGAACGTGCTTCTCAGCCTGCTGGAGAGTCCGAACGGTTTGCGCTTCGAGAACGTGTACGTGTACTCGAAATCGTTGCGACAACCAAAATATCGGTATCTGGAACGAGTGTTGTCGCGCGTCGGCGGACTCGGATACTTTCCCTACTCGGACACCACCGAGATCGTCCCGCCAAGAGACGCTCGACCCGTGTCGATCTTCGTATTTGACGACGTGGCGTGCGACGAACAGACCGCGATTTGCAAATACATCTCCATGGGCAGGCACGCGAGCGTGGATTGCTTTTATCTGTGTCAATCGTACGCGCGAATACCGAAACACTTGATCAGAGACAACATGAATTTTCTCGTGCTGTTCAAACAAGACGGAACGAACTTGCGTCGCGTGTACAACGATCACGTAAACACGGACATGACGTTCGAGGCGTTCAACGACCTGTGCGCGAGATGTTGGAGACGACGATACGACTTCGTGGTCATCGATAAGGATCGTGCCATGTACGATGGCCGGTATCGACGATGATTTAACGAGTTCGTGGTAGCTCGCGAACCTCAGTAGATCGCGAGTCCTTCCTCGAGCAACACCAGGATGTCTAACGAAGTAGCGACTAGTGGTGTCAATATGGAGATCGCGCAACAGCAACAACAACAACAACAACACCAACAAGTGAAACAGAAACGACGTCGTAGACAACAGCCTGGAAACGACGAGACGAAGAAGAAAATTGCTAAAATCAGCGACGTTATACGAAAGAAATATATGAGCCTGAAACTCGGTAAAATGGCGACGAAAGCTGCTGCGGAGGAGAGCGCGCGTTCGATCGTCGAACCGCTGAAACACTTGGTCGAGAACACTGCGACGTTGAAAACGATTCCAGCGATACCATCGAAGCCACGACCATCGCTCGTCTAGGGGAAACAGCAGCAACAACAACAACGTTTGAAGAAGAAACGATTATCCTTTACTCCATCCACAGCCGAAGCGACGATACGTCCCGAAACGACTCCGCTTCCGGATTTGAACGACGACGAGGACGACGATGACGACGACAGCGCCGACTACGAAACAACCGAGGAACATGACCATGGTGAACCGGATGAAACGATTCGAGAAGTTCTCGATCCAAAAACCACCACAGTCTACAACCTCGACGCATACACCCGAAACGCTAGCGGACCGCTGTCGCGCGAATATCTGCACTTGTTCTTCACCGACACCAAGAAACGGATCGACAACGTGTACGGCGTGTACCTGGACGACGACGAACAGCTGATGATCGGTGATTCCGTGCTCACTATCGGCGAGAACGACGCCGTCAGCGTGAAGGGCAAGCGATACGCGGGTACTCGAGGCTTGTACGAACTGCTGTTCAAGCGAATACCTGACGAGCAGGCGTACACGAATACCGATCTCGACGCGTACCGCGACATCTTGCTGTCGACGAACGCGCATCGACGGGATCATTCGACTAGCAAGCCTACGCTAGGCAACAAGGGCTACAAGTACAGGAAGATCGTGTCGTTGTTGATTAGTGGAGATCGCAACGTCGGCGGGATCACACACGAAGATCGACGATTACCCATCGACGACGCGATGACGGTTACCGATAACGCGATCGATTACGTGTACTGGGACGATCCGAACGAATTGGTCGATAGACTACGATTGCTCGTGGCGTCGCGCGACGCCGGTCACACCGGACACGATAACGAGATTGCATCCATCGTGGAGGAACTTCGCGAAGCCGGTATCATCGTAAATTCTCGTTCGCGAACACCGCCCCTCAACATGTCGGTGAACAAGTTTGGATTATCATTGCACGGCACCGACGACCACAATCAACGCGTGGAGACGATTCGCTCGCGGAATCTATACGTCGCGCGATACGTTCGGGAGAACGCGCTGTGTCTGGCCAACGATCGGTCAACGTTCGACGCGATGGAACGCAAGATGCGTCGCGTGGCACATCCGGAGGAGGATACCGACGCTGCGACGAAACGATACGTGGACGACATGGAACGTACCATCGGACGTGCTCTCGACACTATGGAGGAAGACATGTATGCAGTGACGACGAGGCGACTGGACGCTTTGACGACTGTGATAAATACTGCGATGGATGAACGTATCCGTGACCTGGAGAAATTGATAAATACCACGATTAAATGACGCTTCGATCACTTGAGGGAGAGACTCGACGCGCTTGCGATACCAATCACGGAAATATAGAAACGCAAGGAAGCGACATAATGAGCAACGATTACGACGACAACAAACCCCGCCAACACCGCACAGTGGGACAAAACGACCCGACGGCGATCAAAAATTCATAACTTTGGTTCTGGTCTAGATATTTTAATGAAATTGGGCTCAATTTAACCGCAAATTTACGGCCCTTACGTTGTATTAATATAAGTGATATTAACCCACGGAGGCCCGTGCTTGGCCCCTGTATTTAGACTCATGTTTTCGAAAAGTGGGACTACTGGCCAATTACAATACAATTTTATTAACATACTTACTAGTTACTGTATTATATTGTGGTAAACACCGTTTTTTAATATCTGCTGTTGTTTTAATGTGATCAGTGCTCAAATTTTGCCAAAATCGCCAAAGTTAGAAGCTTATCAAAAACTTTTATGTTTCCCACAGTTTTTATTCACGATTCTAAAAAATTTTTCTTTGAGAGTTGCAATTTATGTTAGTTACAAAATTAATTACACAGCTATATATTTTATTAAGGCCATACATTCGGGTAAAATGTTAACAAACTTTTTATATAATTTTAAAAAATTGCAACCATTTGCAATGGGTGTAATTCATATCATCTGAAAGAATGAACCCTTCTCTCTTAGAAACAAAAAGATTTCTTTTTGTTTCTAAGAGAGATTTTTTTGTTTCTAAGTAGCCCCACTTTTCGAAAACATGAGTCTAAATACAGGGGCCTAGCTCGGGCCTCCGTGGGTTAATAGCACTTATATTAATACAACTTAAAGGCCGTAAATTTGCGGTTAAATTGAGCCTAATTTCATTAAAATATCTAGACCAGAACCAAAGTTATGGATTTTTGATCGCCGACGGGTCGTTTTGTCCCACTGTGTACCGTACGTGTTTCGAGTGCCTGGTACAGTACCTGCTGCTGGTCGTGGAACGTTACCGCCGCCGCCGCCATCACCGCTATGGGTACGAGTAAGGAGCGAATACAATTGGTCGACGAACTGCACGCTACCGCGTGACGAAATTTCCTGCGGAGACGCGTTGTTACTCGAGGCTACGACGATCTTTGGCAGGCAGATTTGGTGGAAATGCGGGCGTACGCGACCTACAATCGTGGTCACAACTACATACTCACGATCATCGATACGTTCAGCAAGTACGCGTGGGCCGTGCCGGTGAAAACGAAAAGCGGGCGCGACGTGACCGAGGCGTTCGCGACCGTGTTGCGACGAAGCGGTAGATGTCCACGAAACCTACAAACCGACATGGGAAAGGAGTTCTACAACGCGGACTTCCTCTGGTCCATCGTCCGCCGGCAAGGAGTTCGCGTTCGACTTGGACACCGTTGCCTCGTCCAGCCATCGGAATCCGCCGCGCGGCATCGCCTGAGACATCGCCCATCCGTACAGGTTGTTCACGTCGAAGTACATCAAGTACATGGATGGTTGCGACGCGTCATACATCGACGTAGGCAGGTACTTGTTGTTGGCGCGCGCGTACCTGTGCGAGCACTAGCTCAGGCCACCGCGTATACCACGCTCCACGAACAACAACATGTCGACATCAGTGAGCAGTTCCAATTCGATACGCGTGTATTTTAGCATCGCGTCCCACGTGAACGCCGGTAACGTATAGTAATGCGCGGGGTCTAGTTCATAGTTCGCGATAGAGTCTATACGAAAGTTTTCAAACACGTCCGCGAGCAACAGCACGTCAGTCTTCAGGTACAAATCACTGTACTCGCCTAATGTCTGTATACGAAAACTGTTCCACACGTTCGTTGCGTGCGCGTAATCAGACTCCGACACACCACTATCGTTCAGTCGATTGTAGAACGCGTTACGAGGCGGTAGTCGCGTGTCGTTCAACTTGTCGTACGACGCCACGTAATCGTACGGAAAGACCCCCTTTCTGGTGAGGAGATCGAAGTGTTCGTCTGGGAGATGTTTGAACTCGCGTCGTAGAATCGTCAGTCGCTCTTTCCCGAGATCCGACGCGAGTTTCTGCAGACTCGTTGCCAAGAATTTGAACGAATCGACGAATCGAAACTTCAACATTTTTCGCCAATTCTTGCCAGCGCCCCTGAGGTCCTCCACGTCCTTCGAAAACGAGATGTACCGTTCTTTCGTTAACGGTAGGAGGCTGATCTTTCCATTGAACGCGTTTGCCAACTCCTTGATAACGAAGTGCGCGTCGTAGCCGGACAGGTTGTGGAACACCACGGGTATCGTGCACGAACGGTAGTGCGCCGCACCCCTGTACTCGCCTGTCGAGTGGCAATGATCGCGCAGTTTCCTATCGTCCTCACCTCGGTCAAAGGGTCCTCCGCACACGTGGCACGCGGTCGCCCCGTGAAAACTCCTCCACTGTTACTGCGTTAACGGTGCCATGGGTTTCTTGACGCACAACCACGAGTATGCAACGTTCGCAAATTCACGCAGTTCACGCACAAACCACTGAACACAATCTGTATCAATGTACGTAGTATCCTACGCTGTGAGCTTTGTGGCGTTGATACTCGTACGTGCAACGACGATGCTCCATCGCTGGCTGCTCGATGTCCTCCAGCAAACACTCAAAGTCCGCGTAGATGACGAACGGTACGCGTTCCTTGCGTTCGTGATGCTGGAACTGCAAAATTTATCCTGGTACCGCTTCGAATCCTTCGGATCTTGTACTAGCAGCACGTTCGCGTGTCTCCTTTCCTGCTGGTTGCTGGACACGCGTAGTGGTACACAACCGTCCTCGTTGGACCACAGGTAAATGTTCACAGATATGTTGTTGGCATCCTCGAATTTCTGTACCTGGTCCACGGACATGGGGAGTCTCACACCATCCGTATGGAGCACCGTCGCATAGGATGGATATGACGTAATCCTGTCCCCGTGTGTAGTAGCCGGAAACAGACTAGCAACGACTGACCACAAAAAGCACGTGTTGTCGTTGCACCGAACGTTCACCACCGCTTCTTTCGTTGCGACCGCTCGCGGAAGCGGCATGTCACACCCGGCGCGCAATGGATTATGTTTGTTTATGTTGATCATGAGATTCTGTACTGCTCGTAAGGTCCATCCACTCTCGCGCTCCTGAAACTCCTCCATCGCGATCAACGTCGGAGCGATCACTTGTTTCGCGTACCACTCGCGAACATTCGACGATATAAAGAGTACTTAGTTACACGTCGCGAAACTCTTTAAGTCCGTCTCGTCCCGCAACATGAATTCCGCGTTGAGAACGGTGTTCACTGATACACTGCGATGCTCCGTAATAGCGTTTATAACGCGCGAAATCACCGTTCGACGGGCATTCTGGAAGAATTTGCGTGGATCGACGGCCCCTAGGTTTATCACCGCCCGGTCAGCAAACGCTTCTCGAACGCGGTTTCCAGTTCCTCCCACACGACCTTGGGTGATGTCACTCGAGTGGCGTATCCACACCCTACTCGCGATAACCGTCCTCGCACTATCGCACTCAATGTTTTTGTTCGCGCGAGCAACGACACCATCCGCTGCTTCTCCCACACCGGCACGCGTTCGCCTCGTTGATACGCGACGATGTGTCGTATGGTATCGTCACACCTGTCCACCCAATCGCGGAATTCCGCGGTGGTCCTCAAAAGTTCGGACATCCGAGACAACGTCAAAAACGCGTTCTTGAACGTTTCCATGTTCTCGTTCTTTACACGTACACAATCACTTGCAAAAAAGACTCTTTCCGACGCGTTACCATTCGCAACTTTGTCCTGTCGAAGATGCGACCTTCTTTAGGGCAGGAATGGCTTGAAGGGTCCCTTATTAGGTCCCGGAAAGGGAACACCCTGGATGAAACTTCCAGAGTAAACTCGGGCGCCCAGGCACAAGAGCGAGTATTGGAATAAGTATGAAGAGCCGAATAGCACAACTCAAGAAAAACAGTAACTTCAAGAGCGAGAGAAGACACGTCTGTACGCTACGAATTCAACACTGAGACTGGTATTCGAGAGTGACGGTATATGATCTGCCCGACTCTCTTATAGGCATGACTGCTGTATCCCACCTGCGAGAAGCGCTCGGCCCGGTCGCCGCCTGGCGGCCGCGTACTATTCATCGCGAGCCGGCTTAGTGATAACTTATTTATGTACATATGCGTCTTTAAGACATCTATACGCAGCCGGTTAAAAACGTCTTGGCATGGACATCTTAGAGACAACTTACTGTAGACTGACGTCTTACAAACCTCTCAACACCGACGTCTTAAAGACATCTTGACGCAGACGTCTCAAAGACGTCCTAAACGCGTCTTAGGACAGACGTTTCAGAAACGTCTTAGGACAGACGTTTCAGAAACGCCTTGGCACAGACGTCTCAAAGACGACTTAAAAACACAGACCAGAAATAACAGTTATTTTTTTAATTTTGTCGAAAAAAATCATTGAGAAAAAGTTAATTTTTATTTAAATGGAAGTCAGTCTTCATTAAATACTGCATAAATTTTCTAAAAAATCAAGTGATTAAAAAATATTAAGATTGATGTGTTTTGATTACTGATAACCATTATTGTCAACGGAAATATTTTTTGGTCTCTAATAACCATTATTGTCGACGGAATTTTTTTTTGTTACTAATAACCATTATCGATGACCAGAATTTTTTTTGGTTACGAATAACCATTATCATTGACGAGAATTTTTTTTGTTTACGGTGTAACCAATATATATTGCGGGAATTTTTTTTTTTGGTTACGGCGTAACCAATATATATTATGGGAATTTTATTTTGGTTACGATATAACCAATATGAATTGCGGGATTTTTTTTTTTTTTTGGTTACGGTATAACTATTGAACTATAGAATATCTGGAATGCAAATACGGTACGGAAAACCCCGGACTGGCTAGGCCAAGAGAGATAGTGGCATTGAATGGGTGTCTATCCTGTATTGTACACCATCCTGTAGTAAATGTAGTTCTATCCTGTAGTAAATTTGAGTATAGGCAGGTATACACGTATCTGTAAGAGTGAAACAGCATCCCACGCTGTGCAACTATCTCTTTTCAACAGCGCGTCACGGCTCCTAATACCCACAGTTCGCAATCCAGATATTCTGTAGTTCAATAGTTATACCGTAACCGAAAAAAAATTCCCGCCTATCATATTGGTTATATCGTAACCAAAAAAAAATTCCCGCAATAGATATTGGTTATATCGTAACCAAAAAAAAATCCCGCAATATATATTGGTTACGCCGTAACCAAAATAAAATTCCCGCAATATATATTAGTTACGCCGTAACCAAAAAAAAATCTCGTCAACGATAATGGTTATTCGTAACCAAAATCATTTAAACAAAAATATTAATTCTTATGCCATAACTTTTAAAATTTAGGTTATAACAGTTAGGGTCCCTGCTTAAAAACGTCTGTAGACAGACATCTTAGAAACGTCTTGACGCCGACGTCTTAAAAACGTCTTAAAAAGGTCGTAAAAAAGACGTCTTGTCACAGACGTCGTAAAGACGTCTTAAAGACGCCTATGACAGACGTCTTAGAAACGTCTCGACACCGACGTCTTAAGACGTTTTAATAAGGTCGTCAGACGTTCAGACCAAAAACAGACGTAAAATGGACGTCTTTAAGGGGGTAGACACGTCACGTGACCTGGCCGATTCGGCAGGTCGGTATTACAGCAGGTTTTTTCTGCACAGAAATGGTAATACCGATAGATCGCCGATTGCCCGGTAAACGCGAGAGGGAGCTGTTTGCTATTTCCGTATTTTATTCTGAATAAGGAAAGAAATTCTCAGCTGTTGCGTTGTACTTATAAAAATTTAAACGGAAGTCGGCTGGTACTGCAAACATAGAAAATTCATTGTACATTTTAATTACTTGAAATGTGCTTATGCTACAATATTCTACGTTAGCAGTAAGGAATTATAAGTGAAAAGGGAAAATAGATGAGGGGATGTCCCCAGAAAATGAAGTTTGTTAGGTTAGACATTTTTTTACTTGCAAAGCACCGAAACAGAACAGTTATCACAGAAATTATCAACAGAAGCAGTTATGAACAAACATTATATATAAAATTGTAAGGAATCGATTGACGTCACTGTTGCAAAGATCTGATTAGAAATTGCAGAACATCAGATTCGTCACTGCTTAGCGTGCAACATTGTATAGTCCCGCTGGTTTCGAGCGTCGAAGCCCACGAAACTCAGCGAGACACATGATTGTTGGCGAGCATCGCGTTTGACGATTCTAGCTACAGAATCACCCCGTATAAATGCTAAGAAACGATAGTGTGAAGCGGCGTGCGTTTCAACTGCACATTGACAATATCGTAGATTCTAGGGCCTAGAATATTAGCTCCGTATTACGATGTTCTTCACCAGAGCACTGCATTACTGATGAAAATGATGCCAAACATGGAGCAATTCGGTCTATTTTTAGTGAACGTAGTGTGTGTGTCCTAATCATGTATTCATAAGAAAAAATAGACCGAATTGCTTCGCGTCTCGACTCATTTTCGTGGACATAAACTCACGAATCCATCGGTGGTAACACTCTTATCAAGGTGTAGTGAGAAATATGAACAATTTCATATTCAGTACTGGATGACTCAAGTCGCCGTCGACCGAGGGCCCTAATAAATGTGCATTTATTTGAGAAACCAAAGCCGTGTCACTCGTGACACCTACTCGCGAACAGATACATATATGTATGTACGAGAAGAAGTAATGCAATTTCCCGATGACTTGAAGCAACATTTCAATAGGTAAATGCATGAAACTCTGGGATCAGGAATTCCCAACCAAGTGATGCATATGTAAGAACTGGCGAAATTCAACAATAGTTTGTCGTCTAAATTTTACAATTAAAGTATTTATTTGACGCGAATATACATATGTAAAGTTTGTCAGCAAAGTCTTTCTCGATTTGAGTTCTATAGAAGGCTGACTTTCCTTCGCCATGCAAAGTCCTCTCTTGTCCTTCACGCTAGCAATCATGCAACTCGCTGAGTTTCGTGGGTTTCGACGCTCGAATCCAGCGGGGCCATACAATGTTACGCACTAAGCAGTGACAAATCTTCAGTTCTGCATTTCTAATCAGATCTTTGCGAAAGTGACGTGAATCGATTCGTCGTGTTTTCTCGATCAAATTGGCCCCAAAAATGATATTATTCGGACCATAATTAAGGAAATTACGTGAAATTTGTTTGCAGAATTGGAAGCCCGTTTCGTTAAAAATAGTCTGATTTAAATTATTTTCTGTCAATTTAATCGGGAGAATGCCAGGAATCCATTTGTGTCACTTTCATATTGATACGATGAAAAAAAAAACAAATTCTGTTTCTATATAATCGATGACACATCGCTGAGCAACGGCGATCTCGTGCGGCTCGGGCCACAAAGGTTCTCGTCAGTTATTCGAGCATCTAAGATCGTTACGGGCTCTGTTTGGTGTACACGGTACGGACTTTTCGCTATCCCCACCACTTCTGTCTCACTCTTGTCCGGCGAAGGCGAGAGCGAGATGGAAAGAGAGCGAGCGAAGGCACTGAAAGCGAGCGAGGACAGTACGAGACAGACGACGCGTTGATATTTTGTCTCGCTCCGTCTTTCGGACGCCTGACACTCCGTCCTTTGTATGCGCGACGGGCGTGCACGATGGTCGCAAGTGCTTACGGTGAGCACGGGAACCGCTTCGCAAAAACTTGACGCAGGCCCGGCATAAGTCTTTTTTGCGCCCTAAGCGAACTTGTCAAATTGCGCCCTTTATTATATTACATTTATTTGAGATTATTTATGACTTTACTCTGCAAAATTAGGCAACTGCTAGAGCGTAAGGTTGACAAGAAATGCAAAATGGCCTTTTCATTGTTGGCATTGTTGAAAATAAATTTTTAAATGAAATACTACAAATTATACTACAACGGTTTTAAACTACGAGTAGAGTAAGGTCATGAAGAAGCTCAATTAATGTATTATAATAAATGGCGGAATTTGTCAAGCTCGCTTATGGCGCAAAAAAGACTCGTGCCGTGCCTGGCTATCTGACCGTGGCGCGGATGCATCGAACAGTCACGATTCCATCTGAGCACTCGCGCCCGTCGCGTATACTCCCACCATAGGTACCGCTTAGCTGCCTCGGTGCTTCTGTTTGCAACGTTTTCTGACTCGCTCTCGTTCCATCTCACTCTCGCCTTCGCAGAACAAGAGTGAGCCAGAAGTGGAGGGGATAGCGCCAAGCTTCTGTTGTGTATAGGCCAAACCGAGCTGCAGCGTAGAAATACACACATCAGAATAGGTGTGCCTTAGCTCCGAAAAAATTCAGGAGCTTTATTGGTCAGAACATTGATTCTTTCTCGATAGCTTCATCTCGTATTAGTCATGACAGCCACACGGCTACGTTCAGACGGAGCCGCGCAGCATTCCCGTTACCCCACCATACCCTTGGGTGGCCGCGTAACTCCAACAGACAAATCCACGATCGTCAGATAGTGGTCGCTGATTTCTCCTCGATCGCTGTTCGCGAAAACGAATCGACCGACCAATATATCTGAATACGACCTTAGGATAAAGATATAATGAAAGATGAAAAATTATTCGAAGCTCAAGATGAAACGCTTTCGAATAAACAAAGGAAACTAATAAATACCCGGAGCTAAATAAAATTTTAGATTTAGGGTACACACACCCTACCCCAAACATCGTGTCGATTGGCCACTGGGGCCATTCGGAAGTATATTCTTTTATTTAAATAATGCCCATCTCTGCATAGGACCGTAAAGAATTACAAAAAAAATCAGGGAGTCAACTGTTGACTGATTTAGAGACTTTTCCTTGTTGTATGTTATATGCAATAATCGGAAGAATAATAATAAGAGCAATAATTGCATATAATTGGTGTAACTTCCACATTCTGAAAATATGATATCAGTAAATCAATATTTCCAGTATTAGTAAAAAAGTTCCAATCTCTTTTTTTATTTTAAATAATGTGGCCATATAATTATAACATAAATTCGACAGCGGTTTCAAGTGATGTATGTGTTACAATAAAAGCGTTAATTTACTAAATGTACACAGTTCCCAGCAGTTATATGCCTAAAATGCATATAACCTAACCTACAATCGTCCGAAAATTCATACATTGACTGCATCACGCTTTTACTGTGGCTTGTGTATCCAGCTAACGCTTCAGTTTTGCTATGACTCCACGTTGGCAGTCCTCCCGAGTAGGCGCCATCTCGTGTCTACTAGCTCAACTAAATTTGTCACGTGACATGCTCTGTATTATCGCCAATATGGCGGAACTCGTAATTGGGAATGCAATTACGGGAATACGCTTTTCGTCCTTATATGAGCAGATTTTGAGCTGGGTGAGGTCTCATTCGAAAGAGGAAAGTTCAGTGCAGCGCGCTCTGGTCATCGTTTGAGTCACAAGACTCTTTTAGTGACCTAAAAATACGTTGGTTCATGCGGGTGTATTTTTTCGATTTTTGCTCTACTTTGAACACTCATATTATTAGATATCAACACAATCTCGTCGAACCATGACCAGAGCGCGCTGCACTGAACCTTTCTCTTTCGAATGAGACCTCGCCAAGCCCAAAATTCGCTCATATAAGGACGAAAAGCGTATTCTACTAAACCCATGTTTCGGGCCAGATTGTGTCGGTATACAGCGCGCTGCATTACCCGTGTCTACCCCCTTAAGACGGCGTGTGCTATCTGGGATCCGTACTCTTTCCAATAGAATATTTGTTTAGTAATAAAAGTTGGTCGGTTTTTCTAGAAAAAATTCCTAATGAAGTATGTTGTTTTGATCGTTCTAGGTAGGCCTCCCCATAACATAATTTTTTTTCTTATATATTTTTTTATTTCCTTAGACATTTTCTCGTATCATTAAAAACAACGGAAATATTTTACATTTAAATGTTAGGTGACATTGCAGGTATACTGCAAACCAATGTGTGCGCTATATTTCAGGTAGGTATATTCATTGGCGTAGCTAGGATTTTTATCGGGGGGGGGGGGGGCAGGCCCACCCCCCCCCCCCTCTCGCGCTCTCTCTTCTTTTTATAGGTGGAAATCTTTATATACATACACATTTTATAATAATCATTTACCTACATATTTATTTAACACTAAAACAAAGAATAAACGGAATAAAAATTTATTTATTATTTAATCTCTGGAAATGTAAACAAAATTTATAAAAAAAAGAAAGAAATACAGTAGAAAAAATAAATTATGATTTATTAAAAGCCAGAGCATATCATGTGTACCTATAGTTAAAATTTATACAAACTTTAATTTGCGGTGTTTTTCTACAAAAATATTTAGGACCTGTTGTGCTGTTACATTGGTTTTGATCATTTCGCTTTCGATGTTTAGGAGTGCCATATTCGAAAACCTCTCCTGGAGCATAATTGTTCTTAACCACGATTTAACGCGACGCATAGTGGAAAAGCTCCTTTCACAGCCGGCCGTTACTGGATTGTTAGTCACACTTGCGTTTTGTACGCGCGGCGGACAAATGTGCCGGCCTAATTCTAACAATTTTACTTCATAATTTAACGTAGTAAGAACATTATTGTATTTTTTTTATTTAGTTACACTGTATATTTCGGCCCAAATATTTGTTTCTTTTAAGATAGGATTTTACGATCAGACGAATGTTTTTTACTTATTTCGATAGTTTCTAGGGAGGGGCCATTCTGCGTTTTGGGGGGGCCAATCCTCATTTTGGAGGGGCCAGGCCCACCCGGCCCCCTACCTAGCTACGCCAATGGGTATATTGCACGAACGTTGCCACTGCATTATTGCACGGCAATGTGTGCGTAATATTCCACGGCAGTGTTTGCGCAGTATTCCAGGACCATTGCACAAACGTTGCCATTGCAGTATAACACGGCAATGTTTCCACAATATTGCAGCAAATTTGCAATGCAACCTACAAATTGCAATATAGCAGCAACGTTTCTGCAACGTTCCTACAACAAAGTGTGCTGTAGGGATATGCACAGTGTGCTCAAGTAAATATTGCTCGACGAAACTGTTTTGTCGATAAGAAATCGTGGACAATGCTCGATTTGATTAAACAGTTTTGTCATTTGAAAATTCGATAGTATGCTCAGGCATACTAACAAAATGTAAACAGTTTCATAACGGAAATGCATAATATGGTAAAAAATTCGAGGACTCGTTATTTTATTTTGAAAGACATAACCTTTTACGAATGTAAGATAAGTTTTATCGACGTATAAAACACAATCTAAATAGTTTCTAGTATGGCTAAAAATCGCGATATGAAATATACAAGGGAGAGAATGTTACATATGCCATTAATTCTTTGTAATAATAGTAACCATCAGATGGCGCTGTAATTTAAACCCTACTTGAATGCACGGGAGTTTCCAAGCTGTGGTTTGTGATCGGCAGCAAAATGGCAGCGAGCGACTCTATTACAGACGACAGCATTTATCCGATTGCAGTTTTGATTGACGAACTAAAAAACGAAGATGTACAGGTAATTTTAAATGTATCTGAAAGTAGTATTTTACGATCGCGAAACAATCAAGTAGTTATATCGCCCACAACCACCGGAGAAAACAAAGTGTCAAGGCGGCTGGAGCGGCAGCGTACTATTGAATAAACTGCTTTCTTAGCACTTAGTTCTGATATTAACGTATCTAATATAATAACCTGCCCGGGTAACGAGAACGAGGTTTCAACAATACATGGCTTGGGCTCAAAGAAATCTATTCCATTGCTTATATGGCACAAAGCATTTGACGAGCTATTCAAATTAATAACAGAGAACTTTTACAATTAACTTGCAATTTCACAGAATTTTTTTTGTTACAGCTACGGCTGAACTCGATAAAGAAATTATCCACGATTGCTCTTGCTTTAGGCATTGAACGAACACGTAGCGAATTAATACCTTTTTTGGCGGAATCTATGTACGATGAGGATGAAGTTCTACTAGCATTAGCAGAACAACTTGGACAATTTACTCCTCTTGTAGGAGGCCCGGAATATGTACATTGCTTACTGGTATATATCATTATTTAGAATGTTATTCAGGTATATTTAGAAATGTAATTAAGTAGAACTTTTCTACTTTTAAATGTATCTTTTAAAAGAACATTAAAATGAATTATATTTTTAATTGGTAACAATAATATATTAACATCAGTATTTTTGAGATTCGCAAATAAATGTCATGTCTATCTACTGCACAGTTGTTTTATAAGTGTCAAATTGATAGTCTCTCTACTCTGATGAAATACATTTTCCAGGAGAAGTATGATTCATGCAAGAAGTACGTCCCATTTTTTATCTGATTTAATGTTATATGGCACAATTATTGTATAATGTATGTACATGTCTATAATTTCAAAAAATAATTCTAGATACTACTAGTCGTATTAATTATTTTTAATATTGTACATGTAAAACAGAGTTTAGAGCAGAGATAATATATATTTGATCTTTTCTTCTTTAATGTGTAGTAATACTCTGTTTACATATATTCAAAACAAAGGTGCGGTGATTTGATATTAATTTATTAAGCAATTTTTAAGTAAGTGTTAATAAGGGAATTGTAACGAGGAATTTATTTCAATTTAGAAACCTTTAGAGAGTTTAGCAACAGTCGAAGAAACTGTAGTTCGAGATAAAGCAGTTGAGTCCTTAAGAACTATTGCTGTTCAACACAGCCCGACAGATTTGGAAGAGCAATTCGTTCCTTTAATACATCGCCTAGCCACAGGTGATTGGTTTACATCAAGAACATCTGCATGTAGCCTATTCAGCATTTGTTACCCAAGAGTCAGCCCACAAACTAGAGGCAAGCAAAGAATAATTTAAATCTTACAAAATATGAGAACGTACAATTTCATGGTATCAATACCGATTTATTTATTTCGCCATTACAGCTTGTTTACGAAGTCACTTTCGTAATCTGTGTCAAGATGACACACCAATGGCACGTCGATCTGCTGCTTCAAATCTGGGAGAATTTGCGAAGGTTATGGAAATTGAACACGTGAAGGCAGATTTAATTCCAATGTTTGTAATTCTAGCACAAGACGAACAAGTAAGATGATATAAAACTTATTTATATTAATTTTGATAATTCTACTAATACATGTATATTGAATTACATAGGATTCAGTACGTCTTCTAGTTGTTGAAGCTTGCGTTAGCATTGCAGCTCTACTACCCCAGGAAGATGTCGAACAATTACTTATGCCCACCCTTCGACAGTGTGTAAGTGATCAGTCATGGCGTGTCCGTTATATGGTGGCTGATAAATTCACTGATGTAAGATTTTTAAACACTTTTCTTTGTACATACTCGAAAGTATATAATCCCAGAGAAAAGTATCCGTGCACCTCAACTTTGAGATTTCAATCAACAATAACGTATTCAAAATTTTACCTACTAGTTTCTGCTTTACGCTAAGATATTTCTGTTACATTTTGTAGTAAGTGTCTTCATACGATACATATGTATAGAATTTGTAATTTAGAATTTTATATAAAAAATTACTTTTGGTTGAAATTAAGAAGCTGAGATGTATGCATACTATTTTCTATCGCTATACGTGTATATTTAATATTGACTGTTTATCAACTTAAATTTTCATTTATTTTAGCTTCAAAAAGCTGTGGGACCCGAAATTACGAAAATGGATCTTGTACCATCATTTCAAGTAGTATTAAAAGATGTAGAAGCTGAAGTGCGAGCTGCCGCGGCTGATAAAGTTCGTGATTTCTGTCAAAATCTGGATAAATTCAATCAAGAGTCTATCATTATGACGAATATATTACCGATAGTTAAAGAACTTGTATCAGATCCAAATCCGCATGTGAAATCAGCTCTTGCAAGTGTTATAATGGGCCTGAGTCCAATACTTGGTAAACACAAGTGAGTAAATATTTAAATATAGTTATGCAAACATATTTAGTTGATGTTAATAAGTGAAGTATAACAAAAACTTCAAATTTACAGAACAATCGAGCATCTATTGCCGTTATTTTTGTCGCAACTCAGAGATGAATGTTCAGACGTGCGTTTGAATATTATCAGTAATTTAGAGTGTGTGAACGAAGTTATTGGCATACAACAACTTTCACAATCTCTTTTGCCAGCTATTATAGAGTTAGCTGAGGATTTAAAATGGCGAGTAAGATTAGCCATCATAGAGTAAGTATTTTTCGTGTTATATTTTTTATAAATTTGTACATTGTAAATAATAAATGTTCAGAAACGATTAACATAAAATGATATTACATTTATAATGTACGTATACGTTCTAGATACATGCCGTTACTAGCTGGACAACTTGGAGTTGAATTCTTTGATGAGAAATTAAATTCTTTGTGTATGACTTGGTTGGTAGATCATGTTTATGCTATCAGGGAAGCGGCTACGTTAAATCTGAAAAAATTAGTGGAAAAATTTGGTCCTGAATGGGCACAAAATACTGTAATACCTAAAGTTTTAGCAATGTCAAGGGATCAAAATTACCTTCACAGAATGACGTGTCTATTCTGTATTAACGTAAGTAATGTTGTTAGAGTACTTGCAAACCTATGACTTGATTATATCTCTGTTTTTATTTCTGGTTTGGTTGGTTTATTGCAGGTATTGGCAGAAGTATGCGGTCCAGAAATAACAACAAAGGTGATGCTTCCTACTGTCCTAGGAATGGCCACTGACAATGTTGCCAATGTACGATTTAATGTTGCTAAAACTCTTCAAAAAATTGGACCTTATCTGGAGCCTTCTGCAGTGCAAACTCAGGTCAAGCCTATACTTGATAAGCTCAATACCGATAGTGATGTCGATGTGAAATACTTTGCTTCAGAAGCAATCGCAAGCATCGCAGGTAAAATTTTTAGTACAACATACAGAAGCAAATTATAAATTTAGTAGATTTGTTAAAATTAAAAATAGCGTTTTACTTTTTTCTGTGTTTTACTATATCTTATTCTTGATAATATATATTTTTCCAACATCAATTACACTGTTCAACACGATTGTTGGTCCGCAATATTCGCTGGGTGGTTCTTGTATAGTTTTTCGCCCTGAACACGAATCCGCAAGCAGAATTGCTCTATCACCCTCAGTTTTTGAGAAAATCGATTGAAAAAACTGCAAATTTGTAATTTTGAGCATCTTTTGTCTCGAAACGGTAATAGTTATTCGGTTGCTCGTTGCGTCAAATTATTCTATGAACCCTATTGAATACAACGATATAAGTTATTATTGCATTATAATCATTTAAATATGTTTAAACAACCATAAAATGAAAAATGACACCCGAAATGCACCCATTTTTGAAGATATCTTTGAATTTATTTCCAAAACTAAGGGTCTAGGAGAAAATCTGATCATTCCACGCGATGCAGCAGACATTTTTCCCTCGGAAATCATCAACAAAAGTGGTAAGTCACGTTTTGTTTTCAATACAGAAGCGAAATAGTTTGGCAAAACGCGCGGTATCGACAGTGGTAGTCAACGGCGGCGCGCGATCCGCGGCCGCTCAGCGTAACACAACCGCTTAACGCGCCTGACACTGTTGGCATCGTGCGTTTTGTCAAACTATTTCACTTCTGCATTGAAAACAAAACGTGACTTACCACTTTTGTTGAGTCTTTCCGAAGGAAAAACGTCAGCTGCATCGCGTGGAATGGTTAGATTTTCCCCTAGACCCTTAGTTTTGGAAATAAATTGAAAGATATCTTCAAAAATGGGTGCACTTTTGGGTATCCTTTTCCCTTTGAACGTTGTTTAAACATATTCAAATCTTCATAATGCAATAATAACTTATATCGTTGTATTCGGGAGGGTTCATAGAATAATTTGACGCAACGAGCAACCAAATAACTATTATCGTTTCGACACAAAAGATGTTCAAATTTGAAAATTTGCAGTTTTTTTCAAAATCGAGTTTCTCAAAAACTGAGGGTGATGACAAACGGTTTTCGGATTCGTGTTCAGGACGATATACTCTACCAGAATCACCCAGTGGATATTGCAGAACAGAAAAAAAGTTTCATTTAGTTGTACTGTGTTATCCGTTGTTTCTCTTTTTTGTTTACATTCTAATTAAACTGTTCTGAAACAAAAAAGAATACTTTTAATTTTGTTAAATATTTTTAAATTTGTATTTGTCATGAAACTTATACTATGTTTCAGCGTAGGTTGAACAAAAAGAACCGCATTTCAAATTTACCCATCAATATTCAACCTCAATCTCAAGAAGTAACCTGCCATAATATTTACACTTACACATGGTAGCAGGTAATATTATTGCACAGTCACAGCAGATCTAATGTCAAGAAATATAAACTTGAAATTAGTAGTTCGTATTAAACAATATTTTAAGTTCTGTTGTATCTGTATATCTATAATTATATTACTTATTAAATATTCAATTTATTTGGTAAAATGTATTTCTTATATTTATCTAAGTAATTGTCTGAAGAATAATATAATAATAATAAACAGTACCTCAGAATCATTCCTAAACTCAGACACCTCATTGTAATCAGCTCTTCCACGTTCATTAATTAAAATTTCACTTCTGCTTTTTGGTAATGTGTTTTCATTTGATATACATGTAACATTATTAAGTATTTCATTTGTAAACATAATAATAAAATTAATAATCAGTACATATAATTTTCAGTTGTGCTACTTTTATTTAATAGTCAACTGATTTGGATAATGTACAATTTTTATTATCACAGCCTATTACTATTTGCTTTTTGTTTTATATAGACATAGGTACCTGCATATGACTGATGTTAATACCGAATTGCATTTTCTGAATTTTCTACCGGAATAAATTCAAAACTACCTAGCTTTGTTAGGTTACTGTTACGTCCTGAAGGGACTTCTGTAAATCACCCCGAGCGGTTGGAATGATTTACCGGGTTCGCTGCTCTATCAAGGTGCTAAAGCACGCCTTGACTATACTTACCAGGATCGGGAAGGTGATTGGGGTTGAATGAGAGAGTACGAGGCATGTAAAGGGGAAACGATAACGCCAAAATATATTGTTACATGAATAGTACGGAATTATCCTACCTTGAGACGGCGCTCCGTCTCAGCTGTCGCTCGCTGTATCGCACGGCACGCTCTCCGTCTCGTATGTCGGTCGCTCGCTGTGTTGCTGACCCAAACGAAGGTCGTGGTCGCTCGCTTCTGTGCTCTCGGATGGCACTCGGAAGTCGGTCACCTCGTCGCTGTTCGCGGTCCCTACTCGTCGGTTCTAACCGTTCCTACGTCGATCACGATTGACGCGAAAGGGCTCTCCCGGCTAGGCCGTTCACGGTGCGTCGGATGGAGTTACCCTTTCGCGAATTACTATCGGCCGTTCGTATTTCGCGGACTTGACGTGGAGACGCGGTCGCGGTATCTAGACGGCTCTCTGGCTCGTCGCGACTTCCTAATTCGAGCTCCCGCAATTGAATGAATGCTCCATCAATCCTCGTTATGGGCCGTGCCCCGATCAATCCGCGCGGAATGGGGAAAACCGCCCCGTCGGCAGTTGTTGCTCGCTGCACGCGTCGGAAATTTACGGGCCCGGGCCGCCGGCGGTCACGTTGTCCCTACGGCTGTTGCTACGCGGCTCAGCATAACGTGACTGCCACGCGCGAGGCGATTCCGCTGAATCGCCGTCTACGGAATAAAGCGACGCGCGGACGGCTAGCACGGAAAGGGCCAGAAGGGCCCATGTAACACCTTCCTACCTAGACATGAAATGGTCTCGAAAGGCCATTTCATGCTCACGTGCGAAGCTGTCGTCACGTACGCTTTCCTAACGGCTTAAAACTACGATTAACGCTATTACAAGTAAGGGGTGCATGGGCGATATAATAAATGAATCGGAATTAGGTAAAAGTGAAACCCATATATTGTTACAAGAAAAAGAAAATAATAATTATAATACTAATAATGATGATATGGGAAAAAAGGGGGGAAAAAACAGAAGTGACATTAGCGATGGGGGGGGGGGGGGGGTTGGTATACGCTTCTGTCTCGGGCGGCGCTCTGCTGCGAATGTAATGAAACACGAAAATTACAACTTGGTCCCGTCACTTTTAAGTGATTACAATTTCCTGTTTAATTACCTGGTGCCGAGTGGTTGTGCCCCTCACTCTGCTCCGGCTGGGACTATCCAGGGCGCGTCCCGCTCCAGGGGTTGCTCCAAGGGCCTGGGCGCTTCAATAATCGGTAGTGCTGGTAGGTGTCTTGGCTGGGCGTCCAGAATGGCGCGTATGCATCCAGTGCAGTTAGAATTGAGAGACCATTGCAAATGCCGGCCCCGACAGCACACGCACCTTGTGACGTCGATGGCCCGTTTCTCCTCCACGAGCCAATGGATCGGGGTTTTCCGGTATGCATGGAAGTCCGCGGGAGGCCGCAACCACGCACACGCGTCGCAAAGGGTTTGGAACTTGGTGACCGGGTGTGTCCACACGCGTCCTTTGAAATCAATGCTTCGTATTGGTCTCACGCAGACTCGCCTCCAGAATGGTGCATGTAGGTGCCGGGGCAGCACTACTTCGGCGAGGGTGGTTCGGACGTACTTTTTGTCATTAAAACGCGGGGCGTACATGTTGCTGTTGCTTGATTTTAAGTTAAATTTTATGGCGACTGTCCCGCTTTGCTTACTCTCTACCTTATATACTATTATCCCTACCCTCTAATTTCACAGCAGGGCGCCTCGTGGGGATCGGTACTTAGCCTAACGCGCGGGGGTTTTTGCTGCGATCAGCAACCGAAGGTCTAAAATACTTCGAAGTACGGCTCGGTGCCCGCGAAACTTCTTGATCGTTCCACGTGGGCCCGACATCCTGTCCTCGTGGACGGTATAACGGGTAGGTCGGGAGGAAAGGATGTAATAGCAAGAGGTCGGGGTCTGGAAATTATTTGAGGAGGAGGACGGGGTGGTGCTATTTCTATATCAACCCTTGTCTCTTTCCTTAGAGGCTCGCGATGTTGAATCCGGCGTGCCCTCAAAAAACGGTATCCAATCCAGACAATAATGATGATTATGAAGGTTCCTCCCAATCCTGGCAGTCCAAAGGTGACGTATGTAGATAGATTTTCTGTCCGGTGATGTGTTGCTATTTCTCTTGCTTGTCTCTCTATGTCGTCCAATGCGATTGCATTAGCTTTCGCATGGGCATCTTGAAGGGTTCCCTGTGGTTCCTCTTCTTGATGGTCAGCCAATATTTTCACGTGATGTTCCGTAAGAGTAGGTAAGATTTCGGAAATATTTATGCCTATGGATGGTTTGTATATCGTTGTTAATGTCTCAGTGTCGACTTCGGATGCCCAAATCTGGTCAGTCCCGAGTTTGGCCTCACAATCTCTTCTCAATTGTAATATTCCTGCCCCCTGGAGCACTTCATATCCGGCCGAATGCTTATTGCACCGTACCTGCAGTGCCAGGGTGTTCTTGACAGAATATAACCAGGTGTTGGGTGTGATCATTCTCTTGAGGAAAGTTCGGCTTCCGGGAAGGGCTTGAATGTTGCAGCTAGGCCACTTAATGTTTTGTGGTTTTAGTAAGGCATCCGTCTCACAGCTTGGGGCTTTTCCCAAGTCCTGGAGTGGTACGCTGAGTTCGCACATATACATCCAATGGTGTTTCCTGCATCCTGTGATGTAGTTTTCGTCTGGCATGAAGTATTGAGAGTTGACTCTGCTGATTGCTAAATATGCTGTCCTTGGTTTTATGAATATTGGGGTAGAGACGTTGGTCGATATAGTTTGGAATGAAGGGCAGGGTTGAATATAATAAACATCGAAAGGAATTTGGTCTAATAGGGGGATGTCCAGTGACAAGATGATTCGGCCCTGTGAATAAACTACGTTTAATTTGGTCACCTCTTGTAGCTGTTCGGAATTCAATTCTTCCGGAGTCAGCGGGAATTCGTAAGGAGTAGTTCCTCGAATTCGTTCGCAAGTCTGCGCTAGCTGACTAGGGGACAGAACGGCCGGATGTAAGATACCAAGTTTCGCGAACGTGAGCGCGTGGTAAGTACAATTAATGCGGTTACATATTCGTCCACGTGCCTGGTCATTAGGAACGTCCATGACGAAAAAGCTGATTCTAATTCTACTTTTGTTTCGCGTTCGTCTAATTGACGGGTGGCCGCCGCTATTTCCCTAATCCTATCGTCCATGTTTCGTATGGCGCCCGACACAGATTTTATCGAGTTATGTATATCCTGAAATTCTGATTTTATAATGTGCGTTTGGTTTCCTAACAATTCGGCGAGATGATTTTGGTCTTTGTAAAGTTTATCTATTTCCTTATTATAGTATTGCGCGTCGTCGCTGTCCAGTGTTCCGAAGAGGGCCTTACTCAGCGATCCGATGAATCCCAGAGGTACCGATCGCTTGGTACGTTGCAGCTGTGGTTTCCCCAATATGCTTAATAGCAGTTCCTCGTATCTTTTACCGTCGAGGAGTTTTCGGTGCAGGGCCGCGTTGAGGTCGTCCGCCGGGCAAGACGTCCAGTTATAAGTTGTACATAAGTTGTTCATCCTGTTGATTTGTGGTTGGGTTTGTGGTCGCGAGGTTAATACCTCCGCGACTTCGATGCCGGTCACCAGTCTCCATTGGGTGTGGAAAACTCGGAGAGGTCGGATTTGCTCGTAATACAATCCCGGGTTGGGGCTTAACGGAGTTGGTAGTCCCCGTCGATGACCTTAGTGGTGGCACTCGTCCATAAGAACGTGAATAATAGCAGGCCACGTCTATCCATGACTTTCGCGAGGAATTCTATTATTCTAAGTAAATGTCTACTGCAATACGAAAAACAAGTGAGATTAAGGAACAGAGTAATTATATATATGGGATGTGGGACCTTGGTTATGAGGGTCGGCTAAATGAGCCCTTCCGCCGGTCCGTTGTAAGCTGAAACCATTTGAATACGCTTCATTAGCGTCAAGGTGGATTTTCCTTAGTATAAGCATGTTTCAGTTTATCGAAATTTTTAATTATCTGTCGGCCCTCACCCGAATCAATATTGCATTATTTTGGTCTGTAATTGCTTTTATTTTATAAGGGCCTATGTAATGGGGGTCAAATTTATGGAGCCGAGGTTCCTTTAGTACGTAAACCAGGTCGTCTTCGGCGAATATAACTTGGTTACTCTTTCGGTCATAAATATTTTTCGAACGCGATTTGCTCGTGTCCAAGTTTGATCGCGTGGCGTTCCGAATTTCTTCTAATCGTTCTACCAAATTTTGTACGTATGTCGGATAAGTTAGTAGTTCTTCACGGGACATAGGCGTAAATGGATCCCGAGCTAATTGTCCGAAAACCACCTCGTATGGAGTGAACTTTGTTGCCTCATGCACCGAGGTGTTGTATGAGTACATAGCGAATGGGAGTAGCAAGTCCCAGTCTTCGTAGCTTTCCAGGTAGTGTTTCAAATATTCGGTTAAAACGATATGACTTCTTTCCAGGGAACCGTTAGTCTGTGGTCGATATCCCGACGTCATTACATGTTTAATTTTAAAAGTTTGGGCTATTCCCTGTATTGTGTTATTAATAAAACTCGTTCCGCGGTCTGTTAGTATTGCACGCGGTGCGCCGAAGATCGCGATAAAGTAACGAGATAACGCGTTGGCCACGGTGACGGCTCGTATGTCGGGTAATGGCACCGCCATACAGAATTTAGATAATTGACATTGCATTGTAAGTACGTGACGGTTTCCGCTAGGGGTAGGGGGTAGCGGTCCTACGGTGTCCAAGGCTACTTTATCAAAGGGCCGTGCAGGCGTATCTGTGATTAGCATTGGTTCCCGCGTTTTAATGCGTACGAGCTTTTGTTCTTGGCAGCTCTGGCAACTCCGCATGAAATCCTCTACGTCTCGACGTAAATGGGGCCAGTCAAATAGACTGCGAATGCGTCGGTATGTTTTAGTTACGCCCTTATGCCCTCCTATCAAACTTTCATGATAGTGGCGGATAATATTTTCCCGTTCGGTTTCCGGCGGTAATTGGATTTCTCCTGTACAAATTGTAATTGACATCGGCGTATGTTTGAAAATAATTTTGAAATATCTTTCGAGCGTTTCGGCATCGAACCGGTGTAAGGTTTCGCCATGCGCCGCTATCCGAAACGAGCGGACGCGATCACATTCCACGGCGCTTCTAAGCGCTGCTAATGCCGGTGCCAACTCATTTTCCCCCATTTCGTGATAAAAGCTGTTCGTTCCAACGACGCTAAAAACCCTTCCTTCTTCATTACGGGTGACTATCACGCGATTCTTGATTAATTCCGCGGATAATAATTTTGTTTCGTCGAGTAGTCCTATAGCCTTCAGAGTTTTACAAATTGGGCTAGTTAATATTCTGTCCGATGATATAAAATGAGCATAATTGTCGCGAGAGGATGTAAGTGAGGTCCTTGCGATTTTCACTTCGCACTGCATTGTCTGCAATTCATCCTCCGGGGTGTTCGTTCTAGGAAAATTTTGTGGGACGGTGAATGGCCCGATGTTCGCTTCGTATAGTTCTGTCGAGTCAGGCATTTCGATCACCTCGGGCCTTGGACTCATGCTGGAATTTTTTATAGGGGACAGTTGGTCCTTCAGTTCCTCCAGTGTTTCGCCCTCCGGACAAATCATGGTTGATTGCGGGATGTCCAGGGCTTCTTCATGCAGGGGTATACCCCATGATACCCGTTTCTTCGGGCCCGATTTTGGTTTTGTCCCCTGCGGACTGACCTTTTCCTGGGGATCCGAGGTTTCTCCCTTTTCCTCAAGGGGGGATTCCTCGTCAAGACTCTTCAAGATGGTGATTTCCTCCTGGGAGAATGGGCCTATCCTGGAATCGTTACTTCCAAAAGTGGAGTCCATGTAAGTCTCCCTCGATGTGCTCGTAGTGAGGCGGTTCGTCAAGACTCCTCAAGCAGGAGAGTTGGTCCTGCGTTAGCCCTGTATACTTGCCTTCTGTTATCATGGTGGAGCCTTCGTCTCCTGTCTCTAGGAATTCGGGCATTCCCGTCCTTCCTTCACTTGTATCCAGGACAGTTGAGTTCGCCCTACTCTCCAGATCGTCGGTGTTATCCCCTTGTGTTGCTGGCAGCTCCTGACCAAGTTCCTGTCCCTCTAGTGTGGAATCCTCTCTGAAGTCGAATGACGGTGGTTCTTCATAATTTGGTTTGGGCCTACCTTGGTGACGCGCTCCTGCACGCGTTGCTATACCCTCATATTCTCTCGTTGGTAACGTTTCCTTGGTGGTAGTCGGAAAAGCGTGCGAGACCGGATTTCGGGATAGCGCGTCTGCGTTTGCGTTTACCCGACTAGGCTTATAAATGATTTCATAGTCGTAATCCGCGAGGGTAATCTTCCAACGGGCGAGTCGCGACACCGGATCTTTTACTGAGAATAGCCATTGAAGGGGCCGGTGATCGGTTACCAGGGAAAATTTTCGCCCGTAAATTGTATGTTCGAAATTGTTTTACGGCGTAGATTATCGCAAAGCATTCCTTTTCCGTGGTGGAGTAGTTTTCTTGTGCGGAGTTGAGTACCTGCGAGGCGTACGCTATGGGCAGGTCCTCGCCTATTTTCCCTTGACTTAGAACCGCGCCGACGGCTATGTCGGAAGCGTCCGTTGTAATGATAAATGGTTCGTCGAAATTTGGATAACGTAAAACCGGCTCTTTACAGAGTACCTCGCGTAAATCTTCGAAACTTTCCTGGTGTTTTTCAGTCCAAAAGAATGGAATTCTCAGGCTAGTCAAACTTGTAAGAGGTTTAGCGCGTTTTGCCATATCTGGAATGAAACGGCGATAATAATTTACGAGGCCTAAGAATTGCTTCAAATGTTTCCGAGTTTTTGGCACGGGGAACTCGGCGACGGCCTTGATCTTCTCTGGATTAGGTCGTACTCCGTCAGCTGCTATTATATGGCCCAAATATATGACCTGGTTCTTCAAGAACTTGGCCTTCTCGGTCTGTAGAGTCAAGTTATGCTCGCGTAAGCGCTCGAAGAATCTCTCGAGTCGGTGCTCGTGTTCCGCTAATGTGCACGAGTATACAACCACGTCGTCTAAATACACGAATAACTCTTTCCCGATAAGCCCTCTCAAAACGTGGTTCATTAAACGCTGGAAAGTAGCCGGAGCGTTCTTTAATCCGAAAGGCATGCGGAGGTATTCGTAGTGTCCGTCGGGGGTAGTAAACGCGGTTTTTGCACGGTCCTCCGGAGCCATAGGGATTTGATGGAAACCGTTTGCTAAGTCGAAAACTGAGAAATATTGGGCTCCACCTAATCGATTGAGAATATCCGTAATTCGCGGCAGGGGGAAACGGTCGTCGATCGTTATCGCGTTCAAGTTTCTAAAGTCAGCCACCACCCTCCATCGTTTGTTTCCTTCTTCGTCCTCCTTTTTCGGGACTATGTGCAGGGGTGAGTTATGTGGCGAAGACGAAGGAGCGATTATTCCCAACTCTTCCAGATTATGCATTTGTCTGGCGATTTCCTCGTCCATTAACGGCGAATGCGGGTATTGGCGAGTGAACACGGGCTTTGAATCGGTTAACGGGATGGTGTGCTCTATAGACGTTGTTTCGCCCAGCGGGTCTCCGGGTACGAAAAATCGGTCTGAATACCTTATAACCAAGTCTTCGATTGTCTGACGCGGTTCCGGGTCTAATTCCTCTAACTTCAGCGTTCCGACTATGTGTTGTACTCGCTCCTCGGGAGGTTTTTGTTCAACGCGGTAATTCCCCAAATCCTGATCTTCGCTAACGTCGAACTCTTCTTCAGAAGCGAGGGCGGGGCAATCCCGCTCGTGGTCTTCCGGGCAGCAGAGGTTTATTTGTTCGCCGTTTGACTCTAATGCCAATGGTTCACTTAAACGTGTTAGAAAGTCCTCCTGACTCTGTTTGCATGCCATCAACGTATCTACTAATTCTTCCGAATTGGAGAAAACTACGGGGCGGATTGGGTGTTTCGCTGTTACCATCGTACGTAGGTGGTACGAGACGATGGCCTCCTCCTGAAGCAAATACGGACTCCCGACTAGACCAGCAATCCCTTCGGGTAAATTAGGCATGCTCAATACATGGAATAACGCCCAGCTGCCGTTTACCTTTAACGCAGTCGTTCCTTATGTCATGACCTTTCCGTTCAATCCGTTAATCTCGAGGGGCGCCCTGCTTATAACCAGGGCCTTTGAGCTTGCGGACCCGATTTCTAACAGGTTCAATGCGGAGCCTGTGTCTACTATGAATTCTCCCTCACCGTTCTCCAATTGTTCGGCCTTGACCCGGATGCGGGGGGACTCCGCGCGTATGAGTCCCGTTGTTGGCTCTGATTTTGAGGCGATCTTGGCAGAGGCGATCTTTGGGCCCGCGAAGAGGACCCGTCCGCCTCGTTCCGCTCGGACGGGCGGGCGCGCTGGGAGTTTAAATGATTGCGATTTTCTGGGTACGACTCGTATTCCGCCGTTCTTGGCGACTCTTGGGATTCATTTCTTCTAGGTTCCGGCGATCTGCGAGATTGATATCTTCCAGGTTCGCGTGAATTATATCTTTCGGGTTCACGCGGCTCGTATCTCTGGAAGTCATATCTTGGCGACTCGCGGGGTTCATACCTTCCTTGTTCGCGGGGCCCATATCTGGGTGATTCACGAGGTTGATACGATCTAGCCCCGCGTGGTCGCGACTGCCTATTATTCCTAAATTCCCCGCGTGAGGATCTTTCACCGGGCTCGTACAGTCTATGTTCATAATCCAACGGGCGTTCGCCTTGCCTCGTCAGCAAGGCCGTCGGACGGCGCTCCGGTGTCGGATCGCGATAATACGGCTCCCGATAATATTCGTACCGATAGCGAGGGGAGCTATAAGCGGAGTACGGGGCAGGGGGTTCGCGATACGAGTCCTCCTCTCGCGGTTGTCTCCATTCGGTCCAACTACGTTGGGGTCGTACGGCGACGGGGGTCGCGCGCTTCCGGCGTACCCATACGCCTCATCCTGTGGCAAACCGGACAATTCTTGTTCTCGCCTTTGGGCGTGTAACGCCAAATCGAACGCATCGTCCAAAGATTCGGGATTTGACAAAGCTACTTTAGTCGCAATTCTTTGAGGTAATGCCGTGATAAACGAGGTCCGAGCCAATCGCTCCACGTCCCTAATGGTCCTTTCGACGTTTTCTCCGATTAATTCTTTCGCTCTTACGATCACCTGTCGGTGCAGGCGGCTTACGCGGTGAATAAAATCTATTAGACGCTCCCGGGGAAACATGCTTATACGTTCCAGTTCCAATCGGAGCTCCTCATAACCGCGGCATGGGGAGTATCGGACCCGTAGGAGGGAGAGCAGATCGGTCACGCTTTGACAACCTTTCCCCTCGACGTAGTATCTAATAGGATCTTTTAATTTGTATATGAGCTCGGTCAGGAATCGTTCTTCCTGACCAGGTGGAATACGCTGTATAGCCCGCTGTATCGAGGCAGCGAAGTCCTCTAATGTTACAAAATCAGGGTCGAAACGGGGAATGCCGTCAAGTGCCCGATATACTCTCTCTTCATCTTCTCGGGAACGCCACACGTCTATTACAGACATTTCTGGGTCGTTCGTCCGAGAACCAAAAGATGGTCGGCCGTTTAGGGCTGGCGGTAAGGTGGAAGGAACAGGGGGGGGGGACATTATCTGTGGTATGGGAATTAGAAGAATGTGGCGGGGGTGGTGATCTCAAAATTCCACCCGTCATTGCAATGTAGTAGGATGTGTAGTCAAGTTACGAGCAGATAAGATTGCGGCAGGTCGCAATATGAGGCGACGTCGCTCTCTCTTCTTTTATTCTAATAGAAAAATGATTAAAAAAAATATATATCTATCCCACTTCTGACACCAGTTTGTTACGTCCTGAAGGGACTTCTGTAAATCACCCCGAGCGGTTGGAATGATTTACCGGGTTCGCTGCTCTATCAAGGTGCTAAAGCACGCCTTGACTATACTTACCAGGATCGGGAAGGTGATTGGGGTTGAATGAGAGAGTACGAGGCATGTAAAGGGGAAACGATAACGCCAAAATATATTGTTACATGAATAGTACGGAATTATCTTACCTTGAGACGGCGCTCCGTCTCAGCTGTCGCTCGCTGTATCGCACGGCACGCTCTCCGTCTCGTATGTCGGTCGCTCGCTGTGTCGCTGACCCAAACGAAGGTCGTGGTCGCTCGCTTCTGTGCTCTCGGATGGCACTCGGAAGTCGGTCACCTCGTCGCTGTTCGCGGTCCCTACTCGTCGGTTCTAAGCGTTCCTACGTCGATCACGATTGACGCGAAAGGGCTCTCCCGGCTAGGCCGTTCACGGTGCGTCGGATGGAGTTACCCTTTCGCGAATTACTATCGGCCGTTCGTATTTCGCGGACTTGACGCGGAGACGCGGTCGCGGTATCTAGACGGCTCTCTGGCTCGTCGCGACTTCCTAATTCGAGCTCCCGCAATTGAATGAATGCTCCATCAATCCTCGTTATGGGCCGTGCCCCGATCAATCCGCGCGGAATGGGGAAAACCGCCCCGTCGGCAGTTGTTGCTCGCTGCACGCGTCGGAAATTTACGGGCCCGGGCCGCCGGCGGTCACGTTGTCCCTACGGCTGTTGCTACGCGGCTCAGCATAACGTGACTGCCACGCGCGAGGCGATTCCGCTGAATCGCCGTCTACGGAATAAAGCGACGCGCGGACGGCTAGCACGGAAAGGGCCAGAAGGGCCCATGTAACATTACATATTAATACATCTTCAAGTTCCTTCCGCTTCCACAAAAAAAACCATAGTAATACTAGTGATTACTTCGTCAGATATTTAAAAAATGGATGATATTCAATTGAAATAAAATATATGCACACTAGTGATCCTCCAGGGAGTGATCGGTATAACCGCAGCCATTTTTCAAGATTTGGAGCGAAACCGGAAATAAAT
The DNA here is from genome assembly GCA_947577245.1 of Andrena bucephala. Lineage (NCBI taxonomy): Eukaryota > Metazoa > Arthropoda > Insecta > Hymenoptera > Andrenidae > Andrena > Andrena bucephala. The sequence continues at coordinate 19,678,239 of OX387718.1, read as the reverse complement.
ATAACCTAACCGTTCACTCTATCTCTTTCTATCAGCATTTCTGTCTCTTTCTATCAGTTTTTCTGTCTCTTTCTATCAGTATTTCTATCTCTTTCTTTTTTACAGTTTCTTTCTCTGTCTACTTCCGCTTTTGCTCCAAATCGCAACAACCAATCAGCGACGATATACGTTGTTCCGATCACTCTCTAGAGCAGGCCTGCCCCATCGGGTGCAAATACCTCCTGAATTTCTGGGACCCGGGTAACAGCCGAGCGCAGGACTATTCCATTGCTACCCGTTGCGAAATTTCCGTCCATGTAGAAGAGGTCTTCGGATCCAAGCAATAGACTCGTGGTACGAGCCTACGTGGACAGCCGCACACTCATGCAGTTCTCCCGCAACCCATGATGTGGTTAGCAACGTAACCAGTCCCGCGTTCGGCTGTTGCCCGGGTCCCAGAAATTCAGGAGGTATTTGCACCCGATGGGGCAGGCCTGCTCTAGAGGATCACTAATGCACACTATCGTGCAAAATTTTCGTTGGTAACGTAAATACATAACAGCTTATCGCGCATATAATTTCTCAGAAGTAAAATCACATGTTTAAATATACATTTAGTACATCAGCCAATTCATGATAAAAAGAATAGATGTTATAATAAAAATACTTTTTTTATTGTATTATATAGGTAGATTAATCTGAATTGTATACTAAGCAGATGTTATTTCACTTTTGTTAATATTCTTAATACAAGATATATATATATTATTCAGTATTCGTTAATGAAACCACCATATATAATATATGATAACTTTAAGTTTCTAGTTATAACAATCAGTTATTAACCCTTTAGCTAGTAGCTACAACTTGGCTGAACAAGAGATCTAGAGTGGTAGCTCTGCCTGTGAATACCAACGGCGCTCGCGTTCAGCGTACACTCCTTCACACTATGTACAATTTTTATCACTTTTATCTATCTTGGTAGAAAGGAATATATACCTTTATTCGCACATAGTGGGCCAGAAATAAAAAAAAAACATACAGTTGCGTGCAAAAGTATTCGGCCACCCTTTAAAATCGCATAACTTTTTTAAAATTAATCCAAACGACTTGAGTTTTTTTGAGAAGCTAGAGGGATTAGTTTGCTAAATGATGTGATCCGTCGGTTTGAAAAAATGCACTTGGTCAGAATAGCAAAAAAAAAAATAGTAAAGGTCGTTTTTTAAACTTTTTTGTGAGCCCTTTATGAAAATTCAAAAAACTCGTTTGTTGTTGCTCTGAGCTATGAACGCTTAAAGATCGCAGAATAAGGTCGAAAATCGCTGATTTCGGGAATTTCGCGATTTTCGACCTTATTATTCTGCGATTTTTAAGCGTTCATAGCTCAGAGCAACGTTAACCGATTCTGATGGAATTTTAGGCACGTATATAACATATTTAAGTCTACAAACGGGTTGTTTTGAATTTTCATTAAGGGCTCACAAAAAAAGTTTAAAAAACGACCTTTACTATTTTTTTTGCTATTCCGACCGAGTGCATTTTTTTCAAACCGACGGATCACATCATTTAGCAAACTAATACCTCTAGCTTCTCAAAAAAAACTCAAGTCGATTGGATTAATTTTAAAAAAGTTATGCGATTTTAAAAGGTGGTCGAATACTTTTGCACGCCACTGTAGATTGCAATGCAAATAACATAAAAAAACAAGCTCACAGATCTCTCGTCGATACACTATTAGGCCAGATTCACACTATCGGTCCGGTCACGGTCCGGTCTCGATCAAATTCACATCCCTGAACGTCAACACTCGCCCGGTTTGATATTGTGGGCGCTCACGGATGTGATTTTGATCGAGACCGGAACGTGACCGGACCGATAGTGTGAATCTGGCCTTAATGAATAGCGTTTCTCGACTATGACGTTAAAATATTCTTTAAGCTATCGGAAAACAAATGTACGAGTTGCTGACAAGCAATGATGAGCTGCACAGTTGTTCTGAATGCAAGATTTAATAAGAAACTACTATAGCGGCGTTTTGCTCTAAGCCACTACTTCCTTGCATAACGGAAAACCACTATAGTTAGAGCTATTCTTTTGGCCCGGGTACCCGGTGAGATCCCGGGTAGACAAAAATTACCCGGGTATCCATGAGATACCCGAGTAAATGAGATAGTTGAGAATTTCGATTTGACAGCCGATCGTCTTTCGACTTTCGATCATTTTCGACTAACATCAGTAATGAACTGTTACGTATTTCCGTGGGAGTCTCTATCAGTGATGCCAGATTCGGGACGGGAGCGCTCGAGAATTTCCCCCACCTCGCATGCACACTAGGCCGGAGCTGCATGTGTGCATGCGCCGAACTCGCGGACACGCAGCTACGGCGTAGTGTGCATGCGAGGTGGGGGAAATTCTCGAGCGCTCCCGTCCCGAATCTGGCATCACTGGTCTCTATAGGACTGCGGGTCCGTGTCCGTGGAGCGTTGAAGCAGAGGTGTAACTGTGTAAGATGCGAAGATTTCCGACTGCAGCGCCGCCGGCGGTGGAGTAAGGTGTTACATGGGCCCTTCAGGTCCATTCCGTGCTTGCTGTCCCCGCGTCGCTTTCCGTCGAATCGGCGATTCAGCGGAATCGCAACACGCGGGTTAGTAGGTCGCGAACGCGGAATCCGTCGGCGTGGGCACAACGTGACCACCGATGGTCCGGGCCCTAGATTCCAGAGGATGGAGTAATGGAAGTTGCGAAGGATAGCGCCTGACGGGGCGATTTCCCGCGTCCTCGAGATAGGGAGTGCGAGGCTTGAACCTGGATCGCGGTACTTCGGAAATTCATTCTATTGCGGGAGCTCGAATTAGGAAGTCGCGACGAGCCAGAGAGCCGTCTAGATACCGCGACCGCGTCTCCGCGTCAAGTCCGCGAAATACGAACGGCCGAAAGTAATTCGTGAAAGGGTAACTCCATCCGACACACCGTGAACGGCCTAGCCGGGAGAGCCCTTGCGCGTCACTCGTGATCGACGTAGGAACGCGTAGAACGGACGATTGGAGACCGCGAACAGCGACGTGACCGACTTCCGGGTGCTACGATAGAGCACAGCGAGCGACCGCGACCTACGCTCGGTCAACCGACACCTCGAGCGTGCGAATAACCAACGGCAAGCGTGTCGTGTGAAGTCGAGCGAAAACCGGCGAGCGACAGCCGAGACGGAGCGCCGTCTCTAGGTATGATTAACTGATTTATGTAACAATATACTTTGCATCTTGGATTTCCCTTTAAACCTATTGTACCGATATATTCAATCCCTTGTTATCCTCCCTTTCCTTGGTAAGTATAGTCAAGGCGTGCTTTAGCACCTTGATAGAGCAGCGAACCCGGTAAATCATTCCAACCGCTCGGGGTGATTTACAAAAGTCCCTTCAGGATGTAACAAACTGGTGTCAGAAGTGGGATTTCACTTCTTCTTTTCCTAATCATTTCTTATTAAAATAAAAGAAGAAAGCGCGACGTCGCTACATATTGCGACCTGCCGCAATCTTATCTGCTCGTAACTTGACTACACTTCCTACTACATTGCAATGACGGGTGGAATTTTGAGATCACCACCCCCGCCACATTCTTCCAATTCCCATACCACAGATAATGTTCCCCCCCCCCCCCCCCTGTTCCTCCCACCTTACCGCCAGCCCTGAACAGTCGACCATCTTTCGGTTCTCGGACGAACGACCCAGAATTGTCTGTAATAGACGTGTGGTGTTCCCGAGAAGATGAAGAGAGAGTATATCGGGCACTTGACGGCATTCCCCGTTTCGACCCTGATGTTGTAACATTAGAGGACTTCGCTGCCTCAATACAGAGGGCTATACAGCGTATTCCACCTGGTCAGGAAGAACGATTTCTGACCGAGCTCATATACAAATTAAATGATCCTATTAGATACTACGTCGAGGGGATAGGTTGTCAAAGCGTGACCGAGCTGCTCTCCCTTCTACGGGCCCGATATTCCCCATGCCGCGGTTATGAGGAGCTCAGGTTGGAACTAGAACGTATAAGCATGTTTCCCCGGGAGCGTCTAATAGATTTTATTCACCGCGTAAGCCGCCTGTACCGACAGGTGATCGTCAGAGCGAGAGAATTAATCGGAGAAAATGTCGAAAGGATCATTAGGGACGTGGAGCGATTGGCTCGGACCTCGTTTATCACGACATTACCTCAAAGAATTGCGGCTAAAGTAGCTTTGTCAAATCCCGAATCTTTGGACGATGCGTTCGATTTGGCGTTACACGTCCAAAGGCGAGAACAAGAATTGTCCGGATTGCCACGCGATGAGACCTATGGGTACACTGGAAGCGCGCGACCCCCGTCGCCGTACGACCCCCAACGTAGTTGGACCGAATGGAGACAACCGCGCGAGGAGGACTCATATCGCGAACCCCCTGCCCCGTACTCCGCTGCTAGCTCCCCTCGCTATCGATACGAATATTATCGGGAGCCGTATTATCGCGATCCGACGCCGGAGCGCCGTCCGACGGCCATGCTGACGAGGCAAGGCGAACGCCCGTTGGATTATGAACATAGACTGTACGAGCCCGGTGAAAGAGCCTCACGCGGGGGATTTAGGAATAATAGGCAGTCGCGACCACGCGGGGCTAGATCGTATCAACCTCGCGAATCACCCAGATATGGGCCCCGCGAACCAGGAAGGTATGAACCTCGCGAGCCGCCAAGATATGACTCCCGGAGATACGAGCCTCGTGAACCCGAAAGGTATAATCCACGCGAAACCGAAAGATATCCATCTCGCGGATCGCCGGAACCAGGGAGAAACGAATCCCAAGAGTCGCCAAGAACGGCAGAATACGAGTCGTACCCAGAAAATCGCAATCATTTAAACTCCCAGCGCGCCCGCCCGTCCGAGCGGAACGAGGCGGACGGGTCCTCTTCGCGGGCCCAAAGATCGCCTCTGCCAAGATCGCCTCAAAATCAGAGCCAACAACGGGACTCATACGCGCGGAGTCCCCCCGCATCCGGGTCAAGGCCGAACAATTGGAGAACGGTGACGGAGAATTCATAGTAGACACAGGCTCTGCATTGAACCTGTTGGAAATCGGATCCGCAAGCTCAAAGGCCCTGGTTATAAGCAGGACACCCCTCGAAATTAACGGATTGAACGGGAAGGTCATGACATTAGGAACGACTGCGTTAAAGGTAAACGGCAGCTGGGAGTTATTCCATGTATTGAGCATGCCTAATTTACCCGAAGGGATTGCCGGTCTAGTCGGGAGTCCGTATTTGCTTCAGGAGGAAGCCATCGTGTCGTACCACCTACGTACGATGGTAACAGCGAAACACCCAATCCGCCCCGTAATTTTCTCCAATTCCGAAGAATTAGAAGATACGTTGACGGCATGCAAACAGAGTCAGGAGGACTTTCTAACACGTTCAAGTGAACCATTGGCATTAGAGTCAAACGGCGAACAAATAAACCTCTGCTGCCCTTAAGACCACGAGCGGGATTGCCCCTCCCTCTTTTCTGAAGAAGAGTTCGGCGTTAGCGAAGATCAGGATTTGGGGAATTACCGCGTTGAACAAAAACCTCCCGAGGAGCGATTACAACACATAGTCGGAACGCTGAAATTAGAGGAATTAGACCCGGAACCGCGTCAAACAATCGACGACTTGGTTACAAGATATTCAGACCGATTTTTCGTACCCGGAGACCCGTTGGGCGAAACAACGTCTATAGAGCTCACCATCCCGTTAACCGATTCAAAGCCCGTGTTCACTCGTCAATACCCGCATTCGCCGTTAATGGACGAGGAAATCGCCAGACAAACGCATAATCTGGAAGAGTTGGGAATAATCGCTCCTTCGTCTTCGCCACATAACTCACCCCTGCACATAGTCCCGAAAAGGGAGGACGAAGAAGGAAACAAACGATGGAGGGTGGTGGCCGATTTTAGAAACTTGAACGCGATAACGATCGACGACCGTTTCCCCTTGCCGCGAATTACGGATATTCTCAATCGATTAGGTGGAGCCCAATATTTCTCAGTTTTCGACTTAGCAAACGGTTTCCATCAAATCCCTATGGCTCCTGAGGACCGTGCAAAAAACGCGTTTACTACCCCCGACGGACACTACGAATACCTCCGCATGCCTTTCGGATTAAAGAACGCTCCGGCTACCTTCCAGCGTTTAATGAACCACGTTTTGAGAGGGCTTATCGGGAAGGAGTTATTCGTGTATTTAGACGACGTGGTTGTATACTCGTGCACATTAGCGGAACACGAGCACCGACTCGAGAGATTCTTCGAGCGCTTACGCGAGCATAACTTGACTCTACAGACCGAGAAGGCCAAGTTCTTGAAGAACCAGGTCATATATTTGGGCCATATAATAGCAGCTGACGGAACACGACCTAATCCAGAGAAGATCAAGGCCGTCGCCGAGTTCCCCGTGCCAAAAACTCGGAAAAATTTGAAGCAATTCTTAGGCCTCGTAAATTATTATCGCCGTTTCATTCCAGATATGGCAAAACGCGCTAAACCTCTTACAAGTTTGACTAGCCTGAGAATTCCATTCTTTTGGACTGAAAAACACCAGGAAAGTTTCGAAGATTTACGCGAGGTACTCTGTAAAGAGCCGGTTTTACGTTATCCAAATTTCGACGAACCATTTATCATTACAACGGACGCTTCCGACATAGCCGTCGGCGCGGTTCTAAGTCAAGGGAAAATAGGCGAGGACCTGCCCATAGCGTGCGCCTCGCAGGTACTCAACTCCGCACAAGAAAACTACTCCACCACGGAAAAGGAATGCTTTGCGATAATCTACGCCGTAAAACAATTTCGAACATACATTTACGGGCGAAAATTTTCCTTGGTAACCGATCACCGGCCCCTTCAATTGGGCCCTTTACACGGACGTTCTTGCGTGGCACTTTTGCGCGCCACACGCCAGCGCGGCATGCAGTACCCGTCACTACTTAGAGACAGCGAGTTCGAGCTCCCATTTCTACGTCGACTCCACATTCTTTTTTCAGGAACCAGCGCAGTCTTGTATTGTGTACTACCTGTTCCATGTATATTATCGATCTGCGAAACGATCGGCAAGACACGATCGCGATATGCGTAGGTTTGCGAAAAGTATACGAACTCCTCGATATACCTGGCTTATAGAGGATATCATAAATGCTGTTACTGTAGGGCACACTGAAACATCTGTTTTTACGAAGCTACATTTGGTTTATCCGAAGGTGCTATAAATTATGGAAATGGTTTATTACTCAGTTATAACGACTGTATTGCGATCTGCATTCTCCTTGCAGACGAAAAGTTTCCACCTCATAGGACGTTCTTGCTAGCATCTTGTGCGTGGTTAGAAGTGTGGCGCGCCGGAATTCCACGTTCTTGCGTGCGAGTAGAACCGTTGTCAGGCGTGTCGCGTCCAAAAGTGTGGCGCGCAAACCTCGACTTCAGAAAAGTTTACATAAGAGACAGAAAAGGTAGTTAGAAAAGGAAAGCGGCACTTGAAGGCAAGGGTTTGGCGTGGCGCGTGGACTTTCCGACAGTGCGGAAAATTCTGAGGCGCGCGGCGCGCCTGGCAGTCAAGACTCTGCGAGCCGCTACAAGCGGTAGGAAGTAAACGAGAATTTTTTCAAACCAAAAAATTAAACATATTTACTTGCAGCTTTGTGGCTTCATTTGTCAATCTTTAGGGAATATGAAAAAAAAATTGTATGCAAAAATAGTGGTTATATCCGGCGTTATAGTGCTTCAAATAGAGCGCCTTACAAAACTCATATGCGCACTGTTAGCATAAAATCAGTTGTTGTAGTTGTCTGAAATAGATTAATATACGATTAATAGATTAAACTTTATTAACCAAAATCATGATGTTATTTATTTTCATCTGCAACCTTGTAAATTATGTCTGTCAGAGTCTGGTAGGTATGGAGGGGACCGTGGCAGCAAGGCGTAGGGGCCCCCGGTGGCTCGCGAGCCACCAGTTAGTCAACCCTGGTTTACAACTACCTAAGTAGTTAATTGCTTGTTTTCGAAGGTTTCGTCGGGAAGCATTTGTCTGCCAGATGTAGAAAAGGAAAAATCCACATCGTGCCGTTTTTCAGCGATTTCGAATTTCTTCGGTCTGAGTTAATCCGTATATTGCTCCATCGGTGGGTTCTCCCGCAGACCTGCGGGACAATACGATTATAAACCACGACCCGGGGCGAGATTCTGACCGATCAATCTGGCTAGTTTTGGTAAGCAGATGTCTACTTTTACACCTCTACGTTATCGAGAGGGGGGGGGGGGGGATGGTGCCTCCTACGCCGTCGAACTTGCAGAGGGAAGGTCCCTCCTGTTCTAGGAAAATTTGGCCAATCAGCAATGTTGTTTACTCGTTCTGGTCATCGTTCGGACCACCGAAATCCGAGCAGCCCTCATAAAACAAAGTTTTCACAATTATTTTGATCACCCTACGGATCACAGAGTCTACACCGATCTAATCATGCTGTTGGATAAGTTACACTCTCGTTGGACTCCAGGATGAGCCAGGAATCCATTGATGTCACTTCCATATCGATACAATAAGAGAGTGCGTTTAAGAAATGCCTACTCCTTTTATAATTTGTATTGCTTGTGTAAAAGTAGTCCGATTTCCATGATATTTGTGATAATTTTAATTGGGAGAACGCCAGGAATCCATTAGTGTTATTTTCATATCGATACGATGACGAATAATGAATCTCTTAACACGCTGTAATGAATATTTCACCCTCGACTGTGGGTCGCCGACCTCGATTCGCAGCGGTCGGCCGAGGATACATACCTGTTTCAGAAAAACTGTATTCTTTATTCTTTATTGTATCGATATGGAAGTAATACCGATGCATTTCTTATGTTTTTCAAATTAAAATTATACCAAATTTCATGTAAATCGAACTATTTTTAACGAAGTTTTGGAAATCAATTTATTATGAAGATTCCTTAATTACGATCCGATTTGTGTCGTTTTTGGACCATTTTCATCGGGAACACATAAGGAAACGATTCACACCACTTTCGCCAAGATCTGATGAAAAATGTAGAATTTTTGATTCGTCACTTCTTAAGGGGCAACATTGTAAGGCCCCCCTGGGCTCGAGGGTCGAAGTCCTTGAAACCCATCGAGGCACGGCTTATCGGTAGCGTTGCCTCTTGAGTCGAGGTTTGCTTGCGGCGAAAATTCTTGCGCGTCACACTTTTGGACGCGACACGCCTGACAACGGTTCTACTCGCACGCAAGAACGTGGAATTCCGGCGCGCCACACTTCTAACCACGCACAAGATGCTAGCAAGAACGTCCGATGAGGTGGAAACTTTTCGTCCGCAAGGAGAATGCAGATCGCAATACAGTCGTTATAACTGAGTAATAAACCATTTCCATAATTTATAGCACCTTCAGGTAAACCAAATGTACCTTCGTAAAAACAGATGTTTCAGTGTGCTCTACAGTAACAGCATTTATGATATCCTCTATAAGCCAGGTATATCGAGGAATTCGTATACTTTTCGCAAACCTACGAATATCGCGATCGTGTCTTGCCGATCGTTTCGCAGATCGATAATATACATGGAACAGGTAGTACACAATACAAGACTGCGCTGGTTCCTGGAAAAAGCATGTGGAGTCGACGTAGAAATGGGAGCCCGAACTCGCTGTCTCTAAGTAGTGACGGGTACGATCTTCTGGCCTGCGAGAAGGAGCGCGCTCCTTCCGACGTTCCGGCACGCCACGCCAAATGCGTGCCGCGCTGGCGTGTGGCGCGCAAAAGTGCCACGCAAGAACGTCCGTGTAAAGGCCGCAATCGGCTATTCTCAGTAAAGGATCCGGTGTCGCGACTCGCCCGTTGGAAGATTACCCTCGCGGATTACGATTATGAAATCATTTATAAGCCTGGTCGGGTAAACGCAAACGCAGACGCGCTATCTCGAAATCCGGTCTCGCACGCTTTTCCGACTACCACAAAGGAAACGTTACCAACGAGTGAAACTGAGGGTATAGCAACGCGTGCAGGAGCGCGTCACCAAGGTAGGCCAAGACCAAATTATGAAGAACCACCGTCGTTCGACTTCAGAGAGGATTCCACACTAGAGGGACAGGAACTTGATCAGGAGCTGCCATCAACAAAAGGGGATAACACCGACGATCTGGAGAGTAGGGCGAACTCAACTGTCCTGGATACAAGTGAAGGAAGGACGGGAATGCCCGAATTCCTAGAGACAGGAGACGAAGGCTCCACCATGATAACAGAAGGCAAGTATACCGGGCTAACGCAGGACCAACTCACCTTCTTGAGGAGTCTTGACGAACCGCCCCACTACGAGCACATCGAGGGAGACAACATGGACTCCACTTTTGGAAGTAACGATTCCAGGATAGGCCCATTCTCCCAGGCGGAAATCACCATCTTGAAGAGCCTTAACGAGGAGTCCCTCCTAGAGGAAAAGGGAGAAACATCGAATCCCCATGAAAAGGTCAGTCCGCAGGGGACAAAACCAAAATCGGGCCCGAAGAAACGAGTATCGTGGGGTATACCCCTACATGAAGAAGCCCTGGACATCCCGCAATCAACCATGATTTGTCCGGAGGGCGAAACATTGGAGGAACTGAAGGACCAACTGTCCCCTATAAAAAATTCCAGCATGAGTCCGAGGCCCGAGGTGATCGAAATGCCTGACTCGACAGAACTATACGAAGCGAACATCGGGCCATTCACCGTCCCACAAAAATTTCCTAGAACGAACACCCCTGAGGATGTATTGCAGACAATGCAATGCGAAGTGAAAATCGCAAGGACCACACTTACATCCTCTCGCGACAATTATGCTCATTTTATATCATCGGACAGAATATTAACTAGCCCAATTTGTAAAACTCTGAAGGCTATAGGACTACTCGACGAAACAAAATTATTATCCGCGGAATTAATCAAGAATCGCGTGATAGTCACCCGTAATGAAGAAGGAAGGGTTTTTAGCGTCGTTGGAACGAACAGCTTTTATCACGAAATGGGGGAAAATGAGTTGGCACCGGCATTAGCAGCGCTTAGAAGCGCCGTAGAATGTGATCGCGTCCGCTCGTTTCGGATAGCGGCGCATGGCGAAACCTTACACCGGTTCGATGCCGAAACGCTCGAAAGATATTTCAAAATTATTTTCAAACATACGCCGATGTCAATTACAATTTGTACAGGAGAAATCCAATTACCGCCGGAAACCGAACGGGAAAATATTATCCGCCACTATCATGAAAGTTTGATAGGAGAGCATAAGAGCCTAACTAAAACATACCGACGCATTCGCAGTCTATTTGACTGGCCCCATTTACGTCGAGACGTAGAGGATTTCATGCGGAGTTGCCAGAGCTGCCAAGAACAAAAGCTCGTACGCATTGAAACGCGGGAACCAATGCTAATCACAGATACGCCTGCACGGCCCTTTGATAAAGTAGCCTTGGACACCGTAGGACCGCTACCCCCTACTCCTAGCGGAAACCGTCACGTACTTACAATGCAATGTCAACTATCTAAATTCTGTATGGCTGTGCCATTACCCGACATACGAGCCGTCACCGTGGCCGACGCGTTATCTCGTTACTTTATCGCGATCTTCGGCGCACCGCGTGCAATACTAACAGACCGCGGAACGAGTTTTATTAATAACACAATACAGGGAATAGCCCAAACTTTTAAAATTAAACATGTAACGACGTCGGGATATCGACCACAGACTAACGGTTCCCTGGAAAGAAGTCATATCGTCTTAACCGAATATTTGAAACACTACCTGGAAAGATACGAAGACTGGGACTTGCTACTCCCATTCGCTATGTACTCATACAACACCTCGGTGCATGAGGCAACAAAGTTCACTCCATACGAGGTGGTTTTCGGACAATTAGCTCGGGATCCATTTACGCCTATGGCCCGTGAGGAACTACTCACTTATCCGACATACGTACAAAATTTGGTAGAACGATTGGAAGAAATTCGAAACACCACGCGATCAAACTTGGACACGAGCAAATCGCGTTCAAAAAATATTTATGACCGAAAGAGTAACCAAGTTATATTTGCCGAAGGCGACCTCGTCTACGTTCTAAAGGAACCTCGGCTCCATTAATTCGACCCCCATTACATAGGCCCTTATAAAATAAAAGCAATTACTGATCAAAATAATGCAATATTGATTTCGGATGAGGGCCGACAGATAATTAAACATTTCGATAAATTGAAACATGCTTATATCAAAGATCAACCACCTTGACGCCAACGTAGCATATTCGATGGTTCAAGTTTACTACGGACTGGCGACAGGGCTCATTCAGTCAAACCAAAGTCCCATGTTCCGTAAATCTAAGTCCTATTCCACTCCTTTATTTTACTTGTTCTTTTGTATTTTCAGTAGTCATTTACGTAGACAATAGAATTCCCTCGCGATAAGTCATTCGGGAAAATTCCCGCATTTCAACTGCCATGGACAGACGTGGCCTGTTTTTGCTCACGTTCCTCTGGACGAGTGCTACCACTAAGGTCATCGACGGGGACCACCAACTAGCTCCGTTAAGCCCCAACCCGGGCTTGTACTACGAACAGATCCGACCTCTCCGAGTTTTCCACACCCAATGGAGACTGGTCACGGGTATTGAAGTCGCGGAAGTATTAACCGCGAGACCACAAACTCAGCCACAGATTAACAGGATGAAAACATTATGTGCAACCTATAATTGGACGTCTTGCCCGGCCGACGACCTTAACGCGGCCCTGCAACGAAAACTTCTCGATGGCAAACGTTACGAGGAATTGCTACTCAGCATACTGATCGGTGCCGCTGGGATTCATCGGATCGCTGAGTAAGGCCCTTTTTGGAACTCTGGACGGCGACGACGCGCAATACTACAATAAGGAAATAGATAAACTTTATAAAGATCAAAATCATCTCGCCGAATTGTTAGGAAACCAAACGCACATTATAAAATCAGAATTAAAAAGAAGGCCAAAATCGGGACCGACCAGATTTGGGCATCCGGAGTCGACACGGAAGTACTAAACACCATCTACAAACCATCCATTGGCATAAACATCTCGGAAATCTTACCAACTATCACGGAACATCACGTGAAAATTCTAATAGACCGTCAGGAAAAGGAACCCCTGGGAACTCTTCAGGATGCCCATGCGAATGCAAACACAGTCGCATTGGAGAACATAGAAAGGCAGGCAAGAGAGATTGCCATCCATCACCGAACCGAAAATTTATACACCTACGCCACGTATGGACTGCCAGGACTGGGAGGAATTTTCATCACCCTCCTCGTTGTGTGGATTGGGTACCGTTGTTTAAAGGCACGCCGGACCAAGCATCGCGCGCCCTTAGGAAAGGAGGCAAAGGTCAGCATAGAGATGGTTCCACATCGCCCTCCCCCTCAGATAATTTCCAGACCCCGTCCTTTAACTATTACACCTTTTCCTCCCGACTTACCCGTTATACCGTCCACGAGGACAAGTGAGAAGGCACATATAGAGAGAGCGAGTAGCCTCGGGGTCACAGACCCGTACTTCGAAATATTTTAGGCCGTAGCTTGCTGATCGCAGCAAAAACCCCCGCGCGTTAGGCTAAGAACCGATCCCCACGAAGCGCTCTGCTGCGAAAATTTAGGTAGTAGGGACAATAGCATATAAGATAGCACTTAAGCAATGCGAGAGTAGTCCTTATAACAATTGTCCAACACGAAACATATTGGAAACGGATCGAACAATGTACGCACCGCGTTTTGACGATACCAAGTATCTACGCGCCTCGCTGGCGGAGGCGGTACATCCCCGCCATCTTCACGCACCATTCGGGAGGAGATTTTGTGTGAGGGCGAAGAAAAGCTTCGACAGGACCGAGGGACAGGTTTGGACCCACAGGGCCCAAAAGACAATGACATTGTGTGGGGCATGCTGGTGGGCTCAGCCAGCAAACGTCACCGCGGAGTACGAGCGGCGTCCGGTGCACTGGCTTGCCGTTCAAGAACGAGCTGTGGCATTGACGAAGTGCACTCGTTGTCGAAACCGCCACCTGGAGTGGGCGCTACCCGGCAACTGCACGGAGTGCATCCGCGCCATCCAAGAGGTGCAAACAACCCACTTGCCAGCGTTCCCGATATTGGAGGCGCCCCGGCCCTTGGAGCACCCAAAACCCAAGGAAGTACCCCGGGTTGTCCCCGCCGGCGCGGAATAAACAAAGCGCCACCCCTCACTAGGTAAGTTCGAATTCCGTAATGATTCGAATCGAAGTGTAATCACGTAAAGTGACGCGAATAAAACTGTTATTTTTTCCGTTCCGTTTCATTCGCAGCAGAGAATCGCTCGATACACCAGCGACTGGACGACCGAGCTCCAACAGAGCGCCGCCCCAACCCCTCTCCCGCCCCTTAGTATTACATTTAGCTTCTTCCCATTTTGCTTTTTATTATTCGCTTCAACCCCTTGCCACTATCATATTATAATAATTATTATTATTATTATTACTATTACAACATTCGCTTTTCCTTTCATAATACCAATTTTTGCTTCTATTATTATCCTTATGTAACAATATATGGGTTCTACCTTTTTCCACCTAAATACGAATCGTTTAATGGTCACCCTCTTGCGTTCCCCTTAGTCTTAGGAGCGCTAATTGTAAATCATAGTTTTAAGCAATCGTGTAAGGCGTACGCGACGACAGCTACGCACGTATACATGAAATGGCCTCGCGAGACCATTTTATGTCTAAGTGGGGAGGTGTTACATGGGCCCTTCAGGTCCATTCCGTGCTTGCTGTCCCCGCGTCGCTTTCCGTCGAATCGGCGATTCAGCGGAATCGCAACACGCGGGTTAGTAGGTCGCGAACGCGGAATCCGTCGGCGTGGGCACAACGTGACCACCGATGGTCCGGGCCCTAGATTCCAGAGGATGGAGTAATGGAAGTTGCGAAGGATAGCGCCTGACGGGGCGATTTCCCCCGTCCTCGAGATAGGGAGTGCGAGGCTTGAACCTGGATCGCGGTACTTCGGAAATTCATTCTATTGCGGGAGCTCGAATTAGGAAGTCGCGACGAGTCAGAGAGCCGTCTAGATACCGCGACCGCGTCTCCGCGTCAAGTCCGCGAAATACGAACGGCCGAAAGTAATTCGTGAAAGGGTAACTCCATCCGACACACCGTGAACGGCCTAGCCGGGAGAGCCCTTGCGCGTCACTCGTGATCGACGTAGGAACGTGTAGAACGGACGATTGGAGACCGCGAACAGCGACGTGACCGACTTCCGGGTGCTACGATAGAGCACAGCGAGCGACCGCGACCTATGCTCGGTCAACCGACACCTCGAGCGTGCGAATAACCAACGGCAAGCGTGTCTTGTGAAGTCAGCGAAAACCGGCGAGCGACAGCCGAGACGGAGCGCCGTCTCTAGGTATGATTAACTGATTTATGTAACAGTATACTTTGCATCTTGGATTTCCCTTTAAACCTATTGTACCGATATATTCAATCCCTTGTTATCCTCCCTTTCCTTGGTAAGTATAGTCAAGGCGTGCTTTAGCACCTTGATAGAGCAGCGAACCCGGTAAATCATTCCAACCGCTCGGGGTGATTTACAAAAGTCCCTTCAGGACGTAACAAAGGAATCTCAGCTTGTGATATCTCCGCTCTATAGAATAATATTCTTTGGTAGTTTCGTGCTATGCAAGATGCGAAGAATTGAAGATTTTCTACTTCAGCGCTCCGCTTGTACATTGTTGGTACTACATTACGCGGGCTTTTTTGGCGGGATACCGTAACGGACATACGCGAACGTAGAGTAACCGTCATTCGTAGTGCTGTGTACAGTGCGTGTGGTTGGTTATAAATATTTAATATTTCAGCTGGTGATCGTCCATCTTTTGAAGGCATCAACTAAACAGGTAAGTATTTTTTTTCATTAATTTATATACTTTCCTCTTCTTTTTTTTTATTTATCTTTTTCCTCTGTCTATTTTTCTGGTTTTTGTCATGAATTCTCCTACAGCGAAACGCAAATATAGTCCGAGAACTTTTCTTCGACAATGGTTAGAGAGCGATGATTTTAAACCTTGGCTACAACGCGTTTTTAACGACGATTCCAAATTTCATTCCCAGGTAGCACAGGACGTTTTAAAAACGTCCATTTTACGTCCATTTTATGTCTGAACGTCCACGGCTTGATTTGTGAAAATGGACGTTTTTAAAACGTCCAGAAAACGTTTTAAAAACGTCCAGAAAACGTCCTGAAAACGTTTTAAAAACGTTCAGAAAACGTTCTGGTTTGTGAAAATGCACGTTTTTAGGACCTTTTCTGGACCATTTCTGGACGTTTTTAAAACGTCCCGAACGTCCGATCTGAACGTTTTAAAAACGTTTGTAAAACGTCTTTGTGCTATCTGGGTTGTTCCGCGTGTTGTAAAAATTATATGATTAATAGCGGGTAATCAGAAATAAAAAATCATTTTGGTACAAAATCACACGTCGAGAACGTTTCTAAATTATCCGAACGTAACAGTGCTGCTTTTGATGATTTTGATGTGAGTGATAGTACCGAAAATATTCACGAGAAGATTCAGATTGCTGAAATTGCTTTGTGCGCTTTTTTTGTCGAGCACAATATTCCATTTCACATTAGTGCTTATTTAATTGGCCTTCTGAAAGTTATATTTCCAGATTCATATATAGCCAGTAAATTAACCTTGAGCCGCTTAAAATGCAACAAAATTATTACAAACGTGCTTTCTAAAGTAGAAGTAAGTAGAATTATTGAAAGTGCTCGACATCATAAATTTTCTATATTTGTTGACGAAAGCACAGATATTCCTAACGTAAAATGGCTCACTTTTTTAATTAAATACGTAAATTCGGAAACTTCTGCAGCTTTTACAGAATTATTAGAATTATTAAAATTAGACGCCATAGATTGCTCTGCAGATGGTTTATTTTCAGCATTTGAGAAAGCATTGCACAAAAAGCAAATTCCTGTGCAGAATGTAATTGGACTCACATGTGACAATGCATCAGTGATGATCGGGCGCTTTTCCTCATTTTCTTCAAAACTTAAAACGAGGTGTCCTTCATTACCCAGATAGCACAAAGACGTTTTAAAAACGTTTTTAAAACGTCCAGGTCGGACGTTCGGGACGTTTTTAAAACGTCCAGAAAAGGTCCTAAAAACGTCCATTTTCACAAACCAGAACGTTTTCTGGACGTTTTTAAAACGTTTTCAGGACGTTTCCTGGACGTTTTTAAAACGTTTTCTGGACGTTTTTAAAACGTTTTCTGGACGTTTTTAAAACGTTTTCAAGACATTTCCTGGACGTTTTTAAAACGTTTTCTGGATGTTTTTAAAACGTTTTCAGGACGTTTTTGGGACGTTCGACAGTACTGGTTGGATTTAATAAAAATTTAAGGAAGTAAATGGTTTTCAAAATAAGATCAAACTCAGTAACAATTTATTTCATTTATTGAATTTAGCAATAATGCAGAATATATGCACTTACAATAGATACAAGAACATGATAGTACGAGGTCCAATATACAAGAATATACAAACTATGCAGGATATACACTTAAAATACATATGAATGTGCACTTAAACAGATAGCTCCGTATTTTTTCTATTCTCTGCAATTTCCCTGTGTTCTGCTTCACCTTAAAGAAGAATTTCGAGGAAACATTACATTGAATTTTACAGTAATCAATATTAGGAACAGTAAAATAAGGGTGATAGTTATATATTAAAACCGTTGCTACGTTTAATTTATGGAAATCTTTCCCTTTTCTGCCAAGGCCAATTAAATAACAATGCAACATCCATTGGTCATCAACGACGTTAGCGCCTGTTTCACAAAATTATAATGATTGGAACCATCAAAATTTGCCAATTCGTTAACCTAAAATTGAAAAATTATTCAAACCCTAACCTAGAACTACACGCCTTTGACCGCAAATACTGAAACAAATATACAAAAACTGTACAAACACGTTATGAAAGCTGTATAAAAACTGTATGAAAACAATATAAAAACTGTATAAAACCGGTTTACAAACATTCGGTCAGAAACATTTAAACAAATGCCTCTGTATTTTTAGTTTTCCATTGTTTCTTTGAGTAAATGTTCATAGGACGGTATTCATAAACGGGTCTTAAGATTAAGCAAATGCTTAAGGGGGTAGACACGGGTAATGCAGCGCGCTGTATACCGACACAATCTGGCCCGAAACAGGGGGTTGGGATTTTTCATCATTCGTCCTTATATGAGCAGATTTTGGGCTGGGTTGGGACTCATTCGAAAGAGGAAGGTTCAATGCGGAGCGCTCTTCTCATGGTTCAACGAGATTGTGTTGATATCTAATAATATTAGTGTCCAAAGTAGAGCAAAAGTCGACAAAATACACCCGCAGAATCCAAGTATTTTTAGGTCACTAAAAGAGCTTTGTGACTGAAACGGTGAGAAGAGCGCTCTGCATTGAACCTTCCTCTTTCGAATGAGTCCTAACCCAGCCCCAAATTTGCTCATATAAGGACGAATAATGAAAAATCGTGACTTCAGTCCCAAATACGAGTTCCGCCATATTGGCGATAATACAGAGCAAGTCACGTGACAAATTTAGTTCAGCTAGTGGACACGAGATGGCGCCTACTCGGGAGGACTGTAGGGAGCGCTGTCTCCCCCTCCCGAGACGGAAGAGTGGGGGTAGTCCCACTCACTCGGTCTCTACAAGGAGGTGAGCAAGCCACTGGCTCACGGGACACGAGACAAAGCCTAACCTCAAATACACAGTTTTCTTTATTGTTAACTAACGAGTACTTCAATATCCTTCCCACGTCAAGGGCATGTGCTCTAACGGAGGTAGGGTCCGATATCAAAGAATTCACCAGAGTAAATCCCTACAGGACTGCCGACGTGGAATTATAGCAAAACTGAAGCGTTAGCTGCATACACAAGCCACAGTAAAAGCGTGATGCAGTCAATGTATGAATTTTCGGACGATTGTAGGTTAGGTTATATGCATTTTAGGCATATAACTGTTGGGAACTCTGTACATTTACTAAATTAACGCTTTTATTGTAACACATACATCACTTGAAATCGCTGTCGAATTTATGTTATAATTATATGGCCACATTATTTAAAATAAAAAAAGAGATTGGAACTTTTTTACTAATACTGGAAATATTGATTTACTGATATCATATTTTCAGAATGTGGAAGTTACAGCAATTATTTGCAATTATTGCTCTTATTATTATTCTTCCGACTATTGTATACAGGGTGTCCCATCTAAGACGAGACAGCCGGTTTTCTCCTAAACTATAGGAGATAAAAATATAAAAAAAATAGGGAATTGCATGGTTCGAGGGGGCCAATTAATTAGCGCGAACGAATTTTTGTATCGATTATTATTTTAAAAGATACGATGGTCAAGTTCGGTTTTTCAAATGGAACTATTTTTTTTGAACACCTGAGTTGATAGTGCGTTCCAAGACAAATTCAATAAGCTTTAATGTATACACTTTATTTTCACTGGTTTTTAAAATATTGCGCTTGCAAATTTACTGATTTTCACTGGAAGAAAACTGTCTGGTATAGCACGGACCGGGGACGGTTTTACTGGCTCCACTTGTGGCACTGCCTTTTGAAATAGATACCTACCTGCCAAAGGTCTACGCCAGGCCCAAAGGCTGGACAATTTTTTTCCGTCAGAAATGCTACTTAGGTAAGTACATCTGCGGTATCGAGAAGCGCACCGTTACTTTTATTTCGCACTTGCTTCTACGCTCGGATGGCCGGTTCTTTTGGGAGGGATGCAAGTTCGATTGGTTAGGTTAGGAGGAGTGAAAGTTGCTAGACTAAATTTCAATCATAGGGAGCAGATTGTATCAGAACCATTCGGATTTGCATTCCTCACAAACGGCTGCTCTCTTGAAGCATTGCTCTTCACAGCAATGCCCACCTTCTCTCGCACGGAATACGTTAACGCTTGCTTTTGTTCTGATATTGAAGCTCGTGTTTATACTCGAGAGGACCACGCGTCGACAGCGGGCTACCCCTTTTCTTCCTGTGTCTCTCCACGAGCCGTGTTGACGGTGGATTGTAGGAGCGTAGATATCTGGATGCCAGTTATTGAATTCAGGAGACGATAGAAACATTTTATTACAAAACACACATGTACTATAATTAAAGTAAATCGTATTCCTCTCGGGCAGGAGTACTGATAATGATCGAACTTGCGCCCCACTTCGCGCAGACCAATTACACGGAGGGTAGTCGGGTCACACACTGCCCAAATGATACAGGGTAATTCTGGAGCAACGCCCGTCAAGGAGATGCGCTGGTACCCCGTGGCGAGGACAGACCTTCGCATTGCCTCACCCGATTTTTATGGTTTTTTTCCGGAAAAAGGTACGAATCCTAGGCCGAACGTAGCGAATTGAAGTCGACCCTCCGCAGTCGAGGGTGAATTATCCATTACAGCGTATTAAGAAACCCTTTTCTTCGTCGTATCGAAAGGGAAGTGGTGCCAATGGATTCCTTATGTTTTTCTGACGAAAATCATACCAAATGTCATACAAATCGCACTACTTTGACACAAGCAATTTGTATTCCTATGTAAAAGTTGTCCGATTTACACGACATTTGGCATGATTTTCATCGGAAATCCCCAAGGAATCCATCCGCGACACTTCCATATCCATACGATAAAGAATAAAGAATTATTTTATTTCCTAACCAGATACAGGGTAATTATGGAGCAGCGCCCGTGAAGGAGATGCGGCGGCCTGGTACCCCGTGGCGAGGACAACCCCTCGCAGTGTCTGACCGAATTTTATGGCTTTCCACCCGCGAAGGGGTTCGAGTGCCTAATAGGGAGTGAGAAATCTTCGACTTGCGCATTTCTCATAAGATCTTTGCAAAACCGACACCTATCGATTCCTTATGTTTCGCCGATGAAGCTGACACTAAGAACGACGTAATTCGGACCATAATGAAGGAAATTCCATGGAATATCGATTTATGTCATTTCAAGCTGACTTGACTTGGTTAAAAATAGTCCGATTTACATGAAATTTGATATGATTTTAATCGACGGAACGCCAGGAATCCATTGGCGCCACTTCCCCTTCGATACGATGAAGAAAAGAAGCAAACTTTTGAAATCCTGAACATTTCTCACTTCTTAATGGTATTCCAAACCCTTCGAGGGTCGAATGCCATAAAATTCGATGGGCACTGCGGGGTGTTGTCCTCGCCACGGGGTGACGGGCGCAGCACCAGAATCAGCCTGTACCTACCTTTTTAAGAAATAAAACAATTCGTTATTCCTTATCGTATGGATATGGAAGTGTCGCCGATGGATTCCTTGGGGTTTTCCGATGAAAATCATTAGAAATGTCGTGTAAATCGGACAACTTTTACATAGGAATACAAATTGCTTGTGTCAAAGTAGTCCGATTTGCATGACATTTGGTATGATTTTCGTCAGAAAAACATAAGGAATCCATTGGCACCACTTCCCTTTCGATACGACGAAGAAAAGGGTTTCTTAATACGCTGTAATGGATAATTCACCCTCGACTGCGGAGGGTCGACTTCAATTCGCTACGTTCGGCCTAGGATTCGTACCTTTTTCCGGAAAAAAACCATAAAAATCGGGTGAGGCAATGCGAAGGTCTGTCCTCGCCACGGGGTACCAGCGCATCTCCTTAACGGGCGTTGCTCCAGAATTACCCTGTATCATTTGGGCAGTGTGTGACCCGACTACCCTCCGTGTAATTGGTCTGCGCGAAGTGGGGCGCAAGTTCGATCATTATCAGTACTCCTGCCCGAGAGGAATACGATTTACTTTAATTATAGTACATGTGTGTTTTGTAATAAAATGTTTCTATCGTCTCCTGAATTCAATAACTGGCATCCAGATATCTACGCTCCTACAATCCACCGTCAACACGGCTCGTGGAGAGACACAGGAAGAAAAGGGGTAGCCCGCTGTCGACGCGTGGTCCTCTCGAGTATAAACACGAGCTTCAATATCAGAACAAAAGCAAGCGTTAACGTATTCCGTGCGAGAGAAGGTGGGCATTGCTGTGAAGAGCAATGCTTCAAGAGAGCAGCCGTTTGTGAGGAATGCAAATCCGAATGGTTCTGATACAATCTGCTCCCTATGATTGAAATTTAGTCTAGCAACTTTCACTCCTCCTAACCTAACCAATCGAACTTGCATCCCTCCCAAAAGAACCGGCCATCCGAGCGTAGAAGCAAGTGCGAAATAAAAGTAACGGTGCGCTTCTCGATACCGCAGATGTACTTACCTAAGTAGCATTTCTGACGGAAAAAAATTGTCCAGCCTTTGGGCCTGGCGTAGACCTTTGGCAGGTAGGTATCTATTTCAAAAGGCAGTGCCACAAGTGGAGCCAGTAAAACCGTCCCCGGTCCGTGCTATACCAGACAGTTTTCTTCCAGTGAAAATCAGTAAATTTGCAAGCGCAATATTTTAAAAACCAGTGAAAATAAAGTGTATACATTAAAGCTTATTGAATTTGTCTTGGAACGCACTATCAACTCAGGTGTTCAAAAAAAATAGTTCCATTTGAAAAACCGAACTTGACCATCGTATCTTTTAAAATAATAATCGTTAAAAAAATTCGTTCGCGCTAATTAATTGGCCCCCTCGAACCATGCAATTCCCTATTTTTTTTATATTTTTATCTCCTATAGTTTAGGAGAAAACCGGCTGTCTCGTCTTAGATGGGACACCCTGTATAACATACAACAAGGAAAAGTCTCCAAATCAGTCAACAGTTGACTCCCTGATTTTTTTTTGTAATTCTTTACGGTCCTATGCAGAGATGGGCATTATTTAAATAAAAGAATATACTTCCGAATGGCCCCAGTGACTGATCGACACGCGGTTTGGGGTAGGGTGTGTGTACCCTAAATCTAAAATTCTATTTAGCTTCGGGTATTTATTAGTTTCCTTTGTTTATTCGAAGGCCTTTCATCTTGGGCTTCGAATAATTTTTCATCTTTCATTATATCTTTATCCTAAGGTCGTATTCAGATATATTGGCCGGTCAATTCGTTTTCGCCAACAGCGATCGAGGAGTATGGTGGAGTAACGGGAATGCTGCCCGGCTCCGTCTGAACGTAGCCGTGTGGCTGTTATGACCAATACGAGATGAAGCTATCGAGAAAGAATCAATGTTCAGACCAATAAAGCTCCTGAATTTTTTCGGAGCTAAGGCACACCTATTCTGATGTGTGTATTTCTATGCTGACAGCTCGGTTTGGCCTATACACACCAGAAGCTTGGCGCTAATCCCATCACTTCTGGCTTACTCTTGTTCTGCGAAGGCGAGAGTGAGATGGAACGAGAGCGAGTCAGAAAACGTTGCAAACAGGAGCACCGAGGCAGGCAAGCGGTACCTATGGTGAGAGAATACGCACCGACCAATATATCTGAATGTAAAGTCTCGTTAGCCGCTCGCTGGTCGGGACCGGCGTTGAGCCCGTATCGTGAACGGAGCCCTAATTCCGAGGCTGAGTTTCTCGCTTCTTTCTGGCCGAAGGGGGGAGCGGGATGAAACGCTTTGCATGCGCGACGGGCGCGAGCGCTCAGATGGAATCGTGACTGTTCGACGCATGCGCGCCACGGTCAGATAGCCAGGCACGGCACGAGTCTTTTATGCGCCATAACCGAGCTTGCCAAATTCTGCCATTTATTATAAAACATTTAATTGAGCTTCTTCATGACCTTACTCTAAACTTTTACTCGTAGTTTAAAACCGTTGTAATATAATTTGTAGTATTTCATTTAAAAATTTATTTTCAACAATGCCAACAATGAAAAGGCCATTTTGCGCCTCTTGTCAACCTTACGCCTTAGCAGTTGCCTAATTTTACAGAGTAAAGTCATAAATAATCTCAAATAAATGTAATATAATAAAGGGCGCAATTTGACAAATTCGCCTAGGGCGCAAAAAAGACTTATGCCCGGCCTGCGTCAAGATTTTGCGAAGCGGGTCCCGTGCTCACCGTAAGCGCTTGCGACCATCGCGCACGCCCGCCGCGCACACAAAGGACGGAGTGTCAGGCGTCCGAAAGACGGAGCGAGACAAAATATCAACGCGTCGTCTATCTCGTACTGTCCTCGCTCGCTTTCTGTGCCTTCGCTCTTTCCATCTCGCACGCGCCTTCGGCGGACAAGAGTGAGACAGAAGTGGTGGGGATAGCGAAAAGTCCGTATCGTGTACACCAAACCGAGCCCGTAACGATCTTAGATGCTCGAATAACCGACGAGAACCTTTGTTGCCCGAGCCGCACGAGATCGCCGTTGCTCGGCGATGTGTCATCGATTATATAGAAACAGAATTTGTTTTTTTTTCATCGTATCAATATGAAAGTGACACAAATGGATTCCTGGCATTCTCCCGATTAAATTGACAGAAAATAATTTTAAATCAGACTATTTTTAACGAAACGAGCTTCCAATTCTGCAAACAAATTTTCACGTAATTTCTTTAATTATGGTCCGAATAATATCATTTTTGGGGCCAATTTGATCGAGAAAACATGACGAATCGATTCACGTCACTTTCGCAAAGATCTGATTAGAAATGCAGAACAGACGATTTGTCACTGCTTAGTGCGTAACATTGTATGGCCCCGCTGGATTCGAGCGTCGAAACCCACGAAACTGAGCGAGTTGCATGATTGCCAGCGTGAAGGACAAGAGAGGACTTTGCATGGCGAAGGAAAGTCAGCCTTCTATAGAACTCAAATCGAGAAAGACTTTGCTGACAAACTTTACATATGTATATTCGCGTCAAATAAATACTTTAATTGTAAAATTTAGACGACAAACTATTGTTGAATTTCGCCAGTTCTAACATATGCATCACTTGGTTGGGAATTCCTGATCCCAGAGTTTCATGCATTTACCTATTGAAATGTTGCTTCAAGTCATCGGGAAATTGCATTGCTTCTTCTCGTACATACATATATCTGTTCGCGAGTAGGTGTCACGAGTGACGCGGCTTTGGTTTCCCACGTTTTAAAAACGTATTGTGCAGACGTTTTAAAAACGTCCAGAATACGCTTTGGTTACGTCAAGAAAAAGGGGATTGTAAGACATTTTTAAAAACGTTTTGGTTAGGTCTGGAAGAAGCGTTTAAAATATGTTTTTAAGACATCTGTGTGTTATTTTAGAGATTAGTTCAAGGAAACCAGGAATTGTAACCGCTGTCTAAATAACCCCAAATAACCCAAACCATCCACGAAGTATGGATAGATCGAACAGATAAAGCCTAATTAGATCTACATACATACAAATGTTTATGAATGCTCCTAGAACAATGGAAAACACAAAACAGATGCATTTGTTTGAATGTTTGTGACCGAATGTTTGCAAACAGGTTTTATACAGTTTTTATATTGTTTTCGTACAGTTTTTATATAGCTTTCATAATGTTCTTGTACAGTTTTCGTATATTTGTTTCAGTATTTGCGGTCAAAAGTGTGTAGTTCTAGGTTAGGGTTTATGGAGGTTTGTGTCTTCGGCGAAACTGTGTTACCGACCTGTAATTTGAGGACTGAATTTAGTATCCTCTACTCATCAACAGCGTCTAACTTATGAACTACTCTAAAGTGTGTGAAATGTAGAGGATAAAGGAAACACTGTAGGAAATGTATATTTTGATCATTTATTTTTGTTACGTTTTTATTTTATTTTATTATGTGGGATGATAGGGCTATTGGCGAACCACCCACTTTATAATTCAAACGGTAACGCGCCATGGTAATACCCCTGAGGTGGTGAGGAAATTTACCGAACCACAGAAAATTGTAGTATTTATATATTATTTGGTATAAAATTATTAAAAAATGTCGTATATTTGTATCCTTTTTGTAAAAAACCGTTAATCAACGTGTATCAACAAAGTCTGCCGCAAGACTTGCCAGACTCCCAAGATTCAAGAGTCGGACTCGGTTGGACTCCCGATTCTTACATGACCGGTGTTGCCACGTTGTTCAGCACGGCTAGTATTAAAGACGGCTGTGGCTGGACCCACCAAAAATCCCAACTCGCAAACCTGAAATATAAAAATTATTTAACATTACCAAATGAACTATAATTTCGTTTGTAAGAACTACCGAAAACGAATTTTGAAAAATGTTTGAAACTTTACATATGTTTTGCATACAGGAAATGTGTGTATATATATATATATATATATATATAATATAAACAAAGATGGTATTTGACTTACTCAGTCTTCAAATTCCGCTGCATTTTGTAAAATGGCCTCGAATATTTGTATAATTTGTGCGCCACCGTGGTTGTTTAAATTTTTGACTTCTTGTTCAGTTTCCACTGCGAGAGCTATTATTAAATGGGCTTGTATCACAAGGATTTCAAAATATTTTTCTTTTTGCTGATACTCGCTACAACTAGACAGTTGTGCGTCTACATTTTCTATAAAATATTTATTACATTTCATATTTTTTTACTTTAACACAATACGCATACTATATCTATATACATATAATATTAATTTACCAATAACAATGTCTTCATTCCTTAAACTTGTATCCCCCTGCCCTGCTGGCTGTTTTGTTCGCTGTTACTGGTTGTTTGTAATTCTTCCGGGTTAGGTCTCGTTGGAATGTACTAAATATTGTCTGAAAAAATAATAATTTCTGTAAAAAAATGAATATAACAAAAATAATTAAATAGCTCCAGATGTTATAATTTTTACCTAATGTTTGGTTACTCGTGGTAACTTCTAATTTTCAGAGGAGTGGGCAAAGAAAATTACGTCCTCCTTGGTGTTAGTTTCATCGGTGAAACATAAGTCGTTTTCGCAAAGATCTGATGAGAAATTGGGAAATCCTAGAAATTTCTCACTTTTTAATGGTATTCAAACCCCTTCGAGGGTCGAAAACCATAAAATTTGGTGAGGCACTGCGGGGGCTTGTCCTCGCCACGGGGTACCACGTCGTCGCATCCATTGTCGGGCGTAGCTCCAGAATCACCCTGCAGATGTTACATTTTATCTTCACATTATTAAAATGCACCTTTATGTACTTGCAGCTCATTTTGATTTCACATCTTTTTTTATATTGTAATTATTATTATCTTCTATTTTTGTGATTTATTTTATAATACTCTTTTCCGGCCTTGACTTTTTCATGTACTTGGCGTAATTCTTTTTACTTTTTTGAAGTTTTTTATGGGGATCTCACTTCTTTTTATAAAGTTAATTTGCACAGGGAATGACTTCAGATAATTTTTAATATTATAAATTAGAAAAGGTTCACTATCAACAGCCATGAACAGCCTTGTCAGAGGACAGAATTAAGGATAAATTTTACGCAAGTTTAACAACTATGAAACAAACCATGTGCGCCGCATTGCCGATCTATATGTATTATGTATACGTATGGTACTTTGTGTATAGTACAAGAAACACTGATTAAATTCGTGCATTATCGAAGGTGTCCATGTATCAAAATAATTGAATAAGTACAGGGTCAGCGTTTTATCCTGTAACCCGCACTCGCGCGAACAGGTAAATTGGCAACAGCGGTTCACGGACGCATTCCACTACCAACATGCACCGTCCCGGCGTTCGCAGAGCTGCCAGACCGCTGGACAGCAGTGATGCACGAGCTTCGAGAATTTTGGAATGGTCTCTTTCAAACTATAAAAGATATCGGAATGCAATTTGCGCCGAAAAATGAGGAAAAATTATTCCCTCTTAATGATGGATATAATTTAAAATATTTGACGTTTGCTTAATTTTTCTTTTATCAATTTTTTAACCATAATTATTGTGAAAAGCTTTTGCAAACTGTTTGTTTGATACTGTATTTAATGATCTTTTTAAAATTCATGGTGTTGCTAAAAAATAGGCCAGTTGTTTCTGTATCATTACTTTCATAAATTGAGAAATTAAATTTTGATTCAATTATGTGTTAGTTCTGCAGACCTGAGAATCTATTGTTCTGGTTTACTTTTTTATGATTTTGTCCTTAATGCAGTGCATACCAAGATCAGACGTAAGGGGTAACTAATGGGACGTGTCTTTGATTGTAGCGGTGTTTGAATTTTTTTCTAGAATTTTTGTGTCTGAATGTTTTAACCTTTTAGCTACTCAACGCCACGCCTATACCGGCTTCCCTTAATGTAATTTTTTGAATCCATGCTCCATTATTGTGGCTTTTAAACGTAGGTGGCGAAAAATCTCTGCGTAAAAGCGTATAGCGCCGCGGTCAACCCTGTCGTAGCTACAATTTTCGAACTTGAGACGGGTACGAGATCAGCCGACATTATTTTCAAACCTCATTACAGTAATATCTGGGGTGCAAGTGGTAAACCGACCATAAAAGCGGAGCGCGCGGCTTGATTACCTGGGCCGGGAAATTCCCAATACCTAGCTCTTTGCGACGTTAATTTGAAGGAGACCATCCTAAAATTTTCGAAGCGAGCTCTCGGAGGTAACAGTTCAGACTACAGAGCGAAGCGAAAATTCATTAATCGTTTATGGTGGGCAATTCCGAAGTCCCGAAGACGGTTTTTTCGAAACACCTCAACGAGTAAAATAATCCTTCTAGCTTCTCAAAAAAAATCAAGTCGTTTGACCCAACTTCGAAGGGGTTATTCTGTTTTAAACTGTGAACAAAACACTTTCGGAAGTCAGTGTACATATCTTCGTTAAATGTATATGAGAATATATTAGCAATGGATTGCAAATCCTATGAATACATGATGGGTCATTCCACGCGAAATCGGACACTTTTCAGAGTAACATTTCGGATGTTGCTGAAATTTGAATATGTGGTAGTCTTTAGTGATATTTAAACGTACCTCAAAGGATTTTTCAAAATTTTGAAAAGTGTCGATTTTACAGCTGTTGTGTACAATCGTGGCGCGGGGTACCGTTCAGTGGAGGTCACCCGGCGGAGCGGACCGCCGTAGCGAAATGTTTACACTCGTGGCGCGGGGTCTCGTTCAGTGGAGGTCACCCGACGGACCGGACTGCCGTAGCGAAAGGGTTAAGGGGGGAAGCCACTGTGAATTTTTTTTTTTCATTTTCTTAATGCTTAGGGTCTGAAGATTATACCTGTACAGTTTCAAAGTGGATCTCCAAAAATTGTGGGAGCTACGGGAGATTTTGTATAGGTTGCGCAGCGCTCATAATCTACTGCACACATAGGTAACTTCCTGTCAATCGCCCGGACAGTTTATGTTCAAGAATCAAAATGTATCTAATAAGAGGGATTATGAGCTTATATATTGTTTAGAACAAGGTAGAGAATCACTGGGCACGACCAGACCGTACAAAGCTGCGATCTTTAAGCTGCAGAAAATAACTTCTGTCGAAAATTTAAACGCGAGTATCTCGAAACGGCATTTTTCAAAACGGGCGCATTAATAACTCAGCCAATTTTTATTGGATTCACTTGAAATTTTCTGGGAATATTCGTACTACAATTATCTTCAGTTAAGCGTACCAGTTTTTTGATCGAATAATTCATTTAAGCGTAACATTGAAAAAACATGTTGATTTTTAATACTTTTCGTTCCAGATTTCTTCTTATGTCCGCCATTTCTTCAAAAATTGATATTTTTTCAAATCTGTACGCTTAACTGAAGCTATTGTAATATACTTTAAGAAACCGTTCGAATTTTTTGATTCGGAGCAAATATTGGAAAGATACACAAGCGCCCGTTTTGTAATTTTTTGCGCAGAACCTAACATTATCGTATGCTGTGGCCATACTACCTAAAAAATTTTCAATTTGGCAGCATAAAATATTAATTAAATATATGTATTTTCAGTTGGCAATAAGGATTTTTCGTAGAAAGTTACATTTCATTATAAACGAATGTCTTGAAAATAGCCTTTATTTTCGACCGTCAAAGAGACTCCCACCCTTAAGTTTGGTTGGCAAAAACGACGCTAACGGTCTCAATACCATTAAAAAATCGTTTAAAAAAGTGTCCTCGCATATACGCTTCCCAACGTTCTCGAACATTCTTTTGCGTTCTGAAACAATGGCACCCGCGTGCACATTCGCGATTTTGCCCATTTTATCCGCCGGATTAGCACTATTCAAATCCCACTTCAGAAATTTATACCCTACTGTATGCGTGAGAGCAGGGTGTTAATAATTCTTCAGTTAGACAGTCACAAACGAAGTTACAGTCTATTATAATCAAGAAGAAAGACACGCGGTTATATACACGTTGTACTTGACTCGTTGAGCTTCGGGCCGTACGCAGCCGTGCAAACTCTCTACCGCCCGTAAACGTATCGTTGCTGTGACCGTATACTTACACCCTCGCGTAAAGGTACGAATACACACATGTAAGGCGCGTCACAGAATACCCTTGAAAGGGTCGATTGCAATGGTTTGATGCGCAATGAATGACCGCGTTCCGTAAGAAACGTACGGACAGTATTTTGGCTGTGCACGGCTTTTTACGCGCGTTTGCGCGCGTTGCAAATGTTTAACCCCACCTTTATAACCTAAACGCTTTTCCCACACGTTTGTAAAATTGTGTATCGTATTCCCTTACCTGCATTTCGAGTACACGTTGCTCTTGTCAAAGAGCATACATTTTTCAATCGGCTCGGTCTGATCGCTAACCGCTTTCTGTCGATTCTCCTTCCGGCCGTTCCGTACATCGGCTCTCTCTCTCTCTCTCTCTCTCTCTCTCTCGCTCGCTCGCTCCTCACGCGCCACTGAGGCAAACCCGCGAAATTCGTACTACAAGTAGAGCTGTTCAAGTATTTTTTTCAAGCGGCCCGAAAGAACCGGGCGGATTGGAAAGAAGCGAGCGGGCCGAATGAACTTCGAGCAGATCGAAAACTATTTGTCCGATTTATTTAAAACTTCATACACATATTCTTAAGGGGGTAGACACGTCACGTGGTCTGGCCGATTCGGCAGGTCGGTATTACAGCAGGTTTTTTCTGCACTGAAATGGTATTACCCATAGATACGCGGCTGCCTGTGCACGCGAGAGGGAGCTGTTTGCTATTTCCATATGTTATTTTGAATGTGGAAAGAAATTCTCAGCTGTTGCGTTGTACTTTTTAAACAGAAAGTCTGCTGGTACTGCAAACGTAGAAAATTCATTGTACATTTACTTGAAATGTGCTTATGCTACAATATTCTACGTTGGCAGTAAGGAATTATAAGTGAAAAGGAAAAATAGATGAGGGCATGTCCCCAGAAAATGAAGTTTGTTAGGATAGACATTTTTTATTTAGCAAAACACTGAAACAGAACATGAAATACACATCCTATGCAGAAAGCAGTTATGAACAAACATATATAAAATTGTGTTTGATGTTGAATCCAACGCGTGATTATTATGTGGTCCCTCCTCGAAGTGACAGAAAATATAACAGTAGTAAGACTAAGCGGGTTCCAACGCAGGTCCTCTGAGGGGAGCGCGGGGGCGGGGGGAAGTGAGGGCGCGCGGGGAGCGCGGCGGAGGGAAACATGGGCGCGGGGCCTGCGGGGAGAGGAAGACAGGTTGCGCGCGCACGAGCCGCGGAGTGGGGGAAGCCGCGATGATGGAGGGGATCAGTCCGGGCCGAGCCGCCGCGGAGACCTCTCCAGACCCGACTCACCGTCGGAAATTTTTCAGACCTGACCTAGGGAGGGATCAGCCCCTGAAAAAATTTCTGGGGGCGGGTCCTGTCTGAAAAATCTTTTTTCAGACTCGATCCGCTCCCTGAATTTTTTTTCCAAACCATTATGCGACATACAGACATTTATTTCCAATGCAGAGAAATAATAATTTTTTTAATCAATGATCCAGCGAACTATTATGTAGCAAACAGAAATACTTTTTTCTGAACCAATATGCAGCAAGCATTTTAAAGTTTTTAACGCTAACAGCATTTTAAAGTTTTTAACGCTAACAGCATTCTAAAGCGTTCCGATTTAACGTCGCGGCGTATCGCGCGATAACGTGTGTAACTTAACTCCTTTGAGAAAGCTATGCAAGATGACGTCATTTGACAGCATGGAAAAAGGTATGAATAAAATAAACGCTGAATCTTAGAATTATGTGGTAAGGAGGATGATGGGCAAATAAACTGACACAATGAAATACGTTTAAGAATATATTACAAAAAATAGAATAACTAATAATGATAATGATAATGATAATAAAAAAGAAAATATAATAAAATAATAAAGTAAATGAAAAAGAAATGAAAACAGGAAAATATCACTCGGGAGGCGGCGATGGTGGTGACGATGGCGGTGTATAAAGCCCCTCGGGCCATTCGGGAGGTGGAGATGTTGGCGATGGTGGTGGCGACGCCGACGAAGATGGTGGTGTCGACGGCGGCCACCAGGGTGCCGCATCGCCAGATGATGATGGCGACGATGGAGGCAGCGACGGGGACCCCGGAGGCGCCATCACCCACCCTGGATGTGATGGCGGCTGCGGCCTACTAACATCTATCCAGGGGGGTGATTCTGGTGATGGGAGCCGCGGCTGCCGCAGGGGCCCCATTTGCCGATATGGCACCCACGGGCGCCGCAGCCTTTCCACCAGCCCTGACTGCCGGCGCATCCGCGGCTCCTGGGGAGGCACCACCGGAGGTGCGTCCTGGACCTCCACCAGGACCCTCGCCAATATCGCCAGCTGCACCAACAGTTCATAATTCTAGAACACATACACAAACATCGTTATAATTAAGCACAAACATAGTTATAATTAAGCACATAAATAATCATAATAAACATGAAACACACATACCACTGGAGGCTGAGGCGAATGCGGCGATGAAGGTGGTGATGATGGTGATGATGGTGGTGATGATGGTGGTGAGTCCTAGAAGATAGAAATCCACGATATAATATTAACACAGCCACCTGATTCGATCTCACTCGATTTCAACTGTTAAACGTGATAAATGTAAAAATATTGCAAAGTACATACCTCAGTATTGTCCCGACATAGATCGGGGCTCCCCTCCGGTGCAATGCGGGATACTCCCATTATTTCACACAAGAACTAATAAGACACTTTCGGTCAATAAGACACTTTCAGTCATTCACAGTTTGACAGGTAACTGGTCTCGCTGTATGTCCTGGCTCTCGCATATAAACTCCTATCATGAAATCGAGAAGTGCGTAGCTTTGCAAAAGTAAAATAGTATTGTTTTCCACATTCATTTTCGCTGATCGTCCACTCCTTCTTCGCCTATCTTCTTTCCATTCTTCGAACGGCTTGGAACATGTATCGAACGGGTATTGAACGGCTTTGAACATGAATCGAACGTGAATCGTACCACTCTGAACGTAAATCGAACGTGAATCGGACGGGTACAGAACGGCTTTGATCGGGTGTCAAACGGGTATTGAACGTGAATCGAACTACTCTGAACGTGAATCGTACCAATCTGAACGTGAGTCGAACCGCTTCTACATAATTATAACTATCGTCTTAATCTAGCATATAGGAGGTTGGGAAGGGTGAAGAAAAAACATTTATGCATTAAAAAAATTGATCATATTTTATTTATGAATTTCTCTTTGATGTTTAGACCACCAGTTGAATATTTTAAATACATTTTGCATGGCACAATGCTTTGCGTGTCTGCCACATCGCAGAGTATTAACTACATTTAGCTTATTTAGAGATTTAATATCCTCGTAGTCAATGTCCAGCGTCTCAATGATCACGTCAGCTCTCGTATTTTCATCGAGGAATTCCGCAAGCCAGTCGCGTTTCTGCAACCCTTTAACGTATACGATATGGGATGTGTCATCTTCTTCGTCGATTGCATCAGCTACAGCTTTCGAAATTAGCTGTTTAGCCATACTGTACGGAACGTCTCCATCGTCCCACCGTAGTCCATGATGTTTTGCCACCAACCATCGGATGCTTGATTTGTCGGATTTCACAAGAAGATATTGCGGCATTGAACTCCCAAAAATATAGTGCGAGAGAATTGTTCCCTTTCGTAGGATAGCCACTTCCTTCACAACAAATCTTCCATCAACGATGAACCCTTGCAGGTCAACAAATGTTGGTACAGCCATTATCGGGACAATTTAGAGGTTCGTTCGCTTCCAAGACAGACGGGAGAATGCAGTCTTTCTCGTAAAGCATCTTGATTTTCACGATGAAAGTTTTATATGATTTTTTTTACACATGAGAGGGCAGGCAAGTAGCGTGACAATTTAATTGATTTTGCGCAACACGTTTGTCAGTGGATTGTATTCAACCACCCGATCATGCAGAATCAGACAGTAGGCCGTAGTATTTGCAGGCACATTCTCTTTACACTCGAATTCTATGCGCACGTCCACGGTGCCATTCTTGATCGACTCATTTTGTCGCGAGCAATCAATTACCACGAGGGGACTAAATTGTAAAAATTCAGCCACGGTGAATAATGCCTCGTTGCACCTATGTCCATAATACGATTTATGGAATTGTGTATACATGTGAAACAAGATGGCATGCTTATTCTTGTCAAAGTCCAAGTTCATGTCATCATATGGATAAAATTCCGAGTTGAGAAAACGTTTTACATTGGTCAATTTACAGTTGTTGAACTTAGTAATATCTTCAGGCATCACATTCTTTCGATTAGTCTGTAAAGCAAGGATGATGCATCGCGACTTCTCCAGCTGTGCAGATGCCTTCACGGCCCACGAATGCTTGGTCGTGCTCTGTAAGAGAGGATACTCGTACAGATCCCACGAGTGAAAACAAATGTTCAGGTTTTGTCCACTTTCCAAAGTACGTAGCAACGATAGCTTATTAACGTCGTTCAGCGTCACATGAGGCATCCGCCATTGTAGTTTAAGTAATTCAATTTCTGGTTCCAACATCTGTGATCCTATCAGAGCATTGTTGTCGTTGCGCGATCGTATTAAAATCAATTCGTGACGCGCATTAATATTCATGCGTTTGTAGTCTTCGCAAAATCCCAGCAAATATTTGAGTGGGACGCAAAAATTGAAATGATTTTTCACTATTAGCCCATCGCGTCGTTTCAAGCCCCATCCGGCATTTTCCATATTTTTGTCTTCATCAGATGTCAGCGATACATAGTTTTTAAGCGTGCTAGTTATTCCAACGTTTCTGTTGCGGTCAATCTCCACACCGTTCAGCTCGTATCGAATCTCATCGAATAAGAACGCTAC
Source organism: Andrena bucephala (assembly GCA_947577245.1). NCBI lineage: Eukaryota > Metazoa > Arthropoda > Insecta > Hymenoptera > Andrenidae > Andrena > Andrena bucephala. The sequence goes on along the minus strand of OX387718.1, from coordinate 19,642,991 downwards.
ACAATTATTTCCCAACATCACAGTTAACGCATCGTTTGGTTTATTTATCTTCAATTTCCCCTCCACATAGAGGAAACTTTCACACGGTAATGTGTATAAATCCTGCTGCTGTATCGGTATTCTTATCTCATCGCTGTATCCAAACGTTGTGTTGACATATGGGTTGTATGTGTGAGTCTCGAGCTTCACGATACGATCATCAAACGTCGGCTTCCCTCCAATGCTTAGAATGTCAACCACTTTTTCAACTTATATGCGCACAATGAATCCCAATGATTTCAAAAATGCAATGTTCGCAGCACTGAGCCTCTTCTTTTTAGCGTGATCAGAGCTGTTGCAGTTGTAAACAATTTCACTTGGAAGAAACAGGTTTCTGGAGTCGTTCAACACAAGCATCTCTTTCACACCACACGTATTATCGCCGTCGTCGCACGTGCAGTCTGATGGTAATCTCTTCACCTCGAAAATCTAGCAACCGTCCGTCTTGATCCACAACGCGTATCGTTAGATCCGTAACGATCCGTGCGGTGATTGGAAGGTAAATGATCTGTGCAGGCGTTTCCGATATCTTATATCCTGGCGGAACTCTCGGAGAAAATTCATGTATCGTATGTACACGTCTCCCATTGTTGTACGCGCCAGTGGTCACGCTACATTCTACGCGGATAATGTTCACATTCATGATATTAATTGGATCGTCTGATTCGTGCCACCGTCCTGGTTCTAATACCCGATTCGTCGAGAAGCCTAGTAGTGATCCAATGTTATTGCGCTTTGTAAAATCTACTGTGAACGAGCAGTACAGCTCGCTTTTCATGGTGTTGTTGTTGGGACGCAACACTATAGGATACGCATCGTTGTCACCATTGCTGGGGTCATCGAGATTTTTAGGATACCGCTCGAGTAATCGCTGCCTCAAATACTTGGCAATGGCGTCTAGTTCGTAGGAACCGTGTGGAATCCTAATAATTTCAGGAGTGGTATCAATGCTGTTTTTGATGCCATAGTTTGAGGCGAAGTAGAATTTATCGTTGCTCCAGTCGATATTCGGTATTGTATGATAAGTTTCAAAGGTTGTTAGACCAAGCTCGTAATCATCATCGCTCAAATCTATGGGTGGAAAGTAGCTCACCGCGAGGGTGCTACTCTTGCCGGTTAGAGTGAATGTTAATGACATATTCCGAGCTGCACGGCTTGACTAGTACTGAATCATAGTGGTGGGAAGTCAATCCTTAAATTTGGTGTCGATCGTTTGTAGAAAGCGTAGACATAGTTGTCCACAATTGCTCTGATTGTACTTCTGATAAGACGTTCGATTGTATTCGATTTTCACAGCATCTTTATCCAGATATTGTACCAATTCCTTAGGCGGTCGAAGATTCCCAAAGCTGTCAAAATATATAGCTCGGCACCCTCTCTTCGCATATGCCACCCAATGAGTCCCCGGCCCCTCGGCATTGTCCAAATTTACGATACCACTCTCGTTTCGACGTACTCCTCCGACTGGTAGTGCATTGCGCATAAAAACACCTCTAAAGAATGGAATACGCATACGTTTTGCAAACTCCTCCAATTGTGCATCGGTAGTTAGACCCGCGGGCATTTTTATTTTCTTTTCGACGTTTTTTTTTTTTTTGTTTCGATTATCCCTGTCCGCGCTTGTATGGTGCGAGATAAAGTCCACGACCTTCCATGGAAAGATTATGGCGTTGCATTTCCTGCAACTGATGCTGCGCCGCCTTATTATCATTTACCGCCTTGGCGATCCCCGCCGCTCCACCAGCTAACGATCCGAGAACACCTAGCAGCGGGAGAAGTGGTAATATACCACCCCGTTTTGCCACCGGAAGAATCCGCTTTTGCGATGCTCTCTTTGGGGTCCTTTTACGGGTTTTTGTTTTTGTTTTCATCCCCATTCCGATTTTCGTCTTGGCCTTCATAGTTGCCCAAGTAGCTGTAGCAGCACCTCTTTCACCCAGAGTCGAGTCTTGCGCAACGATGCGTTTTCGCGCTTTGTCAGCGAGAACTTTATCTGCCGCGTGCCTTTCGCCGAGGTCGTTGCTACGCGAATACGCAATATCGTGTTCGCGACACGCTGCGTCCAACGGATTGATGCCTTGGTCACCTCTAGCCAATCGTTTTATCAGATGAGTTCCTGGACTGCAAAACTGATATCCCGGAATATGTAATTCGATAGGTAGCGCGTTTATCGCCCGATTTAACAGACCACAGCCTTTCTTCACTCTCGTCGGTGACATTCGCTACAGTTTTTAATCAATGGTGCTGGACCGTCGATATGTGTTCGCTGCCAAGGGCGATTATAATGTTCCAAGCACCGACGATGCTGCCGAACCTCAGAATCGGCTTTTATATGCTCGGGGAGCCTGTCCCACAACTGCTCAATGTGTCTGCCAAACTCGCGCAGTAGAATAATCTTTGGTATGTATTTCAACTGCTCAGAGGTTAGGTCTCGAATATCACAATTATCCGACAGGATCCGAAGCATTTTGAATACTGAGCAGTCGTGTTTCGGCGCGGACCTATAAATAGAGTGCGCCACCGCTTCGATGTAGCAAAATCATTTTTCACAGTTCACGGAGAGGATGCGATTCGTGCGACAACCTGTAACGATACGCGTGATAAATTTTGACGATAAATCGCAAATGATGTCCCCGAAAACAAGACGCAGACATGGTAGCATGCTACCAAACACTATCCGCTGCCTAATTTGCGGTCCATCAAATTGTGGAAAGACCAACGTGCTGGTGAGCTTGTTGGAAAGTCCACACGGCGTCCGCTTTGAGAACGTGTACGTGTATTCCAAGTCGTTGCAACAGCCGAAATATCAGTATTTGGAGAATTTATTGACTCCGATAGATGAAATTGGCTACTTTACGTTTTCGAATAACAGTGACGTCATCCCGCCGAGCGAATCGCTTCCGAATTCTATTTTTATCTTTGATGACGTGGCATGCGACAAGCAAGATACGATAAGGGAGTACTTTGCAATGGGGCGCCACTCGAACGTTGACTGTTTCTATCTCTGTCAGACGTATGCAAAGATTCCTAAACATCTTATACGCGACAATGCAAATCTGCTGATTCTGTTTAAGCAGGATGGTACCAACTTGAAACATGTGTACAACGATCACGTAAACACTGACATGTCTTACGAGGATTTCTACGCTTTGTGTCGTAATTGTTGGCAACGGGAGTATGGTTTCGCGGTGATAGATAAGGATAGCGCGATGTCCAATGGACGTTATAGAAAGGGATTTAACGAGTTTGCCATACCGTGAGATGATCAATTGTCATCAACACGTCGGTGGGAAAGCAACATCTGCGATACAATGATTGATATCGATGCTCTGGAGATTAAGGATCGCGAGAGAATAGCGAAGGAAATTGCAAAAACCAGCGAAGCCATTAGCAAGAAACATCAGGCTTTGAAGACTGGCAAGATGGAGGAAGATATCGCGTTGGAGAGATACTTCAAACCTATCGTAGAACCCTTAAAACATATTATGGAAAATACCGCAGCCGCAGAAGTTGACAAATCATCGTTGATGAGCACAGACGTTGAAGAGAATGAAACATCAACGCCTAAAACAAAAATTCATCCGAAAGGGAACACACCATGCATGGCAAAGAGGAAACCACACACGTTATCGGAATATTCACCCGTAACCTCCACACCAGTTCAATCGAAGCGGAAACGACGGAATGCCGCATCAAACGATTCTCCGGTTCCACCAACGTCAATAAATACAATTCCTCATGTACAATCGCTCTCAACCATTGATGATGACGTTTTCGAAACTGGTCCCAACGAGCCGTTGGCAACATCTGTTAGGCAACAACTCCAAACACCCGAGGGACAAGAAACGTTTCGCAGCCATTTCGGTCCGCTGGGTCAAAAATACATGAGCGCAATCCTAAGTGGTGATAAGAATACAACAATTGACTATGTGTACGGCGTATACTTTGACGATAGTATACCCATGCTTGGGGATAAGGCTTTCGATATAGACAAGGCTGACAATATAATCATAGATGGTGTAAAATACAGAGGAACAGTCGGCCTTTACGAATTGATTTTCAAGAGAATTCCTGACGATACTGTATGCACCGATGCCGATAAACAAAAATACAAAAGTATACTGCTGGCGACAAACGCCCACAGACGCAATCATGCCGCTAAAAAGCCCCCATTGAGCAACAAGGGATACAAGTACAAACATGTAATTGCACCGCTACTCCCTAGCGCATCGGCTAGTAAAGCAGGGAAAGGTCTAAGGACACCACAAGCCATGGTGGTAAACGATAACAAGATTGATTACGTGCACTGGGACGATCCCAACGAACTGGTGGATCGGTTGCGTTTGCTGGAAGCGTCGCGTCAGGCGGGTAACAACTCTCATGATCCTGAAATTCTATCTATTTACGAGGAACTCCGCGAGATAGGTATCATTATATAAGTTAAACCGCACCCCGATGATGTGCATAGTATGCATCGAGGTGCCGATCAACAAGTTTGGGGTATCGCTCGAGAAGAGTGGAGCAGCTAGAATGGACAATTACAAATGGAACGGTGTGCTTCGAAATTACATGCGAGATAACGCTCTTTGCGTGGTTGGTGCCGATTTTGATGCAAAATCACGCAAGATACGACGCGTAGCTCAGCCGGTGGCTGACACCGATGCCGTCAATAAACTATACGTGGAAAAGAGCATTAAATTTTTGAGAGAGCAGCAGGAAGAATTAGAGAGGAAGCTGGTCGTGTTTCAGAAAGATATGCTGACGTTGCAAAACAGTGTTCAAAATATATCGCAGGCGTTGAATTCTATCCCACAGCCGGACAATGAAATTCGTAAAGTTATAGAGGCTATAACCGCTTTTACTACGGAGCAGCAACTTGTTCAGAATTTCCTGGAACCGACGGGAAGCACATAATGCATGTACATGATAATTATCGCATCATTCGTGTCCAAGACACCTCTGCGGTCAAACATGCAACCATTATCGAAATCCAAGAGTAAAGAAAACCATAGCCACAAAAAACGACAACTCGTTGAGGAATTGCATGCTCCAGCTCGAAGACATTTCCCACGAAGGCGCGTCATAGTGCATGGATACGATGATCTGTGGCAAGCTGACATTGTAGAAATGCGTCCATACTCGCGATTCAACCAGGGTCACCACTACATACTCACCGTCATCGATGTGCTGAGCAAGTATGGGTGGGCGTTACCGCTCAAGACTAAAAGTGGTGCTGAGGTGACTAAAGCGTTTGCAAAGATATTTAGAGATCGATATCCGAAAAATTTGCAAACCGATCAAGGAAAAGAATTTTACAACGCCGATGTGCAGAAACTCTTTACAAAGCACGACATTAATCATTATTCGACGTATTCGGTGATGAAGGCCTCCGTCGTGGAACGTTTCAATCGAACTTTGAAGAACAATATGTGGAAAATGTTTACACTCAATGGAACCTACAGATGGACCGATGCGCTACCGCGTCTACTTGCAGAGTATAACGCACGAAAGCATAGAACCATCGGAATGCGTCCTTGCGATGTTACCCCTGCGATCGCCAATAAGCTGCTAGCCACCGTGTACAGCAACATAAAGATCGCTGCTCCAACGAGATTCAAGTTGGGCGAGTTTGTGCGCGTAAGCGAATTTAAAACCATCTTCGATAAAGGCTATGCACCGAATTGGACAACGGAGGTGTTCAAGATAGCTAAAGTACAGGGAACTAATCCTGCGACCTATCTGCTGATTGATTCTTGTGGAAAACCTGTTGCCGGAGGATTCTATGAACACGAGCTGCAACGCGTCACCGATCCTGATGTGTATCTAGTGGAAAAAGTGTTGCGTAGAAAGGGGGATAAGGTGTACGTCAAGTGGCTGGGCTTTGATAAATCACACAATTCTTGGATAAATAAAAATAATGTATTGTAAAATAATACATGGTTCAATAAATACAATGATACATATGTGTATGTGTGAACAATTTATTTAACATTTTGCTGCAAGCGACGTCGATAATATCATTCAAAGGCACATGCCAGCAGTTCGCAATCAACAAGAGATTTATCATCGAAATATTCACTATCACGTATAGCTTTAACAGCGCAGCATGAGCCTAAAGTTTCAGCGATGATATTGCACCGCTGTAACACGCTCACAAAATTTTGATGAAAACTTCATATCGAAATGATGTGTAGTTTCATAAAGAGCGAGGGAGAAAACCAGACAATCAAAATAGGATTCTGGAATATCCATATCTCTGTTAGCCCAATGATATCCAGTTGTTCTATGAATTCCTCGAATTTAGTGAAAAATTATGTATCTTTATTTATTAGCCCATGGATAGTAAAGAAAGATATATAATTTTTCACTAAATTCGGGGAATTCATAGAACAACTGGATATCATTGGGCTAACAGAGATATGGATATTCCAGAATCCTATTTTTATTGTCTGCTTTTCTCCCTCGCTCTTTATGAAACTACACATCATTTCGATATGAAGTTTTCAAATTTCTTTTTTATATTATACAATAAATACAATAAATACAATAAATACAATAATTTCTATTTTACAATGGAATTTGGTAATGTCCCCAGGGCAGAGTGTCGGTCGAATCTGGTACGATATACCGCTTGTCGTCGTATGGACTTAGAGCGATTTTGGATTCCGAAATGGTGTACACTTTATGCAATTTAGACCGTATGCACGATTGTCTGCGAACCATTTCGATCTCCCTATGCAAACACTGCGCGTAGTTGTCGAAAGTTATCGTTCTGGCTATGATGCTGGTCTTGACGCCTTTCGCCTTTTTCGTATCTTTTTTGCCGTCTACGCGAAGTGCATACATTTTCGCTCTAAGACCTACGAATTCGGTCATTATCGCACCGTTATTTTCATCCTTCATCAGCCCTGGCACCTTCTTATTTACACGCGGCATATTATATGCATTGTTGATGGGATAATCGCTTGTGTCGAATCTATCGGTATTATGTTTCATGGACTCATAGATATCGTCGCATCGAATGTGATAAATGAGGCTGTCAGTGTCGGTGTATAGAATTTTACAATTTTGAGCGTGCAGGGGAGACATGTACTCGTGGTGAAATTCATACAAACAAATTTTTTATATGTCCAGAATGCACATACCCACATATATCGGTTTGTTGAATTTCACCTCGAGTTTTCGCAATTCAACAGCTATTAAATTTTCCGAAAAAACACTTCTGCTGTGGAAATTCGGTTTCGCGATCATTGCCTCCGCACCATATCGCCCTTCCCAATGTGTTAAAAGTTTTACATCCACATGGTTTCGCACATTTTCCATAGTCTTACCGAATACCGCGTTGTTCATCAATTTATACCAATTTTTTTCAAAATCGTTTGTTGCAGCTGTTCTAAACCGTGTATTTAGTTCGATGTAATCGCGGAGCCAGGGAGATTGAGCGAATTGGAGCACGCGGTGTATCTTTGTAATACGAAGACCGTGACGCGTGCACTGCTGCAGATTGCGATAATGAATAACGTAACGCTGCTTATCATATACCGTCGCGAGTAATTTGTCCTGCCTGCTGCCAGGTGGTTTGGCACGCGTCGGACACAACGGTAGGTCGGCATGAATGTTGTGCAGACGTTGCGGATATTCCAGATCTACCTCGAGAATGTATCCCGTGGGCGAATCGGAGGCGATTGAAGATATGTCAAAATTTACAACATCTTCGACCCATTGAAATTTAGCGTATGGCAGAGGCTGACACATTGCCCATCCATACAAATTGTTCACGTCAAAGTACATCAAGTACGATGAGTCTTCCGATGCGTCGTAAGATGACATGTACTTGTTATTGGCATGTGCGTATCTTCCGGAACATTGACTTAAGCCCCCGCGTATACCACGTTCGATAAACATGACCATGTCGACGTCTGTGAGCAATTCAAATGTAATTTTGGTGTGTTTTAGCATTGCATCCCATGTAAAACCAGGTAGAGTATAATAATGTGCTGAATCTAATCCGTAGCTCTTGATGCAACTTTCGCGAAAATTTTCAAAAATATCTGCCAATAACAAGACATCAGTTTTCAAATACATGTCGCTGTATTCGCCCAAGGTACTAATCTCGAAACGCTGCCAGACAGTCTCAGCATGTGTGTAATCGGTCTCGGATACAGTTTCACCCGTTAACGAACTGTAGAATGATTCGCGCGGCGGTAGGCATGGATCCTGCAGCTTGTTCGCGCAATCAAGGTATTCATATGGAAAGACACCCTTTCGCGTCGATAAATTGAAATCTTCGGCGGATAATGTTTCAAATTTGGATCGTAAAATTTTTAATTGATCTGTGCTCAGGAAAGATGCTAATTTGTCGAGACTGGTATTGAGAAATTTGTACGAATCGATGAATCGTAATTTAATATAATTTCGCGAGTCTGATTCAGCCGTATCTTCGACATTTTGTGTGAATGAAATATACTTTTCTTTCGTTATAGGCAATACGTCAACGTGACCTTCAAAAGCGGTAGCTATTTCCTCGATAATGAAATGTGAATCGTAGCCGGATAAATTATGGAAAACTATGGGGATGTAAAACGCGTTTTTATAATTTAAATTGCACTCGGAATGTGCTGGACCTCTGAACCGTCCGGATAGATGGCAATGATCATGAACTCGTATATCACTAGCCTCAAATGGTTCTTCGCAAATATGACAGTGTGTTGCATCGCGAAATGTCATCCACTGTTCAGGAGTTAAATCAAGCATGGGAACATTACTAGACAAGATGGGTTTGGCGAAGTTTGCAAAATTTTTTAGTTCGTCTATGAACCATGAAACACAATCCGCGTTGCGGCGACATCGATACGTCGATAGCGATGTATCATACGAGCAATGCATATAATATGCAATGCTATGAACTTTATGATGTTGATACGTGTGTAATTTATTGTCTTCAATTTGGCGGCTGTCCTCCGTTTTCTCGATGATGCATTCGAGATCTGCATACACCACGAAGGGGAGCCGCTCCTTCATACCGTGGTTATTGAAACTCAGCAAGTTGTTTCCTTCACTGGGCAGCAGGATGGCGCAATCGTTCATCTTGCCGCAGTCCACTGTATGAAGCTCCATCTTCTGGGTAGATCCGAAGTAGTGCATACATATGTAAAAACACAAAAAATTTTTTCTTTTCTTTTCTTTTTTCCGCGAGACATTTTAACATTTCACAAGTTTTCTATACGTACCGATCGCAGATGAATTTCTTTGCTTTGTTTTTGCTCAGCTGCGCGCTCACCAGCCTGGACAAGTTCTTGATCCACACAAAATGCCCTACATCACCGTGCTCTTGATTCGGCGTGTAGAGCAAGTTTACATGTCGATCCCTCTTTTGGCTGGTGAGACGCAGGGGGAAGACTGTCGATCCCTTCGGCTTCTCCATCTCCATCTCCATCTCGAAGCTGTACACGTTGATGGAGATGTCGTTCAACCGTTCAAACTTCCCGATATGTCCCAGAGACATCGGGAACTCAATGCCCTGGAGATTTAATACGGACGCATAGTCGGGGTATGAACTTGGGCGCACGGTGTCTCGTTCGGCAGGATGGAGAGCGGCGACCACTGCCCACGCGAAGCATGCATTGTCCGGGGATTGTACGCTAATTGTTGCATTCTTCAACAATAAATTCTGCGGCAACTTGTAGTGGCACCCCGCGCGCAGCGGATTGTACTTGTTGACATTGACGGTTAGGTTGAGGATTCTCGTCAATGCCCATCCGCTGTCGCGTTCCTGGAACTCTTCCAACGATGCCAGGGTGGGTTCGACGACGCATCGCTGATACCACTCCTGTAGATCGGATGTGCGGAAGAGTTCGCAGTTTCGGGTGTTGATGCTTTTGCAAGCATGCTTGTCACCCGCCACAAATTCACCGTTGAACACTGTGTTCACTTTGAGGTTCCGCTGTTTCCTCAAAGCGCCCCGCACATGCTCCAGCACAATGGTCGCCGCATCTTGAAGGAAGTTGCGCGGCTCGATGTAGTTTGAATTTAGCACTGCACCAGTTAATACGCGGCTATCGAACGCAGCGTCTATTTCGCGCCACAAAAGTCCTGTGCTCGAATGTCCGGCACCTTCGCGCACGAAATGTCTGCGCAACGAATATTTTAGTCCTTCGAGACGCGCGATTCGAGCAACCACGGATTGTCGAACACCAATCGATAATCGCGGGCGTTTTACGCGGCTCTGTTCTTCCAACGATTCGATACATTCGTTGCACCGTTCTTCCCACGCGAGGTACTCTTCCCGGGAAATCAATCGCGCAGATTGATCCAATAACTGGCGTTCTACTTGCGCGAATTCTTCCATGATCGTAAATGCAGTGTGTATTTTCCTCGCAACACGTTGCAGTGATTGGAGGCTTTGAGCAGTTTGGAGAGCGCGCTTTTATTGTTGGTGCCACGATTTGATATCGCCGTCTAACTCTTTTGGCGTACCTCCCTCCCTCGAATGCAAAAAAACGATGATCCATCCTAATATGGTTCTCTGCAGTTTCTGCTGATACAGCATAATTCTTTCCATGATTCACGCGTATGACGAATTGGTGTGCAAGATCATTCGACACAGTTTCTGCTGATTCCACATAATTCTAAGATTCGACGTTCCCAAAAGTATTATATTACGTTCAACACATGTCGAAACTTTTATCCTTGAGGGTGGGACTCAAATCACATGCGATCATGTGATATGACCTTATATGGCGTGCAAACTCCAAATCATTCGATACAGTTTCTGTCAACACGGCATAATTCTATGATTCATGCATATGACGTTTCTCAAAGTATTATACTGTATTCACATCATAAAAATATATCTGAGAAATAAGAGGAGGGGTAGATGGTAGAGGTGGTGCATAGCACCACTATTTAAGCCAGCTCCTCGCACGCTATTACATTAATACTCTGGAACCTCTCAGTGACTTTCGACATATATATATATATATATATATATATATATATATATATATACAGTGCTTCGAAAAATGTGCAGTACCAGTGCCGAAGCAAACGTTGAACGCATGAATTATTACATTCCGATCATGCAGGATGATGTATCGCCATGTAGGAAGAACACATCTAACATGTAAGATTTAATTTTTTCATACCATACCATATCATCGTTATATCTAACATGTAAGATGTAATTCGTTATTTATTTATTTATGTGTTTTTTCCTGATAAACGGTAATTTTCATGATCGGACTCTTAGATCGCGTCAAACATCACGTATCATGGTTAGAAGATACGCGCTAACGCCTACATCGTATAAATATCTGGAAATTGGCATCAGCGTGCAATCTATACCACTGGTGGAAATTGTTCTTGGCGACAATCGTGGGAATCAATTGTTGTTGCATCTTCCAACATGGAAAACGCTAATGGAAAAACGCACAGACATCGAAAAACGTGCACAATTAATTGAATCAGCACCACTGCGGATTGACGAATTGATGGTAGAATTTTGTACAATGTATAATTCGCGAATTGTGAAGATGTCGCTACATAATAAGTCTTTATATTTCAAATGAGAAACTATGAAGTTTTTATTCAATCTCGAGCGTTGTATCGACCACATGTATTCGCAGCTTTCCGAAAATACGCATCTTGTTCCTATGAAATTTTCAAATTTTGTCACCGTGTTACAACGGCATGATGCCGCTGGTGAAACTTTAGATTCGTGTCACATCGCTAAAACTATATGCGACAGCGAATATTTCGATGGTGAATCTCTTATCGATTGCGAACTGCTGGCATGTGCTATGAATGATATTGTCGGCGCCGCTCGCAGCAAATGTTAAATTGTACAATTAGTACATTTTTTTGTAACAATATATATCATTATCATATATAATGCCTCACTTTTATTTACCCGTCTTCCTTCTCTCCTCTCTTTCCATGATTCATGTGTATGACGAATTAACGCACAAAATCATTCGATACAGCTTCTGCTGATACAACATAATTATATGTATCCGCGACTGTATCAAACTGTAGAAGATGTGAGGATAAAATAAAATTTCTTAAACACATATTATTTCACCATTTCATTTATCTGTCATCCTCCTCGCCACCTAATTTTAAGATTCAACGTTTCTGGTATGATAAATGTTTGTTAGACGTTTGATACGCGATCAAAGTGGTATGGTATAGTGAAATGATGCAAACGAAGAAGGGAAAGAAGATGCGTGTGAATAAGGAGCGGAAAATAAAGGTGGAGAACAACATCTTACTTTGCAAACCTACGCACTTCTCAGTTTCATGATATGAATTTACATGCGGGAGCTTGGAGATGTAGTGAGACCAGTTGTCTCTGTGGCAGTGAAGTGTGACATACATAGGTGCTACAAAAACTGTTATAAAAAAATTTGTGCCTCAAAAAAACCAATGGGATTATCGAGGATCGCCCCAGAGTGTGACCCCGAGGTATGTACTTTACAATATTTTGACATTTATCGCGTTTAACCGTTGATACCGAGTGAAATTAAATCAGGTGATATTATATCGTGGGTTTCTATCTTTTAGCGCTCACCACCGCCATCCCCTACGTGGTCTGCGGATTGGGGCTCACCTCCATCGCCCCCATCGCCGCCGCCGCCGCCGCCGCCCCCATCGCCGCCATCGCCCCCATCGCCGCCAATTCTACAGGTATGTAATGCATTGTTTTTGTGTGCTTCGTGTTTAATATATATAATGTATCAATGTTATATCAACGTTTGTGTTTATGATCTAAAACCGTAACGAGTTATGGTGGCGGCGCCCAGGGTGGCGGGCCGATCTATTGGCTGAGGCCAATCAGCCAGTAGATCTGCGCGTGCGGCGGCGGCGGAACCTGCAGGCTGGGCTGAGGTGGGCCCCATACCATGTGCCAGCACCGCCATCACCACCACCATCACCGCCATCACCACCATCACCACCGTCACCACCACCATCACCACCACCATCACCACCGTCACCGTCACCACCACCATCGCCATCATCGCATCCCCAGTAATTTTTTTTCATTTTTTTTCCCCTCCCAACGCTTTTTATGTTATATTTTGTATTTTTATTATTTTATTATTTTTATTACATATTTTTTTTCTTTATATATTCGCTTTTGTCTTTTGTCTCTGCCTTTGTAACAATATATATATTCGTTAACGTATTTCATTGTACCGCTTTATTTACCCATCATCCTCCTTACCACATACGGATCGAGTCTGAAAAAAGATTTTTCAGACAGGACCCGCCCCCAGAAATTTTTTCAGGGGCTGTCCCCTCCCTAGGTCAGGTCTGAAAAAATTTCCGACGGTGAGTCCGGTCTGGAGAGGTCTCCGCGGCGGCTCGGCCCGGACTGATCCGCTCCATCATCGCGGCTTCCCCCACTCCGCGGCTCGTGCGCGCGCAACCTGTCTTCCTCTCCCCGCAGGCCCCGCGCCCATGTTTCCCTCCGCCGCGCTCCCCCGCGCCCTCACTTCCCCCCGCCTCCGCGCTCCCCTCAGAGGACCTGCGTTGGAACCCGCTTAGTCTTACTACTTATAACCTATGTATATGCTATAAGACAATAAATATTTAGCGGCTATTTCGTTGTATTACGCTACATTTGTGAACTTTTCATCATCCTTCCGAAACATTATTATTACGCCGCAACAGTATCTTTAGGAAATCGGGTATAGCATATAGGTTATATTCTCTGTCACTTGGAGGACCGGATTTTCTGTCCTCGAAGTGACAGAAAATATAACCTATATGCTAGACCCGATTTCCTAAAGATACTGTTGCGACGTAATAATAATGTTTCGGAAGGATGATAAAAAGTTCACAAATGTAGCGCAAAAGAACGAAATAGCCGCTCAACATTTATTGTCATATAGCGTACACATAGGTTATATTTTCTGTCACTTCGAGGAGGGGACCATAGACATATATAGACGGCGGAGATCTGATTAGAAATTGCAAAACTTCAGATTCATCAGTGCTTAGTGCGCAACATTGTATGGCCCCGCTGGTTTCAAGCGTCGAAGCCGACGAAACTCAGCGAGACACATGTGTAAAATAACATATTTGCAGTTTTATAATTGAAGATGTAGTGAACGTTACAGGACTGTCTTTATATATGGCTCTCACAAACAAAATCGCCTGACTTGTTAGACATGAAACCGGGCATACAAATGGTTGCGCATATCGCCCAAAGCATCAGAAAGAATATGTACAGTCTTCCAATGTTTCAATTGTTGAGAAGCCTTTGGGCTCAGTTTATCGGGAAAGACCTACCCACCCCACTGTTTTGCTTTCTCGTTGCGAGCGTGGACCTTCGGGTCCTAGTAGACCGCCCGTTGACAGCCGAGAACAATAAAACCGACGAGCTAGATAAAATACCCAGTACAGAAAAATAAAATGTTCGTGTTTTTGATAAGTATTGATGAAAGTATTACCGATGAATTTTTTAGGATTTCCCGATGAAAATGATATCAAACATGGAGCAATTCGATCAATTTTTATTGAACGTAGAGTGTGTTCTAATCATGTATTCATAAGAAAAAATAGACTGAATTGCTTCGTGTCTTGATTCACCAACAATCCATGAATGGTAACACTCTCATCAAGGTGTAATGAGAAATTTTGAACATTTCGTATTCAGTACTGGATGACTCAAGTCGCCGTCGACCGAGGGTGTACCGCTGGTGCGCTATTTCACTCGCACTCGGTTCACATCGTTCGGTCTCCTTGTCAAGCGGTTCGAGCGAGGGCCCTGATAGGGGTGAATTTATTTGGGAAACAAAAGTCGCGTCATTCATGACACCTACTCGCGAACAGATATACATATGTACGAGAAGAAACAATGCAATTGCCCGATGACTTGAAGCAACATTTCAATAGGTAAATGCATGAAACTCTGGGATCAGGAATTCCGAACCCAGTGGGGCATATGTAAGAACTGGCGAAATTCAATAATAGTTCGTCGTCTAAATTTTACAAGTATTTATTTGACGTGAATATAAAGTTTGTTAGCAAAGTATTTCTCGATTTAAGTTCTGTAGAAGGCTGATTTTCCTTCGCCATGGAAAGTCCCCTCTTGTCCTTCTCGCTGGCAATCATGCGACTCGCTGAGTTTCGTGGGCTTCGGCGCTCGAAACCAGCGGGGCCATACAATGTTGCGCGCTATGCAGTGACAAATCTGCAGTTCTGCATTTCTAATCAGATCTTTGCGAAAGTGACGTCAGTCGATTCCTCATGTTTTCTCGATCAAATTGGCCCCAAAAATGATATAATTCGGACCAAAATTAAGGATATTACGTGAAAAATTTGTTTGTAGAAGTGAAAGCCCGTTTTGTTAAAAAATAGTCCGATTTAAATTATTTTCTGCCAATATAACCGGGAGAATGCCAAGAATCCAATGGTGTCACTTTCATATTGATACGATGAAAAATAAACAAATTCTGTTTCTTTATAATCGATGACACATCGCCGAGCACGGCGATCTCGCGCGGCTCGGGACACAAAGGTTCTCGTCGGTTATTCGAACTTCTAAGATCGTATTCAGATTTATTGGCCGGTGAGTTTCGTAACTATGGGTGTGCGGTTACCCGATTTTTCGGGCTCGGGACGGGCCGGCAACTTTCGGGCGGGATCGGGCGGGGTCCCGATACTTTCGTATTGCTCGAGATCTCGACAGTTTCGGGACCCCAAGACTCGATTCGGGCTACAAGCATAGCCGCCATGAGCGGACAATTTGATTTCAGGTCGGCTCGGCAAAACTCGGACGCGATCGGACGATATCGTTACCAGTAATAGATTAAAATTATTACCTGAGAACATAGAAAAATTATGTTTCTTACACGTTAATTTGAAATAATAAAACATTCGCCTCCTGTATATTGTTGTTATTATGAAACATCCAGGAAATATTCCTTTTTGTATGCTTATAGTTCGTACGTTTTCTATTTTAAATCTGAACCTATCCAGAAAAAGATAATACCCTATATATTCCCTTTACATAAAGTACTAAGTATGAAGTATATTTTATTCAGATTTTAAAATATTGTCGATATAAAAATAGTCTTCTTCCCAAGTTCTGAACATGGTATTTATTTAAGTACATATATGGATGTATTCAGTATTCACAGACTATTTGGTAGCAATGAAAATACATATATATGTAAATAAATAAATTAGATACAAATTATGATTCAACAGGAGACAGAAAGGTAAAAACTTATCACTCTGGTATCGATATAAATGATATACATAATTCTTTCCGTCTCGGTCCCCTCGTAATAGCTGGCTCTCGAGCCGATCGCGTCCGAGTTTTGCCAAGCCGACCTGAAATCGAATTGCCCGCTCATGGCAGTCATGCTTGGAGCCCGAATCGAGTCTCGGGATCCCGAAACCGTCGGGATCGCCAGTGAGCCAGAAGTGGTGGGGATAGAACGAGTGAGCCAGAAGTGGTGGGGATAGCGCCAAGCTTCTGTCATGTATAGGCCAAACCGAGCTGCAGCGTAGAAATACACGCATCAGAATAGGTGTGCCTTAGGCCTTAGCTCCGAAAAAATTCAGGAGCTTTATTGGTCAGAACATTGATTCTTTCTCGATAGCTTCATCTCGTATTGGTCTACGCATTACTTCGTGACGCACACAACTACATATGTACTACGCTGACAATAAGAATAAATAACAGCCACACGGCTACGTTCAGACGGGGCCGAGCAGCATTCTCGTTACCACACCATACCCTTCGGTGGCTAGGGAACTCCAACTGACAAATCCACGATCGTCAGATGGTGATGGCTGATTTCTCCTCGATCGCTGTTCGCGAAAACGAATCGACCGGCCAATATATTTGAATACGACCTTAGGATAAAGATATAATGAAAGATGAAAAATTATTCAAAGCCAAAGATGAAAGGCCTTCGAATAAACAAAGGAATCTAATAAATACCCGATGCTAAATAGAATTTTAGATTGAGGGTACACACACCCTTCCCCCAAACATCGTGTCGATCGGCCAGTGGGGCCATTCGGAAGTATATTCTTTTAATTAAATAATGTCCATCTCTGCATAGGAGCGTAAAGAATAACAAAAAAAATCAAGGAGTCAAGTGTTGACCGATTTGGAGACTTTTCCTTGTTATATGTTATATAGAATAGTCGGAAGAATAATAATAAAAGCAATAATTGCAAATAATTGCTGTAACTTCCACATTCTGAAAATATGATATCAGTAAATTACTACTTCCAGTGTTATTAAAAAATTCCAATCTCTTTTTTTATTTGAAATAATGTGGCCATATAATTATAACATATATTCGGCAGCGGTAATGTATGTGTTACAGTAAAAGCGTGAATTTAGTAAATGTACACAGTTTCCAGCAGTTTCTAGTCAATGTATGCCTAAAATGCATATAATCTAACCTACAATCGTCAAAAAATACGTACATTGACTGTATCACGCTTTTGTTGTGGCACATGTATCCAGCTAACGCTTCAGTTTTGCTATGATTCCACGTTGGCAGTCCTCCCGAGTAGGCGCCATCTCGTATCCACTAGCTCAACTAATTTTGTCACGTGACTTGCTCTGTATTATCGCCAATATGGCGGAACTCGTATTTGGGAACGCAATCACGCCCTGACGTTGTTTGTCCTTATATGACCAGATTTTGGGCTGGGTGAGGTCACATTCGAAAGAGGAAAGTTCAGTGCAGCGCGCTCTGCTCATCGTTTGAGTCACAAAACTCTTTTAGTGACCTAAAAATACTTGGATTCTTGCGGGTGTATTTTGTCGACTTTTGCTCTACTTTGAACACTAGTATTATTGGATATCAACACAATCTCGTCGAACCATGAGCAGAGCGCGCTGCACTGAACCTTCCTCTTTCGAATGAGACCTCGCCCAGCCCAAAATTCGATCATATAAGGACAAACAACGTCAGGGCGCAAACCCATGTTTCGGGCCAGATTATGTCGGTATACAGAGCGCTGCATTACGCGTGTCTACCCCCTTAATGGTATTATCTAAAATTTAGCATATCATTTTATTTTATGCGGTAACCTGTTGTTAAATGTTTTAACTTTGCCTTGTTATGTAAAAAATGAATAGCGATATTCACCTTGCTCTCATTTGTACAATAATTTTTTTTCTTCTCAGATCCGTAGGCTAATTGTCTTGTTCCTTTCCGCGTCACCTTGTCCGCGCAGATTTGGCTGCAGGTACAGGCGAAACGGCCTTTCGACCCTACGGCGTAGGACCTATGCGGATATATACTACTATCAATAAAATAATACAACGTTTCGTACCGACCGTAGCAAAGTATAATGACTTGTGAAGTTTATTTCTTTAATTGTTTATTTTTTTCGTCAAAGTTATTAAACAGGACCTTCCGTTGGCAAAAGAATTTCAAACAACGAGACGCGTATTTTCGTCGTAATTGCGACCATATGAAATGAGACGAATTCAATTAAATGAATTTTGCCGTATCTACTTGCTCCGTTTTCACGCAGATCGTCCATTCATCCTCGGCGTGAGCTATTTACGTTTAATATTAATTACGTCTTTGTCTCGTAATATTGCTGCCACTCATTTTCTCCCAATACCCGAAACGCGTTTCTTTTAACGGGCTAACAATTTTACGGTCCCAGGTTTATCTAACATGATTCTAGTGTTCATTAATAAAGTATCTACAATGTAGCATATGGATTTGAGAAGAAAAAAAATTATTGTACAAATGAGAGCAAGGTGAATATCACTATTAATTTTTTACCTAGCTAGGCAAACTTAAAATATTTATTATATACGAATTATAAAATAAAATGATGTGCTACATTTTAGATGCCATTAAGAATATGTGTACCAAGTTTCAAATAAATCGGACAAATAGTTTTCGATCTGCTGCAACTTCATTCGGCCCACTTCTTTCCAATCCGCCCGGTTCTTTCGAGCAGCTTGAAAAAAATCAAGTACTTGGTTCTATCCGAGCCGCTCGGTTCATTCGGGTACCTGGCTCGGCTTGTAAACCGAGTCCCGGATTGGTTCGGATTTCAAGCTACCCGAATATTCAAGTACTCGAACAGTTCTAACTACAAGTCTATATTTCTTACATCGCGATAGAAATGAGCATTTCGATCGTTCGTGCTACCTCATCCCTCTCTCCCGCACCTATCGCAATGGCCTTTAAATTGTTTTAAAATATGCAACAAATGTTTAGTCGTACAATGAGAAACATTATGTTGCAAAGCCCACAGTGCTAGCAAAAAAGACAATTCAGGGTTATTCGATTTACGAGTTTCTCGGTTTTTCGAGCAGCTTGCAGCACTGGAAAGGGTCGATTTTTACGACGAGGGGCGCGTCGAAAGCGTTCGTGTGCGCCCTATGCAGCGATTTCTACTTGCTGAAAAGTGCCTCGCAACTCCAAGAGTAAAAATCAAATGGCGGAGAAATATGGACACCAATAGATTCCTTGTGTTCTCCCGATTAAAATTATACAAAATGCCGTAAACCGTGCGTGCGAGGGAGTCTGGCCGTCGGTCGGCGTTCTTTTAAGGCTGCCGTCTCCGCGGGTCTTGAATGTGTGCGTACACTCACACAAGCTAGGAAAAGCGCGTACGTATACGCGATGTAGTAAACAAACCGTTTCAACCGTCTTACGTCCTGGAATCGGCAAGAAGGAAGTTTTTGTGGGTATAGTTGCCTCCGGGAGACATCAATGCAGGGTGGTCTGGTGCGTTTGAATGATAATAACCGCCGTACATTGAAATAATAATGAATTTCTGAATCGAAAAGTGACAGAATGAGGCTTTAAGGCTTCTCCATTGGTGGCGCTAATGGTGTACGGCAGCCACGTAGCACCAGCGAGACGTTACGTAGGGTCGACGCGAGGTTAGTTGGCGCCCTTACGCAAGAAAATTTTTGATGCTCCCAAATATTTGCACCTGTTTTTTATTTAATATGTTTTTTCTTTACGGGGTGAACATTTCGTTTATGTGGGGGTTCGATTCCGTTATTATTAAGCGTGCGATATAGTTTTTTAGCGTCCCATTCGGCTGGCGCCCTTATGCGGCGCGTAACTTGCATAGTGGTTTCGCCGACCCTGCGTATACGCGAGGTAGTAAACAAACCGTTTCAAGTTGAAAGATTGCAGAATAAGGGAAAATTAATGAAATTTTGATACAAACGTTTTTTACCTTTGAAAATCTGTGTTAAACTTTAAATCGATTTTTTTTCAAAATCCTGAGGTAGTAGACAAATTTTGCGAACGGATTTGAAATCAGTGCGACAAAATCTATAGGAAATGATGTACAACATGTCAAGAAAAAATTCTAACCGCAAAGAACGCAAGTGGCTGATTTCAAGTCGTTTTGTGGTTATGGGTTATATTTATTGATGAGTGGGTAATTTTTCCTCCCCTTCGGGGTTAATTTTTTTTTAAATATTGTATTGTCCTCCAAACTACGCACGCCTGCAAAGTTTCAAGACAACTCGATAGTTGGAAGTTGGTTAAATTTCAGTTGCCAGATTTCTACCATGCATATATCAAACATACAAAAAATATACAAACAAACCGAGGGTCGAAGCTGAATAAAATCGTTTAAAAATAATCTGATTTATACCGTGTTTAAATTCATTTTCATTTGGGAAATCACAGCAGTATGTTACTGAAACATTCATGCCGATACGATAGAAAGTTTTATATTCTATTAAAACACACAAAATATACAAATCATTGAACAATCATATCATTATATTTGTTCACAAGTAAACAGAAATATTGCACCGCATGAGAGAAGATAAGGATATTCTTCCGAATGGCCCCAGTGGCCGATCGAGATGAGGTTTTGGGGGAGGGGTGGTGAGGGGTTGTGAATCCTAAATCTAAAATTGTAGCTTCGGGTATTTATTAGTTTCCGAAATATTAATAAAAAATTGTTTATTTATTTTGGAATTTTTTTTTGACGTTGGTGCAGGCCTCCCTACCCGGGAGCCCTTCCGTCCCCCATTTTCAACTTTTGAAATTGTGTAACCACTATCTCATTTTTAGCATCGCCAAACTGACATCGGTTCGCTACCATGCTTTACGCGCCCGCGAGCGGGCGCGCGCCCCCCGCGCCAATCTAACCCAAACCAATACTAAAACCCGGAACAAGTTGGAAAGTGGAATGTGTTATGTCGGTATAAGTCAACAGAAATATTGTTAAGAGGGGGGACCGTGGTAAAGTGATTAAAAAAAATCGGTAAGGTGTACCCTTTTATGCACAATTACTTCTGTACCTTTTGAACGCATTAATTGCTGAAGGTAAAATTTTATATTTGGGTTCGGTCCACACCCCTCGTATTACCCACTAAGTTTCATCTCGATCGGCCCCGGTTGGGGTTAGACCAGTCAGTGAGGCGTGGAAAGCACGACAGCGAACCGATCTGAGTTCGGCGATGCCAAAAACGAGACCGTGGTTACAAAATTTCAAAAACGAAAAATAGGGGGACGGAAGGGCTCCAGGATAGAGAGGCCTGCACCAACGTCCAAAAAAATTTTCCAAAAAACTTAACAATTTTTTATTAATATTTCGGAAACTAATAAATACCCGAAGAAACAATTTTAGATTTAGGGTCCACACCCCCTCCCCACCCTTCCCCCCAAACCTCGTGTCGATCGGCCACTGGGGCCATTCGGAAGTACAGCCGAAGATAATAAGAATTGTGAAGTTTAGAAGGAATATTGATACCCAAATTAGTATTCTTTCATAAATTATTTAAATAAACTATCAAATCAAAGAAACTTTATATTTATTTGTCGTCGAATAAAAATAACCCAGAGTTAGTTTTATTTGAAATGCCACGGATGAATCAGTTTATTCGACGGGAATTCATCCGTCGGCCACAAATAATTTTTTTAATCGAGGGCCTCTATTCTTGAGGTCACCTGACGCTCGAGCCGAGCGACATTGTATCGCTCACCCGTCTAATCTGTTGCCTGGAGTTGCTCGGCGATGTACTTACATATCATTGATTATGCAGAAACAGAATTTCTTTATTTTTCATCGTATCAATATGAAAGTGATTCTGCCGATTAAATTGACAGGAAATAATTTGAATCGGACTAAGTACTTTGAATGAAACCGGCTTTCAATTCTGCAAATAAATTTTATGTGTAATATCGTTATTCGTTAATAATGATAGTTCAAATTGTGTCAGGTTATCTTTCCATCTTTCCTTCTTACACTCCCGGACCTCTCTATCTTTCACTATTGCTACATTCAGGGAGGCTCTAACGCTAGACGCAGCTCTCGTGCTGTATTCCTTCAAGACTTCTCGATGAAAATTGAAAAGAGAGAACTCTGTGGCAACAGCGCGGCAGAGACAGAGAGTACAGAACATGTGGCAACTATGCGTAAAAAATTCGTCTACCCACAGTACCTGAAGATGTCATTGCTGTACAAATTCTTTTTATCGATCGGAGTAATTTCATTAGGGTCCGTTTGTTTACTGGGGACGCTTCGATCGATTCGGACCAAAACAAACTTGAGACGGCAGCCTTAATTCGATTCGAAAAACATGCGGACGGACACGGATGAGTGCGTTCGTATTTCTTTCGAGTCGAAGTAAAAGAACGTCTACCTGTACCGTCGTTAACCGCCAACTCGCGGGACAATACGGCCATAAACCGCGACCCTGATGAAACGTACTGGCCGATCAGCCTGATTAATTTTTGGGAACCAGATATGGCATTTTCCTCCTCTACTAGGCAATCCCTCTACGTTCGGCAGGCAATAAACCGTGCTCTGCTACAGTACTGACCATGACGTAAAATTAATCTTATGGTCCGCACGATGACCAAAAGAAGAAGATGTTCTTATGTTAGATCAAAGAATGTTTTCCCGGTAATGGGGTAGGAAACGAAATAACTCTGAACAAGTACCAGTACGCCTCGCGGTGAGACACAGGGACAAAAGGGGTAGTCCTCGGCCTGCGCGTGGTCCCCCCTTCTACAGCTCCCTTATCACTCGAGTATAGAGTAAAAGACTCAATTACGGACACCTAACCAATTACTGTCACCTTAAGCTATTTTACTTCAAATAACGAATAAATAAACTATAGTATACATTCTACAGTGTGTCCGCGGGAAAGCTAAACAGCCGGCTTCCTCCTAAACTATTGGAGATAAAAATATAAAAAAAATAGGGAATTGCATGGTTCGAGGTGGCCAATTAATTAGCGCGAACGAATTTTTTTATCGATTATTATTTTAAAAGATACGATGGTCAAGTTCGGTTTTTCAAATGGAACTATTTTTTTTGAATACCTGAGTTGATAGTGCGTTCCAAGACAAATTCAATAAGCTTTAATGTATACACTTTATTTTCACTGGTTTTTAAGATATTGCGCTTGCAAATTTACTGATTTTCACTGGAAGAAAACTGTCTGGTATAGCACGGACCGGGGACGGTCTTACTGGATCCACGGGTGGCACTGCCTTTTGAAATAGATACCTACCTGCCAAAGGTCTACGCCAGGCCCAAAGGCTGGACATTTTTTTTCCGTCAGAAATGCTACTTAGGTAGGTACATCTGCGGTATCGAGAAGCGCACCGTTACTTTTATTTCGCACTTGCTTCTACGCTCGGATGGCCGATTCTTTTGGGAGGGATGCAAGTTCGATTGGTTAGGTTAGGAGGAGTGAAAGCTGCTAGACTAAATTTCAATCATAGGGAGCAGATTGTATCAGAACCATTCGGATTTGCATTCCTCACAAACGGCTGCTCTCTTGAAGAGGCCCTCTTCACAGCAATGCCCACCTTCTCTCGCACGGAATACGTTAACGCTTGCTTTTGTTCTGATATTGAAGCTCGTGTTTATACTCGAGAGGACCACGCGTCGACAGCGGGCTACCCCTTTTCTTCCTGTGTCTCTCCACGAGCCGTGTTGACGGTGGATTGTAGGAGCGTAGATATCTGGATGCCAGTTATTGAATTCAGGAGACGATGGAAACATTTTATTACAAAACACACATGTACTATAATTAAAGTAAATCGTATTCCTCTCGGGCAGGAGTACTGATAATAATCGGACTTGCGCCCCACTTCGCGCAGACCAATTACACGGAGGGTAGTCGGGTCACACACTGCCCAAATGATACAGGGTAATTCTGGAGCAACGCCCGTCAAGGAGATGCGCTGGCACCCCGTGGCGAGGACAGACCTTCGCTGTGCCTCACCCGATTTTTATGGCTTTTTTCCGGAAAAAGGTACGAATCCTGGGTCGAACGTAGCGAATTGAAGTCGACCCTCCGCAGTCGAGGGTGAATTATCCATTACAGCGTATTAAGAAACCCTTTTCTTCATCCTATCGAAAGGGAAGTGACGCCAATGGATTCCTTATGTTTTTCTGACGAAAATCATACCAAATGTCATGCAAATCGGACTACTTTGACACAAGCTATTTGTATTCCTTATGTAAAAATAGTCCGATTTTCATGATGTTTGGCATGATTTTAATCGGGAGAACGCCCGGAATCCATTGGCGTCACTTCCCTTTCGATACGATGAAGAAAGGGGTTTCTTAATACGCTCAAATCGATAATTCACCCTCGACTGCGGAGGGTCGACTTCAATTCGTTACGTTCGGCCCAGGATTCGTACCTTTTTCCGAAAAGAGCCATAAAATTCTATGGTCACTGCGGGGTGTTGTCCTCGCCACGGGGTGACGGGCGCAGCACCAGAATCAGCCTGTACCTACCTTTTTAAGAAATAAAACAATTCGTTATTCCCTATCGTATGGATATGGAAGTGTCGCCGATGGATTCCTTGGGGTTTTCCAATGAAAATCATTACAAATGTCGTGTAAATCGGACAACTTTTACATAGGGAATACAAATAGCTTGTGTCAAAGTAGTCCGATTTGCATGACATTTGGTACGATTTTCGTCAGAAAAACATAAGGAATCCATTGGCGTCACTTCCCTTTCGATACGATGAAGAAAAGGGTTACTTAATACGCTCAAATGGATAATTCACCCTCGACTGCGGAGGGTCGACTTCAATTCGTTACGTTCGGCCCAGGATTCGTACCTTTTTCCGAAAAGAGCCATAAAAATCGGGTGAGGCACAGCGAAGGTCTGTCCTCGCCACGGGGTGCCAGCGCATCACACATTTGGGCAGTGTGTGACCCGACTACCCTCCGTGTAATTGGTCTGCGCGAAGTGGGGCGCAAGTTCGATCATTATCAGTACTCCTGCCCGAGAGGAATACGATTTATTTTAATTGTGTGTTTTGTAATAAAATGTTTCTAACGTCTCCTGAATTCAATAACTGGCATCCAGATATCTACGCTCCTACAATCCACCGTCAGCACGGCTCGTGGAGAGACACAGGAAGAAAAGGGGTAGCCCGCTGTCGACGCGTGGTCCTCCCGAGTATAAACACGAGCTTCAATATCAGAACAAAAGCAAGCGTTAACGTATTCCGTGCGAGAGAAGGTGGGCATTGCTGTGAAAGAGGGCCTCTTCAAGAGAGCAGCCGTTTGTGAGGAATGCAAATCCGAATGGTTCTGATACAATCTGCTCCCTATGATTGAAATGTAGTCTAGCAACTTTCACTCCTCCTAACCTAACCAATCGAATTTGCATCCCTCCCAAAAGAACCGGCCATCCGAGCGTAGAAGCAAGTGCGAAATAAATATACCGCAGATGTACCTACCTAAGTAGCATTTCTGACGGAAAAAAATTGTCCAGCCTTTGGGCCTGGCGTAGACCTTTGGCAGGTAGGTATCTATTTCAAAAGGCAGTGCCACCCGTGGAACCAGTAAGACCGTTCCCGGTCCGTGCTATACCAGACAGTTTTCTTCCAGTGAAAATCAGTAAATTTGCAAGCGCAATATCTTAAAAACCAGTGAAAATAAAGTGTATACATTAAAGCTTATTGAATTTGTCTTGGAACGCACTATGAACTCAGGTGTTCAAAAAAAATAGTTCCATTTGAAAAACCGAACTTGACCATCGTATCTTTTAAAATAATAATCGATAAACAAATTCGTTCGCGCTAAATAATTGGCCCCCTCGAACCATGCAATTCCCTATTTTTTTTATATTTTTATCTCCAATAGTTTAGGAGGGAGCCGGCTGTTTAGCTTTCCCGCGGACACACTGTATAGTATAGATTATAGGTTGAATTACATAATTCTTTTTGTGTATGACTTTACAACGTTTATTTATTCGTTATTTTAAGTAAAATAGCTTAAGGTGGCAGTATTTGGGTCTTTTACCCTAAACACACGCTCGAATTTCAAAACAAAAGCACGTGTTGACGTATTCCGTCCGAGAGAAGGTGAACCTTGTGGAGGAGATGTTTGCTGTGAAGAGAGCCTCTTCCAGAGAGTGGCCGTTTGAGACGAATACAAGTCCGATTAGTTAGAGAGCAGCTTACATTAGGACCAAGCGACGCTGAAAACGCGCAGAGCGGAAACAGAAAACTAACCGTATCCACGCGCGAAAAATACTTACCTGTGGGCGTCTGGTTGCCAGATGTGTAGCTTGGCTATAGCCCGACTCACCCAGTACCTCGGGGGAAAAACCCGAGAGTATGCCGAAAATCATAAAGTCCTTTTACCTGAGAACGGAGGCACGATAGCGACGAAAGTCGAAATTCCCGCCGAACGCTTCGAGAACAAGCGATTGCCTTGTCGCAAAGAAACGAAGAAATTTCCCTTCAAATATACCAAATTTCCAGCTGTAAATCGCCTGCCCCGCCAGAACTGTTTAGCTTACGCGCCCCCCCCCCCCCCCCCTTCAAAGCCAGATACAGCGTAAGTCTCAACCGTAAAACCCTTGAAGGTAGAACAGCATGGGTCCATCCGCCCTTGACTATACTTATACCTATTAAAAATCACGTTGACTGGAACAGTTTGTACATACTAATATGTATGTATAAAGAAATGAAATGGATTGGCGCACGGTGGGACAAAAGCCCACCAACACTTGGCATTAATTCACCAATACCTTCTATAAGATTCTTTTGGTCTTAATTTCATTCAGGAAGCGTGTTACTTGATAAATTGAAGTAATTAACATTCCTTTCACTGTTTTCTTATATAAACTACGTCTTTTTGTACATTTAACAAGCGTTCGACACGGTAGGGTCGAGTAGGGCTTGTAACTGTACTTTTGCAAAAGTAGACGTTATATTCACGTTGGAACAATGATGCAATGGAACTTCAAACAAATGTAATGAAGTTTTGCAAAGGTTGGGCTTGCTGTCGCGAGTAACAAAGCCAGAACAACCAACGATACGCTATATTAGGTATATAATTAACAATTATATCCGCGATACAGTCCATAGTGTATTTGGACGCTAAACGAGGTGTGATATTCCCTGGACAGTTTAAACTTTTTCCCACAAAAAAACGGGTTTTCAGCCCACTGTGCGCCGCACGCGAAGACGCCTAGACCTGACCTGTGATTTTTCCAATATTAGCGGGCTCGCGCCGCCGACGACCCTCACGATTTCTTGTCTCCGCTTATTGTCACCCCCCTGTGACTCAGGTCGTTGCCAACACGTGCAACGCAGATTTGCGGCAAACACGGTCGGTCACTGCGAGGTGAAAGTTTTAAGAGTCAACCCCCTGAAACATAAACTACACTTAATTTCACGTGAACAACGTCATATTCGATTCTGAACAGAATCCCAGACATCGAGGTAAAAAGTGATCAATTTGGCGTGGCATTAGGCACTCTAAAGGCCCCCATACACACTCCTTCTTGCCTGTTCGATTTACAGACTTGCATATACAGTCAAAAGTTGTAATGCAACACGGAGCGCGTGTGTCAATTGTCTGGCATGAACGCAATCACCGCGAGGTTGATTTATCCGGGTTCCGATTTGCCGCACATCAAAATTAACGGGAAGTGTGGGCCACCGGCAGACAGATTTAAAATTATTGACACGTGTAATTTGCTGAGAGGATTTATCGAATCGTACAAACCAAATCAATGCATTTGGAAAATTAAATCTAACGATTATTTGGACAAAAATAAAAAAGCTGTTTATAAAATCTTAATAAATAAATTGCAGGAATTAGATCAGGATACGAATAAAGATGCAGTAGTAATTCTGCTCTTTTTATTAACGGCACTCTCTTCTCTGACCACTACTGTACTCGAGATCATTGCTTTTTATTAGCGTTTTTCTCCGGGTTTAAAAAAGGAAAAAAAGACACGAGATTGGTGCCTCGTATACCTACACTTATATTCATCTTTCGGCTGTTTAAAATCATGAAGGATGATTTAAAATCTTTACAACTTTCAGAATTATAAGCGTCGTTAACCGAACACATCCTTGTTCACTTGTCCCAAGGCTAGCGGCTTTTCCATTGGGCAGAAAAAGAGAATCAAACGTTTTTCTAATTCTTACGAGTGTCGCTATCGCCCTTACCACGACCAGAAATTTGAAGAAAAAAATCTACAGAATGGCAGACGGTTAAAGATAAAATACGTTTTCTCCTGCAGTTTTTGTAACTTTTAGGTGCCCAAAAAAATTGATGTTTAGAAAATAATGACCTGATTTTTGTAGTGGCGGTAGCGACACTCTAATCTAGAGGATTAAAAAACCTTTGGTTCAATTTTTTCTGTTTTTCTGCTTTTCTGCTTTAAAGAGCTTTTGTGGCAAGTCTTCAGAGGAATATCCGTCGGCAGGATGGGAGTTGTGCCGCGTAGTGGGGCGGGGGGGGGGGGGGGGGTGGCAAGGTTTCCTTGGAGCCTACAGGTAGCAAGGAAACTGCAGCAGTTATCGCAGAACCATCGCAGGGGACGCACGCTAATTTCCGCTATTTTTTTACGTTTTTCAAATATTTGTTTCATTTTATTGTTAGTCTGTAGTTTATTCCTATTTTTTTTCTTATTACTTTACATAGTTAGTTTTAGTAATTTTATATTATTTTTACAGTGTGTTTTATCGTATTTTTATAGTGTTATTTATCGTGTTTTTATCTTATTTGTATCGTGTTTTTATCATATTTTTATAGTGTCATTCATTGTGTTTTTATCGTATTTTTAGTGTTTTTTATCGTGTTTTTATAGTATTTGTATTGTGTGTTTTTTTTGTTTTTTTTCAAGTATTAGTCAACGTGTTAGAAGTTAGTAGTCTTTAGTGTGTAACTTTGGTGTTTGGTTTTGGACCACATCCGTATATTCTCCAGGTAGGTTCTAGATATCTATATTTCTGACACCAGTGTTGCATTTGGTTTTTTCTACATTGCAGTCAGTTTATTTCTATTTTCTTCATTACTTTAATAATGACTGGCAAATTGAAATTGAATAAGTACTATATGCGTGCTAACAGGATCACTTAATCGTTCCGTTCAGAAACCCAGAACATCATTAGATGCTAGTTCTTCACATTTAACATCTGCAATCCACTTTGTTAGTACCCCCCAAGTGATGTTTAATCTCGAACTAGTTCACAATCATTTTTATATTCAAGATCTTGTCTGTAGCTTGTCATTACCAATATAGAGGAAGTGCAGCATATTTGGAATACTGTTGGTAATTTGGAATACCGAAGTATCTAATAAACTACTAACGCTATTTAATTTGTAACACCGTAGATTATAGGGGCTAATGACCTGTTCACTAATGACATTTGTAGATGAACCGCAATTTTTACATTTTCTACTTAATCTGCAGAGGAAGCAAACGTCAATCTGCAAAACTTTTTCAGCGCGTATTCAATCGTTCCAATCATGGTTAAAATATGTCAAAACATTAGTGTTAAACACTTAATCGACTCATTTGCTTCTATGGTTCCGTGCCAGTTTTGCGATAATTTCTAGAATACAAAGTGTGACATGAAATTTTAGGTTTCAATGCCATGTTGCTAATTCGGAATACCGAAGGTGAAAGTAATTTGGAATATTCCAAAGCCTACCGATGCTTTTGTTTCACGCGTAATGACTATCACCGCGTCAGTTTCGTCTGTCACCTATATAACCTTTTTTAGCATTTGTGTAAATATTGTCTTATAGATATCTACATAAAATTGTTCCTTAATTGTAATTTCTTAGCCTGATTACGTCATAAAATAAACTAATTTTATTATCTACATGTTTTGTTTAAGTTTATAAAGTGAAGGTAAATTGGAATATCGGTATTCCAAATTACCTGCACCTTAACGAAATCGATACTTCTTGTCATTTTTCATTCAAACCAAAATTTCAGTTACTTTTTGTTTTTTATTTTTACTGACACTAAGAAATATGAAAGTTTATTAGTTTCCCTATGATATTATGTAGTTTAATTTGTTCCCATCCTCTGTCGTCATTTTTTATTCGTCTTAAACAAACTGGTATTCCAAATATACTGCACTTCCTCTACTTATATATGTTTCACCTCGCACAAGTTCGCAAACTTCTTCCAATATTACCGAAAGTAATGTACAACTTTCTCCGAGTTTAGAAGAAATTCAGAATTTTACCTCCTTCGAAAATTCACCGACTCCTGAAGAATTAGCAACTGAATTGAATAGTCCTAATTCAGCTTCTTCATTGGCAGAGTGGGCTGTAACACATAAAATTTCATATCGAGCAATAAATGATTTACTCCAGATTTAAAAAAGATCAGTTTCCAGCACGTTACATGCCGGAAGGCTTTTAAAAACAGCAAGAAACGTATAATTAAACATATCAAAACAGATAATTATCATTATTTTGGATTAAAAAATATCACATTCCGTACTTTGCGGCGAGAACTAGCACATTATCCTGTTTCGCCACGAAAAATTACACGTTTTGGGTTCTACTGCAGAAATTATCACATTTCCGCGCGTGGTTAATTTAAATTGTTGAAGTGCATTTTGCCTCGAAGAATTCAACTTTTGAGAATATTATTTAATAAATAATATAACTCCATCTAATCTCCAAAAGGAAACACGTATGAAAATTTTAATCTGCATAATTCAAGTACATTTAAGTTAAATAAAAATCGCGTCGGAAGGTATTTAAGTTGACGCGCTCTCGATGTTTCGTAGTGAACCATCCAAATATGCTGCTTTTCGTATACGTTATAGCTACAGTCGGAACATGCTACTTTTCGTGCCAAACCGCTCAAACATGCTAGTTATCGCAGCTACTTAATTTCTAGTATGAGCCATTCCTGGTCTGTCGTGAAGTTTTTGAGTGATGGATGCGTTGAAGCTGTGCCATCACTATGGCTTGACGGCGATTCATCGTTTTGGCCACCGGTTGCTGCAAAATTGATCACCGGCTTGGTAAAAAAGTGCGAGCCAGCAGCACCGAGTTGGCCAAAGCACAAAATACAACTGATGACACGAGTCACTTTTGGTAGGTTGAAATTATTATACTAATTAATTTCGAATTATTATATCAAGTAATTACTAATATGTACTTTCAGACTCTTACCTCAAAGCGAGGGAAAAAGCCCGGCTGGCTGAGGACACAAGCGACCTGCAGTCGGACGAGCCACCGGGCAAGCGAAGGCGCATTATTCCCAAAAAATTCTGGAACAGGGAAGACTCCGAAAGTGAAATCCAACATTTAGGTGGGTTAATACCAAGGGGAAATATGCTGTACAAAATTATAATATCTGAAGCCGCTTAATTCTTTTTCTTGTATGAAGTAGTCCTTTCAAGTAAATATTATTTTCAGACAAATCCACACTGTCCACACCGTCTTGCTCGTTTGTCGAGGAGTATTTAGAGGAGCATCTAGATGAACAATTGGAGGATCATTCCGTAGAAGAAATTCAACGGACGGACAGTTCTTCGTTCACCAACCCCTATCGGTAAATTAATTTTTTTTTCTAAAGATATTGTACACGGAAATATTTTTTAACATCAACAGTTGCAGTGAAAAAATATGAGATGCAATAAATAATTTTCAGAAAATGTAGCAGTGCCTAGCTGCAGCGGGTGCAAGGACAAAAATAAGCAGCTAGAAGAATTTACCACACAGATGCATTTAATTCGGGCTCTTGTGGCGGACACGCTGCAAGAAGTCCGAAATTTAAGAAAGGACATAAACGCAATAACCGACCGAGCGGCACCACAGAACAACACCTCCATGTTCACAAAATTCCAATTAGAATTTCCTTTGAAAACGGTAGAGGAGTTAAAGAAATTCGACGTCATTATGCAGAACGAAACTGAATTTAAAGACGCAGTAAGTATAATACCGTCGTTGGTAATATCTGTATTCTATATGTAGAAAATATGTTTTTGGTGGACGGGCAAACGGGTACAAGTCGAATTTTGGTCAAAACGGGATAAGTACGCTAACATTTTCTACATTACTGTCCTTTGCTTATGGTTCCAGTAGTATCAGTCAATATCACTTTTTTCCCCGCATTCTTTTTACCGGAGATCGTAATAGTATACAAAACACAGTATACTGATGGGAAAACAGTTTAAGTTGACTTATGTCGAGAAATACGATGAAGAGAATAATATCTCACCTCAAGCCAAACAGTTGCTTTTTTGCTCTTTTTTGTGAATCGAAGTTAAAAATAAACGTGCCTTTTGCTCAATTTGTAATTTGATTCAAACATTGTAATTTTTCTGGGTAATTTTTTTCTGTGTATGAACTATATTTTGCAAGTCCAATGGGACGAGACATATGTAATCAGCTTTCATGTCCAAATTTTAACACCTGATCTTACGTAGCACTTTAAATATTCTAAGTGTCTTCCTGCTAACTAAAAATTTAGACTTATAGAGTAGACCGGGGGCGATAGTAATACTTAGACTTTGCAATACGATTACGCAGGAACTGTTACATTTATAACAAAAAATCTTATACGGAAATGTTACTTGCTTATCTGACATCCTTGAGTCACAACAGTTTCGTTACATATAAAGTAATATCCAAGGTATTAATAAAAAATAAGAAGAGGGTAAAGTATTACAACCAGGGCTTGAAAAGGTTGCGAAATAACTGTTTGAAACTGTTATATAAAGGTTCTTACTGAAAGAGTTATGAAGAACCTTTATTCTGAATAACCGTTAAAAAGAACCTAAATATCAGACTATAAAAGTATAAGTTAAGGTTCCTATATAGCTCTATAACTTTTATTTTTTAGGTTCCTATATAGCTCTATAACTTTTATTTTTTAGGTTCCTATATAGCTCTATAACTTTTATTTTTAGGTTCCATAAAAGTTCCAAAGCGGTTATAGAACCGATTTAATAACTTTTATTTTTTAGGTTCTATATAAGTTCCAAAACGGTTATAGAACCGATTCTTATAACGATTGTACAGAATTTTATAGAAAATGAAATTACAACATATTACAACTATAGACTACTGTGAATAACCAAATTGTTTAAAAATTATTATAAATAAGTAAGTAAATATATATTATGTACACATTTGTACATACGTATACAATTCTTTCGTAATATGAAGTGTTCGTTAATATAAATATTTGGTTGTTATACCGATGAGGGTCTAGCTCCCCGATTTGAATGATTTTTTACTATGTTGTCGGAATGATGGTCCTAATGGTGAGGTGGCCCCTAATTGAAAAAGTGAACTCGACAAATAAAAGTTTCGATCTATCTGGATAAGCGTGTTGGAGTACTATTATCATTAAAAGGCAAAAGTGATTCAACATTCAGGGAAACCTGAATATAGTAAAAAATAGTATTGCGTTTGTAGAGTGTCTTTTCTTACAAGACCCGACAACGTAAAAATAACATTCCGTTGTCAAAGAAGAGCTTACTTCTGTCCCATATAACATAATAGAAAGACGTTCTTTCCTAGCCGGAAAATAAAGATAAAATATAGAATATCTATCGTAGACATCATACAGGGCAGTCATTCGAATACCAAAGAAAATTCTTGGTGACCATTACATTAGTATTTCAGAATTTTATAAATGATACATAGTTATATTAATGTTAAATTTAAATCAGTTTGTAATGTTAGATTAGTGTAATATAGTGCGTGTATATAATATAAAAATAGTTATAAATTAATATTTATTAATGTAATATTAGTATAAATCGATAAATTTAACGAAAACAATTGATAAAATATTGAAATACGTTATAATGGGTAGGAAAAAATGTAACGTTGTGAGGAAGTATTTTCAAAATTGTGATAATATGGAAAAATTACAATGTTCAATTACAAATTGTTCTTCGCGAATTTCGGTAAGTACATGCGTATATGTATACAATATTTTCAGTGGATAGTATTGCATGTTTGTTTGTCATTTTACGCGTTTTCCTTTCTTTAACTTTGTTAATTTAAAATTGCAGAATCATTATACAAATCTGTTAAAACATTTGGAAAATTGTCATCCGAATGAATTTACCATTGCAATAATGGAGAAAGAGAAACGCAAAAGAAGAATTGAAGGATCATGTAGTAAGGATAATAATAATAAAAAGGCAAAGTTCGATGTGATGGGTGCTTGCATGAAATTAGTAACTATACATGGCCGACCACTTTCATTAATTGACGACGAAGCCTTCCGTAGTATCGTAGCTATGATACCGCAAAAAGAAATAATTAATGCACATAAAGTGCGTGATAGAATAAGAGCAGAGTCGGATATTATAAGGCAGTCAATTCAAGAGGAAATAAAGGGAAAATTAATATCTTTAAAAGTAGACGCAGCAACTTGTATGGGTCGATCTTTTTTAGGATTAAATATTCAATTTATTAAAGCAGAAAAAATACATATCCGGACAATAGGCGTTATAGAGTTGTTTCACGACCATACTGCTGAATATTTAAAACATATAATTATTAACGCATGCAGCAGATTTGGCATTTCAAGAAAACAAATATTCAGCAGGACAGTAGATAACGCGGCGAATATGCTGAAAACTGTGAGAGTTTTGAGCGAGGACGATACAGACAATAACAATGAATATAATACGGACAATATTATACAATCCGAATTGGTTGAAGTCTTGCTAGATGAAGAAGAAGAAGGTACACTTATACACAGTGCAGAAAACTCCGATTTAGACTTTACCATCACTGCAATTAGATGTGCTGCCCACACCTTACAATTAGCCATCTACGATTTTTTAAAACAAGAAAAAATATCAACCATTACAGAGAAAGCACGGAAAATCGTTAAAAAATTACGTACACCACTTTTGAAGTCGACATTGTCAGTGTTGTCTAAAAAAAATGCGATCCTTGATTGCACTACCAGATGGAATTCTATGCTGGACATGCTGGAAAGATTACACGAACTTAAGGAATACTGTAATGAAATCAATGACGAGGATCTTAAATTACCACCGATAATGTGCAATAAAATTTTTGATTTAATTGTAGTTTTAACACCCGCACATGTGGCTACAAAGAAACTACAAACGGAACAGTTGCTAGTTGGGGACTTGTATGAAATATGGCAACGATGCATCATCGGAACAAGAAAAACAGAAAACGAATTTGCCACGGACATTATTACATTTATGAAGAAACGGGAGTCAAATCTATTTAAAAACGTTTTAGTTTCATGCGGAATATTTATGGATCCCCGCTACCACGTTATTTTAACTGATTCGATAATTACAGATGTCAAACATTGCCTTCATCAGACACATGATAGACTTTTAAGTATTTCACACCGCCCATCCACTATTGAATCTACCAATCCGAACGAAGTTGATATTTTAGAAGACGATGACTTTGAAAAATTACTACAAAATGCAGAAGCCACACGTTCTAATGTTTCATATAATAATAATATATGTCCCCCGATTAAAAAATTCATCCAATATATTACACTATTGGACGAAAACGAAAAATAAAATGCCGAAATTGTTTGAACTATCCAAAATAATTTTAGCAATTCCGCCAACACAAGTAAGTGTGGAACGCTTATTTTCGGCGTTAAAGTTTATTTTATCCCCCCCATCGTTCGTCAATGAAGCCGGACAATATAGAAGATATTTTATTAATCCGCCTAAATATGCCAAAACTACCACAAGCAGGCACATGACAAATT
The DNA here is from genome assembly GCA_947577245.1 of Andrena bucephala. Taxonomy (NCBI): domain Eukaryota; kingdom Metazoa; phylum Arthropoda; class Insecta; order Hymenoptera; family Andrenidae; genus Andrena; species Andrena bucephala. Next base: position 19,606,972 of record OX387718.1, on the reverse strand, counting down.
ATAATTTATAATATCTGTTCCGTGTATTATTATAACAAAAGTGCAATAAATATTTAATTTCATAGATCGAAACTTTTATTTGTCGAGTTCACTTTTTCAATTAGGGGCCACCTCACCATTAGGACCATCATTCCGACAACATAGTAAAAAATCATTCAAATCGGGGAGCTAGATCCTCATCGGTATAACAACCAAATATTTATATTAACGAACACTTCATATTACGAAAGAATTGTATACGTATGTACAAATGTGTACATAATATATATTTACTTACTTATTTATAATAATTTTTACACAATTTGGTTATTCACAGTAGTCTATAGTTGTAATATGTTGTAATTTCATTTTCTATAAAATTCTGTACAATCGTTATAAGAATCGGTTCTATAACCGTTTTGGAACTTATATAGAACCTAAAAAATAAAAGTTATTAAATCGGTTCTATAACCGCTTTGGAACTTTTATAGAACCTAAAAATAAAAGTTATAGAGCTATATAGGAACCTAAAAAATAAAAGTTATAGAGCTATATAGGAACCTTAACTTATACTTTTATAGTCTGATATTTAGGTTCTTTTTAACGGTTATTCAGAATAAAGGTTCTTCATAACTCTTTCAAGAACGTAAATCTTTATAATAACCGTTTCAAGCCCTGGTTACAACCGCCCCTGACCCCGGGTCGGTTGTAACACTGCATGTAGTCGATAGTAGCACAAATTTAACTGTACAAAATTAAAATATTTATTGATTTAAATTATAATAATAAATGAGAAAAGTAAAATCTATAACCAATTATGCGGTATCGCAATTGTGGCAGAAATAAAAAACGTTTTGGTTGGTGCATTCCTCATCTGCTCAATCCTTACATTCAGTATATTGCACCCATTTTTCATTTGATTTGCTTGTACCATGCCACAGGATTCCATGCAAACAAGACAATATTATTCGCCTTCTTTGTCACTATATTCGGTTCTGTTGCGGTACAACCGATCCTAGCCTGCCGATGTTACAATCGCCCGCCGACCATGCCTTTGGACTTAAATTATAAATTTTGACTAACGAGACGCTTAAAAGTACGATGTAACGATCAGTATTACTTTAAAAAGGTCAGATTACAGATTAAAAAATGGAAAAAGCACGTACTTGCAAAGGAAGTGTTTATATTACAATTTTAAGTCAGAATGAAAAGTTACTTTAGCGTATCGAAAAGTTATTTTGTTCGCAATTCATGTCTATTGCGTATCTATACTGCTAGGACATGGATGTATGTATTCCGAATGTCATTTTTCATCATATATCCAAAATTGGTGTTAATATCTATTATATGTTTTGAGATATTTAGCGTGTTACATTCGCGCCCCCTCCCCCCCTGTTACTACCGCCACCCGTCAACCCTACTCGATTATCCGCCCACCAAAGATGTAGGCCGGTATTCTCAGTCGCTACTTATTCTTAAGCAAATGCTTAAGCATGCGGCATCCTCTACTAACCTAGTAGCTAGTAAAGGATGCCGAATGCTTAAGCATTTGCTTAAGAATAAGTAGCGACTGAGAATACCGGCCGTAGTTTCGATTTCTGAAAAAAAAATTGTTGACGTAATTCTTCGAAACAAAATTATAATTAACTTGTTAATGTTGAATAATTTTTAAATTTTAGGTCAAAGAAATTGTCAAATTTGGGAGGATCCGACAATTACAATTTCGTAAAGCGGATCCTCACGGCGCTGCTCAGCAATGAAGTTGCCATATTGTTTAGTTGGTTGGGCAGAAAAGGAAAGGAAGATTTCCACGGATTAAACACAGCAAGGCTTGTAATATGTAACTATCGCCCTTATTTTACTGTTCCTAATATTGATTACAGTAAAATTCAATGTAATGTTCCCTCGAAATTCTTTTTTAAGGTGCAGCAAAGCAGGGGAAAATGGCTGGAAATGACAAGGAAACTGAGCTGTCGATACAAGGGTGGCTAAGAAGAGCTGGGGACCGGAAAGGGTAAAAAAAAATTTAAGTATGTGGAATCAAGGATCCCGAATCCTATAATTCAAAAAATTCTGAAACTTTATAAATATCTAGGGGATTTCCTCCTGACTACAACGCAATTTTTGTTTGCTGCTCAAATTCACTGGAAGCGGGTGAAATTAACTCCTGAAAATTCGGCTATTTTCCGATTTTGTGTTACAACTCGCGAACTGTAAGAGATAGAAAAAAAGTTTCAAGACAAAAGTTACTTGTTTTAATTAGATCTATCATTTGGTAAAGAATCTCTCAAGCATAAATGTATTATGCTGCATATTTCACGTAGAACTACGTTTTTTTTTGTCATTTTGCAAATTATCACACGAACTGTTATCAAACGCTATAACAAAATTCGTATTTACTTTAAATACAACGCTTAACACAATTTGGGCCCCCATAGCCGCTGCATACCTATATAGTACGGGGAAAGGCGTAGTTCTACGTCAAAATTATTTTACAGTTCACGAGTTATAACATAAAATCGGAAAATATGCGAATAATCAGGGGCCAATTACACACCCTTAGAGTGAATTTGGGCAGCATACAAAAATTGCGTTGTAATCAGGAGGAAATTCCCTACATATTCACAAAGTTTCAGAATTTTTTGAATTTCCGGGTTCGGGATGTTCCCTTGTAAGAGACCAAGGAGAGTCGGCGTAGCCGTGGTGACAAACGCGATTGGTCAGCACGCGGGCGGCTCTGGTTCGATCCCCGACGCCCTGTGACACTCTCTTTTTCCGGGGCTCCGGAACACGTAGGAATTACTACACCTATTCCTACAAATGTAAGTAACACATTACAGGGAGTCTTTATATAAGTGTATATATAAGTCTTTATACATGTCTTTATTTAATTGTTCATAGAATAATCGCGCAAATGGAACGGGTGGATACTTTGAAGCATCTCCTTAGATGGATGCCCGCAGTATAAGCAATGCCGTCCGAAGGAAGATGAGTGGAGGAAACGCTTCCCCCAAGCCATGATTGTGAGGGATGTACGAGAAGTGTTGGAGACAGAGGCTGTGTTCCAATTCACGCATTATGCGCATAGAACGCAGCGCAGACGCTGCGCGCATGAAGAGCGTTCCGTTTCCAGCAGCGCATGAACCGCAGTATCGAAACGGAACGGGTTTCGATGCGTCTGATGCTCGTGAGGTTACGCGGGAATGTTCAAACTTACTTACAAATAGCTATGCAGTTGGATGGATTACGGTTAATTTAATTCGAGACTTTTAGACGGTGGTCGAAGCACGCTTCCTAACTACATCGGTTACTTCGTCCTAAGGATCGGGGACCGACTCCTAACGAAATTTGATGGCTTTATTGGTTCCTGGATTTTCTCAACCCGAGTTTTTCTATTCTTCTTGAACAGCGATAATTATTGAAAGCGAAAACCATATTTTATGAGTTTTACAGGACGAACTGCTGCTTACCCAGCGTAATTTGGTAAGCAGATGTGTAAAGGAAAAATGAAGTTATTTATTATCCGCGTCCGGGGTAAATTCAAGGTTTTGAGGCTATTGAATAGAACCGCAGGCTCTCGTACGTTTTCTGGATTAGAGTATAGCTGTAAAGTTAGCATTATAAGAGCACGTTCGAAAAACTTAGCAGTAAAAGCCTTTAAGAAATAACAATGCGCGCTACGTATTTGCTCCCTTCCTCATCTTTCGTTTAGACCCTGCCTAAAACCTTCTAGTCTAGAAATTGAGTCCGTTGCGTTGGTTGCAATTCATACAGCGAGTGCAGAGATGACAGTTAGAGATGGAGTGCAAAATCACTAACAGTGATTTATCACAGTGATCGCAGATTCACGATCACGGTCGTGCTTTAACTTCAATCACGACCGTGATTGTGATTTTTTTAACTTGAGTGAATTGTGTACTGTGATCGTAATTCTTGATCTTGATTGAATTTTTTTTTATAAAATACTTTCATAGAGCTTGTGTTACAGTCAAAGCGTGCTAATTCAGCGAATATATACAGGGTGTCCGCGGGAAAGCTAAACAGCCGGCTTCCTCCTAAACTATTGGAAATAAAAATATAAAAAAAATAGGGAATTGCATGGTTCGAGGGGGCCAATTAATTAGCGCGAACGAATTTTTTTATCGATTATTATTTTAAAAGATACGATGATCCCTATGTAAAAGTTGTCCGATTTACACGACATTTGTAATGATTTTCATCGGAAAACCCCAAGGAATCCATCGGCGACACTTCCATATCCATACGATAAGGAATAACGAATTGTTTTATTTCATAAAAAGGTAGGTACAGGCTGATTCTGGTGCTGCGCCCGTCACCCCGTGGCGAGGACAACACCCCGCAGTGCCCATAGAATTTTATGGCTCTTTTCGGAAAAAGGTACGAATCCTGGGCCGAACGTAACGAATTGAAGTCGACCCTCCGCAGTCGAGGGTGAATTATCCATTTGAGCGTATTAAGAAACCCTTTTCTTCATCGTATCAAAAGGGAAGTGACGTCAATGGATTCCTTATGTTTTTCTGACGAAAATCATACCAAATGTCATGCAAATCGGACTACTTTGACACAAGCTATTTGTATTCCTTATGTAAGAGTTGTCCGATTTCCACGACACTTGGCATGATTTTCATCGGAAATCCCCAAGGAATCCATCTGCGACACTTCCATATCCATACGATAAAAAATAAAGAATTATTTTATTTCCTAACCAGATTTGAAATTCCAACGCGTGTTTATACTTGAGAGATAAGGATTTATACTCGAGAGATAAGGAATCCGTCTTTAATTTGAAAGGAGGACGATGCAGGCGAAACCACGCGCACTCAACGGTGTACCCCTTTTCTTACTGTGTCTCTCCACGAGGCGTATTGACGGTGGATAATACTTTTCAATTCCTATATTTGGGGCATCTTTCTCGCGTGCGTCGGGACAAAAGCGAACTCAGAGCCAGACGAAAATTCATTCGCTCTTTACGATCGATAATTTATTATTTCTCCAAGAACATTTCGACAATATCTGTTTGCCAAATTTGTAAAGGCCAATAAAAAACGTGGTGACATTGTCCAGTCTGAGTTAATCCGTATATTGTTCTGTCGGTGGGTAGTGCGTACGATGACTTCGGACCCGTACTATGTACCGTTGCCTACCGCCGACGCGCGGAAAATCCGCTCATAAACCGCGACTCTGGCAAGACACCGCGGCCGATCAGTCCGGTTAGTTTTTGGTAACCAGATGTGGCATCCTCCACCTCTATTTCATCAGGGCAATTCTGGAGGTACGCCCGTCAGCCCGTGGCAAGGACAACACCCCGCAGTGTCCATCGAATTTTATGGCTTTCGACCCTCGAAGGGTTTGGAATACCATTAAGAAGTGAGAAATATTCAGGATTTCAAATGTTTGCTTCTTTTCTTCATCGTATCGAAGGGGAAGTGGCGCCAATGGATTCCTGGCGTTCCGTCGATTAAAATCATACAAAATTTCATGTAAATCGGACTATTTTTAACCAAGTCAAGTCAGCTTGAAATGATATAAATCGATATTCCATGGAATTTCCTTCATTATGGTCCGAATAACGTCGTTCTTAGTGTCAGCTTCATCGACGAAACATAAGGAATCGGTAGGTGTCGTTTTTGCAAAGATCTGATGAGAAATGCGCAAGTCGAAGGTTTCTCACTTCTTATTAAGCACTCGAACCCCTTCGCGGGTGGAAAGCCATAAAATTCGGTCAGGCACTGCGAGGGGTTGTCCTCGCCACGGGGTACCAGGCTGCCGCATCTCCTTGACGGGCGTTGCTCCATAATTACCCTGTATCTGGTTAGGAAATAAAATAATTCTTTATTTTTTATCGTATGGATATGGAAGTGTCGCAGATGGATTCCTTGGGGTTTTCCGATGAAAATCATTACAAATGTCGTGTAAATCGGACAACTTTTACATAGGGAATACAAATAGCTTGTGTCAAAGTAGTCCGATTTGCATGACATTTGGTATGATTTTCGTCAGAAAAACATAAGGAATCCATTGGCGTCACTTCCCTTTCGATACGATGAAGAAAATGGTTTCTTAATACGCTGTAATGGATAATTCACCCTCGACTGCGGAGGGTCGACTTCAATTCGCTACGTTCGACCCAGGATTCGTACATTTTTCCGGAAAAAAAGCCATAAAAATCGGGTGAGGCACAGCGAAGGTCTGTCCTCGCCACGGGGTGCCAGCGCATCTCCTTGACGGGCGTTGCTCCAGAATTACCCTGTATCATTTGGGCAGTGTGTGACCCGACTACCCTCCGTGTAATTGGTCTGCGCGAAGTGGAGCGCAAGTTCGATCATTATCAGTACTCCTGCCCGAGAGGAATACGATTTACTTTAATTATAGTACATGTGTGTTTTGTAATAAAATGTTTCCATCGTCTCCTGAATTCAATAACTGGCATCCAGATATCTACGCTCGTGGAGAGACACAGGAAGAAAAGGGGTAGCCCGCTGTCGACGCGTGGTCCTCTCGAGTATAAACACGAGCTTCAATATCAGAACAAAAGCAAGCGTTAACGTATTCCGTGCGAGAGAAGGTGGGCATTGCTGTGAAGAGCAATGCTTCAAGAGAGCAGCCGTTTGTGAGGAATGCAAATCCGAATGGTTCTGATACAATCTGCTCCCTATGATTGAAATTTAGTCTAGCAACTTTCACTCCTCCTAACCTAACCAATCGAACTTGCATCCCTCCCAAAAGAACCGGCCATCCGAGCGTAGAAGCAAGTGCGAAATAAATATACCGCAGATGTACCTACCTAAGTAGCATTTCTGACGGAAAAAAATTGTCCAGCCTTTGGGCCTGGCGTAGACCTTTGGCAGGTAGGTATCTATTTCAAAAGGCAGTGCCACCCGTGGATCCAGTAAGACCGTCCCCGGTCCGTGCTATACCAGACAGTTTTCTTCCAGTGAAAATTAGTTAATTTGCAAGCGCAATATCTTAAAAACCAGTGAAAATAAAGTGTATACATTAAAGCTTATTGAATTTGTCTTGGAACGCACTATCAACTCAGGTGTTCAAAAAAAATAGTTCCATTTGAAAAACCGAACTTGACCATCGTATCTTTTAAAATAATAATCGATAAAAAAAATCGTTCGCGCTAATTAATTGGCCCCCTCGAACCATGCAATTCCCTATTTTTTTTATATTTTTATCTCCAATAGTTTAGGAGGAAGCAGGCTGTTTAGCTTTCCCGCGGACACCCTGTAGAATATTCATTCATAAATAGTCAATGTATGCACGCACTGATTTGATTGGTTAAAGTATTCACATATACATTATACGTTTTAACTAAAGTGAAGAAATATTCGTTAATTTAAATAGATCGAGAATGATTACATTGGTTCAAAATATTCAACTGAGATTCTATAAGAACAGTGAGGACTGGAGAATGTTTCGAGAGGAAGTAGAAATTGGGGTTATGTGGCGCGTGCAAAGAGCAGCGATGCTCTCCACCAATCAGAAGCGATCACTATTCTGCCTGCACCAATCAGAGGCGATCACGGATCACCGTTCTGCCTGCACCAATCAGAAGCGATCACGGATCACTGTTCTGCCTGCACCAATCACATACGATCATGAAAATCACGGATCACTGTGAAAAATCACCGTGAATGGGAACGAACGTGATCGGATCACTCGTGATTCACAAATCACGGTTCTAGCTAACACTAATGACAGTACCAATTTCGTAGATTCCCCTAGAATCCTCCAACTTCTAGCGCATAATGCGTGCAGCGAGTGCAGAAAATAAAAGCATGGGCAGTCAATGCGCATATTACGCGCATGCGTATTTGTCGCTTTACGTGTGCTTCTGTATTTCGAATTTGATTACTGCAAACAGGGGAAAGCAGGGTAATTCTGGCTATATAAGCAAGAAAATATAAGCTACATATATGCTAATTACATGACATTAAATATTTATTGGAAATTTCGTTCTTTTACGCTACATTTATCAACTTTTTATGACTCAACATCCTTCCAAAATATTATTGTTACGCCGCAACGGTATCTTTATGAAATCGGGTATAGCATATAGGTTATATTTTCTGTCACTTCGGGGAGCGGATTACGAAGTTGTGGAGTGTAATTATTCGTGATTAAGAAATCAAAATTTCCATTCATAACGTCATTTTTAACGAAATACTACATTTTAGCTTAATTTGTTTATGTTTACCAAATTCGTGCGTTTTATTACATTCTAATTGATTTTAGCTTCAATTTTCAGGTTTACAAATTTTAATGCTTGATAGGGTTATGGATAGAGTTGGTTCTGGTATCAATTTTCGCGTTTTCAGTGGCATGGAATCGTTCGTGGTTGTAAGTAACTATAGCATCTATTCTCAAATTCAAATGTCTGTGCACTTTATCAGATTCTAATAGCGAATTCGGGAGACCCGCACTGGCCGCACTGAGTGCGAATTTTCTCGCTTCCAATTGGCTAAAATTCGCACTCAGTGCGGGTCTCCCGAATTCGCTATAAATCATTTTGGCTTCATTTTTCAGGTTTACAGATCTATGCACTTCATAAAGTTATGGCTGGACAAAATAAGCCTACAAAAACTCGTTAAACAGATTAATTGTTTATTTGTTAAAATTGTAAGGACACATGCCCCAAATAAACAGCCTACCAAGAAAGAAACAAGCGTTTGTAAATCACCAGTTCTCGTCCTAACGGAAATTTTGATTTCCTAACCACGCATAATTACATTTCTCGATTTCATAAAGATACCTTTCCGGCGTATCAATAATATTTTGGAATGATGTTAACCAAGATAGCACAAAGACGTTTTAAAAACGTTTTTAAAACGTCCAGGTCGGACGTTCGGGACGTTTTAAAAACGTCCAGAAAAGGTCCTAAAAACGTCCATTTTCACAAACCAGAACGTTTTCAGGACGTTTCTTGGACGTTTTTAAAACCTTTTCTGGACGTTTTTAAAACGTTTTCAGGACGTTTTCTGGACGTTTTTAAAACGTTTTTAAAGCGTTTTCAGGACGTTTTTAAAACATTTTCAGGACGTTTTCTGGACGTTTTTAAAACGTTTTCATGACGTTTTTGGGACGTTCGACAGTACTGGTTCGATTTAATAAAAATTTAAGGAAGTAAATGGTTTTCAAAATAAGATCAAACTCAGTAACAATTTATTTCATTTATTGAATTTAGCAATAATGCAGAATATATGCACTTACAATACATACAAGAACATGATAGTACGAGGTCCAATATACAAGAATATACAAACTATGCAGGATATACACTTAAAATACATATGAATGTGCACTTAAACAGATAGCTCCGTATTTTTTCTATTCTCTGCAATTTCCCTGTGTTCTGCTTCACCTTAAAGAAGAATTTCGAGGAAACATTACATTGAATTTTACAGTAATCAATATTAGGAACAGTAAAATAAGGGTGATAGTTATATATTAAAACCGTTGCTACGTTTAATTTATGGAAATCTTTCCCTTTTCTGCCAAGGCCAATTAAATAACAATGCAACATCCATTGGTCATCAACGACGTTAGCGCCTGTTTCACAAAATTATAATGATTGGAACCATCAAAATTTGCCAATTCGTTAACCTAAAATTGAAAAATTATTCAAACCCTAACCTAGAACTACACGCCTTTGACCGCAAATACTGAAACAAATATACAAAAACTGTACAAACACGTTATGAAAGCTGTATAAAAACTGTATGAAAACAATATAAAAACTGTATAAAACCGGTTTACAAACATTCGGTCAGAAACATTTAAACAAATGCCTCTGTATTTTTAGTTTTCCATTGTTTCTTTGAGCAAATGTTCACAGGGCGGTATTCATAAACGGGTCTTAAGATTAAGGAAATGCTTAAGCATTCGGCATCCTTTACTATGCTACTAGGTTAGTAGAGGATGCCGCATGCTTAAGCATTTGCTTAATCTTAAGACACGTTTATGAATACCTCCCATAAACATTTATATGTCCCAGTATGTAATTATGTATATATATATATATATATGTATGTATGTAGATCTAATTAGGCTTTACCTGTGCGATCTATCCATATTTCGTGGATGGTTTGGGTTAGAGAGCGGTTACGATCCCTGGTTTCCTTGAACTAATGTATCCTAATCTATCCACATTTCTCACATGGCGCACAACCTCTTTTGAACGTCTGCATAATACGTTTTTAAAACGTCCGCAAAATACGTTTTTAAAACGTCTTTAAAGTACGTTTTTAAAACGTTTTAAAAACGTCCATTTTCACAAATCAAGCCGTCGACGTTCAGACCTAAAATGGACGTAAAATGGACGTTTTTAAAACGTCCTGTGCTATCTGGGAAGTTATAAAAAATTGACAAATATAGCGTAAAAGAACGAAATATCCAATAAACATTTATTGTCATGTAGCATATTTATAGGTTATATTTTCTGTCCTTTCGAGGAGGGGGCCACATAATTTCAACGCGCGTTACGAAGAGTAGCACGTTTCATTTTTTTCAAAGTTTTTCAAGGCGTACGTAAAGAGACAAATACGCATGCGCGCATGAACTGCACGCTTCATGCGCTAGAAGTGGGAGAATTCTAGAGAATCCTATGCGCCACCAACGCAACCAATGCACGCCTAGACTGAAACGGAACGGTTTTCTCTGCAGTCTATGCGCATAATGCGTGAATTGGAACACGGCCAGAGCAACATGCATTGCGGTCCTATCGGCAGTCGTGGAAACGCTGCCTTGCTGTCGACCGACAGCGCCCTCTCGTTCGGTCTGCTACCAGACTGTCGCGACACGCGCGTACTGTGCGCTCCAACGTTTTACCTCTTGTATTACACTTTTATACCATTCTATTCGCATTGAAAGCTAAACCGCGTACTTCTCTCCTCACCCGACCTGCATAACTCTAACAAGAAGCAATAACAAGACACATTTATGCTCGAAATATTACTCTTTATTACATATAACAAAATTGTGATTTTGCTTTGTGCTAGTCTTTTAGTGTATTGTAAATCAATAGCATTTTCAATTGTGAATAATGCAGCGAAAACATTTTCCTCAATATTTTGAGATCTTTCAACAATATTATAAACATCTATTGTAAGTGCAGATATTTTGCATACTCTGTAACTATATTTTGTATAATTTGTATAATCTATGTGTACTACCTACATGTTCTACATATTTCATATCTATTTTAAGTGGTATATTCTGTACAATCGCCCTTGTACTCACATTTTCATGCATCTATTGTAACTGCATATACCCAGTAAACAAACTGACCGCAGTATGGCAGCAGATTGATGTCAGATTCGAGGAAATTCTGACGTCAGATTCGGGTCTTACTATGTCCGCATTTGACTATGGTTTTGTGGTCAGAGCCTGATGTCAGGATCTGACATCAGATTGACGGCAGATACAGAGCAGATCCGGCTGCCGTGGTCTGACCGCAGATTGGGCGCAGAAATCGAGCAGACTCTGCGCAGCGCGATCTGGCGGCAGATAGGCAGCAGAAATAGAGCAGATTCTGACATCAGGATCTGACCGCAGATTGATATCAGATTTCGATCAGAACTTGCTGACAAAAACCGACCGCAGATTGGCGGCAGAAATCAGTATCTGACCGCAAAAATGTTTAATGCGGACATAGTATGCAATTTTATATAATAGTATAGATTTAAAAACAGTTCGAAAGTCTTAGCGTAAATAATATATAGAACACGTTGATAAGACCGACTTGAAAGATTTGATTCTTACCATATTTTATGGAAGAAAAAAAAGTTGGAAAACCATGTATTTATTTAGACGGGTATTATAACATTTTTAATATTTTACTTAGCAGGTTGTTAGTCAATTGTACGCCAGGAAGGCTCAAAATAATTATTTAAACTTTTAAAGACAGTTCTTCCAAATGTAAAAGAATTAATGATAACTATTCATTCAGTCATCTTAGGGCGGTATTATCATCGGTCGTTGCTTAAGACTAAGATCGTCTTAAGCAACGATTGATAATACCGCCCTTAGAGACGGGTATACCAAATATATACTCCGCAGTGAAATGCCGGCAAATGAGAGCGGTACTCGAGAGCCCTGAGTGATCGAGCCCTCGGCCACTTATTCCCGCCGTGGTGCTATTTCGCAAGCGAGAAGCGCTCGCCCGGTCGCCGCCTGACGGCGTCGCGTCGTGAACTATGTCAGCAGAATCTGCTCAATTCCTGCTGCCTATCTGCCGTCAAATCGCGGTGCGCAGAGTCTGCTCGATTTCTGCCATTAAATTGTACCAGCAGACTTTGCTTACTTTCTGCCGCCAAACTGCACGCAGACTCTGCTTACTTTCTGCCGCCAAACTGCACGCAGACTGTGTAAGCAGAATCTGCTCTATTTCTGCTGCTTATCTGCCGTCAGATTGCGCTGCGCAGGGTCTGCTCGATTCCTGCTCCCAATCTGTGGTCAGACCACAGCAGCCGGATCTGCTCTGTATCTGCCGCCGTTCTGCTGTCAGATTCTGACATCAGAATCTGCTCTATTTCTGCTGCCTACCTGCCGTCAGATCGCGCAGCGCAGAGTCTGCTCGATTTCTGACATTAAATTGTACCAGCAGACCCTGCCGCCAATCTGCTCGCAGGTTAAGGCAGCACAATCTGTCGGCTTTCTGCTGTCAGTCTGCTTTCATCATTGAATATAACAAATCCTGTCTCAAATCTGTAGTCTTTCTGCCACAAACATTTGTAGTCAGGCGTTGACCAAAATCTGCTAAAACGGACGTGGCTGACTGGGTATATTCTGCATACCTATATCCTGTATACATAATAATACTAAAAATAAATTTAATTGAAATTAAGTCAACGAAATACATTGTTATCGAGTGTGATATTATTTTGAAAACCATTTCCTTAAATTTTTATTCAATCGAACCAGTACCGACGAACGTCCTAAAAACTACTATTTCAGACTGTTTGAGATTAAGCTGGATGAGCACACTGGTGGAAAGTGAGGTTAGGACGACAGTGAGAAGGGTGAAATACAGTCACAGTGATCTGAGCTGAGTTCGTAGTCAGTTTATTTAAAAGGCTCGACGAGCCGGCGAGAATTGAGCACTTTGTGAGTGTGAGAATGATGAGCTTCGAGCTCCCTATTACTCGTTGAGTACACAAATCTACGGGCACGTGGTGAGCACAGAAGAACGCAGTTCTCCGCAAGCAACCACTCACAAAACTCCCCGTAACCGCAATCAAAGCGAACGATTGCCTGTGAGCACAACGGAGATCTTAGCGAGCACTTGAAAGCACGTAGCACTGAGCAATTCACGTGATGTGAGAACTTCGGACAATCAGACTTCCGGTGCGGGTCGTCTCGAACATTCTCGACGATCGACCGACGTGGGGAAATCCGATTGGCCGAGTCACAGTACTGGTAAGCTGTGATTTGCTACGCGCTTTCTACAACCGGCCGAAACCGTTTCACGCGGTGCGCTGATTGGATGATCGGTGGCCGAGGAGCGCAGATGATTGGTGATCGACTGGCGCTCAGCGTCTACGATTGGCGGATCGACCGCCGATCCGCGACTCTGTCCTGAGTCCGTGAGGTGCTGCGCCGAGAGTGAGAGTGGCGGCTTTGGGAAGTAATGCATTCCCAAACACAGACCTAACCAAAACGTTTTAAAAACGTCCAGAAAAGGTACTGAAAACGTTTTAAAAACGTCCAGAAAAGGTCCTGAAGACGTTTTAAAAACGTCCAGAAAAGGTCCAGAAAACGTTTTAAAAACGTCCAGAAAACGTACTGAAAACGTTTTAAAAACGTTTTAAAAACGTCCAGAAAACGTTTTAAAAACGTCCAGAAAACGTTTTAAAAACGTCCAGAAAACGTTTTAAAAACGTCCAGAAAACGTTTTAAAATCGTCCAGAAAACGTTTTAAAAACGTCCAGAAAACGCCCTGAAAACGTTTTAAAAACGTCCAGAAAACGTCCTGAAAACGTTTTAAAAACGTCCAGAAAACGTTCTGGTTTGTAAAAATGGACGTTTTTAGGACCTTTTCTGGACCTTTTCTGGACGTTTTTAAAACGTCCCGAACGTCCCACCTGGACGTTTTAAAAACGTTTTTAAAACGTCTTTGTGCTATCTGGGTATATATATGTATGTATGTAGATCTAATTAGGCTTTACCTGTGCGATCTATCCATATTTCGTGGATGGTTTGGGTTAGAGAGCGGTTACGATCCCTGGTTTCCTTGAACTAATGTATCCTAATCTATCCACATTTCTCACATGGCGCACAACCTCTTTTGAACGTCTGCAAAATACGTTTTTAAAACGTCTGCAAAGTACGTTTTTAAAACGGCCTTAAAGTACGTTTTTAAAACGTTTTCTGGACGTTTTAAAAACGTCCAGAAAACGTACAGAAAACGTTTTAAAAACGTCCATTTTCACAAATCAAGCCGTCGACGTTCAGACCTAAAATGGACGTTTTTAAAACGTCCTGTGCTATCTGGGTAATAACAGTCAATTGAATTTGCCATTCCGCGGCATTAGTATCTAGTAAAGCATGTTCAGAAATCCCAAGTTATATTGAAAAATTTATTCGAAATTTAACAGTTTATATTAAGATTAGCGCCAAACGGTCGGCGAATTTTGCTAAATTTTCAAGAATTTGTTAATAATAAGTCAAAAATTTTTTTTAAATTGTGCGATACGCGTTGGCTAGCCATGCACGCTTGCGTAGCACGCATCAGGAGGGTGACACTCATAGAGGCTTGGAATGTAATCGCCGTAGTACTCCTCCACAATGGTAGGCAGCGCTGTATGCAATTTAGTTTCAAGATTATCCACTAGATGGTGCTGACCACAGGCTGCATTAGAGCACTAAAGAGGTGAGTATGCGCATCCGCCATATTGGGTCCTCTGGAGAGAGATGATTATTGAGAATCCGCCTTTTTCAGTATTGTCAAATTTGATTTATAAACCAAATATAAGCTTAAATGTAATAAAATACTCTAATAATGTGTCGTGCTACAACGTATCAATATCAGCAACGCATATTTTTGTTTATAAAGTGAATCTGAGCATACTCAAAAAGGCGGATACTCAATAATTTTCTCTCTCCAGAGGACCCAATATGGCGGATGCGCATACTCACCTCTTTAGTGCTCTAGCTGCATTTGCCGCAATTTTGTTGAATTCAGTTGAATTTGGCGGTTATTATTGACCGTTACGACCGTTACAGTTCAATCTGGTTCAATCCAAGCGTTGCCAAGCGTGATCAAGCGTGATCAAGCTAAGCAACACTAAGCAAAGCCAAGTCGAGCTCAAGTAGCATTCAGTATCGTGGTTTCGTGTGTGTTTAATTAGTTTTATTGATTAGTTTTGTATATTAAAAACTACAATCAATAGGTATGTATGTTAAGATACTTTAAAGTTAATATTCATTTTCACTATTCACAATCGCATCTGCGATTGTACGACCGTCAATTTCTTCAGTGGAATTATTTTTATTACCATACCAGTCAGCAAACTGTAGGAATATAAGAGATCCTTTATCAAATCTGTAGTCTTTCTGTCGACAAACATTTGTAGCATGTGTTGGGCAAAATCTGCTTGAACAGACTTGGCTGACTGGGACTGAAATTACTGCTTGCACTAACATCCTCATTTTCCATTAAATTTCTTCTAGCGATTTCGTAACTCATTGAAGCCACAACTTGATAGCGACTCGGATAAAGAACATTGCAAGACATCAGGATACAGGTCATAAACATCGAACTGGAACAAAGATAAGTGACATAGCATATTAAGTATCCGCACAGTGGTCCATACACTGCACGGAACAAGAGTCCGTACAGTACACAGGCATATTTTATTTATTTTATAGAATCATCATGGCCAGCCACATGAAATGTTGTGTGCCCGGGTGTGAAGATCGGACGTCAGCAAGGCATCGATTTCCAAATCCAACTAAAGATGCAGCACGTTTTAACATATGGATCGAAGTAATTGGTAATCCCAAACTAGTGGAGGTAGACCCGATGCGTATCTACAGAAATGTTCGTGTATGCCATCTGCATTTCACGATCAAGGATAAATCTTCAAATATGTACTTGGTCCGTACAGCAATACCTTCTCAAAGGTTACCATCTATACAAGATACGGAATGTGTACTATTATTACTATATGAACAATTATTTTATACAATATAAAAATCATATTGTTTCATTAATGTTTCTCGCGGTGCATTATAAAACTATATAATATTACTAAATATATGTTACATAAATATTATAGTAGGCGTAATCTTAAGTTTTTCATCGCGTATTATGTAAAACATCATGTAAATTTTAGTTTTATATGTAGTCATAAAGACAATATGTCTGATATATTTATTACTAATATTATTAAGTATTGTATTTATAATTTTTGTAAAAATGAAAACAGTAAAGTGTCAAATAAGTAAATATAATAAAATATGTTGTATGTTTACAAGAAGTTTACTTTGTTCAATTTTTCTTTCCTTCAAAATAATTGACTGAGATACAGTTTCTGTATGACAGTGCACACTTTTAAATTGTATACAGAATGCTTACAAGATAATTGTGTGCAGTCATACAGAAATTGTATCTTAGTCATTTCTTCAGTTCAATTAATTTAAGTAAGGAGAACCGAACACAAGTTTTGAATTTGCCGCCCTCGATTAGTGTGGTCAGCACCATCTAGTGGATAATCTTGAAACTAAATTGCATACAGCGCTGCCTACCATTGTGGAGGAGTACTATACGGCGGTTACATTCCAAGCCTCTATGAGTGTCACCCCCCTGGCACGCATTCTGGAACGTTGGGATTCGTTAAATCTTTTTTTAATTTCGGAAGTATTTGAAAATCAAAAAAACGATACGGCTGATAATCCACCCAGATAGCACAACGTCTGGTAAAGTCTTAAAGACGTCCAAAAGGCGTCTTAAAGACGTCTTAAAGACGTCTTGTTACAAATCAAGACGTTCAGACCTAAAATGGACATAAACTAGACGTCTCTAAGATGAGGTGTGCTATCTGGGTACTTTGTGATATAAAAAAAATAGAAACAAAAGCTTATCTTTTGTTTCTTAAATATATTTTAAATTATTTCAATTCCTTCAACGCGTTTTTTCAAACACGCAGGACAGCCGTTCATTTATTATATTCCGAATCTAGACTTTTGTTTCAAGCACGGTGTAATAGACAGGTGTTACGACTGTGTCAGAATGTGTGACTTTTTCGTCCTAGTTCTTCTGCCGGCCGGCAGATTTCGTCGATGTCGTAAAGGCATTTACAGCATGGCCTGTTGTTTCTGGCAAGCCCAGTAATACCACTAACATCTCTACTACTACAGTCTCATTAATACTGTTACGTATTTCAGCGGGGAAATTGGGAACTGGACGTGGATTGGTGCCCGTGGAGCGCTAAACCGCTCTGTTCGTTGGAGTGCGCGGGATTTGAAGTGAAACAACACAGAATTCAAGTTGAACTTCAAATATATTAAGAACTGTTCAGGAAGCTGGTTAGCAACAGAATGAATGAGGTGTTGAAGCAAGAGCTCCGAGCTCGTCGACGAAGTCGATGTCGAGATCTTCCGGATCCTCCCTTAGATCCTTGTCGTCCAATCAGCATGATGACATCCCTCAAGCTTCGTTAGTGGGCTGTCCTTCGCCCTTCCTTCATGCTTCCTCCCACTCTCGTCTGGTGATCGAGGCACGCTTCCCGATGACATGGGGGTAGTACATAGGCTACGTACAGTACATACATATATCGCAGGTAAGTACGCGCAACCCTCAGGGTCAAGACGACGTCGCTCGGAGAAAGTTTATGACTTTATGACTTTATGACTCCGGCCTCTTCCGGCCAGAGTTTTATCCTAACAGAACATCGGCAATTATAGAAAGGGAGGACAGAGTTTTAAATGCTTTTACGAGACGAGCCGCTGCCCGCTCGACGAAATTTGGCATGCAGATGTGCAAAGGAAAAAGCTAAGCTATTTATTACCCTCGCCTAGTCTAACGGTAACTTAAAAGCTATTGAATACAATCCCAGGTTTTCGTACGCCTTCTGAGTTCAGGCATCAGATGTTTCATTGTAAGGACACGTTTAAAATAGCAGGGAACCCCCCCCCCCCCCCGAAAAGCATGACGCGCTCTCTAATAAACACTTATTCGGATCAATATTTATCGCGGTCGCGATCTCGCGATAGGTAGGATCGCCGAATGTATATTAATAAAAGTCACGTGAGGAAACGATAACACTGTATATTTATTCACCCACTATCTGGAGTAATATAACAAGGATAAAAAGGGGGCAAGACTTCGGTCTTGCACGTCCGATGCAGAGCGCGGTGATCAGCAGACAATCGAAGATCGCGCTTCCGTGCTGTAGACCTCGCGCGGCTTGAGGCATTGCTTTCGCCTCTCGCGAGAGTGCGCCAGCTGCTGGGGCACCGGTGGTGCACTCTGATGGCGCTGTGGCGAGACCGCCACATCTACTCCCCCCCTCCCCCCAGAGACCTTCGAGGGAGGAGAAGGAATCGAAAATGTGACCCTCTTCTTAGTAGACGGTTGAGCAGGCGGCTGGGAAGACTGCGGCGGCTGCTCCATTAACGGCGGCGATTGCCGCTCTGGAAATGGCGGCGATTGCCGCTCTGGAAATGGCGGCGAATGCTGACGTGGCAGCTGAGCCGCGGTACCATCCTGGGCGATGTGAGCCGGCTTTAGGCAGTCCACAGACACGGACTTCTCCTCCGCACCAACCCTGATGACGAAAACCCGGTCGTTGACCCGCTTGACCACCTCGTATGGACCAGTATAAGGCGGCTCGAGAGGACGCCGCACCGCATCGACACGCCTGAAGACGTGAGAACATGTCGAAAGGCCCTTAAACACAAAAGCGTGATTTTTGGCATGGTGGCTCGTGGGCACCGGCCGCACGCTCTGCATGTGCTGGGTGAGCTTCTCGGCAAAGCC
Source organism: Andrena bucephala (assembly GCA_947577245.1). NCBI lineage: Eukaryota > Metazoa > Arthropoda > Insecta > Hymenoptera > Andrenidae > Andrena > Andrena bucephala. Next base: position 19,587,987 of record OX387718.1, on the reverse strand, counting down.
TTGCGGGCTCGATGGTGCGCCCTTCGTCACGAAGAACTCCCCCAGAACGCGGAGGGCTGTGCCATACAGCATTTCCGCGGGGGAAGCTCTGAGGTCCTCCTTGTACGCCGTGCGCAATCCAAGAAGGACGGTCGGCAAAAGCTGAGGCCAGGGAATGAGCGGACTGCACATCAAAGCGGCCTTGAGTGTCCGATGCCACCTCTCGACCATCCCATTGGCCTGGGGGTGGTAAGGCGTCGTGTGGATCCTTCGTGCTCCAACCTTCCGCGCCAGGGCGGTGAAAAGAGCGGACTCAAACTGTGTCCCCTGATCCGTAGTGATGGTGAGCGGCGTGCCATGGGTGCAGATCCAATGCTCATAGAAAGCAGCAGCCACGGTGCTCGCCTGAATATCCCTGAGTGGGACAGCAATCGGCCATCTCGAGAAACGATCAATGACCGTGAGGCAGTAGCGCAAGTCTCCAACCAGCGGCATGGTAATTATGTCCATGTGAATGTGGTTGAAACGGCTGTCCGGGACCTCAATGTTGTCTGGGATGACCTTGTTGTGCCTGTGTATTTTCGCGCGCTGGCATGGGACGCACTCGCGCGCCCAGCGGAGCGCATCTTGTGCGATTTTTGGCCAAACGAACTTCTCTCTTAGCCTTCGGGAAGTAACTCGGCCACTGGGATGGGCCAAACCATGGACCACATCGAAAGCCCGTCTACGGAGGCTCCGGGGAAGGTAAGGCCGCACGACACCAGCCATGACGTCGCACCAGACGGTTTCTGCGCCAATGGACAGCGACTGCAGAGAGAGAGACGTGTCCTTACGCGCCGCTTGCAGCTCAGCATCCTGCTCCTGGGCGGCCTGTATGGTAACCGCATCCAGAACGGTGGGCATGTCCACTGCACATACGCGGGACAGCGCGTCCGCGACGAGGTTGTCCTCGCCCTTCACGTGCACGATCTCCGTAGTATATTGGGAGATGAAATCCAGGTGGCGCTGCTGCCTGGGAGAGGCTTTGTCCAGCCGTTGGGCGAAAGCGTACACCAATGGACGGTGGTCCGTCCGAACGATGAAAGGTCGGCCTTCAAGTATGTGCTTAAAATATTTAATTACCGCGAAAACGGCCAGTAACTCACGGTCGTACGTGCTATAGCGTGTTTCTGCGCTTGATAGCTTTCGTGAGATAAAACTGAGTGGCACCCAGTTGCCGTCCACCCTCTGCTCGAGGGCCGCGCCGAGGGCGACGTCGGAGGCGTCGGTGGTGAGGGACAGCTGTGCTGACGGTGAGAGGAAAGCAGTCCGGGCAGCCGCCACTATGCTATCCCTGCAGGCCTGGAAACACTCCTCTGTCAGGGGAGTCCACAGGATCTTCCGCTTGTCCTTCTTCTTGGCATCCTTCAGGTAGATGCACAAAGGTGCCTGCATCTCCGCAGCATGTGGTATACAACAGCGGTAATAATTTAACATGCCAATAAAACGTCGTAGCTCGGAGACGGTGTCAGGCTTCGGATACTCAGAAATGGCTTCCATCTTGTCCACAGGAGGTCGGTAGCCGTACCTGTTCACCACGTATCCCAGGTAGGTGACCTCGTCCTTGCCGAAGTGGCACTTTTCGCGGTTAATGGTCAGGTTATGTTGCCGTAGAATGTCAAAAACAAGCTCGAGGTGCCTTGCATGTTCCTCGTAGGACTTTGAAACAACTATGAGGTCATCGATGTAGCACCTTACGAAGCTCAGGCCCATGAGGATGTTGTCCATATGTCGCTGCAGAGTCTGGCCACTGTTCCTAAGTCCAGGAGGCATACCCAAGAACTCGAAAAGCCCGAAAGGCGTTGTCAAGGCTGTCTTGCAGACATCCTCGGGTGCCATTGGAATTTGGTGATATGCACGCTCGAGGTCGATGGTGGAAAAAACCTCGGCTTCATGAAGACTCTGGAGGAGATCCTCCGGACAAGGTATCGGGTAGCGGTCCGGCTCGGTAAGGGCGTTAACGCCACGGTAATCACCGGTTACACGCCAGTCCCCTATGATTTCCTGTGTCTTGTCTTCCTCTGGCACCTTTTTCTTCTTTCGCTTCTTTACAAGATGCAGCGGGCTCGACCAAGAGCTGCCAGACGGTCGGATGACGCCGTGATATAACAGGAGCTCGATGTGACGCTTTGCCGCTGCCAGTTTGTCGCCAGTGAGACGTCGTGGGCGTGCAAACGCTGGTGGTCCAGTCGTGACAATGTGGTGAGCGACCGGACTGACACTATCTGGAACCACCATCGTCTTTGGCTGAGTGAGGTCCTCGTATGTCCGAAGAAGCTCTGCGTACTTGGCGCCGTCAGGACCCTCGGGATGGATCTCCTGGGACGCCGCTGAGACCGTGTGAACAGCAGCCGGATGCAGGATTCCCTGCGCAGCAATCTTGGTGAGGGGGTCCGCCAGACACCGACCCTTCAAATCGATCAAAAGACCATAATGCGAGAGGAAATCGGCGCCTATAATGGCTTGGCGGACATCAGCGATAACGAAAGCCCACTTGAATTCTCTGCGAAGCGCGAGGTTGAGCGAGAGCACCTTATGCCCATACGTCTTAATAATGGATCCATTTGCTGCACTCAACTCGAAATCTGTAGGTGAGAGTCTGCCGGAACAGCAACGCCTGGGTACCAAAGACAACGTAGACCCTGAGTCAACTAGATACTTTAGGTTAGTATTCCTGTCAAACAGATGAAGTCGACATTCCTGGGAGGGCAGTGCATTGTTGCTTGCGTCGACGCTTGCCCTAGCCGCCGACGAGGAAACTAGTTTTTTGGTGTGCTCTCTGTTGGCGCACTAATTGTGCCGAGACTGCACGGCAGGAGACAGCGAAATGCCTCCGTCCCGTACCTCTTATGGTAGTAACATAAGCCTCCCTCTGCTGGAGATGGCGATCGACCACGCGAGCGGGCGCGAGAGTTGCTCTTCGCCCCTCCTCTTGGAAATTTGGTATGTAAGCCCTTAGTCAATGTAACTAGCTCCTGGTTGAGGGTAATGAGTTGATCTAAGGACCTCCTTATGTCAGCCAGGTCACCGCTGGAAGATTACGGATGAGGTCGAGACTTGGGGCCCCTCCATGAGCTCGTCCGCTGCCCTCGCCAAATCGTCGAGCCTGGTGGCCCTGAAAATCTTCAGGAGACGTTGGGTGTTCACCGGAAGTAAGTCGAGCCACTTGATCCGTAAGACGTCCTCCGAGGCGCTGTTACCGACCAACGAACGCATTCGCCGCAGGAGCTGCGACGGCTTTTTGTCTCCTAACTCGAGCTCGTTCAAGGCCCGTTGCAGCTGGCGGTCTGTAGACTCGGCAAGATGATTCATAATGCTCGTTTTTAGAAAATTGTACTTATCCCGGGTGGGCGGACTCCTGAGGATGTCTGCGACGTCCTGCAACGCTTCGGCGCCGAGCGCGCCGACGACAAGGTGGTATTTCCGGTCATCCGAACGAACCTGGTGGGTCTGGAAAATTGACTCGACCTGGAGAAACCAGAGCTCGGGACTTTCCGTCCAGAAAGGCGGGACTGTGCACTGCTGAATCGCTTCCACTTGAGAGCCCTGCTGCGAACTACCCGGTTTGCCGCTCTGCTGCGACAATTGCACGTGGCCGCTGTGATGCGGCGTTTGCACGTGGCCGCTGCTTTGTGGGGTCAGTCTCGGTACCTCCTCTCGCGATGGGTTCAACAGCAAAAGGTCCGAACCATCATCTCCCTCGTTGGTCGTCATGTTGAGCACGTGGGGAGAATGGGTCAGTGGCATCGTGCACTTTCGTGGTAGAAAAACTTTTCTATATTGTCACGCTCGCGATCACGTTTCACGCGATCAAAGTCACGGTTACTTTAGAGTTAGAAAAAGGACGTGGTTGCGCGATGGCAATCACGTTTCGCGATCACGTTGTAATTGCGTCGTAGCAATCACGTTTTGCAATCACGTCGGGGTCACCAATATTCGGATCGATATTTATCGCGGTCGCGATCTCGCGATAGGTAGGATCGCCGAATGTATATTAATAAAAGTCACGTGAGGAAACGATAACACTGTATATTTATTCACCCACTATCTGGAGTAATATAACAAGGATAAAAAGGGGGCAAGACTTCGGTCTTGCACGTCCGATGCAGAGCGCGGTGATCAGCAGACAATCGAAGATCGCGCTTCCGTGCTGTAGACCTCGCGAGGATTGAGGCATTGCTTTCGCCTCTCGCGAGAGTGCGCCAGCTGCTGGGGCACCGGTGGTGCACTCTGATGGCGCTGTGGCGAGACCGCCACACACTCTTCTTCGTCCTCCGTTTCAAATCTCGCTCCTACGTACTCTATATATATCGATTATATTCATTTCCGCAGCCACATTCAAGCGATAGCGTAACAATACATATGTATATGCCTTTTAAGTCACGACCCTTCTCGCGACGGCCAGGGGAACTAAGCAGAAATCGGCACACAAAATCGTTGGGGTACACCTGTCTATTACACCATGGTATCAAGATTTGTGCGGACATATTTTAAAACCAGAATATTCAACAATAAACGACTCGATGTTTCACATAGATTTTTTTTCCGGTAACAATTTGTTAGACTTGAAGGACATTTGCCTCGGTTTTGAGTGTGAACATTATTTGAAGGATCATGTCGATGATAGTACTTTGCCCCAGGAAACGTTTCTTGAAATTAAAAAATTTTGCTTCGCTTTTTACATTAGAGCCATTACCGAGATAATAAAACGTTTCCCTTTAAAAGATACATTTTTAGGCAGTTTGCAAGTTTTTGATTTGAAATTAGCACTGTTTGATAATAATAGAGACTATACCTTGAAAAATTTAATTTACGTTGCAGAAAAATTAGGATCCTTTGACCACTTAAAATTAAAAGAAGAATGGAATAAGTTGTATTATACTTTCGACAAAGTGCAATGTCAAGAATTGTCACAGCTGTGCTTTGATGACATATAGGTCCAAATTAATTCTGCGAGTGATAAAGAAACAACTTGTGAATGTTGTAAGGAGTCTTCCTCACTCAAATGCAGAAGCAGAAAGAATTTTCTCTATTCTGACCGATGTCAAAACTTGTAAAAGAAGTAAACTTAGTCATGATTCTGTAAATTCCATTGCCGTGATTAAAACAGCTTTTAAAGGCCCCGGAGAAACTAGTTCTACAATTTCGATTGGCCCAAATCATTTTACATTAATGTCAAGTAATAATTTATATTCGTAGCCATTAGTTTCGTTTTTATTCAAATTTTTAATAATATTTTGGAATTAAATTTGTGTTTGTGGTTTATATTTGCAATCGTTTCGCTTTCTATCTAAACGTTATCTTTTTTTCATTCTTGCTTGATATCTATTCATTTAATATTTCTCAACCGATTTTTTCCTCTTTTCAAAGGTGTGACATGCTTAATCACTTAGGGACAAGTTTTTCGTCTTTATAATGTTTAATTTTATTTTACTTTAGATATCTTAAAAGTTTCTTCAACAAAATGTCTTTAATATATTATTCAAGTAAAATTCGTAAACTCTTCTCAGAATCTTATATATGTATAAATACTGTTTCTATATGTTCATTACTTCTCATATTTTTGCATTCCTTAATTTTTTGAATATTATTTCATTTCATTTCTTCTCATACCTTATGAACTCTTTTTCAATTCAAGGTATTACTTTTAGTCATTCTTTTTTATTTCTCCCCAAGTACATGGAATTTTAAATGAATGTTTTTAAAATTGTGTCCCAACTATTGATGCTGCGTGAACTTTTCCTTCCTCCCTACTGTGATATTGTGGACAAATCATGTGACACCATTTTTTCCCTCCCTATGCGTCTCTACCTTGTCGTGGTGGGTGGGCTTACGGTACTCCTTATATTTTCCATATTACCTTATAATTTTTGGTAATGTTGTGTGATGCATCATGGGCATGCAATGACTCTCTCAGAGATGTTTTATTCAAGTTATTGCAGTTAGATATGTATTTTGTGAAATGCATGGACGTACTTAACTAAAAGATGACGCTCGTTTGCAATTATTTTAACAGTATGTACAAGTATGTAATATGTAACATATTATATTAGATTATATTGTAATAATTTTTTTTAGTTACGAAATAGTCCTGGTATGGCTGACATCCACAACAGCAGTAACAGAACAAAAACCGAGCACAATAAATGGTTACGAAAAGGCAATGGAAAAGCATATTGTACAATTTGTAAAAGTAATTTTAAACTTAATAACATTCCGCGGCACTCAAAATCCAAAAATCATATGCGTAAATTATTGAATATTGGAAAAGTGAATTTGCATTTACCTGATTACATATCAACAGACGCGGTCGCGTCTGGAAGCTAATTCCCCTTCCCCCTCTACCTATAGGCACACTGAGCGACCACGTCTCTATACACGAATGATAGCGAAATTGACAGGTCTCCGTAGCTATTTTGGTCTTTTATCATGTCTTATGACATAGTCCCGGTGTTTTAACATGATTAAGCGAATAATTAATTTTTTTCGAACCCATTTGTCGTTTTACTTAATGTATCAAGCTGTTTTTCTAAAAGATAAAAGAATTATTCTCAATTAATAGTTCGCAAAATGATACTTTTTTTACGAGACAGTCAGACAGCACGTAGCGCTAGTACTTGACGCCAGTAGATGTCGCCATTCTCGTTTTACTTCTCCAATTGACGCAGGTAGATGTCGCCTTTCGTAAGCTGAAGTTATCCGGAATGGTTTTGCTGAAAATGCGGTTGCGCAGTTGACGAAAAAGGCAAAAAGCCGCTGCTTTCGGCTCGCTAGTAAATGTCACCTAGCTGTCAATCAATCATAACCTGCCTGTGTCAGTTATCAATTTGAAATGTCACGAGTTTTTCCACCATATAGGACATTGAATTATTGTCTCAATTAACAAGGTAAGTCGCTATATTATTTGTTATACAGTTACGGGCTATGTCCACTGATACTTAACGTATGACTTTCTTCTATCTTACGCCACTTTTATGAACTCTGGATGATTTTTTTGGTTAATTAATTGTTTATTAATTTTTGTAGAAAATGCGGGAGGCCGCCCTACTTGATGGTGAGTTTTATTAACGATAAGCTTACAGAAGAATTAAATAATAAAAAAATGTTATATATACATTTATTCAAATTTGTTTTTCCAGACTCGAATGATGCCGGCAGCGAACAAGGTGCCGAGAACGGCGGCGTCGCCACCACCACCACAGCAGCCGGCGACAAACGGTATTAATTCTTAATACTATTAATTAATACTTTTTATCTTTTAACTATATAATTAAAATTGTTGACTTTAGCTTATATCAGGGGAGCCCAGGCCGGTTGGCTGTCGCTGGCACTCGCAACTACGGCGCCGTCGCCGCCACCACCACCAGCACCACCACCACCAACACCATCACCACCACCACCACAGGGCCCAGCCACGGCACATGGTATTATCTGTTAATACTTTAATTATTTTACAATATAAAAATTGTTCGGTTTAGCCTACAGGGTGTCCCACCTAAGACTGGACAGCCGGTTTTCTCCTAAAGTATTGTCGATAAAAATATAAAAAAATAGGGAATTGCATGGTTCGAGGGGGGCAATTTATTAGCGCGAACGAATTTTGTTTTCGATTATTATTTTAAAAGATACGATGGTCAAGTTCGGTTTTTCAAATGGAACTATTTTTTTTGAAGACCTGAGTTGATAGTGCGTTCCAAGACAAATCCAATAAGCTGAAATGTATGCACTTTATTTCCACTGGTTTTTAAGATATTGCGCTTGCAAATTTACTGATTTTCACTGGAAGAAAACCCTCTGGAATAGCAAGGACCGGAGCGGTCTTACTGGCGCCACGGGTGGCACTGCCTGTTGAAATAGATACTTACCTGCCAAAGGTCTACGCCAGGAATGGCAGGCCCAAAGGCTGGACAATTCTTTTCCGTCAGAAATGCTACTTAAGTAGGTACATCTGCGGAATCGAGAAGCGCACCGTTACTTTTATTTCGCACTTGCTTCTACGCTCGGATGGCCGGTTCTTTTGGGAGGGATGCAAGCTGGATTGGTGAAATATCCATTACAGCGTATTAAGAAATTCTTTTCTTCATCGTGTCGAAAGGGAAGTGACGCGAATGGATTCCTTATGTTTTTCTGATGAAAATCATACCATATATCATGCAAATCGGACTACTTTGACACAAGCTATTTCTATTCCCTATGTAAAAGTTGTCCCATTTACACGACATTTGGTATGATTTTCATCACAAAACCCCAAGAAATCCATCGGCGACACTTCCATATCCATACGATAAAGAATAAAGAATTATTTTATTTCCTAAACAGATACAGGGTAATTGGGAAAATGGGACAACTTTTACATAGGGAATAGAAATAGCTTGTGTCAAAGTAGTCCGATTTGCATGATATTTGGTATGATTTTCATCAGAAAAACATAAGGAATCCATTCGCGTCACTTCCCTTTCGACACGATGAAGAAAAGAATTTCTTAATACGCTGTAATGGATATTTCACCAATCCAGCTTGCATCCCTCCCAAAGGAACCGGCCATCCGAGCGTAGAAGCAAGTGCGAAATAAAAGTAACGGTGCGCTTCTCGATTCCGCAGATGTACCTACCTAAGTAGCATTTCTGACGGAAAAGAATTGTCCAGCCTTTGGGCCTGCCATTCCTGGCGTAGACCTTTGGCAGGTAAGTATCTATTTCAACAGGCAGTGCCACCCGTGGCGCCAGTAAGACCGCCCCGGTCCTTGCTATTCCAGAGGGTTTTCTTCCAGTGAAAATCAGTAAATTTGCAAGCGCAATATCTTAAAAACCAGTGGAAATAAAGTGCATACATTTCAGCTTATTGGATTTGTCTTGGAACGCACTATCAACTCAGGTCTTCAAAAAAAATAGTTCCATTTGAAAAACCGAACTTGACCATCGTATCTTTTAAAATAATAATCGAAAACAAAATTCGTTCGCGCTAGTAAATTGCCCCCCTCGAACCATGGTTCCCTATTTTTTTTATATTTTTATCGACAATACTTTAGGAGAAAACCGGCTGTCCAGTCTTAGGTGGGACACCCTGTATATCAGGGGAGGCGAACATTTTTATCTGCGCGTGCCAATAATTTAAAAATTATTATAGTATAATTGCTAACGTTTATTATTACTAATTACAGGAGGATACACGTCGAAGCGTCATAAGAGGAGCGGCTGGAGGGTGCGGGCCCGTCAAGAGCATTGGGCCACCCTCCAGGCGGTACGGGCGCAAGCCGTCAACCTCCGCTCGCAGGCGAGTACCCTGCGAGATTTAGTGAAGACTCAGGAGCCGTGGCCGTGGCCGAGCGGGCGCATTTTGTAAATAAACAATTGTAAATAAATAGTTCCATTAAAATTATAATTAATACCGATAGGAAATAGGGCACTTAATAATTGATAACAAATTATGAAAAAAGTGATGAAATCCCCCCCCCCCCCAAAACATGACTCATGTATGAAAGAAGCTAATTCCCTTTAATTCACTAAAAAAGTTCACCTGCAAAGATTGTGAAATCATCTTTGCTAATTCCAATTGTACCTTTAATTCACGAAAAACATTAAAAAAGTTCACACGCAAAGATTGTGAAATCAACTTTGCTAATTCCAATTGTATTCTCGTTCTCCGCTCGAACACTGATTCCTCTGTCACTTTTTATACTTGACATTCCTTTATTGGCCACAAATCAATTCAGAGCTCAGATTTTCAGCTTCGGTTTTAAGGAATTAGCGGGCGTTGTATAAGAAAAAAACTATGACACAAAAACTTTTATAAGAGGGACATCTTCTGTTAAAAATGGCGTATGAAGATCGTTTTACGATGGAAGATAATAAAAACTTGGTAGAGACTAAGTTAAACGAATCAAAGTCGGTAATAGATTAATAGCACATTCAGCAACCTGCACTAGTGCGCACTGAATGCGAACTTTTTCGCTGCCAATTGGCGAAAATTCGCACCCAGTGCGCACCATTGCAACCGTCCGAATACGCTGTAAGAGAGCTGCGGAGAATACGAATCATTTTGTTTTAAGTCGACTTCATAGTTTTTTTCTTATACAACGCCCGCTAATTCCTTAAAACCGAAGCTGAAAATCTGAGCTCTGAATTGATTTGTGGCCAATAAAGGAATGTCAAGTATAAAAAGTGACAGAGGAATCAGTGTTCGAGCGGAGAACGAGAATACAATTGGAATTAGCAAAGTTGATTTCACAATCTTTGCGTGTGAACTTTTTTAATGTTTTTCGTGAATTAAAGGTACAATTGGAATTAGCAAAGATGATTTCACAATCTTTGCAGGTGAACTTTTTTAGTGAATTAAAGGGAATTAGCTTCTTTCATACATGAGTCATGTTTTGGGGGGGGGGGGGGTCAAAATCTACCGAAGACAAAAATTTGAAAAAATCACTCAATTGTATAAAAAAAAAGTTCAGCAGATTGTTGATAGTGAAACCTCAAGAATTTGATATATTGGATGCAAATAGCATTAAAAATATGTATGGAATAGTTTTATACGACAAATTATTTAAACTGATTAGAAATAATTACTTTCATATAACTATACAACGTATTTACAATGACGTCCATAAAACAAAATATTTTATCAATGCTACAACTCTTTCATTACATTCATTTGTTAGGTACGAAATCGTAATTGGTATTTGTGATATAAACGACGATTGCATTTCGAACGATTTATGTGGACATAATCTTTTATGGGAAAACGTTGTTGGGTTATTAGTACTAAATAATACGTGTATGTCAGAACATTTGTTTCCAAAAGTCTTGTAAATTACACCACAATGCAGATATTTCTGATTTATTTATTGCACTAAGCGTTGAAAAAGTTTTATATGAAACAGATAGAAAATGTGGATATCCAATTCTTGAATTTGCTTCTAATTTAAAAAAAATTAATTTGAGCTTGCTAGAAATTGAATGGCGACTACTGTATTCTTATTTCGATGAAAGTGAAAAAGCGAAATATGAGCGTTTACATTGCGATAAAATGTGGAAAGAAATTTGTTCAAAGAAGAACACAAACAATGATTACGAATTCCCTACATTAAGACAAGTATTACAGAGCATTTTCTGCTTTCCTCAATGCACAGGCTGTTAAAAAAGTAATGGTCATCGCTTATAGGGATGAAACTAGACCTTTGGATCGGTGCCATCAGTGAACATTTGTAAAAAAAAGCGGGCCGCAAAATTGTTTACAAACTTGGAAATTAACGTTAATTTTTTTACATCAACGTATTCTACTCGACGCGTAGAGAAAAAGTCTGATAGAAACCATGTGCCGGAAATGTACCGTTTCGGAGCTATTAAATTGTTAACATCTCGGTAAATTGAGTGTGTTGTCGCACTCACACCACGTTGCGGTGCGTGAAAAACAAAGTGAAAGACGTTTCGCTTTCTCACACATTCCCGTTTCCTCTAACTCGCGTTCACGTCTTTCCCTAAAAAATAGATATAGTACATATGTATGTTATAAATGTGATATGTAAAACTAAACCTTCACTTCATAAGCCCTATCGCTTCATCCTATCATACTGTTATTTACTTTTGCATCACATATTGTATATAAGTATACATATAGATACATACATATATAATACATCGAAAAAATTATTGTCAAGCTGATTATCCCTTAATTAAACATAATTTATACAAATGGCATTACAAAATAATTTAAGAGTATACCCTGATAACCATCTGTCTCCAGTCTGACATCAGATTGGTAGCAGGGTCTGGCGCTGGCATGAGAGCGCAGAGTCTGACGTCAGAACCATAGCAGACGGCAGAATCTGCTGTCGATCTGCTGCCGATCTGACATCAGGCATCTGACATCAGAATCTGCACCTCAGAACGCAGCCAAATGCGGACACAGACCAGTGATGCCAGATTCGGGACGGGAGCGCTTGAGAATTTCCCCCACCTCGCATGCACACTAGGCCGGAGCTGCATGTGTGCATGCGCCGAGCTCGCGGACACGCAGCTACGGCGTAGTGTGCATGCGAGGTGGGGGAAATTCTCGATCGCTCCCGTCCCGAATCTGGCATCACTGACACAGACGACTACGGTTCTGATGTCAGATTCTGCTGCCAGATCTGGTTATCAGGGTACATACTGTACGTATAAATTTAATAACTTTTAACATACCTTTATATGTACATATTTATTGATTTTTTTGTCTTCTATAGATGTTTAATAAATATAGAAAGGAAACAAAAAACAACACAGATGTGCTTTAATTATTAATTATGTCAATTATTTTATACGAAAATTATAAGAAAATAAATTTTATTCAATTTTAATAAATTGTTCTCTGTAATAATTGTAACTGTACAAGTAAGTATCGATGCCCATAGCGTAAGCTAAAGTGTCTATCGTCAATGTCAACGGTTTATTGCAATTCGGATATTGCAAAATCCTACGTGTATCGTGAACGAAAATCCTTTATGAGCGAAAATAGGGAAAAAATTTATTTAACTTTTTTACGTAGTATTTAATTCCCTGTGATATTCATTGAGAGAATCTTTTTAATTTTTACGAATAACGAATATTTATACTAAATAATACGAAAAATTATAGAACTATAAGAGGTAATTATCATTATTCATGAACCGATTGGGTTAAAAAATTAACCAGATTTTAAGACGAAAATATGAAATCTAAATATAAAGTTTTATTAAAATCTATTGAGCCATTTAAACGCAATTGTGTTAACAAACATTCGAGATTTTGAAAAAATCTATTTTTTTAATAGTCTCCGTGTGATCAGGAGATCCTAAAACATGTATTTTCGCAATAAAATTTTTTTCGAAATTTTTTTTCGTTACAAGAATATCTGAGTCGGAAAGTGAAAATATCCAGGAAGCCAAAATCGCATTACGGTGGCTCGTGCCGCTTGCCAGTGTTACATGGGCCCTTCAGGTCCATTCCGTGCTTGCTGTCCCCGCGTCGCCTTCCATTTCGCCATCAGCGATTCAGCGGAATCGCAACACGCGGGTTAGTTAGTAGGTCGGCGAACGCGGAATCCGTCGGCGTGGGCACAACGTGACCACCGATGGTCCGGGCCCTAGATTCCAGAGGCTGGAGCAATGGAAGTTGCGAAGGATAGCGCCTGACGGGGCGATTTCCCCCGTTCTCCAGAGAGGGAGTGCGAGGCTTGAACCTCGATCGCGGTACTTCGGAAATTCATTCTATTGCGGGAGCTCGAATTAGGAAGTCACGACGAGCCAGAGAGCCGTCTGGATACCGCGACCGCGTCTCCGCGTCAAGTCCGCGAAATACGAACGGCCGAAAGTAATTCGTGAAAGGGTAACTCCATCCGACACACCGTGAACGGCCTAGCCGGGAGAGCCCTTGCGCGTCACTCGTGATCGACGTAGGAACGCGTAGAACGGACGATTGGAGACCGCGAACAGCGACGTGACCGACTTCCGGGTGCTACGATAGAGCACAGCGAGCGACCGCGACCTACGCTCGGTCAACCGACACCTTGAGCGTGCGAATAACCGACGGCAAGCGTGTCGTGCGAAGTCAGCGAGAACCGGCGAGCGACAGCCGAGACGGAGCGCCGTCTTTAGGTATGATTAACTGATTTATGTAACAATATACTTTACATCTTGGATTTCCCTTTAAACCTATTGTACCGATATATTCAATCCCTTGTTATCCTCCCTTTCCTTGGTAAGTATAGTCAAGGCGTGCTTTAGCACCTTGATAGAGCAGCGAACCCGGTAAATCATTCCAACCGCTCGGGGTGATTTACAAAAGTCCCTTCAGGACGTAACACCAGCGACCAGGGTTGCCGTTTACCGTCCGAGGCCTGTAAGAGGGAAGGAGTCTGTGATAGGTACAGCATGAGTAAGTAAGACGAAAGATCCCCGAACGACAACCTTGCCAGCACTAGAATCTCAACGTTTCAAGAGCGAGAGAGGCTCATATTCACCGTCCCTCTCAACTCCCGAAATTGTCCGAAGTCATCCGAAGCGCTGGGCTCACGTACGCGCGGATCGTGGAGTTGTGTATGTGCATGGTGGGGGAAATTCTCGATACTCCGGCCATTAACTTTAGCATCACTGAATAGAGTACGGACCGAATGAAAACTATCAAAACTTCCTCACTCTACTGCAAGCGGCGCTGCAGTCGGAAATCTTCGCAACTTACACCTCTTGACTGGAGAGGTCCGCACGGTGGGGGGGGGGGGAGGACTTGGGCGATATCCAAACAGAACAATGCGTTCGCCACCTCCCCCTCGGTGCACTGGTACCTCTCCTTTTTTTTTTTTTGTTTTACTTGGTGGAAATCCCCACGGATACCCCCCGCCCGCGGGGGAGGGCAGAGAGTTATGTGGAACTCGAACCCACTAAAACCACCAAGGTGACCTCCTGGTGTGAGGAGCGCGCACCCCAGGGGAGGACTTTGGCGAGATCAAACAAGCGATTACGTTCGCATGCCCCCCCCCCAGAGTGCATATACAGCTCCCCGCACCAATTGCCCCCTATGCAGGGCCCTTCTCGGAGGGAAGTCGTGCGGGCGCGGGCACCACTGGAAAGGCACCCGCGCTCACGCGGCCGAACTCCCCCCCGGGAGCAAACTCCATCGTGCCGAGACTCTGAGTGGCACGCAACGGGTCACACGCCCGCACCACCCTCTTCCGGGGTCGCTGCTACAACAAGGGCGGGTGGCGCCCCCCGGCACCCTCGCCCCAGGACCCCACTGCAACTTTTTACTGTTACCCGGCCCGTAACCTATATGACGGGCCGGGCGAGGGGCGGCTGGCATAGCCCGAAGGGGGGCCGCCCAAAGCTGCAACCCCCAGGGGGACCTATCAGCACTCGAACTGCTGTCCGGCCGGATCCCCCCGGCGAGCGGCTGGCCGTGCCTGAGGGGCAGCCCACATGCCAGCTCGCCCCCAAAGAAGCGCAGCTTCAACAGGGGATGGCACTATTTGGCCATCCCCGGGGGGGCCCCGCAAATTCCGGAGCCCCCCAATCTCCCCACCAATGATGCCGCCGCTGCAGCGCTCACACTCAGCGCAGCAGGGGCGGCACCGACGACTGGCCCGGTGCTCCGACACTTAGGGGAACACCGAGCCATCCGTCCCCTTCATACAGCACACACCCCCCCCCCAGGTGCCCCCGGGGGGGCGGCCGTCCTCCCACTGCCCCCTACGCACAGCACACACACCCCCCCCCCCCCACCAAGATATTCCGGGGGGGGGGGCGGCTGTGCCACTAATCTCCCTCATCCCACTCCCCCCGCCCCCACACATAACCCTCCGTGGAAGACGGAGGGGGAGGGGGGAGGGGAACGCGCGGGCTCGTTGCCCGCAACGGGGAGGCGGGGCGACCTACGCCTAGGTCGCCGCACTATCCTCCCCGGCTTAATGTTACCTCCCTCTTCTTCTTGCCCTTCGCGGGACCCCGAGCCGGCAGGGATGTCCCTGCCGCTCACGGTCGCGCTCCACCTCCTCCTTCTCGAGCATGATTTGCTCCGAGAAGAAGGAGACGGCCTGCCAACACGCCCTGTCCTCCACCATCCGACGGACGACCGTCGGCAGCGTGAGGTCAGGGCCCAGCTGCGCCTCCAGGACACGGCGATCATCCTGCCATTCCCGACAAGCAGCCAGGGTGTGATCCGCCGAGTCCCCGTCGCCCGAGTCGCAGCTGCAGCACCACGGCGTCTCCTCCCGCCCAATGTGACACAGATAGTCACCGAAGCAGCCAGCTCCGGTGAGCACCTGCGTCAGGCGGAAGGTTAACCTGTCATACCTGCGCCCCACCCATTCACCGATAATGAGCAGGAGCGCCCCGACGACGCGCCTCTCCCGATGTTCAGGGAGGGAGAGCCAATCAATCCATTTGGCTCCCATGCGTCGCCGGGCCTGACAGCGCGCCCCTCTAGATCCCACATCGATCGGCAGGATCCCCATGCCACGGCGATCGTGGGAGGCGAAATAGATCTCCGCCTCCATCGCCGCAAGCAGATGGAACGGGGGAGACCCGCCGATCGCAGACAGCTCGGCATGCGACACCGTGCGGTAAGCCCGCACGGAGCGGAGGACCATCCGGCGGTGAACACTTGCAAGTAGTTCCCGCCCCACGCGACAGTCCTCCAGGTCACCGGCCCACACCGGCGCTCCATAGAGCGCCATCGACCGGATGACCGTCACATATAGCCACCGAACCGCCTCGTGAGGGCCCCCCAGGTTGGGCATAAGCCGCGCAAGTCCAAACACCTGCCGCTTCAACCTGGGGCCCTGGACTCTGAAGTGACGCGTAAACCGCCAGTAGGTGTCAAGGGTCAGGCCGAGGTATATCAATGACCGGCCGACCCTAACGCAGGCGTCCCCGATCCTCAGGGACGCTACGGCTGGGATTCCAGTCCCAACCCTGTCCGCGAGCCAGATCGCCCTTGTCTTCTCGACGGCGACTCGCAGACCAAGCGCCCCGATCGAGGCAATGACACGCCGTAGTGCCCTTTCAGCGAGGTCAAGTGCCGCTTCCCATCGTTGCCCGGAGGCCACCACCAGCGTGTCGTCCGCATAACACACGAGCGAGACCGCTGGCGACGGCATAGCCACCCGAAGCACCGCGTCGTACGCCAGATTCCATAGCAAGGGTCCTAACACGGACCCTTGCGGCACGCCGCGGTGCACAGCTGCCACCCCCTCCCCGTCCCGGCCGACGTATGGGACCACCCGGCCGCGGAGATAGTTCCAGATCAGGCGGCGAAGGTATAGCGGGCCGCGATGAAAAACGAGCGCCCGCTCAATCGCCGCCCAAGAGACGGTGTTAAACGCGTTTGCGATGTCAAGGGACACCGCAACGCTCACACCGCCCCTCTCGACCGCCCGTTGCGACAGCGACCGCACTAGTAGAATAGCGTCCACCGTCGATCGCTGCCGCCTGAATCCATATTGGCGGTTGGAAAGATCTGGGGCCGCAGTTCCTAGGTGGTCTCGGAGGCAGGCAACCAGAACGCGCTCCAGTAGCTTGCCCGCCTCGTCCAGCAGGCATATCGGCCGGTACGCAGAGGGCGACTCCGGGGGTTTTCCGGGCTTCCGAAGCAGCACTAGCCTCGCCTCCTTCCAGGCAGGAGGGAATCTCCCCGACCTCACCGCGGTGTTGAACACGCGTCTGAGGCCGTCTCCGAGGGCGCTCATAGCGCATGCCCATACTTGCCCGGGCACTCCGTCCGGTCCCGGTGCCGCCTTCCTGGCGCGCATTCGAGACACTGCGAGAGCGAGCTCCTCCTCGCTGATACCTGGGGCATCTAAGATATCATAGCCCCAGGCCAGCTCCGGATCCCCGGTCTCATCGACGGCTCCCTCCCCCGGAATAGGAGGAGGAGGGAATAGCGTCGACAGGACTTCCCTGAGGAACCGGGGATCGAGACCCTCCGCAACTGGGGGCACCCATGGGCCGAGTTTAACGGACACATTCCTATACGGGCGCCCCCAGGGGTTCTCGTTCAAGGTGAGGAGGAACTCGTCGCACGAACGGGACTTGGCCCGGGCGATGGCTCCACGGAGCTCGCGGCGCGCTGCCGAGAATGCAGCGCGCAGCTCCTGGAGCTGGTCCCCCGCCACCCGCCGTGGATCTCGGCGGCGGGCATTGGTGTACTGGCGTCTGGCCCGCAGATTAATTGCCCGAAGATTAGCAATTTCCGCGGACCACCAGTACACCTGCCTCCGACCCCCGCCCGGTGGCCCAGCGTGCGGCATTGACGCGTCACAGATGGATTGTAACGCGCCGCGCAGCCAAAGGGCACCGGCGGCAGGGTCGTCGAGGGTGTCGCCCGGCAATGGAGGCCAGGCGACGACGGAGGACGCCAACAGGGCAGCGTCTATGTCTAGGCGCCTGAGCGCCCAACGCGGGGGCTGTCTACCGGCCCGAGAGGCGCCGGGAGGCGGGGCAGCGGAGGTAGCCAGGAGCACATACATGTGGTCGGATCCCGGCTCCTTGTCCTCCGCTACCCAGCAGTCCGACGTGATGGCCGCGGCCGCGGGGTTGACCCAGATAAGATCGATGGTGGACTCACCCCGCGAGCCGCGAAACGTCGTGACTGCATAGGGGTTTTTCAACACGAACCCCAGCGTGTCCGCCCACTCGAGCAGCTCTTGGCCCCTGGAGTCCGTCCTGGGGGCTCCCCATTCAACCGCGTGAGCGTTGAAGTCCCCCATGAGGACGACCGGCCGGGCCAGTTGAGGGGCAAGAAAAGCCCCAATCTCGCCTAGCCGGTCTTCGAACTCCGGGACCGTAAACCTGGGAGCCACGTAGCAGCCCACCACCAGGAATTTCCCCCATACGATCGCTGACCAGCCCCGCCCATGCTGGGCGACCGTGCATAGCGGGGCCCCTCCTCCTAGCTCCCACATCACCGACACTTGTTCGTCCGGGTTGGTAACCCGGAAGGGGCGGTCAGGCAGTGGGTATGGCTCCGTAACCACGGCCAGCCCGACACCCAACTCCACGCGGGCCTGCTCTAGCAGGTCGTGCGCCCGCATGGAGTGCCTGCAGTTGGCGAGCAGCATCGGAGGGGCTCTAGACATTACACGTAGTAATATCGGCCTCCCCCGATAGCTGCCCGCGCTGGTCCGCCCCCTCCGCCACCATAAAGCCGCCAGTCCCCGCCCCTCTCCCAACGTCCCCCGGGGAAGGAAGAGGAGGAAGGGGAAGGGGAAAAGATCCACCGCCGAAGGACAGCGCGACTGACTCCGCTAGCAGTCGCGCCTCCTCGTTTCCGTCGCCGTCGTCCCCATTCCCCCCCGCACCGGTTCCGCCGGCACCGGGCCCCCCCGCCGAAGTAGGTGCTCTTCAGGAAGGCCCCCCGGCCAGAGAGCTGCCGTGAAAAGCCGACCAAGCCCGATTCCTCCCTCCTCCTCCTCCTCTTCAGGGTCTTGGAGACCCTTTCAGTGGGAGACGCGGAAGGTCCACCATCGTCGGAGATCTTTTCTCCGGCCTCCTCCCGGACCTTCCGCTTCCCAGGACCGGAAGGCCTCCGTCTCCATGGGTGCCGAAATCGCGAGCGCCACCGATGGAGCAGGAGAGGGGGGCACCGCAGCGGCCACAGAACTGGTCGCCGCTCCCCCCGCCCTCGGAGTCCCCTCTCTCACTCTGGACCCCGATGCCTTGGTCGGGGGCCGACGCGCTGGGCCACCCATTCTGTGGCCATGCGGGAGCCCCGCCTCCGAGCACAGCGGGCACCTCGGCGCGGCTTGACAGCCGCGGGCCACGTGCCTCTCCACCCCGCACCTGTAGCAGAGGAGGCTCCTGTTTGTCCCGCCACCGCACCTGACCTGGACGTATCCAAATTCCAGGCAGCGGTAACATTGAAGCCTCCTCTGCTCGAGCGGCAGCACGCGGGCCAGCAGCCCATTAATGGTCACGCGGCCCGCTCGCGCTAACCTGGCTACCGCAGCCAGGGGCCCGCGCACCCAGAGGGAGAACAGTCCCGCACCGTCTGGGCGTCTTTCTCCCAGCGTGAGGTCCCCGTCCTCGCACCCCCCCCCCCCCCCTGCGCTGACAACGCTCGGCGCACCGCGTCTTTCGCGGCGAGCTCAGTGAGCCCGCACACTCTGAACTCCGCCGTCTTTTGGGGGCAATGGACTACTGGTACCTCTCCTGCTAAGCCCCCCGCAATAGGGTGGGGGCTCATCCTGAAAAGGGCGCAAGAACCCCCTCCGGTTAAACTCTTTCTGAGTTATGATGCGGTGGCGCGATGGAACCACACATCGCGTCACCCCTCGCTCGGACTGCTGCTGTTAGAGGCCGGCGAGCCCCGCTCGTCGGACCTCCGCGATCTCGCAGGCCTGTAAACTGCAATAAAACAGAAGGCCTGCCACTCGGTTGCTGGACCGCCACCCCTCGGCGCACGGGGGGACGGCTGCCCCGACCCCTATATCCGCCCGGGGCTGCTCTTCCTCGTCCTCGTCGTCCACGGACACCCCTCCCGTCTGTTCCTCCGCATGCACCCAGCCTACCAGGGCGTCCCTCCCGTTCCCGCACCCGTTCTGCCTCCTCCTTCACGGACATAATTACCTCTGCGAAGGAGGATACGACGGTCCAATTCTCCCGACTCCTGAGCATGCGCTGAACCAAGACAGACACGCCGAGGTCAGGCCCCACGTGAGACCTGAAGATCCGGCGCTCCGCGTCCCACTCCGGGCAATCCTCCATCGTATGGTCGGCCGAGTCCACGTCGCCAGAGTCGCAGTGGTGGCATCGCGGCAATGCCTCCCGACCGATCCAGAACAGATACTCGCCGAAGCATCCGTCCCCGGTCAAGACCTGCGTCAGCCGGAAGGAGAGCCTGCCGTGGCCTCGCCCCACCCAACGGTCGAAAACGGGATAGAGCGCCCCGACAACGCGACAGCCGATGTGCTCGGGCTGCGCCAGCCAATCCAGCCACCGGTCCCACATTCGTTGCCGGGCCCGAAGGCGCGCCATAGCCGGCCCGTCCGCCGGGCAGTCGCCGGTCTCGCGGAGTTCGCGGATCGCCGAATAAACCTCCGCGTCCATTTCCGCGAGAAGATGGAAAGGGGGGGACCTACCCAAGGCGGACAGCTCGGCGTACGCAACCGTGCGGTACGCCCGCACGGCCCTGAGGACGACCTTCCTATGTACCTTCGCGAGGAGATCTTTCCCCGCGTGGCATGTCCCCAAAAGGCTCTGCACCTCAGAACGTAGCCAAATGCGGACACAGACGACTACGGTTTTGACGTCAGATTCTGCTCCCCAGATCTGGCCATCAGGGTGGCTTATTTAAATATAAAGACATACTAATATAGGGGCAGGCACTGCAATAGGGCGAACTACCCTATTGTAAGTGCAAAGAACGTTGACAGTTCCCAATTTTCACATTCTGATACAGAATGTGTTGTAAGGACAGTACCACATTTAATTGCTTGAAGTTTATTCCGTTCATTACTGATGTTAGTCGAAAATAATCAATAGTCGAAAGACGATCGGCTGTCAATTCGAAATTCTCAACTATCTCATCACATCTCAGTTACTCGGGTATCGCATGGATACCCGGGTAATTTTTGTCTACCCGAGTATCTCACGCGTACCCGGGTACCCGTGGGTCTCATTAGGTACCCGGGTACCCGGCGGGTCGGGTAGTAAGTATAGTGGCACAGAGTAAAGGGTTAAAGGTAAATTTTTTTGTATCACACTTGCTAGTCTTACGGTATTACACTGTATATTGCATAATAAAAAAAAGGAAATATACATATATTTTTGTTATAACGGTTATATATACACTCTACAAAACTAAAAGTCATATGAAATACGAGTATTTTCTGATGTAAAATTTATATATCGCAAAGAAAACGTAACTCTTATTATTATGAGTTTAAAAATGTTACATATTAATAAATTGTTCTTAAACATACACCACTATACACAGTATTTCTGTTCTCATAAACCCATATATGATTGTAACGAAAGAATTTCCTTTTATCTTATCTATACGTTAAAATTTAATTTTGCAATTTAAGCTTATCTATGTTATACATCTACATACATATTTAACAACATTATCACCATGTTTATATTACACGATGAAAGAAATGTATTTCGTTTTTACACCTACAAGGATATGGTAGTTTCGAAAACGATACAAAACTAAGGCATGTACTTAACACTTGTATGCTGGTAACATTTCTGTCTAAGATTACGATTATTCCCCTCTTCGAAATTTTCACTACTTCTAAATAATCCTAGTTTAATTCATAAATACTAATTCTAATGTTGCATATTTACCACTCCAGAAATAAACTTTTCGAGTCAAATGAGGCACGTTATTTAACGTTATTCTCCAAATTACATTTATAAGAATCGCGTTCTTTTGTTGTATAATCTCAATGGAATAATATTGATATTAAACGCCCAATGTTAAGTTCGCATTACCATGAAATTACACTTTCGAAGATATCACGTTACGTATCCATATCAATGAAACAGTCTGAAGTGTTTCAAGTCTTAGTAAGTATGAACTTTTATACATACAAATGTTTCACCAGTACCACCGAAATATAAATACAACTGAAACCTTTTTTAAATTTATGATAACTTGACTTATTAGTCGAAATCAATCATTTCTCTTCAAGACAGTAAATCATTGCGCAATTCATATAGTCACTATTAACATTAGTTACTTTAAATGTTATATAAAGAATCGTAGATAAATGTGTGTCGCACACACATTATTTACATCTATTTTAACTTTTAAGGATATACTTCGTCTTTTTGAAAGTCCTTATAAGTAAAAACACAATGAATTTTGTATTATTTAGCGGGTAAACTGGTTATATCGTAGCTGTTTCAGATTTCGCCAAGTCCACACACACCGTGTGACTGATAGTAGAAACGTGTGCAGTTCCATTATTGTCAGAACTAATAATATTTAAAGACGAGATCTTGGCACGTTGATATGCCACTACTGTATTCAAACTTAAAAACCTGAAAATAAGTTTTTCGATTAATATAATTCTAATATAAAAGTATTGGGTATTAAAATTCACAACCACTTGTAGCTTACCTTATACAAACATACATTACCAACAATGCAGTACCAGCTGCAAGCATTCTAATAATAGGACCCTCTACTAATTGAATGAGTGTCCAGGCAACAGCTGATGATCCACACATTGTTGTGACAATAGCAATAGTTTGCAAACAATGACGCGAAGTTATACTATTCTGCCAATCCAGCCTATTTGCATGTTCAACATTATACCTTGCGCCACATACTTTGCAGAGGAGGTTATCAGCATTCACAGAGCTCTAAACAAACAAAATAGAAAACGACATCGTGCACAACAGCATAGTTAAGAAATTAAAACACTTGAAAACTTAAGATATTATTATCTTACCTCGACTAACCAGCGACGTAAACAGTTATGATGAACGGCGCTAACATCACCTCTGCATTGACAAGGCTGTATTAATGGGCCAGCATCTTGCCTATCACTATCATAACAAATCCAACAGTCCTTATTACTAATCGATGTTCCATCTGAGAAAAGTGCAGCATTCTGTTCTCCGCTTTTGTCGTGTAATTCAAATTCTTTCACATATTTCGACTGGTCTAATCTTTTGAAAATACGCTTTGGATTTAAAATCCATAGTTGTTCTGGACTGAAATAGAAAGAACAATTACATCCAGTTCGTAATATCAAAAATCAAAGTTTAACTTAAATTGAGTGTACTGTCAATTTTTATGCTAATATAAAAAAACACACCTAAAACAGTTCCATAACACACATGGGAACCACAGTATTACGCCAACTTCAATCACACGGAAAACAACGTCATGCCAATTCCTACTGTATAAAGGAACCCTGTAATAAAAATAAATGAATAAATGAAACTTGAGTACCTGAGATAGACACACACACACACACACACACGCGCGCGCACGCACGCACACACCGCAGAATAAGGTCGAAAATCGCGAGGTGCCCGAAATCAGCGATTTTCGACCGTATTCTGCGATCTTTAAGCGTTCATAGCTTAGAGCAGGCCTGGGAATTAAGTGAACGCAGCGGCCGATTTTCAGAGGCAACGCCTCCTTTCTCCCGCCGCGCGTCTTGGCCCCCGCGGCGGCCTAGGAGCTTGGAGCGCCTCAGGCCCGTACCATATGAATCGCGCGTAGCGCACTGGGGCGCCTCCCATATCAATAGGTTTCCACATCACCCGTGGGGTACTATTATCGATGCATTTTTTTTTGTCAGCGGTATCCCCTATAGGTCTATTCCACTGTGTCGCGCGATAAATAATGGATTGGAAAAACGCGTTTTACTATCAAAATTTTAAATATGTTTGGGAAAACTTGATTTTCGCGCACGTTTAGACGTGCTGGGCAAATCTAAAATATTAACGGGGAGGCTGGACGACGATGTACGTATCAAAGTTGAAAGCGAGGAATCGTTTAGCCCCGTGCGCTGTTCGGTCTTAATGCTACGCATTTTGGAGAACGAACATTCGCACAAATATGTGGATCCGAACATGGAGAAACTTCGGAGCACGAAAACCCTAAGTTTGGGTATGTCGATTCATCCAGTGTTTTGAAGAATTCGGCTCCTTTTTCTTCCCTCGTTTTCAAAGAAATGTGCAATCTTCAGCACGACATTTCTTTGAAAGCGAGGGAAGGAAAAGGAGCCGAATTCTTCAAAACACTGTAAGAATCGACATACCCCAAACTTAGGGATTTCGCGCTCCGAATTTTCTTCATGTTCGGATCCACATATTTGTGCGAATGTTCGTTCTCGAAAATGCGTAGCATTAAGACCGAACAGCGCACGGGGCTAAACGATTCCTCGCTTTCAACTTTGATACGTACATCCTCGTCCAGCCTCCCCATTAATATTTTAGATTTGCCCAGAACGTCTAAACGTGCGCGAAAATCTAGTTTTCCCAAACATATTTAAAAATTTCATAGTAAAACGCGTTTTTCCAATCCATTTTTTATTGCGCGACACAGTGGAATAGGCCTATAGGGGATACCACTGACAAAAAAAACGCATCGATAATAGTACCCCATCGTTGATGTGGAAACCAATTGATATGGGGGGCGCCCCAATGCGCTACGCGCGGTTCATATGGTACGGGCCTGAGGCGCTCCAAGCTCCTTGGACGCCGCGGGGGCCAAGACGCGCGGCGGGACAAAGGAGGCGTTGCCTCTGAAAATCGGCCGCTGCGTTCACTTAATTCCCAGGCCTGGCTTAGAGCAACGTTAATAACCAACTTTGATGAAATTTTAGGCACGTATATAACTTACTTAAATCTACAAACGGGTTTTTTTAATTTTCATTAAGGGCTCACAAAAAAGTTTAAAAAATGACCTTTACTATTTTTTTTTGCTATTCTGACCAAGTGCATTTTTTTCAAACCGACGGATCACATCATTTAGCAAACTAATCCCTCTACTAGGTTCTTAAAAAAACTCAAGTCGTTTGGATTAATTTTAAAAAATTTATGCGATTTTAAAGGGTGGCCGAATACTTTTGCACGCCACTGTATACATTATCTTCAAACTTACTTAGTTTTCCAAAATTCACTAAGTGTTTCGCTGCACAAAAATCCAACAACAATGAAAAGCATGAATGCTTGTGATAATAATCCAACCCGAGACTGATGTAGCTGCGAAAGATTTATTTGTTGCTGCACTTGCAATGATTTCGATGTACTTGGAACTGGATCAAACAGTTTCGCAGTAACTTGTTCCTCGGCATTAACTTTTAAGTCAGCGACCATACGTTTGTTTACGCTTTGACCATCGTTCAAAAATCCACCTCGAATCTTAAAAGAAAGTTCATTTAATATAATATTTATATACCTACTAACTCACAAGGGAACACAGCGAACCCGAAGTCACCGATTGGAACGCAACTTTGAGGGTTTTTAGAGTGACTCAAAATATGAAAAACGGTGTGTTTCATTTGGGCCCAATCGCCTTTTAAGGGGGTGAAAACTAACCTCAAAGTCAAATTGGCACTTCCACTGTTTCGCGTATAACTCTCCAAGTACAACAGACAGAAAAAAATATATTTTAAACAAAAGTTTAATGGTGCAAGAAGCGCTACAAACTTGCGTTAACAAAATTTTGAAAATAGTTTAAAAAGAAAATACCTGAACGAAAAAAAATTTATTTTAAATTTTGTTAACTCAAGTTTGCAGTGCTTATTGCACTATTAAACTTTTGTTTGAAACATTTTTTTCTGTCTGTTGTACTTCGCGAGTTATACGCGAAAAAGTGGAAGTGCCAATTTGATTTTGAGGTTAGTTTTCACCCCCTTAAAGGCGGTAGGGCCCAAATGAAACACACAGTGGTTCTTGTTTTGAGTCACTCTAAAAACCCACAAAGTCGCGTTCCAATCGATGAGTCCGGGTTCGCGGTGTTCCCTTGACAGAATTTTTCTTTCTTATACACCTAATTTGTGTGTAAACTAACATACCTTAAAAAATACTTCTACTCCATAGATTAAGAAGAAAATCACAACAATAAATAAAAGAACTGCGTAACACCCATTAAAGACACGAGTATAGAAGCTCTGAAAAGAGAATAAGTACAACATATATTAAAGAAATTTCTCTTGAAAGGAAATCTCTATTTAAAGAATGAGGAAACATAATTAAGTTGATAAATGACTAGACCCTTCTTTAATATACCTGATCCTCCTCTGAATATATTTGAGCTGTTATAAATTCTGCCAACAGCAATGAATATGTCAGCACGTTAAATGTAACAAAACCCATAAATGATTTTGAAAGAAACTGCGGCTTGTCCCATGACATGTTTCTCAAATGAAATACTTCAGCCCAAAAACAAACGATTAACGATGATCCACTTAAAACAAGTGGATAATACGCGGATAATAAACTTTTAGACCATCCTTCCTTGAATGCAGTCTACAGAAAAATAAGATCACCATAGTTTAAACGCTTCAACAAATGTTATGCATGTCTAATGGTAATCTTTCACTTACCGGAGATGTAAAATACGCACCACGAATTAGCGACGCCAAAAACACAATAAAATATAAAACTTTCTGTGTTGTCACTCTACAAGCTCTAAGAAAAGATGGTGCTTTCATTTTCTGCCATTCAGCAATGATACACATGATAAGTTGTATCAGGCACACAAATGCCAGCATGAAGAATATAGTTGCAAACGCAATGTAATAGCTCAAATTTGGAACATGACATTCTAAGCCGTCAAATTGAATCTATGAAGAAAGAGGATAAAAAAAATATTTATAATTACAAAGGACAGAATAAAAATTTTATTAGAGTTACTAAGAATATTACCTCGCACAGGCAAGTACCATTATGGCATTCTCCGTGTCCAGAACAATTTTCTTGGCCACAAGTGTCGTTCCACGCCATCATTCCAAACTTTACTAATAAAGTCAATGGATTTTGCGTACTTAAAGCAATCATTTGTTCCATGATCGCTATATGTCGAATTGACTGCTTTCACACAGATGTGAATGATATCTGTATCAATATTTCATATGCATTAAGAACGCTGCAAATAGTAGCAAATAGGAAAATTTTACGACGCAATGTAATATAGTGTTACAATAAAAAATACAAAACAATAAAATCATAGTAAAACTATGACATAGTAAAACATAGTAATCATAGTAAAACAAATGAAAAATTCAAAATGATTTTCATCGAAACTTTGTTCTCAAGAAAATGAGGCGTAAAAACACCAATAAGTATACATGTACCACAGAACTAAAATGTGGTTTATTATTTCATAAACCGCTATATTTCATCTCTATTCATATCTTTTATTTAAAACATTAATGTATCAAGATATTCATAATGTTCGGAAGCAGTATTAATTCTTTTAACTGTATAGTCTCTTATGAGGCTATCAGCTATGGTTCATAACTTTTGAGTTAGAACAACATTAATCCAGACCTTAATTCCTCAAATCCAGTTTGATTACATGAGGCATATAAATTGAATAAATTAGTCTACGAAAAGATTATGCTTTATTGTGCCACGATAGGGAAATAAGACAACTTATTTAATGAATATCAATCTTGCTTTGGCCCTTAAAGTAGTAAAGATAAATTGTTTCGTATCGGTATCAGATCTAACTTCTCTTGAACTCTACTCATCAAGTATGGCAAATAAATACGACTCAATGACTTCTACATAGTATACACCTTAAGCATTTGAATTCTTAGCGCTTAAAAAGATGAACAAGTATACACATGCCTAGCAAATTTTCAAAATTAATTTTCTCAAAACAAAGCGTGTAAAAATATTTATTCTGCACTTTTGTTTACTTTTGCAGAAAGAGTCGCGATATTCTGATCTCCATCACAAATTTATGTGTATAAGACTTATACTATGTTATATTATTCATATATTTTTCAGTATTTATTATTATCACATTGACATACATATTTGAATATTTTTTGTAAATATTTCTGCACTAAAATCTCATAACAAGACAATAAAAAGTTAAAGAGAAGACAGTTTTTCTGTTTACAGCCTATAATGATAATAGGAATTTGAGCAGTAAGAAAAATTGTAATAGTAATTATTGATTACGAAATTACATCGCGCAAAACGTTATTATTACATACCACCAAATTAACTCGGGAATAATACTTGCAAATATTATTATAAACTTGAGTAGGTAGTATTATAGAGAGGAGTAAACACGATGAAATTAATTGGAGCAAATAATAACTCTGATACACCTGGAACTCACTATTGTACAACCGTACAATTTACCGTTGACAGTTTTACTTTTTGTTAATGCAAAGGCATTAAAATAATCTCCACTGCAGTTATAGCCACCTACGCAACAATTCGGCGCTTCGTCAGCTGTCAGCATCAGTACTACTGCACTTTTAATAAACACTGAGATCTAGCCAAGTACGAGTTGTTATTAAGAAACATTTTCACATTTTAAAGTGAAACTAGCAGAGAACAGTTATAAATCAAATATTATCGAATTACACGTTTAACTCCTACAATATACATACTTTATCTATACTGTAAATTGACGTTCTTGTTTCTTTCTGACCAATCCACCATTGGTGATCGACATACATACATAACATAGCATGAGGGTCTGGCTGGGCACTCCCACCAAAATCCGTGGTCAGAGATAAGCTTCGAAGTCAAGTCGCGAGCTGCGCCGATGTCGCACTTGTGTTTAGAGTGTTACGTATTTCAGCGGGGATATTGGGAACTGGACGTGGATTGGTGCCCGTGGAGCGCTAAACCGCTCTGCTCGTTGGAGTGCGCGGGATTTTAAATGAAACAACCCAGAATTCAAGTTGAACTTCAAATATATTTAGTTCTGTTCAGGAAGCCGGTTAGCAACAGAATGAATGCGGTGTTGAAGCAAGCGCTCCGAGCTCGTCGACGAAGTCGATGTCGAGATCTTCCTGATCCTCCCTTAGATCCTTGTAGTCCAATCAGCATGATGACATCCCTCAAGCTTCGTTAGTGGGCTGTCCTTCGCCCTTCCTTCATGCTTCCTCCCACTCTCGTCTGGTGATCGAGGCACGCTTCCCGATGACATGGGGGTAGTACATAGGCTACGTACAGTACATACATATCTCGCAGGTAAGTACGCGCAACCCTCAGGGTCAAGACGACGTCGCTCGGAAAAGTTTATGACTTTATGACTCCGGCCTCTTCCGGCCAGAGTTTTATCCTAACAGAACATCGGCAATTATAGAAAGGGAGGACAGAGTTTTAAATGCTTTTACGAGACGAGCCGCTGCCCGCTCGACGAAATTTGGCACGCAGATGTGCAAAGGAAAAAGCTAAGCTATTTATTACCCTCGCCTAGTCTAACGGTAACTTAAAAGCTATTGAATACAATCCCAGGTTTTCGTACGCCTTCTGAGTTCAGGCATCAGATGTTCCATTGTAAGGACACGTTTAAAATAGCAGGGAAAAACCCCCCCGAAAAGCATGACGCGCTCTCTAATAAACACTCTTCTTCGTCCTCCGTTTCAAATCTCGCTCCTACGTACTCTATATATATCGATTATATACATTTCCGCGGCCATATTCAAGCGATAGCGTAACACCTTCCCCCTTATATAAAAGGTGTTTCCATGAAACAGCTTTTCAGTACAAAATTACAAATAATTACTACTAGTGATTATAACTACGCCTCCTCTTCCCGCACCAGCCCCACAGTAAATGAGCTACTCGGTCCACCCATTGTCCTGCAGGAAGCACGAGTTGAAGAATGATAGTTATATTACATTTTCCTTGTTTTCCTTTTTCTTTTTTTTTTTTCCTTTTTACGCTTATAAAATGAAAATTTAAAATTACATTCACACAAAACAAACCAGACATATCATGAATACAATATTATACTTGCATTAACTCTCTTAAACAGAAATATCAGGTCTTATACATGCTAACTTTAACTTATTAGTATGTACTATTTTACACTTATTAGTTCCTATTATTAATTCTACATTTAAATCGCCAAATACTCGACTAATCTTATAAGGGCCTAACCAGTTGCAATCAAACTTGGAAGTTTTCGGTTCCTTAAGTAAGTA
The DNA here is from genome assembly GCA_947577245.1 of Andrena bucephala. Classification (NCBI taxonomy): domain Eukaryota; kingdom Metazoa; phylum Arthropoda; class Insecta; order Hymenoptera; family Andrenidae; genus Andrena; species Andrena bucephala. The sequence continues at coordinate 19,557,873 of OX387718.1, read as the reverse complement.
AACATCATCGTCTACCTTAAATCCACGAGGATTACGGTTTCTATCGTAATACATTTTACTTTTCTCCTTAGCCTTATTGAGATTTTCTGCCGCTTTAGCTTGTGTGGTGGTAACCTTAGTAAACAACTCATCTAAATGCTGTACAAAAGTTCGTGATATCTGCTCCTTTGCAAATTCAGAAGGTATGAGAGCCCTAACGCCAAAAACCAATTCATGTGGTGTGAAACCTGTAGCCTCATGTACGGAGGTATTATATGAGAACATACCAAATCTAATCCAATCATCCCAATCAGCCTTTGTGCAATAATGTTTTAAGTAATCTACAAAAACACGATGTGCCCTTTCCAGCGACCCCAAAGACTGTGGATGGAAAGCAGTGGAAGTTATCCTCTGAATTTTAAAAATTCTACAGAAATTCTTCATTACTTGACTAATGAAGTTCCTTCCTTGATCAGTATGGATAGTTCGTGGGCAGCCAAATCTACTAATAAATTGTTCTGCTAAAGCAAGAGCAACGGTTACCGAATCTATGGTGGGTATCGGAATTGCATCAGAATACTTTGTTAAATTATCCTGCAATGTTAACAAATACTTATTACCCTTTTTTGTTACCGGTAAAGGCCCAACAATGTCCATTTGGACTTTTTCAAAGGCATGCTGTGGGGTATCAGTGATGCGCATTGGTTGCTTTATCCTGGTGGAATGAATTTTATTTCTCTGGCAAGTAAAACAAGATCTAACAAATTCAGTAATTTCTCTTCCCATCCCAGGCCAATAAAAATGTTCTCTAATATGATCGTAAAGTTTAGACATGCCCCTATGACCTCCAACAGCGGATTCATGACATTCCTTAATAATTTGAAGACGTCTTGATTTTGGTGGAGTTTCAATCTCACCAGTACACACCGTAATTATATACTGAGAGTCACTAAAAATCTGCTTGAACAAATTCTCCACACGATTCCACTCAGGAATGTTGAAGCTATCTAAATCTTTTGAAATGCTAAAAGCCCGAAGATTTAGAGAATCAGTAAGAGCCTTTAGAGATTTTAATGAGGATTCAACATGAACAAAATTCAAATTTTCCTGGAAGCTACCTTTGCAAAACAACAAGAAGATATAATACTTATCGTTTGGGAATGCCATAGCATCACCAACATTAACCTGATACTGTTTTATTCGTTCCATTGAAAGTTTACTTCGATCCAAAAGATCCTTGCTGGTTTGAGAAACAACATCATTATTAAGTGGTATAAAATGAACAAGGTTACCCTTGCGCATAAAAAGATGATCTTTTACACTAAGGACGGTAGGGATTGGAGAAGGATAAGTCATTCCCCTGTTTGGATTTACATTATTAACAAGAACTCTACTTTCATTAGCCTTATAACCTGTTGAACATAACTGATCTTCTACAGATTCTAATGAGGTCACTTCATTGAGGATCCCTCTTGCAGTCTTGAACGCAAAACCATCAGGCTCCACGGCCTCCGCCAGAATACCAGGCGTAACAACTTCAGGCTCATCAGCCTCTGCCACGACATCAGTCGCTAATAAACTAGGCTCCCCACACCTCTGCCACGAACCAAGATACTGCGAGCCCTGCGATGTTCCCTCAGGGGCCGAACAGAGCGCAGGCACCCTTGTCGAGCACAGATTACTTCTCACGGCTCCTGAAGCGGGTTCTCGGGGCTGAGAATTACCGTATGTCAACAGGCGACCGAGTCGATGTATCGTGCCCGACTGAGGCGATCCTCCAAAATTTTCATTCCCCACAGGCAAGGGTGATACTAATACATTCGAACTTATTCGCAAACCAGTTATGACCTCATTACACTCGGCTGCTGCCTTCCCGCGCGCCAGGAAAACAGATGCCACAACTCTCTCATTTTCAAAACATACGACTTCATCATCCACCCTGTCCACTCCGGAACCTACAATTGATGCCTTATCTGCGCAGATAAGTACCCCTTCCAGGTCCCTCGAATCAGGATTGGAATCCGTGTCAATCAATACAGGTTGTGACTGGGGATTAAGGGTCGGACTTGAATCGACAGGATTTCGTGAAAGTGCATCAGCATTAGCATTAATTTTACCAGGTTTGTACACTATGTTGTAATCGTATTCGTTTAATCTAATTCGCCATCTCATTATTTTGGATGTAGGATCCTTGGCATTATGTAACCATACTAATGGACGGTGATCTGTGACCAATGTAAACTGTTGTCCATATAAATAAGGCCGGAAATGCTCAACAGCAAATAAAACAGCCAGTAATTCTTTCTCTATGGTGGAATAATTAATCTCGGCGTCATTCAGAGTCCTAGAAGCATATGCTATAGGCAAATCCTTCCCAATCGACCCTTGACTCAAGATAGCTCCCACAGCAAAATTAGAGGCATCAGTGGTAACAAGAAATGGTTGTGAGAAGTTTGGAAATTGTAATAAAGGTTCTAAACAAATAATGTCCCTCAAAGTTTCAAAAGCAACCCGTGTTCCGAAAGTCCAATAAAATGGAATATCCTGTTTTAAAAGTCTAGTCAATGGTTTCGCGATTTTCGCCATGTTCGGAATAAACCTTCTATAATAACCCACAAGCCCCAAAAATTGCTTTACATTTTTTTTTGTTTTTGGTACGGGAAACTGTTTTACAGCTCGAATCTTATCAGGATCAGGTTTCACTCCTTCCTTTGTAATAACGTGCCCCAGATAGGATATTTCCCTCTGCAAGAAACGGCACTTCTCAGGCTGAAGGGTTAAACCCGAATTTTGCAAACGCGCCAAAAGGGTTTTTAACTTACGGGCATGTCCCTCAAGCGAATCTGAATAAATAACAATATCATCCATATAAACAAACAACTCTATGCCCTGCAATCCGGATAATACCAAATCCATTACCCTTTGAAATGTTGCTGGCGCGTTTTTGAGGCCAAAGGGCATTCGATTAAATTCGTAATGGCCATGGGGGGTAGAAAAAGCAGTTTTAGCCTTAGATGTAGGATCTATCGGAATCTGGTGAAATCCAGAAGCCAAATCTAGAGTACTAAAATACTTGGCTCCTCCTAATTGGTCTAGTATCTCGGTTATGTTAGGTAGAGGATAAGCATCACCTACAGTCTTCTCATTCAATTTCCTATAATCTATGACCATTCGCCATCGTGGCTCTCCGGAAGAGACAGATTTCTTTGGAACAATCCACACAGGAGAATTATACGGAGATGCAGATGGCTGAATTATGTTGCTATTAAGTAAAGAATTGATTTGAGTTTCTATTTCCTTTTTATGAATCTGAGGGAACCGATACTGTTTGGTATTTATGGGAATTTCATCAGTAGTAATAATAGTATGTTGAGTAGCGTTTGATGATCCCAACCTGTCTGCGGTAAGATGAAACTGATATGAGAATTCATTAATAATTTCCAGAATGCTGGTCCTCTCACCCTCACTCAAATGATTCAAATCTAACACCTTAATTAATTGAGCAAGCCTCTGAGCACGGTCCTTAGATGACTCTACGTCAGGATTTCCCGTCCGACCTGATCGAGAAGCGGGAGGCCCAATCTCAAATTCTTCTAACTCAATTGAAGGTATGGTAAGAACAACATGATCAGCAGTAGTGTTTATGGCATATAATTTTGCCAAGCCATTCCTCTGACTCACTAGAGCTTCGCCCACAAAAATACCAGGACCTGCATCAATTCTCCTAACATAACCTGACGCATTAACACTATTAGTTGGTACCGTAATCAAGACTTTAGTTCGAGGAGGTAAATCATGGGATGATGATGCACAGGGAAGGCCTCTTCCTTTTCCGAACTGTAAGGTATCCGGTAGAGTATCTCGAAACTTTAAGGTCATTTCCTGTTTTTTTAAGAACGACAATCCCAAAATTCCGGTTTCCTTAATAGGAAAATCATTATCTACTACTTGGAAGTGAACAGGGATACCATGAATTAAAACCGTAACATCACCCTGGGTGCGAATCATTCCTGAGCCAATTCCGGTAAGGTCATAAACTATATTGGTATTAATTGTAAGGTCCGAAACTAACCCTTCCCGTTTTATTAAATTCAGCTGAGAACCAGTATCTACAAGGAAACTAGCTGTTTCTTGACGGAAATAATGATTTTCAAGCTGAATAACCAGTGGCTGTACTGCATTTATTGTTTGGAAGTTGTAGCAGACACGATGGATCCGGCGCGTGCAATCAGGGGCTCGTTCTGCATTGGATCCGTCTGCGGAACCCCCTGGGAGTTTAAATGTTCTTGACTTCCGGAAGCTACGTTAACTTGAGGTTGCGCCTTTCTCCAAGTGGTACGAGCATTTTTCGCATAGCATTGCGACTCTATATGACCTGTTTTCCTGCAATTACTACATCTAACTCTATCACGATTGGGTTGATTAAATTTATTATTACGCGTAGGACAATTTACACGGAAATGGCCAAATCCGTTGCAATTGAAGCACTTGCGTTCATCTGCGTTCATAGTGAATACTCCTAATTTGTTTGCGGAAATTTTTGGATCTGTAGGCTCGTTTTTGTGTTGTAATTGATGCTCCATTTTAGAGGCTAGCTTAATAACGGTTGTTAAACTACTAATGTTATCTTTAGCAATCAACAACATGATTGTATCATTTCGTATTCCCTTTAAAAACCCAGCTATTGCTTCCTCGGTCAATAAAACTTTGATTCCCACGAGTTGTTCAGGGTTGAATTTTTCCTGCGCGGCTTCTAATCCTTGATCTAAAATTTCATGCACTCTAGTGCCGAACTCCTCAATGGTCTCGTATTCTATACGCCGTATAACTTTTAATTTATCCTGTGCATTTTTGATGTCGAAACTTTGCTCATACGCGGCTTTAATTAAATTAATCAACTCCTCCACAGTCTTGGGTTCGTTCCCATCAACTATTCTACTATAATCACGTTTCTGTATTCTATTACGTATAATGGCCAGTAAATAAAATTTATCTTCGAGTCTAACTAATGAATCCGCGAGTCTACATTGACTTATGAAATTTGTTACAGAACTCGGTTTCCCATCAAAATGTGGAATAAAATTAGCGATTAGATCAAAAGACATGCGCAAGGCAGCTCTAGGAGCCCCAGAAGATGACCCCGACGCATCTGCCGTCACCATCGTGCTACTAGACGGAACGGATCCGTCATCCGGAAGCGACATGCTGAACCTCGGGAGAGGAATAGACTGTGCAGGTACCAAGTGTAACTCATCAGTTGGAAATTCGGGAGTAGGTGCTGAAACACCACTTGCTCCCACTAAAAGATCCTCTATCCCATAAAGGTCACCACCACTCAAACCGGCGTTACTTCTTTCCTCAACTAAACTATATCTTTTCTTGAACGGTGGCATTTTTACAGATAATATTGAGTAAATTAAAAGTAAAATAACTTATAAGCTGTTGCTCCGTTCAGTACTGCAGTCCTTCTACGGATAGTCCTCCTATGCTGATCGTCGATTTCGCTGGTCCTGTGTGCCTCAATGACGCAGCAAATTCCAGCACCGTGAAGAATCGTCCGTCCGAAGTCGCCCGAAGAAGTTTCTGGAGTAGCTCAGGAAACGTTGCGTATGATAACCGGATGCATGCGATCTCAGGGATTGATTTGCACGGCCACTGAAATCGCCCTCTCTGGCATTCACCCTTGCTCTCAGGAAAACCGCGCAAAACCCGAGAGAGAGAGGCTGCACTTAATAACTTCGATTATGTCCATTTACGCGATCAAAGAATTATTAGAATAAAAGTTTATAATAATACCCGTTGCACTACTTGAATAGTCACTTATACGCACTCACGAGCCGGCGAAGTCACTCACAAAAGTGTTCAAAAGTTTTTTTTTTTAAAACTTCCCACAAATTGTTTTTCAAATCTCACAACTATTTTCAATATCCCACCGCTGTCACCAAAATTGTTACGTATTTCAGCGGGGATATTGGGAACTGGACGTGGATTGGTGCCCGTGGAGCGCTAAACCGCTCTGCTCGTTGGAGTGCGCGGGATTTGAAATGAAACAACCCAGTATTCAAGTTGAACTTCAAATATATTTAGTACTGTTCAGGAAGCTGGTTAGCAACCGAATGAATGCGGTGTTGAAGCAAGCGCTCCGAGCTCGTCGACGAAGTCGATGTCGAGATCTTCCTGATCCTCCCTTAGATCCTTGTAGTCCAATCAGCATGATGACATCCCTCAAGCTTCGTTAGTGGGCTGTCCTTCGCCCTTCCTTCATGCTTCCTCCCACTCTCGTCTGGTGATCGAGGCATGCTTCCCGATGACATGGGGGTAGTACATAGGCTACGTACAGTACATATATATCTCGCAGGTAAGTACGCGCAATCCTCGGGGTCAAGACGACGTCGCTCGGAAAAGTTTATGACTTTATGACTCCGGCCTCTTCCGGCCAGAGTTTTATCCTAACAGAACATCGGCAATTATAGAAAGGGAGGACAGAGTTTTAAATGCTTTTACGAGACGAGCCGCTGCCCGCTCGACGAAATTTGGCACGCAGATGTGCAAAGGAAAGAGCTAAGCTATTTATTACCCTCGCCTAGTCTAACGGTAACTTAAAAGCTATTGAATACAATCCCAGGTTTTTGTACGCCTTCTGAGTTCAGGCATCAGATGTTCCATTGTACGGACACGTTTAAAATAGCAGGGAAAAACCCCCCCGAAAAGCATGACGCGCTCTCTAATAAACACTCTTCTTCGTCCTCCGTTTCAAATCTCGCTCCTACATACTCTATATATATCGATTATATACATTTCCGCGGCCATATTCAAGCGATAGCGTAACAAGAGTGTTACGTATCGCTTGAACGTAGCCACAGAAATGTATATAATCGATAGTTAAATCAGGAGCGAAGTTTGAAAGTAGATGTTTGCGTATGATTAAGAAGTATTATAAAGGATGCGCAATGCGGGTGGCATTCGTGGGAAAGATCTTGAGCAGAGCTCGAAAGCAGGAAGAGGATACCTATTAACAGACCCCGAAACGAATCGCGAGTTTCTTCTAAGTCACGTAATCTCTTGAGAAGGCCTTGCCCTTTGTTAGTCTTTAGGAGTGTTGACGCTAAGGCAGTCATAAATTTCCTTCAAGGGTTGTTTTCTCGATCCTCGGAGCCGAGCCAACTTTCTCTTCCCACGTGTGCACCCCGCTGCGTAACGGAAAAGCGCGCTTCCAGCGAGTTCCCACCACCACCCGAAGACGGAGGAAAAGATGGACGTCGATTTACGGGGGCGGACGGACATCCGCGGGACAACCTACCCTTTGAATCCGGCTCATCCCTCATCCTGATTGGCCAAAGGACTGGGAGGACGCGCAAGGATGGAAGGAGCACCACGCCCGAGGAGGGAAGGAGCAACGACGGAGGACTCCGGGAAAGCAGAACGATTTTGACGCTTGAATGTACAAGTTCTCACTTAAAAAGAAATCGCTTAAATTTATTAAGAATATATATACAAGTTTTACCAGAACAAATAGTTTCATTTTTATTCATAACACCCGCGCACTCTGACGAGCAGAGCGGTTCAGCGCTCCACGGGCACCAACCCGCGTTCCGTTCTTAAAATCACTGCCAAAATACGTAACAAGAGTGTTGTGTTGCGCGATTTGTTGAAGATTTCCAAATGAAGCGCCGGTTCGTGCCCGTGGAGCGCTAACGCACTCTGCTCGCGAATATGCGCGGGAATTTCAATGTACGTATGAAACGAATGAAACACTTCTTAATAAATTCTATGTTTGGATTTTATTTGTTTGACGTTAACTGTTCAGCTAACAAGTTCGATCTGTCTTCTTACAAATTAACTCCTCGCTTGTCGCCTACGAGCGCCCTACTCCTCTAATTTTGGCGCGTTCCTCCGACTCCCTCTTCGGATCCCTTCGTCCAATCAAGACGATGTTGTCCCTGAAGCTTCGTCAGAGGGTTGTCCTTCAGCCACCTCTCCGTCCTTGGCCCTTCCTTCGCGCTTCTTCCCACTCTCGGCTGGTGGTCGAGGTACGCTTTCTGAGTACATAGCTTACATAGGCTATGTACTGTACATACATATCTAGCAGGTAGGTACACGCAACCCTCAGGGTCAAGACGAGGTCGCCCGCGCGAAAGTTATAACTTTATGACTTTCAGCTGCTCTCGAGCTGAGTTTTTACCCTAACAGGACATCGGCAATTATTGAAAGGGAGGACAGAATTTTAAATGGTTTTACGAGACGAGCAGCTGCTCGCTCGACGAAATTTGGCACGCAGATGTGGACGGAAAAGTTAAGCTATTTATTATCCTCGTCTGGCCTAACTGTAGTTTTGAAAATTACTGAATGCAACCCCAGGTTCTCGTATGCTTTCTGAGTTCAGGTATTAGCTATTAATATTCCACGAGCGCGTTTGAAAAACTGGCAGGGAAAACCCTCGAAAAGCACGACGCGCATTTCGTGTTTATGAGTCCTGACAATAAACTCCGCCTTGTCCCCCGTTTCAAACTTGCTTAAGACCTTCCAGATGTACCGTTCGCTTTGAATCTAATTATAATATATCTATCTTTCGGTACAAAAGGATTTTGAATTTCGCTCTCGCATCAAACCTTGGTATCCCTATGTCTTATGGCTAACTTCATATAATATACGCTTTCACACCAGCGGATATCGCAACACCTCCCTTGTTGCGTACCGCGCAACCTCAAGTTGGTAACAATGCGTTTCCCACTATAGGAAAGACTTGGGGGTTCGGCCGAAAGGTTGTCTGCCATGAATAGTAGTCCGAGTTTAAACCCGCCTTTTTGCCCGGCATATTTGAAGCCGCTCGTTGAGCTGGCTTTTGTCGGTTTCTCCTTAGAAACGTGAAACAACAAGTCCAAAAGAAGACTCACTCTGATCCTGACCGCACTAGCGATTACACGTTTATTTCCGAGCTCCGTTACAATTCGCGATCCATCTTTAAGTTGTTAAGAATAATTATAAAACGTTTAACCTTATAAAGAATTCAAACTAAGAGTACAATTGTAGTCGATTTATTCAAACACGGACGCGCAACTCCGAGCAGAGCGGTTCTGCGCTCCACGGGCATCAATCCAGCCCTAGCACCATCGCCGGGCCGAAGAGCTACGCAAAATTTCTGGTGACAGCGGTGGGATTCGCGGAAAGGAATTCCTGCATTGTGCCGGCTCGGGATCTGCGCAGAGCTGTGGTGCTTCCTCTTCCCCTTGGGTTTTCGCACGGTTTCCCCGAGGGCTAAGGGTAAATACCGGAGAAGGATGATTTCAGCGGCCGTGCACGCTCCCTGAAGTCACATAGCACACGTCGGCGCAAGGGATCGTCGTTGGACTGCGGTGGTCGTCGTTGGACCGGCAGCAGCAGCAGATTGCAGAGGTCGTCGTTGGACCGGCAGCAGCAGCAGATTGCAGAGGTCGTCGTTGGACCGGCAGCAGCAGCAGATTGCAGTGGTCGTCGTTGGACCGGCAGCAGCAGCAGATTGCAGAGGTCGTCGTTGGACCGGCAGCAGCAGCAGATTGCAGAGGTCGTCGTTGGACCGGCAGCAGCAGCAGATTGCAGTGGTCGTCGTTGGACCGGCAGCAGCAACAGATTCCAGAGGTCGTCGTTGGACTGCAGAGATCGTCCCCTGGACGTAGACCAACTACAGAAGCCGACGCGTCAGTTAGATAAGTCGTAGTTTTAAGATCTAAGTTACGCGGGGCAGACAACCGTTCAAATTTCTGTAAAATGCCGCCATATCGCAGAATGCTAAAAAGGTTTAAGAGGCGACACGAGCCTGGCTTGAGTTGTGGTGATTTCTTTGAAGTAGAAGATTTGGTAGCAAACCCACCTGGGGCCGAGTCTCTTCTTGAAGGGCCGCCGGTAGCCGAAATAAGAACGGTGACGGTGCAAGCTCCCATTCCGGAATTTGGGCTGCCAATTAATAGAGACGAGTTCACTCCTGCTAGCAGTGTGGGTACCTTGGACAACGCGTGTTCCCCTCCTGGAAATTCATTTATGCCATTGAAGTTAGCCGTTGATTTAGTTCCACGTTTTAATGGGACAACGTGTTCGTTAATCAAGTTCGTGACTCAGTGTAAGCTTGCTGATTCCCGGGTAAAACCAAGTGACAGGACTAATTTGCTAGCTCTAATCCGTAGTAAAATCGAGGGACACGCGGATCACTTGATCGCGAATCGCTGCGAACCGGGTACGTTGGATGATTTAATCCGTTCGTTAAAATCAGTTTTCGCGCGGTCTTTTGATGTCGATTTGGTTCAAGACGAGTTGAAAAACGTGTTTCAAAGAACTGCTGAAAGCGCTGAAATTTATGGGGCCAGGGTTAGCGAGATACTAAGCCGTGGCATAGAAGCAGCCAAGGAAAAGTTTAACGCGGAACAGCTGATAGGTATCAAAGTACTCCTGAATCAAGCAGCGGTAAATGGGTTTGTCCGTGGGTTGCAGAACCAAATCTTTAGATTGATAATTTCGAAGGATCAAATGTCTAGCCTGGAAACCGCTATAGATGTTGCGGCTCGTTTGGAGCGAGAAATCGAACGTGGGAGGCCAGTCGCGAATTCGAACCCAAAAATGGTCACTCGGGATACGGACGTATATACGATCAACTCGGACGATCGCAAGTGTTTTAGATGTAATCGACCGGGACACCTACTTGCAAATTGTCCTCAGGGTCGGGATTATCGTTTCGCCCCGTCCGGTTATGAAAGGCTCAGATGCGGGTTTTGCAGGAAGTCTGGACACGTTGAAGCACGCTGCTTTAGTAAAAATAAGGCCCGCGAATCGAATGAATCATATTGTCCTCCTGCCACGAGTTCTGGGAATCAGCAACATTTAAACATGAAGGGCGTTCCACAACCTGGCGCAGTGTTGAACAAGCCCCTAATTGCGCGCGTCAGAAATGTCGAGTCTATTACCCATTCAACGCACCCAAATCCAGTAGATCATTCGTGATGTCCTTGGCACACGGCTCTTTCAATAGGGAATCCGCACAGTTTCTTGTCGACACTGGGTCTTGGCTCAATCTGGTTAAACGGGAGGGATTAATTACTGATTTGACGATCAATACTGACATTATTTATAACCTCACCGGTATTGGCTCGGGAGTGGTTCGTACCCATGGCGAGGTCATTGTTCCAATCCATAACGTCCCCGTCCCCTTTCAAGTTGTGGACGATGAGTTCCCTATAGGAGAAACAGGAATTTTGGGAGTTTCATTCCTTGAGAAGCAGGAAGTAACGTTAACGTTCAGGGAGCACTTACCAAATAGTCTTCGATTCAGAGACGGTGAATTGTCTTCTCATGCATTCTCGAGCTTTGAGCTACCCCCACGTACAAAGATTCTAATTGCGGTGCCCACCCATAGCAAGTGTGCATCCGGGTACATGAGGGGGATGGATCTTGGTCCGGGCGTTTTCATGGGGGAGGCATTGGTAAGCCAGGAGCACGGTTTTGCAAAAGTGTATGCAATCAACACTACTGCCGATCATGTCGAACTCAGTCTACCGCCTGTAGAATTGGAGGAATTTTCCATGAAATCCCCTTCACCACGTTCCTCTCGTACCGGAGACCCCGGTGTCGATCAGTCAGTTGCTCATGCTCAACGGTTCGCCCAGCTGGTCAGGGCCCTCGATTTGAGTAGTCTCAATGAAGCCGAACGGGTTAGCGTCCTGGAATTAATCAATGAGTTCCCGTATCAATTTTACCTTCCTGGGGACAGGTTAGGTCATTCTAAAGACGGTCAACACGCTATAGTAACCACTGACGAGGCTCCCATTAATACCAAACAGTACCGGTTCCCGTTAATTCACAAAGCCGAGATTGAAAAACAAGTAGATTCTTTGCTTAATGGTAAAATAATCCAACCGTCTATGTCGCCCTTTAACTCGCCCGTGTGGATCGTCCCCAAGAAATCTGATTCGTCCGGGATACCTCGTTGGCGAATGGTTATTGACTATAGGAAGTTGAATGAGAAGACCGTTGGTGACGCTTACCCGCTCCCCAATATTACCGATATACTGGACCAGCTGGGTGGGGCAAAGTACTTTAGTACCTTAGATTTGGCCTCTGGCTTTCATCAAATCCCTGTTGATCCCGTTTCAAAGGCCAAGACCGCCTTCTCAACCCCTCATGGCCACTTTGAATTTAATCGAATGCCATTCGGGCTAAAAAAATGCTCCGGCCACTTTTCAGAGGCTAATGGATTTGATACTGTCGGGGTTACAGGGAACGGACCTTTTCGTGTATATGGACGACATCGTCGTGTATTCTGACTCTCTCGAGGAGCACGCTCGTAAATTAAGGAACCTTTTGGCGCGTTTACAGAATTCAGGGTTAACCCTTCAACCCGAAAAATGTCGATTCTTCCGACGGGAAATTGTTTATTTAGGACACATTATAACTAGTGAAGGAGTAAAGCCCGACCCCGGAAAAATCAGGGCAGTTAAGGAGTTTCCTTTGCCCAAAACAAGGAAAAATATTAAGAAATTTTTGGGGCTTATAGGTTATTATAGGAGATTTATTGGAAATATGGCAAAAATTGCGAAACCGCTGACGGCACTTTTGAAAAAGGATACTCCTTTCCGTTGGGATTCTGTTACCCAAACTGCTTTCGAGACTCTGAGAGACGTCATCTGCTCGGAACCCCTTCTATAGTTCCCTAACTCCTCGAACCCGTTCCTTGTAACCACCGACGCGTCCGATTATGCACTGGGGGCCGTCCTGAGTCAGGGAGAAATTGGGCAAGATCTTGCCGTGGCCTACGCGTCTAGAACCCTGAGTAACGCCGAAGTCAATTACTCGACGATAGAGAAGGAGTTATTGGCAGTTTTGTTCGCTGTGGATCATTTTCGGCCTTACCTGTATGGTCAACAGTTTACCTTGGTAACTGACCATCGACCGTTGGTCTGGCTGCATAACGCTAAGGATCCGAGTATAATTATAGTATAGTATATAAACCCGGAAGAGTCAATTCGAATGCCGACGCACTCTCGCGTAACCCAGTCGAGTCCATTCGCGCCCCAATTTTCCTCTCGCGATCCTTACAACTGGACGGAACGGGTGACTCGTCTTCGGGGGGCCCGCAGGAGGTGCTCGTGTGCGCACACGAGTCGCCGATCGCGGATCTCCGAGTGATGAGGGCCGTTGACAGATTCTTTGATTATGATAATGAAGTAAAGGTGGCTTCTGTTTTCTTGGCGCGCGGGAACACAGAAGCCGGGCAAAATGAGGTCGTGGATAAGTTAAAGTCAAATTCCAGTCTTCAAACATGTATTTTCTCCAGCGGTTATAATGAATACTCTCTGGCGCAGACCACCTTTCCTAAACGGGAGAAATCATCTGTTGATGAAATTAATTTAACACGCGGGGGATCACTCCAATCGAACACTAATGGCCAAAATCTACTCGGACGCTCGAGGGCAATCGGTGATTCCCAACTCCAGGAACCCGCTTCGAGCGGCGTTGGAGGAGGTCAGTGTTCGGTAAGAGCGGATTCAATGTTTGCCGATGAGGGGACATGCTCGCGGGATCTTGACTCGCTGCAGAGGCCTGGGGAGCCTAGTAGGGATCCGACTGAGGTCGTGGAAGGGGCTGACGAGCATGTTAGGAAAAATTCTGCAGTGGCCGGAGAGCCCATGAATTTAGCGACCAAGACCGCACGGGGGATCCCCAGAAATCCGACCTCAATGGATTTGTTTGATTTAAAACTTGGCAGACTTTTGATTACCAATATTTCTACGGACGAACGGAACGCTGACTTACTTCCAACTCCGACCATCTGTTACACTAGGGATTCCCTCCTTATGCGAGTAGATAACCTTGCCCACTTTCTTCCGCTTGACCTGGGGGTCACCTCCAATATCGGCAGGACACTGCTGGCACGGACTAAACTCACTGTTGAGTTGGTAAGAGGGTATCAAGTAAATGTTGGCGAAGCCATGACCATCCCAAGAAACAAGTATTATATCTTCCATTTATTTCACAAAGTTACAACGCCTCAGGAGAACACTGAACTCGGCCATATAATATCTTCTGTCAAATCGCTGAAACAACTTATGGACTCGCTGGACTTAAAATCCATTAGTCTCTCGAAAATTTGCAATAATCTGGAACCAGTTGAGTGGACCCTTGTGGAGGATATACTGAGGAGTATTCTGTGTGATCCAAAGTATATCATTACTATTTGTACGGGCGAAATTGAGGTTCCGTCAGGATCCAGAAGGTCTCAGATTATTAAAGAGTTCCATGAGTCCGTGGTAGGGGGGCATAAGGGGGCAACCAAATTGTTTAATCGTATCCGTGAGCGGTTTTATTGGGCCGGGATGAGGAAAGAAATTGCAGCCTTTACTCGTACTTGTCCAACTTGCCAAAGGAATAAGATGTATTCATCGAAAACTAAACAGCCAATGACTATCACGGACACCCCTAAGTTCGCTTTCGAAAAGATCCAAATGGACATAGTTGGACCCTTACCTCTAACTAGGAGGGGGAACAAATATTTATTAACCTTACAGGATAATCTTACAAGGTATTCGGATGCAATTCCTTTATCCACCATTGATTCAATTTCCGTTGCGACCGCTCTTGCTGAGCAATTCATCAGCCGGTTTGGTTGCCCACGTACCATTCACACCGATCAGGGATCCAATTTCACCAGTCAAGTGATGAAAGATTTCTGTAAAATTTTTAAGATACAAAGAATTACATCAACCGCCTTCCACCCACAGTCTTTAGGCTCTCTCGAACGTGCCCATAGAGTTTTTGTCGAGTATCTAAAGCATTACTGTACCAAGGTAGATTGGGATGAATGGATCAGGTTCGGTATCTTCTCATATAATTCTTCGGTGCATGAGGCCACTGGATTCACCCCTCATGAGCTCGTGTTTGGTGTCAAAGCCGTCATTCCCTCGGGTTTTGCTAACGAGCAGGTTCCCCGAACGTTCGTTCAGCACTTGGATGAATTGTTTACGAGAATTACGACAACTCAAGCTACGGCAGCGAACAAACTTGAACAGTCAAAGCAAAGGAGTAAAATTTATTATGATAGGAATAAAAACCCACGCCAGTTTAAGGTGGGTGACTTCGTTTACCTGCTGAAGGAACCGAGAACGTCGAAGTTTGATCCAAACTGGGTAGGGCCTTATCAAATTATTCGGATGTATAATGATTTAACCGCGGAACTGAAATTGGGACCCAATAAGGTCAAGATTGTACACGCGAACAAATTAAAATTAGCCTGTATTAGACCGGATTTGTCCTAAATAATGTACATAATGTAAGTAATATAGTATAAGTTAACATAGTTAGGTTAGCATGTACGGAAAGGTTAGGCTATTCCCTTCCGCGCACGACATTCCGTGTCTGTAGCGGCCTGCAGTAGCCTGCAGGGAAAGCTGTTTCATGCGAAACATATTTTTGTAAGGGGGGAGGTGTTGCGTACCGCGCAACCTCAAGTTGGTAACAATGCATTTCCCACTATAGGAAAGACTTGGGGGTTCGGCCGAAAGGTTGTCTGCCATGAATAGTAGTCCGAGTTTAAACCCGCCTTTTTGCCTGGCATATTTGAAGCCGCTCGTTGAGCTGGCTTTTGTCGGTTTCTCCTTAGAAACGTGAAACAACAAGTCCAAAAGAAGACTCACTCTGATCCTGACCGCACTAGCGATTACACGTTTATTTCCGAGCTCCGTTACAATTCGCGATCCATCTTTAAGTTGTTAAGAATAATTATAAAACGTTTAACCTTATAAAGAATTCAAACTAAGAGTACAATTTTAGTCGATTTATTCAAACACGGACGCGCAACTCCGAGCAGAGCGGTTCTGCGCTCCACGGGCATCAATCCAGCCCTAGGACCATCGCCGGGCCGAAGAGCTACGCAACACCCTCCATAGTCCATATACAAAAGTTGTTTCCAATGGAAACGACTTTTAAAAGAAAACAATCAGGGGTGGTCCACTTACATAGGAGCACTGTTAACACGGATTTAATAGCTATCCAAGCCGCATGAGGTCTCTGAAAGCAGTATTAATTCTCGGATTTTGTACTAGGTGGCACTCACAGCGTTATTCTGTGGAAAACGCTGTCTCCTCCTCCCGAGACCGGGGAACTCTCGCAGGGGGGCCAAGCTTCCCTCTTACGAAAGTTGAAGCAGAGTTTGTAGCGCCTCCTACCTATTAGGTGCGTACTAAACTGTGAATGTGTGAATCGGGACGTATGTGTATGTGTATACGTGTAATGCACCGCTTAACCTGTCCACGGATCGTCGCGCCCGCGACACGTATGCAGCAGATAGAAGGATAAACATTGAAATTGAATATTTCTTCTTTTCTTAGGAAAAGAAAATATATTCAATTTCTTTGTATATCCTTCTATCTGCTGCATACGCGTCACTGACGCGACGATCCATGGTCAGACGGCCTTAGAAAAGGTAAACCAGGGAAAGTGAGGACGCCACTTGAAGGATTTCTGGTCATTCCAAAATTTAATCTCTTAAATTTTATTTTAGAAATGACAGGGGTCCTTTGAATCACGTCCGTACTTCCTCCGATTTACCTTCTGAAAATATAAATATAATTAAAAGTATAAGTATAATAATTAGATACATAAATATATGTTAAATGATATACAAATTCTTTATTAATTTTAAATAATATTAGTCATTACAATTATTACAATAACAATGATCATATTAAATTCAACAATAATATTACAAAATTTATACAACTCCTAAAATATTTTACTTTATTTCCCAAATTGCTTCAATTCGTTGACATCAATAGAATCTGCAAAATAATTAAATTGTTTGCAAAAATTTTTTTTTTCTTTTTGTTGTTTTTACGAGGGAAAACGGCGGGAATCTTCAAAAGACGCCTAGTAGGATCCGCACTGCTTGGCAGTGTCGGATTTATACCGACTAAAACCGCTAACCCCATGCGCATACAAAACACTCATTTCCACTCCTACATGCAATATAAAAAGTCAAACACTCATGCAATATAAAAAGTCAAACACTCATGCAATATAAAAAATGAAACGCACAGGCAATATAAAAAATGAAACGCACAGGCAATATAAAAAGTCAAACACTCATGCAATATAAAAAGTCAAACACTCATGCAATATAAAAAATGAAACGCACAGGCAATATAAAAAATGAAACGCACAGGCAATATAAAAAATTAAACACACATGCAACAGTCCGACAGCCAAACATATATACATAATAAAAAACGCATTACACACTCATACTGCAATCGCATACATGCAAAAAGACTTAAAAGTAGATTCGGATAGGGTGAAGGCACCAGTAGTCGACCATGTGTCAGTAGTCGACCACTTTCAGAAAAACATGAAAAATAAGGTTGTTAGATGTGACAATCTTTTGACCAGAGTGTAGATAGAGTGCAGTTAGAGAACTGCTCTTTGTTCAAAAGATCGTCACTTCTGAAAACCTTATTTTTCATGTTTTTCTGAAAGTGGTCGACTACTGATACATGGTCGACTACTGGTGCTTTCACCCTATACAAAAGCACAATTAGAACCTTTGCTTTCAATGTGATCTGCCATACGTCAAAGCACATAATGACAAACCAGACATTGGAATCATAGGTTCTTCGGAACAATTTAGTAGCCTATTGGTGGAAGAAATACATTTCTTTAATACATGATCGACATAGTTGTCGGTCAAATACACTTTGAGATGCCCTAAAGGGCAATCGCTCAGGTTGACATCAACTGAAAGGCTTATACAAGTTTGAATTAAAATTTTGAAATTACAATGTTCCGCGAAGTTATCGAAACAGTATTTAGTTAAAACATAAACCTCTCGCATAAATTGTACTATTAAATTTTTTTGTGTTAAAAAAGCTTGGCAACACGTAGCACAAGCTTGAATAAACGGTTCTAAGTAATCTAAATTGACAGTAGTAGCATCATAATTTTGCAAAATTGACTCTATTGATTCTACAGCTACTACTGGTATTGCATTATTAGAAAGTTGAGAATTTTGATTACGAGAGGAAAATTCGAAAATTTCTTTAACATTTAACAAATTTTCACTACAATCTGCCTCGCAGTTTTGTCTTCCTGAGTTGGAAAACAATGAATTTATGAGCAATGACTTGTAGTATCCGGTAAATACTGAACAAGTCGGATTTGTATTTCTTCCACCATGTTGTCTTACCAGCGAGAAAAAATTTTCCAAAGGATCTTGGTTAAAATCTCTGGTTCTGAATCCTGCAACCCAAGATCCAGCAAATAAGATTTAAGAATTTTGAACCCTTTCAGGGTATGTATCCAATTCTGCAACGCCGGAGGATACTCTTTATCTCCCGCTTTGCGTTTGATAAATCGCATACTTTGGAATAAGTTTATACACTTATTCCAAATATCTGCGGCGTTACTTTCGTTATCCAAAATGGCCATACTATTGACACTGTCGAAAAGTGAATTTAAATTTAGAAATAATATCGCCGTATCTATTTCCGAAGCTGACATCTTTCTGGATTTACAAGCACTTTCCGTCTCAGTAGTGCTCATAAGTTCCATAAGAGATGCTACTTTACGCGAGAAGACTTGTGTACAATATTTGACACGCATCTTCTTAATTCTACTTGGAACGACATGCTGTTCCGTAATATTGACTAAAGTTCTAAAATCACCTCTACACCGATCAATGAAATAAGTATCCTCGAAGTGGGACCATTTTGCTGTTCTTTCTACACCGTCCAGAGTATAACGAAGATCCTTCGTTAACAAATTATTTCTAACACATTTTAATAAATGAGGCGGATCAAACAGTGGTACTATCTTTTGTTCATCTACCATGATGAACAACTCTATTACGCGAAAACCCGAAATCTACTAGTCCCTCTACAGTATCGGATTTGACATTATAATGAAGCCGGGGACTAAGCTTCATTTCGTCAAATAATAAGATGCAATATTTGTACCGCGAATCCTCGAAATTGTCGAGTATATTTTCGATGCTGTTGAAGACAGACTTACTAATACCGAGAGATACAATGATTTTAGTGACCAGTTTTCTTAAGGTCTCTGTACTTGGTAAGAGGAAAATATTGGAAAGGTATCGATAAACCTTTGGACTTTGCTTCAGCAATGAAAGCGCAAAAATTTTGTCATCTAAACTGTAATTTCTCTTGAACTTAGGTCGTCCCATGTTACGGACTTGTAATGCAAAAAAATCTCGCACAGTTGATGGCAGACTTTCAATGCGTTCCGCAAAGCCACGGTTTAGCAACATTTGGGCATGTTGCAAACGTTCCATATGGCGTTTACGCATTTGTCTCCTTGCTTTCATCAAGGAGACAATTACGTTATACTGCCGCACCTCTTCTGGAGAAAGGCTGGACCTCCTACTTGCCCTGAACAATTTCAGCACCGATGCTAAATAGTAAAAAGTAAAACAATTTATGCATGCAAAAAAAAACACAGCACAAATAGCAGAAGTTTAAGGGAGTTTTTAGAGGAACTGGATTTTGGATAAAACAACCTTAAGAATAGTTTCTAATATAAAACGTCACAGTACCTTTCCTTGTCCGCAATGATTGTCCAGAGGTACCAGCAACAGCATATCCAGTATCTGTAAAATTTATTGCAAATGATTAATTCGTTAACTCGAATCTGAAGGGAAGAAATCGGCCATTACAGAGGCTTCGTACGAAAATTAATAATTTGCTGATCGGAATGGCATAAAGATAGAAAAATTCAATTTGTACTACTACGCTACTATTCATTATTATTGAAAAATATCTGTTATTCTAACAGTTGAAACAAGGGAGACAGTATCGAATGTTTGTATTTTCTTACCAGTATGGACCTCCATACGTTCAGCTGCTTGCTGAACCTCCAGGCGGCCAATCCCTCCACAGGGTCCATTATTATCTGTAACACAAATTACAAATATTCATATTGTATAAACTAGTTAAATTCTAAGTTTAAAAAAAACAAACACATGCATTCTAAATTTTATAATAAGTATATATTTGTATTTCCTTACCAATATGTACATCCAACGGTTCCCTTACTTCCGGTACCTCCTGATGGTCAACTGCATGCTGTGGCAAGCAGCTTACATCAATTGGTGGTACAAAAAATTAAAATAGTTTTTAGTAAAGTAAATTATATGTAAACCATACAAATGATTCTAGAGGTGAAAATAAGACGAAAATCAAGAATAACGATTTCGCGTTTGAGCCTCTATTTTTGCAGTAATAATGGGTTAAATTTAAATTTCTGTCTCCTAAACTAATAGTCGGAGGACTCTGGGCTTTTGTAATTACATTGTCGACTAGCAATAGAACAAAAAAGTATTCATACATTTTTCTGTATCTCTTAGGGTTTAACATTTATAAAGCTTTTAAAATCCGAGATGTCAGTAAGGAAGGAATCTCGAATATTATAAACTTTATAAATGTTAAACCCTAAGAGATACAGAAAAATGTATGAATACTTTTTTGTTCTATTGCTAGTCGATAATGTAACTATAAAAGCGCAGTGTCCTCCGACTATTAGTTCAGGAGATAGAAATTTAACTTTAAACCATTATTACTGCAAAATGAAGGCCCAAACGCGAAATCGTTATTCTTGATTTTCGTCTTATTTTCACCTGTAGAATCACCCCTTACAATATTTTCAGCACGTTTTAAGAAACGTACACCCTATATATTAAACATACCTGGAAGTTGAAGCGTTGGAACAGCAGTCTTACAAAGCTTCCTTTGTAATTTGTAGATGCCTAAGAAGTGCGCATCGCAGATCTTCCTGTTGCGAAGAGATTGGTGCATTAACAATGGATTGCCGCAAGCAGCAATCCATTTTAAGCACCTCTCTCGGCCTTTAACGATATCGGGAAATGCCCTCAGTAGTTTATTTCCCGATTCGCAACCTTTCACTTCGCACCTCTTAGGCCCGGACATAATCTGAAACTCAAATTGAAGCAATTAATAAAAAAACTTACAGTATCTCAAAGACGCTATATTACAAAAAATACTTAGCTTATGTGATGCCTGATCCACGTGGGTTATACTTCCTCGTGTCTGCGCCAAATTGCGCCAAACAATTGAAAATGACGACGGTCGTCATGGTAACATTTCACCAACGTCGAAAGGTTGTGTGTCGTGCTCACTGATACACCTAGGTATGTGTGTGTGATGTACCTAGCGCCTCCTACCTACTTGGTGCTAACTAAACAGGAACTTCGGCCAAACAATGACGGCTTGGCCCCCCTGCTGACGACTAAATTCCGATGGTATTATGGCTTTTGTGCCGAAAATAAGCTCGTGAGGGGAGAAACCTGTAGCTTCATGCACAGAAGTATTATATGAGAAGATTCCGAAACGTATCCAATCGTCCCAATCAGTTTTTCCACAATAATGTTTTAAATAATCTACGAAAACGCGATGTGCCCGTTCAAGAGAGCCCAATGATTGAGGATGGAATGCCGTTGACGTAATTCGCTGAATTTTAAATATTTTGCAAAAATTACTCATTACCTTACTAACAAAGTTACTTCCTTGATCAGTTTGAATAACCCTGGGACATCCGAACCTACTCACAAACTGTTCCGCAAGAGCAAATGCAACAGCAATGGAATCTATGGTCGCCAAAGGAATAGCATCAGAATATTTCGTCAAATTGTCTTGAAGAGTCAACAAATACCGATTTCTCTTATTTGTCACAGGTAACGGTCCCACTATGTCCATTTGTACTTTCTCAAAAGCTCTCTGAGGGGTATCTGTTATGCGCATTGGCTGTTTGGTCTTAGCGAAAAGAATCTTATTTCTTTGACAACTGGAGCAAGAGCGGACAAAAGCTGTGATTTCCTGCTCCATTTTCAACCAATAGAAGTCTTCCCTTATTCGTTTGAACAATTTGGTCATACCTTGATGACCACCAACAACAGACTCATGATATTCCCGAATAATCGAAGGTCTTCTTGATATAGGAGGAAAAACGATTTCACCTGTGCAAATCGTAATGTTATATCGTGAGTTATTAAATGTTTGTTTTAAAAGATGTTCGAAAGAATTCCACTCAATAGGGTCAATATTATTATCACTTTTAGATAAACTAATGGACGATACATTTAAGGATTCCAATAGATTTTTAAGAGATGACAATGAAGATGCGAGATGTCTAAAGTCCTGTTGTTCAGCAGAGCTTACTTTTGAAAATAAATGGAAAATGTGTTGAGTTCCACCAGGGAAAACCATTGCCTCACCCACATGAACATTGTATGATTGTATTCGACTAACAGAAAACTTTCCTCGCGTTAGCAAATCATTACTGACCGATGAAGAGATTTGACAATCAGTAGAAAAAAAATGAAGAAGATTATCTCTACGCATGTAAAGGTGATCTTTAGAATAAATGATATTAGGAAACGGAGAGGGATGGAGTGCTTGTGTGGGTGGAGTTGAATTTGTCAACAAAACTTTAATCTTATCAACGGTATGCGAGTCGTTTTCCGAGATTGTTTCCACGGAGGATCGTGTCCGTGCTTTAAGTAACCCTATCATGAATGAGACAGGTTTTTCAGTCTCCACCACAAATAAAACCTCATCCGGGTCTCGAAACTGCTCACAGCCAGCACCACGGAATGAGTCCGGAACCTGGATCAACCGTTGAACCTCCGTCTCGACCTTGGTACCGGGTCCCAAGATGCCGATCCGAAGCGGGGTGCCTTCAAAGTCGGCCTTTCCGATAACCAACGGATTCAGCAGAGCAAGGGTACCCTGAGACACGGGGACAGCCTCTAACGATGCCTGAAGCGAGGTGCCTTCAAAGTCGTCCTTTCCGATAACCAACCGACTACCGAGTCGGGGCGCATCCCCCATATCTCTTTAGAGCGATCCTCCTTTTACTACATTATCATTAGAATTACTATAAGACTCTCCTTCAAGGATTGATTTGTTTGAGGGGATTGATTCCTCCTCATCTTCTGTAAAATATTCGTCACTATCCATGGAGTCCAAATCTGAATGACTTGTTTTATTATCAATCTCGTCGTGCTCATTAAAACATCCTTTATTTACAAGAAAAATTCTAGCTACTAATTTTTGATTCTCATTTTCAGCAAAACTGTCAATGTCAATATCCTCGACCTCCTTAGAGATTGCAAGTGGCGAATCGTCGGCGCCTACGACAACCCCTTGCAAACGCTTTGGAGGGGAGGCTTCCGTACTTTCAGTCTCGGTATGAATAGTCAAACTTTTGGATGGAAAAGGAAGGATATTTTGAGAATCGACAAGAACAGGTGGATTCCGGGATAATGCATCTGCATTAGAATTTATCTTACCAGGTTTGTATATCACCTCATAATCGTACTCATTTAGTCTAATGCGCCATCTCATGAGACGGGAAGTGGGATCTTTTACGTTATGTAACCAAATAAGCGGTCGATGATCAGTAACTAAAATGACTTTTTGACCATACAAATACGGTCGAAAATGTTCGATCGCAAATAAAGCTGCCAATAATTCTTTTTCAATGGTTGAATAATTACTTTCAGCGTTATTAAGGGTCCGAGATGCATACGCAATTGGAAGATCTTTTCCGATCTGACCTTGACTCAATACGGCTCCTACTGCATAGTTAGAAGCATCAGTTGTTACGAGGAATGGCTGTTGAAAATTAGGAAATTGGAGCAACGGCTCTGAACATATAATATCGCGTAAACTTTCGAAAGTGAATTGGACATCTTTACTCCAGACAAAAGGTACTTCTGCCTTTAATAATCGTGTCAGAGGTTTAGCAATTTTTGCCATATGAGGGATAAAACGTCGATAATCTTCCTGGTTTTTGGAATAGGAAATGACTTCACAGCCATGATCTTCCCAGGGTCTGGTTTCACCCCCTCGGCAGAGATAACGTGACCCAAATAAGCAACTTCTCGTCGCAAGAATCGACATTTCTCAGGTTGTAACGTCAAACCGGCATTTTGTAACCGAGCCAAGAGAGTTCTCAGTATCCGAGAATGCTCTTCTAATGAATCAGCATATATGACGATGTCGTCCATATGTACAAAAAGCTCGACTCCCTGTAAACCAATCAAAACCAAGTCCGAAAGGTGGCTGGAGCATTTTTGAGACCGAAGGGCATCTTATTAAATTCATAGTGCCCATTAATGGTTGAGAAAGCAGTCTTAGATTTAGAGTCGGAATGTACGGGAACCTGATGGAAGCCAGAAGCAAGATCGAGGGTGCTAAAATACTTAGCAGCCCCTTCAATTCGTCCTCGATACGGTCAACGTCGAAGAATTGTTCAAAAAAAGTTTTGAGCAAAATGATAAGCTCATCTAGGGTATTCAGGGTTTTAGAATTTCTCATTAACGATTTCGCATGACTTCCGATTTTAGACTTAACTACCGTTAGAAGGTTTCCGCGATCTGTTGGTCTGATTTTGGAATCGATATCTCGACATTCTTGAATGAATGCTGTTAGAGAATAAGGTGTCCCATCAAAACGGGGAATCAATTCCATCGCGATCTTTAATGGCATATAGTTCGACTGACTGATACTTGGCAAGCTAACAAGATTAGCCGTACTGGAACAAGGCAGTTCTTCAGTTTGCAAAACAGGTACTGGAGTACTAGCGCGTAAAAGGCTCGAGGGATTTCTATCGGAAAATCCTCAGTTTCAAAGTCTTGGATACTCTCCGAATTTATTTGTTGACTCCAGCGTTTCCTCATAGCGTTCCGGCTACGCCACATTTTGATAAAATAAGCTAACTTACGATTTAAATAAACTATCGACCCTACCTTGAATCTAATCGAAAACACATCAACCAATAAATATACGCCTTACGTTAGTTGTCGATTGTTCTTTACGTCTCACACGTTGTTTCCAGGTAAATTCGCCCAATCTGCTTGCCCCATTTTGTGTTGAATGAAGACGTTGTAGCCCTTGTTGACACAGCTCGTAGTTTGTCCACGCAGTTCCTCGTTGTCCTTGAGATGCTCCAAAAATGCTCGTCTTCGCTCCGTTATTGAGAAATGATGTGTGCGAAATTCAACGGATAATTCCGATTGAATTTGTACATGTGGTTCCAGGGAATTTTCACACGGCCACTGAAAACCACCCACCTCTGGCATTCGCCCTTTGCTCGCGGGGAAACCGTGAAAAACCCTTGAAAGAGAGGATGTACTTATTCACACACTTTTTAGAATTAATATCTATTCATATAGTACGTCTATTCCAAATTCAGCGTCTTTTTCGCGCACAGTATATATATATATTAAATTTAAATTAGCGTCCAATCGCACTATTAGTCTCTATTATCACCAATGATGCACTCGCGAGCCGGCAAAGTTAATTGGCTAAAAAGTCTTTCAATTTCTTTTGAAAATCCCAACGCTGTCACCAATTTTGTTGCGCGATTTGTTGAAGATTTCCCAATGAAGCGCCGGTTCGTGCCCGTGGAGCGCTAACGCACTCTGCTCGCGAATATGCGCGGGAATTTCAATGTACGTATGAAACGAATGAAACACTTCTGAATAAATTCTATGTTTGGATTTTATTTGTTTGACGTTAACTGTTCAGCTAACAAGTTCGATCTGTCTTCTTACAAATTAACTTCTCGCTTGTCGCCTACGAGCGCCCTACTCCTCTAATTTTGGCGCGTTCCTCCGACTCCCTCTTCGGATCCCTTCGTCCAATCAAGACGATTTTGTCCCTGAAGCTTCGTCAGAGGATTGTCCTTCAGCCACCTCTCCGTCCTTGGCCCTTCCTTCGCGCTTCTTCCCACTCTCGGCTGGTGGTCGAGGTACGCTTTCTGAGTACATAGCTTACATAGGCTATGTACTGTACATACATATCTAGCAGGTAGGTACGCGCAACCCTCAGGGTCAAGACGACGTCGCCCGCGCGAAAGTTATAACTTTATGACTTTCAGCTGCTCTCGAGCTGGGTTTTTACCCTAACAGGACATCGGCAATTATTGAAAGGGAAGACAGAGTTTTAAATGGTTTTACGAGACGAGCAGCTGCTCGCTCGACGAAATTTGGCACGCAGATGTGGAAGCAAAAGTTAAGCTATTTATTATCCTCGCCTGGCCTAACTGTAGTTTTGAAAATTACTGAATGCAACCCCAGGTTCTCGTACGCTTTCTGAGTTCAGGTATTAGCTATTAATATTCCACGAGCGCGTTTGAAAAACTGGCAGGGAAAACCCTCGAAAAGCACAACGCGCTCTTCGTGTCTATGAGTCCTGACAATAAACTCCGCCTTGTCCCCCGTTTCAAACTTGCTTAAGACCTTCCAGATGTACCGTTCACTTTGAATCTAATTATAATATATCTATCTTTCGGTACAAAAGGATTTTGAATTTCGCTCTCGCATCAAACCTTGGTATCCCTATGTCTTATGGCTAACTTCATATAATATACGCTTTCACACCAGCGGATATCGCATATTACGTATTTCAGCGGGGATATTGGGAACTGGACGTGGATTGGTGCCCGTGGAGCGCTAAACCGCTCTGCTCGTTGGAGTGCGCGGGATTTTAAATGAAACAACCCAGAATTCAAGTTGAACTTCAAATATATTTAGTTCTGTTCAGGAAGCCGGTTAGCAACAGAATGAATGCGGTGTTGAAGCAAGCGCTCCGAGCTCGTCGACGAAGTCGATGTCGAGATCTTCCTGATCCTCCCTTAGATCCTTGTAGTCCAATCAGCATGATGACATCCCTCAAGCTTCGTTAGTGGGCTGTCCTTCGCCCTTCCTTCATGCTTCCTCCCACTCTCGTCTGGTGATCGAGGCACGCTTCCTGATGACATGGGGGTAGTACATAGGCTACGTACAGTACATACATATCTCGCAGGTAAGTACGCGCAACCCTCAGGGTCAAGACGACGTCGCTCGGAAAAGTTTATGACTTTATGACTCCGGCCTCTTCCGGCCAGAGTTTTATCCTAACAGAACATCGGCAATTATAGAAAGGGAGGACAGAGTTTTAAATGCTTTTACGAGACGAGCCGCTGCCCGCTCGACGAAATTTGGCACGCAGATGTGCAAAGGAAAAAGCTAAGCTATTTATTACCCTCGCCTAGTCTAACGGTAACTTAAAAGCTATTGAATACAATCCCAGGTTTTCGTACGCCTTCTGAGTTCAGGCATCAGATGTTCCATTGTAAGGACACGTTTAAAATAGCAGGGAAAAACCCCCCCGAAAAGCATGACGCGCTCTCTAATAAACACTCTTCTTCGTCCTCCGTTTCAAATCTCGCTCCTACGTACTCTATATATATCGATTATATACATTTCCGCGGCCATATTCAAGCGATAGCGTAACACCTTCCCCCTTATATAAAAGGTGTTTCCATGAAACAGCTTTTCAGTACAAAATTACAAATAATTACTACTAGTGATTATAACTACGCCTCCTCTTCCCGCACCAGCCCCACAGTAAATGAGCTACTCGGTCCACCCATTGTCCTGCAGGAAGCACGAGTTGAAGAATGATAGTTATATTACATTTTCCTTGTTTTCCTTTTTTTTTTTTTCTTTTTACGCTTATAGAATGAAAATTTAAAATTACATTCACACAAAACAAACCAGACATATCATGAATACAATATTATACTTGCATTAACTCTCTTAAACAGAAATATCAGGTCTTATACATGCTAACTTTAACTTATTAGTATGTACTATTTTACACTTATTAGTTCCTATTATTAATTCTACATTTAAATCGCCAAATACTCGACTAATCTTATAAGGGCCTAACCAGTTGCAATCAAACTTGGAAGTTTTCGGTTCCTTAAGTAAGTAAACATTATCGTCTACCTTAAATCCACGAGGATTACGGTTTCTATCGTAATACATTTTACTTTTCTCCTTAGCCTTATTGAGATTTTCTGCCGCTTTAGCTTGTGTGGTGGTAACCTTAGTAAACAACTCATCTAAATGCTGTACAAAAGTTCGTGATATCTGCTCCTTTGCAAATTCAGAAGGTATGAGAGCCCTAACGCCAAAAACCAATTCATGTGGTGTGAAACCTGTAGCCTCATGTACGGAGGTATTATATGAGAACATACCAAATCTAATCCAATCATCCCAATCAGCCTTTGTGCAATAATGTTTTAAGTAATCTACAAAAACACGATGTGCCCTTTCCAGCGACCCCAAAGACTGTGGATGGAAAGCAGTGGAAGTTATCCTCTGAATTTTAAAAATTCTACAGAAATTCTTCATTACTTGACTAATGAAGTTCCTTCCTTGATCAGTATGGATAGTTCGTGGGCAGCCAAATCTACTAATAAATTGTTCTGCTAAAGCAAGAGCAACGGTTACCGAATCTATGGTGGGTATCGGAATTGCATCAGAATACTTTGTTAAATTATCCTGCAATGTTAACAAATACTTATTACCCTTTTTTGTTACCGGTAAAGGCCCAACAATGTCCATTTGGACTTTTTCAAAGGCATTCTATGGGGTATCAGTGATGCGCATTGGTTGCTTTATCCTGGTGGAATGAATTTTATTTCTCTGGCAAGTAAAACAAGATCTAACAAATTCAGTAATTTCTCTTCCCATCCCAGGCCAATAAAAATGTTCTCTAATATGATCGTAAAGTTTAGACATGCCCCTATGACCTCCAACAGCGGATTCATGACCCTCCTTAATAATTTGAAGACGTCTTGATTTTGGTGGAGTTTCAATCTCACCAGTACACACCGTAATTATATACTGAGAGTCACTAAAAATCTGCTTGAACAAATTCTCCACACGATTCCACTCAGGAATGTTGAAGCTATCTAAATCTTTTGAAATGCTAAAAGCCCGAAGATTTAGAGAATCAGTAAGAGCCTTTAGAGATTTTAATGAGGATTCAACATGAACAAAATTCAAATTTTCCTGGAAGCTACCTTTGCAAAACAACAAGAAGATATAATACTTATCGTTTGGGAATGCCATAGCATCACCAACATTAACCTGATACTGTTTTATTCGTTCCATTGAAAGTTTACTTCGATCCAAAAGATCCTTGCTGGTTTGAGAAACAACATCATCATTAAGTGGTATAAAATGAACAAGGTTACCCTTGCGCATAAAAAGATGATCTTTTACACTAAGGACGGTAGGGATTGGAGAAGGATAAGTCATTCCCCTGTTTGGATTTACATTATTAACAAGAACTCTACTTTCATTAGCCTTATAACCTGTTGAACATAACTGATCTTCTACAGATTCTAATGAGGTCACTTCATTGAGGATCCCTCTTGCAGTCTTGAACGCAAAACCATCAGGCTCCACGGCCTCTGCCACAATACCAGGCGTAACAACTTCAGGCTCATCAGCCTCTGCCACGACATCAGTCGCTAATAAACTAGGCTCCCCACACCTCTGCCACGAACCAAGATACTGCGAGCCCTGCGATGTTCCCTCAGGGGCCGAACAGAGCGCAGGCACCCTTGTCGAGCACAGATTACTTCTCACGGCTCCTGAAGCGGGTTCTCGGGGCTGAGAATTACCGTATGTCAACAGGCGACCGAGTCGATGTATCGTGCCCGACTGAGGCGATCCTCCAAAATTTTCATTCCCCACAGGCAAGGGTGATACTAATACATTCGAACTTATTCGCAAACCAGTTATGACCTCATTACACTCGGCTGCTGCCTTCCCGCGCGCCAGGAAAACAGATGCCACAACTCTCTCATTTTCAAAACATACGACTTCATCATCCACCCTGTCCACTCCGGAACCTACAATTGATGCCTTATCTGCGCAGATAAGTACCCTTTCCAGGTCCCTCGAATCAGGATTGGAATCCGTGTCAATCAATACAGGTTGTGACTGGGGATTAAGGGTCGGACTTGAATCGACAGGATTTCGTGAAAGTGCATCAGCATTAGCATTAATTTTACCAGGTTTGTACACTATGTTGTAATCGTATTCATTTAATCTAATTCGCCATCTCATTATTTTGGATGTAGGATCCTTGGCATTATGTAACCATACTAATGGACGGTGATCTGTGACCAATGTAAACTGTTGTCCATATAAATAAGGCCGGAAATGCTCAACAGCAAATAAAACAGCCAGTAATTCTTTCTCTATGGTGGAATAATTAATCTCGGCGTCATTCAGAGTCCTAGAAGCATATGCTATAGGCAAATCCTTCCCAATCGACCCTTGACTCAAGATAGCTCCCACAGCAAAATTAGAGGCATCAGTGGTAACAAGAAATGGTTGTGAGAAGTTTGGAAATTGTAATAAAGGTTCTAAACAAATAATGTCCCTCAAAGTTTCAAAAGCAACCCGTGTTCCGAAAGTCCAATAAAATGGAATATCCTGTTTTAAAAGTCTAGTCAATGGTTTCGCGATTTTCGCCATGTTCGGAATAAACCTTCTATAATAACCCACAAGCCCCAAAAATTGCTTTACATTTTTTTTTGTTTTTGGTACGGGAAACTGTTTTACAGCTCGAATCTTATCAGGATCAGGTTTCACTCCTTCCTTTGTAATAACGTGCCCCAGATAGGATATTTCCCTCTGCAAGAAACGGCACTTCTCAGGCTGAAGGGTTAAACCCGAATTTTGCAAACGCGCCAAAAGGGTTTTTAACTTACGGGCATGTCCCTCAAGCGAATCTGAATAAATAACAATATCATCCATATAAACAAACAACTCTATGCCCTGCAATCCGGATAATACCAAATCCATTACCCTTTGAAATGTTGCTGGCGCGTTTTTGAGGCCAAAGGGCATTCGATTAAATTCGTAATGGCCATGGGGGGTAGAAAAAGCAGTTTTAGCCTTAGATGTAGGATCTATCGGAATCTGGTGAAATCCAGAAGCCAAATCTAGAGTACTAAAATACTTGGCTCCTCCTAATTGGTCTAGTATCTCGGTTATGTTAGGTAGAGGATAAGCATCACCTACAGTCTTCTCATTCAATTTCCTATAATCTATGACCATTCGCCATCGTGGCTCTCCGGAAGAGACAGATTTCTTTGGAACAATCCACACAGGAGAATTATACGGAGATGCAGATGGCTGAATTATGTTGCTATTAAGTAAAGAATTGATTTGAGTTTCTATTTCCTTTTTATGAATCTGAGGGAACCGATACTGTTTGGTATTTATGGGAATTTCATCAGTAGTAATAATAGTATGTTGAGTAGCGTTTGATGATCCCAACCTGTCTGCGGTAAGATGAAACTGATATGAGAATTCATTAATAATTTCCAGAATGCTGGTCCTCTCACCCTCACTCAAATGATTCAAATCTAACACCTTAATTAATTGAGCAAGCCTCTGAGCACGGTCCTTAGATGACTCTACGTCAGGATTTCCCGTCCGACCTGATCGAGAAGCGGGAGGCCCAATCTCAAATTCTTCTAACTCAATTGAAGGTATGGTAAGAACAACATGATCAGCAGTAGTGTTTATGGCATATAATTTTGCCAAGCCATTCCTCTGACTCACTAGAGCTTCGCCCACAAAAATACCAGGACCTGCATCAATTCTCCTAACATAACCTGACGCATTAACACTATTAGTTGGTACCGTAATCAAGACTTTAGTTCGAGGAGGTAAATCATGGGATGATGATGCACAGGGAAGGCCTCTTCCTTTTCCGAACTGTAAGGTATCCGGTAGAGTATCTCGAAACTTTAAGGTCATTTCCTGTTTTTTTAAGAACGACAATCCCAAAATTCCGGTTTCCTTAATAGGAAAATCATTATCTACTACTTGGAAGTGAACAGGGATACCATGAATTAAAACCGTAACATCACCCTGGGTGCGAATCATTCCTGAGCCAATTCCGGTAAGGTCATAAACTATATTGGTATTAATTGTAAGGTCCGAAACTAACCCTTCCCGTTTTATTAAATTCAGTTGAGAACCAGTATCTACAAGGAAACTAGCTGTTTCTTGACGGAAATAATGATTTTCAAGCTGAATAACCAGTGGCTGTACTGCATTTATTGTTTGGAAGTTGTAGCAGACACGATGGATCCGGCGCGTGCAATCAGGGGCTCGTTCTGCATTGGATCCGTCTGCGGAACCCCCTTGGAGTTTAAATGTTCTTGACTTCCGGAAGCTACGTTAACTTGAGGTTGCGCCTTTCTCCAAGTGGTACGAGCATTTTTCGCATAGCATTGCGACTCTATATGACCTGTTTTCCTGCAATTACTACATCTAACTCTATCACGATTGGGTTGATTAAATTTATTATTACGCGTAGGACAATTTACACGGAAATGGCCAAATCCGTTGCAATTGAAGCACTTGCGTTCATCTGCGTTCATAGTGAATACTCCTAATTTGTTTGCGGAAATTTTTGGATCTGTAGGCTCGTTTTTGTGTTGTAATTGATGCTCCGTTTTAGAGGCTAGCTTAATAACGGTTGTTAAACTACTAATGTTATCTTTAGCAATCAACAACATGATTGTATCATTTCGTATTCCCTTTAAAAACCCAGCTATTGCTTCCTCGGTCAATAAAACTTTGATTCCCACGAGTTGTTCAGGGTTGAATTTTTCCTGCGCGGCTTCTAATCCTTGATCTAAAATTTCATGCACTCTAGTGCCGAACTCCTCAATGGTCTCGTATTCTATACGCCGTATAGCTTTTAATTTATCCTGTGCATTTTTGATGTCGAAACTTTGCTCATACGCGGCTTTAATTAAATTAATCAACTCCTCCACAGTCTTGGGTTCGTTCCCATCAACTATTCTACTATAATCACGTTTCTGTATTCTATTACGTATAATGGCCAGTAAATAAAATTTATCTTCGAGTCTAACTAATGAATCCGCGAGTCTACATTGACTTATGAAATTTGTTACAGAACTCGGTTTCCCATCAAAATGTGGAATAAAATTAGCGATTAGATCAAAAGACATGCGCAAGGCAGCTCTAGGAGCCCCAGAAAATGACCCCGACGCATCTGCCGTCACCATCGTGCTACTAGACGGAACGGATCCGTCATCCGGAAGCGACATACTGAACCTCGGGAGAGGAATAGACTGTGCAGGTACCAAGTGTAACTCATCAGTTGGAAATTCGGGAGTAGGTGCTGAAACACCACTTGCTCCCACTAAAAGATCCTCTATCCCATAAAGGTCACCACCACTCAAACCGGCGTTACTTCTTTCCTCAACTAAACTATATCTTTTCTTAAACGGTGGCATTTTTACAGATAATATTGAGTAAATTAAAAGTAAAATAACTTATAAGCTGTTGCTCCGTTCAGTACTGCAGTCCTTCTACGGATAGTCCTCCTATGCTGATCGTCGATTTCGCTGGTCCTGTGTGCCTCAATGACGCAGCAAATTCCAGCACCGTGAAGAATCGTCCGTCCGAAGTCGCCCGAAGAAGTTTCTGGAGTAGCTCAGGAAACGTTGCGTATGATAACCGGATGCATGCGATCTCAGGGATTGATTTGCACGGCCACTGAAATCGCCCTCTCTGGCATTCACCCTTGCTCTCAGGAAAACCGCGCAAAACCCGAGAGAGAGAGGCTGCACTTAATAACTTCGATTATGTCCATTTACGCGATCAAAGAATTATTAGAATAAAAGTTTATAATAATACCCGTTGCACTACTTGAATAGTCACTTATACGCACTCACGAGCCGGCGAAGTCACTCACAAAAGTGTTCAAAAGTTTTTTTTTTTTAAAACTTCCCACAAATTGTTTTTCAAATCTCACAATTATTTTCAATATCCCACCGCTGTCACCAAAATTGTTACGTATTTCAGCGGGGATATTGGGAACTGGACGTGGATTGGTGCCCGTGGAGCGCTAAACCGCTCTGCTCGTTGGAGTGCGCGGGATTTTAAATGAAACAACCCAGAATTCAAGTTGAACTTCAAATATATTTAGTTCTGTTCAGGAAGCCGGTTAGCAACAGAATGAATGCGGTGTTGAAGCAAGCGCTCCGAGCTCGTCGACGAAGTCGATGTCGAGATCTTCCTGATCCTCCCTTAGATCCTTGTAGTCCAATCAGCATGATGACATCCCTCAAGCTTCGTTAGTGGGCTGTCCTTCGCCCTTCCTTCATGCTTCCTCCCACTCTCGTCTGGTGATCGAGGCACGCTTTCTGAGTACATAGCTTACATAGGCTATGTACTGTACATACATATCTAGCAGGTAGGTACGCGCAACCCTCAGGGTCAAGACGACGTCGCCCGCGCGAAAGTTATAACTTTATGACTTTCAGCTGCTCTCGAGCTGGGTTTTTACCCTAACAGGACATCGGCAATTATTGAAAGGGAAGACAGAGTTTTAAATGGTTTTACGAGACGAGCAGCTGCTCGCTCGACGAAATTTGGCACGCAGATGTGGAAGCAAAAGTTAAGCTATTTATTATCCTCGCCTGGCCTAACTGTAGTTTTGAAAATTACTGAATGCAACCCCAGGTTCTCGTACGCTTTCTGAGTTCAGGTATTAGCTATTAATATTCCACGAGCGCGTTTGAAAAACTGGCAGGGAAAACCCTCGAAAAGCACAACGCGCTCTTCGTGTCTATGAGTCCTGACAATAAACTCCGCCTTGTCCCCCGTTTCAAACTTGCTTAAGACCTTCCAGATGTACCGTTCACTTTGAATCTAATTATAATATATCTATCTTTCGGTACAAAAGGATTTTGAATTTCGCTCTCGCATCAAACCTTGGTATCCCTATGTCTTATGGCTAACTTCATATAATATACGCTTTCACACCAGCGGATATCGCATATTACGTATTTCAGCGGGGATATTGGGAACTGGACGTGGATTGGTGCCCGTGGAGCGCTAAACCGCTCTGCTCGTTGGAGTGCGCGGGATTTTAAATGAAACAACCCAGAATTCAAGTTGAACTTCAAATATATTTAGTTCTGTTCAGGAAGCCGGTTAGCAACAGAATGAATGCGGTGTTGAAGCAAGCGCTCCGAGCTCGTCGACGAAGTCGATGTCGAGATCTTCCTGATCCTCCCTTAGATCCTTGTAGTCCAATCAGCATGATGACATCCCTCAAGCTTCGTTAGTGGGCTGTCCTTCGCCCTTCCTTCATGCTTCCTCCCACTCTCGTCTGGTGATCGAGGCACGCTTCCTGATGACATGGGGGTAGTACATAGGCTACGTACAGTACATACATATCTCGCAGGTAAGTACGCGCAACCCTCAGGGTCAAGACGACGTCGCTCGGAAAAGTTTATGACTTTATGACTCCGGCCTCTTCCGGCCAGAGTTTTATCCTAACAGAACATCGGCAATTATAGAAAGGGAGGACAGAGTTTTAAATGCTTTTACGAGACGAGCCGCTGCCCGCTCGACGAAATTTGGCACGCAGATGTGCAAAGGAAAAAGCTAAGCTATTTATTACCCTCGCCTAGTCTAACGGTAACTTAAAAGCTATTGAATACAATCCCAGGTTTTCGTACGCCTTCTGAGTTCAGGCATCAGATGTTCCATTGTAAGGACACGTTTAAAATAGCAGGGAAAAACCCCCCCGAAAAGCATGACGCGCTCTCTAATAAACACTCTTCTTCGTCCTCCGTTTCAAATCTCGCTCCTACGTACTCTATATATATCGATTATATACATTTCCGCGGCCATATTCAAGCGATAGCGTAACACGCAACAGTTGCGACTCCCGTCTAGCGGCGCGTAGTATAAACTCCAGAAGCGCGAAGTTCGAATCGAATCACACGAATGTAATAGGAAAGGGAGACAAAGTGAAGTTCGCACAAGTCCGAGGGGTTTGAAAATAGTTAGAGATCCTTTAATGAGAGAACTTCAAGATTATAAACTAATCGATATCCGCTTGGCAACGGGTGTTTGAATAAATGAACTTCTCCTTCTTTCCTTCTCCTAGGTGTGTAATTGCAGCGCCATGTAGTTAAACGCTTGTTTTTGCGAATATCGACGACTGA
Organism: Andrena bucephala; assembly: GCA_947577245.1. Classification (NCBI taxonomy): domain Eukaryota; kingdom Metazoa; phylum Arthropoda; class Insecta; order Hymenoptera; family Andrenidae; genus Andrena; species Andrena bucephala. Next base: position 19,521,990 of record OX387718.1, on the reverse strand, counting down.
AAGGAATCGGATCGACGAATAAGAATTTAGCTAGTTAATTAAGACATTTGTGATTGGCTCTTAGAATCGTAGACATTTTGTAATTAACAAAAGGTGTACAAAAAACCACCGGAGTCCGCCGGAGTCCGGCAAAGCTGACTTTTTACGGAGCCGGGAGTGTACCGTAGTGACGTCAAAGCATGTGACGTCACATTCGTTTCGCGTTTACGCCACGAGCTGGCTTCGCGCTGGCGTCAATTCACGCACACATTACCACCGCCCCTGTAGGTGTTCAGCTCCGCCGGAGTCCGCCGAAGTCTGGAGCAGAGTGCCTTAGCACTCGACGGGCATCGTCCTGCGCCTGAATTCCCTGGAAAAGACCTCTTTTCCCAGACGGCCACGCAACAAGAGCACTACAGAGGTGAGTATGCGCATCCGCCATATTGGGTCCTCTGGAGAGAGATGATTATTGAGAACCCGCCTTTTTCAGTATTGTCAAATTTGCTTTATAAACCAAATATAAGCTTAAATGTAATAAAATACTCTAATAATGTATCGTGCTACAATGTATCAATATCAGCAACGCATATTTTTGTTTATAAAGTGAATCTGAGCATACTCAAAAAGGCGGATACTCAATAATTTTCTCTCTCCAGAGGACCCAATATGGCGGATGCGCATACTCACCTCTTTAGTGCTCTACTTGTGTTGCGGGGCCGGCTGGGAATTGTTGTCGCTTGAGGGAATTTTCGTTAGATCCGGTGTCCGTGGAGCCCTGAAGGACTCTGCTCGCGAACGCGTGAAGTTAAACGAACGAAATGTTTTGTAACGAATAACTTGGAACACAATAAAACTGAATAAAACTTATTAAACTGAACTGAAATAAATTATCAAACGATTCGGAACTATTAGGAACAAGAAACACAACGAAGATATTTTAAGATTGATCAGAACTGGATTTTATTGAGACACGTCAAGAGCGTAACAACGTCGGTGACTGAATGCGAGGCGAAGAAACAAGCTCCTTCGTACGTTCCTCTTTTTATAAATAAAAATGTTTTATGTTTTCGAGCGTTTAGGGGGGTGGCGAAGACTAATATATAATGTTGCAAAGTTCATTCTTAACTCGTTTCTAATCAATTCAATTTATTTACTTCAAACTTCGCGCTTTAAGAGCTTACGTTAAACGCCGCTAGACCAAGGATCGGAACTTGCAACACCTCCCCCCTTATACAAAAGGTGTTCTCTATTGGTGCGTTTCACTTGCGCTAAAAACAACCCCGACCACGACCGTAGGAATTTGTCGTTCCACTTGGTTAGACGCTGTTGTGAGCTTCGTGGGCGAAAAGCTAATGGAACGGGCAGGAACGGGGTTCGTACGCGCCTGGTTTGCGTTCCACTTGAGTCTACATCGCCCGCTGACTAGAGTTCGCTAGAACCGTGATTTGTGAATCACGAGTGATCCGATCACCTTCTGATTGGTGCAGGCAGAACAGTGATTCGCGATTTTCGTGATCGCTTGTGATTGGTGGAGAGCATAACTCCTCTTTGCACGCGCTACATAACCCCAATTTCTACTTTCTCTCGAAACATTCTCAAGTCCTCACTATTCTTATAGAATTTCAGTTGTATATTTTGAACCAATGTAATCATTCTCGATCTATTTAAATTAACGAATATTTCTTCACTTTAGTTAGAAAGTATAATGTATATGTTGTTGCGTGGCCGTCTGGGAAAAGAGGTCTTCTCCAGGGAATTCAGGCGCGGGACGATGCCCGTGGAGTGCTAAGGCACTCTGCTCCTTGGACGCGGATTATTTGGGTGATAAATATAATGAAAATAATAATAAGAACAGAATAAAACAATTTGAGCACAATAAACTTATAACTTTAATGAATGAAATAAACAATTTGAACACAATATCAATCCAGAAGGACTTTTTAATTATGCGACTAATCTGGTAGGCTCTCCAGGCTCGAGTGACGCTTCCAAAGGTTCGTTGGTTTTTTGTACACCTTTTGTTAATTACAAAATGTCTTAGATTCTAAGAGCCAATCGCAAATTTCTTAATTAACTAGCTAAATTCCTATTCGTCGATCCGATTCCTTTCGGTCGTCGATTTTCGCAAAAACAAGCGTTTAACTACATGGCGCTGGAATTACACACCTAGGAGAAGGAAGAAAGGAGAAGTTCATTTATTCAAACACCCGTTGCCAAGTGGATATCGATTAGTTTATAATCTTGAAGTCCTCTCATTACAAGAATCTCCAACTATTTTCAAACTCCTCGAGCTTGTGCGAACTTCACTTGGTCTCCCTTTCCTATTACATTCGTGTGATTCGATTCGAACTTCGCGCTTCTGGAGTTTATACTACGCGCCGCTAGACGGGAGTCGCAACACTTCCCCCCTTCTACAAAAGGTGTTTTCCAATGGAAACAGCTTTTGCAAAAATACGTTTATCAAATTTGAATTACATTCTTAATTTAACACACAGATAAGCTTCTCACAGTGAAGCTTTCCTGAACCTCCCCTCCTTGCCTCACTGCGGTAACCGAGCTACTCGGTCCACCCGGGTTTCCGCGAAGAATGCGATTCGAAAGACGCTCAGAATGTTCACTGTGTTACAATTTGTTACAATTTTGTCTCGAAGACACGACGTCGCCAGATTGATTCTGGGTAATACGTGAAATTTTAATTATAAACTAACGCGGCATCGAATTCACAAACAAATGGAATAAAGTGATCTTAACTTATGCCAAGGTGATGTAGCACATTCCAACAATAAAAGAATACAACAACGGTACCGTGATAAAGGTAAGTATTTATAAGGAGTCTAATCTTACGCAGGCTAATTTTAATTTGTTCACATGAACTATTCTGATATTATTAACTCTTATGCCTATTTCTGCATTCAAATTATCAAACATTGTAACAATTTTGTAAAGTGCTAACCAGCTAGAACCGAGTTTAGATGTTTTTGGTTCTTTCAATATACCCTGATAACCATCTGTCTCCAGTCTGACATCAGATTGGTAGCAGGGTCTGGCGCTGGCATGAGAGCGCAGAGTCTGACGTCAGAACCATAGCAGACGGCAGAATCTGCTGTCGATCTGCTGCCGATCTGACATCAGGCATCTGACATCAGAATCTGCACCTCAGAACGCAGCCAAATGCGGACACAGACGACTACGGTTCTGATGTCAGATTCTGCTGCCACATCTGGTTATCAGGGTATGTATGTATCATCACCTACTGAGAATATATAAGAATTGACCCTTCTATCCTAATCTAATTTGCTTTTCTGCTTTATTCTTTCCAGATTTGCCGCTGCTACAGCCTGGGTTGTGCTTATCTTTGAAAATAAGTCATCCAAATGATCAACAAACGTTCATGGAGTTCGTTTAACTAACTCCGGGGAAATATAGCCTTTGCGACAAATAAAAATTCACGTGGAAGAATTTACGAATACTTGATGACCTCCTAACGGAAATTCATAAAATTCCTTATGGAAGAATTGGAGTCCAGATGTAAGTGCAGCTATAACTTCTGTCGCGTCTCGCGAATGAGAACCTTTATACGTAAGGTGAAGGCTGAGAACCTCCACGGCATCGACAATAGCATGCGTGACCATATAAGGCAATTTGCGTTCGGTCGGGCCAAGAGTCAAAAACAATTGAAAATTGACGGCAAGCGCGAGCCGGTCGCGGCATGATCGCTGGAACATTCGATCTCGAGCCATAGCGGCAAGCACTACTCACAATCAGTATACCAATAAATTGGTATGGTATGGTATGGTTTTATTTTCCCTTCTATAAAGGTGGCGCTTTAGGATCAGCGTGATCCTATACTGCCCAAGGAACTCTAGTCATGCCTTACTTCAGCCGTTGCTCACAATCTTTCTTATCATCTATTTAAGTCTAATTCTATTTACATTATAAACTATGTGAAACCTAACATAATGAAAAACTTACACCTGAAAACGTGTAGATATAAAAATATGATTATAAATATATATGTTATGTCTATGTACATGTGTTTCAATATATCTTTGGTATCAGTCTTTGGTTTACTCCACTTAAATCTACTCATCACATTCCTTATTCCCTGTTTGTCCCTCTCTCTCTCTCTCTCTCTCTCTCTCTCTCTCTCTCTCTCTCTCCCCAGTCCCTTATATGTCCCTCTTAATCTTACTCAAGAACGCCGCGATCACCCTCGCCGCGCTCGTTTTTCCAATCCTCAGTATTCCTCCAATCTTCTCCCCCTCTCGTATTCCCCTCCTCGTCAAGCTTTCCCTTAGGCTGCTCCTTCCTGTCTCGTACCTACTGCATGTCCATATCACGTGTTCTATGTCCTCGATGTCTGCTCCGCATTCACATTCTGGTGATCCTATTAGATTTTTCCTATATAGTGATTCGCCTAGATTGTAATGATTGGCCCTAATTCTGCTTAGGAAGTTTATTGATTTTCTCTCCAGTCTCCCCAGGTTCCTAAACCACGGTTTCCTACTTCCAGTGTTGACCTCACATTCCGTGAAGTACCTTGTTCCCTTAACTCTTCCTTCCTCTTGCATCTTCCTCGCTGAGACCCTCCATAATCGTTCCCGCATATCCGTTCTTAGATCCGAGATTGGGATCTTTATGCTGCGGTCTGGTTTTGTTTCCGTCTGTTCTTTTGCCCTTCGATCCGCCCTCTCATTCCCCTCAATCCCTCTATGAGCCGGGATCCACGCCATCTTAATTGTCCTATTCCCTCCCCGGGACTCCTCTCTCACTTCCTCTCTCCTATAATTAATCTCCCTTAGGTCTCTCCTTATTTCTTCTATCCATTTATTTCTCTCCTTTCCGTTATTGCTTGCTGTGCTCTTTAATACACTCTTTGAGTCGGTTAGTATAATTACATCTTTATCTCTATAGTTTTGTTTGGCGATTTCTATGGCCTTTTTAATTGCTATCGCTTCTGTAGTAAAGATAGATGCCATCTTGCTAATACTGAACCCTTTTTCCGGCCAGTCCTCTCTTTCTCTGATGATTATACCAACTCCATTTGCCTTCGAGTCTTCCTTTTTTGACCCGTCTGTATATATTTCTATTGTGCCCTGGATCTGTAGATTTAATTTTATCTTGATCTCATCTATTAGGTCTCCCTCATTGTCTCCGTTCTCTCCCACCTCCCACTCTACGAACTCCTCTCCTATTCCTTCCTCTTCTTCTTCCTCCCTCTCTTCCAAATCTCTCTGGTCCCTTTTTATTATTATATCCTCCATATTTCTCGTTTCTCTCCATGCCTTCACCAATGCATTCCCTTCTTCAGCGTTCTCGTCATTTGCCCACTCTGCCATCCTCTCAATCCTTTTTATAACTTCGCTCTGTTGTCTTCCTCTATGCGAGATAACGTACCTGTTTGAAATCAACTTGATTCTACTTTCCAGGTCCATTACCCCCGCTTCCACCGTCATGACGTTTATGGGTGTCGTGATTCTGTAACCCATCGCCGTTCTAATTCCCGCGTTTTGAATTTTTTTTATCTTATCTCTATGTTTAGTCTCCTTTGGGTATGTGATTTGGATCCCGTACTCCAGAACCGATCTTACTAAAGCTTTATATAGTATGATCATAGTATATGGGTGTGCACCCTTCTTGGTGTGTCCTATGTATCTCAGCATTGTGTTTCTTTTCTTGGCCTTTTCTGTTATTCTGGTTGTTTGCTTGTCAAACTTTAGTTTTCTGTCCAGTGCCACCCCCAAGAAGTTCACGCGTTCTTCCTCTTCCTTATTACAGTCTTTGATCCTCAGAGTTATTTTACCCCTGTGTCCCGTTCGCTTCCTTCTAGTAAAATTTATCACATTTGTCTTTTCTTCTGCTATATCTAATCCTATTTTCCTTAAATTGTCAACTATTATATCTATAGCCTTCTCCATGACCTCTTTATTTCGAGGTCCTGCATTGCTGGTCGTATATATGGCTATATCGTCTGCGTATTGTACTATTTCAACATTTTGTCTGTTTACGTTTTGTGTTATGTCCGCTGTATATATGTTATATAATATTGGGCTTATTATCGCTCCTTGGGGTAATCCTTTTTTCTGTCTTCCCTTTATCGGTGGATCGTATACTCTTATACACTTAACTTCTCTATCCTTGATCCATTCCTCTATGTACTTTCTGATATTTCGTGGACAGTCCTTCTGTTTTAATATATTAATCAGAACCTCGTGGTTTACGTTATCGTACGCCGATCTTACATCTAAGAAGGCTGCTAGAGTTTCTTTACTTTGTTCCCATCCTACTCTTATGTCTGACGTTAGTATAGCCAGATTGTCAATCGTTGATCTCCCTCTTCTAAACCCATTTTGATTTTGATCCATGATATTATTTCTTTCTGCCCACCTCATCAATCTGTTATTTATTATTCTCTCCAATATTTTGCCCAAGCAGTCTGTCAATGAAATTGGTCTGACTGCTTTCTTGTTCGGTTTGTCTATAAAGATGATTATTGCCCTTTTCCATTGTCTTGGTATTTTCTGGGTCTTCCATATTTCTTCTAGTAGATCTCTTAGTATCTCTTTATATTCTTTTGATAAGTTTTTGTACACTTCATAGTCCAATCCATCTTCTCCCGGAGCAGATTTTGCGTTGGCCTTGTTTATTGCTGTCTCTACTTCCCTCATGGTAATTTTCTCTTCCTCCACATTCAAGTTTGTTTCCATCTCCTCCTCCCTTAGACCAGGCATGGAACTAAAGTGAACGCAGCGGCCGTTTTTCGGAGGCAACGCCTCCTTTCTCCCGCCGCACGTCTTGGCCCCCGCGGCGGGCCTAGGAGCTTCGAGCGCCTCAGACCCGTACCATATGAACCGCGCGTGGCGCATTGGGGCGACACCCGTATCAATAGATGTCCGCATCACCCATGGGGTACTATTATCGATGCGTTTTTTTTGTCAGTGGTATCCCTTGTAGGCATATTCCACTGTGTCACGCGATAAAAATGGATAGGGAAAACGCGTTTTACTATCAAAATTTTAAATACGTTTGGGAAAACTTAATTTTCGCGCACGTTTACCCACACAGCGTACAACGTCGACCAGCCTCCCCGTTGATATTTTAGATATGCCCAGCACGTCTAAACGTGCACGAAAATTAAGTTTTCCCAAACGTATTTAAAATTTTGATAGTAAAACGCGTTTTTCCTATCCATTTTTATCGCGTGACACAGTGGAATAGGCCTACAGGGGACACCACTGACAAAAAAAAACGCATCGATAATAGTACCCCATGGGTGATGCGGAAATCTATTGATACGGGTGTCGCCCCAATGCGCCATGCGCGGTTCATATGGTACGGGTCTGAGGCGCTCGAAGCTCCTTGGCCCGCCGCGGGGGCCAAGACGCGCGGCGGGAGAAAGGAGGCGTTGCCTCCGAAAAACGGCCGCTGCGTTCACTTTAGTTCCATGCCTGCTTTAGACCATCTGGCAGGTTTATTTGGTTTGGATCTTGTAGTATCTTCCTTATTTCTGCCTCCTCCAGTTCTCTTCTTTCCCTGATGTTTGTGACCCCCTTTGCCTCCGATAGAAAGCCGTTTTGTAGCCTCTTTATCTTACCCCATATTTCCTTCCCGTTTGTTTGGTGATTTACCTGTTTTGCCATATCCTCCCAAGCCTTACCCTTCTCTTCCCTTATCATATCCTTCATTTCTTTCTCTTTTTCTTTGAGTATTTTCCAGTTTTGTGTTGTTGTGTTTTTTACGAAGTTGTTGGTAGCTCCCCTTCTCTCCTCCTTTGCTCTTTCACATTCTTCATCCCACCATGGGAATTGTTTTCTATTTTTTGTTGTTTTCCTTCTTTCCCTCTCTCCCTCATTATCTTCCATACTCATGTCCCTCCTTTTTGCTTCCTCTCCTGTCATCCCTTTTCCTCTTTTTCCTCCTCTTGCGTTTCTCATCTCTCCCCTCGTCGCAAATCGCAAAGCTTTCGTAATATCCTCTATAAAAACCTTGTATTTGTCTTCTACTTCGCTTTCTTCTCCCATTCTTTTCCTTGTTTGTTCATACTCGCGTATTTGATATAACTTAAAATCTGTCCAGTTGACCTTGTCTTTTTTGTACACTCTAGTGGTGTACCTGTTTTTTTTCTATTCTTACCGGTTTCTTGAAAATCTCCACGCTTATTATCTGGTGGTCGGAGCCCAAGGTTTCCCCTTCCTCACTCACTTCAGAGTCCTTGTATATTTCATATGTTGCTATGACTAGGTCGATATTTGATATGTTGTATGCTCCCGATCCGGTTCTGGAATTGGTTTTAGTATTTATAACAAACATGTCTTGTTCTTGTACGATTTCTGTCAGCGTCATGCCGTCCCTATCCTCTTTATGGCAGTTCCATTCTTTGCTATGTGCATTGAAGTCTCCCATTATAACAGTCTCCCTGTCTTGTCTCCTGTTTCCAAAAAGTTTGTTCCACTCTACTTTATTTAGTGGTTTATTTGGTGGTCTATACGCCAGGACAATGTCTATTTCTTTGTCCTCAGCCTCAATTGTAATCGCCAGTATTTCTGTCTTTTCTTTTATCCACTGTATGTTCTCCCTTCTTTCTGCCATTATGTCATTCTTTACTATCAAACATAACCCTCCTCCTTTTTTTCTGTTTTCTCTGTCCTTCCTATAAACATTATATCCCTGTAATTTCAGCTTATCCGATCTTGTGAACCATGTTTCCGTGATTCCTATTATGTCATATTCCCATATTATATTTTTTAATTCCGTCGTCTTATTTCTCAGGCTTCCAGCGTTCCACACCCCTATTTTACATCCCTCTCTTGTTGTCCTCGTTGCTCCTTGTACTGTTCCTTGTAGCCTCTGTGGTTGTGACTGTAGCTGTATTTGTCGTTGAGTCTTTTGTTGAAGTAATATAGATACTGTAGTGTTTGTTTTTATTGCCGTTTACTGTTCTTATGTTAGTCCAGTTTATTGTTGTAGTATAGGTACTTGTTCTGATTCCTGTTCTTGCACTAGATCCTGTGCTAGATCTTCTACTTCGTCTAAATATTCTACTTCAAAGTCCTCTTCTCCTTGTGATGCCGTTGAACATCCTGATTCTTCCGCCATTTCTACATCTTCCTTGTTCATCTCTAGCCCATTGTTACTATCTCCTTCTTCCTCTTCCTTCCTTTCCCCTCTCATTTCTCCATGCTCTGTTCTCTTTTCTCCCGTCTCTAACTTTTCTATCCTTCTTATACCCAGCTGTTTCTTTTTTCCCTCCCCTTCGTTATTTTGCCTTTCCTTATCTGTCATCTGGTTACTCCTTCCTTTTCCTTTATCATTCTCTATTTCCTTTTCCCTTACTGCCGTGACACTTTCTTCTTTTTTTCCTTTCTTCCTCTCCTCTTGTTCCTTAATTTCTTGCTTCCATTTATTTACTTCATTCTTCCTCTTTATCTTCTCCTTTTCCTTCTCCTTTATGTTTCCTGTTGTGTTTATATTGTGTGTCTGGTATTGTCTTCCATTCCAGACTTCCTTTCGATCTGTCCTGTGTGTCTCCGTTGTCCTCCTTTTTATCAGTTCCCTCTCCATTATATCTTCCAGATTCTTCTCCTTTAGTAGGTTTATTAATTCTTCTATTAGTTCCTTTTCTGTTGTTGTTTGTAGATTTTTTATTTGCTCTATACCCCCTCTCCTTTCTTCTCTGGAGTCAATCTTCTGCTTTTCTGTGTCTCTATAATTTGTCTTCTGCTTTTCTGTTTCTCTCGGATTCCTTTCTACTCCGTATGCTCTTTCTTGTGTTCTCGGTGCCAAGTATCCTATTTTCGTACTTGAATTTATGTCTATTTTTGTCTGTCCCCTCCATCTTCTATCTTGTCTCTCTTGATCTTGTGCCACCTCCTTTATCCTTACCATTGTACTTTCTTCATCTATTTGAGTTTTAAATCCTTCTTCTTGGTTATAAAGTACTCTTCCTCTGTATCCTTTCCTGGTTTCTTCTTCTCTTCTTTTCTCCTCTCCTGACATTGGCTTTAATTGTTTTCCTCTATTCACTGCTTCCCCGTACTTTCCTATTTCTCTCTCAGTTGGGTATTCCAGATTTTCCCAGTACTCTGTCCTCTGTTTTTTTTGCAGCGTTGGAAAATTTCTTCCTCGAGTCCTTTCTTCTTGTTGATTTTCTTCCCTGTCTGGGTTGTACTCTCCTGGTTCTGTTCTTCTCAAAGTCTCCTGTGCTGTATAATAGGACACATTTTTGTACGCCATTATTTTTTTAATGGTTGCTTCTTTCTGATATGTCGGGCACTCTCTGGATGTGCTAGTATGCTTTCCCTTACAGTTCAAACACCTGGGGCTCTCTGTGCAGAGTCCGTGCTGTTTTTCTGTGCATATGAAACATCTTTTATCATTCGCTCTACACACCGCTTGTATGTGTCCGTATCTGAGGCACCTGTAGCATTGTTTGACCGATTCTACGAACGGGTCTATTCTAAGCCATACATGGCCATAACCAATCAACAATTTAGTTGGTAAAGAGTCTCCTTGCATCGTTATTAAAATAGCCTTACCCTCTTCCCACGTGACTTTTCCCTCCTGTACCTTTCTCTTTCTTAACCTCTCTAACGAAAATGTGCCCTGTTTTGCTTTTAACTGTTTTCTTAGTTCTTCTAGTGATCCATCCCATTCGTGGATCACCCCCTTCCTGACCCTCTTTCTTCTCGGGATCTCCGCCTTGCACGGTATTCCTTGCCCTTGACCCTTCATTATCATTTCATTCGCCCCCTCGCGGCTCCTCGCTGTCACCTCCGCTCTTCCATGTCCCACCATCTTTATCCCTTCTATTCTCACTCCTGTTTCCATTACAAATCTATAAATTTTTATAAGGTTATTTTTCTTCTTAGTGGTTACTTGCTCCTTATTGAGTGTTACTGTGATTGTATATTCTCCACTTTCTAATTCTTTTTCATATAACTCACCAACTGTCTCTATTTCTCTGTTGTTTTGTGTCTCATTGTCGTTAATATATATTTTATTTTGCTCACCTCTTTCATCCATCGTTCCTACCCTTTGATCTTTCTCTCCTTGAAGTTTACCTTTCTCATCTTCTCCTTTACTTTCCTGTTTTTCTTCGTATCTGTTCCTATTTGTTACTTTGAATCCTTTGTCTACTTCTTCCCGCACGTTTACTTTGCTATCTACTAACTCTACTCGGCGTATTGTTGGTCGTTTCCTTTGTTCAGCTAGTTTCTCTTCTCCTTCCTTTGTGATATCCTCTCCCTTGCTTATAACGTCTCTCTTTTCCACTTCCCTACTTTCTAATCCAGTTACTTGTACGTCCATGTCCATTTCTTTTTCTGTTTCTTCGGCTAAGGAATTCAAAACCTCTGTTCGAGAATCGGTAGTTCCGATCTCCGCCACACCTCAACTCACCGCAGCACCTCTTGGACTGCGTAACGCCACGACCGATCCACGAACGATCTGCCAATTATCGGCGCTCCGCGACCGTCGATCGGCCAATCATCTGCGCTCCGCGACCGACGATCAGCCAATCAGCGCATCGCGTGACACTGTTTCAGCCGGTTGTAGAATACGCGTAGCCAATCACAATTTAACTCATCTGTGGCTCAACCAATCCGATTTCCCCACGTCGGTCGATCGTCGAGAATGTTCGAGACGACCCGTACAGGAAGTCGGATTGTCCAACGGTTTTCATTCTCGTTCTCTCAGAGTACGTGCGTAGACGCGTCGGTGTTTCGTAAACGTTTAACACGTAACTATTGAACCTTATCACCAATCTCAGTCTGTAGTGCTCACGATTCTCACCGAGAATCGCAGTGCTCATAATTCTCATCGAGAATCTCAGTGCTCACCTCTTTGCAAGTTCGGTCTCAGTCTCACGCGCAAATCGATTGTGGATCGGGGTGCGACCGCGTGGTCAATGTGCGTGAAAGCTCTCAGCGAGAGTTCTCGATTGTACAGCACAACGTGCCTGTGCTCACCGCTCACCATTTTATTTGACTTGTGACTCACTCCGCGAGTGTACCAGAATAAATAGACCACTGTACATTGCTCAACCCAAAGGCTGCACTTACTTCGAACATAACCTCCCCGGCATCGCTCACGCTCATCGCGTTATCTCTTTCGCGAACAACCTCCCACCTGTTGTTTCCCTTATAACTCTCTGTATCTACTTTCTTCCTTTCACTGCCTTTACTCCCCTCTTCATTTTTCCTCTTCCTTGATTTCTCTTCTTTTGTTCCTACTATGTGTTCTCCTTTTCCTTTTTCCATCCCCTCTTTCTTTTTTGTCTTACATACCCATTCTCCCACGCCCCTAGGGCGGTCTTCCTTTTCCAGGTCTTTTTAGGTTATTCTTACCTTTTAACCTATTTCAACCTTTTCCTGTTTTTCCCTTCCGTTGTCGTTTCTCTTCCCCCCTAATTCTCCTTCTCCTCCTTCTCTCCACTGTCCGCTTCCCTTAATTTCTCTGTTTAAACCACTTTAACAACTTATTTTACGATAGAATGATGATATACGCCCGTGGCGTTGTCCTTAGCGTCATCCACCCCAAAAAGTGCCCAATAAATTGATTTTATTCATTGTAAACCACCTTTTCCTCAAACCATCATCATCCAACGTCTAAATTCGTTCTATCGACATTAATTTGCCGATTAGAACAGGCGGTCATCTCGCGAGCCAAGGAAAGCAATTCTTTTTCGAATTCGTGAGGTCTGTGATCGTACAACTTCGTTGGTGCGGACCGTAATTGCATATTCTAAGCTATTTAATTCCTGTTTCAGAAGACATTCAACGAAATCCCAACTAACATGCTCGATATTATTATCATATTCAGTGATGCTGACTACTTGAACATCCAAAGTATCTATTAGATATTTGAAGGAAATTACCGAAGATTTAAGGTGGTCCTGGCTTACTGATTCTGCAGGATGTGACTCTACAAAAGATGAGGGTAGGAGATTTTATGTTGAGTTAGACCATTATTCCTCTGACATTGGTGTTATATTATTTAATCTGTCCGAGTGAAAATTCATTATAGAATAACAAATCTTTAGTGACTTGAGATGACTTCATAGTCGAGGGTGAGGAGGAAAAAAATGAATAAAATTATCCTTGCACATATGGAGGTAATCCCTAAAGTAAATAATATTAATAAGAAAAGACCGATGAATGAATGGCATTAATGAAGTCGTTTTTGTCATTAAAACTCTAGTGTTATTCTGTTCGGTTAGGTCACTGTTTCTCTGAGGTCATTTTAACGGAGGATCGTGTCCCATCATCAGCGTGCTTGGTCACAAATAAAGTCCGGCATGTTTCAGCCTCTAAATTTGGCTCGTCAGCCCCTAACCCGACACAAGCTGCGGGTCACAGGTCATGGACCTGTACGGGGTGCTTTTTGTCAAAGCCTATCCGATGTTCCAGGTGGTACGAGTCTGCGCCCTGAGGTACGTGGGCAGCCCCTAGCGAGTTCTGTGACGGAGTGCCTTCAAGGTCGGCATTTCTGACGTCCAACAGAGAGCCGGGTCGGAGCACATCCACACGACCCCCGAGAGCGATCCTCCAACAACTACATTTCTAATGGGAGATCCACTCGTCCCAGCTATCCCTATCGTAAGGTGAGCGTCAGTGTTATTTGAACCATCATCAGAGTGATCAATCCCGACTAAGACCTCAGGTCGACCGTTGATTTCTCTCCCGTGGGCAAGGAAAATGGTAGCAATTATCCTTTCATTATTTTCCCATACCCTATTACAGTCCGTCCCCCTCCACTTTTTCAGAATCTGCAACTGGCAAATCGATGGCGCCTACGACAACCCTTTGCAAACGCTTAGAAGGAGAGATGTCTGTACAGTCCGTCTTAGTACAGTTAGATGTGCGATTTATGGTTATTAAGTCTGTTCAAAATACTTTACAACTGTGAGAAAAGATTTTGAAGATGAAGGGGCCTTGAATAATTAACCAATTCCAACTCTGACTCTATCTTTCTGGCAATGGTAATAGCAGTTTCGAGATCAGGTAAATTTTTGCTGTCTTCCTGTCTATTCAGAGAATAGAATTGCGCGGTTTCATTCCAAAGGCCCTTAATAAAACTGATTATTGCCGTCTTCCTTAATAAATCGTTAACCCCGAACTACTTGTTCTGTATTATACGCGTCCCTGGCGGTCTCTAATACACTATTTAGCATTTTATGATTCGCGCTCCGAAAACCTCTACCGTTTCATTTTTACCCTAGTGTAAATTCATTAATTCAGCATGCAAACTATGGACATTAAATGACTGCGCGAAAATCTTTTTTTGAAGATCAATCAATTCGTTTAAAGTGTCAGGCTCTCGTCGATTTGACAACGCTAAATTGGAATGTCCCTCGATCGTACCTCGAGTTAGGAAAACAAGATTCTCTCGATCCTCTGACTTTACTTTGACGTTAATTAAGTTGCATTGTTTAATAAATTCGATTAACGAGTCGGACTCTCCATCATACTTTGGAACTGAATCCCACACCAATTTTAACGACAGATAAGATTTAGGAACAGAATTTACTGATTCCGACGATTTTTGTGCAGGAACTACACTCGAGCAAGGCGACCCACTACTTAGTTCGGACAAATTAATGACAGGTGTATCCAGTCGTGTCGGAAAAAGGTTTAGTTCGCGCAACTATGACTCATCACCGGGAATTTCTAAGTTAGCAGCAACAACCGTGGCTGGACAGGGCAAAGGATCCTCTGACTCAGGCGGATCAACAATAGGGTCACTGATTTGTGTCGACAAAATACTTAATGTTCGAGATCGTGAGAACGTAATAGGGCGTTCTATTTGCATCGTTTCAGCAGATACATCCTCGACTTCGAAACCCCGTAAGCAACCCGAACGTAATTGTCATCTCTTACGTTTTGATAAATTCTTCTAAGCAACATTTTCGTATTATAAATACGGAACTCTATCCTATCAACTAATAAATATCTCAATGCAACGATAAGCTGTAGAATTCTAACTTAACGATGGGACCATAAATTAGGTATTTTAATTAAACTACGATCTCTCACACAATTGCAGATGAATGTTTGATGCCGCCTCCGTTGTCCTGATTGATCTCAGCGAAGAAGGTCTTCAGGCCGAGTGCGTGTGGCTTCAGAGAAAACTGGTACGGTCGTCCGATGTCACTTCCCTCTGGCATTCGCCCGTGTTCCTGGGGAAAAGCGTCCAAAAACCCAGGACAGAGGGACTGCACAAACTGGCCAGCGACTGCTCCTTTGAATCCTGCGTCCACGAGCCGGCGAATTTGAATTATCCCACCGCTGTCACCAATTTGTTGCGTGGCCGTCTGGGAAAAGAGGTCTTCTCCAGGGAATTCAGGCGCGGGACGATGCCCGTGGAGTGCTAAGGCACTCTGCTCCTTGGACGCAGATTATTTGGGTGACAAATATAATGAAAATAATAATACGAACACAATAAAACAATTTGAACACAATAAACTCACAACTTTAATGAATGAAATAAACGATTTGAACACAATATCAATCCAGAAGGACTTTTTAATTATACGACTAATCTGGTAGGCTCTCCAGGCTCGAGTGACGCTTCCCAAGGTCCATTGGTTTTATGTACACCTTTTGTTAATTACAAAATGTCTTAGATTCTAAGAGCCAATCGCAAAGGGTATAGCCGGTTAAGGTGGTCAAATGTGCCCTTGAACCGAATTCGACTCACGATGAGTCATTCGAAAGCTTATAAAAAAAGAAACATTTGTGGCAAGTTTCAACTTTGTATCTCGACCCGGAGGGTAGTAAAGGGCAAAAATAGAAAAACAAGTTTTTGCCGAATTTCTCCTATACTAGAGGATGAAAAATCTTGAAAAAAATCAGAGCCATTGCTGTTATCGGGGCACATATTAGAGAATTGTTTCAGATTTTTAAATTAAAAAACCAAGCTGTGAAAAATAAAAAACGCCAAAAAATGCTGAAAAATGCCGGTTGTGTATCGAAGCAGTCTTGGCACTATAATTATATTTTTACAGTAAGTAGGTATCATTGTTACTATTGTCCTGAATTTTTTTCAGATTTTTCAATTTGGTGCGCCGCAGTTAAAAAAATTAAAAACCGATTTTTTCGTCGTTTTTTCCGTGTCAGAGTAACTTATAGGTGGAATTTTCGTACATATTTTATGAAATAAATCATTTATGGGATCTGAAATGTTTATACGTACAGCAAAACATCATAGGAATTAAAGAAACTGAAAAAACCGAATCATTTGAAACTATGTTATGCGCCTTACATTGTAAAGTATCTACCGTATTTTCCAACGGCGTCGGTGGCGCAGCGGTAAAGCGTCGAGCTGCTATACCGCTGCTAACTTTTTAAACACAGGTTCGAGCCTCGGACTTCCAAGTCCCTTAGGCTAAGTTTTTTTTTTTTCGTTAATTATATATATTTCCTAACTTTACGACACAATGATCAATATTTATTTTCAAATGTTTTAAGAATATTTGAAAAACATATTAACCTGAAATATACGTAAACATGAGTTTGGACTGCTTGTTATGCCGCCGTTTCTCTTGTCAAGTATCCTGTCAATTATATTAATATGTGAAATTGGTTTTCAAATCTCTTACCTTTAACAATTATGGATGGATAGCAACAAAAATCGTGTTGTTGTTTTCCTACTATTTAGCCTTTTCGTCTATTAGAATTAGATCATACAATTCTATTCTCTCTTGATTTTCCGGAAATGACAGAGAAAGACCTCAAAATTCTTTTTACTGGTTCGTATCAATTATCTCAAGCGATATCATATTTAGCAGAAGTAATGGATGAAGAGAACAACATTAATCTTCGTTGTGTTAAAGAGAGAAAGAATATTATTAAATTCGAAGTAAGATCACGACATATTAACAGCAAAACTTACAGATGTTATATTGATTATGCACCAAACTCAATAGGCTATTCCGGAATAAAGCGCTATTGTTGTGAATGTGCAAATGGTAACCGCACCGTCGGGTGCTGTTCACACATAGCTGCAATAATTTATTACTCATCGCATGCTCGGTACCTTTCAAAAATTGTAAGACCTGCAGAAATTCTCAGCAAAATATTCAACAGTGAACACGTGACACCAGTAATTAATGAAGACAGCGATGACGATTGAATACATCAGACACGATTTTTGTTGCTATCCATCCATAATTGTTAAAGGTAAGAGATTTGAAAACCAATTTCACATATTAATATAATTGACAGGATACTTGACAAGAGAAACGGCGGCACAACAAGCAGTCCAAACTCATATTTACGTATATTTCAGGTTAATATGTTTTTCAAATATTCTTAAAACATTTGAAAATAAATATTGATCATTGTGTCGTAAAGTTAGGAAATATATATAATTAACGAAAAAAAAAAAACTTGGCCTAAGGGACTTGCAAGTCCGAGGCTCGAACCTGCGTTTAAAAAGTTAGCAGCGGTATAGCAGCTCGACGCTTTGCCGCTGCGCCACCGACGCCGTTGGAAAATACGGTAGATACTTTACAATGTAAGGCGCATAACATAGTTTCAAATGATTCGGTTTTTTCAGTTTCTTTAATTCCTATGATGTTTTGCTGTACGTATAAACATTTCAGATCCCATAAATGATTTATTTCATAAAGTATGTACGAAAATTCCACCTATAAGTTACTCTGACACGGAAAAAACGACGAAAAAATCGGTTTTTAATTTTTTTAACTGCGGCGCACCAAATTGAAAAATCTGAAAAAAATTCAGGACAATAGTATCAATGATACGTACTTACAGTAAAAATATAATTATAGTGCCAAGACTGCTTCGATACACAACCGGCATTTTTCAGCATTTTTTGGCGTTTTTTATTTTTCACAGCTTGGTTTTTTAATTTAAAAATCTGAAACAATTCTCTAATATGTGCCCCGATAACAGAAATGGCTCTGATATTTTTTCAAGATTTTTCATCCCCTAGTATAGGAGAAATTCGGCAAAAACCTGTTTTTCTATTTTTGCCCTTTACTACCCTCCGGGTCGAGATACAAAGTTGAAACTTGCCACAAATGTTTCTTTTTTTATAAGCTTTCGAATGACTCATCGTGAGTCGAATTCGGTTCAAGGGCACATTTGACCACCTTAACCGGCTATACCCTTTCTTAATTAACTAGCTAAATTCCTATTCGTCGATCCGATTCCTTTCGGTCGTCGATTTTCGCAAAAACATGCGTTTAACTACATGGCGCTGGAATTACACACCTAGGAGAAGGAAGGAAGGAGAAGTTCATTTATTCAAACACCCGTTGCCAAGTGGATATCGATCAGTTTATAATCTGGAAGTCCTCTCATTAAAAGAATCTCCAACTATTTTCAAACTCCTCAGGCTTGTACGAACTTCACTTTGTCTCCCTTTCCTAATACATTCGTGTGATTCGATTCGAACTTCGCGCTTCTGGAGTTTATACTGGCTGTGTTCCAATTCACGCATTATGCGCATAGACTGCAGAGAAAACCGTTCCGTTTCAGTCTAGGCGTGCATTGGTTGCGTTGGTGGCGCATAGGATTCTCTAGAATTCTCCCACTTCTAGCGCATGAAGCATGCAGTTCATGCGCGCATGCGTATTTGTCTCTTTACGTACGCCTTGAAAAACTTTGAAAAAAATGAAACGTGCTACTCTTCGTAACGCGCGTCGAAATTATGTGGCCCCCTGCTCGAAAGGACAGAAAATATAACCTATAAATATGCTACATGACAATAAATGTTTATTGGATATTTCGTTCTTTTACGCTACATTTGTCAATTTTTTATAACTTAACATCATTCCAAAATATTATTGTTACGCCGGAACGGTATCTTTATGAAATCGAGAAATGTAATTATGCGTGGTTAGGAAATCAAAATTTCCATTGGGACGAGAACTGGTGATTTACAAACGCTTGTTTATTTCTTTGTAGGCTGTTTATTTGGGGCATGTGTCCTTACAATTTTAACAAATAAACAATTAATCTGTTTAACGAGTTTGTGTAGACTTATTTTGTCCAGCCATAACCTTATGAAGTGCATAGATCTGTAAACCTGAAAAATGAAGCCAAAATGATTTAGAATCTGATAAAGTGCATAGACATTTGAATTTGAGAATAGATGCTATAGTTACTTACAACCACGAACGATTCCATGCCACTGAAAACGCGAAAATTGATACCAGAATCAACCATAACCCTATCAAGCATTAAAATCTGTAAACCTGAAAATTGAAGCTAAAATCAATTAGAATGTAATAAAACGCACGAATTTAGTAAACATAAACAAATTAAGCTGAAACTTAGTATTTCGATGAAATGTACTCAGAAAATGACGTTATGAATGGAAATTTTGATTTCTTAATCACGAATAATTACACTCCACAACTTCGTAATCCGCTCCCCGAAGTGACAGAAAATATAACCTATATGCTATACCCGATTTCATGAAGATACCGTTGCGGCGTAACAATAATATTTTGGAAGGATGTTAAGTCATAAAAAGTTGACAAATGTAGCGTAAAAGAACGAAATTTCCAATAAATATTTATTGTCATGTAATTAGCATATATGTAGGTTATATTTTCTTGCTTATATAGCCAGAATTACCCTGCTTTCCCCTGTTTGCAGTAATCGAATTCGAAATACAGAAGCACACGTAAAGCGACATATACGCATGCGCGTAATATGCGCATTGACTGCCCATTGTTGCGATATCCGCTGGTGTGAAAGCGTATATTATATGAAGTTAGCCATAAGACATAGGGATATCAAGGTTTGATGCGAGAGCGAAATTCAAAATCCTTTTGTACCGAAAGATAGATATATTATAATTAGATTCAAAGCGAACGGTACATCTGGAAGGTCTTAAGCAAGTTTGAAACGGGGGACAAGGCGGAGTTTATTGTCAGGACTCATAGACACGAAGAGCGCGTTGTGCTTTTCGAGGGTTTTCCCTGCCAGTTTTTCAAACGCGTTCGTGGAATATTAATAGCTAATACCTGAACTCAGAAAGCGTACGAGAACCTGGGGTTGCATTCAGTAATTTTCAAAACTACAGTTAGGCCAGGCGAGGATAATAAATAGCTTAACTTTTCCTTCCACATCTGCGTGCCAAATTTCGTCGAGCGAGCAGCTGCTCGTCTCGTAAAACCATTTAAAACTCTGTCTTCCCTTTCAATAATTGCCGATGTCCTGTTAGGGTAAAAACTCAGCTCGAGAGCAGCTGAAAGTCATAAAGTCATAACCTTTGCGCGGGCGACGTCGTCTTGACCCTGAGGGTTGCGCGTACCTACCTGTTAGAAATGTATGTACTATACGTAGCCTATGTAAGCTATGTACTCGGAAAGCGTACCTCGACCACCAGCCGAGAGTGGGAGGAAGCGCGAAGGAAGGGCCAAGGACGGAGAGATGGCTGAAGGACAACCCTCTGACGAAGCTTCAGGGACAACACCGTCTTGATTGGACGAAGGGATCCAGGGAAGGAGTCGGAAGAACGCACCGAAATTGGAGGAGTAGGGCGCTCGTAGGCGACAAGCGAGGAGTTAATTTGTAAGAAGTCAGATCGAACTGGTTAGCAGAAGAGTTAACGTCAAACTAATAAAATCCAAACATAGAATTTATTCAGAAGTGTTTCATTCGTTTCATACGTACATTGAAATTCCCGCGCATATTCGCGAGCTGAGTGCGTTAGCGCTCCACGGGCACGAACGTGCGCTTCATTTGGAAATCTTCAATAAATCGCGCAACACCATGCTTTTATTTTCTGCACTTGCTGCACGCATTATGCGCTAGAAGTTGGAGGACTCTAGGGAATTCTACAAAATTGGTACTGTCATCTCTGCACTCGCTGTATGAATTGCAACCAACGCAACGGACTCAATTTCGAAGCGAACAACACATCCCTAGAAGGTTTTAGGCAGGGTCGAAACGAAAGATGAGGAAGGAAGCAAATACGTAGGGCGGTACTCATAGTCACGACTTATTCTTAAGCAAATGCTTAAGCATGCGGCATCTTTTACTAGCTACTAGGTTAGTAGAGGATGCCGCAAGCTTAAGCATTTGCTTAAGAATAAGTAACAACTGAGAATACCGGCCGTAGCGCGCATTGTTATTTCTTAAAGGCTTTTACTGCTAAGTTTTTCGAACGTGCTCTTATAATGCTAACTTTACAGCTATACTCTAATCCAGAAGACGTACGAGAGCCTGCGGTTCTATTCAATAGCCTTCAAAACCTTGAATTTACCTCGGACGCGGATAATAAATAACTTCATTTTTCCTTTACACATCTGCTTACCAAATTACGCTGGGTAAGCAGCAGTTCGTCCTGTAAAACTCATAAAATATGGTTTTCACTTTCAATAATTATCGCTGTTCAAGAAGAATAGAAAGACTCGGGTTGAGAAAATCCAGGAACCAATAAAGCCATCAAATTTCGTTAGGAGTCGGTCCCTGATCCTTAGGACGAAGTAACCGATGTAGTTAGGAAGCGTGCTTCGACCACCGTCCAAAAGTCTCGAATTAAATTAACCGTAATCCATCCAACTGCATAGCTATTTGTAAGTAAGTTTGAACATTCCCGCGTAACCTCACGAGCATCAGACGCATCGAAACCCGTTCCGTTTCGTTACTGCGGTTCATGCGCTGCTGGAAACGGAACGCTATTCATGCGCGCAGCGGCTGCGCTGCGATCTATGCGCATAATGCGTGAATTGGAATACAGTCACTGTTGCGACCCCCGTCTAACGGCGTGTAGTATAAGCTTCAGAAACGCGAAGTTCGAAATCGAACTACACGAATGTAATAGGAAAGGGAGACAAAGTGAAGTTCGCACAAACCCGAGGGGTTTGAAAATAGTTAAAGATTCTTTTAATCAGAGGACTTCAAGATTATAAATCAATCCACTTAGAAACGGGTGTTTGAATAAATGAACTGCACTTTGATCCTTTCTCCTAGATGTAATTCCAGGGCAATGTTGTTAAACGCTTGATTCTAAAAATCAATAACTGGGAAGAAATAGATTGACCAATAGGAATTTAGTTAATAAATATTTGATTGGCTTTAGATCTTAAGGACATCTTGAAAAATAACAAAAGTTGTAAAAGCGTTCCAAGGAGCAGAGTGCCTTAGCACTCCACGGGCATCGTTCCTCGCCAAATTCCCCACGAAGGATCCAAGGAATCCAGACGGCCACGCAACAAATTTGGTGACAGCGGTGGGATTATTCAAATTCGCCGGCTCGTGGACGCAAGATTTGAAGAACAGTCATCTGGAAATCCCTGCGGTACCTCCCCCCCCCCCCCAGGATATTGGACTATTTTCCCTGAAAGCCGCATGCATCCGGACGGAGGTTTATCATCGTCGAGGCCAATCATGGCCGCGTAGCTGACATCGATCACCGGCGTTGTGAGAGATATTAGTTTATTTAAATTTGATTATTGAGTTCACTGTTCACCGTTCACTGTTTTATAAGTCACCGTAGTTATTAAGATAGTTATTGTCTCCGCTAAGTTAGTTAATATTCGCGTTACGAAATGTGGCGTGCTAATAGAAATGCGTTAAGATGGAGGAGGGAACGGCAATCTCGACCGGATAGTCTTCAAAACTTCGAGACCGAGCATATATCCGACCAACTTACGCGAGTAGAGCCTCCATTTGCCATGTCACAGCCTCGGGCACCGGTTATTCCGCCGACACAAATAAGAAATCATGTCGGCTATTCGCCCGAGTTAGGGAGTAGTTTGACCTGCCGGAACACGATCGTCGTTGCTAGCTCTGAACCCTCAGCCGATGTGCCACCGGCTCGGGAGCTAAGTCCTATACCGTCACGAATGAATCCGCCTGTCGTAAATTTATCCGAACTTAATAGTGGGTCGCCTTGCTCGAGTGTAGTTCCTGCACAAAAATCGTCGGAATTAGCGAATTACCTGCCTAAATCTTATCTCTCATTAAAATTGGTGAAAGATTCGATTCCAAAATTTGATGGAACATCCGACTCGTTAATAAAATTCATCAAACAGTCTAAACTACTTAACGCGAAAGTAAAGCCTAATGATCGCGTAAATCTTCTTTTCCTTATTCGGGGAAAGATTGAAGATCACGCCAATTTAGCGTTATCCAATCGACGCGAAGCTACAACTTTGGACGAACTAATCGATTTACTAAAAAAAATCTTTGCGCAGTCTTTTAATGTCCATGACATGAACGCGGGACTGATGAATGCGCGTCAGTACATAGATGAATCGGTAGAGGTATTCGGGGCCCGAATAAATGAAGTACTAAATAGTGGATTAGAGACCGCTCAGGATGCATATAACCCGGAACAATTAGTCGGTGTTAATGATTTATTAAAGAACACGGCAACAATTAGCCTTATTGAGGGGCTCAAAAATCATACCACACGATTTTACCTGAACAGACAAAAAGATAGCGGACAATTACCTGATCTCGAGACCGCTATCACCATCGCGAGTAAGATTGAATCAGAATTGGTCGACCATCCCGGGTCATCTCCACTTTCACCCTCACGATCCGTTGTCACAAGCGCAAAAATCTTTAAAGCAGACTTTGAAAATCGCAAATGTTACTATTGTAATCAAACAGGGCACTTACGCCGTGATTGTCCTAACGCCAAGGGAACTCAAATAGTTATTGCAAGAAGACGGGTCATCTTGAGGCTCGTTGCTATAGAAAACAAAATCAGAGTGTTAATCGATCTCACGGTGAATCTTCGCATCAAAATAATTTAAACTCGAAATGGGTCCCACGAGCGGGTGCAACGTGGAACAAACCCCTAATTGCCAGCACCGAAACCAACGAGGCTGCTTCCAAGTCACAGTAAAGCGATCCGGTAGTTTACCAATAATGAAGCTAAACCATCATTGTTTCCGAGAAAAGTTCGGCCAATTCCTTGTTGACACTGGTTCTCAACTCAATATAGTAAAGCGGAACGGTCTAATTCCCAGCACACCTATAAATACTAGGGAAGAGGAGGGGGGGGGGGCGGGAAAGAATTAGGGAAATTCTGGGGGAAGAAGGGTTTGGGGAGCAATGGATGGGGAAATTGAACAACGAAAGAAGGGAAGCGCTGGAAAGGGGAAGGGAGTCGAGGGTGGGAGAGGGGGTGTAAGAGATGGAGAGGGAGGGGAGGCTGGGAGGGGGAGGGGAGAGAATGGAAGAGAGAGTGAAGGAGAGAGGGAGTGACACGATCGAGCGAGCGTGCGGTAACTTAAGGCGGGTGGAGAGAAGGTACGGCGAGCGAGGTTTGGCGAGCGGCGGGCGAAAGCGTGGCGGCGAGGTGGCGACGGATTTCGGCGGAGTACGATGCGCTTAGATTAAGAGTAATTTAAGAGTAGAGTAAGATAGAATAAGTTAGTGGTAAGCTAGATATAAGTAGGATAGGATAGTTTTAAGTGATTGTAAGAGGAAGAGGAAGGGAAAGAGGCGAAGCCTTATCCCAGCAATGGGGAAGGTAGAATAAAATACATACATACATACATACCTATAAATACTAACGTCGTTTACAATATTGCGGGTATAGGTTCAGGAAGTATACGTACTTGTGGCGAAGTCATCTTTAAAGTCAATCACATTGATGTGAAATTCCAAACTGTTAAAGATGATCTTCCTATCCCGGAATCAGGAATCTTAGGAATGCCGTTTTTAGAGAATCAAAACGCAATAATGAAATTCGGGAACGATGACTCTAATAGTCTTCGAATCGGTGACGAAGAATTCTTCCTTCTTTCGTCGTCCTCCTTTCGGTTACCTCCTCGTAGCAGGACTCTTGTAGCTCTGCCTGTCAAGGAACCTGGAATTAAAGAAGATTATATAAGGAAATTGACCACTGAACCAGGCGTTTTCATAGGGGAAGCGTTAGTTACACAACTAAACGGGTCTGCTAAGTTATATGCAATCAATACTACCCCTAATCATGTGACTGTAACTATACCACCTGTTGAACTGGAAGCATTCACGGAGCGTTCACCTTCGCCGCGTTCGTCTCGCACAGGAAACCCTAACGTGGATCAGTCGAGGGCCGATTCGAATAGATTAGTCCAGATAGCTAAAATATTGGAATTAAATGGTTTAAACGGGGACGAACAAACTAGTATTTTGGAAATTATTAGGGAATTCCCTTATCAGTTTTACCTTCCATCGGACAATTTGAACTTCACGGATACCATTCAACATTCAATCGAAACTGTAAATGAGACTCCGATTAATACTAAACAGTATAGGTTTCCCCCCATTCATAAAGAAGAAATAAAGAATCAAGTCAATGCATTGTTAGAAAAGGGTATTATTCAACAGTCAACTTCTCCCTATAACTCACCCGTTTGGGTGGTTCCAAAGAAAACAGACTCCACTGGGAAGCAACGTTGGCGCATGGTCATAGATTATCGCCTGTTGAACGAAAAAACCATTAGTGATGCCTACCCACTTCCTAATATAACGGAAATATTAGATCAACTTGGAGCAGCGAAATATTTTAGTACGCTTGACTTAGTCTCAGGGTTTCATCAAATCCCCATGGATCCCAAATCCAAACCCAAAACTGCCTTTTCGACTCTCAACGGCCATTATGAATTTAACAAAATGCTTTTTGGCCTAAAAAATGCCCCGGCTACCTTCCAACGGTGCATGGACTTAGTCCTATCTGGCTTACAGGGGGTTGAGTTGTTCGTTTACATGGATGACATTTGCGGCCTTTACACGGACGTTCTTGCGTGGCACTTTTGCGCGCCACACGCCATCGCGGCACGCATTTGGCGTGGCGTGCCAGAACGTCGGAAGGAGCGCGCTCCTTCTCGCAGGCCAGAAGATCGTACCAGTCACTACTTAGAGACAGCGAGTTCGGGCTCCCATTTCTACGTCGACTCCACATGCTTTTTCCAGGAACCAACGCAGTCTTGTATTGTGCACTACCTGTTCCATGTATATTATCGATCTGCGAAACGATCGGCAAGACACGATCGCGATATACGTAGGTTTGCGAAAAGTATACGAATTCCTCGATATACCTGGCTTATAGAGGATATCATAAATGCTGTTACTGTAGGGCACACTGAAACATCTGTTTTTACGAAGCTACATTTGGTTTACCTGAAGGTGCTATAAATTATGGAAATGGTTTATTACTCAGTTATAACGACTGTATTGCGATCTGCCTTCTCCTTGCAGACGAAAAGTTTCCACCCCATCGGACGTTCTTGCTAGCATCTTGTGCGTGGTTAGAAGTGTGGCGCGCCGGAATTCCACGTTATCAGGCGTGTAGCGTCCAAAAGTGTGGCGCGCAAACCTCAACTTCAGAAAAGTTTACATAAGAGACAGAAAAGGTAGTTAGAAAAGGAAAGCGGCACTTGAAGACAAGGGTTTGGCGTGGCGCGTGGACTTTCCGACAGTGCGGAAAATTCTAAGGCGCGCGGCGCGCCTGGCAGTCAAGACTCTGCGAGCCGCTACAAGCGGTAGGAAGTAAACGAGCATTTTTTCAAACCAAAAAATTAAATATATTTACTTCCAGCTTTGTGGCTTCATTTGTCAATCTTTAGAGAATATGAAAAAAAATTGTATGCAAAAATGATGGTTATATCCGGAGTTATAGTGCTTCAAATAGAGCGCCTTACAAAACTCATATGCGCACTGTTAGCATAAAATCAGTTGTTGTAGTTGTCTGAAATAGATTAATATACGATTAATAGATTAAACTTTATTAACCAAAATCATGATGTTATTTATTTTCATCTGCAACCTTGTAAATTATGTCTGTCAGAGTCTGGTAGGTATGGAGGGGACCGTGGCAGCAAGGCGTAGGGGCCCCCGGTGGCTCGCGAGCCACCAGTTAGTCAACCCTGGTTTACAACTACCTAAGTAGTTAATTGCTTGTTTTCGAAGGTTTCGTCGGGAAGCATTTGTCTGCCAGATGTAGAAAAGGAAAAATCCACATCGTGCCGTTTTTCAGCGATTTCGAATTTCTTCGGTCTGAGTTAATCCGTATATTGCTCCATCGGTGGGTTCTCCCGCAGACCTGCGGGACAATACGATTATAAACCACGACCCGGGGCGAGATTCTGACCGATCAATCTGGCTAGTTTTGGTAAGCAGATGTCTACTTTTACACCTCTACGTTATCGAGAGGGGGGGGGGGGGATGGTGCCTCCTACGCCGTCGAACTTGCAGAGGGAAGGTCCCTCCTGTTCTAGGAAAATTTGGCCAATCAGCAATGTTGTTTACTCGTTCTGGTCATCGTTCGGACCACCGAAATCCGAGCAGCCCTCATAAAACAAAGTTTTCACAATTATTTTGATCACCCTACGGATCACAGAGTCTACACCGATCTAATCATGCTGTTGGATAAGTTACACTCTCGTTGGACTCCAGGATGAGCCAGGAATCCATTGATGTCACTTCCATATCGATACAATAAGAGAGTGCGTTTAAGAAATGCCTACTCCTTTTATAATTTGTATTGCTTGTGTAAAAGTAATCCGATTTCCATGATATTTGTGATAATTTTAATTGGGAGAACGCCAGGAATCCATTAGTGTTATTTTCATATCGATACGATGACGAATAATGAATCTCTTAACACGCTGTAATGAATATTTCACCCTCGACTGTGGGTCGCCGACCTCGATTCGCAGCGGTCGGCCGAGGATACATACCTGTTTCAGAAAAACTGTATTCTTTATTCTTTATTGTATCGATATGGAAGTAATACCGATGCATTTCTTATGTTTTTCAAATTAAAATTATACCAAATTTCATGTAAATCGAACTATTTTTAACGAAGTTTTGGAAATCAATTTATTATGAAGATTCCTTAATTACGATCCGATTTGTGTCGTTTTTGGACCATTTTCATCGGGAACACATAAGGAAACGATTCACACCACTTTCGCCAAGATCTGATGAAAAATGTAGAATTTTTGATTCGTCACTTCTTAAGGGGCAACATTGTAAGGCCCCCCTGGGCTCGAGGGTCGAAGTCCTTGAAACCCATCGAGGCACGGCTTATCGGTAGCGTTGCCTCTTGAGTCGAGGTTTGCGTGCGGCGAAAATTCTTGCGCGCCACACTTTTGGACGCGACACGCCTGACAACGGTTCTACTCGCACGCAAGAACGTGGAATTCCGGCGCGCCACACTTCTAACCACGCACAAGATGCTAGCAAGAACGTCCGATGGGGTGGAAACTTTTCGTCTGCAAGGAGAATGCAGATCGCAATACAGTCGTTATAACTGAGTAATAAACCATTTCCATAATTTATAGCACCTTCAGGTAAACCAAATGTAGCTTCGTAAAAACAGATGTTTCAGTGTGCCCTACAGTAACAGCATTTATGATATCCTCTATAAGCCAGGTATATCGAGGAATTCGTATAATTTTCGCAAACCTACGTATATCGCGATCGTGTCTTGCCGATCGTTTCGCAGATCGATAATATACATGGAACAGGTAGTACACAATACAAGATTGCGCTGGTTCCTGGAAAAATCATGTGGAGTCGACGTAGAAATGGCAGCCCGAACTCGCTGTCTCTAAGTAGTGATGGGTACGATCTTCTGGCCTGCGAGAAGGAGCGCGCTCCTTCCGACGTTCCGGCACGCCACGCCAAATTCGTGCCGCGCTGGCGTGTGGTGCGCAAAAGTGTCACGCAAGAACGTCCATGTAAAGGGCCCAATTGTCCTGTATGCCGATTCTATAGAGGAACATTCGGAAAAATTAAGGAAACTCTTAGCCAGGTTACAAAATGCGGGTTTAACATTACAACCAGAAAAATGCCGATTTTTAAAACATGAAATTACTTACCTTGGACATAATATCTCTAGTGAAGGAGTGAAACCAGACCTCGGGAAAATCAAAGCCGTGAAATCTTTCCCCATTCCTAAAAATAAAAAGAATGTTAAACAATTTTTAGGCCAGGTCGGCTATTATAGACGTTTCATTCCCGATGTGGCAAAAATCGCTAAACCTTTAACGCGATTATTAAAAGCAGACGTCTCCTTTATTTGGGACAATGATGTTCAATCCGCCTTTGAAAATATACGTGATACAATTTGTTCTGAACCTTTACTGCAATTTCCGGATTTTAACCGACCTTTCCTTGTAACGACTGACGCTTCAAATTATGCTGTGGGAGCTGTGTTGAGCCAGGGCCAAATTGGCAAAGATCTCCCTATCGCATACGCGTCGAGAACGCTTAATAGTGCTGAAATCAATTATTCCACCATTGAAAAGGAGTTACTTGCCGTTGTATTCGCAATTGATCATTTCCGACCCTATTTATATGGTCAACAATTTACCTTAGTAACTGATCATCGCCCATTGGTCTGGCTACATAATGTAAAAGATTCTATTTCTCGCATCATGAGGTGGCGAATCAAACTGAATGAGTACGATTACATTATAGTATATAAACCTGGGAAAGTAAATTCAAATGCGGATGCGCTATCTCGCAACCCTTCGGATCCTACCCATCTCGATCAAAATTCATCTTCCCCAATCACAGAACTCACTGCCAATCATACAAAGACAGACTATACTGACACTTCTCCTTCTAAGCGTCTGCAAAGGGTAGTCGTAGGCGCCAACGAGGCACCATTTGCGGATTCTGAAAAGGAAGAGGGTATGGTCTATAATAGATTATGGGAAAATAATGAGAAGTTAATAGCTACTATCTTTCTCGCCCATTATGTAAATTTTGACGGTCCACCTGAGGTCTTCATTGTGACTGAGCATTCTGACGACAGTTCGATGGACAGTGACGCTTATTTTACGACACACCTTCTTTTACGGTAGAAATACCCGAGAAGCGTGGAGTCCTTATTGAAAATCTAGTGGTTGGAGGATCGTTCTTGAGAGGTCGTGTGGATGAGCTTCAACCCGGCTGTCTGTTGGACATCGGAAAGGCCGATTTTAACCGGTTAACTGTCAATGTATCATATATGATCAAACAAAAATCTGGCCAATTCTGTCAATGTATCATATATGATCAAATGGAATAACTTTTTTGATTTTCAAAGATTTGAATGAAACTTGGTATGTAATGGTTTTTGGGGTCGCTGAATCTGAATTTGGCATCGGAATTGTAAAATTCAATATGGCAGACTCAAAATGGCCGAACCAAATTGGCTGACAAACATTAAAATACTATCGGGATATAGAAAAATGGTATATAGGGGTTTTTGGCGTCGCTGAAACTGAATTTGGCATTGGAATTGTAAAATTCAATATGGCAGACTCAAAATGGCCGAACCAAAATGGCTGTTTGCCACCTAGCGGTGACTTTTAGTACTAAGCCGAAACTTGCAGATCAAAAAAGCTCTTGCGGTAGAATTTATGGATGAAGAATTCAGGTATAAAATTATTCGAAACTTTTTCGTAGAAAATAAAAAAACTAAAAAATTAAACCCCTAAACCCTTATTTTTCAGGGGTTGCGGGTGGCATTGAAAAAAGTAACTGCTGCAATCGAATTATAGACAAGAAAACTTCACAAATAAAAAAATTTTATATAACAAAAAGGTTTAGTAAAGAATTGAGAAACTGACCCCTAAATTCTATTTTTTAGGGGTTGAGGGTGTCAGATGAAAAAAATTACCCCCGGAATCGGTTCAGCGACTCAAAAAACCCCTGTATACCAAATTTTGTGTGATTCACTTAATTTTTCGATGTTACCAGTTTGGGCCCGAATAATGAAAAGGACCGTGCCAGTTAACCGGTTAAAGGCACCCCGCCACAGAACCCGCTAGGGGCTGCCCACGTACCTCAGGGTGAGCAGGTTACGTCTGACCTGGGACATCGGATAGGCTTTAAGCACCCCGCCCAGGTCCACGGCTTGGCACCCACGGCTTGTGTCAGGTTAGGGGCTGAGGAGCCAAATTTAGAGGCCGGCTTTTATTTGAGACCAAGTCCGTAGATGATGAGACACGATCCTCCGTTGAAACGACCTCAGGAAATGGTGACCTAGTTGAGCAGAGTAATAGTAGTGTTTTAATGACGAAGACGATTTCATTAATGCCAATCATTCACCACTCTTCCCCTCCAAATATCGTTTATACTAAGGATTATCTTTATATGCGCAGAGATAATGTTATTTATTTTTTCTCCCTTGATAATGAAGTCGTATCTCAAACCACTAAAGATTTATTGACATATAATGAATTTTCCCTTGAGCAGGTTGAACAATACAAACCCAATGTCGGAGGAACAGTGGTCTTCCCTAACGTGAAACCCCTTACCTTTTACCTTTTTGTTAAATCCCAGGCAATGGAATCAGCAAATCATGCCCATCTGGAATCCTCAATAACTTCTCTTAAACATCTTATGGACTCCTTAGGCGTCAAAACTGTTAGCATCTTGTTCACGAAATCGACATAACAACGCCATCTCGTAATGACGAGCCCTAATTAGGCACTTGGCGACAGCGCGCTTGCTCATGTGGAGCAGCGATCCTGCCCCCCCCCCCATCGATTCGCGATCGATGGAAGGGGAAGGAGATTCCTTCCAGGAAATAGATCGCGATTCCTGGAAGGCTCTCTCTGTTCGCAACTCGGCTACGATATACACGTATTCTTTAACGCTACGCGCTTCGCTTGCTGGCGCTTTGAACTTTTCGCTCTTACGCTTTTGCCTAACAACCGCTGTAAACTCGCTGCTAGGATTCGTCTCTTGCGTGAATCCTAAGGTCCTAATAGTTAAGTGGTTCATCTTAAACATTGTTGTAAATAGTTTATTTGCGTGTACATATAATAGCTTATAATTGTCGTGTCTCGTTAAACTATTAAATTATACTCGTCCTCGTGTCCATTAACAGTGTCTTACGCTTCCAAATTCATTACTGCTTCCTGTAACTTTCTGCCAACAAACATTCTAAACAATCTCTAGAAATGATAATAATATCGAGCCAATTAGTTGGGATTTCATTGAAGGTCTTTTAAAACAGGAATTAAGTAATTCACAATATACAATTACTGTTTGTACTGGTGAAGTAGTAACTCCACTTCCATCTAGGAGACCCCTTATCATAAAAGAGTTCCATGAATCCACTATAGGTGGTCATCAAGGCGTCCGGAAACTCATCCATAGAATCAGGGAAAACTTTTACTGTCCGCACATGGGAAGGGAAATAGGAAACTTTGTTCGTTCTTGTTCTAGCTGTCAGAGGAATAAAATTCTTTCTGCTAAAACCAAACAGCCCATGCGAATAACTGATACTTAAAAGAGCATTTGAAAAGGTACAGATGGACATTGTGGGACCCTTACCAATGACAAAGAGGGGTAATCGGTACTTATTAACACTCCAAGATAATCTTACAAAATACTCAGACGCAATTCCACTCCTTAGTATTGATTCAGTATCCGTTGCCATGGCTCTGGCTGAACAATTTATCAGCAGATTTGGGTGCCCTAGAACTATACAAACCGACCAGGGGAGTAATTTTATTAGTAAAGTAATGAAAGCCTTTTGTAGAATATACAAAATACAACGAATTACCTCAACTGCATTCCACCCACAATCCTTGGGATCTATTGAACGGGCACATCGCGTATTTACGGATTATCTGAAACATTACTGTACTAAGACCGACTGGGATGATTGGATTCGTTTTGGCATATTCTCTTACAATACGTCTGTCCATGAAGCTACTGGTTTTACCCCACATGAGCTTGTGTTCGGGATTAAGGCAACTATTCCTTCAGAGTTCATGAACCAAGTAATTCCGCGAACCTTTATTGACCATTTGGATGAGTTATTTTGAAAAATAAACACTACCCAAGCTATAGCAGCAACAAATCTAGAAAGGGCAAAACAGGAAAGCAAATTGGATTACGATAAAAAAGTCAATTCCTATAAATTCTCTGTAGGTGATGATTGATATATATATCAATTAAAAGAACCCAAAACTTCTAAATTCGATTCTAGCTGGTTGGGACCTTACCCTGATAACCACCCTGCCTGCAGTCTGTCAGCAGATGGACAGCAGGGTCTGACAAGGCAGGGTCTGCCGGCAGGTGGACGGCAGATCCGCAGCAGACCCTGCCTTCAGATGGCGCTATTGGATGTGTCAGACGGGCAGCAGATCCTGCCTTGTCAGGGTCTGCCGGCAGAACCGTAGTTGAATGCGGACACAGACGGCGCCGGATCTGCCGGCAGACCTGGTTATCAGGGTACAAAATTGTTAGAATATTTGACGATTTAAATGCGGAAATAGCCATAGGAGTTGGTAAAATCAAGATAGTTCATACGAACAAGTTGAAACTAGCATGCATAAGATTAGATTCCCCATAGTCTACTACCTTGACGTCGTATCATTGTTGATACGACTTTGTCATTTCCATGTACTGTATGTGATAAGCTACGTTACTTCATTCATTCGCGGATCAAAACCTTGTAATTTCGAAATGAAGATTCGATACATTAATCATCCACTACTAAACTGGAGATATTCTGCCACGGTGACAAACTTGTAATTCATTGTAATCAATTGTGACAAGTAAGCAACCTGTAGCATCTTTCGACTCGCAACCTTCGCGGGAACCCGGGTGGACCGAGTAGCTTGGCTACCGTGGAGGGAGCGAGGAGGGGAGGCTCGGGAATGCTTCACTGAGAGATGTTTATTTACATATAAGCAATTATTCATGTTGTCATACTAGAAACTAATGCTAGTTTAACGATACAAACATCCTATATAAGGGGCGCAAGTTCGATTTAACATAAATATATAATCGAAAAGGTGTTCCCATTGGAAAACACCTTTTGTATAAGGGGGGAAGTGTTGCGACCCCCGTCTAGCGGCGTGTAGTATAAGCTTCAGAAACGCGAAGTTCGAAATCGAACTACACGAATGTAATAGGAAAGGGAGACAAAGTGAAGTTTGCACAAACCCGAGGGGTTTGAAAATAGTTAAAGATTCTTTTAATCAGAGGACTTCAAGATTATAATTCAATCAATCACTTAGAAACGGGTGTTTGAATAAATGAACTGCACTTTGATCCTTCCTCCTAGATGTAATTCCAGGGCAATGTTATTAAACGCTTGATTCTAAAAATCAATAACTGGGAAGAAATAGATTGACCAATAGGAATTTAGTTAATAAATATTTCATTGGCTTTAGATCTTAAGGACATCTTGAAAAATAACAAAAGTTGTAAAAGCGTTTGCCCTTGTAAATCACTCAAATCACGACATCCAAAGCGAACAGATGTACAGTAAAGTCTCTCTATGGGCTCGGTTTTGTGCACACGATGAGGGCTTGTCACCTATCCCCACCACTTCTGTCTCACTCTTGTCCGGCGAAGGCGAGAGCGAGATGGAACGAGAGCGAGTGAAAGGCGCTGACAGCGAGCGAGGACGGTACGAGACAGACGACGCGTTGATGTTTTGTCTCGCTCCGTCTTTCGGAGGCCTGATACTCCGTCCTTTGCATGCGCGGCGGGCGTGCGCGATGGTCGCTAAATCTTGACGCAGGCCCGGCTCAAGTCTTTTTTGCGTCCTGGGCGGAAAGTCGACAATAGGTGCAAAATGGTATTTTCATTGCTGGTATTGTTCAAAATAAACTTTAAAATTAAATATTACAAGTTGTACTATAAGTGGTTTAATACTACGAATAAAAATTCAGAGTAAGGTCATCAATAAACTCAAATAAATATATTATAATAAATGGCGGAATTTGGCAAGTTCGCCTAGGGCCCAAAAAAGACTCGTGCCGTGCCTGGCTATCTGACCGTCGCCTGCATGCGTTGAGCAGTCACGATTCCATCTGAGCGCTCGCACCCGTCGCGCACGCCTGCCGCGCACGCAAAGCATTCCATCTCGCTCCCCCTTCGACCAGAAAGAAGCGAGAAACGAACACTCGGAATTAGGACTCGGGTCTCCATGAGGGCTCATCGCCGGTCCCGACCAGCGAGCCCATAGGGAGACTTTACTGTATTCCTAAAACTCTAAAAATTCATTCTTTGTGTTCGAATCGTTTCACTAGGTTTATTAAAGCTACCAGTTATTTGTGTTTCAATCGTTTTATTATTTTATTCCCTTTCTTATTATTATAAACATCTATAAAAATCCGCGTCCAAGGAGCAGAGTGCCTTAGCACTCCACGGGCATCGTTCCTCGCCAAATTCCCCACGAAGGATCCAAGGAATCCAGACGGCCACGCAACAATACTACGCGCCGCTAGACGGGAGTCGCAACAATGTCAATACTTTACGGCCGATTTCTGCACCTCCAGTAATCTTCCAGTTACAGTTATGTCCCACATAATTGCCACATGCCTGTTTCTTCACCTCTGGTTAAGAGTGATCTGCCAGTTAATCTCAAAGTCAATTTTACCGGCTGGCCCCGGCACCGATTAACTGCCAGAAGTGGCAGTTAATGCATGGTTGCAGTAGTGGGGGAAATAGGAAGTGTGAAACAGAGAACAGAATGGACTGTTCTGAACGCCATTGTATACGTATATATAGTGACGCAAGTGATTTTACTTTTATTAGAGCACTAAAGAGGTGCGTATGCGCATCCGCCATATTGGGTCCTCTGGAGAGAGAAAATTATTGAGTACCCGCCTTTTTGAGGATTGGCAGATTCACTTTATAAACAAAATATGCGTTGCTGATATTGATACATGGCAGCACGACACATTATTAGAGTATCTTATTACATTTAAGTTTATAGTTGTTTTATAAAGCGAATTTGACAATACTCAAAAAGGCGGGTACTCAATAATCTTCTCTCTCCAGAGGACCCAATATGGCGGATGCGCATACTCACCTCTTTAGTGCTCTACGGACGGGATCGGGTGCTGATTTGGGACAGAGATTAGGAAATAGAAAATTGACCTTTAGGCAGGAAGAAGGAGGTGAGTGAGAGAAGGGGCAGTGCAGGGCGAAGGGCCCTGGAGTGAGGGAGGCAGGGAGAATAAAGACGGTTCCCAGAAGACGCAAAAAAAGGAAAGGGAGAAGACGGAGGTTAGGAAAGAACTGGTAGGAGAGGAAGGCCCCCAAGGGGGGGGGGGGGGCCAAGAGAGGAATGAATACAGAAAAAGAATGATGAAAATGGAAGGAGTGAAAAAAGGGGATATCCATAAAATGGAAACCGAAGACGACGAACAACAGGGGAGAACGAACAAGGAAGACGGGCAAGAAAGAAGGAAAAAAACGGAAATGGAGGAAAAAGTAAGAAAAAACGACATAGTTGGCCGACCTGACGGCCATGAAAAGAAGAGTCAAGACCGAGGAGAGATGGAAGGAAATACCAAACAAGAAATTAGAGAGGGCGAATGGAGCGACATGGAGTGGCAGGAAGGCAAACCAGAGCAACGGAACGCCGATCCGGAAGCCATTTTGTATAATACCGAATACAAGGATTTTGAGCACGAGGACAAAAGTTATAATAGTAAAAAAAGGAAGAAAGTAGATAGAGAAGTAATAAAAATAGATAGTAAAAGAGTAAGAGACAAACAGGTGAGTCCAAATAAAACAGAATCAGAGGAAGAAAAGGAGTCGGAAAGAAATATAACGGTAAGAAACCAACAAAACCAGGTTAACGATAAAGTTACGGGGGGGGGGGGGAAGAACACAAGGGAAGCGAACTGTATGAGTGGAAATCTGCTAGGGAAGAATATTTAGTAACCATAGCATTAAATCAAAGTAAAACCACATAAAAAAAGAAAGACAATTTAATAAAAATATACAAAATGGTTTTAGATTAAAAAATTAGGTGCCAAGGCCTGAAAATGGTTGGACACAATAGAGCAGAGGTGTCATATAGAAGCAGTAAAGAAGCGAATGAAATGATGATGAGAAGCAGGCTCAAGCCAGCGGATTCCACAGCTTATATCCCCAATAGATGGAGATACCGAAAAGGTGTAATAAACGAGTGGAACGGCTCGGTAAAAGCACTGGAGGAACTTGTCGAGAACCAAGGAGTGTTTACATTAGAACGACTTAAGAAAAGAGTTATAAGGGATGGAAAGGCGGTATGGGAAGAAGGTAGATCTATACTAATAAAGATGCAAGGGGAGTCCCTCCCGACAAAACTCTTCATAGGTTACGGCCACGTCTGGCTAAAAGTGGTCCCTTTTGTGGAGGCCGTGAAACAATGCTATAGATGTCTTAGATTTGGACATATTCAAAAGGCATGTAGGGCGTCAGAACGGAGATGCCTCATCTGTACGGGTGCATTCCATGGGAGGTGCACTGAAAACCCTCTATGTGTGAACTGTAAGGGAACTCATATGAGCACCGCAAGAGAATGTCCAGTGCTCCAAAAGGAAGCAGCCATTAAAAAAGTAATGGTGTACAAGAACACCACGTACCATACAGCGGAAGAGGTAATTAAAAAGGAGGAGAAGTTGACCATCTATGGAAGGGACAATAGGAATTGGCAGGACGAAAGTGAGGACGAAGAGGACATAATGGGGAACGACTTCCCGGCTTTAAGGAAGAAGAAGGAAATAGATTTCTGGGAGAAACTGGACTACCCAGTAGCAAGAGAAATAGGTAAACTAAAGAAAGTATGGGAGAGAAAGAGGGAACAAAGGTTATACGAAAGGAAAGAATCTCCAAGAAGAGAAAGCACACAAATTAACAACAGAAGACCGGAAGACAATAAGTGGGGTCATGGAAGTAGAACATTAATAAACAATGAAGAGTACAAAAAAAATACCCAAGCTGAAAAGGAGAAAGACAAGAAAGGATTTCAGCATAAAATGACAGGTATGCGAAGAGAGGATAAGGAAGAACAGGTAAGAGATAACATAAGGAAGGACAAAAACAAAGAATATAAAACTTACACTATATACCAAGGATTCATGACCATGCGAATGAAGAATACCGGCAAAGGAGCAAGCTCCGTACGTATATAATACGGAAAGAGACGTTAAATTTCAAAAAAGAGCGAAATGGGAAGAGAGAAAAGCGAAGAGAGAAATCAGAGAGACTACTGAAAAGCTCAGAGCACAAACTGAGAACGAGCTAATTGAGGAACTTATAAAAATAATAAGAGAAAAAGATCTACTCCAAAAAATAAAAGAAAAAATAGAGGAAAATCAGGAAAGAGAAAAACAAGTACCGATCTACAAGGAAGAGGACTGGAACACCGATCAAAACCATATACAACTGCAGAACAATACAGAAACAAGAAGGAAGAAGGGTGAAGAGGAACCCAGCATAGATAAAGTTATACAGAAATTAAAGGTAAGGAAAATGGAGGAAAGAAACTCCAGATCAGACGATGTCAAAGACTCAGGGGCAGTGGAGAAAAGGAAAGACAGCCTCCAGATAAAAGGAAGGAAAGAGAAAAGGTACGAGGCAGGAATTCCAAATAGATGTAATGAGAAGAAAGAAACAAAGACACAAGGAGGAAGGAACCGAAGCTTGTTAAGAGAAACCATAAACGATAAGAGAAAACCAAAGATAGTGGACATATCGAAAATCTCCATTCAGGTGGAAAATATCATGGAGACAAAGGATGAAGAGATGAAAGCTAAAGAATTTGAAGAAGAGGAAGGATTCTGCACCGCTACCTCGAACAGTGGGAACGAAAACGACAATGAAAGCATGGGAACGACTGAATGGCTGGAATAAGAGGAACAGGTGATGGAAATAGCGGAAATGGAACCAGGGGAGACGGAGAAGATCGAGGAAAAAGAAGAAGAAGAGGAAAACGACCAAAGGAAATACTTAGAAGAAAAAGATAGAAAGGTCCTGGAGGATAGAGAGGACCAAGACGAGGACTCACTGTAAATACAAACAGAATCCAAGAAAGAGTTCTATCGTTTCAAGGTAGCACTTAAATTTAGTTTAAGTAGAAAGTAAGTAAATAGATTAATAGTACAATAGTATAATAGACAGCAAGTAAGAGAGATTGATAGACTCAAACTCACAGTAGGGATAAATTCACGTAGGTAACAGGTAGATAGGTACCCTGATAACCAGATCTGGGGCGCAGAGCCTGACGTCAGATCCGTAGTCATCTGTGTCCGCATTAGGCTTCGGTCTGAGGTACAGAGCCTGACATCAGGGCCTGACGTCAGATGAGCAGCAGATTCGCATCAGATCCTGCCGTTTGCCTGACACGTATAACAGCGCCATCTGAGGGTCAGAATTGGCAAACAATTCCCTACGCGTGACGTCACATGGCCGTCCCTACACACCAACACAAATGTAGCGTTATTGCTGTAGTTGTATCCCTACTCCCACATAATCAGCTAGTAGATTCTACAGTTTATTAAATAATTAATTCTACTTATTTCAAAAAGGATTTATTCTTTATTTAATAATATACAGGATTGGTGATTACAATTGTTACAAAATAATATAAATAGCGCATATAAATTCGAGGAAGAACATTCAATATTTACATTTATAAATCCATATACAGGGTGTCCCACCTAAGATTGGACAGCCGGTTTTCTCCTAAAGTATTGTCGATAAAAATATAAAAAAAAAAAGGGAATTGCTTGGTTTGAGGGGGGCAATTTATTAGCGCGAACGAATTTTCTTTTCGATTATTATTTTAAAAGATACGATGGTCAAGTTCGGTTTTTCAAATGGAACTATTTTTGTTGAAGACCTGAGTTGATAGTGCGTTCCAAGACAAATCCAATAAGCTGAAATGTATGCACTTTATTTCCACTGGTTTTTAAGATATTGCGCTTGCAAATTTACTGATTTTCACTGGAAGAAAACCCTCTGAAATAGCAAGGACCGGGGCGGTCTTACTGGCGCCACGGGTGGCACTGCCTGTTGAAATAGATACCTACCTGCCAAAGGTCTACGCCAGGAATGGCAGGCCCAAAGGATGGACAATTCTTTTCCGTCAGAAATGCTACTTAGGTAGGTACATCTGCGGAATCGAGAAGCGCACCGTTACTTTTATTTCGCACTTGCTTCTACGCTCGGATGGCCGGTTCTTTTGGGAGGGATGCAAGCTGGATTGGTGAAATATCCATTACAGCGTATTAAGAAATTCTTTTCTTCATCGTGTCGAAAGGGAAGTGACGCGAATGGATTCCTTATGTTTTTCTGATGAAAATCATATCAAATATCATGCAAATCGGACTACTTTGACACAAGCTATTTCTATTCCCTATGTAAAAGTTGTCCCATTTACACGACATTTGGTATGATTTTCATCAGAAAACCCCAAGGAATCCATCGGCGACACTTCCATATCCATACGATAAAGAATAAAGAATTATTTTATTTCCTAAACAGATACAGGGTAATTCTGGAGCAACGCCCGTTAAAGAGATGCGGCCTGGTACCCCGTGGCGAGGACAACCCCTCGCAGTGCCTGACCGAATTTTATGGCTTTCG
The DNA here is from genome assembly GCA_947577245.1 of Andrena bucephala. Classification (NCBI taxonomy): domain Eukaryota; kingdom Metazoa; phylum Arthropoda; class Insecta; order Hymenoptera; family Andrenidae; genus Andrena; species Andrena bucephala. Next base: position 19,481,698 of record OX387718.1, on the reverse strand, counting down.
ACCCGCGAAGGGGTTCGAGTGCCTAATAAGAAGTGAGAAACCTTCGACTTGCGCATTTCTCATCAGATCTTTGCAAAAACGACACCTATCGATTCCTTATGTTTCGCCGATGAAGCTGACACCAAGAACGACGTAATTCGGACCATAATGAAGGAAATTCCATGGAATATCGATTTATATCATTTCAAGCTGACTTGACTTGGTTAAAAATAGTCCGATTTACATGATATTTGCTATGATTTTAATCGACGGAACGCCAGAAATCCATTGGCATCACTTTCCCGTTCGATACGATGAAGAAAAGAAGCAAACATTTGAAATCCTGAACATTTCTCACTTCTTAATGATATTCCAAACCCTTCGAGGGTCGAAAGCCATAAAATTCTATGGGCACTGTGGGGTGATGTCCTCGCCACGGGGTGACGGGCGTAGCTCCAGAATTACCCTGTATCTGTTTAGGAAATAAAATAATTCTTTATTCTTTATCGTATGGATATGGAAGTGTCGCCGATGGATTCCTTGGGGTTTTCTGATGAAAATCATACCAAATGTCGTGTAAATGGGACAACTTTTACATAGGGAATAGAAATAGCTTGTGTCAAAGTAGTCCGATTTGCATGATATTTGATATGATTTTCATCAGAAAAACATAAGGAATCCATTCGCGTCACTTCCCTTTCGACACGATGAAGAAAAGAATTTCTTAATACGCTGTAATGGATATTTCACCAATCCAGCTTGCATCCCTCCCAAAAGAACCGGCCATCCGAGCGTAGAAGCAAGTGCGAAATAAAAGTAACGGTGCGCTTCTCGATTCCGCAGATGTACCTACCTAAGTAGCATTTCTGACGGAAAAGAATTGTCCAGCCTTTGGGCCTGCCATTCCTGACGTAGACCTTTGGCAGGTATCTATTTCAACAGGCAGTGCCACCCGTGGCGCCAGTAAGACCGCCCCGGTCCTTGCTATTCCAGAGGGTTTTCTTCCAGTGAAAAACAGTAAATTTGCAAGCGCAATATCTTAAAAACCAGTGGAAATAAAGTTTATACATTTTAGCTTATTGGATTTGTCTTGGAACGCACAAGACAATCTGCCAAAAAAAATAGTTCCATTTGAAAAACCGAACTTGACCATCGTATCTTTTAAAATAATAATCGAAAACAAAATTCGTTCGCGCTAATAAATTCCCCCCCCCCCCCCTCGAACCATGCAATTCCCTATTTTTTTTATATTTTTATCGACAATACTTTAGGAGAAAACCGGTTGTCCAGTCTTAGGTGGGACACCCTGTACAATACGTCCCGTAACCAGTGGTACCTATTAGGTGCGATATCAGAAAATTTCCTTTATTTTCGACTTCTTTTTGCTGTAGAATGACCACATTCCGTATTGAGTTAGCGCTGAAAACAAATAGAACCTTAGTATAAAATTAAACGTAACGTATGAATAAACAGGATACATGCGATACTTACTTCAGCTCCATCTCCGCACAGCACACACCCCAGGCGATCATGCATGCTCCTGCGAACATTAACATTTATAATAAAACATGTGTTTAATTATTATCTACTAAACAAGACGCTAAACATTCGCACTTCGTGCATAACCATACTTTTCTGTCTTGCAGATAATGTGAAACTCGATTTTCGTGACGTAGATAATTGGATATTATTCAATTGCATAATTACGTTTGCCTTCTGGATACGTCGAGATGATTTGTCTGGATATTGATGGATGAAATTACTTGGAATATTCTTCGATTTTGCCGGCACTCAGCATTTTGCGAAACTCAGATGGCGTTGTTATACGTGTCAGGCGAACGGCAGGATCTGATGCGAATCTGCTGCTCATCTGACGTCAGGCCCTGATGTCAGGCTCTGTACCTCAGACCGCAGCCTAATGCGGACACAGATGACTACGGATCTGACGTCAGGCTCTGCGCTCTCACGGCAGACCCTGCTGCCAATCTGATGTCAGATTGGCGTCAGATGGTTATCAGGGTAGATAGTCAGTGGAAAAGAAAGAGAGAAAGAAAATACAACAGAAAGAAGTATGACAGCAGGTTGGAAAGACATAGGGTAATAAGGAAATAAACCATATAAAGGACATACAGGGTATAAGATAAGGGATATAACAATAGATATAATTTAGATTTCTTAGGAGAAATGAACGACAACAGGATAGGATGCAGGATAGAAGTATGGAATGCGAGAAGCCTAAAAAACAAAACAGTGGAGCTCAGAATGATGGCGGAAGAGTTTGACGTGATAGGTATCACGGAAACTTGGTTAACTCAGAGGGATAATTTTAGAATTAAAGGGTTTAATATGTATAGAAAGGACAGGGACGGAGATAGAGGAGGGGGAGGAGTACGTATATTCATAAGGGAAACCATAATTATGAAGACGAGAGATAATATCGAATGAATTCAAGACAAAACAGAAATAATAGGAATAACAGTGAATCTGAACAATAAAGAAATGGATATCATAGCAGGATACAAGTACCCAAGCGGAAAGCTGAAGAAGGGAGAATGGGAGAAACTTTTTAGTAATAGAAGAAGGGGTACCGAAACAATAATCATGGGAGACTTCAACGCCAGCAATAAAGAATGGAATTGCTACAAGAACGATAAAGATGGAGTAGTCCTGGCGGAGGTAGTCGAACAACAAGACATGTTTATCAGAAATGAACGAACAACATCAAGGATAGGATCAGGTAAATACAGACCGAGTAATATAGATCTAATAATCATGACATTACAACTGTATCAAGATGAAGAAGTGATAGAAGAAGGGGAAACGAGGGGCTCGGACCATCATATAATCGGGGTAAATATAACAGCACAACTAGCAAAAAGAGAAGGAAGGTTCTTCACCACAAGAAAGTTTAAGAAGGGGGGCATAGATTGGAGGGAGTTCAAATTGTGGCAAATAAGAAAGACGGAAGAGTTCAAAGAGAAAGTAAACGAGGGTAGGAGTGCAGAAGAAAAGTACGAGATATTTACGAGAGGGATTATGGGAGCAATTATGGACACAAACAAGAAGAGAGGAAACGGCGGGAGAATGGAGGGAGGAAGGAGCCAGAGAAGACCCGACCCTAGAGGACACCAAACAGGAAGGGAAGGGAGGGCTCGAGGCAGATATCCGTGGTGGGACGAGGATTGTAAAAGGATGAAGAGAGAACGCAGGGAAGCAGTAACAAAATTTGTAAGAAAACCACATCCTGAGAACTGGGAGGGATACAAAGAGAAGGCCAACGAGCTTAAAACAGCCGTCAAGGAAAAAGAGAAGAGTCGTGGTTGAAGATGGCAACTTCTGTAAATCACCGCACGCATGGAACAGAAATATGGAGGACAATTAAAAACATAAAAAGAGGATTCGACAACAATATAGTGAACAGGACGATAACGTCAGAGGAAAGAGAGGAGCTAGAGGAGGTAGAGATAAGGAATCTGGAAAGGGAGGGAAATTTTGAGAACAATAGGAGGAAGGAATATGCATGGGAAGAAGAAGAAAGAAGAAAGACGGGATGGAATAGAGAAATAACGTTAAACGAAGTTGTGGAAGGAATTGAAGGGTCCCATAGTGGGTCAACCCCCGGGGAGGACGAATTAAGTTACGAGATATTCAAAAACCTAATACCTGAATATGTAGAAGTACTCAGAAATATGTTTCAGAATGTATGGGAATCACAAGAGATACCGGTTGGTTGGAGACAGGCCACGGTGATATTCATCGATAAACCAAACAAGAAAGCTCTCAGACCGATATCACTGACTTCGTGCACAGGGAAATTAATGGAAAGAGTAGTCAACAACCGTCTAGTGGACTGGGCGGAAAGGGAAAAGATTATGGATGGAAATCAAAATGGATTCAGAAAAGGTAGGTCAATGATAGATAATCTAACAATAATGACATGTGACATAAAAAAAGGCTTTGAGAGTAAAAGAGATACACTAGCGGCGTTCTTAGACGTGAAAGCGGCGTATGACAATGTGGAATACAACATCCTCATTGAAAAACTCATGCAGAAGAAATGTCCAGGAAAAATATTAAGCTTTGTGGAGAGTTGGCTCCGAGGAAGGAAATTCAAGGGGATAAGGAAGTACAGAGAACCCATAATAGGCAAACAAGTAAGGGGGTTACCGCAAGGAGCGATCTTGAGCCCTATATTATATAACATATATACAGCAGACATCACAAAGGAAATTGACACTACGAGAGTGAAGGTCCTACAATACGCAGACGATATAGCGTTATATACTACTAGTAACGCAAGGGAGGAAAATAGGGTAATACTGGAGACAGCGATTAAGACCATTAAAGACAACTTAAAGAAATTAAAGTTGGAGGTTGCAGAAGAAAAATCTGCGTTAGTGAACTTCACTTCTAAAAACAACCACAGAAGAAGGAAAAAATGCACCAATACAATAAATGGAATAGAAATTGAAGAAAAGAAGAGCACTAAATTTTTAGGTATTAGGCTGGATAACAAACTAAAATTTGATGAACACGTATCAGAAATAGAATTAAAGGCTAAAAGAAGATTGATAATGCTGAGATATATTGGACGTATAAAGAAAGGAGCGAATCCGGAGACTATGGTAGCCCTATATAAGGCACTAGTCAGATCGGTGGTGGAATATGGAATTAACATATACTGGGATGGAGACAGCAAGGGGAAAACAGGCGAAAGGATAAGAAAAATACAAAATGCGGGAGTGAGAGTGGCGATGGGCTACAGGATGTCTACACCGATAAATGTGATGATGACCGAAGCAGGCGTCATGGACATGGGAGTAAGAAAAGAACTGATACTCCAAAGATATACAGGGTGTCCCATCTAAGACGAGACAGCCGGTTTTCTCCTAAACTATAGGAGATAAAAATATAAAAAAATAGGGAATTGCATGGTTCGAGGGGGCCAATTAATTAGCGCGAACGAATTTTTTTATCGATTATTATTTTAAAAGATACGATGGTCAAGTTCGGTTTTTCAAATGGAACTATTTTTTTTGAACACCTGAGTTGATAGTGCGTTCCAAGACAAATTCAATAAGCTTTAATGTATACAGTTTATTTTCACTGGTTTTTAAGATATTGCGCTTGCAAATTTACTGATTTTCACTGGAAGAAAACTGTCTGGTATAGCACGGACCGGGGACGGTTTTACTGGCTCCACTTGTGGCACTGCCTTTTGAAATAGATACCTACCTGCCAAAGGTCTACGCCAGGCCCAAAGGCTGGACAATTTTTTTCCGTCAGAAATGCTACTTAGGTAGGTACATCTGCGGTATCGAGAAGCGCACCGTTACTTTTATTTCGCACTTGCTTCTACGCTCGGATGGCCGGTTCTTTTGGGAGGGAAGCAAGTTCGATTGGTTAGGTTAGGAGGAGTGAAAGTTGCTAGACTAAATTTCAATCATAGGGAGCAGATTGTATCAGAACCATTCGGATTTGCATTCCTCACAAACGGCTGCTCTCTTGAAGCATTGCTCTTCACAGCAATGCCCACCTTCTCTCGCACGGAATACGTTAACGCTTGCTTTTGTTCTGATATTGAAGCTCGTGTTTATATTCGAGAGGACCACGCGTCGACAGCGGGCTACCCCTTTTCTTCCTGTGTCTCTCCACGAGCCGTGTTGACGGTGGATTGTAGGAGCGTAGATATCTGGATGCCAGTTATTGAATTCAGGAGACGATAGAAACATTTTATTACAAAACACACATGTACTATAATTAAAGTAAATCGTATTCCTCTCGGGCAGGAGTACTGATAATGATCGAACTTGCGCCCCACTTTGCGCAGACCAATTACACGGAGGATAGTCGGGTCACACACTGCCCAAATGATACAGGGTAATTCTGGAGCAACGCCCGTCAAGGAGATGCGCTGGTACCCCGTGGCGAGGACAGACCTTCGCATTGCCTCACCCGATTTTTATGGTTTTTTTTTCGAAAAAAGGTACAAATCCTGGGCCGAACGTAGCGAATTGAAGTCGACCCTCCGCAGTCGAGGGTGAAATATCCATTTGAGCGTATTAAGAAATTCTTTTTTTCGTCGTATCGAAAGGGAAGTGGCGCCAATGGATTCCTTATGTTTTTCTGATGAAAATCATACCAAATGTCATGCAAATCGGACTACTTTGACACAAGCTATTTGTATTCCCTATGTAAAAGTTGGCCGATTTCCACGACATTTGGCATGATTTTCATCGGAAATCCCCAAGGAATCCATCCGCGACACTTCCATATCCATACGATAAAGAATAAAGAATTATTTTATTTCCTAACCAGATACAGGGTAATTATGGAGCAGCGCCCGTGAAGGAGATGCGGCGGCCTGGTACCCCGTGGCGAGGACAACCCCTCGCAGTGTCTGACCGAATTTTATGGCTTTCCACCCGCGAAGGGGTTCGAGTGCCTAATAGGGAGTGAGAAATCTTCGACTTGCGCATTTCTCATCAGATCTTTGCAAAACCGACACCTATCGATTCCTTATGTTTCGCCGATGACGCTGACACTAAGAACGACGTAATTCGGACCATAATGAAGGAAATTCCATGGAATATCGATTTATGTCATTTCAAGCTGACTTGACTTGGTTAAAAATAGTCCGATTTACATGAAATTTGGTATGATTTTAATCGACGGAACGCCAGGAATCCATTGGCGCCACTTCCCCTTCGATACGATGAAGAAAAGAAGCAAACATTTGAAATCCTGAACATTTCTCACTTCTTTAATGGTATTCCAAACCCTTCGAGGGTCGAAAGCCATAAAATTCGATGGGCACTGCGGGGTGTTGTCCTCGCCACGGGGTGACGGGCGCAGCACCAGAATCAGCCTGTACCTACCTTTTTAAGAAATAAAACAATTCGTTATTCCTTATCGTATGGATATGGAAGTGTCACCGATGGATTCCTTGGGGTTTTCCGATGAAAATCATGCCAAATGTCGTGGAAATCGGCCAACTTTTACATAGGGAATACAAATAGCTTGTGTCAAAGTAGTCCGATATGCATGACATTTGGTATGATTTTCGTCAGAAAAACATAAGGAATCCATTGGCACCACTTCCCTTTCGATACGACGAAGAAAAGGGTTTCATAATACGCTGTAATGGATAATTCACCCTCGACTGCGGAGGGTCGACTTCAATTCGCTACGTTCGGCATAGGATTCGTACCTTTTTCCGAAAAAAGCCATAAAATTCGATGGGCACTGCGGGGTGTTGTCCTCGCCACGGGGTGACGGGCGCAGCACCAGAATCAGCCTGTACCTACCTTTTTAAGGAATAAAACAATTCGTTATTCCTTATCGTATGGATATGGAAGTGTCGCCGATGGATTCCTTGGGTTTTCCGATGAAAATCATTACAAATGTCGTGTAAATCGGACAACTTTTACATAGGAATACAAATAGCTTGTGTCAAAGTAGTCCGATTTGCATGACATTTGGTATGATTTTCGTCAGAAAAACATAAGGAATCCATTGGCACCACTTCCCTTTCGATACGACGAAGAAAAGGGTTTCTGAATACGCTGTAATGGATAATTCACCCTCGACTGCGGAGTGTCGACTTCAATTCGCTACGTTCGGCCTAGGATTCGTACCTTTTTCCGGAAAAAAACCATAAAAATCGGGTGAGGCAATGCGAAGGTCTGTCCTCGCCACGGGGTACCAGCGCATCTCCTTGACGGGCGTTGCTCCAGAATTACCCTGTATCATTTGGGCAGTGTGTGACCCGACTACCCTCCGTGTAATTGGTCTGCGCGAAGTGGGGCGCAAGTTCGATCATTATCAGTACTCCTGCCCGAGAGGAATACGATTTACTTTAATTATAGTACATGTGTGTTTTGTAATAAAATGTTTCTATCGTCTCCTGAATTCAATAACTGGCATCCAGATATCTACGCTCCTACAATCCACCGTCAACACGGCTCGTGGAGAGACACAGGAAGAAAAGGGGTAGCCCGCTGTCGACGCGTGGTCCTCTCGAGTATAAACACGAGCTTCAATATCAGAACAAAAGCAAGCGTTAACGTATTCCGTGCGAGAGAAGGTGGGCATTGCTGTGGAGAGCAATGCTTCAAGAGAGCAGCCGTTTGTGAGGAATGCAAATCCGAATGGTTCTGATACAATCTGCTCCCTATGATTGAAATTTAGTCTAGCAACTTTCACTCCTCCTAACCTAACCAATCGAACTTGCATCCCTCCCAAAAGAACCGGCCATCCGAGCGTAGAAGCAAGTGCGAAATAAAAGTAACGGTGCGCTTCTCGATACCGCAGATGTACCTACCTAAGTAGCATTTCTGACGGAAAAAAATTGTCCAGTCTTTGGGCCTGGCGTAGACCTTTGGCAGGTAGGTATCTATTTCAAAAGGCAGTGCCACAAGTGGAGCCAGTAAAACCGTCCCCGGTCCGTGCTATACCAGACAGTTTTCTTCCAGTGAAAATCAGTAAATTTGCAAGCGCAATATCTTAAAAACCAGTGAAAATAAAGTGTATACATTAAAGCTTATTGAATTTGTCTTGGAACGCACTATCAACTCAGGTGTTCAAAAAAAATAGTTCCATTTGAAAAACCGAACTTGACCATCGTATCTTTTAAAATAATAATCGATAAAAAAATTCGTTCGCGCTAATTGGCCCCCTCGAACCATGCAATTCCCTATTTTTTTTATATTTTTATCTCCTATAGTTTAGAAGAAAACCGGCTGTCTCGTCTTAGATGGGACACCCTGTATAAGCAGGCAAAGAGCTAGGAGCCAGAGTGAACCAATGAAAGCAATAGAAAGATACGCCGAGATGGAAGAAGAGGAAGAGGAAACACATGCAGAAGTAGTGCGAATTTGGCGTGAATTGGCACACACACAGGATTTAATAGAAAGAGAGGAAGAGTGCAGGGAAATCCAATCAGTGGGAGCGGAGGAGAGAGCGAACGAGAGGGGGGAGAGAATTGATGGGGAGGAATTAATAGAATGGGACCTGGGGCATGCAACGAAGGACGCTCGGAGAGAAGTAATGAATCAACTGGTAGAAGAAATAAAAGCCAAACAGGATATAGACGACCGAAGATGGGTGGAGATATACACGGATGGGTCTAAGATACCGAACAGTGAATCCAACGGGATTGGCATAGCAATAAGGACCAATGAGGATAACACCTGAAGAGAGATAGGGATCAGCATCACGAATAAAGCAACTATATACACAACGGAAGCGATAGCTATGGAACAGGCCATAGAAATGGCGAATACGGAATTTCAGGACAGAGATATCATAATCCTAACAGACTCTTTGAGTGTGCTTAAGGCTATCGTAAATCAAGGGGAGACAGAAACATCGGGAGGGGTGTTAAGAAGGAATAGGGGTAGAAGGGGGACAAATTTCAGGGACTATAGAATAGAAAGAATTAGGAGAGAATTGATTGGGAGAGAGGAGAGGCGAAGAGAGAGGGAGAGAGACGGATTGCAAGGTGAGGGAAGAATGAGAATGGCGTGGGTCCCAGCACACAGAGGTATCTTGGGAAATGAGAGGGCAGACAACAAGGCAAAAGAAGCAACAGGAGGGGAACCAAATAATAACTACAAAATACCACTGAGCGACATCGGAAGAGCATTAGAAGATGACGCTTGGAAGAGATCATTCGCGAAGATGAAGTGGGAAGGAAGAGAGAAAGGGAGAAAATATTTTAATAGAGAAGAAAACCACGAGGGCAAACGACACCCATGGTTTGTGAAGTTTGGCAATATGGAAAGAGCAACGATCACTACACTCAATAGACTAAGAGCGAACCATTATAATTTGGGAGAGTCGCTACATCGAAAAGGAATCGTAGATTCCCCGGAATGTGAATGTGGGGAAGGGATGGAAGACATCAATCATTTAATCTGGGAATGCGAGATGTACCAAATAGAAGGGACATCAGTTAGGGTAAACCTAGTAAAAAAGGGGATCAGGGAAGGGGAAGACGTAACAGAAAGAATCAGTGGATTAGATCCTACGGTAGGGAGACTGATAGTAAGATATTTGAGGAAGATAGGAAGAGAGATATGAGGGAAAGGAGGAAGGAGACAAAGTATCTAGATTAGAAACAATTTCAATAGAAGTAGACATGAAACATGAATAGGAATATAAACCCTTACAAATCGGTACAAGTTGTTATAAGTCTTTATTGAGTCTTTTATGTAACAATACAAATATGAATACAAATATAAAGACAAAAGTAAAGATAAATATAAGTAGGACGCTAACTATAAGAAAACGGTGTAAATGAGCGATTGTGCCTGGAGGGGAGCGAGTATGACGGGTTATAAGACAGGGTAGGTGAGAACATAAAGCGGGGGAATGATTCTAAAAGAAAAGGTCTGAGTGAATTAATACAAAGTTAGATGAAAAGGTATAAGAACGAGAAGGAGGATATGTAAACATAAAGATAATGGATATATAAATGTAAATGTAAGTTTATAATTGAGGCATTTGATGGAAAAAGGGCACATACGCCAAAATGCCATTTCAAGAAAATTAATTTCAAAGTTTAAATTATAGTATAAGTTAATAAAAAGTAATGCAATTAAATTCAATTTTTTTAGGGATGTAGTTATCGTGTCCTGCAAACGTTCTGAAAACAGAAGTCGTGATTTGGAAATGGTATGTGTCTTTATTTATAAGTTTCAAGCAAGTGGTTTATGTGCCCTTCTTCCGTAAATGTGGTGAATTCGTATCAAAGTTGCTTATTTGTTTAGTTATTTAAATATAATTTTGTTTACTTACTTTGTTACACATTTTTTATACATTGCTTAAATAAAAAATACAAAATGAACCACAAAAATAAAGAAAAAATGTAATGTTTTAAGTAAGTATTAGTTTCTTCGATTTTTTGCAGCAAGCTGTCTTCCAAATCAATTTTTTCTTTTCTAAATTAGCTTCTTTCCTTGCGGATTCGATACTCGCCTCACTTTCCATATTTCCTCGCTTACACAAAATCCTCTATGAAACAAAAGTATTTATTGCACGGCAGCACAGTAGCGCGGCTGCTCAGCGGCTGATCACACTACGTAATAAAACAGCATCTAAGCAGCTAATCTGAACGTGAAGTAGTGCCCTTGATATATTATATATATAACATACACCTGAGTCGATTTACACGATTTAAGGAAAAAGGGCACATAAGCCTATATGCCATTTTTCCATCAAATGCCTCAATTAGAACTAAGAATATAAGAGACTAAGACGATACAGATAAGGAAACTGTGATATCAAACAATGTACCTGATGCAGAGTGATTCTGACGTGATATAGGGAAAAAGATACGACTTAGTAGGAGGAAAAGGAGAGGAGGGAGAAAAGGATAAGTGTGATGAGAGAATGGAGGGGGAAAGAAAATGTAGAGACAGACTGGAAAATGTATCAAAGTATGAAAGTGAGAGAAAAGGAATGGTCGGATGGAGAGAGAGGAAGTGAATGAGAGACTAAAGTTCGTTGGGCTATATAAGAATGTTTCTTGAAATGCCACTTTTGGTATAGGGTATGTATCTTTGTAACTATGCCAAAGAAAGAATAAACCTAAATCTAAACCTAAACCTAGTGCTCTACTTTTATGGAAGCCCAGATAGCACAACGTCTGGTAAAGTCTTAAAGACGTCCAAAAGGCGTCTTAAAGACGTCTTAAAGACGTCTTGTTACAAATCAAGACGTTCAGACCTAAAATGGACATAAACTAGACGTCTCTAAGACGAGGTGTGCTATCTGGGTTAAGACATCAGGTATTCATAGACGTTGCTTAAGATGATCTTAAGCATTTGCTTAAGAATAAGCAATTGCTTATATCGTATAAGCACTGTCTTTATAAAGCATTTGCTTAAGACAATGCTCATTCACGTTCGGAAACTTTCGGAATAATTCTGTTAGAACAACCAATGATTGAAGGATATTCCGTTCGTTCCTCGGTGGGCGACGGCGTAGGATGCTCGAACATGTGTGAGCGTGAAGTTATTTATTAATGATTTGCAGAAATTTTTTTTTTACTAATAAATAAACCCAAATATATAAAACTAATATATAAACCCAACCACTAAACTGATGTAATGTAAAAATAAAAACACCTCGGATAGCGGAGAATCCATTTAATTATAATTTATTTTGTACATAATTGATATCAATGTCAACGTTAATTAGGGTTGTCATCTTTTTTACAGAAAAATAACGTACATTTACTTTCGTCGGGTATAAAAAAAAAGTACTCTCAACAAATTAAAAGTACATTGTTACGAGCCGGGGCTGCGGCAACGCGAGAGGCCGGCGAGAAGGGTATTTCCCAAGGAATACGGTTTATGAGTTTGTTAGTTAGGTGCGCGGACGAACCTGATGCGAAATCAGGGAGCCGCAGGAGGGTGAAACGTCGTGAACGAACCCGATGCGAAATCGGGGAGTCACTAGGATAGAGTTCACAGACGAACCTGGTGCGAAACCAGGGAGCTGTTAGGAGGTTGGATTATTCACAGACGAACCTGGTGCGAAACCAGGGAGCTGTTCGGAAGTTGGTAGATTTACAGACGAACCTGATGCGAAATCAGGGAGCTGTAGGATACGGAGGAACCTGATGCGAAATCAGGGAGCCGTAGGAGGGTAAGGTTTCGTGGACGAACCCGATGCGAAATCGGGGAGCCACTGGGTTGGAGAAGATGCTTTGTTTTGGTTGAAGGGTTGCGAACGAACCTGATGCTTGATCAGGGAGTCGCGGGAAATGTTAATAATGCCTCGTAACTATTAATTTATGTTTGATACAACTCGAGCGGTAAAGCTGTATCAGTGGGTGAGTGCTACTAATATTATAAGGATCGCTGGGTGAAAGATGGGTTTAACGAATCTACTCGATTTATACGTGAACACCATTCATATATTGAATAATCAATTAAGGTACAAATGTAAGTGTCGCGATGAAATAATAAATAAATGTGTGTAGTTACCACTAGTTTGCACGGTGTTGACGCACTGGCGATGCGGGGACGTACGAGTGGCTATTTCAAAGTGCCAAATAGAATATAAACCGAACTCGCGGATCCTATGAGGTTAACTTTGATTCTGAGGGAGACTTTAGCTCGATCTTAACCAACTCTGTACGAGCGTGACACGACGTTACTCTACGCGTGACTCTATAGCTTTTAACCAACGAGGGTAGAAACCAAAGGGTTTATATAGTCCCAAAAATGAGTGGGGATTCATTAGGAGTTTCCATATAAGGAAATTCTTCGGGGTCGTCGTCGTGTCATTCCCGTTCCCATGGTCGTGATCCAGATGGTCGAGATCATGACCCCCCTTAGTGGTGTATGATAAGCAAAAGGATTTTAGGGCGTTTTCCCTTCTCAGAAGCGAGCTCGAAAGTGGTTGAGAGTGGTGTATGGGAAGATTCCACATACGTAACATCTCCCCCCTTAGACAAAACATCGCGATTTTAGTGATGCTTTTCAAAAGAAAGAAAAACGCCCCACAAATCCTTTTATAAGCAAAAGTGTAGAAGAGAATTGTCGGGTGTAGTGTAGTGTATTTAGTGTACTTATCGCTAGGTGTTGCGGGTGTAAGAATTTAGTTGTCGCTGGGCACCACGTAGCCCATCTCCAGCCCGTGGTCGGCGACGTCTAGTGGAGGTTGTCCGGGTAGCCGGTCCAGCGTCAGCGTTGTAGCGATGCCATCCTTCTGTTCCTCATCAACATCTCCATGCTGGTTGTTGTTTGCAGGGGCGGCGATTAGAAGGTGTGTAGTACCCCTCAGGTAGACCCAAAAATGCTTGCCAGGGTTTGTCTCGGGAGCAGGGTGATCAGGACCACATTTGGGCAGACGGTCGGCTTACCGTTTTGCCGTGGACGAAATATAAGCGTGTTTTAATTTGTCCTGATGCTTTGTAATTAACTTATGGCGTGTTTGTAATACTACGTTGTTCAGGTCCATCACGTCTACTATTTGGTACGGTCCAATGTAATGTGGATCAAATTTACTGGTGCGTGGTTCCTTGAGTACGTAAACAAAATCGCCTACGTTAAAAGTTGCTGGTTTTGCACGGACATCGTAATAGCCTTTTGAGCGGATTTTTGCTTTATTTAGATTATTAGAAGCTATATTGCGAATATTAGTCATATGCGTTATCAATTCTATTAAATAGTCTCCATACGACTTTAGTTTTTCACCGGTTGGAAAAGAGCTTGGTTCTCGAGCTGGCTTTCCAAAGATTAATTCGTACGGGGTGAAATTTGTTGCTTCATGTGCGGATGTGTTGTAAGAGAACATTGCGAACGGTATTAATAAATCCCAGTCTTCATAATTATCCATGTAATGCTTGAGGTATTCGGTGAGGACGATGTGACTTCGTTCCAGAGATCCATTGGTTTGTGGTCTATATCCCGAGGTTGTGATTTGTTTGATTTTAAATATTTCGGATATATTTGTCATTAGTGTTCCGATGAAGCTAGTTCCCTTGTCTGTTAGTATTGCGCGAGGTGTACCGTAGATTGCGATGAAATGTCTAGCGAAAGCATCTGCAATTGTAGCAGCTCGAATATTAGGTATTGCTACAGCTATGCAATATTTCGTTAGATTATCTTGAATGGTGAGAATGTGTCTGTTCCCACTCGGTGTAATTGGTAAAGGTCCCACTGTATCTAAGGAAATTTTGTCGAAGGCTCCTATAGGTGTGTCGGTGATCAACATCGGCTGACGAGTTTTCGCTCGGACTAATTTCTGTTCTTGACAACTTTGGCATCTTCGGATGTAGTCTTGAATATCGTTGCGCATTTGCGGCCAATGGAATTTTGATCGAATGCGTTTGTAGGTCTTCGTTACTCCTTTGTGTCCTCCGATTAAACTGTCGTGAGCTTCGCAAATGATGTGCTGTCTGTCCTCTTTGGATGGTGTTGTGATGATACAGTTGCATAAAGTGATCTGCTGGCCGGTTCCCATAAAAACCTCTTCTAATATCTTGACGAATTCGTTGGAGGTATTTTGTGAAGGTCTCCGGTGGCAGAAATTCGAAATGATTTGATCTGCTTTTGGTCCAGGATGTGCCGAAGGGTTTTTAATCCGTTAAGCACGTCTACTCTTTTAATTTCATCAAAGAAGTTTTCTGAGATTATTATACTGAACGTTTTAAATAATCCATTATCTGTTGTTATCACCTGTCCGTTTTTTGGTTGTGCTGTTAGAAGTCTTGGTTTGTTAATCACCTCAGTGTCTAGTAATAATTTTCCAACGGGGTTTACTAAATTGCAGTCGGCAGAAATGAAGTGTACGTAATGTCCTTCTTCAGCGGTAAAGGTTTTTGAAGAAACAATAATTTTATATGGTTGATCTAATGGGATCTCTTCCAGATCGTCAAGGTCGTTTGAATTTTCAATGTCGGTAGTGAAGAATGGGTAAGGGTCAAGCGTGCGGTCGAAAACCCTAGGTTCGGTTGACCTGCTGTCAGGTGGTTGTTCTACACTTGCTTCGGTCGTGGCTCCTGCAGGTAGCTGGTTTATTGAGGGTTGTAAAGGTTCACCCATGACTTCCGATGATATTTGCGGTGTACTGAGTAAATCTTGTTGAAAGTTTCTTGCATTTTCTAATACAGTATTTTCGGTCGGCTCCTCAAAGGATATCAGATTGTCAAATACGGTCTGGTCCTTATCTAGAGGGACGTTTTGAGTGGAATTTGCTGCGGGCGAAAAACTGTTTATGGTTTCCTGGCGTTCGTCTGGCATGGTTACCTCTCGAGATAAGCTGGGAAAAGATCTGTTCTTGTATATTATTGGAGAATGTTGAACGTTCCCACGTGTGGTTTCTTCTATCTCGTCTGAACTGCTACTTGTCTCCCGATACTTAGGTTGATTTTCCCTGTCGCGTCGTAGCTCTCGTATGCGGTGTCCGATTGTCTCGACGTTGGCGTCTGTTTTCGGTATTTGGGCTTTGAAGTCGGGATCCCGGGGTTCTTGTGGAATAAGTGGTAGGCAGGCAGAAGCGGGGTTGCGCGATAATGCGTCTGCGTTCTTATTCGTCTTTCCGGATTTATGGACAACCTGGTACTCGTACTCCAAAAGTCGGAGTTTCCATTTCATTAGTCTAGAAGTGGGGTCCTTGACAGAGTGTAGCCACACCAGTGGTCTGTGATCTGTAACGAGGGTGAATGGAGTTCCATAGATGTAGGGCCTGAAGTACCTTACGGCGTAAACCATGGCCCAACATTCCTTTTCAGTAGCCGAATAGTTCTTCTCGGGTTTATTTAGGCTGCGGGATGCGTAGGCAATCGGCAGGTCGTTTCCTATCTCCCCTTGGCTAAGTACGGCTCCAATTGCGTGATCAGATGCATCTGTTGTTACAATGAAAGGTTTGCTGAAATCAGGGTATTGCAATATGGGCTGTTGACAGAGTTCGTTGCGTAATTGCTTAAAACTCTGGTCCTGTTCTTCTGTCCATTTGAATTTGACGCCCTTTCCTAACAAGTTAATTAAAGGTTTTGCTTTTGTGGTGAAATTAGGTACGAATCTTCGGTAATATCCAACAAGTCCCAAAAATTGCTGAATTTTCTTCTGCGTTGTAGGTGTAGGAAAATCTTGAACAGCTTTTAATTTCCTAGGGTCAGGTCTTACTCCTTCCTTTGAAATAATGTGTCCAAGGTATGCAACTTCTTTTCGCAGAAATTGGCATTTGTTGGTCTGGAGGGTTAATCCGTGTTCTCGAAGGCGGTTTAACAACTTTTTGACTTTGGTATTGTGTTCCTGTAACGATGATGCGTAGATCACTATGTCGTCCAAGTAAACAAAGAGGTCTGTTCCTTGAAGTCCAGTGAGTGCTTGATCCATCAGGCGTTGAAAGGTGGGTGGTGCATTCTTTAATCCGAAAGGCATTCGAAAGAATTCGTAATGTCCATTTGGAGTGGTAAATGCTGTTTTTGCTTTATCTTTCGGATCCATCTCTATTTGATGAAATCCACTAGCGAGATCAAAGACTGAAAAATATTTAGCTCCTCCTAATCGATCTAAAATCTCGGTGATTTGAGGTAAAGGATATTTATCAGAAATTGTTACTTCGTTGAGACCGCGGAAATCTATTACCAATCGCCAACGTTTTACTCCGTTTTCATCTTCTTTCTTCGGTACGATCCATAAAGGTGAATTATATGGAGATTTGGAATTATTGGAGATTTATACCATTCGATAATAAAGCGCTGATTTGTTTTTGAATCTCCTTTTGATGAATGAGCGGATAGCGATATTGTCTCGTATTGATTGGAATATCGTTGGATGTATGGATTGAATGGTTAAAGTCGCGGGCCTTCCCAAGTTTATCTCCAGGAAGATAAAATCGGTCGGGAAAATCTCTAACTAAATTAGTAACGAAATCTAGTTCCTCCTTGTTCAAATGTTTAGTGTTTAAGGCTTCTAGAATTTTTTGTATTCTATCTTCGTGTGTTTTAAATTTTGACGGGTGTTCCGCAGCTGGGTAAAAATCCTCGTCTGATGAACCGAAGATATCAAACGGTTCCAATGTTTGTGGTTCTATCTCTACGTCTAGGGGTACATCGCTGGTATTTGTTGCCATAACGTAGCACTTCCCTTTACTGTTCCTTACTACTGCTTCCCCTATGTAAAGATGTTCGAGGGTCTTGATACGCGGTAAATATCCTTCCTTAATTCTCGGGTTTGTTATTGTTATAGCAATCTGTTGCGACGTCCTAGGTTCGATACGATGTTTGGTCGAAGTCGGTAGTTCTTCTGTTTGGGGTAGATCTTGATAATTTGAAAAACGTAGAGGTCGGGTTGGTTTGTTCTTTAACACCAAAGTCCCGTGATAATAGGAAATTTCGGCTTCCTCCTGTTTTAAAAATGGGCTTCCTATAAGTCCGTCTGCTTCTATTGCAAGCTCTTTTACCACATAGAAAAGTGCGGGAGCTTCGTGGATATGAAGAATTGTTGTTCCTAAAGTATGAATTGGATTAGCAGTAATTCCGGTTAGCTCGATTTCTTCCCGAGAGTTTATCGCGGCTTTTTCTCCCAGGGCGTTAATGACTACTAAATTAACGGATGCTCCACCATCGATTAAGAATTCTCCCGTTCCTGACTCCAGTTCTGGAACCTTGATGTTGATGCGTGGGGCAGGTGCTTCCTTGATGAGGGTTCCTCTTCGAAGCGGACTGTCCTTTGGCGAGCTTCTTTGTTTCCGCTCATCGTTTCGCCTATACGTTGAGCGCGATTGAAGTTTAAAGACTTGTTAGATTCGACAGACGAATCTCGCGAGTCTCGTTGATATCTCGGACTACGCGGATGTTTCCTACAGGATTTTCCGTCATGTCCGGTTATACCGCAATTCCAGCAATACAAACTTGGCTTGCGATCTTTATCGTAATTTTTTAGAATGGAATATTGTTTTTCTCCATCATCTGGATACGATGAGTCGGAGCGATAAGAAGGGGATTTCAAGGGGCTCCGGTGACGCAAGGTCCAGGCCGTCGTGCGTGTCCGTCCTTCTCGTTCCTCTTCAAAACCAGATGTTCTTGTAGACCGATCCCTGTTTTGGTCGTATCTACTCGGAGAAAGGGGGTACGACACTTCACGGTCGTGGTGGCGAGAATCTTCAGTGTAATGGTCTCGACGAGACCACCTGGAGGGTGATTCATTACGCGGTGACAGTCGCCGATTCCTTAATCTTCTATCTATCTGTAGCACGGCGTCGTAAGCTTGTTCAAGCGTTTTGATGTCTTGAGTTTGAGCCGACACTTTCCAGGAAATTCGAT
Organism: Andrena bucephala; assembly: GCA_947577245.1. Lineage (NCBI taxonomy): Eukaryota > Metazoa > Arthropoda > Insecta > Hymenoptera > Andrenidae > Andrena > Andrena bucephala. The sequence goes on along the minus strand of OX387718.1, from coordinate 19,462,932 downwards.
CCGGTAAACCATCGATGAAGTTTTCCTTAACGTCCTTTTCCATTTCTTTGACGAGGTCTTCAGCGTGATCCAGATATCTTTCCCGAATAGCTCCGCGCGCACAATAAACGAGATGAGAGGTCCTGTCGACGTATTGTCGTAGACTTTCTCCTTCGCGAATATGTAATTTCACGATTTCTACTTGGAAATATGACAAACTTCTTCCCGGCGCGAATCTCTTTTTTAGGTGTTGCACTAACGTCTTGACAGAGGTGAATTTATGTTCTAACGTGCACCTGCGTGCCGGACCGATCAGTTTCGTTAGAATTATTGCAAGATACTCGGCTTCCGTACCCTCAGGAATCAAAGTTAACCCGTCTTCCACATTTTGTACAAAGCGCGTCAAGGGTGGACTTTCACCGTCGAAGGTTGGAATTGACATTGTAATGTTCTGTATACATGTCCGTTGCGTCAAAAGCGACATTGAGTTTGCAATTGAAACTGTCAGGTTCATAATGTCGTTAGAAGAGACGTTCGCCTGTGCGTTTGTCATTTTGAAAATTACTAGGTGACCTGACTAGAGAAAACTAGTATATTGTCGATAATAAATTACGAGTGATTTTAACGTATTTAAAAACCCAAAATTTAGACAGCGATTCTAATGCAGTAGCATCCCACCGCTGTCACCAGTTCTGTTACGAGCCGGGGCTGCGGCAACGCGAGAGGCCGGCGAGAAGGGTATTTCCCAAGGAATACGGTTTATGAGTTTGTTAGTTAGGTGCGCGGACGAACCTGATGCGAAATCAGGGAGCCTCTAGGAATGGAGTCACACGCGGACGAACCTGATGCGAAATCAGGGAGCCGCAGGAGGGTGAAACGTCGTGAACGAACCCGATGCGAAATCGGGGAGTCACTAGGATAGAGTTCACAGACGAACCTGGTGCGAAACCAGGGAGCTGTTAGGAGGTTGGATTATTCACAGACGAACCTGGTGCGAAACCAGGGAGCTGTTCGGAAGTTGGTAGATTTACAGACGAACCTGATGCGAAATCAGGGAGCTGTAGGATACGGACGAACCTGATGCGAAATCAGGGAGCCGTAGGAGGGTAAGGTTTCGTGGACGAACCCGATGCGAAATCGGGGAGCCACTGGGTTGGAGAAGATGCTTTGTTTTGGTTGAAGGGTTGCGAACGAACCTGATGCTTGATCAGGGAGTCGCGGGAAATGTTAATAATGCCTCGTAACTATTAATTTATATTTGATACAACTCGAGCGGTAAAGCTGTATCAGTGGGTGAGTGCTACTAATATTATAAGGATCGCTGGGTGAAAGATGGGTTTAACGAATCTACTCGATTTATACGTGAACACCATTCATATATTGAATAATCAATTAAGGTACAAATGTAAGTGTCGCGATGAAATAATAAATAAATGTGTGTAGTTACCACTAGTTTGCACGGTGTTGACGCACTGGCGATGCGGGGACGTACGAGTGGCTATTTCAAAGTGCCAAATAGAATATAAACCGAACTCGCGGATCCTATGAGGTTAACTTTGATTCTGAGGGAGACTTTAGCTCGATCTTAACCAACTCTGTACGAGCGTGACACGACGTTACTCTACGCGTGACTCTATAGCTTTTAACCAACGAGGGTAGAAACCAAAGGGTTTATATAGTCCCAAAAATGAGTGGGGATTCATTAGGAGTTTCCATATAAGGAAATTCTTCGGGGTCGTCGTCGTGTCATTCCCGTTCCCATGGTCGTGATCCAGATGGTCGAGATCATGACCCCCCTTAGTGGTGTATGATAAGCAAAAGGATTTTAGGGCGTTTTCCCTTCTCAGAAGCGAGCTCGAAAGTGGTTGAGAGTGGTGTATGGGAAGATTCCACATACGTAACAACATTTTAATCTTACTAATTTTTATTTCTTCCAAATATATTTTCTATTGCTTTTAGCATTACAGAGTAAATTTTTATTATTTTGAAATATCTCAATAACGTAAGATACTTCTACCTTTTAAAGCACGGGAGGCAAACCTAACGTCAATGTTCAATAAATCCATTTTTTCAGTATTTACACTTCTATTTCGCTCTCTACTTTGGCCAATAGGATGGGCTTAACACGGTCTTAAGACGTCGAAAACCTCGTCTTAAAAATATAACGTCACTTTGCGAGAATAGGATCGTCTTAAAACTCGAATAAGACCATCTCAAGCAAATGCATAGGCACGATCTTAAGCATTTGCTTAAGCCACGTTTATGAATCTAGGCGGCATCTTAAGCAATTGCCTGAGACGATCTTAATCTTAAGACACGTTTATGAATACCGCTCAATGAAGTTGTCGCTTTACCGTTTTTGCGGCGTTGTCGCGTCAAACCTTTCAATTACTTAACCATAGGATCCAATAGCGCGAAGAAACACGCGCGACAGTTAACTACCACCTAGCATCTAACTGGCGACTGACTGATAGGGACTTCAGTCGGAGGTGAAGAAATCGGACGTTAGCCAATCAAATCACTGCGGCATACATTGACTATTTATGAATGTATATTCTATATATTCGCCGAATTAGCACGCTTTGATTGTAACACAAGCTATATTGAAGTATTTTATAAAAAATAATTCAATTAAAATGAAGAATTACGATCACTGTAAACAATTCACTTAAGTTAAAAAAATCACAATCACGGTCGTAATTTAACTTCAATCACGACTGTGATCGTGATTCTGCGATCACTGTGATAAATCGCTGTTAGTGATTTTGCACTCCCTCCCTACCGCTGACTATTCGAGTGGTGGGGAAAATTGCACACGTTCACGCATGCGCGTGATGACGCCACGGGTCAACCAATCAACGCCAAGATGAAAAACGAACCGACGCCAGCGCCAAGGCCAGCGAAGCTAGCCAAGCCAAGTGAGGCCGCAGCCAACCAGCGTCGACAACCGATTCCCCAGAGACGCTGGTATGACGATTCTACTCGATTCTTCTAGAATAGATCGATTCTTTTTCTGAAAAGTCCATTATTTTACTGATTATTCTAGGAATCGATTCTCGGATACTTGTATGTACTTGTCGTAGGTTCCGGACTAAGTGTTCGCACCGTGAGTTTTCGTCGGCTAAAAAGTAAGCGACAGCCCGAAAAAGAAGAATGGAAAACAGAGAAAAACATAGAGAGGGTAAAAATAAGGGGTAGGAAAAGGAAGGGAAACTGTCCTTCGGCGCGCAAAGGCCTGGTCGCCAATTGTGCCTGCGATGACCAGGCCCGTGCGAACCCTTAAATCCAGATGGAAGTAATAAACAGGTATGAAATAATAGAAAAGTGAAAGTTTGAAATACGTACCTTCAGAAGCGGAAAAAAGAAATACCACATACCTTCTGTTTTCTTGTAACCGATTATTAACTGTCGTGTCCGCGTTCAGACGTAAGCGCTTTGGATGATTTTCGATAACGCGTGAAAACATGTCGACGAAATTGCAGTTTTCTTCTGATAAGGACGAAAAATTTATATAAAATATCGCAAACGACCCTGTACTTTATGCTACTAGTAACAAAGCTTACAAAAATTATGTATTCAAAGAAAATGTGTGGAGAGGAATATCTAATAAATTAAAAACAACATGTAAAGTATTGTTTATTTATATGTATATTCATAAATGTTACAACTTTTAAAAAATAAACGAGATAAGAAGCCGAAAGCAACGTCTAGAAGCACGCGTTTGACGCATATAAGAAATCCCGCCTTTAGCGTTTGAATTGAATTACGCGCGAAAATCACGAACGATCAGGCCAGACCCATCCTTCGGAGGTGGGTCGGTTTGGGCGAGATGCGGCCGCGTGGAGTGCCCGGATCTTTCCGACCGCCAATTCGGCTTTAGGCGGCAGTGATCAACGGTGGATGCCATCGTTTTGGTTAGCTCGCTGTCGCGCCGGGTGGCCGAGGGGGGCGGTCTGAGCGTGGCGGTGTCACTCGACATCTCCAATGCGTTTAACACCGTCTCCTGGACGGCGATAGAGCGGGCGCTGGTTTACCATCGCGTCCCGCTCTACCTTCGTCGCCTCATCCGGGACTATCTCCGCGGCCGGATGGTCTCCTATGTTGGCCGGGACGGGGACGGGGTGGCGTGCCACAGGGGTCCGTTTTAGGGCCCCTGTCTCGCTTGTTTGTTACGCGGACGATACTCTGGTGGTGGCATCCGGGCAGCGATGGGGAGCAGCATTGGACCTCGCGGAGAGGGTGCTGCGACGTGTCATCCCCGCGATAGGGGCGCGTCCCTGCGGGTCGGGGATACCTGCATCGGGGTCGGCCGATGAATGAAATATCTTGGCCTGACCCTGGATACCTACTAGCTATTTACGCATCACCTTCGGGTCCTGGGCCCCCGGTTGGAGCGACAGGTGTGTGCATTCGCACGCATCATGCCCAACCTGGGAGGCCCTCACGAAGCAGTTCGGCGGCTATATGTGACGGTCGTCCAGTTCATGGCGCTCTACGGAGCCCCAGTGTGGGCCGGCGACCTGGAGGACTGTCGCGTTGGGCGAGAACTCCTGGCCAGGGTTCATCGCCGCGCGGTCCTCCGTGCCGTGCGGGCATACCGCACGGTGTCACACGCCGATCTGTCGGCGCTGGGTGGGTCTCCTCCTTTCCATCTGCTCGCGGAGATGGAGGCGGAGGTTTACTTCGCCTCCCACGATCTCCGTGGAGCGAGGAATCCCCTTGCGCCGGATGGACCTGAGGTGCGGGGCCAGGCCCGGCGACGCATGGGAGCCAGGTGGATCGACTGGCTCTCTCCCTGAACATCGGGAGAGACGCGTCGTCGGGGCGCTCCTGCCCATTCTCGCCGAATGGTTGGGGCGTGGGTACGGCAGGCTCACCTTTCGCCTGACGCAGATGATCACCGGTGTAGGGTGTTTCGGTGATTATCTGTGCCGCATAGGGCGGGAGGAGTCGTCGCAGTGCCACAGCTGCAGCCGGGGCGTCGAGGACTCGGCGGACCACACTCTGGCCAGGTGTCCGGAGTGGCTGGACGACCGCCGGGTCCTCCAGCGGCAGCTGGGTCCCGACCTCTTGCTTCCGACTGTCGTGAGTCGGATGGCGGAGGATCGGGACTGTTGGGCGGCTGTCTCCTCCTTCTCCGAGGTCATAATTTTGGAGAAGGAGGAGGCTGAGAGGGACCGCATCAGGGCGGGTCTTCGGCCCCGCGCGGTCCCTCGGAGGCGGCGCGCGAGATGACCCGGGGCCGGGGGAAGCCGTGCGGCGCCATAGTTCTGAAAGTCGCCCCGCTACCCCGGTTAAAACCCCCGGGTCGCGCCGTCACTCCCCCGTAGGGGAGTGGGAAGAGGGCTGCACCCCATAACGGGTGCGGCGACAGACCCCTCGTATGCCCCCCCCCCTGTGAGAGGGGGGGGGCATTTTTTGGGGAAGGGGAAAAGCGGCCCGCCAAGCTTTAGGGCGGGCCGCTGTATGTCAGGGAGGGAGAGCGGGGAGGGGGTCCATGAACTAGACCCCCCCCCCCGGGGAACGGCGACGTCACGCCGCTCCCGATAGTGCGATCGAGCTCCGGGGCATAAACGGGCGGCTAATAACGGGCCGCCCTGTAGGCACACATCGCCAGCCGCCCGCCCTAGGTGGCCGTCGGGGAATCACGCCCCGACCGCCTTAAAGGCCCCTCGAGACGCGGCGGCTAGGGCGGCCCGCAAGGCCGTCTACGCCCCGGCCCGGTCGTGACCGTAGCATTGTCGCGGCCGGGTAGCAGCTCGATCGCAGGGTCGCGGGGCGGAGGTGCCCGGGGGGCACCACCCGCCCCAGTAGCAGCGACCCCGGAAGAGGCGGCGCGGACGCGTGGTCTGTCGCACCGCCGTGTAAGGAGCTTATAGCTGGGGGAGGTATAACAATACTCCCCCAGGGAAGGCCCCTTTAAGGGGATGTCGCGTGCGGAGTTGCAAGAAGCGCAGGGGGGGGGGAGAGGGTTGCGAATGAATCGCTAGTTTGCACTCGCGCCAAGTCCATCCCCTCAGGCGCGCAACTCCGCACACGAGGTAGACCACCTTGGAGGTCAGCGACGATATGCGAGGAGAAGAAAAAAACTTCTTTGTACGTTCCTCTTTTTTATTAATTCTAATGTTTAGTAATGCAAATGTTTCGAGTGCTCAAGAAGGGGGCAAAGATAAACATCTAACATTGAAATGGTCACGCTTAACTGTTTTCAATCAATTTAACTCGCTTAGTTCAAATTTCGCACTTTAAAAGTTTACGCTAAACACCGCTAGAGCGAGGATCGCAACACCTCCCCCCTTATATAAAAGGTGTTTACCATGAAAGCAGCTTTCGTAGATTTAAATTAAGGCTGCTGTCTCATTTTTGTTATGGTCCGAATAGAGCACTAAAGAGGTGAGTATGCGCATCCGCCATATTGGGTCCTCTGGAGAGAGAAAATTATTGAGTATCCGCCTTTTTGAGTAAGCTCTGATTCACTTTATAAACAAAAATATGCGTTGCTGATATTGATACATTGTAGCACGACACATTATTAGAGTATTTTATTACATTTAAGCTTATATTTGGTTTATAAAGCAAATTTGACAATTGTTCGAAAAATATTGCATTCTAACGCCATCTCCTAAGCTCACCGATAATTAGGCAATGGCAGTGGCGCGCTGACTCATGTGGAGCGTCGATCACGGCCCCTTCCATCGCCTTACGATCGATGGAAGGGGGACTGCTCTTCGTTCCAGGAAATCGAGCCGATTTCCTGGATCACTCTCTCTCTCGGGATTCGTTACCTACTTGTCGACGAGCCGTCTACAAGTAGGTTGCTTTAGTTGCGCTTCTTGCTTTGTATCGGGAATCGGGCCGATTCCACGTGCTTCACGCCTTTCGCAATTCTAGAATTTCTTACCGCGTGGGAAATCTAGTACCTCGACTTTAAACCGTCTAATTGTACTACCGTACTCATTTGTTATTGTACAAATTGTAAATATTACATATAAGATTAAAATCAGTGTTATAGTGAAAGTGTCCTTAAACTAAGTTCATCCTCCTCGCGAGTATTCCGTTCCTGCAACGTGCGCTATCCGATATAATTTGCTAACAACAATACTGAAAAAGGCGGGTTCTCAATAATCATCTCTCTCTAGAGGACCCAATATGGCGGATGCGCAGACTCACCTCTCTAGTACTCTAGCACCGTGGAACTGCTATACCATCTACTACGTAGTGGATGGGTGGCACAGGAATGCATTTGCCATCCACTACACGGTGGATGGGTGCCTCAGCCACGACATTGCCATCCACTGCGCGGTGAGGTGGTCGGTGGGGCCCTCAGAAACAACACCTATATGCTTGTGCAGGAAGGTGGCGCGTAGGCGCTTCCGGACCCATAACCACCGCTCCTGTAGGTGTTTCCCCCTGCATCAGCGGTAGCTGGAGCCCGCCGATCCCTGCGTCTAGCGTTATAGCCTCGCTGAACGTAAAGGGGCACAGCAATAATGAAAGATAGAGAGGTTCAGTAGTGAAGTTAGGAAACATGTCAATGAAACAATACTAATTTGTGTATTAATAGTTTTTATTTATGCATAGAAGGATGTAATATTTTGTATAATCAATGTGCAAATTCAAAGCATACAATTTGAATAAGGTACATCACCGAAGTGTAACACGCCAATCGTAATGAAATTTATGAATGCTATAATTCTTCTAAAAACATATGACGCTTTCTTTTTTATCTAACTATACATCAAATTATCTTTTACATTAACAAGAAATGTCTGTTGTTTAAATACAAATTTAGTAATAATTTTTTTCAAACATCAATTTGGACAAAAAGTATATTTCAATTCAATACTTGTGTACATGCTTTTCTTCGGAATTGTTATTCCACGGTTGTAAAAATTTATCAATATAAACTAGAGATCAGTACTAACAATACGTATATTTTGGAATGTCTCATTAAACGATTTTATTTAGCTACGATCCTCTGTTTGTTTGTATGTTTGATTCAAATCAGGAAACTCAATTTTAATCCACTTCCAACCATCCAATTGTCTTGAAACATTGCAGGGGTGCGTAGTTTGGATGACAATACAAAATTCTGAAAAAACTCCGAGGGGGTGAAAAAATTACCCAGTCACCAATAAATAATAACCCATAACACCAAATCCAATCGACTTAAAATCAACCGATCTTCACGTTACCGTTCTTCACGAACTATTAGCACTGTAGGGTTCAAGCAAACTGTTAAACTGCATACAACAATAAAAGATATCTGTAAAGAAGTTTGAGCTGTGAAATGTAAATCCACAAACACTAAAAAATAGAAACAAAATTTATAATAAACGATTTGATGAAAAATGCATTAAAAACTAAAAAGTGGATTGAAAAATAATTATTTTTTTATACTACAATATCGATGGTGATATCTCGCAACAAATTCATTTCGACACTTGATGCGATACTAAATCCCTACTAATATATAAAAGTGAACGTTGTCTGTTTGTTTGTCCTTTCACGCCTAAACGGCTGAACGGCAAGCAACACTGTATGCCTCTCAAACCGAAATCAGAAGCTGCCGCCGAACAGCCCAAGTCTTCAGCTCGAAAAGAGATCGCGCCGGTTCGGATAAACACGCTGCCGAAAGTCGTTTGAAGCCTGTAACGAGCTATTGTCGGTAGGACGACGATCTTGCCCCCCACCGCGAGCCCGACCGCGACAACACGCGCCGCGCTCTGCCAACGGTCTTGTCCCCCACCACTCGTCCGCGGGTACCGAGAATCGGCGCGAGATGGGCATGCGACGAATGTCCTTCTCGCTGCCGAAATCCGCGGACGAGGACATATAGGCCGAAGGCATAGGCCTATTTGGCAGAGACCGCCTAGAGCGAGCGTACAAACCTGTACAACTCTCCCGGAGACCTCCTGTGCGATTCCACGTTCTCGTGTAGAAACACTCGTTCTTGCGAAAGCCAAGCGCCCGTGATTCACATTAGTTCTCGTGTGTCGACAGACTGAGTCTCTGTGCATTTTTGAATTTGCCCCCTCTCCGGTTCCCAGAAGGACAGCGTGAGCCATCCTCTGGACGCAGGCCGTCACCACCTATCGATCTTCCGAACAGATTTATCTCCGTTCTCGAGAGCGTCCTTACAGTCTCCGATTCACCCACGGGTTGTGCCCACCGGGTGACCGGACTCAAGACTCTCCGACCAGGGTCTAACGGCAGGGCTTGCCCGCCAAGGCACCGAACGGTCAAATCGTCTATCCCCCCCCCCCCCTTCGCCGCCTCGTCGCCGATTTAATACGCGCCGCGCCTCGCGCCGCGATACGCACCGAACCGTGCGCCGCGATACACACCGAACCGCGCGCCGCGATACACACCGGGACCCGGGATAATCTAAGCCGTACATACTCTGTGTGCCAGCATAGACCTAGCCGGGACATATTGTATCTAGCTCTAAGGTTTAATAAACAGTCGTACTCCACTCTACCTAAGCGTATAATCATTCGATCGGCGGCCCTGGACCACCGTCCTGAGCTGGCGACACGCCCCACCGGTAACCCCGCGTTCTACGGTTACATTTGGCGCCCGAACAGGGAAAGTAGGAAGTACGGAGGACGATCGAATGGTCAGGGTAGGCTGGGTGTACAACAAAACCAAAGCCGAACTCGTTACACTCGCGACACGCTACAATATCGACGCCACCGGAACAATCGACATCTTGCGTGCACGAATAGTGGCGCACCTACGTACGGGCAACATGATGGAGGACATCCAGACCACCACAGGGACAGACCCTCCACCCACCGGGTCCAATACAGCTACCGTAGAAAACGGACCCAACCCATCAGACTCGCCGCTGGTCACATTTTCCCCTGGAAAGATGGCACCAGCAGTCGATAACGGCCCCCCGACTGTCCAGTATATGATGGACAGAGTTAAAAGATGGGGCGGGCATTTCGATGGGGGAAAGGGAGCCGAAGACTTCCTCGAGCAATTGGAAGATTTACAGGAAGGCTATGAGGTTACTCCGGAACAAATCCTGCGGTGCCTCCCCGTGATTCTAAAAGGAACGGCGCTACACTGGTTCCGCGTCGAGAAGAAAAATCTCCCGACGTGGGACACGTTCCTCGCAGCATTTAAGCAGAGGTTCCTGCCACGGCGAAGGCAACACGACTTGGAGAAGGAAATTTACCAGCGCCTCCAAGGACCGACCGAAACCGCCGCCGATTTCTCCGACCAGCTACGTCTACTGATGTACCGCCACGGCAATATCTCAGAGGACAACCAGTTAGAGTGGGTTTACTCCAACCTACGCCCCGAATACCGCCTGTTTATCCACCGCCGAGACTTCACGACGCTGCCCGACCTCATCGATATGGCGACCGACCATGAACGGGCACGGAAGGAAGAAGAAGCCGCCAACATTCCCGCCAAACCCGCCGACGACAACAAGCCCCGAGGAGTCCAGAAACTCGCCGCCGTCGGAGAAGGTTACCGGCGAGAAGACTGTTGCTGGAGGTGCGGCCAGCGTGGTCATTTCCGCCAGGACTGCCGCCGACCAGCCAAGCTATTTTGCAGCCGCTGTGGTACATCGGGCCGAACGTCACGAGACTGCCAATGCCCAGGGCCCTCGGGAAACGCCAGCGGAGCCGGCGGCAGAGGCGCCGACCGGAACACTCCACCCCAAGGGCCTCAGCAAATTCCAGCGGAGACGACCGACCCTACATCCCGCTGAAAATATTCCGCCAATGGTTCCAGGCACTCGTCGACACCGGGGCCCAAGCATCTTACGTGAGCCCAGAAATGGCCGAATGGTGTAAGGAGCGCGGGAGTCCCTCGACCACGACTGACAGGGTGGTCAGGGTGGCCAACGGCGAGAGGGTGCACGTCACCGAACAAATAACCGTTCTCGCGCAAGTACTCGACGGCATCTTCACGTTCGAATGTGCGGTACTCCCCAACCTCTCCTGTGACGTACTTTTCGGCGTCGACGCACAGCGGACCGTCGGAATGACCCTCCAGATCGGGACATTCGTGTGGAGCCCGACGGAGGACGTCGCCATGATAGATGCACCTCCCGGACTACGAGGCTGCACACCGGACCAACGACGAGTATTGGAAGCATTCCTTGTGGAGGAACTCGGCCAGTTCGACCAGTTGCCCGGTCTCACTCACATGGCCGAACACCGTATCCGACTAAAGGCGGGCGCCGAGCCCGTCAAACACCGATACACGCCCAGGAACCCCGCCACGCAGGCCATCATCGACGAGGAGGTAAGCAGGATGCTCGCGGAGGGCATAATCGAACCCTCCAACAGCCCGTGGAGCTCTCCAGTCGTGGTGGTCAAAAAGAAAAATGGAAAACGGAGATTCTGCATCGACTTTCGCAGGGTCAATGAAGTGACCGAGAAGGACGCATACCCACTGCCGCAGGTCCAGGCAACGCTCGAGAAACTACGAGGCGCAAGGTACATCTCCACCATAGACCTGGCCAACGGCTACTGGCAGGTGCCCCTGGACCCCGAGAGTCGCCCGATAACCGCTTTCACCGTACCGGGAAGGGGGCTGTACCAGTTCCGAGTGATGCCTTTCGGGCTACACTCCGCGCCAGCCACCTTCCAACGCCTGCTCGACCAGATCATCGGCCCGCGGCTGGAGCCGCGGGCATTCGCCTACCTCGACGACATCATCGTGCTCGGAAGCACCTTCGAGGAGCACCTCGACAATCTCCGCGAAGTTCTGCAACGACTACGGGCGGCCGGACTCAGGCTAAACAAGGAGAAATGCCAGTTCGGCCGAACCGAATTGCAGTATTTGGGCCACACCGTCACCGAGCAGGGAGTCGCGACGGATCCCGAAAAGGTACAGGCCATCGCCAGGATACCGGCCCCCACCAACCTCAGGGAGTTGCGACGATTTTTGGGCATGGTTTCCTGGTACAGACAACCACCTATTACAGAAGAAGGTACGGTGGACATGGGGCGAAAAAGAAGAAACCGCGTTTGAAACGCTCCGGCAACAACTGGCCACCGCCCCCGTACTCGCCTGCCCAGACTTCACCCTGCCCTTCACCCTCCAAACCGACGCAAGCAACGAGGGGCTCGGCGCCGTCCTAACGCAGGACGTAAATAACGAAGAACGCGTTATCGCGTACGCAAGCCGCACGCTGAACTCCGCCGAGAAAAATTACTCAGTGACGGAAAAGGAGTGCCTCGCGGTCGTGTGGGGCATCAGGAAAATGCGGCCGTACCTAGAGGGGTACCGCTTTACCGTCCTGACCGATCACCAGTCCCTCAAGTGGCTACATACGATGGACAACCCCTCCGGTCGGTTGGCACGCTGGGGCTTGGAACTACAGGAATACGACTTCGACATCCAGTACCGGAAGGGGGCCAACAACCTGGTCGCCGACGCCCTCTCCCGACAACCGGAAGGAGACACCTAAACCGCTGCGGTCACCAGCGTGGAGGCACCAACCGGCTGCACTTGGTACGACCGCATGAGAGCAGCCGCCGAAAACGAACCGCACCGCTACCCGGAGTATCACGTCGTAGACGGGCGTCTCTACCGGCATATTTCGGACACCCACGGCCCTCGGTCCGAGGGAGAGTGGAAGCTGTGCGTGCCCCAGCCACTCCGGGAAGCGGTGCTACAAGAAAACCACGACGCACCCACCGCCGGACATTTGGGAGCCAGCAAGACGGCCGCGCGACTGGCACAACGCTACTTCTGGCCGGGAATGGTTCGCGACGCGACGCGATATGTACGCCGCTGCCAGAAGTGCCTCGAGTACAAGGCGCTACAACGGGCACCCGCTGGCGGAATGCAAACAACACCGGCCGCCAACCCTTGGGAGGTAGTCGCAGTGGACTTGGTCGGGCCCCTGCCACGGTCAGCTAAAGGATGCACCATGCTGGCCGTGATGCAGGACAAATTCAGCAAGTGGGTCGAGCTACAGCCACTGCGACAGGCAACCGCCCCCGCCGTCACCAGGGCCTTCAAGGAGCGGATTGTCCTCCGCTTCGGATGCCCACGACGGGTAATATCGGACAACGGCCGCCAGTACGAGAGCAAGGAATTCACCGGAATGCTGCGGAGCTACGGAATCGAGCACCGGCGGACGCCCCCGTACACCCCCCAGTGCAACCCAGTGGAGAGGGTCAATCGCGTCATCAAAACAATGATCGCCCAGCTGACCGACGGAGACCACCGCCACTGGGACCACTGGCTGCCCGAAATAATGTTCGCTTACAACACTGCACGCCATGACTCCACCGGTTACACCCCGGCATACTTGAATTATGGCCGGGAACCAGCGATTCCCGGGGCGATCCGCCAACCGACGACCGCGATCAACGACGAGGACACCGAGGACCAGACCGCAGACCGCGCCGAAGATACGGAGCGCCTACAGGAAGCCGTACGCCTCGCCCGCCACGCGCAGGCTCAGGCGACGGAGGCGCAGAAACGAATATACAACCTTCGGCGGCGGGACTGGCGGCCACGGATCGGCGACAAGGTAATGCTTCGAGAGCACCCGTTGTCATCCGCGGCCAAGAACTTCGCGGCCAAACTGGCGCCGAAGTTCTCAGGACCCCACGTCGTCAAGGAATACGTAGGGCCAAATCTGGTCCTGCTGCGGAACGGAAGGAAGCAACCGCGGAGGGCCCATCTACAAGACTTAAAGCCTTGCGGAGGAGAGGGGGGAGGCGTCCCTGACGGGACACAGAGTACGGACACACTCGACCAGGCCATAACCCCCTCCTCACGAGTAAACGACAACACTGTTCGAGGAATTTCGAAAATAACTCAAAAGAACGAGCACCAGGTGGCTGCGACAATAAACACCGCGGGAGCACTTTCGCGCTGGATTAATCAGCGCGAAGGAGCGTATAAGCCCCGCGGTGGCTCGGAGGGAGCAATAACACGCCAGCATGCCGCCGAAGACAGGAGTCGCGCACGAGGTCGTCAGGAAGGCAGCAGTACCTCTTCGGGCCTCCGAAGCCAGACGGCCGATGGAGTGCCAGCTCCGGAAGCGACCAGGCTCGACGCCTCGAATCGCCCCAGCGGCCAAGAGGAAGCTGGACTTCGATGGCCCCCCCCCCTCCGGCACGAGGACCACCAGCCAGGTCGAAGCCACCACCCCGGAAGCCGTCCTCTACCATGGGGGTGACCCTGGTAGAGGAGGTGGAGAAGAGTCGGCTCCCACCACCGCTGCAGCCGACGCCGACGCCTCCACCCCCGAGCAGCCAGGACTCGCGCCCGCCGCAGTCAGCCCCAGCGGCATCACTGCTGTCGGCGCTCCTCCAATCGCCGCCACCACTGTGGAAGGCAATGGAGACACCTCCGCCACAGCCACGGGAGCAGCCGTCCCGAGAGCCGCCGTCGCAGAGACCATGGGCGCCGCCACCGCCGGCGCAGCCACCGGAGCCATCCCCGCGGCGGCCGAAGGCACCGACCCCCCCTATGCTGCCGCCGAAGCCCAAGGACCTGCCCCCGCCCCGGCCCCGGAACCCCCCGGCCCTCATGGACCTCGACATCCCCCTTCCCCCCACAACGCCAGCACCGACACCGGCGCCGACACCGACGCGCCCGGGACTTTTGGCACCGCCACCGCCACCGCCCCCTCCGCCGACCCCGACTCCGCCGACACCGACTCCGCCAACACCGACTCCGCCACCGCCACCGATACCAACGTCGATGGAGCTAGGGTCATCCGAGCCACGGACCGCTGCATCGCCCGGCCTCGTCCTCCCGCCGGCCACCGGAACACCGTGGCGACGCCAGCCGGGCAGCCTGACGGAGCTCCGGCTCGATCTGCCGGCCTTCCAAGTCGGCCGGAGATACCGGCTCCCGACACCCGGAGGGTACATGGAGTTGAAGCTTCTGCGGAAGCAGCAAATGCGTGTACGTTTCAGCTCCCACCCCCAGCCACCAGTAGATTAAGTAGACTAAGTAGATATATAAATCATTGTATAAGTAGGATAAGTAGTTGTAAGTTAGAATTAAGGTAGTTTAACATAACCATTAGATTTAAGTTTGCAAACAAGACAAGCAGAGGTCGATGGGAGAGCGGGTCGATGGGAGGTCTTGCCCCCCCCCCCACCGCGAGCCCGACCGCGACAACACGCGCCGCGCTCTGCCAACGGTCTTGTCCCCCACCACTCGTCCGCGGGTACCGAGAATCGGCGCGAGATGGGCATGCGACGAATGTCCTTCTCGCTGCCGAAATCCGCGGACGAGGACATATAGGCCGAAGGCATAGGCCTATTTGGCAGAGACCGCCTAGAGCGAGCGTACAAACCTGTACAACTCTCCCGGAGACCTCCTGTGCGATTCCACGTTCTCGTGTAGAAACACTCGTTCTTGCGAAAGCCAAGCGCCCGTGATTCACATTAGTTCTCGTGTGTCGACAGACTGAGTCTCTGTGCATTTTTGAATTTGCCCCCTCCCCGGTTCCCAGAAGGACAGCGTGAGCCATCCTCTGGACGCAGGCCGTCACCACCTATCGATCTTCCGAACAGATTTATCTCCGTTCTCGAGAGCGTCCTTACAGTCTCCGATTCACCCACGGGTTGTGCCCACCGGGTGACCGGACTCAAGACTCTCCGACCAGGGTCTAACGGCAGGGCTTGCCCGCCAAGGCACCGAACGGTCAAATCGTCTATCCCCCCCCCCCCCCTTCGCCGCCTCGTCGCCGATTTAATACGCACCGCGCCTCGCGCCGCGATACGCACCGAACCGTGCGCCGCGATACACACCGAACCGCGCGCCGCGATACACACCGGGACCCGGGATAATCTAAGCCGTACATACTCTGTGTGCCAGCATAGACCTGGCCGGGACATATTGTATCTAGCTCTAAGGTTTAATAAACAGTCGTACTCCACTCTACCTAAGCGTATAATCATTCGATCGGCGGCCCTGGACCACCGTCCTGAGATGGCGACACGGTACTTCCACCGTACCACCGGTAACCCCGCGTTCTACGGTTACAAGCCTTCGAATAAAAGTCGAATAAACTACGGATAAAGATGAAAACATTGGCTGTACTTCCGAAAACCCCCATGCTCCGAATTGGCTGAAATTTTGGGAACAGGTTCATTTTGCATAGAAATAATGTTTGCGAGAAGGATTTTTGGCGACTCGAATTTTTTTTATCATATAAGTGTCACTTCCTATGTTACCGACACATTGAAGGCGGCTCTAAAGTCACAGAATCTGCTGTTTTCAAATGTTTTTAAAAGGTATCGGGATTGTTGAGACTACAATGTAACACGTGGTTCAGTTCGTTGTGGTTCGACGTTACTAGTAAGTCTAGGTCCTCCTTCTTGAAGTCGGTTAAAAATGAATCACATAAATATATTTTTCTTTGCGAAGAAAATGGCCGAGCACGAAACAGGAATTGAATGGCTAAAGGAAATGTCTTTAATTCCCAGGGAAAAGTGTTGTGCAAAACATAAAAAAAAAGATGGTTTATGTCGAAACAAGAGGAGGTTTGGGCTATTTTCGGTGCTATAAATCAGGAAAATATGACCATAGTATTACAGCCGCACATAATACATGGTAATCATCCTTCTATTGTGCATGTTATTGTTATCTTAAGTGAAAATTTCCATAGGTTCGAACGTTGTCATTTGAGTTTTCAAAGTTGCATGCTAATAACTTATGCTTTTGCATGGCGATATTCATACGAACAAACACAGCATGAATGTTCTATCGCCGAAGACCAAACAATTTCGACTGAGTCAATTGCAGATAGATTTTCATTCTGTAGAGAAGTGTGCACTCTAGCGCTTGACAGACGATATGAAATTCAAGGTTCAATCGGTGGTCCTGGTATTATAGTCGAGATTGACGAATGCAAAATTGGACGCAGGAAATTTGAAAGAGGACGTTTGCGTGAAGGAGCATGGATATTAGGTGCAATTTTTATGGCCATTGTTATTTTAAAAGTTCTTAAATAATTAGTTTAATTTTTATTGTTTATTTTATATGAAAATTTTGGAATAGGTATGATAGACCCTAGTAGCATTTTTGGTAGACCAACGGTAGCCAACAGTTGGGAATTAGTTGGAATATAGTTAGTGTTTCTGCCTACAAATTCACAACGTAGGACCGACGGCAAAAATGTTACGACAGTTTGCCAGCGAATATTCAATGTTGGACCTACAATTATTATGTTTGGTTAATTAACAAAAAGTTACGACAGTTTGCCTACCAATATTCAATGTTGGGCCTACAATTACTATGGTTGGTTAATTAACAAAAAATTTACAACGATGATTAAATGTCGTCTTATAAACGTCAGAAAATTTGCTACATCCAAAAACCTGTTATTATATTCAAAGTTGTGATTTTTCTTTTCTTATTTATAAATACGTAATGAGGACGTCTGCCTTGAGACCAATGTGAAATTTTAAGGAATGAGTCTAAAGGTCGAATGATGATATTTTGTAGAATATTTCGCGTCA
This sequence comes from Andrena bucephala, assembly GCA_947577245.1. Classification (NCBI taxonomy): domain Eukaryota; kingdom Metazoa; phylum Arthropoda; class Insecta; order Hymenoptera; family Andrenidae; genus Andrena; species Andrena bucephala. Next base: position 19,445,485 of record OX387718.1, on the reverse strand, counting down.
CTGCACAGTTTCTATAAACAGTTAATACTAGTTATGTAACTAGAAACTAGAAGTGTTTACAAGGAAATGTGTTGGGTAAGTGCGAACAGCGGTTGCTTCAATGGGCTCCAACAGGGTACGGTGAACTCCCCCATCCTGTTTAACATCTTTATGTCTGACCTACTTCATCTTTTTGACCTAAACAACAATAAAAAAAATCACGCCCTAGCTTTCGCGAATGATCTTATCATCTACATCAACGGTAAATTCCCGTAAATTATTCAGAAGCAACTCCAAACACTTTTTAACAAGATAGCTGATTATTTTCACACCTGGAAACTCAAAATTAATGAAAGCAAATGCGAGACAATTCTATTTAGACTCTACATCTCCAAAACTTCGGACGCAAATACAGATGTCAGAACCTTTTCTAAGAAGTTTGCTCTGAAATCTACCACCGACCCTAACATAAACATACCCCACATTAGTATAGTTCGCTACCTAGGTGTTCACCTGGATTTCAAACTCAACTGTAACGATCACGTATATACACAGCTCCTAAAAGCACAAAAAGCATTCTATGCTAATAAAAGACTTTTTTACGCGAGAGACCTTCATAAAACAGTGAAAATCCTTTGTTATAAATTACTGATAAGACCCATACTTACATATGGTTGTCAAATATGGTTCAATGTAAGCGCGGGGGTTATGAAGAAATTAAGATTATTTGAGCGGAAATGTATACGCGCCTGCCTGGGTAGATACAGATCACTTGAATCTGATTTCACCAAATACGTGAGCAATTACAATTTATACTTCGAAGCCAAACTAATCAGGATTGATTTATTCATCCTTAAGCTAATTAAAGATCATTAGGCCGGTATCATATCAGTCGACTCGAACTCCCTTATTTCACATTCGGTCTACCCAAACCCTCTATACTTCGATAACGCAAGGCTCTCGGGTTACGTTCCCCCTCAGGCCTTTCCCTACCTGGGCTCTTTAGGCTTTATACAAAATAGTAAAATGCTCCCTATTATTTACCATGTAAATAGGAAAGCTGCCGACAAAAAACTAACTTATAGCCCTAATATGAACTCTAAGGACACTGACTTGAGATTTGTTTATAGACTGACAAAATGGGACAAGGAGGTTTTTCACAAAAAAATCGTAGAAAAATACTGGTGGCTTTATTAAATACCAGTCGTGATCAATAAACCATTCCTTATAACCCACTTACCAAAACCTTCTGTACAATTTTAAACATAAAGTTCCTACTTAAATACATTATAGCAATACATATTTAAGAAACGTAGTACAATCCTAATACGAATAAGCAAGTCCAAGTTAAGCTAGGCATCCAAATTTATACTTAATTACACATAGATATTACATTTTATCACTCGTCTCAATTCCGATGCAATAATAATTCTAACTGTATAATTATAGCGTATAGGTATGAATGTTGTGTACATAGGTTTGCATGCTGATATGAATGGCACTTGTACATAATACATATAGTATGGTTGTTGTATGTTAGAATGAATGTGTTAAGAAAATACGAACGAGTTTGCCTATCTCGTTGCAGAACTTGTTAGATGCTGTCCAGCTGTGAGCGATATTAATGTACCTGGTATTTTTTAAGCACCGTCCAATGTCCGGCTGTGACCGTCCACCCCCTGTACATACAAACCCCACAAACTCTACAAATTGATCATACTAGTATAGTTTTTATACCTTCTCTATACTCTCAAAACCATGTAGCTTACCTATAAGTTCACAATGTTAAAAGTTTTTATATTACATATCATAGTCAATATAGCACATATGTAAAAGTGCTCTCGTTACTTGTCTACAAAGTGTCTAAGCGTACCTAGTAATAGGTCTATAGTCCTTAAGTTTATTAAACCTTGTAAGTTCCTTTATGCGTTAAGGAAAATGTTTATGTCTCATTGTTAACAAACCATTGATATAAATAAACGCATACTTTAAAAAAAAGAAAAAAAACAGCGGTTGCTTCGTAAGCGGAAAGTTTGGGTTCGATTCTTCTCACAGCGATTTTTTTTTTCATAAACCAGACCTGAAAAAGATGTGTTTACGACGTCTTTTGAAGTTCTTTAAGACGTATTCTGGACGTCTTTTGGAAAGAATATAAATAATTGGGCAACAGTAGGAAAGCCTACCTTGGCCATCTGTTGTTGGCCCAACCTAAAAAAAAGTGCCAAATCTAACTGTTGGCCAACTAATATTATGTGCGTGGCCCAACTGTATGCCAACAACAATTGCTACTAGGGGAACGAGGAGGACAGAAGTATCGTTTAGAAATATGTCCTGAAAACAAACGAGACGAAAATACTCTTATTTCATTAATTAAGAAACACGTAGCAGTAGGCTCAGAAAAACACACAGATTGTTGGAAGGGCTATGTAAATTTAGAAAAACATGGTTACGTTCACAAAACTGTGAACCATAGCACTAATTTCGAACACCCGGAAAGCGGAGCTTATACACAAAATATAGAGTCGTCATGGCGTGTTTTGCGAGCTCGACTAAGTAGAGGTGGTATTAGAGAAGATACACTTATTGACCACATGTGTGAATTCCTATGGCGTTTTGAAATAAAAAGAGACGGGACAGATCCATTTTTACAAATAATAGAAGATATTAAAAATGTATATCCTGCCGATTAATAAAACTGTTCTAAAAACCGCATTCCACTTTTCAACTTGTTCCGGAAATTAGTATTGGTTTGGGTTAGAGTAGTGCGGGGGGCGCGCGCCCGCGAGCGGGCGCGTAAAGCGTGGTAGCGAACCGATGTGAGTTCGGTAATTATTTGTGTTAAAAGTTTTGACCATTATACATTATACCAGGCCTGTCCAACTTTTGCTCTTGCCCTCGAAGAGCAACCGCGGGTGGTTACGAGCGAAGGCAAGAGCGGCAGCCAGTGTGGAGATCTCGGGCGGGTTTTCTCGCGCATGCGCGGCGTTTGCAGTACCGTATCTAACGAACGTATATTTTCAATGGTAACGGATATAAAAAATAAAAAAGAAACCGATTATCTACTGATACGGTGTCTTCAATTTGTGTAGTTCGATCTAGTTTCCAAAGTAATGATATTAATTGTAATAATTTTGAAGTAAACTCGCGACACCTCGAACTGTATGAAAAAAAAAATTTGTATACCTAGAGAAAAATGTACATCTGATAGTTCTTAATACATTACATTTTTACTTATTTATTTATTTATTTATTTATTTATTTATTTATATATTTATTATTTATTATTTATTATTTATTATTTGTGCAATATGTTTGGTGCAATATTTTTTGTTTTTTGTTATTATTATTTTATTCTTTATTATTTTATAATACTAACAGAAGTTTTGTTTTCAGTACAAATGGTTATATTATAAGTAATTTTATACATTGTTATAATACTAATTATTTTATGAATTGTTTTTGTTTCATTAATTATATATTTATAAAATACGTTATGTATCTTGAATATTATGCATATAACTTTTGTTTTGTGAATACTGATAAGGTTTTGGCAGTTTTCCTTATCCTAGTAGCAAATGCTGGTATTTCATCGATTCTGCCAAATAAAATATTTAATTTTTTATTATATATTTTGCTTACAGTTATTTAAGTACTTTTCCCTTCCCGGTGCCTCCCTTCCCCCTCCAAAAAGAGGCATATCATAACAATTTTTGAAAAATTATTGCTGGGTGATCAAGGCGCCCCATTTCATCGAAACTTGTACTATCCTAGATAGCACAACGTCTGGTAAAGTCTTAAAGACGTCCAAAAGGCGTCTTAAAGACGTCTTAAAGACGTCTTGTTAGAAATCGAGACGTTCAGACCTAAAATGGACATAAACTAGACGTCTCTAAGACGAGGTGTGCTATCTGGGATACTGAGGCTGAAATCGCCGCGCATGCGTGAGAAAGCCCGCCCGAGATCTCCACACTGGCGGCAGCCGTAAATGAGTGGGGATAGTGGCGCGTTCACAGATTCCCCCCACCAAGAAAACCTTTCGCTCTTGGGCCTGGCTCGGTGCCGCTGAGAGCGAAGAGCAACTCGCGGCTGCTCGTACGAGCAAATCCCTGGACAGGCCTGCATTATACTATATTGCGTCGGTAAGGTAGGGAATGACATCAACATGATAAAAAGAAATAAAAAAAAAATTTCGAGTCGCCAAAAATCGTTCTCGCAAACATTATTTCTATGCAAAATGAACATGTTCCCAAAATTTCAGCTAATTCGGAGCATGGGGGTTTTCGGAAGTTTAGCCCACTTCGGTTCATAACGGGTAAACATAACGTTTTATTTGAGTTTATCCAGATATTATCTTTGCCCATCTCTGTTCTCCAGCCGCTTTGCCATGATTCATTCAAGCCTCCCTGACGACAAAATAGTAATAGGGAATATGCGGCAACAGCGCGATCTGATTCTAGATACGTCTCGGCAACTATGTCTTTCCTACATTTATCGGCTAGCTTCATTGAGCTATGGGAATACCTGGAGAGGGAACAGAGCAATGGCGGCCGGTCCGAGAAAGAGGGAAGATAACGGGTGAACCACTCTCTGTCTTACAAACAGACTATAGATATTGAGCTGCAAATAACTCAATGGCTATTGATGTATAGTACATGCCACTGAATTTACCCGCGCACAAGAACATGAAATATACTCCAAAAAGAATATTCACATGGATAATGATCGCATAATAAAAAGAAAGAGTAAAATGTGTTAAAATTACTCGTGATTATTATTTTGAGAATCTTAGTGCTTGTTTTATTGTTATTAATCATGACACAATACATATACAAGAATCAAACATGGATTTATTGTAGTTTCTCCTGTTATACACTGTAATTTCATATAAATATTGTTACAACGCAGTACATATTACACACGAACGTATATTGTCTGTTGCGGAATCCTATTTTGAATGGAAACCTGAAACGTAAAAACTATAAGTCATATCTGAAAAATATATAATACACCCAATCATGCAACAACAAATTTTTTCCGTGACTCGAGTTCTGACGGGAAGCTGTACAAAATTACATTCCTTATAGCTAGCAATCAAACATACTTTTCGTTACACAAAACATGTGATTTCATTTTAATTTTCACTTACCAATGAAAAGTAACATTTTCACTTATCTTCCACTCACTTTTACAAAACTTGATAGAACACGCTCTAACCATTTCGTTTCTCGCTATCCGTAATACCAAAATGGCTAACATAAAACATAACATTGAGGTCAATGAACATAGCACAGATCACGACATGACGTCTATAATTTACTACATGATAGTACAGAGTGAGAGGGATAATAGGAAGAAGAAGGATAGGTTCACCCGTCATCTTTTATTTCCCTCAGACCGCTGTCGCCTCTACTTCTTCCTATTGCTGTTCCCTCTCCAGGTATACTTATAGCTCAATGGCTGGCTAGCTTGGACTTCCACTGGTTCTGATGTTACACTCGGCACAAACGATTGTGGCCGATCGAGATTCGATTGCATTCGAGCTTACTAGGGGTGGCTTTTTTGCATCGCTAACATTCTACAGTATTTCATGAATATGGTGAGGGCACTGCCAAGCCACAGGTTCCCGTCTAGAACACTTCTATTTCATGAGGAAACATCACTGTGACGCCATCTAATATAAGACACGTTCGCGCAGTCCCGTCATAAAATTTAATTTACATTGCTACAGTTATGTTTATTTTCCCGTTGTTAACATAAAATAACGGATAGTGGATTTTGAAATAAATGCGTATTTCTTTGCTCTACACATTTCCACTAATAATGAGCGTCTTAGATTTTAATCTATGAAGACTGCTACGAATAAAATACCACAAGACTTTATTCATCTCAGTATTCTGGTTTCTAACCCTTGCCATCTCTACGAAATACATAACATTCGTTTCCATTCTTTTCCTTATTACCCCACCATCCCGCTTTATTTATTTGTGTTTTCCATTATAAATCCGTTGATTTATTTACTTTGACATAACAAGTTTATCGTTTATAGTGTCAAAATTATTATGATTTTACTTGAGGTTCATTGCAATAAAAGTCATTTGACATTAATTCTTGGTGTCATTTACGCTATATGTAGCATCGCGAACAGAGCCGATCGCACAGATTTATATAATTATGACAATCATAGGCAGATAGTGCCACAGTGGTGTTTCAATATGAATTGGAAGTGTTCTAGACGGGAACCTGTGGCTTGGCAGTGCCCTCACCATATTCATGAAATACTGTAGAAAGTTAGCGATGCAAAAAAGCCAGCCCTAGTAAGCTCGAATGCAATCGAATCTCGATCGGCCACAATCGTTTGAGCCGAGTGTACTGTTACGTGTTGTAGCAGGGATTTTCAGGATAAGGATGCGGATGGGTTCGCTGCCCGTGGAGCGCTGATCCGCTCTGCTCGCGTTCGCCCTTTGTATCAGCCTCCAGTTTCTTCAGGTGATTATTAGCGACGGATTGAATAAATAGACTCAAACTTATTTGTGTTGTAACTTGGTTTTGGTTTATATTTTAAAGACAAATTAAAGATACGTCTAATAGCTTTGGTCGTTGATCAACGAATGCCCATGTACCAAGAAGCCGTCGTTCAGAATTGAAATGTACATGTTTTTGTTATTAAAGTTATCCAATTACACAAATGGTTTCTTAATTAATTATTTAACAAATTATCCAATTGGTTCTTTGTTTACTAAGAACGAGCGTTTCACGTGGTATCGGTGATTTCCGAAGCAAAGCAACCGAAACCAATATTTAATCAATATTATTTAGCGAGCGTCTCCAAGCAGTATTCGCTGGAATGATTTGTTCATAGTTTCAGTTGCTTCGTTTAACAATTTGAATTTGGCGCGTCTAAACTTGGCTATGTAAAGCCTTCCACCATCAAGCTCTTTCCACATGTTACCACGCAGTACCGTAACAGTACACTCAGCTCAAACGATTGTGGCCGTTCGAGATTGGATTGCATGCGAGCTTACCAGGGTCCGCTTTTTCACATCGCTAACATTCTACAGTATTTCATGAACATGGTGAGGACACTGCCAAGCCACAGGTTCCCGTCTAGAACAGTTCTAATTCATGATGAAACACCACTGTGTCGGCATCTGCCTATGATTGTCATAATTATATAAATCTACGCGATCGGCTCTGTTCATGATGCTGTAGCGTAAATGACGCCAAAAATAAATGTCAAATGACTTTTATTACAATGAACCTCAAAAAAAATCATAATAATTTTGAGACTGTAAACGATAAATTTGTAATGTCCAAAATAAATAAATCAATGGATTTATAATGGAAGACACAAATAAATAGAGCGGGATGGTGGGGTAATAAAGAATAGAATGGAAACGAATGTTATATATTTCATAGAGATGGGAAGGGTTAGGAAATCAGAATACTGAGATGTGTAAAGTCTTGTGGTATTTTATTCCTAGCAGTCCTCATAGATTAAAATCTAAGACGCTCATTATTAGTGGAAATGTGTAGATCAAAGGAATACGCATTTACTTCAAAATCTACCATCCGTTATTTTATGTTAATAATGGGAAAATAAACATAACCGAAGCAATGTAAATTAACTTTTGTGACGGGACTGCGCGAACGTGTCTTATATTAGATGGCGTCACAGTGATGTTTCCTCACGAAATAGAAGTGTTCTAGACGGGAACCTGTGGCTTGGCAGTGCCCTCACCATATTCATGAAATACTGTAGAATGTTAGCGATGCAAAAAAGCCACCCCTAGTAAGCTCGAATGCAATCGAATCTCGATCGGCCACAATCGTTTGAGCTCAGTGTACTGTTGCAAGATTTCGTGGGGGTATCTATAGGACAGCGGGTCCGTGCCCGTGGAGCGCTGAAGCACTCAGCTCGCGAGTTTGCGCGGGAATTTCAATGATGGAAGAAATAAATGAAACACTTCTAAATAGATTCTATGTTTGGGTTTTAATTCTTAGCTCGACGTTGACTGTTTTGCTAACAAGTTCGATCTGACGTTTTTACAAAGTCCCTCCTCGCTTGTGCCCTCTGAGCGCCCTACTCCTCTAATTTCGGCGAATTCCTCCGACTCCCTCCTCGGATCCCTTCGTCCAATCAAGACGGTGTTGTCCCTCAAGCTTCGTCAGTAGGTTGTCCTTCAGCCACCTCTCCATCCTTGACCCTTCCTTCGCGTTTCCCTCCACTCTAGGCTGGTGGTCGAGGCACGCTTTCCGAGTACATAGCTTACATAGGCTACGTACTGTACATACATATCTAACAGGTAGGTACGCGCAACCCTCAGGGTCAAGACGACGTCGCCTGCGCAAAAATTATGACTTTCAGCTGCTCCCGACCTGAGTTTTTATCCTAACAGGACATGGGCAATTATTGAAGCGAGGACAGAGTTTTAAATGGTTTTACGAGACGAGATGGCGCCTACTCGGGAGGACTGCCAACGTGGAATCATAGCAAAACTGAAGCGTTAGCTGGATACATGTGCCACAGCAAAAGCGTGATACAGTCAATGTATGTATTTTTGGACGATTGTAGGTTAGATTATATGCATTTTAGGCATACATTGACTAGAAACTGCTGGAAACTGTGTACATTTACTAAATTCACGCTTTTACTGTAACACATACATCACCGCTGCCGAATATATGTTATAATTATATGGCCACATTATTTCAAATAAAAAAAGAGATTGGAACTTTTTAATAACACTGGAAGTAGTAATTTACTGATACCATATTTTCAGAATGTGGAAGTTACAGCAATTATTTGCGATTATTGCTTTTATTATTATTCTTCCGACTATTGTATATAACATATAACAAGGAAAAGTCTCCAAATCGGTCAACAGTTGACTCCTTGATTTTTTTTGTAATTCTTTACGCTCCTATGCAGAGATGGGTATTATTTAATTAAAAGAATATACTTCCGAATGGCCCCTGTGGCCGATCGACACGAGGTTTGGGGGAGGGTGTGTGTACCCTAAATCTAAAATTCTATTTAGCTTCGGGTATTTATTAGTTTCCTTTGTTTATTCGAAGGCCTTTCATCTTGGGCTTCGAATAATTTTTCATCTTTCATTATATCTTTATCCTAAGGTCGTATTCAGATATATTGGCCGGTCGATTCGTTTTCGCGAACAGCGATCGAGGAGAAATCAGCCACCACCATCTGACGATCGTGGATTTGTCTGTTGGAGTTACGAGGCCACCCAAGGGTATGGTGGGGTAACGGGAATGCTGCTCGGCTCCGTCTGAACGTAGCCGTGTGGCTGTTATGACCAATACGAGATGAAGCTATCGAAAAAGAATCAATGTTCTGACCAATAAAGCTCCTGAATTTTTTCGGAGCTAAGGCCTAAGGCACACCTATTCTGATGCGTGTATTTCTACGCTGCAGCTCGGTTTGGCCTATACATGACAGAAGCTTGGCGCTATCCCCACCACTTCTGGCTCACTCGTGTTCTGCGATGACAAGAGAATACGCGTTACGAATAGGAGTGTGCGGATCGTCCCGCAGCTCGGATTCTCGGCCCTCGGGACGGGTCGGAAAATTTCGGGCGGGATCGGGCGGGGTCCCGATACCTTCGTATTGCTCGAGATCCAGACGGTTTCGGGATCCCGAGACTCGATTCGGGCTACAAGCATGACCGCCATGAGCGGGCAATTTGATTTCAGGTCGGCTTGGCAAAACTCGGACGCGATCGGCTCGAAAGCCAGCTATTACGAGGGGACCGAGACGGAAAGAATTATGTATATCGTTTATATCGATACCAGAGTGATAAGTTTTTACCTTTCTGTCTCCTGTTGAATCATAATTTGTATCTTATTATTTATTTACATATATATGTATTTTCATTGCTACCAAATAGTCTGTGAATACTGAATACGTCCATATACGTACTTAAATAAATACCATGTTCAGAACTTGGGAAGAAGACTATTTTTATATCGACAATATTTTAAAATCTGAATAAAATATACTTCATACTTAGTACTTTATGTAAAGGGAATATATAGGGTATTATCTTTATCCGGATAGGTTCAGATTTAAAATAGAAAACGTACGAACTATAAGCATACAAAAAGGAATATTTCCTGGATGTTTCATAATAATAACAATATACAGGAGGCGAATATTTTATTATTTCAAAGTAACGTGTAAGAAACATAATTTTTCTATGTTCTCAGGTAATAATTTTAATCTATTACTGGTAACGATATCGTCCGATCGCGTCCGAGTTTTGCCGAGCCGACCTGAAATCTAATTGTCCCCTCATGGCGGCTATGCTTGTAGCCCGAATCGAGTCTCGGGGTCCCGAAACTGTCGGGATCTCGAGCAATACGAAAGTATCGGGACCCCGCCCGATCCCGCCCGAAAGTTGCCGGCCCGTCCCGAGCCCGAAAAATCGGGTAACTGCACACCCCTAGTTACGAAACTCACCAGCCAATAAATCTGAATACGATCTTAGAAGTTCGAATAACCGACGAGAACCTTTGTGACCCGAGCCGCGCGAGATCGCCGTGCTCGGCGATGTGTCATCGATTATAAAGAAACAGAATTTGTTTATTTTTCATCGTATCAATATGAAAGTGCCACAAATGGATTCCTGGCATTCTCCCGATTAAATTGACCGAAAATAATTTAAATCGGACTATTTTTAAGAAAACGGGCTTTCAATTCTGCTAACAATTTTTCACGTAATTTCCTTAATTTTGGTCCGAATTATATCATTTTTGGGGCGAATTTGATCGAGAAAACATGAGGAATCGACTGACGTCACTTTCGCAAAGATCTGATTAGAAATGCAGAACTGCAGATTTGTCACTGCTTAGCGCGCAACATTGTATGGCCCAGCTGGTTTCGAGCGTCGATTTCTTGCCAGCGTGCAGGACAAGAGGGGACTTTTCATGGCGAAGGAAAGTCAGCCTTATATAGAACTCAAATCGAGAAAGACTTTGCTGACAAACTTTATATTCATGTCAAACAAATACTTTAATTGTAAAATTTAGACGACAAACTATTGTTGAATTTTGCCAGTTCTTACATATGCATCACTTGGTTGGGAATTCCTGATCCCAGAGTTTCATGCATTTACCTATTGAAATGTTGCTTCAAGTCATCGGGAAATTGCATTGCTTCTTCTCGTACATACATATATCTGTTCGCGAGTAGGTGTCACGTGTGACGCGGCATTGGTTTCCCAAATAAATGCACATTTATTAGAGCCCTCGGTCGACGGCGAATTGAGTCATCCAGTACTGAATATGAAAATGTTCATATTTCTCATTACACCTTGATAAGAGTGTTACCACCGATGGATTGGTGAGTTTATGTCCACGAAAATGAGTCGAGACGCGAAGCAATTCGGTCTATTTTTTCTTATGAATACATGATTAGGACACACACACACACACTACGTTCACTAAAAATAGACCGAATTGCTCCATGTTTGGCATCATTTTCATCAGTAATGCAGTGCTCTGGTGAAGAACATCGTAATACGGAACTAATATTCTAGGCCCTAGACTAGAATCTACGATATTGTCAATGTGCTGTTGAAACGCACGCCGCTTCACACTATCGTTTCTTAGCATTTATACGGGGTGATTCTCTAACTAGAGTCGTCAAACGCGATGCTCGCCGACAATCATGTGTCTCGCTGAGTTTTGTGGGCTTCGACGCTCGAAACCAGCGGGACTATACAATGTTGCACGCTAAGCAGTGACGAATCTGAAGTTCTGCAATTTCTAATCAGATCTTTGCAAAAGTGACGTCAATCGATTCCTTACAATTTTATATATAATGTTTGTTCATAACTGCTTTCTGCATAGGACGTGTAATAAGTGTATTTCATGTTCTGTTTCGGTGCTTTGCTAGTAAAAAAATGTCTAACCTAACAAACTTTATTTTCTGGGGACATCCCCTCATCTATTTTTCCTTTTCACTTATAATTCCTTACTGTTAACGTAGAATATTGTAGCATAAGCACATTTCAAGTAATTAAAATGTACAATGAATTTTCTACGTTTGCAGTACCGACTTTCCGTTTAAATTTTTATAAGTACAACGCAACAGCTGAGAATTTTTTTTCTTATTCAGAATAGAATGCGGAAATAGCAAACAGCTCCCTCTCGCGTTTACCGGGCAATCGTCGATCTATCGGTATTACCATTTCTGTGCAGAAAAAACCTGCTGTAATACCGACCTGCCGAATCGGCCAGGTCACGTGACGTGTCTACCCCCTTAAGACCTTCCAGATGTGCCGTTCGCTTCGAATCTATATATATTATATCTATCTTTCAGTACAAAAGGATTTTGAATTACGCTCTACATCTAACCTCGATATCTCTATGTCTTATAGCTAACTTCACGCAATTTAACCAGCGGAAACCGCAACAGTACATGGCGCGAATATACCATCACCGTCGGTGACGGAGAATCCTTGAAGCTTCATTCTGTCATTTTTCGAGTCTGTCTCACAAGGGGAGGACACCATGAGGCAGTCACCGATTTGATGAGGCTTGGCACAATGGATCTATGTCGAAAATAAGTAAATAGGTGTTCGAGCGTTTCTGCTAATGGGCCTTAATAATAGAGATATTTACATGTAAATTATTAAACATTTCATACCGCCCCTGTAAAGCCTAAAAGCCATAACCTCAACTTAAGAATATGGCGTGGAGCGTTCGGTGAGACGTCGGCGTAGCGTTATTGCGGTCGTGAGTTCGATTCCGTGTGTGTCCTATATATTTTTTCATATTTTATTTTTTCACACTTCATTTTTTCCACACTGTATGAACAGTGGGAAAAAAGGCAACACACTACCTCGGAGGATTCCCCTCTGGAGGTGTCGGGGTGTCTTTTGAAGATTTTCCCACGTTAAAAAAAAAACCTTAATTATATTTGTACATTTAAAAGAATTAATGATGAACGGTAATATCGTTATCTTTTTTTCCCACTGTTCATACAGTGTGGAAAAATGAAGTGTGAAAAAATAAAATATGAAAAAATATATAGGACACAGACGGAATAGAACTCACGACCGCAACAACGCTATAACGCCGACGTCTTACAGAACGCTCCACGGCATATTCTTAAGATGAGGTTATGGCTTTTATGCTTTACAGGGGCGGTATGAAATGTTTAATGATTTGCATGTAAATATCTATATTATTAAGGCCCATTAGCAGAAACGCTCGGACACCTATTTACTTATTTTCGACATAGATCCATCGTGCCAAGGCTCGTCAAAATCGATGACTGCCTCGTGGTGTCCTCCCCTTGTAAGAGGAAATAAACTTGGAACTTGTATATATACGATCGAGAATAGACGATAGGAATAGGAGTAGACCTCTAGCGGCGCCGGCAAACACTGACCGGCGCGACCCATGGTGGGGCCGGGACTTCACAGTGGGCAAACGTGGGCATACGATGGGCAATCATTTCCCACTGTCAAATCATTAAAATGTTTTCATGGGGGTGCTGATGAAAAATTTTTTTTGCCATAACTTTTTTTTGAAGGGTGGACAAACGAAAAATTTTATTGGGCAAACGTGGGCAAATGGTGGACAAACGAATGCCGTTGCGGAGGGAAGCGTGAGCGGAGGGAGTAAAAGCGCTTAATACTAAGGTGCAGCGTATGGAACAAAAGGGTAATTCGCATAAAGCGCGTTCTCAGTCGCGATCAAATCGTAACCGCACTCCTGCTCGCGACAAAAATTCAAAAAATTTGTGTGTAGCGCACACAAAGTACCCGAATAACCCTACTTTGTGTAAGCCTTGGTGCGAAAAATATTCAACGTGGAAGTCGGGAAATTAACCCGACCCTCCGTAGGGGAGACGGTCAAGGAGGGTCGTAGCACGTCGAAACGTCTCCATGTCCGCGACCGGGTATCAGGATTAACGTTCCTAATTGATACTGGCGCAGACATTTCGTTGATATCGGCTTGTAAAGCAAACTACGGCGAGTTTAGTTCGTTCAAATTATTCGCTGCAAACAATAGTTTATTAGATACTTTCGGGGAATCATCGCGATCAATAGATATAGGCCTCAGGCGTTACTTGAAATGGAATTTTACTATAGCGTCTGTTCCATTCGCCATCCTAGGCGCGGATTTTCATACACACTACGGGATATCGGTCAACCTCCGTAAACGTCGTCTCGTTTATACTGTTGCGAGCACCCTATGGATGGGAGTCCATGGCCCGCTGGTGCTCGCGACGAAGACAAGAGCACAGCGAGAAGAAGGCGATCGGACCGATCGGCTGTCAAGCTGTCATTCGTGAGTCAGCCGCCATAGCGAACCGACATAACGATCCCTCTCATATTACCGCTGTACCCTGTTGTTCACGTTATATTACATTCCCGTTACTGTTCTCGTTACTGTGTTGATGTTCTGTTCCCTTCGAGTTACTACTGAGTTGTATTATGCCGAGTGCGAAACGTAACAATACTTTAACGGACTTAGCTGAGAACGCAACAGTGAAGAGCGTATACTTTGTGTCAACAAACGCGATAGATCACTCTTCGACTTATGCAAAATTATTGTCAGATTTTCCTGAGATAATTGGAAGTTCTCATATAGATCCGCCTTGCGGAACAGATGTTTATCACCACATAATAACCTCTGGTCCTCCTGTATCTGACCGTCCGAGACGATTAAATCCGGATAAACTAAAGGCTGCGAAGGCTGAAATGAAAGCTCTTGTAGATGTGGGAATTTTTCGTCCATCATCTAGTCCGTGGTCGAGTCTTATTCACTTAATATTGAAACCAGACGGTACATGGAGGATCGCAGAGGATTTCAGGCGAGTAAATGCGGTGACGATCCCGGATCGTTATCCCACCCCTCACTTGCACGATTGTGCGACGAACCTTCCGGGCAGGACGATATTCTCGTCATTGGATCAGCATCGTGTATATAACCAGATTCCTATGGCACCTGAAGACGTGCCGAAAACCGCCGTCATCAAAACCCCGTTTGGCCTTTTCGAGTTCGTTTACATGACTTATGGTCTACGTAACACGAGTCAAACGTTCCAAAGATACGTTGATCGGGTTCTTGGAGATGTTACGTATGTGGAATCTTCCCATACACCACTCTCAACCACTTTCGAGCTCGCTTCTGAGAAGGGAAAACGCCCTAAAATCCTTTTGCTTATCATACACCATTAAGGGGGGTCATGATCTCGACCATCTGGATCACGACCATGGGAACGGGAATGACACGACGACGACCCCGAAGAATTTCCTTATATGGAAACTCCTAATGAATCCCCACTCATTTTTGGGACTATATAAACCCTTTGGTTTCTACCCTCGTTGGTTAAAAGCTATAGAGTCACGCGTAGAGTAACGTCGTGTCACGCTCGTACAGAGTTGGTTAAGATCGAGCTAAAGTCTCCCTCAGAATCAAAGTTAACCTCATAGGATCCGCGAGTTCAGTTTATATTCTATTTGGCACTTTGAAATAGCCACTCGTACGTCCCCGCATCGCCAGTGCGTCAACACCGTGCAAACTAGTGGTAACTACACACATTTATTTATTATTTCATCGCGACACTTACATTTGTACCTTAATTGATTATTCAATATATGAATGGTGTTCACGTATAAATCGAGTAGATTCGTTAAACCCATCTTTCACCCAGCGATCCTTATAATATTAGTAGCACTCACCCACTGATACAGCTTTACCGCTCGAGTTGTATCAAACATAAATTAATAGTTACGAGGCATTATTAACATTTCCCGCGACTCCCTGATCAAGCATCAGGTTCGTTCGCAACCCTTCAACCAAAACAAAGCATCTTCTCCAACCCAGTGGCTCCCCGATTTCGCATCGGGTTCGTCCACGAAACCTTACCCTCCTACGGCTCCCTGATTTCGCATCAGGTTCGTCCGTATCCTACAGCTCCCTGATTTCGCATCAGGTTCGTCTGTAAATCTACCAACATCCGAACAGCTCCCTGGTTTCGCACCAGGTTCGTCTGTGAATAATCCAACCTCCTAACAGCTCCCTGGTTTCGCACCAGGTTCGTCTGTGAACTCTATCCTAGTGACTCCCCGATTTCGCATCGGGTTCGTTCACGACGTTTCACCCTCCTGCGGCTCCCTGATTTCGCATCAGGTTCGTCCGCGTGTGACTCCATTCCTAGAGGCTCCCTGATTTCGCATCAGGTTCGTCCTCGCCGTCAACAATCCTAGCGGCTCCCTGATTTCGCATCAGGTTCGTCCGCGCACCTAACTAACAAACTCATAAACCGTATTCCTTGGGAAATACCATTCTCGCCGGCCTCTCGCGTTGCCGCAGCCCCGGCTCGTAACAGAGACTTGGATTACGTGTTTGTCTATATACAGGGTGTCCCGCCTAAGACTGGACAGCCGGTTTTCTCCTAAACTATTGGAGATAAAAATATAAAAAAAATAGGGAATTGCATGGTTCGAGGGGGCCAATTAATTAGCGCGAACAAATTTTTCTTATCGATTATTATTTTAAAAGATACGATGGTCAAGTTCGGTTTTTCAAATGGAACTATTTCTTTGAATACCTGAGTTGATAGTGCGTTCCAAGACAAATTGAATAAGCTTTAATGTATACACTTTATTTTCACTGGTTTTTAAGATATTGCGCTTGCAAATTTACTGATTTTCACTGGAAGAAAACTGTCTGGTATAGCACGGACCGGGGACGGTTTTACTGGCTGCACTTGTGGCACTGCCTTTTGAAATAGATACCTACCTGCCAAAGGTCCACGCCAGGCCCAAAGGCTGGACAATTTTTTTCCGTCAGAAATGCTACTTAGGTAGGTACATCTGCGGTATCGAGAAGCGCACCGTTATTTTTATTTCGCACTTGCTTCTACGCTCGGATGGCCGGTTCTTTTGGGAGGGATGCAAGTTCGATTGGTTAGGTTAGGAGGAGTGAAAGTTGCTAGACTAAATTTCAATCATAGGGAGCAGATTGTATCAGAACCATTCGGATTTGCATTCCTCACAAACGGCTGCTCCCTTGAAGAGGCCCTCTTCACAGCAATGCCCACCTTCTCTCGCACAGAATACGTTAACGCTTACTTTTGTTCTGATATTGAAGCTCGTGTTTATACTCGAGAGGACCACGCGTCGACAGCGGGCTACCCCTTTTCTTCCCGTGTCTCTCCACGAGCCGTGTTGACGGTGGATTGTAGGAGCGTAGATATCTGGATGCCAGTTATTGAATTCAGGAGACGATAGACACATTTTGTTACAAAACACACGTGTACTATAATTAAAGTAAATCGTATTCCTCTCGGGCAGGAGTACAGATAATGATCGAACTTGCGCCCCACTTCGCGCAGACCAATTACACGGAGGGTAGTCGGGTTACACACTGCCCAAATGATACAGGGTAATTCTGGAGCAACGCCCGTCAAGGAGATGCGCTGGCACCCCGTGGCGAGGACAGATCTTCGCTGTGCCTCACCCGATTTTTATGGCTTTTTCCGGGAAAAGGTACGAATCCTGGGCCGGACGTACCGAATTGAGGTCGAGCCCCCACAGCCGAGGGTGAAATATCCATTTGAGCGTATTAAGAAATTCTTTTCTTCGTCGTATCGAAAGGGAAGTGGTGCCAATGGATTCCTTGTTTTTCTGATGAAAATCATACCAAATGTCATACAAATCGCACTACTTTGACACAAGCAATTTGTATTCCTTATGTAAAATTTGTCCGATTTACACGATATTTGGCATGATTTTCATCGGAAATCCCCAAGGAATCCATCCGCGACACTTCCATATCCATACGATAAAGAATAAAGAATTATTTTATTTCCTAACCAGATACAGGGTAATTAAGGAGCAGCGCCCGTCAAGGAGATGCGGCGGCCTGGTACCCCGTGGCGAGGACAACCCCTCGCAGTGCCTGACCGAATTTTATGGCTTTCCACCCGCGAAGGGGTTCGAGTGCCTAATAAGAAGTGAGAAATCATCGACTTGCGCATTTCTCATCAGATCATTGCAAAACCGACAAGTATCGATTCCTTATGTTTCGCCGATGAAGCTGACACTAAGAACGACGTAATTCGGACCATAATGAAGGAAATTCCATGGAATATCGATTTATATCATTTCAAGCTGACTTGACTTGGTTAAAAATAGTCCGATTTACATGAAATTTGGTATGATCGTCATCGGAAAAACATAAGGCACCCATCGGTGTCACTTCCCTTTCGATACGACGAAGAAAAGAGTTTCTTAATACGCTGTAATGGATAATTCACCCTCGACTGCGGAGGGTCGACTTCAATTCGCTACATTCGGCCCAGGATTTGTACCTTTTTCCGAAAAAAAACCATAAAAATCGGGTGAGGCAATGCGAAGGTCTGTCCTCGCCACGGGGTGCCACCGCATCTCCTTGACGGGCGTTGCTCCAGAATTACCCTGTATCATTTGGGCAGTGTGTGACCCGACTACCCTCCGTGTAATTGGTCTGCGCGAAGTGGGGCGCAAGTTCGATCATTATCAGTACTCCTGCCCGAGAGGAATACGATTTACTTTAATTATAGTACATGTGTGTTTTGTAATAAAATGTTTCTATCGTCTCCTGAATTCAATAACTGGCATCCAGATATCTACGCTCCTACAATCCACCGTCAACACGGCTCGTGGAGAGACACAGGAAGAAAAGGGGTAGCTCGCTGTCGACGCGTGGTCCTCTCGAGTATAAACACGAGCTTCAATATCAGAACAAAAGCAAGCGTTAACGTATTCCGTGCGAGAGAAGGTGGGCATTGCTGTGGAAATGGCTTCTTCAAGAGAGCAGCCGTTTGTGAGGAATGCAAATCCGAATGGTTCTGATACAATCTGCTCCCTATGATTGAAATTTAGTCTAACAACTTTCACTCCTCCTAACCTAACCAATCGAACTTGCATCCCTCCCAAAAGAACCGGCCATCCGAGCGTAGAAGCAAGTGCGAAATAATAGTAACGGTGCGCTTCTCGATACCGCAGATGTACCTACCTAAGTAGCATTTCTGACGGAAAAAAATTGTCCAGCCTTTGGGCCTGGCGTAGACCTTTGGCAGGTAGGTACCTATTTCAAAAGGCAGTGCCACCCGTGGAGCCAGTAAAACCGTCCCCGGTCCGTGCTATACCAGACAGTTTTCTTCCAGTGAAAATCAGTAAATTTGCAAGCGCAATATCTTAAAAACCAGTGAAAATAAAGTGTATACATTAAAGCTTATTGAATTTGTCTTGGAACGCACTATCAACTCAGGTGTTCAAAAAAAATAGTTCCATTTGAAAAACCGAACTTGACCATCGTATCTTTTAAAATAATAATCGATAAAAAAATTCGTTCGCGCTAATTAATTGACCCCCTCGAACCATGCAATTCCCTATTTTTTTAATATTTTTATATCCAATAGTTTAGGAGAAAACCGGCTGTCCACTCTTAGGTGGGACACCCTGTAGATGACATTTTAATAGCTTCTAATTCTGCCGAAGAGCATTCCAAACATTTGAAAACTGTCTTTGAAAGATTTAAAAATACTAAACTTAGACTGAATTTAAGTAAATATGTTTTTGGCGTACCGTAAATAGAAAATCTCAGTTACAGTATAAATTCTAGAGGTATTCGTCCAACCGCTAAAAAAGTGGAGGCGAATATTTCTTTTCCAAAACCGACAACAGTCATAAACTAAGACGTTTTCTTGGAATGACAAATTTCTATCGCTTTAATATTCCACAAGCAGCTAAACTCCAAGCACCTTTAAATGCATTTTTAAAGGACTCGAGAAAGAACGATAAGAGGCTAATCCAGTGGGATGAAGAGTCGGAATCGGGATTCGCCATGGTTAAGGAAGCTCTGGCGAATACGACATTAGTAGTGCATCCTCGTGCCGGTGCGGTTGCGGAGCAGGAAGCTGTGTCAGGAGTTTGGGAATCTTTGGCTTTTTACTCTCAAAAGCTGTCCCCCGCACACAGGAATTATAAGTAGTATCGCTAAGCCGTTTCTAACTCAGGTCCTCTGTGGGGGCGCAGGGCGGGAAGTGATGACGCGCGGGGGAGCGCGGCGGGGGAACTTTAGGAGCGGGGCCTGCGGGGAGAGGAAGACTGGTTGCGCGCGCACGAGCCGCGAAGTGGGGGAAGCCGCAATGATGGAGGGGATCAGTCCGAGACGAGCCGCCGCGGATATCTCTCCAGACCGGACCCATCCCCGAAAATTTTTTAGTCCTGACCGAGGGAGGGAATGACCTTGGCCCACCCCCGAAAATTTTTTCCAAACCAATATGTGATGGAATTTTCCCCCCAACACAGAGAAATAATTTATTCTTATCGGATGATGTTTCGGACAATGTTGGGAAAGATCGACGTTTTCCAAACCACGTATTCGGAGGAGGGAAAGAGAGAGTAATACTTTAAAAGCTAAATTCGGAGGAGGGAAAGAGAGAGCAATACTTTGAAAGCTAAATTCGGAGGAGGGAAAGAGAGAGCAATACTTAGTGTCGCAGCGTCTCGCGCGATCGTGTATAATTTTAATCCTCTGGAGCAACCGTGCAGGGTGACGACATTTGGTAGCGCGAAGAACGAAATAGAATTATGCGGCGTCAGCAGAAATGCTGAATCTCAAAATTAAATGGCGAGGAAAGGAGGAGGAAGACGGGTAAATACAATTGAGAAATAATATACGTTTAAGAATATATATTTAAAATTAAATGAATATGAAAAAATAATGATAATAATGATAATAATAAAAAGAATATAAATATAAAATAATAGAATGTGAAAAAAAATATATAAATATAAATATAAATATAAAAGAAATATGAAAAAAATATAAATATAAATATAAATATAAATATAAATATAAATATAAATGTAAATATAAATATAAATATTGTTACGTTTCGCACTCGGCATAATACAACTCAGTAGTAACTCGAAGGGAACAGAACATCAACACAGTAACGAGAACAGTAACGGGAATGTAATATAACGTGAACAACAGGGTACAGCGGTAATATGAGAGGGATCGTTATGTCGGTTCGCTATGGCGGCTAACTCACGAATGACAGCTTGACAGGCGATCGGTCCGATCGCCTTCTTCTAGCTGTGCTCTTGTCTTCGTCGCGAGCACCAGCGGGCCATGGACTCCCATCCATAGGGTGCTCGCAACACTGCTCCCCCCTCCGGAAAAGCGGGCGTCCCGACCGCGTCGGACCCTCCTCCGAATCTTCGTACCCTGGTCTGAAGAAGTGGTCGTGTTAGCCGCGTGGCTCCTCCAGACCGCCGCCTCGGCATTCGCCTTCACGCTCAATGGAAAACCACCCAAAAACCGTGGGCAAGGCGTGGGTTCAGCGGGACGGTTGGTGCGTTCCCTCCTTAACAACGTTCAGGAATTCGATGTCCCCGGTCCAACGACGAATCCTTCTTGGCAGTTCCACCGGTGTCCTTGCCCTCTTCCGTGGGTCCCCCGAAGAAGTCCGCGGAGAACTCCGGATGAATCCTCCGCCGAAACGCTCCAGCTCCAGTGTCCCACGACGTCCCTGGAACTCCGTCCTGGAACGCCCGTCCACGATCCCTCCGCTCCGGCGTTGCATTCCCGGAATCGATGGCCCGTTCACCCGGATCGTCTGCTGTCGCCGGTCTTGCTCCCCTTGCGAAAACGGAAACGCGTTAGAGACCGTAGACAGTCCGTTGAAGCCGCACGAGTCGGGGAGCCCGGAAGGGAGGCCAAGCACGCGAGCGGGGGTTCGCAGCTAGTCACGGGCCCGCAAGCGGCCCAGCCCCCAGTCTAGCCACCGTTCTTGTCAGCTCTGGTTGATTTGGCTCTTCTCTCTTCCATGCTCCTCCAGTTCTCCAATCCTTGGCTTCCTGTTGGCCCCATTCCTCTTCGTGGCCTCTGGTGCTGTTCCGGGAGACCGTCTCGGTGCAGCTCGTCACCGGCCCCGTCACCGCAATGCCCCCGCGTCCGCCCGGTGATTGGGGACACCATATCCCGTTTGCTGTCCACCCCGTAGGAAGGGACCCCTTGGTAAGCACTGTACCGGGGACGCGGCCAGGATCCCAGCCAGGAGGGTAGCGGGGTAGTTCCACGTATGTCCGCACCCCGCTGCGGACCGCCACGCTGTTGTGGCACATTCGGGGAGTTCGGGACCGCATCCGAACCGCGGCAGCAGTCCCCTGACACCTCGTCCCTCGTCGTGGGGTATCGTGTTCTCTGAAACAGACTCAAGAACGGGGGGCCGGCTGCGAAGGCAGCCCCCGCAGCCCAGTCCTCCGGATTAGCTTCAATCAATCTTCCTTCTTGAGTCTTCGCGGCGTGGGTGCCCCCCCCCCCCGACGTCTTCAGTCCTCTTGAAATTGTCCCTCGTATTTCGCAAGGCGGCGAACGTGGATCACCTTGCACTTCTTCCTTGGTGAGCGTTGAATCCTGTAGACGACGTCGTTGATCTTGTCCACCACCGTATAGGGTCCTTCCCAGTCGGATTGCAATTTCGGGCACTTCCCCTTCACTCTTCGTGGCTGGAATAGCCACACTCGTTCCCCAGGCTGGAATTCCACCGCGTTAACGTGACTATCGTACCACGACTTCATTTTCGCACTGTAGATGTCCAGACGGCGTCGAACGAATTCGTGGATCCTCTTCATCTTCCCCCGGATCCATTCGGAGTACCCCTGCTCGACGTCCTCGTCTTCTTCCACTTCCGGGGGCAGTCCCCTCCAGAGTTGCGAGGGTAGGCGTAGTTCCTGGCCAAACAGGATCATCGCTGGCGTTAATTGCGTGGCCTCATGACGAGCCGATCTATAAGCGAGGAGGAACATGGGAATCCACTCGTCCCAATCTCGCTGGTGTTCGTAAACAAACATTGCAAGATATTGGAGCAATGTTCTATTCAAGCGTTCCACCATCCCATCGGACTGAGGATGCAGGGGAGTTGTTCGTGTTTTCCTGATTCCCAGCAGCTTCATCAATTCCTTGAACACGGAGGACTCGAAGTTCCTTCCCTGGTCCGTGTGTATCTCCAACGGAACACCATGACAACAGACTACGTTGTGTAGAAGAGCTCTTGCCACTGTGACAGCTCGCTGGTCCGGCATCGCGATTACCTCCGGCCACCGGGTAAAGTAATCCGCCACGACCAACATAAACCTGTTCCCGGCCCGGGACCTCGGGAGCGGACCCACAACGTCCAGGGCAAGCCTCTCGAACGGAGGTCCCACGTTATATACTTTCAGGTTCCCTGCTCCCCTCTGACGTGGTCCCTTCTTCGCCGCACAGGCGTCACACCGCCGGCACCACTCTTGAACGTCCTGCCGGCACGTTGACCAGAAGAACTGTTGGCGGATCTTCGCCAAGGTCTTGTTCACTCCGCAGTGTCCAGCCGCTGGCGCATCGTGGAACTCCTTCAGTACCTCCGCAACCATTCCGCGCGGCACCACCAAAAGCCACGAGGTCGCCGTACCATCGTGGGACTCCCATTTCCTAAAAAGCAAACCTTCGTGAACTACCAGCGAGTCCCAGGTAGACCAGTAATATTTCAACTGCGGGGAGAAACGAGCAACGTCTTGCCAGCCGGGCTTCTTCCCTTCCGCCTTCTTCCTAAGGATGAAGCTGATCGCCTCATCCTCCTCCTAGCTACGTTTCCACTCGCTCTTCTTTTCATCGCAAAAGATCCTGTGGATCTTCTTCGTGGTGTGCCCCTCCTCGTCCGCTTCTCTCCTCTCCAAACGGTTGCAGTTGCTACAATTTTCTTCGATACAGGGCCTTCTTGAAAGTCCATCGGCGTTTCCGTGGGCTTTTCCTGGGCGATGGTAAATCTCAAAGTCGTATTCCTGTAGCCGTTCGATCCAACGGGCGACCTGTCCTTCGGGGCGCTTGAAGGTCAACAACCAGCGAAGCGCTGCCTGATCCGTCCTTATGAGAAATCTCCGTCCGTAGAGGTAGTGGTGGAAGTGTTCTGCGGACTTCACCACTGCCAGCAGTTCTCTCCGGGTGACGCAGTAGTTCCTTTCCGCTTTTCCCAGGGTCTTGGAGAAGTAGGCTACGACCTTTTCCTGTCCTTCGTGTTCCTGTGAGAGGACACCTTCTACGGCGAAATTAGAGGCGTCCGTGTCCAAAATGAAGTCCTTGTCGATCACCGGGTAGGCGAGCACCGGGGATCCAGTCAATCTCCTCTTCAGCTCCTGGAAAACCTCTTGGCAAACTTCTGTCCATACGTAATATTGTTTGGCCTTGGTGAGACGATGCAGGGGCTTGGCGATCCTAGAGAAATCCTTTACAAATTTCCGGTAGTATGTGCATAATCCTAAGAAACTTCTTAATTCAGTGACGTTCTACGGCTGCGGCCACTCCGAAATCGCTTTGATCTTCTCCGGATCCGTCTTGACTCCGCTCTCGGTGACGATGTGGCCCAGATATTTCACTTCCCGGCAGAAGAAGGAGCACTTCTTGGGGCTCATCAACAATCCGGCTTGACGTAAACGTGAGAACACCGTCCGTAGGCGTTCGAGCTCCTGCCCAAAGTCATTCCCGTAGATGATGATGTCGTCCAAGTAAACCCAGCAAATTTTCCAGGTCAGATCTCGAAGTACGTCCTCCATCAGTCGCTCGAATGTTGCAGGGGCGTTGCAGAGTCCAAAGGGCCTCACCTTGAACTGCCAGAGTCCCGTTCCAACTGAAAATGCAGTCTTCTCCCGGTTCTTCTCGCCCATCGAAATCTGCCAGTATCCACTCTGCAAATCCACGGTAGAAAACCACGACGAACCGGCGAGGGCATCCAGAGTATCCTCGATACGGGGGAGAGGATACGAGTCCTTCTTCGTGATCTCATTCAGGCGTCGGAAATCCACGCAGAACCTAATGGTCCCGTCCTTCTTCTTGACGAGGACGATCGGTGAAGACCAGGGGCTCTAGGATTCCTCAATAACGCCCTGCGCCAATATCTTCCTGAGTAGTTCTTCGACTTCTGCTCGACGATGTAGAGGCAACCTCCGCGGTGCCTGCTTGATGGGCCGGTGATCCCCAGTGTCAACGGTGTGTTTCACCCAGTCACAGTTTCCGAGCTGAGACGCATTCACGGCGAAAACGTCCTGAAATTCGTAAAGCAGCTCAGCGAAAAGCTTTTTCTGCTTCTCCATCAAACCTGACGAGCAACGTGTATACAGCTCCTCTAAATGCTGCGGGACGACCGTTTCCCCCTCCCCTTCCACTTGCTTCTTCTCCTCGGCGGTCGACCCACCAAAACGAATCTCCGGTCTGCCGGGAAGGCACAGCACATTCCGGGAAAGGTCGATGCTGCAACGGTGCTTCTGCAGGAACGCCGCTCCCAAGATGCACTTTTCCACCATCTCGACGACGTAGAATTCGTCCACGCTCGAGAGTCCTCCAACGCTGATTTCCAGGCTCCTCTTCCCGAACACTTTCATTTTCCCTCCAGTAGCGGAACGAATGTCGTCCTTCGTCCCGACGATGTCCCTCGCCGGGCACAGCTCCTTGTCCAGAAGGTTAATAGGAGAACCTGTATCCAAGATAATCTTACACTGTTTTCCATCGATTTTCCCACACACGTAAACCTCGCCGGCCGGATTCCCCTGACGCCCAGTTGCCTCCTGCATCGCCGCACTCCTGACGACCGGGGGACTGTTCCTCACGGCCCGGCGTCTCCCCCTTACGCCGTCCTCTTCTCGTTTCCCTCGTAGGGTTTCCTCGTAGGAGCGACTCTTGCCTGGCCGTTCTTGGCCTTGAAACAATCCTTGTGCAGGTGCCCCGTCTTTCCGCAAAGCCAGCACTTCGGCGCCCTCGGCGGGTTGTCCGTACGATACACGGGCTCGTCGGCCCTCCACTTCTTCGCCGGGTACCTTTCACAATTGTCGGAGGGTTTAGCTTTCCGTTTCTCCGAGTCCCGCCCCCGCGACTCGGCCGCGGGGCCGCGAGACTTCGCCTCCACGGCCTTGATTTCGAGTGCTCTGGTCACGGCGGCTCTCAAGGACGTGAAACCGCCGAGTCGCAGTTCCCGCTGCATAACAGAGCTCGACAAAGCCGTCACGAATTGGGACGCGGCGAGTTTGTCGCGGGTTTCCGCCGGGCAGTCGGCAAACGCGGACTGCGCTAAACGTTCAATTATGGTAGCGAGCGAGGAGATGCTCTCATCTCTCCGCTGCCTATGGCTCTGGAAGAGCACATAATTCAAGTTCGATAGATTTTTCGTCCGTAGCGGAATTCGAGTGCCGAAACCAAATCCGAGAAATTTTCGCATTGGGTGGCGGAGAGAGTCGTGAGGACGCTCCTCGCCGAACCCCCAAGGGAAGCGACCAAGGCCGTAGCCTTTTTCCTGTCGTTCCACCTGTTCGCGCGCGCGATTGTCTCAAATTGCACTTTGTACTCCTCCCACGAAGTTTTCCCGTCAAACACCGTGGGTTTGACTGCGTACCCTAGACTGAGCGCGCGGGGCTCCGACAAAAGAGCGGTGGCGGGCGCACCGGCGGGAGCTCGGTTAGGAACACTATTTACAACACCAATTTCAACCCCACCCCGAGGGCCCGGGCCGCCACCAATGGAACCCCGGCCGTTTCGAAATAGAGCGGTTACGACCTGTATCTGCTCCTCCATGCTCGACATGCGCACC
Source organism: Andrena bucephala (assembly GCA_947577245.1). Classification (NCBI taxonomy): domain Eukaryota; kingdom Metazoa; phylum Arthropoda; class Insecta; order Hymenoptera; family Andrenidae; genus Andrena; species Andrena bucephala. The sequence goes on along the minus strand of OX387718.1, from coordinate 19,418,859 downwards.
TCAAGGGCCGCCTGGGTCCGCCGGTCCTCGGCGCCCTTCACCCTCCTTTGGGCCTCGTCGTCCCTCCGCTGCTCCTGCAACTGCCCCACGATGCTAAGCTGGAGGGTGGCGAACATCTCCTGCAGGGAGGCGTCGCCCGACGGTCCTGGGGAAGGGTCCACGGTGACCGCGGAAGCGCGAGTGGGCATCCCACCTCGAGTGGGCATCCCACTTCTGACACCAATGTTACGTTTCGCACTCGGCATACTACAACTCAGTAGTAACTCGAAGGGAACAGAACATCAACACAGTAACGAGAAGAGTAACGGGAATGTAATATAACGTGAACAACAGGGTACAGCGGTAATATGAGAGGGATCGTTATGTCGGTTCGCTATGGCGGCTGACTCACGAATGACAGCTTGACAGGCGATCGGTCCGATCGCCTTCTTCTCGCTGTGCTCTTGTCTTCGTCGCGAGCACCAGCGGGCCATGGACTCCCATCCATAGGGTACTCGCAACAATATGAATATAAATATAAAAGAAAAATTAAAAGAAATATAAAATTATGCGGCGTCAGCAGAAATGCTGAATCTTAAAATTATGCGAGGAAAGAGGAGGATGACGGGTAAATAAAATGTAGATATAATATACATTTAATTTTTATCGGATGATGTCGGGCAATGTCGGGAAAGATCGGCGTTTTACAAACCATATATTCTGGAGAGAGAAAGAGACAGCACTACATAGTGGTACAATCACATTTATTCTAAAGCTAGCAAGTTTTAAAGCGTTCCGATTTAACATCGCAGCGTATCGCGCGATCTCGCGTTATTTGAATCCTCTGGAGCAACCGTGCGGGATGACGTCATTTGGCAGCGCGAAGAAGGCACGAATCATAGAATTATGCGGCGTCAGCAGAAATGTTTTTCCATACCAATTGATACTTTTTCCCCAACGCACAGAAATAATATGTTTCTGAATCAATGATCTACCAAACCAATATGTAGCAAGCAGGCACTCTAAAGCTAACAGTATTCTAAAGCGTTCTGATGTAACACCGCAGTGTATCGCACGATCGTATATAATTTGAGTCCTCTGGAGCAGCCGTCATTTTCACGGCGCGAAGTATGCACGAACAAAATATAATACTTTGGAAATGTCGAATTTTAGAATTATGTGGCGAGGAGAGAAGGAGGAGGAAGACGGGTAAATAAAATGGAGAAAGAATATATGTTTAAGAAATTTATTTAATATTAAAAGAATATAAATATAAATAGAAATGGAATATAATTTAACATTTTTCACTACGAGCATCAGCTACAATATCATTGATGGCGCATGCTAACAGTTCACAATCTACAAGATAATTCTCGTGGAAATATTCACTATCATGTATGATTTTAGCAGTACGATACGTATATAATGTTTCGCAGGCAACATTGCTCTGTTGTAGCACGATAACAAAATTTAAAAAATTTCATCCGCACATCTTGTGCAGTTACATACAACCGCGGATATACATAGGCTATACACAGATCAAGTTTAAATAAAAATGTTACAGTATTCGGTTTGAAATACAGCGAATTATGCGGAGTCGATAGAAATTGGTGAGGAGAGTAGAAGGAAGACAGGCAAGTAAATAGATTCTAATATACAGGGTGTCCCAGGGAACACCGGACAGCCGGTTTTCTCCTAAAGTATTGTCTATAAAAATATAAAAAAAATAGGGAAGTGCATGGTTCGAGGGGGCCAATTTATTAACCGAGACGAATTTTTTTATCGATTATTATTTTAAAAGCTACGGTGGTCAAGTTCGGTTTTTCAAATGGAACTATTTTTTTTGAAGACCTGAGTTGATAGTGCGTTCCAAGACAAATTGAATAAGCTTTAATGTATACACTTTATTTCCACTGGTTTTTAAGATATTGCGCTTGCAAATTTACTGATTTTCACTGGAAGAAAACCCTCTGGAATAGCAAGGACCGAGGACGGTCTTACTGGCGCCACGGGTGGCACTGCCTGTTGAAATAGATACCTACCTGCCAAAGGTCTACGCCACTAAATGGCCAGGCCCAAAGGCTGGACAATTCTTTTCCGTCAGAAATGCTACTTAGGTAGGTAGGGAAAGTAGGGACATGATGGGGAAGCTAAGGAAAAATGCAAATAAAGTGATAATTGTACCTATTAATTAAGTCTTTATTACTCCAAATACAACTATAAGTTAATGATTTAACATTTTTTACACACTTTGGACTATGTGAGGCCAGGCGTCTATGTTATTAAACTTTACAAAACAGATGGGAAAAAACCGTCCTCCCCCACTCGCTTTTGCCAGCGACCACACTATTATAACACAATGGCTTCCTAATGATGTATTTGTCACGTGCCTAGCACCTTTTAATTAGGATTTAGGGAGATGCCCCATCTTACCTCGCTACCCCGTCATCCCCTACTTCCACTACACTGCATTCCACATTAGAGCATACCGATTTCGCGCAGGCACGACCCTCAGGAGGCGTTGCTACGCTCGACTCCTATGTTTTTCTCCGTCGCACGGCCCTGTACTTACTCTCTCTGTTAACTTTTCGTCCACTGTTTACGTTGACAACGGTCAGATCCCGCGTTTGGGATGTACCAGTTATTCCTTGGAAAATACCACGACCAATCGCATGTGGTTCAAATTGTGGGTAGTAGTGGGAGTTGCGCAGATCGGTCGCAAATCGGTAGGGGCGTCGGTATGCTCTAATATGGAATGCAGTGTACATTTGCGGTATCGAGAAGCGCACCGCTACTTTTATTTTGCACTTGCTTCTACGCTCGGATGGCCGGCTCTTTTGGGGAAGGATGCAAGTTCGACTGGTTAGGTTAGGAGGTGTGAAAGTTGCTAGACTAAATTTCAACCATAGGGAGGAGATTGTATTAGAACCAATCGAATTTGCATCCCTCACAAACGGCTGCTCTCTTGAAGAGGCCCTCTTCACAGCAATACCTTCTCCCCAATGCCCACCTTCTCTCGCACGGAATACGTCAACGCATGCTTTTGTTTTGATATTGAAGCTCGTGTTTATACTTCGAGGACCACGCTTCGACAGCGGGCTACTCCTTTTCTTCCTGTGTCTCTCCAAGAGGAGTATCGACGGTGGATTGTAGGTGCGTAGATGCTGGATGCCAGTTATTGAATTCAGAAGACGATAGAAACACTTTATTACCAAACACACATGTACTCTAATTAAAGTAAATCATATTCCTCACGGGCAGGAGTACTGACAATGATCGAACTTGCGCCCCACTTCGCGCAGAACGATTACACGGAGGGTAGTCGGGTCACACACTGCACAAATGATACAGGGTAATTCTGGAGCAGCGCCCGTCAAGGAGATGCGGCCTGGTACCCCGTGGGGAGGACAGACCTTCGCAGTGCGTCACCCGATTTTGATGGCTTTCGACCCTCGAAGGGGTTCGAGTCCCTATTAAGAAGTGAGAAATCTTGGACTCGCGCATTTCTCATCAGATCTTTGCGAAAACGACACACATCGATTCCTTATGTTTCGCCGATGAAACTGACACCGAGATCGACGTAATTCGGACCATGATGAAGGAACTTCCATGGAAAATCTATTTATATCATTTCAAGCTGACTTGACTTGGTTAAAAATAGTCCAAATTACATGAAATTTTATATGATTTTAATCGGCGGAACGCCAGGAATCCAGTGGCGCCACTTCCCCTTCGATACGACGAAGAAAAGAATTCTTAATACGCTGTAATGGATATTTCTCCCTCGACTGCGGGGGCTCGACCCCAATTCGTTACGTTCGGCCCAGGATTCGTACCTTTTCCGGAAAAAGCCATAAAAATCGGGTGATGCACTGCGAAGGGAAGGGCTGTCCTCGCCACAGGTTACCAGGCCGCATCTCCTTGACGGGCGCTGCTCCAGAATTACCCTGTATCATTTGTGCAGTGTGTGACCCGACTACCCTCCGTGTAATCGGTCTGCGCGAAGTAGGGCGCAAGTTCGATCATTATCAGTACTCCTGCCCGAGAGGAATACGATTTACTTTAATTAGAGTACATGTGTGTTTGGTAATTAAGTGTTTCTATCGTCTTCTGAATTCAATAACTGGCATCCAGCATCTACGCACCTACAATCCACCGTCCATACTCCTCTTGGAGAGACACAGGAAGAAAAGGAGTAGCCCGCTGTCGAAGCGTGGTCCTCTCGAGTATAAACACGAGCTTCAATATCAAAACAAAACCATGCGTTGACGTATTCCGTGCGAGAGAAGGTGGGCATTGGGGAGGAGGTATTGCTGTGAAGAGGGCCTCTTCAAGAGAGCAGCCGTTTGTGAGGGATGCAAATCCGATTGGTTCTAATACAATCTCCTCCCTATGGTTGAAATTTAGTCTAGCAAATTTCACACCTCCTAACCTAACCAATCGAACTTGCATCCTTCCCCAAAAGAACCGGCCATCCGAGCGTAGAAGCAAGTGCGAAATAAAAGTAACGGTGCGCTTCTCGATACCGCAGATGTAGGGGAAGTAGGGGATAGCGATGTAAGATGGGGCATCTCCCTAAACCCTAATTAAAAGGTGCTAGGCACGTGACAAATACATCATTAGGAAGCCACTGTGTTATAATAGTGTGGTCGCTGCCAAAAGCGAGTGGGGGAGGACGGTTTTTTCCCATCTGTTTTGTAAAGTTTAATAACTTAGACGCCTGACCTCAGATAGTCCAAAGTGTGTAAAAAATGTTAAATCATCAACTTATAGTTGTATTTGGAGTAATAAAGACTTAATTAATAGGTACAATCATCACTTTATTTGCATTTTTCCTTAGCTTCCCCATCATGTCCCTACTTTCCCTACCTACCTAAGTAGCACTTCTGACGGAAAAGAATTGTCCAGCCTTTGGGCCTGGCCATTCCTGGCGTAGACCTTTGGCAGGTAGGTCTCTATTTCAACAGGCAGTGCCACCCGTGGCGCCAGTAAGACCGTCCTCGGTCCTTGCTATTCCAGAGGGTTTTCTTCCAGTGAAAATCAGTAAATTTGCAAGCGCAATATCTTAAAAACCAGTGGAAATAAAGTGTATACATTAAAGCTTATTCAATTTGTCTTGGAACGCACTATCAACTCAGGTCTTCAAAAAAAATAGTTCCATTTCAAAAACCGAACTTGACCATCGTAGCTTTTAAAATAATAATCGATAAAAAAATTCGTCTCGGCTAATAAATTGGCCCCCTCGAACCATGCAATTCCCTATTTTTTTTATATTTTTATCGACAATACTTTAGGAGAAAACCGGCTGTCCAGTGTTCCCTGGGACACCCTGTATATTAGAATTCTACAATATTTCCTAATTCGGTGTGCGACGGCGTACCTCAGTACGCGACATAAATTAAACATTGTTTATGCCTAAAGAATTCTACAATATTGCCTAGTTTATGTCGCGTACTGAGGTACGCCGTCGCACACCGAATTAACTTTGTGCGTAACTGATTAGATTGAACTAAGTGCGTTAGCAATTTCAATGCTAAAAATTCAATTTAATATAATTACAATGTTGCTTTCGTAGCCCCTTACAGCAGTGGTCGGCAAACTGCGGCTCGCGAGCCGCATGCGGCTCTTTGGCCCCTTGAATGCGGCTCTGCCACAAATGATTACAATTTAATTTTTATCAATAAGTAAGATCATTATTAAGTATGATATCAAGTTTTATTGAGTGTGTCTATAGTTTAATTAAGACTTAAAACTACAATTAAAGTTTATTAAGTTAATAAACAGTGTACCTACCTATACTTGAGCTCATTTTAGAAGGAACCCACTGGCAGACAAGTTCAGACCTGTTCTGCGCATGTTGGCGCTCATTGGTGCCAAAACATGCTACTATTGGCTATCCCCCAAACAAACGCTCCCTCGGAGCCAATGAGCTCATTCTACATGCGCGAAATGGGTTCCTTCTAAAATGAGCTCAAGTATATATAGTTTAAGTTGAAGAAATTTGGCTCTCAAAAGAAATCTCAATCGTTGTACTGTTGATATTTGGCTCTGTTGACTAATGAGTTTGCCGACCACTGCCTTACAGGATTGTGGTTCGCGTCGTGTTCGCCTTACGTCTAGTCGTGCCCCACAAATTGTCTTCCGTCCGCGACAATACATATAGAAAACACTATTTTACGTGTTTATGTGCTGAAATAATATTTTGTGAAGTTCAACAGTGAAATATAGACAATTTAAAGAAAATATACGAACGTCGCCAAACTCGGTCAAAAAATAAAAACTTTGACGGCGATGCGCGAGGGTCAAATATTGACCGATTTCAAAATTTTTTTTGGCCTCAATTTGTCTTCTCCAGCGGCAACTTTTCCGCACTACGCCGTTTCGAATTTCGAAAATTTGGGTTTTTCGGCCCACCCTAATGTTTATCCGCGGTTGTATGAAACTGCACAAGATGTGCGGATGAAATTTTTTAAATTTTGTTAACGTGCTACAACAGAGCGATGTTGCCTGCGAAACATTAGATACGTATCGTACTGCTAAAATCATACATGATAGTGAATATTTCGACGAGAATTATCTTGTAGATTGTGAACTGTTAGCATGCGCCATCAATGATATTGTAGCTGATGCTCGTAGTGAAAAATGTTAAATTATATTCCATTTCTATTTTAAATAAATTTCTTAAACATATATTCTTTCTCCATTTTATTTACCCGTCTTTCTCCTCCTTCTCTCCTCGCCACATAATTCTAAAATTCGACATTTCCAAAGTATTATATTTTGTTCGTGCATACTTCGCGCCGTGAAAATGACGGCTGCTCCAGAGGACTCAAATTATATACGATCGTTCGATACACTGCGGTGTTAAATCAGAACGCTTTAGAATACTGTTAGCTTTAGAGTGCCTGCTTGCTACATATTGGTTTGGTAGATCATTGATTCAGAAACGTATTATTTCTGTGTGTTGGGGAAAAAGTATCAATTGGTATGGAAAAACATTTCTGCTGACGCCGCATAATTCTATGATTCGTGCCTTCTTTGCGCTGCCAAATGACGTCATCCCGCACGGTTGCTCCAGAGGATTCAAATTACGCGAGATCGCGCGATACGCTGCGATGTTAAATCGGAACGCTTTAAAACTTGCTAGCTTTAGAATAAATGTGATTGTACCACTATGTAGTGCTGTCTCTTTCTGTCTCCCGAATATATGGTTTGTAAAACGCCGATCTTTCCCGACATTGCCCGACATCATCCGATAAAAATTAAATGTATATTATATCTACATTTTATTTACCCGTCATCCTCCTCCTTTCCTCACATCATTTTAAGATTCAGCATTTCTGCTGACGCCGCATAATTTTATATTTCTTTTAATTTTTCTTTTATATTTAAATTCATATTTATATTTATATTTATATTTATATTTATATATATATTTATATTTTTTTCATAATTCTTTTATATTTATAAGTAAATAGGTTTATTTTTTTGCCTTTCGGCCTCAAAATGGGGTTACATGTGTTGTGTGTGTAAGTTTTTCTGGGACTGTTAACTTAAGATTGTGCTTTCGTGTTGACTTCTTGCTTCATCTTATTCTTCTTTTTTTCTCCTTTTTTCCAGAACCATTCTCATCCACGCCGCTCCTTCTTCTCCCTTTAGTATCCCTTGGATCATTGAATTTTCTCTTTTCAGCTCCTTACAGTCTTGTAGCATGTGACCCAGCGTCTCTCTAGCCCCGTTACATAGTCTGCATACTGTGTCTTTTTCCTCCTTCCAGTACTTGCTTCCCCGCTCTTCATTCCCACATCTGAATCTTGCAATCATGCTTTGATCTCTGCCTCTGTAGTTTCCGTTTAGGTAATTTGCTCTCTGGTTATCCCTGATTACTGCGTAATGTGCGTTGTATCTGCCTCCTTGTATTCTGTCGTACTGCCATTGAACCTGATCTGCCCTGTCTCTTTGCGTTAGTTCCTCAGCAAACTCTCTTCCTCTCCTTCTTTCTATTTCAATTTCTTGGATATCCACCATTTTTTGCCTGTAGTATGTGTCTCTCATTTCCTCCCATTTCGACTGTTTCTCTGCTTGCTTCGTGTCTATTTCCCTCCAGCATTCTTGTACTATTTTGTTCTTGTTCAGCCGTTTCGTTTTCTCCTCATATTTTATTGCTGTTTTCCCCGCTTCTATCTTTACTTTGTCCGTTTTTGTTTCCTCCAAAATTAGATATGCTGGTGTATTGAAGTCCAAGCCTAAAGTCCACCTTATGTATTTCTCCTGTATTTTCTCTACCTTTTCTGCTTCCATCCATCCCCAAATTTCTGACGCGTACAACAAGATACTTTTCACTATGCTTCTGAATATTCTCATTCTTCTCTCAAAATTGTTCTTGAACATTCTTTGTCCTATTCCCCATATCTGCGCCATTGCTATTCTAGCTTTCTTTATATGCATCTCTCTGCCCCCATTTTTCTGAAAATTATATCCTAAGTATTTGAACTCCTTTACTTCTTCCAGACTGTGCCCCTGCCAGCCCCATTCTTCTCTCTTCTTCTTTCCTCTACCTTTATGGAAAATCAGCACCTTAGATTTCTCTGCGTTCAGTTGCAACCCTTCCCTTTCAAGGTATTTCCCGAATCTTCGTATCATGTCCTTAAGATCCTTTGGTTCATTTGCTAGTAACGCTATGTCGTCCGCATATGCTAGAGTCCAGATTTTTTCCTTTCCTACTCTTACTCCTCCTGCTTGGTTTTTTCTCATGGTTTCCTCCAGGTCCGCTACATATATTGTAAATAACGTTGGACTCAGTGGGCATCCCTGTCTTACTCTCTTTTATATTTATATTTATATTTATATATTTTTTCACATTCTATTATTTTATATTTATATTCTTTTTATTATTATCATTATTATCATTATTTTTTCATATTCATTTAATTTTAAATATATATTCTTAAACGTATATTATTTCTCAATTTTATTTACCCGTGTCACGTCCCGCGACGTGGAGTCTACTATTATCTAACCTTTTAAATCAATATACTTACTATTTCGTACTCTGAGGTATTGTAACCACCTCATATGAATATTATACAAATATTGTGCAACAAATAGCCGACACGGCATTATCACTATAACCAACGATAAGAAGAGATCGAGCGAAGAAAACACGGACGGCAGCGAGCAGGACAGCCAGATCGAGGAGATGGCGGACAGCCAGCTGTATACCAGGTAGCTGACCGCACAAACACCAAGAAGGCCCAGTGAACACCAGCTGATGTCCAGCGTGGTACACAGGCCCATATCAACCAGTGGAGACGACACCACCTTCGGGGAGCTGTGCCCCTGGTCCTCGCTAGAAGATTGCCCTCCCGTTATTTCCCACAAACCAATCTCCAAAATAATATGTTTAACTTCAACCTCTAGTAAATAAGCTGTACGAAACCGATCGTATAGGAAATATTGTAAACGCATAACATATAAATCAAATGCGCAATTATGTAAGAATCTTGCTATCGTCGCTGCTGGGAATCAGTTAAATGGAACGTGCCTAAGTAGTAAACAAAACTCCCAGAATAGAGCGATGGGAAGATTCTTCCTGGAAGATTCCAGGTAGAGGCTGTGGGATGGGGTCTCCCACCTATGATTTGTCATGTGACAAATCCTAGAGAAGGAGTGACCAATTGCCCTATAAAAAGGGATCGGACCACCCGCGGAGCTCATTACCATGTTATAAAAGTTTACCATGTTCAATTATTATATTAATTCCCCATCAATGCCAATCACACGTTAAAGACTACAAGGATCTTTTAAATCGTGTAAAAACAAAATAGTAATAAAAGTTGAAGTGTAGACATCGCAACGGTAAATAAAATTGATTTTTGTTACATTAAATCAGTGAGTGAAGTGTTCTACCTCAAATTCCAATCCTCTTTGATTTGACGTTTGTCTTTTGCTAAAATGAAATAAATTACGAAAATGTACACTGATAATTCACGGGTTGCGTTGAATGATGGTATTACCTATGAGCAGAACGTGGCCCGCGGTTTTACCAGAAATTAAGCGTAAACCTTGATCGACGCGATTTGTTTAAATATTAATAAATTCTAATGAAATATTTGCAATTACATCGAGCTTGCCTTCCCCGATGGTGCTGTTGAAGAGCAGAACGTTGCCGGCGGGAGCACCTGGTGCGGAAGGTGGAGATTGATGCATCGGTCAATTAATAATTGCTGTTTAAAATACCAAAGGACAAATGCCAAGAAATCATCGTGCGGGGCGACGTGTGCAATTAAGAAAATTGAACTGTTATTATCGAGAAGCGCCGGCGACCGGCGACGAGCTTCTTGGCATCGCTACGCTTCCGATCGTCAGGCAAGAAATCAGACCCCCTGTATTTGGGCGTACCCTGGTTGTTGGCGAGTGGACCACCCCGAAGCCCGACCAGGCCCAGGAGATATCAGGGGTTTCATCAGCTCCCATCTCGTGGAAGTTAATCCAAATCTCACAATAAGAAAGGTAGGGTACTTCACAGAATAATAATATTGAATATCTAAAAACGTTGTCTCAACTATCCCAGAGCGTAAATCCCTGGATTAGCTCAAAAGCGGTTAAATACGAGAACTCCCGAAAATCGCGCCCCAAATAGGAAGTAGGGACGTAACACCCGTCTTCCTCCTCCTTTCCTTGCCATTTAATTTTAAGATTCAGCATTTCTGCTGACGCCGCATAATTCTATTTCGTTCTTCGCGCTACCAAATGACGTCACCCTGCACGGCTGCTCCAGAGGATTAAAATTATACACGATCGCGCGAGACGCTGCGACACTAAGTATTGCTCTCTCTTTCCCTCCTCCGAATTTAGCTTTTAAAGTATTGCTCTCTCTTTCCCTCCTCCGAATACGTGGTTTGGAAAACGTCGATCTTTCCCAACATCGTCCGAAACATCATCCGATAAAAATAAATTATTTCTCTGTGTTGGGGGGAAAATTCCATCACATATTGGTTTGGAAAAAATTTTCGGGGATGGGTCCGGTCTGGAGAGGTCTCCGCGGCGGCTCGGCTCGGACTGATGCCCTCCATCATCGCGGCTTCCCCCACTTCGCGGCTCGTGCGCGCGCAACCAGGCCCGCGCCTAAAGTTCCCCCCGGCGCGCTCACCCGCGCGCCCTCCCTCCCCCTCCCGCCCCGCGCCCCCCACAGAGGACCAGAGTTAAAAACGGCATAGCTATACTACTATTATAGTGCGTACGATCGCGAGTTAATGACAATTTTCGAGGCAGTAAAGCACTTTAGATACTATATCGAAGGTAGAATCTTTAAAATTCTAACGGATCACAAGTCACTTGTTTATGCTTTTGTACAACGTTCTGACAAGGCTTCCCCACGTCATATTCGGCAATTATCCTTTATTGCACAGTTTACAACATTAATCGAGCATGTACCGGGTATGAGCAACGTTGTTGCAGACCCATTATCTCGAGTAGAATCATTAAAACTCCCGTTAGAAATAAATTTAAAGGATCTCGCAGCGGAGCAAGATAAAGACGAAGAGTTATTACAACTTTGTAAAGTTCCTAATCCGCAATTAAAATTGATTATACTACAGTGGGGTCCAGCCCACACTGCAGTATTTTGCGAAATGACCGGTGAGGCGATTCGTGCGTACATTCCTACGTCACTTCGGGAGACAGTTTTTGAGATTTATTTATTTATTTATTTATTTCTACGGGAGAAGACCCTTTAGTTTACAATGAACAGTATATAAAGTTAACAACTAAACAATGTACATACATAAACAAACAACAGTACAAGAAAACAGTGAAAATAATCAACTAATACAATCCAAGTTAAAATAAGAAGTAACGGGCGTGTACATAGACGTTCCTGCGGGTCAAATCCTGCAAATGATATGTAATGGTCAAAAAATCAACATGTGCGCTATACCGATTCGCTAATTTACATATTGTATCAATGGAGCTATTCATCCCATATGAAGTGTTGTGTGCCGATAGGTAAAAAAGAGAAGGCGATCTAATAGAAACAATAGGCGCATAAAGGTTAACTAGAGCTAATATGTCCGCAGAGTCGGTGTAGCCATTAATAATACCGAAAAGGCAAGTAAGATCAGACAAACATCTACGATGTTCAAGTGTAAGAAGACCGCTGACCTGAAGAATAGAACTACAGTATTGTCTCCGTATGTACTCGCTGGTCGGGACCGGCGTGTAACCCGTATCGTGAACAGAGCCCCTAATTCCGAGTGTTCGTTTCTCGCTTCTTTCTGGCCAAAGGGGGGAGCGAGATGGAACGCTTGCGTGCGCTACGGGCGTGCGCGATGGTCGCAAGCAGTTACGGCGACCACGGGAACCGCTTCCAAAATCTTGACGCAGCCCGGCTCAAGTCTTTTTTGCGCCCTAGGCGATCTTGTCAAATTACACCCTTTATTATAATACATTTATTAGAGTTTATTGATGACCTTACTCTGAATTTTTATTCGTAGTTTAAAACAGATGCAGTACAATTTGTAATATTTCATTTTAAAGTTTATTTTCAACATACAGGCAATGAAAATACCATTTTGCACTTCTTGTCGACTTTCCGCTCTAGGCAGCCGTCTAATTTTGCTTATAGGGACCAGCCAAGCTTACAGGCAGCGATCATTGCGATCACTGCATCTTTTATTGTAAATACAATACCTCGATGGACTGTTACAAATACAACATTAATGACAGTACATCAAATTATCTATGACTGTATTCGCTGCCTGTATTGTTGAAAATAAACTTTAAAATGAAATATTACAAATTGTACTGCATCTGTTTTAAACTACGAATAAAAATTCAGAGTAAGGTCATCAATAAACTTTAATAAATGTATTATAATAAAGGGTGTAATTTGACAAGATCACCTAGGGCGCAAAAAAGACTTGAGCCGGGCCTGCGTCAAGATTTTGCGAAGCGGTTCCCGTGGTAACCGTAACTGCTTGCGACCATCGCGCACGCCCGTCGCGCACGCAAAGGACGGAGTGGCACGGCGCCCGAAAGACGGAGCGAGACAAAACATCAACGCGTCGCCTGTCTCGTACCGTCCTCGCTCGCTTTCAGTGGCTCTCGCTCGCTCTCGCCTTCGCCAGACAAGAGTGAGCCAGAAGTGGTGGGGATAGCGAGTAACCCGTATCGTGTACACCAAACCGAGTACATACGGAAACAATACTGTATATTCATGGCATAGTCGAGACATCGGAGTGCCGAGTTTAAAAGCCAGCAGTCGTAAGAATTTGTGCTGAACGCGTTCCAATAGAGTAATATATTTATCCTGATAGGGATTCCACACAGAAGACGCGTACATTAAGTGGGGAACGACTAATGCATTGCACAGGGTGATTAAGGTTTCAGGATTAACGAAATCTGCCGATGCACGCATGATGAACCCAAGCATTCTAGCCGCTTGATTTCTTACATTATAGTAGTGCTGGGAAAAAGACAATGAAGAATTGAAGGTAACTCGAAGGTCACGAATACTGACGATAGAGTCCACTAAGGCACCATTTAGTGTATACTCACAATCAGCATGGTGCCAGCATTTTTTCCGAGATAAATGTAAAACGTGACACTTGGAGACATTCAACGTCACTTCATTAACCTCGCTCCAGTCGCAAAGCCTATTGAGATCACCCTGTACAAGATTTACATCCTCGTTAATCGCAATTCTTTTAAATATCTTCAGGTCAGCAGCGTAAAGCAAGAAATGACAATGCTGGAAAACCTCGGAAACATCGTTCACGAAAATGTTAAACAGTAGAGGACCGAGGTGCGATCTCTGTGGTCATCACCCGGTCCTTTGTTGACATCGAGAGAGGAAATTTTATGAAAAACTTCGCCAATACTAATTGATAAGTCAGAGACATCAATATCGTGGTTAGAATTAAAGGATTGAGTGCATGGAGTATCACGAGCATATACCGATTGAAAGAAAGACGCAAAGCTATTAGTAATATCCAAACTGTTATGAAAATAATGGCCGTCAAGGTGCATCGATTGCGGAAGAGAAAGATCTCTATTTCACGAATTAATAAATTTCCAAAAACTTTTGATGTTAGTTGAAGTCAACCCTTCAACTCTACGTACATATTCTAACCAACATTTCCTTAAGGCAGTTTTGCATTGAGTCCTCAGGGCCGAGAAACATAAACAATCAGAATATAAATTACTACTTTTATAATTAGTGTGCGCTATTTTCTTCAGGCGAATTAAGTTTCTGACATGGGCTGAGAACCATTCAGGGTAAGGCGAGGACCGAGCATAGAGTTTAGGAACATGTGTGTCTATTCTATAATTAAGATGTGAATAAAGAAAATCCACGGCTGCATCCGCAGTTAATCCATTTAAACTGTTATCCCAGTCTACGCTACCTAAGTAATCTGTGATGGAACTGAAGTCAGCGAGATTGAAATTGGCCTTAATCAGGGAAGTTGATTAGGAAAGTCTCACAATTCGGGCAGAAATACAGATGCACAACGCAGGATTGTAACAATCGCATGTCAGAAGATTCTCGGTCGGTATATACACTCCGCACATACTGTGCTTGGTAAAAATCAAGTCCAAAAATGATCCATACATGTTACATACATCGTTTTTCTGACATAGGTGCAGCATGTTAAAGTATTCACAAATAGTATCAACTGGTCCGCGCACCTGAGAGACTGTTGACGTATAATTTAAAGTACCCACAACGTCCGTGAACCAAACAGTATGACGGAGATTATAATCACCTATGACGTAAATGTTTGTGTTTGGACGAGATGAGGATACATCCGTGACAGTTGAGCAGTGTTTCTCATATAATGTACAATCAGAAGATGGAGAAATATATACCGCACCAAAAATATACGAAGAGTCTCCAAAGCGCACCTTAACAAAAAGTTGTTCAACGCACCTCTCCTGAATGTCAATGAGTTGGCTACAGAATTTACCACTGACAGCAATGAGTACTTCCCCACCACGCGATAAGGAGCTGGTGTGAGAGTTCCTGTCAGCTCGATAAATCGTATACCCATGCAGCATTAATTCAGAATCATAGAAATTCTCACTAAGCCAAGTTTCCGCGAAGATAATTACATCATATCGAATGCAGGAAGATGAGAGCGCAAGACAAAGGTCGGTTAATTTAGTCCGAAGCCCCAAAACATTCTGATAATAAACTAAAGTGTCACAAGCTAGTTTTTTCGCGTTGGCCTGGAATTACATGTCACTATTTTAGGCACCCCTCGAATGTATCTAATCGTTTTATCAGCTACTCCAGAGTCCATTAGCTGCTTCAGCTCTTCTTGAAGATTCCGCAGGTGTTGCCGTTGCTTGAAAGTTCTGTCCTCATAGATCTTAACAGGTCCCGAGTAAGCCCTCTTATTTTTAAGGATGACTTTGACATTGTCCTTGGAGGGAAACGTAACGCGGATAGGCCTTGTCTTCCCCGCTACCGCTTTGCCACTCCTCGAGGTTCTGATATTCGAAAAATCCAACTGACTAACTTTCTTCAGAATATCTGTGACGAAGTCACGTCACCCACCGCGCGCGACGCTGAGACAATGGGTCGAGTTCGTGCCGCGGCCGCTAGGCGGCCACAGCCCCGCGGCTGCTCTCGCGTGCGAAGATGTACGGCCTTACAATATAAAGGCCTCGGTGAGCGGAATCAGGAGGTCTTGTGCATGTCGCTATATGGCTTCAAGCAAACCAGCAAGACGCTCACTTTTTGAATTCCTCGAGGTGTGTCAGTGTCGGCCATAGCCACTACTGTACCGTTACCAGCCTCTGTCCGAAATCGGCCGAGATTTATCTTGCGCGTCCCCTACGTCAGAGAGGTGTCTCCGGGCCCATTAGGCTGGAACCCTATTGCACGCTGAAACTCCGTTGTACGATTCTCATACGGACGCGCCTCTACGGCCGTTCAGGACAGAACGTTCCACAAACTCCGAATCCTAGCTCCTTACCGACTCGTCGCCAAGTCGCCGCCGTCGCGAAACGACGCGTACGCCGAAACAGTAAACCCCGTAGCTCCGTCGCCGTACCGGCAAGAAGTACAAACACAATCTTGTACCTAGCACAGCAATAAATACTGTTATCTGTTAACAAGCCTTTACTTATTCGCCGAACCTGGCCATACCGACTGAGTCGGCAATAAAATCCCTTCTCCGTCCCACCGGTAACCCTCTCGCCACCGGAGACGATTACATATCTTTCACCATGGACACATCAGATGAAACGTGATCCTGCGACGACTGAGCCGATGGAAGCTCAGCTAAATCGTGTATTATAAGGTTACACGATTTAGACTCCCTCTCCCTCATCTCAGTCAACACTTCCTCATAAAAAGATGAGTCACCGATAGCTGTTGACGATGAAGAAATTTGATGTTCCATAAGCCGGCACACCCAAGCGCGAAGATTACGGATCGTACAATTCGTCAACGTTATGTATGGCAGGACATGAGTAAAGTCATTGCGCGCTGGTGTAAGCAGTGCATCGCTTGCCAACAAGCGAAAGTTTCGCGCCACGTTAAACGTGTGCTAGAACATTTTGTCGCGCCTGACGGTCGTTTCGATCAGGTGCACATTGACATTATAGGTCCGTTGCCGGTCAGCAACGGGTTCGCGTATTGTTTGATGATGATAGATCGATTTTCGCGCTGGGTGGAGGCTGTGCCTTTGGTGGATACTTCTGCGCAGACGATAACCAGAGTACTTTTCGATACTCATACGATTTCTCGATACGGGGCCCCGAAAGTAATAACCACAGATCAAGGCGCGCAATTTGAATCGCGTTTATTCACCGTGTTGCTCAAGTTAATTGGATCTGAACGTATTCGGACGACTCCGTATCATCCGGCATCCAACGGGATGATTGAGAGGTGCCACCGCGTGCTTAAAGCTGCAATAATGTGCCACACAAGTGAGAATTGGACTCAAGTGCTATCGACGGTGGTTTTGGGGCTGCGATCACCCGTCCGTGTGGACGTTGGTGCGTCTCCAGCAGAATTCATGTTTGGTACTGCTATCCGTTTACCTGGGGAGTTTTTCCTGTCCGAGAATTTGTCGCCCAATCTCAATATATTTATTGAGGAGTTTCGCGAATTCATGCGCATGGTTGGACCGGTACTCGTAGCACACAAGTATAAGAAAAAAGCGTTCTTTTTCAGAGAACTCAAATCATGTACGCATGTGTTCATGAGAAATGTTACATAGAAGGCTTTAGAGCGTCCTTACGCTGGCCCATATAATGTTGAAAGACGCGTTTCGGATTCGGTATATGAAATAATTATTAATGGTAATTTGTGTAGTGTATCTACTGATCTGCTCAAACCGGCATTCTTCTTACTAAAAGATGCCGACGAAACGTCGTCACCTATCGCTGGTCCGTCTAGCAACCCACCTGCGTCACCAAACCTTACGTTGCGTCCACCTTTAAAAACGTACGCTCGTAAAAAGGTAGCTGTTTGAGACTACGGTGGTTGAGCACGCTGGACGAAAGTGAGGTTAGGAACGACGGTGAAGAGGTGCACACAAGGTTGATAAAACTGAGCTTGGTCTTTATTATAAAACGCTATGTTGATTCACAAGAGCGTTGAGCTTGAGCTCTGAACCGGAATACAGGTGATACCCGAATTCCCGTGGTGAGAACAGTTGTGCACGTGCACAACGCCACGTGAGCGAACGCGTTGAACAATCAACAGTGCGCTATCAATGAGATAGACGCACGAGCGCTTGAGATGAATATGAGAAAATGTGAAAGAGCAATGATTCCGGAAAGATTTGTGAACTGGTGAGCGGTGAGATTCTCACGTTGCAAGAAAAAGGAAACCGCACGCGACACGTCTGTCTAGGCACGCGATGAGAACAAGAGTGATTGATACGTTGGATGATCATTTCCGGTACACGTCGTCTTGAACATTCTCGAAGATCGACAGACGTGGGAAAATCTGATTGGTTGAGCGATAGATGCAGTGAAATATGATTTGCTATGCGTATTCTAGAACCGACAAAAATTGTTTCAGATGATACGCTGATTGGATGATTGTCGGTTGCGGAGCGTCGCCGATTGGTGATCGGCCGTCGCTCAGCGTCTCTGATTGCCGGATCGACCGTCGATCTGTGACTCTGAGTTGAGTCCGTGAGGTGCTGCGCCGGGAGCGAGTGTGGTGGCTTTGGGAATTAATGCATTCCCAAACAGTAGCAATAGCGCCGGGTATATAACCACACAATGATGCAATATTTATGCCATCCTCGCTCTTGCGGTGCAATCATGCACATTGTAAATAATGTAAATAGCACATATTTTATTTATTTAAAGATAAGTTTCGTGCGTGTTAGCACTAGCACTCGGGGGGGGGGGGGGGAGTGTGTGGGGATCGGCGGTTCCCCCTCTCTGAATGCGGTTCAGGAGTGGGGACAGTCCGCGCACTGGCGAGCGTTGCCATGCGGCACATAAAACGTGAGATCACGTGAGATCGAAAGAACCTCTCTTAGCACGATTCCATGTACTGTGATCTCATATACCTTATAGCACGTTTCCATGTGTTGTGATTTTATAAGGCTTTGTCAAGCACTTGCAGAGTTCTGTATAAAGACTGTGTATAATCTTTTACCTCACCATAGTCCACATCTGTGGAGAGAGGTGCTTGTTCAGTAAAGACATTTATACCACCAAGTGTTATACGGTTATTATCCAGCTAAGTAACATAGTCCTTGCGGCAGTGGGGCCGCACGAGAGAAAGTGTATATACCTTCCCTCGTCTAAATCCCAACATGTAGGTGCGTCAGAAACGGCACTATACGCTTGTGCAGGAAGGTGCCGCGTAGGCGCTTCCGTAGAAGTCTGTGAACATGAAAATTGATACTAAAATCAATTAGAGTCTAATAAAAGGCTCGAATTTGGTAAACATAAACAAATTAATTTAAAAAATACTATTTCGATGAAATATATTCAGAATATGACGTTACGAATGGAAATTTTAATTTTCTAACCACGCATAATTACATTTCTCGTTTCATAAAAATATTGTTGCGGCGTAATAATAATATTTTGGTAGGATGTTGAGTTATAAAATGTTCACAAATACGGTGTAAAAGAAGGCAATGGCAACTAAACATTTATTGTCATATAGCATGTGGTCCCCTCCTCGAAGTGACAGAAAATATAACCTGTTTACATATATGCTATACAGGGATCGGAGGACTCCGGCCTGGCCGAACACCTACATGAGCGGTGGTAATGTCTGCGTGAATTGACGCCAGCGTGAAGCCAGGCAAGTAGCGACAACGCGAAGCGAATGTGACGTCCGCAGTGTCGCGGTCTGCAGCCACAGTGATGGAAGGGGAAACACCTACAGAAGCGGTGGTAATGTGTGCGTGAGATGCCACGATTGGAGACGAATCGACGCCAGCGCCAACCGAGTAACGCCGCGGCCAACCAGCGTCGACAACATATTTCCCGGCGACGCTGGTTGGACGTGGTGTCGGTTCGTCTCCCATCGTGCGTTTCACGCACACATTACCAACGCTCCCTATAGGTGTTTCCTTCTGACCAATAGCAGCGGTGGACGGTGGACCCCGGCTGAAATTGAGATCAGCCAGGCCGGAATCCGCCGAAGCCCACTTTCAGCCGGCCGAGGAGTCCACTAGTGACGTCACATTCGCTTCGCGTTGTCGCCACTTGGCTGGCTTGGCGCTGGCGTCAATTCACGCACACATTACCACCACTTCTGTAGGTGTTCGGCCAGGCCGGAGTCCTCCGATCCCTGATGCTACATGACAATAAATGTTTATTGGATATTTCGTTCCATTACGCTACATTTGTCAACTTTTTATGGCTCAACATCCTTCCAAAATATTATTATTACGCCACAACGGTATCTTTATGAAATCGGGTATAGCATCCCAGATAGCACTCGACGTCTATGAGCCGTCTTTAAGACGTCTGTTTCAGACTTTCAAAACGTCTTAAAGACGTCTGCTATTTTCTGAAAGACGTCTTAAAGACGTCTACAGACATTTTTTAATGTCCTGAGTCAGGAAACCGTACGTCTTTAAGACGTCTCTTGAACAATTTGTTGACGTCTTTGTAAGACGTCTTATAAATGCCCTGTAGGCGTCTTTTAAACGTCCCGTAGACGTCTATTTCAAATTTTCAAGACGTCTTAAAGACGTCTATAGACATTTTTGAATGTCCTGAGTCAGGAAACCGTACATCTTTAAGACGTCTCTTGAACAGTTTGTAGACGTCTTGTAAGACGTCTGTGGGACGTCTTATAAACGCTCTGTGGACGTCTTTTAAACGCCTTGTAGACGTCTATAAGTGGTCATGAAGACGTCTGAAAGACGTCCATTTCAGACTTTCACGACGCCTCAAAGACGTCTTCGTAAGGACTTGATTAGGCCTACCACAGCCCCTTGAAGAGATATTGGAGATATGAAGCGTGACTTGATTCGTGTTTATTAAAATTAATATCTTTTAATGAAATTAAGTATATCATGCTGGTCAATGTTTTCGTTTCTTCTTAAAAAAGAAAAACGTCTTGCAATAGCGAATGACCGAGACATTCTTTGGCATATTCACATGAATTCAAGTGAAAAATATAAATTTCCTTCATCCAAAAAGGCGGGTACTCGAGAGTGACGGTATATGATCTGCCCGGCTCTCTTATAGGCATGACTGCTGTATCCCACCTGCGAGAATCGCTCGGTCTGGTCGCCGCCTGGCGGTCGCGTACTATCCATCGCGAGCCGGCCTACCCTACTGGAACTGCCAGTTAGAACCGCATTGAATTTTGAACTAGATCTATCTGGTTCAATGCGGTACTACCTGGATTTTCAAGCAGTGATTTTTGGCAATTCAGAAAAGAATCCGGTTCAATGCGGATATCCAGATCGATGGATGAAACAGGATTTTTCAGGTCCAAAATTTATCCGTTTCTATCAGGAATTGCCATTTGTATAAACTCGGAAGGTTTGTATCTGAAATTGCGGATCAAAAATCTTACGGATTCTATCTGGAAATGCCACAAGCTCTTTCGAGTCCGTCGCGATCCGGATTGGCAGAGCAAATAATTCACGGGATGCATATGGGGTTCGAAGAGAAAGAATTTGGTTCGGTTTCCACCGGATTGTGGAAAGCCGGTTCTAGCCGGTTCTACGAAACTCATACTTCGAAATAATTAATTTTGTTCGAACACCGCTAGGTGGCCGCTATAGTGGTAACTCCTCTCGCGGCAGCGATGTGTGCCGCGAAACATAAAGATCGGCGCCGCGAGCTAAGGAGACAGCTTGCTCAGCGATTAAGACTTCGATGTAAGATTGATACGGCAGAGGTTTTTGATACAGTAGGTTTAAGAATAAAATTATATCAAACCCCAGCTCACGGTGTAAATGGTAACGGTTATTCGACAACTCCTTGATAACCTGAGTAAATCGGTCGAGGGACCATAAATGTGTCGCAAATACAAATAAAACCAGGTAGTAAAATGGCTTGGAAAAACTGATGAGTATCACCTGAATTTTAATCTACACTTCTAGTTTCTAGTTAGAAACAACTAAAAATTTGAGTCGATTTCATCCAGAAATATGTGTGTTTGAACATGCATTTACGATATGCAAACTGTGTAAGAACTGGTAGCAAAATAACTTGAAAAGACGAATAGATTCCATTTTGGTTTGGATTTGGATTTCCAGATAGAACCAGCTTAAAAAGTAAATAAAGTTACTCAAGAAGTTTACTAAGTAGTAATATGCGAGTTACTTCGTATAAATCCGAGCAGAATCGATGACAAATTGTGCTAGGAAATACAAATAGATACCATCAAGATTTTTACACGCATATCCCGTTCGAAACTGATAGAAAATATTTCATCTGGTTCAATCTGCAATTTACGGGAAGAAAACCGCATCAATCCGGATTTAAAATTTTTTAATGCGGTTCTAACTGGCAAGTCCAGCAGGGTAGTCATGACTTGTTTATGTACATATGCGCCTTTAAGACATCTAAACGCAGTCGTTTAAAAAACGTCTTGGCATGGACGTCTTAGAGACGTCCTAAACACTTACTCGGACGTCTTAGATAAATCTCAGGACAGACGTCTTAAAGGCGTCTTAACACAGTCGTGTAAAAGACGACTCCACTCAGACGTCTTAAAGGCGTCTTAACACAGTCGTGTAAAAGACGTCTCCACTCAGACGACTTTAAGACGTCTCAACACAGTCGTCTTAGGAATGTATCCGCACAGACGTCGTAAAGACGTCTCAACACAGTCGTTTAAAAGACGTCCTGGTACAGGCGCCTTAAACACGTCTTAACTCAGTCGTTTAAAACACGTCCTGGTACAGACACCTTAAAGACGTCTTAACTCAGTCGTTTAAAAGACGTCCTGGTACGGACACCTTAAAGACGTCCTGGTACAGACGCCTTAAGGACGTCTTAAAGACGTCTGTAGACAGACGTCTTAGAAATGGCTCCGCGCAGACGTCTGAAAGACGTCTTAATATGGTCTAAGACGTTCAGACCAAACACAGACGTAAAATGGACGTCTTAAAGACGTCGTGTGCTATCTGGGATATAGGTTATATTTTCTGTCACTTCGAGGAGCGGAGTGATAGTAAATATAACCTATATGCTACATGACAATAAATATTTATTGGATGTTTCGTTCTTATACATTTGCCTGTACGCTACATTTGGCAACTTTTTACAACTCAAAATCCTACCAAAATATTATTGTTACTTGAAATCGAGAAATGTAATTATGCGTGGTTAGAAAATCAAAATTTCCATTCGTAACGTCATATTCTGAGTATATTTCAGTGAAACGGTATTTTTTAAATTAATTTGTTTATATTTACCAAATTCGTGCGTTTTATTAGACTCTAATTGACTTTAGTATCAATTTTCATGTTCACAGATTTCAGTGCTTAATGAAGTTATCGCTAGATTTAGCATGAATTTTCATTTTCAGATTCATGAAATTGTACATGCATTCAGATTCATGGAATTGTACGTGCTTTCAGAAACCTAACCCACCTTTATCCAAATTCCATGAAATTAAAACTATATCATTAGCCTTCTTCAAAACTCCTTGCATTATTCCCTAATTGCGTATCCTAACGTTAAAAAGACGTCCCTTTTGAAACAAATTAAATTAACCAGATCAAATTAACTAAACATTATGTGTTACACATTCATATATGTTGTATTCAGTATTAGAGCGATTTCCTGTTAATTACACTTGAATGAGATAAGTGTTTATGTTGATTTTCAGTTTGTTGTACCAGCATTTGATATGAAAATTCGGAAATAATTGTCAAAATTGTAAGAGTTTCAAAGTCATAGTCCAAAATAGTAGAAATATAAAAATAATAAACTGTTTATTGTATAATTGAACGATGAAACGAGCTTCCCTGAAGTGAAGTTCGATCGCAATTATATGAAGAGCGATGAAGAGCCTCGTTCGTGGAGATTGTACATGTAGTTCCCCCCCTTGCCCCCTAAATGTCACAACGTTGAGAGTAATTGTAGGCCGTGCGTCCCCCTCCATGCGGATTGTGCAGGAGTGGGGAGCCGGAGAGTCGCAGCAGAGCGACAGACCACCGACACGACAATTCATTGTTAAGGTGGCCGTTCCAATGGGCGGCTACAGCCGCTAGCGACTGCGGCCGGCGACTGCGGCTGTAGCCGCGTAGACTGGTACAATGGAAAAGCATTCATCCCAACTCCTATGAGCGGCTGCGACTGCTGCGGCCGCGCCATGATTGCTATAGCCTATGCGCGTCTGGTTCATGAGCAGCCTAGGCTACTCGAGACTCAACACAATGCCATGAGTGTCTGTTTTCCGCCATAACGGCAGAATCTCCTAGTCGCGCAGCAGCTGCCGCTCTACTCCTCCAGAAGCAGTCTAGCGACTCTATACGCTCTGCTGCCATTCATCGTCACATTCGGACAGATTGTCCAGAAATAAGGAAAGAAGTCAGAATTCATAACTTATGGAATTATGTTTTTTTTTATATACATATACGTCGGCCGCACATTAGAACGCCAGCCTTGAAAGGAAAACATTTTTCTTCAATATTTATATTTTTTTGTCACTTTTCTGGCACCTAGATGAACTGGTAAATTTGCCAATTATAACAAAGCGTGTATCAATATATTGATACAAAGTGTTTTTTAAAAATATATAAATATATTTCCAATTATAACAAACCATGTTTTGGAAACACATTCATTTATTTTACTTTGTGTTTTAATGCGGTACGTCAATGAATACATTTAAAATTATTTTAACATCAGATACTTCAAATGATAAATTCTGTTATTGTTATTCAATTCGCCTTTTTATGTAGTATAAAAATATATGGAAATTCTTCAAAGGATTGCTTGTTTGAATGAAGAGAGAGTTTAGATACAGCAAGCGGCCTGACGCCGTATTGCCAAAGAATAGGAACTCTCTTATATCTGTAATAAACACTTTGTATCAATAAAGCGAACGAACGTATGCGCTAAACACGCGTTGCAATATCAAAATAGAAGCACCCGCTGACGTATTGGGTACTAGAAAAGGTGGGCCATAAGGTGCGTATCGACTATGCGAGGATTCCTCGCGAGGCACGCCTCGCGGAGTTGGATATCTGGAAATTGCATACCGCGATCATGATCACTTTGCGAAACAGCCTCGCGCGGAAGCGTCTAGGCCGAATTTCGTAGCCGCGATCGGCGGAGGCCAGACACCAGCCGCGCAGCGTTCGGGATCCCACTTGGTTTCGAGCACTTGAAATGGTCTATGTGTGTAGTAGTAGAGCAAAATACAACCTGCTATAATATACAACTAAGTAAATTTCATACCAAGAAGGGTCTAACTATTATCAAATCAAAAGGCAATTCCACAAATTATTGAAACATTAAATATTTGACACGTACTTTCTTTTATCGGCAATCATCCATATCTGGAGGTGAAAAACACGTTTGCCCCAATATCTCGGAAAATATGCACCATATACATAGAATAATCTGTTAGGCGAAACTGATGTACCTTTTTATAACGAATCCAGTCACGCAATCAGATTCGTAATATATCAAATGTTATATATTAAAAATTACTAATTTTTTACTCCTTCTTCTTATAAATTGTTGGTTCATTTTGGCGTTTTGTCAACATAAACTAAAGACCAAACTGTGAAATACGGATACGTAGAATTCTTCAATTTCGACTGTTTAGTAAAAACTAAATACACTATATTGAACTCGCTACGCGTAGGGAACCTCAGGTGTAAAATTTGAGTATATTTCGGGTCTAATGGAACCAGATGTTTCCAAAGAACTAGCCAGGTTAATCGGCCAGAGCGTCTCATTAGAGTCGCGGTTTATGCTCGTATTGTCCCGCACTTCAACGACGGACAACAGTGCTTACGGGTGGGAAGTCACCATTTACCTGTACCTGCCATCCGCTGACAGAGCAATACCTATACGGGTTAACGAAAAGGCCGCTTTTTATTATATTTTCAAATTTTATTATATTTTGGACCTTCATATTGTGTTCTGTATTTTGCCTTTATGATGTGTCCTTAATTATCCCAAACGAAGCAGCCTCTGGGAGGTAACAGTTGTGAGCGAAGAGAAAATTCATTTATCGTTTATGGTCGGCAATTTGGTATTTTCAAAGACGGCTTCGACAACATCTGGTTGCCAGATATTCAAAGGATAATCAAAAACATAACTTTGCCGTCTTTAAGAATTCACATATTATTCGCTGTGAACAAAAGCGTGACTTTTTATTAATCCGCGGGTGTCCGCGGGAACAGTAAACAGCTGGATATTTCCTAACGTATTGGAGATAAAAAAAATTATAAGTTTACTCTCCTGCTTCTGGAATACTAGTGATTCTCGGGGGGGATTTGTAGCAAAGGTATCAGACTTTTTTCCCCGAAAGCCCTAACTCCCCATACTTTACCGTCCAGAAATGTCAGGTGTTTTCCGGGCGAACTGGATTAGCGTAACCCACTGTGGTCTCCGAGGGTTAATGAATTACTAATAAAAGATGATTTTTATCGCAAATGACTGATCATTAATTTAAACAAAACGATATTCGGCTACTTCCCTTACTATTCGACTTTTCCTTATAACTTGAAAACCGAATGTTTCCCCAACGTGCGACTTAAAACACTAATAAAGTACCAAAAAAACAGTTTTCAATTTTTTATCACGATTGAGTTAAAAAATAGAAAACACAAATTAATAGATGTAAAAAATATTAAATTATACATCACTAGAAAGGAATAGGTTTATCCTATTTTTTGCCACAAATTTCATTCCGATATCTGAAAAGAAACACCCAAATGTCATTGCCTTCTTCAATCTGGCAGATAAACAGAGCACGATGTACATATAAAAAAAAGGCTAGTCTTTCACTGTCTTCGACGGTCCTCGAAACCTCATACGACAATAGACCCTTTTTTCAAGTGCTCGAAAAGGTCCTGTGCGGCGCGTCGTTGCACTGGTGGGGCCTTGGCGTTGACGCTTAGGTATAGGATATACCATTTCCGACGACGCCAGTCGCAGGCGCTTGGCGGCTGTAGCCGCCAGCCGCGGTCGCTGGCGGCTGTAGCCGCTCATTGGAACGGCCAGCTTTAGGCTGCCTTAAGGCGGGATCTCCTACCCGCGATTGGTCGCTGCGATTGATCGCAGCGACTGGTCGCAGTATACTCGTGCAATGGGAAAGCATGTAACTGTTCTCCTACAAGCGACTGCGATCCTCGGGTATGCGCCAGACGTAGGAGCCTGACGCGAGTCTGTTTGAGTACCAGCCTAGGCTACTCGAGAGGCAACACAATGCGAGGAGGGTCTGTTTCCCATTATACCTAGTCGCAGGCTGGCATTGCGACCACCGGTCGCTAGACTCTTCCCGGAGGGAGTCTAGCGACCAGTCGCACTGCGACCCATTGCCACAGTATGACAGAATCCCAAGAAATAAGGAAAGAAGTCAGAATTCAAAAGATATGTATTTTTATGTTACCTGTAAACTATTAATATGAGCACCTAAAAACGGTAAAAATATCATGACGCCTACTTCTGATCTGTGTGCAAACACGTGTTTATGATTGTATGTATTTTTCGTGCAGAATTTTAAATCGAGTCTTTTAATTTTTGGTGATATAAAAGAAAACAATTTTTGGAGCCCCAAATGAGTAGTGTCGATTCTGTTACGTAATAGCAAATTGTTAGCGGGCCACGGTTTACTACGGCTTTATGACACTAGACCATCGGCCCCCTACACGATATAAAGTAATTAGGAAACATCTGCCTAGTAACTTGCAGAACAGCGGAACAATTTTTAGGATTAATCCCCAATTGCTACAAGCTAATTCCTCTACGCTCGGCAGGCAATAAACCGTGTTTCGCTACAGTATAAAAGAATAAAAGGTATGGTCGGAACGTTGACCGTGACGAAAATTAATTTTAAGGTCCGCACAATTACCAAAAGAAGAAGATGTTCTTATGGGATAGGTTCAGATTTAAAATAGAAAACGTACGAACAACTATAAGCATACAGAAAGGAATATTTCCTGGATGTTTCATAGTAACAACAATATACAGGAAGGCGAATATTTTATTATTTCAAATTAACGTGTAAGAAACATAATTTTTCTATGTTCTCGGGTAATAATTTTGATCTATTACTGGTAACGATATCGTCCGATCGCGTCCGAGTTTTGCCGAGCCGACCTGAAATCAAATTGCCCGCTCATGGCGGCTATGCTTGTAGCCCGAATCGAGTCTCGGGACCCCGCTCGATCCCGCCCGAAAGTTTCCGGCCCGTCCCGAGCACACCTCTGGTCGCAGGCAAGGAGATTCAGCCTAGGGCCAGTCGCTGGGTCAAATCGCTGCGACCAATCGCAGCGACCAATCGCGGGTAGGAGATCCCGCCTTTAAGGCTCGTATAGACTGGGCGATAATCGCCGGCAACTTTGCCGCTGGAGTCGCTGGCGAGTCGGTGGGATAACCGACTTGTCTCCAGCGACTTGTAACAGGCGACTTTTATCCGGCGACTTGTGTCTGGCAACTCGTCCTTTACAGGTTAAGAGATACGAATAGACCTGGCGCAGTCGCCGGATAAAAGTCGCCGGCGACTTGCAACAATCTCTGTGGGATACAGCAACTCGACCCTTGCCTCAAACGGCCTTCTAGAAATGACTGTTGGCCACATGTTCCCGAAAAACTGTATTCAAGTGGTCGGTGAGCAACATCGCCCGAGTGTCTAGTGCCTGTATTCTGTTTCCCGTTCCGAATGGGAAACATCGCCGACTCTGTGGCAACACACCACACATATATATATGTATATGTTTATTTTATATGTTAATTTTTAACGTATACATCTACTATATGATGTATATACATATATTAAAAATAAATATATATATATTTTAATATATATAAATATGCATGTGTGTGTGTATATACATCATATAGTAGATGTATACGTTAAAAATTTACTATAGGATGTACTTCAATACTTTACAGTTAATTATCAATTTCTTCTTTTTTTTTCTTCAACACGCCCTGTATTGTTCTTAATCTGTACAATCTCACTAACTTTTTTCTCGATGTAATGCATCGCAACTACGCATCGATGTTTTCTTTAACATCGAATACTTCTGCGTTTTGAATTAATTAACAGGCCATAACTAGTGAAATAAAATAAAAAACCGAAAAGAACAATTCAGAATCATACCCATTTATTATCATTACAAGAACAGTACTTTATTTAAATGTCCCAGGGTTCCTTCTGTAGGCATAGTAAAAGTAATAGTTTGCTCAATCGTTTAACCTCCAGCAAAGACTGGGACATTTAAATAAAATACTGTTATAGTAATGATAAGAAATAGATTTGATTCTGAATTGTTCTTTCCATATTATTTTTGCTTCAATATCAAACATTGTATTGACCATAGGCAAGGAGGATCAAATGAGTAATTTTTTCTCAAAGTCGAGAAAAATCACATGATCAACCAGCAGCCTGGGTCATTGGTTTGATCAGCCTCTTCTGATGCATCGAATGAAATACATCGATGTATCGAATAAAGAGTGACCCAAAATTGAGGCCTTTTTTAGCCTTCTTTAGTTTGAGTAGGTAGGCTATGCCGATTCTGACCCCTAGGGCGAGGGGGTGAGGCGGGGCGGGGGGTACCGCGCTCTTGCACGAGATGTGCGAGGGGGTACCGAGTTCGTAGGCTAGGGGGATGACGTCACAGGGGAAGGGGGATTTCAAAATTTTCAAAATGGCGTCGCGCGCGCAGGTCGAGTTCGTGGACGAGGGGGCTGACGTCACAGGGGAAGGGGAGGATTTTCAAAATTTCAAAATGGCGTTGCGCGCATTTCGTATTGGCGCCACCTGTTGGATGTTTAAGGTACTTTGGGCACGCGTCGCCGCCGCGCAATCTCCGTACGCGTGCGGGGATCGGTGCGCAGGCGCGACCGCAACCGATTCGTGGAAATTCAAATCGCGTCTTCAATTATTATTATTATTATTATTATTATTAATTATACGGGAATACCTATGGTTTACAAAAACAAAGACAAGTGCAATTTACAGAGTCTGAACAATAAGTTAACGAATAATAAATAGATACACGAGCATTATGATTATATGTAAAGGATGAACTAAGTACCACCGCGTAAGTTATTAACAAGCCTATATAGTAGCGACCTGACCGAATCAAGGGAGCCCCGGAAGGGATCCAAACCGCTGAAGTATTGGTTAGCGATACTCATCGCTCTATTAACAGGGTCGATCGCATAAAAACGATATTTCGGAAGACTCGAAACAAAGAGAGGCCTTGACCGCAAGTTCCTAACCGGAGCATTAAACTTGACTAAGGCCAGCAAGTCAGGACAACTTAAAAGGCCATTGATAATCTTATAGAGGAAAATCATGTCCGCAATATGCCTACGATCCTCGAGAGTGATTAACTTAAGGGTTGCCAGTGCCGGTCGATAATCATGGTCGGTTCTATTCATAGGATTACCCAGAGTACGTGAGGCAAACCTCAAAAATCTATGCTGCACCCTTTCTATTGATTTTATAAATTTAGCATGCCTAGGACTCCAAATGATCGAGGCAAATTCGACATGAGGCCTAACAAGAGCAACGTATAACAGCTTCACGGTCTCTATGTTCCTGAAGTGTCTGGCAAACCTGGAGATAAAACCTACGGTTCTCATGGCCATATTAATACAGCGCGCATAATGCGGCCGGAAGTCAAAGCAGGATGTTATGCAGACACCAAGATCGTTTACCTCAAATACTTCCCTAAGCACAACATTATTTAGGTAATATGGGTGTTTCACACACGACCTAGCACGAGAGGCGGTAAGCACAACACACTTCGCCGCGTGCAGCTGCATCTTGTTCACCGTACACCATTGCTCTAGTCTTACTAAATCACCTTGCATACTGATAGCATCATCGACTCCCTGGATAACTCTAAATGTTTGAAAATGAGCTTGAGGAGTTGAGATGAGACCTCGTTGAGGTTAGGTTCGTGAGACACAGCACAGCACAGAACAGTTTGATAAAACAGAGCTCGTCTTTATTCTTAAAACACTCGTTGAGCGGATGAGAACAGGGTGAGTAGTCAGCACTTGTATAGTTTGAACAATTGTGCGCGTCGCGAACGATGAATTTCGTGGGCACGCGCCGCCACGTGTTAACCGATATACGCGGTCGCCGCTATTAATGCACGCACGTGAGTAGCAAAATGAGATGTTTTATGAGAATGTGAGATGAGAATGGTTTTGAGAATGATGGTGAGCCCGAGGGTGAGTATTCACTAGTTGCGTTAAAAGTTTTATACACGTCTTTATCCGCACGCTACATGAACAAGAGTGAGAATTCAAGATGGATGAAAGTTCGTTACGCGTCGTTTCGACCGTCGTCGAAATCGATCCACGTAGTGAAATCTGATTGGGTGAACGCTCGAGAGTGATTGAGAAATCGATTGCCGGTTCGACAATCGATTGACGATCCGCCGTGAGTGTGGCGTCCGGGAGGTGCTGCTGAGACCATGAGTGCGGTGGTGAGCTGAACTGAGCAATCCCAAACACTAAACAATTTCAAGTCATCAGCGTACAAGAGGAAGTTGGTGTTTGAGAGAATTTCGGCGATATCATTGATAAATATATTGAACAGCAAGGGACCAGGATGCGACCCCTGAGGAACGCCCGAGGTAACACTAATCGGCGAGGAAAGATAATTTGATACCTTGACAATCTGTTTGCGCCCCATAAGATAGCTTTCAATCCAGGTTAAAAGGGACCCACCAAAACCCCAAAAAGAGAGTTTATGAAGCAGCACTGAGTGATCAACGCTATCAAAGGCCTTCCGAAAGTCAGTATAGACCGTGTCAACCTGCAGGCCCTCATCAAGGGCACTGGACACAAAACTGTGGTACACCGCTAGATTGGTGGATGTAGAACGCCTCGGGACGAAACCATGCTGTTCAATGCAAATGAAACTAGTCAACTGAGAGGATAACATTTCAGTGACAATCTCTTCGAATACTTTGGGCATTATAGATAGTTTACTAACGGGCCGATAATTCCGAACATCTGAGCGATCACCGGCCTGAAGACTGGAGTAACGAGGCTAGACTTCCACCTCGTTGGAAAAGCTCCGGTAGTAAGTGAAGCATTAAAAATATTCCGGAGAGGCCTCGCGAGAATAAAACTACACTGTTTGAGGAACAGAGGGGGGATGCCATCTGCACCCGGGCCCTTATTCACGTCAAGACTATTGAGCTTAGTGAAAATGTCCCCAATGGAAATAGTGAGTTCATTCAGATTTAGGTCCTTGCAGGAAATTTGGTCCATATTCAAGGCCGATGACCGCCCCGGAGGAGAAGTATATACTGATCCAAAGTAGGTAGCGAAGAGATCAGCGATTGCAGAACACGACGAAGCGGTTGAACTTTCATGACGCATAGAAGCAGGAAGTGCATGTTCACCCCGCTTAGTTTTCACGAAGCTCCAGAAACTTCTAACGTTATTCCGTACAGAATTCTCAGTAGCATCGACGTACGCACGATAATCAGTCTTAGTTACTAATTTGCACTGAGAGCGGAGACTTGAGAATAACAAATAATCACTAAGGGAGTTAGAGGTTTTATAAACTTTATGCGCTCTCTTCTTGTCACGAATGAGAGATCTCAACCGAGGCGAAAACCACCGAGGAAAGGGAGATCGTCTAAACTTCCTCACAGGGACAAAGGCCGCAATAACTAGCTGATGAAGCCTCGGATAGTGGAGTGCATTACACGCTTAAGAGGTTGGGAAACGTGAATCCCAATAAACCGCGGCCTTTGTGCGTTACCTTAAATTCGCCGAATATAACTAGAAAGATTCTGATGAATAAAAATAAATATGATGGCCCAGTCAGGATCTCTCAGGATTATACCGTTAGGCAACGAAGTCATCTGAATAACTTACGGGAGGAATTACGCAGTATGAATGATAACAGTAAGACAATTAGATATATCAATGGGACTCCTAAGATAGTTAACAAGAGTAACGGTCCAAAAAACTCACAAAGAACCTAACATTATACTACCAGAACGTCCGTGGGCTTCGCACCAAACGTAATGATTTACGCCTAGTCATTGCACATTCCAGTATAACGTATGACGTTATATGTTTGGTTGAGACTTGGCTGGACGAGCGTATTTTGAGCAGCGAACTGGGTCTTGACGAGTACACAATTTTTCGCTGCGACCGGTCAGGGCTCACTAGTGCACACAATAGAGGCGGAGGAGTTCTCCTTGCAGTTAAGGGGGTAGACACGTCACGTGGTCTGGCCGATTCGGCAGGTCGGTATTACAGCAGGTTTTTCCTGCACTGAAATGGTATTACCCATAGATACGCGGCTGCCTGTGCACGCGAGAGGGAGCTGTTTGCTATTTCCATATGTTATTTTGAATGTGGAAAGAAATTCTCAGCTGTTGCGTTGTACTTTTTAAACAGAAAGTCTGCTGGTACTGCAAACGTAGAAAATTCATTGTACATTTACTTGAAATGTGCTTATGCTACAATATTCTACGTTGGCAGTAAGGAATTATAAGTGAAAAGGAAAAATAGATGAGGGCCTGTCCCCAGAAAATGAAGTTTGTTAGGATAGACATTTTTTAATTAGCAAAAGACGGAAACAGAACATGAAATACACATCCTATGCAGAAAGCAGTTATGAACAAACATATATAAAATTGTGTTTGATGTTGAATCCAACGCGTGATTATTATGTGGTCCCTCCTCGAAGTGACAGAAAATATAACCTATGTATATGCTATAAGACAATAAATATTTAGCGGCTATTTCGTTGTATTACGCTACATTTATGAACTTTTCATCATCCTTCCGAAACATTATTATTACGCCGCAACAGTATCTTTAGGAAATCGGGTATAGCATATAGGTTATATTCTCTGTCACCGGATTTTCTGTCCTCGAAGTGACAGAAAATATAACCTATATGCTAGACCCGATTTCCTAAAGATACTGTTGCGACGTAATAATAATGTTTCGGAAGGATGATAAAAAGTTCACAAATGTAGCGCAAAAGAACGAAATAGCCGCTCAACATTTATTGTCATATAGCGTATACATAGGTTATATTTTCTGTCACTTCAAGGAGGGGACCATAGACATATATAGACGGCGGAGCGTAAGCTGAGGGGGGTGGCAAGGTTCGCGGTAAGGGGAGCGATACGAGTAAATCGGATAACGCTGTGGTTATGCATGCCGAATGCATCCGAAGCTAACCGACGCGCCTGTATCTGAACCTATGCCTTTACCCCTCCAAACCTTCCTTCCCCACGCTGATAGTCCCATCTTCTGATCCGTCTATATATGTCTATGGAGGGGGCCACGTAATAATCACGCGCATCCAGCCTGCGCATTTTTTTATGAAAAAATTATTTAAATCGGACTATTTTTAACGACACGGGCTTTCAATTCTGCAAACAAATTTTTCACGTAATTTCCTTAATTATGGTTTGAGTTGTATCATTTTTGGGGCCAATTTGATTGAGAAAGTATAAGGAATCGATTGACGCCACGATCGCAAAGATCTGATTAGAAATTACAAAACTTCAGATTCATCAGTGCTTAGTACGCAACATTGTATGGCTCCGCTGGTTTCAAGCGTCGAAACCGACGAAACTCAGCGAGACACATGTGTAAAATAACATATTTGCAGTTTTATAATTGAAGATGTAGTGAACGTTACAGGACTGTCTTTATATATGGCTCTCACAAACAAAATCGCCTGACTTGTTAGACATGAAACCGGGCATACAAATGGTTGCGCATACCGCCGAAAGCATCAGAAAGAATATGTACAGTCTTCCAATGTTTCAATTGTTGAGAAGCCTTTGGGCTCAGTTTATCGGGAAAGACCTACCCACCCCACTGTTTTGCTTTCTCGTTGCGAGCGTGGACTTTCGGGTCCTAGTAGACCGCCCGTTGACAGCCGAGAACAATAAAACCGACGAGCTAGATAAAATACCCAGTACAGAAAAATAAAATGTTCGTGTTTTTGATAAGTATTGATAAGTATTACCGATGAATTTTTTAGGATTTCCCGATGAAAATTATATCAAACGTGGAGCAATTCGATCAATTTTTATTGAACGTAGAGTGTGTTCTAATCATGTATTCATAAGAAAAAATAGACTGAATTGCTTCGTGTCTTGACTCACCAACAATCCATGAATGGTAACACTCTTATCAAGGTGTAATGAGAAATTTTGAACATTTCGTATTCAGTACTGGATGACTCAAGTCGCAGTCGACCGAGGGTGTACCGCTGGTGCGCTATTTCACTCGCACTCGGTTCACATCGTTCGGTCTCGTTGTCAAGCGGTTCGAGCGAGGGCCCTGATAGGGGTGAATTTATTTGGGAAACAAAAGTCGCGTCATTCATGACACCTACTCGCGAACAGATATACATATGTACGAGAAGAAACAATGCAATTGCCCGATGACTTGAAGCAACATTTCAATAGGTAAATGCATGAAACTCTGGGATCAGGAATTCCGAACCCAGTGGGGCATATGTAAGAACTGGCGAAATTCAATAATAGTTCGTCGTCTAAATTTTACAAGTATTGATTTGACGTGAATATAAAGTTTGTTAGCAAAGTATTTCTCGATTTAAGTTCTGTAGAAGGCTGATTTTCCTTCGCCATGGAAAGTCCCCTCTTGTCCTTCTCGCTGGCAATCATGCGACTCGCTGAGTTTCGTGGGCTTCGGCGCTCGAAACCAGCGGGGCCATACAATGTTGCGCGCTAAGCAGTGACAAATCTGCAGTTCTGCATTTCTAATCAGATCTTTGCGAAAGTGACGTCAGTCGATTCCTCATGTTTTCTCGATCAAATTGGCCCCAAAAATGATATAATTCGGACCAAAATTAAGGAAATTACGTGAAAAATTTGTTTGTAGAAGTGAAAGCCCGTTTTGTTAAAAATAGTCCGATTTAAATTATTTTCTGCCAATATAACCGGGAGAATGCCAAGAATCCAATGGTGTCACTTTCATATTGATACGATGAAAAATAAACAAATTCTGTTTCTTTATAATCGATGACACATCGCCGAGCACGGCGGTCTCGCGCGGCTCGGGACACAAAGGTTCTCGTCGGTTATTCGAACTTCTAAGATCGTATTCAGATTTATTGGCCGGTGAGTTTCGTAACTAGGGGTGTGCGGTTACCCGATTTGTCGGGCTCGGGACGGGCCGGCAACTTTCGGGCGGGATCGGGCGGGGTTCCGATACTTTCGTATTGCTCGAGATCCCGACAGTTTCGGGACCCCAAGACTCGATTCGAGCTACAAGCATAACCGCCATGAGCGGACAATTTGATTTCAGGTCGGCTCGGCAAAACTCGGACGCGATCGGACGATATCGTTACAAGTAATAGATTAAAATTATTACCTGAGAACATAGAAAAATGATGTTTCTTACACGTTAATTTGAAATAATAAAATATTCGCCTCCTGTATATTGTTGTTATTATGAAACATCCAGGAAATATTCCTTTTTGTATGCTTATAGTTCGTACGTTTTCTATTTTAAATCTGAACCTATCCGGAAAAAGATAATACCCTATATATTCCCTTTACATAAAGTACTAAGTATGAAGTATATTTTATTCAGATTTTAAAATATTGTCGATATAAAAATAGTCTTCTTCCCAAGTTCTGAACATGGTATTTATTTAAGTACGTATATGGATGTATTCAGTATTCACAGACTATTTGGTAGCAATGAAAATACATATATATGTAAATAAATAATAAGATACAAATTATGATGCAACAGGAGACAGAAAGGTAAAAACTTTTCACTCTGGTATCGATATAAATGATATACATAATTCTTTCCGTCTCGGTCCGCTCGTAATAGCTGGCTTTCGAGCCGATCGCGTCCGAGTTTTGCCAAGCCGACCTGAAATTAAATTGCCCGCTCATGGCGGTCATGCTTGTAGCCCGAATCGAGTCTCGGGATCCCGAAAACGTCGGGATCTCGAGCAATACGAAAGTATCGGGACCCCGCCCGATCCCGCCCGAAATTTTCCGACCCGTCCCGAGGGCCGAGAATCCGAGGCGCGGGACGATCCGCACACTCCTATTCGTAACGCGTATTCTCTCGTCATCGCAGAACACGAGTGAGCCAGAAGTGGTGGGGATAGCGCCAAGCTTCTGTCATGTATAGGCCAAACCGAGCTGCAGCGTAGAAATACACGCATCAGAATAGGTGTGCCTTAGGCCTTAGCTCCGAAAAAATTCAGGAGCTTTATTGGTCAGAACATTGATTCTTTCTCGATAGCTTCATCTCGTATTGGTCTACGCATTACTTCGTAACGCACACAACTACATATGTACTACGCTGACAATAAGAATAAATAACAGCCACACGTCTACGTTCAGACGGGGCCGAGCAGCATTCCCGTTACCCCACCATACCCTTCGGTGGCTAGGGAACTCCAACTGACAAATCCACGATCGTCAGATGGTGATGGCTGATTTCTCCTCGATCGCTGTTCGCGAAAACGAATCGACCGGCCAATATATTTGAATACGACCTTAGGATAAGGATATAATGAAAGATGAAAAATTATTCGAAGCCAAAGATGAAAGGCCTTCGAATAAACAAAGGAAACTAATAAATACCCGAAGCTAAATAGAATTTTAGATTGAGGGTACACACACCCTCCCTCCAAACCTCGTGGCGATCGGCCACTGGGACCATTCGGAAGTATATTCTTTTAATTAAATAATGCCCATCTCTGCATAGGAGCGTAAAGAATTACGAAAAAAATCAAGGAGTCAACTGTTGACCGGTTTGGAGACTTTTCCTTGTTATATGTTATATACAATAGTCGGAAGAATAATAATAAATGCAATAATTGCAAATAATTGCTGTAACTTCCACATTCTGAAAATATGATATCAGTAAATCACTACTTCCAGTGTTATTAAAAAATTCCAATCTCTTTTTTTATTTGAAATAATGTGGCCATATAATTATAACATATATTCGGCAGCGGTGATGTATGTGTTACAGTAAAAGCGTGAATTTAGTAAATGTAGACAATTCCCAGCAGTTCCTAGTCAATGTATGCCTAAAATGCATATAACCTAACCTAAAGTCGTCCGAAAATGCATGCATTGACTGCATCACGCTTTTACTGTGGCTTGTGTATCCAGCTAACGCTTCAGTTTTGCTATGATTCCACGTTGGCAGTCCTCCCGAGTAGGCGCCATCTCGTGTCCACTAGCTCAACTAAATTTGTCACGTGACTTGCTCTGTATTATCGCCAATATGGCGGAACTCGTATTTGGGAATGCAATCACGGGGATACGTTTTTCGTCCTTATATGAACAGATTTTAGGCTGGGTGAGGTCTCATTCGAAAGAGGAAGGTTCAGTGCAGGGCGCTCTGGTCATCGTTTGAGTCACAAAACTCTTTTAGTGACCTAAAAATACTTGGATTCATGCGGGTGTATTTTGTCGACTTTTGCTCTACTTTGAACACTCGTATTATTAGATATCAACACAATTTCGTCGAACCATGACCAGAGCGCCCTGCACTGATCCTTCCTCTTTCGAATGAGACCTCGCGCAGCCCAAAATTCGCTCATATAAGGACGAAAAACGTATCCCCCAAACCCATGTTTCGGGCATATTATGTGGGTATTACAGCGCGCTGCATTACCCGTGTCTACCCCCTTAAGAGCACACTGCGATGCTCGGAAATCTCTATAACCTGCAGAAACATTGAACAAATATTTGTAGCGGTTTACAACGGCAAGAACATCGCTGTACTGGGAGCGGTTTATTTACCACCTCTATCTCCGAGTGCATTATATGATGAACACTGCAATACTATCATGGAAGCGTTGAGAACCTACATCCGGGCTGTGATGTCTGTATCTGTGGCGACTACAATCTTCCTCACATTGACTGGATCAACGATTACTCTGCGCTCCCCGTTTCATAGCGGCCTGGTACTTCATCTAACGAAATGTCATCTGCAGATTGTATACTACAGACTTTTAATTATCACAATTGTTATCAGTTGAACGCCATCCGAAACACCGG
Organism: Andrena bucephala; assembly: GCA_947577245.1. Taxonomy (NCBI): domain Eukaryota; kingdom Metazoa; phylum Arthropoda; class Insecta; order Hymenoptera; family Andrenidae; genus Andrena; species Andrena bucephala. Next base: position 19,380,208 of record OX387718.1, on the reverse strand, counting down.
TGGCAACACTCTCGATCTGTTTTTCTGAAACAATAATGCCATCTGCGCTCGATCTATTGAGGAATTAGTCCCTTGTGATAAACATCACCCCCCGTTACATATAACTACTCAAACCTCGGGTATGTGTCACATTGCACGGGATAATCATGAATATTTTAAATTTAGATGCGGTGACTATCGTGGAATTTGTAATTATCTGAATGGGATACGATGGGACGATTTGCTTATGATCCCTGATCTTGACGAAGCCGTAGATATCTTGTACAGTCATCTATACTTTGCGATTGAACACTTCATTCCAACGGCTACTGCTAGACGGTCATCGTATCCCAAATGGTTCTCGCCGCACTTAATCAAACTTATTAGAGAGAAAAACTATGCGCACCGAATATTTAAAAGAACATGCTCCTTCTCAGACTACTTGTGTTTCTCAAAGCTGCGAACGGATTGCAAGAGTGTGTCAAAACAATGTTACCGAAGCTACACTCATAATATAGAATCGACTATGCAACATAACATTAAATCCTTCTGGGGTTTTGTAAATACCAAGCGTAAATCACCTGGGATACCGCTTGTAACCTTCAATAACTTGGAGAGATCCACGGACGATCTCTCTACGGCTAATCTATTTGCATCTTATTTCGGAACGGTTTACGTCCCGGATTCCGCCGCGCTCCCCTTATCTGACAATGGATATTGTGCCTGTATGGCTGACCTTCACATTGATATTAGTGACATTTTCAATAGGCTTAACTCTTTGGATGTGAACAAGGGCCCTGGTACAGACGGTATTCCTCCAATATTTTTCAAATCATGCTGCTTTATATTGTCACGTCCTTTGTGGATTATTTTTAATCGTTCTTTAAAGGCTGGTTATTTTCCTGCACGCTGGAAAGTCAATCTGATTACTCCCATTCTCAAATCCGGGAGCGCGACTGAAGTTAGTAATTATAGGCCCATCTGCATTAGCAATGTGATGCCTAAAATGTTTGAAGACATTATGACTGTAAGATTGGGGCACTTTTTCTCTGATATCATCTGTGATCAACAACACGGTTTTATGTCTGATCGATCCACTGTTACCAACCTGGCTGTTTACTGCAATTACATCTCAACCTCCCTTGACTCTTTATCGCAGGTGGACACCATTTTCACCGATTTCAGCAAAGCCTTTGATTCTGTGTGCCACTCTATTTTACTTGCGAAGCTATCGGCCTTAGGCTGCAAAGGTAACGTACTATCGTGGCTCGAAAGCTACATATCGGACCGTTATCAAATTGTGAAAATTCGGAGCACATGGTCTTCGCCTATTGAAGCTACCTCTGGCGTACCGCAGGGCTCTCACCTTGGGCCTCTGCTTTGTAATATTTTTGTTAACGATCTTGTCGATGTTTTCAGACATAGTAGGTTCCTCCTATATGCGGATGACCTTAAAATATTCAGCAAGATATCCTGTTATCAAGATGCTCTTAATTTGCAATCAGACATCAATAATTTTGAGGACTGGTGTCAAAAGAATAGGATGGGCCTGAACCTTGCCAAATGTTATGTTATGAGATCATCGCGCTGCACTAACCCAATTGTTCACCCATATATGATTGGTAATACTGAGTTAGCAGTGACCGATGAAATTAAGGATCTGGGAGTTCACTTATCTCCAACATTAGACTTCTCTAAACACTTTAGAGTCACTGCTAACTCTGCTATTAGGACACTCGGGTTTGTCTTACGCTTCTCGTCGGATTTCCAGAATATTCATACTTTAAGATTGCTTTATATCACTGTAGTGAGACCTATAATAGAATATGCGTCTATAATATGGTCCCCCTTACAGTTGAAATACGTCTCACTGCTAGAAAGAGTTCAGCACAAATTCCTAAGGTTTGCCGCTTATAAACTGGGCCGTCCTATGTCACGCGATAATCACAATTATGACCAAATTCTTGCGTCCCTGAACCTATCTACGTTATCGGAGCGTAGGCGAATTGCCGATCTATGTTTTTTATTCAAGATTGTTAATGGTTGTATCGACTGTCCTGCCTTTTTGCGGAATATCTCCCTCTATGCACCATCCAGAAACTTAAGAGAAAGAACACCCTTTTATTGTTCAAGCACCAAATCTAAGTTCGGTGCTCGCGATCCTGTAAATTGGATCGTCGGCGTTGCCAATTCCTACTCAGACCACATCAATTTTTTGGGGGGATCATTGCAAACATTCAAAAATTTATTTAACTTAGTTATCCCACTCGACAACATCATCGTTGAATATAGCATCGTCGATATCGTTCGTAAAGAATGCATTATCGGTGATTTCAGTAAATATCGTCGCGGTAGCCCTTGGAGTAAGCGCGACACTGCACCACGTGATGCAATATATACTTCCACACATTGACTTGTACGTGTACGTGAATCAGTATAAAATGACGTGGGTCAGTCCTGCGGACTTCATTACACCACGTACGCTCGAGTGCCAACAAGTATCGCTCGCGTCATTTTTTCCGTCGATGAGAATCATACGTAGTGCATATAAAAATGTACAAACGCAGCTTAAACGATTCATCCTGCGCATCCGTCAACGATGGTGGGTTTCCAAATAAACGTCAACAACAACAACATTATCAACAATCCAATATGAGGTACGTATACGTTACTATACACTTTTCACTTACTTCATTCGCTTACTTCTTTCACTATAAACGCAAAAGAACGAAGCATTAATTTCGTGTACATGTTTCATACAGTTCTAGATCCACAACACCAAAAACGTTGAAAACACCAAAACCAACAATCGTGCGGATCCTGGGACGTGATTACCCACTGACCTCAACAGCTTATAAACGTCTAACTATTGGAATTCGCATTGGCATGGATTCGTGCCACGTCGAGATTGCCATAGCCGACAATAAAGGCTGCGAGGTGTGTTTTTCAATGTCAACGTCGAAGCTCCTACTGCAAAACGAGGCGGACATACTCCAACGATTACGCAGCAACGCAACATCGCCCCAAACCCACATCGTAATTGATCATTTGCGACTCGAATTCACGCGTATGCATGATGATCAACTTATTAAAATCACCGATAATCACGTTACCTTATACATGGCGGAAGTTACGATGCGTAAACTGTTCGCGTATGAACATTGCATCGATCATATGTTCACTTGGTTGACTGAAAATATCTACTCTGTAAGCAGTAAATATGCCGCCGTCGTGGAAGTTCTACGTACCGCTTCCGTACCAACGAATTATGTGAAATTAATTTCCGAAAGCGAGCATTTCGAAAAGCATTCATTGATCGATTGCGAATTGTTAGTGTTAGGATTACAATCCATGTTGCGTGATGTAAACCACGTACCACTATAGTACGTGCATATATATGTTTAATAATAAATGTACAATTTTTTAAATAAATGTATATATATTTTTCAAAAACAGTGTGTGTTTATTCATGTACAATGTAAATCAATCCATGCGTACTTAAATTATAAAATCAGTATTTGCGGAAACAACATTCGTATGGGAGGGATATTCTTGCTCGTGGGTAAAGGAAGCAGCCGCCGCTGTCATTGCTCTCATCATCGCCGCCGTTGTGTTCATCGCTATAGAAAACAAAAAAAATAATTCTTACATAGGTATTCGTTTCTCAGCATATGACGCGTAAAATAGATGCAATGTGTGTAGGACTTACATTAGGTGACGCTACGTATATAATTCCATATTTTCTCGACGTTCTCCAGCGCGCAAACACCGCCGTTGTTATGAAATGCACGTCGAATGGCATTCGTTGAAGACATAGACTTCAGATTAGGAACGTCAGGCACGATTCCGCAATAATCATCGTCAACGTCGTAGCCACCGTCGTCTTCGACAGTTCGAGCGTTGTTGTTGTTGTTGTTGTTGTTGATCTTTCGCGCCGTCAATTCATACAAATTACATACATCCTCGACGATTATGTCAGGTAGTAGTTGCAGCATCCACGTTTTCTTTTCCGCACCTTTCACGATGACGAAGTCAATGTTCGCGAGTACGCTGGTGAGGAGCCCCGGAAGTTTGGAGTATGGAACGTAACCGTCAGACCAGCGAAGCCTGTGATGATGCTTCGCGAGCCAGGACGCTTGACGGTTCTCCCACGAATTCAGATGTCCCCAGAAGTATGGTGGTTCGAAGATCCAATGGCTGATTATCGTCGTCGTTGTTGTCGTCGTTTTATCGTTGTTGCTGTTTGCGCGAATCGCGATCTCTTTGGCGACGAACTTGCGTTCGATATTGCAGATTGACAATGGCGAACATTATTATTCCTTTAGGTAGCACCGGCGGTGACGGTGTCAGAAGAGTAACTGAGGTCTTCGACATCGACGTTTTAAAATAATAGCAGCAGCAGCAGCAGCAGCAGCAGCAGGCTATATTAGTTTGCGTACCACATTGGTTAAAGGGCCGTATTCGAATATACGATCGTGTATTATCAAACAGAATGCGGAAGTATTAGCGGGAACATTTTCTTTGAATTCGAAATCTATTCGTACGTCCACCGTAGCGCTCTTCAACGACTCGTTTTGCCTAGAACAATCTATGACTGCGATAGGTGCGTATTGCAAGAATTCGATCGCGTTCAGCAACGGTTCTCCGCGACCGTAGTACGATCGGCCGAATTTCGCGTACATATCGTACAGGAGCGCGTATTTATACTTATCGAAATCTAAGTTCAAGTCGTCGTATGGATACGTCTCGGAATTCAGATACAGTCGAACGTTCGTGAGATGATTTGGGTCGAATCCACCCGCGCATTTATCGGGACGATTCTTTCGATTGGTTTGCGTGGCGAATATCACGAATCGAGGTTTCTCAATTTGCGACGTAGCTTTCACGGTCACGTGTGTTTCATTGTCGCTTGTAGTAACGGGTACTCTTGCAGGCTCCACGATCGGAAAGTCATCGCGATCGGCCGGCCGCTTTCCAGGATACGCATCGATAATTTATTCACTTCCTCCAAAACGGCGTGGGGCATACGCCACTGCACCTTGCGTATCTCTAGTCTCGGTATCGCAGTGGCGGAGTTGCAGTGCATCGCGTTCGAATCTACTCGCGATCGAATAATGATCAGCTCGTGCCGTGCGTTCATCACGATGTGTTTGTAATCCTCGCAGAATCCTAATAACATGTTCAGGGGTACGCAGAAATTGAAAGCGCCCGAATGAAAAATATCTTTATCGTAATCGATGGTATAATCCCAACCGGCATTCGCAAGCACTTTGCTTCTCTCGGCCGACAACGGAACGTAATTTTTCAATGTGGTAGTGATTCCTGGATTTCGGCAACGATCGATCTCGACACCGTTCAATTCGTATCGAATCTCATCGAACATGAACGCAACGCAATTATTATCGAGAACAGCGGTCGCGGACGTTGCCGGGCCATTCATGTCCTGCGCCGTCAACGTGCCACGACCTTCGATGTAGAGAAAACTTTCGCACGGAAGCGTGTACAGATCTTGCTGCTGTATGGGGATTCTTATCTCGTCGTTATTATCGAACGTCGTGTTGGCGTACGGATTGTACGTGTGTAACTCGATCTTCGTGATACGATTGTCAAAGGTTGGCGTATTCGCCACGTCCAGAATAACTGACATCGTGGTTGCGTGTTTAATAGGGGGCGATGAAACCTAACGATCGTAGGAAACGTATGTTTCGACGAGTCAATGACTTTCTTCTCCTTATGGGTCCTCTTCTTATCGCTCCTCCCGTCTTTATTCTTCTACTTTCGCCTTCCGATAAAGGATTGCGCCGATGACTCAAGACAGAGACGGCAGGAGTAGCAGCGGTAGCGACGAATGATGATTCGTACGTGTGATCTAACACTAACATACTACACACGCGCAAATACACGTGCGCTCACGCTAGACTGTCGCGTGGACGTCGTTGAACGTGCAAACGAATAGTTATTTCTTCTCCGCGGAAATGTATAGGACGATCGTATTGATCGACGATGCCCAATGTTAGATCGTGTATTGCTCGTGTGACGATTGGCAGGTAAATGACGTGTCGCGGAGTTTCCGATATCTTATATCCCGGCGGCACGCGAGGTGAAAATTCATGGATCGTGTGTACCGGTTTATCGTTGCTGTACGCGCCGGTAGTGACGTTGCACATTACTCTGATCACGTTAACGTTTATAATATTCACGGGTACGTCGGACTCGTGTCAGATTGTCGGTAATAAGACGCGATTCGAGGAAAATCCTAGCAACGAGCGCACATTGTTCGGTTGCGTAAAGTCTACAATGAACGAGCAGTACAGCTCGCTTTTCATGGTGTTGTTGTTAGCTCGTAGCATTAGAGGGAACTTGTCTTCATTGTTGTTCTCGTTGTTACCGCGTATTCGAGGATATCGATCGAGTAATCGTTGCTTCAGGTACTCGGCGATAGCATCTAATTCGTAGGAGCCGTGGGGGATCGTAATGCATTCATGAGTGGTGTCAGCGATGGTGTTGTTTTCGGTGTCAGCGATGGTGTTGTTTTCGGTGCCATAGTTCACGACGAAATAGAATTTATCGTTGCTCGAGTCGACGTTCGGTATCGTGTGAAACGTCTCCAAGTCCGCGAGTCCTAATTCGTATTGACCATCACTCAAATCTATCGGAGGAAAATAGTTTACCGTGAGCACGCTGCTGCGACCCGTTAACGTGAGCGTGAACGACATATCATAGATTACACTCGCAAGACGGAGAGACGGGAAGTGACACGCGCGTACGAATACTCGGCAATTTATCGATATTATGAGTCTTTATTATTATTATTATTATTATTATTATTATTATTATTATTTGACGGGAGAACCCTTTAGAATACATGTGTAACATTTAAGTACGAGAGAGAAAAACAGTGTAAAAATAGCTTAAAACTAAAATAAACAAAAAATAAATAAATAATATAAAAAATAACAAAAAAATAAAAACAAAAACAAAAACATAATAGTCGACATTCATCAATACACATTAACAGAGGTGCGTAATTTAAGGAGGTGGCAGTCTCATAAGTAGCTGAGTTCTAAACGAAGCAACGGAGGATACGAATAAATCAATGTCCACAGGACATCGATTTAACGCACTCATAGCACGATTTATGGGATCGTTGGAGTAGTAATGATACTTCGGGACACATTCTACAAAAAGGGGTCTCCGACGCAGAGACCGTTGCGGAGCATGAAAACAAATTTGTGCGACCAGCTCCTGGCAGTTGATCTGACCATGGAAGATTTTGTAAAGGAATAGTAGGTCCGAAATGACACGGCGGTCGCTTAAAGTAGATAGCCTCATTTTTAGTAGGGCAGGGCCATAATCATGGTCACTGAAACGCATAGGACTACCTGATGCCCTCATAGCAAGCCTAAGAAACTTGTGCTGGATCGATTCAATTAAGCAGGTATATTGCTTGTGCCTAGGGTTCCAGATCACCGACGCGTATTCGACCTGTGGTCTTACCAGTGCGACATAAAGCAACTTAAGTGTCCTGATCTGCTTAAAGTGTTTCCCAAAACGGGCGATAAACCCAAGGGTTTTCATCGCCTTACACGTGATCTTGCGGTAATGGTTGCGAAAATCTAGACCTTTAGTAAACGTAACACTAAGGTCCAAGACTTCCGCAACCTCAGACAATGTGGAATCACATAATGTGTAATTTGAGGGAATACCAATGACTGCCCTGCGTGTTCTTAGTAGTACACATTTCACTGTGTTTAGCCGCATTCTATTGACGGTACACCGCTGCTCAAACCTCGCAAGATCAGCCTGCAATAGATTCACTTCGGAAGCACAACTAATAGTGCGAAAATTTTTTAAATCATCCGCATACATAAGGAATCTACCATGCAGGAAAACCTCTCTAAGGTCGTTAATAAAGAGGATAAACAGGAGAGGACCAAGGTGCGATCCCTGAGGGACACCAGATGTCACATTGATCGGATCAGATAGCTGATCCTGCACCCTGATAACCTGCACACGTCCTTCGAGGTAGCTATCTATCCAAGCCAGGAGCGAACCGTTGATCCCGAATGAAGCCAATTTTTGATGAAGGATACAATGATCCACCGAATCGAAGGCTTTCCGGAAGTCGGTATACACAGTGTCAACTTGAAGACCCGCATCAAGTGCAGCAGAGGCGAAGCAGTGATAGACCGCCAGATTAGTTGACGTCGATCGGCCAGGAACAAATCCATGCTGTTCATCGCAAATGACATTAGTAAGACAGGGCGTTAAGTGCTCCGTTATTAGTTCCTCAAAGATCTTTGGCATGACCGATAATTTGCATATAGGTCGATAATTTCTGACATCGGAGCGGTCGCCTGCCTTGAATACCGGGGTAACTAAAGTAGACTTCCACGCTACCGGGAAAGTCCCCATCGCCAGTGAGGAGTTAAAAATATGCCAGAGGGGCCTAGCAAGAATAAATCTACACTCCTTTAAAAACAAAGGCGGAATCCCGTCGTATCCAGGGCCCTTTGACGTATCAAGTGACTTGAGCTTGGAGTAGATTTGGCCAATAGATATGGAAATCGAATGTATGTTTACATCACTGTTAGAGGACAGACCAGGAAACAGAGCAGGCGCCACTCCAGCCTGAGGACTATAAACAGAGCCAAAGAACTCCGCAAAGAGATTAGCAACTGTCACATGCGACGAGGCAGAAATACAATCGAGATGCACCTTACTAGGAATTCCATGCATAACGCGCTTGGTGTTTACAAATTTCCAAAAGCTTCATACATTATCACACACATCATTCTCAACGCTGTCAATATAAATACGGTGCTCACGCGCCAGGGCGAGTTTACAATTCGAGCGGAGATTAGAAAATATAATATAATCGCAGAAATCGCCAGAACGCTTAAAGATTCTATGAGCCCTTTTCTTCTGCCGGATCAGGGACTTTAAGCCAGGAGAAAACCAACATGGAAACGTGGAACGGACCACATCCCGGACCGGAATATAGGCATCGATTGCATGGTTGATATGGCCGTATAAACGATCAAGGGCAATTCCAGGGTCAGAGTCGCCAGTCTCTTTATCCCAATCCACTCCGTTAAGATATTCCAGCACGCGGAGGTAATCACCACGCTTAAACTCCCTAAATTTAAAGTTTTCGCCTATGAGGTTGCGGCCCATGGTCAGTCCTTTGAACATTACATACAGGGGCGGATGATAGACATCCGGTTCAATAAGGGCTTCAATGACTCGGTCAACAGTAACGTTAGGACAGCTAACAAAAATGAGATCTAGCATAACGTCAAAATCATTAAAGACTGTGTTCACTTGGGTAAGGTTGCAGTACCCAGCACAACCAAGGAGGAGATCGATGGCTGCTGATTCATTAGACGAAACACCCGCTCTTCTAAAGCACGATTGACCCGAGTCACTGAACCATACCGCGTGAGGGAGATTATAATCGCCGTACAGGCAAAACATATCTTCACTATACTTATGAAATAACTCCAAAACCGAGTCTACGTGACTAGCATAGAATGATGTTCGGGATGCAGGCGGTATATAAACGGCCCCCAGCAGTAAGTATTTATTATTGTACAGGTGGACCCTGACAAACAATTGTTCAACCTCGGAACAGCTGACTGTAACAGGGCAAGACGACATAGAACTTTTGACGGCTATGAGAACACCGCCGCCTCTTTTGGAACAGCTAGTTCTTTGGGTTCTATCACACCTATACACTGTAAAATTACGCAGCCCGAGTTCGGTTGAAAATATCTCGGGGGTGAGCCAGGTCTCAACGAAAATGATTACGTCATACGACACAGCTGATGTAAGTATGGAATTTATAAGTGTATCCAACTTCGTGCGCAGACCTCGGACATTTTGAACATATACTAAAGGGTTCTGATTTAGTTTTTTTGGGAGGAGACCTTACGCGGTTTACCCGAAACGATCTTCGGAACACCACGAATATAACGGATAGTCATATGGGTTTCCCCTTGTTCCTGAAGATCCCGGAGCTTTTCCCTGAGCTGCACGATGGTCACTCGCTGTTGCTTGGTCTTGTCGTCCGAAATTTTATACGGGCCTTTGTACCGCTGTTTGCCCTGAAGAATCCTTCTCACGTCGGCAGCAGAGTCGAGGCGGACGCAGAGAGGCCTACACGGTGATTTGCCCGGTTTCCCGAGACGATGAACTTCGAGAGCCTGGATGTTTAGGGGGCAAATCTCACTCACGACCCCACGTGCAGCCTCTACGTCGGCTGATCTTAATAGCTCCGGAGAAGATTCACGAGGCTCCGGGATACCAAAAATGATAATATTTTTGGACCTCATCTCTCTGTCCTTCCATTCTTCAATGACGTCATCCGTCGTGGACGAGGGCAGCTGCTCCAAGAGATGGTAGACTTTTCCTCAAGCGCTTTGACACGATCTGAGAGTGAATTTATATCCAACCTCATATCACTCAATTCAGCTCTAAAACCCGCTAAGATGTCATCTCGTAGTACAGCCATCTTCGCATCGATTATATCGCTCACTATGCTCCTGATCGTATCGGCTGAAGGTAATGTTGAAATCGATTGAAGCGTTGCTGATGGTATAGCAGATAGCGGCTGTACCGGCGATGCGATGGACTGGCTAACGGCGGGTTGAGTCCTCGGAGATCCAGAACGGCAATTAAGGAGACTTCTACCAGACCAGGGATGTCCCGAACGACCAAGACAGGAGGGTCCTGGATGACAGTTCATCCCACAGCCAGGACAGGTGACTGGGTTGGCAACTTGGGCCGCACAACCCTTGCATTTCTTTGGACCAGCAGACATTTCAAACTGAGCAAGATGCACGGTAAACCACAAAAACCCGTAACAATGATGAAGCAAGTAATAGAATGGATATTTCAGACAGTTAACTGTCGAAAGCTTGAAAAATATTCCAAAAGAGGAACTTAATAGAGCACAGAAACACCACACAGAAAGTAACGGTCCAACGAACTAGATAGAGTCACCAGAACAGGCAAGTGCTAGCACAAACAAAACAAACGACCTGTCACCTCAACAGCTGAGAGCGTACTTATAGAAGGTGTTGATCGCCATTACGCATGGATACATTGTAACATAATCTTAGTACACACACACCGTTATTATTAGTATATAGGCCATAATTCCATAGACTTTTGCTGTAAAAATTGCATGCACAAGCGACCGCAATTCATCTCGTCGAAACGTTGAAAACGATTGTGATTGTACGTGATCGTTGTACCGCGTCCGAAATAGTAAATCAATTCCGCGGGAGGTCGCAGATTCCCAAAACTATCAAAGTACTGTACTCGTGGTCCACGTTTCGCGTACGCGACCAAGTGTGTACCGGTGCCTAGATTCTCGTCCAGATTCACGATACCGCATTCGTTGCTTCGTACGCTCGTGGCAAGTGTGTCGCGCATAAACACCCCTCGAAAGAATGGGATGCTGGCGCATTCGCGTTCTAATTGCAGGTTCGTCATAGGTTGTTGCGTTATCGCTGCCACCGTCGCCACGCGCCTACTCGATCGGCGTTTTTTTTTTTTTCTTTGATCGCAGGCGTCGTTGGCTTCGGTGTCTAGGATTCAAGCCCGAGCCTCGCTTGTACGGTGTCAGATGCATCCCTCGCCCTTCCATCGCCCGATTATGACGCAACGTCTCTTCCAGCTGTTTTCGAGAGGCCTTCGAATCGTTGACAGCTTTGGTTATACCAGCCGCTCCACCGGCCAATGCCCCGATAGCCGATAAAGCAGGCAGCACGAACGGAAGAAATTGAAGAAAGCCACCGCGTTTCGCCACTCGTAGATTACGATGTCGTCGCCGCCGTTCAGGATGTTTCCTTCCAGACTTTCTCTGTTTACGTTTCGTCCTTCTCATACCCATGCCGAGTTTAGTCTTAGCCTTCATCGTTGCCCACACTCCAGTCGCGGCTGTTTTTTCACCAAAGGTCGCGTCGTTCACGAATATTCGTTCTCGCGCTCGTTCGGCTAACGCACGATCCGCCCCGTGTCGCCCTTCTAAATCCTTTCGACGAGAGTACGCGATATCGTGGTTTCGGCACACTGCGTCCAGGGGATTCACACCTTCGTCGCCACGAGCCAATCGCTTTAGCAAACGCGTTCCCGGCCCGCAGAACTGATAACCCGGAACATGTAGTTCGAATGGTAAGCGGTTTATGATACCGTTCACGAGACCCGATCCGATACACTTCTTCTTCTTCTGCTTCCCTACTTCACGAGACGTCGTGGTCGTTGATGCGACCATATACCTACGTTAGAATAACCACGATAGCTAGTATAATAATAAACGCGTACGCACGCTTAGCCGATCACAGTGATAGTGACCTGCGCGACGCATGCCACGAACATAAATAGTCATCCTTCGTCACACGCGTGCGCGAGTACCTGAGAAACACCGCAAACATGCGATTCTCGAAACAGTCGGACGTTATTCGCGTGACCGCGAACAGAATGCTCGAGGATGATAGGGATGCGAGTCGATCGAACAGACATGACCCGTTGTTGCCGAACAGCGTGCGAGGCGTGATTTGCGGACCGTCAGGATGTGGAAAAACGAACGTGCTTCTAAGTATGCTAGAGAGTCCGAACGGTTTGCGTTTCGAGAACGTGTACGAGTACTCGAAATCGTTGCATCAGCCAAAGTATCAATATCTCGAGCAGGTATTGTCGCCCGTCGATGGAAGCGAATACTTTCCCTACTCGGACAATGCTGAGATCGCCCCACCGAGAGACGCTCGGCCCGATTCGATCTTCGTGTTCGACGACGTGGCGTGCGACGAACAGAACGCGATACGTGAATACTTCTCCATGGGTCGTCACGCGAACGTGGATTGTTTTTATTTATGTCAGTCATACGCTAGAATACCTAAACATTTGATCAGGGACAACGCAAATTTTCTCATGCTATTCAAACAAGACGGCACGAACTTGCGTCGCGTGTACAACGATCACGTGAACACGGACATGACGTTCGAGTCGTTCAACGATTTGTGCGCGAGATGCTGGCGTGGACGATACGATTTCGTGGTGATCGATAAGGATAGTTCCATGTACGAAGGTCGATATCGAAGAGGATTTAACGAGTTCGTCGTAGCTCGCTGACATCAGTAAACCGCGAGTCATTCATCGAGCAACACGAAATGTCCAACGAACCGACGGCGACGACTACGATAACCTCGAGCAATGTCGACGCGAAGCATACGCGAAAACATCACCGACGTCATCGACAGAAAGAATCGAAACATAAAAAAGGAACGAAACACCATAAAGGGACGAAACGTCGAGGTGTGAACGCAAAGGTGGAAATCGCCAAAGTCAGTGACGTTATACGTAAAAAGTGCTTGGCCTTGAAAATTGGAAAAATGGCTACGGAAGCGGCTGTGGAGGCGAGCACGCGTCCTATCGTCGAACCGCTGAAACGATTGATCGAGAACTCGTCCACGTTGAATACGCACTCAACGCCTATATCGCGACCAGTGAAGAGAAAACATGAATACGATCAACAACAATCATGGAAGAGACTTCGACCCATTACTCCGTCAACAATCAAAGAACGTCCGAAAAATCTGCCAGATTCTAGCGACGACGACGACGACGACGACGGTGAAAAAATTCAGGATGATGAGTCGTCATCAAAGGTTCACGATTTGGATACGCTGCGCAGCCCCTTCGATGATATCGAAGTGTATGTACGGAACGCCAAGGGACCCTTGTCGCGAGAATATCTACGACTGTTATTCACCGATACGAAGAAACGAATAGACAACGTGTACGGTGTATACTTGGGGTCTGACAAAGACCTAATGATCGGTGATTCCGTGCTCACCAGTGATACGGACGGCGAAGACGTTCGCGTTAATGGAATGCGATACGCGGGAACTCGGGGTTTGGACGAACTGCTATTCATGCGAATACCTAACGTTCGCACGTACACGGACGCGGATATTCACTCGTACCGGCGCATCTTGTTATCGACGAATGCGCATAAGCGAAGCCATTCGCCGAGTAAGCGCACGCTGGGTAACAAGGGGTACAAGTATAAGAAAATCATATCCACGATAATCGGTAGTGTGCGAACATCGGGTATCGGACGCGTTAGGGGCAGGGGTAGCGGCGCGGACGGCGCGGACACGCGACAAGGTCGAGGATTGCCCATCGACGAATCGATGACGGTTACCGAAAACGCGATCGATTACGTGTACTGGGACGATCCGAACGAATTAGTCGATAGACTGAGATTGCTCATGGCATCGCACGCGGCAGGTCACACGGGTCACGATAACGAAATCGCATCCATCGTGGAGGAACTTCGCGAGAATGGACATATCTTAAATTGAACGATCCGGTGATCGCCGCGTTAGTAGTGTTCGCACGCGCGCATCGTTATGTCGGTGAATAAGTTTGGCACCGCGTTACGCAACAACAACAATAACAACAACAACAGCGACGAAGCGAGAATGATAATGACGAGATTATTGTCCTCGGTGGACGAACGCTTTACCAAAAAAATCGAAACGGCTATCGCGAGCGCGCGACTGGACGCCGAGTATCAACGATCTCAACTCGAGACGCGAGTACAACGAACGATGACGGATATCGTTACCGCGCAATTGTCTCGGCTAGATGATTTAAATAACGCGATGGAACGACATTTGGATCACTTGAATGATAGACTCGAAGAGTTCACGACGTCGGCAACGACGCCGACTGCGATAACAACCACAGATCTGTACAAACGAAAGGAGCCGCGAAAAGCGAATGAGGGTCTCTACGATGACGACGATGATCACTGACGGTGACAATAGCGGCTACGAATCCGAAACGCCTAATAACGAACGATCGCGAATACCGTGCATCGATTGCGTTTTGCGAGCACTAGAGGAACTCATACTAATTCTAATGTCCTTGGAACGACGCAACCATCCCCCGCCCACCCACGAAGCATGAGCAAGGAGCGAGTACAATTAGTGAATGAATTACACGCTCCCGCGAGACGAAATTTCCCGCGGCGACGCGTCGTGATTCGCGGCTATGATGATTTATGGCAGGCCGATTTGGTGGAGATGCGTCCGTACGCGAAGCAAAATCAAGGTTATCACTACATACAAACGATCATCGATACGTTCAGCAAGTATGCATGGGCCGTACCCGTGAAAACAAAAAGCGGACGCGACGTAACCGCGGCGTTCACGATCGTATTGAGGCAGAGCGATAGATGTCCGCGAAATTTACAAACCAATATGGGTAAGGAATTTTACAACACGGAGTTTCAACGATGTGTGAAGACCCGCGGAATCAACCACTACTCCACGTACAGCGTGATGAAAGCGTCGATCGTTGAACGTTTCAATCGCACACTGAAAAACCTCATGTGGAAACAATTCTCCTTGAATGCGTCCTATCGTTGGGTCGACCTGTTACCTGCGCTCGTACACACCTACAATCATCGCAAGCACCGAACGATCAACGCCCGACCCGTTGACGTGACCCCCACGACGCGTTTGTCGTTCGCCGCGTATGAACCCCCTCCGCATCGAAAGGTGTTCGACGACGCGCGAAATTCAAAGTCGGTGACAAGGTACGCGTGAGTAAGTTGAAGACCCTCTTCGAGAAGGGATACACTCCGAACTGGTCGACCGAAGTGTTCGAAATCGTAACCGTACAACGAACATGCCCGGCGACATACATTCTGCGCGATTCCGTGGGAGAGCCGATCTCGGGTGGATTCTACGAGTACGAACTACATTCGGTCGCGAATCCGGACGTCTATCTGGTCGAGAAGATTATTCGTCGCAAGGGAAACCAGATATACGTTAAGTGGCTCGGATTCGATTCGTCGCGGAACTCGTGGATAAGCAGCAAGGATATTCTATGATTCCCGATTATAAACGCATTATATGTTACTGAAATAAATAAAAATAAATACATATAAATATATACATTGTCCGTTTATTCAAGTATTCATATTCTCCTTCTTCATCTCGTATATGTGTACAATTAATCATAATAAAGTAAGGAAAAATATATACATATATACATATAATTTTGGCTATTCTACGCTATACAATTTTGACTATTCTACGCTATATATAATTTTGACTATTTTATGCTATATACAATTTTGACTATTCTACGCTATACATATATTAGATATTCGTAAATAACATGACTAAAAGAAAGAATGAAACGTATATAGATACAAACATACAAACATACAAACATACAAACATACAAACATGCAAACATACTATACAATGGGGTTCTCGATGGACTCGTCAGGCTCAAGTTCGAGGCGCTCGTGGGTCTCGAGCTCGGGGATTCGATAATGCCCCCACGGAAGGGTGCTGACCCGATCGGTTAAAATATATCGCTTGTCGTCGAACGGACTGAGGGCGTTCTTTTCCCCAGTCACGGAATACGCCTCGTGCTGGCTGGAGCGAATATTGTTCTGTCGAATCGATTTTTCGGTGCGATCGCGGAGACAACGAATGTAATCGTCGAATTGTATATCGTTCGCGACCACGTGTCTCCGCACGCCCTTCACCTTCTTAGTCTCACTCGTAGACTCCACTACAGCGTTAAACGTTCTAGTCGCGTACATCTTAAACTGTAGTCCAACGAAATCAGTCATCAAGGCGCCGTTGTTCTCATCTTTCATGAGTCCCGGAACCTTTTTGTTTACGCGGGGCATATCGTACGGATTGTTCACCACGTAATCACTGGTATCGAATCGGTCGATGTCACGCTTCATCCTTTCATACACATCCTCGCATACCACACTATACATTAAACTGTCGGTGTCGGTGTATAGGACCTTACACCGATCACCGAATTTCGCACGCATATATGCGTAGTGAAATTCATACAGACATTCCTTCGATACGTCGAGCACACTCATTCCCACGTATATCGGTTTGTCGAACTTCACTTTCAGTTTACGCATTTCGATTGCCACCAACTGCTCCGAGAAGATCGTGCGGCTGTGAAAGTTCGGTTTCGCGATCAGCGCTTCCGCGCCGTAACGACCGTCCCACCGCGTCACCAGTCGCACGTCTACGCGATTCCGCACATTTTCCATTGTCTTCCCGTACACCGCGTTGTTCATTAATTTAAATAGAGTCTTTTGAAATTCACTCGTGGCTCGCGTCCTCAAACCGGTGTTCAATTGGATATAGTCGCGCAACCAATGCAACTGATCAAATCGTAACACTCGATGAATTCGCGTCACGCGTAAACCGTGTCGGACGCACTGTTTCAGGTAGCGATAATGGATGACGTATCGCCCCTTATCGTCGAGCGTGGCAAGCAGCTTGGTCTGTTTTCCTTCTGGCGCGTGCTCGCGCACCGGGCAGAATGGAAGGTCGGCGTGGGCGTCGTGGATCTCCTTGGGATATTCGATGTCTACCTCCAGCAGGTATCCCTCAGATTCCTCGGAGTCCTCGCCGTCGGGTAGGGATGATACGTCGAGCGCGGCCACTGTCGCATCGTCCAGCCATCGAAACCCTCCTTTCGGCATAGTCTGCGACATCGACCAGCCGTACAAGTTGTTGACGTCGAAGTACATTAGATACGTCGACGGCTTCGACTCGTCGTATATCCCCGCAGGCAGGTGCTTGTTGTTGGCTCGCGCGTACCTGTGCGAGCACTGGCTCAGACCGCCGCGTATGCCACGCTCCACGAACAGTAACATGTCCACGTCCGTCAGAAGCTCTAATCGTACGCTGGTGTACTTGAGCATCGCGTCCCACGTGAAACTCGGTAGCGTGAAATAATGCGCGGGATCCAGATCGTAACTCGCGATACAGTCGGTGCGGAAAATTTCGAATACGTCGGCGAGTAACAGCACATCTGTTTTCAAATACAAATCACTGTACTCGCCCAATGTCTGTACGCGAAAAGAGTTCCACACGTTCACGGCGTGCGCGTAATCAGACTCCGACGCGGCGCGATCGTTCAGCTGGTTATAAAACGCTTCGCGGGACGGTAAACGCGTATCGTTCAGTTTGGAGTACGACGATACATAGTCGTACGGGAAGACGCCCTTCCTGGTCAGGAGATCGAACTGATCGTCCGACAGGGATTGAAACTCGCGTCGTAGAATCGCGAGTCGTTCTTTGCCGAGGTCCGAAGCGAGTTTCTCCAGACTAGCGGCCAAGAACTTCAACGAATCTATGAAACGAAACTTCAATCCCCTCTTCCAATCATTGTTCTCGGCGTCGATTCCCTTGACGTGTTTGGTGAACGATATGTACCGCTCCTTCGTCACTGGCAGCAGGTCGATCTGCCCCTCGAACGCGGACGCCAACTCCTTAATCACGAAATGCGCGTCGTAGCCTGATAGATTGTGAAATACTACCGGTATCGTGTACGATCGTTGGAACTGTAAGTTACACGACACATGGGCCGCGCCTCGGTACTCGCCCGTCGAGTGGCAATCGTCGCGCACTTTTTTGTCCCCATCGACGAAAGGTTGTCCGCACACGTGACACACGATCGCTTCGTTAAAACTTCGCCACTGTTGTCTCGTCAACGAGTTCATTGGTTTTGCGTTCCGCAACCACGAATACGCAATGTCCGCAAAGTCTCGAAGTTCTTGCACGAACCATTTCACGCACTCGGTTTCGTAACGATAAGCGCGATAACGGTACAGAGACGCGTCGGTGGAACAATGGATGTAGTATCCCACGCTGTACGCTCTGTGCTGCTGGTACGCGTACGTCTGACTCCGTTCCGCAGGCTCGACGTCCTCCAGCATGCATTCGAAGTCCGCGTAGACGAAGAATGGCGCTCGTTCCTTGTTTTTGAAATTCTTGAACTGCAACCATTTATCCTTCGCGGACGGCAATTCGACGGCACACTCGTTCAGACGCTGGCAATCCACGGTGTGCTTGGTTAATTGGTCGGACGAGTGAAAGAAGCTTAGACATCTGCAATGATAACAACATCAATAATAAAACATAATAATCAATAATACATCGATCGAAATATACCATATTTTACTCACCTTTTGCAAACGAATACTTGATGTCCATGATTGCCGAGATGTTTCGATATCAGTCTCGACATGCTGCGAATGCACGCGAAATGATACCGTTTGGGCTCCTTGAGATCCTGCACCAGTAGCAGGTTCGCGTGTCTCTCTCGCTTGTCCTCAGTTACACGCAGAGGCATGCAGTTTTCGTCGGTCCAGGTGTACACGTTCACCGACACGTCGTTCAACCTCTCGAACTTGGCCAGCTGATCCAACGTCACGGGAAGCGTCACATCGTCCGTGCGAAGCACCGTCGAGTAGTGTGGGTACGACGCGTACCTCTCCCCATGCTTAGCAGCAGGGTACAAACTTGCAACGACGGACCACAAGAAGCACGCACTGTCCCCGCTCTGCACATTGATCACTGCCCTTTTAAGAACGACCTCGCGCGGAAGTGGTACGTCGCAGCCGGCGCGAAGAGGGTTATGCTTGTTAATGTTTATTATGAGGTTTAGTACAGCCCTCAGAGCCCATCCACTGTCGCGATCTTGGAACTCCTCGATCGCCACTAACGTGGAAGCGACCACGTGCTTCGAATACCACTCACGCACGTTCGAAGTCATTAATAGTACACGATTTCGCGTACCGAAACTTTTCATGTCGACATTCTCGTGTAACATAAACTCCGCGCTCAGGACCGTATTGACGGATACACCAGAATGTTCCCTGATAGCGTCTGTCACTCGCGAGAGCACCACTCGTCGGGCACCCTCCAAAAATTGACGCAGATCGATGTAACCCACGTTAATGACAGCATCAGTCGAAATACGATTCCGAAACGCGGTTTCGACATCCTCCCATACGACCTTAGGTACCGTCGATCGACCCGACACCCCGAGCCCTACTCGCGAAAACCGTGCCCGCACGATCGTACGTAATGTCTTCGTACGCGCGATTAACGACACCAGGCGTTGTTTCGCGGCCACTGACACTCCGCCGCTGCTCTGGTATTCGATGATGAGCTGCAGGCTCGTGTCGCACTGATCCACCCAGTCTTGGAATTCCGCAACAGAGCGTAAAAGCGTGGACATCTGGGATAAAATCCTGTACGTGCCCATGAACACCTCCATGTTCACTTATTCTCAACTACTTTTGTCTACCAGACACGCACGAATAGTGCCGAATGGGTGATACGGCTCTTCCAAGTGACGTGGTCCAACGGTAAAATGATACGCTTCGATTGTTGTCGCACAATCGGTGTCGGGTGCTCATCCAAAAATCTTGCTAATTCATGACACAAAAACGAGTCCACGGTAATAGTCAATGTTCGAGGACACAACACTTTGTACACTTCGATCGTACCGTTCTCAATGTCCTGCAGAAGCGTTAACGGTGTACACACGACCGCGGTAAAGTACATCGTATGCTTAGGATACACGTCCTTATCACCAACGATGCAATATAATGTGCACTTGCTCGCAGTACTATATCGCGCGATATGGCGTAGCAATTGACGATGTTCACGCGTCAATTGCATAAATCCGTGTCGAAAGATGCTAATCCACGACGTCTCGGATAATGACGGTGGGCTTAACGAGTCGCGGATCTTATGTCTCTCGATCGTCAGTGATTTTTCATCCAACTGCAGCGATGTCGATAAAGGGCTCGCCCCACCATTGATATCGTCATCGGAAGACGATGACGCGAGCGGAGGTACTTACATTGGTATAGTATAAATCAGATGCCCATGGGCCTATATCGAACTCTTTTCACCCTTACACGGTCGCTGTCCCGCTTCCACTTACCTACTATAAACATACAGCATGGCGTGGTACAATGTCGTGTTTATTCCATGGGCTATCGCGACGATTGATTTACAATAATTATCGCTCTATGTTTACATCATTGCACGTGCGCTGTACCGGTCCCACGATTCAAATATAAACACACGGCATGAAGCGCGTGCACGTAGGTGTCATAACGCGTTCAATCCTGTCGCGCGCCATGATTCCTTATCTTTTCTCAGAAAAATCTTTTCTCCTGGTCCACCCTCTTTCTCAGAAATCATAATCGAAGACGCGATTTGAATTTCCACGAATCGGTTGCGGTCGCGCCTGCGCACCAATCCCCGCACGCGTACGGAGATTGCGCGGCGGCGACGCGTGCGCAAAGTACCTTAAACATCCAACAGGTGGCGCCAATACGAAATGTATGAAAAATCTGGAAAATTTACCAAGGCGGGCCCAAATACCGACGCGGACCCAAAGTACCTTAAACATCCAATAGGTGGCACCAATACGAAATGCGCGCAACGCCATTTTGAAATTTTGAAAATCCTCCCTCTCCCCTGTGACGTCAGCCTCCTCGTCCACGAACTCGACCTGCGCGCGCGACGCCATTTTGAAAATTTTGAAATCCCCCTTCCCCTGTGACGTCATGCCCCTCACCCACGAACTCGGTCGACGCCATTTTGGAATCCCCCTCCCCTGTGACGTCATCCCCCTCGCCTACGAACTCGGTACCCCCTCCCCGCCTCACCCCCTCGCCCTAGGGGCCAGAATCGGCATAGCCTACGTACTAGTTTAGAACTGAATTTTGTGCCAAATGATAGCTTATGATGAGACATCAATCACAAAAAAATTTCAAGTTGAGGTAACAATTAGTTTGTGAGATATGGGAGGTGAAAGAAGTAAAAATTCATTAACGCGTCAGCCCATACGCTTCGATGTATGGACTTTTATGTCATTCCGATAATTTAGATAATTACTTCCAGGGGTTTTGCTGACTGCTAACAACGAATTTAACCTTAGTGAGTCAGCGGTTGACAACGCTACCTGCGCGTCCGAAGTCACCATGTATATCTACCACCCATTATCGACATCTGGTAGACAAATGTTTCCCAACGAACACTTCAAGAACAAGCTATTGCCTAGTCGTAAAGAAATGAAGAAATTTCGCTTCAAAAATACTAAATTGCCAGCTGTAAAAGATAACTGAATTCGGACGCGCAGGTAGCGTTGTCAACCGCTGACTCACGGAACAATACGGTCATAAACCGGGACCCTGTCGAAACACTCTGGCCGATCAGCTTGATTAATTTTTGAGAACCAGATGTGGTATACAAGTCAGCCCCTTCAGTTTTTATCTAAATGGTGCCAGGTATAGCAGTTAAAAAGTATTATCCAACATCAATAAGCCTTGCGGAGAGAGAGAGAGAGAGACACAAGAAGAAAAAAATAGTAGCTCGCTGACTGCGCGTGGTCCCGCCTGCGCCGTCTTCCCTGCAAATTCGAGACGGATCCCTTATCTCTCGAGTAAAAACTCGCGCTTCAATTCCAAAACAGAAGCACGCGTTGACCTATTCCGTGCGAAAGATGGTGGGCCTTGGAGAGGAGATATTGCTGTGAAGAGGGCCTCTTCAAGAGAGTGGTCGTTTGGGAGGGATGCAGGGCAGATTGGTCCTAATATAATATGCTCCCCATGATTAACGGTACGCTTCTCGATACCGCTGATGTACGTAGCATTTGTGACGGTAATAATTGTTCAGCCTTTGAGGCTGCAACTGCTGGCGTAGACCATTGGTAGGTATCTGTTTCAAGAGGCAGTGACTACTGCGAGCCACCCGTGGCGCAAACAAGACCACGCCCGGTGCTTTCTATTCGAGCAGTTTTCTTCCAGTGGAAATCAGTAAATTAGCAAGCGCAATATCTCAAAAATCGGTTAAAATAAGGTGTATACATTATACAGGGTGTCCGCGGGAAAGCTAAACAGCCGGCTTCCTCCTAAACTATTGAAGATAAAAATATAAAAAAAATAGGGAATTGCATGGTTCGAGGGGGCCAATTAATTAGCGCGAACGAATTTTTTTATCGATTATTATTTTAAAAGATACGATGGTCAAGTTCGGTTTTTCAAATGGAACTATTTTTTTTGAACACCTGAGTTGATAGTGCGTTCCAAGACAAATTCAATAAGCTTTAATGTATACACTTTATTTTCACTGGTTTTTAAGATATTGCGCTTGCAAATTTACTGATTTTCACTGGAAGAAAACTGTCTGGTATAGCACGGACCGGGGACGGTTTTACTGGCTCCACTTGTGGCACTGCCTTTTGAAATAGATACCTACCTGCCAAAGGTCTACGCCAGGCCCAAAGGCTGGACAATTTTTTTCCGTCAGAAATACTACTTAGGTAGGTACATCTGCGGTATCGAGAAGCGCACCGTTACTTTTATTTCGCACTTGCTTCTACGCTCGGATGGCCGGTTCTTTTGGGAGGGATGCAAGTTCGATTGGTTAGGTTAGGAGGAGTGAAAGTTGCTAGACTAAATTTCAATCATAGGGAGCAGATTGTATCAGAACCATTCGGATTTGCATTCCTCACAAACGGCTGCTCTCTTGAAGCATTGCTCTTCACAGCAATGCCCACCTTCTCTCGCACGGAATACGTTAACGCTTGCTTTTGTTCTGATATTGAAGCTCGTGTTTATACTCGAGAGGACCACGCGTCGACAGCGGGATACCCCTTTTCTTCCTGTGTCTCTCCACGAGCCGTGTTGACGGTGGATTGTAGGAGCGTAGATATCTGGATGCCAGTTATTGAATTCAGGAGACGATAGAAACATTTTATTACAAAACACACATGTACTATAATTAAAGTAAATCGTATTCCTCTCGGGCAGGAGTACTGATAATGGTCGAACTTGCGCCCCACTTCGCGCAGACCAATTACACGGAGGGTAGTCGGGTCACACACTGCCCAAATGATACAGGGTAATTCTGGAGCAACGCCCGTCAAGGAGATGCGCTGGTACCCCGTGGCGAGGACAGACCTTCGCATTGCCTCACCCGATTTTTATGGTTTTTTTCCGGAAAAAGGTACGAATCCTAGGCCGAACGTAGCGAATTGAAGTCGACCCTCCGCAGTCGAGGGTGAATTATCCATTACAGCGTATTAAGAAACCCTTTTCTTCGTCGTATCGAAAGGGAAGTGGTGCCAATGGATTCCTTATGTTTTTCTGACGAAAATCATACCAAATCTTACTGGATCCACCGCCGACGCGCGGAAAATCCGCTCATAAACCGCGACTCTGGCAAGACACCCGATCAGTCCGGTTAGTTTTTGGTAACCAGATGTGGCATCCTCCACCTCTATTTCATCAGGGTAATTCTGGAGGTACGCCCGTCACCCCGTGACAAGGACAACACCCCGCAGTGCCCATCGAATTTGATGGCTTTCGACCCTCGAAGGGTTTGGAATACCATTAAGAAGTGAGAAATATTCAGGATTTCAAATGTTTGCTTCTTTTCTTCATCGTATCGAAGGGGAAGTGGCGCCAATGGATTCCTGGCGTTCCGTCGATTAAAATCATACCAAATTTCATGTAAATCGGACTATTTTTAACCAAGTCAAGTCAGCTTGAAATGATATAAATCGATATTCCATGGAATTTCCTTCATTATGGTCCGAATAACGTCGTTCTTAGTGTCAGCTTCATGGACGAAACATAAGGAAACGGTAGGTGTCGTTTTTGCAAAGATCTGATGAGAAATGCGCAAGTCGAAGGTTTCTCACTTCTTATTAAGCACTCGAACCCCTTCGCGGGTGGAAAGCCATAAAATTCGGTCAGGCACTGCGAGGGGTTGTCCTCGCCACGGGGTACCAGGCCGCCGCATCTCCTTGACGGGCGCTGCTCCTTAATTACCCTGTATCTGGTTAGGAAATAAAATAATTCTTTATTCTTTATCGTATGGATATGAAAGTGTCGCAGATGGATTCCTTGGGGATTTCCGATGAAAATCATGCCAAGTGTCGTGGAAATCGGACAACTCTTACATAAGGAATACAAATTGCTTGTGTCAAAGTAGTCCGATTTGCATGACATTTGGTACGATTTTCATCAGAAAAACATAAGGAATCCATTGGCACCACTTCCCTTTCGATACGACGAAGAAAAGGGTTTCTTAATACGCTGTAATGGATAATTCACCCTCGACTGCGGAGGGTCGACTTCAATTCGCTACGTTCGACCCAGGATTCGTACCTTTTTCCGGAAATAAGCCAAAAAAATCGGGTGAGGCACAGCGACGGTCTGTCCTCGCCACGGGGTGCCAGCGCATCTCCTTGACGGGCGTTGCTCCAGAATTACCCTGTATCATTTGGGCAGTGTGTGACCCGACTACCCTCCGTGTAATTGGTCTGCGCGAAGTGGGGCGCAAGTTCGATCATTATCAGTACTCCTGCCCGAGAGGAATACGATTTACTTTAATTATAGTACATGTGTGTTTTGTAATAAAATGTTTCTATCGTCTCCTGAATTCAATAACTGGCATCCAGATATCTACGCTCCTACAATCCACCGTCAACACGGCTCGTGGAGAGACACAGGAAGAAAAGGGGTAGCCCGCTGTCGACGCGTGGTCCTCTCGAGTATAAACACGAGCTTCAGTATCAGAACAGAAGCAAGCGTTATCGTATTCCGTGCGAGAGAAGGTGGGCATTGCTGTGAAGAGGGCCTCTTCAAGAGAGCAGCCGTTTGTGAGGAATGCAAATCCGTATGGTTCTGATACAATCTGCTCCCTATGATTGAAATTTAGTCTAGCAACTTTCACTCCTCCTAACCTAACCAATCGAACTTGCATCCCTCCCAAAAGAACCGGCCATCCGAGCGTAGAAGCAAGTGCGAAATAAATATACCGCAGGTGTACCTACCTAAGTAGCATTTCTGACGGAAAAAAATTGTACAGCCTTTGGGCCTGGCGTAGACCTTTGGCAGGTAGGTATCTATTTCAAAAGGCAGTGCCACCCGTGGATCCAGTAAGACCGTCCCCGGTCCGTGCTATACCAGACAGTTTTCTTCCAGTGAAAATCAGTAAATTTGCAAGCGCAATATCTTAAAAACCAGTGAATATAAAGTGTATATATTAAAGCTTATTGAATTTGTCTTGGAACGCACTATCAACTCAGGTGTTCAAAAAAAATAGGTCCATTTGAAAAACCGAACTTGACCATCGTATCTTTTAAAATAATAATCGATAAAAAAATTCGTTCGCGCTAATTAATTGGCCCCCTCGAACCATGCAATTCCCTATTTTTTTTATATTTTTATCTCCTATAGTTTAGGAGAAAACCGGCTGTCTCGTCTTAGATGGGACACCCTGTATAAACGTGTGTGGAAGGATTTTTCAAAATTTTTAAAAATGTGAATCTTACGGCTCTTTGAAATAAATAGTGTTGACCTTTTTTCAATAAATTAAAAGACACATTTAAAAGACTATGGACACTTTGAAAAAAATTGGCTAAATGAAAATTAATTGTTAAGATTGTATGTTCCTTTATTAATGTGTGCATGATATTATTTATTGCTGAATGATAATATTTTCTAACGTATATATCGCAGAAACTATTTATAGAGCAGGTCCAACCATGTTTTGCTCATGCCTTCGAAGAGCAACCGCCGGTGGTTGCGAGCGATTGGGGAAAAAGTGTAAAGAAATGATGCCATAGTCTTTAAATAATTTTTTTTGTTTTAGTTTAGCATTTTTTTTTTAGTTTTTAGTTCAGTCTAAGTGAGTCTCCGACTTATATTTTTATTTTTTGTTAAAGAAGTCATGCTTTCCTTTCAATATTATATACCACAAAGAAACGGTTTAATAAATATTTGTTGATTTGAAGTGTGTTTCTACCCTATGCAATGCACTTTTTGGACAAACATTTGTGGTATAACTCAAAAGAAAATAACAGTATCAACGAACGAACTTCGTGAACGTAAAGCATAATAGTTATAGTTTATACAAAATAACACCAAATATCTCTAGATTGTTAGTACTAAATTTTACATAGATTTATACGACAAACGGCACTTTTAGCCCCGCCCTACCCTACTAGCAACGGCTATATCTGCTATTCTCATACAGTATTCTCGCAAATGGTAAGTATTTGTAAAAAAATGAAAGAGGGAAACTTTTACTGATTTTTATACCCAACATAATACGGTATGTCAATTTTTCGTGTTCACAAGATTTTCCTTGAAACGAGGGCGACCTTTAGGTTTTTCATTGGAATGCTATAATATTTGATTACCCAATATGAAAGCGACTGTCAAGAGCTGTTAAGATCCATATGTTTTCAAATTTTGAAAAATCCTTAAACATATCCAAGTTCCAACAAAATCCGAAATGTTGCTGCAAAGAGTGTCCGAGTTCGCGTGGAATGGCCCGAGAGTGTAACAAAGGAAATTGTATATTTAAAATAGTAATGCTTACCTCCATAGTACTGCGACTGCCCACCGACGTATTGTTTTTTCCAAGAAATTCGAGTGCCTGGAACGCGAACCACTCCTTCATCTTTGACGCCCCGGCTCCACTCCTGCTCTGCTCTTTTCTTTCATTGAGGGCCCTCCTGAATTGGGTCCTTATATTTTTGATTTTTTTCCCCATGGCCTCAGAATTCATTCCAAAATGCGCAGCTATTACTGCCAACGCGTCCTCTTTGACAGTTCTGCTTTTGTATCCCTCGCATGAAGCATCCCATAATGCAGGGATGCCATGCAGCATCTCCGCGAGCTCTAATGTGTCCTTAGCAGACCACATTTTAACTGTTAACAAGTAATACACATGAATATATTAATTTAAATAATCACAATTTACATTGTAGTATTGTGTACAAATAAGACAACACCAATTACGATAGTAGTAATATTGTAAACTTACATTTCTGTATATCGAGCGCCACACGAATTGCTTTAACGTCTCTGCTGTCTTGCATGCTGTCTCTGCTGTCTTGAAAATGCACACTGGAGACACTGACTGTATGCACAAAACTGACATTCTGCTCCACCGACATAGGAGGTTATATAGGTACTCAGGTATGTCTTTTCAAGGAGGGGGTGACTTTTCCACCTCAGTTTCGCGTCGGCGTAATTAACCGAAGAAATTTTGAACACCTTCGTCGATCCAAAAAAAATGACCGCGTTGCCAGGGGCCGCGGTTTATGGCACCACTATGTCACGATGTCGGTAGTGGTCAAAAGATACACGGTGGTTTGAAGTGGCTAGGTATATGTACCACCGACAACAAAGCCATGAACAGATTAACGCAGGGCAGGGTATTGTCCACAGCGGAAAACTGCGACATTATTTTAAATAGGCCCTGCCTGCGTCGACTTCCCTTCGAATTGGAAACGCTCGAATATAAAAAGAAAAGGACGCGCGACATATCGGGTGCACGCGAAGATGGACCACACAAAGGTCATTATGGGTGCGTTCCACTTATTACGCCCAAATCGCCCGCAACGCCCGTGATTTCCATTACATATTGCAACCGTGCGGGTGCTTTGGACGTAGATGGAACGCACCCTATACCAGAACCATTCGGACCTGCATTCCATTCAGATGCGAGGTTTCCACCTCTTTATAGTGATATCTCCTCCGCGAGGTCTGGTGACGGCATCTCCGCCCGCAGCACCGCGTCGTATGCCAGGTTCCATAGCAGGGGCCCTAAGATGGACCCCTGTGGCACGCCGCGGTGCACGTGAGCCACCCCGTCCCCGTCTCGGCCGACGTACGAGACCACCCGGTCGCGAAGGTAATCCCGGATCAGGCGGCGATGGTAGAGCGGGACGCTGTGAAACGCCAGCGCCCGCTCGATCGCCGCCCAGGAGACGGTGTTGAACGCGTTGGCGATGTCGAGAGACACCGCCACGCTGACACCGCCCCCCTCGGCCGCCCGGCGCGACAGCGATCTTACCAGCAGAATGGCGTCTACCGTCGATCGCTGCCGCCTAAAGCCGAATTGGCGGTCGGACAGATCCGGGAACTCCGCGGCTCCGAGGTGGTCCAAGAGGCGGGCAGCCATAACGCGCTCTAGGAGCTTGCCTGCCTCGTCTAGGAGACAGATCGGCCGATAGGCCGAGGGTGACTCTGCGGGCTTTCCGGGCTTCCGCAGCAACACCAGCCTCGCTTCTTTCCACGCGTGGGGAAACCTCCCGGTCCTCAGGGCCGCGTCGAACACGCGCCTGAGGCCGCTCCCAAGGGCGCTCACAGCGCAGGCCCAGACTCGCCCGGGCACCCCGTCCGGTCCGGGTGCAGCGTTCTTCGAACGCATTCGTTGCACCGTGGACGCGAGCTCCTCGTCCGTGACCCTCGGGGCATCCGCTATGTCGGTGCCCCATGACAACCCCGGGTCTCCTGACTCGTCGACGCCACCCTCCCCAGGAACCGAGGGAGGGGGAAACAGCGTCGACAGAACCTCCAGGAGAAACCGGGGTTCGAGGCCCTCTGTGACAGGGGGCGCCCAAGGTCCGAGTTTTATGGACACGGTCCTTTACGGGCGCCCCCAAGGGTCCTCGTTGAGGGTCGCGAGTAACTCTTCGTGCGAACGGGTCTTGGCCCGGGCTACGGCTCCACGGAGCTCCCTGCACGCCGCAGAATACGCGGTGCGCAGCTCCTGGAGCATGTCCCCCGTCACCCGCCGCGGATCTCGGTGGCCAGCGTTGGTGTACCGGCGTCGCGCGATGACACTCGCGGCGCGAAGATCGGCGATCTCCGCGCACCACCAGTACACCGACCTCCGACCCCCGGCCGGCGGCCCGGCTCGCGGCATTGTGGCGTCGCAGATTTTCTGCAACGCTCGCCGGAGCCATAGGGCGCCGTTAGAGGGGTCGTCGAGGACGTCGCCCGGCAAAGAGGGCCAGGCGACGACGGAGGACGCCATCTGGGCCGCGCCAGCGTCGAGCTTCTTGAGCGCCCAGCGCGGCGGCTGTCTACCGGCTCGAGGGCGAGGCGTAGCGGCGGCGGAGGTAGCCAACATGACGTACATGTGGTCGGAGCCTGTCTCCGACTCCTCCGCCACCCAGCAGTCAGACGTCATCGCTGCGGCCGCGGGGTTTACCCAGACGAGGTCGATGACCGACTCGCCCCGCGACCCGCGGTACGTCGTGACCGCGTAGGTGTTCTTCAGGACGAACCCCCTTGCCTCAGTCCACTCGAGCAGCACCTCGCCCCGGGAGTCCGTCCTGGGGGAGCCCTACTCGTGAGCGTGGGCGTTGAAGTCCCCCAGGAGGACCACAGGCCGAGCTAATTGGGGGGCTAGAAACGCCCCCACCTCGCTCAGCCGGTCCTCGAACTCCGGGACGTTGAATCTCGGTGCCAGGTAGCAGCCAACCACTAGGAGGTTTCCCCACTCCACCGCCATCCAGCCCCGCCCGTGCTGGGCGACCGAGCACGGCGGGGCTCCCCGTCCCATCTCCCACGTCATCGCCACTTGCCGATCCGGATTGGTGGACCGAAAGCACCGGTCCACCAGCGGATACGGCTCGGCGATGACGGCCAGCCCAACGCCCATCTCCACGCGAGCCTGCTCAAGCATGTCGTGCGCTCGCATGGAGTGGCACGCGTTCGCGAGGAGTATCGGGGGGCCGCTAGACATTAAGAGGTCTTAGCGTCGGCCTCCCCCGACACCCCCGCTGGCCGGCCCGCGTCCCCGGCGGAAACCGGGGGCGCGGGACGCTCCGCCTCATCGTCCGGGAGATGGGACCCACCCCCGAACGAGGCCGCGATCGAGCGCGCCAGCTCCAGCGCCTCGTCCGCGTCCGCCTCCTCCGACTCTCCACCCGCTGGTGGAGGGACCTCCCCGGCCTTTAAAAAGGCCTCCCTCCCAGCCAGCGGTGGCTTCTTGAGGGGGAGGAGCTCTGGACTGCTCCCCCTTGTCCCTCTTCTTCTTCCTCCCCCCTAGCACGGGGGACCCCCCGGGCGCCGAGGAAGGGGTGCCGCTAGCCGGAGCGTCCGGCTCCTCGCGGTCCTTCCTCTTACCGGCGCCAGCCCCGGCCATGGATGTGGAGGCCAGGGGACCCGTCTCCAACGTCTCCGGCGAGGACACCGGTGGCGTGGACATGGGAGTCGCGGAGGCATCACCCGCAGGCGGGGAGGAGCGGACCCCAGATGCCGCGGAGGCCGTCGACCCCTTACCCTTCCGGGCCCCGGTGCGGGGTACAGGAGGGGGCCGACAGGCCGGCCCTCCCATTCTGTGCCCGCTAGGGAGGTCTGCTGCCGCGCAGAGCGGGCAGACGGGGGGGGGGGGCCAGGCAGGAGCGCGCCGCGTGTCCCTCGCTACCGCAACGGTAGCACACGCCGTTCCTGTCGGTGGCGCCGCTGCACTTGGCCCGGACGTGGCCAAACTCCAGACAGCGGAAGCATTGGAGCCTCCGCTGCGTGAGCGGCACCACGCGGGCCGCGAGGGAGTCCACCACGAGGGTGGACGCCTTTAAAAGCTTGGCAGCAGCCGCCACGGGCGCGCGGACCCAAAGGGAGAAAAGCCCGGCGGCGTCCGGATGCGCGACGCCAACCGATACGTCCCCCGCCGCGCAAGCCCCCTGGGCCGCGATGGCCCCCCGAACCGCCTCCGCGGACGCCAGCTCCGTCAGCCCGCACACCCGGAACTCGGCCAGTTACTGGGGGCAGTGCACTCTTATGCCGGTGCCCCCCAGCTGCTCCGCTAACCTCGATTTGAGGGCGGCAGCCTTGGCCGAGCCCTGTGATCCTGGGATATCCAGGATCAACGCCCCGGTCACGGCGCGCCTCGGTCGCATCGACGCGATGCCGAGGTCGGCGACATTAATTGCCGCCATCGCGCCGGCGACCCGCGCAGGGAATTCCTTCCCCCCCCCCCCCCCAGGACGGCGGCGGTGATAGCCACCGCCGCCGTCCTGGGGGCGCGCGGGACCGCCACCGGGGTAGACCCGGGTGCGCGGATCTGTCGGGGAGCCGAGCTCGGTACGGCCCCCGCACCGCCTCCACCACCACGACTCCCCCCCGCGGCCGCGGCCGGTCTGGCGGCCCTTCGCGCCGCCCTCTTCGCCCCGCGGCTCACAACCTGGGTCCAAGTGCTCCGAGCAGCAGCGTTGGACCCAAGGGCCGGGGCCCGGGCGCTCGGCACACCAGGCTTCGCAGGCGTCGCGGGCGTGGACGTGGCCGCCCTATTGGCGGCCCTCGCGGCCTTTCTGCGCACCCGCCTCATCTGCGAGGGGGTGAGCTGGGGCAGCGAACCCGCCCCTTTCCCCGTAGCGACGGGAGCCGCTCGGTCGCGCACGCGAGGGGCAGCAGCCATCGGGCGACCACCCCCTGTCTCCTTCCCCGGCCCCGCCGGAGCACTCGGGAGCGCGTCCGAGGGCGGCGAGGGCCCGGCCCCCTTCTTCTTTGCCTTCGAAGCCTTCGAAAACGAAGGGGGCCCCGCAGGGGGGAGAACAACCCCCCGCCCGCCCGAGGGCGCATCCGCGGAGCCACCGGCGGACCCGCCGGCACCCGCCTCTCGCGCCGCCCTCTTCCTCTCTTTTCGGGACGGGACGGAGGCCTCGTCCCGAGAGGTACCCCCCTCAGCAATCCTGGCCCACTCCAGGGCCAGGGCCGTTGACGGGGCGGCCGGTTTTGGCGCCGGACCGCCCAGGACCCTGCCCAGGGCCAAGAGGCGCGCGTCGACGCGCCTCTCAAGTTCCTCCATCCGGTGCAACACGGCGTCCCACGGCTGTTCGGTGGGAGCGCCGGCGCCGCCACCACGGGACGGAGGGCCTGATGTTGGGGCAGGGGGGAGGGGGGGTGAGGGCTCTCTCCTCCTCTTCTTCCTCCTCTTCTTTGGCGCGGTCGCGCCGCCTCCCTCCGACTCGCTCGGCACAGGACTAATCCTCGTCGCCGACGAGGGGCCCGGAGTAGCCTCCGGCCGGGCACCGGCATCCGTCTAGGGGGGCACGCAGGACGGGAGGAGCTCCGCGCGGGTGGGCAACGGTACGGACGGGCGGTAAGGCAACGCCTCCATGTCCGCCCGCGTTTCGAGGCGGGCGAACTTCCCGCCCAAGAACTCCAGCTCTCGCTCCTTGACGTGGAGGCACTCCCCAAGGGTGTGCGCTTGGTCCGTCAAGGCCCGTATCTGCGTCGAGAGCTTGTGGGATCTTATCTCCCGCATCCCCTGGCGGAAGACCACCTCCCTGACCGGCTTATCGGGATTTTCACCCCTTTCGGCCCTGCCGGTCAGCTCGGCCGCCAGCGCCGACGCGCGCCTTATGGCGATGCGGATCGCCCGCATGTCCGTCGTCTTCATGTGCCCTGTGGCACTGACGACTGCGGCGACCGCGTCCAATTCCCGCTGGGCCTGGCCAGCTAGTCCGCCCACCGACATCGTCTCCGCCCAGTCGCGGAGATGCGCACGCGTCGGCAGGGCCTTCATTCCGGGGCCCAAACGTTTCGGGTCCGTCCAAACCCCGGGCTTTCTCCCGCGCTTACCCGGCACGAACCCCGGCCTTCCCCCCCCCCCCCCGTCGGTACCGCCATCGGACGATGGCAAGGGGGCGTCGGTGGAGTCGACCACCGTCGTCGGCCAGTCCTCCTCCGTCTCTGTGTCGACCCAGGGACCGGCCCGGGACGCGCACCTGCGCCGGACCACCCCCTCGGCGGGATCGCTGTCGACGTCCATAGACGCCGACCCCGCCTCCGCGACTACCCCGGTCGCCCTCCCTCCCTCAGGCCCGAGTCCCCCGGCGCCCGTCTGCCCTTCCGTCTCCTCGTCCGAGGAGATTACGACGGGCTCAGTAACAAGCCCGTCGCATCTCGCAAGGACGACGAGGGGCAACGCCCCCGCCGTCCAGGCGCCCAGCGCCGGCGTCGCCGAGCGGACGGGACCCGCTAGCGACCCGCCCTGTGAGGAGGCCGTGATTGACACGGAGCCCGGATCAAGCCGACCCATCAGCTCCGCGACCTCCCCCTGCAGCCCGAGGAGCTGTCGCAACTCCCCCGGCGCCTTAACCTCCACGCTCCTAACGTACGGCGCATCTCTGATGGAACGCGTCGCCGCACGCAGAGCACTCCCGACTTGTGGGCGCGAGGCCTTAACCTCGCTCGGGATGTCCTCCTACTCTCCCTCCGGGTCTTGTAACGCGAGAGAGTCCTCTCCCTCGTCCCGCCGCGTCTGCTTCAATTCTCCCTCCCCGAGGCCAGCCACCCGCGAAACCGCGATCGAAAGCTGGTCCTTATTTGAGGCCGGTGACCCGCACGAAGCGATCGAACACCGGTCCTCGGTTGCCGACATATAGCGGTCGGCGCTCGCTGGTGTTTGAAGGGCACCGCCCTTTGAAATAGCAGACTCCATAATAGTCCCACGAGTAGTCACTTGAACAGTCGCACAACGGTAGAGGTGACCTGCCGTTGTGAAGTCTTAACCCGGGCCCCTAAGGGCGTGGGCTACGTCTTGGGGGCGACTTTTCCCCAGCCAGATCGTGGTTAGACGGAGCATACCCGCTCCGCCCACGTGCCCCTCCGGGAGGGAGCACGTGCCCTGGCACCACCACTGGGGCTCAGGATTGGGGGTTTTATTATAGAGGTTATCCTTACCTCGCGGTTCGGCCGGTTAAGGCAAGATCATCGGTCCGTGGTGGCTTCGCATACCCTCGGGAGAACAGTCTCCGAGGGGTCGTCGTTCCACCGACCACGGATTACGATAATCCCAGAAGCGATGCGCTTCCGGGCTTCCCCTCTAAGGCGGGGGGGGGGAGGGGGGCACCGCAGTCACGGAAAACACTTCCGGGCTGCCGTCCAGCTCGGGGCGGAGCGAGTCCGCCCGAGAGGACGCCCCTACGGACGAGTCCGATCACGGGGGGTGAAAAGTATGCCATGCCCGCGTCCGCGTCTCTACCCGACTATGTCGTGTAGAGACCCCGGGAGCACCACGTGGAGGTGCGGTACATGGTCTTACCCCGGTCGGGCCTCCAACTTCGTCCAAATTCTCCGCTCCGGGCTGACTCTGGATCCTCCCCACGCGACCAAAGGCCCGGGGGTACCACCAGAGACGACGACCCAGTTGAGAGAACATGGAACCCATCGGAGTTCCCCATCGGCCATGCGCCGGCAGGCCGACAGCCGATGGAGCGCCCTTCCAGAGCTTCGTGGATCCGTTTTATGACCAGTCGGGGACTCCCTGTGATCGGCAAATACCGCATCCAGGGCGACTGATCGGATCCCGATTTCGCTCCCACAGATGGCAGCCCTACCCCAAACCAACGCGAATATCGCGGAGCGGATCCGACGCGGATCAGATAAGGCTGCCCATAAGCCGCCACGTATAAAAAACTGGTGAACCGCGGCGGATCCGCTCCGCGCCGCGATATTCACGTTGGTTTGGGGGAGCCTTAAACCAGATCGGCCGAGCGCGATTCGCGAGATAGACGCGGAGACGAGGTCGCGAGCTCTAAACGGCCGTCTGCTCGTCGTTACTCCCGAGATCGAACTTCAAATCACGACTCTCGCTACGAAGTCCCGCGGTTGAGGGCCGCGCCTCGCGCTCCCGAAATCGATAAGGGAATCGCCTCGTCGGCACCTGTCGATCGCTGCTTATTAAGGAAATATAGGAGCCCGGGCTGTCAATGGTCACGTTGTGCTTACAACGATAACTTCCCCGGTTCGGCAACCGGAGTGACACGCGCGGGGCGACTCCGCTGAATCGCCGATTCGAAGGAAAGCGACGCGAGTACAGCAAGCACGGGATAAGCCGGAAGGGCCCATGTAACATAACAGCAATTACTTTTCCTTCTATTTGAATTTTATTAAAAATTTAAGCAATTTCAGGCAACTTCATTTTGCCATGGTACGCTCCCCTCTGGTGATATAAAATATCGGGCAAATTCGTTTCGAATTTCCTTGTAGCCTCCGGGTGGTCTCCTGGCTATATTTTGAAGGTTCAGGAAGCCTGTGCCTTGTGTACCCTCTCGCCAACTACCTGGCATAATGTCACCCCTATTTGAGTTTTCAGAGTCAAATGTGCCTCGCGGTGTGTACAGTTGCCTTGATTCTGTATTCCGTCTTAAGAAATTGTGAAGGTGCACGCACGCCAGCACTATACTCTCAACTTTCGCGGGTTCCAATTGTATTGGTTTACAAAAAATTCTGAACACCGTAGCTAGCAAACCAAACACATTTTCCACCACTCGCCTAGCTCTGCTTAATCTATAATTAAAAATTCTTCCAATCGAACCGCTTTCGTGCGAACCAGGGAATGGTTTCATTAAATGGTGGCTTAACGCAAACGCATCGTCCGCTACTAGAACAAAGGGGCTACGAATTGTTCCTCCTAACAGTAATCTCGGCTGTGGAATATTTAGCTCGCCTTTTATTAATTTATCATAAAATTTGGTGTTATGGAAGACTCCACCATCGGAATTTCTGCCTTATGATCCCACATCAGCATAGATAATGCGGTATTCTGCATCTACGATGGCCATAAACACAATGCTGAATGTCCCCTTATAATTGAAATATATACTCCCACTATTTCCTGGAGCTTCAATTTGGATATTGTTTGAAAATGAGCTTGAGAAGTTGAGATGAGACCTCGTTGAGGTTAGGTTCGTGATACACAGCACATTACAGAACAGTTATGATAAAACAGAGCTTGTCTTTATTCTTAAAACACTCGTTGAGCGGATGAGAACAGGGTGCGTAGTGAGCACTTGTATAAGTTGAACAATTGTGCGCGTCGCGAACGATGAATTGCGTGGGCACGCGCCGCCACGTGTTAAAACAGATATACGCGGTCGCCGCTATTAATACACGCACGTGAGTAGAAAAATGAGATGTTGGATGAGATGTGAGATGAGAATGTTGTTGAGAATGATGGTGAGCCCGAGGGCGAGTATTCACTAGTTGCGATTAAAGTTTTATACACGTTTTTATCCGCACGCTACATGAACAAGAGTGAGAATTCAAGATGGATGAAAGTTCGTTACGCGTCGTTTCGACCGTCGTCGAAATCGATCCACGTGGTGAAATCTGATTGGGTAAGCGCTCGAGAGTGATTGAGAAATCGATTGCCGGTTCGACAATCGATTGACGATCCGCCGTGAGTGTGGCGTCCGGGAGGTGCTGCTGAGATCATGAGTGCGGTGGTGAGCTGAACTGAGCAATCCCAAACAGATATGTTTCCCGTCGATCGCACCAATACAATGGGGGAAATTCCATTTGCTCTCGTAGCCTTCCGCTATCTCCAACCATGCCGCTTCTGATTCTGGTATCTGCAAAAATTCAAGATACAATATATATACACGTGTATGTACAGGAGCATATGTATATCTGTGTGTGAATATAGGTGTGTTTTTCGCAAATGCTTAATCCATAGTAAATATTTCATTATCTATCTCAAATTTCAGGACGATACGGAGGTGCCTCCGAGGACTTCAATCAGTGATGGGGCGTTGACATCATCCACAAGAGTAGTGGCTGCTGTTGTGGATGAAACTATTCCGGATGTGGAGCAAACCAACGGCTCAAACGTCTCGAGGAAACGACCGAGGTCGACTGATTCCAGAGTGAACGAGGCATATTCTTTTATGAAAAGTGTGGAGGACAGGATGAAGGAGAGGGATGATTATGCGGCGTATGGAGAAGTGGTCGGAAGGAGGATGCGAAGTGCTAAAAGAAATAGTCGCGATACGGCAACTTTAAAGAATAAAATAGACAATTTACTATTTGAGTTTGAGATAGGAGGAATTGAAACAACGAACGAAACACCATCCGAATACCCGTTACCCGCAAGCACATCGAATGTAACCCCCACACATTGCCCGGAAACTGAACCATATAGACTAACAAATTATGTTCGATTTGAAGAACAACGCTAAAAAAAAGTGTACATAGAATAAAATGTAGCAGACAAAAGTGAAATGGTTTCGAGGGGTAAGTATTTCCTATGCGGACGCGTAGAGGAGATATGAAGGTCAACTTTGTTATTTTACATGGAATCATATGCTTTTTAATACATTATTCGTTTCAGCTCGGAATTCTCCTTAAAAAAGTATTAAACTATGTATAGTACAGAGCTTTTCGATATACATAGTTTAATACTTTTTTATAGAGAATGCCGAGCTGCAACGAATAATGTATTAAAAAGCATATGATCCCATGTAAAATAACAAAATTGACCTGCATATGTCCTCTACGCGTCCACATAGGAAATACTTACCCCCCTGAAACCATTTCTCTTTTGTCTGACACATTTTTACCCTATGTACACTTTTCTTTAATTTTGTTAAATATTTGCGAAATTGTTCAGTTCTTGGACAGTGGGTCTGAGATACATTCGATGTGCTTACGGATAAACGGTCATTCGGATCGTGCTTCTGCTTCCCCTACTTTGTGTATGTTGTATGAGTGTGTTATGTGAATGTATTGTATGATTGTGTTTTGTAATATTAAGTAATTTTAAGGAACATGTATGTTGTATGAGTGTGTTATGTGAATGTATTGTATGATTGTGTTGTGTAATGTTAAGTAATTTTAAGGAACATTAACTGAATTATTAACATTATATTAAAAACATTTTATATATAAATAATTCTGTTTATTTTACTTACCCGACAGTATTGTCGAAGAACTTCGATGAACGCCTCACACACTTCCGGCACAATGGATGATATTACTTGTTTCGATATTTTGAATAGATACATTAAACTGGCATAAGAATCACCTGTAGCCAAGTATCTAAGCGTGACAGCTAATCGTATAGTGGGCGGAATTGCAAGACGACAATTTGTGTCTTTCTTTGCAATTTTTGGAGCCACTAAAGTCAGGAGCTTTTCAAAATCAGATTTTGTCATTCGCACAAAATTAATAAAACTACCTCCGTCGTTTAATAGAAACTGTGACATTAAATCATCACCGTAATGTTCTCCATTTCTCAAAAACGCCTTTTCCCACCAACGCCTTTTTCTTTTTCTTTTGGTCGATGCTATTACAATGAACGCGGCGCCAATACCCATAGCTATTGACGGATCCATGGCTACTAAATAGAGTTTGGAATGGATGCCGAAGGGTCTTGGTCATAAGGTGGGGGACACAAGTTGCCGAGTCGCCGGACACAAGTCGCTGGATACCAGCCGCTCGGTAAAAGTCGCTGGAGACAAGCCGATGCATCCCAGCGAGTCGCCAGGCGACCCGCTGGAGTCGCTGGCCACAAAGTTGCCGGCGATTATCGCCCAGTCTATACGAGCTTTTAGAGGCAGGAGTCTTGACCTGCCATAGTTGGTAGTACTCTTAACACCACTTAAAAGGTGTTTGGTCCACACCTTCATGGTGTTGTACAATAAAGCATATAAAGGCGCTAATAGCGTATACAAGGTTATATTATTTGTCTACTGATCCTATTTGAACAAAGCGGAAGTAGGACCGCGGTGAAAGATAATATTCACCAGCCCCCTACATAATGTGGCGACCAGTGACAGAAACACTCGAC
Source organism: Andrena bucephala (assembly GCA_947577245.1). NCBI lineage: Eukaryota > Metazoa > Arthropoda > Insecta > Hymenoptera > Andrenidae > Andrena > Andrena bucephala. The sequence continues at coordinate 19,340,960 of OX387718.1, read as the reverse complement.
GCGCCCTCTAGTTTTAGTTAGGTTAAGTTAGCATAGTTAGTTTCAAGGCGCTAGTCACTAAGTTAAGAATTGTAGGTCGCTATTCTCAGTCGCTACTTATTCTTAAGCAAATGCTTAAGCATGCGGCATCCTCTACTAACCTAGTAGCTAGTAAAGGAGACCGATGCTTAAGCATTTGCTTAAGAATAAGTAGCGACTGAGAATACTGGCCGTAGGATAAGTAGTTGGTAAGCCCAATTTGTAAGCGAAGCGCCACGATCTATGTAAGGAAAGCTCAGAAAGCATAAGGCGTCCTACGAACGCAGAATAAAAGTTGCGTATCCTTGCATCAGCGTTGTTTCTATTGTCCACGTGCTGTTTTCACGAAGAGAACTCTCCGTATCGCTCTCCCGTTTATAGACGAGCGACAACAGTAAGGATAATACCCAAATGGGTTCCTAAGGGACGCCGCGCCATCTTGCTCTTCATACTTTAGAGTTCTGAACTTGAAATTGCCTAATCTGACGGATGGGGATACAGAGTAATTTAAAGTTTGGGTGGGATATAATCTCCTCGAACGCGGCTCTTCATATAATTGCGATTGAACTTCACTGCAGGGAAGCTCGTTTGATCGTTCAATTATATTTTAAGCTTCGTTCTCAGGATTATACATGTAGATGTTTATGTTAAGTTTGACAATGAATTGATACACGTTTATTAATGCTTAATACATGCTCGACTCTGCACACGTGCACGTATTCCAACTGCCGTTTTCGTAGTGTCCATAGAGACCGTCCGTAGCGCAGTCCACTCTTTCTGTTACATACACACATACCATCATACATACGTATTCTCTATGTACATAGAGAATATACAACAGTTTAGAGATGGCAATTTTAAGGAATTCTTTTATTTTCTATTTCTTTTCTTACTGCTTCATTTAAGGACTTAATCTATTATCATCTTAGCATAATCTTTGGTATTTATTATTTGGCGATTATGAAACTTTGCGAAGGTTTTTGATCCTTCCGTCCATCCGGCCGTTCTCCTACTGAGGTTTAAGTCGAGTCTCCTGTCGAATGCCTTGGACGTTGACGCGTGCCTGGTTTAGTGGGCCGAGAACACGTTCGTATTAATGCCACTGTCGTCCAGGACTGATTTCCACCCACTTACTGAAGGTCTGAGTTGTGATTGCCTTGTGAAGCTTTTTAACCGATATGAATAGCTGTTTGGTATTTCCTCTGATCTGTTTGGTTATTTCTATGTACTCCAATATCGAGGAGGCTACAAATAGCTTTGGCTTGTTCTTGAATTCTGGAAAGATTAGCCATGGCTGGAAACGGCCCGAACCTGATGTCTTAATGGGGTCGCGGATCCCAATTTCCAAGCCTTTTGAAGACCTGTGTATATTACCGATTTTTATGTTTGTGAAGTTTGGCCTCTGTGAGCCGAACTTAAGGCTATTAGCATTGCTGTCTTCCTGGTCAAGGCTTTTAGGGACAACTCTTCTACCGGATACAACTTCTCTAAGTAGTCTAGTACTATGGATGTGTCCCACGTATAGGTATACTTCGGTCGAACGGGTTTTAGTCTGAAAACTCCTTTCAGGAAACAGGTGATGGCTTTGTCTCCTCCGAGTCTCTGGCTTAAAATAAGCGAAATTGCCGACTTGTGGGAATTCAGCGTGCCATAAAATGCACCCGCGTTAAATCGTTCCGTCAGGAATTCTAGGACGCTATTACGTTCGGGGTTGAGAAAATCTATATTGTTTCTTCCTGTGAAAACCTGTCATTGGCGGAGAGACGACTCGTACTGCTTCAGAGTTGCGTCTGCCAACGACACTACCATAATCTCTGCTGCTGGCTGGTTCACCCCATCCTTCATAAATGCTTGACAGATAATCTCCCTGCCATTAAACTTAGATGTCCTGCTCTGGGGTGGGTCTTTGATCTGCATGGAGACAGAAGGAAATTAGGGTCAGCTTTAAAGATTATAGGTTCCTCCGTGAGAAGTGAATTGAACACCGGATACTAGGGTTGGTTCGGCCAATTTGGGGTGATCACAATTCCTGACGCCCTGTCTTGTCTTATCTTTGCTAATGTCTTTAATATTAAGGCAAATTGCGGAAAAGCGTAAAACTTCAAGTCATACCACGATATTGTAAACGCATCTACATTTTCTGCTTCTTTGTCAGGTAACCAGGAGCAGAAAAACCTACATTTACTGTTCTCTCTCGTAGCGAATAGGTCTATTTCTGCGCTACCAAATTTTTCGATCATTTTATTGAAAAACGAATCCGCAAGCTCCCACTCGCCGTCCTCGTTTTTTATTTGAGATAAGGCATATGCTTCTGTGTTCTCCTTCGACGCAATGTATGACGCGAAAAACGTTATTCTTCTCCTTTCGGCCCACTGCCATATACTTTTAGCTAGGTTATGGTATCTGACAAGTTTGGTTCCGCCCATCCTGTTAATGTAGGATATAGCGGTCGTACTGTCTATTCAAAAGAGGATCTTCCAATCTTTTAAGTCCGCGGCTAGTTCCTTCAAGGCTAATTCTACTGTTAATAGTTCTAGATAATTTATGTGTTTCTTTTTTAATGAAATATTCCAGAAACCATAGCTTTTTTATCTCCTCTCACTGCACCCCAACCGGATGTAGACGCGTCGGTATATATTGTTACATTAAAAAACCCTGAATCAATCTGCTTAACTGAGTTTGTTATCTTACCTCCCCACCAGTCTAGATCTGGGATGGCGTTATCTGGAATGGCCATCTTTACTGTCGTAGTTATGATCATTCAGGATTAGCGCAATCGATTTTCCCTCTCTAGAACTTTCGTATACAGTTAGCCGTATTCGATAGCTGGGCAAACTGCTATTAGTTTACCGATCGATTGTGTGAAGTCTCTGATCGAACATATTCTATTGGATTTGAATTGCTTAATCATCGTAGATAGACGGGATCTCTTCTCCTCCATTAACTCTACGGAGAATTTGACAGAGTTGATTATGAAGCCTAGGTATCTGCACCTGGTTGACGGAATTAGATAACTTTTCCGCTCATTTATGAGGAAACCTAGTCTCTGGAAAAGAGTTACTATTTCCTGTGAATTTGCATTACACTTTTCAATGCTGCTATCCAACATAAATGTACCCTTTTTGTTGCTGATTCCGAGAGGGCGGGATTTCGGGCCGCGGACATCTTTTTTTGTCTTTTATTGTGTTACACAGTGTCGCCTTTGCACGCTGCGGGAAAGCACCTGTATGTACTTGCAGCTCATTTTGATTTCACATCTCATTTTTATTTTGTAATTATATTATTTTCTTTTTTGTGATTTATTTGATATTTATTTGATAATACTTTTTTCGTCCTCGACTTTTTCATGTACTTGGCGTTGTTTTTTACTTTTTTAAAGTTTTTTATGGGGATCTCATTTCTTTTTACAAAGATAATTCATGTACTTGGCGTAATTTTTTTACTATTTGGAAGTTTTTTATGGAGATCTCACTTCTTTTTACAAAGATAATTTGCATAGGGAATGATTTCAGATAATTTTCAATATTATAAATTATTATTATATTATTATTAATTGATGACTGGATAATTTTTTCATCCTCTCTGGGTTATTTTTTTTAAAATATATTGTATACAATATATTGTCATCCAAACTACGCACGCCTGCAAAGCTTCAAGACAATTGGATTGGTGGAACTGGTTTAGATTTGAATTTTTAGATATAAAGCAAGCATACAAAAAGGAAGCAGAGGATCGAAGATGAATAAAATCGTTTAATTAATATAACAATAATAACAACACTATGTTCCAATAAATTCTTTTCTCTGACGTAGATCACACTGCCATCATCTTCTGCTTCAATTACCTGTAAATATATAAAATCCACATTTTAGTTATTTTAGTTACAACTTAACGTAGAACTTATATAGAAATATAGTGGCATTTTGCTATAGTAAGTGTAGAGACTACAAAATGTGTCAGAAGGAGGTGAGAGCGTTTGGCAGAAAGTCTTGTTGCAGGAAATTTAAATAAATGCTAATGGTAATAATTCAGCGAACATGAACCAAGAGATCCAATATTTTCAACACACAATTGATTGGTTTTGGAATAAAATTAGTTTAGTATGTTTATCATTGGTGAATTGAAATATTCCCTGATAGCCAAATTTGGGGAGCAGAATCTGACGTCAGAACCGTAGTCGTCTGTGTCCGCATTTGGCTGCGTTCTGAGCTGCAGATTCTGATGTCAGATCCTGATGTCAGATCGGCAGCAGATGGACAGCAGATTCTGCCGTCTGCTGGGCTGTAGGATTGGTTGTTGGGAGAAATATATATTCTGGCACCATGTGCCAGAATAGCAGTCCTACTCTGCTGTATATGTATAGGATACGTCACACGGGTAAAATAACTAACACCAGTTGGCCAACAATAACTATATTAAACGTTGTACTATGGTGTACGCACATGGCGAAATATCGTGCGCCAAGATGGCAAAGGTCTTGCCGGTAACAGAGTCTATAGCCGAATGGACGAATGGCCGCCCCTTGCCTCTCTCCAGGCGAGAGCTCGAGCTCTTCCGTCGCACTTCGTGCGTCGTCGGCGGACCACGGACAACCCAAGTGGCAGAGGGAACATACTCCCTACAAGGCACAACCAACAGCACCATCTGAGGGCCAGACTTTTCAAACAATTCCCTACCCGTGACGTCACATGGCCGTCCCTACACACCAACACAAATGTAGCGTTATTGATGTAGGTGTATCCCTACCCCTATATAACCTGCCAGCAGATTGTGCAGTGGATTAAATAATTAATTCTACTTATTTCCAAGAAAATTTATTCAATCTTTACAATTGTTACAGAATAATATTTGTAGCGCATATAAATTCGAGGAAGAACATTCAATATTTACATTTATAAATTCATATACAATATGTCCCGTAACCAGTGGTACCTATTAGGACTGATATCAGAAGATTTCCTATATTTTCGACTTCTTTTTTCTGTAGAATCACCATATTCCGTATTGTGTTAACGCTGAAAACAAATAGAACATTAGTATAAAATTGAACGTAACGTATATACAGGGTGTCCGCGGGAAAGCTAAACAGCCGGCTTCCTCCTAAACTATTGGAGATAAAAATATAAAAAAAATAGGGAATTGCATGGTTCGAGGGGGCCAATTAATTAGCGCGAACGAATTTTTTTATCGATTATTATTTTAAAAAATACGATGGTCAAGTTCGGTTTTTCAAATGGAACTATTTTCTTTGAACACCTGAGTTGATAGTGCGTTCCAAGACCAATTCAATAAGCTTTAATGTATACACTTTATTTCACTGGTTTTTAAGATATTGCGCTTGCAAATTTACTGATTTTCACTGGAAGAAAACTGTCTGGTATAGCACGGACCGGGGACGGTCTTACTGGCTCCACGGGTGGCACTGCCTTTTGAAATAGATATCTACCTGCCAAAGGTCTACGCCAGGCCCAAAGGCTGGACAATTTTTTTCCGCCAGAAATGCTACTTAGGTAGGTACATCTGCGGTATCGAGAAGCGCACCGTTACTTTTATTTCGCACTTGCTTCTACCCTCGGATGGCCGGTTCTTTTGGGAGGGATGCAAGTTCGATTGGTTAGGTTAGGAGGAGTGAAAGTTGCTAGACTAAATTTCAATCATAGGGAGCAGATTGTATCAGAACCATTCGGATTTGCATTCCTCACAAACGGCTGCTCTCTTGAAGAGGCCCTCTTCACAGCAATGCCCACCGTCTCTCGCACGGACTACGTTAACGCTTGCTTTTGTTCTGATATTGAAGCTCGTGTTTATACTCGAGAGGACCACGCGTCGACAGCGGGCTACCCCTTTTCTTCCTGTGTCTCTCCACGAGCCGTGTTGACGGTGGATTGTGGGAGCGTAGATATCTGGATGCCAGTTATTGAATTCAGGAGACGATGGAAACATTTTATTACAAAACATACATGTACTATAATTAAAGTAAATCGTATTCCTCTCGGGCAGGAGTACTGATAATGATCGAACTTGCGCCCCACTTCGCGCAGACCAATTACACGGAGGGTAGTCGGGTCACACACTGCCCAAATGATACAGGGTAATTCTGGAGCAACGCCCGTCAAGGAGATGCGCTGGCACCCCGTGGCGAGGACAGACCTTCGCTGTGCCTCACCCGATTTTTATGGCTTTTTTTCCGGAAAAAGGTACGAATCCTGGGTCGAACGTAGCGAATTGAAGTCGACCCTCCGCAGTTGAGGGTGAAATATCCATTTGAAAGTATTAAGAAATTCTTTTCTTCATCGTATCGAAAGGGAAGTGACGCCAATGGGTTCCTTATGTTTTTCTGACGAAAATCATACCAAATGTCATGCAAATCGGACTACTTTGACACAAGCTATTTGTATTCCCTATGTAAAAGTTGTCCGATTTACACGACATTTGTAATGATTTTCATCGGAAAACCCCAAGGAATCCATCGGCGACACTTCCATATCCATACGATAAGGAATAACGAATTGTTTTATTTCATAAAAAGGTAGGTACAGGCTGATTCTGGTGCTGCGCCCGTCACCCCGTGGCGAGGACAACACCCCGCAGTGCCCATAGAATTTTATGGCTCTTTTCGGAAAAAGGTACGAATCCTGGCCGAACGTAACGAATTGAAGTCGACCCCCCGCAGTCGAGGGTGAATTATCCATTACAGCGTATTAAGAAAACCTTTTCTTCATCGTATCGAAAGGGAAGTGACGCCAATGGATTCCTTATGTTTTTCTGACGAAAACCATAAAATGTCATGGAAATCGGACTACTTTGACACAAGCTATTTGTATTCCCTATGTAAAAGTTGTCCGATTTACACGACATTTGTAATGATTTTCATCGGAAAAACATAAGGAATCCATTGGCGTCACTTCCCTTTCGATACGATGAAGAAAAGGGTTTCTTAATACGCTCAAATGGATATTTCACACTCGACTGCGGGGGCTCGACCTCAATTCGCTACGTTCGGCCCAGGATTCGTATCTTTTTCCGGAAAAAGCCATAAAAATCGGGTGAGGCACAGCGAAGGACTGTCCTCGCCACGGGGTACCAGGCCGCCGCATCTCCATGACGGGCGTTGCTCCATAATTACCCTGTATCTGGTTAGGGAATAAAATAATTCTTTATTCTTTATCGTATGGATATGGAAGTGTCGCCGATGGATTCCTTGGGGTTTTCCGATGAAAATCATTACAAATGTCGTGTAAATCGGACAACTTTTACATAGGGAATACAAATAGCTTGTGTCAAAGTAGTCCGATTTGCATGACATTTGGTATGATTTTCGTCAGAAAAACATAAGGAATCCATTGGCGTCACTTCCCTTTCGATACGATGAAGAAAAGGGTTTCTTAATACGCTCAAATGGATAATTCACCCTCGACTGCGGAGGGTCGACTTCAATTCGTTACGTTCGGCCCAGGATTCGTACCTTTTTCCGGAAAAAAGCCATAAAAATGGGATGAGGCACAGCGAAGGACTGTCCTCGCCACGGGGTGCCAGCGCATCTCCTTGACGGGCGTTGCTCCAGAATTACCCTGTATCATTTGGGCAGTGTGTGACCCGACTACCCTCCGTAATTGGTCTGCGCGAAGTGGGGCGCAAGTTCGATCATTATCAGTACTCCTGCCCGAGAGGAATACGATTTACTTTAATTATAGTACATGTGTATTTTGTAATAAAATGTTTCTATCGTCTCCTGAATTCAATAACTGGCATCCAGATATCTACGCTCCTACAATCCACCGTCAACACGGCTCGTGGAGAGACACAGGAAGAAAAGGGGTAGCCCGCTGTCGACGCGTGGTCCTCTCGAGTATAAACACGAGCTTCAATATGAGAACAAAAGCAAGCGTTAACGTATTCCGTGCGAGAGAAGGTGGGCATTGCTGTGAAAGAGGGCCTCTTCAAGAGAGCAGCCGTTTGTGAGGAATGCAAATCCGAATGTTTCTGATACAATCTGCTCCCTATGATTGAAATTTAGTCTAGCAACTTTCACTCCACCTAACCTAACCAATCGAACTTGCATCCCTCCCAAAAGAACCGGCCATCCGAGCGTAGAAGCAAGTGCGAAATAAATATACCGCAGATGTACCTACCTAAGTAACATTTCTGGCGGAAAAAAATTGTCCAGCCTTTGGGCCTGGCGTAGACCTTTGGCAGGTAGGTATCTATTTCAAAAGGCAGTGCCACCCGTGGAGCCAGTAAGACCGTCCCCGGTCCGTGCTATACCAGACAGTTTTCTTCCAGTGAAAATCAGTAAATTTGCAAGCGCAATATCTTAAAAACCAGTGAAATAAAGTGTATACATTAAAGCTTATTGAATTTGTCTTGGAACGCACTATCAACTCAGGTGTTCAAAGAAAATAGTTCCATTTGAAAAACCGAACTTGACCATCGTATTTTTTAAAATAATAATCGATAAAAAAATTCGTTCGCGCTAATTAATTGGCCCCCTCGAACCATGCAATTCCCTATTTTTTTAATATTTTTATCTCCAATAGTTTAGGAGGAAGCCGGCTGTTTAGCTTTCCCGCGGAGACCCTGTATAAACAGGATACATGCGGTACTTACTTCAGCACCATCTCCGCACAGCACACACCCTAGGCGATCATACATGAAACAGTAATATTTATAAGAAAACATGAGTGAAATTATTATTTACGAAACAAGACGCTAAACATTCGCACTTCGCGCATAACCATACTTTTCTGTCTTGCAGATAATGTGAATTTCGATTTCCGCGACGTAGATAATTGGAAATTATTCAATACCATACTTACGTTTGCTTTTCTGGATACTTCGAGATAATTTATCTGGATATTGATACCCAGAATTTTAGAATCGCGTAGAATATTCTTCGATCTTGCCGGCACTGACTGCCACTGCCAGTGACTGCCATCTCAGACGTCGAAAACGAACGCAAACTGGACGTAGAGTCTTGACCAAGGCTCGGATTGGCTGCGCCATAGTATCGAAACTCGCGATTGGTCAAGACTCTACGTCAAGATTGCGTTCGTTTTCGAGGTCTTAGATGGCAGTCACTGGCAGTTGCTGGCAGTGGCAGTCAGTGCCGGCAAGATCAAAGAATATTCCAAGTACTTTCATCCACCAATATCCAGGCAAATCATCTCGATGTATCCAGAAAGCAAACGTAATTATGGTATTGAATAATTTCCAATTATCTACGTCACGGAAATCGAGAGTCACATTATCTGCAAGACAGAAAAATAGGGTTATGCGCGAAGTGCGAATGTTTAGCGTCTTGTTTCGTAAATAATAATTTCACTCATGTTTTCTTATAAATATTACTGTTTGCAGGAGCATGAATGATCGCCTAGGGTGTGTGCTGTGCGGAGATGGTGCTGAAGTAAGTATCGTATGTATCCTGTTTATATATACGTTACGTTTAATTTTATACTAACCCTGATAACCATCTCACGCCAATCTGACATCAGATTAGCAGCAGGGTCTGCCGTGAGAGCGCAGAGCCTGACGTCAGATCCGTAGTCATCTGTGTCCGCATTAAGGCGGGATCTCCTACCCGCGATTGGTCGCAGCGTTTTGACCCAGCGACTGGCCCTAGGCTGAATCTCCTTGCCTGCGACCAGAGGTGTGCTCGGGACGGGCCGGAAACTTTCGGGCGGGATCGAGCGGGGTCCCGAGGCTCGATTCGGGCTACAAGCATAGCCGCCATGAGCGGGCAATTTGATTTCAGGTCGGCTCGGCAAAACTCGGACGCGATCGGACGATATCGTTACCAGTAATAGATCAAAATTATTACCCGAGAACATAGAAAAATTATGTTTCTTACACGTTAATTTGAAATAATAAAATATTCACCTTCCTGTATATTGTTGTTACTATGAAACATCCAGGAAATATTCCTTTCTGTATGCTTATAGTTGTCCGACCATACCTTTTATTCTGTTATACTGTAGCGAAACACGGTTTATTGCCTGCCGAGCGTAGAGGAATTAGCTTGTAGCAATTGGGGATTAATCCTAAAAATTATTCCGCTGTTCTGCAAGTTACTTGGCAGATGTTTCCTAATTACTTTATATCGTGTAGGGGACGAAGGTCTAGTGTCATAAAGCTGTAGTAAACCGTGGCCCGCTAACAATCCGTTTAGGGCATCACTCATCACGCTACATCATGGAACTTCGCGCGTGTGTCGATAGGAACACTGCACTTTCCATGGCATATTTATCAAATTCTTGTAGTTTTATTGGAACTATTGATGCTAAATCATGACGAATTGACGTTATTTTCTTAAATAACGTCAAACTTATATATTAACACTTTTAGTATTAATTTCCTTAATAATGTTCGGCATTTTTAAATTGCAAAATACAGGATGTTGCATTTTTTCCCATTTTTGGGGATTTGCCCCCACTGTGCGACATAGAATACACGTATTTAATCCATAACTGCCAAATATTCGCGAATGCTTTTTCCGCAGTAGCAAGGTCTAGATTATGTTGATTTGAAAACAAACAAAAAATTTGTTCAGAAGTTGCTGACAATTTTTCAATTGGTTTCTTATGGAAAAAAAACTGTATATAACTAATTATTTGCTATTACTTAACAGAATCGACACTACTCATTTGGGGCTCCAAAAATTGTTTTCTTTTATATTACCAAAAATTAAAAGACTCGATTTAACCGGTTAACTGGCACGGTCCTTTTCATTATTCGGGCCCAAACTGGTAACATCGAAAAATTAAGTGAATCACACAAAATTTGGTATACAAGGGTTTTTTGAGTCGCTGAATCGATTCTGGGGGTAATTTTTTTCATCTGACACCCCCAACCCCTAAAAAATAGAATTTAGGCGTGAGTTTGTCAATTCTTTTCTCGTCGGTACACTCTGGGGTCGTGAAATTTTCACCAGCTAACTACGGGAGTAAGAGTTTACTTATGAAATTGAATACAGTACGAATAATTTATACAAATCCCAACAATTCGCTAGTCATTTTGGTTCGGCCATATTGAGTCTGCCATATTGAAATTTAAAATTCCAATGCCAAATTCAGATTCAGCGACCCCAAAAACCCCTATATACAATTTTTCTATATCCCGATAGTATTTTAATATTTGGCAGCCATTTTGAGTCTGCCATATTGAATTTTACAATTCCGATGCCAAATTCAGATTCAGCGACCCCAAAAACCCCTATATACAATTTTTCTATATCCCGATAGTATTTTAATGTTTGTCAGCCAATTTGTTTCGGCCATTTTGAGTCTGCCATATTGAATTTTACAATTCCGATGCCAAATTCAGATTCAGCGACCCCAAAAACCATTACATACCAAGTTTGATTAAAATCTTTTGTAAATCAAAAAAGTTATTCCATTTGATCATATATGATACTGTTACGTTTCGCGTACGGCATAATAAGACTCGGTGGTAACGCAAAGGGAACAGAACATCAACTCGGTAACAAACACGGTAAAAGGAATGTAATGCAACAAGAACAATGGGATACAGCGTTAATGCAAGAGAGATCGCTTCGTCGGTTCGCTATGGCGGCTGACTCACGAATGACAGCTTGACAGGCGATCGACCCGATCGCCTTCTTCTCGCTGTCTCTTGTTCTCGTCGCGAGCACCAGCGGGCCATGGATTCCTATCCATAGGGTGCTCGCAACACTGCTCCCCCCCCCCCTCTGGAAGAGCCGCCGTCCCGGCCGCCGCAGCTTCGGCGTCGTCTGCAGCCGCCCCCGGGTCCGGAAGGGTGGGAAGAACGTTGTGTGGCCCCTTCCGTCCGTCGCCTCGGCATTCGCCTTCACGCCCAGGGGAAAACCACCCCAAAAACCCTGGGCAAGGCGTGGGGTCATGGTCCCCCCGAAGGTCCTCCGCGTCCCTGCCCTCCGCTTGCATCTTCGGGCTTGTGCACTTCTTTCTTGTGCGGCGTCCTCTTCCTCGATGGCGCTTCTTCCTCTTGGGCGGAGATGGGCTGGGGGAACTATTCCTCCGCGGTCGGGACTCCGCAACGCGTCCTGCTCCTCTTCCCGGTGCGTTCCTTCCCCAAGCGGTCCCGGGACTCCAGCAGCGTCCTCGTCCTCTTCTGCGTATCCCCCGACGAATCCTCGTGGCAGCTGGTCACACCGGGCTGCCGCAGTTCCTCCTCCGCCCCCGTCCCTCGTCCTCGTGAACCGGACCCCGCAGGCTGGAGTTCCCCGCCCGATGCTCCCCGGGTTTCCTTGGACGCATGAGAGGGCGTGTGTCCGTCGGCAGCCCGCTGAGGCCGCACGAGCCGGGGGACCAGAAGGGGAGGCCGGGCACGCAAGCAGGGGATCGCAGCTAGACGCAAGCATGCAAGCGGCCCAGCCCCCAGTCCAGCCACCGGGCTCGTCCACCCTGGCCGTCTTCGCTCTTCCTTCCTCAGGCTCCTCCAGCACTCCGATCCTCGACTTCAAGATGGCCCCATTCCTCTTCCCGGCTTCCGGTGCTGCTCCAGGGGACCGTCTCGTTGCGGCTCGTCAGCGACCCCGTCCCCGCGATGCCCCCTCCGACCGATCCGTGCGTCGCACGTCCGCCCGGTGGTTGGGGACACCATTTCCCGTCTGCCGTCCACCTCGTAGGGCGGGACCCCTTGGTATCCATTGTACCGGGGACGCGGCCAGGATCCCAGCCAGGAGGGTAGCGGGGTGGTTTCACGTATGTCCGCACCCCGCTGTGGACTGCCACGCTGTTGTGGCACATTCGGGGAACCCGGGGCCGCATCCGAGCCGCGACAGCAGTCCCCCGACACCTTGTCCCTCGACGTGGGGTTTCGTGCACCTGGAACAATTCAAGAGAGAGGGGGCCGGGCTACGAAGGTAGCCTCCGCAGCCCAGTCCACTTATTAGCTTAGGCTAATCTTCCTTCTTGAATCTTCGCCGTGGAGGTGTCCCTCGTCGACTTCAATCCTCTTGAAATCGTCCCTCGTATTTTGCGAGGCGGCGAACGTGGACCACCTTACACTTCTTCCGGGGCGAACGTTGGATCCGGTAGACGACGTCGTTGATCTTGTCCACCACCGTGAAGGGGCCTTCCCAGTCGGCTTGCAGCTTCGGGCATTTCCCTTTCACTCTTCGCGGTTGGAACAACCACACTCGTTCACCGGGCTGGAACTCCACTGCGCGGACACGGCTGTCGTACCAGGACTTCATCTTCGAGCTGTAGACGTCCAAACGGCGTCGGACGAACTCATGGATCTTCCTCATTTTCCCGCGGATCCATTCGGCGTATCCTTGCTCGACGTCCTCTTCCTCCTCCACCTCAGGAGGCAATCCTCTCCGTAGCTGCAGGGGTAAACGAAGCTCCTGGCCATACAAGATCATCGCCGGCGTCAACTGCGTCGCTTCATGTCTCGCCGATCTATAAGCGAGGAGGAACATGGGAATCCATTCGTCCCAATCCCACTGGTGCTCTGAAACAAACATTGCGAGATATTGGAGCAATGTTCTGTTCAAACGTTCCACCATCCCGTCGGACTGGGGGTGCAGGGGAGTGGTTCGCGTCTTCCTGATTCCAAGCAGCTTCAGCAATTCCCTGAACACGGAGGACCCGAAGTTCCTTCCTTGGTCCGTGTGTATCTCCAACGGGACACCATGTCGGCAGACTACGTTGTGCAAAAGAGCCCTTGCCACTGTGACAGCTCGCTGATCCGGCATCGCGATTACTTCCGGCCACCGGGTAAAGTAATCCGCCACGACCGGCATAAACCTGTTCCCGGCCTGGGACCTCGGGAGCGGACCCACAACGTCCAGGGCAAGCCTCTCGAACGGAGCTCCCACGTTGTATACCTTCAGGTTCCCCGCCCCCCTCTGACGTGGTCCCTTCTTCGCCGCACAGGCGTCACACCGCCGGCACCACTCTTGAACGTTCTGTCGACTTGTAGACCAGAAGAACTGCTGGCGGATCTTCGCCAAGGTCTTGTTCACTCCGAAGTGTCCAGCTGCCGGCGCATCATGGAACTCCCTTAATACTTCCGCAACCCTCCCGCGCGGCACCACTAAAAGCCACGAGATCGTCGCACCATCATGGGACTCCCATTTCCTAAAAAGCAAACCTTCGTGAACTTCCAGCGAGTCCCAAATAGACCAGTAGTACTTCAACTGCGGGGAGAAACGAGCGACATCTTGCCAGCCGGGCTTCTCCCCCTCCCCCTTCCTCTTAAGGATGAAGCCGATCGCCTCATCCTCCTCCTGGCTCCGTTTCCACCCGCTCTTCCCCTCATCGCAGAATATCCTGTGGATCCTCTTCGCGGTATGCTCCTCCTCGACCGCGTCTCTCCTCTCCAAGCGGTCGCAGTTCCTACAATTTTCTTCGACACAGGGTCTTCTTGAAAGTCCATCGGCGTTCCCGTGGGCTCTTCCTGGGCGATGGCAGATCCCAAAGTCGTACTCCTGTAGTCGTTCGATCCAACGTGCGACCTGTCCTTCAGGCCTCTTGAAAGTCAGCAGCCAGCGCAGCGCTGCATGGTCCGTCCGTACGAGGAATCTTCGTCCGTAGAGATAGTGATGAAAATGTTCGACGGACTTCACCACTGCCAGCAGCTCCCTTCGGGTAACGCAGTAATTCCTCTCCGCTTTCCCCAGCGCCTTGGAGAAAAAGGCCACGACTCTTTCCTGTCCTTCGTGCTCCTGCGAGAGGACGCCGCCTATGGCGAAATTGGAGGCGTCCGTGTCCAGAATGAAATCCTTGTCCACCGCTGGGTAGGCTAGCACCGGGGCTCCGGTGAGCCTTCCCTTCAGCTCCTGAAAAACCCCTTGGCACTCCTCGGTCCACTCATAACTCCGTTTGGCCTCGGTGAGGCGATGCAGGGGCTCGGCGATCCTGGAGAAATCCTTTACAAATTTCCGGTAGTATGTGCACAATCCTAAGAAACTTCTTAATTCCGTGACGTTCTTCGGCCGAGGCCACTCCGAAATCGCTCTGATCTTCTCCGGATCCGTCTTGACCCCGCTCTCGGTGACAATGTGTCCCAGGTATTTGACTTCCCGGCAGAAGAAGGAGCACTTCTTGGGGCTCATCAGCAATCCGGCTTGACGTAAGCGCGAGAACACCGTCCGTAGGCGTTCGAGCTCCTGCCCAAAGTCGCCCCCGTAGATGATGATGTCGTCCAAGTAAACCAAGCAAATCTTCCAGGTCAGGTCCCGCAGCACGTCCTCCAGCAGCCGCTCGAATGTCGCAGGGGCGTTGCAGAGTCCAAAGGGCATCACCTTGAACTGCCAGAGCCCCGTCCCAACTGAAAATGCGGTCTTCTCCCGGTTCTCCTCGTCCATTGAAATCTGCCAGTATCCGCTCTGCAAATCCACGGTAGAAAATCACGACGAGCCGGCGAGGGCATCCAGGGTATCCTCGATACGGGGGAGAGGATACGAGTCCTTCTTCGTGATCTCGTTCAGGCGCCGGAAATCCACGCAGAACCTTATGGTCCCGTCCTTCTTCTTGACGAGGACGATCGGTGAGGACCAGGGGCTCTGGGATTCCTCAATAACGCCCTGCGCCAACATCATCCTGAGTAGTTCTTCGACTTCCGCCCGACGGTGTAGGGGCAACCTCCGCGGTGCCTGCTTGATGGGCCGGTGTTCCCCAGTGTCCACGGTGTGCTTCACCCAGTCACAGTTCCCGAGCTGGGACGCGTCCTCGGCGAAAACGTCCTGAAATTCGTAAAGCAGCTCAGCGAACAGCCCCTTCTGTTCCTCCGACAAACCTGAGGAGCAGCGTGTGTACAGCTCCTCCAGATGCTGCGGGACGACCGTCTCCCCTTCTCCTTCCTGCACCCTCTTCTCGGCGGTCGGCTCACCGCAGCGTATCTCAGGCCGGCCGGGAATGCACAGCACATTCCGGGACAAGTCGACGCTGCAGCGGTGTCCCTTCAGGAACGCCGCTCCCAGGATGCACTCTTCCACCATGTCGACGACGTAGAACTCTTCCTCGCTCGAAAGTCCCCCAACGCTGACTCCCAGGCTCTTCTTCCCGTACACTTTCATCTTCTCTCCGGTAGTGGAGCGAATGTCGGTCCCCGTCCTACCGGAATCCCCCGTCGGGCACAATCCCTTCTCCAGAAGGTTGACCGGAGAACCTGTATCCAGGATGATCTTACAAGGTACCCCGCCGACTTTCCCACGCACGAAAATCTCGTCGGCCGGATTCCATTGCCGCCCAGTCGCCTCCTGCACCGCCACACTCTTGACGACCGGGGGACTGCTCTTCACGGTCCGGCGTCTCCCCCTTACGCCGTCCTCTTGGCGTTTCCCTGATAGGGCTTCCTGGCGGGGTCTCCCGCCCTCGCCTGGCCGTCCCTGGCCTTGAAACAGTCCTTCTGCAGGTGCCCCGTCTTGCCGCAGGACCAACACTTCGGCGTCCTCGGCGGGTCGTCCGTTCGATCCTCGGGCCTGTCGGCCCTCCACTTCTTCGCCGGGTACCTTTCAAAATTGTCGGAGGGTTTAGCTTTCCGTTTTTCCGAGTACTTCTCCCGCGACTCAGCCGCGGGACCGCGAGACATCCTCTCGACGGCCTCTATCTCGAGGGCTCTGGTCACGGCGGCTCTCAAAGACGTGAAACCGCCGAGACGCAGTTCCCGCTGCATAACGGAGCTCGACAAAGCCGTCACAAATTGGGACGCGGCGAGCTTGTCGCGGGTTTCGGCCGGGCAGTCGGCAAACGCGGACTGCGCCAGTCGTTCGATCTTGGTGGCGAGCGAGGAGATGCTCTCATCTCCCCGCTGCCTATGGCTCTGGAAGAGCACATAATTCAAGTTCGAAAGATTTTTCGCTCCGTAGCGGAATTCGAGTGCCGAAACCAAGTCCGAGAAATTCCCGCATTGGGTGGCGGAGAGAGTCGTGAGGACGCTCCTCGCCGAACCCCCAAGGGAAGCGACCAAGGCCGTAGCCTTCCTCTCGTCGTCCCACCCGTTCGCGCGCGCGATTGTCTCGAACTGCACTTTGTACTCCTCCCACGACGTTTTCCCGTCAAACACCGCGGGTTTGACTGCGTACCCCAGGCTGAGCGTGCGGAGCTCCGACAAAGGAGCGGTGGCGGGCGCCCCGACGGGAGCTCGGTTAGCAACACTATTTACAACACCATCCCGAGGAACACTATTTACAACACCATCCCGAGGGTTCGCGCCGCCACCACCGGAACCATGGCCGTTTTGAAATAAAGCGGTTACGACCTGCATCCGCTCCTCCACGTTCGACATGCGCGCCTCGAAGGCCGCCTGCGTCCGCCGGTCCTCCGCGTCCTTCTCCCTCCTCCGGGCCTCGTCCTCCCTCCGCTGCTCCTGCAGTTGCCCCACGATGCTGAGCTGGAGGGTGGCGAACATCTCCTGCAGGGAGGCGTCACCCGACGGTCCAGGGGAAGAGTCCACAGAGGCCGCGGAAGCGCGAGTGGGCATCCCACTTCGAGTGGGCATCCAACTTCTGACACCAATGTTACGTTTCGCGTACGGCATAATAAGACTCGGTGGTAACGCAAAGGGAACAGAACATCAACTCGGTAACAAACACGGTAAAAGGAATGTAATGCAACAAGAACAATGGGATACAGCGGTAATGCAAGAGAGATCGCTTCGTCGGTTCGCTATGGCGGCTGACTC
Source organism: Andrena bucephala (assembly GCA_947577245.1). Lineage (NCBI taxonomy): Eukaryota > Metazoa > Arthropoda > Insecta > Hymenoptera > Andrenidae > Andrena > Andrena bucephala. Next base: position 19,323,314 of record OX387718.1, on the reverse strand, counting down.
ACGAATAACAGCTTGACAGGCGATCGACCCGATCGCCTTCTTCTCGCTGTCTCTTGTTCTCGTCGCGAGCACCAGCGAGCCATGGATTCCTATCCATAGGGTGCTCGCAACAATACACTGACAGAATTGGCCAGATTTTTGTTTGATCATATATGATACATTGACAGTTAACCGGTTAAAATTCTGCACGAAAAATACATACAATCATAAACACGTGTTTGCACACAGATCAGAAGTAGGCGTCATGATATTTTTACCGTTTGTAGGTGCTCATATTAGTAGTCTACAGGTAACATAAAAATACATATCTTTTGAATTCTGACTTCTTTCCTTATTTCTTGGGATTCTGTCATACTGTGGCAATGGGTCGCAGTGCGACTGGTCGCTAGACTCCCTCTGGGAGGATTCTAGCGACCGGTGGTCGCAATGCCAGCCTGCGACTAGGTATAATGGGAAACAGACCCTCCTCGCATTGTGTTGCCTCTCGAGTAGCCTAGGCTGGTACTCAAACAGAATCGCGTCAGGCTCCTACGTCTGGCGCATACCCGAGGATCGCAGTCGCTTGTAGGAGAACAGATACATGCTTTCCCATTTCACGAGTATACTGCGACCAGTCGCTGCGATCAATCGCAGCGACCAATCGCGAGTAGGAGATCCCGCCTTTAGGCTGCGGTCTGAGGTACAGAGCCTGACATCAGGGACTGACATCAGATGAGCAGCAGATTCGCATCAGATCCTGCCGTTCGCCTGACACGTATAACAGCGCCATCTGAGGGTCAGAATTGGCAAACAATTCCCTACGCGTGACGGCACATGGCCGGCCCTACACACCAACACAAATGTAGCGTTATTGCTGTAGGTGTATCCCTACTCCCACATAATCAGCTAGTAGATTCTACAGTTTATTAAATAATTAATTCTACTTATTTCAAAAAGGATTTATTCTTTATTTAATAATATACAGGATTGGTGATTACAATTGTTACAAAATAATATAAATAGCGCATATAAATTCGAGGAAGAACATTCAATATTTACATTTATAAATCCATATACAATACGTCCCGTAACCAGTGGTACCTATTAGGTGCGATATCAGAAAATTTCCTTTATTTTCAACTCCTTTTTGCTGTAGAATCACCACATTCCGTATTGTGTTAGCGCTGAAAACAAATAGAACCTTAGTATAAAATTAAACGTAACGTATGAATAAACAGGATACATGCGATACTTACTTCAGCTCCATCTCCGCACAGCACACACCCCAGGCGATCATGCATGCTCCTGCGAACATTAACATTTATAATAAAACATGTGTTTAATTATTATCTACTAATCAAGACGCTAAACATTCGCACTTCGTGCATAACCATACTTTTCTGTCTTGCAGATAAAGTGAAACTCGACTTTCGCGACGTAGATAATTGGAAATTATTCAATTGCATAATTACGTTTGCCTTCTGGATACGTCGAGATGATTTGTCTGGATATTGATGGATGAAATTACTTGGAATATTCTTCAATTTTGCCAGCACTGACTGCCACTGCCAGTGACTGCCACCTCGAAAATGAACGCAAACTGGACGTAGAGTCTTGACCAATGCTCTTGAATCGACGCTCGGATTGGCTGCGCCATAGTCCCGAAACTCGTGATTGGTCAAGACTCTATGTCCAATTTGCATTCATTTTCCAGGTATGAGATGACAGTCACTGGCAGTGGCAATCAGTGCCGGCAAAATCGAAGAATATTCCAAGTAATTTCATCCATCAATATCCAGACAAATCATCTCGACGTATCCAGAAGGCACACGTAATTATGCAATTGAATAATTTCCAATTATCTACGTCGCGAAAATCGAGTTTCACATTATCTGCAAGACAGAAAAGTATGGTTATGCACGAAGTGCGAATGTTTAGCGTCTTGTTTAGTAGATAATAATTAAACACATGTTTTATTATAAATGTTAATGTTCGCAGGAGCATGCAGGATCGCCTGGGGTGTGTGCTGTGCGGAGATGGAGCTGAAGTAAGTATCGCATGTGTCCTGTTTATTCATACGTTACGTTTAATTGTATACTAAGGTTCTATTTGTTTTCAGCGCTAACACAATACGGAATGTGGTGATTCTACAGCAAAAAGGACTCGAAAATAAAGGAAATTTTCTGATATCGCACCTAATACGTACCACTGGTTACGGGACGTATTTTATATGGATTTATAAATGTAAATATTGAATGTTCTTCCTCGAATTTATATGCGCTATTTATATTATTCTGTAACAAGGGGGAACCACGTGACGTGCGCGAGAGAATAACGTGTGTATGGAGACAGGCGAAAGAAATAGGCGAAAAGTGTGGCAAAAGTGCGCAGAAAATTACGAGGTCGGGTGGAAAACGAAGGGAGTAGACAAGGCTCCGGTGGATAGTATAATCGGTAGTTAATAAAGAGTCGAAGGGTGTGATAAAAGGTGAAGAAGAGAAGGTGTGAAACGAGTGCCCGAAGTCTAAGATACGTGGCAAGGATAAGTGACATCTACGGGAGTGGATGAAGTAAGAAGACAAAGCGGAGACAGCAGTAGGTAAAGAAGAGCGGTGACTCTGATGAACCGGGCAGGCGAAGGCGGGGAAGTGCAAAACGAAACGAGAAGAAGGGGAAGACCATCGTTGGCAGAACAGCTGGGAAGAAGAAGAGCGGACAACGAAGGCTCGATACTGGACTCATTCAAGAGGAAACGGGAGGGCGAGGAGGAGCAGGAGAGGTTAAGGGCCGAAAAGGAAATAGAGGAAGAATTCTTAAAAGCGAGAAAAGTAGGAAGGTCGCCTCCGATGAAGAAAACTGAGGTAGTTATAGGAACTGCAGAAACGCCAAACAGCTAGAAGACAGAGCAGGAAAAAGAAATGAATGCAAAATTAGACAAATTGATGGAAGCTGTGCTGGCAGTTAAGAAAGACATGGAAGAGTTGAGAAAAGATAATAGAGATCTGAGGGACGAGTGGAAGAGTAGGGAGGAGATATGGGAAAAGGAAAGGAAGGAAATGAGAGGAAGGATAGAAGTACTGGAGGCCAAGAAGGTTCAGGCAGAGGGGCTGACAGGAAGACTGGAGGGGCTAGAAAGGAAGGAAGAGGGCAGGGAAAAAAGAGAGAGAAGAAATAATATCACCCTAAGGGGAGAAGATTTACCGCGTAAAGAGACGCCGAAGGATACGGTGGAGTATGTGTTAAGGCACGAATTGCAGGTAGAAGCAGAAATCGAGGAAGCCTACTGGGTAGGAAGGGGAGAGAAAAGAGGGTACTGATAGCGAAATTAAAAAGCTGGCAACAGAAAAGAGCAGTAATGCTAAAGAAGAGTACATTGAAAGATAAGAGGCTGTTTATTGACAATGACCTGACGAAAAAGGAAAGGGAGATACAAAAAAATATTAAAGACATAGCCAAGGCGGAAAGGGAGCAAGGGGCAAAGGTGCAAGTTGGGTACAGGAAAGTTAAAATCAACGATAAGACATTTATTTGGAAAGAGGATGGTGGGCTAAAAGAGGTAAATTTTTGGAGTCGGCAAAGTTCTGTGAACCTCTAAATTATTGGAGGATCGCAGAGCTTACAAGGACAACGAAAGCACGACAAAAAGCAGTACCAACACCCATTCCCCGCGCGCCTGCGGATGCAGATATGCGGGGAGAGGGGGTACACAGATTTGGGAAAGGAAAAATAAGCAGTCAAAGAGAAATAGATACACTTAAAATAGGATACTGGAATGTAGCAGGATTATTCAGCAAAGACAAACAGTTTTGGGATTTCTTAAAACAACTCGATATAATAGGATTAGTAGAAACGTGGATAGAAGAGAAACAATGGGAAGGATTGAAAGATAAATTGCCACAAGAATTCTCATGGAAATGTAAATATGCCACCAGAGAGAGAAAAAAAGGGAGAGCGATAGGAGGAATTATCACAGGTATAAGAAAGGGCATAGAAGAGGCGGAATCGAACACAGGAACGGAACATATTCAAGAGAGAAGAATCAGGATACAAAATGAAAAATGGAGAGTAATAACAGTATACAGCAGAGATATGAAGGAGACGAAAGAAGAGCTAGACCAGATAATAGAGGAAAGGGAAGTGGAGAAACTGATAATCGGAGGAGATTTCAATGCGAGAATTGGACAGGAAGGGGGCGATTTTAGAATAGAAGAAAAACATGACGTAAGGAGATCAAAAGATAAAGTTAAAAACACAGAGGGAAAGTTGTTATTAGAGATGGTGGAGGAAAGAGGATGGAATATTCTGAACGGGAATATGGAGGGAGACGATAAAGGAGAGTATACATACACGGGACCGAGAGGCAGCACGGTAATAGATTATATAATAACAAATGTCGAGGCGAAAGAAGATATCAAGAAATTCACAGTGGAAGAAAGAGTTGAGTCAGACCATATGCCGCTGATAGCAGAACTATATAAGGGACATAAAAGGAGAGAACGAGAGGGAAATCAGGAGGAGAGGTGGAGAGAGGGAAGAGTCTGGACAGAGGAAGGAAAGAGAGAGTTTCAAATGGAATTAAACAAAATAAACTTTAATAGGACAGAGGTGAATGAAATGGTAGAAGAAATGGTAAGAAAAATAAATAATGCAGTACAGAAAGAAGAAGTAAAAATAAAAAAATGGAAATTGGGCAGCTTTAAGTGGTGGAATGCGAATTGTACAAAAAAGAAAAGAGAAGCCAGGAAAGCACTGAGGAACTGGAGAAGGGACAAAGGAGACAAAGAAGACTACCAAAAGAAAAGAAGGGAGTACAAATAAGTGTGCGAAGAAAGGAGGAGGGAATTACAAGAAAATATAGAAAATGAGATAATGCAACTAAAGGGAGAAAATCAAATCTGGGAATATATAAATAAACAAAGAAAGAAAAGAATAGGGATCTCCAATAAAATAGAGTTAAAAGAATGGAAGGATCATTTTAAAATATTGCTAGAAGGCGTCGACAGTAAAAAAGAAGTAGGAGAGTGGGAAGAAATAGGCAACACGTAAGGAGAAGAGGAAGAGGAAATAACAGAAGCAGAAGTAAGAGAACAAATCAGGAAATTAAAAAAGAAGAAAGCAGCAGAAGAAGACAAAATAGAAAATGAAGCCTGGATTTACGGTAACGTGAAAATAGTAAAAAGGATCACAGAAATTTTCAATAGAGTGTGGAAGGGAGAAGGATTCCCGGAGAGGTGGAAAGAAGGGGTGATTTCACCAATATTCAAAAAAGAAGATAGAGAAAAGGTAAGCAACTAACGGGGGATAACGATCCTAAACACGGCGTACAAAATATATGCTATGGTCCTAGAAAAAAGATTAAAAGAGGAATTGGAAAAGAACCACATAATACCAGAAACGCAAGCAGGATTCAGGAGCGGTAGGTCGACAACAGATAACATTTTTATTCTGAACTATGTAGCTAACAGAGAAATACAGAAAAAAGGAGGGAGGCTGTATACCTTTTTCGCGGACCTAAGCGCTGCATTCGACAAAGTGGATAGAGTAAAACTTCAGAACATCATGAAGAGAAAGAAAATAAGTAAACGCTTGAGGATAAGAATCGGAGAAATTTACAAAGAAACAAGAAATACTATAAAAGCAAACGGAGAAATGTCATCCAAATTCTGGACAACAAAAGGAGTAAGACAGGGATGCCCACTGACTCCAACGTTATTTACAATATATGTAGCGGACCTGGAGGAAACCATGAGAAAAAACCAAGCAGGAGGAGTAAGAGTAGGAAAAGAAAAAATCTGGACTCTAGCATATGCGGACGACATAGCGTTACTAGCAAATGAACCAAAGGATCTTAAGGACATGATACGAAGATTCGGGAAATACCTTGAAAGGAAAGGGTTGCAACTGAACGCAGAGAAATCTAAGGTGCTGATTTTCCATAAAGGTAGAGGAAAGAAGAAGAGAGCAGAATGGGGCTGGCAGGGGCACAGTCTGGAAGAAGTAAAGGAGTTCAAATACTTAGGATATAATTTTCAGAAAAATGGGGGCAGAGAGATGCATATAAGGGAAGTGATACAGAAAGCTAGAATAGCAATGGCGCAGATATGGGGAATAGGACAAAGAATGTTCAAGAACAATTTTGAGAGAAGAATGAGAATATTCAGAAGCATAGTGAAAAGTATCTTGTTGTACGCGTCAGAAATTTGGGGATGGATGGAAGCAGAAAAGGTAGAGAAAATACAGGAGAAATACATAAGGTGGACTTTAGGCTTGGACTTCAATACACCAGCATATCTAATTTTGGAGGAAACAAAAACGAACAAAGTAAGGATAGAAGCGGGGAAAAGAGCAATAAAATATGAGGAGAAAACGAAACGGCTGAACAAGAACAAAATAGTTCAAGAATGCTGGAGGGAAATAGACACGAAGCAAGCAGAGAAAAAGTCGAAATGGGAGGAAATGAGAGACGCATACTACAGGCAAAAAATGGTGGATATCCAAGAAATTGAAATAGAAAGAAGGAGAGGAAGAGAGTTTGCTGAGGAACTAACGCAAAGAGACAGGGCAGATCAGGTTCAATGGCAGTACGACAGAATACAAGGAGGCAGATACAACGCACATTACGCAGTAATCAGGGATAACCAGAGAGCAAATTACCTAAACGGAAACTACAGAGGCAGAGATCAAAGCATGATTGCAAGGTTCAGATGTGGGAATGAAGAGCGGGGAAGCAAGTACTGGAAGGAGGAAAAAGACACAGTATGCAGACTATGTAACGGGGCTAGAGAGACGCTGGGTCACATGCTACAAGACTGTAAAGAGCTGAAAAGAGAAAATTCAACGATCCAAGGGATACTAAAGGGAGAAGAAGAAGGAGCGGCGTGGATGAGAATGGTTCTGGAAAAAAGGAGAAAAAAGAAGAACAAGATGAAGCAAGAAGTCAAAACGAAAGCACAATCTTAAGTTAACAGTCCCAGAAACACTTACACACACAACACATGTAACCCCATTTTGAGGCCGAAAGGCAAAAAATAAACCTATTTACTACTACTATTATTCTGTAACAATTGTAAAGATTGAATAAATATTTTTGGAAATAAGTAGAATTAATTATTTAATCCACTGCACAATCTGCTGGCAGGTTATACAGGGTGTCCCAAAAATGCTGCGGTTCCTTGAAGGGGGTGATTCAGGGGTGATTGCAAACAACTTTTTCCTTTGCGAAAATTCTCTCCGAGGTTTCGTTAACGAGATAATAACAAACAGCACCGACCAATCAGAGCGCGAGCCTTCTGCTGGAGCTCCCGCGCTAGCGTGGCCGCGCGCCGAGCCGCGCTGCGACTACGAACAAGCAAGGCGGCATGCACCGAAGGAAATTGCGTAGAATGGCAAATGAAAAAGACGTAACTGTTTCTTGATTAAGAATTTAGATTTAATCCGTTAGCGTAATTAGATTTAAGTAGGTATAGTAGGCTTAGGATTTCGTAGTAATAAGGTTTAGAATTAAGTTGTGAGTTGTATTTCAGGATCGGGCTGAACGTTCCGTCCTGGATCTTTCCTGTATCTTTCAAGTAACTTACAATAAAGCTCCAGTTTTAATATAAGTTCTCAACACTAGCACTGAACATGCGATAAAGAAGGGCAGAACTAAAGCACTGAGGGCGATTTTATAATTAAGTACTTTTCTTCGCGTTTCACTGCTTCTCTCTCTCTCTCTCTCTCTCTCTCTCTCTCTCTCTCTCTCTCTCTCTCTCTCTCTCTCTCTCTCTCTCTCTCTCTCTCGGCGTAATTGCGTATACACGACTTTCCTGATTATAGGTTTGGAACCGACTGACTCGAGCGCGATTATCGCGAAGAACCGCGGCGATTCGATAGGAGGGGGGAGAGAGAAGCACCTGAATTCCACCTGACTCTTCAGATGGAGACACCATGACTAAAATTCGCTGATCTAATATAAATTTCTTACATCTAGGAATAAACGATATTTACAAGATATATATACACGAAACAGTAACAAAGAAATCGAAACTTTTGCCATGGTTTGTTTGCCATTTGAAGTGAACAATGAAAAAAGGATAAATGGATGAAAATCACGTGTAACGTAAAAAGACGAATACACACTTGTTTTTTTTTTGGACGAATCGAAAATAATAATTATTTGGAGTGAGAGGATAAGGAACACGTAAATTTCCTTTTTTAATAACGTACAAACGAAAAGGTAATGCAACAGGGAACGAGTGAAAAGTGATCGTAGTTCGTTATTGTGATAAAAATCCGTAGTTCAATAACGGCCAACACTGTTGTTGATAATGAATAAATCCGTTTAAAAACTGCGAAGAAAAATTTACGTACGGAAATTTGGAGAGTTATCGCGGGAAATAAGCCATAGCCTGCGTTAAATTTAAAAAATATTAGTCGCCAATAATGTAATTAAAACTCACTCTTTCGGAAATTCACCTGCAGTTTGAAAATCTATGTCACTAGGTCACTGAACCGATCCTGGTCATCGACAGACGCGCCGAGTGCACAGCTGATCTCAGGTACACGACACCATCCAAAGTTAAGGGTCGCAACGTCAATTGCGTCCGGGTTAATGCACCGAATATTCACTTCACTGCACGCCTACTAACACTGACCACTTAATTTATTATTCATGGAACGTGTTGTTCCTACGTTATAAAAATTGGTGGAAATGAATTTTTACTTGGCGTTCGGAGCCATGGGTATTCTCGCAACAAATTCTCACGCTGCAGCACTTGTGTCCCCGTTATTCGGGGGGTACACCCAGAACATCGCGTAATACTTTTGAGCAGAGAACATTTCTGCGACGTGATTGCTTGCTGACTGACAAGATTTTTTCCAAGCGACTTCTTCTACCCCAAAAAAGTTTCTCTCGTTCCATTATGAGTTGATCCCCACCAGGCCAAGAGGCTTCAGGTAAAAAGAAGCCAGCACATTTTCGAAGCACACGTGCTTCGCAGAAGTGCAACGAACGGACTATCGTGCACTTTTACAAAAGTCCGCGTTCCGTCCTTTTACTGCCAATGTACCACCCATTGCGTCGAGGTAGGCAACAGACACCACGTGTTTCGGTTCGAAAGGGTCCGAAGAGAAGAGAAACAGAAAGTCCTCGAGTTGCTATAAAGAAAAAAATTCTGTTTCCTGTTTCCGATACCCTGAGTTCACGTCTGCTACGAGGCGGAACCAACTAAGCCATAAATTACCCAAAACTGTAGGAAACCATTGTCTACCGTCGACTAGCGAGACAATACGGTCATAAACCACGACCCTAGCGAAATGCTCTGACTGATCAGCCTGATTAATTTTTGGGAACTAGCAATTAAAAAGTATTATTCAACATCAATACGGCTCGCGAAGAGACAGAGGAAGAAAGAGAGCATGTAGTTCGCTGACTGCGCGCAGTCCCGCCCGCTTCGTCCTACCTTCAAATTAAAGACGGATCCCTTATCTCTCGAGTATAAACACGCGCTCGAATTTCAAAACAAGAGCACATGTCGACGTATTCCGTGCGAGAGACGGCGGGCTTGAAGTCCGATTGGCCCTAATCTAACCAATCTGCCCTGCATCCCTCCCAAACGGCCACTGTCCTGAAGAGGCCCTCTTCACAGCAATATCTCCTCCCCAAGGCCCACCTTCTCTCGCACGGAATACGTCGACGCATGCTTTTGTTTTAAAATTCGAGCACGTGTTTAGACACGAGAGATAAGCAGGCCCGATTGGCTAGTTTGGGACTAATCGAACCTCAAGCCCATCTTCTCTCGCACGGAATACGTGGACATGTGCTTTAGTTTTGACATTCGAGCACGTGTTTATACTCGAGAGATAAGGGATCCGTCTTTAATTTGAAGGTAGGACGAAGCGGGCGGGACTACGCGCAGTCAGCGAACTACATGCTCTCTTTCTTCCTCTCAGAATATCGGAAACAGGAAACAGAATTTTGTTCTTTATAGCAACTCGAGGACTTTCTGTTTCTCTTCTCTTCGGACCCTTTCGAACCGAAACACGTGGTGTCTGTTTCCTATCTCGACGCAATGGGTGGTACATTGGCAGTAAAAGGACAGAACGCGGACTTTTGTAAAAGTGCATGATAGTCCGTTCGTTGCACTTCTGCGAAGCACGTGTGCTTCGAAAATGTGCTGGCTTCTTTTTACCTGAAGCCTCTTGGCCTGGTGGGGATCAACTCATAATGGAACGAGAGAAACTTTTGGGGGGTAGAAGAAGTCGCTTGGAAAAAATCTTGTCAGTCAGCAAGCAATCACGTCGCAGAAATGTTCTCTGCTCAAAAGTATTACGCGATGTTCTGGGTGTACCCCCCGAACAACGGGGACACAAGTGCTGCAGCGTGAGAATTTGTTGCGAGAATACCCACGGCTCCGAACGCCAAGTAAAAATTCATTTCCAACAATTTTTATAACGCAGGAACAACACGTTCCATGAAAAATAAATTAAGTGGTCAGTGTTAGTAGGCGTGCAGTGAAGTGAATATTCGGTGCATTAACCCGGACGCACTTGACGTTGCGACCCTTAACTTTGGATGGTGTCGTGTACCTGAGATCAGCTGTGCACTCGGCGCGTCTGTCGATGACCAGGATCGGTTCAGTGACCTAGTGACATAGGTTTTCAAACTGCAGGTGAATTTCCGAAAGAGTGAGTTTTAATTACATTATTGGCGACTAATATTTTTTAAATTTAACGCAGTCTATGGCTTATTTCCGGCGATAACTCTCCAAATTTCCGTACGTAAATTTTTCTTCGCAGTTTTTAAACGGATTTATTCATTATCAACAACAGTGTTGGCCGTTATTGAACTACGGATTTTTATCACAATAACGAACTACGATCACTTTTCACTCGTTCCCTGTTGCATTACCTTTTCGTTTGTACGTTATTAAAAAAGGAAATTTACGTGTTCCTTATCCTCTCACTCCAAATAATTATTATTTTCGATTCGTCCAAAAAAAAAAAAACAAGCGTGTATTCGTCTTTTTACGTTACACGTGATTTTCATCCATTTATCCTTTTTTTCATTGTTCACTTCAAACGGCAAACAAACCATGGCAAAAGTTTCGATTTCTTTGTTACGTCTTTTTCATTTGCCATTCTACGCAATTTCCTTCGGTGCATGCCGCCTTGCTTGTTCGTAGTCGCAGCGCGGTTTGGCGCGCGGCCACGCTAGCTCGGGAGCTCCAGCAGAAGGCTCGCGCTCTGATTGGTCGGTGCTGTTTGTTATTATCTCGTTAACGAAACCTCGGAGAGAATTTTCGCAAAGGAAAAAGTTGTTTGCAATCACCCCCTTCAAGGAACCGCAGCATTTTTGGGACACCCTGTATAGGGGTAGGGATACACCTACAGCAATAACGCTACATTTGTGTTGGTGTGTAGGGACGGCCATGTGACGTCACGGGTAGGGAATTGTTTGAAAAGTCTGGCCCTCAGATGGCGCTGTTGGCTGTGCCTAGCAGACGGCAGAATCTACACCTCAGAACGCAGCCAAATGCGGACACAGACGACTACGGTTCTGACGTCAGATTCTGCGCTCTCATGCCAGACCCTGCTACCAATCTGATGTCAGATTGGTAACAGATGGTTATCTGGGTTGTTAATGGGAACCTAAAAAATTAATGAATTAATGAATACATGGCAACTACTGTGGATTTTATATTAAAGTATTACAAATGTCTCTCACAAAAGATTGAAAAGCATCAAGGGAGATGTGTTTTCAGCGTCTCTTCTTCACTAATGTGACTTGCTTTTCATTGCAAGCAATCCACCATAATCTATTTTCTTAATAATTCTTAATGCTATGTCTTTTGACAATTTTTGTCGATTTACCTTATTTGACAAATTTCCAGAAACTTGTGCGAAACAAGATGCTCTGTCTATCTATCTAATCTTCTCCGGACAACCTCCAAGCCTGTGCATCCCCTTCATTTCTATCCAAGCCTGTGCGTCCCCTTCATTTCTATCCAAGCCTGTACGTCCCCTTCATTTTTATCCACGTCCTGAGCGTCCCCTTCATTTCTAATAATAAATATATAAGCTTTACATAAAAACTCTAAATTGCTGGTATAAATATATAAAAATATTTGGCAATTTAAATGCAATGCAATTTGTTACAATATATATAATTTATTTTGTACATTGTAACGTTCTCGAACGAGACGTTGCCGTTTGTTACAGGAGATTCCACAAGTAGAGCGGTTTACCCATGGAATTGTGGGATTTGGTTCGGGTGGCGTGCGATAAAGAAATGAATTTCACGATAGAGTCCTTCCTTTTAACAATTGGTAAGAAAGATAATTTATTCAAAATAAATGCTTATTGACCCTTGGTCACTCAGTCGGTAAATTAATATAATTCTTTATAACTTAATCGCGTTAGGACGTATCGGTCGGTACTAAAGAATAACCCTCGGTTTGGGTTTCGATGCTGAGTCGGTAATTTAGGAGTATTACTTCTAAAACTTCGGTTTTTGACGCTAATTCGTTTATAATGAATATTGCGCTAATTACTCTAAAGGTACTATTCTAAATCGTAAATGAACATAAGGTCTTTGACACGTAGTCTGTATAATGTAAATCAAGAATTGACGCTAGGTGGGCTTGTTTATGTCGAGTTCAGAGTTCGAGAGGATTCCTTTTCTCTGAATTGTGCTGGCTTCCAGTTGCCTATCAGCTTACCCACGCTTTTTAGGATGGTAGCTGAGAGCTAGTGAAAGCGTTCTCAGATGGTAGCCAGGTAGCCGTTAAAGGCGTCCCCAGATGGAAGCTGGATAGTGGCTTCTTTCCTTCTGATTCGGTTGTGGCTTCTGGCGCCTATAAGCTGGCCCACACTTTGGAGGATGATGTTGAGGGGCTACTAAAAGCGGCCTCGAATGAAAGTTGAGGGGCTACTAAAAGCGACCTCGTATGGTGTAGAGGGGCTACTGAAAGCGGCCTCGTAAGGAGATAGAAAGTAGGACGTTGATTTAAAGTAGACTTCCTTATGACTGTGCTAGACTGAGGGGCTACTGAAAGCGGCCTCGGTCATGTAGGTTCGGTGGCAGAACCAAGTCTGTTCTCTGCTGCTGGCGGGCCTCTATTTATAGTCCTTCTTGGTGCCTGGCCCGCGCCAATCACTAGCTGCGCGATCTCGCGCACCAATTATAATTAACGTCCGGTTCGCGCCACTCGCATACTACGCTCGGTTAATTCGGCGTCCGGTTCATGGTACGGTGTGCGCACGCGTGTATTGGTTCACTCGCGGCACTGAGTTGACTGTTTGAATGCGCGGCTATGCGCATGCGTTGCGCGTCACTCGGTTCACTGTTTTCCCGCCGCATGGGATGACGCTCGCACGTGTTTCATGTGTAACAACTGAGGTATAATGGAACTAAACCAATGATTAATGTAGGAAAAATGTATGGCGGTTCGTAGCGGTACGTTACAACATGCATGGTATTATTTTGTACATGCATGGTACAAATTTCCAGAAACTTATGCGAAAGAAGATGCTTCTCTGTCGAACCTTCTCCGGACAACTTCCATGTCTGCGACTCTACATAAGAAATCTACTAAAAAAATTTTGGCGACTTACCTTGTTAGTTGATGTAAAAGCTATTTAATGTAAAAACTCGTGACATTTCAAATTCGGACAACCTACTTTATTTGACACTTAGCACTTGGTAGGTTATAAAATTCAAAATAGTATATATATAAGAATGTATGTACAATGACGGACGACGATCCCTGCCGAATAATCCCGAGAGTCGACGAACGAAGAACGAAACATGTGTTAGTTTCGTTTTGGCTGAAGGTGTGCGTGTAACGCGTATACGTATTATGTCGACAACAATTTTGACTGGAGAAGAAGAATCAGAAAAAAAATTTCTCACCGTTTCCGACTGATCCATGAGACGATATTACGATATCTCTGTCATGCGAGGACCGATTTTATTGAAATTGGTCTTATTCGACAGCTGATATGCGGTTTACATAAAAAAAATGCCTTTACATTTAGAAAATATTGCAGGCGTGATGAGATATAAATGAAATAATGATAGTGGTAGCGACAGTCGACATATATACAGGGTGTACTTCATGTACTTGGTGTTTTTCATGTACTTGGCGTCGAGACGCTACCGCGTCTCTAGATATGTCTTGCCTCGCGTGCAAGCTCATTAGCTAGTCTGCCTTGAAGCATAGCCAGGAAATCATTTTCTTACCGGTTTGAAGGGGTTCGTCCGCTACACCAGACTTATTAGCCGGCCCTGCCTCGGCTGCTTGTTCGTCCCCGGATATGGACGAACTATCTGTTTCGTTCTGCATATTTTCCAACTACTTCTCTATTTTCGCCCACCTCTTGCATAGTTTGCCTACTGCTTCTTCTTAGCGTCTTTTGGGCATTATCTGATACCAAGCCGTCGCCTAGAAGAGAAAAAGGAAAGGAAAGAAAATAAATACACTCTCAAAAACATGTGTAACACCTAGAGCACAACGAAAGAATATGAAAAGCAAGATGACGCGGCATCCCTTAGGAACCCATTTGGGTTTTTTCCTTACTCTCAACGTTGTGACATCTAGGTGGCAAGGGGGGCAACTACATGTATAATCGCTGAGAACGAGGCTTAAAATATAATTAGTTGTTTCTACCGAAATGAAACTAGGATTAACGCAAAATCAAATGAAAAACAGTAAGAAATATCATTTCAGTCTTTCATTTTGAAATGAAAATATGTTACAATAACTATTTACAGTGGTGCATATTCAAAGTGCTGATATTGATTGATCGATGACTTCATCAGTGTTCGTCACCGCAGTTTTTCACGTTCTTGTCGGTCACCCAATTCTACAATATCCTATTAAGAATAAAGCATGGAATAAAGCTTATTAAACTAACAGGTGTATTCACGCCGCATCAAGACAATGACAATGCAAATAGTATCGAATGAGTACATTATTATTCCCTTGTCTCAGATTACATCCAACATTGTCCAAATTATTTCCTGAAATCAGAAAACATAATTCTATTTCAAAATCGAAATATCGGTGAATAATAGCGTTTCAAATAATGTTGTATCAAAAGTGCTCATATCTGCGGCTCACCAACCTTTTAGTTCATTCTATGTTCATCAATCTCTGAAGAAGAATGTTTTTTTAATAACATCTTGATGGATGAGAATAATCGATTATCTATCACATTAATTCATTCGTACAACCATACTGCCTCATGCAATTGTGATTTCACAAGCTTCTTATACCCTGTAACCAAATCGGGCGGCAGGATCTGCCGGCAGCTGCGGTGCAGCCTACGTCCGCATTCAGCTACGGTTCTGCCGGAAGACTCTGCCAAGATCGACGGCAGATCCGCGACAGATCCTGCTGCCCGGTGGTGGCATCCGGGCAGCGCTAGCAGCAGGCGATTAGCCTCGCCGAGGAGGCACTGCGACGCGTAGTGGCCTCGATCGGGACGCTCGGTTTGCGAGTCGCCTTCGACAAAACGGAGGCGATGTGGCTCGAGAACAGGGTTGGGAGCGGTGTGCCCAACAGAGCGTCTCTCAGGATCGGGGATGCCTGCATCACGGTCGGCCGATCGATGAAGTATCTCGGTCTGACCCTGGACATCTACTGGCGATTCACGCGCCACTTCAGAGCCCTCAGCACCAGATTGGAGCGACAGGTATTCGCCTGCGGGCGAAGCATGCCCAATCTCGGGGGCCCTTACGAGGGAGTTCGGCGGCTGTACGTGACGGTCATTCGGTCCATGGCGCTCTACGGCGCCCCTATATGGGCCGGTGACCTGGAGGACTGTCACGTCGGGCGGGAGCTCTTGGCTAGAGTTCACCGCCGCGCGGTCCTCCGATCCGTGCGGGCTCACCGCACGGTGCCACACGCCGAACTGTCCGCGCTAGGTGGGTCTCACCCCTTCCATCTGCTCGCGGAGATGGAGGCGGAAGATTATTCCGCCGTCCGAGATTTTCGCGAAGCCGGGGCCCCACCAGCTGACGGACCAGAAGCGGCGCGGGGCCAGGCCCGGCAACGCATGCAAGCCAATTGGTTTGAATGGTTATCCCTCCCGGAACATCGGGAGGGTCGCGTTGTCGGGGCGCTACTGCCCATTCTTGATGAATGGGTGGGGCGCAGCTACGGCAGGCTAACCTTCCGCCTGACGCAGGTGATCACCGGAGCGGGTTGCTTCGGGGATTACCTGTGTCGTATCGGGCAGGAGGAGGAGTCGCAGTGCTTCAGCTGCGACTCGGGCGACGAGGACTCGGCCCAGCACACCCTGGCGAGGTGCCGGGAGTGGCTGGATGATCGCTGGGTCCTCGAGGTGCAGCTGGGCCCCGATCTCTCGCTGCCGACGGTCGTGCGTCGAATGGCGGGAGATCGGGAGAGCTGGGTGGCCATGTCCCTCTTCACCGAGCTGATCATGCTCGAGAAGGAGGTGGCGGAGAAGGACAGGATACGGGCGGGACACCCGTCCCGTTTTGCGGCCTCCAATCGGCGTCGTCGCGGCAGGAGATGGCACGGGGCAGGGGGAGGCCGTGCGGCGACTTAGCTCTTATAGGTCGCCCCGCTCCCCCGCGGACCCCGAGCCGCGACGACGACTCCCCCTTTTTGTTAGGGGAGGGGAGGGACCGTCGGAATCCCGCTCCCCCCCCCCCCCCCTCGGTGAGAGAGAGTGGGGCAAGGCGGGGAGAAGAAGGGGGACATAGGGTGGCCCCGTTACACAGTGGGCCACCCTATATGCAGCAGGGGCCGTCGCGGTTGCGCCATCGTCGAAGGTTTTCCGATGAAAATCATGGCAAATGTCGTGTAAATCGGACAACTTTTACATAGGGAATACAAATAGCTTGTGTCAAAGTAGTCCGATTTGCATGACATTTGGTATGATTTTCGTCAGAAAAACATAAGGAATCCATTGGCACCACTTCCCTTTCGATACGACGAAGAAAAGAATTTCTTAATACGTTCAAATGGATATTTCACCCTCAACTGCGGGGGCTCGACCTCAATTCGCTACGTCCGGCCCAGGTTTCGTACCTTTTTCCGGAAAAAGCCATAAAAATCGGGTGAGGCACAGCGAGGGGTTGTCCTCGCCACGGGGTACCAGCGCATCTCCTTGACGGGCGTTGCTCCAGAATTACCCTGTATCATTTGAGCAGTGTGTGACCCGACTACCCTCCGTGTAATTGGTCTGCGCGAAGTGGGGCGCAAGTTCGATCATTATCAGTACTCCTGCCCGAGAGGAATACGATTTACTTTAATTATAGTACATGTGTGTTTTGTAATATAATGTTTCTATCGTCTCCTGAATTCAGTAACTGGCATCCAGATATCTACGCTCCTACAATCCACCGTCAACACGGCTCGTGGAGAGACACAGGAAGAAAAGGGGTAGCCCGCTGTCGACGCGTGGTCCTCTCGAGTATAAACACGAGCTTCAATATCAGAACAAAAGCAAGCGTTAACGTATTCCGTGCGAGAGAAGGTGGGCATTGCTGTGAAGAGGGCCTCTTCAAGAGAGCAGCCGTTTGTGAGGAATGCAAATCCGAATGGTTCTGATACAATCTGCTCCCTATGATTGAAATTTAGTCTAGCAACTTTCACTCCTCCTAACCTAACCAATCGAACTTGCTTCCCTCCCAAAAGAACCGGCCATCCGAGCGTAGAAGCAAGTGCGAAATAAAAGTAACGGTGCGCTTCTCAATACCGCAGATGTACCTACCTAAGTAGCATTTCTGACGGAAAAAAATTGTCCAGCCTTTGGGCCTGGCGTAGACCTTTGGCAGGTAGGTATCTATTTCAAAAGGCAGTGCCACCCGTGGATCCAGTAAGACCGTCCCCGGTGCGTGCTATACCAGACAGTGAAAATCAGTAAATTTGCAAGCGCAATATCTTAAAAACCAGTGAAAATAAAGTGTATACATTAAAGCTTATTGAATTTGTCTTGGAACGCACTATCAACTCAGGTGTTCAAAAAAAATAGTTCCATTTGAAAAACCGAACTTGACCATCGTATCTTTTAAAATAATAATCGAAAATAAAATTCGTTTGCGCTAATAAATTGCCCCCCTCGAACTATGCAATTCCCTATTTTTTTTATATTTTTATCTCCAATAGTTTAGGAGAAAACCGGCTGTCCAGTCTTCCCGCGGACACCCTGTGTACTAGAACTTTTGTCTGAAGAGTTTTTTCATATATCCATAAACGATGGAAATATTAAACATTTTTGATTTTCATTATACCGCTCCATTATACAGAAGAAAAGCAGTTCTAAGACTGAAAATAAGTTATTATAGCTATTATATAAATTACGAATGGAAATGTCATTAAAGTATTGCGTCCCAGATTTGCTCGTGGACTCGTCAGTGGGTCCCAGCAGAACCTGTCTCAATTCCCGATACAACGTCTTAATACGTTCACCTTGAATTTAAGCTATCATATAAATATCTAAATTATGGATACCCTAAGCGTTTCGTCCCAGACCTGCTCGTGGACGTTCGATAAGACCGAGCAGATCTTGCCCTAGACGAGACTGTGTTAACAAACACAGTCTTAAATGCGTCTCAAAAATTCAAATAGCCACGGAGGTATTTATTAGGGGTTCCTTTATATTAAAAATGCTTTAAAAATCCTTTGATAAATTCTCTTTTGTGACGTCAGGATACTGCTTTCTATATTCCATCACATTCTGCAGTATAAATTGTTTCTCTTCTTCATTTTTTGATAATATTTTGTTATATTCTTCAATAAGTTTAACGCCACGTTCAGCGGTGTCATTTACCACTTTTAATCCTTTCACGATGTTTCGACCAATTTGGAATGCCTCGTCATCATCCCATGTAGAAGGGTTTTTTCAAAAAATGTGGTAGGTATTAAAAACCTTTCAAAGAATCTTTTGGAATCAGGAGAAATAAAATGTTCCATTTTTTTGTAGACGAATTGTTCCACATCCTTTGGAAGGATTTTATATTTTTAAGGCATTCGTTGTCGTCACTGCTTACACTGGCATTTATTGCCTCTATCATTTTTATTTTAGTGTCATTCGCAATGGCACTATCGAAAAATGATAATGCGGCAGTTTCTGGTGCCAAATACCACAAATGATTGATCATTTTGTTCATTGCAGTGCGGCTTATTGTATCGTCAATTTGACGATAAGCGAATAAATTGTTTACAAATTCCAAATCTTGTCGCGGGGCTTCTGTTGCGACTGGAGCTTGTATCCACGCTTTTAAATATAAATTGGGGAGGAAAATACAAATGTCGCGAATTCCAGTGGCCTTTTCGCTGGTCAAGATAAATTCTTTTCGGAATAAATATATTTTTATACAATATATCGCCTTGGCCATCCATCGAGTGTGATGAAAAGCTCCTGGAACTCGAAATATATAATTTGTTCTAGGAGTTCCGCCTAAGAAAAGAACTGTAAGCTCCAAGAATTCTTTATAATCTTCTCGTGGTTGTTTGATATTTTTCAAGGTTTGCATTGCAAACTCCAGCACTTCAGTACTATTTATAATTATAGATTGGTGGACGTACTCGTCTTGAATTCCTGCCACAAAATTGGATTTATTGATCTGGGGCCAAGCCTGCTGAAATTGTTTGAAAAGTGGAATATTTGGACCCGATGATTTCTCTAACTTTACATCAAACACACTCCGTAAAATAAGTTCGTATATGTGATGCCGGCAAGGAAAATATAGCAAATCTCTTTCAAATTTTTGTTCGAGAAGAATACATGCGCCTTGGAAACGTCCCATGTTCGATGACGTTGTGTCACAGCAAAGTGCTTGCACTTTGCTACTTAAATCCCATTTCTGCACTAAATCGTATACCGCAGAAGCTTGTTTGTCTCCAGTACCCGATAGAATTGCAGGGATTCCAAGCAGCTGCTCAATACCTCTGCAAGTTTTTTTGTTAACAATCGAATATGCTGTGTATGTATTCTTAAACTGAAAAAAAAATACAAATTCATCGATATATCATAATGTATATTTATGTCAAGGTTTAAAAAGTTCAAAATTTTCAAATTCGTGGCGCGTCCTTTTCCCATGGTCCAATCGAGCTGAAATTTTTTCCAGATCATTTTCCCAACAAGTGTCACATTTCTGAGGGGCGGGACCAAAAAAATCTGATGGTCGAGAAATAAGGTCCACCCTAGTGGGCACATTGCCAGCCGCCCGCCCGAGGTGGCCGTCGGGGATTTATCCATTTACCCAACCGCCTTAAAGGCCCCTCGGAACGCGGCGGCTAGGTCGGCCCTTAAGGCCGTCAACGCCCCGGCCCGGTCGCGACCATAGCGACGTCGCGGCCAGGTAGTAACTCGATCGCGGGGTCGCGGGGCGGGGGTGCCGGGCGGCATCACCCGCCCTAGTAGCAGCGACCCCGGAAGAGGCGGCGCGGACGCGTGGTCCGTCACGCCGCCTAGTAGGGAGAATATAGCTGGGGAGGTATTAATACTCCCCCAGGGAAGACCCCCTTTAAGGGGATGTTGTGTGCGGAGTTGCACGAAACGCAGGGGGGGGGGGAGGTTAGCGAATGAATCGCTAATTTGCTCTCGCGCCAAATCCCTCCCCTCAGGCGCGCAACTCCGCACACGAGGTAGACCACCTTGGAGGTTTTAGTGGGTTCGAGTTCCACATAACCCCCCGCCCGTCCCCGCGGGCGGAGGGTATCCCTAGGGTTTTCCTGCAAGTAAAAAAAAAGTATTGAATTTTCTTTCAATTATTAACAATTTCGACACAGTATTCCTTTATAGTATTTTCTATTCGATGCGGTCCAGAATAGATTTCGTCGAAATGCAGATAGCAGGATTGATGTGTATCTTTCACGTGTAGACCAACAAACATCGCACGCACAATATTTATGCATCGGTATTCTCTAAGATAGTCTAAGATGCATAGCTAGCCGTATGCTTTTCCTGCATGTATGATAATTTTCACCCTGCATCGTGCACGATGTTAGCACCATAAAAATGCAAAAAAAACTTCGTCTGATGGGGGAATTGATCGCAGGACTGTCGGATCCGCAATCCACGCACTAAACAGGTACGTAACTGTAATTGTTAATAACGTTAAAACCGCCAAGTATCTACGGCTAGTATTCCATATATTTCATCAGGGACCTGCATGCTATCATCTTACAAAAGCTCGTTAAAATCCAAGACGACCACTTGGGGTCCTTCCCTTGTGAGACAAGAAAGAAAGAAAAAGATTTTAATGCAATTTATACATATTTATTCAGTTTAGCAACACCAATTCGGTTTCGCAGCGCCAAGTATTTTGAGTAAAATATTCGTATTAAAATATTTATTTGTATAAAAATATATCTGGTTAATATTATTTAATACATTTTTTTCTTTGTATAAATAGCCATTGTGATTATTGGCACAATTTGTGTATATCATTAGTTTTGTAAAGCTATTAATTTACGACAATTTTTTTTAAATGGGAATCATTTTGATGGGATATTAATTTAAAACAATGTTTTTAAATGGGATTCTTTTTGATGGGGTATTAATTTACGACAATGTTTTTAAATGGGATTCTTTTTGATGGGATACCTATTTACGCGAAGTAAACAGAAGTAAAATACCGCCATAAACGTAAGAGTTGTTAAGAGTGATTAACCCTTTCGCTACGGCGGTCCGGTCCACGGGAGCACCACCACTGAACGGGACCACGCGCCGCGAGTGTACCCATTTCGCTACGGCGGTCCGCTCCGTCGGCTGACCTCCACTGAACGGGACCCCGCGCCCAAAGTGTACACAGTGCGTGTCAACAGTCTTCGACGTTCAGGTTTACGTCTTACGCCTGAGCAACACCGCCGTGACATGTTCTTGGAAGAAAAGGGACTTTTCTTTAAAACAATATATTTATAATTTCTCCACAAACAAATTTTTAATTAAACATTGAAATTAATATTTTTACACACCAAAACACAAAAATAATATAATGATAACGTAATATTGAACAATAACTTTTTAATAATAGTATTCTGTATGAAATTTTTCAAAACAGGGAGATACACATAACCCAACATCGCAGGACTTACCTACATTCGTATCGCGATTCACGTCTTTTATTATTTTTTGCACATACCACACATTTTCTTAATGGATTCTTTCTTTTCGTTTTGTGATTTACATACACTGGTGGAAAATGTCTTGCAGTAAGACGCGTTTGATTAATACGACCAGATTTAGTACATTTGTTGGCGATTTCCGGTGGTTGATAATGTTTCAAAATTTGTCGGATTAACTCGAGATGGAATTTTGCCCTCGATATATGTTTACCAGTTTTTAACTTATATAAGCAATAACCATTCCATACGCATATGTCCAATAGATGATGTAAATATTTCTTATACCACTTCAGATTTTTCCTTTGGGAACGAATGGTGCTTATGACCATGTCTGTTTTGTCCACGGCCCCCATCAAACGATTATAATCCACGACACACTTTGGTTTTGTGATCATTTCTTTTGTACGATAATGAATTTTCGTATTAACAAATTCTTCGGTGTGGAAAGTAGACAACATATATACATCCCTTTTATCATACCATTTCACGGCTAGCAAATGTTTCGACGAGTGGAAACTCGCGTCGCCTTTTTTCAATTTATTACCTATTTTTGGCATCCCTCTACGTCTTTTTTGTACTGTTCCACAGGCGTTGGTACCATTTGCTTTTAAAAAGGTAAACAGAGCTAGACTTGTGTACCAGTTGTCGACGTATAGTGTATGGCCTTTGTCTAAATAAGGTCTTAAAAGCTCTATAACAATATTCCCAGGTATTCCAATATTTCCAATAATTGCAACTTTTGATAGAGATCCATCGTAAATAATGAAGTCCTGAAGAAATCCGGTTTTGGAATCACATAAAATAAAGGATTTAATCCCAAATCTGTTTCTTTTTGATGGAATATATTGCTTAAAAGACATTTATATAAAAGCAAACTTTCGTCGATGCAGAAATCTTGGAATGGATAGAATGTATCCCTAAAACTTTGTCCAAGCATATCACAGATTTCGCGTATTTTATATATTCTGTCACTACCTACATTAGGGTGTTTCATATTATAGGGTTAAAATTAAAATAATATTTTTTTAATTTACTTTGCGCATGTTCTGGTTCCTATTAATATAAAAAAAAATCTGACAAATTTTAGGAAGATTGTGTAATATTTAGAGGCTAAGGAAACACGGTTTTCAATGATAATTATTTTTATTCTCAAGTACATAAAACAGAAACTAAACTTCAAAGAAGACTTACACTTAGATAAATTTATATTTTATTACTACTATTATTGTTCACACCTATAAAAAATCTGTACCTTATTATTTTACCCACATTTTTAAAACCTGAAAAAGCGAAAATATGTAGGGTAGATCGGGGGCGGTAGTAACAGGGGGGCAAATGTATCAGATACAAATTGTGTTGAATCTCAAAACATATAATGAATATTAACACCAATTTTAGATATACATATGATAAACAATGCCATTTGGAATACACCCCAGTCAGCCACGTCCGTTTTAGCAGATTTTGGTCAACGCCTGACTACAAATGTTTGTGGCAGAAAGACTACAGATTTGAGACAGGATTTGTTATATTCGATGATGAAAGCAGACTGACAGCAGAAAGCCGACAGATTGTGCTGCCTTAACCTGCGAGCAGATTGGCGGCAGGGTCTGCTGGTACAATTTAATGTCAGAAATCGAGCAGACCCTGCGCACCGCGATCTGACGGCAGATAGGCAGCAGAAATAGAGCAGATTCTGATGTCAATGTGCGGTCAGATCCTGATGTCAAGCTCTGACCACAAAAGCATAGTTAAATGCGGACATAGTAGATTTGACGGCAGATAGGCAGCAGGAATAGAGCAGATTCTGCTGACATAGTTCACGACGCGACGCCGTCAGGCGGCGACCGGGCGAGCGCTTCTCGCTTGCGAAATAGCACCACGGCGGGAATAAGTGGCCGAGGGCTCGATCACTCAGGGCTCTCGAGTACCGCTCGCATTTGCCGGCATTTCACTGCGGAGTATATATTTGGTATACCCGTCTCTAAGGGCGGTATTATCAATCGTTGCTTAAGACGATCTTAGTCTTAAGCAACGACCGATGATAATACCGCCCTAAGATGACTGAATGAATAGTTATCATTAATTCTTTTACATTTGGAAGAACTGTCTTTAAAAGTTTAAATAATTATTTTGAGCCTTCCTGGCATTCAATTGACTAACCACCTGCTAAGTAAAATATTAAAAATGTTATAATACCCGTCTAAATAAATACATGGTTTTCCAACTTTTTTTTCTTCCATAAAATATGGTAAGAATCAAATCTTTCAAGTCGGTCTTATAAAAGTGTTCAATACATATGTTAAAAATAAATATATATATATTTAAATATATATAAATATGCATGTGTGTGTATATACATCATATAGTAGATGCATACGTTAAAAATTTACTATAGGATGTACTTCAATACTTTACAGTTAATTATCAATTTCTTCTTTTTTTCTTCAACACGCCCTGTATTGTTCTTAATCTGTACAATCTCACTAACTTTTTTCTCGATGTAATGCATCGCAACTACGTATCGATGTTTTCTTTAACATCGAATACTTCTGCGTTTTGAATTAATTAACAGGCCATAACTAGTGAAATAAAATAAAAAACCGAAAAGAACAATTCAGAATCATACCCATTTATTATCATTACAATAACAGTATTTTATTTAAATGTCCCAGGGTTCCTTCTGTAGGCATAGTAAAAGTAATAGTTTGCTCAATTGTTTAATCTCCAGCAAAGAAATGGATTGAACGGTAAACGATTCAACAAACTATTACCCTGATAACAACCCTGCCTGCAGTCTGTCAGCAGATGGACAGCAGGGTCTGACAAAGCAGGGTCTGGCGGCAGATCCGCAGCAGACCCTGCCTTCAGATGGCGCTATTGGATGTGTCAGACGGGCAGCAGGATCTGCTGCGGATCCTGCCTTGTCAGGGTCTGCCGGCAGAACCGTAGTT
Source organism: Andrena bucephala (assembly GCA_947577245.1). Lineage (NCBI taxonomy): Eukaryota > Metazoa > Arthropoda > Insecta > Hymenoptera > Andrenidae > Andrena > Andrena bucephala. The sequence goes on along the minus strand of OX387718.1, from coordinate 19,298,296 downwards.
GAATGCGGACATAGACGGCGCCGGATCTGCCGGCAGACCTGGTTATCAGGGTACTTTTAACACTGGGATATTTAAATAAAATACTGTTATAGTAATGATAATAAATAGATTTGAATCTGAATTGTTCTTTCCATATTATTTTTGCTACAATATCAAACTTCATTCAAACACCATGTATATCTACCACCCATTATCGACATCTGGTAGACAAATGTTTCCCAACGAACACTTCGAGAACAAGCTATTGCCTAGTCGTAAAGAAATGAAGAAATTTCGCTTCAAAAATACTAAATTGCCAGCTGTAAAAGATAACTGAATTCGGACGCGCAGGTAGCGTTGTCAACCGCTGACTCACGGGACAATACGGTCATAAACCGGGACCCTGTCGAAACACTCTGGCCGATCAGCTTGATTAATTTTTGAGAACCAAATGTGGTATACAAGTCAGCCCCTTCAGTTTTTATCTAAATGTGCCAGGTATAGCAGTTAAAAAGTATTATCCAACATCAATACGCCTTGCGGAGAGAGAGAGACACAAGAAGAAAAAATGGTAGCCCGCTGACTGCGCGTGGTCCCGCCTGCGCCGTCTTCCCTGCAAATTCGAGACGGATCCCTTATCTCTCGAGTAAAAACTCGCGCTTCAATTCCAAAACAGAAGCACGCGTTGACCTATTCCGTGCGAAAGATGGTGGGCCTCGGAGAGGAGATATTGCTGTGAAGAGGGCCTCTTCAAGAGAGTGGTCGTTTGGGAGGGATGCAGGGCAGATTGGTTCTAATATAATATGCTCCTCATGGTTCACATTTGGTCTGGCAACTTTCACACCTCGTAACCTAATCACTCGGACTTGCATCCCTCCCGAATGAACTGCCCATCCGAGCGTAGAAGGGAATGCGAAATAAAATACTATTTAGAAGTGAAAATTGACTCATCTTTTCGTACTTCTCCTTGCGTATAAACTAAGTAAATTTCATGACGTTTTGAAACATTAACAGTACGCTTCTCGATACCGCTGATGTACGTAGCATTTGTGACGGTAATGATTGTACAGCCTTTGCAATTTTTGGATCCACTAAAGTCAGGAGCTCTTCAAAATCAGATTTTGTCATTCGCACAAAATTAATAAAACTACTTCCGTCGTTTAATAGAAACTATGACATTAAATCATCACCGTATTGTTCTCCATTTCTCAAAAACGCCTTTTTCCACCAACGCCTTTTTCTTTTCCTTTTGGTCGATGCTATAAAGAGACACGGTAGTGTCTCGCGCCAAGTATATAGCTATATGCGCAGCACGAGACGCACAGTGTCTCTATTACGCCACGACCCGCTATCAAAAACCCTGAGATTATCGAATCTCAATAACGGCTGATCCGATTAGATTTTGAATGGTCTTAAGGGGGTAGACACGGGTAATGCAGCGCGCTGTATACCGACACAATCTGGCCCGAAACATAGGTTTGGGAAATTACGTTGTTTGTCCTTATATGAGCAGATTTTGGGCTGGGCGAGGCCTCATTCGAAAGAGGAAGGTTCAGTGCAGCGCGCTCTGGTCATGGTTCGACGAGATTGTGTTGATATCTAATAATATGAGTGTTCAAAGTAGAGCAAAAGTCGACAAAATACACCCGCAAGAATCCAAGTATTTTTAGGTCACTAAAAGAGTTTTGTGACTCAAACGATGACCAGAGCGCGCTGCATTGAACCTTCCTCTTTCGAAGGAGACCTCACCCAGCCCAAAATCTGGTCAGATAAGGACAAACAACGTAATTTCGTGATTGCATTCCCAAATACGAATTCCGCCATATTGGTGATAATGCAGAGCAAGTCACGTGACAAATTTAGTTCCGGTAGTTGACACCAGATGGCGCCTACTCGGGAGGACTGCCAACGTGGAATCATAGCAAAACTGAAACGTTAGCTGGATACATGTGCCACAGTAAAAGCGTACTGCAGTCAACGTATGAATTTTCGGACGATTGTAGGTTAGGTTATATGCATTTTAGGCATATAACTGCTAGGAACTGTGTACATTTACTAAATTAACGCTTTTATTGTAACACATACACTTGAAATCGCTGTCGAATTTGTTATAATTATATGGCCACATTATTTAAAATAAAAAAAGAGATTGGAACTTTTTTACTAATACTGGAAATATTGATTTACTGATATCATATTTTCAGAATGTGGAAGTTACAGCAATTATTTGCAATTATTGCTCTTATTATTATTCTTCCGACTATTGTATATAACATACAACAAGGAAAAGTCTCCAAATCAGTCAACAGTTGACTCCCTGATTTTTTTTTGTAATTCTTTACGGTCCTATGCAGAGATGGGCATTATTTAAATAAAAGAATATACTTCCGAATGGCCCCAGTGACTGATCGACACGAGGTTTGGGGTAGGGTGTGTGTAGCGCTCGTGAACTGCCCAGAGTGGCAAGACGATCGCCGACTCCTGCGGTTGCAGCTGGGCCCCGACCTCTCGCTGGCGACGGTCGTGCGTCGCATGGCGGAGGATCGGGGCTGCTGGGAGGCCGTCTCCTTCTTCGCCGAGCAAATTATGCTCGAGAAGGAGGAGGCGGAGCGGGACCGGGTGCGGCAGGGGCATCCCGGTCGCATCGGGCCTCCGCGGAGGCGGGCGCGAAGAAGATGACCCGGGGCCGGGGGAGGTCGTGCGGCGACATGGTTGCGAAAGTCGCCCCGCTCCCCCGGTTGTCGTTACGATGCCCCGGGTCGCGTCGAGTCGCTCCCCCCGATATCGGGGAGTGGGAAGGGGCCGCGCCGCGCAACGGGCGCGGCCGTTATGCCCGGTACGCCCCCCTCTGTGGGAGAGGGGGGCGCGTGCCAGCGGGCGTTGGGGTGGAGGTGAGGCGGCCCTCGTTGACAGGGGCCGCCGCGGATGGAGCGACGATAGGCCGCCGCGGCCGGTGCGTTGTGGCACCGGAGAAGCCAAGGCCGCGGCGGCGTCGCAGGGAGGGGTAGACGGGGGGTGGGTCCATGATAAGGCCCCCCCCCCCCCTGGGGAGCGGTTACTGAAACCGCTCCCCTGCAGAGCGATCGAGCTCACTGGGGCAGGACGGGCGGCCGATAGCGGGCCGCCCTCTCGCTTGGGCGGCCCTGAAGGCCGTCATCGCCCCGACCCGGCCGCGATCGTAAGTTACGAAGCGGCCGGGTAGGAGCTCGATCGCGGGGTCGTGGGGCGGGGGTGTCGGGGGACACCACCCGTCCTAGCAGCAGCGACCCCGGAAGAGGCGACGCGGGCGTGTGATCCGCCGCGCGTCGCCGGTCCCGGAGACCATAGCTGGGGGAGGTAGTGATACTCCCCCAGGGACGACCCCGTTGAGGGGACCTCGCGCGGTGCTGCACGAAGCGCAGGGGGGGAGGGTAGCGAAAGTATCGCTAGTTTGATCTCGCATACAAATCCCTCCCCCCAGGCGCGCAGTACCGCGCGCGAGGTAGATCACCTTGGTGGTTTTAGTGGGTTCGAGTCCCACATAACCCCCCGCCCGCCCCCGCGGGCAGGGGGTATCCGCGGGGAATTCCACCAAGTAAATAAAAAATAAAAAAAAAGGGTGTGTGTACCCTAAATCTAAAATTCTATTTAGCTTCGGGTATTTATTAGTTTCCTTTGTTTATTCGAAGGCCTTTCATCTTGGGTTTCGAATAATTTTTCATCTTTCATTATATCTTTATCCTAAGGTCGTATTCAGATATATTGGCCGGTCAATTCGTTTTCGCGAACAGCGATCGCGAACAGCGATCGAGGAGTATGGTGGGGTAACGGGAATGCTGCTCGGCTCCGTCTGAACGGTCTGAACGTAGCCGTGTGGCTGTTATGACCAATACGAGATGAAGCTATCGAGAAAGAATCAATGTTCAGACCAATAAAGCTCCTGAATTTTTTCGGAGCTAAGGCACACCTATTCTGATGTGTGTATTTCTACGCTGACAGCTCGGTTTGGCCTATACACACCAGAAGCTTGGCGCTAACCCCATCACTTCTGGCTCAATCTTGTTCTGCGAAGGCGAGAGTGAGATGGAACGAGAGCGAGTCAGAAAACGTTGCAAACAGGAGCACCGAGGCAAGCAAGCGGTACCTATGGTGGGAGAATACGCGTTACGAAACGTACCGGCCAATATATCTGAATGTAAAGTCTCGTTAGCCGCTCGCTGGTCGGGACCGGCGTTGAGCCCGTATCATGAACGGAGCCCTAATTCCGAGGCTGAGTTTCTCGCTTCTTTCTGGCCGAAGGGGAGAGGGGTTGGAACGCTTTGAGTGCGCGACGGGCGCGAGCGCTCAGATGGAATCGTGATTGTTCGACGCATGCGCGCCACGGTCAGATAGCCAGGCACGGCACGAGTCTTTTTTGCGCCATAACCGAGCTTGCCAAATTCCGCCATTTATTATAAAACATTTAATTGAGCTTCTTCATGACCTTACTCTAAACTTTTACTCGTAGTTTAAAACCGTTGTAATATAATTTGTAGTATTTCATTTAAAAATTTATTTTCAACAATGCCAACAATGAAAAGGCCATTTTGCGCCTCTTGTCAACCTTACGCCCTAGCAGTTGCCTAATTTTACAAAGTAAAGTCATAAATAATCTCAAATAAATGTAATATAATAAAGGGCGCAATTTGACAAGTTCGCCTAGGGCGCAAAAAAGACTTATGCCCGGCCTGCGTCATGATTTTGCGAAGGGGGTCCCGTGCTCACCGTAAGCGCTTGCGACCATCGCGCACGCCCGTCGCGCACACAAAGGACGGAGTGTCAGGCGTCCGAAAGACGGAGCGAGACAAAATATCAACGCGTCGTCTATCTCGTACTGTCCTCGCTCGCTTTCAGTGCCTTCGCTCGCTCTCTTTCCATCTCGCGCTCGCCTTCGCCGGACAAAAGTGAGACAAAAGTAGTGGGGATAGCGAAAAGTCCGTATCGTGTACACCAAACCGAGCCCGTAACGATCTTAGATGCTCGAATAACCGACGAGAACCTTTGTTGCCCGAGCCGCACGACATCGCCGTTGCTCGGCGATGTGTCATCGATTATATACAGTGTGTCCGCGGGAAAGCTAAACAGCCGGCTCCCTCCTAAACTATTGGAGATAAAAATATAAAAAAAATAGGGAATTGCATGCTTCGAGGGGGCCAATTATTTAGCGCGAACGAATTTTTTTATCGATTATTATTTTAAAAGATACGATGGTCAAGTTCGGTTTTTCAAATGGAACTATTTTTTTTGAACACCTGAGTTGATAGTGCGTTCCAAGACAAATTCAATAAGCTTTAATGTATACACTTTATTTTCACTGGTTTTTAAGATATTGCGCTTGCAAATTTACTGATTTTCACTGGAAGAAAACTGTCTGGTATAGCACGGACCGGGGACGGTCTTACTGGATCCACGGGTGGCACTGCCTTTTGAAATAGATACCTACCTGCCAAAGGTCTACGCCAGGCCCAAAGGCTGGACAATTTTTTTCCGTCAGAAATGCTACTTAGGTAGGTACATCTGCGGTATATTTATTTCGCACTTGCTTCTACGCTCGGATGGCCGGCTCTTTTGGGAGGGATGCAAGTTCGATTGGTTAGGTTAGGAGGAGTGAAAGTTGCTAGACTAAATTTCAATCATAGGGAGCAGATTGTATCAGAACCATTCGGATTTGCATTCCTCACAAACGGCTGCTCTCTTGAAGAGGCCCTCTTCACAGCAATGCCCACCTTCTCTCGCACGGAATACGTTAACGCTTGCTTTTGTTCTGATATTGAAGCTCGTGTTTATACTCGAGAGGACCACGCGTCGACAGCGGGCTACCCCTTTTCTTCTTGTGTCTCTCCACGAGCCGTGCTGACGGTGGATTGTAGGAGCGTAGATATCTGGATGCCAGTTATTGAATTCAGGAGACGTTAGAAACATTTTATTACAAAACACACAATTAAAGTAAATCGTATTCCTCTCGGGCAGGAGTACTGATAATGATCGAACTTGCGCCCCACTTCGCGCAGACCAATTACACGGAGGGTAGTCGGGTCACATACTGCCCAAATGTGTGATGCGCTGGCACCCCGTGGCGAGGACAGACCTTCGCATTGCCTCACCCGATTTTTATGGCTTTTTCCGGAAAAAGGTACGAATCCTGGGCCGAACGTAGCGAATTGAGGTCGAGCCCCCGCAGTCGAGGGTGAAATATCCATTTGAGCGTATTAAGAAATTCTTTGCTTCGTCGTATCGAAAGGGAAGTGGTGCCAATGGATTCCTTATGTTTTTCTGACGAAAATCGTACCAAATGTCATGCAAATCGGACTACTTTGACACAAGCTATTTGTATTCCCTATGTAAAAGTTGTCCGATTTACACGACATTTGTAATGATTTTCATCGGAAAACCCCAAGGAATCCATCGGCGACACTTCCATATCCATACGATAGGGAATAACGAATTGTTTTATTTCTTAAAAAGGTAGGTACAGGCTGATTCTGGTGCTGCGCCCGTCACCCCGTGGCGAGGACAACACCCCGCAGTGACCATAGAATTTTATGGCTCTTTTCGGAAAAAGGTACGAATCCTGGGCCGAACGTAACGAATTGAAGTCGACCCTCCGCAGTCGAGGGTGAAATATCCATTTGAGCGTATTAAGAAACTCTTTTCTTCATCGTATCGAAGGGGAAGTGACGCCAATGGATTCCGGGCGTTCTCCCGATTAAAATCATGCCAAACATCATGAAAATCGGACTATTTTTACATAAGGAATACAAATAGCTTGTGTCAAAGTAGTCCGATTTGCATGACATTTGGTATGATTTTCGTCAGAAAAACATAAGGAATCCATTGGCACCACTTCCCTTTCGATACGACGAAGCAAAGAATTTCTTAATACGCTCAAATGGATATTTCACCCTCGACTGCGGGGGCTCGACCTCAATTCGCTACGTTCGGCCCAGGATTCGTACCTTTTCCGGAAAAAGCCATAAAAATCGGGTGAGGCACAGCGAAGGACTGTCCTCGCCACGGGGTACCAGGCCGCCGCATCTCCTTGACGGGCGTTGCTCCATAATTACCCTGTATCTGGTTAGGAAATAAAATAATTCTTTATTTTTTATCGTATGGATATGGAAGTGTCGCAGATAGATTCCTTGGGGATTTCCGATGAAAATCATGCCAAATGTCGTGGAAATCGGACAACTCTTACATAAGTAATACAAATTGCTTGTGTCAAAGTAGTCCGATTTGCATGACATTTGGTATCATTTTCGTCAGAAAAACATAAGGAATCCATTGGCGTCACTTCCCTTTCGATACGATGAAGAAAGGGGTTTCTTAATACGCTCAAATGGATAATTCACCCTCGACTGCGGAGGGTCGACTTCAATTCGTTACGTTCGGCCCAGGATTCGTACCTTTTTCCGAAAAGAGCCATAAAATTCTATGGGCACTGCGGGGTGTTGTCCTCGCCACGGGGTGACGGGCGCAGCACCAGAATCAGCCTGTACCTACCTTTTTATGAAATAAAACAATTCGTTATTCCTTATCGTATGGATATGGAAGTGTTGCCGATGGATTCCTTGGGGTTTTCCGATGAAAATCATTACAAATGTCGTGTAAATCGGACAACTTTTACATGGGGAATACAAATAGCTTGTGTCAAAGTAGTCCGATTTGCATGACATTTGGTATGATTTTCGTCAGAAAAACATAAGGAATCCATTGGCGTCACTTCCCTTTCGATACGATGAAGAAAAGGGTTTCTTAATACGCTGTAATGGATAATTCACCCTCGACTGCGGAGGGTCGACTTCAATTCGCTACGTTCGACCCAGGATTCGTACCTTTTTCCGGAAAAAAGCCATAAAAATCGGGTGAGGCACAGCGAAGGTCTGTCCTCGTCACGGGGTGCCAGCGCATCTCCTTGACGGGCGTTGCTCCAGAATTACCCTGTATCATTTGGGCAGTGTGTGACCCGACTACCCTCCGTGTAAATGGTCTGCGCGAAGTGGGGCGCAAGTCCGACCATTATCAGTACTCCTGCCCGAGAGGAATACGATTTACTTTAATTATAGTACATGTGTGTTTTGTAATAAAATGTTTCCATCGTCTCCTGAATTCAATAACTGGCATCCAGATATCTACGCTCCTACAATCCACCGTCAACACGGCTCGTGGAGAGACACAGGAAGAAAAGGGGTAGCCCGCTGTCGACGCGTGGTCCTCTCGAGTATAAACACGAGCTTCAATATCAGAACAAAAGCAAGCGTTAAAGTATTCCGTGCGAGAGAAGGTGGGCATTGCTGTGAAGAGGGCCTCTTCAAGAGAGCAGCCGTTTGTGAGGAATGCAAATCCGAATGGTTCTGATACAATCTGCTCCCTATGATTGAAATTTAGTCTAGCAGCTTTCACTCCTCCTAACCTAACCAATCGAACTTGCATCCCTCCCAAAAGAACCGGCCATCCGAGCGTAGAAGCAAGTGCGAAATAAAAGTAACGGTGCGCTTCTCGATACCGCAGATGTACCTACCTAAGTAGCATTTCTGACGGAAAAAAATTGTCCAGCCTTTGGGCCTGGCGTAGACCTTTGGCAGGTAGGTATCTATTTCAAAAGGCAGTGCCACCCGTGGATCCAGTAAGACCGTCCCCGGTCCGTGCTATACCAGACAGTTTTCTTCCAGTGAAAATCAGTAAATTTGCAAGCGCAATATCTTAAAAACCAGTGAAAATAAAGTGTATACATTAAAGCTTATTGAATTTGTCTTGGAACGCACTATCAACTCAGGTGTTCAAAAAAAATAGTTCCATTTGAAAAACCGAACTTGACCATCGTATCTTTTAAAATAATAATCGATAAAAAAATTCGTTCGCGCTAATTAATTGGCCCCCTCGAACCATGCAATTCCCTATTTTTTTTATATTTTTATCTCCAATAGTTTAGGAGGAAGCCGGCTGTTTAGCTTTCCCGCGGACACACTGTAGAAACAGAATTTGTTTTTTTTTTCATCGTATCAATATGAAAGTGACACAAATGGATTCCTGGCATTCTCCTGATTAAATTAACAGAAAATAATTTAAATCAGACTATTTTTAACGAAACGGGCTTCCAATTCTGCAAACAAATTTTCACGTAATTTCCTTAATTATGGTCCGAATAACATCATTTTTGGGGGCCAATTTGATCGAGAAAACATGACGAATCGATTCACGTCACTTTCGCAAAGATCTGATTAGAAATGCAGAACTGACGATTTGTCACTGCTTAGTGCGTAACATTGTATGGCTCCGCTGGATTCGAGCGTCGAAACCCCCGAACCTCAGCGAGTTGCATGATTGCCAGCGTGAAGGACAAGAGAGGACTTTGCATGGCGAAGGAAAGTCAGCCTTCTATAGAACTCAAATCGAGAAAGACTTTGCTGACAAACTTTACATATGTATATTCGCGTCAAATAAATACTTTAATTGTAAAATTTAGACGACTATTTAACTATTGTTAAATTTCGCCAGTTCTTACATATGCATCACTTGGTTGGGAATTCCTGATCCCAGAGTTTCATGCATTTACCTATTGAAATGTTGCTTCAAGTCATCGGGAAATTGCATTGCTTCTTCTCGTACATACATATATCTGTTCGCGAGTAGGTGTCACGAGTGACGCGGCTTTGGTTTCCCAAATAAATGCACATTTATTAGAGCCCTCGGTCGACGGCGACTTGAGTCATCCAGTACTGAATATGAATATGTTCATATTTCTCATTACACCTTGATAAGAGTGTTACCACCGATGGATTGGTGAGTTTATGTCCACGAAAATGAGTCGAGTTGCGAAGCAATTCGGTCTATTTTTTCTTATGAATACATGATTAGGACACACACACACTACGTTCACTAAAAATAGGCCGAATTGCTCCATGTTTGGCATCATTTTCATCAGTAATGCAGTGCTCTGGTGAAGAACATCGTATTACGGAGCTAATATTCTAGGCCCTAGAATCTACGATATTGTCAATGTGCAGTTGAAACGCACGCCGCTTCACACTATCGTTTCTTAGCATTTATACGGGGTGATTCTCTAGCTATCAAACGCGATGCTCGCCAACAATCATGTGTCTCGCTGAGTTTCGTGGGGTTCGACGCTCGAAACCAGCGGGACTATACAATGTTGCACGCTAAGCAGTGACGAATCTGGAGTTCTGCAATTTCTAATCAGATCTTTGCAAAAGTGACGTCAATCGATTTCGTACAATTTTATATATAATGTTTGTTCATAACTGTTTTCTGCATAGGATGTGTAATAAGTGTATTTCATGTTCTGTTTCGGTGCTTTGCTAGTAAAAAAATATCTAACCTAACAAACTTAATTTTCTCGGGACATCCCCTCATCTATTTTCCCTTTTCACTTATAATTCCTTACTGCTAACGTAGAATATTGTAGCATAAGCACATTTCAAGTAATTAAAATGTACAATGAATTTTCTACGTTTGTATTACCAGTCGACTTTCCGTTTAAATTTTTATAAGTACAACGCAACAGCTGAGAATTTCTTTCCTTATTCAGAATAAAATACGGAAATAGCAAACAGCTCCCTCTCGCGTTTACCGGGCAATCGGCGATCTATCGGTATTATCATTTCTGTGCAGAAAAAACCTGCTGTAATACCGACCTTCCGAATCGGCCAGGTCACGTGACGTGTCTACCCCCTTAATGGATAGCTTGGGTTTGATTTACATAAGAAAAGTGTCTTTGTTTTGGTCCTACGTGCCTTATAAGCTGAGATATTTCAATGCAAAGTTCCAATTTGACGAATTTCACGATCTTAAGAATTAAGCATCGTCAACGTCAAGTGTTTGCAAGAGGGGAACATGAAAGGGAGAGGAAATGTCTCCAATATGCGCGTCGTTCATTGGATGAAGGTTTCGGTACTTTCGGCCAATCGCGTAACAAATTTTTGTCACGTGACAGCCAGAGAGAGAGCACATCTGTAGAGATAAACGTAACCTCGCTAGTGTCAAACAATCATAACCTGCGAAGTATCAAATAAGGAAACTTGTCAAAATTTTTTATATGTCACGAGTTTCTACACCATTTAGGAGACTGAATTATTGTCTCAATTAACAAGGTAAGTCGCCAAAATTTTTTAATAGACTATTTATGTAGAGCTTATAGAAACGTAGGAGACGTACAGACTTGGAAGTTGTCTGAAGATGGTTCGACAGAGCACCATCTTCTTTCGCACAAGTTTCTACAAAATAATATATTGTTCTTATACCAGCAAACTATTTTTACATTAGAGTTTATATGTAAAGCTTATAGAAATGAAGGGAACGCACAGGTTTGGATAGAAATGAAGGGGACGCACAGGCTCGGATAAAAATGAAGGGGACGCACAGGCTTGAATAGAAATGAAGGGGATGCACGGGCTTCGAGGTTGTCCGCAGAAGGTTAGATAGACAGAGAAGCATCTTGTTTCGCACAAGTTTCTGGAAATTTGTCAAATAAGGTAAATGGACAAAATTTTTCAAATTAGCGTATCGTTAAGAATTAAGAAAATTATGGCATACTGCTTGCAATCTAGAGTAAGTCACATTAGTGAAGAAAGTACGCTGAAAACGCATCTCCCTTGATACTTTTCAATCTTTTGAGAGAGATATTCGTACTACTTTATTAAAATCCACAGTAGCTCCCACGCTATTCATTAATTTAATTAGTTTCCCATTAACAATATTTCAATTCACCAATAAACATGCTAAATAAATTTTATTCCAACAACAATAATCTGTGCGTTAAAAATATTGGATCTTTTCGTTCATTTTCACTAAATTAACATTAGCATTTAAATTTCCTCCAACAAGACTTTCTGCCATACGCTCTCACCTCCTTCGGACAAATTATGTAGTCTCTACATCTATAGCAAAAGTCCACTCTTTTGCTATAAGTTCTACGTTATGTTGTAACTAAAAAATATGGCTTGTATATATTTACAGATAATCGAAGCAGAAGATGATGCAGTGTGATCTACGTCAGAGAAAAAAATTTATTGTGACATAGTATTATATTAATTAAACGATTTTATTCAGCTTCGATCCTCTGTTTGCTTCTTGTATGTATGATTCATATCTGAAAACTGAAATTTAAACCAATTCCTCTAATCCAATTGTCTTGAAGCTTTCCCTGATAACCAGATCTGAAGCGCAGAGCCTGACGTCAGATCCGTAGTCATCTGTGTCCGCATTAGGCTGCGGTCTGAGGTACAGAGCCTGACATCAGGGCCTGACGTCAGATGAACAGCAGATTCGCATCAGATCCTGCCGTTCGCCTGACACGTATAACAGCGCCATCTGAGGGTCAGAATTGGCAAACAATTCCCTACGCGTAACGTCACATGGCCGTCCCTACACACCAACACAAATGCAGCGTTATTGCTGTAGGTGTATCCCTACTCCCCCATAATCAACTAGTAGATTCTACAGTTTATTAAATAATTAATTCTACTAGTTTCAAAAAGGATTTATTCTTTATTTAATAATATACAGGATTGGTGATTACAATTGTTAGAAAATAATATAAATAGCGCATATAAATTCGAGGAAGAACATTCAATTTTTACATTTATAAATCCATATACGTCCCGTAACCAGTGGTACCTATTAGGTGCGATATCAGAAAATTTCCTTTATTTTCGACTTCTTTTTGCTGTAGAATCACCACATACCGTATTATGTTAGCGCTGAAAACAAATAGAACCTTAGTATAAAATTAAAGGTAACGTATGAATAAACAGGTATACATGCGATACTTACTTCAGCTCCATCTCCGCACAGCACACACCCCAGGCGATCATGCATGCTCCTGCGAACATTAACATTTATAATAAAACATGTGTTTAATTATTATCTACTAAACAAGACGCTAAACATTCGCGCTTCGTGCATAACCATACTTTTCTGTCTTGCAGATAATGTGAAACTCGATTTTCGCGACGTAGATAATTGGAAATTATTCAATTGCATAATTACGTTTGCCTTCTGGATACGTCAAGATGATTTGTCTGGATATTGATGGATGAAATTACTTGGAATATTCTTCGATTTTGCCGGCACTGATTGCCACTGCCAGTGACTGTCATCTCATACCTCGAAAATGAATGCAAATTGGACATAGAGTCTTGACCAATCACGAGTTTCGGCACTATGGCGCAGCCAATCCGAGCGTCGTGTCAAGAGCGTTGGTCAAGACTCTACGTCCAGTTTGCGTTCGTTTTCGAGGTGGTAGTCACTGGCAATGGCAGTCAGTGCCGGCAAAATCGAAGAATATTCCAAGTAATTTCATCCATCAATATCCAGACAAATCATCTCGACGTATCCAGAAGGCAAACGTAATTATGCAATTGAATAATTTCCAATTATCTACGTCGCGAAAATCGAGTTTCACATTATCTGCAAGACAGAAAAGTATGGTTATGCACGAAGCGCGAATGTTTAGCGTCTTGTTTAGTAGATAATAATTAAACACATGTTTTATTATAAATGTTAATGTTCGCAGGAGCATGCATGATCGCCTGGGGTGTGTGCTGTGCGGAGATGGAGCTGAAGTAAGTATCGCATGTATACCTGTTTATTCATACGTTACCTTTAATTTTATACTAAGGTTCTATTTGTTTTCAGCGCTAACACAATACGGTATGTGGTGATTCTACAGCAAAAAGAAGTCGAAAATAAAGGAAATTTTCTGATATCGCACCTAATAGGTACCACTGGTTACGGGACGTATATGGATTTATAAATGTAAAAATTGAATGTTCTTCCTCGAATTTATATGCGCTATTTATATTATTTTCTAACAATTGTAATCACCAATCCTGTATATTATTAAATAAAGAATAAATCCTTTTTGAAACTAGTAGAATTAATTATTTAATAAACTGTAGAATCTACTAGCTGATTATGGGGGAGTAGGGATACACCTACAGCAATAACGCTGCATTTGTGTTGGTGTGTAGGGACGGCCATGTGACGTCACGCGTAGGGAATTGTTTGCCAATTCTGACCCTCAGATGGCGCTGTTATACGTGTCAGGCGAACGGCAGGATCTGATGCGAATCTGCTGTTCATCTGACGTCAGGCCCTGATGTCAGGCTCTGTACCTCAGACCGCAGCCTAATGCGGACACAGATGACTACGGATCTGACGTCAGGCTCTGCGCTCTCACGGCAGACCCTGCTGCCAATCTGATGTCAGATTGGCGTCAGATGGTTATCAGGGTTGCAGGCGTGCGTAGTTTGGATGACAATACAATATATTAAAAAAAAATATAACCCGTAAAGGGTGATAAAATTATCCAGTCGTCAATAAACACTAAAAAATGTGTGAAATCCCAACAAAATTACCTTTTTTTAAAAAAGGTACAAAAAGTGCGCCAAGTATATAATCCCGTCAAAAGAGAATCCCACTTAAAAACATGTCGTAAATTACCCAGGTAGCACCAAAACGTTTTAAAAACGTTTTAAAAACGTCCAGGTCAGACGTTCAGGACGTCTTCACAACGTCCAGAAAAGGTCCCTGAAAACGTCCATTTTCACAAAAAAGTACGTTTTTAAAACGTTTTCAGGACGTTTTCTGGACGTTTTTAAACGTTTTCAGTACCTTTTCTGGACGTTTTTAAAACGTTTTGGTTAGGTCTGAAATAGTAGTTTTTAGGACGTTCGTCGGTACTGGTTCGATTGAATAAAAATTTAAGGAAATGGTTTTCAAAATGATATCACACTCGATAACAATGTATTTCGTTGACTTAATTTCAATTAAATTTATTTTCAGTATTATTATGTATACAGGATATAGGTATGCAGAATATATATGCAGTTACAATAGATGCGTAGATGATAATGTGAGTACAAGGACGATTGTACAGAATATACCACTTAAAATAGATATGAAATATGTAGAACATGTAGGTAGTACACATAGATTATACAAATTATACAAAATATAGGTACAGAGTATGCAAAATATCTGCACTTACAATAGATGTTTATAATATTGTTGAAAGATCTCAAAATATTGAGGAAAATGTTTTCGCTGCATTATTTGTCACGTCTCGGGTGAGGTCTTTAGGACGATGGCATAGACGGGGTAATATTGGGGAATGCAGGCGCGAATGCCAGATTCGTAGCACTGCGGAGAGTTAGGATTCAGGCGCGAATGCCAGATTCGTAGCACTGAGGAGAGTTAGGATTCAGGCGGGAATGCCAGATTCGTAGCACTGAGGAGAGTTAGGATTCAGGCGCGAATGCCAGATTCGTAGCACTGAACGGTTTGGGGGAATGCAGGCGCGAATGCCAGATTCGTAGCACTGCGGAGAGTTAGGATTCAGGCGCGAATGCCAGATTCGTAGCACTGAGGAGAGTTAGGATTCAGGCGCGAATGCCAGATTCGTAGCACTGAGGAGAGTTAGGATTCAGGCGCGAATGCCAGATTCGTAGCACTGAACGGTTTGGGGGAATACAGGCGCGAATGCCAGATTCGTAGCACTGAACGACCAGGGATTGGTTTGAATAGTAATCACTCTGGTGGTGACACCCGTTAGAGCACTTTGTTTTGGTGTGGTAATT
The DNA here is from genome assembly GCA_947577245.1 of Andrena bucephala. NCBI lineage: Eukaryota > Metazoa > Arthropoda > Insecta > Hymenoptera > Andrenidae > Andrena > Andrena bucephala. The sequence goes on along the minus strand of OX387718.1, from coordinate 19,282,703 downwards.
GGATTTACTGTTGCATTCATTTAAGAAGTGACACGTAATATTTCCGCGAAATCTGTCTAGCCACCTGGCTATACGCGGCCCATGCGAAAGAACGTTGGTAAATACTATAAGAACACTTGAGTTCGCGAACCGAGATCAGCTGTTGCTGCAGTCCGTTATGGCTTGGAATCTTCGCGACCACAGGATAAACACAATAATACGAAGCGAGGTTTAAAGCAAAGCGGTTTATTAACTTTACGCACGAATATATGCACAGCGATGGCGGTTTATGTAATAACAATAATAATAATATAAGAAGATGAACGTGAATACATGCGAACAAACCAAAGAAAGAAATTTGAAATGCAATAAGCGTTAAGGGGGTAGACACGTCACGTGGTCTGGACGATTCGGCAGGTCGGTATTACAGCAGGTTTTTTCTACACTGAAATGGTATTACCCATAGATACGCGGCTGCCTGTGCACGCGAGAGGGAGCTGTTTGCTATTTCCATATGTTATTTTGAATGTGGAAAGAAATTCTCAGCTGTTGCGTTGTACTTTTTAAACAGAAAGTCTGCTGGTACTGCAAACGTAGAAAATTCATTGTACATTTACTTGAAATGTGCTTATGCTACAATATTCTACGTTGGCAGTAAGGAATTATAAGTGAAAAGGAAAAATAGATGAGCGCATGTCCCCAGAAAATGAAGTTTGTTAGGATAGACATTTTTTAATTAGCAAAACACTGAAACAGAACATGAAATACACATCCTATGCAGAAAGCAGTTATGAACAAACATATATAAAATTGTGTTTGATGTTGAATCCAACGCGTGATTATTATGTGGTCCCTCCTCGAAGTGACAGAAAATATAACCTATGTATATGCTATAAGACAATAAATATTTAGCGGCTATTTCGTTGCATTACGCTACATTTGTGAACTTTTCATCATCCTTCCGAAACATTATTATTACGCCGCACCAGTATCTTTAGGAAATCGGGTATAGCATATAGGTTATATTTTCTGTCACTTGGAGGACCGGATTTTCTGTCCTCGAAGTGACAGAAAATATAACCTATATGCTAGACCCGATTTCCTAAAGATACTGTTGCGACGTAATAATGTTTCGGAAGGATGATAGAAAGTTCACAAATGTAGCGCAAAAGAACGAAATAGCCGCTCAACATTTATTGTCATATAGCGTATACATAGGTTATATTTTCTGTCACTTCGAGGAGGGGACCATAGACATATATAGACGGCGGAGCGTAAGCTGAGGGGGGTGGCAAGGTTCGCGGTAAGGGGAGCGATACGAGTAAATCGGATAACGCTGTGGTTATGCATGCCGAATGCATCCGAAGCTAAGCGACGCGCCTGTATCTGAACCTATGCCTTTACCCCTCCAAGCCTTCCTTCCCCACGCCGATAGTCCCATCTTCTGATCCGTCTATATATGTCTATGGAGGGGGCCACGTAATAATCACGCGTATCCAGCCTGCGCATTTTTTTAATGAAAAAATTATTTAAATCGGACTATTTTTAACGAAACGGGCTTTCAATTCTGCAAACAAATTTTTCACGTAATTTCCTTAATTATGGTTTGAGTTGTATCATTTTTGGGGCCAATTTGATTGAGAAAGTATAAGGAATCGATTGACGCCACGATCGCAAAGATCTGATTAGAAATTGCAAAACTTCAGATTCATCAGTGCTTAGTGCGCAACATTGTATGGCCCCGCTGGTTTCAAGCGTCGAACCCGACGAAACTCAGCGAGACACATGTGTAAAATAACATATTTGCAGTTTTATAATTGAAGATGTAGTGAACGTTACAGGACTGTCTTTATATATGGCTCTCACAAACAAAATCGCCTGACTTGTTAGACATGAAACCGGGCATACAAATGGTTGCGCATATCGCCCAAAGCATCAGAAAGAATATGTACAGTCTTCCAATGTTTCAATTGTTGAGAAGCCTTTGGGCTCAGTTTATCGGGAAAGACCTACCCACCCCACTGTTTTGCTTTCTCGTTGCGAGCGTGCACCTTCGGGTCCTAGTAGACCGCCCGTTGACAGCCGAGAACAATAAAACCGACGAGCTAGATAAAATACCCAGTACAGAAAAATAAAATGTTCGTGTTTTTGATAAGTATTGATGAAAGTATTACCGATGAATTTTTTAGGATTTCCCGGTGAAAATGATATCAAACATGGAGCAATTCGATCAATTTTTATTGAATGTAGAGTGTGTTCTAATCATGTATTCATAAGAAAAAATAGACTGAATTGCTTCGTGTCTTGACTCACCAACAATCCATGAATGGTAATACTCTCATCAAGGTGTAATGAGAAATTTTGCACATTTCGTATTCAGTACTGGATGACTCAAGTCGCCGTCGACCGAGGGTGTACCGCTGGTGCGCTATTTCACTCGCACTCGGTTCACATCGTTCGGTCTCGTTGTCAAGCGGTTCGGGCGAGGGCCCTGATAGGGGTGAATTTATTTGGGAAACAAAAGTCGCGTCATTCATGACACCTACTCGCGAACAGATATACATATGTACGAGAAAAAACAATGCAATTGCCCGATGACTTGAAGCAACATTTCAATAGGTAAATGCATGAAACTCTGGGATCAGGAATTCCGAACCCAGTGGGGCATATGTAAGAACTGGCGAAATTCAACAATAGTTCGTCGTCTAAATTTTACAATTAAAGTATTTATTTGACGTGAATATAAAGTTTGTTAGCAAAGTCTTTCTCGATTTGAGTTCTGTAGAAGGCTGATTTTCCTTCGCCATGGAAAGTCCCCTCTTGTCCTTCTCGCTGGCAATCATGCGACTCGCTGAGTTTCGTGGGCTTCGGCGCTCGAAAACAGCTCGGGGCCATACAATGTTGCGCGCTAAGCAGTGACAAATCTGCAGTTCTGCATTTCTAATCAGATTTTTGCGAAAGTGACGTCAATCGATTCCTCATGTTTTCTCGATCAAATTTGCCCCAAAAATGATATAATTCGGACAAAAATTAAGGAAATTACGTGAAAAATTTGTTTGTAGAAGTGAAAGCCCGTTTTGTTAAAAATAGTCCGATTTAAATTATTTTCTGCCAATATAACCGGGAGAATACCAAGAATCCAATGGTGTCACTTTCATATTGATACGATGAAAAATAAACAAATTCTGTTTCTTTATAATCGATGACACATCGCCGAGCACGGCGATCTCGCGCGGCTCGGGACACAAAGGTTCTCGTCGGTTATTCGAACTTCTAAGATCGTATTCAGATTTATTGGCCGGTGAGTTTCGTAACTAGGGGTGTGCGGTTACACGATTTTTCGGGCTCGGGACGGGCCGGCAACTTTCGGGCGAAAGACTCGATTCGGGCTACAAGCATAGTCGCCATGAGCGGACAATTTGATTTCAGGTCGGCTCGGCAAAACTCGGACGCGATCGGACGATATCGTTACCAGTAATAGATTAAATTTATTACCTGAGAACATAGAAAAATTATTTTTCTTACACGTTAATTTGAAATAATAAAATATTCGCCTCCTGTATATTGTTGTTATTATGATGTTTATCCAGGAAATATTCCTTTTTGTATGCTTATAGTTCGTACGTTTTCTATTTTAAATCTGAACCTATCCGGAAAAAGATAATACCCTATATATTCCCTTTACATAAAGTACTAAGTATGAAGTATATTTTATTCAGATTTTACAATATTGTCGATATAAAAATAGTCTTCTTCCCAAGTTCTGAACATGGTATTTATTTAAGTACGTATATGGACGTATTCAGTATTCACAGACTATTTGGTAGCAATGAAAATACATATATATGTAAATAAATAATAAGATACAAATTATGATTCAACAGGAGACAGAAAGGTAAAAACTTATCACTCTGGTATCGATATAAATGATATACATAATTCTTTCCGTCTCGGTCCTCTCGTAATAGCTGGCTTTCGAGCCGATCGCGTCCGAGTTTTGCCAAGCCGACATGAAATCAAATTGCCCGCTCATGGCGGTCATGCTTGTAGCCCGAATCGAGTCTCGGGATCCCGAAACCGTCTGGATCTCGAGCAATACGAAAGTATCGGGACCCCGCCCGATCCCGCCCGAAATTTTCCGACCCGTCCCGAGGGCCGAGAATCCGAGCCGCGGGACGATCCGCACACTCCTATTCGTAACGCGTATTCTCTCGTCATCGCAGAACACGAGTGAGGCAGAAGTGGTGGGGATAGCGCCAAGCTTCTGTCATGTATAGTAGTGATGGCGATCCTGGACAAAGATCAGATCGATCCTAAGAATCGATCTTTTATGAAGGATCGGTTATAAGATCGATCAATCGTGAAAATAAAAGATCGATCTTCAAAGATCGATCCTAAAAGGGATACTTAAATTAACTTTATTCTCGCCCTAATTGATCACATTTCTATAGTACTAATATAGTACTTTTAATGATAAATTTTCATACACAAGTAGTTTCTTGTTATAATGACCATCGCGAAAATTGTATCCTTAGACTCTTCAAATATTTATTCAGCTATAAATAATTACAAAAATATCAAATATCAAATATTGAACATTAAAATGTAACTGACTAATTGGACAATTGGGCAATAAGTTAATTAAAACAAGATGGACTAGGAAATAAGTATAGAGTTTATATAACGTACAACTTCAGAGTAAAATCTAATGAGATCACTCAACAGTTGAGTCTGCTGAACGTATCCAATATGACTACGATCAGTAATATTCGAGTATAATACATGTGTATATGCATGTATTATACGATGTGTATTTTACGTAGCCATCATTGTCTGGCACTTACTAAATATAAAATTAATTTCTTTTAACCGATCCTAACGAAAAAGGGATCGATCCCTGATGGATCGGAATTAAAAAAGATCGGTGAAAAATCGATCTTATTTTCCCTAAAAAGATCGATTTTGCAGCGTAGAAATACACGCATCAGAATAGGTGTGCCTTAGGCCTTAGCTCCGAAAAAATTCAGGAGCTTTATTGGTCAGAACATTGATTCTTTCTCGATAGCTTCATCTCGTATTGGTCTACGCATTACTTCGTGACGCACACAACTACATATGTACTACGCTGACAATAAGAATAAATAACAGCCACACGTCTACGTTCAGACGGGGCCGATCAGCATTCTCGTTACCCCACCATACCCTTCGGTGGCTAGGGAACTCCAACTGACAAATCCACGATCGTCAGATGGTGATGGCTGATTTCTCCTCGATCGCTGTTCGCGAAAACGAATCGACCGGCCAATATATTTGAATACGACCTTAGGATAAGGATATAATGAAAGATGAAAAATTATTCGAAGCCAAAGATGAAAGGCCTTCGAATAAACAAAGGAAACTAATAAATACCCGAAGCTAAATAGAATTTTAGATTTAGGGTACACACACCCTCCCCCCAAACCTCGTGTCGATCGGCCACTGGGGCCATTCGGAAGTATATTATTTTAATTAAATAATGCCCATCTCTGCATAGGAGCGTAAAGAATTACAAAAAAAATCAAGGAGTCAACTGTTGACCGGATTGGAGACTTTTCCTTGTTATATGTTATATACAATAGTCGGAAGAATAATAATAAAAGCAATATTTGCAAATAATTGCTGTAACTTCCACATTCTGAAAATATGATATCAGTAAATCACTACTTCCAGTGTTATTAAAAAATTCCAATCTCTTTTTTTATTTGAAATAATGTGGCCATATAATTATAATATATATTCGGCAGCGGTGATGTATGTGTTACAGTAAAAGCGTGAATTTAGTAAATGTACACAGTTTCCAGCAGTTTCTAGTCAATGTATGCCTAAAATGCATAAAATCTAACCTACAATCGTCCAAAAATACGTACATTGACTGTATCACGCTTTTGCTGTTGCACATGTATCCAGCTAACGCTTCAGTTTTGCTATGATTCCACGTTGGCAGTCCTCCCGAGTAGGCGCCATCTCGTATCCACTAGCTCAACTAAATTTGTCACGTGACTTGCTCTGTATTATCGCCAATATGGCGGAACTCGTATTTGGGAATGCAATCACGGGCTGACGTTGTTTGTCCTTACATGAGCAAATTTTGGGCTGGGTGAGGTCTCATTCGAAAGATGAAGGTTCAATGCAGCCCGCTCTGCTCATCGTTTGAGTCAGAAAACTCTTTTAGAGACCTACAAATACATGGAATCTGCGAGTGCATTTTGTCGATTTTTTCTCTACTTTGGACACTCGTATTATTACATATCAACACAATCTCTTTGAACCATGAGCAGAGCGGGCTGCATTGAACCTTCATCTTTCGAATGAGACCTCGCCCAGCACAAAATTTGCTCGTATAAGGACAAACAACGTCAGCGCGCAAACCCATGTTTCGGGCCAGATTGTGTCGGTATACAGCGCGCTGCATTACCCGTGTCTACCCCCTTAATACAAGTAAGTAATATATGAAACGCAACTGGCGTTAATAAAGTTCAATAATATGAGCGATAAGCTTTAGTAAAGAAAGGAAATACGAAATGCAATAAGCGTTAATTCAAGTAAATAATATATGAAACGCAACTGGCGTTAATAAAGTTAAATAATATAAGCAATAGGCTTTAGTAAAGAAAAGAAATACGAAATGCAATAAGCGTTATTGATATAAAATAATAAATGGTATGGAGGTGATACACACTGTAATGATAATTAGTAATAATCGCTTACAGTAGTTGCCGTAGATCACTAAATGTAACACTTTTTTAGATATTTCAGAATTACTCTATAGCACTAGTTCCTTGACACTGGTGTCAGTAGAAGAGAGCTTACGGCCTCTTGGGCCCGGGTATTTATGTGATTTTCGGAAGATTGTTAGGGGTGAAGGGTATGCGCGGTATGCACCATGGCACGCGCCGCGGTATCATTTCCGGGGTTTTTAGTTGTATGAAATAAGTGTCTACAATTGGAACGCGTTGACAATAGAATAAGACCTCCGGGGTTTTTATTTGTACGAAATATTCGCCGCAAGGACTTCCGGGGTTTTTACTTGGGCTTTTGAAAAGAGAATACTCAACTGATTTGATGGATTTTGGGTGGTTTGATTGAAAAGGGGTGAGCGTGGTTTTGGCTTGGAGGGTCTTAGAGAGGGAGTGAGACGTGGTCTCGAATTAAGAGTGATTTTGGGACGAGGGACTTGTTTAGATTCGATATGAAGGGGATTATGCTTCATAGGGCGAAGAGGGGGAGGGGGTTTTAGTGGCTGACCGTCTTGAGATGGGGACCACTAAGGTACATCGCCAAGGCGATCAGTGGTTAGGAACAAGGTATGAGTTGAGGCTTCATTGGAGTTGTGGAGTGATTTAGGAGACAGACTTGTTATAATACCGGCGCGGAAAAATAGTGGGACGTTACATATTCACAATTGAAAATGCTATTGATTTACAATACACTAAAAGACTAGCACAAAGCAAAATTACAATTTTGTCATATGTATAATAAAGAGTAATATTTCGAGCATAAAATGTGTCTTATAATTATTTTTGTATATGTAGGTATACATGTAGTACAAACAATTGATCTTTAACACTGGAATTTGTCCAGCTTTACAGCTTCACAAGTTGAAAAATTAACAGTATTACAAAGCCTCTATAAGTCGAAAACGCGATAAGCCGAAACTTCTATAATTCGAAGATTTAATCTCACTAATAATAATACATCTATAGCATACAATTAAACATAATAATACTGATCAGGCGCAAATACCGCAGTAATATATAAGTTTTATCCTAAATGTGGCAAAAAGCACCTACTCTTATTTGCGCGATTATTCTACGAACAATTAAATAAAGACATGTGTAAAGACGTATATATACTTATATAAAAAGACTCCCTGTAATGTGTTACATACATTTGTAGGAATAGGTGTAGTAATTCCTACGTTCCGGAGCCCCCGAAAAAGAGAGTCACAGAGCGTCGGGGATCGAACCAGAGCCGCCCGCGTGCTGACCAATCGTGTTTGCCGCGTAAAATAATTTGTTTACCAAACGATAGATCTAATTAAAAGAAGTAACTTTTGTCTTGAAACATTTTTTCTATCTCTTACGGTTCGCGAGTTACAACACAAAATATAAGAAAAAACCGAATTTTCAGGGGTTAATTTCACCCCTTTCCAATCAATTTGGGGAGCGAACAGAAATTTCATCGTAATCAGGAGGAAATCCCCTACGTATTAGGGTGGTCCTTATATGTATGGTAAAAAATTTAATTTTTTAAAAATTTCTTCTGTCCCTCTCAGAAGCTTCCAAATAGTTTAAAAGAATTTCGTCTAAAATTTTATTAAAATACATTAAGGATTAAAGTTCGTTCAATGGCAATGAAATATTACTATTTTGGTATAAATTAAAAAAAAAAAATTCTTTCTTTTACAGCTTGTTCTAACTGGTTGGGGGACTGAAGAATTGAATGAGTTTCATTGTTATAGGTGCTAGGGCCAGTATCTAGTATGGTACCCGGGTTTACCCAGGCCACGGTGTAAAATCGTAAAAAAGGATCATATTTTAAATCATTATTTTTTGTATTTTTTCTTCTATTAAACAAATTGGATATGTACTATTATTTAAAAAAGAGTTTATTCTAATGAATCCCAATTTGTTTTTGTTTTACTTAATAATGTCAAAGTTATGAGATTTTATTCTTAACGTCCCGATTTTGCCCTGGTCTCCCCTACATGCGAAATATAAAGTCCTTGAGCGACCTTTATATATCAAAATATACAAATAGAAAACACGGAGATATTTTTTTTGTCAAATAGAAGATTTTAAGAGGATCAGACAATATATATTTTAAAGTTGGAAAATAAGGACCACCCTACTACGTATTCGCAGTTTCAGAATGAGTAAGATGACTGCAACTTTTTTCCACCCGTGACGCCACCAGTACGCATTCCCATTTATACAATACATAAATGAAAAATTCGCGCGCAAACAATTCACACATACGCACTCGGGCACAACCACAGTACATGCGCTAGTGGCGTCATCTGCGCCGAGCTTTGCGTCATCTTCCCCATTTCTCGAATTTCCGGGTTCGGGATCCCACACATTCTTATTTCTTCGATGCTATTCTGTCCGCGGCTCTTCTAAGCCATCCTTGTATGGATAGCTCCGTTTCCTTGTCGTTTGCAGCCATTTTACCCTGTTTTGCTGCACCTTAAAAAAGAATTTCGAGGGAACATTACATTGAATTTTACTGTAATCAATATTAGGAACAGTAAAATAAGGGCGATAGTTACATACCTATTACAAGCCTTGCAATATTTAAGCAGTGGAAATCTTCCTTCCCTTTTCTGCCCAGCCAGCTGAATAGCATGGCCACTTCGTTACTGAGCAATGCTGTTAACACCCTCTTAACAAAATTGTAATTGTTCGCTACCCCGTAATCGGCCAATTCTTTGACCTAAAATTTGAAAATTATTCAACATTAACAAGTTAAGTATAATTTTGTTTCGAAGAATTACAGTCAACAATTTTTTCTCAAAAATCGAAACTACGTCTCTGGTGGGCGGGTAATCGAGTAGGGTAGACCGGGGGCGGTAGTAACATGGGGGGGGGGCGAATGTAATATCTCAAAACATAATAGATATTAACACCAATTTTGGATATATGATGAAAACACTTATCCCGTTTTGAACAAAATTCGACTTGTATCCGTCTGCCCGTCCATCAAAAACATATTTTCTACATACAGTAAACAGATATTAAAAATGACGGTATTATACTTACTGCGTCTTTAAATTGAGATGCATCATTTAAAATGATCTCGAATTTGTTGAAATCCTCTATAGTTATTAATGGGAAGTGCAAATTGTATTTTATAAAAATTGATGCGACACGCTTCTCTGCCGCTCGGCCGGTTAACACATCTTTTCACAGATTTTTCACCTCCTGCAGCGTGTCCACCAGAAGGGCGCGGAGTAGGCACAGTTGCGTCGCATTCTCTTTGCAGCCAACGCGGTAAGGCACTGCTACATATTTTGCAAATTATTTATTACATGTCATATTTTTTCACTGCAACTGTTGACGTTAAAAAATATTTCCGTGTGCAACATCTTTAGAAAAAAAATTAATTTACCGGTAGAGGTACTCTGGAATGAGGAAGTTTCCTTTGGATGAATTTCTTCCAGGCGCTTCTCAATTTCGTCATCTAAATGCTCCTCTTGTTCATTTAGATTCTCCTCTAAATATTCCTCCACGAATGAGCAGGACTGGGTGTTCTCAGTTGATTTGTCTGAAAATAATATTTATTTGAAAGGACTACTTCATACAAGAAAAAGAATTAAGCGGCTTCAGATATTATAATTTTGTACAGCATATTTCCCCTTTGTATTAACCCACCTAAATGTTGGATTTCACTTTCGGAGTCTTCCCTGTTCCAGAATTTTTTGGGAATAATGCGCCTTCGCTTGCCAGGTGGCTCGTCCGACTGCAGGTCGTTTGTGTCCTCAGTCAGCCGGGCTTTTTCCCTCACTTTGAGGTAAGTGTCTGAAATTACTTGATATAATAATTCGAAATTAATTAGTATAATAATTTCAACCTACCAAAAGTGACTCGTGTCATCAGTTGTATTTTGTGCTTTGGCCAACTCGGTGCTGCTGGCTCGCACGTTTTTACCAAGCCGGTGATCAATTTTGCAGCAACCGGTGGCCAAAACGATGAATCGCCGTCAAGCCATAGTGATGGCACAGCTTCAACGCATCCATCACTCAAAAACTTCACGACAGACCAGGAATGGCTCATACTAGAAATTAAGTAGCTGCGATAACTAGCATGTTTGAGCGGTTTGTAGCTATAACGTATACGAAAAGCAGCATATTTGGATGGTTCACTACGAAACATCGAGAGCGCGTCAACTTAAATACCTTCCGACGCGATTTTTATTTAACTTAAATGTACTTGAATTATGCAGATTAAAATTTTCATACGTGTTTCCTTTTGGAGATTAGATGGAGTTATATTATTTATTAAATAATATTCTCAAAAGTTGAATTCTTCGAGGCAAAATGCACTTCAACAATTTAAATTAACCACGCGCGGAAATGTGATAATTTCTGCAGTAGAACCCAAAACGTGTAATTTTTCGTGGCGAAACAGGATAATGTGCTAGTTCTCGCCGCAAAGTACGGAATGTGATATTTTTTAATCCAAAATGATGATAATTATCTGTTTTGATATGTTTAATTATACGTTTCTTGCTGTTTTTAAAAGCCTTCCGGCATGTAACGTGCTGGAAACTGATCTTTTTTAAATCTGGAGTAAATCATTTATTGCTCGATATGAAATTTTATGTGTTACAGCCCACTCTGCCAATGAAGAAGCTGAATTAGGACTATTCAATTCAGTTGCTAATTCCTCAGGAGTCGGTGAATTTTCGAAGGAGGTAAAATTCTGAATTTCTTCTAAATTCGGAGAAAGTTCTACATTACTTTCGGTAATATTGGAAGAAGTTTGCGAACTTGTGCGAGGTGAAACATATATAAGTAGAGGAAGTGCAGTATATTTGGAATACCAGTTTGTTTAAGACGAATAAAAAATGACGACAGAGGATGGGAACAAATTAAACTACATAATATCATAGGGAAACTAATAAACTTTCATATTTCTTAGTGTCAGTAAAAATAAAAAACAAAAAGTAACTGAAATTTTGGTTTGAATGAAAAATGACAAGAAGTATCGATTTCGTTAAGGTGCAGGTAATTTGGAATACCGATATTCCAATTTACCTTCACTTTATAAACTTAAACAAAACATGTAGATAATAAAATTAGTTTATTTTATGACGTAATCAGGCTAAGAAATTACAATTAAGGAACAATTTTATGTAGATATCTATAAGACAATATTTACACAAATGCTAAAAAAGGTTATATAAGTGACAGACGAAACTGACGCGGTGGTAGCCATTACGCGTGAAACAAAAGCATCGGTAGGCTTTGGAATATTCCAAATTACCTTCACCTTCGGTATTCCGAATTAGCAACATGGCATTGAAACCTAAAATTTCATGTCACACTTTGTATTCTCGAAATTATCGCAAAACTGGCACGGAACCATAGAAGGAACATGCAAATGAGTCGATTAAGTGTTTAACACTAATGTTTTGACATATTTTAACCATGATTGGAACGATTGAATACGCGCTGAAAAAGTTTTGCAGATTGACGTTTGCTTCCTCTGCAGATTAAGTCGAAAATGTAAAAATTGCGGTTCATCTACAAATGTCATTAGTGAACAGGTCATTAGCCCCTATAATCTACGGTGTTACAAATTAAATAGCGTTAGTAGTTTATTAGATACTTGGGTATTCCAAATTACCAACAGTATTCCAAATATGCTGCACTTCCTCTATATTGGTAATGACAAGCTACAGACAAGATCTTGAATATAAAAATGATTGGGAACTAGTTCGAGATTAAACATCACTTGGGGGGTACTAACAAAGTGGATTGCAGATGTTAAATGTGAAGAACTAGCATCTAACGATGTTCTGGGTTTCTGAACGGAACGATTAAGTGATCCTGTTAGCACGCATACAGGGTGTCCCAAAAATGCTGCGGTTCCTTGAAGGGGGTGATTCAGGGGGTGATTGCAAACAACTTTTTCCTTTGCGAAAATTCTCTCCGAGGTTTCGTTAACGAGATAATAACAAAAAGCACCGACCAATCAGAGCGCGAGCCTTCTGCTGGAGCTCCCGCGCTAGCGTGGCCGCGCGCCGAGCCGCGCTGCGACTACGAACAAGCAAGGCGGCATGCACCGAAGGAAATTGCGTAGAATGGCAAATGAAAAAGACGTAACAAAAAAATCGAAACTTTTGCCATGGTTTGTTTGCCATTTGAAGTGAACAATGAAAAAAGGATAAATGGATGAAAATCACGTGTAACGTAAAAAGACGAATACCCAGTTGTTTTTTTTTTTGGACGAATCGAAAATAATAATTATTTGGAATGAGAGGATAAGGAACACGTAAATTTCCTTTTTTAATAACGTACAAACGAAAAGGTAATGCAACAGGGAACGAGTGAAAAGTGATCGTAGTTCGTTATTGTGATAAAAATCCGTAGTTCAATAACGGCCAACACTGCTGTTGATAATGAATAAATCCGTTTAAAAACTGCGAAGAAAAATTTGCGTACGGAAATTTTGAGAATTATCGCCGGAAATAAGCCATAGCATGCGTTAGGCTTAAAAAATAATAGTTGCCAATAATGTAACTAAAACTCACCCTTGTCGAAAATTCACCTGCAACTTGAAAACTTGTGTCACTGGGTCACTGAACCGATCCTGGTCATCGATGGACGAGCCCAGTACACAGCTGATCCCAGGTATACGACACTACCCAAAGTTAAGGGTCGCAATGTCAGGTGCGTCCAGGTCAACGTACCGAATATTCACTTCACTGCACGGCTACTAACACTGATCACTTTATTTACTATTCATGGAACGTTCCTACGTTATAAAAATTGGTGGCCCCGAAAGGGGCCGATTGTTGTTAATTGATGAGTTGCTCCACATGGCGACCGTCATTGTCCACGCATAATTCAGCGCGGAGAACTAGTTGTCTTTGGACGCCCCGTAATGTTTGCGGCGTTATGTTTTCCACCGCTGCGTGGATAAGCGCAATTGCTTCCTCAGGCGTGTCCACCGGCTGACGATACACCTCATTCTGAAATGATTGTTGTACAACAAATACAAAACGTAAGTAAAAAAAAATATCTACAACAGGAATAAGTAAAGAGTAACAGCAATAATCAAATTACCTTCAGGTAGCCCCAGAAGAAAAAATCCAGCGGATTCATATCCGGTGACCGTGGGGGCCACGCAACGTCGGCCTCTTGCCCGCCGTGGCCGATCCACCTGTCCTGAAAGGTTTCACCTAAATAAGCGCGGACAATATTGGCGAAATGTGGCCCAGCTCCGTCATGCTGGTAGTACATGTTCTGTCGGATCTCATATGGAATATCGTCCATAAGATCCGGCAGAACATGTTCTAAAAAATATTTATACGCTGGGCCGTCCAGCCTGTCTGGCAGAATGTACGGCTCAACGATAAATTCGCCACAAATGCCGGCCCATAGGTTGATCGACCAACAGACTTGTGCTGCACGTGGACGAAGCGCTAGAGGATTTTCGTCGCTCCACACATGCATATTGTGGGAATTGAAGCAACCTTCCCTGTTGAAAATTGCTTCATCCGTCCACAATATGTATGTGGTGAACGACGGATTCCTTAGCACTTCTCCCAACAGCCACCTGGAATATTGAACCCGTTGGATGTAATCCCCGGCGTGCAAATGTTGCACCCGTACATATTTGTACGGATGCAACCTGCGATCCCTGAGGATTCGGTGTATCGTCGTCTTGCTGACACTAGAACAAAATGCAAAAACATCCAGTATTAGATAACATTTTTTTTTCTTAATTAATAATTGCTGCAGTTATCTTGAACTGTGACTTACTTTAGGCGACGGCTCAAGATACGCACACTGATCGTGGGGTCGGCTTCAACGGCGTCGAGGATTCGCTCGATGGTGCCCGGATTTCGCGCTGCTGCGGGTCTGCCCACCTCGCTGCCTCGCGGCATCATGGACCCCGTCGAGAATAGCCTCGATGCTAACCGACGAAATGTATCCTCGTTTGGCGTTTGGATAGCAGGATATTCTAGCGCAAATGCTCGCGCAGCAGCACTTGCGTCCCCGTTGTTCCGGGCGTATACCCAGAACATCCTGTAGTATTCTTGGGCCGTGAACATTTCTGCAACGCGATTGCTAGCTGACTGACAGGATTTTTTCCAAGCAACTTCCGCTACCCCCAAGTAGCTTCTCTGGTTCCATTATGAGTTAACTCCCACCAGGCCAAGAGGCTTTAGGTAAAAAGAAGCCAGCACATTTTCGGAACACACGTGTTTTGCAGAAGTGCAACGAACACTTTCACAAAAGCCCGCGCTCCGTCCTTCTACTGCCAATGTACCCATTGCTTCGAGATAGAAAACAGACACCACGTGTATCGGTTCGAAAAGGTCCGAAGGGAAGAGAAGCAGAAAGTCTTCGAGTTGCTATAAAGAAGAAAATGCATACCATTCCTGTTTCCCCTTTCCAAAACCCTGAGTTCACGTCTGCTACGAGGCGGAACCAATTAAGGGGGTAGACACGGGTAATGCAGCGCGCTGTAATACCCACATAATGTGCCCGAAACATGGGTTTGGGGGGATACGTTTTTCGTCCTTATATGAGCAGATTTTGGGCTGGGTGTTTAAGAGCGAAACGTCGAAGCTTCGAGCGTTCGCGATTTAGGTTAAAAGTTAGTCTTAAGATAGCGTTTAAAATAGTCAGTAAGTATAATCTATAGGTTTAACGAGATCACGGGCACTTTGTATTTACAACACTAATACACCACAAATTACAATGAGACGAATTAATTAACAATAGCTTATTATGTAGCACTTAAGAGCGAAACGCGCAAGCACGCGCGAGTAACAGTAAGAACCAAGCAGTTCGAGTATAAAGTCCTGGAACGTTCCAGATAGGCGCAAGTGCGCTAGATAAGAGGGTACCTGTAGTCTAGTCGGCGTTTCGAACAGAAGAGAGCGATCGCGGTGATGGACCGGCCCGTGTTGCCGAATTCTGTGACGTCAGCACCCCACCTAACAGCTGTTCGGCTCGAGCGAGACGAGGACTGTACCGGCGACACAAAGCCGGTCGCACGGTAGAGAGAGAGAGCTGTCTAATTAGGTGAGGTGCGCGTCGACAGATGGCCCGACCGATCTCATCACCGCGATCATACATACCGCGATCAGGTCACGTTTAGACGTTTGTAATGCGCGCGGTTTCGGCAGCGAATCCGCGCTGTCTTGGCCTGTGGCCGTTTGGGCCAATCCCAAACACTGGGTGAGGTCTCAATCGAAAGAGGAAGGTTCGATGCAGCCCGCTCTGGTCATGGTTCGACGAGATTGTGTTGATATTTAATAATATGAGTGTTCAAAGTAGAGCAAAAGTCGACAAAATACACCCGCAGGAATCCAAGTATTTTTTGGTCACTAAAAGAGTTTTGTGGCTCAAACGATGACCAGAGCGGGCTGTCTCGAACCTTCCTCTTTCGAATGAGACCTCACCCAGCCTAAAATCTGTTCATATAAGGACGAAAAACGTATCCCCGTGATTGCATTCCCAAATACGAGTTCCGCCATATTGGCGATAATACAGAGCAAGTCACGTGACAAATTTAGTTGAGCTAGTGGACACGAGATGGCGCCTACTCGGGAGGACTGCCAACGTGGAATCATAGCAAAACTGAAGCGTTAGCTGGATACACAAGCCACAGTAAAAGCGTGATGCAGTCAATGCATGCATTTTCGGACGACTTTAGGTTAGGTTATATGCATTTTAGGCATACATTGACTAGGAACTGCTGGGAATTGTCTACATTTACTAAATTCACGCTTTTACTGTAACACATACATCACCGCTGCCGAATATATGTTATAATTATATGGCCACATTATTTCAAATAAAAAAAGAGATTGGAATTTTTTAATAACACTGGAAGTAGTGATTTACTGATATCATATTTTCAGAATGTGGAAGTTACAGCAATTATTTGCAATTATTGCATTTATTATTATTCTTCCGACTATTGTATATAACATATAACAAGGAAAAGTCTCCAAACCGGTCAACAGTTGACTCCTTGATTTTTTTCGTAATTCTTTACGCTCCTATGCAGAGATGGGCATTATTTAATTAAAAGAATATACTTCCGAATGGTCCCAGTGGCCGATCGCCACGAGGTTTGGAGGGAGGGTGTGTGTACCCTCAATCTAAAATTCTATTTAGCTTCGGGTATTTATTAGTTTCCTTTGTTTATTCGAAGGCCTTTCATCTTTGGCTTCGAATAATTTTTCATCTTTCATTATATCCTTATCCTAAGGTCGTATTCAAATATATTGGCCGGTCGATTCGTTTTCGCGAACAGCGATCGAGGAGAAATCAGCCATCACCATCTGACGATCGTGGATTTGTCAGTTGGAGTTCCCTAGCCACCGAAGGGTATGGTGGGGTAACGGGAATGCTGCTCGGCCCCGTCTGAACGTAGACGTGTGGCTGTTATTTATTCTTATTGTCAGCGTAGTACATATGTAGTTGTGTGCGTTACGAAGTAATGCGTAGACCAATACGAGATGAAGCTATCGAGAAAGAATCAATGTTCTGACCAATAAAGCTCCTGAATTTTTTCGGAGCTAAGGCCTAAGGCACACCTATTCTGATGCGTGTATTTCTACGCTGCAGCTCGGTTTGGCCTATACATGACAGAAGCTTGGCGCTATCCCCACCACTTCTGGCTCACTCGTGTTCTGCGATGACGAGAGAATACGCGTTACGAATAGGAGTGTGCGGATCGTCCCGCGCCTCGGATTCTCGGCCCTCGGGACGGGTCGGAAAATTTCGGGCGGGATCGGGCGGGGTCCCGATACTTTCGTATTGCTCGAGATCCCGACGGTTTCGGGATTCCGAGGCGCGATTCGGGCTACAAGCATGACCGCCATGAGCGGGCAATTTGATTTCAGGTCGGTTTGGCAAAACTCGGACGCGATCGGCTCGAAACCCAGCTATTACGAGCGGACCGAGACGGAAAGAATTATGTATATCATTTATATCGATACCAGAGTGATAAGTTTTTACCTTTCTGTCTCCTGTTGAATCATAATTTGTATCTTATTATTTATTTACATATATATGTATTTTCATTGCTACCAAATAGTCTGTGAATACTGAATACGTCCATATACGTACTTAAATAAATACCATGTTCAGAACTTGGGAAGAAGACTATTTTTATATCGACAATATTTTAAAATCTGAATAAAATATACTTCATACTTAGTACTTTATGTAAAGGGAATATATAAGGTATTATCTTTTTCCGGATAGGTTCAGATTTAAAATAGAAAACGTACGAACTATAAGCATACAAAAAGGAATATTTCCTGGATGTTTCATAATAACAACAATATACAGGAGGCGAATATTTTATTATTTCAAATTAACGTGTAAGAAACATAATTTTTCTATGTTCTCAGGTAATAATTTTAATCTATTACTGGTAACGATATCGTCCGATCGCGTCCGAGTTTTGCCGAGCCGACCTGAAATCAAATTGTCCGCTCATGGCGGCTATGCTTGTAGCCCGAATCGAGTCTTGGGGTCCCGAAACTGTCGGGATCTCGAGCAATACGAAAGTATCGGGACCCCGCCCGATTCTGCCCGAAAGTTGCCGGCCCGTCCCGAGCCCGAAAAATCGGGTAACCGCACACCCCTAGTTACGAAACTCACCGGCCAATAAATCTGAATACGATCTTAGAAGTTCGAATAACCGACGAGAACCTTTGTGTCCCGAGCCGCGCGAGATCGTCGTACTCGGCAATGTGTCATCGATTATAAAGAAACAGAATTTGTTTATTTTTCATCGTATCAATATGAAAGTGACACCATTGGATTCTTGGCATTCTCCCGGTTATATTGGCAGAAAATAATTTAAATCGGACTATTTTTAACAAAACGGGCTTTCACTTCTACAAACAAATTTTTCACGTAATATCCTTAATTTTGGTCCGAATTATATCATTTTTGGGGCCAATTTGATCGAGAAAACATGAGGAATCGACTGACGTCACTTTCGCAAAGATCTGATTAGAAATGCAGAACTGCAGATTTGTCACTGCTTAGCGCGCAACATTGTATGGCCCCGCTGGTTTCGAGCGCCGAAGCCCACGAAACTCAGCGAGTCGCATGATTGCCAGCGAGAAGGACAAGAGGGGACTTTCCATGGCGAAGGAAAATCAGCCTTCGACAGAACTTAAATCGAGAAATACTTTGCTAACAAACTTTATATTCACGTCAAATAAATACTTGTAAAATTTAGACGACGAACTATTATTGAATTTCGCCAGTTCTTACATATGCCCCACTGGGTTCGGAATTCCTGATCCCAGAGTTTCATGCATTTACCTATTGAAATGTTGCTTCAAGTCATCGGGCAATTGCATTGTTTCTTCTCGTACATATGTATATCTGTTCGCGAGTAGGTGTCATGAATGACGCGACTTTTGTTTCCCAAATAAATTCACCCCTATCAGGGCCCTCGCTCGAACCGCTTGACAACGAGACCGAACGATGTGAACCGAGTGCGAGTGAAATAGCGCACCAGCGGTACACCCTCGGTCGACTGCGACTTGAGTCATCCAGTACTGAATACGAAATGTTCAAAATTTCTCATTACACCTTGATAAGAGTGTTACCATTCATGGATTGTTGGTGAGTCAAGACACGAAGCAATTCAGTCTATTTTTTCTTATGAATACATGATTAGAACACACTCTACGTTCAATAAAAATTGATCGAATTGCTCCACGTTTGATATAATTTTCATCGGGAAATCCTAAAAAATTCATCGGTAATACTTATCAATACTTATCAAAAACACGAACATTTTATTTTTCTGTACTGGGTATTTTATCTAGCTCGTCGGTTTTATTGTTCTCGGCTGTCAACGGGCGGTCTACTAGGACCCGAAAGTCCACGCTCGCAACGAGAAAGCAAAACAGTGGGGTGGGTAGGTCTTTCCCGATAAACTGAGCCCAAAGGCTTCTCAACAATTGAAACATTGGAAGACTGTACATATTCTTTCTGATGCTTTCGGCGGTATGCGCAACCATTTATATGCCCGGTTTCATGTCTAACAAGTCAGGCGATTTTGTTTGTGAGAGCCATATATAAAGACAGTCCTGTAACGTTCACTACATCTTCAATTATAAAACTGCAAATATGTTATTTTACACATGTGTCTCGCTGAGTTTCGTCGGTTTCGACGCTTGAAACCAGCGGAGCCATACAATGTTGCGCACTAAGCACTGATGAATCTGAAGTTTTGTAATTTCTAATCAGATCTTTGCGATCGTGGCGTCAATCGATTCCTTATACTTTCTCAATCAAATTGGCCCCAAAAATGATACAACTCAAACCATAATTAAGGAAATTACGTGAAAAATTTGTTTGCAGAATTGAAAGCCCGTTTCGTTAAAAATAGTCCGATTTAAATATTTTTTTCATAAAAAAAATGCGCAGGCTGGATGCGCGTGATTATTACGTGGCCCCCTCCATAGACATATATAGACGGATCAGAAGATGGGACTATCGGCGTGGGGAAGGAAGGCTTGGAGGGGTAAAGGCATAGGTTCAGATACAGGCACGTCGTTTAGCTTCGGATGCATTCGGCATTCATAACCACAGCGTTATCCGATTTACTCGTATCGCTCCCCTTACCGCGAACCTTGCCACCCCCCTCAGCTTACGCTCCGCCGTCTATATATGTCTATGATCCCCTCCTCGGAGTGACAGAAAATATAACCTATGTATACGCTATATGACAATAAATGTTGAGCGGCTATTTCGTTCTTTTGCGCTACATTTGTGAACTTTCTATCATCCTTCCGAAACATTATTATTACGTCGCAACAGTATCTTTAGGAAATCGGGTCTAGCATATAGGTTATATTTTCTGTCACTTCGAGGACAGAAAATCCGGTCCTCCAAGTGACAGAGAATATAACCTACATGCTATACCCGATTTCCTAAAGATACTGTTGCGGCGTAATAATAATGTTTCGGAAGGATGATGAAAAGTTCACAAATGTAGCGTAATACAACGAAATAGCCGCTAAATATTTATTGTCTTATAGCATATACATAGGTTATATTTTCTGTCACTTCGAGGAGGGACCACATAATAATCACGCGTTGGATTCAACATCAAACACAATTTTATATATGTTTGTTCATAACTGCTTTCTGCATAGGATGTGTATTTCATGTTCTGTTTCAGTGTTTTGCTAATTAAAAAATGTCTATCCTAACAAACTTCATTTTCTGGGGACATGCGCTCATCTATTTTTCCTTTTCACTTATAATTCCTTACTGCCAACGTAGAATATTGTAGCATAAGCACATTTCAAGTAAATGTACAATGAATTTTCTACGTTTGCAGTACCAGCAGACTTTCTGTTTAAAAAGTACAACGCAACAGCTGAGAATTTCTTTCCACATTCAAAATAACATATGGAAATAGCAAACAGCTCCCTCTCGCGTGCACAGGCAGCCGCGTATCTATGGGTAATACCATTTCAGTGTAGAAAAAACCTGCTGTAATACCGACCTGCCGAATCGTCAATGAATTTTCTACGTTTGCAGTACCAGCCGACTTTCCGTTTAAATTTTTATAAGTACAACGCAACAGCTGAGAATTTATTTCCTTATTCAGAATAGAATACGGAAATAGCAAACAGCTCCCTCTCGCGTTTACCGGGCAATCGTCCATCTATCGGTATTACCATTTCTGTGCAGAAAAAACCTGCTGTAATACCGACCTGCCGAATCGGCCAGACCACGTGACGTGTCTACCCCCTTAAGTCATAAATTATCCGAAACTGTAGGAAACCGTTCTCTACCGCCGACTGGCGGGACAATACGGTCATAAACCGCGACCTTCTTTAGGCTACGTTGACGATCAACACAGTTAGTTTTTACGATTGATCAGAAGTAATACGAAACGTGGGAAGTCTGGCAATCGAAAGAATTAAGGTACATGGCCGATCACGGGTGTTTCAAATTTATGACCGGGCCTTCTTACTTCCATCCTCCTGACCCATCCTTAACCTCTCCTGATGGAAAAAGCCCACCACCTTCTCGTGGTTTCCATTGAGCAATGACACTTTTTCAACAAATAATCAAGATAAGGACAAGCTGGAAACAAGCTTGTCATTGGCCAAGAGTGGGTTAGCAAAATTCTCCTGCAATTCTTCTGTCGACCTGTTATTTGACCTCACTGAAGAAATATGGGGTTGTAGCGGTACGGTCAGGTGACTGTAATCGCGCGTGGTTGCTTTACCTGAGACGGGGCGCCGGACTTTTCGATGTCATTGACGTATTCCGTGCGAGAGAAGGTGGGCTTGAGTTTCGATTGGTCCCAAACTAGCCAATCGGGCCTGCTTATCTCTCGTGTCTAAACACGCGCCCGAATTTCAAAACAAAAGCACGCGTCGACGTATTCCGTGCGAGAGAAGGTCGGCTTCAAGTCCGATTGGTCCCAAACTAACCAACCGGGCCTGCTTATCTCTCGTGTTTAAACACGCGCTCGAATTTCAAAACAAAAGCATGCGTCTGGGAGGGCTGCAGGACAGATTGGATAGATTAGGGCCAATCGGACTTCAAGCCCACCTTCTCTCGCACGGAATTCGTCAACGCGTGCTTTTGTTTTGAAATGCGAGCACTTGTTTATACTCGAGAGATAAGGGATCCGTCTTTAATTTGAGGGTAGGACGAAACAGGCGGGACTACGCGCAGTCAGCGGACTACCCCTTCTCTTCCTGTGTCTCTCCACGAGGCGTATTGATGTTGGATAATACTCTGTAATTTCTAGTTCTCCAAAATTAATCAGGCTGATCAGCCAGAGCATTTCGCCAAGGTCGCGGTTTATGACCGTATTGTCCCGCCAGTCGGCGGTAGAGAACGGTTTCCTACAGTTTCGGATAATTTATGACTTAATTGGTTCCGCCTCGTAGCAGACGTGAACTCAGGGTTTTGGAAAGGAGAAACAGGAATGGTATGCATTTTCTTCTTTATAGCAACTCGAAGACTTTCTGCTTCTCTTCCCTTCGGACCTTTTCGAACCGATACACGTGGTGTCTGTTTTCTATCTCGAAGCAATGGGTACATTGGCAGTAGAAGGACGGAGCGCGGGCTTTTGTGAAAGTGTTCGTTGCACTTCTGCAAAACACGTGTGTTCCGAAAATGTGCTGGCTTCTTTTTACCTAAAGCCTCTTGGCCTGGTGGGAGTTAACTCATAATGGAACCAGAGAAGCTACTTGGGGGTAGCGGAAGTTGCTTGGAAAAAATCCTGTCAGTCAGCTAGCAATCGCGTTGCAGAAATGTTCACGGCCCAAGAATACTACAGGATGTTCTGGGTGTACGCCCGGAACAACGGGGACGCAAGTGCTGCTGCGCGAGCATTTGCGCTAGAATATCCTGCTATCCAAACGCCAAACGAGGATACATTTCGTCGGTTAGCATCGAGGCTATTCTCGACGGGGTCCATGATGCCGCGAGGCAGCGAAGTGGGCAGACCCGCAGCAGCGCGAAATCCGGGCACCATCGAGCGAATCCTCGACGCCGTTGAAGCCGACCCCACGATCAGTGTGCGCATCTTGAGCCGTCGCCTAAAGTAAGTCACAGTTCAAGATAACTGCAGCAATTATTAATTAAGAAAAAAAAATGTTATCTAATACTGTATGTTTTTGCATTTTGTTCTAGTGTCAGCAAGACGACGATACACCGAATCCTCAGGGATCGCAGGTTGCATCCGTACAAATATGTACGGGTGCAACATTTGCACGCCGGGGATTACATCCAGCGGGTTCAATATTCCAGGTGGCTGTTGGGAGATGTGCTAAGGAATCTGTCGTTCACCACATACATATTGTGGACGGATGAAGCAATTTTCAACAGGGAAGGTTGCTTCAATTCCCACAATATGCATGTGTGGAGCGACGAAAATCCTCTAGCGCTTCGTCCACGTGCAGCACAAGTCCGTTGATCGATCAACCTATGGGCCGGCATTTGTGGCGAATTTATCGTTGGGCCGTACATTCTGCCAGACAGGCTGGACGGCCCAGCGTATAATATTTTTTAGAACATGTTCTGCCGGATCTTATGGACGATATTCCATATGAGATCCGACAGAACATGTACTACCAGCATGACGGAGCTGGGCCACATTTCGCCAATATTGTCCGCGCTTATTTAGGTGAAACCTTTCAGGACAGGTGGATCGGCCACGGCGGGCAAGAGGCCCACGTTGCGTGGCCCCCACGGTCACCGGATATGAATCCGCTGGATTTTTTCTTCTAGGGCTACCTGAAGGTAATTTGATTATTGCTGTTACTCTTTACTTATTCCTGTTGTAGATATTTTTTTTTTTACTTACGTTTTGTATTTGTTGTACAACAATCATTTCAGAATGAGGTGTATCGTCAGCCGGTGGACACACCTGAGGAAGCAATTGCGCTTATCCACGCAGCGGTGGAAAACATAACGCCGCAAACATTACGGGGCGTCCAAAGACAACTAGTTCTCCGCGCTGAATTATGCGTGGACAATGACGGTCGCCATGTGGAGCAACTCATCAATTAACAACAATCGGCCCCTTTCGGGGCCACCAATTTTTATAACGTAGGAACAACACGTTCCATGAAAAGTAAATAAAGTGATCAGTGTTAGTAGCCGTGCAGTGAAGTGAATATTCGGTACGTTGACCTGGACGCACCTGACATTGCGACCCTTAACTTTGGGTAGTGTCGTATACCTGGGATCAGCTGTGTACTAGGCTCGTCCATCGATGACCAGGATCGGTTCAGTGACCCAGTGACACAAGTTTTCAAGTTGCAGGTGAATTTTCGACAAGGGTGAGTTTTAGTTACATTATTGGCAACTATTATTTTTTAAGCCTAACGCAGGCTATGGCTTATTTCCGGCGATAATTCTCCAAATTTCCGTACGCAAATTTTTCTTCGCAGTTTTTAAACGGATTTATTCATTATCAACAACAGTGTTCGCCGTTATTGAACTACGGAATTTTATCACAATAACGAACTACGATCACTTTTCACTCGTTCCCTGTTGCATTACCTTTTCGTTTGTACGTTATTAAAAAAGGAAATTTACGTGTTCCTTATCCTCTCATTCCAAATAATTATTATTTTCGATTCGTCCAAAAAAAAAAACAACTGGGTATTCGTCTTTTTACGTTACACGTGATTTTCATTCATTTATCCTTTTTTATAATAATAATAATAATAATAATAATAATTCTTCTTTATTTCCCACAAAATTACATGAATTAAGGGATAAAAGGGCGAGGTTCAGCATACCTACTGCTTTGCAACCTAACCCCAAAGCAACAAATGCAGAAGTAAAGTTAGCTAGATAAGTGACAGGAAAGCGAGAGAAAGAACAAGAACAAGAAACAAGAAACAAGGGGAGCTACACATAGTGGACAAGAATAAAAGAACGGGCAGCACATTTAAAAGCGGGAATAGAAGACAGAGAACGAATTTCCGAAGGAAGAGAATTGTAATAAAAGCAGGATAAGTAGGAGAAAGATGCCTTAAATTTGACCGTCCGATGAGCAGGCACAGCCAGATCAGAACCACCCCTAGTAGATGGTGCAAGAACAGAGTGCATAGAAGAGTTAGAGCAAAGAATTTCACGCAGATAGATAGGCGTCTCCGATTCCAAAGCCTTGTGAACGATACAGCACAGGTGGAGGATCCACCGTTGTCTGAAATTGAGCCAGCCGGAGCGAAGAAAAAACGGCGAAATATGGTCAAACTTACGGACATTGTAGGAATAACGAAGGCACGAATTCTGGATACGTTGAACTATAGACGACAGACGAGTAGTGAGACAAGGGCCATACACAACATCAGCATAGTCAAACAGAGAAATAACAACTGACTGACATAGCGAGAGCTTCGAGTGGGTGGATAGAATACGACGAGAAGGATACAGGAACCGCAGACGAGCAAAAGCAGAACGGCATAGGACAGCAACATGCTAGTCAAAACACCACTCAGGATCAAGGGTCACACCAAGGATTTTAACTGCAGGTTGCATAGAAAGAGATGCAGAGTCCCAGGTAATGTCAAAAGACGACAGATGTTGACGCAGAGCAGGAGAGCCCACAACCAATAAAGAAGATTTAGCGGGATTCAACTGCAAACCGTGAGAATCGGCCCAGGACGTGAGGCGAAGCAGGTCAGCAGCCATCTCACGTTTAGCAGACTCAGCCCCGCCAATATCAAAGTCCTTTACAAGCTGAGTATCATCCGCGTACATATACACCCGGCAGTTGCGACAGACTGAGGGCAGATCCCTTACATAAATACAAAATAACATTGGCCCAAGTACTGAGCCTTGAGGTACACCACGTTTAACCGCGCGAATAGATGAGACCGTAGGCATGGACTGGTTAAGCATGACCTGCTGAGTGCGAGAAGAAAGATACGATTCCAGAAAAGACAGGACATTAGAGGACAAGCCCGTATGTCGAAGTTTAGCAATCAGCAAGTCATGATCAATCGTATCAAATGCCTTAGAAAAGTCTAAGGAAATGATGGCTGATAAACGCCTGGAATCAAAGCCACGCAATATCCGACAAATGCAGCAAGGATGTAGTAGTGCTATGACCACGCCGAAAACCGGACTGAAAGACTGGAACAGCATTAGTGGAGGTGAAGAACCTCTGAAGCTGAGTGATACAAAGTTTCTCAAGCACCTTAGATAAGAAGGGAGTAAGAGAGATTGGACGAAGGGAATTGAGAGAGGTTGCATGAGGCATTTTGGGAATAGGAACAACAAAAGAGTGTTTCAAGTCACGAGGAAATACACCAGTAGAGATAGCAGAGTTGAACATAAGTAGGAGTGAATCAACACAATAGGGCAAACAATTAAAGACCATACAGCCAGAAATATCATAAGGATTAGAGGACGTAAGCTTAATGATTTTAAAGACAGCTAAAAGGTCCGCAAGAGTGAAAGGTTCGAAAGAAAAGGTAGGAGAGTTTGGATCAACGTTAACCAAGGATGCATAATTACGTATAAGGTTAGGAGAGGCAGTACAAGGAGGAAGAGAGTCAAGGAAGTGATTATTAATTAACGTAGGATCAGGAAAAGAATCACCATCAGACGAAACCCTAGACGACCGGTAGAATCCGGCCAGGGATAGGGAATCCCAGAACCTTCTAGAGGAGGAACGAGACTGAAAACTTTGAAAAAACGCCCGCTTCTTAGCACGGATGACAGATTTAGTCACATTGCGAAGATGCTTATAATAAACCCAAGCACCAGCTGTCCCAGTCCTTCTGTACTTGGAGAGCGCCCGATTGCGAAGACTTATAAATTTCCTCACAGTCTGAGTAAACCACGGTGCCGAGGGCCTAGAGACACGCACTAGTCTAATCGACGCATACTGATCGTATAGGGCAGGCCTGCCCCATCGGGTGCAAATACCTCCTGAATTTCTGGGACCCGGGTAACAGCTGAGCGCGGGACTGTTCCATTGCTACCCGTTGCGAAATTTGTGAGAGAACTGCATGAGTGTGCGTCCATGTAGAAGAGGTCTTCGGATCCAAGCAATAGACTCGTGGTACGAGCCTACATGGACAGCCGCACACTCATGCAGTTGTCCCGCAACCCATGCTGTGGTTAGCAACGTAACCAGTCCCGCGCTTGGCTGTTGCCTGGGTCCCAGAAATTCAGGAGGTATTTGCACCCGATGGGGCAGGCCTGGTATAGGGTAACAATAAGAGTCCAAGTCTCCAATCAGATGCCAGTCTAAGCCCTCAGCAGCACGGCGGAATTGCTCCTCAGGTATTTCCTTAAGATTACGTCGCAAAATGTAACGTTGATGGCCCGTCGATTTGGGAATATCAAGCACGGTGAAAACGAGACAGTGGTCGCTAATATGGCTAACATCCAAAGACCCTGAAGATACAATATCCACGTCATCGCTTACAAAGATTAAATCCAACAGAGTTGAAGATAGCGCAGTAATTCGGGTAGGCACAGAGATAGTTTGCTAGATAGAACCGCCTAATAAGTGGAAAACCCGGGTCGCAGACATTATTAAAATCAATATTAAAGTCACCCATACATATAATATTTGTAGCTACGCAAGAAAGTTCAACAAGGAACAGTTCCAGATCATTCATGCAGGACAAAGGACAATTAGGCGGCCGATAGACAGCGAGAGCTGCAATGCGCAAGTGTTTAATACTAAAAATAACTCCAGCTACATCCAAGAGGCTATCCTGAAAATAATTATCAGCAATAACATCAAAGATATTTACACAACGCATACTAGATTTGACATACAAAGCAGCCCCCCCCCCCCCGCGAGAAAGAAACCGTGAACGACGATCGACACGAAAGAAAGAATAATCACCCAGAGTGAGTGACCCTGAGTCGTGTTCCGCACGTAGCCAGGTTTCAGTAAGAGCAACGAGGTCAAACTTATAATAACACACTAAATCAGATAGGTCCGAGAAATGGCTAATAAGTGACCGAACATTTAGGTGAGCGACCGACAAAGATTTGGAGTTCGCACGCAATTTACAAGAAAGCGCGGTGGAAAGCATAGAAAGCGAATGTCCAGAAGTGGGGGAAGATAACGCCACCGAAGCAGAGGTCGCAGAGTAATATGAGCTGCCAGGAGTAGAAACCAGCCTACTCAATGTAGGCGAGCAGGGAACTTCGGAGACAGGGAGTGGGCTCAGGTCAAGTCACTGGCTCCCATCCATAGGTCGAGAAGCTTGGGCCGAAGAACCACGCCGGGCTGGAAGTTGGGAGGACGAGTGTCCCACGAAGTCAGCAGCAGAAGTAAACCGCAAGGCCGAGGCACTGTCATCCTTCCTTAGATAGACGATACCACGTTTCATCCATACATACTTATAATTATGGTCCTTAGCAAGCTTCTTGGCCTCCAGAAGGCTACTACGCTCGCTGGCAGTCGAACGCTCATTAATATATACAAGCGAGTCCGGCCACGACGGAACAATATCCTTAGCCTTGAGATCCTTCTTGGCCCTCGTTTTGGCAATCCACTCGTCCCGGATAAACGTAGAAGTAAACCGAATAACGAGTGGCTTGGATTTCGCTTTAGTGTGATGAAGACGAAGCGCAGAGGCTACATGCGACGGCGAGAAGGATACATCAATGGCGTCCGCAACACTTTTAATGGATTGAAGAAGCCCAGCATTTAGATTATCAGGAAGGCCTGATATAACAATTTCGAAGTCTCTTGCAAGCCGCTCAATACGCTCAAATCGTTGTGTGACTTCTCCAAGAGGCACCGAACTAGCCGCGGCAGACGCTCCATTATCGGCAAAACACTGCTCCAGCGACGTCAAGCGTCGGTCCAAAGAAACTTGGTCTACTGCTAGACTATCAACACGCTCTGCCACATCCGACATCATGGTATGCAAAGAATTAACGCGAGCCACAAGATCATCCAGCGAAGTTAATTTAAGCTTAATGTCTTGGAGGCACACATGGATAGCCCGTAAGTCCGGTGAGGCAGCAGGTCTCGGTGACAAAGTGGAGGGTCCAGTTTGAGATAGGGCAGCATTACGGTTCAGTGAACCAGCGCAATCAAAATTATTGTCCATTTTACACGAAGTGCAGATACCAGACTTCGGTAAAAATTTGAAGCACCCACGACAACCGGGCATACCGACAGCACACAGACAGTAGTATATTAAGGTCCTCAATAGATGTCGTTCGTTACTAATTAGCCTTACACGAAGCACACCAGGTTGTAATCAACGATGACGACGCCGCAGAAAAAGTCAAACAAAAACAGGCGGAAGAAACCACAAGATGAATACGCCAAGGCGTGCCGTAACCGAATACCGAGAATTAACGAAAGATTACTCGGAAAGTACAGGCACCAAGCACTGTACCGGCACTGCGGTACCGAAAAGATATGCACAAGATTCACAAGTAGAGATAAGACCGAACAAAGCAGACTCAGAATAACACAGTCAAATGCGAAGATAATACGGAGCAAGATCAACACGCGACGAGATCAACACGCGACCAGTGTGTTTTTCATTGTTCACTTCAAATGGCAAACAAACCATGGCAAAAGTTTCGATTTTTTTGTTACGTCTTTTTCATTTGCCATTCTACGCAATTTCCTTCGGTGCATGCCGCCTTGCTTGTTCGTAGTCGCAGCGCGGCTCGGCGCGCGGCCACGCTAGCGCGGGAGCTCCAGCAGAAGGCTCGCGCTCTGATTGGTCGGTGCTTTTTGTTATTATCTCGTTAACGAAACCTCGGAGAGAATTTTCACAAAGGAAAAAGTTGTTTGCAATCACCCCCTGAATCACCCCCTTCAAGGAACCGCAGCATTTTTGGGACACCCTGTTTAGTACTTATTCAATTTCAATTTGCCAATCATTATTAAAGTAATGAAGAAAATAGAAATAAACTGACTGCAATGTAGAAAAAACAAAATCCAACAGTGGTGTCAGAAATATAGATATCTAGAACCTACCTGGAGAATATACGGATATGGTCCAAAACCAAACACCAAAGTTACACACTAAAGACTACTAACTTCTAACACGTTGACTAATACTTGAAAAAAAAACCAAAAAAAAAAAACACACAATACAAATACTATAAAAACACGATAAAAAACACTAAAAATACGATAAAAACACAATGAATGACACTATAAAAATACGATAAAGATACAATACAAATAAGATAAAAAGACGAAAAATGACACTATAAAAATACGATAAAAACACGATACAAATAAGATAAAAACACGATAAATAACACTATAAAAATACGATAATACACACTGTAAAAATAATATAAAATTACTAAAACTAACTATGTAAAGTAGTAAGAAAAAAAATAGGAATAAATTACAGACTAACAATAAAATGAAACAAATATTTGAAAAACGTAAGAAAAATAGCGGAAATTAGCGTGCGTCCCCTGCGATGGTTCTGCGATAACTGCTGCAGTTTCCTTGCTACCTGTAGGCTCCAAGGAAACCTTGCCACCCCCCCCCCCCCACTACGCGGCACAACCCCCATCCTGCCAACGGATATTCCTCTGAAGACTTGCCACAAAAGCTCTTTAAAGCAGAAAAGCAGAAAAGCAGAAAAAATTGAACCAAAGGTTTTTTAATCCTTTAGATTAGAGTGTCGCTACCGCCACTACAAAAATCAGGTCATTATTTTCTAAACATCAATTTTTTTTGGGCACCTAAAAGTTTCAAAAACTGCAGGAGAAAACGTATTTTATCTTTAACTGTTTGAGAATCAATTAGTTCACCCTAGCGTCGCACCCAAGCTTGGCGCAGCACCTACTGGGCAGCAGGCTCACGGCTGATCGACGATCGATCTTCGATCAGTACTCACCGTCAGGCATTGAGCCAATCAATGCTCACCACGTCTTCTCGATCAGCCAATCAACATTCACCACGTCTTCTCTCTCAACCAATCAGCGTTCACCTCAGACCGTTGGATTCTCTACCTGTTTGAAAGGGTCGCGTACCGTTTAGCTCACTCTTTGTTCACATTGTGTAGAGTAGAGACGTGTCTTACAATTCTCATTCTCTAACCTTTGTTCTTTTCATCGTTTTGTTTAATAGCTTTTGTGCTCATCAAATCCTTTGCTCACGGTGTTTCGCGTTAACAATCACATTTCAATTTGCATCGAAAGATATTGTCGGGGGCTCATTGTGATCAACACATGCCGCGTGTGTTGTAACGTGTACGGTTTGTTATAGAGAGGGCTCAAGGCTCAAACTTGATCATTTTTATCGCGTTACCGCTCAAGTGCGGTACATTTTAATAAACTGACCATCGAGTTTAAACGAACTTCTTCAGTTTCACCTTTCTTACCATCCTAACCTCACTTTTCCAGCGTGCTCATCCACTCTTACTACTTTCCCAGACATTTTGGTCCTTTGAGCCGGATGGGACGGTGAAAGGTGAATGGTGAAGTGAAGTGCTCAAGCTCACCAGTGCTCAAGCTCACCAGTGCTCAACAATGGCAAGCCAGGAGCTCTCTAAGCTCGTCATTGATCCACCAAAGGAATCCAAATCATCCACGCTCATGGTTCCCACAGAAAGCTCACTGGTGGAAAAGAGGGAGAAATCCAGCTCAAGGAGCTCATCCCCAGTTGCTCTACCAACACAGCTCATCCTCAAAATCAAATCTCAGGTGGGTCGTGTCAAAGTATTGAAAACCCTGCGATCAAAGCTTCCCACTCACGCTCACTCAACCTCAATCGATGAGTTGAGGCTCACGTTGGCACAGGTCGATGAACTGCACCAGAAGTTCTGCAACGAGCACGAATACTTCGAATCATCGTAGCCTGCGAGAGGCGTTGATCATGAATATTTCGAAAATGTGGTGGCAGCTCAAGAGGCTGAACTGGTGTGGGATCTCAAAGTCCATCTAAACCGTCTCCGAGAAGATGTGGAGACGATCAACAACTCCAGGCCCTCACACTCAAGCTCATCAACCTCTCGGGCTGGCAAGCTACCGGAGATAACACTCCCAACCTTCTCAGGCATCTATATCGAATGGCCTGGGTATAGTGAGCTGTTCACCTCACTCATCATCAAAGACAAGCAGCTCGCAGAGATTGACAAGCTGCACTACTTACGCTCAAGCCTCCGTGAAGAACCTTCACGGCAAATTAACGCTCACCCTGTCACTGGCTCATCATTTCAGACGTGTTGGGAGTATCTCACTAAAAAATACAGTAACAAGAGGGTGCTCATCGAGGAACAACTTGTCAAGCTGCTCAACCTCTCTCCGGTATCAACGCGCAGTGCCTCAACGCTCAACAGCCTTGTGGCATCGATTCACGAGGTACACAAGTCGATCACAGCCTTGGGAGCAGCGGAGGACATGTATAATTGTGTCCTCGTCCACCAAGCCACCAACTGTCTCGACAAGACCACACGCGAAGCTTGGGAAACTTCAGTGGGCTCATCCAACGACTACCCAAGGTACGAGCAGTTGGCTGAATTTATCACAGACAAGGCAACAGCCTTGGAAAGGCTGGAAGCTGCAGAAAAGCTCAAGGCCTCCAAAAGTGCTCAACCCAGCTCAACAGCTTCCAGTCGCTCACTCCCACGCAAACTCACAGTGCTTCACAGCAAAAGGTTCCAGCTCAACGCTCACCGTACGCATACCCTTGCGATCTTTGTAAGGAGGAGCACTATATAGTGACCTGTACGAAATTCAGAGCTCTGTCGGTGCCTGACAGACGCTCGGTCATCACGCGCAACAAGCTGTGCAGGAACTGCTGTGGCAGACATCGTACAGAAGACTGCAAGTCTGCACAGCGATGCAAAACATGTGCTCAACCGCACCACACTATGTTGCACTTGCCGAAGGCACCGGCCAGTGCAACCACAACTGCTCAAACCGCTTCCAAAGCGGAAGAAACACCAAGCGATCAAGCTCATTGAGAAGTAGGTGCAGTCGTCGCATCTCAACCGCTCACAACCGCTCATCAACTTCACACCAGCTCAATAGGTCTTCATGCTCAAGCTCACCCTGCAGCAGCTCGCTCTTCACGCACATCTATCACACTATTGGCAACAGCCAACGCTCAGCTCATCTCACCAGTGACTTCATTACCAGTCAGACTGCTCATTGATACAGGCTCAGAGCTAACCTTCATAAGGGAGGAGCTCATCACTCAACTCAAGCTGCAACGAATCCAATCCACTGTTTCCATATTTGGCATTGGGGGCAACAAAGCTACTCAAACTAGGGGAGTTGTGTCAATCACGCTCCGCTCAAACTACAGCCCTGCAACTGTACTCATTCAAGCCCACGTACTCAGGACATTGACGTCACATTTGCCTTCTATAGAGGCACCAAAGCAAGAGTGGCCACAGCTCAGCGGTCTCAAATTGGCCGATCCTGACTTCCTAACATCCAGGCCCATCGACATCATCATTGGTGCAGATACGTATGGACGAATCATCAAGTCCAATATCAAGAGGGGTGACCCATCAATGCCAATCGCTCAACTGTCAATCTTTGGGTGGCTCGTTCTTGGACCAGTTGAAATCGATTCAAATCAACTCAACACCGTGCATCACTCTGTTGTAGTGCAGCACAATGATACAGCTCTCCAAGAACTACTGACCAAGTTCTGGATTCAAGAAGACCTCCCAGAGGATTCACCCACTCAACTCACGTATGAAGAAAAGGAGTGTGAGGATCACTTTCGAGCGACACGCACTCGTGATTCTACAGGCAGATACATTGTGCGCATTCCACTCAAGTCATCACCAAGTTTGCTGGGCAATTCATATCAGACAGCCCACGCCTGCTTGAAGCGCACGATCAACAAGCTCAACAAGGACAACGAGTATCAAGGACTCTATCATGGATTCATGAGAGAATATGAAGAGCTTCATCACATGGTAAGAGCACCATCCATCTCACCTAACACTCATTCGATTTTCTATCTTCCACACCACGGAGTGCTCAAGCCAGACAGCAAATCAA
Organism: Andrena bucephala; assembly: GCA_947577245.1. Lineage (NCBI taxonomy): Eukaryota > Metazoa > Arthropoda > Insecta > Hymenoptera > Andrenidae > Andrena > Andrena bucephala. Next base: position 19,248,487 of record OX387718.1, on the reverse strand, counting down.
CAAAGTCGAGGGTCGTCTTCAATGGATCAAGTCCAACTTCATCAGGGCACTCGATCAATGACCTCATGCACACCGGTGCAAACCTCCTGCTCAACATCACAGACGTGCTGTTGTGGATTCGTCAGCACAAGTACATCTTCGCCACGGACGTGACAAAGATGTATCGACAAGTCAAGGTGCATGAAGACGATCAAGATCTCCAAAGAGTGTTGTGGATTGATGAAGACTCAAAGGAGGTGCCCTACAAGCTCACCACGGTCACATATGGGACCAAGGCTGCTCCATTCCTCGCTGTCAGGGCGTTGCTGCAATTGGCCGAAGATGAAGGCCACCGGTTCCCTCTGGCAGTTCCATCCATCACTCATGCCAGATACGTTGATGATATCTTTGGCGGGGCTGACACAGGTGAGACAGTCATCACAATAGCTCAACAATTAACAGACCTGTGCAACGCGGGAGGTTTTCCACTTGCCAAATGGCATTCTACCTACCCTCTGTTGCTTGAATCAATCTCTATCAACTTGCGAGCTCAAGACTCAATTATCTCACTAGACGACTGCAATACCAAGATTCTCGGATTACAATGGAATGTTACTGATGATAACTTTTCATTCTCAGCAAAATCAAACTCAAATTCAAGATTCACAAAACGCCTCGTTCTCTCAGAAGTAGCACAAATATTTGATCCACTAGGCTTTCTATCACCAGTCATAATTCGAGCAAAAACTCTTCTGCAAGAGTTGTGGCTGCACAAGCTCAGTTGGGACGATCCACTGCCGTCCCAAGTCACATCCAATTGGCTCACCATCAGAGAAGATCGTCAAGGCCTGGCCAGGCTCTCAACTCCAAGGTGGTTCAACACCTTCAGCAGCTCAACAGTGGAACTACATGGATTCTCTGATGCTTCTCAACTTGCCATGGCAGCGGTAATATACCTTACTGTTACATCACCGTCCACGACTCATAAAGTGTCGACACTAGTGTGCTCCAAGACAAAGGTAGCACCGCTCAAGAAGCTCACAATCCCAAGGCTCGAGCTTACGGCAGCATTGATGCTTGCAAAGCTCATGAAATATGTTCAAGCGACTCTTCAGCTCAACATTGCTACAATTCATCTGTGGACGGACTCTCAAGTGACACTAACATGGATCAAATCTCACGCATCACGTTGGAAGGATTATGTCAGGAATCGTGTCTCCCAAATTCAAGAGCTCACCCAAGAGGCACATTGGAGGCATGTTCCTGGAAGCTCAAATCCTGCTGACTGCGTATCACGAGGCTTAACAACAGCTCAGCTTGAACATCACCATCTATGGTGGACGGGACCATCATGGATCACACAACCCAGTACATCATGGCCATCACAACCAGCACTCAAGGACGAATCCAGTGCACAGGAAGCTCGTCCAGGAATTTCACACCTGCTCAACGTTCATCAAGTGGAATATCACTGGGACCTCATCTACAAATACTCTTCTCTCAACAAACTGATTCGCATCACTTCAATTTGTTACAGATTTGTTTCAAAGTTGAGGAAATCACCACTATCGTTGCCACTCATTGCATTATCACCGATCGACCTGGAGTGGGCCAGGATCTTCTGGGTAAAGGCAACACAAGCAATCTACTTCTCCAGTGAGCTCAAGGTTCTCAGCTCAAATTCAACATTGTCATCATCCCACGTTTTCAATCGACTCACAGCCTTCATCGATGAACAAGGAGTCATTCGAGTTGGAGGCAGACTCAAACTCTCTCACCTGGGTTATGAAAGTAAGAATCCAGCAATTTTACCTCGTCACTCACGTCTGTCTGATCTGGTTATAGACCATGCCCATCGGCTAACGCTCCATGGAGGGACCCAGCTCACCCTCGCTCACATCAGATACAACTATTGGATCATCGGAGGGAGAGCACCAGTGAAATCTCACATCCTGCGGTGTGTTGTGTGCACTCGACAAAGGGGGATCCGTGCCCATCAACTGATGAGCCAACTACCTCTTTCGAGAGTTGCACCCTCACGCCCATTTACGCACACTGGGATCGACTACGCGGGTCCAATCACTCTCAAGACGTGGAGAGGACGAGGTGCAAAGACACAGAAAGGCTTGATTTGTGTCTTTGTATGCTTTACAACCTCAGCTGTTCATCTAGATGTCGTCACGGACTACTCGACAGACGGCTTCATCGCCACTTACAGAAGATTCACCTCTAGAAGGGGCATTCCACACACGCTCTACTCCGATTGTGGAACTAACTTCATCGGAGCTGACACCATTCTCAAAAAAATGTTCATTCAGGGCTCACAAGATCACCACCAACTCAATCAGCTGTTTGTCAACGACCACACTGGCTGGTGTTTCAACCCTCCAGCAGCACCACACATGGGAGGCAAATGGGAGTCAGTCGTGAAATCGCTCAAACATCACCTTCGGAGAACTGTAAGTGAGACGGTACTCACTTACGAGGAATTCAGCACACTTCTTACTCAAGTGGAAGCCATGCTCAATTCACGACCGCTCGAGCCTCTCAGTGATGACCCTGATGACATCTCTACACTCACCCCAGCTCACTTTCTCATTGGTCAACCACTTTCAACTTTACCGGAACCATCTGCCCAACATTCAACAATATCACCATCGGCGAGATGGCGACTCATTCAACAACAGACTCAACGCTTCTGGACTCAGTGGTCATCCCATTATCTGCAGCGTCAGTTGTCCATCTCCAAGTGGCATCATCCATCAAACGAAATCAAGGTCGGATCTTTGGTGCTCATCACAGATGAGCGATTTCCACCGAGCAAATGGCCACTTGCTCGTGTCATCACACTTCATCCAGGAAAGGACGGACTCACCCGAGTGGTTACACTCAGGACTGCCACGACATCATTGGTCAGGCCAATTGCAAAATTGGCAGTTTTAAATGTTTCAGGTTGATCATCAACATCATCCAGCAGCTGTTGATGGCGGGAGAATGTTTGAGAATCAATTAGTTCACCCTAGCGCCGCACCCAAGCTTGGCGCAGCACCTACTGGGCAGCAGGCTCACGGCTGATCGACGATCGATCTTCGATCAGTACTCACCGTCAGGCATTGAGCCAATCAATGCTCACCACGTCTTCTCGATCAGCCAATCAACATTCACCACGTCTTCTCTCTCAACCAATCAGCGTTCACCTCAAACCGTTGGATTCTCTACCTGTTTGAAAGGGTCGCGTACCGTTTAGCTCACTCTTTGTTCACATTGTGTAGAGTAGAGACGTGTCTTACAATTCTCATTCTCTAACCTTTGTTCTTTTCATCGCTTTGTTTAATAGCTTTTGTGCTCATCAAATCCTTTGCTCACGGTGTTTCGCGTTAACAATCACATTTCAATTTGCATCGAAAGATATTGTCGGGGGCTCATTGTGATCAACACATGCCGCGTGTGTTGTAACGTGTACGGTTTGTTATAGAGAGGGCTCAAGGCTCAAACTTGATCATTTTTATCGCGTTACCGCTCAAGTGCGGTACATTTTAATAAACTGACCATCGAGTTTAAACGAACTTCTTCAGTTTCACCTTTCTTACCATCCTAACCTCACTTTTCCAGCGGGCTCATCCACTCTTACTACTTTCCCAGACATTAACCGTCTGCCATTCTGTAGATTTTTTTCTTCAAATTTCTGGTCGTGGTAAGGGCGATACTCGTAAGAATTAGAAAAACGTTTGATTCTCTTTTTTCTGCCCAATGGAAAAGCCGCTAGCCTTGGGACAAGTGAACAAGGAAGTGTTCGGTTAACGACGCTTATAATTCTGAAAGTTGTAAAGATTTTAAATCATCCTTCATGATTTTAAACAGCCGAAAGATGAATAAAAGTGTAGGTATACGAGGCACCAATCTCGTGTCTTTTTTTCCTTTTTTAAACCCGGAGAAAAACGCTAATAAAAAGCAATGATCTCGAGTACAGTAGTGGTCAGAGAAGAGAGTGCCGTTAATAAAAAGAGCAGAATTACTACTGCATCTTTATTCGTATCCTGATCTAATTCCTGCAATTTATTTATTAAGATTTTATAAACATTCATGCCAGACAATTGACACACGCGCTCCGTGTTGCATTACAACTTTTGACTGTATATGCAAGTCTGTAAATCGAACAGGCAAGAAGGAGTGTGTATGGGAGCCTTTAGAGTGCCTAATGCCACGCCAAATTGATCACTTTTTACCTCGATGTCTGGGATTCTGTTCAGAATCGAATATGACGTTGTTCACGTGAAATTAAGTGTAGTTTATGTTTCAGGGGGTTGACTCTTAAAACTTTCACCCCGCAGTGACCGACCGTGTTTGCCGCAAATCTGCGTTGCACGTGTTGGCAACGACCTGAGTCACAGGGGGGTGACAATAAGCGGAGACAAGAAATCGTGAGGGTCGTCGGCGGCGCGAGCCCGCTAATATTGGAAAAATCACAGGTCAGGTCTAGGCGTCTTCGCGTGCGGCGCACAGTGGGCTGAAAACCCGTTTTTTTGTGGGAAAAAGTTTAAACTGTCCAGGGAATATCACACCTCGTTTAGCGTCCAAATACACTATGGACTGTATCGCGGATATAATTGTTAATTATACAGGGTGTCCCAAAAATGCTGCGGTTCCTTGAAGGGGGTGATTCAGGGGGTGATTGCAAACAACTTTTTCCTTTGCGATAATTCTCTCCGAGGTTTCGTTAACGAGATAATAACCAAAAGCACCGACCAATCAGAGCGCGCGCCTTCCGCCCGAGCTCCCGCGGTAGCGTTGGCTACGCGGTAGGCGGCCGCGCTTGTACTATGGACGTACGAACAAGCAAGTCGACATGCATCGAAGGAAACCGCGTTACACAGTTTTTTTTTTAAAGCAGAATCTTAAATAATAATTATTTGAAGCGAGAGGACAAGAAATACGTACGTTTCGTTTTCAAATAACGCATAAACGAAAAGGTAATGTAGCAGAAAATGTACGACATGTGATCGTAATTCGTTATTGAGGTAAAAATCCGTAGTTTAATAACGGCCAACCCAACTAAATTTAAACAATAATATTAGGTGTATGAATAAATTCTTTCCGACTGGATTTACATAATCAGTACAAAGCTACTGAATTTCTATCGCGGTGGTATTTGTCATATTTTTTAAATCGAACTGTTATTGTACCCTAAAATCGGAAAGAATTTATTTCTACACCTAATAATCACCAATAAATTAAATAAAACTCACCCATTCGGGCATTCCTTTCCTTCTTTTTCGGAAACCTTTTTTTGTGTCACTGGGTCACTGTACCGATCCTGGTCATCGGTGGACGAAAAGATTTATGATAGGGTAGCGCCCAGTGCTCAGCTGATCGCAGGTATTCGCAGGACACCACCCGAAGGTAAGGGTCGCAACGTCAAGTGCGTCCGGGTTAATGTACCGAATATTCACTTCACTGCACTGATACTAACACTGATCACTTAATTTATTTTCTACAGATCGTGTTGTTCCTACGTTATAAAAATTGGTGGCCCCGAAAGGGGCCGATTACTGTAAATTGAACAGTTGCTCAATGTGGGCACCCTCAGCGTCTATGCACGCCTCCGCCGAGTATAATCGAGACGCCAAACGTCTGATCGTTCCCTCGCTCGGGGTTTCGATGCGCGGGTACTCCACTGCCAACGCTCGCACGGTAGCACTCGCGTTCCCGTCGTTCCGCGCGTACACCCAGAACATAGCGTAATACTATTCGGCGGAGTACATTTCTGGGCCGAGATTACTAGCTGACTGACAGGATTTTTTCCCAAGTAACTTCCTCTACCCCCAAGTAGTTTCTCTCATTCCATTATGAGTTTACTCCCACCAGGACAAGAGGCTTTAGGTAAAAAAAAGCCAGCACATTTTCGGAACACACGTGTTTTGCAGAAGTGCAACGAAAACTTTCACAAAAGCCCGCGCCCCGTCCTTCCACTGCCAATGTACCCATTGCTTCGAGATAGAAAACAGACACCACGTGTATCGGTTCGAAAGGGTCCGAAGGGAAAAGACGCAGAAAGTCTTCGAGTTGCTATAAAGAAGAAAATGCATACCATTCCTGTTTCCCCTTTCTGACACCCTGAGTTCACGTCTGCTACGAGGCGGAACCAATTAAGTCATAAATTATCCGAAACTGTAGGAAACCGTTCTCTACCGCCGACTTGCGGGACAATACGGTCATAAACCGCGACCCTGGCGAAATGCTCTGGCTGATGAGCCTGATTAATTTTGGAGAACTAGAAATTACAGAATATTATCCAGCATCAATACGTCTCGCGGAGAGACACAGGAAAAGAAGTGTAGTCCGCTGACTGCGCGTAGTCCCGCCTGCTTCGTCCTACCTTCAAATTAAAGACGGATCCCTTATCTCTCGAGTATAAACACGCGCTCGGATTTCGAAACAAAAGCACGCGTCGACGTATTCGGTGCGAGAGACTGTGGGCTTGAGGTCCGATTGGCCCTGCATCCCTCGCAAATGGCCACTGTCCTGAAGAGGCCCTCTTCACAGCAATATCTCCTCCCCAAGGCCCACCTTCTCTCGCACCGAATACGTCGAGGCGTGCTTTTGTTTTGAAATTCGAGCGCGTGTTTAGACACGAGAGATAAGCAGGCCCGATTGGTTAGTTTGTGGCCAATCGGACCTCAAGCCCACAGCCCTCGGGCCTGCTTATCTCTCGTGTCTAAACACGCGCTCCAATGTCAAAACAAAAGCACGCCTCGACGTATTCGGTGCGAGAGAAGGTGGGCCTTGGGGAGGAGATATTGCTGTGAAGAGGGCCTCTTCAGGACAGTGGCCATTTGCGAGGGGTGCAGGGCCAATCGGACCTCAAGCCCACAGTCTCTCGCACCGAATACGTCGACGCGTGCTTGTATTTTGAAATTCGAGCGCGTGTTTATACTCGAGAGATAAGGGATCCGTCTTTAATTTGAGGGTAGGACGAAGCAGGCGGGACTACGCGCAGTCAGCGGACTACACTTCTTTTCCTGTGTCTCTCCGCGAGACGTATTGATGCTGGATAATATTCTGTAATATCTAGTTCTCCAAAATTAATCAGGCTCATCAGCCAGAGCATTTCGCCAGGGTCGCGGTTTATGACCGTATTGTCCCGCAAGTCGGCGGTAGAGAACGGTTTCCTACAGTTTCGGATAATTTATGACTTAATTGGTTCCGCCTCGTAGCAGACGTGAACTCAGGGTGTCAGAAAGGGGAAACAGGAATGGTATGCATTTTCTTCTTTATAGCAACTCGAAGACTTTCTGCGTCTTTTCCCTTCGGACCCTTTCGAACCGATACACGTGGTGTCTGTTTTCTATCTCGAAGCAATGGGTACATTGGCAGTGGAAGGACGGGGCGCGGGCTTTTGTGAAAGTTTTCGTTGCACTTCTGCAAAACACGTGTGTTCCGAAAATGTGCTGGCTTTTTTTTACCTAAAGCCTCTTGTCCTGGTGGGAGTAAACTCATAATGGAATGAGAGAAACTACTTGGGGGTAGAGGAAGTTACTTGGGAAAAAATCCTGTCAGTCAGCTAGTAATCTCGGCCCAGAAATGTACTCCGCCAAATAGTATTACGCTATGTTCTGGGTGTACGCGCGGAACGACGGGAACGCGAGTGCTACCGTGCGAGCGTTGGCAGTGGAGTACCCGCGCATCGAAACCCCGAGCGAGGGAACGATCAGACGTTTGGCGTCTCGATTATACTCGGCGGAGGCGTGCATAGACGCTGAGGGTGCCCACATTGAGCAACTGTTCAATTTACAGTAATCGGCCCCTTTCGGGGCCACCAATTTTTATAACGTAGGAACAACACGATCCGTAGAAAATAAATTAAGTGATCAGTGTTAGTATCAGTGCAGTGAAGTGAATATTCGGTACATTAACCCGGACGCACTTGACGTTGCGACCCTTACCTTCGGGTGGTGTCCTGCGAATACCTGCGATCAGCTGAGCACTGGGCGCTACCCTATCATAAATCTTTTCGTCCACCGATGACCAGGATCGGTACAGTGACCCAGTGACACAAAAAAAGGTTTCCGAAAAAGAAGGAAAGGAATGCCCGAATGGGTGAGTTTTATTTAATTTATTGGTGATTATTAGGTGTAGAAATAAATTCTTTCCGATTTTAGGGTACAATAACAGTTCGATTTAAAAAATATGACAAATACCACCGCGATAGAAATTCAGTAGCTTTGTACTGATTATGTAAATCCAGTCGGAAAGAATTTATTCATACACCTAATATTATTGTTTAAATTTAGTTGGGTGGGCCGTTATTAAACTACGGATTTTTACCTCAATAACGAATTACGATCACATGTCGTACATTTTCTGCTACATTACCTTTTCGTTTATGCGTTATTTGAAAACGAAACGTACGTATTTCTTGTCCTCTCGCTTCAAATAATTATTATTTAAGATTCTGCTTTAAAAAAAAAACTGTGTAACGCGGTTTCCTTCGATGCATGTCGACTTGCTTGTTCGTACGTCCGTAGTACAAGCGCGGCCGCCTACCGCGTAGCCAACGCTACCGCGGGAGCTCGGGCGGAAGGCGCGCGCTCTGATTGGTCGGTGCTTTTGGTTATTATCTCGTTAACGAAACCTCGGAGAGAATTTTCGCAAAGGAAAAAGTTGTTTGCAATCACCCCCTGAATCACCCCCTTCAAGGAACCGCAGCATTTTTGGGACACCCTGTATACCTAATATAGCGTATCGTTGGTTGTTCTGGCTTTGTTACTCGCGACAGCAAGCACAACCTTTGCAAAACTTCATTACATTTGTTTGAAGTTCCATTGCATCATTGTTCCAACGTGAATATAACGTCTACTTTTGCAAAAGTACAGTTACAAGCCCTACTCGACCCTACCGTGTCGAACGCTTGTTAAATGTACAAAAAGACGTAGTTTATATAAGAAAACAGTGAAAGGAATGTTAATTACTTCAATTTATCAAGTAACACGCTTCCTGAATGAAATTAAGACCAAAAGAATCTTATAGAAGGTATTGGTGAATTAATGCCAAGTGTTGGTGGGCTTTTGTCCCACCGTGCGCCAATCCATTTCATTTCTTTATACATACATATTAGTATGTACAAACTGTTCCAGTCAACGTGATTTTTAATAGGTATAAGTATAGTCAAGGGCGGATGGACCCATGCTGTTCTACCTTCAAGGGTTTTACGGTTGAGACTTACGCTGTATCTGGCTTTGAAGGGGGGGGGGGGGGGGGCGTAAGCTAAACAGTTCTGGCGGGGCAGGCGATTTACAGCTGGAAATTTGGTATATTTGAAGGGAAATTTCTTCGTTTCTTTGCGACAAGGCAATCGCTTGTTCTCGAAGCGTTCGGCGGGAATTTCGACTTTCGTCGCTATCGTGCTTCCGTTCTCAGGTAAAAGGACTTTATGATTTTCGGCATACTCTCGGGTTTTTCCCCCGAGGTACTGGGTGAGTCGGGCTATAGCCAAGCTACACATCTGGCAACCAGACGCCCACAGGTAAGTATTTTTCGCGCGTGGATACGGTTAGTTTTTTGTTTCCGCTCTGCGCGTTTTCAGCGTCGCTTGGTCCTAATGTAATCTGCTTTCTAACTAATCGGACTTGTATTCGTCTCAAACGGCCACTCTCTGGAAGAGGCTCTCTTCACAGCAAACATCTCCTCCACAAGGTTCACATTCTCTCGGACGGAATACTTCAACACGTGCTTTTGTTTTGAAATTCGAGCGTGTGTTTAGGGTAAAAGACCCAAATACTGCCACCTTAAGCTATTTTACTTAAAATAACGAATAAATAAACGTTGTAAAGTCATACACAAAAAGAATTATGTAATTCAACCTATAATCTATACTATAGAATGTATACTATAGTTTATTTATTCGTTATTTGAAGTAAAATAGCTTAAGGTGACAGTAATTGGTTAGGTGTCCGTAATTGAGTCTTTTACTCTATACTCGAGTGATAAGGGAGCTGTAGAAGGGGGGACCACGCGCAGGTCGAGGACTACCCCTTTTGTCCCTGTGTCTCACCGCGCGGCGTACTGGTACTTGTTCAGAGTTATTTCGTTTCCTACCCCATTACCGGGAAAACATTCTTTGATCTAACATAAGAACATCTTCTTCTTTTGGTCATCGTGCGGACCATAAGATTAATTTTACGTCATGGTCAGTACTGTAGCAGAGCACGGTTTATTGCCTGCCGAACGTAGAGGGATTGTCTAGTAGAGGAGGAAAATGCCATATCTGGTTCCCAAAAATTAATCAGGCTGATCGGCCAGTACGTTTCATCAGGGTCGCGGTTTATGACCATATTGTCCCGCGAGTTGGCGGTTAACGACGGTACAGGTAGACGTTCTTTTACTTCGACTCGAAAGAAATACGAACGCACTCATCCGTGTCCGTCCGCATGTTTTTCGAATCGAATTAAAAGAACGCCGACCGACGGCCAGACTCCCTCGCACGCACGGTTTACATGACATTTTGTATAATTTTAATCGGGAGAACACAAGGAATCTATTGGTGTCCATATTTCTCCGCCATTTGATTTTTACTCTTGGAGTTGCGAGGCACTTTTCAGCAAGTAGAAATCGCTGCATAGGGCGCACACGAACGCTTTCGACGCGCCCCTCGTCGTAAAAATCGACCCTTTCCAGTGCTGCAAGCTGCTCGAAAAACCGAGAAACTCGTAAATCGAATAACCCTGAATTGTCTTTTTTGCTAGCACTGTGGGCTTTGCAACATAATGTTTCTCATTGTACGACTAAACATTTGTTGCATATTTTAAAACAATTTAAAGGCCATTGCGATAGGTGCGGGAGAGAGGGATGAGGTAGCACGAACGATCGAAATGCTCATTTCTATCGCGATGTAAGAAATATAGACTTGTAGTTAGAACTGTTCGAGTACTTGAATATTCGGGTAGCTTGAAATCCGAACCAATCCGGGACTCGGTTTACAAGCCGAGCCAGGTACCCGAATGAACCGAGCGGCTCGGATAGAACCAAGTACTTGATTTTTTTCAAGCTGCTCGAAAGAACCGGGCCGATTGGAAAGAAGTGGGCCGAATGAAGTTGCAGCAGATCGAAAACTATTTGTCCGATTTATTTGAAACTTGGTACACATATTCTTAATGGCATCTAAAATGTAGCACATCATTTTATTTTATAATTCGTATATAATAAATATTTTAAGTTTGCCTAGCTAGGTAAAAAATTAATAGTGATATTCACCTTGCTCTCATTTGTACAATAATTTTTTTTCTTCTCAAATCCATATGCTACATTGTAGATACTTTATTAATGAACACTAGAATCATGTTAGATAAACCTGGGACCGTAAAATTGTTAGCCCGTTAAAAGAAACGCGTTTCGGGTATTGGGAGAAAATGAGTGGCGGCAATATTACGAGACAAAGACGTAATTAATATTAAACGTAAATAGTTCACGCCGAGGGTGAATGGACGATCTGCGTGAAAACGGAGCAAGTAGATACGGCAAAATTCATTTAATTGAATTCGTCTCATTTCATATGGTGGCAATTACGACGAAAATACGCGTCTCGTTGTTTGAAATTCTTTTGCCAACGGAAGGTCCTGTTTAATAACATTGACGAAAAAAATAAACAATTAAAGAAATAAACTTCACAAGTCATTATACTTTGCTACGGTCAGTACGAAACGTTTTATTATTTTATTGGTAGTAGGCTTTAGGTAAAAAGAAGCCAGCACATTTTCGGAACACACGTGTTTTGCAGAAGTGCAACGAAAACTTTCACAAAAGCCCGCGCTCCGTCCTTCCACTGACAATGTACCCATTGCTTCGAGATAGAAAACAGACACCACGTGTATCGGTTCGAAAGGGTCCGAAGGGAAGAGACGCAGAAAGTCTTCGAGTTGCTATAAAGAAGAAAATGCATACCATTCCTGTTTCCCCTTTCTGACACCCTGAGTTCACGTCTGCTACGAGGCGGAACCAATTAAGTCATAAATTATCCGAAACTGTAGGAAACCGTTCTCTACCGCCGACTTGCGGGACAATACGGTCATAAACCGCGACCCTGGCGAAATGCTCTGGCTGATGAGCCTGATTAATTTTGGAGAACTAGAAATTACAGAGTATTATCCAGCATCAATACGTCTCGCGGGGAGACACAGGAAAAGAAGGGTAGTCCGCTGACTGCGCGTAGTCCCGCCTGCTTCGTCCTACCCTTAAATTAAAGACGGATCTCTTATCTCTCGAGTATAAACACGCGCTCGAATTTCAAAACAAAAGCACGCGTTGACGTATTCGGTGCGAGAGACTGTGGGCTTGAAGTCCCATTGGCCGCAAACTAACCAATCGGGCCTGCTTATCTCTCGTGTCTAAACACGCGCTCGGATTTCAAAACAAAAGCACGCGTCGACGTATTCGGTGCGAGAGACTGTGGGCTTGAGGTCCGATTGGCCCTGCATCCCTCGCAAATGGCCACTGTCCTGAAGAGGCCCTCTTCACAGCAATATCTCCTCCCCAAGGCCCACCTTCTCTCGCACCGAATACGTCGACGCGTGCTTTTGTTTTGAAATTCGAGCGCGTGTTTAGAGACGAGAGATAAGCAGCCCCGATTGGCTAGTTTGGGACCAATCGAACTTCAAGCCCACCTTCTCTCGCACGGAATACGTCAATGACATCGAAAAGTCCTGCGCCCCGTCTCAGGTAAAGCAACCGCGGGCGATTACAGTCATCTGACCGTACCGCTACAACCCCATATTTCTTCAGTGAGGTCAAATAACAGGTCGACAGAAGAATTGCAGGAGAATTTTGCTAACCCACTCTTGGCCAATGACACTGCTTTTATAATAATCAGGTGTGTAAGTTCCAGCTTGTCCTTATCTTGATTATTTGTTGAAAAAGTGTCATTGCTCAATGGAAACCACGAGAAGGTGGTGGGCTTTTTTCATTAGGAGAGGTTATGGATGGGTCAGGAGGATGGAAGTAAGAAGGCCCGGTCATAAATTTTAAACACCCGTGATCGGCCATGTACTTTAATTCGTTCGATTGCCAGACTTCCCACGTTTCGTATTACTTCTGATCAATCATAAAAACTAACTGCGTTGATCGTCAACGTAGTCTAAAGAAGGTCGCGGTTTATGACCGTATTGTTCCTTGAGTCGACGGTCAAGAACAGTGCGCCACGGCCACCTGCTCGTGGTTTCCATTGAGCAATGACACTTTTTCAACAAATAATCAAGATAAGGACAAGCTGGAACTTACACATCTGATTATTATAAAAGCAGTGTCATTGGCCAAGAGTGGGTTAGCAAAATTCTCCTGCAATTCTTCTGTCGACCTGTTATTTGACCTCACTGAAGAAATATGGGGTTGTAGCGGTACGGTCAGGTGACTGTAATCGCGCGCGGTTGCTTTACCTGAGACGGGGCGCAGGACTTTTCGATGTCATTGACGTATTCCGTGCGAGAGAAGGTGGGCTTGAGGTTCGATTGGTCCCAAACTAGCCAATCGGGGCTGCTTATCTCTCGTCTCTAAACACGCGCTCGAATTTCAAAACAAAAGCACGCGTCGACGTATTCGGTGCGAGAGAAGGTGGGCCTTGGGGAGGAGATATTGCTGTGAAGAGGGCCTCTTCAGGACAGTGGCCATTTGCGAGGGATGCAGGGCCAATCGGACCTCAAGCCCACAGTCTCTCGCACCGAATACGTCGACGCGTGCTTTTGTTTTGAAATCCGAGCGCGTGTTTAGACACGAGAGATAAGCAGGCCCGATTGGTTAGTTTGCGGCCTATGGGACTTCAAGTCCACAGTCTCTCGCACCGAATACGTCGACGCGTGCTTTTGTTTTGAAATTCGAGCGCGTGTTTATACTCGAGAGATAAGAGATCCGTCTTTAATTTGAGGGTAGGACGAAGCAGGCGGGACTACGCCCAGTCAGCGGACTACCCTTCTTTTCCTGTGTCTCCCCGCGAGACGTATTGATGCTGGATAATACTCTGTAATTTCTAGTTCTCCAAAATTAATCAGGCTCATCAGCCAGAGCATTTCGCCAGGGTCGCGGTTTATGACCGTATTGTCCCGCAAGTCGGCGGTAGAGAACGGTTTCCTACAGTTTCGGATAATTTATGACTTAATTGGTTCCGCCTCGTAGCAGACGTGAACTCAGGGTGTCAGAAAGGGGAAACAGGAATGGTATGCATTTTCTTCTTTATAGCAACTCGAAGACTTTCTGCGTCTCTTCCCTTCGGACCCTTTCGAACCGATACACGTGGTGTCTGTTTTCTATCTCGAAGCAATGGGTACATTGTCAGTGGAAGGACGGAGCGCGGGCTTTTGTGAAAGTTTTCGTTGCACTTCTGCAAAACACGTGTGTTCCGAAAATGTGCTGGCTTCTTTTTACCTAAAGCCTCTTGTCCTGGTGGGAGTAAACTCATAATGGAATGAGAGAAACTACTTGGGGGTAGAGGAAGTTACTTGGGAAAAAATCCTGTCAGTCAGCTAGTAATCTCGGCCCAGAAATGTACTCCGCCGAAGAGTATTACGTTATGTTCTGGGTGTACGCGCGGAACGACGGGAACGCGAGTGCTACCGTGCGAGCGTTGGCAGTGGAGTACCCGCGCATCGAAACCCCGAGCGAGGGAACGATCAGACGTTTGGCGTCCCGATTATACTCGACGGGGTCGATGATGCCGCGAGGCAGCGACGTGGGTAGACCCCGAGCCGCGCGGAACGTTGCGGTGGAAGAAAACATCCTGCACGCCATCGACGAGGACCCCACCGTCAGCGTGCGCGACTTGAGCCGCCGCCTAGAGTAAGTCACAGTACAAGATAACTGCAACAATTATTAATTGAGGGAAACAAATGTTATCTAATAATGAATGTTTCTGCATTTTCTTCTAGTGCCAGCAGAATGACGGTGCACCGAACTCTGAGGGAGAACATGTTGCACCCGTACCGCTTTATACGGGTGCAACATTTGCACCCCGGGGATGCCGACCAGCGGGTTGAATATTCAGTGTGGCTGTTGGGAGAAGTGCAGCGGAATCCGTCGTTCTGCAAATACATATTGTGGACGGACGAAGCAATCTTCAAGCGGGAAGGCTGCTTCAATTCCCGCAATCGGCATGTGTGGAGCGACGAGAATCCGCTAGCGCTTCGGACACGCGCAGCACAAGTCCGTTGGCAAATTAATGTATGGGCGGGCATTTGTGGCGATTTTATCGTTGGGCCGTACATGCTACCAGACAGGATGGACGGTCCAGCGTATAAAGTCTTTTTAGAGCATGTTCTGCCGGGTCTTATGGCCCATATTCCAGATGAGGTCCGACAGAACATGGTCTATCCGCAAGACGGGGCTGGACCTCACTACGCCACAATTTCCCGCGACTACCTTAACGAAACCTTCCAGGACAGGTGGATCGGCCGCGGCGGTCCTGTTGCGTGGCCCCCACGGTCACCGGATATGACCCCGCTGGATTTTTACTTCTGGGGCTACCTGAAGGTAATTTGATTAGTGCTCTTAATTTTTTATAGGTATTCTTTTTTTACTTACGTTTTGTATTTGTTGTACAACAATCATTTCAGGATGAGGTGTACCGTCAGCCAGTGGATTCACTGGAAGACCTAGTCGTGCGGATTCGTGCTGCGGTGGCAAACATCACGCCAGAAACGTTACGTGCAGTCCAAAGGCAGCTGGTTGTACGTGCGGAGGCGTGCATAGACGCTGAGGGTGCCCATATTGAGCAACTGTTCAATTAACAGTAATCGGCCCCTTTCGGGGCCACCAATTTTTATAACGTAGGAACAACACGTTCCGTAGAAAATAAATTAAGTGATCAGTGTTAGTATCAGTGCAGTGAAGTGAATATTCGGTACATTAACTCGGACGCACTTGACGTTGCGACCCTTACCTTCGGGTGGTGTCCTGCGAATACCTGCGATCAGCTGAGCACTGGGCGCTACCCTACCATAAATCTTTTCGTCCACCGATGACCAGGATCGGTACAGTGACCCAGTGACACAAAAAAAGGTTTCCGAAAAAGAAGGAAAGGAATGCCCGAATGAGTGAGTTTTATTTAATTTATTGGTGGTGTAGAAATAAATTCTTTCCGATTTTAGGGTACAATAACAGTTCGATTTAAAAAATATGACAAATACCACCGCGATAGAAATTCAGTAGCTTTGTACTGATTATGTAAATCCAGTCGGAAAGAATTTATTCATACACCTAATATTATTGTTTAAATTTATTTGGGTTGGCCGTTATTAAACTACGGATTTTTACCCCAATAACGAATTACGATCACATGTCGTACATTTTCTGCTACATAACCTTTTCGTTTAAGCGTTATTTGAAAACGAAATGTACGTATTTCTTGTCCTCTCGCTTCAAATAATTATTATTTAAGATTCTGCTTTAAAAAAAAAACTGTGTAACGCGGTTTCCTTCGATGCATGTCGACTTGCTTGTTCGTACGTCCGTAGTACAAGCGCGGCCGCCTACCGCGTAGCCAACGCTACCGCGGGAGCTCGGGCGGAAGGCGCGCGCTCTGATTGGTCGGTGCTTTTGGTTATTATCTCGTTAACGAAACCTCGGAGAGAATTTTCGCAAAGGAAAAAGTTGTTTGCAATCACCCCCTGAATCACCCCCTTCAAGGAACTCCGACATTTTTGGGACACCCTGTATATATATATATGTCGAAAGTCACTGAGAGGTTCCAGAGTATTAATGTAATAGCGTGCGAGGAGCTGGCTTAAATAGTGGTGCTATGCACCACCTCTACCATCTACCCCTCCTCTTATTTCTCAGATATATTTTTATGATGTGAATACAGTATAATACTTTGAGAAACGTCATATGCATGAATCATAGAATTATGCCGTGTTGACAGAAACTGTATCGAATGATTTGGAGTTTGCACGCCATATAAGGTCATATCACATGATCGCATGTGATTTGAGTCCCACCCTCAAGGATAAAAGTTTCGACATGTGTTGAACGTAATATAATACTTTTGGGAACGTCGAATCTTAGAATTATGTGGAATCAGCAGAAACTGTGTCGAATGATCTTGCACACCAATTCGTCATACGCGTGAATCATGGAAAGAATTATGCTGTATCAGCAGAAACTGCAGAGAACCATATTAGGATGGATCATCGTTTTTTTGCATTCGAGGGAGGGAGGTACGCCAAAAGAGTTAGACGGCGATATCAAATCGTGGCACCAACAATAAAAGCGCGCTCTCCAAACTGCTCAAAGCCTCCAATCACTGCAACGTGTTGCGAGGAAAATACACACTGCATTTACGATCATGGAAGAATTCGCGCAAGTAGAACGCCAGTTATTGGATCAATCTGCGCGATTGATTTCCCGGGAAGAGTACCTCGCGTGGGAAGAACGGTGCAACGAATGTATCGAATCGTTGGAAGAACAGAGCCGCGTAAAACGCCCGCGATTATCGATTGGTGTTCGACAATCCGTGGTTGCTCGAATCGCGCGTCTCGAAGGACTAAAATATTCGTTGCGCAGACGTTTCGTGCGCGAAGGTGCCGGACATTCGAGCACAGGACTTTTGTGGCGCGAAATAGACGCTGCGTTCGATAGCCGCGTATTAACTGGTGCAGTGCTAAATTCAAACTACATCGAGCCGCGCAACTTCCTTCAAGATGCGGCGACCATTGTGCTGGAGCATGTGCGGGGCGCTTTGAGGAAACAGCGGAACCTCAAAGTGAACACAGTGTTCAACGGTGAATTTGTGGCGGGTGACAAGCATGCTTGCAAAAGCATCAACACCCGAAACTGCGAACTCTTCCGCACATCCGATCTACAGGAGTGGTATCAGCGATGCGTCGTCGAACCCACCCTGGCATCGTTGGAAGAGTTCCAGGAACGCGACAGCGGATGGGCATTGACGAGAATCCTCAACCTAACCGTCAATGTCAACAAGTACAATCCGCTGCGCGCGGGGTGCCACTACAAGTTGCCGCAGAATTTATTGTTGAAGAATGCAACAATTAGCGTACAATCCCCGGACAATGCATGCTTCGCGTGGGCAGTGGTCGCCGCTCTCCATCCTGCCGAACGAGACACCGTGCGCCCAAGTTCATACCCCGACTATGCGTCCGTATTAAATCTCCAGGGCATTGAGTTCCCGATGTCTCTGGGACATATCGGGAAGTTTGAACGGTTGAACGACATCTCCATCAACGTGTACAGCTTCGAGATGGAGATGGAGAAGCCGAAGGGATCGACAGTCTTCCCCCTGCGTCTCACCAGCCAAAAGAGGGATCGACATGTAAACTTGCTCTACACGCCGAATCAAGAGCACGGTGATGTAGGGCATTTTGTGTGGATCAAGAACTTGTCCAGGCTGGTGAGCGCGCAGCTGAGCAAAAACAAAGCAAAGAAATTCATCTGCGATCGGTACGTATAGAAAACTTGTGAAATGTTAAAATGTCTCGCGGAAAAAAGAAAAGAAAAGAAAAAAATTTTTGTGTTTTTATAGATGTATGCACTACTTCGGATCTACCCAGAAGTTGGAGCTTCATACAGTGGACTGCGGCAAGATGAACGATTGCGCCATCCTGCTGCCCAGTGAAGGAAACAACTTGCTGAGTTTCAATAACCACGGTATGAAGGAGCGGCTCCCCTTCGTGGTGTATGCAGATCTCGAATGCATCATCGAGAAAACGGAGGACAGCCGCCAAATTGAAGACAATAAATTACACACGTATCAACATCATAAAGTTCATAGCATTGCATATTATATGCATTGCTCGTATGATACATCGCTATCGACGTATCGATGTCGCCGCAACGCGGATTGTGTTTCATGGTTCATAGACGAACTAAAAAATTTTGCAAACTTCGCCAAACCCATCTTGTCTAGTAATGTTCCCATGCTTGATTTAACTCCTGAACAGTGGATGACATTTCGCGATGCAACACATTGTCATATTTGCGAAGAACCATTTGAGGCTAGTGATATACGAGTTCATGATCATTGCCATCTATCCGGACGGTTCAGAGGTCCAGCACATTCGGAGTGCAATTTAAATTATAAAAACGCGTTTTACATCCCCATAGTTTTCCATAATTTATCCGGCTACGATTCACATTTCATTATCGAGGAAATAGCTACCGCTTTTGAAGGTCACGTTGACGTATTGCCTATAACGAAAGAAAAGTATATTTCATTCACAAAAAATGTCGAAGATACGGCTGAATCAGACTCGCGAAATTATATTAAATTACGATTCATCGATTCGTACAAATTTCTCAATACCAGTCTCGACAAATTAGCACCTTTTCTGAGCACAGATCAATTAAAAATTTTACGATCCAAATTTGAAACATTATCCGCCGAAGATTTCAATTTATTGACGCGAAAGGGTGTCTTTCCATATGAATACCTTGACTGCGCGAACAAGCTGCAGGATCCATGCCTACCGCCGCGCGAATCATTCTACAGTTCGTTAACGGGTGAAACTGTATCCGAGACCGATTACACACATGCTGAGACTGTCTGGCAGAGTTTCGAGATTAGTACCTTGGGCGAATACAGCGACATGTATTTGAAAACTGATGTCTTGTTATTGGCAGATATTTTTGAAAATTTTCGCGAAAGTTGCATCAAGAGCTACGGATTAGATTCAGCACATTATTATACTCTACCTGGTTTTACATAGGATGCAATGCTAAAACACACCAAAATTACATTTGAATTGCTCACAGACGTCGACATGGTCATGTTTATCGAACGTGGTATACGCGGGGGCTTAAGTCAATGTTCCGGAAGATACGCACATGCCAATAACAAGTACATGTCATCTTACGACGCATCGGAAGAGTCATCGTACTTGATGTACTTTGACGTGAACAATTTGTATGGATGGGCAATGTGTCAGCCTCTGCCATACGCTAAATTTCAATGGGTCGAAGATGTTGTAAATTTTGACATATCTTCAATCGCCTCCGATTCGCCCACGGGATACATTCTCGAGGTAGATCTGGAATATCCGCAACGTCTGCACAACATTCATGCCGACCTACCGTTGTGTCCGACGCGTGCCAAACCACCTGGCAGCAGGCAGGACAAATTACTCGCGACGGTATATGATAAGCAGCGTTACGTTATTCATTATTGCAATCTGCAGCAGTGCACGCGTCACGGTCTTCGTATTACAAAGATACACCGCGTGCTCCAATTCGCTCAATCTCCCTGGCTCCGCGATTACATCGAACTAAATACACGGTTTAGAACAGCTTCAACAAACGATTTTGAAAAAAATTTGTATAAATTGATGAACAACGCGGTATTCGGTAAGACTATGGAAAATGTGCGAAACCATGTGGATGTAAAACTTTTAACACATTGGGAAGGGCGATATGGTGCGGAGGCAATGATCGCGAAACCGAATTTCCACAGCAGAAGTGTTTTTTCGGAAAATTTAATAGCTGTTGAATTGCGAAAACTCGAGGTGAAATTCAACAAACCGATATATGTGGGTATGTGCATTCTGGACATATCAAAAATTTGTTTGTATGAATTTCACCACGAGTACATGTCTCCCCTGCACGCTCAAAATTATAAAATTCTATACACCGACACTGACAGCCTCATTTATCACATTCGATGCGACGATATCTATGAGTCCATGAAACATAATACCGATAGATTCGACACAAGCGATTATCCCATCAACAATGCATATAATATGCCGCGTGTAAATAAGAAGGTGCCAGGGCTGATGAAGGATGAAAATAACGGTGCGATAATGACCGAATTCGTAGGTCTTAGAGCGAAAATGTATGCACTTCGCGTAGACGGCAAAAAAGATACGAAAAAGGCGAAAGGCGTCAAGACCAGCATCATAGCCAGAACGATAACTTTCGACAACTACGCGCAGTGTTTGCATACGGAGATCGAAATGGTTCGCAGACAATCGTGCATACGGTCTAAATTGCATAAAGTGTACACCATTTCGGAATCCAAAATCGCTCTAAGTCCATACGACGACAAGCGGTATATCGTACCAGATTCGACCGACACTCTGCCCTGGGGACATTACCAAATTCCATTGTAAAATAGAAATTATTGTATTTATTGTATTTATTGTATTTATTGTATAATATAAAAAAGAAATTTGAAAACTTCATATCGAAATGATGTGTAGTTTCATAAAGAGCGAGGGAGAAAACCAGACAATCAAAATAGGATTCTGGAATATCCATATCTCTGTTAGCCCAATGATATCCAGTTGTTCTATGAATTCCTCGAATTTAGTGAAAAATTATGTATCTTTATTTATTAGCCCATGGATAGTAAAGAAAGATATATAATTTTTCACTAAATTCGGGGAATTCATAGAACAACTGGATATCATTGGGCTAACAGAGATATGGATATTCCAGAATCCTATTTTGATTGTCTGGTTTTCTCCCTCGCTCTTTATGAAACTACACATCATTTCGATATGAAGTTTTCATCAAAATTTTGTGAGCGTGTTACAGCGGTGCAATATCATCGCTGAAACTTTAGGCTCATGCTGCGCTGTTAAAGCTATACGTGATAGTGAATATTTCGATGATAAATCTCTTGTTGATTGCGAACTGCTGGCATGTGCCTTTGAATGATATTATCGACGTCGCTTGCAGCAAAATGTTAAATAAATTGTTCACACATACACATATGTATCATTGTATTTATTGAACCATGTATTATTTTACAATACATTATTTTTATTTATCCAAGAATTGTGTGATTTATCAAAGCCCAGCCACTTGACGTACACCTTATCCCCCTTTCTACGCAACACTTTTTCCACTAGATACACATCAGGATCGGTGACGCGTTGCAGCTCGTGTTCATAGAATCCTCCGGCAACAGGTTTTCCACAAGAATCAACCAGCAGATAGGTCGCAGGATTAGTTCCCTGTACTTTAGCTATCTTGAACACCTCCGTTGTCCAATTCGGTGCATAGCCTTTATCGAAGATGGTTTTAAATTTGCTTACGCGCACAAACTCGCCCAACTTGAATCTCGTTGGAGCAGCGATCTTTATGTTGCTGTACACGGTGGCTAGCAGCTTATCGGCGATCGCAGGGGTAACATCGCAAGGACGCATTCCGATGGTTCTATGCTTTCGTGCGTTATACTCTGCAAGTAGACGCGGTAGCGCATCGGTCCATCTGTAGGTTCCATTGAGTGTAAACATTTTCCACATATTGTTCTTCAAAGTTCGATTGAAACGTTCCACGACGGAGGCCTTCATCACCGAATACGTCGAATAATGATTAATGTCGTGCTTTGTAAAGAGTTTCTGCACATCGGCGTTGTAAAATTCTTTTCCTTGATCGGTTTGCAAATTGTTCGGATATCGATCTCTAAATATCTTTGCAAACGCTTTAGTCACCTCAGCACCACTTTTAGTCTTGAGCGGTAACGCCCACCCATACTTGCTCAGCACATCGATGACGGTGAGTATGTAGTGGTGACCCTGGTTGAATCGCGAGTATGGACGCATTTCTACAATGTCAGCTTGCCACAGATCATCGTATCCATGCACTATGACGCGCCTTCGTGGGAAATGTCTTCGAGCTGGAGCATGCAATTCCTCAACGAGTTGTCGTTTTTTGTGGCTATGGTTTTCTTTACTCTTGGATTTCGATAATGGTTGCATGTTTGACCGCAGAGGTGTCTTGGACACGAATGATGCGATAATTATCATGTACATGCATTATGTGCTTCCCGTCGGTTCCAGGAAATTCTGAACAAGTTGCTGCTCCGTAGTAAAAGCGGTTATAGCCTCTATAACTTTACGAATTTCATTGTCCGGCTGTGGGATAGAATTCAACGCCTGCGATATATTTTGAACACTGTTTTGCAACGTCAGCATATCTTTCTGAAACACGACCAGCTTCCTCTCTAATTCTTCCTGCTGCTCTCTCAAAAATTTAATGCTCTTTTCCACGTATAGTTTATTGACGGCATCGGTGTCAGCCACCGGCTGAGCTACGCGTCGTATCTTGCGTGATTTTGCATCAAAATCGGCACCAACCACGCAAAGAGCGTTATCTCGCATGTCATTTCGAAGCACACCGTTCCATTTGTAATAGTCCATTCTAGCTGCTCCACTCTTCTCAAGCGATACCCCAAACTTGTTGATCGGCATCTCGATGCATACTATGCACATCATCGGGGTGCGGTTTAACTTATATAATGATACCTATCTCGCGGAGTTCCTCGTGAATAGATAGAATTTCAGGATCATGAGAGTTGTTACCCGCCTGACGCGACGCTTCCAGCAAACGCAACCGATCCACCAGTTCGTTGGGATCGTCCCAGTGCACGTAATCAATCTTGTTATCGTTTACCACCATGGCTTGTGGTGTCCTTAGACCTTTCCCTGCTTTACTAGCCGATGCGCTAGGGAGTAGCGGTGCAATTACATGTTTGTACTTGTATCCCTTGTTGCTCAATGGGGGCTTTTTAGCGGCATGATTGCGTCTGTGGGCGTTTGTCGCCAGCAGTATACTTTTGTATTTTTGTTTATCGGCATCGGTGCATACAGTATCGTCAGGAATTCTCTTGAAAATCAATTCGTAAAGGCCGACTGTTCCTCTGTATTTTACACCATCTATGATTATATTGTCAGCCTTGTCTATATCGAAAGCCGTATCCCCAAGCATGGGTATACTATCGTCAAAGTATACGCCGTACACATAGTCAATTGTTGTATTCTTATCACCACTTAGGATTGCGCTCATGTATTTTTGACCCAGCGGACCGAAATGGCTGCGAAACGTTTCTTGTCCCTCGGGTGTTTGGAGTTGTTGCCTAACAGATGTTGCCAACGGCTCGTTGGGACCAGTTTCGAAAACGTCATCATCAATGGTTGAGAGCGATTGTACATGAGGAATTGTATTTATTGACGTTGGTGGAACCGGAGAATCGTTTGACGCGGCATTCCGTCGTTTCCGCTTCGATTGAACTGGTGTGGAGGTTACGGGTGAATATTCCGATAACGTGTGTGGTTTCCTCTTTGCCATGCATGGTGTGTTCCCTTTCGGATGAATTTTTGTTTTAGGCGTTGATGTTTCATTCTCTTCAACGTCTGTGCTCATCAACGATGATTTGTCAACTTCTGCGGCTGCGGTATTTTCCATAATATGTTTTAAGGGTTCTACGATAGGTTTGAAGTATCTCTCCAACGCGATATCTTCCTCCATCTTGCCAGTCTTCAAAGCCTGATGTTTCTTGCGAATGGCTTCGCTGGTTTTTGCAATTTCCTTCGCTATTCTCTCGCGATCCTTAATCTCCAGAGCATCGATATCAATCATTGTATCGCAGATGTTGCTTTCCCACCGACGTGTTGATGACAATTGATCATCTCACGGTATGGCAAACTCGTTAAATCCCTTTCTATAACGTCCATTGGACATCGCGCTATCCTTATCTATCACCGCGAAACCATACTCCCGTTGCCAACAATTACGACACAAAGCGTAGAAATCCTCGTAAGACATGTCAGTGTTTACGTGATCGTTGTACACATGTTTCAAGTTGGTACCATCCTGCTTAAACAGAATCAGCAGATTTGCATTGTCGCGTATAAGATGTTTAGGAATCTTTGCATACGTCTGACAGAGATAGAAACAGTCAACGTTCGAGTGGCGCCCCATTGCAAAGTACTCCCTTATCGTATCTTGCTTGTCGCATGCCACGTCATCAAAGATAAAAATAGAATTCGGAAGCGATTCGCTCGGCGGGATGACGTCACTGTTATTCGAAAACGTAAAGTAGCCAATTTCATCTATCGGAGTCAATAAATTCTCCAAATACTGATATTTCGGCTGTTGCAACGACTTGGAATACACGTACACGTTCTCAAAGCGGACGCCGTGTGGACTTTCCAACAAGCTCACCAGCACGTTGGTCTTTCCACAATTTGATGGACCGCAAATTAGGCAGCGGATAGTGTTTGGTAGCATGCTACCATGTCTGCGTCTTGTTTTCGGGGACATCATTTGCGATTTATCGTCAAAATTTATCACGCGTATCGTTACAGGTTGTCGCACGAATCGCATCCTCTCCGTGAACTGTGAAAAATGATTTTGCTACATCGAAGCGGCGGCGCACTCTATTTATAGGTCCGCGCCGAAACACGACTGCTCAGTATTCAAAATGCTTCTGATCCTGTCGGATAATTGTGATATTCGAGACCTAACCTCTGAGCAGTTGAAATACATACCAAAGATTATTCTACTGCGCGAGTTTGGCAGACACATTGAGCAGTTGTGGGACAGGCTCCCCGAGCATATAAAAGCCGATTCTGAGGTTCGGCAGCATCGTCGGTGCTTGGAACATTATAATCGCCCTTGGCAGCGAACACATATCGACGGTCCAGCACCATTGATTAAAAACTGTAGCGAATGTCACCGACGAGAGTAAAGAAAGGCTGTGGTCTGTTAAATCGGGCGATAAACGCGCTACCTATCGAATTACATATTCCGGGATATCAGTTTTGCGGTCCAGGAACTCATCTGATAAAACGATTGGCTAGAGGTGACCAAGGCATCAATCCGTTGGACGCAGCGTGTCGCGAACACGATATTGCATATTCGCGTAGCAACGACCTCGGCGAAAGGCACGCGGCAGATAAAGTTCTCGCTGACAAAGCGCGAAAACGCATCGTTGCGCAAGACTCGACTCTGGGTGAAAGAGATGCTGCTACAGCTATTTGGGCAACTATGAAGGCCAAGACGAAAATCGGAATGGGGATGAAAACAAAAACAAAAACCCGTAAAAGGACCCCAAAGAGAGCATCGCAAAAGCGGATTCTTCCGGTGGCAAAACGGGGTGGTATATTACCACTTCTCCCGCTGCTAGGTGTTCTCGGATCGTTAGCTGGTGGAGCGGCGGGGATCGCCAAGGCGATAAATGATAATAAGGCGGCGCAGCATCAGTTGCAGGAAATGCAACGCCATAATCTTTCCATGGAAGGTCGTGGACTTTCTCTCGCACCATACAAGCGCGGACAGGGATTATCGAAACAAAAAAAAAACGTCGAAAAGAAAATAAAAATGCCCGCGGGTCTAACTACCGATGCACAATTGGAGGAGTTTGCAAAACGTATGCGTATTCCATTCTTTAGAGGTGTTTTTATGCGCAATGCACTACCAGTCGGAGGAGTACGTCGAAACGAGAGTGGTATCGTAAATTTGGACAATGCCGAGGGGCCGGGGACTCATTGGGTGGCATATGCGAAGAGAGGGTGCCGAGCTATATATTTCGACAGCTTTGGGAATCTTCGACCGCCTAAGGAATTGGTACAATATCTGGATAAAGATGCTGTGAAAATCGAATACAATCGAACGTCTTATCAGAAGTACAATCAGAGCAATTGTGGACAACTATGTCTACGCTTTCTACAAACGATCGACACCAAATTTAAGGATTGACTTCCCACCACTATGATTCAGTACTAGTCAAGCCGTGCAGCTCGGAATATGTCATTAACATTCACTCTAACCGGCAAGAGTAGCACCCTCGCGGTGAGCTACTTTCCACCCATAGATTTGAGCGATGATGATTACGAGCTTGGTTTAACAACCTTTGAAACTTATCATACAATACCGAATATCGACTGGAGCAACGATAAATTCTACTTCGCCTCAAACTATGGCATCAAAAACAGCATTGATACCACTCTTGAAATTATTAGGATTCCACACGGTTCCTACGAACTAGACGCCATTGCCAAGTATTTGAGGCAGCGATTACTCGAGCGGTATCCTAAAAATCTCGATGACCCCAGCACTGGTGATAACGATGCGTATCCTATAGTGTTGCGTCCCAACAACAACACCATGAAAAGCGAGCTGTACTGCTCGTTCACCGTAGATTTTACAAAGCGCAATAACATTGGATCACTACTAGGCTTCTCGACGAATCGGGTATTAGAACCAGGGCGGTGGCACGAATCAGACGATCCAATTAATATCATGAATGTGAACATTATCCGCGTAGAATGTAGCGTGACCACTGGCGCGTACAACAATGGGAGACGTGTACATACGATACATGAATTTTCTCCGAGAGTTCCGCCAGGATATAAAATATCGGAAACGCCTGCACAGATCATTTACCTTTCAATCACCGCACGGATCGTTACGGATCTAACGATACGCGTTGTGGATCAAGACGGACGGTTGCTAGATTTTCGAGGTGAAGAGATTACCATCAGACTGCACGTGCGACGACGGCGATAATACGTGTGGTGTGAAAGAGATGCTTGTGTTGAACGACTCCAGAAACCTGTTTCTTCCAAGTGAAATTGTTTACAACTGCAACAGCTCTGATCACGCTAAAAAGAAGAGGCTCAGTGCTGCGAACATTGCATTTTTGAAATCATTGGGATTCATTGTGCGCATATAAGTTGAAAAAATGGTTGACATTCTAAGCATTGGAGGGAAGCCGACGTTTGATGATCGTATCGTGAAGCTCGAGACTCACACATACAACCCATATGTCAACACAACGTTTGGATACAGCGATGAGATAAGAATACCGATACAGCAGCAGGATTTATACACATTACCGTGTGAAAGTTTCCTCTATGTGGAGGGGAAATTGAAGATAAATAAACCAAACGATGCGTTAACTGTGATGTTGGGAAATAATTGTGTAGCGTTCTTATTCGATGAGATTCGATACGAGCTGAACGGTGTGGAGATTGACCGCAACAGAAACGTTGGAATAACTAGCACGCTTAAAAACTATGTATCGCTGACATCTGATGAAGACAAAAATATGGAAAATGCCGGATGGGGCTTGAAACGACGCGATGGGCTAATAGTGAAAAATCATTTCAATTTTTGCGTCCCACTCAAATATTTGCTGGGATTTTGCGAAGACTACAAACGCATGGTTATTAATGCGCGTCACGAATTGATTTTAATACGATCGCGCAACGACAACAATGCTCTGATAGGATCACAGATGTTGGAACCAGAAATTGAATTACTTAATCTACAATGTCGGATGCCTCATGTGACGCTGAACGACGTTAATAAGCTATCGTTGCTACGTACTTTGGAAAGTGGACAAAACCTGAACATTTGTTTTCACTCGTGGGATCTGTACGAGTATCCTCTCTTACAGAGCAGGACCAAGCATTCGTGGGCCGTGAAGGCATCTGCACAGCTGGAGAAGCCGCGATGCATCATCCTTGCTTTACAGACTAATCGAAAGAATGTGATGCCTGAAGATATTACTAAGTTCAACAACTGTAAATTGACCAATGTAAAACTTTTTCTCAACTCGGAATTTTATCCATATGATGACATGAACTTGGACTTTGACAAGAATAAGCATGCCATCTTGTTTCACATGTATACACAATTCCATAAATCGTATTATGGACATAGGTGCAACGAGGCATTATTCACCGTGGCTGAATTTTTACAATTTGGTCCCCTCGTGGTAATTGATTGCTCGCGACAAAATGAGTCGATCAAGAATGGCACCGTGGACGTGCGCATAGAATTCGAGTGTAAAGAGAATGTGCCTGCAAATACTACGGCCTACTGTCTGATTCTGCATGATCGGGTGGTTGAATACAATCCACTGACAAACGTGGTGCGCAAAATCAATTAAATTGTCACGCTACTTGCCTGCCCTCTCATGTGTAAAAAAAATCATATAAAAATTTCATCGTGAAAATCAAGATGCTTTACGAGAAAGACTGCATTCTCCCGTCTGTCTTGGAAGCGAACGAACCTCTAAATTGTCCCGATAATGGCTGTACCAACATTTGTTGACCTGCAAGGGTTCATCGTTGATGGAAGATTTGTTGTGAAGGAAGTGGCTATCCTACGAAAGGGAACAATTCTCTCGCACTATATTTTTGGGAGTTCAATGCCGCAATATCTTCTTGTGAAATCCGACAAATCAAGCATCCGATGGTTGGTGGCAAAACATCATGGACTACGGTGGGACGATGGAGACGTTCCGTACAGTATGGCTAAACAGCTAATTTCGAAAGCTGTAGCTGATGCAATCGACGAAGAAGATGACACATCCCATATCGTATACGTTAAAGGGTTGCAGAAACGCGACTGGCTTGCGGAATTCCTCGATGAAAATACGAGAGCTGACGTGATCATCGAGACGCTGGACATTGACTACGAGGATATTAAATCTCTAAATAAGCTAAATGTAGTTAATACTCTGCGATGTGGCAGACACGCAAAGCATTGTGCCATGCAAAATGTATTTAAAATATTCAACTGGTGGTCTAAACATCAAAGAGAAATTCATAAATAAAATATGATCAATTTTTTTAATGCATAAATGTTTTTTCTTCACCCTTCCCAACCTCCTATATGCTAGATTAAGACTATAGTTATAATTATGTAGAAGCGGTTCGATTCACGTTCAGAGTGGTACGATTCACGTTCAGAGTAGTTCGATTCACGTTCAATACCCGTTTGACACCCGATCAAAGCCGTTCTGTACCCGTCCGATTCACGTTCGATTTACGTTCAGAGTGGTACGATTCACGTTCGATTCATGTTCAAAGCCGTTCAATACCCGTTCGATACACGTTCCAAGCCGTTCGAAGAATGGAAAGAAGATACATGCGAAGAAGGAGTGGACGATCAGCGAAAATGAATGTGGAAAACAATACTATCTTACTTTTGCAAAGCTACGCACTTCTCGATTTCATGATAGGAGTTTATATGCGAGAGCCAGGACATACAGCGAGACCAGTTACCTGTCAAACTGTGAATGACTGAAAGTGTCTTATTGACCGAAAGTGTCTTATTAGTTCTTGTGTGAAATAATGGGAATATCCCGCATTGCACCGGAGGGGAGCCCCGATCTATGTCGGGACAATCCTGAGGTATGTACTTTGCAATATTTTTACATTTATCACGTTTAACAGTTGAAATCGAGTGAGATCGAATCAGGTGGCTGTGTTAATATTATATCGTGGATTTCTATCTTCTAGGACTCACCACCATCATCACCACCATCATCACCATCATCACCACCTTCATCGCCGCATTCGCCTCAGCCTCCAGTGGTATGTGTGTTTCATGTTTATTATGTTTATTTATGTCCTTAATTATAACTATGTTTGTGCTTAATTATAACGATGTTTGTGTATGTGTTCTAGAATTATGAACTGTTGGTGCAGCTGGCGATATTGGCGAGGGTCCTGGTGGAGGTCCAGGACGCACCTCCGGTGGGGCCCCTGCGGCAGCCGCGGCTCCCATCACCAGAATCACCCCCCTGGATAGATGTTAGTAGGCCGCAGCCGCCATCACATCCAGGGTGGGTGATGGCGCCTCCGGGGTCCCCGTCGCTGCCTCCATCGTCGCCATCATCATCTGGCGATGCGGCACCCTGGTGGCCGCCGTCGACGCCGTCGACACCACCATCTTCGTCGGCGTCGCCACCACCATCGCCGCCTCCCGAGTGATATTTTCCTGTTTTCATTTCTTTTTCATTTACTTTATTATTTTATTATATTTTCTTTTTTATTATCATTATCATTATCATTATCATTATTAGTTATTCTATTTTTTGTAATATATTCTTAAACGTATTTCATTGTGTCAGTTTATTTACCCATCATCCTCCT
Source organism: Andrena bucephala (assembly GCA_947577245.1). Taxonomy (NCBI): domain Eukaryota; kingdom Metazoa; phylum Arthropoda; class Insecta; order Hymenoptera; family Andrenidae; genus Andrena; species Andrena bucephala. The sequence continues at coordinate 19,217,846 of OX387718.1, read as the reverse complement.
TACCACATAATTCTAAGGTTCAGCGTTTATTTTATTCATACCTTTTTTCATGCTGTCAAATGACGTCATCTTGCATAGCTTTCTCAAAGGAGTTAAGTTACACACGTTATCGCGCGATACGCCGCGACGTTAAATCGGAACGCTTTAGAATGCTGTTAGCGTTAAAAACTTTAAAATGCTGTTAGCGTTAAAAACTTTAAAATGCTTGCTGCATATTGGTTCAGAAAAAAGTATTTCTGTTTGCTACATAATAGTTCGCTGGATCATTGATTGAAAAAATTATTATTTCTCTGCATTGGAAATAAATGTCTGTATGTCGCATAATGGTTTGGAAACAAATTTTGGGGAAAAAAAATTCAGGGAGCGGATCGAGTCTGAAAAAAGATTTTTCAGACAGGACCTGCCCCCAGAAATTTTTTCAGGGGCTGTCCCCTCCCTAGGTCAGGTCTGAAAAATTTCCGACGGTGAGTCGGGTCTGGAGAGGTCTCCGCGGCGGCTCGGCCCGGACTGATCCCCTCCATCATCGCGGCGTCCCCCACTCCGCGGCTCGTGCGCGCGCAACCTGTCTTCCTCTCCCCGCAGGCCCCGCGCCCATGTTTCCCTCCGCCGCGCTCCCCCGCGCGCCCTCACTTCCCCCCGCCCCCGCGCTCCCCTCAGAGGACCTGCATTGGAACCCGCTTAGTCTTACTACTGTTATATTTTCTGTCACTTCGAGGAGGGACCACATAATAATCACGCGTTGGATTCAACATCAAACACAATTTTATATATGTTTGTTCATAACTGCTTTCTGCATAGGATGTGTATTTCATGTTCTGTTTCAGTGTTTTGCTAAATAAAAAATGTCTATCCTAACAAACTTCATTTTTTGGTGACATGCCCTCATCTATTTTTCCTTTTCACTTATAATTCCTTACTGCCAACGTAGAATATTGTAGCATAAGCACATTTCAAGTAAATGTACAATGAATTTTCTACGTTTGCAGTACCAGCAGACTTTCTGTTTAAAAAGTACAACGCAACAGCTGAGAATTTCTTTCCATATTCAAAATAACATATGGAAATAGCAAATAGCTCCCTCTCGCGTGCACAGGCAGCCGCGTATCTATGGGTAATACCATTTCAGTGCAGAAAAAACCTGCTGTATGTGACGTGTCTACCCCCTTAAGAATATGTGTATCAAGTTTTAAATAAATCGGACAAATAGTTTTCGATCTGCTCGAAGTTCATTCGGCCCGCTCGCTTCTTTCCAATCCGCCCGGTTCTTTCGGGCCGCTTGAAAAAAATACTTGAACAGCTCTACTTGTAGTACGAATTTCGCGGGTTTGCCTCAGTAGCGCGTGAAGAGCGAGCGAGCGAGCGAGAGAGAGAGAGCCGATGTACGGAACGGCCGGAAGGAGAATCGACAGAAAGCGGTTAGCGATCAGACCGAGCCGATTGAAAAGTGTATGCTCTTTGACAAGAGCAACGTGTACTCGAAATGCAGGTAAGGGAATACGATACACAATTTTACAAACGTGTGGGAAAAGCGTTTAGGTTATAAAGGTGGGGTTAAACATTTGCAACGCGCGCAAACGCGCGTAAAAAGCCGTGCACAGCCAAAATACTGTCCGTACGTTTCTTACGGAACGCGGTCATTCATTGCGCATCAAACCATTGCAATCGACCCTTTCAAGGGTATTCTGTGACGCGCCTTACATGTGTGTATTCGTACCTTTACGCGAGGGTGTAAGTATACGGTCACAGCAACGATACGTTTACGGGCGGTAGAGAGTTTGCACGGCTGCGTACGGCCCGAAGCTCGACGAGTCAAGTACAACGTGTATATAACCGCGTGTCTTTCTTCTTGATTATAATAGACTGTAACTTCGTTTGTGACTGTCTAACTGAAGAATTATTAACACCCTGCTCTCACGCATACAGTAGGGTATAAATTTCTGAAGTGGGATTTGAATAGTGCTAATCCGGCGGATAAAATGGGCAAAATCGCGAACGTGCACGCGGGTGCCATTGTTTCAGAACGCAAAAGAATGTTCGAGAACGTTGGGAAGCGTATATGCGAGGACACTTTTTTAAACGATTTTTTAATGGTATTGAGACCGTTAGCGTCGTTTTTGCCAACCAAACTTAAGGGTGGGAGTCTCTTTGACGGTCGAAAATAAAGGCTATTTTCAAGACATTCGTTTATAATGAAATGTAACTTTCTACGAAAAATCCTTATTGCCAACTGAAAATACATATATTTAACTAATATTTTATGCTGCCAAATTGAAAAAATTTTAGGTAGTATGGCCACAGCATACGATAATGTTAGGTTCTGCGCAAAAAATTACAAAATGGGCGCTTGTGTATCTTTCCAATATTTGCTCCGAATCAAAAAATTCGAACGGTTTCTTAAAGTATATTACAATAGCTTCAGTTAAGCGTACAGATTTGAAAAATATCAATTTTTGAAGAAATGGCGGACTTAAGAAGAAATCTGGAACGAAAAGTATTAAAAATCAACATGTTTTTTCAATGTTACGCTTAAATGAATTATTCGATCAAAAAACTGGTATGCTTAACTGAAGATAATTGTAGTACGAATATTCCAAGAAAATTTCAAGTGAATCCAATAAAAATTGGCTGAGTTATTAATGCGCCCGTTTTGAAAAATGCCGTTTCGAGATACTCGCGTTTAAATTTTCGACAGAAGTTATTTTCTGCAGCTTAAAGATCGCATATTGTACGGTCTGGTCGTACCCAGTGATTCTCTACCTTGTTCTAAACAATATATAAGCTCATAATCCCTCTTATTAGATACATTTTGATTCTTGAACATAAACTGTCCGGGCGATTGACAGGAAGTTACCTATGTGTGCAGTAGATTATGAGCGCTGCGCAACCTATACAAAATCTCCCGTAGCTCCCACAATTTTTGGAGATCCACTTTGAAACTGTACAGGTATAATCTTCAGACCCTAAGCATTAAGAAAATGAAAAAAAAAAATTCACAGTGGCTTCCCCCCTTAACCCTTTCGCTACGGCAGTCCGGTCCGTCGGGTGACCTCCACTGAACGAGACCCCGCGCCACGAGTGTAAACATTTCGCTACGGCGGTCCGCTCCGCCGGGTGACCTCCACTGAACGGTACCCCGCGCCACGATTGTACACAACAGCTGTAAAATCGACATTTTTCAAAATTTTGAAAAATCCTTTGAGGTACGTTTAAATATCACTAAAGACTACCACATATTCAAATTGCAGCAACATCCGAAATGTTACTCTGAAAAGTGTCCGATTTCGCGTGGAATGACCCATCATGTATTCATAGGATTTGCAATCCATTGCTAATATATTCTCATAAACATTTAACGAAGATATGTACACTGACTTCCGAAAGTGTTTTGTTCACAGTTTAAAACAGAATAACCCCTTTGAAGTTGGGTCAAACGACTTGATTTTTTTTTAGAAGCTAGAAGGATTATTTTACTCGTTGAGGTGTTTCGAAAAAACCGTCTTCGGGACTTCGGAATTGCCCACCATAAACGATTAATTAATTTTCGCTTCGCTCTGTAGTCTGAACTGTTACCTCCGAGAGCTCGCTTCGAAAATTTTAGGATGGTCTCCTTCAAATTAACGTCGCAAAGAGCTAGGTATTGGGAATTTCCCGGCCCAGGTAATCAAGCCGCGCGCTCCGCTTTTATGGTCAGTTTACCACTTGCACCCCAGATATTACTGTAATGAGGTTTGAAAATAATGTCGGCTGATCTCGTACCCGTCTCAAGTTCAAAAATTGTAGCTACGACAGGGTTGACCGCGGCGCTATACGCTTTTACGCAGAGATTTTTCGCCACCTACGTTTAAAAGCCACAATAATGGAGCATGGATTCAAAAAATGACATTAAGGGAAGCCGGTATAGGCGTGGCGTTGAGTAGCTAAAAGGTTAAAACATTCAGACACAAAAATTCTAGAAAAAAATTCAAACACCGCTACAATCAAAGACACATCCCATTAGTTACCCCTTACGTCTGATCTTGGTATGCACTGCATTAAGGACAAAATCATAAAAAAGTAAACCAGAACAATAGATTCTCAGGTCTGCAGAACTAACACATAATTGAATCAAAATTTAATTTCTCAATTTATGAAAGTAATGATACAGAAACAACTGGCCTATTTTTTAGCAACACCATGAATTTTAAAAAGATCATTAAATACAGTATCAAACAAACAGTTTGCAAAAGCTTTTCACAATAATTATGGTTAAAAAATTGATAAAAGAAAAATTAAGCAAACGTCAAATATTTTAAATTATATCCATCATTAAGAGGGAATAATTTTTCCTCATTTTGCGGCGCAAATTGCATTCCGATATCTTTTATAGTTTGAAAGAGACCATTCCAAAATTCTCGAAGCTCGTACATCACTGCTGTCCACCGGTCTGGCAGCTCTGCGAACGCCGGGACGGTGCATGTTGGTAGTGGAATGCGTCCGTGAACCGCTGTTGCCAATTTACCTGTTCGCGCGAGTGCGGGTTACAGGTTAAAACGCTGACCCTGTACTTATTAAATTATTTTGATACATGGACACCTTCGATAATGCACGAATTTAATCAGTGTTTCTTGTACTATACACAAAGTACCATACGTATACATAATACATATAGATCGGCAATGCGGCGCACATGGTTTGTTTCATAGTTGTTAAACTTGCGTAAAATTTATCCTTAATTCTGTCCTCTGACAAGGCTGTTCATGGCTGTTGATAGTGAACCTTTTCTAATTTATAATATTAAAAATTATCTGAAGTCATTCCCTGTGCAAATTAACTTTGTAAAAAGAAGTGAGATCCCCATAAAAAACTTCAAAAAAGTAAAAAGAATTACGCCAAGTACATGAAAAAGTCAAGGCCGGAAAAGAGTATTATAAAATAAATCACAAAAATAGAAGATAATAATAATTACAATATAAAAAAAGATGTGAAATCAAAATGAGCTGCAAGTACATAAAGGTGTATTTTAATAATGTGAAGATAAAATGTAACATCTACAGGGTGATTCTGGAGCTACGCCCGACAATGGATGCGACGACGTGGTACCCCGTGGCGAGGACAAGCCCCCGCAGTGCCTCACCAAATTTTATGGTTTTCGAGCCTCGAAGGGTTTGAATACCATTAAAAAGTGAGAAATTTCTAGGATTTCCCAATTTCTCATCAGATCTTTGCGAAAACGACTTATGTTTCACCGATGAGACTAACACCAAGAAGGACGTAATTTTCTTTGCCCACGCCTCTGAAAATTAGAAGTTACCACGAGTAACCAAACATTAGGTAAAAGTTATAACATCTGGAGCTATTTAATTAATTTTGTTATATTCATTTTTTACAGAAATTATTATTTTTTCAGACAATATTTAGTACATTCCAGCGAGACCTAACCCGGAAGAATTACAAACAACCAGTAACAGCGAACAAAACAGCCAGCAGGGCAGGGGGATACAAGTTTAAGGAATGAAGACATTGTTATTGGTAAATTAATATTATTTGTATTAAGATATAGTATGCGTATTGTGTTAAAGTAAAAAAATATGAAATGTAATAAATATTTTGCAGAAAATGTAGACGCACAACTGTCTAGTTGTAGCGAGTATCAGCGAAAAGAAAAATATTTTGAAATCCTTGTGACACAAGCCCATTTAATAATAGCACTCGCAGTGGAAACTCAACAAGAAGTCAAAAATATAAACAACCACGGTGACGCACAAATTATACAAATATTCGAGGCCATTTTACAAAATGCAGCGGAATTTGAAGACTGAGTAAGTCAAATACCATCTTTGTTTATATTATATATACAGGGTGTCCCACCTAAGACCGGACAGCCGGTTGTCTCCTAAAGTATTGCCGATAAAAATATAAAAAAAATAGGGAATTGCATGGTTCGAGGGGGCCAATTAATTAGCGCGAACGAATTTTTTTATCGATTATTATTTTAAAAGATACGAATGTCAAGTTCGGTGTTTCAAATGGAACTATTTTTTTTGAACACCTGAGTTGATAGTGCGTTCCAAGACAAATTCAATAAGCTTTAATGTATACACTTTATTTTCACTGGTTTTTAAGATATTGCGCTTGCAAATTTACTGATTTTCACTGGAAGAAAACTGTCTGATATAGCACGGACCGGGGACGGTCTTACTGGCTCCACGGGTAGCACTGCCTTTTGAAATAGATACCTACCTACCAAAGGTCCTGCCAGGCCCAAAGGCTGGACAATTTTTTTCCGTCAGAAATGCTACTTAGGTAGGTACATCTGCGGTATCGAGAAGCGCACCGTTACTTTTATTTCGCACTTGCTTCTACGCTCGGATGGCCGGTTCTTTTGGGAGGGATGCAAGTTCGATTGGTTAGGTTAGGAGGAGTGAAAGTTGCTAGACTAAATTTCAATCATAGGGAGCAGATTGTATCAGAACCATTCGGATTTGCATTCCTCACAAACGGCTGCTCTCTTGAAGAGGCCCTCTTCACAGCAATGCCCACCTTCTCTCGCACGGAATACGTTAACGCTTGCCTCTGTTCTGAGATTGAAGCTCGTGTTTATACTCGAGAGGACCACGCGTCGACAGCGGGCTACCCCTTTTCTTCCTGTGTCTCTCCACGAGCCGTGTTGACGGTGGATTGTAGGAGCGTAGATATCTGGATGCCAGTTATTGAATTCAGGAGACGATAGAAACATTTTATTACAAAACACACATGTACTATAATTAAAGTAAATCGTATTCCTCTCGGGCAGGAGTACAGATAATGATCGAACTTGCGCCCCACTTCGCGCAGACCAATTACACGGAGGGTAGTCGGGTCACACATTGCCCAAATGATACAGGGTAATTCTGGAGCAACGCCCGTCAAGGAGATGCGCTGGTACCCCGTGCCGAGGACAGACCTTCGCATTGCCTTACCCGATTTTTATGGTTTTCGACCCTCGAAGGGGTTTGAATACCATTAAAAAGTGAGAAATTTCTAGGATTTCCCAATTTCTCATCAGATCTTTGCGAAAACGACTTATGTTTCACCGATGAAACTAACACCAAGGAGGACGTAATTTTCTTTGCCCACGCCTCTGAAAATTAGAAGTTACCACGAGTAACCAAACATTAGGTAAAAATTATAACATCTGGAGCTATTTAATTATTTTTGTTATATTCATTTTTTTACAGAAATTATTATTTTTTCAGACAATATTTAGTACATTCCAACGAGACCTAACCCGGAAGAATTACAAACAACCAGTAACAGCGAACAAAACAGCCAGCAGGGCAGGGGGATACAAGTTTAAGGAATGAAGACATTGTTATTGGTAAATTCATATTATTTGTATAAAGATATAGTATGCGTATTGTGTTAAAGTAAAAAAATATGAAATGTAATAAATATTTTGTAGAAAATGTAGACGCACAACTGTCTAGTTGTAGCGAGTATCAGCGAAAAGAAAAATATTTTGAAATTCTTGTGACACAAGCCCATTCAATAATAGCTCTCGCAGTGGAAACTCAACAAGAAGTCAAAAATTTAAACAACCACGGTGGCGCACAAATTATACAAATATTCGAGGCCATTTTACAAAATGCAGCGGAATTTGAAGACTGAGTAAGTCAAATACCATCTTTGTTTATATTATATATATATATATATATACAGTGTGTCCGCGGGAAAGCTAAACAGCCGGCTTCCTCCTAAACTATTGGAGATAAAAATATAAAAAAAATAGGGAATTGCATGGTTCGAGGGGGCAAATTAATTAGCACGAACGAATTTTCTTATCGATTATTATTTTAAAAGATACGATGGTCAAGTTCGGTTTTTCAAATGGAACTATTTTTTTTGAACACCTGAGTTGATAGTGCGTTCCAAGACAAATTCAATAAGCTTTAATGTATACACTTTATTTTCACTGGTTTTTAAGATATTGCGCTTGCAAATTTACTGATTTTCACTGGAAGAAAACTGTCTGGTATAGCACGGACCGGGGACGGTCTTACTGGTTCCACGGGTGACACTGCCTTTTGAAATAGATACCTACCTGCCAAAGGTCTACGCCAGGCCCAAAGGCTGGACAATTTTTTTCCGTCAGAAATGCTACTTAGGTAGGTACATCTGCGGTATATTTATTTCGCACTTGCTTCTACGCTCGGATGGCCGGTTCTTTTGGGAGGGATGCAAGTTCGATTGGTTAGGTTAGGAGGAGTGAAAGTTGCTAGACTAAATTTCAATCATAGGGAGCAGATTGTATCAGAACCATTCGGATTTGCATTCCTCACAAACGGCTGCTCTCTTGAAGAGGCCCTCTTCACAGCAATGCCCACCTTCTCTCGCACGGAATACGTTAACGCTTGCTTTTCTTCTGATATTGAAGCTCGTGTTTATACTTGAGAGGACCACGCGTCGACAGCGGGCTACCCCTTTTCTTCCTGTGTCTCTCCACGAGCCGTGCTGACGGTGGATTGTAGGAGCGTAGATATCTGAATGCCAGTTATTGAATTCAGGAGACGATGGAAACATTTTATTACAAAACACACATGTACTATAATTAAAGTAAATCGTACTCCTCTCGGGCAGGAGTACTGATAATGATCGAACTTGCGCTCCACTTCGCGCAGACCAATTACATGGAGGGTAGTCGGGTCACACACTGCCCAAATGATACAGGGTAATTCTGGAGCAACGCCCGTCAAGGAGATGCGCTGGCACCCCGTGGCGAGGACAGACCTTCGCTGTGCCTCACCCGATTTTTATGGCTTTTTTCCAGAAAAAGGTACGAATCCTGGGTCGAACGTAGCGAATTGAAGTCGACCCTCCGCAGTCGAGGGTGAATTATCCATTACAGCGTATTAAGAAACCCTTTTCTTCATCGTATCGAAAGGGAAGTGACGCCAATGGATTCCTTATGTTTTTCTGACGAAAATCATACCAAATGTCATGCAAATCGGACTACTTTGACACAAGCTATTTGTATTCCCTATGTAAAAGTTGTCCGATTTACACGACATTTGTAATGATTTTCATCGGAAAACCCCAAGGAATCCATCGGCGACACTTCCATGTCCATACGATAAGGAATAACGAATTGTTTTATTTCATAAAAAGGTAGGTACAGGCCGATTCTGGTGCTGCGCCCGTCACCCCGTGGCGAGGACAACACCCCGCAGTGCCCATAGAATTTTATGGCTCTTTTCGGAAAAAGGTACGAATCCTGGGCCGAACGTAACGAATTGAAGTCGACCCTCCGCAGTCGAGGGTGAATTATCCATTTGAGCGTATTAAGAAACCCCTTTCTTCATCGTATCGAAAGGGAAGTGACGCCAATGGATTCCTTATGTTTTTCTGACGAAAATCATACCAAATGTCATGCAAATCGGACTACTTTGACACAAGCAATTTGTATTCCTTATGTAAGAGTTGTCCGATTTCCACGACACTTGGCATGATTTTCATCGGAAATCCCCAAGGAATCTATCTGCGACACTTCCATATCCATACGATAAAAAATAAAGAATTATTTTATTTCCTAACCAGATACAGGGTAATTATGGAGCAACGCCCGTCAAGGAGATGCGGCGGCCTGGTACCCCGTGGCGAGGACAGTCCTTCGCTGTGCCTCACCCGATTTTTATGGCTTTTTCCGGAAAAAGGTACGAATCCTGGGCCGAACGTAACGAATTGAAGTCGACCCTCCGCTGTCGAGGGTGAAATATCCATTTGAGCGTATTAAGAAACTCTTTTCTTCATCGTATCGAAGGGGAAGTGACGCCAATGGATTCCGGGCGTTCTCCCGATTAAAATCATGCCAAACATCATGAAAATCGGACTATTTTTACATAAGGAATACAAATAGCTTGTGTCAAAGTAGTCCGATTTGCATGACATTTGGTATGATTTTCGTCAGAAAAACATAAGGAATCCATTGGCACCACTTCCCTTTCGATACGATGAAGAAAAGAGTTTCTTAATACGCTCAAATGGATATTTCACCCTCGACAGCGGAGGGTCGACTTCAATTCGTTACGTTCGGCCCAGGATTCGTACCTTTTTCCGGAAAAAGCCATAAAAATCGGGTGAGGCACAGCGAAGGACTGTCCTCGCCACGGGGTACCAGGCCGCCGCATCTCCTTGACGGGCGTTGCTCCATAATTACCCTGTATCTGGTTAGGAAATAAAATAATTCTTTATTTTTTATCGTATGGATATGGAAGTGTCGCAGATAGATTCCTTGGGGATTTCCGATGAAAATCATGCCAAGTGTCGTGGAAATCGGACAACTCTTACATAAGGAATACAAATTGCTTGTGTCAAAGTAGTCCGATTTGCATGACATTTGGTATGATTTTCGTCAGAAAAACATAAGGAATCCATTGGCGTCACTTCCCTTTCGATACGATGAAGAAAAGGGTTTCTTAATACGCTGTAATGGATAATTCACCCTCGACTGCGGAGGGTCGACTTCAATTCGCTACGTTCGACCCAGGATTCGTACCTTTTTCTGGAAAAAAGCCATAAAAATCGGGTGAGGCACAGCGAAGGTCTGTCCTCGCCACGGGGTGCCAGCGCATCTCCTTGACGGGCGTTGCTCCAGAATTACCCTGTATCATTTGGGCAGTGTGTGACCCGACTACCCTCCATGTAATTGGTCTGCGCGAAGTGGAGCGCAAGTTCGATCATTATCAGTACTCCTGCCCGAGAGGAGTACGATTTACTTTAATTATAGTACATGTGTGTTTTGTAATAAAATGTTTCCATCGTCTCCTGAATTCAATAACTGGCATTCAGATATCTACGCTCCTACAATCCACCGTCAGCACGGCTCGTGGAGAGACACAGGAAGAAAAGGGGTAGCCCGCTGTCGACGCGTGGTCCTCTCGAGTATAAACACGAGCTTCAATATCAGAAGAAAAGCAAGCGTTAACGTATTCCGTGCGAGAGAAGGTGGGCATTGCTGTGAAGAGGGCCTCTTCAAGAGAGCAGCCGTTTGTGAGGAATGCAAATCCGAATGGTTCTGATACAATCTGCTCCCTATGATTGAAATTTAGTCTAGCAACTTTCACTCCTCCTAACCTAACCAATCGAACTTGCATCCCTCCCAAAAGAACCGGCCATCCGAGCGTAGAAGCAAGTGCGAAATAAATATACCGCAGATGTACCTACCTAAGTAGCATTTCTGACGGAAAAAAATTGTCCAGCCTTTGGGCCTGGCGTAGACCTTTGGCAGGTAGGTATCTATTTCAAAAGGCAGTGTCACCCGTGGAACCAGTAAGACCGTCCCCGGTCCGTGCTATACCAGACAGTTTTCTTCCAGTGAAAATCAGTAAATTTGCAAGCGCAATATCTTAAAAACCAGTGAAAATAAAGTGTATACATTAAAGCTTATTGAATTTGTCTTGGAACGCACTATCAACTCAGGTGTTCAAAAAAAATAGTTCCATTTGAAAAACCGAACTTGACCATCGTATCTTTTAAAATAATAATCGATAAGAAAATTCGTTCGTGCTAATTAATTTGCCCCCTCGAACCATGCAATTCCCTATTTTTTTTATATTTTTATCTCCAATAGTTTAGGAGGAAGCCGGCTGTTTAGCTTTCCCGCGGACACACTGTATACACATTTCCTGTATGCAAAACATATGTAAAGTTTCAAACATTTTTCAAAATTCGTTTTCGGTAGTTCTTACAAACGAAATTATAGTTCATTTGGTAATGTTAAATAATTTTTATATTTCAGGTTTGCGAGTTGGGATTTTTGGTGGGTCCAGCCACAGCCGTCTTTAATACTAGCCGTGCTGAACAACGTGGCAAAACCGGTCATGTAAGAATCGGGAGTCCAACCGAGTCCGACTCTTGAATCTTGGGAGTCTGGCAAGTCTTGCGGCAGACTTTGTTGATACACGTTGATTAACGGTTTTTTAGAAAAAGGATACAAATATACGACATTTTTTAATAATTACATACCAAATAATATATAAATACTACAATTTTCTGTGGTTCGGTAAATTTCCTCACCACCTCAGGGGTATTACCATGGCGCGTTACCGTTTGAATTATAAAGTGGGTGGTTCGCCAATAGCCCTATCATCCCACATAATAAAATAAAATAAAAACGTAACAAAAATAAATGATCAAAATATACATTTCCTACAGTGTTTCCTTTATCCTCTACATTTCACACACTTTAGAGTAGTTCATAAGTTAGACGCTGTTGATGAGTAGAGGACACTAAATTCAGTCCTCAAATTACAGGTCGGTAACACAGTTTCGCTGAAGACACAAACCTCCATAAACCCTAACCTAGAACTACACACTTTTGACCGCAAATACTGAAACGAATATACGAAAACTGTACAAGAACATTATGAAAGCTATATAAAAACTGTATGAAAACAATATAAAAACTGTATAAAACCTGTTTGCAAACATTCGGTCACAAACATTCAAACAAATGCATCTGTTTTGTGTTTTCCATTGTTCTAGGAGCATTCATAAACATTTGTATGTATGTAGATCTAATTAGGCTTTATCTGTTCGATCTATCCATACTTCTTGGATGGTTTGGGTTAATTAGGGTTATTTAGACAGCGGTTACAATCCCTGGTTTCCTTTAACTAATCTCTAAAATAACACACAGATGTCTTAAAAACATATTTTAAACGCTTCTTCCAGACCTAACCAAAACGTTTTTAAAAATGTCTTACAATCCCCTTTTTCTTGACGTAACCAAAGCGTATTCTGGACGTTTTTAAAACGTCTGCACAATACGTTTTTAAAACGTCTGCAAAGTACGTTTTTAAAACGTCTGCAAAGTACGTTTTTAAAACGTCTGCAAAATACGTTTTTAAAACGTCCGGAAAAGGACGTTTTTAAAACGTCCGTAAAGTACGTTATTAAAACGTTTTCTGGACGTTTTAAAAACGTCCAGAAAACGTTTTAAGAACGTCCATTTCCACAAATCAAGCCGTGGACGTTCAGACATAAAATGGACGTGGAATGGACGTTTTTAAAACGTCCTGTGCTATCTGGGTAATATCCTATCAAAAAGATTCCCACTTAAAAACATTGTCGTAAATTAATAGCTTCACAAAACTAATGATATACAAAATTTGCGCCAATTACAACAATGGCTATTTATACAAAGACAAAAATGTATTTAATAATATTAAGCAGATATATTTGCATAGAAATAAATATTTTTATACGAATTAAATTTTTAATTATTTTACGAAAAAATGTTAATTAATTGTCTTGGTTAATAAATAAAACAATATAAAACAAAACAAGACAACATTGAGACAAGAAAGATGTATATAATAATATTAAGCAGATATATTTTCATAGAAGTAAATATTTTAATACGAATAAAAATTTTATTTTCAAAATACTTGGCGCTGCGGAACCGAAAAAATGTTAACTAATTGTCTTGGTTAATAAATGAAACAATATATAAAACAAAACAAGACACCATTGAGACAAGAAAGAAAGAAAAAGATTTTAATGCAATTCATACATATTTATTCAGTTTAGCAACACCAATTCGGTTTCGCAGCGCCAAGTATTTTGAAAATAAAATTTTTATTCGTATTAAAATATTTACTTCTATGAAAATATATCTGCTTAATATTATTATATACATCTTTCTTGTCTCAATGGTGTCTTGTCTTGTTTTATATTGTTTTATTTATTAACCAAGACAATTAATTAACATTTTTTCGTAATTACAATGAACGCGGCGCCAATACCCATAGCTATTGACGGATCCATGGCTACTAAATAGAGTTTGGAATGGACGCCGAAGGGTCTTGGTCATAAGGTGGGGGACACAAGTTGCCGAGTCGCCGGACACAAGTCGTTGGATACCAGCCGCTCGGTAAAAGTCGCTGGAGACAAGCCGATGCATCCCAGCGAGTCGCCAGGCGACCCGCTGGAGTCGCTGGCGACAAAGTTGCCGGCGATTATCGCCCAGTCTATACGAGCCTTAACAGAACATGCGACCCGCGAATCGGTTGGATGAAGACTGAGGTAAACAGACATTACAAGAGCATCTAGAAGGTGAACTAAAATATGGCCCGAAAAAACCGTTGAGAATTACAAATATATAAACCCCAAAATTCAAAAATGTACTGTCCACAGAAACTAACATTCATGCTCATGTAGCATACTTTATGTCGCGTCTCGCGAATGAGAACCTTTATACGCAAGGTGAAGGCTGAGAACCTCCACGGCATCGACAATACCATGCATGACCATATAAGGCAATTTGCGTTCGGCCGGGCCAAGAATCAAAAACAATAGAAAATTGACGGCAAGCGCGAACCGGTCGCGGCATGATCGCTGGAACATTCGATCTCGAGCCATAGCGGCAAGCACAACTCACCATCAGTATACGAATAAAGTGATTATATTCATTCTAAAACCACCTTTTCCTCAACCATCATCATTCAACATTTAAATCCGTTCTATCGACATTAATTTGCCGATTAGAACAGGCGGTCATCTCGCGAGCGAAGGAAAGCAATTCTTTTTCGAATTCGTGAGGTCTGTGACCGTACACTTTATACACTCTTATTGGTGTTAAAGAGCAAAAACTGTGGACAGTACATTTTTGAATTTTGGGGTTTATATATTTGTAATTCTCAACGGTTTCTTCGGGCCATATTTTAGTTCACCTTCTAGATGCTCTTGTTATGTCTGTTTTTCAGTCTTCATCCAACCGACTCGCGGGTCGCATGTTCTGTTAGAACGTTGCGACTAATATTCAATAGCACCCGCAGTATTTGTCTTTATATAGAAACTTTCCTTGAAAATGGTCAAAATGAATGACCGAAACGTCGGAAATTAATATAAATATTTAATAATTGCAAAATAGCTATGATTTATTATTTTTAATTTAAAAAAAAAATAATAATTGTTTAAAGTGACCGAACCTGTGCGCCGATACCATTTCAGTTATGAATGGACATTTTGATTTCTTAATCACGAATAATTACACTCCACAACTTCGTAATCCGCTCCCCGAAGTGACAGAAAATATAACCCATATACTATACCCGATTTCATAAAGATACCGTTGCGGCGTAACAATAATATTTTGGAAGGATGTTAAGTCATAAAAAGTTGACAAATGTAGCGTAAAAGAACGAAATTTCCAAGAAACATTTATTGTCATGTAATTAGCATATATGTAGGTTATATTTGCTTGCTTATATAGCCGGAATTACCCTGCTTTCCCCTGTTTGCAGTAATCGAATTCAAAATACAGAAGCACACGTAAAGCGACAAATACGCATGCGCGTAATATGCGTATTGACTGCCCATGCTTTTATTTTCTGCACTTGCTGCACGCATTATGCGCTAGAACTTGGAGGATTCTAGGGAATTCTACGAAATTGGTACTGCCATCTCTGCACTCGCTGTATGAATTGCAACCAACGAAACGGACTCAATTTCGAAGCGAACAACACATCCCTAGAAGGTTTTGGGCAGGGTCGAAACGAAAGATGAGGAAGGAAGCAAATACGTAGCGCGCATTGTTATTTCTTAAAGGCTTTTACTGCTAAGTTTTTCGAACGTGCTCTTATAATGCTAACTTTACAGCTATACTCTAATCCAGAAGACGTACGAGAGCCTGCGGTTCTATTCAATAGCCTTCAAACCCTTGAATTTACCCCGGACGCGGATAATAAATAACTTCATTTTTCCTTTACACATCTGCTTACCAAATTACGCTGGGTAAGCAGCAGTTCGTCCTGTAAAACTCATAAAATATGGTCTTCGCTTTCAATAATTATCGCTGTTCAAGAAGAATAGAAATACTCGGGTTGAGAAAATCCAGGAACCAATAAAGCCATCAAATTTCGTTAGGAGTCGGCCCCCGATCCTTAGGACGAAGTAACCGATGTACTGTCGTTTGCAGAAAAGAAGGCGCTCGGACGCTAAACGCGGCACGGGGGCTACTTTGCTCGCATTGGCCAACGCGACAATCTCGACCAATACAAAGTAAGCGAACGGGACCACTGGCGGTGGGAGCCAATGCGAGCAAAGTAGCCCCCTTGCCCCGCTCAGCATTCGGATGCCAACTTTTTTGCAAACCACAGTAGTTAGGAAGCATGCTTCGACCACCGTCTAAAAGTCTCGAATTAAATTAACCGTAATCCATCCAACTGCATAGCTATTTGTAAGTAAGTTTGAACATTCCCGCGTAACCTCACGAGCATCAAACGCATCGAAAACCGTTCCGTTTCGTTACCGCGGTTCATGCGCTGCTGGACACGGATAGGGATGAATCGATACAGCCAAGGTATCGATACTTTTACTCATTACTTGTATCGAATGAAAGTATCGGTAATTACTCTGTATCGATACAAAAGTATCGGTACCTACTTGTGTCGAATCACAATGAATATTTTTGTATTCATATATAAAATCGATGACTTTTTTTGTACTGAGTAAGGCTGTCACATGGCATTCCGTCATCTCAGCTATACAAAAAATCAAGTTGGATAATCCTTCCTTTTTTCTGTTACCAAGAAGGTATCGCAACCGAAAACAGTGCTGCTAAAAGTACTTGATATCGAGAATTGAAACCGTTATTGATAAATTTTATTAAATATATTTTAAAGGATGTCGAAAATAACAGTTTAGGAAAGGTGTAGAAGGCCCGCGAAACCGAAAGTCTGGCGGTAATGTAAGGAATCGGATTTCCAACGGTTTGGGCAAATTGAAGAGTACATACGTACTCCAGATGCACGATACAGAGCATGAACGATATTTTTGGGCCAAGTGTATCTATGTTCGCTTTTATCTTTCATGTTAGAATGTCGATACTCGCCCCATTCGATACGAGTACTTTTTTCGATACCTACTTGGTATCGTGTTGCGCGATTTATTGAAGATTTCCAAATGAAGCGCCGGTTCGTGCCCGTGGAGCGCTAACGCACTTAGCTCGTGAAATAGTGCGGGAATTTTAAAAGATTCAACAGGGTAAAATTTGAACTATGTGTATATTGTTACAAAAAGTAAACTGTTTACAAGTCCGCTGGCAAGATTGATCTAATCTTTTACAAATTTACTCCTCGCTTGTCACCTCCGAGCGCCCTACTCCTCCAATTTCGGCGCGTTCTTCCGACTCCTTCCCTGGATCCCTTCGTCCAATCAAGACGGTGTTGTCCCTGAAGCTTCGTCAGAGGGTTGTCCTTCAGCCATCTCTCCGTCTTTGGCCCTTCCTTCGCGCTTCCTCCCACTCTCGGCTGGTGGTCGAGGTACGCTTTCCGAGTACATAGCTTACATAGGCTACGTATAGTACATACATTTCTAACAGGTAGGTACGCGCAACCCTCCGGGTCAAGACGACGTCACCCGCGCACGGTTTATGACTTTCAGCTGCTCTCGAGCTGAGTTTTTACCCTAACAGGACATCGGCAATTATTGAAAGGAAGGACAGAGTTTTAAATGATTTTACGAGACGAGCAGCTGCCCGCTCGACGAAATTTGGCACGCAGATGTGGAAAGAAAAACCCTCGAAGGGCACAACGCGCTCTACGTGTTTATGAATCCTGACAATAAACTCTTCCTTGTCCCCCGTTTCATACTTGCTTAAGACCTTCCAGATGTGCCGTTCGCCTCGAATCTAATTATAATATATCTATCTTTCAGTACAAAAGGATTTTGAATTTCGCTCTCGCATCAAACCTTGATATCCCTATGTCTTATGGCTAACTTCATATAATATACGGTTTCACACCAGCGTATATTGCAACACTCGCAACCCTAGGTATCGATACTAAAATTACTTAGTATCGAAACGAAAGTATCGAGTATATGTACAGGGTGTCCCAAAAATGCTGCGGTTCCTTGAAGGGGGTGATTCAGGGGGTGATTGCAAACAACTTTTTCCTTTGCGAAAATTCTCTCCGAGGTTTCGTTAACGAGATAATAACAAAAAGCACAGACCAATCAGAGCGCGAGCCTTCCGCTGGAGCTCCCGCGCTAGCGTGGCCGCGCGCCGGGCCGCGCTGCGACTACGAACAAGCAAGGCGAAATTGCGTAGAATGGCAAATGAAAAAGACGTAACAAAGAAATCGAAACTTTTGCCATGGTTTGTTTGCCATTTAAAGTGAACAATGAAAAAAGGATAAATGGATGAAAATCACGTGTAACGTGAAAAGACGAATACACAGTTCTTGTTTTTTAGAAGAAACGCAAATAATAATTATTTGGAGTGAGAGGTTAAGGAACACGTAAATTTCCTTTTTTAATAACGTACAAACGAAAAGGTAATGCAACAGGGAACGAGTGAAAAGTGATCGTAGTTTGTTATTGTGAAAAAATCCGTAGTTCAATAACGGCCAACACTGTTGTTGATAATGAATAAATCCGTTTAAAAACTGCGAAGAAAAATTTACGTACGGAAATTTGGAGAATTATCGCCGGAAATAAGCCATAGCCTGCGTTAGGCTTAAAAAATAATAGTCTCCAATAATGTAACTAAAACTCACCCTTTCGGAAATTCACCTGCAGCTTGAAAACCTGTGTCACTAGGTCACTGAACCGATCCTGGTCATCGACAGACGCACCGAGTGCACAGCTGATCTCAGGTACACGACGCCATCCAAAGTTAAGGGTTGCAACGTCAAGTGCGTCCGGGTTACTGCACCGAATATCCACTTCACTGCACGCCTACTAACACTGACCACTTAATTTATTATTTATGGAACGTGTTGTTCCTACGTTATAAAAATTGGTGGAAATGAATTTTTACTTGGCGTTCGGAGCCGTGGGTATTCTCGCACAAATTCTCACGCTGCAGCACTTGCGTCCCCGTTGTTCGGGGGGTACACCCAGAACATCGCGTAATACTCTTGAGCAGAGAACATTTCTGCGACGTGATTGCTTGCTGACTGACAAGATTTTTTCCAAGCGACTTCTTCCACCCCCCAAAAGTTTCTCTCGTTCCATTATGAGTTGATCCCCACCAGGTCAAGAGGCTTCAGGTAAAAAGAAGCCAGCACATTTTCGAAGCACACGTGCTTCGCAGAAGTGCAACGAACGGACTATCGTGCACTTTTACAAAAGTCCGCGTTCCGTCCTTTTACTGCCAATGTACCACCCATTGCTTCGAGGTAGGCAACAGACACCACGTGTTTCGGTTCGAAAGGGTCCGAAGAGAAGAGAAACAGAAAGTCCTCGAGTAGCTATAAAGAAAAAAATTGTGTTTCCTGTTTCCGATACCCTGAGTTCACGTCCGCCTACGAGGCGGAACCAAGTAAGCCATAAATTACCCAAAACTGTAGGAAACCGTTGTCTACCGTCGACTAGCGAGACAATACAATCATAAACCGCGACCCTAGCGAAATGCTCTGGCCGATCAGCCTGATTAATTTTTGGGAACTAGCAATTAAAAAGTATTATTCAACATCAATACGGCTCGCGAAGAGACACAGGAAAAAAGAGAGCATGTAGTTCGCTAGTCGACGGTAGACAACGGTTTCCTACAGTTTTGGGTAATTTATGGCTTACTTGGTTCCGCCTCGTAGCAAACGTGAACTCAGGGTATCGGAAACAGGAAACACAATTTTTTTCTTTATAGCTACTCGAGGACTTTCTGTTTCTCTTCTCTTCGGACCCTTTCGAACCGAAACACGTGGTGTCTGTTGCCTACCTCGAAGCAATGGGTGGTACATTGGCAGTAAAAGGACGGAACGCGGACTTTTGTAAAAGTGCACGATAGTCCGTTCGTTGCACTTCTGCGAAGCACGTGTGCTTCGAAAGGCTTCTTTTTACCTGAAGCCTCTTGACCTGGTGGGGATCAACTCATAATGGAACGAGAGAAACTTTTTGGGGGTGGAAGAAGTCGCTTGGAAAAAATCTTGTCAGTCAGCAAGCAATCACATCGCAGAAATGTTCTCTGCTCAAGAGTATTACGCGATGTTCTGGGTGTACCCCCCGAACAACGGGGACGCAAGTGCTGCAGCGTGAGAATTTGTGCGAGAATACCCACGGCTCCGAACGCCAAGTAAAAATTCATTTCCACCAATTTTTATAACGTAGGAACAACACGTTCCATAAATAATAAATTAAGTGGTCAGTGTTAGTAGGCGTGCAGTGAAGTGGATATTCGGTGCAGTAACCCGGACGCACTTGACGTTGCAACCCTTAACTTTGGATGGCGTCGTGTACCTGAGATCAGCTGTGCACTCGGCGCGTCTGTCGATGACCAGGATCGGTTCAGTGACCTAGTGACACAGGTTTTCAAGCTGCAGGTGAATTTCCGAAAGGGTGAGTTTTAGTTACATTATTGGAGACTATTATTTTTTAAGCCTAAAGGCGGGATTTCCTAGACACGATCGGCCGCGGCGGTCCCACTAGTGCAATAGAGAGGTTATGCATCTGTGTCTCCGTTGCGCTAGTGGGACCGCCGCACAGTGGTCCCAAATCGTTAAAAAGCGGCAAACCCATCAAAACGTACTTCAATTTAGTCAGAAATCGGTGCTCAGGGGTTTTTGGGGTCGCTGATTAGGAATCTGAAATTCAAATTTTTTAAAACAAAATGGCGAATCCAATATGGCGGACGTGCATATTAAAAAATTGATAGATCTGCACGAAAATTGATATCCTGACGTTTTTCAGGTCGCTGACTACGACTCTGAACTTCAAATTTTTTAAAACAAAATGGCGAATCCAATATGGCGGACGCGTATATCAGAAACACATCATATTGGACGAAACTTGGTATACTAAGGTGTTTGAGGTTACTGACTACGAATCTGGGTTCAAAATTCAAAAAAACAAAATGGCGAATCTAATATTACTGGTGTAAACGTTGGTTTTAATTTTTGTGAAAATGGATTCTTCGATTTTTTACTAAAATTATATAATTAGAATATCGAATTTAATATAACGATGTTAATTTCCAAACGTTTTTGAAAATTTTTTCGGACTTCAGTGACAATCTCCATTTCTACGTTTAATAGATCACGTAGGTCAAATATATCGTCGAAAATAATAAAAGGGAATTATGGATTATAAGTGTTGTTTAAAATAAAGAATGCTGTTTTATTCATATACTAATCTGTCTTTATTTATATTCTCATTCAGAATCATCAGAATCGGATATGCTTTCCTCTGAACTAAATATATTATTTCTTCGGTATCCGAAACCATTTCGAACACGTCTGGGAGAATATCCTTCTTCTATCATTGGCTAATAGAGTGTTAGTTTTGTTTAAATCATTGAAAAAGCAGATCTTTTGGAAGTGGTCTTCCTGTATTGAACTGGACGCTTCAAACCGAAACATTGTCAAGTTATAATCTTGAACCCATTATGAAGTAAGATCAAACTAGTGTTTTCGATAAATTTTTTATCTCATATTACATTTTTTACAAATACAGTGTGTCCGCGGGAAAGCTAAACAGCCGGCTTCCTCCTAAACTATTGGAGATAAAAATATTAAAAAAATAGGGAATTGCATGGTTCGAGGGGGCCAATTAATTAGCGCGAACGAATTTTTTATCGATTATTATTTTAAAAGATACGATGGTCAAGTTCGGTTTTTCAAATGGAACTATTTTTTTTGAATACCTGAGTTGATAGTGCGTTCCAAGACAAATTCAATAAGCTTTAATGTATACACTTTATTTTCACTGGTTTTTAAGATATTGCGCTTGCAAATTTCCTGATTTTCACTGGAAGAAAACTGTCTGGTATAGCACGGACCGGGGACGGTCTTACTGGATCCACGGGTGGCACTGCCTTTTGAAATAGATACCTACCTGCCAAAGGTCTACGCCAGGCCCAAAGGCTGGACAATTTTTTTCCGTCAGAAATGCTACTTAGGTAGGTACATCTGCGGTATCGAGAAGCGCACCGTTACTTTTATTTCGCACTTGCTTCTACGCTCGGATGGCCGGTTCTTTTGGGAGGGATGCAAGTTCGATTGGTTAGGTTAGGAGGAGTGAAAGCTGCTAGACTAAATTTCAATCATAGGGAGCAGATTGTATCAGAACCATTCGGATTTGCATTCCTCACAAACGGCTGCTCTCTTGAAGAGGCCCTCTTCACAGCAATGCCCACCTTCTCTCGCACGGAATACGTTAACGCTTGCTTTTGTTCTGATATTGAAGCTCGTGTTTATACTCGAGAGGACCACGCGTCGACAGCGGGCTACCCCTTTTCTTCCTGTGTCTCTCCACGAGCCGTGTTGACGGTGGATTGTAGGAGCGTAGATATCTGGATGCCAGTTATTGAATTCAGGAGACGATGGAAACATTTTATTACAAAACACACATGTACTATAATTAAAGTAAATCGTATTCCTCTCGGGCAGGAGTACTGATAATGATCGGACTTGCGCCCCACTTCGCGCAGACCAATTACACGGAGGGTAGTCGGGTCACACACTGCCCAAATGATACAGGGTAATTCTGGAGCAACGCCCGTCAAGGAGATGCGCTGGCACCCCGTGGCGAGGACAGTCCTTCGCTGTGCCTCACCCGATTTTTATGGCTTTTTCCGGAAAAAGGTACGAATCCTGGGCCGAACGTAGCGAATTGAGGTCGAGCCCCCGCAGTCGAGGGTGAAATATCCATTTGAGCGTATTAAGAAATTCTTTGCTTCGTCGTATCGAAAGGGAAGTGGTGCCAATGGATTCCTTATGTTTTTCTGACGAAAATCATACCAAATGTCATGCAAATCGGACTACTTTGACACAAGCTATTTGTATTCTTTATGTAAAAATAGTCCGATTTTCATGATGTTTGGCATGATTTTAATCGGGAGAACGCCCGGAATCCATTGGCGTCACTTCCCCTTCGATACGATGAAGAAAAGAGTTTCTTAATACGCTCAAATCGATATTTCACCCTCGACTGCGGAGGGTCGACTTCAATTCGTTACGTTCGGCCCAGGATTCGTACCTTTTTCCGAAAAGAGCCATAAAATTCTATGGTCACTGCGGGGTGTTGTCCTCGCCACGGGGTGACGGGCGCAGCACCAGAATCAGCCTGTACCTACCTTTTTAAGAAATAAAACAATTCGTTATTCCCTATCGTATGGATATGGAAGTGTCGCCGATGGATTCCTTGGGGTTTTCCGATGAAAATCATTACAAATGTCGTGTAAATCGGACAACTTTTACATAGGGAATACAAATAGCTTGTGTCAAAGTAGTCCGATTTGCATGACATTTGGTACGATTTTCGTCAGAAAAACATAAGGAATCCATTGGCGTCACTTCCCTTTCGATACGATGAAGAAAAGGGTTACTTAATACGCTCAAATGGATAATTCACCCTCGACTGCGGAGGGTCGACTTCAATTCGTTACGTTCGGCCCAAGATTCGTACCTTTTTCCGAAAAGAGCCATAAAAATCGGGTGAGGCACAGCGAAGGACTGTCCTCGCCACGGGGTACCAGGCCGCCGCATCTCCTTGACGGGCGTTGCTCCATAATTACCCTGTATCTGGTTAGGAAATAAAATTATTCTTTATTTTTTATCGTATGGATATGGAAGTGTCGCAGATAGATTCTTTGGGGATTTCCGATGAAAATCATGCCAAGTGTCGTGGAAATCGGACAACTCTTACATAAGGAATACAAATTGCTTGTGTCAAAGTAGTCCGATTTGCATGACATTTGGTATGATTTTCGTCAGAAAAACATAAGGAATCCATTGGCACCACTTCCCTTTCGATACGACGAAGCAAAGAATTTCTTAATACGCTCAAATGGATATTTCACCCTCGACTGCGGGGGCTCGACCTCAATTCGCTACGTTCGGCCCAGGATTCGTACCTTTTTCCGGAAAAAGCCATAAAAATCGGGTGAGGCAATGCGAAGGTCTGTCCTCGCCACGGGGTGCCAGCGCATCACACATTTGGGCAGTGTGTGACCCGACTACCCTCCGTGTAATTGGTCTGCGCGAAGTGGGGCGCAAGTTCGATCATTATCAGTACTCCTGCCCGAGAGGAATACGATTTACTTTAATTGTGTGTTTTGTAATAAAATGTTTCTAACGTCTCCTGAATTCAATAACTGGCATCCAGATATCTACGCTCCTACAATCCACCGTCAGCACGGCTCGTGGAGAGACACAGGAAGAAAAGGGGTAGCCCGCTGTCGACGCGTGGTCCTCTCGAGTATAAACACGAGCTTCAATATCAGAACAAAAGCAAGCGTTAACGTATTCCGTGCGAGAGAAGGTGGGCATTGCTGTGAAGAGGGCCTCTTCAAGAGAGCAGCCGTTTGTGAGGAATGCAAATCCGAATGGTTCTGATACAATCTGCTCCCTATGATTGAAATTTAGTCTAGCAACTTTCACTCCTCCTAACCTAACCAATCGAACTTGCATCCCTCCCAAAAGAACCGGCCATCCGAGCGTAGAAGCAAGTGCGAAATAAATATACCGCAGATGTACCTACCTAAGTAGCATTTCTGACGGAAAAAAATTGTCCAGCCTTTGGGCCTGGCGTAGACCTTTGGCAGGTAGGTATCTATTTCAAAAGGCAGTGCCACCCGTGGAACCAGTAAGACCGTCCCCGGTCCGTGCTATACCAGACAGTTTTCTTCCAGTGAAAATCAGTAAATTTGCAAGCGCAATATCTTAAAACCCAGTGAAAATAAAGTGTATACATTAAAGCTTATTGAATTTGTCTTGGAACGCACTATCAACTCAGGTGTTCAAAAAAAATAGTTCCATTTGAAAAACCGAACTTGACCATCGTATCTTTTAAAATAATAATCGATAAAAAAATTCGTTCGCGCTAAATAATTGGCCCCCTCGAACCATGCAATTCCCTATTTTTTTTATATTTTTATCTCCAATAGTTTAGGAGGGAGCCGGCTGTTTAGCTTTCCCGCGGACACACTGTATATTAAATTTTGCAGAGATATCATCAATACGCTCTGGTGGGACAGAGTGTAAATAGCGTTGATACCCCTACTCGGCACTTTAAATTTAAATATCTTACAAAACCGCAAATTTTCGCAATTGGATGTCATACTTGACATGTTACTTTATAGCAAGAAACTTGTTACAGCGTGACACTCGGTGACACTCATCTCTGTTTTCCTTCCATTTGTTTAAAACATGACTTAGATTTATGACACATTGAGAAGGGAATTACAAGGGCAAATTCAAAGATATTTTACTTTGTTTCTGTCGAAAGTTTATGTTTATAACGTCTACTTTAATGGTAAACTGTTGCACATATGGATCTTTTCAGATAAATTTTCTCTGACACATTAAACATGCTCCCATTTTCAAGACATTAAGGAGCATGAAATTTCGTCAACTTTGACAGCCTATATCTCAATAACCAATCAATATATTTAAGAAATTCAAGCGGCATTTGATGCACTGATATATATACAACAAATCTGCTGTAATAGCAAAAAGCTGCTATATACTTCGAAAATTGAATTTTGGCCAGCTTTTGGCGATTTGGGACCACTGTGCGCCGCCGGCCGCCGCGGCGAATCGTGTCTAGGAAATCCCGCCTTAACGCAGGCTATGGCTTATTTCCGGCGATAATTCTCCAAATTTTCGTACGTAAATTTTTCTTCGCAGTTTTTAAACGGATTTATTCATTATCAACAACAGTGTTGGCCGTTATTGAACTACGGATTTTTTCACAATAACGAACTACGATCACTTTTCACTCGTTCCCTGTTGCATTACCTTTTCGTTTGTACGTTATTAAAAAAGGAAATTTACGTGTTCCTTAACCTCTCACTCCAAATAATTATTATTTGCGTTTCTTCTAAAAAACAAGAACTGTGTATTCGTCTTTACGTTACACGTGATTTTCATCCATTTATCCTTTTTTCATTGTTCACTTTAAATGGCAAACAAACCATGGCAAAAGTTTCGATTTCTTTGTTACGTCTTTTTCATTTGCCATTCTACGCAATTTCGCCTTGCTTGTTCGTAGTCGCAGCGCGGCCCGGCGCGCGGCCACGCTAGCGCGGGAACTCTAGCGGAAGGCTCGCGCTCTGATTGGTCGGTGCTTTTTGTTATTATCTCGTTAACGAAACCTCGGAGAGAATTTTCGCAAAGGAAAAAGTTGTTTGCAATCACCCCCTGAATCACCCCCTTCAAGGAACCGCAGCATTTTTGGGACACCCTGTATACTCGTATTTACTTGTATCGATTCATCCCTAGACACGGAACGCTATGCATGCGCGCAGCGTCTGCGCTGCGGTCTATGCGCATAATACGTGAATTGAAACACAACCTCAGTGTCAGTGGTACTCAGTTTGTAAGTTTACGAACGGTTTGCAGGTGATATACCAATGGTCACCAGTGATATACCCATATATACCTGGACATACCATTGACAACGTTTCGTAACGAAGTATATAGTGTAAAGTTCGTTAAAATATTGTACTATATCATTTACAAAAGTATGTATTACTTTTACGATTATATTTACTGATTCCCCTTACATTTGAGTCAGTTTTTACATTTATTTGGAAGAATATTATGTGTTACATAATATCTATTTCATACTTGTGAATCTTCTGTTAACCTGTCATGGTACAATGGTATTGATTGTTACAAAATAATAGGAACTGGATGATGTGTTCCTTCTAACTCTTTCAATTCATTCATATTTTTTCACATAAACCATACTGACCTGCTACCTCTATAAAGACGGGATCCACCTGGAAGCAAAGCTACGCTATGCTATGCTAAGTTCTAAAAAATTAGCTTCAATATATCCTTATGGAATCATTTCCACCAAAAGCTAAGCTAAGCTGTACTATGCTTTTTGTTTTATATCACAACCAGACATAGCATAGCATAGCATAGCTTAGCTTCCAGTCGGATCCCTTGATTTATATTGTTTAAAGTTATATATTATTGAAAAATAATGTTAATATAACTGCTGGCAACTCGTAAATATATTTATTGGCAGTAGGAGAATAGACATAAATGTTTATTAAAATAGCAACACCTAAAAGTTATTTATTACGTATGCAAGCAAATTTGTCCTTCACTATATATTTATATCTACACTAATGTGTGAATTTCAGATGTCAGAAGGACGTCTTGCAAAACCTCAACTTCGTAATCTTCATATTGCTCAGGTTAAAAAAGGTTTAGTAGGAGCATTGGCATTGTCTTTTATTGCCACCTTTTCCTTAAAATTTTTCGTGACCGATGTCCAGGAAAGAAAAATCGAAAACTTTTACAAGTAATTAAAATCATACGAAGATTACAATTGCTTTTTTGTTTTTTAATTTATTACCCAAATCTTCTTTTTTATTGTAGAACTTACGACCCAGTGAAAGCACTAGAAGTAATGAACAATGCTGGACTTATGCAGTCTTGTCCCAAAAACTAAATATCATGTACACAGATAAAAGATTAGTGGTAATACCGAATTTCCTTCACAAAGTCATGTATGTGTTTAATAAATAAATGCAATAGAAAATCATCATGCTTTTAACATTGTGAAAGACTTGTATAGGTAGCTTAAGTAAACCGAAGTTCGTTGCATAATACATTTTCAGTTTGTTCAAAATATTCTCTAGTAAATTAATTACTATTTATTTTTCTAAGTGCATTGTATTTATTTATACCAATAATTCATTTAAGAAATAAACACAACTATGTATATTAACTATACTACGATATAAAATTCATTATGCATCTATTTAATATGTATAGATATTTCTTTTATCTTCTTACAAATGATACGCGTATGTTTAGAGTAACTTTAAATTGGTTATATCCTACATTGTATATACATGGATCTAAGACTTTGGTTTCAATGATTTAATCATTTCCTGTATGTGTATAAACACTAATAATTTATTATTTTTGCAAAATTTATTTTGGAACTGATCATACAAGATTGTGAATTAATATGGGCGAAAATACATATCGTATTACAAATAGCGTTGTAATTCGTGTCGAGTATTTCTCTTGTATAAAATGTAGGAAAATCAAGAATGTAATACAATACTTATAAATATTTATAATGAATGTAAGAAATCAGAGGTTATGAAATTTCAATGTTAAAACGATTGGTAAGATGGCGCCTCTCAAAATACCCAGTGTGCCCCGCGCGATTGATTTGCGCATGTCAGTTGTTCGCATTGCAAATGGCGGCTCCTTGTTATTGTTCATGGCGTTTTATGACTTGTCCCTTTATATTACCGATTATGTCGAGTTTTTTCGTGATTCCTATCGCGCACTGTGTGCAGAAAGTGAAATAAGATCTGCGCAGCGTATTTCAGATTAAAATTAGTGCTCCCGTGGTGTGGCTGCGTGAATTTTGAACGCGAAAATTCCAGCACGAAGTTGGAAAGAAATGGGGTAACGTTAAAATTTTCTTGTGTTCATACGGTATCGAATCGTTCTGTGTAAAGACTGAAGTGAGGCTCGTTGGCCACTGTATCGTTCATTATCAAATTTTAAATTAAATTTGGTAGGCATATGTAGTTAAGAACTATACAGGAGAGCTGCAAAATAAAAATGTTCAGACTGGACGATCTATCTTGAGCATGCTTGAGCCCACTTCACGTACACCTCCCCCGACGGACAAAATGGTGGCCCCCCGATATCCAGTGCTCTGGATGCCTTATTTTGCCGAAAATCGTTATGGAAATCATGAAAATGAGCTATTCTCCTACCAGAATACTAAATTCCGAATAACGCAACAATACAAATCTCGCGTCTGATTGAAAAAAGTATTCTATAACCTATTTTCTTCTATATAGAAATTGTGCCCCCGTCTTATGGCCCAAAAGATTTTAATTGAAGTTCGTGAGTGGTGAGATTCAATCCAAAGCGGTTTGCTTTATATATGTTCGCCGATTTGGTAAATATTGATGAAATAATCGTTGTTGACTGTATTCTTTCTTTACCTATCTCTATAATTTCACGAAAATCGCGAACAAATTATAACCTAGTAATGCCCGTTGGTCTCACTTTTTGTTTATGCAGTATGCACTGTGTTTTCGCGAGTCTCTTGTTTCGATAACAGTTGTCAATACAATTTTATACTGAGGTTTCATGTTTTTGGTATAGCATTTACATAGGTGTGTACCTATCATATATGTATTTGTTCTTGTTTACTTAGTCAACAGTATTTTAATTTCCGTTTAGTAAATTCTTTTGTCAAAATATACATACACGTTATATATCTGTACAATAGTGTTAAACCCATTCTTGTGCAAATATACCTACATTTCTTTTTTATATTATGCTCTGTAAATTAAAATAAATAAATGCATTATGAAATGAATTCATATTAACAATTCAATGGTAGGTGGTGCATAATTTGATAATATCGCATATTTGTTGTTGCAATTTTATTTATATTATACATGGTGTAATGTTATACTTTCATATAATATCTGTGGACAGAATTTGGATCAAGTTTTTTCCGACTCGTTTCATATTATTTTGTTGTTACACACACGCGCGCGCGCGCGCGCGCACACACACACACACACACACACACACACACACACACACACAAAATTCTAATATAAATATATATGTATCAATAATTATATTGTTTTCAGATATATGTATTTATTTATACTGTGCTTAAATAAGTTTAAAATGTAGTAGCACATTCATTTTTCGATTATTATAATTGGAAATTATTTTTTTTATTATTTTTAAATTTTTTTATTGTATTCCGTTGTTATCATACTATCAGATAGCGATTAACAAACATACTTTATTTGTTATATATTTTAATCTATATTTTGTTGATAAATAATGAATTAATATATTTTATAGAGTAATTAATTAATAATCATATTTTATATTGAAGTAGTTGATTAGGAATACACCTAATAGGAAGTATACGATTATTTATAATTATTTTACATTCTATAAATCAAGTATTAGTTGAACGAAAGTTTAAACCCACAAATAAGTATTTTTGTTTTGATTTGATGATTGATTTCACACTTTTAATGTTCCATCAGATTATTATAACTATTACAAAATATATGCTAAAAAACATTACAACGTTATCTAATAGATATTTTTTATTTTGTCCCATAGAAACATTAAGCATATTTATTAGTGCTGGAGTGGTTTGGAGCTGTCGGTTTAAAACCGACGGACAAACACCTTGTGGCCACATACTGTAGTGATACCCTGAGGCGTTTGTAAGCTCTCTGGGTAGTTATGTGATTTGTAGTTGGTAAGTAATTAAATTTATTTAATTTGTAGTAAATTGTATTAAATGTAATAATAGCTATTGGTAATAACCTACTTTGTTAAATAATATCTGGTAGATATTAAGAATGTTCATCGAGCAAGATTGAATGCTTTATTTTCTATTTCTAAGTAGCGTTTAGAATAAGTTGATTTAGAAGTTGTTTAGTAACATTGCAGTAATAAATTCATTTAATATATTTCTGTTGAAGAGGATATAGTATCAATTTATTGTACATTCTAGTCATGGCGGCTGATAGTGATGGTGATCTGATTGAGACGGTGGTAACGTGTGAGGGTAACCTAGAAGATCCTGAGTTTCCACATAAATTTAAAATTATCATTGATCGTCTTAAATCTTTGCTTCGCAAAGGTAATTTTTGTGGAATCAAAACTATCCTAAGTCTAAAGTTCAAAAACAACATTAAACGTTAAGCGCCAAATGTGACATCGATATGAATAAAGATATATATTATTCTATGGTTTATAGACAAAGGGGATGGGCTAAGAGTAAATAAAGTAGAGCCATGGAATTCAGTCAGAGTCACATTTTCAATACCCAGAGAAGCTGCACTACGTCTTAGAGAATTAGCAGCTCAGGGTTCTCCAACACTTACGCAGCTTGGAATTCTTTCGGTGCAGGTCGAAGGAGATCAGGTAATATACGCTCATTGATATATGAATTATGTATCAGCTTGAAATGTCAATTGGTTTTATGCTATGCAGATTTTATAAATTTACTTTCTTCTTATTTGGTACGCATATTCTATCAGTCTAAAATAAAATGAAAAGAAGTTTGATGAATGATTTGATAATACATGAATTGTGTGTATTAGGTAATATCATTGAGGATAGCCAATCGCTATAGTGGGGAGGCACAGGAAATTGTGTTACATTCAGGACCGTCGCAAGACAGTGGTGCCAAATCTCAAAATGCACCCACTAGCGATACAACTAATGCTGAAAATGATCCTCAGACAGCTTTACCTGGTCCAAGTAACACATCCAGTATTTCTTCAGCGTTACGTAATGTGGCTCAAATAATAGCAGCTGGTATGTTTCTAGATGTTTTATAAGAGTAGAGCGATTCCCGTTGACTTATTAGATACTACGCGTCTTTCAATACCTATTATGTTATTCCAGGTACATCGTCAGAGAAAATTCCACAATTTCGTTCTCCAAATGTAGTCGCACCTACAGACTGTGATCCCATTCCACCATTTCTTGCAAAATCCGTACAGTCTACATCGGGCAATAGCAATGTTGGTGCCTCTGGAAATCAACCAGTAACTAATCCCAGCGCATCGCCCAGGAATAACTACAATGGCCCATTCCCATTTGCTAGTATGACACATGCTGCCCAAGCGATACATAGTCGCGAGTCCCAAGCAACAACAATTAAAAATGCTATCCAATTTAAGCATCATGTGCAGCCACCTCCGCCTTATCCTGTTCAAGAGAATTTGACGACAGTAACAATATTAACAGCTGGCCATACTACTACTCAATCAGTTGCATCAGCTGGTCAGTTGACGAATCAGTACAAGTCTACGATTACCACCGCATCTAGTCTGTCACCAAACAATAATAATCTGGCAGGGAATTCAAATGGTAATGGAAATCAGGTTGCTCTGTCCAGTCCACTTCTCGTAAATCTTTTACAAAATGATGCTGGCACGCATCCAAACAATGTGATATCCGGTCAGAAAATGTTACCACCAGCTGTTATCGATAGTTCTGGAATTACTAATCGCATGAGACCTACTAAAAAACCGACAGTTAGAAGGAAAGAGATATCTTCGCCTAGTGAATCGCCACCAAATTTAGATTCACTTAGAACGGAAGACCTCATTGGTGGAACAACAGTCATTCCTGACTTATCTCAATCTTCTACATCAGCATTTGCAACTGTTAATGTTAATCAACCTTCGACTATTCCTCAACAGCATCCAGTTAATGTAATTGGTGCGGCTGGGCAAAATTTGACACAAGTAGTACACCAAACTTCTACTAGTGGACAAATGCAACAACCAGCATCGTCGTTGCATACTCAAGTACAAATACAACAAAAGTTTCCCCTTAGGCAAGAATTGGCTTACCGACCTTCACAGGTGCAATTGCAGGGTCAACTTCCAATCAGACATCCAGTTAATGGACAGCAAATTCGGACACCTTTACAGCAACGGCAATTACTGCTTCAGCAGCAGCAGCAGCAACAGCAGCAGCAGCAGCATCAAGTTTTAACTCAGCAGCAGCAACAACAGAACATAAA
This sequence comes from Andrena bucephala, assembly GCA_947577245.1. Taxonomy (NCBI): domain Eukaryota; kingdom Metazoa; phylum Arthropoda; class Insecta; order Hymenoptera; family Andrenidae; genus Andrena; species Andrena bucephala. Next base: position 19,185,371 of record OX387718.1, on the reverse strand, counting down.
TACTCCGCAACTGCTTACGCAACAATCCTTAATACAACAACAGAACATAAATACATCGTTGCAATCCACGCCAGTCTCAAGTCAACCACTTCTGCAACAACAACCATTAATGCAACACTCAACCGTGAGCATGGGTGTTCCACAACAACGGCTAAGTTACTTAAATAACCAACGTCAGCAAACTCCTCCTCCGTATTCACGGCAACCGGTTCCACCGCAGCCTCACATAGGACAGCAGAATCAAGCGCTAAATGTGCAACAACAGTTACATCATAATCAACTAAAAAATATGAATGTTAATACGAGTGCTACAACTGATTTCCGTTACGGACAGAGTCAAAATATTCTCAGCAGAAATTATCAGGTTGCCGCAAGTAACGCTAACGGGACCACGTGGAACGCGCGAAATAATTCTATTCCACAAGGTGCTCAGGCCAATACAACGTGTTTGCCTATTACAAATCAGGTATCAAATCAGGGTGCCTTTTCGCAATGTGGATCTCATGCTAATCATGTTTCTAACAACAATATCGCTTCGCCCGCTACCAAGGTCGAAGCTTCTGAATCCCCTAAGCCTGAAGAAGAGACGCCTGAACCGGAATACACGTCGACTGGTAAAATACGACAGTTTCTCATTAATCCTTTAACCGGGCATCTGGAACCAATGCCTAGCGAGAGTTCGGATTCGGAACCAGAAAGTGCGGTAGATAACCAAGATGATTTCTTTTCCTTTCCATCGCCATCGAATGACCGATCAAATTCCATATTTTCCGATGACGATGCAGACAGTAATTTCTCAAGAAGAAATGATACAACAACAAACACGGATCAATCGGATTCTGAAACCACAGTAAAATCTACTGCCAGCGAGGGTAGCTTGAAACATAGCAGAGTAAAATCTAGCAGAGAAGCTGCGCAGAGTCCAATGCCTGGCGAAAAAATCAAACTAAGACTAAAGTTGGAAAAATCTGAGCCTGTTACGCCAGCTTATAAAGTTGATGTTTCTTTCGTGAACACACCACCGATTAGAAAAGCTGATAAATCAGTAAATAAAATATTTACCAGTGGCATTCCCAATTCAGGAACTGGTGACGAGCCAAGAGTGCCTCCGCTACACATTTCTTTACGAGGGCGTAATGCTTCGGTAGTACAAATCAGAAAAAAAGAAAAGAAATCGCTGAAAGACGGTGAATCTGATTCAACTAGTATAAAAAGACGGGGAAAGCTGAAAAAGATGAAAGAGTGTATAGACGGGAACAAATTGTTGCAAAAGAAGTCATCCTTAAGCATGATTATAGGTACCTCATCTGTGTCAAAATTACCATTGTCCAATTCTACAATGATCAATACCGCCAATGCTATTAGCAAAGTTAACAATATACTTCAAACTGTCGTTTCGAAACCTAATGCCTTAAAACAAGAATTACCAGTAGATGTTGTACGCGTTCAAACTGGAATCACGAAACCGAGTTCCAGTAAGAGCAGCGATGTCGATGATATACCATTGAACAGCAGAATACCATCTCCTTCGAAGCATAAGTCTACAGTTTTAAATCACGCTTTGAACACGCAACAGTCTTTAACGAAAAATCAAGTTGAAATGGATGTTCAAAACCATATGCAAGAGCATAAAATAGGAGGAGGTAATATACATATAAGTAATTAATATTTTTGTCGGGGTCATTTTTAATAAACAAATTGTGTTATAGTTACGGAATTATTAAATTTAATATAAAATAGTGTATTGCGCTCATACTTTTAAAGAATGTTATTTATTTTTGTAATTTTAACATATACATAAAATTGCAATCAATAAATATTTTTCTTATGCTTCTGCATACTTTTCTGCAGGCAAAACCAAAAGAAGAGACTCTAAAAAGAAATCGGAGTCCGGGGACGGCTTACATCGTGAACAAAATTTGTTGTCTGGTGGTAGAATTTTAGATAACCAAACGAAATGGAGGAAACTTAATTACAAAGGTGATTCAAGCCAGTCCATAAGAAAGTCCGATACACTCTTGGGTGGAAATGATTTCAGTACGGTGAAGAAAGTGGGGGAAATTAGAAGAACGAGTGATAGCGATATTAATAGATCGGCAATTGAAAAGAATAATACTTTGAATGCAATTGCTTCAAGATTAACGGAAGTGAACGGTGTAAAAAAGGACTTAATTAGTCAAGAGAAAAGAAGAAGATTAAGTCTAATGGATGAAAAAGATCTGCATTTAGGAGGTAAATATGAAATTTGTGGCTTACATTGATATACTTTCTTGAGTTAACGTAAATGTAATATATTCATAATCTTCTAAAATCTAATGTAATGTATCAAATACGGTTAGATGTTTAAAATATTAGATATTCTTACTTAACCCATTTTGGACGGGTGCGAGAAATTTCTGTTCTACCAGCCGGCCGAGCCCGAAAAAGACGCACGAACCGAGCAAGAGCAGAGGCACGGATAAGGTATACATACCATGTCTGTGACAAAAGCACGGCGCTCGGCCAGCAAATGCGCATCATCAAACTGTATATTTACAGCACACGTCCTCGATAGGTTAATGAATTGATTAATACAACTTGCTGGGTAAATAATTTCTTTTAAATATGTGTTACAGAATCTCAAGATGCAGAGACTACACATTTTAATAGTCAGAAGACCATTCCCGAGTGTTCTTCCACTAATATAATTCCAAATATAAATGCAAAACCTACCAGCAATTTATCATTTGAGAATGAAACTCCTGGATTAGTAGCTCCGAATATGTCTGCGCAAAATGATTCAAATTCATCTATCAGTCTGGAAGGCAAAGTATCTGCGCACGTAGAAACTGCTGTGAAGAATACACAGTCGCCTGTAAATAGGATTATTTCCGGAAAGAATAAAACAGATACAGATAACTGTAAGACGAATTCCAGCATTGCAACAAAAACTCAGACTGTTGGACAAAAATTAAAGAGCCATATAGTTTCAAAGAACGATACAAATGCTACCATTAATAGGCACAATAGAGTAGAACATTTTGTTCACAAAAGAGTGATTCAGAATCATGTAAAAAAAGTCGATAGAATCGTAGTAGAAAACAAGGTGGATAACATACAAAGAATTAGTTTATTGAAAACTATGCAAGGTTCGGTAATAGGAAACTCAATGGATCAAGTTCCCAGATCCCAGAACATTGATTTACCTTCCAGCAAGCCAACTTTACCAATCGGGGAGATCAATGTGACAGAAGCAAAAGTTAAGCAAAAATTGCTCGAAACTACGGTCCCAATTGCAATCGGAGTAGATGCATCTACAGAAAGAGTCAGCAGCGGGGGAGGTGGCGAAGACTCGGGCATCGAATCGATGGATGCTCTTTCCGAGAAGTCACCGAATCAAGGAGAATCTCCTTTGCACAGGCCAGCGACGGAATCAGTAACACAAAGCAGCACAAAGACTGCTGTCCAAGGGGAATCCTCCCTACCAACCACCAATAAGAACGTGCCTTCCTCAACTAGTAGTAGTGATATGTGTTCAAATTCCCATGCGGAACTTCTTAAGTCCAGTGGCCCGCAAAGATTAAGTCCTGTGTCTGTAGCAAATTATCTTGAAAATCATTTAAATCACAATATATCAAACACCAGTGAGCATGACACAAAAGGTGCGTCTAGTGAAAAATCAATTTCAACAACATCAACTAGTGGTCGCGACTTAGTGATGACTAGTTTAGAAGTGACTGATAATGATAAAAGTGTGTCCAGTCCTCTGGTGACAGGATCAGTGATTGTTGTGACAGCTTCTGTACCCAGTAACGTGGATAGTGATAATTTATTGCAATGCACGCAGCAACAAACAAATGACTTTTCTGAGAAAGACAGATGTAGTGTTAAATTAGAAGGTTCTATTAACCAGCATGATCAGGGTAAGACAAACATTAAACACGAAGTGTCGCGAGCCCCCGAGAGTGCATCCGAAGACAATGTAAAAACAGTCATAGATGGTAACAGTGCAATTAGATTAAGCGACGAACCTCATGGACAAAATAATAATGGTGTGCCTGTAATACAAAATCATATTGCTTATAGTAATGTAAAGACAGAAAGACTTGATAATACAGTTACGAATGAGTCTAACACAGCGGCAGACAGTTCGTGTTCTAAGAGTCAAAGTTTCAGTTGTGAAATCAAAGTAGAATCTAAAATTAATACAAAAGTTGATGATACTAGGCAAAACGATCGATTAGATACTTCGAAAAGCTCTAGCATTACTTTAAGCGCAACATCTGTTAAGTTAGAACAATGTTCCGTTCAAAACCAAAAATCTAACGTACAAAGCCATCAACAAATATCAGTTAGAGAATCTTCTATGAATCTTCAAAAAATTACAGACGATTTGGTTAAGAAAATTGTAAATGATGCAAGTGATATAAGTGTAGGTATTCAATCACCCCTTGGTGAAGATCCTCAACCGATTAGAATTACTCCACCATTGTATACGTACTCTAATCCAGTAGTTTTACAACGGGACGAGACTCCAAGCCCAGCAGCACAAAATCCAGAAGTAGATTCCAGCGATGTGGAGCATGTTAAAAGAAAGCGTAGAAGAAAACAAGAATTAGAGGGACGCCAAGATGTTATATGTATAGAAGACAATGATGAGGCACAATTTGTGGAAAGGTTGAATGCTAACAATTCAGATGACTATGTTAAACGACCACCGAAGTCGCTGCTGGAACAACTTCTTATTGAAATTCCAAATGACACCAATGAGAAAAGATCTTTAAGGACTAGATCACAAAAATTAAACAGTCCTGATATTGTAAAGACTCCAAAAAGTAGTCCTCATGGTCCTAATAAATTAGAAGAGAGACGCAGCATATCGCCATATGCTAAAGCAAGTCCTAAATTAGGAGTGTCTAAGTTATCTCCTAATACGACAATAAAAGTGGGGAAAAGAAAACGCCAAGAAAGCGAAAGTTCTGTAGCATCTAGTACTGCTGATGATCCGCAACCAAGACCAGGAAAACGGAAATGTTCAGAGAATGCAGCAGAACTTATTAAAGCTTGTATGGGTGTAGATGAAGCTGGTTCATTAAAGAAACAAGTATCTGTCAAAGAAGAACAGTCGAAAAAAGGATTCAACATACTGGCAAAAGCTAAGAAAGGTGTTTATTTTATCTTATTTATTTTCATTCTTATTTTAGTAATATAATTTTATATGTTCGTGTATTATGTACAGGGTAACCCACGTAACTGTATCACTTCAAATACCTACTTGCAAGTATTTTTAAAAGTAAAACAAGTTTCCTGCAAGGAGTGTATAGTTTTGTGGTGCTATTGTATAATGAAAATATTTTTCTTTTACTGTCTAATAGCAATGTTTAGAGTAAGGCCATTGGCTTACTATATATAAGAGCGCATTGAAATCTCTATGTCACTTTTTTGAGGACTCTAATTACTAAATGATCAATACCCAATACCAAGTTATTCACTTGAATACCTTATATATGTATAATGCAAGAAAGACAAGTTTCCAATATTTGCCACAATCAAATAAGTAATTGTAAAGACTAAGATAAGTAGATGAACAATTTTAACTTTTCGTCATCTTAAAATAATGTGTAGGCTTTTTAACTCGACCTTAATAACTACTATCGAATACTAACATACTGTTAGCATTAGTATTACACCATAAATAGCGCCTCCGAATTTTTCGGTCAAACTTCGCCAGTATGTTCCATAAGTAGATATAAGGGAGAAATGTTAGATAAATATCGACTGTTTGAACTTTATTAAAAAGGTATAACAAAAGTATGAAGCACGTTAAAGTACATCTGCGCGACGTCACTTTTGTGTCCAGATCAAGTGTATACATCAACTGTCTAGAGCTAGTTGCAGTGTCCTCAGTCTAGCTCTAGCTGCAACTCTCGCGAGTATAGGTCAAATTCAGTGTTGCGGACTGCTCTAGGCAGTTTCTAATCTTCCGGAATTTTTTTTATGTCATCGTGTATATAGACGTACCGCTAGAAACGTCTTACTTATCAGTTATCATTTTTATCATATTTTATATTTCTGTTGCAACTTATATCAAGCTTCAAACCACTTGAATTTACAATTGTTTTTCTCATTTCTTTTCATAAACCATATTTGACGATGGTTGGCTGAAAAATCCTGCTATCTATATATGGAGGGTTCAAAAGCCAATCAGTGAAAGTCCATTAGCATTGAAACCGAGATTTGCACTGTTTGCCCTCTGAATAATTTTGCCTAGTAATTAGGTGGTAAATATAGTGGTCAAAGTAGTTACTTAATTGATTTATCAACTGAAAGTTTTAACAATAAAGAGGATTTTGAACAATGTACTCATTTTCGGGAAAAGTTGGACTTACATTGTTTGGCTTCTGAACCCTCCATATATATAAAATAGAATGTACGTATGTATGTTCCCTATTAACTCCTAAACCTTTTAACCGACCTGGACCAAATTTTGCATAATTACTATGTAGAACTCTGCAGAAAATATAGACTACCGTGAAATCTAGACATCCCACCCCTGTCCCCTTATTTCATCCCCTTGGCACTTTGCGATAATCAAAGTTTTGCCCGGGTAAAGCCGGTTACTTTAAGCTATGTAGTATACTATAAGAGAAACATGACACTTTAATTGTAGAAAGAAATGGTTTGAATATTTCTTAAATACTTCCACTTACGACAAACTCCCGTTCAACGTCATACGACTTCTACAGAAAATGTTTATAAAATAGAATTATATGATGGGGTACCCTGTACAATACAGGGTGCGACTGAAATGGCGGTTTAATCGAGAAGGAGATGATTCTTTGCGCCAAAGTAAGTAAAAAGGGCAGAACAAAGTTTTATTTTGTAAAGTGTTTAATTTTAGAGACAGGCTTTTAAAATTTCTTGGGTACGCGTGCACCTGCCTAAGAAATTGCGCAGCTGCTGAATAACTTTTTTTGGATAAGATTTTGTTTTCAAGAATATCGAATTTGAGGATCCATCCAGTACGCATGCATTTCCACCTTTAAATCGACTTTTTCCAGATCAAAACTCCATTTGAAGAAAGCTATTCTACAATTTCGACACGAGGATTCGTGAATGGATTCGTAGTTGTACCGTATTTACTGATGAATAAAGTTGAGTGCATTCGAACTTAGTAATTTTTTAAAATCGATCTTCTCGGAAACAGCTTCGTTAGGAAAACATTTTTCGCAAGGGATCACCTTCCTGATTGTACCACCATTTCAGCCACACCCTGTATAACAATTTTGCTTTGCGACACATCAGATAGGCGTTTGTTTCCCTCACATTTCCTTATATAACAAGGACTGCCAAAAACAGGGTAATTAAAGTGCCACTTACAATTTACTGATAAACATTTTTGTTCACATTGATAGTAATTGTTATTGGTAAATGTCAGTGAAACTGACAATGAGATTCTATTATGGTCATACGCATGTATGTATGCACGTCTATTAACGTCAGTTGCACAGTTGATTGAAATACATATACTATTAGGCAGCTATCTCTCAATCTCAGTTATGTCTTTCTGAATTTGACATATTCCTTCAAGAGAGCGTGTTAATATCCATCTAAAATTGGACCTGGACATCCTGATAAAAATATTTTTTTGTATTTTCAGGTCCCATTGTGGTAGAAGTAGATTCGTCTGATGATGAGCCATTGATTGAATCTGTAGGAAAAGCAAGAATACGATTATCAGACGAAACATCCGCTCCATCTCCAAAGTCTAAAGATCAAAAGTAAGCAACATCGGTGCATTCTTTTAGCAGCAGTGCGTATCTGAATATGTCAGAGATATGAGAGCCCGCTACGTAAATAAATTTTTGTTATTCTAGAACAAATACAAGCACAACTGTTTCTGGCAGTCAAATTAATTCCAGTAATATATCAAATTTCAATGCCAGTAATAGAGTGCAAAGAGAGAGCCGTTTATTAACAACCAAACAACCGAGTGCAACCGCGGTAGTTACTGCTGGAAAGGAAAGGCTACGTGGTACTTCCGCATCCAGTAACGAATCCTTAGGAGAAGTAACAACAAGAAGATCTGTTCGACAGAATACAACATTGCCACTAGCAACACCAGCAAGCAATACTAGGGGTGCAACTAAATCTACAGAAGACATTACAAGACGGAAAACTCGAAGTGGTGCTGGTATGTAAAATATTACTATATATATTTTATAATGTTATAAGTGCAAGTTATTATGGATAGAATAAATATAGTTTCATTTAAAAGTTCTTACATTTCTAGCTATTGTACAAGCTTCAGTTTATATTTAAATGTGATAGAGAAAGTTTCAATGTTAATTGTTTTTTGCATAAATATTTGTAACAATATAATTTACAAATTATGTATTTCACATACCATTTTAATTGAAAAGACCTCGTACAGCGGGAACATTGTTTTAGTAACAGCTGAGGCGGCAGAGCAGGCAAAACGCAGACGAATATCCCGAGAAAACAAATGACCTTCGGGAAGTGACCTTGACAGTGATTAGCTACCGTCGCTCGTCAAGGCCTATCCGACTCGACTCACTGTGTATCTGTTATAAACGGTTATGTGATCGCCGTGTGGCTGGACCCCACCTGGTGAAACTCTATGCATCAATAGCGCACAACGCTGCTGTTCATGTAGCAGGAGTATTGTGTTCGGAGTGCTAGACAGTATTTAATTTTTTTTTTGTTGCAACAGGGACGCGCATACCTTGCCTAACCCCATACTATATATATATATATAGTATTAATTCGTATATTGGAAATGAATTTGTAAACACTTAGGAGATGATCACTGTTATGTTTTTAAATGTTTAAAGCTTTCTTCTGCGAGAGAACAAAAACTAAAGATAACTTTACTATTTTTCTTAGCTGTCTAGCGTTCTCAATTCCACTATACTCCAAAGCAGCAAAGTTTAGTTACTCAGAATAATCTGCTCAATGCATCACACTTTAATCTAAGTAACTGAACTGATTCAAAACTGCCCTGCCAATGTGCAACTTTCTTTTGCCAAGTTTTAGTGACCCTGTATGAAATTTAAAGAAAACTATTGTAAATGGACGTCATTTAATGGTAAATTTGTAAAACGTTGTGTTACAGTGCCACTACATACAAAATTTCTAGATTGAATATTTAGTGTTACTCTATTAGACACTAATTATAGTAAGCGTTGACACATTGATTATTTGATCAAAATCAAAGATTAGTCACGCAAATACAAAAACAATTTTATATTACAAAGAAACTATTGTTTGTTCTGTATGATTACAAGTCGTTATTATTGGTATAGGCTAATAATGGTAAAAGAAAGTCAAAATTGTTATTGCATTAAACGTAAACTCTGATTGTACTGCTGTAACTAATGTACGTTTCTCAAGGATAAATTTCATTAACTGGTGGGGCTAAGTCGCTACTCTGACGACTTCACTGATAGACTTTGTTTGAAAATATTTACTTTATATTCTTAATATTTATTTTAGTCCAGTTATTACAGAAATGTTTGTATAGATAAATGTTCACGTGCAAATGAAAAGAAGTGTCCCTATCATAATTATATACAATTATCTCAAACAATATATTCTTCTCGAGGATGTAAATTGAAATTCTTCTTTGAATCCGTTTATATTTATATAAGAAAGACTTGGGAAATATTTCTAGGACAATCGTAATTTTCTATATACATTTACACGAGGAAAATCACATCTATTCTAATCAATTTTAGTGTAATACGTGATAGGTCATGATTTTATTGAATTTAACTCAGATTATGTCGTATGTAGTATTGTAAGATCTCTGTTTTTCTCGCCTCAATGAACATAGTCTTTCAGTAGGAAGTTCGTCTTGAGTTACAATATTACAGAGGGCAAAGGTATAAGGTTATTGAAAAAGGATTTATTTTATTTATGAAACATAAGCAGAAAGTTGGGATAAATCGTGCATAAATATATGAAAATAATACGAATAATTATTATAGAAAAACGATTAATACAATGTTAATTTGATAGGTAATATATGAATGAATATATTTTGTAAATAATTTCTTGTAAAGATACATACATAAAGGTATCCCTCGTTGTACATATAAGAACCGTTTAAATTTTTATTACATTAGTGATAATTCAAATTGTGCAGCATCGTCATACTATTAATTATTCTTTGTAATTGTGCACTAAGAACACTAGTTGCACCATTTTGACAACACTTAAAATATACGAGGATGTGTATACATACGTATATATAATATTATATATGTATGTGATGTATATGAATTATTGTTTTTGTGAACAGATAATCTAGTTTTATATTGTATAAATGTAAATTATACAGTTTAGAGTTGGAAGTTCTAAGTAAGTAAACCTGTGATAGCCATCATAGCACTTCTTTATATTGGAAACTTGCATTTAAAAGAATCACACTGCTAATTTATATTAATTTCTCTGTAATTCTGTGTACGTTCCATTATTTTCGATAAGTAAAATGCATATGTATCTGCGAGTTAGATTATTCCAGAAGTGACAAAAATAGTACATGATAATTACTTTATTCTTAGCTTTTTTGTATCATATAAAATTTTTATAAAATTGTATTATGACCAATTTATAAATACTGTTAAATTTATATTATTACTTGATAAATAAATAAACCCTAACTTGCTGTAGAATCATTCAAATTTCTTAACAGATAAACTTTCTGTTCTATAACGAAAACTTTTGTTTCATAACCCGAAATCGTTACGTTTTATAAAATATCTTGAATGAAATATCTTTTTTATATTACCTATTAAAGCTTTGATGGCTATCGAATAGCACATGTTTCAAAAAGTATATTTCTGTCACGTGAATATTGAGTACTGAATTTAATAATATTTCAAATAGGATTTTTTTAAAACAAATTTATCTAAATACTGAGTGATGTGTCGACTCGAGATATAAGTTTAGTTAAATTTCTTTTCTATTTCTAATATTAAATTAAATTATTTAGTTAGAACATTGCTTGTTTATCGGAACTTATTTCAATATAGACCTTGAATTGCATATTGTAAATATTAGTATGCTTATTTTACATGGTGGGAATTTAGGCTGTATATAAAACATGAAGAAATGAACATAGAAATCGCGTTTAATTTGATTCTGCCCTAGATTAATAATGGAATGATGTATAATGTAAAGCATAGTAATTTAATAACAAAATTTAAGAACGAGCGGAGGAGAAATTGTAATTTCGATGTAAAATATTCTCTTCGATACTAAATGGATGAGCTAGGAATTATTACGTTACAGTTTTATCATTGAATATTACATTTATATGATTGTATAGACTATAAACAAACTAAGCTTTGTGTAAATATAAATATTTTAAAGATAAGTAAATCTCTCGCATGTTCACATAATTAAGGAGCTTCTAAAGTTTGTCTGCCATAAAATTGCATATACTGTATATGTATTATAATAAAAATAATACTAATACACCAAAGATCATGCGTTGGTTGTAATATGTAACAATTGTTGATATTCAACACAGTTTAAAAGAAAATGGTGTATTTTTGACGCTCAATAAATAATTGGTGTTTACAGTGTGGTTTGTAAACACATTTAAATTACATACCACCATTTTTATGCAGACTATAATAATTATACTAAGTAAAATGTTCACTTTTGTGCCCATTTATACACACATACGCATTACAAGCTCCTTAATTTTGTTTGCAATGCCACAAATATTTTATCATGTACATGAATGTGCGTTTTAAGATCACAAGCTCCGAACGAAGTTTTGATGACTTTAAAACCTGCTATATGTAAAACATTTGTATTTTTAGTATTTGGTTAACTGATATAAATAGCAGTAAAAGTAAATGATTGATAATAATCCAACTGGATATATAAATATAAATATATATAAATAAAGATAAATATAAAGAATTAGATACAATACTATATTTGTAGAAAACGATTGGACGCGTGAAGAGAAAGTCGCGCTCTGATTATGAAAAAAAGTTTATAATTATATTATTACCTATTATTACACAAAGTGGATACACAATATAGTAATTTGCTAATTGTACCTTTTAATAATTACTGTAGACACATTGATGAAGGTTTTTTCTTGTTATTAATTATTACCATAGACATAAAAGATAATGAAAAATGCGTTATAAAAAAATGCAATTGCTTATTTTGTATCGTACCCAGTTTCATAAATTACTTTGATATTCCATACACATGTTTTTCAACTCGAGACATTTTTATCACCATGTATAATATTGAAGCATATTCTATAGTTACCTCGATTTCTTTTCTAATTTTCATTTTAGGATAATCGTTTTGTAATGAAAGAGCAAACAACATTTCGAAAATGGGGTACTAAAATCCTTAAAAATGAAAGACAAAAGATTCAAATTAATATTCCACGATATTTTTAATATTAAATTAACAAATTAAACTATATAGTAAAATATTCATTAATATAAATTCTCTTACATATCTTATAAAAGGTTTTCATATATAAAAACTGTCACGTTTCATTATAAATCTAGTAGGAAAGTTATTAAGTATTTTTGTACAGGTACCTTCAATAATAATTACAAGGATTACAAAAATTTTACATTTTTGATAAGCACACATAATACAATGAACTTTTCTTTGATAAAATATACACGTCATAGTTTGCTACATAACAATGTATGAGAAATAATTTGTTAATAGAAATTTTCATTAAGATCTGTTGTCAGATTCCAGTCGGATCTGTTATAGTGAAAGAATTTGTAGTCTTAAATTCTGTACTTGTAACGTTACAAAGTAAAATCAACATCATTTATTTCACTGTGTATCTTTCTAATGTCTTACAGTTTTATTTATGCACTGGGGAATGATAATAAATATGTTCAATATGATCTAATGAAATTAAAGAAATATTATGTCAGGACCAGACAAGATTTCTTATCAAAACTAATTTAGAATGAAATTTACTTTTCACGAATCTCTATGAATATAGTTGCGCTCCTCAAACAGAAATTAGATATGAAAGCTGTCATGATGAAAATTAGACTAAGTAATTAGGTATATATAAAATATAAAACTGAAAGATCGCGTTAGCGTGAAAACTAAACGCAGTTGCTTTTCACTTTCCAATACAGGAGCATCATTTGAGTGCAACATGCCAATTCATGTTCCCCTGACTGTGTATTTATGATGGTTTGGAAAATGGAATTACTTCGTGTAATGCATTTCTTTTAATCATCTTAAATCACAGACTAGTTTTTGATATAAATACCCTGATAACCAGGTCTGCCGGCAGATCCGGCGCCGTCTATGTCCGCATTCTACTACGGTTCTGCCGGCAGACCCTGACAAGGCAGGATCCGCAGCAGATCCTGCTGCCCGTCTGACTCATCCAATAGTGCCATCTGAAGGCAGGATCTGCTGCGGATCTGCCGTCCATCTGCCGGCAGACCCTGCCTTGTCAGACCCTGCTGTCCATCTGCTGACAGACTGCAGGCAGGGTTGTTATCAGGGTTGCTTATGATTTACCAAATTTTAATTTTAATTTTTTTTTAAGTTTACAAGGGAAGATCCCGAACCCGGAAATTCAAAAAAATATGAAAGTTTTTGAATATGTAGGGAATTTCCTCCTGATTACAACGCAATTTTTTTTGCTGTCCAAATTCACTCTAAGGGGATGAAATTAACCTAAGGGGATGAAATTTTATTTTGTTACCCGCAATACTGTTGTTACGAGTTGTAGCAGGGATTTCAGGATAAGGATGCGGATGGGGATGGAGATGGGTTCGCTGCCCGTGGAGCGCTAATGCACTCTGCTCGCATTCGCCTCTTGGTGTCAGCCTCCAGCTTCTTCCAGTGATAGTTAGGTTCAATAAATTGACTCAGACTTGTTCGTGTTGTAACTTGGTTTCGGTTTATATTTTAAAGACAAATTAAAGATACGTCTAATAGCTTTGGTCGTTGATCAACGAATGCCGATGTACAAAGAAGCCGTCGTTCAGAATTGAAATGTACATGTTTTGTTAATAAAGTTATCCAATTACACAAATGGTTTCTTAATTAATTATTTAACAAATTATCTGCTTGGTTCTTCGTTCACTAAGAACGAGCGTTTCACGTGGTATCGGTGATTTTTGAAGCAAAGCAACCGAAACCAATATTTAATCAATATTATTTAGCGAGCGTCTCCAAGCAGTACTCACTGGAATGATTTGTTCATAGTTTCAGTTGCTTCGTTTAACAATTTGAATTTGGCGCGTCTAAGCTTGGCTATGTAAAGCCTTTCAACATTAAGCTCTTTCCACATGTTACCACGCAGTACCGTAACATTCCTTCCCCCTTATGAAGAAGAGGTGTTTTCATAAAACAACTTTTCTAAACTTGCAATGACAGATTTAAAGTTCGTTGGCAGTATGAGACTGAATATTGAAACGTCTTCTTTTGGAAAAGAATGCACAAGGGAGAGAATAAAACCTTAACCTTAACCTTAAATTCTCAATTCCCTAGGTATTAATACGATTACAAGTACATATACTTCAATTAGTACTTTGATAAACATGCACAATTTGAACGTAACATTTAATAACAGTATAGTAATAATTAAATTAAGATTTATAAAGGAATGTCTTTAAGGGGGTAGACACGGGTAATGCAGCGCGCTGTAATACCCACATAATGTGCCCGAAACATGGGTTTGGGGGGATACGTTTTTCGTCCTTATATGAGCAGATTTTGGGCTGGGTGAGGTCTCAATCGAAAGAGGAAGGTTCGATACAGCCCGCTCTGGTCATGGTTCGACGAGATTGTGTTGATATCTAATAATATGAGTGTTCAAAGTAGAGCAAAAGTCGACAAAATACACCCGCAGGAATCCAAGTATTTTTAGGTCACTAAAAGAGTTTTGTGGCTCAAACGATGACCAGAGCGGGCTGTCTCGAACCTTCCTCTTTCGAATGAGACCTCACCCAGCCTAAAATCTGTTCATATAAGGACGAAAAACGTATCCCCGTGATTGCATTCCCAAATACGAGTTCCGCCATATTGGCGATAATACAGAGCAAGTCACGTGACAAATTTAGTTGAGCTAGTGGATATGAGATGGCGCCTACTCGGGAGGACTGCCAACGTGGAATCATAGCAAAACTGAAGCGTTAGCTGGATACACGAGCGACAGTAAAAGCGTGATGCAGTCAATGCATGCATTTCCGGACGATTGTAGGTTAGGTTATATGCATTTTAGGCATACATTGACTAGGAACTGCTGGGAATTGTCTACATTTACTAAATTCACGCTTTTACTGTAACACATACATCACTGCTGCCGAATATATGTTATAATTATATGGCCACATTATTTCAAATAAAAAGAGAAATTGGAATTTTTTAATAACACTGGAAGTAGTGATTTACTGATATTATATTTTCAGAATGTGGAAGTTACAGCAATTATTTGCAATTATTGCATTTATTATTATTCTTCCGACTATTGTATATAACATATAACAAGGAAAAGTCTCCAAATCGGTCAACACTTGACTCCTTGATTTTTTTTGTTATTCTTTACGCTCCTATGCAGAGATGGACATTATTTAATTAAAAGAATATACTTCCGAATGGCCCCACTGGCCGATCGACACGACGTTTGGGGGAAGGGTGTGTGTACCCTCAATCTAAAATTCTATTTAGCATCGGGTATTTATTAGATTCCTTTGTTTATTCGAAGGCCTTTCATCTTTGGCTTTGAATAATTTTTCATCTTTCATTATATCTTTATCCTAAGGTCGTATTCAAATATATTGGCCGGTCGATTCGTTTTCGCGAACAGCGATCGAGGAGAAATCAGCCATCACCATCTGACGATCGTGGATTTGTCAGTTGGAGTTCCCTAGCCACCGAAGGGTATGGTGTGGTAACGAGAATGCTGCTCGGCCCCGTCTGAACGTAGCCGTGTGGCTGTTATTTATTCTTATTGTCAGCGTAGTACATATGTAGTTGTGTGCGTCACGAAGTAATGCGTAGACCAATACGAGATGAAGCTATCGAGAAAGAATCAATGTTCTGACCAAGAAAGCTCCTGAATTTTTTCGGAGCTAAGGCCTAAGGCACACCTATTCTGATGCGTGTATTTCTACGCTGCAGCTCGGTTTGGCCTATACATGACAGAAGCTTGGCGCTATCCCCACCACTTCTGGCTCACTCGTGTTCTGCGATGACGAGAGAATACGCGTTACGAATAGGAGTGTGCGGATCGTCCCGCGGCTCGGATTCTCGGCCCTCGGGGCGGGTCGGAAAATTTCGGGCGGGATCGGGCGGGGTCCCGATACTTTCGTATTGCTCGAGATCCAGACGGTTTCGGGATCCCGAGACTCGATTCGGGCTACAAGCATGACCGCCATGAGCGGGCAATTTGATTTCAGGTCGGCTTGGCAAAACTCTGACGCGATCTACTCGAAAGCCAGCTATTACGAGGGGACCGAGACGGAAAGAATTATGTATATCATTTATATCGATACCAGAGTGATAAGTTTTTACCTTTCTGCCTCCTGTTGAATCATAATTTGTATCTTATTATTTATTTACATATATATGTATTGTCATTGCTACCAAATAGTCTGTGAATACTGAATACGTCCATATACGTACTTAAATAAATACCATGTTCAGAACTTGGGAATAAGACTATTTTTATATCGACAATATTTTAAAATCTGAATAAAATATACTTCATACTTAGTACTTTATGTAAAGGGAATATATAGGGTATTATCTTTTTCCGGATAGGTTCAGATTTAAAATAGAAAACGTACGAACTATAAGCATACAAAAAGGAATATTTCCTGGATGTTTCATAATAACAACAATATACAGGAGGCGAATATTTTATTATTTCATATTAACGTGTAAGAAACATAATTTTTCTATGTTCTCAGGTAATAATTTTAATCTATTACTGGTAACGATATCGTCCGATCGCGTCCGAGTTTTGCCGAGTTATGCTTGTAGCCCGAATCGAGTCTTGGGGTTCCGAAACTGTCGGGATCTCGAGCAATACGAAAGTATCGGGACCCCGTCCGATCCCGCCCGAAAGTTGCCGGCCCGTCCCGACCCGAAAAATCGGGTAACCGCACACCCCTAGTTACGAAACTCACCGGCCAATAAATCTGAATACGATCTTAGAAGTTCGAATAACCGAAGAGAACCTTTGTGTCCCGAGCCGCGCGAGATCGTCGTGCTCGGCGATGTGTCATCGATTATAAAGAAACAGAATTTGTTTATTTTTCATCGTATCAATATGAAAGTGACACCATTGGATTTTTGGCATTCTCCCGGTTATATTGGCAGAAAATAATTTAAATCGGACTATTTTTAACAAAACGGGCTTTCACTTCTACAAACAAATTTTTCACGTAATTTCCTTAATTTTGGTCCGAATTATATCATTTTTGGGGCCAATTTGATCGAGAAAACATGAGGAATCGACTGACGTCACTTTCGCAAAGATCTGATTAGAAATGCAGAACTGCAGATTTGTCACTGCTTAGCGCGCAACATTGTATGGCCCCGCTGGTTTCGAGCGCCGAAGCCCACGAAACTCAGCGAGTCGCATGATTGCCAGCGAGAAGGACAAGAGGGGACTTTCCATGGCGAAGGAAAATCAGCCTTCGACAGAACTTAAATCGAGAAATACTTTGCTAACAAACTTTATATTCACGTCAAATAAATACTTGTAAAATTTAGACGACGAACTATTATTGAATTTCGCCAGTTCTTACATATGCCCCACTGGGTTCGGAATTCCTGATCCCAGAGTTTCATGCATTTACCTATTGAAATGTTGCTTCAAGTCATCGGGCAATTGCATTGTTTCTTCTCGTACATATGTATATCTGTTCGCGAGTAGGTGTCATGAATGACGCGACTTTTGTTTCCCAAATAAATTCACCCCTATCAGGGCCCTCGCTCGAACCGCTTGACAAGGAGACCGCACGATGTGAACCGAGTGGGAGTGAAATAGCGCACCAGCGGTACACCCTCGGTCGACGGCGACTTGAGTCATCCAGTACTGAATACGAAATGTTCAAAATTTCTCATTACACCTTGATGAGAGTGTTACCATTCATGGATTGTTGGTAAGTCAAGACACGAAGCAATTCAATCTATTTTTTCTTATGAATACATGATTAGAACACACTCTACGTTCAATAAAAATTCATCGAATTGCTCCATGTTTGATATAATTTTCATTGGGAAATCCTAAAAAATTCATCGGTAATACTTTCATCAATACTTATCAAAAACACGAACATTTTATTTTTCTGTACTGGGTATTTTATCTAGCTCGTCGGTCTTATTGTTCTCGGCTGTCAACGGGCGGTCTACTAGGACCCGAAGGTCCACGCTCGCAACGAGAAAGCAAAACAGTGGGGTGGGTAGGACTTTCCCGATAAACTGAGCCCAAAGGCTTCTCAACAATTGAAACATTGGAAGACTGTACATATTCTTTCTGATGCTTTCGGCGATATGCGCTACCATTTGTATGCCCGGTTTCATGTCTAACAAGTCAGGCGATTTTGTTTGTGAGAGCCATATATAAAGACAGTCCTGTAACGTTCACTACATCTTCAATTATAAAACTGCAAATATGTTATTTTACACATGTGTCTCGCTGAGTTTCGTCGGCTTCGACGCTTGAAACCAGCGGGGCCATACAATGTTGCGCACTAAGCACTGATGAATCTGAAGTTTTGCAATTTCTAATCAGATCTTTGCGATCGTGGCGTCAATCGATTCCTTATACTTTCTCAATCAAATTGGCCCCAAAAATGATACAACTCAAAGTTCACAAATGTAGCGTAATACAACGAAATAGCCGCTACATATTTATTGTCTTATAGCATATACATAGGTTATATTTTCTGTCACTTCCAGGAGGGACCACATAATAATCACGCGTTGGATTCAACATCAAACACAATTTTATATATGTTTGTTCATAACTGCTTTCTGCATAGGATGTGTATTTCATGTTCTGTTTCAGTGTTTTGCTAATTAAAAAATGTCTATCCTAACAAACTTCATTTTCTGGGGACATGCCCTCATCTATTTTTCCTTTTCACTTATAATTCCTTACTGCCAACGTAGAATATTGTAGCATAAGCACATTTCAAGTAATTAAAATGTACAATGAATTTTCTACGTTTGCAGTACCAGCCGACTTTCCGTTTAAATTTTTATAAGTACAACGCAACAGCTGAGAATTTATTTCCTTATTCAGAATAGAATACGGAAATAGCAAACAGCTCCCTCTCGCGTGCACAGGCAGCCGCGTATCTATGGGTAATACCATTTCAGTGCAGAAAAAACCTGCTGTAATACCGACCTGCCGAATCGGCCAGACCACGTGACGTGTCTACCCCCTTAACACAGAAATCTTACATCTATGTATTATCAGTGGAGCAACCCGGTCTAATACATGCTAACTTGAGTTTGTTTGTGTGTACAATTTTGAATTTATTGGAACCCAACATTATTTCGACAGTTAAATCGTTGATTGCTCTACTGATTTTGTAAGGACTTAGCCAATGACAATCTAATTTGGTTCGTGGTTCTTTTAGTAAGTACACGTCGTCGCCTACGTTAAATTTACGAGGGTTTGCCTCACGGTCGTAATACCTTTTGCTTCTCTCTTTAGCCTGTTGCAAGTTTTCGGCAGCAAGTGTCTGAGTAGTAGTGATTTTAACAAAAAGATCGTCGAGGTATTGGACGAAGGCGCGCGGTACTCTCTCCCTGGCAAACTCAGACGGAATTACCGCTCTCACTCCAAAGACCAATTCGTGTGGAGTAAACCCCGTGGCTTCATGGACTGAAGTATTGTATGAAAACATACCGAATCGAATCCACTCGTCCCAATCACCTTTTGTGCAATAATGCCTTAAATAATCGACGAAAACTCTGTGTGCTCTCTCAAGGGAACCTAAGGACTGAGGGTGGAACGCCGTGGAAGTTATCCTTTGTATCCGGAATATTTGGCAAAATCTTTTCATCACCTGACCGACAAAATTCCTTCGCTGATCAGTGTGTATAACCCTCGGACAACCAAATCTACTAATAAACTGTTCGGCCAGGGCCACTGCTACAGTTGTTGCTTCTTCTATATTGGCTAACGGAATGGCATCAGAGTATTTGGTTAAGTTATCCTGCAGGGTAAGTAGATATTTATTCCCGTTTTTAGTTAAAGGTAGAGGCCCTACAATATCCATTTGGACCTTTTCGAAAGCTCGCATTGGCGTGTCCGTGATGCACATGGGTTGTTTAACTTTTGTAGAATGGATCTTATTTCTCTGACAGGTGGGACAAGAACGGACAAATTCTGAAATTTCCCTCATCATCCCCTGCCAATAGTAAAGTTCCCTCACCTACTTCTGGAGTTTCCCCACACCCCTATGATCACCGGCTGAAGACTCGTGAGATTCTTTGATTATCTTTAAATGACCAGACCTGGCTGGTGTTATAATTTCGCCAGTGCATACAGTAATCAAAAATTGAGAATCGGTGAAAATTAGCTTAAATAAATCCTCTACCTGTTCCCATTCAGGGTCGTCAAAACTATCAAGATCTTTTGAAATACTAAAGGTCCAAGTTTTTAATGAACTCATGAGGTTTTTAAGTGCCCTTAGGGAGGCTTCTATATAACCAAAATTTAAACGTTCCGCAGAATTATCCTTGAAGAGTAAAAGGAAAAAAGGAAAATTGATCACCAGGGAGTGCCATAGCATCGCCAACCTCAAGCCGATATTGTCGCATCTGTTGCAAGGAAAATCTATTTCGTCTCAACAAATCAATCGTAACTTCGGAAGTAATATTGCCATTAAGTGGTAAAAAATGAGCAAGATTGTCCCTCCGCATGTATAAATGATCCTTTACGTACAGGATGGTTGGCAGAAGGGAAAGGTGAATTGCTTGTCTATTTATGTTCACATTATTAGCCATAACTTCACTAATCTCCATATTACGTGGCTCGTTTATTTCAGAATCTACTGAGGTCTTTTTAACGAGGGACTCCCGTGCAGCTTTGATCGCAGAATAATTCGGTATGTCATCCTCAGACATTTCAGCCTCTGGATTTCCACTTCCAGGCATAACAGTTTCTTTTCGTATCTCTTCATCCATAGTGCAACAATAACAACAACAAGGTGCCCCTCTACCTTGACGATCAACACTCTGGAGCCCCATGCAAGTCACCGCAGGGGTCGACGAGTCACAGGGTCTCTTAGGAGCACTGCGAGCCCCGGGCTCATATCGAACACAGGCCGCCGCCCTAGTCTCCTGAAGCGCGATCCAGAGGCTTGGAGTCGTTTGCCGACAGGAGGTTCGAAACGGCGACACCATGTCCGACTGGGAGAACCCTCTAGAATTCTCAAGTTTCCTTTCAAATGTAAGTGGTTCCAACACATCAGTTTGTAAATTCAATGCCTCAGAATTATCAGCTTCTATCTTCTCGCGCGCCAAGAAGACAGATGCCACCATTACTTCTATTTCATTACATGTATTTTTGTCGTCTGTTCCATCCACCATTGAATCTGGAAACGGTGTCATGTCTGTACAGACAAGCACCCTCTCCGGATCCGCAGAGTCAGAATCGATCGTATCGTCAGTCGGTGCGTTCGGTGATCGAGGGACGATGCTTTGGCAAGGATCAACAGGGTTTCGCGAGAGTGCATCCGCGTTGGAGTTGGCTTTCCCCGGTTTGTAGACTATGTTATAATCGTACTCATTTAGACGAATTCGCCATCTCATTAATTTGGATGTGGGATCCTTAGCGTTATGGAGCCACACTAGAGGGCGATGATCAGTAATCAAGGTGAATTGTTGGCCGTACAGGTAAGGTCGGAAATGCTCTACTCCAAATAACACAGCCAACAACTCCTTTTCGATTGTGGAATAATTCATTTCAGCGGCGTTCAGAGTTCGTGAAGCATAAGAAATTGGAAGATCACTACCGACTCTACCCTGACTCAACACAGCACCTACAGCATAGTCCGAAGCGTCAGTGGTTACAAGGAAAGGTTTTGTGAAATCAGGGTATTGCAGCAGGGGCTCCAAACAAATTATATCCCTCAGCACCCCAAAAGACCTTTGAACCTCTGAGGTCCAACGAAAAGGAATATCTCTCTTTAGTAAGCTAGTCAGGGGTTTGGCAATTTTGGCCATGTTGGGAACGAATCTCCTATAATAGCCCACGAGGCCCAAGAATTGCTTCACATTTTTCCTTGTTTTAGGTATGGGAAATTGCTTTCCAGCTGAGACTTTTCCGGGATCCGGTTTCACCCCCGCGCTCGAAATTACATGACCCAGGTAAACTATCTCCTTTTGTAAAAATCGGCATTTTTGTGGCTGTAAAGTTAACCCGGAATTTTGTAGTCGCGCTAAAAGTACTTTTAATTTCCGATTATGTTCTTCAAGTGAATCCGCATAGATGACAATGTCGTCCATATAGACGAAAAGTTCGATACCTTGTAACCCGGTTAATATCAAATCCATAACTCTTTGAAAGGTAGCGGGCGCGTTTTTTAGCCCGAACGGCATCCTATTGAACTCAAAATGACCGTGTGGGGTTGAAAAGGCAGTTTTCGGTTTAGATAACGGGTCAACGGGTATCTGGTGGAACCCTGAGGCTAAGTCTAAGGTGCTAATCAGAATACGAATCAGATACGTTACTTTCTAAGGGAGTGGAATTTTGGAACGGCACTACATCTAGGGATGGAGCAGTGGAGCCGGAGGCACCCAGATTAGGCACCGCCACCACATCTTCCACTACGAAACAATCACCAGTACTCAGACGGTTCTCGCGTTTTTTACAAATTTTCGTGCGAACAGCGGCATTTTAAACTAACAAATGTAACGATTCTAACTCAATGATTTGTATATTTTGTGTGTTTTAATAGAATGTAAAACTTTCTATCGTATCGGCATGAATGTTTCAGTAACATACTGCTGTGATTTCCCAAATGAAAATGAATTTAAACACGGTATAAATCAGATTATTTTTAAACGATTTTATTCAGCTTCGACCCTCGGTTTGTTTGTATATTTTTTGTATGTTTGATATAAGCATGGTAGAAATCTGGCAACTGAAATTTAACCAACTACCAACTATCGAGTTGTCTTGAAACTTTGCAGGCGTGCGTAGTTTGGAGGACAATACAATATTTAAAAAAAAATTAACCCCGAAGGGGTGGAAAAATTACCCACTCATCAATAAATATAACCCATAACCACAAAACGACTTGAAATCAGCCACTTGCGTTCTTTGCGAAAACGACGAAAAACCGCTTCGTTCTGAACGCTAGTGGAATCGCGATTTCCGTAGTAAATACACAAATCGAGAAGTGATTCGTTACATTCGAATAGGAAAAAATTGTAGTACAGGAAAAGAATTATTGTTTAGTCTTTAGTGCATTTTGAATAAAATCGTTGAACATAAAATTCTTTTTACATATTTTTTAGCATTATTAGATTAGTCAATATCTTTTTTTTTGCCCGATGGTTTCGTCTTCAATAGCATGTCTTTTCTCTTGCCACTCACTGAGCATTTGCATATGCTTCTCTCGCTCCAGTTCATAAATTTCGGATGGCATGTCTGGCTTCTGTGCATTTTGTCCATAATCAGAATCTTTCTGCGAGGGTAATTGCTTGCGTACATATCGCGCAACCTTCGTTTCCTTCTGTTTTGCAGCTCTCTTTTCCTTTTCTTTCTTCTTCTTTTCTTCCATTTGGCGAACAACCTCGGGCGTTTTCTTCTTCATTACCGCATTCAACCGCGAGTGCACTTGGTTACTGTTGTACTCCACGACAGCAGCAGCACATCTTCCTGTATACGATCCTCTTTCGGCAAAGTTTAATCTTTTTCCGCCAATGTACTTGGCAATTACTGCGTTCAAACTTTCCACAGCGTTATTATTGGTGTTTTAGAGTAAACTCTCCGCATAAGCTAACAGTGGACGAAGTATTTCTTTTACGTCCTGGTACACTCCAATTTTCATCAATTCTGGAACGATGTTTCTTTCATTCTCTTTATTCTTTCCATCGCAGAAATATTTTAGTTGTGCACACTCTTTATGTTCACCAAACAGGTGGCTCGGAACATTCTGTATGTCGTTATACAAATTCTTCGTTTTCTCGTCGATTGATACATTCTAATTGTATCTAAACTTTGCGGCTTTTACGATGTCCGCGCGTATCCGGCGAATGCTACTTTCCACAGCTTGCCTCAATGGTCCAGGTGTAGTCTTCTTCACAATCGCTTTCATTTTTGTGCAGAAGTTTCGCAACAAATGATTCGTGCAACGCCTGCAAAGTTTTAGTTTTACTATTCGTACATTCGTGACAGATAATTTCTCGATAAATTGTGTATTTTCGGTAATCGCGATGTGACTAGCGTCCCGAACGCAGAAGCTTTTTGTCGTTTTCATAAAGAACGCGATAGTTGGAAGTGGGTTAGGATCCATTTCGGTTGGAATGGACAATGTCGTATATACGGTGCATTCCATACCAAGCTGATCACTTTAAACACTCAATGTCTGAGATTTTATTCAAATTGCAATACGTTGTACATAGTGCATGTGAAAAGAAGAAGGGTTCAAGTTGTCACATTTTGCCACATTCAAAATTGTTTTATACATACAGACCCTCAAAGTACTCAACTTTCATCGATTTTTTGAAAATTACCTTTCAAATATGGCAAAATGATTATTTAAATTTATTTTCACATGGACTCTAACATATTTCAATTTGAACAAAATCCCCAGGACGACGGGAAGGAAATAGCCGTGGGGGAACAATATTTATATTTACTCCTAAAAAAATATATTAAAATGATTGTGATTGTTTATATAGTTTGTGTTGATAGAATGTAAAACTTCCACATTCGCTATCGTATCGGCATGAACGTTTCAGTAACATACTCCTGAGATTTTCCAGATGAAAATAAATTTAAACACAGTATAAACCGATTATTTTTAGCATTTTTAGATTAGAAATGTTACATTTATATTTAATTACCAAGTACAGTTCTAGAAATACTCCGATTTATACCGTGTTTGAACTCATTTTAATCTGGACAATCTCAGCAGTATGTTACTGAATACTGAAAACGTGACGATTTACATTTTATCAACACTGTATGCCTCTCCAACCGAGATTACAAGTCGCCGCCGAACAGCCTAAGTCCTCGTTGGTCGGGACCGGCGCACAGTGGGGCAAAGTGGCGAAGTTTGTTTCAAAATCAAAGAACTTTTGATAGAAATGAGATAGAGTGATGTTTTTTTAAAAAAATTAAAGCTGAAAGATAGCAGAATAAGGGAAAATTAATGAAATTATGGTACGAACGTTTTTTACCATTGAAAATCTGTGTTAAACTTGAAATTTTACAACAAAAATATGTTTTGTCCAATACCATATTCGGTTAGAATTTTTTCATGACATGTTGTACATCATTTCCTATAGATTTTGTCGCGCTGATTTCAAATCCGTTCGCAAAATTTGTCTACTGCCTCAGGATTTTGAAAAAAAAACGATTTAAAGTTTAACACAGATTTTCAAAGGTAAAAAACGTTCGTATCAAAATTTCATTAATTTTTCGTTATTCTGCAATCTTTCAACTTTAATTTTAAAAAAAATCATCACTCTATCTCATTTCTATCAAAAGTTCTTTGATTATGAAACAAACTTCGTCACTTTGCCCCACTGTGCGGCGCGGCGTTGAGCCCGTATCGCGAACAGAGCCCTAATTCCCAGAGTTCGTTTCTCGCTTCTTTCTGGCCGAAGGGGGAGCGAGATGGAACGCTTTGCCTGCGCGACGGCCGCGAACGCAAAGGACGGAGTTGTCAGGCGTCCGAAAGACGGAGCGAGACAAAACATCATCCCGTTGTCTATCTCGTACCGCCCTCGCTCGCTCTCGCCTTCGTCGGACAAGAGTGAGACAGAAGTGGTGGGAATAGCGAAAAGTCCACATCGTTTACACTAAACCGAGCCCGTAACGAGACAGTACTGTAGTATCTTTTATTTGAGTTTATCCAGATAATATCTTTGCCCATTTCTGTTCTCCAGCCGCTTCGCCGTGATTCATTCAAGCCTCCCTTACGACAAAATAATAATAGGGGAAATGCGGCAACAGCGCGATTCGACTCTCGATACATCTCGGCAACTATGTCTTTCCTACATTTATCGGCTAGATTGGACTTCCACCGGTTTTGATGGTACAATGCACGTATATACCATCAATGCCGGTGACGGAGAATCCTTGAAGCTTCATTCTGTCATTTCTCGAGTCTGTCTCAGTACACGAGTCAGAAATTCATTATTATTTCAACGTGCGGTGGTTATTAGCGCTCAAACGCACCAGACCACCCTGCACTGATGTCTACTGGAGGCAACTATACCCGCAAAATCTTTCTTTTTGCCGATTCCAGGACGCAAGACGGTTGAAACGGTTTGTTTACTACCTCGCGTATACGCAGGGTCGGCGAAACCACTATGCAAGTTACGCGCCGCATAAGGGCGCCAGCCGAATGGGACGCTAAAAAACTATATCGCACGCTTAATAATAACGGAATCGAACCCCCACATAAACGAAATGTTCACCCCGTAAAGAAAAAACATATTAAATAGAAAACAGGTGCAAATATTTGGGAGCATCAAAAACTTTCTTGCGTAAGGGCGCCAGCTAACCTCGCGTCGGCCCTACGTAACGTCACGCTGGTGCTACGTGGCTGCCGTACACCATTAGCGCCACCAATGGAGAAGCCTTAAAGCCTCATTCTGTCACTTTTCGATTCAGAAATTCATTATTATTTCAATGTACGGCGGTTATTATCATTCAAACGCACCAGACCACCCTGCACTGATGTCTCCCGGAGGCAACTATACCCGCAAAAACTTCCTTCTTGCCGATTCCAGGACGTAAGACGGTTGAAACCGTTTGTTTACTACATCGCGTATACGTACACGCTTTTCCTAGCTTGGGTGAGTGTACCCACACATTCAAGGCCCGCGGAGACGGCAGCCTTAAATACCTACTGACCGTCTAAGACCACGATCTTTATTCCTATCCTCCGGGATAGGTGAACCTTTCGCCGTGGGCATAATTGGGGATCAGTTCGCAGTATAAGGCCACCATAATCCCTACACTACTCCCGCTACAAAATAATCTCATCAGCGCCATCTGTTAGCAACTTCTTTCAACTTTTTTGATTCTAGCGCCTCTGACGAAAAGGGCCTAAACTAAATTTTGCCAATAGATTGTTACGCTATCGCTTGAATATGGCCGCGGAAATGTATATAATCGATATATATAGAGTACGTAGGAGCGAGATTTGAAACGGAGGACGAAGAAGAGTGTTTATTAGAGAGCGCGTCATGCTTTTCGGGGGGGTTTTTCCCTGCTATTTTAAACGTGTCCTTACAATGGAACATCTGATGCCTGAACTCAGAAGGCGTACGAAAACCTGGGATTGTATTCAATAGCTTTTAAGTTACCGTTAGACTAGGCGAGGGTAATAAATAGCTTAGCTTTTTCCTTTGCACATCTGCGTGCCAAATTTCGTCGAGCGGGCAGCGGCTCGTCTCGTAAAAGCATTTAAAACTCTGTCCTCCCTTTCTATAATTGCCGATGTTCTGTTAGGATAAAACTCTGGCCGGAAGAGGCCGGAGTCATAAAGTCATAAACTTTTCCGAGCGACGTCGTCTTGACCCTGAGGGTTGCGCGTACTTACCTGCGAGATATGTATGTACTGTACGTAGCCTATGTACTACCCCCATGTCATCGGGAAGCGTGCCTCGATCACCAGACGAGAGTGGGAGGAAGCATGAAGGAAGGGCGAAGGACAGCCCACTAACGAAGCTTGAGGGATGTCATCATGCTGATTGGACTACAAGGATCTAAGGGAGGATCAGGAAGATCTCGACATCGACTTCGTCGACGAGCTCGGAGCGCTTGCTTCAACACCGCATTCATTCTGTTGCTAACCGGCTTCCTGAACAGAACTAAATATATTTGAAGTTCAACTTGAATTCTGGGTTGTTTTCATTTAAAATCCCGCGCACTCCAACGAGCAGAGCGGTTTAGCGCTCCACGGGCACCAATCCACGTCCAGTTCCCAATATCCCCGCTGAAATACGTAACAATTTTGGTGACAGCGGTGGGATATTGAAAATAGTTGTGAGATTTGAAAAACAATTTGTGGGAAGTTTTAAAAAAAAAAAACTTTTGAACACTTTTGTGAGTGACTTCGCCGGCTCGTGAGTGCGTATAAGTGACTATTCAAGTAGTGCAACGGAAACTTCTTCGGGCGACTTCGGACGGACGATTCTTCACGGTGCTGGAATTTGCTGCGTCATTGAGGCACACAGGACCAGCGAAATCGACGATCAGCATAGGAGGACTATCCGTAGAAGGACTGCAGTACTGAACGGAGCAACAGCTTATAAGTTATTTTACTTTTAATTTACTCAATATTATCTGTAAAAGTGCCACCGTTTAAGAAAAGATATAGTTTAGTTGAGGAAAGAAGTAACGCCGGTTTGAGTGGTGGTGACCTTTATGGGATAGAGGATCGTTTAGTGGGAGCAAGTGGTGTTTCAGCACCTACTCCCGAATTTCCAACTGATGAGTTACACTTGGTACCTGCACAGTCTATTCCTCTCCCGAGGTTCAGTATGTCGCTTCCGGATGACGGATCCGTTCCGTCTAGTAGCACGATGGTGACGGCAGATGCGTCGGGGTCATTTTCTGGGGCTCCTAGAGCTGCCTTGCGCATGTCTTTTGATCTAATCGCTAATTTTATTCCACATTTTGATGGGAAACCGAGTTCTGTAACAAATTTCATAAGTCAATGTAGACTCGCGGATTCATTAGTTAGACTCGAAGATAAATTTTATTTACTGGCCATTATACGTAATAGAATACAGAAACGTGATTATAGTAGAATAGTTGATGGGAACGAACCCAAGACTGTGGAGGAGTTGATTAATTTAATTAAAGCCGCGTATGAGCAAAGTTTCGACATCAAAAATGCACAGGATAAATTAAAAGCTATACGGCGTATAGAATACGAGACCATTGAGGAGTTCGGCACTAGAGTGCATGAAATTTTAGATCAAGGATTAGAAGCCGCGCAGGAAAAATTCAACCCTGAACAACTCGTGGGAATCAAAGTTTTATTGACCGAGGAAGCAATAGCTGGGTTTTTAAAGGGAATACGAAATGATACAATCATGTTGTTGATTGCTAAAGATAACATTAGTAGTTTAACAACCGTTATTAAGCTAGCCTCTAAAATGGAGCATCAATTACAACACAAAAACGAGCCTACAGATCCAAAAATTTCCGCAAACAAATTAGGAGTATTCACTATGAACGCAGATGAACGCAAGTGCTTCAATTGCAACGGATTTGGCCATTTCCGTGTAAATTGTCCTACGCGTAATAATAAATTTAATCAACCCAATCGTGATAGAGTTAGATGTAGTAATTGCAGGAAAACAGGTCATATAGAGTCGCAATGCTATGCGAAAAATGCTCGTACCACTTGGAGAAAGGCGCAACCTCAAGTTAACGTAGCTTCCGGAAGTCAAGAACATTTAAACTCCAAGGGGGTTCCGCAGACGGATCCAATGCAGAACGAGCCCCTGATTGCACGCGCCGGATCCATCGTGTCTGCTACAACTTCCAAACAATAAATGCAGTACAGCCACTGGTTATTCAGCTTGAAAATCATTATTTCCGTCAAGAAACAGCTAGTTTCCTTGTAGATACTGGTTCTCAACTGAATTTAATAAAACGGGAAGGGTTAGTTTCGGACCTTACAATTAATACCAATATAGTTTATGACCTTACCGGAATTGGCTCAGGAATGATTCGCACCCAGGGTGATGTTACGGTTTTAATTCATGGTATCCCTGTTCACTTCCAAGTAGTAGATAATGATTTTCCTATTAAGGAAACCGGAATTTTGGGATTGTCGTTCTTAAAAAAACAGGAAATGACCTTAAGGTTTCGAGATACTCTACCGGATACCTTACAGTTCGGAAAAGGAAGAGGCCTTCCCTGTGCATCATCATCCCATGATTTACCTCCTCGAACTAAAGTCTTGATTACGGTACCAACTAATAGTGTTAATGCGTCAGGTTATGTTAGGAGAATTGATGCAGGTCCTGGTATTTTTGTGGGCGAAGCTCTAGTGAGTCAGAGGAATGGCTTGGCAAAATTATATGCCATAAACACTACTGCTGATCATGTTGTTCTTACCATACCTTCAATTGAGTTAGAAGAATTTGAGATTGGGCCTCCCGCTTCTCGATCAGGTCGGACGGGAAATCCTGACGTAGAGTCATCTAAGGACCGTGCTCAGAGGCTTGCTCAATTAATTAAGGTGTTAGATTTGAATCATTTGAGTGAGGGTGAGAGGACCAGCATTCTGGAAATTATTAATGAATTCTCATATCAGTTTCATCTTACCGCAGACAGGTTGGGATCATCAAACGCTACTCAACATACTATTATTACTACTGATGAAATTCCCATAAATACCAAACAGTATCGGTTCCCTCAGATTCATAAAAAGGAAATAGAAACTCAAATCAATTCTTTACTTAATAGCAACATAATTCAGCCATCTGCATCTCCGTATAATTCTCCTGTGTGGATTGTTCCAAAGAAATCTGTCTCTTCCGGAGAGCCACGATGGCGAATGGTCATAGATTATAGGAAATTGAATGAGAAGACTGTAAGTGATGCTTATCCTCTACCTAACATAACCGAGATACTAGACCAATTAGGAGGAGCCAAGTATTTTAGTACTCTAGATTTGGCTTCTGGATTTCACCAGATTCCGATAGATCCTACATCTAAGGCTAAAACTGCTTTTTCTACCCCCCATGGCCATTACGAATTTAATCGAATGCCCTTTGGCCTCAAAAACGCGCCAGCAACATTTCAAAGGGTAATGGATTTGGTATTATCCGGATTGCAGGGCATAGAGTTGTTTGTTTATATGGATGATATTGTTATTTATTCAGATTCGCTTGAGGGACATGCCCGTAAGTTAAAAACCCTTTTGGCGCGTTTGCAAAATTCGGGTTTAACCCTTCAGCCTGAGAAGTGCCGTTTCTTGCAGAGGGAAATATCCTATCTGGGGCACGTTATTACAAAGGAAGGAGTGAAACCTGATCCTGATAAGATTCGAGCTGTAAAACAGTTTCCCGTACCAAAAACAAAAAAAAATGTAAAGCAATTTTTGGGGCTTGTGGGTTATTATAGAAGGTTTATTCCGAACATGGCGAAAATCGCGAAACCATTGACTAGACTTTTAAAACAG
This sequence comes from Andrena bucephala, assembly GCA_947577245.1. NCBI lineage: Eukaryota > Metazoa > Arthropoda > Insecta > Hymenoptera > Andrenidae > Andrena > Andrena bucephala. The sequence goes on along the minus strand of OX387718.1, from coordinate 19,153,980 downwards.
GATATTCCATTTTATTGGACTTTCGGAACACGGGTTGCTTTTGAAACTTTGAGGGACATTATTTGTTTAGAACCTTTATTACAATTTCCAAACTTCTCACAACCATTTCTTGTTACCACTGATGCCTCTAATTTTGCTGTGGGAGCTATCTTGAGTCAAGGGTCGATTGGGAAGGATTTGCCTATAGCATATGCTTCTAGGACTCTGAATGACGCCGAGATTAATTATTCCACCATAGAGAAAGAATTACTGGCTGTTTTATTTGCTGTTGAGCATTTCCGGCCTTATTTATATGGACAACAGTTTACATTGGTCACAGATCACCGTCCATTAGTATGGTTACATAATGCCAAGGATCCTACATCCAAAATAATGAGATGGCGAATTAGATTAAATGAATACGATTACAATATAGTGTACAAACCTGGTAAAATTAATGCTAATGCTGATGCACTTTCACGAAATCCTGTCGATTCAAGTCCGACCCTTAATCCCCAGTCACAACCTGTATTGATTGACACGGATTCCAATCCTGATTCGAGGGACCTGGAAAGGGTACTTATCTGCGCAGATAAGGCATCAATTGTAGGTTCCGGAGTGGACAGGGTGGATGATGAAGTCGTATGTTTTGAAAATGAGAGAGTTGTGGCATCTGTTTTCCTGGCGCGCGGGAAGGCAGCAGCCGAGTGTAATGAGGTCATAACTGGTTTGCGAATAAGTTCGAATGTATTAGTATCACCCTTGCCTGTGGGGAATGAAAATTTTGGAGGATCGCCTCAGTCGGGCACGATACATCGACTCGGTCGCCTGTTGACATACGGTAATTCTCAGCCCCGAGAACCCGCTTCAGGAGCCGTGAGAAGTAATCTGTGCTCGACAAGGGTGCCTGCGCTCTGTTCGGCCCCTGAGGGAACATCGCAGGGCTCGCAGTATCTTGGTTCGTGGCAGAGGTGTGGGGAGCCTAGTTTATTAGCGACTGATGTCGTGGCAGAGGCTGATGAGCCTGAAGTTGTTACGCCTGGTATTCTGGCGGAGGCCGTGGAGCCTGATGGTTTTGCGTTCAAGACTGCAAGAGGGATCCTCAATGAAGTGACCTCATTAGAATCTGTAGAAGATCAGTTATGTTCAACAGGTTATAAGGCTAATGAAAGTAGAGTTCTTGTTAATAATGTAAATCCAAACAGGGGAATGACTTATCCTTCTCCAATCCCTACCGTCCTTAGTGTAAAAGATCATCTTTTTATGCGCAAGGGTAACCTTGTTCATTTTATACCACTTAATGATGATGTTGTTTCTCAAACCAGCAAGGATCTTTTGGATCGAAGTAAACTTTCAATGGAACGAATAAAACAGTATCAGGTTAATGTTGGTGATGCTATGGCATTCCCAAACGATAAGTATTATATCTTCTTGTTGTTTTGCAAAGGTAGCTTCCAGGAAAATTTGAATTTTGTTCATGTTGAATCCTCATTAAAATCTCTAAAGGCTCTTACTGATTCTCTAAATCTTCGGGCTTTTAGCATTTCAAAAGATTTAGATAGCTTCAACATTCCTGAGTGGAATCGTGTGGAGAATTTGTTCAAGCAGATTTTTAGTGACTCTCAGTATATAATTACGGTGTGTACTGGTGAGATTGAAACTCCACCAAAATCAAGACGTCTTCAAATTATTAAGGAAGGTCATGAATCCGCTGTTGGAGGTCATAGAGGCATGTCTAAACTTTACGATCATATTAGAGAACATTTTTATTGGCCTGGGATGGGAATAGAAATTACTGAATTTGTTAGATCTTGTTTTACTTGCCAGAGAAATAAAATTCATTCCACCAGGATAAAGCAACCAATGCGCATCACTGATACCCCACAGCATGCCTTTGAAAAAGTCCAAATGGACATTGTTGGGCCTTTACCGGTAACAAAAAAGGGTAATAAGTATTTGTTAACATTGCAGGATAATTTAACAAAGTATTCTGATGCAATTCCGATACCCACCATAGATTCGGTAACCGTTGCTCTTGCTTTAGCAGAACAATTTATTAGTAGATTTGGCTGCCCACGAACTATCCATACTGATCAAGGAAGGAACTTCATTAGTCAAGTAATGAAGAATTTCTGTAGAATTTTTAAAATTCAGAGGATAACTTCCACTGCTTTCCATCCACAGTCTTTGGGGTCGCTGGAAAGGGCACATCGTGTTTTTGTAGATTACTTAAAACATTATTGCACAAAGGCTGATTGGGATGATTGGATTAGATTTGGTATGTTCTCATATAATACCTCCGTACATGAGGCTACAGGTTTCACACCACATGAATTGGTTTTTGGCGTTAGGGCTCTCATACCTTCTGAATTTGCAAAGGAGCAGATATCACGAACTTTTGTACAGCATTTAGATGAGTTGTTTACTAAGGTTACCACCACACAAGCTAAAGCGGCAGAAAATCTCAATAAGGCTAAGGAGAAAAGTAAAATGTATTACGATAGAAACCGTAATCCTCGTGGATTTAAGGTAGACGATGATGTTTACTTACTTAAGGAACCGAAAACTTCCAAGTTTGATTGCAACTGGTTAGGCCCTTATAAGATTAGTCGAGTATTTGGCGATTTAAATGTAGAATTAATAATAGGAACTAATAAGTGTAAAATAGTACATACTAATAAGTTAAAGTTAGCATGTATAAGACCTGATATTTCTGTTTAAGAGAGTTAATGCAAGTATAATATTGTATTCATGATATGTCTGGTTTGTTTTGTGTGAATGTAATTTTAAATTTTCATTTTATAAGCGTAAAAAGGAAAAAAAAAAAGAAAAAGGAAAACAAGGAAAATGTAATATAACTATCATTCTTCAACTCGTGCTTCCTGCAGGACAATGGGTGGACCGAGTAGCTCATTTACTGTGGGGCTGGTGCGGGAAGAGGAGGCGTAGTTATAATCACTAGTAGTAATTATTTGTAATTTTGTACTGAAAAGCTGTTTCATGGAAACACCTTTTATATAAGGGGGAAGGTGTTACGCTATCGCTTGAATATGGCCGCGGAAATGTATATAATCGATATATATAGAGTACGTAGGAGCGAGATTTGAAACGGAGGACGAAGAAGAGTGTTTATTAGAGAGCGCGTCATGCTTTTCGGGGGGGTTTTTCCCTGCTATTTTAAACGTGTCCTTACAATGGAACATCTGATGCCTGAACTCAGAAGGCGTACGAAAACCTGGGATTGTATTCAATAGCTTTTAAGTTACCGTTAGACTAGGCGAGGGTAATAAATAGCTTAGCTTTTTCCTTTGCACATCTGCGTGCCAAATTTCGTCGAGCGGGCAGCGGCTCGTCTCGTAAAAGCATTTAAAACTCTGTCCTCCCTTTCTATAATTGCCGATGTTCTGTTAGGATAAAACTCTGGCCGGAAGAGGCCGGAGTCATAAAGTCATAAACTTTTCCGAGCGACGTCGTCTTGACCCTGAGGGTTGCGCGTACTTACCTGCGAGATATGTATGTACTGTACGTAGCCTATGTACTACCCCCATGTCATCGGGAAGCGTGCCTCGATCACCAGACGAGAGTGGGAGGAAGCATGAAGGAAGGGCGAAGGACAGCCCACTAACGAAGCTTGAGGGATGTCATCATGCTGATTGGACTACAAGGATCTAAGGGAGGATCAGGAAGATCTCGACATCGACTTCGTCGACGAGCTCGGAGCGCTTGCTTCAACACCGCATTCATTCTGTTGCTAACCGGCTTCCTGAACAGAACTAAATATATTTGAAGTTCAACTTGAATTCTGGGTTGTTTTCATTTAAAATCCCGCGCACTCCAACGAGCAGAGCGGTTTAGCGCTCCACGGGCACCAATCCACGTCCAGTTCCCAATATCCCCGCTGAAATACGTAACAAGATATATATGGGAAGTGCCCACCCCTGGTGCTCACCGTAAGCGGTTGCGACCTTAGATCATATATAAGGTAAAAGTACCAGTAGCGGAACGTTTTGGAGACCCATTTGTATTCTTTCATGAATTAAAAATTCAATACAGTGTTTACTTGTAAATTATGAATTCTACATGGTAGCCCATAGTTTTACGAACAAAATGAAAAAAAAATTTTGATTTTAGGACAGAAAAAAATTATAATCAAGAAAATACGTAAGGGTTCGAATGCACCTATACCGGAACGGCTTGCAGGTCGCGTGAACCACTGTTCCGCGACGATTGTCCCAGTAGTGGAACGGTAACAAAAATTTAAATTCCGTCGAAATAATTAAATGTTATTTATTTATTTATTTATATAAAAATGAGAAAATCATATAAAAAATATTAGAAAATAAATAAATATTTATTTGTTTCTTAAGTTAATACATATTTAGGTCTTTAACATCATGGCATTTGTTTTAAATTATGATTGATCACAGGCTGTGGGTATCTTAAAACAAATTAATGTTTATAGCAGTCTTAAAAAACTATACAGTAAAGTCTCCCTATGGGCTCGCTGGTCGGGACCGGCGATGAGCCCTCATGGAGACCCGAGTCCTAATTCCGAGTGTTCGTTTCTCGCTTCTTTCTGGTCTAAGGGGGAGCGAGATGGAATGCTTTGCGTGCGCGGCAGGCGTGCACGACGGGTGCGAGCGCTCAGATGGAATCGTGACTGCTCGACGCATGCGGGCGACGGTCAGATAGCCAGGCATGGCACGAGTCTTTTTTGGGCCCTAGGCAAACTTGCCAAATTCCGCCATTTATTATAATACATTTGAGTTTATTGATGACCTTACTCTGAATTTTTATTCGTAGTATTAAACCACTCATAGTACAACTTGTAATATTTAATTTTAAAGTTTATTTTGAACAATACCAGCAATGAAAATACCATTTTGCACCTATTGTCGACTTTCCGCCCAGGGCGCAAAAGAGACTTGAGCCGGGCCTGCGTCAAGATTTAGCGACCATCGCGCACGCCCGCCGCGCATGCAAAGGACGGAGTGTCAGGCCTCCGAAAGACGGAGCGAGACAAAACATCAACGCGTCGTCTGTCTCGTACCGTCCTCGCTCGCTTTCAGCGCCTTTCGCTCGCTCTCGTTCCATCTCGCTCTCGCCTTCGCCGGACAAGAGTGAGACAGAAGTGGTGGGGATATGTGACAAGCCCTCATCGTGTGCACAAAACCGAGCCCATAGAGAGACTTGTAATTAAGTTTTAAATTATTTCGTTTTTAGCTTATAAGCAGATCAACGCTTAATATAAAATTTAGAAATTTAATCTCAACGATTAAAAGTAGCAACAAAAATATGAATGTCAGCTAAGTACAAGTTGAAAGAATATTCCCATGCTTTCTTTTGATTGATTTTTTTTTGTATTTCTTTAATTTGTAAATCTAATTCTTTTTTCTTATCTGCAAGTAATTTCTTTTCCTCTTGTAATTTCTTTTTCTCTGCTAACTTCTCTTCTTTGAGCTTCCTGTCATTTTCTTTTGCTAAATGAATTTTATACCATTCATCCGAAGTTCCTACAGCCAGCATTTTTTGTTTACCTGTTGATTTTAGTTTCTCCTTCTTCTTTTTTGGTAGGTACTGCTCAGGCAATGTTAAAAATTGATTTAAATTATTCGCAATATTTTCTAAAAATAAAAATAAAATATTTAACAATTGTAAAGCTTATTAAAATTTAATATGTTTTATTACGTACAAAAATATGTACCTTGGTTGGAAGTTAGATTATTATTTTCTTTATTTTGTTCTTGTTCGTGTGTGTTATTTGTTTTTTCAACAACTGAACAAACTGTAATCGGTGTGCAGAAATTCATATTTTCATCGGAAGCTTGTACATTGTTCACTTGATTCAGAGCTTGTGAAGAATCACAATTGTTTTTAAGACTTTCAGTTATTACATTTTTTTCCAACATCAAGTTGTCAATAGGTTTAGATGGTTCTGGAGCTATAATTAAATCTTGCTCCGTTAGTAACTCAAGATTTATGTCATTAGAAACTGGTAAGACTTCCACTTCAATAAGAGATTCATTTATATCCAATGCACTATTAACTTCTAGTGGATTTTGAGGTACTACTACTACCTTATGATGCAAAGTATCTATACTTTTTATTGTGGGCTTATCTCTAATACTCTTATCTAAATCAATATAAATATATATGTAATGATACTTATTTTTATGTAAATTTTTTTAAAAATTATTAAAAAAATATATAAATCACGAAAGTAAGTTGATTACGTATGTTTGGGATTGCTCAGTTCCGCTCACCGCCGCACTCATGTCTCAGCAGCACCTCCCGGACGCCACATTCACGGCTGATCGGCAATCGATTGTCGAACCGGCGATCGATTTCTCAATCACTCTCGAGCGCTCACCCAATCAGATTTCACTACGTGGATCGATTTCGACGACGGTCGAAACGACGCGTAAAGACGTGTCATCCTTTAACGCAACTTGTGAATATTCTCACGATCAGTCTCAAAACCATTCTCATCTCACCGTCTCACATTCTCACATTCTCTCAACCGATCTCATTTGTTACTCACGGGCGTGAGATCGCAGCGGCGACCGCGTATATCGGTAGTCACGTGGCGGCGCGCGCCCACGCAAATCATTGTTCGCGACGCGCACAATTATTCAATTGTACATGTGCTCAGTGCTCATCGCTTTCTCATCCGCTCAACGAGTGTTTTAACAATAAAGACAAAGCTCTCTTTTATCAACTGAACTGTACTGTGCTGTGTCTCACGAACCTAACCTCAACGAGAGCTCATCTCACCTGCTCAAACGCATTTTCAAACAACGTAATACAATATTTACAACGTAAAATTAAAATGATAAAGTTGAAACTTTATATACCATCGTTTTTAAGTTTAAGCCACAACAATTTTTTAAAATCTCCTACTAAATCAACTGGCAATTTACTTTCAAAAGCACGTAGAAAAGTAGAATCGGAATCATTTAGATTCAAGTCGTTGGCTGATTCTAGGCTTTGCTCAAACTTTGTCTCTGTTGCATTTGCTGCACTTTTCTTTTTTTTATTTAAAATGTCGTATTGTACAGCATCTGGATTAAATGGAGCTAAGCCACAGGTTCAAAAACCATTCTTTATTATTTTTTCTTCATCCATTGATTCCAAAGCTTGCAATAATACCGCTGCAAATTGAACCTTACTCAATCTTGTATTCTTCGTCGCTTTTTTCCATAAGGGCACAGTTTTCTTCCAATCATCTTTATAAGCATGGAAAAAGGCTACATCTAATGGCTGTAATATATGTGTTGAGTGTGGGAATAATGAGAAAAGTTCAATTCCATGGCTCCTGCAAAATGTAACTAATGGCATAGTTACATGGGAAGAATGTCCATCTAAATATAATAAAATAGGTAACTGTATGTTTTTTTTCACTAGCTATGGATAGAAAAAATTTGTTATATATTCGTAAAAAGTTTCTGTTGTCATCCATCCAGGATCAGAGTTACCGATACCCCAGTCTGCAGGCACATGCTCAACAACACTTACAGGAATACCTTCAGCATATTTGTATAAGATCATTGGTGGTGCACGCGTACCTTCTGCATTGTAGGTAAATAAAACCGTGACACTTTCTTTCTCTAGTGCATCAACAATCTTATAAACTGTTGGAGCTCCTCTGCAAGTTATAACTTTGCCACTTTTAGGACAAAGTTGAACGTTAGTTTCATCACAATTAAATATGCGACTAGCTGATATTTCCAAAAGATTCTTCTTTTCTAGATATTGCTTTATTTCTGAAAACCATCCTCGCAAATCAGATTCAGATACTTCTGCCCGAACTTGAGTCAGATGTTGAGGCACTCGTTCACGTAGTTCAGGGTGTCGCTTATAAAAAGCTGTATACCAATGTCTGCCTGGACGGTCATCCTTAAATGTAGTTTTTTTACGCAAACTTTTAACGTAGCTTTGCACAGTGTCCAACAATTCTTGTTTGTCCACAGGAAAACCTCGCTCTGCTCTGTACAATATCCATTGTACAATTTCACTTTCTTCTTTGTCACTCAAAACAGAGCTCGGGCCTTATCCATGGTTGGGCCAGCCGACGGGCTGGTCGAGCGACTTGGAGATCGGGGACGAGGAGTTCGCCTCCGCCGTCGCGCGATGCCGCGCCAAACGAGGGGCCCCGGGGCCTGACGGGGTTCCGGGCAGGGTCTTGGTGCACGCGCTGAGCGCCCTGGGCAACGGCCTCGTCCGTTTATTTAACACCGTGCTGAGGACTAGAAGATTCCCCTCTGCATGGAAGGAGGCGAGGTTGATCCTGTTGCGCAAGCCCGGAAAACCCCCGGAGTCGCCGTCGGCCTACAGGCCGATCTGCCTCCTGGATGAAGCGGGCAAGCTTCTGGAAAGAGTCATTGCCGCCCACTTGGTTGAGCACCTGGACTCCGGTGCCGGCCCGGACCTGTCGAGTCGCCAGTACGGCTTCAGGCGACAGCGCTCCACCATAGACGCGGTCCAAAAGGTAAGGGAGCTGTCTGGGGTGGCCACGGAAAGGGGCGGTATCTGCGTCGCGGTGTCGTTAGACATCGCGAACGCGTTTAACTCCGTCTCGTGGGCGGCGATCGAAAGGGCATTGCAATATCACGCAATCCCTCTCTATCTCCGCCGGCTGATCCGGGATTATCTACGCGGGCGGGTGGTGCGATATACCAGCCGGAAGGGGGGCGGGGAGGCCCCGGTGCACCGCGGGGTTCCACAGGGATCGGTTCTGGGACCTTTGCTGTGGAACCTTGCCTATGATACGGTGCTGCGTGTGGCGATGCCCTCGCCGGAGGTGTTGATGGTGGTACGCGGACGACACGCTGGTGGTGGCTGCCGGGCCGCATTGGAGGACGTCAGTCTGCCTCGCGGAAGAGGCAGTGCGGCGGAGGCCGTCTGGCTGTCGAGCCGAACGGGCCGTGGTATCCCCAGGCGCGCCACCCTCTTCATCGGCGGAGCCTGCGTCCTAGTCTCGCGATCCATGCGCTATCTCGGACTCGAGATAGACAGCTGCTGGAGCTGGACACGCCATTTTAGGGCCCTGGGTCCTCGGTTGGAAAAACAGATAGGTCGATTCGCGACCATCATTCCCAACCTCGGGGGCCCATCGGACGGGGCTCGACGTCTGTACATCGGCATCGTCCGATCCATGGCGCTCTACGGACCGCCGATATGGGCTGGCGATTTGGGGACGTGCCACGCGGGGAAAGATCTCCTCGCGAAGGTACATAGGAAGGTCGTCCTCAGGGCCGTGCGGGCGTACCGCACGGTCGCGTACGCGGAGCTGTCCGCCTTGGGTGGGTCCCCCCCTTTCCATCTTCTCGCGGAAATGGACGCGGAGGTTTATTCGGCGATCCGCGAACTCCGCGAGACCGGCGACTGCCCGGCGGGCAGGCCGGCTATGGCGCGCCTTCGGGCCCCGTAACGGATGTGGGACCGGTGGTTGGATTGGCTGGCGCAGCCCGAGCACATCGGCCGTCGCGTTGTCGGGGCGCTCTATCCCGTTTTCGACCGTTGGGTGGGGCGAGACCACGGCAGGCTCTCCTTCCGGCTGACGCATGTCTTGACCGGGGACGGATGCTTCGGCAAGTATCTGTTCTGGATCGGTCAGGAGGCATTGCCGCGATGCCACCACTGCGAATCTGGCGACGTGGACTCGGCCGACCATACGATGGAGGATTGCCCGGAGTGGGACACGGAGCGCCGGGTCCTCAGGTCTCACGTGGGGCCTGACCTCGGCGTGTCTGTCTTGGTTCAGCGCATGCTCAGGAGTCGGGAGAATTGGACCGTCGTATCCTCCTTCGCAGAGGTAATTATAACCGTGAAGGAGGACGCAGAACGGGTGCGGGAGCGGGAGGGACGCCCTGGCAGGCTGGGTGCACGCGGAGGAACAGCCGGGAGGGGTGTCCGTGGAGGACGAGGACGAGGAAGAGCAGCCCCTGGCGGATATAGGGGTCGGGGCAGCCGTCCCCGCGCAGCTCCGACCATAGTGTGGGAGCTCCGTGTAGAGATGTCGCGGAGCGTGCGCCGATGGGTGCCGGTCCAGCAACCGAGTGGCAGGCCTTCTGTTTTATTGCAGTTTACAGGCCTGCGGGATCGCGGAGGTCCGACGAGCGGGGGCTCGCCGGCCTCTAACAGCAGTGGTCCGAGCGAGGGGTGACGCGATGTGTGGTTCCATCGCGCCACCGCATCATAACTCAGAAAGAGTTTAACCGGAGGGGTTTCTTGCGCCCCCTTCAGGATGAGCCCCCCCCCCTATTGCGGGGGGCTTGGCAGGAGAGGTACCAGTGCACCGAGGGGGAGGTGGCGAACGCATCGTTCTGTTTGGATCTCGCCCAAGTCCTCCTCCCCACCGTGCGGACCTCTCCGGTCAGGAGGCCACCCTGGAGTTTTTAGTGGGTGCAAACCCCACATAACCCTGGCCTCCCCCCGGGGGACGGGGTATCCGTTAGAGATTTTCTCCAGGTGAAAAAAAAAAAAGAGCTCGGGCCTTTTTTGGTTGGTTTATTTGGGTCCTTCAGATGCCTGAAGATTGATGTTTGTGGTACACCAAATGTCTTTGAAGCTTTTCTATATGAAATGCCTTCAGAAACTGCTTTGATTGCAGCTTCCAGAATACCAGAAGAGTATGTTGAGCTAGATTTTGATACACGTTTCTTTACTTTATTCCTTTTATTTTTCTTGTTAATTTTATTTGCTGATTTAGCCATTATAGATGAGTGTATTTTCTATTTATCTCTAACAAAATTAATTAAAAATTATATAAAAAAAGCGTTAAACAAATTATTATAAAATAAGCATTAAATTATGTAAAATAAACATTAAACAAAAAGTGCAAATAATTTTTTGAGGTTAGGATTTTATTTCCTAAGATACATTAAATATGAAACTACTTGCTCTTCTGCTCAATGTAAAATAACGTTTTAAATTTTAACTACTATCACGTAAATATGAAAATATATTAATAATCTAAAGATTTTAACTTGTGTTCATAAATTGTTTACATACATCAATATGTTCCGCTATACCAGCAATTCTGCAACAGCCAGCTGAATGGCAGGCGGAACGGTCTGTACCACTGTTCCTCTATACATACACTTTGGAGACTAGATGAAGGTATAACGGAACACCAATTTTAATAATAAAAAATGTGCTAAATTGAAAAAATAATATCCGAATTAAAATTTACAAGTAAAAATCTGTTGAAATTTCGAGACTCCGGTTTGCTACGCTAATTTCTTTTTATATAGAAATAAAGTTTAAAACAGTCTAGTGCCTCTCTTACACTAGCCGAAAATGTAAGTATTTGTGTACCGTACGAGAAGCGATGATAAATTTTTTTTTAAGTTTCGTGAGCATGCTTAATAAATGTTTTTAATTGTACTGTTATCCCTTATTATTATAAATAATTATCGTTTTTTTTTAAATTACTTTTTACGCTATGAATAAATTTAGTTAACTTATTATTATTGAATCGTTCCACTACTGGGACGTGTTCCGCCACTGGTACTTTTACCTTACCTATAGACACGGCTCCAGATAACTTCCTTGACGCAAAGATAAAATCATCTATGTGACGTCACATGTGGGTAAAATAATAATGGAAGCTTTTACGTTCAAAGCAATTTATAAATATTTGCGGAAATGCAATTTAATCATTGTTAAGTTTAATAAGTTAAGTAAAATTGTAAATAGTGCTCATGTGGGTAAGTGGTTATGCGATATTATATTCAGTCAATGTTAAACATTGAAAGTAATGAAACACTTACTGATGAAAAGATACATCCGCCCCACGCTTTTGACGTTCTTTCCAATTTTTTATGCAACACGTTTGTACCATTATTAATAATTATTCACGAACAAAAGCTGTAACCTCGCTTGTATACAGGGTGTCCCACCTAAGACTGGACAGCCGGTTTTCTCCTAAACTATTGGAGATAAAAATATTAAAAAATAGGGAATTGCATAATTCGAGGGGGCCAATTAATTAGCGCGAACGAATTTTTATATCGATTATTATTTTAAAAGATACGATGGTCAAGTTCGGTTTTTCAAATGGAACTATTTATTTTGAACACCTGAGTTGATAGTGCGTTCTAAGAAAAATTCAATAAGCTTTAATGTATACACTTTATTTTCACTGGTTTTTAAGATATTGCGCTTGCAAATTTACTGATTTTCACTGGAAGAAAACTGTCTGGTATAGCACGGACCGGGGACGGTTTTACTGGCTCCACGGGTGGCACTGCTTTTTGAAATAGATACCTACCTGCCAAAGGTCTACGCCAGGCCCAAAGGCTGGACAATTTTTTTCCGTCAGAAATGCTACTTAGGTAGGTACATCTGCGGTATCGAGAAGCGCACCGTTACTTTTATTTCGCACTTGCTTCTACGCTCGGATGGCCGGTTCTTTTGGGAGGGATGCAAGTTCGATTGGTTAGGTTAGGAGGAGTGAAAGTTGTTAGACTAAATTTCAATCATACGGAGCAGATTGTATAAGAACCATTCGGATTTGCATTCCTCACAAACGGCTGCTCTCTTGAAGAGGCCCTCTTCACAGCAATGCCCACCTTCTCTCGCACGGAATACGTTAACGCTTGCTTTTGTTCTGATATTGAAGCTCGTGTTTATACTCGAGAGGGCCACGCGTCGACAGCGGGCTACCCCTTTTCTTCCTGTGTCTCTCCACGAGCCGTGTTGACGGTGGATTGTAGGAGCGTAGATATCTGGATGCCAGTTATTGAATTCAGGAGACGATAGAAACATTTTATTACAAAACACACATCTACTATAATTAAAGTAAATCGTATTCCTCTCGGGCAGGAGTACTGATAATGATCGAACTTGCGCCCCACTTCGCGCAGACTAATTACACGGAGGGTAGTCGGGTCACACACTGCCCAAATGATACAGGGTAATTCTGGAGCAACGCCCGTCAAGGAGATGCGCTGGCACCCCGTGGCGAGGACAGACCTTCGTATTGCCTCACCCGATTTTTATGGTTTTTTTCCGGAAAAAGGTACGAATCCTGGGCCGAACGTAGCGAATTGAAGTCGACCCTCCGCAGTCGAGGGTGAATTATCCATTACAGCGTATTAAGAAACCCTTTTCTTCATCGTATCGAAAGGGAAGTTGTGCCAATGGATTCCTTATGTTTTTCTGACGAAAATCATACCAAATGTCATGCAAATCGGACTACTTTGACACAAGCTTGTATTCCCTATGTAAAAGTTGTCCGATTTACACGACATTTGTAATGATTTTCATCGCAAAACCCCAAGGAATCCATCGGCGACACTTCCATATCCATACAATAAAGAATAAAGAATTATTTTATTTCCTAACCAGATACAGGGTAATTATGGAGCAACGCCCGTCAAGGAGATGCGGCGGCCTGGTACCCCGTGGCGAGGACAGCCCTTCGCTGTGCCTCACCCGATTTTTATGGCTTTTTCCGGGAAAAAGTACGAATCCTGGGCCGGACGTAGCGAATTGAGGTCGAGCCCCCACAGTCGAGGGTGAAATATCCATTTGAGCGTATTAAGAAATTCTTTTCTTCGTTGTATCGAAAGGGAAGTGGTGCCAATGGATTCCTTATGTTTTTCTGATGAAAATCATACCAAATGTCATACAAATCGCACTACTTTGACACAAGCAATTTGTATTCCTTATGTAAAATTTGTCCTATTTACACGATATTTGGCATGATTTTCATCGGAAATCCCCAAGGAATCCATCCGCGACACTTCCATATCCATACGATAAAGAATAAAGAATTATTTTATTTCCTAACCAGATACAGGGTAATTAAGGAGCAGCGCCCGTCAAGGAGATGCGGCGGCCTGGTACCCCGTGGCGAGGACAACCCCTCGCAGTGCCTGACCGAATTTTATGGCTTTCCACCCGCGAAGGGGTTTGAGTGCCTAATAAGAAGTAAGAAATCTTCGACTTGCGCATTTCTCATCAGATCTTTGCAAAACCGACACGTATCGATTCCTTATGTTTCGCCGATGAAGCTGACACTAAGAACGACGTAATTCGGACCATAATGAAGGAAATTCCATGGAATATCGATTTATATCATTTCAAGCTGACTTGACTTGGTTAAAAATAGTCCGATTTACATGAAATTTGGTATGATTTTAATCGACGGAACGCCAGGAATCCATTGGCGCCACTTCCCCTTCGATACGATGAAGAAAAGAAGCAAACATTTGAAATCCTGAACATTTCTCACTTCTTAATGGTATTCCAAACCTTTCGAGGGTCGAAAGCCATAAAATTCGATGGGCACTGCGGGGTGTTGTCCTCGCCACGGGGTGACGGGCGCAGCACCAGAATCAGCCTGTACCTATCTTTTTAAGAAATAAAACAATTCGTTATTCCTTATCGTATGGATATGGAAGTGTCGCCGATGGATTCCTTGGGGATTTCCGATGAAAATCATGCCAAATGTCGTGGAAATCGGACAACTCTTACATAAGGAATACAAATTGCTTGTGTCAAAGTAGTCCGATTTGCATGACGTTTGGTACAATTTTCATCAGAAAAACATAAGGAATCCATTGGCGTCAATTCCCTTTCGATACGATGAAGAAAAGGGTTTCTTACTACGCTGTAATGGATAATTCACCCTCGACTGCGGAGGGTCGATTTCAATTCGCTACGTTCGGCCCAGGATTCGTACCTTTTTCCGAAAAAAGCCATAAAATTCTATGGTCACTGCGGGGTGTTGTCCTCGCCACGGGGTGACGGGCGCAGCACCAGAATCAGCCTGTACCTACCTTTTTAAGAAATAAAATAATTCGTTATTCCCTATCGTATGGATATGGAAGTGTCGCCGATGGATTCCTTGGGGTTTTCCGATGAAAATCATTACAAATGTCGTGAAAATCGGACAATTTTTACATAGGGAATACAAATAGCTTGTGTCAAAGTAGTCCGATTTGCATGACATTTGGTATGATTTTCGTCAGAAAATCATAAGGAATCCATTGGCACCACTTCCCTTTCGATACGATGAAGAAAAGGGTCTCTTAATACGCTGTAATGGATAATTCACCCTCGACTGCGGAGGGTCGACTTCAATTCGCTACGTTCGGCCCAGGATTCGTACCTTTTTCCGGAAAAAAAACCATAAAAATCGGGTGAGGTAATGCGAAGGTCTGTCCTCGCCACGGGGTGCCAGCGCATCTCCTTGACGGGCGTTGCTCCAGAATTACCCTGTATCATTTGGGCAGTGTGTCACCCGACTACCCTCCGTGTAATTGGTCTGCGCGAAGTGGGGCGCAAGTTCGATCATTATCAGTACTCCTGCCCAAGAGGAATACGATTTACTTTAATTATAGTACATGTGTGTTTTGTAATAAAATGTTTCTATCGTCTCCTGAATTCAATAACTGGCATCCAGATATCTACGCTCCTACAATCCACCGTCAATACGGCTCGTGGAGAGACACAGAAAGAAAAGGGGTAGCCCGCTGTCGACGCGTGGTTCTCTCGAGTATAAACACGAGCTTCGATATCAGAACAAAAGCAAGCGTTAACGTATTCCGTGCGAGAGAAGGTGGGCATTGCTGTGAAGAGGGCCTCTTCAAGAGAGCAGCCGTTTATGAGGAATGCAAATCCGAATGGGTCTGATACAATCTGCTCCCTATGATTGAAATTTAGTCTAGCAACTTTCAATCCTCCTAACCTAACCAATCGAACTTGCATTCCTCCCAAAAGAACCGGCCATCCGAGCGTAGAAGCAAGTGCGAAATAAAAGTAACGGTGCGCTTCTCGATCCTGCAGATGTACCTACCTAAGTAGCATTTCTGGCGGAAAAGAATTGTCCAGCCTTTGGGCCTGCCATTCTTGGCGTAGACCTTTGGCAGGTAGGTATCTAATTCAACAGGCAGTGCCACCCGTGACGCCAGTAAGACCGTCCCCGGTCCGTGCTATACCAGACAGTTTTCTTCCAGTGAAAATCAGTAAATTTGCAAGCGCAATATCATAAAAACCAGTGAAAATAAAGTGTATACATTAAAGCTTATTTAATTTGTCTTGGAACGCACTATCAACTCAGGTCTTCAGAAAAAATAGTTCCATTTGAAAAACCGAACTTGACCATCGTATCTTTTAAAATAATAATCGAAAACAAAATTCGTTCGCGCTAATAAATTGGCCCCCTCGAACCATGCAATTCCCTATTTTTTTAATATTTTTATCACCAATAGTTTAGGAGAAAACCGGCTGTCCAGTCTTCCCGCGGACACCCTGTATATCGTAGGACATTTCTAAAGACACACAAACATAGCCTGATAAACACAATAACCTCCTTTACGTGCCGCAGTCGGGTAAAAACATTACGTTTTACATTTTATTAATACAAAATCCACCGCAAGCAACACTATATGCCTCTCGAACCGAGATTAGAAATCGCCGAATAGCCCAAATCCTCAAATTGGAAGAGAGATAACGGATAAACATAAAGAATCTTTTATTCTAATTTATCCAGATATTATCTTTGCCCATCTTTGTTCTCCAGCCGCTTCCCCGTGATTCATTCAAGCCTTCCTGACGATAAAATAGTAATAGGGGAAATGCGGCAACAACGCGATACGACTCTCGATACGTATCGGCAAATATGGCCGGTATTCTCAGTCGCTACTTATTCTTAAGCAAATACTTAAGCATGCGGTAGCCTATACTAACCTAGTAGCTAGTAAAGGATGCCGAATGCTTAAGCATTTGCTTAAGAATAAGTAGCGACTGACAAGGGAAGTTTGACAACCCGGAAATTCAGAAAATTATGAAACTCGGTGTGCAAGTAGAGTAGTTCATCTGTAACGCAACCCTATACAGTATAGATATCCTCACACTAAGTGAAACCTGGTTAAAACCTGAAACCCCTTCGCATGCGATAAATATCCCAGGATACACAATTGTACGCGCAGATAGAAAGGCGCTGCGGTCTACACGCGGAGGAGGGGTGGCGATATATGTTCGTGACAACATAGTATTTGAAAAGATCCCACATGATGAACTATTGGTGGACAGTACGGAAATTGAGCTTGTCGGTATTATGATACGATTGTATCGCGTAACATTATCAGTATACTCTGTATATCGTCCACCTACTTGTCCGTTGTCAGAACTAAATAACTTGGAGGCTGTGTTCCATGAAGCAAATGTAAGATCACAGTATTTAATTTACGCAGGTGATCTGAATGTGAATCTTTTAAACAATTTCGAACTGGGTGTGAAGACAATACACGATATGTTAACACTCCTTGCACTTGATCAGGTTATCCAGCTCCCCACTCGTATCACTTCTAGCTCAACCTCACTAATTGACTTGATAATGATAAGCAATGGTTTAATGTGTACGTCATCTAACTCCATTGATGTTGGAGAAATTAGCGATCACCGGCTCGTTGTGGCAGCGGTCAGTATTCCTAATTGGACATCTAATACAAAATACATTTTATGGCGTAATACTAAGCACATCAACGAGGAGCAATTTAATAAGTCTGCGTTAAGAATTAACTGGGCTCCGTTATATGAAGCTGAAAATGTTGACACGAAAGTAGACATATTTAATAAGATTATATTATCTCTCTTTGATAACTATGCGCCTCTTGAAGTAAAACGTGTAACTAAAAAAAAGCACCGTGGATAACATCTAATCTTAAATATCTTATGAAAATACGTAATGCAGCGTTGTCAAAATACAATAAAAGTTCATCCTCATCCGATTGGAATTATTATAAGCAGTTACGAAATTATGCTAATGCAATTATTAGATCTGAAAAGAGGGCATACTTTAAAAGGCTAGCGCAGTCATCCAGTAGTGAAAACTCTTATCAATTTTGGTACCAGCTCAACCAGGCGGGTATTCATCAGCCGGCTGGCAAGGCTTCCTCTCTGATATTAAATTCTGCGCCAGACATTATAAACAAATATTTCATAGACTCCCTTCCAAATACATCAATAAGCGATAAACTACTAGAGGAATGTCGCGCACATAGTAGCCCTCATTCTTTCACTTTTCAACCAGTTACTCTTAATGACATGTATAAAGCATTTAAAACATCGAAACTTACCGCGTCGGCCCCACATGATATCTCAGGTCAAATGATAGTAAGGTGTATTCCCTTCTGCCTAGAACCACTATTGCACATATATAATCTCTCGCTAATAATGGGAGTATTTCCTACGGCATGGAAGAATTCAGTAATACGTCCGATCCCAAAGTCCCATGGTTGCCCTCCGTCCCTTAATAACCTCAGGCCGATTGCTACACCACCTTTCCTCTCCAAAATTCTGGAAAAAATGTGCGCTGACCAGATAGTTAGATTCTTAACTAGTCACAATTTGCTCTCAACATTCCAATCAGGTTTCAGGCGTGACCATAGTACCACGACAGCATTGGCTCACATATCTGACAGAGTACTCAAGGCCATTGACAAAAAGCATCTATCGGCTATTGTTACGCTCGATTTTTCGAAAGCGTTCGATACAATAAGCCATGACCTCCTGATTGCCAAACTATATAAATTTGGTATAACAGATGTTACACTGTCGTGGATAAGATCGTACATATCAAACACAACACAGCAAGTACTCATTTCCTCGCCAAGACCTGTAATGTCGATATCACAACAAACAATATGCGGTGTGCCTCAAGGTTCGGTGCTGGGACCCCTCCTATTTAACATATACGTAACTGAACTACACAATGTCGCCAAACACACACATACATACACATACGCAGATGATACGCAGATCATTAAAAGCTTCCCGCCGGAAGGTGTAGATATAGCTAGAAGTGAAATAGAAGCGGACCTGGAGGAAATTAGTCGGTGGACTGCGGAACATGGTCTGAAACTAAACGAAACCAAATGTGCGTGCTACTTGTAGGTTCTACTTTCCAATTGCAAAAGCTATCCGGCATCGACATTAAAATTGGCTCTCATACAATCAAGTCACAGAAGACCATAAAAAATCTTGGTCTGATTATGGACGAGAAATGGAACTTTGAGGAGCACGTACTGCACAAATGTCGTACAGCACAGTACAAGCTTAAGCAGGTCTATCCTTCTAGACACTTTCTTAGTACGAACAACAAGCTTTTATTATCGCAAGCGCTAATATTATCGTTGTTTTCCTATGCTGACATAGTATACGGTCCGTGTATTAATAAGAGCACTGCATTACGTATTCAAAGAATTCAAAATAGCTGCCTTCGTTTCTCGTATGGAGTGCGTAAATATGATCACATATACCCGTTTTTACAACTGTCTGGCTGGCTTACCATGAGGCAACGGTGGATACTTCACGTTTGTTGCGTAACCCACAAGCTTTTGGATGATGGAGACCCAATTTATCTTAGGGAACTTTTAACCACAAATAGTCAGTTGCGCCTGACCCAATCATACGTCACTAGACAGGACAATAAATTAGCAATACACCCCCATCAGTCAGCGAAATTCCAGGGTACATTTACATTCGCCGCCACTCATTTTTATAACTTATTGCCAGTGAATATTAGATTAACTAGATCAAAGAGAAATTTCAGGCTGGCGGCTGCGGTGTATATCAAGAATATGAATATGTAATGGACCGAACTAGTACGCCGAAATCATATATTATGAATATGTAATGATACTCGTAAGCTCACATAATTATAAGTTTAATTACTCGTTAGATCAGTGGGGTAGGATTTTAAAACAGCATTTTGCTGAATTCCGCCCTTTGCGCCGCAAAAAAAAAAACTAAATCTGTACTACTCAAAGACAATTTGTTGGTGTAATAAAGACGTATTATTATTATTATTATTATTATTATTATTATTTTTTGTTGGTGCCATAATGCAATTTTTGGAGGTAAAATCACCCCTTGAAAAAAATGCAGAATTTTCTTTTCCGTGGAATATCTCGGGAAGGGTGCGAGATATCGAAAAGAAGTTTAAACAAAAATTGCATCCCTTTTTTATATTTACAAAACTGCGGGAAAATAATTTTCGAAAAACCATATTTTTCAAGTTACCCCCACCACCAACCCTTAGAATTAAGTAGTAGTAAGACTATGTTTAAGAGCGAAACGTCGAAGCTTCGAGCGTTCGCGAATTAGATTAAGAATTAGGATTAATTTAGCGTATACGATAGTCTTTTAAGAATAGCCGATAAGTATAGTCGTTAAGGATAGCTGTTAGGTTTAAACTAAGGTCACGGACACTTTGTATTTACAAGACGTTGCACAATAAATTACACTTAGGTCTTATTACCGTAACAAAGAACACTGAGTCTATTTACAATAACGCGAAAGCGCGCGAGAAATAGTGACTGATCTGAGGAGATCGCACAAGATAATCCTGGAACGTTCCAGCAATGCGCAAGCACGCGAGATACAAGAGAAGTACTTGTCTAGTCGACGATTCTTAGAAGAGAGAGCGATCGCGGTGATGGATCGGGCCGTTTCGCCGAATTCTGTGACGTCAGCACCCCACCCAACAGCTGTTCGGCTCGAGCGAGACGAGGACTGTGCCGGCGACACAATGCCGGTCGCACGGTAGAGAGAGAGAGAGCTGTCTAATTAGCTGAGGTGCGCGTCATCAGATGGCCTGACCGATCTCATCACCGCGATCGTGCATACCGCGACTTGGTCGCGTTAGCCGGTTCGAACTGCGCGCGGAGTCGGCAGCGAATCCGCGCCGGCTTGGCCTGTGGCCGTTTGGACCAATCCCAAACAGACTATGACAGTTCTAACTCAAATTTGAGTTTCCCCCACCCCTCCCCCTGACTTTTTTGAGTTTCCCCCACCCCTCACCCCGACCTTAAAATACAAAATTTGAGTTCCGTGGCGACGGCGGGCGGGCGGCGTGCGGCGGCGGCGGATGACGTCATAGGGATAGCTGAGTGGTGGGTGTATAGCGTGAGAACCGATATCCAATCAATCGATAATCGAACCGATACCGAAGAAGTGCATCGAGGATGAACCGCAGGTGAAGGCTACTCTGGAGCAGTGATGCCAGAATGAGGACGGGAGCGCTCGAGAATTTCCCCCACCTCGCATGCACACTACGCCGGAGCTGCGTGTCCGTGAGCTCGGCGCTTCGGACAACGTCGGGAAGACGAGAGAGAAAACGAACGTGTGTCTTTCTCTCTCGCTCTTGAAACGCTGCGATCCAAGGTTACGTGCAAGCGACACGCGGCCGTGCGCGATCTTCTTGAGTGCCTCGAGATACACTTTTCACTTTCTGACATATGTATAATATTCTTGTAATGAAAAAAAAATTTGAAAAAATTTTGTTAGGGAAATCACGTTTTAAGACCTCCTGATCACGTTTTGACTATTTAGAAAAGAGCTTTTTTTTTAAATATCTCATGTATTTGTTAACACGATTACGTTTAAACGGCAAAATGGATTTCAATGCAACTTTATATTAAAATTTTATATTCTTGTCTTAAGATCCGATTAGATCACGAAAAATGATAATTACCCGTTATGGTTCTTCAATTTTTCAGATATACGAACTAAATTCTACATAAAAAAAAGTTAAGTAAAGTTCTTCTGTAACTTGTTTAACAAAGAAAAATGTACATTCATAATTGAGGCATTTGATGGAAAAAGGGCACATACGCCAAAATGCCATTTCAAGAAAATCGATTTCAAAATTTTCATTATAGTATAACTTAATAAAAAGTAATGCAATTAAATCAAATTTTTTTAAGGGTGTAGTTACCGTGTCGTTCAAGCGTTCTGAATACAGAAGTCATGATTTAAAAATGATATGTGTCTTTATTTATAAGTTTTAAACAAGTGGTTTATGTGCCCTTTTTCCATCAAATGCCTCAATTTCTTGTGTTCATTTTAAATTTCCGTACTTTTTATTTGAGCTATTTCTATTTTTCAAACCTTAAAATGAATTTTTTTATTAAAAGACGAATATTTTGATACTGTGCATTGGTGAACTTTGTTAAAATTAGAATCCACTCTTGGCCAGTACCATGCACGCTGTAGAAGCCTTCGATAAAAAATATTTTTTCAGAGTATGATCTAAAATCTAAAATCTAAACGTAATCACATCAAACGTAATTATATCAAGTTGCGACAAAGAATCACGCACTATTTACAAATTAATTACGCGCAGCGTGCACGTTACCGCTCGATGGAAACTACGGGAAAGTGGTGGTCTCTTCCATCGAGAGGGAAATGTAAACAATTGGTTATGCCAAGCTAACATCGCGATACATGTTGTACACTAAAATGTACAAAAACATGACAAAAATAGGAAAGAAAGGCAGCACGTAAATATATCAATTGGGTTCGATATATTGACGAGATGTAAGACTGAAATAATGCTACAATTGTTTACATTTCCAAAGGATAGAAAGCAAGCAAAGGAATTTACTATAATACATGCGACAGAATTTCGAGATAATTGTTACATATAAAATGAATATAATTAAGAATATACATTTATTTGTACAATTATCTCGAAGTTCTCTCTATGAATCTAGAGACGCGGTAGCGTCTCGACGCCAAGTACATGAAAGAAAAGACACCTTGTATATGCCTGTCGCTGCCGTGTATCTTTACTCGAAGCACAGCTATTCCAACCTAACCTGAAACTTATTTCATTAATATCTCATCACGCATGCAATATTTTCTAAATTTAAAGGCATTTTTCTTATGTAAACCGCATATAAGCTTTCGAATAAGACCAAATTTCAATAAAATCTGTCCACGCATGACAGAGATATCATAATATCGTCTCATGTATCAGTCGGAAACGGTAATTTTTTCTTCTGATTCTGATTCTTCTTATTCAACCAAATTTCGTCAAACATAATACGTATATACGCGTTACACGCACACCTTCAGCCAACAGAAACTAATACATGTTTCGTTCGTCATACGCGTTACACGCACACCTTCAGCCAACAGAAACTAACACATGTTTCGTTCGTCAAACGCTATTACGTTACCTTCACTATGCAATCTACTCCAAATTTTGACAGCTTACAGTCAGGTTATAAACCTGGCGAGTGTTAAATAAGGTAAGTTGTAATTGCAACGAAAATGCAGTCTCAAACACAAGGTAAGTTGCCGAAATTTGAATTGCGACATGTTTGTATATCATCAAACTGTTTTTTATTTGTAACTAAACTGTGGATTTTATGTATATGTAGATAAACGAAGCGTAAAATGATGCTGTGACCTACGCCAGGGTATGTCATTAATTGCCATGATTACTGGAACTAGTATACTCAAACTAGTAAAACTGCTAAAAGTAATTTAATTTGTAATACGGGTAATTGATTTAGTAATTATGCTGTAATTGCAATCAAATAAATCACAAAAAATAGAAGATAATCATATAATATTTTAAAAATTATCTGGGGTCATTCCCTATGCAAATTATCTTTGTAAAAAGAAGGGAGATCCTCATAA
The DNA here is from genome assembly GCA_947577245.1 of Andrena bucephala. NCBI lineage: Eukaryota > Metazoa > Arthropoda > Insecta > Hymenoptera > Andrenidae > Andrena > Andrena bucephala. Next base: position 19,130,556 of record OX387718.1, on the reverse strand, counting down.
AAAACTTCAAGGAAGTAAAAAAATTACGCCAAGTACATGAAATAAATAAAAACCACAAAAAGTAGAAGATAATAATAATTACAAAGTAAAAAAAGATGTGAAATCAAAGCGAGCTGCAAGTACATAAAGGCGACACTGTGTAACACAACAAAAGACAAAAAAAAATGTCCGCGGCCTGGAAGTCAAATACTTGGCGTGGCCAGGCAAGGTCAAGGTGTCGTTGAATAAGAATTATTTAAAAACGCAAAATAATGAAAGTGTATTCATATTGTCAGAGTTTTAAATGGACAAATTATGTGAAAGCTTGTGAGAGGAAAGGTATGGGTGAAGATGAATGATCTTACAATGGGGAAGATGACGCAAAGCTCGGCGCAGAAGGCGCCACTAGCGCATGTACTGCGGTTTTCCATGAGTGCGCATGTGTGAATGGTTTGCGCGCAAATTTTTCATTTGTGGAATGTATGAAGTTGGTAGTTACATATTAATGTTTTATAACACACCGATGACAAGTGGCACGTGCGCTGGTGGCGTCACGGGTGTGAAAAAGTTGCAGTCACCTTCCTCATTATTTTAAAACGCAATATAATGAAAATGTACTCATATTGTCTGAGTTTTAAATGGACAAATTATCTGAAAGCCTGCGAGGGGGAAGGTATGGGTATTGATGATCTCAGAATACCTTGCCTGGCCACGCCAAGTATTTGACTTCCAGGCCGCGGACATTTTTTTTTGTCTTTTGTTGTGTTATACAGTGTCGCCTTTATGTACTTGCAGCTCGCTTTGATTTCACATCTTTTTTTACTTTGTAATTATTATTATCTTCTACTTTTTGTGGTTTTTATTTATTTCATGTACTTGGCGTAATTTTTTTACTTCCTTGAAGTTTTTTATGAGGTCATATGTACAGCAAGCAAGCGAATTTATTGCAAGGATAGAACAAGAATTGCGTGAGGTAAATCGAACAACTATTTACATATTCGCGATGTCCAAAAATCGAATGAAATAAAAAATGGATGAAATTGATAATATTCTGGACATCACTAATTTGCATTACCCGACGTAGAAGGAACATCCGCGAGGCCATCAACGGCATGTAAACGTAACCTACTCTTTTGCTTCTTCGTAAGAATTGGATATAAATGCTCAGATGACATGAGAGATAGATGTATGTCATCTACCTCCATGGTCTGAGCTGTGTCCCCGTACGCCTTAATGCCGATTTCGTTACGCAAATGGCATTGACGAGGGTCGAACAAAGTCGGTTTCGTTTCTTGTTCTTTATGTCGGGAAGCATGGAAAACGATTTTTCAGCATCGGCGTTTGAATTTGGAAGACTTCTAATGGAATTTAATAATTTCTGCAAACATGGATATTTAAATGAGCCTTGATCGTTTCGCGTTAACAACACCGTTTTCCAAACATCATCAAAAGCTAATGTACAAAGCATCTGCTTGTCTTTATATGCAAAATTCAGGTGCAATGTCGACCATTCTTTTTGCAAACCGTCTTCGTCGAAACCGCCCAATTTCTGAGCAATAAAGAGAACACTTTTAGAGGAAGTGTCTCTGTCATTATCTATTAATGCCAAATGAGGCTCAAACACACATAACTTGCTCAGAAATTCGTCATCGCTTGGCAATCGATTACGAATTTCGTTTGCAGCCGTTATGTAAAACTTAATACAATTTTTTCGAACGGTTTTGACAACATCGGCAACTAACTTAGAAAGAAAAATGTCACAATCCGGACCTAAATGAATACTATTAAATGCGATTTGGTTATCGCCTTTTGAAAAATCTATTAATTTTACTAAATCCATGTGCTTCAAAAGCTGCGGTTTCAAAAAATTACGTAAAATATACAAAAGAGTTTTGGCAGTAGTTTGAAGCAAATGGATTCTTGTTTGTTGCGACTGAAAGAATAAACTAAAGTCATTGAAATACAATAGAACGTATTCCAAAAACAGAAGATATGCTTTCGCTTCTGGATTTTGCATGATGATAAGCAGATCTTCCCCAGACTTTGTCTTCTCACTTACGACTAATTCTTTCAGAAATTGCAACACACTGTCCCAATTTTCTAAAAGTGTAACTACGGATGAATAACGCGATAACCATCGCGTAGTACAGAATTTTAAAATTTTGCGGTCAGTAAATTGATAACATTGTTGGAAATCGCGAAAAATGGCCGAGCGTTTGGGACTGCTATAAATGAATGTAGTGACTTTCCGTAATAATTCCTCGCAGACCTCGGGAATGGTAGCGCATGCTTTATGCACTACCAATGCAGAGGAGTGACATGGACACGGCATGGTGAAAAAATTTTCACCGCGAATTTCTGCAAGTTTGGTCTTGAATGACGAGTGACACCCTGTCATGACAGAAGCGTTATCACACGACAAAGCAAGAATGTTTCCGAACGGAATTTGCTTTTTCCACATGGAGTTCTTAAAGGAGGTAAATATTTTATCGGCAGTACATTCTCGCGCGTCAAGATTAATTAATTCTACTAATTCCGTTCGAACATCCAAAGTCTCGGGTGCGACATACCGAACAATAAACGACATCCATTTCTCATTGGTAATGTCGGATGTTTCATCAATAAATACTGAAAACTTAGAATTCTGTAAAACCAGACTAAGACGCTCTGTTTCCCGAGGACACAGAACGTTCGATATAATATTAGAACACTTTGTTCGACCACACGTCATACGTTCCAAAACATCAGGATCTTTCCCAACGTCTTGGAAAAATTGAAGAATCGCCTCTGCGGATTGATGCGAAATATTTTTCTCGGCAACTAATGCAGCAAAACGAATTTCCGCGATTTTTTTTCGTTCATCAAATGACAAATGCGATTCTTCGCCTTGCGATCCGAAATCGTTCGATTTCCTCACATCTATTCCATTTTTTTGCAGTTTTTGATGTGGCACTTGGAATCCGCGTGACGTTCGATTTGCGACATTCCGCAAGCAAATGATTTTTTACAAACCGAACAGAAACACGAAAAAGGATCATCGGCGACCTTATTCAACCATGGCTTGAAATCCTCAAGCCATTGAGGCATAAAAGTCTTTCTCAAGACCTTAGTACCATGTGCAGGTATTCGCGGAATTTTTTTAGAAGACAAATATTTATGTCTCGCTGATTCCGCATGCCTTTTAACGCTCCACGAGTGGCAAGAAAAAGTTTTCTCGCAAGAAGTACAGTAGAAAAGGCTTTTATCATTAGGTACTTCGCGAATCCACGATCGGAACTTCTCATTCGTTTCCCACAACGACCGATAAACAGGAGTAGCCTTTTCACCTGTTTTCTCAAATGTTTCCATCGTACTTACCACGAAAAAATTGAAATATGCAGGAAAAATATTATATTCAAAGCAACAAGCAAATGCTAGCGTATAGAAAAGGGGAGATATAGGGGGCTACTAATTACACATACACTTCCAACAAGCAGATCCGAATTCCCGAAAAACATGCAGACAGTGCGAAAGGAAGAGTACTCACCACCTGATCTCCAATTCTACTGAAATGACGGTTAAATGTCGCGAAGCGCAAGTTGCGCCGACTGCGCGATCCCCACGAAACGCATCGACACGTAAACATCTGACCGTCAAATGTACTTGACGAAAACCAGGCCCGAGCGAACCCTCGAAACGGGAAACGAAAAGAATAGATAGGAAATCGTAAAATAGTAAGAAAAATTCAGAAAGGAGAAAAATCGAAGAAAAGGCTAAAAGAAATAACAGCAAGGTAATGGAGACAGTACCGAACTGCCACATATGCATTTACCAGTTACCTTTCTCTCCTATTCTTGTACAATAGTACCTTTATACCAATTTACACATTTTAGTGTACAACATGTATCGCGATGTTAGCTTTGCATAACCAATTGTTTACATTTCCCTCTCGATGGAAGAGACCACCACTTTCCCGTAGTTTCCATCGAGCGGTAACGTGCACGCTGCGCGTAATTAATTTGTAAATAGTGCGTGATTCTTTGTCGCAACTTGATATAATTACGTTTGATGTGATTACGTTTAGATTTTAGATTTTAGATCATACTCTGAAAAAATATTTTTTATCGAAGGCTTCTACAGCGTGCATGGTACTGGCCAAGAGTGGATTCTAATTTTAACAAAGTTCACCAATGTACAGTATCAAAATATTCGTCTTTTAATAAAAAAATTCATTTTAAGGTTTGAAAAATAGAAATAGCTCAAATAAAAAGTACAGAAATTTAAAATGAACACAAGAAATTGAGGCATTTGATGGAAAAAGGGCACATAAACCACTTGTTTAAAACTTATAAATAAAGACACATATCATTTTTAAATCATGACTTCTGTATTCAGAACGCTTGAACGACACGGTAACTACATCCTTAAAAAAATTTGATTTAATTGCATTACTTTTTATTAAGTTATACTATAATGAAAACTTTGAAATCGATTTTCTTGAAATGGCATTTTGGCGTATGTGCCCTTTTTCCATCAAATGCCTCAATTATGAATGTACATTTTTCTTTGTTAAACAAGTTACAGAAGAACTTTACTTAACTTTTTTTTATGTAGAATTTAGTTCGTATATCTGAAAAATCGAAGAACCATAACGGATAATTATCATTTTTCGTGATCTAATCGGATCTTAAGACAAGAATATAAAATTTTAATATAAAACAAAACGTGATCAGGAGGTCTTAAAACGTGATTTCCCTAACAAAATTTTTTCAAATTTTTTTTTCATTACAAGAGTATTATACATATGTCAGAAAGTGAAAAAAGTGTATCTCGAGGCACTCAGGAAGATCGCGCACGGCCGCGTGTCGCTTCCACCCCACCTTGGATCACAGCGGTTCAAGAGCGAGAGAGAAAGACACACATTCGTTTTCTCTCTCGTCTTCCCGACGTTGTCCGAAGCGCCGAGCTCACGGACACGCAGCTCCGGCGTAGTGTGTATGCGAGGTGGGGGAAATTCTCGAGCGCTCCCGTCCTCATTTGCGGCCTTTACACGGACGTTCCTGCGTGGCACTTTTGCGCGCCACACGCCAGCGCGGCACGCATTTGGCGTGGCGTGCCGGAACGTCGGAAGGAGCGCGCTCCTTCTCGCAGGCCAGAAGATCGTACCCGTCACTACTTAGAGACAGCGAGTTCGGGCTCCCATTTCTACGTCGACTCCACATGCTTTTCCCAGGAACCAGCGCAGTTTTGTATTGTGTACTACCTGTTCCATGTATATTATCGATCTGCGAAACGATCGGCAAGACACGATCGCGATATACGTAGGTTTGCGAAAAGTATACGAATTCCTCGATATACCTGACTTATAGAGGATATCATAAATGCTGTTACTGTAGGGCACACTGAAACATCTGTTTTTACGAAGCTACATTTGGTTTACCTGAAGGTGCTATAAATTATGGAAATGGTTTATTACTCAGTTATAACGACTGTATTGCGATCTGCATTCTCCTTGCGGACGAAAAGTTTCCACCTCATCGGACGTTCTTGCTAGCATCTTGTGCGTGGTTAGAAGTGTGGCGCGCCGGAATTCCACGTTCTTGCGTGCGAGTAGAACCGTTGTCAGGCGTGTCGCGTCCAAAAGTGTGGCGCGCAAGAATTTTCGCCGCACGCAAACCTCGACTCAAGAGGCAACGCTACCGATAAGCCGTGCCTCGATGGGTTTCAAGGACTTCGACCCTCGAGCCCAGGGGGCCGTACAATGTTGCCCCTTAAGAAGTGACGTATCAAAAATTCTACATTTTTCATCGGATCTTGGCGAAAGTGGTGTGAATCGTTTCATTATGTGTTCCCGATGAAAATGGTCCAAAAACGACACAAATCGGATCGTAATTAAGGAATCTTCATAATAAATTGATTTCCAAAACTTCGTTAAAAATAGTTTGATTGACATGAAATTTGGTATAATTTTCATTTGAAGAACATAAGAAATGCATCGGTATCACTTCCATATCGATACAATAAAGAATAAAGAATACAGTTTTTCTGAAACACGTATGTATCCTCGGCGAATCGAGGTCGGCGACTCACAGTCGAGGGTGAAATATTCATTACAGCGTGTTAAGAGATTCATTATTCGTCATCGTATCGATATGAAAATAACACTAATAGATTCCTGGCGTTCTCCCAATTAAAATTATCACAAATATCATGGAAATCGGACTACTTTTACACAAGCAATACAAATTATAAAAGGAGTAGGCATTTCTTAAACGCACTCTCTTATCTTATCGATATGGAAGTGACATCAATGGATTCCTGGCTCATCCTGGAGTCCAACGAGAGTGTAACTTATCCAAAAGCATGATTAGATCGATGTAGATTCTGTGATTCATAGGGTGATCAAAATAATTGTGAAAACTTTGTTTTATGAGGGCTGCTCGGATTTCGGTGGTCCGAACGATGACCAGAACGAGTAAAGAATATTGCTGATTGGCCAAATTTTCCTAGAAGAGGAGGGACCTTCCCTCTGAAAGTTCGACGGCGTAGGAGGCACCCCCCCCCCCCCCCCTCGATAACGCAGAGGTGTAAAAGTTAGACATCTGCTTACCAAAACTAGCCAGATTGATCGATCAGAGTCTCGCCCCGGGTCGTGGTTTATAACCGCATTGTCCCGCAGGTCTGCGGGGGAACCCGCCGATGGAGCAATATACGGATTAACTCAGACCGAAGAAATTCGAAATCACTGAAAAACGGCACAATGTCGGTTTTCCCCGTTTCGACATCTGGCAGACAAATGCTTCCCGACGAAACCTTCGAAAACAAGCAATTAACTACTTAGGTAGTTGTAAACCAGGGTTGACTACCGGCGGCCCCTCCGCCTTGCTGCCACGCTGAACGGCCCCTCTGTACCGACCAGACCCTGTCAATCGCAGTCAATTCCTGCTTTTTTCCTTCTCTTTTCGACTGCGATCGTCAGAATCTGGTAGGTATGGAGGGGACCGTGGAAGCAAAGCGTAGCGGCCCCCGGTGGCTCGCGAGCCACCAGTGAGTCAACCCTGGTTTACAACTACTTAAGTAGTTAATTGCTTGTTTTCGAAGGTTTCGTCGGGAAGCATTTGTCTGCCAGATGTCGAAACGGGGAAAACCGACATCGTGCCGTTTTTCAGTGATTTCGAATTTCTTCGGTCTGAGTTAATCCGTATATTGCTCCATCGGCGGGTTCCCCCGCAGACCTGCGGGACAATGCGGTTATAAACCACGACCCGGGGCGAGACTCTGATCGATCAATCTGGCTAGTTTTGGTAAGCAGATGTCTAACTTTTACACCTCTGCGTTATCGAGGGGGGGGGGGGGGGGGTGCCTCCTACGCCGTCGAACTTTCAGAGGGAAGGTCCCTCCTCTTCTAGGAAAATTTGGCCAATCAGCAATATTCTTTACTCGTTCTGGTCATCGTTCGGACCACCGAAATCCGAGCAGCCCTCATAAAACAAAGTTTTCACAATTATTTTGATCACCCTATGAATCACAGAATCTACATCGATCTAATCATGCTTTTGGATAAGTTACACTCTCGTTGGACTCCAGGATGAGCCAGGAATCCATTGATGTCACTTCCATATCGATACGATAAGAGAGTGCGTTTAAGAAATGCCTCCTCCTTTTATAATTTGTATTGCTTGTGTAAAAGTAGTCCGATTTCCATGATATTTGTGATAATTTTAATTGGGAGAACGCCAGGAATCCATTAGTGTTATTTTCATATCGATACGATGACGAATAATGAATCTCTTAACACGCTGTAATGAATATTTCACCCTCGACTGTGGGTCGCCGACCTCGATTCGCCGAGGATACATACCTGTTTCAGAAAAACTGTATTCTTTATTCTTTATTGTATCGATATGGAAGTGATACCGATGCATTTCTTATGTTCTTCAAATGAAAATTATACCAAATTTCATGTCAATCAAACTATTTTTAACGATGCTAGCGAGTACTTTGGGTATCGAACTGCTTAAAACTCATGAGAATAGACTCGTATCACCCCCATCACTAATCAATACTCCTCGCGGAGACAGGTCATAGGAGGAAAAGTGGTAATCTGCTGTCCGCGCGTGGTTCCGCCTGCATCGTCCTCCCTTAAAACTGAAGACGGCTCCCTTATCTCTCGTGTACAAACCCGCGTTAGAGTATCATAACAAAAGCTCGCTCGACATATGCGCTGCGAGGGAAGGTAACTCGTAGGAAGGAGATTATATTAGGATTAGGACCAATCGGACCTGCATTCCTTGCAGATGCGAAGTTTACACATCGTCATAGTAATGTCTCCTCCCTACGCCCCATCTTTTCTTGCACCCAATACGTCCCGGGTAGTTTTTTTTTTATATACAAGCGCGTGTATATATATACTCGAGCGATAAGGGATCCGCGTGTAATTTGAAAAGAGGATGGCGCAAGCGTGACGTCGCGGAAACTACCCCTTCTGGCCCCGGGTGCCTCCGCGAAGTGTTTTGACGCTCATCGCGAGTAATCGCGTGTGATTTTTTAGTACAACAGCGCGGGGGTGGAGCTGTATATGTATATCAATTGTTTATAAAAATATATTAGCAGTGGATTGCTGATGAACCCGGCGGATTGATTGCAAGGTGTGCAGTGTAACCACGCGTATTTCCACATACTTATAATGAAACTCAATTTAGTTTATCAATGGCTGAAAAAAAAATTTCTATTTACCCTCCTCCCACGACTACATATTTATCTGCTTTAACCATGACTGTTGAGACTTGGGATATTTAAGTTTATTCCCTGCGCCTGGCGAACACCTGGATCGGCAATTCCAATTGCCATAATCCTGGGACTTTCCGCGATGCCTTCAGTGATGGGGCTTTTAATTTTTATTGCTGGCCTAGACCTTACGAATTCCAGGGGAATGGTCACCAGCACCTTCTGTCACACCTTGACCAATTAGATTTTGGCATAACCACCTCCACCGGAAATTTCAGCTACGGAGGGAGGAACCAATGTTTACGTTTTAAGGGAAAACGCGGAGCAGAGGCAGAATCAAACGAAAAGTCAAAGTGTTCGGACATTAAATAGTGACTTGTGAGTGTACCGTGCCATTTCAAAAATACAAAACAAATCATCACACATAGGGAAATGGCAGACTCCTGGGGAAAGAAATTGACAGCCGAATTTATTGATTTATACAGGCAAATGCCTTGCCTGTGGAAATTGAAAACAAAACCATATTTCAATAGAAATTTAAAAACTCTTTCGTACAAAAGGCTCATCGACTTGGTGAAACCACAGTTCCCGGAAGCCGATAAGGATTTCATTCGGAAGAGGATACAAAGTCTTCGTGGAGGTTTCCGGAAAGAAATGCACAAAGTGGCGGAGTCTAAACGTTCCGGCAAGGGGACGGAAGATATATACGTACCTACCTTATGGTACTACGAACAAATGCTATTTACATTAGATCAGGAGACCCCAAGCACAAGTGTCTCGAATATTGATGAAGATGCAGGATCATCTTTCCCGGAAGAATCTTCCGAAGTGGACGCAAACGTCGCATCAATACCTAATTTAGAAGATGCAGAGGCATCGATTATTGAAAAGGACCCCGCTGAAAATGAAACCCAGCCTGATGATCGAGTAAGTTTATTTGTTTATTTTATTATTATTACTAATACGGGCCAAAAGTACTAAATACGTAGAAAAATCATTTGACTGTAGGGCTGAAAGTAAAGAAGAAACAGAATTTCTAATGAATAATATTTTATTGAGAATTTTGCAATGGGCACAAGAAAAGGAATGTAAACATTTATAAAATTATAGTTCATTTTCTATTATACCGATTTCACACTCTTAGATTGACTATGTGTTACAATTGTACAGAGTTGTGCAGAATTACAATTGATTACTCCATAAATTATAAGTACAAAGTAATTAAATTACATCATATTGAAACAGTAATATTAACGCATGCGCAGATCGATTTAATGTGCAAGGTGTTAAAAAAGTAATGTTCATTGGTTTGGTGGGTGAATGTACACCTGTGGACTGGTACAGATTTGTAAAAAAATTTTGCTACGAAATTGTTTATTACATTGGAAATTAATGTTTCAACGATTCGATTATGTACAGTTGCACGTAGAGGCATGGGTCTACCACTACTCTGCCGCTTTGATAGTATCTATCCGAATGGTGGGGTCTGGCACAGTGGCCTAGTGGGCCTAACAATCGAATCGTTTAAACATTAATTTCCAATGTAATAGACAATTTCGTAGCAAAATTTGTTTGCAATTCTCTACCGGTCCACAGGTGTACATGCACACACCAAACCAGTGCATATTACTTTTTTAACACTCTATACAGTGTACACAAATGATTAGTTTATATATATATATGTGTGTGTGTATATATATATAATAATCATTTGTGTACACTGTGTTAAAAAAGTATATATATATTAATACTATTTAACACATTTAATTCGCTTGTACTACAAATGAGAGAAAGGTACATAAAAGAAAAGGAGGCGTACAACCTAGAAACATCTCCTTCTTAGACACACGCTACACATAATATCCTGTTATGGCACAGTCTATTAAGTAAGGTCGTGCCCACCTGTGACATCTGAAAACACAAGTATTTTGGGTTTTTTTGCAAAGACTGGAAGACTTTTTTATTGAAATAAACGGCTGTGTATTCGAAAGTATATATTTTAAAGCTCTTGTATTTTTATTTACATTGCTATATATAAATAAATAAAGGATTTATAGGCGATCTCCCGACAACGTTTTTTTATTTAAGCACTTAGGGTTCGACCAAATTTAGTTAGCATATTAAATTATCTAGTGCTTAAACCTTCATTATTCCGAAAAATTAATATGCTACAAAATCGCGGCTGTTTCATAGTAAAAGTATCGACTTTCGCCACAGAATCGCTCTCATTTTTTATCAGATTAAATCAGTTTCCATCTGTAAAATAAAAACTACTTAACGAAATTTAAAAAGCCACGATTGAGCACTAGATAATTTAATATACTAACTAAATTTGGTCAAATTTTTTATTTCTGATGAACCAGATCAAACCTACAGACACGGTCACCCTAAAGTGCTTAAATAAAAAAAAATCTCGGGAAATCGCCGATAATTCCTTTATTTATTTATATATATAGCTATATATGTATATTGCATTGCAAATAATAATACAAGAACTCTAAAATATATATTTCCGAATACACAACCATTTATTTAAAAAAGTCTTCAAGTCTTTGCAAAAAAAATTCTTGTGTTTTCAGACCTGACAGATAGGCGTGACCCCTTAAGGGGGTAGACACGTCACGTGGTCTGGCCGATTCGGCAGGTCGGTATTACAGCAGGTTTTTTCTGCACTGAAATGGTATTACCCATAGATACGCGGCTGCCTGTGCACGCGAGAGGGAGCTGTTTGCTATTTCCGTATTCTATTCTGAATAAGGAAAGAAATTCTCAGCTGTTGCGTTGTACTTATAAAAATTTAAACGGAAAGTCGGCTGGTACTGCAAACGTAGAAAATTCATTGTACATTTTAATTACTTGAAATGTGCTTATGCTACAATATTCTACGTTGGCAGTAAGGAATTATAAGTGAAAAGGAAAAATAGATGAGGGCATGTCCCCAGAAAATGAAGTTTGTTAGGATAGACATTTTTTAATTAGCAAAACACTGAAACAGAACATGAAATACACATCCTATGCAGAAAGCAGTTATGAACAAACATATATAAAATTGTGTTTCATGTTGAATCCAACGCGTGATTATTATGTGGTTCCTCCTCGAAGTGACAGAAAATATAACCTATGTATATGCTATAAGACAATAAATATTTAGCGGCTATTTCGTTGTATTACACTACATTTAAGGGGGTAGACACGGGTAATGCAGCGCGCTGTAATACCCACATAATGTGCCCGAAACATGGGTTTGGGGGGATACGTTTTTCGTCCTTATATGAGCAGATTTTGGGCTGGGTGAGGTCTCAATCGAAAGAGGAAGGTTCGATACAGCCCGCTCTGGTCATGGTTCGACGAGATTGTGTTGATATCTAATAATATGAGTGTTCAAAGTAGAGCAAAAGTCGACAAAATACACCCGCAGGAATCCAAGTATTTTTAGGTCACTAAAAGAGTTTTGTGGCTCAAACGATGACCAGAGCGGGCTGTCTCGAACCTTCCTCTTTCGAATGAGACCTCACCCAGCCTAAAATCTGTTCATATAAGGACGAAAAACGTATCCCCGTGATTGCATTCCCAAATACGAGTTCCGCCATATTGGCGATAATACAGAGCAAGTCACGTGACAAATTTAGTTGAGCTAGTGGATATGAGATGGCGCCTACTCGGGAGGACTGCCAACGTGGAATCATAGCAAAACTGAAGCGTTAGCTGGATACACGAGCGACAGTAAAAGCGTGATGCAGTCAATGCATGCATTTCCGGACGATTGTAGGTTAGGTTATATGCATTTTAGGCATACATTGACTAGGAACTGCTGGGAATTGTCTACATTTACTAAATTCACGCTTTTACTGTAACACATACATCACCGCTGCCGAAGATATATTATAATTATATGGCCACATTATTTCAAACAAAAAAAGAGATTGGAATTTTTTAATAACACTGGAAGTAGTGATTTACTGATATTATATTTTCAGAATATGGAAGTTACAGCAATTATTTGCAATTATTGCATTTATTATTATTTTTCCGACTATTGTATATAACATATAACAAGGAAAAGTCTCCAAACCGGTCAACAGTTGACTCCTTGATTTTTTTCGTAATTCTTTACGCTCCTATGCAGAGATGGGCATTATTTAATTAAAAGAATATACTTCCGAATGGTCCCAGTGGCCGATCGACACGAGGTTTGGGGGGAGGGTGTGTGTACCCTAAATCTAATATTCTATTTAGCTTCGGGTATTTATTAGTTTCCTTTGTTTATTCGAAGGCCTTTCATCTTTGGCTTCGAATAATTTTTCATCTTTCATTATATCTTTATCCTAAGGTCGTATTCAAATATATTGGCCGGTCGATTCGTTTTCGCGAACAGCGATCGAGGAGAAATCAGCCATCACCATCTGACGATCGTGGATTTGTCAGTTGGAGTTCCCTAGCCACCAAAGGGTATGGTGGGGTAACGGGAATGCTGCTCGGCCCCGTCTGAACGTAGACGTGTGGCTGTTATTTATTCTTATTGTCAGCGTAGTACATATGTAGTTGTGTGCGTCACGAAGTAATGCGTAGACCAATACGAGATGAAGCTATCGAAAAAGAATCAATGTTCTGACCAATAAAGCTCCTGAATTTTTTCAGAGCTAAGGCCTAAGGCACACCTATTCTGATGCGTGTATTTCTACGCTTCAGCTCGGTTTGGCCTATACATGACAGAAGCTTGGCGCTATCCCCACCACTTCTGGCTCACTCGTGTTCTGCGATGACGAGAGAATACGCGTTACGAATAGGAGTGTGCGGATCGTCCCGCGGCTCGGATTCTCGGCCCTCGGGATGGGTCGGAAAATTTCGGGCGGGATCGGGCGGGGTCCCGATACTTTCGTATTGCTCGAGATCCCGACGGTTTCGGGATCCCGAGACTCGATTCGGGCTACAAGCATGACCGCCATGAGCGGGCAATTTGATTTCAGGTCGGTTTGGCAAAACTCGGACACGATCGGCTCGAAAGCCAGCTATTACGAGCGGACCGAGACGGAAAGAATTATGTATATCATTTATATCGATACCAGAGTGATAAGTTTTTACCTTTCTGTCTCCTGTTGAATCATAATTTGTATCTTATTATTTATTTACATATATATGTATATTCATTGCTACCAAATAGTCTGTGAATACTGAATACGTCCATATACGTACTTAAATAAATACCATGTTCAGAACTTGGGAAGAAGACTATTTTTATATCGACAATATTTTAAAATCTGAATAAAATATACTTCATACTTAGTACTTTATGTAAAGGGAATATATAGGGTATTATCTTTTACCGGATAGGTTCAGATTTAAAATAGAAAACGTACGAACTATAAGCATACAAAAAGGAATATTTCCTGGATGTTTCATAATAACAACAATATACAGGAGGCGAATATTTTATTATTTCAAATTAACGTGTAAGAAACATAATTTTTCTATGTTCTCAGGTAATAATTTTAATCTATTACTGGTAACGATATCGTCCGATCGCGTCCGAGTTTTGCCGAGCCGACCTGAAATCAAATTGTCCGCTCATGGCGGCTATGCTTGTAGCCCGAATCGAGTCTCGGGGTCCCGAAACTGTCGGGATCTCGAGCAATACGAAAGTATCGGGACCCCGCCCGATCCCGCCCGAAAGTTGCCGGCCCGTCCCGAGCCCGAAAAATCGGGTAACCGCACACCCCTAGTTACGAAACTCACCGGCCAATAAATCTGAATACGATCTTAGAAGTTCGAATAACCGACGAGAACCTTTGTGTCCCGAGCCGCGCGAGATCGTCGTGCTCGGCGATGTGTCATCGATTATAAAGAAACAGAATTTGTTTATTTTTCATCGTATCAATATGAAAGTGACACCATTGGATTCTTGGCATTCTCCCGGTTATATTGGCAGAAAATAATTTAAATCGGACTATTTTTAACAAAACGGGCTTTCACTTCTACAAACAAATTTTTCACGTAATTTCCTTAATTTTGGTCCGAATTATATCATTTTTGGGGCCAATTTGATCGAGAAAACATGAGAAATCGACTGACGTCACTTTCGCAAAGATCTGATTAGAAATGCAGAACTGCAGATTTGTCACTGCTTAGCGCGCAACATTGTATGGCCCCGCTGGTTTCGAGCGCCGAAGCCCACGAAACTCAGCGAGTCGCATGATTGCCAGCGAGAAGGCCAAGAGGGGACTTTCCATGGCGAAGGAAAATCAGCCTTCTACAGAACTCAAATCGAGAAAGACTTTGCTGACAAATAAATACTTGTAAAATTTAGACGATTCACGTCAAATAAATACTTGTAAAATTTAGACGACGAACTATTGTTGAATTTCGCCAGTTCTTACATATGCCCCACTGGGTTCGGAATTCCTGATCCCAGAGTTTCATGCATTTACCTGTTACGTATGTGGAATCTTCCCATACGCCACTCTCAACCACTTTCGAGCTCGCTTCTGAGAAGGGAAAACGCCCTAAAATCCTTTTGCTTATCATACACCACTAAGGGGGGTCATGATCTCGACCATCTGGATCACGATCATGGGAACGGGAATGACACGACGACCCCGAAGAATTTCCTTATATGGAAACTCCTAATGAATCCCCACTCATTTTGGTACTATATAAACCCTTTGGTTTCTACCCTCGTTGGTTAAAAGCTATAGAGTCACGCGTAGAGTCACGTCGTGTCACGCTCGTACAGAGTTGGTTAAAGATCAAGCTAAAGTCTCCGTCAGGATCATAGTTAACCTCATAGAATCCGCGAGTTCGGTTTATATTCTATTTGGCACTTTTGAAATAGCCACTCGTACGTCCCCGCATCGCCAGTGCGTCAACACCGTGCAACTAGTGGTAATTAACTACACTATTTATTATTTCATCGCGACACTTACATTTGTATCATACTTGATTATTCAATATATGAATGGTGTTCACGTATAAATCGAGTAGATTCGTTAAACCCATCTTTCACCCAGCGATCCTTATAATATTAGTAGCACTCACCCACTGATACAGCTTTACCGCTCGAGTTGTATCAAACATAAATTAATAGTTACGAGGCATTATTAACATTTCCCGCGACTCCCTGATCAAGCATCAGGTTCGTTCGCAACCCTTCAACCAAAACAAAGCATCTTCTCCAACCCAGTGGCTCCCCGATTTCGCATCGGGTTCGTCCACGAAACCTTACCCTCCTACGGCTCCCTGATTTCGCATCAGGTTCGTCCGTATCCTACAGCTCCCTGATTTCGCATCAGGTTCGTCTGTAAATCTACCAACTTCCGAACAGCTCCCTGGTTTCGCACCAGGTTCGTCTGTGAATAATCCAACCTCCTAACAGCTCCCTGGTTTCGCACCAGGTTCGTCTGTGAACTCTATCCTAGTGACTCCCCGATTTCGCATCGGGTTCGTTCACGACGTTTCACCCTCCTGCGGCTCCCTGATTTCGCATCAGGTTCGTCCGCGTGTGACTCCATTCCTAGAGGCTCCCTGATTTCGCATCAGGTTCGTCCTCGCCGTCAACAATCCTAGCGGCTCCCTGATTTCGCATCAGGTTCGTCCGCGCACCTAACTAACAAACTCATAAACCGTATTCCTTGGGAAATACCCTTCTCGCCGGCCTCTCGCGTTGCCGCAGCCCCGGCTCGTAACAGAACTGGTGACAGCGGTGGGATGCTACTGCATTAGAATCGCTGTCTAAATTTTGGGTTTTTAAATACGTTAAAATCACTCGTAATTTATTATCGGCAATATACTAGTTTTCTCTAGTCAGGTCACCTAGTAATTTTTAAAATGACGAACGCACCGGCTAACGTCTCTTCTAACGACATTATGAACCTGACAGTTTCAATTGCAAACTCAATGTCACTCTTGACACAACGGACATGTATACAAAACATTACTATGTCAATTCCAACCTTCGACGGTGAAAGTCCATCTCTGACGCGCTTTGCACAAAACGTGGAAGACGGGTTAACTTTGATTCCTCAGGGTACGGAAGCTGAGTATCTTGCTATAATATTAACGAAACTGATCGGTCCCGCACGCAGGTGCACGTTAGAGCACAAATTCAACTCTGTTAAGGCCTTGGTACAACATCTAAAAAAGAGATTCGCGCCGGGAAGAAGTTTGTCATACTTCCAAGTAGAAATCGCGAAACTACATATTCGCGAAGGAGAAAGTCTGCGACAATACGTCGACAGAACAAGTCATCTAGTTTATTGTGCGCGCGGAGCTATTCGGGAAAGGTATCTGGATCATGCTGAAGATTTCGTCAAAGAAATGGAAAAGGACGTTAAAGAAAACTTCATCGATGGTTTACCGGATCGAATTTCCTGGAAAGTGTCGGCTCAAACTCAAGACATCAAAACGCTTGAACAAGCTTACGACGCCGTGCTACAGATAGATAGAAGATTAAGGAATCGGCGACAGTCACCGCGTAATGAATCACCCTCCAGGTGGTCTCGTCGAGACCATTACACTGAAGATTCTCGCCACCACGACCGTGAAGTGTCGTACCCCCTTTCTCCGAGTAGATACGACCAAAACAGGGATCGGTCTACAAGAACATCTGGTTTTGAAGAGGAACGAGAAGGACGGACACGCACGACGGCCTGGACCTTGCGTCACCGGAGCCCCTCGAAATCCCCTTCTTATCGCTCCGACTCATCGTATCCAGATGATAGAGAAAAACAATATTCCATTCTAAAAAATTACGATAAAGATCGCAAGCCAAGTTTGTATTGCTGGAATTGCGGTATAACCGGACATGACGGAAAATCCTGTAGGAAACATCCGCGTAGTCCGAGATATCAACGAGACTCGCGAGATTCGTCTGTCGAATCTAACAAGTCTTTAAACTTCAATCGCGCTCAACGTATAGGCGAAACGATGAGCGGAAACAAAGAAGCTCGCCAAAGGACAGTCCGCTTCGAAGAGGAACCCTCATCAAGGAAGCACCTGCCCCACGCATCAACATCAAGGTTCCAGAACTGGAGTCAGGAACGGGAGAATTCTTAATTGATGGTGGAGCATCCGTTAATTTAGTAGTCATTAACGCCCTGGGAGAAAAAGCCGCGATAAACTCTCGGGAAGAAATCGAGCTAACCGGAATTACCGCTAATCCAATTCATACTTTAGGAACAACAATTCTTCATATCCACGAAGCTCCCGCACTTTTCTATGTGGTAAAAGAGCTTGCAATAGAAGCAGACGGACTTATAGGAAGCCCATTTTTAAAACAGGAGGAGGCCGAAATTTCCTATTATCACGGGACTTTGGTGTTAAAGAACAAACCAACCCGACCTCTACGTTTTTCAAATTATCAAGATCTACCCCAAACAGAAGAACTACCGACGTCGACCAAACATCGTATCGAACCTAGAACGTCGCAACAGTTTGCTATAACAATAACAAACCCGAGGATTAAGGAAGGATATTTACCGCGTATCAAGACCCTCGAACATCTTTACATAGGGGAAGCAGTAGTAAGGAACAGTAAAGGGAAGTGCTACGTTATGGCAACAAATACCAGCGATGTACCCCTAGACGTAGAGATAGAACCACAAACATTGGAACCGTTTGATATCTTCGGTTCATCAGACGAGAATTTTTACCCAGCTGCGGAACACCCGTCAAAATTTAAAACACACGAAGATAGAATACAAAAAATTCTAGAAGCCTTAAACACTAAACATTTGAACAGGGAGGAACTAGATTTCGTTACTAATTTAGTTAGAGATTTTCCCGACCGATTTTATCTTCCTGGAGATAAACTTGGGAAGGCCCGCGACTTTAAACATTCAATCCATACATCCAACGATATTCCAATCAATACGAGACAATATCGCTATCCTCTCATTCATCAAAAGGAGATTCAAAAACAAATCAGCGCTTTATTATCAAATGGTATAATTACACCTTCCAAATCTCCATATAATTCACCTTTATGGATCGTACCGAAGAAAGAAGATGAAAACGGAGTAAAACGTTGGCGATTGGTAATAGATTTCCGCGGTCTCAACGAAGTAACAATTTCTGATAAATATCCTTTACCTCAAATCACCGAGATTTTAGATCGATTAGGAGGAGCTAAATATTTTTCAGTCTTTGATCTCGCTAGTGGATTTCATCAAATAGAGATGGATCCGAAAGATAAAGCAAAAACAGCATTTACCACTCCAAATGGACATTACGAATTCTCTCGAATGCCTTTCGGATTAAAGAATGCACCACCCACCTTTCAACGCCTGATGGATCAAGCACTCACTGGACTTCAAGGAACAGACCTCTTTGTTTACTTGGACGACATAGTGATCTACGCATCATCGTTACAGGAACACAATATCAAAGTCAAAAAGCTGTTAAACCGCCTTCGAGAACACGGATTAACCCTCCAGACCAACAAATGCCAATTTCTGCGAAAAGAAGTTGCATACCTTGGACACATTATTTCAAAGGAAGGAGTAAGACCTGACCCTAGGAAATTAAAAGCTGTTCAAGATTTTCCTACACCTACAACGCAGAAGAACATTCAGCAATTTTTGGGACTTGTTGGATATTACCGAAGATTCGTACCTAATTTCACCACAAAAGCAAAACCTTTAATTAACTTGTTAGGAAAGGGCGTCAAATTCAAATGGACAGAAGAACAGGACCAGAGTTTTAAGCAATTACGCAACGAACTCTGTCAACAGCCCATATTGCAATACCCTGATTTCAGCAAACCTTTCATTGTAACAACAGATGCATCTGATCACGCAATTGGAGCCGTACTTAGCCAAGGGGAGATAGGAAACGACCTGCCGATTGCCTACGCATCCCGCAGCCTAAATAAACCCGAGAAGAACTATTCGGCTACTGAAAAGGAATGTTTGGCCATGGTTTACGCCGTAAGGTACTTCAGGCCCTACATCTATGGAACTCCATTCACCCTCGTTACAGATCACAGACCACTGGTGTGGCTACACTCTGTCAAGGACCCCACTTCTAGACTAATGAAATGGAAACTCCGACTTTTGGAGTACGAGTACCAGGTTGTCCATAAATCCGGAAAGACGAATAAGAACGCAGACGCATTATCGCGCAACCCCGCTTCTGCCTGCCTACCACTTATTCCACAAGAACCCCGGGATCCCGACTTCAAAGCCCAAATACCGAAAACAAACGCCAACGTCGAGACAATCGGACACCGCATACGAGAGCTACGACGCGACAGGGAAAATCGACCTAAGTATCGGGAGACAAGTAGCAGTTCAGACGAGATAGAAGAAACCGCACGTGGGAACGTTCAACATTCTCCAATAATATACAAGAACAGATCTTTTCCCAGCTTATCTCGAGAGGTAACCATGCCAGACGAACGCCAGGAAACCATAAACAGTTTTTCGCCCGCAGCAAATTCCACTCAAAACGTCCCTCTAGATAAGGACCAGACCGTATTTGACAATCTGATATCCTTTGAGGAGCCGACCGAAAATACTGTATTAGAAAATGCAAGACACTTTCAACAAGATTTACTCAGTACACCGCAAATATCATCGGAAGTCATGGATGAACCTTTACAACCCTCAATAAACCAGCAACCTGCAGGAGCCACGACCGAATCAAGTGTAGAACAACCACCTGACAGCAGGTCAACCGAACCTAGGGTTTTCGACCGCACGCTTGACCCTTACCCATTCTTCACTACCGACATTGAAAATTCAAACGACCTTGACGATCTGGAAGAGATCCCATTAGATCAACCATATAAAATTATTGTTTCTTCAAAAACCTTTACCGCTGAAGAAGGACATTACGTACACTTCATTTCTGCCGACTGCAATTTAGTAAACCCCGTTGGAAAATTATTACTGGACACTGAGGTGATTAACAAACCAAGACTTCTAACAGCACAACAAAAAAACGGACAGGTGATAACAACAGATAATGGATTATTTAAAACGTTCAGTATAATAATCTCAGAAAACTTCTTTGATGGAATTAAAAGAGTAGACGTGCTTAACGGATTAAAAACCCTTCGGCACATCCTGGACCAAAAGCAGATCAAATCATTCCGAATTTCTGCCACCGGAGACCTTCACAAAATACCATCCAACGAATTCGTCAAGATATTAGAAGAGGTTTTTATGGGAACCGGCCAGCAGATCACTTTATGCAACTGTATCATCACAACACCAGCCGAAGAGGACAGACAGCACATCATTTGCGAAGCTCACGACAGTTTAATCGGAGGACACAAAGGAGTAACGAAGACCTACAAACGCATTCGATCAAAATTCCATTGGCCGCAAATGCGCAACGATATTCAAGACTACATCCGAAGATGCCAAAGTTGTCAAGAACAGAAATTAGTCCGAGCGAAAACTCGTCAGCCGATGTTGATCACCGACACACCTATAGGAGCCTTCGACAAAATTTCCTTAGATACAGTGGGACCTTTACCAATTACACCGAGTGGGAACAGACACATTCTCACCATTCAAGATAATCTAACGAAATATTGCATAGCTGTAGCAATACCTAATTTTCGAGCTGCTACAATTGCAGATGCTTTCGCTAGACATTTCATCGCAATCTACGGTACACCTCGCGCGATACTAACAGACAAGGGAACTAGCTTCATCGGAACACTAATGACAAATTTATCCGAAATATTTAAAATCAAACAAATCACAACCTCGGGATATAGACCACAAACCAATGGATCTCTGGAACGAAGTCACATCGTCCTCACCGAATACCTCAAGCATTACATGGATAATTATGAAGACTGGGATTTATTAATACCGTTCGCAATGTTCTCTTACAATACATCCGTTCACGAAGCAACTAATTTCACCCCATACGAATTAATCTTTGGAAAACCAGCTCGGGAACCAACCTCTCTTCCAACCGATGAAAAGCTAAAGTCGTATGGAGACTACCTAATAGAATTGATAACGCATATGAGTAATATTCGCAATATAGCTTCTGATAATCTAAATAAAGCAAAAATCCGCTCGAAAGGTTATTATGACGCTCGCGCTAAACCAGCAACATTTAACGTAGGCGACTCTGTCTACGTACTCAAGGAACCGCGCACTAGTAAATTTGATCCACATTACATTGGACCGTACCAGATAGTAGACGTGACAGACCTGAATAACGTAGTATTACGAACGCATAATAAAGTAATCACCAAACATCAGGATAAACTAAAACATGCTTACTCTCCATTGACAGTTGAAAATCAACCATGATTTTCGCATATTTGTTCCTGTTGCCTCTCGCTGTCATTAGCGACGACCAAACCATAACACCGCTCGAAGGAGACACCGGACTCTTCTACGAAAAATTACCTGAAATAAGGACCTTTCAATCACAATGGCGCCTAGTTACATCTCTAGATGTTACTCGGTATCTCAGCTATGCTCCACATGTAAAGCATCATATCTCAACGATGAATCAACTCTGCAACCGTCACGAGTCCATCAACTGCCTCAGCAAAGAATTAGGACCTCGACTAATCAAGAAAGAAGAAAACACTATGCATTACAGTAACCTAATACGCACTGCAATAGGTGATACCACACATCTTAAAACATCATCGCCACGTCGTAGTGTACCTTTTGGATTCATCGGCACTCTCAGTAAAATGTTATTTGGAACCTTATCACAAGAAGATGCAGAATACTATAACCGCGAATTAAACAAAATCTACAAGGATCAACGTGAAATTACCGAAATCATAGCAAACCAGACGCATATTATAAAGGGAGAATTTTCAATCACGCATGCAAGGTTAGTTAACCTAACCCAAACCTTGTCTCAACTAACAAAAACAATGATCGTACACTCCGAAGCATTACAAGAGACACAATCAGACATCAGCAAACTACGCTTCGAAGCAATCATCAGAGACTCAGTAATTGAAATCGAAAGAGGTTTAGACGACTATAACACCAACCTACTGCTGCTAATAGACGCAATATTATTAGCAAAACAAGGAATTCTACACCCCGCTATTCTTTCACCAGATCAATTATTGAGATCAGCTCAGAAAATTAAGGAAACATTAGTATACGAATTTCCTCTAACGCCCGAAGAATTACTCACGGAACAAATTGAAAAAATAACAAACTTAAACGTAATATTTACCAGAGGAAGGATACTCTTTGAACTCACCATACCTCTTTTAGAGCGAAAAACTTATAGCTTATATAAAATATACCCCTGTCCATCAACACACGACATTGGAGGAAAAACGGTAATCTCTTATATCCAGCCGCAAATACAGTATATTGCGGTCTCATCAGATGAACAACAATATTTTTCTCCAACGGAAGAATATTTAAAGACTTGTCGGTTTCACCACAACCAATTTTTGGGACCAGCTACCCTACCAGTATACCAAGCAAATCAACAACCAACTTGTGAATCTACTCTGCTATTGAACCCCGCTTCGATGAATTGGAACACTTGTACCATTAAATTGACCACACAAGTGAAACCGTACTGGCAGACTTTAAATACACCAACTACATGGCTTTATTTCATGCCAGAAAATAAAAAAGCACAAATTTACTGCAAGGGAAAGAAACCTATATCACGAAATATCACTGCTATTGGTATCTTTAAATTACAACCCGGTTGCCAAGCAACAATAGACTCGGTACAACTCAAATCCTTGGAAACCATCGATACCTCGCAAAACATTGAATATTACCACTCTAAACCTTATAATCTATCAATAATTATACCGGAAATTACCGAGTATCATTTCGAGGCCTTGAAAGTAAACGAGCAAAAACCCACGAAGTGGGAGGACCTTCCGACAGCATTATCACTTACCGAAATAGAACAACGAGCTAGGAATTTCGCAACTCACCAGACATCCATTCAGCAAGTACATATAGCAACCTTTTCATCCATTGGAGGCATGGTAATGATACTGATCATTGTAAACGTGATACTGGTCATGAAGTTCAAACCTCGCCAGGCCAAAACAGAATCTCCTAAAGAGAACCAAGAAATAACGATAAACATACCAAGTACATCCGAAAACCACAGCCCATGCGCCACAGTTTTCTAAAGGGATGAAATCTTCCCACAAGAATCCCCCCCTCTGGGACACGTATAGTTCCGGGGTGGGGGCGCGATAAGGGTTCCTTCCCTATAAGAGCTGGGCATCAGGCCCCTCAACTCAGCACAAGTTCAGTACCCACATGTCCAAGAGCATCTCCACACAGACGTCATCAGACGAAGGCACAAGGACCATAGCCGTGCAGACGGGACACCACGGATCTTGGGAAACCTCTTCTCGAGTGGGTACCACCCTCACCCCAAGGCCGTATCACAGCAGCTCTGAAGGAATCGTCAGGAAGGGCCGAAGCTCTTCCACACGAAAGACCAGCAGTAAAACAGTGGTAACCCAAACATTGGAATATAAATCCCACCAACGCATACCGGACTGGCTAGTGCTCCAAGAAATCACCGACGACAACGTTCGTGACTGGATCCCAGGGGAATCGATCCTCGCACGAAAATGAAGGTCATCTCGGAGCGTGACCTCGGGAACGTGTCCCGCTGCCTGGTCATGTACGTAGAGGACCCCACCACATTCTGGGTCTCCCTGGATAAGTACAGCGAGGCAGCGAAGGTCATGCTACGAGAATTAAACAAATACATGGGGTCCAGACAACACCTATGTGTGCCAGCAATGGACAGTGTCAAGACGGGACGATTCGTGACCGTAAGGTTTCCCAAGAAGGGGTGGCTTCGTGGCGAAGTCACCGCAGTGAATGGGACCACCTGCACCACCTTCCTCGGCGACTATGGCATCGCTATGGACTGCCCCGTCGCGGAATTGCGGTCTCTACCACCCCGGTTCCATGCCCTCCCCTGGCAGACAGTGAGGATTCGGCTGAGGGGCGTCAAGTTGCGTTCCCGCCAACCGCTCCAGAGGACGACGCAGATTGCGGAGGTGGTTATGGCGAGAAGGAAGGGCCTCCTCACCAACGTCCAGTCAACGCCGGACGGTATCACAGCCACACTGACGCTCGACCGACTTCCTGGACAACCATCGCTTGACGTCATCGAGCACTGGCTGCAGATCGGCTACGTGGTGCCCAGCGACAACTAAATTCTTACACCCGCAACACCTAGCGATAAGTACACTAAATACACTACACTACACCCGACAATTCTCTTCTACACTTTTGCTTCTAAAAGGATTTGTGGGGCGTTTTTCTTTCTTTTGAAAAGCATCACGAAAATCGCGATGTTTTGTCTAAGGGGGGAGATGTTACGTATGTGGAATCTTCCCATACGCCACTCTCAACCACTTTCGAGCTCGCTTCTGAGAAGGGAAAACGCCCTAAAATCCTTTTGCTTATCATACACCACTAAGGGGGGTCATGATCTCGACCATCTGGATCACGATCATGGGAACGGGAATGACACGACGACCCCGAAGAATTTCCTTATATGGAAACTCCTAATGAATCCCCACTCATTTTGGTACTATATAAACCCTTTGGTTTCTACCCTCGTTGGTTAAAAGCTATAGAGTCACGCGTAGAGTCACGTCGTGTCACGCTCGTACAGAGTTGGTTAAAGATCAAGCTAAAGTCTCCGTCAGGATCATAGTTAACCTCATAGAATCCGCGAGTTCGGTTTATATTCTATTTGGCACTTTTGAAATAGCCACTCGTACGTCCCCGCATCGCCAGTGCGTCAACACCGTGCAACTAGTGGTAATTAACTACACTATTTATTATTTCATCGCGACACTTACATTTGTATCATACTTGATTATTCAATATATGAATGGTGTTCACGTATAAATCGAGTAGATTCGTTAAACCCATCTTTCACCCAGCGATCCTTATAATATTAGTAGCACTCACCCACTGATACAGCTTTACCGCTCGAGTTGTATCAAACATAAATTAATAGTTACGAGGCATTATTAACATTTCCCGCGACTCCCTGATCAAGCATCAGGTTCGTTCGCAACCCTTCAACCAAAACAAAGCATCTTCTCCAACCCAGTGGCTCCCCGATTTCGCATCGGGTTCGTCCACGAAACCTTACCCTCCTACGGCTCCCTGATTTCGCATCAGGTTCGTCCGTATCCTACAGCTCCCTGATTTCGCATCAGGTTCGTCTGTAAATCTACCAACTTCCGAACAGCTCCCTGGTTTCGCACCAGGTTCGTCTGTGAATAATCCAACCTCCTAACAGCTCCCTGGTTTCGCACCAGGTTCGTCTGTGAACTCTATCCTAGTGACTCCCCGATTTCGCATCGGGTTCGTTCACGACGTTTCACCCTCCTGCGGCTCCCTGATTTCGCATCAGGTTCGTCCGCGTGTGACTCCATTCCTAGAGGCTCCCTGATTTCGCATCAGGTTCGTCCTCGCCGTCAACAATCCTAGCGGCTCCCTGATTTCGCATCAGGTTCGTCCGCGCACCTAACTAACAAACTCATAAACCGTATTCCTTGGGAAATACCCTTCTCGCCGGCCTCTCGCGTTGCCGCAGCCCCGGCTCGTAACATACCTATTGAAATGTTGCTTCAAGTCATCGGGCAATTGCATTGTTTCTTCTCGTACATATGTACAGTAAAGTCTCCCTATGGGCTCGCTGGTCGGGACCGGCGATGAGTCCTCATGGAGACCCGAGTCCTAATTCCGAGTGTTCGTTTCTCGCTTCTTTCTGGTCGAAGGGGGAGCGAGATGGAATGCTTTGCGTGCGCGGCAGGCGTGCGCGACGGGTGCGAGCGCTCAGATGGAATCGTGACTGCTCGACGCATGCGGGCGACGGGCAGATAGCCAGGCACGGCACGAGTCTTTTTTGGGCCCTAGGCGAACTTGCCAAATTCCGCCATTTATTATAATATATTTATTTGAGTTTATTGATGACCTTACTCTGAATTTTTATTCGTAGTATTAAACCACTTATAGTACAACTTGTAATATTTAATTTTAAAGTTTATTTTGAACAATACCAGCAATGAAAATACCATTTTGCACCTATTGTCGACTTTCCGCCCAGGGCCAAAAAAGACTTGAGCCGGGCCTGCGTCAAGATTTAGCGACCATCGCGCACGCCCGCCGCGCATGCAAAGGACGGAGTATCAGGCCTCCGAAAGACGGAGCGAGACAAAACATCAACGCGTCGTCTGTCTCGTACCGTCCTCGCTCGCTTTCAGCGCCTTTCGCTCGCTCTCGTTCCATCTCGCTCTCGCCTTCGCCGGACAAGAGTGAGACAGAAGTGGTGGGGATAGGTGACAAGCCCTCATCGTGTGCACAAAACCGAGCCCATAGAGAGACTTTACTGTATATCTGTTCGCGAGTAGGTGTCATGAATGACGCGACTTTTATTTCCCAAATAAATTCACCCCTATCAGGGCCCTCGCTCGAACCGCTTGACAAGGAGACCGCACGATGTGAACCGAGTGCGAGTGAAATAGCGCACCAGCGGTACACCCTCGGTCGACGGCGACTTGAGTCATCCAGTACTGAATACGAAATGTTGAAAATTTCTCATTACACCTTGATGAGAGTGTTACCATTCGTGGATTGTTGGTGAGTCAAGACACGAAGCAATTCAGTCTATTTTTTCTTATGAATACATGATTAGAACACACTCTACGTTGAATAAAAATTGATCGAATTGCTCCATGTTTGATATAATTTTCATCGGGAAATCCTAAAAAATTCATCGGTAATACTTTGATCAATACTTATCAAAAACACGAACATTTTATTTTTCTGTACTGGGTATTTTATCTAGCTCG
Source organism: Andrena bucephala (assembly GCA_947577245.1). Taxonomy (NCBI): domain Eukaryota; kingdom Metazoa; phylum Arthropoda; class Insecta; order Hymenoptera; family Andrenidae; genus Andrena; species Andrena bucephala. The sequence goes on along the minus strand of OX387718.1, from coordinate 19,103,060 downwards.
TCGGTTTTATTGTTCTCGGCTGTCAACGGGCGGTCTACTAGGACCCGAAGGTCCACGCTCGCAACGAGAAAGCAAAACAGTGGGGTGGGTAGGTCTTTCCCGATAAACTGAGCCCAAAGGCTTCTCAACAATTGAAACATTGGAAGACTGTACATATTCTTTCTGATGCTTTCGGCGATATGCGCAACCATTTGTATGCCCGGTTTCATGTCTAACAAGTCAGGCGATTTTGTTTGTGAGAGCCATATATAAAGACAGTCCTGTAACGTTCACTACATCTTCAATTATAAAACTGCAAATATGTTATTTTACACATGTGTTTCGCTGAGTTTCGTCGGCTTCGACGCTTGAAACCAGCGGGGCCATACAATGTTGCGCACTAAGCACTGATGAATCTGAAGTTTTGCAATTTCTAATCAGATCTTTGCGATCGTGGCGTCAATCGATTCCTTATACTTTCTCAATCAAATTGGCCCCAAAAATGATACAACTCAAACCATAATTAAGGAAATTACGTGAAAAATTTGTTTGCAGAATTGAAAGCCCGTTTCGTTAAAAATAGTCCGATTTAAATAATTTTTTCATAAAAAAAATGCGCAGGCTGGATGCGCGTGATTATTACGTGGCCCCTCCATAGACATATATAGACGGATCAGAAGATGGGACTATCGGCGTGGGGAAGGAAGGCTTGGAGGGGTAAAGGCATAGGTTCAGATACAGGCGCGTCGGTTAGCTTCGGATGCATTCGGCATGCATAACCACAGCGTTATCCGATTTACTCGTATCGCTCCCCTTACCGCGAACCTTGCCACCCCCCTCAGCTTACGCTCCTCCGTCTATATATGTCTATGGTCCCCTCCTCGAAGTGACAGAAAATATAACCTATGTATACGCTATATGACAATAAATGTTGAGCGGCTATTTCGTTCTTTTGCGCTACATTTGTGAACATTTTATCATCCTTCCGAAACATTATTATTACGTCGCAACAGTATCTTTAGGAAATCGGGTCTAGCATATAGGATATATTTTCTGTCACTTCGAGGACAGAAAATCCGGTCCTCCAAGTGACAGAGAATATAACCTATATGCTATACCCGATTTCCTAAAGATACTGTTGCGGCGTAATAATAATGTTTCGGAAGGATGATGAAAAGTTCACAAATGTAGCGTAATACAACGAAATAGCCGCTAAATATTTATTGTGTTATAGCATATACATAGGTTATATTTTCTGTCACTTCGAGGAGGGACCACATAATAATCACGCGTTGGATTCAACATGAAACACAATTTTATATATGTTTGTTCATAACTGCTTTCTGCATAGGATGTGTATTTCATGTTCTGTTTCAGTGTTTTGCTAATTAAAAAATGTCTATCCTAACAAACTTCATTTTCTGGGGACATGCCCTCATCTATTTTTCCTTTTCACTTATAATTCCTTACTGCCAACGTAGAATATTGTAGCATAAGCACATTTCAAGTAATTAAAATGTACAATGAATTTTCTACGTTTGCAGTACCAGCCGACTTTCCGTTTAAATTTTTATAAGTACAACGCAACAGCTGAGAATTTATTTCCTTATTCAGAATAGAATACGGAAATAGCAAACAGCTCCCTCTCGCGTTTACCGGGCAATCGTCGATCTATCGGTATTACCATTTCTGTGCAGAAAAAACCTGCTGTAATACCGACCTGCCGAATCGGCCAGACCACGTGACGTGTCTACCCCCTTAAGGGGGCTATCCGTTCTAAAAGTCGATTTTTTTTAATTTAATTTTTCAAATGTTAATGTTAAATGTCTTAAATCCTTAATAGGGTAAAGGCACCAGTAGTCGACCATGTATCAGTAGTCAACCACTTTCAGAAAAACATGAAAAATAAGGTTTTTAGAAGTGACGATCTTTTGAATAAAGTGCAGTTCTCTAACTGCACTTAAACTGCACTCTGTTCAGAAGATCGTCACTTCTAAAAACCTTATTTTTCATGTTTTTCTGAAAGTGGTCGACTACTGATACATGATCGATTACTGGTGCCTTTGCCCTACAATGCAAAAAGTCCCATTAAATTATATATAGTAGTTTTCCTTTAATTAATTCCTAAAGATCTCTTATTTTTTTGGGCTCTAGACCGGAAGGTCCCCTTAATACAACAAAGACCCTACGCTCTACCTGCATTCAACATATCTTCCTGCCACGGAATACTTCCTTCTCCTACAAAATATTCTTTGTACCGGTCCCTATTTTGTTTGGCAGAGTTGTTGATATTCCTGGGAATGGCGGGTTGCAAATTATGCATCTGTACTGCATTGTTCTGACAATCTCCCTCCATCTGCATACTACTGTTGTTCGCAATGACCGCTTTACTTCGTCTTCGCAAAAAATTATGCAGAACGCATGTAGCCAACACCACATAGCATATATTTTCCACTTTCATATTTATGGGTGTATGCAGCACTCGAAATCGCGAAGATAATATGCCAAATGCATTCTCAACGACATTCCTTGCTCGCGACAATCTATAATTAAAGATTCGTTTGTCGTGGTCTAGTTCTCTTTGAGAATAAGGCTTTAAAAAATGGTTCGTTAAAGCAAACGCTTCATCGCCTAAAAAGGCAAAGTTTAGGTTATTCACGGTTTCGTGATTTTCTGGTAAATTCAATTGACCGTTATTTAATCGTCTCAAAAATTCTGTATGTTCAATGACACCCCCATCCGATATTCTACCATTTTTTCCAACGTCGACAAAAATAAATTCATAATTTGAATCCACTAACGCCATTAATACAATACTATAGTAATTCTTATAATTATAATAAAACGCTCCAGATTCCGGTGGTGGAACAATGCGAATGTGCTTTCCATCCACAGCACCTCCGCAGTTTACGAAATCCCATCTGTCTTTAAAACCTTCCGCTATTTTCTTCCACTCGTCCTTGGTATTCGGGAACTATGACAAAAAAAATACAATACAAAAATAAAAAAATTAAATAGGTAGCGCGCACAGAAATGATGTTGACAGGGAAACGTCTGTGGCGTGACCTGCGCACCGCACAAGTTTCATGAACAACAGCCAGACACGGACTTATTGTTTTGGAATTTCTTTGCTATTTCTTATTTTATTAAATTTTTTTTTTGTTTGAAGGAAGAAGTGCCCATCCCAAATAATCGCCCAGATACGGCTATTAGTAAAGGTGGGAAGAAAAGGAAGCCGGAGCAAGATGCAAGCGAATTCTACCGAACGTGCACCGAAGCATTGAAGGCGCCATCCACCAGCAAAGTGGATATTAGTGAATTTGAGGCCATTGGAATAAAAGTTGGCAAACAATTGCAGAGAATGGAACCTGATCAGGCAATTTATGCGGAATCTATTATAACCGCCGTTTTAAGACGGGGTCTGTTCAAAAGTTTAAACCCGCGCACAGACTTGTGCGACAATAATTGTAATGTAATTGCCATGGCGAACTCCAGTGGAAGCACCGCAGGATCCAATTTTTCTAATATGGAAGGAAGCTCGGGGAACTAGTTCCTGATAAACGATTTTTTATATTAAATTATGAATTTATGTTAACTTTAGCGTTTAAACTTTAGCGTTTTAAAATTTTAAAAATAAGTATAATTTAATTATTTATAAGGTACGGAGTAACAACGTGACTAAAGTGGCGGACGAAAAAAAGTTTACAACTTTTGAAATCGCATAACTTTTTTAGAATTAGTCCAAACGACATGATTTTTTTTTAAAACTAGAAGGCTTAGTTTGCTAAGTGGTGTGTTTCGTCGTTTAAAAAAAAATGCAATTAGTCGGAATAGCAAAAAAAATTAGTAAAGGTTGTTTTTTAAACTTTTTTTCATTTATAATCAATTATTTCCCGAAATCAGCGATTTTCAACCTTATTCTGTGATCTTTAAGCGTTTATAGCTCAGAACAACATTAACCGATCTTAATGAAATTTTCAGCATGTATACAACTGTCTTCAATCTACAAACGGGTTTTTTGAATTTTCATTACAGGCTCAAAAAAAAATTTTAAAATCCAACCTTCACTATGTTTTTTGCTATTCTGACTAATTGCATTTTTTTTAAAACGACGAAACACACCACTTCGCAAACTAAGCCTTCTACATTCTCAAAAAAAAACTCATGCCGTTTGGACCAATTCTAAAAAAGTTATGCGATTTTAATAGTTGTAAACTTTATTTCGTCCGCCAATGTATATGGCATCTCTGTAGAGAAAAACTGTGCCATGCCTCGGTTTATGATATCTATTGTAACATATATATTTTACTTATTCTTTTTCTTATGTAGATAGTTTATTCTAAGTTAAATTGATGGTGGGTTATTGTAATCAACAAGTGTATTATAATAAATAGAAAATACACTATGGTACACGACGCAGAGAAACTTTTCCAACGCCTCTAATAAAGCGTTATTGTTATTCTATGTATACGTATTATTAATTTGTAACCCTTACCTTTAAAAACTCTGTCCGTAGGACCTGATACAGTGCTCTGCAAGTCTCGGGAATTATCTTGGATAATGAAGGAGCTGATATCCCCGTACTAAATTTCAAATCTTCATAAGAACGTCCAGTTGCCAAAAATCGTAAGGTGGCGATAAGGCGTTGTTCTGCAGTGATGCTCCGTCTCATGACTGTGTCCTGTTTCGTGATTTTGTTTTTAACTAATTTCAAGAGTTCATCAAACGCTTGAGAATCCATTCTCAAATAATTTTTGTAATCATCTGGGTGATCCGCTCTCAGTTCTCGAACAAGGGCTTGATTGTTAGAATTTGCGCGGTATTGTTTTACCCAAAGGCGCTTCCTTCTCCTGTCTCTTCTCCGCTCGGCTTCTGTTAAATATACAGCAACAGCAGCAGCAGCAATTGCCAAGTTCCGACGGCGATTGTCGTTTATCGCCAACATCACACAGTTTTTGTAATAACTGTCTCACACACACTTGGCTGCCAACACGCCGAACAGAAATTTGATTACTGCCGGAATCTCCACACACCACGCAGAACTGTGGGTAGTAATGTTTTTTTTTACGCACGTCACTTATTCTTCAGGTGGCTCGGTGTAACGAACACACGTAAGCCAACCCAACTTATTAATTAACAATTAAAAGTAACAATTAAAAGCAACAATTAACAAGAACAATTAACAAGAACAATTAACAGTACCACTTAACGGTAACAATTAACAGTAAAAATTAATAGTAACAAGTAATAGTAACACTTAACAGTAACAATTAATAGTAACAAATAACAGTAAAAATGAAATAATGCGTGCGCGATAGGTGAAGTTTGAAAGCCGGTTCGAGAACAAGTGACCGCTTCGGAAATTTTCGTCGGTTAAGAAGGAACGACTAGACAGAGTTAGAGATAGTGAACAAGAAAGATAGTGACAGGCCAAAAACGGGGATGAAAGGGGCAAAACAGAGAAAAACATAGACAGGGTAAAGAGAAAGCGTGGGATAAGGAAAGTGTCCTTCGGTTCGTAAACGCCTGGCCGCCAAATGTTTCTGACGATGACCAGGCCTGTACGAATCCTCGAAACTAGGTATGTGTGTAGCTGGAAGAAGAAACGACAGAAAGTAATAAAAAGGTACATACAGGGTGTCCGCGGGAACAGTCAACAGTTGGATATTTCCTAACATATTCAATGGGGCAAATTTATTAGGCCAGACGATTTTATTCTTACATTATTATTTTAAAATATACGATGGTCAAGTTCTGTTTTTTAAATCTGCGGAAATTAACCACCCGCATAGTTGCCAGTCAAATCAGTTTTGATCCTTTCTTAACCGGTTAACTGGCAATGTATCATATATGATCAAAAAAAAATCTGGCCAATTCTGCTTATGTATCATATATGATAAAAAAAAAATCTGGCCAAATCTGCCAATTCTGTATCATATATGATCAAATGGAATAACTTTGTGATTCACTTAATTTTTCGATGTTGCCAGTTTGGGCACGAATAATAAAAAAGGCCATGCCAGTTAACCGGTTAAATCGCGTTCACTTCTTAGAACGTGTATATTGAAGATACACGTGTATCGAAATATACGGTTTCACGTGTATTAAGATATCCATATTTAATTTTTTAACTAACTATCCGAATGTTTAGATTTTACGCAAATAATTTGCGGTAGGTAGGTACAGACATAATTTACTAGGTTGCAGATGAAAATAAATAACATCATGATTTTGGATAATACATTTTAATGTATTAATCGTATATTAATCTATTTCAGACAACTACAACAACTGATTTTATGCTAACAGTGCGCATATGAGTTTTGTAAGGCGCTCTATTTGAAGCACTATAACACCGGATATAACCACTATTTTTGCATACAATTTTTTTTCATATTCCCTAAAGATTGACAAATGAAGCCACAAAGCTGGAAGTAAATATATTTCATTTTTTGGTTTGAAAAAATTCTCGTTTACTTCCTACCGCTTGTAGCGGTTCGCAGAGTCTTGACTGCCAGGCGCGCCGCGCGCCTCAGAATTTTCCGCACTGTCGGAAAGTCCACGCGCCACGCCAAACTCTTGTCTTCAAGTGCCGCTTTCCTTTTCTAACTACCTTTTCTATCTCTTATGTAAACTTTTCTGAAGTCGAGGTTTGCGCGCCACACTTTTGGACGCGACACGCCTGACAACGGTTCTACTCGCACGCAAGAACGTGGAATTCCGGCGCGCCACACTTCTAACCACGCACAAGATGCTAGCAAGAACGTCCGATGAGGTGGAAACTTTTCGTCCGCAAGGAGAATGCAGATCGCAATACAGTCGTTATAACTGAGTAATAAACCATTTCCATAATTTATAGCACCTTCAGGTAAACCAAATGTAGCTTCGTAAAAACAGATGTTTCAGTGTGCCCTACAGTAACAGCATTTATGATATCCTCTATAAGTCAGGTATATCGAGGAATTCGTATACTTTTCGCAAACCTACGTATATCGCGATCGTGTCTTGCCGATCGTTTCGCAGATCGATAATATACATGGAACAGGTAGTACACAACACAAAACTGCGCTGGTTCCTGGGAAAAGCATGTGGAGTCGACGTAGAAATGGGAGCCCGAACTCGCTGTCTCTAAGTAGTGACGGGTACGATCTTCTGGCCTGCGAGAAGGAGCGCGCTCCTTCCGACGTTCCGGCACGCCACGCCAAATGCGTGCCGCGCTGGCGTGTGGCGCGCAAAAGTGCCACGCAGGAACGTCCGTGTAAAGGCCGCAATTCTGGCATCACTGCTCTGGAGCGTGGTATCAACCACTGTCGGTAAGGAAGGAAATATTAATTTAAGATATTAATATAAATGAAAAAACAGAATCTCCGGCGACGGGGCTCGAACCCAAGACCTCCGCGGTACGAGTCAGCCGCCTAACCAACTCCCCCAACGCCAGCTCTCCGACATTAGTCTTCCGTGAATGGTATACAGGGTGTTCGCGGGAAGACTGGACAGCCGGTTTCCTCCTAAACTATTGGAGATAAAAATATAAAAAAAATAGGGAATTGCATGGTTCGAGGGGGCCAATTTATTAGCGCGAACGAATTTTGTTTTCGAATATTATTTTAAAAGATACGATGGTCAAGTTCGGTTTTTCAAATGGAACTATTTTTTTTGAACACCTGAGTTGATAGTGCGTTCCAAGACAAATTCAATAAGCTTTAATGTATACACTTTATTTTCACTGGTTTTTAAGATATTGCGCTTGCAAATTTACTGATTTTCACTGGAAGAAAACTGTCTGATATAGCACGGACCGCGGACGGTCTTACTGGCTCCACGGGTGGCACTGCCTTTTGAAATAGATACCTACCTGCCAAAGGTCTACGCCAGGCCCAAAGGCTGGACAATTTTTTTCCGTCAGAAATGCTACTTAGGTAGGTACATCTGCGGTATCGAGAAGCGCACCGTTACTTTTATTTCGCAGTTGCTTCTACGCTCGGATGGCCGGTTCTTTTGGGAGGGACGCAAGTTCGATTGGTTAGGTTAGGAGGAGTGAAAGTTGCTAGACTAAATTTTAATCATAGGGAGCAGATTGTATCAGAACCTTTCGGATTTGTATTCCTCACAAACGGCTGCTCTCTTGAAGAGGCCCTCTTCACAGCAATGCCCACCTTCTCTCGCACGCTTGCTTTTGTTCTGATATTGAAGCTCGTGTTTATACTCGAGAGGACCACGCGTCGACAGCGGGCTACCCCTTTTCTTCCTGTGTCTCTCCACGAGCCGTGTTGACGGTGGATTGTAGGAGCGAAGATATCTGGATGCCAGTTAATGAATTCAGGAGACGATAGAAACATTTTATTACAAAACACACATGTACTATAATTAAAGTAAATCGTATTCCTCTCGGGCAGGAGTACTGATAATGATCGAACTTGCGCCCCACTTCGCGCAGACTAATTACACGGAGGGTAGTTGGGTCACACACTGCCCAAATGATACAGGGTAATTCTGGAGCAACGCCCGTCAAGGAGATGCGCTGGCACCCCGTGGCGAGGACAGACCTTCGTATTGCCTCACCCGATTTTTATGGTTTTTTTCCGGAAAAAGGTACGAATCCTGGGCCGAACGTAGCGAATTGAAGTCGACCCTCCGCAGTCGAGGGTGAATTATCCATTACAGCGTATTAAGAAACCCTTTTCTTCATCTTATCGAAAGGGCAGTGACGCCAATGGATTCCTTATGTTTTTCTGACGAAAATCATACCAAATGTCATGCAAATCGGACTACTTTGACACAAGCTATTTGTACTCCCTATGTAAAAGTTGTCCGATTTCCACGACATTTGCCATGATTTTTATCGGAAATCCCCAAGGAATCCATCTGCGACACTTCCATATCCATAGGATAAAAAATAAAGAATTATTTTATTTCCTAACCAGATTTGAAATTCCAACGCGTGTTTATACTTGAGAGATAAGGATTTATACTCGAGAGATAAGGAATCCGTCTTTAATTTGAAAGGAGGACGATGCAGGCGAAACCACGCGCACTCAACGGTGTACCCCTTTTCTTTCTGTGTCTCTCCACGAGGCGTATTGACGGTGGATAATACTTTTCAATTCCTATATTTGGGGCATCTTTCTCGCGTGCGTCGGGACAAAAGCGAACTCAGAGCCAGACGAAAATTCATTCGCTCTTTACGATCGATAATTTATTATTTCTCCAAGAACGTTTCGACAATATCTGTTTGCCAAATTTGTAAAGGCCAATAAAAAACGTGGTAACATTGTCCAGTCTGAGTTAATCCGTATATTGTTCTGTCGGTGGGTAGTGGGTACGATGACTTCGGATCCATACTATGTACCGTTGCCTACCGCCGACGCGCGGAAAATCCGCTCATAAACCGCGACTCTGGCAAGACACCGCGGCCGATCAGTCCCGTTAGTTTTTGGTAACCAGATGTGGCATCCTCCACCTCTATTTCATCAGGGTAATTCTGGAGGTACGCCCGTCACCCCGTGGCAAGGACAACACCCCGCAGTGCCCATCGAATTTTATGGCTTTCGACCCTCGAAGGGTTTGGAATACCATTAAGAAGTGAGAAATATTCAGGATTTCAAATGTTTGCTTCTTTTCTTCATCGTATCGAAGGGGAAGTGGCGCCAATGGATTCCTGGCGTTCCGTCGATTAAAATCATACCAAATTTCATGTAAATCGGACTATTTTTAACCAAGTCAAGTCAGCTTGAAATGATATAAATCGATATTCCATGGAATTTCCTTCATTATGGTCCGAATAACGTCGTTCTTAGTGTCAGCTTCATCGACGAAACATAAGGAATCGGTAGGTGTCGTTTTTGCAAAGATCTGATGAGAAATGCGCAAGTCGAAGGTTTCTCACTTCTAATTAGGCACTCGAACCCCCTCGCGGGTGGAAAGCCATAAAATTCGGTCAGGCACTGCGAGGGGTTGCCCTCGCCACGGGGTACCAGGCTGCCGCATCTCCTTGGTGGGCGTTGCTCCATAATTACCCTGTATCTGGTTAGGAAATAAAATAATTCTTTATTCTTTATCGTATGGATATGGAAGTGCCACGGATGGATTCTTTGGGGATTTCCGATGAAAATCATGCCAAGTGTCGTGGAAATCGTACAACTCTTACATAAGGAATACAAATTGCTTGTGTCAAAGTAGTCCGATTTGCATGACGTTTGGTACGATTTTCATCAGAAAAACATAAGGAATCCATTGGCGTGACTTCCCTTTCGATACGATGAAGAAAAGGGTTTCTTAATACGCTGTAATGGATAATTCACCCTCGACTGCGGAGGGTCGACTTCAATTCGCTACGTTCGGCCCAGGATTCGTACCTTTTTCCGAAAAAAGCCATAAAATTCTATGGTCACTGCGGGGTGTTGTCCTCGCCACGGGGTGACGGGCGCAGCACCAGAATCAGCCTGTACCTACCTTTTTAAGAAATAAAATAATTCGTTATTCCCTATCGTATGGATATGGAAGTGTCGCCGATGGATTCCTTGGGGTTTTCCGATGAAAATCATTACAAATGTCGTGTAAATCGGACAACTTTTACATAGGGAGTACAAATAGCTTGTGTCAAAGTAGTCCGATTTGCATGACATTTGGTATGATTTTCGTCAGAAAAACATAAGGAATCCATTGGCGTCACTGCCCTTTCGATACGATGAAGAAAAGGGTTTCTTAATACGCTGTAATGGATAATTCACCCTCGACTGCGGAGGGTCGACTTCAATTCTCTACGTTCGACCCAGGATTCGTACCTTTTTCCGGAAAAAAAGCCATAAAAATCGGGTGAGGCACAGCGAAGGTCTGTCCTCGTCACGGGGTGCCAGCGCATCTCCTTGACGGGCGTTGCTCCAGAATTACCCTGTATCATTTGGGCAGTGTGTGACCGGACTACCCTCCGTGTAATTGGTCTGCGCGAAGTGGGGCGCAAGTTCGATCATTATCAGTACTCCTGCCCGAGAGGAATACGATTTACTTTAATTATAGCACATGTGTGTTTTGTAATAAAATGTTTCTATCGTCTCCTGAATTCATTAACTGGCATCCAGATATCTTCGCTCCTACAATCCACCGTCAACACGGCTCGTGGAGAGACACAGGAAGAAAAGGGGTAGCCCGCTGTCGACGCGTGGTCCTCTCGAGTATAAACACGAGCTTCAATATCAGAACAAAAGCAAGCGTTAACGTATTCCGTGCGAGAGAAGGTGGGCATTGCTGTGAAGAGGGCCTCTTCAAGAGAGCAGCCGTTTGTGAGGAATGCCAATCCGCAAGGTTCTGATACAATCTGCTCCCTATGATTGAAATTTAGTCTAGCAACTTTCACTCCTCCTAACCTAACCAATCGAACTTGCATCCCTCCCAAAAGAACCGGCCATCCGAGCGTAGAAGCAAGTGCGAAATAAAAGTAACGGTGCGCTTCTCGATACCGCAGATGTACCTACCTAAGTAGCATTTCTGACGGAAAAAAATTGTCCAGCCTTTGGGCCTGGCGTAGACCTTTGGCAGGTAGGTATCTATTTCAAAAGGCAGTGCCACCCGTGGAGCCAGTAAGACCGTCCCCGGTCCGTGCTATATCAGACAGTTTTCTTCCAGTGAAAATCAGTAAATTTGCAAGCGCAATATCTTAAAAACCAGTGAAAATAAAGTGTATACATTAAAGCTTATTGAATTTGTCTTGGAACGCACTATCAACTCAGGTGTTCAAAAAAAATAGTTCCATTTGAAAAACCGAACTTGACCATCGTATCCTTTAAAATAATAATCGAAAACAAAATTCGTTCGCGCTAATAAATTGGCCCCCTCGAACCATGCAATTCCCTATTTTTTTTATATTTTTATCTCCAATAGTTTAGGAGGAAACCGGCTGTCCAGTCTTCCCGCGGACACCCGGTATATGCCAAACGTAATAATTAATTTTTTATCGTACGATGTCGGGAAAGATCGGCTTTTTGCAAACCACGTATTTGGACTTATACTTTAATAAGCTAAATTCGGTGGAGGGAAAGGGAGAGCGCTACTTGGTGGTATAGTCGCTTTTGTTCTACAGGGTGTCCCAAAAATGTCGGAGTTCCTTGAAGGGGGTGATTCAGGGGGTGATTGCAAACAACTTTTTCCTTTGCGAAAATTCTCTCCGAGGTTTCGTTAACGAGATAATAACCAAAAGCACCGACCAATCAGAGCGCGCGCCTTCCGCCCGAGCTCCCGCGGTAGCGTTGGCTACGCGGTAGGCGGCCGCGCTTGTACTACGGACGTACGAACAAGCAAGTCGACATGCATCGAAGGAAACCGCGTTACACAGTTTTTTTTTTAAAGCAGAATCTTAAATAATAATTATTTGAAGCGAGAGGACAAGAAATACGTACATTTCGTTTTCAAATAACGCTTAAACGAAAAGGTTATGTAGCAGAAAATGTACGACATGTGATCGTAATTCGTTATTGGGGTAAAAATCCGTAGTTTAATAACGGCCAACCCAACTAAATTTAAACAATAATATTAGGTGTATGAATAAATTCTTTCCGACTGGATTTACATAATCAGTACAAAGCTACTGAATTTCTATCGCGGTGGTATTTGTCATATTTTTTAAATCGAACTGTTATTGTACCCTAAAATCGGAAAGAATTTATTTCTACACCACCAATAAATTAAATAAAACTCACCCATTCGGGCATTCCTTTCCTTCTTTTTCGGAAACCTTTTTTTGTGTCACTGGGTCACTGTACCGATCCTGGTCATCGGTGGACGAAAAGATTTATGGTAGGGTAGCGCCCAGTGCTCAGCTGATCGCAGGTATTCGCAGGACACCACCCGAAGGTAAGGGTCGCAACGTCAAGTGCGTCCGGGTTAATGTACCGAATATTCACTTCACTGCACTGATACTAACACTGATCACTTAATTTATTTTCTACGGATCGTGTTGTTCCTACGTTATAAAAATTGGTGGCCCCGAAAGGGGCCGATTACTGTAAATTGAACAGTTGCTCAATGTGGGCACCCTCAGCGTCTATGCACGCCTCCGCCGAGTATAATCGAAACGCCAAACGTCTGATCGTTCCCTCGCTCGGGGTTTCGATGCGCGGGTACTCCACTGCCAACGCTCGCACGGTAGCACTCGCGTTCCCGTCGTTCCGCGCGTACACCCAGAACATAGCGTAATACTCTTCGGCGGAGTACATTTCTGGGCCGAGATTACTAGCTGACTGACAGGATTTTTTCCCAAGTAACTTCCTCTACCCCCAAGTAGTTTCTCTCATTCCATTATGAGTTTACTCCCACCAGGACAAGAGGCTTTAGGTAAAAAGAAGCCAACACATTTTCGGAACACACGTGTTTTGCAGAAGTGCAACGAAAACTTTCACAAAAGCCCGCGCCCCGTCCTTCCACTGCCAATGTACCCATTGCTTCGAGATAGAAAACAGACACCACGTGTATCGGTTCGAAAGGGTCCGAAGGGAAAAGACGCAGAAAGTCTTCGAGTTGCTATAAAGAAGAAAATGCATACCACTCCTGTTTCCCCTTTCTGACACCCTGAGTTCACGTCTGCTACGAGGCGGAACCAATTAAGTCATAAATTATCCGAAACTGTAGGAAACCGTTCTCTACCGCCGACTTGCGGGACAATACGGTCATAAACCGCGACCCTGGCGAAATGCTCTGGCTGATGAGCCTGATTAATTTTGGAGAACTAGAAATTACAGAATATTATCCAGCATCAATACGTCTCGCGGAGAGACACAGGAAAAGAAGTGTAGTCCGCTGACTGCGCGTACTCCCGCCTGCTTCGTCCTACCCTCAAATTAAAGACGGATCCCTTATCTCTCGAGTATAAACACGCGCTCGAATTTTAAAACACAAGCACGCGTCGACGTATTCGGTGCGAGAGACTGTGGGCTTGAAGTCCCATTGGCCGCAAACTAACCAATCGGGCCTGCTTATCTCTCGTGTCTAAACACGCGCTCGGATTTCAAAACACAAGCACGCGTCGACGTATTCGGTGCGAGAGACTGTGGGCTTGAGGTCCGATTGGCCCTGCATCCCTCGCAAATGGCCACTGTCCTGAAGAGGCCCTCTTCACAGCAATATCTCCTCCCCAAGGCCCACCTTCTCTCGCACCGAATACGTCGAGGCGTGCTTTTGTTTTGAAATTCGAGCGCGTGTTTAGACACGAGAGATAAGCAGGCCCGAGGGCTGTGGGCTTGAGATCCGATTGGCCACAAACTAACCAATCGGGCCTGCTTATCTCTTGTGTATGCATTTTCTTCTTTATAGCAACTCGAAGACTTTCTGCGTCTCTTCCCTTCGGACCCTTTCGAACCGATACACGTGGTGTCTGTTTTCTATCTCGAAGCAATGGGTACATTGGCAATGGAAGGACGGAGCGCGGGCTTTTGTGAAAGTTTTCGTTGCACTTCTGCAAAACACGTGTGTTCCGAAAATGTGCTGGCTTCTTTTTACCTAAAGCCTCTTGTCCTGGTGGGAGTAAACTCATAATGGAATGAGAGAAACTACTTGGGGGTAGAGGAAGTTACTTGGGAAAAAATCCTGTCAGTCAGCTAGTAATCTCGGCCCAGAAATGTACTCCGCCGAAGAGTATTACGCTATGTTCTGGGTGTACGCGCGGAACGACGGGAACGCGAGTGCTACCGTGCGAGCGTTGGCAGTGGAGTGCCCGCGCATCGAAACCCCGAGCGAGGGAACGATCAGACGTTTGGCGTCTCGATTATACTCGGCGGAGGCGTGCATAGACGCTGAGGGTGCCCACATTGAGCAACTGTTCAATTTACAGTAATCGGCCCCTTTCGGGGCCACCAATTTTTATAACGTAGGAACAACACGATCCGTAGAAAATAAATTAAGTGATCAGTGTTAGTATCAGTGCAGTGAAGTGAATATTCGGTACATTAACCCGGACGCACTTGACGTTGCGACCCTTACCTTCGGGTGGTGTCCTGCGAATACCTGCGATCAGCTGAGCACTGGGCGCTACCCTACCATAAATATTTTCGTCCACCGATGACCAGGATCGGTACAGTGACCCAGTGACACAAAAAAAGGTTTCTGAAAAAGAAGGAAAGGAATGCCCGAATGGGTGAGTTTTATTTAATTTATTGGTGGTGTAGAAATAAATTCTTTCCGATTTTAGGGTACAATAACAGTTCGATTTAAAAAATATGACAAATACCACCGCGATAGAAATTCAGTAGCTTTGTACTGATTATGTAAATCCAGTCGGAAAGAATTTATTCATACACCTAATATTATTGTTTAAATTTAGTTGGGTTGGCCGTTATTAAACTACGGATTTTTACCTCAATAACGAATTACGATCACATGTCGTACATTTTCTGCTACATAACCTTTTCGTTTAAGCGTTATTTGAAAACGAAATGTACGTATTTCTTGTCCTCTCGCTTCAAATAATTATTATTTAAGATTCTGCTTTAAAAAAAAAACTGTGTAACGCGGTTTCCTTCGATGCATGTCGACTTGCTTGTTCGTACGTCCGTAGTACAAGCGCGGCCGCCTACCGCGTAGCCAACGCTACCGCGGGAGCTCGGGCGGAAGGCGCGCGCTCTGATTGGTCGGTGCTTTTGGTTATTATCTCGTTAACGAAACCTCGGAAAGAATTTTCGCAAAGGAAAAAGTTGTTTGCAATCACCCCCTGAATCACCCCCTTCAAGGAACTCCGACATTTTTGGGACACCCTGTATAGACAGATCAGAAGATGGGACTATCGGCGTGGGGAAGGAAGGCTTGGAGGGGTAAAGGCATAGGTTCAGATACAGGCGCGTCGGTTAGCTTCGGATGCATTCGGCATGCATAACCACAGCGTTATCCGATTTGCCACCCCCCTCAGCTTACGCTCCGCCGTCTATATGTCTATGGTCCCCTCCTCGAAGTGACAGAAAATATAACCTATGTATACGCTATATGACAATAAATGTTGAGCGGCTATTTCATTCTTTTGCGCTACATTTGTGAACTTTTTATCATCCTTCCGAAACATTATTAGGATATTCTTCCGAATGGCCCCAGTGGCCGATCGAGATGAGGTTTGGTGGGAAGGGTGGTGAGGGGTTGTGAATCCTAAATCTAAAATTGTAGCTTCGGGTATTTATTAGTTTCCGAAATATTAATAAAAAATTGTTAATTTATTTTGGAATTTTTTTTTTGACGTTGGTGCAGGCCTCCCTACCCGGGAGCCCTTCCGTCCCCCATTTTCAACTTTTGAAATTGTGTAACCACTATCTCATTTTTAGCATCGCCAAACTGACATCGGTTCGCTACCATGCTTTACGCGCCCGCGAGCGGGCGCGTGCCCCCCGCGCCAATCTAACCCAAACCAATACTAAAACCCGGAACAAGTTGGAAAGTGGAATGTGTTATGTCGGTATAAGTCAACAGAAATATTGTTAAGAGGGGGGACCGTGGTAAAGTGATTAAAAAAAATCGGTAAGTTGTACCCTTTTATGCACAATTACTTCTGTACCTTTTGAACGCATTAATTGCTAAAGGTAAAATTTTATATTTGGGGTCGGTCCACACCCCTCGTATTACCCACTAAGTTTCATCTCGATCGGCCCCGGTTGGGGTTATACCAGTCAGTGAGGCGTGGAAAGCACGACAGCGAACCGATCTGAGTTCGGCGATGCCAAAAACGAGACCGTGGTTACAAAATTTCAAAAACGAAAAATAGGGGGACGGAAGGGCTCCAGGATAGAGACGCCTGCACCAACGTCCAAAAAAAAATTCCAAAAAACTTAACAATTTTTTATTAATATTTCGGAAACTAATAAATACCCGAAGAAACAATTTTAGATTTAGGGTCCACACCCCCTCCCCACACTTCCCCCCAAACCTCGTGTCGATCGGCCACTGGGGCCATTCGGAAGTACAGCCCATTATTATTACGTCGCAACAGTATCTTTAGGAAATCGGGTCTAGCATATAGGTTATATTTTCTGTCACTTCGAGGACAGAAAATCCGGTCCTCCAAGTGACAGAGAATATAACCTATATGCTATACCCGATTTCCTAAAGATACTGTTGCGGCGTAATAATAATGTTTCGGAAGGATGATGAAAAGTTCACAAATGTAGCGTAATACAACGAAATAGCCGCTAAATATTTATTGTCTTATAGCATATACATAGGTTATATTTTCTGTCACTTCGAGGAGGGACCACATAATAATCACGCGTTGGATTCAACATGAAACACAATTTTATATATGTTTGTTCATAACTGCTTTCTGCATAGGATGTGTATTTCATGTTCTGTTTCAGTGTTTTGCTAATTAAAAAATGTCTATCCTAACAAACTTCATTTTCTGGGGACATGCCCTCATCTATTTTTCCTTTTCACTTATAATTCCTTACTGCCAACGTAGAATATTGTAGCATAAGCACATTTCAAGTAATTAAAATGTACAAGGAATTTTTTACGTTTGCAGTACCAGCCGACTTTCCGTTTAAATTTTTATAAGTACATCGCAACAGCTGAGAATTTATTTCCTTATTCAGAATAGAATACGGAAATAGCAAACAGCTCCCTCTCGCGTTTACCGGGCAATCGTCGATCTATCGGTATTACCATTTCTGTGCAGAAAAAACCTGCTGTAATACCGACCTGCCGAATCGGCCAGACCACGTGACGTGTCTACCCCCTTAAGGTGAGCACGGGAACCGCTTCGCTAAATCTTGACGCAGGCCCGGCTCAAGTCTTTTTTGCGCCCTGGGCGGAAAGTCGACAATAGGTGCAAAATGGTATTTTCATTGCTGGTATTGTTCAAAATAAACTTTAAAATTAAATATTACAAGTTGTACTATAAGTGGTTTAATACTACGAATAAAAATTCAGAGTAAGGTCATCAATAAACTCAAATAAATGTATTATAATAAATGACGGAATTTGGCAAGTTCGCCTAGGGCCCAAAAAAGACTCGTGCCGTGCCTGACTATCTGACCGTCGCCCGCATGCGTCGAGCAGTCACGATTCCATCTGAGCGCTCGCACCCGTCGCGCACGCCCGCTGCGCACGCAAAGCGTTCCATCTCGCTCCCCCTTCGACCAGAAAGAAGCGAGAAACGAACACTCGGAATTAGGACTCTGGTCTCCATGAGGGCTCATCGCCGGTCCCGACCAGTGAGCCCATAGGGAGACTTTACTGTAGATCTTTCGTTGCAGTTACTTTTGTCGTTCAAATTCTCATCAGCATCATTAGTTGCACCTTCATTTGTTTTATTTTTACTATCATCATCGTCATCATTATCGTCATCAACATCATCACCATTTCTTTCATGATGACTATCAATATCATAATTAGAACTTGCATCGTAAGTTTTATCATCTGTTAAAGATATTGAATGTTGACTTGACCACTTTTGGCGTGTAGTTTGTTGACCACTTGCACCGTCCATACCCCATTTTCCAACAAGTACTAATTTCTCACCAGACAACTGCATCAGCACATGCTTATCTAATTGTAAAAGAATTCTTTTTGTAGTGTGTTCTAGAAGAGATATTAAATTTGCACTTGCTCCTGACTCAGAATATTTCAAATGTTCTGGAAGACAATGTGTTTTTGCTTGAACAACATTGGAATAAGGAGGATATGAATTTGTACCAGTAATTCTCGTATTATAAGTCCGCAATTTATTGTATTTTCTTGCTGTCAAGTCTATGTCAATGTACATAGCTAGAATATTGTTAGCTTTCATTTCAAAATTAAATTCGGAATTTTCTGTTTTTCTTTCAAGTGCTTTCATCAACTCGTCCTCATTATAATGTGAAGCGAGTTCATCTGCACGTCTTTTTTTTGTTTTTTTTTAACCCACTTCGAATGATAGACGTGGACGACCTCTATTTACAACAGGTGTCTCAGCTAATTGACTGCCTGCAGTATTATTTAATGAGCTGCTATTAAAATCATCTTTCAGATCGACCACAAAATCCTTTTTTAAAAAATGTTCATATCTAGAACAGAAAGTTTTTTTATTTCGCATAACTTTCTTGTTCCTCCACTTCTTTAGATATTGTGGAAAAAAGATGTTCAGTAATTTACTCTTTATTTGAAATAATTTATTTGCACTGTAAAAATTAGTACTTCCAATATTCTCTACAATTTCATCTATTTTGCTATCCATTTGGTTCGAGTTTGAATCCCAAATCATGTTACATAAGGTCAAGTGATTAATTTTGTAATACATTTTTTAAATTATTGTTAGTGAGCAAAAAAGAACAATTTATATAACCAGTATTGAGAAACAAGTTGTAAAGAACCGAATGCGAGGGGGATACCGATTGTTAATCTCGAAAGGGATCTGAGTTAAATTTGTGGATTTAAGATACGCGACTCTCGGAGCTCACGCCAACAAGCAAAAGTGCGGGAATGGTGGGGATTCCGTCGCGTGTGGAGACAGTCTCGAACACTTGAACTACGAGGCTGTCTCCCCACCATTCCCGCACTTTTGCTTGTTGGCGTGAGCCCCGAGAGTCGCGTATCTTAAATCCACAAATCTAACTCAGATCCCTTTCGAGATTAACAATCGGTATCCCCCTCGCATTCGGTTCTTTACAACTTGTTTCTCAATACTGGTTATATAAATTGTTCTTTTTTGCTCACTTACAATAATTTAAAAAATGTATTACAAAATTAATCACTTGACCTTATGTAACATGATTTGGGATTCAAACTCGAACCAAATGGATAGCAAAATAGATGAAATTGTAGAGAATATTGGAAGTACTAATTTTTACAGTGCAAATAAATTATTTCAAATAAAGAGTAAATTACTGAACATCTTTTTTCCACAATATCTAAAGAAGTGGAGGAACAAGAAAGTTATGCGAAATAAAAAAACTTTCTGTTCTAGATATGAACATTTTTTAAAAAAGGATTTTGTGGTCGATCTGAAAGATGATTTTAATAGCAGCTCATTAAATAATACTGCAGGCAGTCAATTAGCTGAGACACCTGTTGTAAATAGAGAAATGGGTTAAAAAAAAACAAAAAAAAGACGTGCAGATGAACTCGCTTCACATTATAATGAGGACGAGTTGATGAAAGCACTTGAAAGAAAAACAGAAAATTCCGAATTTAATTTTGAAATGAAAGCTAACAATATTCTAGCTATGTACATTGACATAGACTTGACAGCAAGAAAATACAATAAATTGCGGACTTATAATACGAGAATTACTGGTACAAATTCATATCCTCCTTATTCCAATGTTGTTCAAGCAAAAACACATTGTCTTCCAGAAAATTTGAAATATTCTGAGTCAGGAGCAAGTGCAAATTTAATATCTCTTCTAGAACACACTACAAAAAGAATTCTTTTACAATTAGATAAGCATGTGCTGATGCAGTTGTCTGGTGAGAAATTAGTACTTGTTGGAAAATGGGGTATGGACGGTGCAAGTGGTCAACAAACTACACGCCAAAAGTGGTCAAGTCAACATTCAATATCTTTAACAGATGATAAAACTTACGATGCAAGTTCTAATTATGATATTGATAGTCATCATGAAAGAAATGGTGATGATGTTGATGACGATAATGATGACGATGATGATAGTAAAAATAAAACAAATGAAGGTGCAACTAATGATGCTGATGAGAATTTGAACGACAAAAGTAACTGCAACGAAAGATCTATTAATCTTTTAGACAGTGCTGTTTTTATAGTTTCTTTTGTTCCCCTTAAGTTAAAAGTTAAGGATGCTGATATTTGGTCAAATAAAACTCCATCATCAGTCCACTTTTGCCGGTGTATCAAATTTGAATTTATTAAAGAAACTTATGCATACGTAAAAAACGAATACGAATATTACACAAATCTACTGAAAAAAGTTGAAACATATTGTTTTGATTTGAATGACATGTCATTTGAAGTAAGTTTTGATTTGAAGTGCACAATGATAGACGGCAAAGTGTGTAATATACTAACTGAGCAAAAAGCTTCATCTTGCTGTAATATTTGTCGAGTTGGACCTAAATTTATAAATAATCTGGATTATGTGAAAAGTCTTCAAAGTAATGAAGAATACTACAAATTCGGCCTTTCTACACTCCATTGTTGGATCCGTTTCATGGAATATCTATTACACGTAGCGTATAATCTTGATTTCAAAAAAGGTTCAGCAAGGACAGCTGAAGAAAAACTGTTAAAGAAATTAAGGAAACAAAGTATACAAAATTCTTTAAAATGTAATCTTTCGTTACATGTAGATATTGTTAAGCAAGGTTTTGGAACAACCAACACTGGTAATGTAGCTCGTTCCTTTTTTGCCCAAGCCAAAGCCGTTGCAAAATATACTGGTTTAGATGAACATTTGATCCAAAGATTATATAATATTTTGCAAGTTTTAACTTGTGGTAGAATAATCAATTGTGATAAATTTAAAACATATTGCTTCGATACTGCAGATATTTGTGTGCAGTTGTATGAATGGTATAAAATGCCACCATCCCTACATAAAGTTCTTATTCATGGAAGCGACATTATTAAATCATTTGATTTACCGTTTGGCTGGCTATCAGAAGAGCCACAGGAAGCAAACAATAAAATTTTTCGTAAAGCACGAGCTAAACATAGCAGAATGTGCAACAGGCAAATGAGTAACAAAGATATTTTTCATTATCTCTTGATCTCATCAGATCCCTTAATTAGCTCTCTCAGACTGAAAGAAAATAAAAAAGTTAAGCCCTTAACGGTTGAAGCTGAAGAAATGTTATTAAACATTTGAATGCATGTAACATAGCACATAATTCATATTAACAAATTATATTAAAATTAGTTGCCACATCAAATTCTATTCTAATTACAATTCCTAAAAAAAATTTTAAAAAAACAACAAAAAACATATTTTTTATTTTATATTAGAAATAAGAAAAAAACTAATAAAATGAATTATAATTTAAACATATTAGATTTAAATCAGCTATACTTAGCAGTTTATTTAAAACATAAATTTTGTAAATTTGAAGTAAATTTTTTATTTTATAGCTATAATTAAATTTACAAAAAATTAATTTTTAATATCTTTAATATCAAAAGTGTACGTTTTTATGCGATGTTATGCTAAATAATGTTTTTTATATATTAGACCAAAAAATACAGGATTTACTGCAGCCCTCCGTTATTGCTGAGCCCTTCACGAGTATTTAAAAAAAAAAAACATTGAAATCGGTCAAGATTTGCGTTGTCTAGCGATTTTTGTCCAAAATCGCACACTGTGCGCCGCCTCAGTACGCCGCAGGATTCTTCGTGCGGCCGCAGATGGTTTTTCCTATACCTAAGCATTGCCGCCAGGGCCCCACGACGCGCCGCGCTGGCCCTTTTCAAGCACTTGAAAAGGTCTATTGTTGTATGAGGTCTCGAGGACCGTCTTCGACACCGAATTTTATGGCTTTCGACCCTCGAAGGGGTTTGAATACCATCAAGAAGAAGTGAGAAATGTCCAGGATTTTCGCATTTCTCATCAGATCTTTGCGAAAACGACGCCAATCGATTCCGTATGTTTCGCCGATGAAACTAACACCAAGAACGACATAATTCGGAGCATAATGAAGGAAATTGATGATTCAGCGTCGCAGCGTATCGCGCGATCGTGTGTAATTCGGCTCCTCTGGAGCGGCCGCGTGGGGTGACGTCATTTGGCGGCGCGAATCATAGAAAGAATTATGCGGTGCCAGCAAATCTTAGAGCTAGGTGGCGAGGAAAGGAGGAGGAGGAGGACGGGTAAATAAAATGGTGCAATGAAATACGTTTAAGAATATATATTGTTACAAAAATATAAAATATAAAAAAAGAATATGAATATAAAAAATTAGGACAAAAAGAGAATATAAATATAAATATAAATATAAATATAAATATAAAAGAAAAAATATATGAAAAAAGAATATAAATAAGAAAAAATATATGAAAAAGATTATAAAAACATATAAAAAAGAAAAAAAACGAAAAAAGGAAAATAAAAGAAATATGTGAATAATCAAAATATATAAAATGATAGAAAAAATATATAAAATGATTGAAAAAAAATACAAAAAAATAAAAAATACTGGGGAGGTGGTGGTGGTACGGGGGGCGATGGCGGTGATGGGGGTGATAACGGTGATGGGGGTGATGGCGGTGATCGTGGCCGTGCGACGCGATAGGGGGCCCACCTCGGCCCCACCTGGGGCTCCTGCCGCAGCCGCGCGGCTATCTTGTGCCGTACGTCCCGCGGCTCAGGGTGGAGTGGTGCGCCCTGAGGCCCAGCCTCCGCCAATAGTTGGGCTAAAAACGCTAGGCGAGCCCTCAATAGGTGCGGGTCCTAGAACACATACCCAAACGGCGATATAATATTAGCACATTAAACATCATAAACATCACACGCACAAAACAAATGTAAAGTATTACATACATGCTGAGACGGAGGCGAAGGCGGCGACGGGGACGACGGCGGCGACGGCGGCGACAGGGGCGACGGCGGCGACGGCGGCGAGCCCCAATCGGAGGACCATTGCGGCGACGGTGGAGGTGACGAGCCCTAAAAGATAGAAACTCACGATGTAATATTGACACTCGATATCAAAGGTTAAACGCGATAAATGTTAAAATATTGCAAAGTACATACCTCGGGGTCACACTCCGGCGCTACCCTCTGCAGCCCCATTGTCACAAAAAAAAATTCTTGACACAAAAAAAATCTTGATGCAAAACAAACTGGCCGGTGGCTGCCGAGCTTTGAAGACAACTGGCCCCGCAGCGCTCATGCAATTTGTCGCCCATGCCTAAAGTTGCATATGTTGCAAAGTAGGATGCCTTTGTTCTTCACTGGCCACCCTCTCCTTCTATGTGCTCCACCTGCATTTTCGCTGACCATCTTCGCCATCTGCATCTTCTTCGAATTACTCACTGGCCATCCTATCCTTCTTCGTTTGCATCATTTCACTATACCACACCATACCACTCTGAACGTAAATCGAACGTGAATCGTACCACTCTGAACGTAAATCGAACGTGAATCGAACGGCTTTGAACGTGAATCGAACGGGTATTGAACGGCTTTGAACGTGAATCGAACGGGTATTGAACGACTTTGATCGGGTATCGAACGGGCATTGAACGGCTCTGAACGTAAATCGAACGGGTATCGAACGGGCATTGAACGGCTCTGAACGTAAATCGAACGTGAATTGTACCACTCTGAACGTAAATCGAACGTGAATCGAACGGCTTTGAACGTGTATCGAACGGGTATTGAACGGCTTTGATCAGGCGTCGAACGTGAATCGTACCACTCTGAACGTGAATCGTATCACTCTGAACGTGAACCGAACCGCTTCTGCATAATAATTATAACTATCGTCTTAATCTAGCATACATCGCATATAGGAGGTTGGGGAGGGTGAAGAAAAAACATTTATGCATTAAAAATAGATTATATTTTATTTATGAATTTCTCTCTGAACGGCTCTGAACGTAAATCGAACGGGTATCGAACGGGCATTGAACGGCTCTGAACGTAAATCGAACGTGAATTGTACCACTCTGAACGTAAATCGAACGTGAATCGAACGGCTTTGAACGTGTATCGAACGGGTATTGAACGGCTTTGATCAGGCGTCGAACGTGAATCGTACCACTCTGAACGTGAATCGTATCACTCTGAACGTGAACCGAACCGCTTCTGCATAATAATTATAACTATCGTCTTAATCTAGCATACATCGCATATAGGAGGTTGGGGAGGGTGAAGAAAAAACATTTATGCATTAAAAATAGATTATATTTTATTTATGAATTTCTCTCTGGCGTTTAGACCACCAGTTGAATATTTTAAGTACATTTTGCAAGGCACAATGCTTTGCGTGTCTGCTACATCGCAGAGTATTAACTACATTTAGCTTATTTAGAGATTTAATATCCTCGTATTCAATGTCCAGCGTCTCGATGACCACGTCCGCTCTCGTATTTTCATCGAGGAAATCCGAAAGCCAGTCGCGTTTCTGCAACCCTTTAACGTATACGATATGGGATGCGTCATCTTCTTCGTCGATTGCATCAGCTACAGCTTTCGAAATTAGCTGTTTAGCCATACTGTACGGAACGTCTCCATCGTCCCACCGTAGTCCATGATGTTTTGCCACCAACCACCGGATGCTTGATTTGTCGGATTTTGTAAGAAGATATTGCGGCGTCGAACTCCCGAAAATATAGTGCGAGAGAATTGTTCCCTTTCGTAGGACAGCCACTTCCTTCACGATAAATCTTCCATCAACGATGAACCCTTGCAGGTCAGCAAATGTTGGTACAGCCATTATCGACACAATTTAGAGGTCCGCTCGCTTCCAAGACAGACGGGAGAATGCAGTCCTTCTCGTAAAGCATCTCGATTTTCACGATGAAATTTTGGTATGATTTTGGCACATGAGAGGGCAGGCAAGTAGCAAGGCAATTTAATTGATTTTGCGCACCACGTTTGTCAGCGGATTGTATTCAACCACCCGATCGTGCAGAATCAGGCAGTAGGCCGTAGTATTTACCGGCACATTCTCTTTACACTCGAATTCTATGCGCACGTCCACGGTGCCATTCTTGATCGACTCATTTTGTCGCGAACAATCAATTACCACGAGGGGGCCAAATTGTAAAAATTCAGCCACGGTGAATAATATCTCGTTGCAACTATGTCCATAATACGATTTATGGAATTGCGTATACATGTGATACAAGATGGCGTGCTTATTCTTGTCAAAGTCCAAGTTCATGTCATCATATGGGTAAAATTCCGAGTTGAGAAAAAGTTTTACATTGGCCAATTTACAGTTGTTGAACTTAGTAACATCTTCAGTCATCACATTCTTTCGACCAGTCTGTAGAACAAGGATCACGCATCGCGGCTTCTCCAGCTGCGCAGATGCCTTCACGGCCCACGAATGCTTGGTCGTGCTCTGTAAGAGAGGATACTCGTACAGATCCCACGATTGAAAACAAATGCTCAGGTTTTGCCCACTTTCCACAGCACGTAGCAACGATAGCTTATTAAGGTCGTTCAGCGTCACATGAGGCATCCGCCATTGCACTTTAAGTAATTCAATTTCTGGTTCCAACATCGGTGATCCTATCAGAGCATTGTTGTCGTTGCGCGATCGTATTAAAATCAATTCGTGACGCGCATTAATAATTATGCGTTTGTAGTCCTCGCAAAATCCCAGCAAATATTTGAGTGGGACGCAAAAATTGAAATAATTTTTCACTATTAGCCCATCGCGTCGTTTCAAGCCCCATCCGGCATTCTCCATATTTTTGTCTTCGTCAGATGTCAACGATACATAGTTCTTAAGCGTGCTAGTTATTCCAACGTTTCTGTTACGATCAATCTCCACACCGTTCAGCTCGTATCGAATCTTGTCGAATAAGAACGCCTCACAATTATTTCCCAACATCACCGTTAACGCATCGTTTTGTTTATTTATCTTCAATTTCCCCTCCACATAGAGGAAACTTTCACACGGTAATGTGTACAAATCCTGCTGTTGTATGGGTATTCTTATCTCATCGCTGTATCCAAACGTTGTGTTGACATATGGGTTGTATGTGTGAGTCTCGAGCTTGACGATGCGATCATCAAACGTCGGCTTCCCTCCAATGCTTAGAATATCAGCCATTTTTTTTCAACTTATATGCGCACAATGAATCCCAATGATCTCAAAAATGCAATGTTCGCAGCACTGAGCCTCTTCTTTTTAGCGTGATCAGAGCTGTTGCAGTTGTTGTTGTTGTTGCAAGCAATTTCACTTGGAAGAAACGAGTTTCTGGAGTCGTTCAACACAAGCATCTCTATCGCACCACACGTATTATCGTCGCCGTCGCACGTGCAGTCTGATGGTAATCTCTTCACCTCGAAAATCTAGCAACCGTCCGTCTTGATCCAAAACGCGTATCGTTAGATCCGTAATGACCTGTGCGGTGATTGGAAGGTAAATGATCTGTGCGGGCGTTTCCGATATCTTATATCCTGGTGGAACTCTCGGAGAAAATTCATGTATCGTATGTACATGTTTGCCATTGTTGTACGCGCCAGCGGTCACACTACATTCTACGCGGATAATGTTCACGTTCATGATATTAATTGGATCGTCCGATTCGTGCCACCGCCCTGGTTCTAATATTCGATTCGTCGAGAAGCCTAGTAGCGATCCAATGTTATTGCGCTTCGTAAAATCTACGGCGAACGAGCAGTACAGCTCGGTTTTCATGGTGTTGTTGTTGGGACGCAACACTATAGGATACACATCGTTGTCAACATTGCTGGTGTCATCGAGATTTTTAGGATACCGCTCGAGTAATCGCTGTCTCAAATACTTGGCAATGGCGTCTAGTTCGTAGAAGCCGTGCGGAATCCTAATAGTTTCGGGACTGGTGTCAACACTGCTGTTTTTGATGCCATAGTTTACGACGAAGTAGAAGTTATCGTTGCTCCAGTCGATGTTCGGTATTGTATGATAAGTTTCAAAGGTTGCTAGGCCAAGCTCGTAATCATCGTCGTTCAAATCTATGGGTGGAAAGTAGCTCACCGCGAGGGTGCTACTCTTGCCGGTTAGAGTGAATGTTAGCGACATATTCAGAGCTGCACGGCTCGACTAGTACTGAATCATAATGGTGGGAAGTCAATCCTTAAATTTGGTGTCGATCGTTTGTAGAAAGCGTGGACATAGTTGTCCGCAATTGCTCTGATTGTACTTCTGATAAGGCGTTCGATTGTATTCGATTTTCACAGCATCTTTATTCAGATATTGTACCAATTCCTTAGGCGGCCGAAGATTCCCAAAGCTGTCGAAATATATAGTTCGACACCCTCTCTTCGCATATGCCACCCAATGAGTCCCCGGCCCCTCGTCATTGTCCAAATTTACGATACCGCTCTCGTTTCGATGTACTCCTCCGGCTGGCAGTGCATTGCGCATAAAAACACCTCTATAGAATGGAATACGCATACGTTTTGCCAACTCCTCCAATTGTGCATCGGTAGTTAGGCCCGCAGGTATTTTTATTTTCTTTTCGGCGTTTTTTTTTGTTTTTTTTCGTTTCGATATTCCCTGGCCACGCTTGTATGGCGTGAGATAAAGTCCACGGCCTTCCATGGAGCGATTATGACGTTGCATTTCCTGCAACTGATGCTGCGCCGCCTTATTATCGTTCACCGCCTTGGCGGTTCCCGCCGCTCCGCCAGCTAACGATCCGAGAACACCTAGCAGCGGGAGAAGTGGTAATATACCACCCCGTTTTGCCACCGGAAGAATCCGCTTTTGCGATACTCTCTTTGGAGTCCTTTTGCGGGTTTTTGTTTTCATCCCCATTCCGATTTTCGTCTTGGCCTTCATAGTTGCCCAAATAGCTGTAGCAGCACCTCTTTCGCCCAGAGTCGAGTCTCGCGCAACGATGCGTTTTCGCGCTTTGTCAGCGAGAACTTTATCTGCCGCGTGCCTTTCACCGAGGTCGTTGCTACGCGAATACACAATATCGTGTTCGCGACACGCTGCGTCCAACGGATTGATGCCTCGATCACCTCTAGCCAATCGTTTTATCAGATGAGTTCCTGGGCCGCAAAACTGGTATCCCGGGATATGTAATTCGACAGGTACCGCGTTTATCGCCCGATTTAACAGACCACAACCTTTCCTTACTCTCGTTGGTGACATTCGCTACAGTTTTTAATCAATGGTGCTGGACCGTCGATATGCGTTCGCTGCCAAGGGCGGTTATAATGTTCCAAGCACCGACGATGCTGCTGAACCTCAGAATCGGCTTTTATATGCTCCGGGAGTCGGTCCCACAAATGGTCAATGTGCCTGCCAAACTCGCGCAGTAGAATAATCTTTGGTATGTATTTCAACTGCTCAGAGGTTAGGTCTCGAAAATCGCAATTATCCGACAGGATCAGAAGCATTTTGAATACTGAGCTGACGTGTTTCGGCGCGGACCTATAAATAGGGCGCGTCGCTGCTTCGATGTATCAAAATCATTTTTCACAGTTCACGGAGAGGATGCGATTCGTGCGACAACCTGTAACGATACGCGTGGCAAATTTTGACGATAAATTGCAAATGATGCCCCCGAAAACAAGACACAGACATGGTAGCATGCTACCAAACGCTATCCGGTGCCTAATTTGCGGTCCATCAAATTGCGGAAAGACCAACGTGCTGGTGAGCTTGTTGGAAAGTCCACACGGCGTCCGCTTTGAGAACGTGTACGTGTATTCCAAGTCGTTGCAACAGCCTAAATATCAGTATTTGGAGAATTTATTGACTCCGATAGATGAAATTGGCTACTTTACGTTTTCGAATAACAGTGCCGTCATCCCGCCGAGCGAATCGCTTCCGAATTCTATTTTTATCTTCGATGACGTGGCATGCGGCAAGCAAGATACGATAAGGGAGTACTTTGCAATGGGGCGCCACTCGAACGTTGACTGTTTCTATCTCTGTCAGACGTACGCAAAGATTCCCAAACATCTTATACGCGACAATGCGAATCTGCTGATTCTGTTTAAGCAGGATGGTACCAACTTGAAGCATGCGTACAACGATCACGTAAACACTGACATGACTTACGAGGATTTCTGCGCTTTGTATCGTAATTGTTGGCAACGGGAGTATGGTTTCGTGGTGATAAACAAGGATAGCGCGATGTCCAATGGGCGTTATAGAAAGGGATTTAACGAGTTTGCCGTACCGTGAGGTGGTCAATTGTCATCAACACGTCGGCGGGAAAGCAACATCTGCGGTACAACGATGATTGATATCGATACTCTGGAGATTAAGGATCGCGAGAGAATAGCGAAGGAAATTGCAAAAACCAGTGAAGCCATTCGCCGGAAATATCAGGCTTTGAAGACTGGCAAGATGGAGGAAGATGTCGCATTGGAGAGATACTTCAAGCCTATCGTCGAACCCTTAAAGCATATTGCGGAGAATACCACAGCGACAGAAGCTGACATATCACCGCTGATGAGCACAGACGTTGAAGAAAATGAAACATTAACGCCTAAAAAAAAATCACATCGCGTAAGGCAAAGAGGAAACGACACACGTTTTCGGAATATTCACCCGTAACCTCCACACCGGTTCAATCGAAGCGGAAACGGCATGATGCTACATCAAACCAGTCTCCCGTTCCTCCCGTGCCAATAAATACAATTCCTCGTGTACAATCGCTCTCAACCATTGATGATGACGTTTTCGAAACTAGTCCCAACGAGTCGCTGGCAACATCTGTTAGGCAACAACTCCAAACACCCGAGGGACAAGAAACGTTTCGCAGTCATTTCGGTCCGCTGGGGCAAAAATACATGAGCGCAATTCTGAGTGGTGATAAGAATACAAAAATTGACTATGTGTACGGCGTATACTTTGACGATAGTATACCCATGCTTGGGGATAAGGCTTTCGATATTGACAAGGATGACAATATAATCATAGATGGCGTAAAATACAAAGGAACAGAAGGCCTTTACGAACTGATTTTCATGAGAATTCCTGACGATACTGTGTGCACCGATGCCGATAAACAAAAATACAAAAGTATACTGCTGGCGACAAACGCCCACAGACGCGATCATGTCGCTAAAAAGCCCCCATTGAGCAACAAGGGATACAAGTACAAACATGTAATTTCACCGCTACTCCCTAGCGCATCGGCTAGTAGAGCAGGGAAAGGTCTAAGGACACCGCGAGCCATGGTGGTAAACGATAACAAGATCGATTACGTGCACTGGGACGATCCCAACGAGCTGGTGGATCGGTTGCGTTTGCTGGAAGCGTCGCGTCAGGCGGGCAACAACTCTCATGATCCTGAAATTCTATCTATTCACGAGGAACTCCGCAAGATAGGCCTCATTATATAAATTAAACCGCACACCGATGATGTGCATAGTATGCGTCGAGATGCCGATCAACAAATTTGGGGTATCGCTCGAGAAGAGTGGAGCAGCTAGAATGGACTATTACAAATGGAACGGTGTGCTTCGAAATTACATGCGAGATAACGCTCTTTGCGTGGTTGGTGCCGATTTTGATGCAAAATCACGCAAGATACGACGCGTAGCTCAGCCAGCTGGCTGACACCGATGCCGTCAATAAACTATACGTGGAAAAGAGCATTAAATTTTTGAGAGAGCAGCAGGAAGAATTAGAGAGGAAGCTGGTCGTGTTTCAGAAAGATACGCTGGCGTTGCAAAACAGCGTTCAAAAGATATCGCAGGCGTTGAATTCTATCCCACAGCCGAACAACGAAATTCGTAATGTTAAAGAGGCTATAACCGCTTTTGCTACGGAGCAGCAACTTGTCCAGACTTTTCTGGGGCCGACGGGAAGCACATAATGCACGTACACGATAATTATCGCATCATTCGTGTCCAAGGCACCTCTGCGATCAAACATGCGGCCATTATCGAAATCCAAGAGTAAAGAAAACCATAGCCACAAATAGCGACAACTCGTTGAGGAATTGCACGCTTCAGCTCGAAGACATTTCCCACGGAGGCGCGTCATAGTGCATGGATACGATGATCTGTGGCAAGCTGACATTGTAGAAATGCGTCCATACTCGCGATTCAACCAGGGTCACCACTACATACTCACCGTCATCGATGTGCTGAGCAAGTATGGGTGGGCGTTACCGCTCAAGACTAAAAGTGGCGCTGAGGTGACTAAAGCGTTTGCAAAGATATTTAGAGACCGATATCCGAAAAATTTGCAAACCGATCAAGGAAAAGAATTTTACAACGCCGATGTGCAGAAACTCTTTGCAAAGCACGACATTAATCATTATTCGACGTATTCGGTGATGAAGGCCTCCGTCGTGGAACGTTTCAATAGAACTTTGAAGAACAATATGTGGAAAATGTTTACGCTCAATGGAACCTACAGATGGACCGATGCGCTACCGCGTCTACTTGCAGAGTATAACGCACGAAAACATAGAACCATCGGAATGCGTCCTTGCGATGTTACCCCTGCGATCGCCGATAAGCTGCTAGCCACCGTGTACAGCAACATAAAGATCGCTGCTCCAGCGAGATTCAAGTTGGGCGAGTTTGTGCGCGTGAGCAAATTTAAAACCATCTTCGATAAAGGCTATACGCCGAATTGGACAACGGAGGTGTTCGAGATAGCCAAAGTACAGGCAATTAATCCCGCGACGTATCTGCTGGTCGATTCCTGTGGAAAGCCTGTTGCCGGAGGATTCTACGAACACGAGCTGCAACGCGTCACCGATCCTGATGTGTATCTAGTGGAAAAAGTGTTGCGTAGAAAGGGGGATAAGGTGTACGTCAAGTGGCTGGGCTTTGATAAATCACACAATTCTTGGATAAATAAAAATAATGTATTGTAAAATAATAATACATGGTTTAATAAATACACTGATACATATGTAAATGTGCAAACAATTTTTTATTTTTACACATTAATCCTGCTATTTATGCGAATCAGTTAATAAATACAATAATAATTTCTATACAGTTGCGAACAATTTTATATTACGCAATAATTCTACTATATAATAATTTCTATACAGTTGCGAACAATTTCTATACAGTTGCGAGCAATTTCTATACATTTGTGAACAATTTGATATTATACGATAATTCCACTATTTATAATAAATACAATAATTTCTATTTTACAATGGGATATTATAATGTCCCCAGGGCAGAGTGTCGGTCGAATCGGGTACGATAAGCCGCTTGTCGTCGTACGGACTTAGAGCGATTTTGGATTCCGAAATGGTGTACACTTTATGCAATTTAGACCGTATGCATGATTGTCTGCGAACCATTTCGATCTCCCTACGCAAACACTGCGCGTAGTCGTCGAAAGTTATCGTTCTGGCTATGACGTTGGTCTTGACGCCTTTCGCCTTTTTCGTATCTTTTTTGCCGGCTACGCGAAGTGCATACATTTTCGCTCTAAGACCTACGAATTCGGTCATTATCGCACCGTTATTTTCGTCCTTCATCAGCTCTGGAACCTTCTTATTTACACGCGGCATATTATATGCATTGTTGATGTGATAATCGCTTGTGTCGAATCTATCGATATTGTGTTTCATGGTCTCGTAGATATCGTCGCATCGAATGTGATAAATGAGACTGTCAGTGTCGGTGTATAGAATTTTACAATTTTGAGCGTGCAGGGGAGACATGTACTCGTGGTGAAATTCATACAAGCAAATTTTTTATATGTCCAGAATGCACATACCCACGTATATCGGTTTGTTGAATTTCACCTCGAGTTTTCGCAATTCAACAGCTATTAAATTTTCCGAAAAAACACTTCTGCTGTGGAAATTCGGTTTCGCGATCATTGCCTCCGCGCCATATCGCCCTTCCCAATGTGTCAAAAGTTTTACATCCACGTGATTTCGTACATTTTCCATAGTTTTACCGAATACCGCGTTGTTCATAAATTTGTACAAATTTTTTTCAAAATCGTTTGCCGCGACTGTTCTAAACCGTGTATTGAGTTCGATGTAATCGCGGAGCCATGGAGATTGAGCGAATTGAAGCACGCGGTGTATCTTTGTAATACGAAGACCGTGACGCGTGCACTGCTGCAGGTTGCGATAATGAATAACGTAACGCTGCTTATCATATACCGTCGCGAGTAACTTGTCCTGCCTGCTGCCAGGTGGTTTGGCACGCGTCGGACAGAACGGTAGATCGGCATGAATGTTGTGCAGACGTTGCGGATATTCCAGATCTACCTCGAGAATGTATCCCGTGGGCGAATCGGAAGCGATCGAAGACACGTCAAAATTTGCGGCATCTTCGACCCATTGAAATTTAGCGTGTGGCAGGGGCTGGCACATTGCCCATCCATACAAATTGTTCACGTCAAAGTACATCAAGTACGATGACTCTTCCAATGCGTCGTAAGATGACATGTACTTGTTATTGGCATGCGCGTATCTTCCGGAACATTGACTTAAGCCCCCGCGTATACCACGTTCAATAAACAAAACCATATCGACGTCTGTGAGCAATTCAAAGGTAATTTTTGTGTGTTTTAGCATTGCATCCCATGTGAAACCAGGTAGAGTATAATAATGTGCCGAATCTAATCCGTAGCTCTTGATACAACTTTCGCGAAAATTTTCAAAAATATCTGCCAATAACAAGACATCTGTTTTCAAATACAAGTCGCTGTATTCGCCCAAGGTTCTAATCCCAAAACGCTGCCAGACGGTCTCGGCGTGCGCGTAATCGGTCTCGGATACAGTTTCACCCGTTAACGAACTGTAGAATGATTCGCGCGGCGGTAAGCATCGATCCTGCAGCTTGTTCGCGCAATCAAGGTATTCATACGGAAAGACACCTTTTCGCGTCAATAAATTGAAATCCTCGGTGGATAATGTTTCAAATTTGGATCGTAAAATTTTTAATTGATCTGTGCTCAGAAAAGATGCTAATTTGTCGAGACTGGTATTGAGAAATTTGTAAGAATCGATGAATCGTAATTTAATATAATTTCGCGAGTCTGATTCAGCCGGATCTTCGACATTTTTTGTGAATGAAATATACTTTTCTTTCGTTATGGGTAATACGTCAACGTGACCTTCAAAAGCGGTAGCTATTTCCTCGATAATGAAATGCGAATCGTAGCCGGATAAATTATGGAAAACTATGGGGATGTAAAACGCGTTTTTATAATTTAAATTGCACTCCGAATGTGCTGGACCTCTGAACCGTCCGGAAAGATGACAATGATCGCGAACTCGTACATCGCTAGCTTCGAATGGTTCTTCGCAAATATGACAGTGTGTTGCATCGTGAAATGTCGTCCACTGTTCAGGAGTTAAATCCAGCATGGGAACATTACTAGACAAGATGGGTTTGGCAATGTTTGCAAAATTTTTTAGTTCGTCTACGAACCACGAAACACAATCCGCGTCGCGGCGACATCGATACGTCGACAGCGATGTATCATACGAGCAATGTATATAATAGGCTATACTATGAACTTTATGGTGTTGATACGTGTGTAATTTGTTATCTACATCATCCATTCGGTGACTGTCATCTGTTTTCTCGATGATGCATTCGAGATCCGCATACACCACGAAGGGGAGCCGCTCCTTCATACCGTGGTTGCCGAAGCTGAGGAGATTGTTGCCTTCGCTGGGCAGCAGGATGGCGCAATCGTTCATCTTACTGCAGTCCAGCGAATGGGCCTCCAACTTCTCAGCGGATCCGAAATAGTGCACACATCTACAAAAACCCAAAAAAAATTTCATTTAATTTTGTTTCGCGAGACATTTTAACATTTCGCATGTTTTCTATACGTACCGATCACAGATGAATTTCTTTGCTTTGTTTTTGCTCAGCTGCGCGCTCACCAGCCTGGACAAGTTCTTGATTAGCACAAAGTGCCCTACATCGCCGTGCTCTTGATTCGGCGTGTAGAGCAGGTTGACGTGCCGATCCCTCTTTTGGCTGGTGAGGCGCAGCGGGAAGACTGTCAATCCCTTCGGCTTCTCCATCTCGAAACTGTACACGTTGATGGAGATGCCGTTCTGCCGTTCAAACTTCCCGATATGCCCCAGAGACATTGGAAATTCAATGCCCTGAAGATTTAATACGGACGCATAGCTGGGGTATGAACTTGGGCGATCGGGATGTCTTTCCGCAGGATGGAGAGCGGCGACCACTGCCCACGCGAAGCACGCATTGTCCGGGTATTGCACGTTAATTGTTGCTTTCTTCAACAATAAATTCTGCGGCAACTTGATGTGGCATCCCGCGCGCAGCGGATTGTACTTGTTGACATTGACGGTTAGGTTGAGGATCCGCGTCAATGCCCATCCCCTGTCGCGTTCCTGGAACTCTTCCAGCGATGCCAGGGTGGGTTCGACGACGCATCGCTGATACCACTCCTGCAGATCGGATGTGCGGAAGAGTTCGCAGTTTTGAGTGTTGATGCTTTTGCAAGCATGCTTGTCACCCGCCACAAATTCACCGTTGAACACCGTGTTCACTTTGAGGTTCCGCTGTTTCCTCAAAGCGCCCCGCACATGCTCCAGCACAATGGTCGCCGCATCTTGAAGGAAGTTGCGCGGTTCGATATAGTTCGAATTTAGCACTGCACCGGTTAATACGCGGCTATCGAACGCAGCGTCTATTTCGCGCCACAAAAGTCCTGTGCTCGAATGTCCGGCACCTTCGCGTACGAAACGTCCGCGCAACGAATATTTTAGGCCTTCGAGACGCGCGATTCGAGCAACCACGGATTGCCGAACACCGATCGATAATCGCGGGCGTTTTACGCGGCTCTGTTCTTCCAACGATTCGATACATTCGTTGCACCGTTCTTCCCACGTGAGGTACTCTTCCCGGGAAATCAATCGTGCAGATTGATCCAATAATTGGCGTTCTGCTTGCGCGAATTCTCCCATGGCTGTAATCTGTGCAACGTGTTACAGCAAATTGAGGCTTTGCACAGTTTAGAGCGCATATTTATATCCTCATCATGATTTTCTATCTCTGTCTTACTCTTTTAGCGTACCCTCCCCCGAATGCATTGCATGCAAAAAAATGGTGATCCATCCTAATATGGTTCTATGCAGTTTCTGTCGATGCAGCATAATTCTTTCTATGATTCACGCGTATGACGAATTAGCGCGCGAGATCGTCCAACAAATTTTCTGCTGACACCTATTTTCTAAGAATTGTGGTTTTTTTTTGCTGCCACCTATTTCTAAGAATCGCTGTTTTTGCTGACACCTATTTCTAAGAATCGCTGTTTTTGCTGATTCCGCAGAATTCTAAGATTCGACGTTCTCAGAAGTATCATGTTACATTAGCATTGCAAAAAAAAAAAAAATGGCATCATCTCGCGCGATACGCTGCGACGTTAAGATTGAAAAACATTATGGAAAATTTGAAAGTTTTAAAATAAAATGCGGCGGTGGGGGAAGCAATCGCACCACTATTTAAGACGGCTCCCGAACGCTGTTCCATCAATCGCTCAGTAGCCTCAGTGACTTTCGGCGGAATAAATAGTGCTCGGAAAAAAAAAATGTGCAGTACCAGTGTCGAAGAAAAAATGTGCAGTACCAGTGCCGAAGGAAACGCCAGACGCATGAATTATTACGTTCCGATCATGCCGGATGATGGTATGGTTCAATGCGGGGAGGATACAGTTGCTTGGTAAGGCTTAATTTTCATATATTCTCAAAATTTTTATTCCTAATACGAGCGGATAATTTCATAGCTTTGATTGTTCTCTTAGTCCGCGCCAAGGATCGCGTATCATGGTCAGAAGATACGCATTAACATCCATGGGTAGCAAATATTTAGAAATTGGAATCGACGTAGGACCTACGGTCGATGTAGAAGTTCTTCTCGGCGACAATCATGGAAATCATCTCATATCATCATGGCATACATGGGGTGTGCTATTCGACAGCCGTGAAGCCATCGAAGAATGTGCACGATTACCTGAACCAGACTCAATGCGGATTGATACTTTAACGCTGGA
This sequence comes from Andrena bucephala, assembly GCA_947577245.1. Taxonomy (NCBI): domain Eukaryota; kingdom Metazoa; phylum Arthropoda; class Insecta; order Hymenoptera; family Andrenidae; genus Andrena; species Andrena bucephala. The sequence continues at coordinate 19,065,509 of OX387718.1, read as the reverse complement.
ATTTTTTAGGATCTTTGATTCGCCAATTATAAAGATTACACAATGTGATAATGCACTGTATTTCACACTAGATACAGCAACATTTTTATTAAATCTTCAACCATGTATAGAGTATGTGTATCCGCGGATGTATCAAACTGCTGAAGATGCGAAAGTAAAATTTGAAACTTTTGTTAACGTGCTACAGCAGAGCGATGTTGCCTGTGAAACATTAGATGCGCGTCGTGCTGCTAAAATCATACGCGATAGCGAACATTACTGCGAGGATTATCATGTAGATTGTGAACTGGTAGCATGCGCCATCAATGTTATTCTAGCTGATGCTTGTAGGAAGAAAAAATGTTAAATTATATTATTTTAATTTTAATTTTAAATAAAATTTCTTAAGCATGAATTATTTCTCAATTTTATTCGTCCACCATCATCATCCTCGCCATTTAATTTTAAGATTCAACGTTTCTGCTGACACCGCGTAAGATTCACGTTCAATACCCGATCAGAGGGGTACCATAACCGTTTGATACACGTTCGATACACGTTCAACGTGGTATGATATGGTATAGTGAAATGATGCAAACGAAGAAGGATAGGATGGCCAGTGAGTAATTCGAAGAAGATGCAGATGGCGAAGATGGTCAGCGAAAATGCATGTGGAGCACATAGAAGGAGAGGGTGGCCAGTGAAGAACAAAGGCATCCTACTTTGCAACATATGCAACTTTAGGCATGGGTGACAAATTGCATGAGCGCTGCGGGACCAGTTGTCTTCAAAGCTCGGCAGCCACCGGACAGTTTGTTTTGCGTCAAGAATTTTTTTTTGTGTCAAGAATTTTTTTTTGTGACAATGGGGCTGCAAATGATAGCGCCGGAGTGTGGCTCGGAAGTATGTACTTTGCAATATTTTAACATTTATCGCGTTTAACCTTTGATATCGAGTGTCAATATTAAATCGTGGGTTTCTATCTTTTAGGGCTCGTCACCACCACCGTCACCCTCGTGGCCCGAAGATTGGGGTGACGCGTCGTCGCCCCCTTCGCCACCTTCGCCACATTCGCCACCTTCACCACCGCCGCCGCAACCATCGCCGCCGCCGCACCCATCGCCACCGCCTCCACAGGCATGTAGTGCAGTGTTTTTGTATGCTTTGTGCTTAATATGTTTAATGTATCAATGTTATATCAACGTTTTGTGATCTAGGACCGCGATGTACTATGGTGGTTGGCGCGGCTACTTGCGGAGGATCGCCCCATGTTCGGCCCCGTGAGGGATTCACGGCTGCGGCACCCTTGGGTGCCGTATCTCCGGATGGGGCACCTGCAGCGGCCGCGGTCCCCATCGCCACCATGGATCGACATGAGTAGGCCGCGGCCGCTGCCTCCCTCGCCACCGTCACCACCGTCGCCGCCGCCGCGAATCGGTGCGCGGGGGCTGCCGCTGATCGATGTGCGGGGCTTGCCCCCTACACCACCACCGTCGCCCCCCTCACCATTGCCACCATCGCCCCCCTCATCATCGCCACCATCGCCACCATCGCCACCATCGCCACCATCGCCCCCCGGAGCATCGCAGTGATTTTTTCTATCATTTTATATATTTTTTCTTTTAATTTTATATTTTTTTCTATTTTTCTATTTCTATTTTTTATTATTTTTATTGTATATTATTATTATATTTCTTATTTTATTCTTAAATTCTATTTAAATTCTTTTATATTTATATTCTATTTTTATATTTATATTCTCTTTTTGTCCTAATTTTTTTATGTTCTATTTTTATATTTATATTCTCTTTTTGTCCTAATTTTTTATATTCATATTCTTTTTTTATATTTTATATTTTTGTAACAATATATATTCTTAAACGTATTTCATTGCACCATTTTATTTACCCGTCCTCCTCCTCCTCCTTTCCTCGCCACCTAGCTCTAAGATTTGCTGGCACCGCATAATTCTTTCTATGATTCGCGCCACCAAATGACGTCACCCCACGCGGCCGCTCCAGAGGAGCCGAATTACACACGATCGCGCGATACGCTGCGACGCTGAATCGGAACGCTTCGAAAACTTGTTAGCTGTAGAATAAAATGCGATTGTACCGCCATGTAGCGCTGTCTCTTTCCCTCTCTCGAATTTAGCTTTTAAAAGTAATGCTCTGTCTCTTTCCCTCCTCGGAATACGCGGTGCGAAAAAGCCGATCTTTCCCGACTTCATCCGATAAAAATAAATTATTATTTCTCTGTGTTGGGGGGAAAATTCCATTATATAATGGTTTAGAAAAAATATTTTGGGGAAAAAAATTTCAGGGAGCGGATCGAGTCTGAAAAAAGATTTTTCAGACTCGACCCGCCCCCAGAAATGTTTTCAGGGGCTGTCCCCTCCCTGGGCCAGGTCTGAAAAATTTCCGACGGTGGGTCCGGTCTGGAGAGGTCTCCGCGGCGGCTCGGTCCGGACTGATCCCCTCCATCATCGCGGCTTCCCCCACTCCGCGGCTCTTGCGCGCGCAATCTGTCTTCCTCTCCCCGCAGGCCCCGCGCCCATGTTTCCCTCCGCCGCGCTCCCCCGCGCGCCCTCACTTCCCCCCGCCCCCGCGCTCCCCTCAGAGCATCTGGGTTAGAACCCGCTTAGCCTTACTACTGGTTACAAAAAATTTATAATAACATAATTCCATAAGTTTAAAATTCTGACTTGTTTCCTTATTTCTGGGGATTCTGTCCCGTTGGGGCGATGGGCCGCAGGGCGGCCAGTCGCTACACTGCTTCTAGAGCAGTGTAGCGACTGGCAGCCGCAGGCCGCCGAGCGGCTAGTAGATTCTACGATAATGGCGGAAAACAGACACTCATCCCATTGTGTTGCTTCTCCAGTAGCCTAGGCTGCTCCTGGAGCAGACTTGCATACACTGTAGCAATCTGCCGCAGCCGCGCGCGGTCGAAGTTGCAGATAGGAGAACAGATGAATGCTTTTCCATTGTACCAGTGTACCGCGGCGCGCCGCGGCGAACCGCGCATTGGAGATGGCACCTTAAACCGTCCTCGATTATCGATCGGTGTTCGACAATCGCTGGTTACTCGAATCGCGCGGCTCAAAGGACTGAAATATTCGTTGCGCGGGCGTTTTGTGCGTGAAGGTGCCGGACATTCGAGCACAAGACTTTTGTGGCGTGAAATAGACGCTGCGTTCGATAACCGCGTGTTAACTGGTGCCGTGTTAAATTCGAACTATATCGAACCGCGCAACTTCCTTCAAGATGCGGGGACCATTGTGTTAGAGCATGTGCGAGGTGCTTTGAGGAAACAGCGGAACCTCAAAGTGAACACGGTGTTCAACGGCGAATTTGTAGCGGGTGACAAGCATGCTTGCAAAAGCATCAATACCCGGAACTGCGGACTCTTCCGCACGTCCGATCTACAGGAGTGGTACCAGCGATGCGTCATCGAACCCACCCTGGCATCCTTGGAAGAGTTCCAGGAACGCGACAGCGGATGGGCATTGACGAGAATCATGAATCTGACCGTCAATATCAACAAATACAATCCGCTGCGCGCGGGGTGCTGCTACAAGTTGCCGCGGGAAATATTGATGAAGAAAGCTACGATTAGCGTGCGATCTGAGGACAACGCCAGTTTCGCATGGGCAGTGGTCGCCGCTCTCCATCCTGCTGAAAGAAATGTTGACCGCACAAGCTCATACCCACACTATTCATTGGTGTTAAATCTCCAGGGCATTGAATTTCCAATGTCTCTGGGACAGATTGGGAAGTTTGAACGGTTGAACGACATCTCCATCAACGTGTACACCTTCGACGCGGAGATGGAGAAGCCGAAGAAAGGTTCCACAGTCTTTCCCCTGCGTCTCACCAGCCAAAAGAGGGATCGACACGTCAACCTGCTCTACACGTCAAATCAAGAGCACGGCGATGTAGGGCACTTTGTGTGGGTCAAGAACTTGTCCAGGCTAGTGAGCGCGCAGCTGAGCAGGCATGATGGAAAGAAATTCATCTGTGATCGGTATGTATATAAACTTATGAAATATTGAAATGTCTCGCGGAAAAAAAATTAAATAAAATTTTTTTTTGTGTTTTTACAGATGTATGCACTATTTCGGATCCGCCGAGAAGTTGGAGCTTCATTCGCTGGATTGCAGTAAGATGAATGATTGCGCCATCCTGCTGCTCAGCGAAGGAAACAACTTGCTGAGTTTCGGCAACCACGGTATGAAGGAGCGGCTCCCCTTCGTGGTGTATGCAGATCTGGAGTGTATCATTGAAAAAACAGAGGACAGTCACCGAATGGGTGATGATAATAAATTACACACGTATCAACACCATAAAGTTCATAGTATAGCCTATTATATGCATTGCTTGTACGATACATCGCTATCGACGTATCGATGTTGCGGCAACGCGGATTGTGTTTCATGGTTCATATACGAACTGAAAAATTTGCAAACTTCGCCAAACCCATTTTGAGCAGTAATGCTTGATTTAACCAACGAACAGTTGACGACATTTCACAATGCAACACACTGTCATATTTGCGAAGAACCATTCAAGGCTAGCGATGTACGAGTTCGCGACCATTGTCATCTATCCGGACGGTTTAAGGCCCAGCACATTCGGAGTGCAATTTAAATTATAAAAATACATCCCCATAGTTTTCCATAATTTATCCGGCTACGATTCACATTTTCATTATCGAGGAAATAGCTACCGCTTTCGAAGGTCACGTTGACGTATTACCCATAACTAAAGAAAAGTATATTTCTTTCACAAAAAATGTCAAAGATACGGCTGAATCAGACTCGCGAAATTATATTAAATTACAATTCGTACAAATTTCTCAATACCAGTCTCGACAAATTAGCATCTTTTCTGAGCACAGATCAATTAAAAATTTTACGATCCAAATTTGAAACATTATCCACCGAAGATTTCAATTTATTGACGCGAAAAGGTGTCTTTACGTATGAATACCATGATTGCGCGAACAAGCTGCAGGACCCATGCTTACCGCCGCGTGAGTCATTCTACAGTTCGTTAACGGGTGAGACTGCATCCGAGACCGATTACGCGCACGCCGAGACTGTCTGGCAGCGTTTTGGGATTAGAACCTTGGGCGAATACAGCGATTTGTATTTGAAAACAGATGTCTTGTTATTGGCAGATATTTTTGAAAATTTTCGCGAAAGTTGTATCAAGAGCTACGGATTAGATTCAGCACATTACACAGTCCATCAAAATAAAACTTTTTTTCTGTTCCGCAATATCCACTGGGTGATTCTTGTAGAGTATATCGTCCTGAACACGAATCCGCAAACCGTTTGTCGCCATCACCCTCAGTTTTTGAGAAACACGATTTTGAAAAAAACTGCAAATTTTCAACTTTGAACATCGTTTGTGTCGAAACGATAAAACTTATTTGGTTGCTCCTTGCGTCAAATTATTCTTTGAACCCTCCCGAATACAACGATATAAGTTATTATTGCATTATGAAGATTTGAATATGTTTAAACAACGTTCAAAGGGAAAAGGATACTCAAAATGCACTCATTTTTGAACACATCTTTTAATTTATTTCCAAAACTAAGGGTCTAGGATAAAATCTGACCATTCCACGCGATGCAGCTGACGTTTTTCCTTCGGAAAGCATCCACAAAAGTGGTAAGTCACGTTTTGTTTTCAATACAGAAGCGAAATAGTTTGGCAAAACGCGCGGTGCCAACAGTGGTAGTCAGGCGCGTTAAGGGGGCCGTCTCACCGGGCCTTGAATGTGTGCGTACGTTCACACCAGCTAAGTTAAGCGTGTACGTATACGCGTGTAGCAAACAATCCGTAAATTACAACTTTCGTCCTGGAATCGGCACGAAGGAAGTTTTTGTGGGTACAGTTGCCTTCAGTAGACATCTGTGCAGGGTGGTCTGGTGCGTTTGAACGCTAATAAGCACCCAACTTCAAATAATAATGAATTTATGACTCGAAAACTGTCAGAATGAAGCTTCAAGGCTTCTCCGTTGGTGGCGCTAATGGTGTACTGCAGCCATGTAGCACCAGCGTGACGTATAGGCAGGGCCGACGCGAGGTTAGCTAGCGCCCTTGTGCAAAAAATTTTTGGTGTCCCCAAATTCTTGCACTTGTTTTCTATTTAATATGTTTAAAAGAATTACATTTATATTTAGTTTATGTGGGGTGTTAGATTCCTTTATTATTAAGCGTACGATCTAGTTTTTTTAGCGTCCCATTCGGCTGGCGCCCTTGTGCGGCGCATGGTTCTGCCGGGCCTGTGTATACGCGATGTAGTAAACAAACCGTAAATTACAACTTTCGTCCTGGAATCGGCACGGTGGACGTTTTTGCGGGTTTAGTTGCCTTCAGCAGACATTCGTGCAGGGTGGTCTGGTGCGTTTGAACGCTAATAAGCACCGTACGTTGAAATAATAATGAATTTATGAATCGTGTACTCAGGACAGCCCGAAAAATGACAGAATGAAGCTTCAAGGCTTCTCCGTCACCGGCGCTGATGGTATATTCGTGCATTGTACCATCAAAACCGGTGGAAGTCCAATCTAGCCGATAAATGTAGGAAAGACATAATTGCCGAGATGTATCGAGAGTCGAATTGCGCTGTTGCCGCATTTCCCCTATTACTATTTTGTCGTCAAGGAGGCTTGAATGAATTACGGTGAAGCGGTTGGAGAACAGAGATGGGCAAAGATAATATCTGGATAAACTCAAATAAAATATACTACAGTATTGTTTCATTATGGGCTCGATTTGATGTACACGATGTGGACTTTTCGCTATCTCCACCACTTCTGTCTCACTCTTGTCCGGCGAATGCGAGAGCGAGCGAGAGGCACTGAAAGCGAGCGAGGGCGGTACGAGATAGACGACCGGATGATGTTTTGTCTCGTTCCGTCTTTCGGACGCCTGACACTCCGTTCTTTGCGTTCGCGGCCGTCGCGCAGGCAAAGCGTTCCATCTCGCTCCCCCTTCGGCCAGAAAGAAGCGAGAAACGAACACTGGGAATTAGGGCTCTGTTCACGATACGGGCTCAACGCCGCGCCGCACAGTGGGGCAAAGTGACGAAGTTTGTTTCATAATCAAAGAACTTTTGATAGAAATGAGATAGAGCGATGATTTTTTTTTTAAATTAAAGTTGAAAGATTGCAGAATAAGGGAAAATTAATGAAATTATGATGTAAAATGGAGAAGAGGAATTACATAGAATGAGAGAAGATAATATTAAGGCTCCCCCAAACCAACGCAAATATTGCCGCGCGGAGCGAATCCGCCGCGGATAAGAGTTTTTTATACGTGTCGGCTTATGGGCGCCTTATCTGATCCGCGGCGAATTCGCTCCGCGGCGCGAATATTCGCGTTGGTTTGGGGGAGCCTTTACAGTATTGTCTCGTTAGCGGATCGCTGGTCGGGACCGTCGCGGGCGTTGAGCCCGTATCGTGAACAGAGCCCGAATTCCCAGTGTTCGTTTCTCGCTTCTTTCTGACCGAAGGGGGGAGCGAGATGGAACGCTTTGCCTGCGCGACGGGCGCGGACGCAAAGGACGGAGTATCAGGCGTCTGAAAGACGGAGCGAGACAAAACATCATCCCGTCGTCTGTCTCGTACCGTTCGCGCTCGCTTTCGGTGCCTCTCGCTCGCTCTCGCCTTCGCCGGACAAGAATGAGACAGAAGTGGTGGGGATGGCGAAAAGTCCACATCGTGTACACCAAACCAAGCCGCTAGCGAGACAATACTGTATTCTTCGAAAAATATACACTTTTTTATCTGTAATTGTCCATTTAAAAAGAAAGCGTCATATGTTTTTAGAGGAATTATAGCATTCATAAATTTCATTACGATCGGCGTGTTATACTTCGGTGATGTACCTTATTGAAACTGTATGCTTTGAATTTACACACTGATTATACAAAATATTACATCCTTCAATGTGCAAATTAGTATTGTTTCATTGACATGTTTCCTAACTTCACTACTCAACCTCTCTATCTTTCATTATTGCTATCCTCCTTTACGTTCAGCGAGGCTCTGATGCTAGACACAGCAATCGGACGTGCTACATCTACAGCTGATGCAGAGGGAAACACCTACAGGAGCGGTGGTTATGTGTGCGTGACTGACGCTCGCAGTTCCGCACACATAACCACCGCTCCTCTAGGTGTTCCCCCCTCCATCAGCGGTATTGAAGCCTGTTGATCCCTGCCTTGACGCAGCTCTCGTGCCGTATTCCTCCAAGACTTCTCAGTAGAAGGAGCTGTGGCAACAGCGCGGCGGAGACAGAGAGAACAGAAAATGTGGCAACTATGCGTAAAAAATTAGTCTACATAGAGTACCTGGAGATGTCACCTCTGTAGAAGTTCTTTTTATCGACCGCAGTAGTTTCATTAGGGTCCGTCTGTTTATTGGGGACGCTTCGATCGATTCGGACCAAAACAAAAAGGAGACGGCCCCCTTAAGGGGGTAGACACGTCACGTGGTCTGGCCGATTCGGCAGGTCGGTATTACAGCAGGTTTTTTCTGCACAGAAATGGTAATACCGATAGATCGACGATTGCCCGGTAAACGCGAGAGGGAGCTGTTTGCTATTTCCGTATTCTATTCTGAATAAGGAAATAAATTCTCAGCTGTTGCGTTGTACTTATAAAAATTTAAACGGAAAGTCGGCTGGTACTGCAAACGTAGAAAATTCATTGTACATTTTAATTACTTGCAATGTGCTTATGCTACAATATTCTACGTTGGCAGTAAGGAATTATAAGTGAAAAGGAAAAATAGATGAGGGCATGTCCCCAGAAAATGAAGTTTGTTAGGATAGACATTTTTTAATTAGCAAAACACTGAAACAGAACATGAAATACACATCCTATGCAGAAAGCAGTTATGAACAAACATATATAAAATTGTGTTTGATGTTGAATCCAACGCGTGATTATTATGTGGTCCCTCCTCGAAGTGACAGAAAATATAACCTATGTATATGCTATAACACAATAAACATTTAGCGGCTATTTCGTTGTATTACGCTACATTTGTGAACTTTTCATCATCCTTCCGAAACATTATTATTACGCCGCAACAGTATCTTTAGGAAATCGGGTATAGCATATAGGTTATATTCTCTGTCACTTGGAGGACCGGATTTTCTGTCCTCGAAGTGACAGAAAATATATCCTATATGCTAGACCCGATTTCCTAAAGATACTGTTGCGACGTAATAATAATGTTTCGGAACGATGATAAAATGTTCACAAATGTAGCGCAAAAGAACGAAATAGCCGCTCAACATTTATTGTCATATAGCGTATACATAGGTTATATTTTCTGTCACTTCGAGGAGGGGACCATAGACATATATAGACGGTGGAGCGTAAGCTGAGGGGGGTGGCAAGGTTCGCGGTAAGGGGAGCGATACGAGTAAATCGGATAACGCTGTGGTTATGCATGCCGAATGCATCCGAAGCTAACCGACGCGCCTGTATCTGAACCTATGCCTTTACCCCTCCAAGCCTTCCTTCCCCACGCCGATAGTCCCATCTTCTGATCCGTCTATATATGTCTATGGAGGGGGCCATGTAATAATCACGCGCATCCAGCCTACGCATTTTTTTTATGAAAAATTATTTAAATCGGACTATTTTTAACGAAACGGGCTTTCAATTCTGCAAACAAATTTTTCACGTAATTTCCTTAATTATGGTTTGAGTTGTATCATTTTTGGGGCCAATTTGATTGAGAAAGTATAAGGAATCGATTGACGCCACGATCGCAAAGATCTGATTAGAAATTGGAAAACTTCAGATTCATCAGTGCTTAGTGCGCAACATTGTATGGCCCCGCTGGGTTCAAGCGTCGAAGCCGACGAAACTCAGCGAGACACATGTGTAAAATAACATATTTGCAGTTTTATAATTGAAGATGTAGTGAACGTTACAGGACTGTCTTTATATATGGCTCTCACAAACAAAATCGCCTGACTTGTTAGACATGAAACCGGGCATACAAATGGTTGCGCATATCGCCGAAAGCATCAGAAAGAATATGTACAGTCTTCCAATGTTTCAATTGTTGAGAAGCCTTTGGGCTCAGTTTATCGGGAAAGACCTACCCACCCCACTGTTTTGCTTTCTCGTTGCGAGCGTGGACCTTCGGGTCCTAGTAGACCGCCCGTTGACAGCCGAGAACAATAAAACCGACGAGCTAGATAAAATACCCAGTACAGAAAAATAAAATGTTCGTGTTTTTGATAAGTATTGATGAAAGTATTACCGATGAATTTTTTAGGATTTCCCGATGAAAATTATATCAAACATGGAGCAATTCGATCAATTTTTATTCAACGTAGAGTGTGTTCTAATCATGTATTCATAAGAAAAAATAGACTGAATTGCTTCGTGTCTTGACTCACCAACAATCCATGAATGGTAACACTCTCATCAAGGTGTAATGAGAAATTTTCAACATTTCGTATTCAGTACTGGATGACTCAAGTCGCCGTCGACCGAGGGTGTACCGCTGGTGCGCTATTTCACTCGCACTCGGTTCACATCGTGCGGTCTCCTTGTCAAGCGGATCGAGCGAGGGCCCTGATAGGGGTGAATTTATTTGGGAAATAAAAGTCGCGTCATTCATGACACCTACTCGCGAACAGATATACATATGTACGAGAAGAAACAATGCAATTGCCCGATGACTTGAAGCAACATTTCATTAGGTAAATGCATGAAACTCTGGGATCAGGAATTCCGAACCCAGTGGGGCATATGTAAGAACTGGCGATATTCAACAATAGTTCGTCGTCTAAATTTTACAAGTATTTATTTGACGTGAATATAAAGTTTGTTAGCAAAGTCTTTCTCGATTTGAGTTCTGTAGAAGGCTGATTTTCCTTCGCCATGGAAAGTCCCCTCTTGGCCTTCTCGCTGGCAATCATGCGACTTGCTGAGTTTCGTGGGCTTCGGCGCTCGAAACCAGCGGAGCCATACAATGTTGCGCGCTAAGCAGTGACAAATCTGCAGTTCTGCATTTCTAATCAGATCTTTGCGAAAGTTACGTCAGTCGATTCCTCATGTTTTCTCGATCAAATTGGCCCCAAAAATGATATAATTCGGACCAAAATTAAGGAAATTACGTGAAAAATTTGTTTGTAGAAGTGAAAGCCCGTTTTGTTAAAAATAGTCCGATTTAAATTATTTTCTGCCAATATAACCGGGAGAATGCCAAGAATCCAATGGTGTCACTTTCATATTGATACGATGAAAAATAAACAAATTCTGTTTCTTTATAATCGATGACACATCGCCGAGCACGACGATCTCGCGCGGCTCGGGACACAAAGGTTCTCGTCGGTTATTCGAACTTCTAAGATCGTATTCAGATTTATTGGCCGGTGAGTTTCGTAACTAGGGGTGTGCGGTTACCCGATTTTTCGGGCTCGGGACGGGCCGGCAACTTTCGGGCGGGATCGGGCGGGGTCCCGATACTTTCGTATTGCTCGAGATCCCGACAGTTTCGGGACCCCGAGACTCGTTTCGGGCTACAAGCATAGCCGCCATGAGCGGACAATTTGATTTCAGGCCGGCTCGGCAAAACTCGGACGCGATCGGACGATATCGTTACCAGTAATAGATTAAAATTATTACCTGAGAACATAGAAAAATTATGTTTCTTACACGTTAATTTGAAATAATAAAATATTCGCCTCCTGTATATTGTTGTTATTATGAAACATCCAGGATTTTTGTATGCTTATAGTTCGTACGTTTTCTATTTTAAATCTGAACCTATCCGGAAAAAGATAATACCCTATATATTCCCTTTACATAAAGTACTAAGTATGAAGTATATTTTATTCAGATTTTAAAATATTGTCGATATAAAAATAGTCTTCTTCCCAAGTTCTGAACATGGTATTTATTTAAGTACGTATATGGACGTATTCAGTTTTCACAGACTATTTGGTAGCAATGAATATACATATATATGTAAATAAATAATAAGATACAAATTATGATTCAACAGGAGACAGAAAGGTAAAAACTTATCACTCTGGTATCGATATAAATGATATACATAATTCTTTCCGTCTCGGTCCGCTCGTAATAGCTGGCTTTCGAGCCGATCGTGTCCGAGTTTTGCCAATCCGACCTGAAATCAAATTGCCCGCTCATGGCGGTCATGCTTGTAGCCCGAATCGAGTCTCGGGATCCCGCAACCGTCGGGATCTCGAGCAATACGAAAGTATCGGGACCCCGCCCGATCCCGCCCGAAATTTTCCGACCCGTCCCGAGGGCCGAGAATCCGAGCCGCGGGACGATCCGCACACTCCTATTCGTAACGCGTATTCTCTCGTCATCGCAGAACACGAGTGAGCCAGAAGTGGTGGGGATAGCGCCAAGCTTCTGTCATGTATAGGCCAAACCGAGCTGAAGCGTAGAAATACACGCATCAGAATAGGTGTGCCTTAGGCCTTAGCTCTGAAAAAATTCAGGAGCTTTATTGGTCAGAACATTGATTCTTTTTCGATAGCTTCATCTCGTATTGGTCTACGCATTACTTCGTGACGCACACAACTACATATGTACTACGCTGACAATAAGAATAAATAACAGCCACACGTCTACGTTCAGACGGGGCCGAGCAGCATTCCCGTTACCCCAGCATACCCTTCGGTGGCTAGGGAACTCCAACTGACAAATCCACGATCGTCAGATGGTGATACCTGATTTCTCCTCGATCGCTGTTCGCGAAAACGAATCGACCGGCCAATATATTTGAATACGACCTTAGGGTAAAGATATAATGAAAGATGAAAAATTATTCGAAGCCAAAGATGAAAGGCCTTCGAATAAACAAAGGAAACTAATAAATACCCGAAGCTAAATAGAATTTTAGATTTAGGGTACACACACCCTCCCCCAAACCTCGTGTCGATCGACCACTGGGACCATTCGGAAGTATATTCTTTTAATTAAATAATGCCCATCTCTGCATAGGAGCGTAAAGAATTACGAAAAAAATCAAGGAGTCAACTGTTGACCGGTTTGGAGACTTTTCCTTGTTATATGTTATATACAATAGTCGGAAGAATAATAATAAATGCAATAATTATATTTTCTGAAAATATGATATCAGTAAATCACTACTTCCAGTGTTATTAAAAAATTCCAATCTCTTTTTTTATTTGAAATAATGTGGCCATATAATTATAACATATATTCGGCAGCGGTGATGTATGTGTTACAGTAAAAGCGTGAATTTAGTAAATGTAGACAATTCCCAGCAGTTCCTAGTCAATGTATACCTAAAATGCATATAACCTAACCTAAAGTCGTCCGAAAATGCATGCATTGACTGCATCACGCTTTTACTGTGGCTTGTGTATCCAGCTAACGCTTCAGTTTTGCTATGATTCCACGTTGGCAGTCCTCCCGAGTAGGCGCCATCTCGTGTCCACTAGCTCAACTAAATTTGTCACGTGACTTGCTCTGTATTATCGCCAATATGGCGGAACTCGTATTTGGGAATGCAATCACGGGGATACGTTTTTCGTCCTTATATGAACAGATTTTAGGCTGGGTGAGGTCTCATTCGAAAGAGGAAGGTTCGAGACAGCCCGCTCTGGTCATCGTTTGAGCCACAAAACTCTTTTAGTGACCTAAAAATACTTGGATTCCTGCGGGTGTATTTTGTCGACTTTTGCTCTACTTTGAACACTCATATTATTAGATATCAACACAATCTTGTCGAACCATGACCAGAGCGGGCTGCATCGAACCTTCCTCTTTCGATTGAGACCTCACCCAGCCCAAAATCTGCTCATATAAGGACGAAAAACGTATCCCCCCAAACCCATGTTTCGGGCACATTATGTGGGTATTACAGCGCGCTGCATTACCCGTGTCTACCCCCTTAAGCGATTGTGTTACGCTGAGTGGCAGTGGATCGCGCGCCGCCGTTTCGGGTGTCATTTTCCATTTGATCGTTGTTTAAACATATTTAAATGATTATAATGCAATAATAACTTATATCGTTGTATTCGGGAGGGTTCATAGAATAATTTGACGCAACGAGCAACCGAATAACTATTACCGTTTCGACACAAAAGATGTTCAAAGTTGAATATTTGCAGTTTTTTTTCAAAATCGATTTTCTCAAAAACTGAGGGTGATAGAGCAATTCTGCTTGCGGATTCGTGTTCAAGGGGAAAAACTATACAAGAATCACGCAGCGGATATTGCGGACCAAAAATCGTGTTGAACAGTGTTATTATAATCTACCTGGTTTCACCTGGGATGAAATGCTGAAACGCACCAAAATTACATTCGAATTGCTCACAGACATCGATATGGTCATGTTTATCGAACGTGGTATACGCGGGGGTTTAAGTCAATGTTCCGGAAGATACGCACATGCCAATAACAAGTACATGTCATCTTACGACGCATCGGAAGAGTCATCGTACTTGATGTACTTTGACGTGAACAATTTGTATGGATGGGCAATGTGTCAACCCCTGCCATACGCTAAATTACAATGGGTCGAAGATGTTTTAAATTTTGACGTATCTTCAATCACTTCCGATTCGCCCACGGGATACATTCTCGAGGTAGATCTGGAATATCCGCAACGTCTGCACAACATTCATGCCGATCTACCGTTCTGCCCGACGCGTGCCAAACCACCTGGCAGCAGGCAGGACAAGTTACTCGCGACGGTATATGATAAGCAACGTTACATTATTCATTATCGCAACCTGCAGCAGTGCACGCGTCACGGTCTTCGTATTACAAAGATACACCGCGTGCTTCAATTCGCTCAATCTCCCTGGCTCCGCGATTACATCGAACTCAACACACGGTTTAGAAAAAGCGCGACAAACGATTTTGAAAAAAATTTGTACAAATTGATGAACAACGCGGTATTCGGTAAGACCAGGCGTGCACAGATAAATGCTCGCCGGGCAAAAATTTTCGGACGCGTGCGGACAGAGCATCGTAAAGCACTAGGCCACGCCTTTATCAGCGACAGTGCCGTGAGGGCCGTGGTGGGGAGTGTTCGTGAGTGAAGTGTGCCGCGGAACATCAGCAACACACATTACAGTTTACACGCATACTACGACAGCTATTGGCCACAGGGTGGGGGAACTGCTCACGGCGTCGCTCTTCGCTTTGCTCACGAGCAATCGAGAGCGCTCTTGCCCGCCACAGCCTTGCTGTGCAGGCCTGGGTAAGACTATGGAAAATGTGCGAAACTTTTGACGCATTGGGAAGGGCGATATGGCGCGGAGGCAATGATCGCGAAACCGAATTTCAACAAACCGATATACGTGGGTATGTGCATTCTGGACATATCAAAAATTTGTTTGTATGAATTTCACCACGAGTATATGTCTCCCCTGCACGCTCAAAATTGTAAAATTCTATACACCGACACAGACAGCCTCATTTATCACATTCAATGCGACGATATCTATGAGTCCATGAAGCACAATATCGATAGATTCGACACAAGCGATTATCCTACTGACAATCTATATAATATGCCGCGTGTAAATAAGAAGGTTCCGGGGCTGATGAAGGATGAAAATAACGGTGCGATAATGACCGAATTCGTAGGTCTTAGAACGAAAATGTATGCACTTCGCGTAGACGGCAAAAAAGATACGAAAAAGGCGAAAGGCGTCAAGACCAATGTCATAGCCAGAACGATAACTTTCGACGACTGCGCGCAGTGTTTGCATAGGGAGATCGAAATGGTTCGCAGACAATCATGCATACGGTCTAAATTGCATAAAGTGTACACCATTTCGGAATCCAAAATCGCTCTAAGTCCGTACGACGACAAGCGGTATACAGGGTGTCCCAAAAATGTCGGAGTTCCTTGAAGGGGGTGATTCAGGGGGTGATTGCAAACAACTTTTTCCTTTGCGAAAATTCTCTCCGAGGTTTCGTTAACGAGATAATAACAAAAAGCACCGACCAATCAGAGCGCGCGCCTTCCGCCCGAGCTCCCGCGGTAGCGTTGGCTACGCGGTAGGCGGCCGCGCTTGTACTACGGACGTACGAACAAGCAAGTCGACATGCATCGAAGGAAACCGCGTTACACAGTTTTTTTTTAAAGCAGAATCTTAAATAATAATTATTTGAAGCGAGAGGACAAGAAATACGTACATTTCGTTTTCAAATAACGCATAAACGAAAAGGTAATGTAGCAGAAAATGTACGACATGTGATCGTAATTCGTTATTGAGGTAAAAATCCGTAGTTTAATAACGGCCAACCCAACTAAATTTAAACAATAATATTAGGTGTATGATTAAATTCTTTCGGACTGGATTTACATAATTAGTACAAAGCTACTGAATTTCTATCGCGGTGGTATTTTTCATATTTTTTAAATCGAACTGTTATTGTACCCTAAAATCGGAAAGAATTTATTTCTACACCTAATAATCACCAATAAATTAAATAAAACACCCATTCGGACATTCCTTTCCTTCTTTTTCGGAAACCTTTTTTTGTGTCACTGGGTCACTGTACCGATCCTGGTCATCGGTGGACGAAAATATTTATGGTAGGGTAGCGCCCAGTGCTCAGCTGATCGCAGGTATTCGCAGGACACCACCCGAAGGTACGGGTCGCAACGTCAAGTGCGTCCGGGTTAATGTACCGAATATTCACTTCACTGCACTGATACTAACACTGATCACTTAATTTATTTTCTACGGAACGTGTTATTCCTAAGTTATAAAAATTGGTGGCCCCGAAAGGGGCCGATTACTGTTAATTGAACAGTTGCTGAATGTGGGCACCCTCAGCGTCAATGCACGCCTCCGCACGTACAACCAGCTGCCTTTGGACTGCTCGCAATGTTTCTGGCGTAATGTTTGCCACCGCAGCATGAATCCGCACGACTAGGTCTTCCAGCGAATCCACTGGCTGACGGTACACCTCATCCTAAAATGATTTTTGTACAACAGATACAAAACGTAAGTAAAAAAAGAATACCTATAAAAATTAACAGCACTAATGAAATTACCTTCAGGTAGCCCCAGAAGTAAAAATCCAGCGGGGTCATATCCGGTGACCGTTGGGGCCACGCAACAGGACCGCCGCGGCCGATCCACCTGTCCTGGAAGGTTTCGTTAAGGTAGTCGCGGGCAATTGTGAAGTAGTGAGGTCCAGCCCCGTCTTGCTGATCGACCATGTTCTGTCGGACCTCATCTGGAATATGGGCCATAAGACCCGGCAGAACATGCTCTAAAAAGACTTTATACGCTGGACCGTCCATCCTGTCTGGTAGCATGTACGGCCCAACGATAAAATCGCCACAAATGCCCGCCCATACATTAATTTGCCAACGGACTTGTGCTGCGCGTGTCCGAAGCGCTAGCGGATTCTCGTCGCTCCACACATGCCGATTGCGGGAATTGAAGCAGCCTTCCCTCTTGAAGATTGCTTCGTCCGTCCACAATATGTATTTGCAGAACGACGGATTCCGCTGCACTTCTCCCAACAGCCACACTGAATATTCACCCCGCTGGTCGGCATCCCCGGGGTGCAAATGTTGCACCCGTACAAAGCGGTACGGGTGCAACATGTTCTCCCTCAGAGTTCGGTGTACCGTCATTCTGCTGGCACTAGAAGAAAATGCAGAAACATCCATTATTAGATAACATTTGTTTCCCTTAATTAATAATTGTTGCAGTTATCTTGTACTGTGACTTACTCTAGGCGGCGGCTCAAGTCGCGCACGCTGACGTTGGGGTCCTCGTCGATGGCGTGCACGATGTTTTCTTGCACCGCAACGTTCCACGCGGCTCGGGGTCTACCCACGTCGCTGCCTCGCAGCATCATCGACCCCGTCGAGTATAATCGAGACGCCAAACGTCTGATCGTTCCCTCGCTCGGGGTTTCGATGCGCGGGTACTCCACTGCCAACGCTCGCACGGTAGCACTCGCGTTCCCGTCGTTCCGCGCGTACACTCAAAACATAGCGTAATACTCTTCGGCGGAGTACATTTCTGGGCCGAGATTACTAGCTGACTGACAGGATTTTTTCCCAAGTAACTTCCTCTACCCCCAAGTAGTTTCTCTTATTCTATTATGAGTTTACTCCCACCAGGACAACAGGCTTTAGGTAAAAAGAAGCCAGCACATTTTCGGAACACACGTGTTTTGCAGAAGTGCAACGAAAACTTTCACAAAAGCCCGCGCCCCGTCCTTCCACTGCCAATGTACCCATTGCTTCGAGATAGGAAACAGACACCACGTGTATCGGTTCGAAAGGGTCCGAAGGGAAAAGACGCAGAAAGTCTTCGAGTTGCTATAAAGAAGAAAATGCATACCATTCCTGTTTCCCCTTTCTGACACCCTGAGTTCACGTCTGCTACGAGGCGGAACCAATTAAGTCATAAATTATCCGAAACTGTAGGAAACCGTTCTCTACCGCCGACTTGCGGGACAATACGGTCATAAACCGCGACCCTGGCGAAATGCTCTGGCTGATGAGCCTGATTAATTTTGGAGAACTAGAAATTACAGAGTATTATCCAGCATCAATACGTCTCGCGGAGAGACACAGGAAAAGAAGGGTAGTCCGCTGACTGCGCGTAGTCCCGCCTGCTTCGTCCTACCCTCAAATTAAAGACGGATCCCTTATCTCTCGAGTATAAACACGCGCTCGAATTTCAAAACACAAGCACGTGTTACGTCCTGAAGGGACTTCCCGTAAATCACCCCGAGCGGTTGGAATGATTTACCGGGTTCTTGCTCTTTCAAAGGGCTAAGGCCCACTTTGACTGTACTTACCAGGATCGGGAAGGTAATAAGGGGTTGAATCAAAGAGTACTAGGAATGTAAAGGGGAAACGATAATGCCAAAATATATTGTTACATAAATGATACTAAATTATCCTACCTTGAGACGGCGCTCCGTCTCAGCTGTCGCCCGCTGTATCGCACGGCACGCTTGCCGTCTAGCGTTTCACTCGTAGAGTCGCTGACCCCAGGGTAGGTCGTGGTCGCTCGCTGTACTCTATCGTAGCACACGGAAGTCGGTCACGTCGTTGCTTGCGGTCCCTAATCGTCGGTTTCTACGCGGTCCTACGTGTATTACGATTTACGCGCAAGGGCTCTCCCGGCTATGCCGTTCTCGGTGCGTCGGATGGAGTTACCCTTTCACGAATTACTATCGGTCGTTCGTATTATCGCGGACTTGACGCAGAGACGCGGACGCGGTATCTAGACGGCTCTCTGGCTCGTCGTGACTTCCTATGTCGAGCTCCCGAATTAGAATGAATTCTCAATCAATCCTCGTTATGGGCCGTGCCCCGATCAATCCGCGCGAATGGGGAAAACCGCCCCGTCGGCAGTTGTCGCTCGCCGCACGCGTCGGAAATTTCCGGGCCCGGGTCGCCGGCGGTCACGTTGTCCCTACGGCTGTTGCTACGCGGCTCAGCGTAACGTGACTGCCACGCGCGAGGCGATTCCGCTGAATCGCCGTCTACGGAATAAAGCGACGCGCGGACAGCTAGCACGGAAAAGGCCAGAAGGGCCCATGTAACACCTCCCTACCTAGGCATGAAATGGTCTCGAGAGGCCATTTCATGCTCACGTGGGCAGCTGTCAGCGCGTGCACCTTCCTTTGAGCGTCTTAAAACTAGGATTAACGCTATTACAAGTAAGGGGGGCATGGGCGATATAATAAATGAATCGGAATTAGGTGAAAGTGGAACCCATATATTGTTACATAAATAATAAGAAGAGAGAGAAAAAAAAAGAAAGGGACCAAGCAAAAATGAAATTAACGTTGGGGGGGGATACGCTTCTGTCTTGTACGGCGCTCTGCTGCGAATGTAATGAAAAACGAAATTACAACTCGGTCCCGTCACATTTAAGTGATTACAATTTCTTGTTTAGTTACCTAAAGCGGGGTGGTGTTCCCTTATTCCGCGCCGGCGGGGGTCACCCAGGGCGCGTCCGTGGCCTGTGACGGCTCCCAGGCCCGAGGCGCCTCCAACACCGGGAATGCGGGTATGAAACGCGGGTCGACGTCCAACATAGCCCTCATACAACCCGTACAGTTTTCCGGTGTATCCCACTCGAGGTGTCGGTGGTGGCAACGGGTACATCTCGTCAGTGCAATTGCTCGTCCTTCCACGGCTAGCCAGTGGACTGGAACTCTCTCGTATTCTGCGACGACCTCCGTCGCCCCAATCCACCAACACGGGCCACACAACGTTAGAGTTTTGTAGGCCCTATGCGTCCAGACTTGGCCCTCGCTTCCATCGAAGCATCTCCTCGCCCTTACGCAGAAACGCCATTGAAATGGTGCTCTCAGGTGGCGAGGGAGTATCACCTCTGCCAGTGAAGAACGGGTGTATTTTCTGTCGTCGAATCTCGGCGTTGACGCGGCCATTGCGGTGGTCGATTTCGATATTTCGCCGATAAAATTTTGTAACGACTGTGATTCGCTTCGCTTAATTGCTATCTTATATGCTATTATCCCTACCATCTAATTTTCGCAGCAGAGCGCATCGTGGGGGTCGGTTCTTAGCCTAGCGCGCGGGGGTTTTTGCTGCTATCAGCAAACTATGGTTTAGAATACAAAGTACGGCTCGGAACCCGCGAAACTTCTCGCTCGTTCTACGTGGGCTCTCTCTCTTGTCCTCGTGGATGGTATAACGGGTAGGTCGGAAGGAAAAGATGTGATAGCAAGAGGACGGGGTCTGGAAATTATTTGAGGAGGAGGACGCGGTGGTACCATTTCTATATTAACCTTCGTCTCTTTCCTTAAGGGCTCGCGATGTTGAATCCGGCGTGCCCTCAAAAAACGATATCCAATCCAGACAATAATGACAATTATGAGGGTTCCTCCCAATCCTGGCAGTCCATAGGTGACGTATGTAGATAGATTTTCAGTTCGGTGGTGGGTGGCGATCTCCCTTGCCTGTCTTTCTATGTCGTCCAATGCGATTGCGGTTGCCTTCGCATGAGCGTCTTGAAGGGTCCCCTGTGGTTCCTTTCCTTGATGGTCAGCCAATATTTTCACGTGATGTTCCGTGAGAGTAGGTAAGATTTCGGAAATATTTATGCCTATGGATGGTTTGTATATCGTTGTCAACACTTCGGTGTCGACTCCGGACGCCCAGATCTGATCGGTCCCGATCTTAGCCTGACAATCCCTCCTCAGTTGCAATATTCCTGCACCCTGGAGCCTTTCATATCCAGCCGCGTGCTTATTGCATTGTACCTGCAGTGCCAGGGTGTCCTTGATAGAATATAACCAGGTGTTGGGTGCGGCCATTTTCTTGAGGAAGGTTTGGCTTCCGGGAAGAGCTTGAATATCACAGCTAGGCCACTTGATGTTCTGTGGTTTTAATAAGGCATCCGTCTCGCAACATGGTGCTTTTTCCAGATCTTGAAGTGGCACACTGAGTTCGCACATGTACATCCGATGGTGTTTCCTGCATCCTGTGATGTAGCTTTCGTCTGGCATGAAGTACTGTGCGTTGATTTGGCTGATTGCCATATACGGTGTTCTTGGTTTAATAAATATTGGGGTAGAGACGTTGGTCGATATAATTTGGAACGAAGGGCAGGGTTGAATGTAATAAAGATCGAAAGGAATTTGGTCTAATAGAGGGATGTCGAGTGACAAAATGATTCGACCCTGCAAATAAGCTACGTTTAATTTGGTCACCCCTTGTAGCTGTTCTGAGTTTAATTCTTCCGTAGTCAGCGGAAATTCGTATGGCGTGGTTTCGCGAATTCGTTCGCAGGTCTGCGCTAGCTGACTTGGGGACAGAACGGCCGGATGTAGGATACCAAGTTTCGCAAACGTGAGCGCGTCGGTTATTACGATCAGTGCGGTCACGTATTCGCCCACGTGCCTGGTCATTAGGAACGCCCATGATGAAAAAGCTGATTCTAATTCTACTTTTGTTTCGCGCTCGTCTAATTGACGAACACCCGACGCTATTTCCCTAATCCTATCGTCCATGTTTCGTATGGCGCCCGATACAGATTTTATCGAGTTATGTATATCCTGAAATTCTGATTTTATAATATGTGTTTGATTTCCTAACAATTCGGCGAGATGATTTTGATCTTTATAAAGTTTATCTATTTCCTTATTATAGTATTGCGCGTCGTCGCTGTCCAGTGTTCCGAAAAGGGCCTTACTCAGCGATCCGATGAATCCCAGAGGTACCGATCGCTTGGTACGTTGGAGCTGTGGTTTCCCCAATATGCTTAATAACAGTTCCTCGTATCTTTTACCGTCGAGGAGTTTTCGTTGCAGGGCCGCGTTAAGGTCGTCGGCCGGGCAAGACGTCCAGTTATAAGTTACGCATAATGCTTTCATCCTGTTGATTTGGGGTTGAGTTTGTGGTCGCGATGTTAATACTTCCGCGACTTCAATACCCGTGACCAGTCTCCATTGGGTGCGGAAAACTCGGAGAGGTCGGATCTGTTCGTAGTACAACCCCGGGTTGGGGTTTAGAGGCGCTATTCGGTAGTCTCCGTCAATATTGTTAGTAGTGGCACCCGTCCATAGGAACGTGAACAAGAACAGGCCATATCCGTCCATGGTGATCGTTAGTATTAGTACGAAGATTTTCCGAAAATTCCCTTCGTAAGTGGGGATTCTATTGTCTTAAGTAAGGGATCGCTGCAAATATGAAAATCAAGTGAGATAAAAGGGGGGAAGGAAGGAATCGGGTTAATGGAATGTGGGACCGTGGTTATGAGAATCTGCTAAATTAGCTCTCTCGCCGGTCCGTTGT
Source organism: Andrena bucephala (assembly GCA_947577245.1). Classification (NCBI taxonomy): domain Eukaryota; kingdom Metazoa; phylum Arthropoda; class Insecta; order Hymenoptera; family Andrenidae; genus Andrena; species Andrena bucephala. Next base: position 19,042,714 of record OX387718.1, on the reverse strand, counting down.
AAGCTTAAACCATTCGAATACGCGCCATTGGCGTCAAGGTGGTTTATCTTTAATATAAGCATGTTTCAATTTGTCGAAATGTTTAATTATCTGTCGGCCCTCATCCGAAATCAATATTGCATTATTTTGGTCTGTAATTGCTTTTATTTTATAAGGGCCTATGTAATGGGGATCAAATTTATGGAGCCGAGGTTCCTTTAGTACGTAAACAAGGTCGTCTTCGGCGAATATAACTTGGTTACTCTTTCGGTCATAAATATTTTTCGAACGCGATTTGCTCGTGTCCAAGTTTGATCGCGTGGTGTTTCGAATTTCTTCTAATCGTTCTACCAAATCTTGTACGTATGTCGCGGGACATAGGCGTAAATGGGTCTCTAGCTAATTGTCCGAAAACCACTTCGTACGGAGTAAATTTTGTCGCTTCGTGTACCGAGGTATTATATGAGTACATGGCGAAAGGGAGGAGCAAATCCCAATCTTCATATCTTTCTAGGTAATGTTTTAAGTATTCGGTCAGGACAATGTGGCTTCTTTCTAGGGAACCGTTGATCTGAGGTCGGTATCCCGACGTAGTTACGTGTTGAATTTTGAAAGTTTGGGCTATTCCCTGTATTATATTGTTAATGAAACTCGTGCCGCGGTCCGTGAGTATCGCGCGTGGCGCCCCGAAGATCGCGATAAAGTACCGCGATAACGCGTCTGCCACGGTAACGGCTCGTATGTCGGGTAATGGCACGGCCATACAGAATTTAGATAATTGACATTGCATTGTAAGTACGTGACGGTTTCCGCTAGGGGTAGGAGGAAGCGGTCCTACGGTGTCCAAGGCTACTTTATCAAAGGGCCGTGCAGGCGTATCTGTGATTAGCATTGGTTCCCGTGTTTTAATGCGTACGAGCTTTTGTTTTTGGCAGCTCTGGCAACTTCGCACGAAATTCTCTACGTCTCGGCGTAAATGCGGCCAGTCGAATAGACTGCGAATGCGACGGTATGTTTTAGTTACGCCCTTATGCCCTCCTATCAAACTTTCATGATAGTGGCGGATAATATTTTCCCGTTCGGTTTCCGGCGGTAATTGGATTTCTCCCGTACAAATTGTAATTGACATGGGCGTATGTTTGAAAATAATTTTGAAATATCTTTTGAGCGTTTCGGCATCGAATCGGTGCAAGGTTTCGCCATGCGCCGCTATCCGAAACGAGCGGACGTGATCACATTCCACGGCGCTTCTAAGCGCTGCTAATGCCGGTGCTAACTCGCTTTCTCCCATTTCGTGATAAAAGCTGTTCGTTCCAACGACGCTAAAAACCATTCCTTCTTCATTACGAGTGACTATCACGCGATTCTTGATTAATTCCTCGGATAATAATTTGGTTTCGTCGAGTAGTCCTATAGCCTTCAGAGTTTTACAAATTGGGCTAGTTAATATTCTGTCCGATGATATAAAATGAGCATAATTGTCGCGAGAGGATGTAAGTGTGGTCCGTGCGATTTTCACTTCGCATTGCATTGTCTGCAATTCATGCTCCGAGGTGTTCGTTCTAGGAAAATTTGGTGGCACGGTTAGTGGCCCGATGTTCGCTTCGTAGAGCTCTGTCGAGTCAGGCATTTCGATCACATCGGGCCTTGGACTCATGCTGGAATTTTTTATAGGGGGCAGTTGATCCTTCAATTCCTCCAATGTTTCGCCCTCCGGACAAATCATGGTTGATTGCGGGATGTCTAGGGCTTCTTCATGTAGGGGTATACCACATGATACTCGTTTCTTCGGGCCCGAGTTTGGTTTTGTCCCCTGCGGACTGAGCTTTTCGTGGGAATTCGATGTTTCTCCCTTTTCCTCTAGGAGGGACTCCTCGTTAAGACTCTTCAAGATGGTGATTTCCGCCTGGGAGAATGGGCCTATCCTGGAATCGTTACTTCCAAAAGTGGAGTCCACCCAAAAGCAGGCCAAAGGCGGAGACCCCGATGGTCCCCGCTTCGCCCCGATTACAGTATAAGAACAATGTACGAGCAATGCGAGCTCAGACCTTATACTCAGGCTCATGCCTGGGAGGCACAGTGTCATTGTCACCCAGATCGGGACAGAATAAACTTGTTAACCTTACGGTGAGTTCCAACTCTTTAACCCGCAACGATCCCCTACCTTCGGTTTCAAACCGAATCCTTCCGTCCCGGCATATTCACCCGAACCTTCGGAGCCGTTGGACGACGACTGTGAAGGACGACCAGGAGCACCCCCGTGATTCGACACCAGAATCACGACCCCCCGGCGTCCAGGCACAACACTGCGTTAGTCCTGTATGCTTGCCTTCTGTTATCATGGTGGAGCCTTCGTCTCCTGTCTCTAGGAATTCGGGCATTCCCGTCCTCTCCAGGTCGTCCGTGTTATTCCCTTTTGTTGGTGGCAGCTCCTGGCCAAGTTCCTGTCCTTCCAGTGTGGAATCATCTCTGAAGTCGAACGACGGTGGTTCTTCATAATTCGGTCTTGGCCTGCCTTGGTGACGCGCTCCTGCACGCGTTGCTATACCCTCATTATCACTCGTGGGTAACGTTTCCTTTGTGGTAGTCAGAAAAGCGTGCGAGACCGGATTTCGAGATAGCGCGTCTGCGTTTGCGTTTACACGACCAGGCTTATAAATGATTTCATAGTCGTAACCCGCGAGGGTAATCTTCCACCGGGCGAGTCGCGACACCGGATCTTTTACTGAGAATAGCCATTGAAGGGGCCGGTGATCGGTTACCAGGGAAAATTTTCGCCCGTAAATGTATGTTCGAAATTGTTTTACGGCGTAGATTATCGCAAAGCATTCCTTCTCCGTGGTGGAGTAGTTTTCTTGTGCGGAGTTGAGTACCTGCGAGGCGTACGCTATGGGCGGGTCCTCGCCTATTTTCCCTTGACTTAGAACCGCGCCGACGGCTATGTCGGAAGCGTCCGTTGTAATGATAAATGGTTCGTCGAAATTTGGATAACGTAAGACCGGTTCTTTACAGAGTACCTCGCGTAGATCCTCGAAACTTTTCTGCTGTTTTTCAGTCCAAAAGAATGGAATTCTCGGGCTAGTCAAACTTGTAAGAGGTTTAGCGCGTTTTGCCATATCTGGAATAAAACGGCGATAATAATTTACGAGGCCTAAGAATTGCTTCAAATTCTTCCGAGTTTTTGGCACGGGGAACTCGGCGACGGCCTTGATCTTTTCCGGATTAGGTCGTACTCCGTCAGCTGCTATTATATGGCCCAGATATATGACCTTGTCCTTCAAGAAATTGGCCTTTTCCGTCTGTAGAGTCAAGTTATGCTCGCGCAGGCGTTCGAAGAATCTCTCTAGTCGGTGTTTGTGCTCCGCGAGTGTACTCGAATATACTACCACGTCGTCTAAATACACGAATAACTCTTTTCCGATAAGCCCTCTCAAAACGTGGTTCATTAAACGCTGGATCCCGCTACCCCGAGCGGTTGGAATGATTTACCGGGTTCTTGCTCTTTCAAAGGGTTAAGGCCCACCTTGGCTATACTTACCAGGATCGGGAAGGTGATAAGGGGTTGAATCAAAGAGTACTAGGAATGTAAGGGGGAAACGAAGTAGTAAGTCTAGGCCGGTTCTAACCCTGGTCCTCTGAGGGGAGCGCGGGGGCGGGGGGAAGTGAGGGCGCGCGGGGGAGCGCGGCGGAGGGAAACATGGGCGCGGGGCCTGCGGGGAGAGGAAGACAGGTTGCGCGCGCACGAACCGCGGAGTGGGGGAAGCCCACTTGTGGGGGAAGCCCCTCCTGATGGAGGGGATCAGTCCGGACCGAGCCGCCGCGGAGACCTCTCCAGACCGGACCCACCGTCGGAAATTTTTCAGAGGGGGAATGACCCCCGAGAAATCTCTTTCAAACCCCCACCCACCCCCGAGAACTTTTTTAGAGGGAAGGAAGACCTCTCCAGACAGGACCCACCGTCGGAAATTTTTCAGAGGGGGAATGACCCCCGAAAAATCTCTTTCAGACCTTGGCCCACCCCCGAGAACTTTTTTCAGAGGGAGGGAATGACCTTGGCCACCCCCAAATATTTTTCCAAACCAATATGTGATGGAATTTTCCCCCCAATGCAGAGAAATAATAATTTATTTTTATCGGATAAAGTCGGGAAAGATCGGCTTTTTCACACCGCGTCTTCGGGGACGAGAAAGAGACAGAGCATTACTTTAAAGCTAAATTCGAGAGAGGGAAAGAGACGCCACTACGTAGTGGTACAAGCGCATTTTATTCTACAGCTAACAACTTTTCAAAGCGTTCCGATTTAGTGTCGCAGCGTATCGCGCGATCGTGGATAATTTGAATCTCATGGAGCAGCCGTGCAGGGTGACGTCATTTGGCAGCGCGAATCATAGAAAGAATTATGCGGCGTCAGCAGAAACTGTTTTCCATACCAATATGTGATGGAATGTTTTCCCCAACACAGAGAAATAATAATAATTTTTTAATCACCGATATAGCGAATTATTATGTAGCAAACAGACATATTTTTCCGAACCATTATGTAGCAAGCATTCTAAAGCTAACATGGTTTTAAAGTGTTCTGATTTAACGTCGCAGCGTATCGCGCGATCGTGTGTAATTTGACTCCTCTGGAGCAGCCGCGCGGGATATCAGTTGGCAGCATGAAGAGGGCACGAACAAAATGTAATAATTTTTCGGAAACTTCGAATCTTAGAATAAGTAGGCGAGGAGAGAAGGGGGTGATGGGTAAATAAAATTGAGAAATAATATACGTTTAAGACATATATATATATATATATATATTTACAAAAAATAATATAGAATAATACAAATAATAAAATAAAAGATACTACAATTAAATAAGAAAATAAAATACAATACAATACAATATAAAAACAATATAAATATAAAAGAATATAATAATAAAATAAAAGAACATAAAATAAAATAATAAAATAAAAGAAAATACAATTAGAGAAGAAATATAATAAAAAGAATATAATAATACAAAATAAAAAAATAATAAAATAATTAAAAAAACAATTAAATAATAAATATAATATAAAAACAAAAAATATGAAAATAGAGTATAAATAGAATATAAACACATAAAATAAAAAAATATAAATATAAAAATACATTATAAAAAGAAAAAAAAATAATAATAATTTAATTTAATGCCCACTTTTGTGTTACAATTTAACGATCATATACTATTTCCATTTTATTCCCGTGATTGTGTCAGTGTAAGTCCTACCCTTCTAATGTAACCTGCTGTGTCTTAACAATTTTTTCTATTTTACAAGTGTTTCCTAATCTATTTTATACTGCATAATATTCTTTTATCACTTTCCTGTTCTTCCTATCTTTTCCTTCTCCCTATTATCTCCCGTAGAATAGCCAAGTTTTTCCCTTCTCCTCTAATTACCTCTTCCCAATTGCTACCACTCTCTCCACTTACTTCACATGCTTCAATCACGTGTTTCACTGTTTCTTCCTCTTTCTTACAAAGTTTACATATCCTTTCTTCTTTCGATAGCCAATATTTACATGCCCTCGTTTCACTACCCTGTATGAATCTTCCTATCCTTTCTAATTCTCCTCTCCTTTTTTCTTTTTCCCCCATAAGTATTTCGGCTTATCTCCTGGTTTCCTTGCCACCTCTCTTAATTCTCTTAGGAATTTTGACTCTTTTATTTTCATCTCTCTTTCTTGTTCTTGGATGTCTGTACTTATCTGCTCTATTTTGGTTCACACTTCGTCCCCAATAAAAATATAAAAAATACAATAATTGAAACAGAAAATAAAATACAATACAACATAAAAAGTCAATGTAAATATAAAAGAAAAGAAAATACAATTAAATAATAAATATAATATGAAAATAAAAAATAAAAATAGAATATAAAAAGAATATAATATAAAAAAGAAATAACATAAAAATACAATACAATACAATATAAACATAAAAGAAAATAAAATAAAATAATAAAGAAGAAAATACAATTAAATAATAAATATAATATAAAAAAGAAAAAATATACAATTAGAATATAAATAGAATATAAAAATATGAAATAAAAATATAAAAATATAAAAATATAAAAATTCAATATAAAAATACATTGTGAAAAGAAATAATATAATAATAATAATTATTTAATTTATTGCCCACTTTTGTGTTTCAATTTAACAATCATATACTCTTGCCATTTCATTCCCGTGATTGTGTCAGTGTAAAATCGGCTCGACCATATCAATCTGAACGTGTACAGATCGTCCTTCGCACCACTCGGGACGTGTATCGAACGGGTATTGAACGGCTTTGAACGTGTATTGAACGGTTTTGATCGTGCATCGAACGGGTATTGAACGGCTTTGATCGTATATCGAACGGGCATTGAACGGCTTTGATCATGATCGAACGGCATTGATCGTACATCGAACGGGTATTGAACGGATTTGAACGTGTATCGAACGGGTATTGAACGGATTTGAACGTGCATCGAACGGGTATTGAACGGCATTGATCGTACATCGAACGGGTATTGAACGGCATTGATCGTACATCGAACGGGTATTGAACGGATCTGAACGTGTATCGAACGGGTATTGAACGGATTTGAACGTGTATCGAACGGGTATTGAACGGCATTGATCGTACATCGAACGGGTATTGAACGGCATTGATCGTACATCGAACGGGTATTGAACGGTATTGATCGTACATCGAACGGGTATTGAACGGCATTGATCGTACATCGAACGGGTAGTGAACGGATTTGAACGTGTATCGAACGGGTATTTAACGGATTTGAATGTGCATCGAACGGGTATTGAACGGCATTGATCGTACATCGAACGGGTATTGAACGGCTTTGATCGTGCATCGAACGGGTATCGAACGTCATTGATCGTACATCGAACGGGTATTGAACGGATTTGAACGTGTATCGAACGGGTATTGAACGGATTTGAACGTGCATCGAACGGGTATTGAACGGCATTGATCGTACATCGAACGGGTATTGAACGGCTTTGATCGTGCATCGAACGGGTATCGAACGGCATTGATCGTACATCGAACGGGTATTGAACGGCATTGATCGTACATCGAACGGGTATTAAACGGATTTGAACGTGTATCGAACGGGTATTGAACGGATTTGAACGTGTATCGAACGGGTATTGAACGGCATTGATCGTACATCGAACGTGTATTGAACCACTTTCAACGCCTAACGTACCCCCCTGAAATTTTTGCGAGGGCCCTATCGTACGATTTTAAAGTAATACTCTGTCTCTTTCCCTCCTCGGAATACGCGGTGTGAAAAAAGCCGATCTTTCCCGACTTCATCCGATAAAAGTCAGCTGTCAGCTGTTGAGGTGTACAGACGTGTCGGAATAGCTCGCTTGGTTGTTTATTGTGTAGCCTTTGCGTACACCAGCTTATCGTCGTCTTCTGCTACGCTGTGTTGCTTGAAATTGTTGGTTTTATTCTGGATTTTTATTTGATAAATTGATACGATGTTGTCGACGGGTAAAAAAGTGTGCAAAGGGTGCAAGGCCATAGTTGCGAACCCTCTGTCCTGCCCAAGTTGTGGGGTCTTTTCGCACCCTGGGTGCCTTGGCCGTACTGGTCACCAGCGGCATGCTGCTGGACTGTAAAGAAGGCACAAATGCTCGGTCTCCTTCGTCAGGGCCACTGAGTACTGTGGTCTCCCAGGATGGGGGGCCTGATTCAAACGGATCCACCTCCACTTCCACCTCTTAAAACGAGGCATTGCTGAGCTCGATGCAGCGGCTCATGAGAACTGAGTTAGCTAAGTTCTGTGACCAACTCAGGACCGAAAACAGGGAGGACCTCGCCATCTGCCGGTCCGAGATACTGCGGGAGGTTAAGGCGGAGTGCAGCAGACTGGGCTCTTCGATTGTCGCACTGTCTGCACGTATGGATGCTATGGAAGCTAGGGTTAACGACTTGGGGGTGGGTACGGAAGGGACTCCAGCGAGAGATGCAGATATTATTGAGGCGGCAGTAGCGGAAGTTCACGATAGAAAGAGCAGAGTAAATAACCTGATTATTTTCAAATTGGAGGAGACCGGTACCTCAGGCGCAACGGATCCTGATACGTCAACCGTCAGCGTCGACCGTGTCAAGGTGGCGGCAATTTTAAACACAGTGTCTCCGAATTGTTATGACAATATAACAGTCAAGAGGATCGGTAAAAGGAGTCCGGGCAAAGTCAGGCCCATTAAAGTTACTTTACCACCGGATCTATCGGCTCTATCGATCATACGTCAGAAGAGTTCTTACAAGGGCATTGAGAAAATCGCTCTGGACTACACGGTGCAGCAGAGGAAACACCTTCGGGGCCTACAGGAACGGGTCCGTCTCGCTGAAGACCCTCAGATGACCATCAGATTTAGGAATGGCACTCCTATGATTGTTCGAAAGGGTTCTAATTCTGTTCCAAAAAACCGCGTGTAGCCCCTCTGGTTTATTACCAAAATGTTAGAGGGTTGCGTACCAAATTAAAAGATTTAAGCGTATCTGTCTTGATGCACCATATTGATTACGATATTATAATTTTCACAGAAACATGGCTCACGAGTGATATTGCTTCCACTAAGCTGGGGCTGCCCCAGTATAGAATTTTTCGTAAGGATAGGTGCGCTGCCACGAGTAGGTTCTCCCGAGGAGTCGGTGTCCTTATTGCCGTAAGGAAAAGCTGGAAAGCGACTGAGCTCCTTCCTTCCGTCGGCAATATAGAGCAAGTAATTGTTAAAGTTATCATGAGTAATTTGATCTATGTCTTTGGCGGTGTTTACCTTCCGCCTGGATCACCGCCAGCGTCCTACGTCGCGCTCTGTAATGGTATTAATGAACTGTTAGTAAATGCGGTAGATTTAAATGTCTGCATTATCGGAGATTTTAATTTGTCTCGTGTCACTTGGCAGTGCGATTCCTCCTCGGCGCTGGTCCCAATCTTGGAGTCAGACGGTGTGGATGACATTCTGTCGTCGTCGGCGTTGGCGGAATGTTGGAACTTTCATAACCTGCTGCAATATAATCTTGTGGGAAATTGTGATGGCAGAATGTTAGACTGGATTTTTGCTAATTTTCCTGTACTAAATCTTTCAAATCCGGTGTCCACTTTTCTACCGGTGGACTCCTATCATCCGGTCCTGTCTTTTTCATTAGGTGCCACCAGTGAGGGACCTCAGGCAGGTGCTTCACTCAAGTATGACTTTTTTAGAGCTGATTACGGTTCCATTATCGCCGCGTTAAATAGAATTGATTGGGACGGCGTCTTGGAGAACTTGTCTGCAGACGAGTCTATTGGCGTTCTAAATTCGCATTTATTTTATTTAATCGAGTCATATGTACCTAAGTACCGTACGTTCAGGTCGTCCTTCCCGAGCTGGTTCTCGCGTGAACTGAGGCAGGCTATCAGTAATAAGAAAAGAGCGCACGCTATCTGGAAGAGCTCTAATCTACAGTGCAATTTTCAAAGTTTTTCGTTTCTCCGCGCGAGCTGCAAGGAGTTGGTAAAAAGAGACTATGCGTCCTATATGGACAGGTTGGAAGGCAATATTTCGTGCAATATAAAGGCCTTTTGGGGGCATGTAAATTCCTTGAGGGGGGATACCCTCTTGCCAGCCAACAAGTATGCATCTTGGAGACGAGGTTGCGGATTCGGACGTGACAATTGCTAACCTTTTTGCACAACATTTTGAATCGGTTTTTGTATTGCCTTCTCGAGTGGCCCCAGGCCCTATCCCAGATTGCGTGACTGCGGTGCATCTTGCTAACTTGGATATTAGTATCGCGGAGGTTTTCGAGGCTATTAAGGATCTCGACCCGAATAAGTCTGCTGGTGATGATGGGTTACCCCCTGTCTTTGTAAAATCTTGCGTTTTTGGTCTTGCCAGAGTGCTTTGGATTATTTTTAATAAATCAATAATTACTGGGTCCTTTCTGGCGTTCTGGAAATCGAGTGTTGTGACGCCTGTATTTAAGTCGGGTTCGAAGAGTGACGTTCGTAATTACAGGCCAATTTCACTTCTCAGTTGCTTTCCTAAGATTTTCGAGAAAATAGTCACCAGTAAGCTTTCGGGTCTGATCAGAGGTAGTTTTTCGAATGCGCAACATGACTTTTTTCCGGGTAGATCCACAGTGACTAACCTGGCAGTGTTTGCGAGCTTTGTGTCCTCTGCGTTGGACTTGCGGCAGCAGGTGGACGTGGTCTACACCGATTTCAAAAAGGCATTTGATTCGGTGGATCACGGCATCCTGCTGAGTAAATTGGGCACTTTCGGAATTCAGGGAAGCCTGTTACAGTGGCTAGTTAGTTATTTATCGAATCGTACTCAGGTTATCAAGTTGCGTGGTTGCCGATCTCAATCGATCAAGGTCTCATCAGGGGTGCCCCAGGGGTCACATCTGGGGCCATTGCTTTTTTGTATTTTTATAAATGACCTTGCGGAATTATTTCTTTTCGGTGCTCCGTTGCTATTTGCGGATGATCTTAAGTTATTCGCCACTGTAAACACTATAAATGATGCCCAAAAGCTCCAAGGAGACCTAGATAGATTGTTTAATTGGTGCATCGTTAATAGGCTTCCCTTGAACTTGACGAAATGCCAAGTTCTTAGGATTTCCCGGTCACATAGTACATATGAGTTTGCATATTCGTTAGGCCAGACGCGATTGACCTGCATTGAGAGTGTGAGGGACTTGGGGGTGACGTACAATGCAGGGTTCTCCTTCGCGAATCATATCATTGGAGCCAGTAACGCAGCGTCCAGACAGCTGGGTTTTATTATAAGGCACTCGCGTGGTTTTCGAAGCCTGAGGACTTTCAAACTGTTGTTTGATGCGCTGGTTCGGCCTCTCCTAGAATACGCGTCGGTGATTTGGTCTCCGCATCAAGCTTATCTTATGTTGGCTCTCGAGAGAGTCCAACATAGGTTCCTGCGTTTTGCGTCTTTTCGTCTGGGGCAGCCTCTCAGCGTTTTTGATCACGATTACGGACCTGTACGGCGTAGGTTTAATTTTCTGACGATGCAGCAGAGACTAGTGCTGGCGGATCTGTCCTCGGCTATTGGGGCTAATCAACTTCAGCGCTCTGTCCAGACCGTTGCGCTATACTCCGCTGTTTCGGGTCAAATTTTATCGTACTAACGTACGCCACTGTGACCCTATCACTAGGGTTTGTATGCGTGGAAGCGAGGTAGCTGACCGAATAAATTTTTTTGGTCCCTCGCTGGAGGTTTTCAAAAGGTCAGTTATCTCACTTTTCAGTTTACCCATGGCATAGATGTTTCATCTTTCTGTTTTTTTCTTTTTTTCTTTGTTTTGTTTTGTTTTGAGACGGTCTGTACACAAATGTTATAGTATACTATTGTATACATTTTTGTTATGGTTCTATTGGGCTTGTCCCGTTAAATAAATAAATAAATAAATAAATAAATAAATAAATAAATAAATAAATAAATAAATAAATGAATGAATGAATGAATGAATGAATGAATGAATGAATGAATGAATGAATGAATGAATGAATGAATGAATGAATGAATGAATGAATGAATGAATGAATGAATGAATGAATGAATGAATGAATGAATGAATGAATGAATGAATGAATGAATGAATGAATGAATGAATGAATGAATGAATGAATGAATGAATGAATGAATGAATGAATGAATGAATGAATGAATGAATGAATGAATGAATGAATGAATGAATGAATGAATGAATGAATGAATGAATGAATGAATGAATGAATGAATGAATGAATGAATGAATGAATGAATGAATGAATGAATGAATGAATGAATGAATGAATGAATGAATGAATGAATGAATGAATGAATGAATGAATGAATGAATGAATGAATGAATGAATGAATGAATGAATGAATGAATGAATGAATGAATGAATGAATGAATGAATGAATGAATGAATGAATGAATGAATGAATGAATGAATGAATGAATGAATGAATGAATGAATGAATGAATGAATGAATGAATGAATGAATGAATGAATGAATGAATGAATGAATGAATGAATGAATGAATGAATGAATGAATGAATGAATGAATGAATGAATGAATGAATGAATGAATGAATGAATGAATGAATGAATGAATGAATAAATAAATAAAAATAAATTATTATTTCTCTGTGTTGTGGCGGGAAAATTCCATCACATATTGGTTTAGAAAAAATATTTTGGGGAAAAAAAATTCTGGGGGCGGGTCCTGTCTGAAAAATCCTTTTTCAGGCTCGATCCGCTCCCTGAAATTTTTTTCCCCAAAATATTTTTTCTAAACCAATATGTGATGGAATTTTCCCCCCACAACACAGAGAAATAATAATTTATTTTTATCGGATGAAGTCGGGAAAGATCGGCTTTTTTCACACCGCGTATTCCGAGGAGGGAAAGAGACAGAGTATTACTTTAAAATCGTACGATAGGGCCCTCGCAAAAATTTCAGGGGGGTACGTTAGGCGTTGAAAGTGGTTCAATACACGTTCGATGTACGATCAATGCCGTTCAATACCCGTTCGATACACGTTCAAATCCGTTCAATACCCGTTCGATACACGTTCAAATCCGTTTAATACCCGTTCGATGTACGATCAATGCCGTTCAATACCCGTTCGATGTACGATCAATGCCGTTCGATACCCGTTCGATGCACGATCAAAGCCGTTCAATACCCGTTCGATACACGTTCAAATCCGTTCAATACCCGTTCGATGTACGATCAATGCCGTTCGATCATGATCAAAGCCGTTCAATGCCCGTTCGATATACGATCAAAGCCGTTCAATACCCGTTCGATGCACGATCAAAACCGTTCAATACACGTTCAAAGCCGTTCAATACCCGTTCGATACACGTCCCGAGTGGTGCGAAGGACGATCTGTACACGTTCAGATTGATATGGTCGAGCCGATTTTACACTGACACAATCACGGGAATGAAATGGCAAGAGTATATGATTGTTAAATTGAAACACAAAAGTGGGCAATAAATTAAATAATTATTATTATTATATTATTTCTTTTCACAATGTATTTTTATATTGAATTTTTATATTTTTATATTTTTATATTTTTATTTCATATTTTTATATTCTATTTATATTCTAATTGTATATTTTTTCTTTTTTATATTATATTTATTATTTAATTGTATTTTCTTCTTTATTATTTTATTTTATTTTCTTTTATGTTTATATTGTATTGTATTGTATTTTTATGTTATTTCTTTTTTATATTATATTCTTTTTATATTCTATTTTTATTTTTTATTTTCATATTATATTTATTATTTAATTGTATTTTCTTTTCTTTTATATTTACATTGACTTTTTATGTTGTATTGTATTTTATTTTCTGTTTCAATTATTGTATTTTTTATATTTTTATTGGGGACGAAGTGTGAACCAAAATAGAGCAGATAAGTACAGACATCCAAGAACAAGAAAGAGAGATGAAAATAAAAGAGTCAAAATTCCTAAGAGAATTAAGAGAGGTGGCAAGGAAACCAGGAAATAAGCCGAAATACTTATGGGGGAAAAAGAAAAAAGGAGAGGAGAATTAGAAAGGATAGGAAGATTCATACAGGGTAGTGAAACGAGGGCATGTAAATATTGGCTATCGAAAGAAGAAAGGATATGTAAACTTTGTAAGAAAGAGGAAGAAACAGTGAAACACGTGATTGAAGCATGTGAAGTAAGTGGAGAGAGTGGTAGCAATTGGGAAGAGGTAATTAGAGGAGAAGGGAAAAACTTGGCTATTCTACGGGAGATAATAGGGAGAAGGAAAAGATAGGAAGAACAGGAAAGTGATAAAAGAATATTATGCAGTATAAAATAGATTAGGAAACACTTGTAAAATAGAAAAAATTGTTAAGACACAGCAGGTTACATTAGAAGGGTAGGACTTACACTGACACAATCACGGGAATAAAATGGAAATAGTATATGATCGTTAAATTGTAACACAAAAGTGGGCATTAAATTAAATTATTATTATTTTTTTTTCTTTTTATAATGTATTTTTATATTTATATTTTTTTATTTTATGTGTTTATATTCTATTTATACTCTATTTTCATATTTTTTGTTTTTATATTATATTTATTATTTAATTGTTTTTTTTAATTATTTTATTATTTTTTATTTTGTATTATTATATTCTTTTTATTATATTTCTTCTCTAATTGTATTTTCTTTTATTTTATTATTTTATTTTATGTTCTTTTATTTTATTATTATATTCTTTTATATTTATATTGTTTTTATATTGTATTGTATTGTATTTTATTTTCTTATTTAATTGTAGTATCTTTTATTTTATTATTTGTATTATTCTATATTATTTTTTGTAAATATATATATATATATATATATGTCTTAAACGTATATTATTTCTCAATTTTATTTACCCATCACCCCCTTCTCTCCTCGCCTACTTATTCTAAGATTCGAAGTTTCCGAAAAATTATTACATTTTGTTCGTGCCCTCTTCATGCTGCCAACTGATATCCCGCGCGGCTGCTCCAGAGGAGTCAAATTACACACGATCGCGCGATACGCTGCGACGTTAAATCAGAACACTTTAAAACCATGTTAGCTTTAGAATGCTTGCTACATAATGGTTCGGAAAAATATGTCTGTTTGCTACATAATAATTCGCTATATCGGTGATTAAAAAATTATTATTATTTCTCTGTGTTGGGGAAAACATTCCATCACATATTGGTATGGAAAACAGTTTCTGCTGACGCCGCATAATTCTTTCTATGATTCGCGCTGCCAAATGACGTCACCCTGCACGGCTGCTCCATGAGATTCAAATTATCCACGATCGCGCGATACGCTGCGACACTAAATCGGAACGCTTTGAAAAGTTGTTAGCTGTAGAATAAAATGCGCTTGTACCACTACGTAGTGGCGTCTCTTTCCCTCTCTCGAATTTAGCTTTAAAGTAATGCTCTGTCTCTTTCTCGTCCCCGAAGACGCGGTGTGAAAAAGCCGATCTTTCCCGACTTTATCCGATAAAAATAAATTATTATTTCTCTGCATTGGGGGGAAAATTCCATCACATATTGGTTTGGAAAAATATTTGGGGGTGGCCAAGGTCATTCCCTCCCTCTGAAAAAAGTTCTCGGGGGTGGGCCAAGGTCTGAAAGAGATTTTTCGGGGGTCATTCCCCCTCTGAAAAATTTCCGACGGTGGGTCCTGTCTGGAGAGGTCTTCCTTCCCTCTAAAAAAGTTCTCGGGGGTGGGTGGGGGTTTGAAAGAGATTTCTCGGGGGTCATTCCCCCTCTGAAAAATTTCCGACGGTGGGTCCGGTCTGGAGAGGTCTCCGCGGCGGCTCGGTCCGGACTGATCCCCTCCATCAGGAGGGGCTTCCCCCACAAGTGGGCTTCCCCCACTCCGCGGTTCGTGCGCGCGCAACCTGTCTTCCTCTCCCCGCAGGCCCCGCGCCCATGTTTCCCTCCGCCGCGCTCCCCCGCGCGCCCTCACTTCCCCCCGCCCCCGCGCTCCCCTCAGAGGACCAGGGTTAGAACCGGCCTAGACTTACTACTTCGTTTCCCCCTTACATTCCTAGTACTCTTTGATTCAACCCCTTATCACCTTCCCGATCCTGGTAAGTATAGCCAAGGTGGGCCTTAGCCCTTTGAAAGAGCAAGAACCCGGTAAATCATTCCAACCGCTCGGGGTAGCGGGATCCAGCGTTTAATGAACCACGTTTTGAGAGGGCTTATCGGAAAAGAGTTATTCGTGTATTTAGACGACGTGGTAGTATATTCGAGTACACTCGCGGAGCACAAACACCGACTAGAGAGATTCTTCGAACGCCTACGCGAGCATAACTTGACTCTACAGACGGAAAAGGCCAATTTCTTGAAGGACAAGGTCATATATCTGGGCCATATAATAGCAGCTGACGGAGTACGACCTAATCCGGAAAAGATCAAGGCCGTCGCCGAGTTCCCCGTGCCAAAAACTCGGAAGAATTTGAAGCAATTCTTAGGCCTCGTAAATTATTATCGCCGTTTTATTCCAGATATGGCAAAACGCGCTAAACCTCTTACAAGTTTGACTAGCCCGAGAATTCCATTCTTTTGGACTGAAAAACAGCAGAAAAGTTTCGAGGATCTACGCGAGGTACTCTGTAAAGAACCGGTCTTACGTTATCCAAATTTCGACGAACCATTTATCATTACAACGGACGCTTCCGACATAGCCGTCGGCGCGGTTCTAAGTCAAGGGAAAATAGGCGAGGACCCGCCCATAGCGTACGCCTCGCAGGTACTCAACTCCGCACAAGAAAACTACTCCACCACGGAGAAGGAATGCTTTGCGATAATCTACGCCGTAAAACAATTTCGAACATACATTTACGGGCGAAAATTTTCCCTGGTAACCGATCAGCGGCCCCTTCAATGGCTATTCTCAGTAAAAGATCCGGTGTCGCGACTCGCCCGGTGGAAGATTACCCTCGCGGGTTACGACTATGAAATCATTTATAAGCCTGGTCGTGTAAACGCAAACGCAGACGCGCTATCTCGAAATCCGGTCTCGCACGCTTTTCTGACTACCACAAAGGAAACGTTACCCACGAGTGATAATGAGGGTATAGCAACGCGTGCAGGAGCGCGTCACCAAGGCAGGCCAAGACCGAATTATGAAGAACCACCGTCGTTCGACTTCAGAGATGATTCCACACTGGAAGGACAGGAACTTGGCCAGGAGCTGCCACCAACAAAAGGGAATAACACGGACGACCTGGAGAGTAGGGCGAACTCAACTGTCCTGGATACAAGTGAAGGAAGGACGGGAATGCCCGAATTCCTAGAGACAGGAGACGAAGGCTCCACCATGATAACAGAAGGCAAGCATACAGGACTAACGCAGTGTTGTGCCTGGACGCCGGGGGGTCGTGATTCTGGTGTCGAATCACGGGGGTGCTCCTGGTCGTCCTTCACAGTCGTCGTCCAACGGCTCCGAAGGTTCGGGTGAATATGCCGGGACGGAAGGATTCGGTTTGAAACCGAAGGTAGGGGATCGTTGCGGGTTAAAGAGTTGGAACTCACCGTAAGGTTAACAAGTTTATTCTGTCCCGATCTGGGTGACAATGACACTGTGCCTCTCAGGCATGAGCCTCGTATAAGGTCTGAGCTCGCATTGCTCGTACATTGTTCTTATACTGTAATCGGGGCGAAGCGGGGACCATCGGGGTCTCCGCCTTTGGCCTGCTTTTGGGTGTTTCACCATGCGCTGACGGTTTCGGTGCGTTTCCGAAAACGCTTACGCTGTTGTGCCGGATTTCGGCCGCGCGATTGTATCAATCGGAATGTACGCGGTGTCGACACGTCTAGGTGTCGGTTGGGGCACAACAGCAGGACCAATTCACCTTCTTGAGGAGTCTTGACGAACCACCCCGCTACGAGCACATCGAGGGAGACAACATGGACTCCACTTTTGGAAGTAACGATTCCAGGATAGGCCCATTCTCCCAGGCTGAAATCACCATCTTGAAGAGTCTTAACGAGGAGTCCCTCCTAGAGGAAAAGAGAGAAACATCGAATTCCCACTAAAAGCTCAGTCCGCAGGGGACAAAACCAAACTCGGGCCCGAAGAAACGAGTATCATGGGGTATACCCCTACATGAAGAAGCCCTAGACATCCCGCAATCAACCATGATTTGTCCGGAGGGCGAAACATTGGAGGAATTGAAGGATCAACTGCCCCCTATAAAAAATTCCAGCATGAGTCCAAGGCCCGATGTGATCGAAATGCCTGACTCGACAGAGCTCTACGAAGCGAACATCGGACCACTAACCGTGCCACCAAATTTTCCTAGAACGAACACCTCGGAGCATGAATTGCAGACAATGCAATGCGAAGTGAAAATCGCACGGACCACACTTACATCCTCTCGCGACAATTATGCTCATTTTATATCATCGGACAGAATATTAACTAGCCCAATTTGTAAAACTCTGAAGGCTATAGGACTACTCGACGAAACCAAATTATTATCCGAGGAATTATTCAAGAATCGCGTGATAGTCACTCGTAATGAAGAAGGAATGGTTTTTAGCGTCGTTGGAACGAACAGCTTTTATCACGAAATGGGAGAAAGCGAGTTAGCACCGGCATTAGCAGCGCTTAGAAGCGCCGTGGAATGTGATCACGTCCGCTCGTTTCGGATAGCGGCGCATGGCGAAACCTTGCACCGATTCGATGCCGAAACGCTCAAAAGATATTTAAAAATTATTTTCAAACATACGCCCATGTCAATTACAATTTGTACGGAAGAAATCCAATTACCGCCGGAAACCGAACGGGAAAATATTATCCGCCACTATCATGAAAGTTTGATAGGAGGGCATAAGGGCGTAACTAAAACATACCGTCGCATTCGCAGTCTATTCGACTGGCCGCATTTACGCCGAGACGTAGAGAATTTCGTGCGAAGTTGCCAGAGCTGCCAAGAACAAAAGCTCGTACGCATTAAAACACGGGAACCAATGCTAATCACAGATACGCCTGCACGGCCCTTTGATAAAGTAGCCTTGGACACCGTAGGACCGCTTCCTCCTACCCCTAGCGGAAACCGTCACGTACTTACAATGCAATGTCAATTATCTAAATTCTGTATGGCCGTGCCATTACCCGACATACGAGCCGTTACCGTGGCAGACGCGTTATCTCGGTACTTTATCGCGATCTTCGGGGCGCCACGCGCGATACTCACGGACCGCGGCACGAGTTTCATTAACAATATAATACAGGGAATAGCCCAAACTTTCAAAATTCAACACGTAACTACGTCGGGATACCGACCTCAGATCAACGGTTCCCTAGAAAGAAGCCACATTGTCCTGACCGAATACTTAAAACATTACCTAGAAAGATATGAAGATTGGGATTTGCTCCTCCCTTTCGCCATGTACTCATATAATACCTCGGTACACGAAGCGACAAAATTTACTCCGTACGAAGTGGTTTTCGGACAATTAGCTAGAGACCCATTTACGCCTATGTCCCGCGACATACGTACAAGATTTGGTAGAACGATTAGAAGAAATTCGAAACACCACGCGATCAAACTTGGACACGAGCAAATCGCGTTCGAAAAATATTTATGACCGAAAGAGTAACCAAGTTATATTCGCCGAAGACGACCTTGTTTACGTACTAAAGGAACCTCGGCTCCATAAATTTGATCCCCATTACATAGGCCCTTATAAAATAAAAGCAATTACAGACCAAAATAATGCAATATTGATTTCGGATGAGGGCCGACAGATAATTAAACATTTCGACAAATTGAAACATGCTTATATTAAAGATAAACCACCTTGACGCCAATGGCGCGTATTCGAATGGTTTAAGCTTACAACGGACCGGCGAGAGATCTAATTTAGCAGATTCTCATAACCACGGTCCCACATTCCATTAACCCGATTCCTTCCTTCCCCCCTTTTATCTCACTTGATTTTCATATTTGCAGCGATCCCTTACTTAAGACAATAGAATCCCCACTTACGAAGGGAATTTTCGGAAAATCTTCGTACTAATACTAACGATCACCATGGACGGATATGGCCTGTTCTTGTTCACGTTCCTATGGACGGGTGCCACTACTAACAATATTGACGGAGACTACCGAATAGCGCCTCTAAACCCCAACCCGGGGTTGTACTACGAACAGATCCGACCTCTCCGAGTTTTCCGCACCCAATGGAGACTGGTCACGGGTATTGAAGTCGCGGAAGTATTAACATCGCGACCACAAACTCAACCCCAAATCAACAGGATGAAAGCATTATGCGTAACTTATAACTGGACGTCTTGCCCGGCCGACGACCTTAACGCGGCCCTGCAACGAAAACTCCTCGACGGTAAAAGATACGAGGAACTGTTATTAAGCATATTGGGGAAACCACAGCTCCAACGTACCAAGCGATCGGTACCTCTGGGATTCATCGGATCGCTGAGTAAGGCCCTTTTCGGAACACTGGACAGCGACGACGCGCAATACTATAATAAGGAAATAGATAAACTTTATAAAGATCAAAATCATCTCGCCGAATTGTTAGGAAATCAAACACATATTATAAAATCAGAATTTCAGGATATACATAACTCGATAAAATCTGTATCGGGCGCCATACGAAACATGGACGATAGGATTAGGGAAATAGCGTCGGGTGTTCGTCAATTAGACGAGCGCGAAACAAAAGTAGAATTAGAATCAGCTTTTTCATCATGGGCGTTCCTAATGACCAGGCACGTGGGCGAATACGTGACCGCACTGATCGTAATAACCGACGCGCTCACGTTTGCGAAACTTGGTATCCTACATCCGGCCGTTCTGTCCCCAAGTCAGCTAGCGCAGACCTGCGAACGAATTCGCGAAACCACGCCATACGAATTTCCGCTGACTACGGAAGAATTAAACTCAGAACAGCTACAAGGGGTGACCAAATTAAACGTAGCTTATTTGCAGGGTCGAATCATTTTGTCACTCGACATCCCTCTATTAGACCAAATTCCTTTCGATCTTTATTACATTCAACCCTGCCCTTCGTTCCAAATTATATCGACCAACGTCTCTACCCCAATATTTATTAAACCAAGAACACCGTATATGGCAATCAGCCAAATCAACGCACAGTACTTCATGCCAGACGAAAGCTACATCACAGGATGCAGGAAACACCATCGGATGTACATGTGCGAACTCAGTGTGCCACTTCAAGATCTGGAAAAAGCACCATGTTGCGAGACGGATGCCTTATTAAAACCACAGAACATCAAGTGGCCTAGCTGTGATATTCAAGCTCTTCCCGGAAGCCAAACCTTCCTCAAGAAAATGGCCGCACCCAACACCTGGTTATATTCTATCAAGGACACCCTGGCACTGCAGGTACAATGCAATAAGCACGCGGCTGGATATGAAAGGCTCCAGGGTGCAGGAATATTGCAACTGAGGAGGGATTGTCAGGCTAAGATCGGGACCGATCAGATCTGGGCGTCCGGAGTCGACACCGAAGTGTTGACAACGATATACAAACCATCCATAGGCATAAATATTTCCGAAATCTTACCTACTCTCACGGAACATCACGTGAAAATATTGGCTGACCATCAAGGAAAGGAACCACAGGGGACCCTTCAAGACGCTCATGCGAAGGCAACCGCAATCGCATTGGACGACATAGAAAGACAGGCAAGGGAGATCGCCACCCACCACCGAACTGAAAATCTATCTACATACGTCACCTATGGACTGCCAGGATTGGGAGGAACCCTCATAATTGTCATTATTGTCTGGATTGGATATCGTTTTTTGAGGGCACGCCGGATTCAACATCGCGAGCCCTTAAGGAAAGAGACGAAGGTTAATATAGAAATGGTACCACCGCGTCCTCCTCCTCAAATAATTTCCAGACCCCGTCCTCTTGCTATCACATCTTTTCCTTCCGACCTACCCGTTATACCATCCACGAGGACAAGAGAGAGAGCCCACGTAGAACGAGTGAGAAGTTTCGCGGGTTCCGAGCCGTACTTTGTATTCTAAACCATAGTTTGCTGATAGCAGCAAAAACCCCCGCGCGCTAGGCTAAGAACCGACCCCCACGATGCGCTCTGCTGCGAAAATTAGATGGTAGGGATAATAGCATATAAGATAGCAATTAAGCGAAGCGAATCACAGTCGTTACAAAATTTTATCGGCGAAATATCGAAATCGACCACCGCAATGGCCGCGTCAACGCCGAGATTCGACGACAGAAAATACACCCGTTCTTCACTGGCAGAGGTGATACTCCCTCGCCACCTGAGAGCACCATTTCAATGGCGTTTCTGCGTAAGGGCGAGGAGATGCTTCGATGGAAGCGAGGGCCAAGTCTGGACGCATAGGGCCTACAAAACTCTAACGTTGTGTGGCCCGTGTTGGTGGATTGGGGCGACGGAGGTCGTCGCAGAATACGAGAGAGTTCCAGTCCACTGGCTAGCCGTGGAAGGACGAGCAATTGCACTGACGAGATGTACCCGTTGCCACCACCGACACCTCGAGTGGGATACACCGGAAAACTGTACGGGTTGTATGAGGGCTATGTTGGACGTCGACCCGCGTTTCATACCCGCATTCCCGGTGTTGGAGGCGCCTCGGGCCTGGGAGCCGTCACAGGCCACGGACGCGCCCTGGGTGACCCCCGCCGGCGCGGAATAAGGGAACACCACCCCGCTTTAGGTAACTAAACAAGAAATTGTAATCACTTAAATGTGACGGGACCGAGTTGTAATTTCGTTTTTCATTACATTCGCAGCAGAGCGCCGTACAAGACAGAAGCGTATCCCCCCCCAACGTTAATTTCATTTTTGCTTGGTCCCTTTCTTTTTTTTTCTCTCTCTTCTTATTATTTATGTAACAATATATGGGTTCCACTTTCACCTAATTCCGATTCATTTATTATATCGCCCATGCCCCCCTTACTTGTAATAGCGTTAATCCTAGTTTTAAGACGCTCAAAGGAAGGTGCACGCGCTGACAGCTGCCCACGTGAGCATGAAATGGCCTCTCGAGACCATTTCATGCCTAGGTAGGGAGGTGTTACATGGGCCCTTCTGGCCTTTTCCGTGCTAGCTGTCCGCGCGTCGCTTTATTCCGTAGACGGCGATTCAGCGGAATCGCCTCGCGCGTGGCAGTCACGTTACGCTGAGCCGCGTAGCAACAGCCGTAGGGACAACGTGACCGCCGGCGACCCGGGCCCGGAAATTTCCGACGCGTGCGGCGAGCGACAACTGCCGACGGGGCGGTTTTCCCCATTCGCGCGGATTGATCGGGGCACGGCCCATAACGAGGATTGATTGAGAATTCATTCTAATTCGGGAGCTCGACATAGGAAGTCACGACGAGCCAGAGAGCCGTCTAGATACCGCGTCCGCGTCTCTGCGTCAAGTCCGCGATAATACGAACGACCGATAGTAATTCGTGAAAGGGTAACTCCATCCGACGCACCGAGAACGGCATAGCCGGGAGAGCCCTTGCGCGTAAATCGTAATACACGTAGGACCGCGTAGAAACCGACGATTAGGGACCGCAAGCAACGACGTGACCGACTTCCGTGTGCTACGATAGAGTACAGCGAGCGACCACGACCTACCCTGGGGTCAGCGACTCTACGAGTGAAACGCTAGACGGCAAGCGTGCCGTGCGATACAGCGGGCGACAGCTGAGACGGAGCGCCGTCTCAAGGTAGGATAATTTAGTATCATTTATGTAACAATATATTTTGGCATTATCGTTTCCCCTTTACATTCCTAGTACTCTTTGATTCAACCCCTTATTACCTTCCCGATCCTGGTAAGTACAGTCAAAGTGGGCCTTAGCCCTTTGAAAGAGCAAGAACCCGGTAAATCATTCCAACCGCTCGGGGTGATTTACGGGAAGTCCCTTCAGGACCTAACACGTGCTTGTGTTTTGAAATTCGAGCGCGTGTTTATACTCGAGAGATAAGGGATCCGTCTTTAATTTGAGGGTAGGACGAAGCAGGCGGGACTACGCGCAGTCAGCGGACTACCCTTCTTTTCCTGTGTCTCTCCGCGAGACGTATTGATGCTGGATAATACTCTGTAATTTCTAGTTCTCCAAAATTAATCAGGCTCATCAGCCAGAGCATTTCGCCAGGGTCGCGGTTTATGACCGTATTGTCCCGCAAGTCGGCGGTAGAGAACGGTTTCCTACAGTTTCGGATAATTTATGACTTAATTGGTTCCGCCTCGTAGCAGACGTGAACTCAGGGTGTCAGAAAGGGGAAACAGGAATGGTATGCATTTTCTTCTTTATAGCAACTCGAAGACTTTCTGCGTCTTTTCCCTTCGGACCCTTTCGAACCGATACACGTGGTGTCTGTTTCCTATCTCGAAGCAATGGGTACATTGGCAGTGGAAGGACGGGGCGCGGGCTTTTGTGAAAGTTTTCGTTGCACTTCTGCAAAACACGTGTGTTCCGAAAATGTGCTGGCTTCTTTTTACCTAAAGCCTGTTGTCCTGGTGGGAGTAAACTCATAATAGAATAAGAGAAACTACTTGGGGGTAGAGGAAGTTACTTGGGAAAAAATCCTGTCAGTCAGCTAGTAATCTCGGCCCAGAAATGTACTCCGCCGAAGAGTATTACGCTATGTTTTGGGTGTACGCGCGGAACGACGGGAACGCGAGTGCTACCGTGCGAGCGTTGGCAGTGGAGTACCCGCGCATCGAAACCCCGAGCGAGGGAACGATCAGACGTTTGGCGTCTCGATTATACTCGACGGGGTCGATGATGCTGCGAGGCAGCGACGTGGGTAGACCCCGAGCCGCGTGGAACGTTGCGGTGCAAGAAAACATCGTGCACGCCATCGACGAGGACCCCAACGTCAGCGTGCGCGACTTGAGCCGCCGCCTAGAGTAAGTCACAGTACAAGATAACTGCAACAATTATTAATTAAGGGAAACAAATGTTATCTAATAATGGATGTTTCTGCATTTTCTTCTAGTGCCAGCAGAATGACGGTACACCGAACTCTGAGGGAGAACATGTTGCACCCGTACCGCTTTGTACGGGTGCAACATTTGCACCCCGGGGATGCCGACCAGCGGGGTGAATATTCAGTGTGGCTGTTGGGAGAAGTGCAGCGGAATCCGTCGTTCTGCAAATACATATTGTGGACGGACGAAGCAATCTTCAAGAGGGAAGGCTGCTTCAATTCCCGCAATCGGCATGTGTGGAGCGACGAGAATCCGCTAGCGCTTCGGACACGCGCAGCACAAGTCCGTTGGCAAATTAATGTATGGGCGGGCATTTGTGGCGATTTTATCGTTGGGCCGTACATGCTACCAGACAGGATGGACGGTCCAGCGTATAAAGTCTTTTTAGAGCATGTTCTGCCGGGTCTTATGGCCCATATTCCAGATGAGGTCCGACAGAACATGGTCTATCAGCAAGACGGGGCTGGACCTCACTACTTCACAATTGCCCGCGACTACCTTAACGAAACCTTCCAGGACAGGTGGATCGGCCGCGGCGGTCCTGTTGCGTGGCCCCCACGGTCACCGGATATGACCCTGCTGGATTTTTACTTCTGGGGCTACCTGAAGGTAATTTCATTAGTGCTGTTAATTTTTATAGGTATTCTTTTTTTACTTACGTTTTGTATTTGTTGTACAACAATCATTTCAGGATGAGGTGTACCGTCAGCCAGTGGATTCGCTGGAAGACCTAGTCGTGCGGATTCATGCTGCGGTGGCAAACATTACGCCAGAAACATTGCGAGCAGTCCAAAGGCAGCTGGTTGTACGTGCGGAGGCGTGCATTGACGCTGAGGGTGCCCACATTGAGCAACTGTTCAATTAACAGTAATCGGCCCCTTTCGGGGCCACCAATTTTTATAACTTAGGAATAACACGTTCCGTAGAAAATAAATTAAGTGATCAGTGTTAGTATCAGTGCAGTGAAGTGAATATTCGGTACATTAACCCGGACGCACTTGACGTTGCGACCCTTACCTTCGGGTGGCGAATACCTGCGATCAGCTGAGCACTGGGCGCTACCCTACCATAAATATTTTCGTCCACCGATGACCAGGATCGGTACAGTGACCCAGTGACACAAAAAAAGGTTTCCGAAAAAGAAGGAAAGGATTGTCCGAATGGGTGCGTTTTATTTAATTTATTGGTGAGTATTAGGTGTAGAAATAAATTCTTTCCGATTTTAGGGTACAATAACAGTTCGATTTAAAAAATATGAAAAATACCACCGCGATAGAAATTCAGTAGCTTTGTACTGATTATGTAAATCCAGTCGGAAAGAATTTATTCATACACCTAATATTATTGTTTAAATTTAGTTGGGTTGGCCGTTATTAAACTACGGATTTTTACCTCAATAACGAATTACGATCACATGTCGTACATTTTCTGCTACATTACCTTTTCGTTTATGCGTTATTTGAAAACGAAATGTACGTATTTCTTGTCCTCTCGCTTCAAATAATTATTATTTAAGATTCTGCTTTAAAAAAAAACTGTGTAACGCGGTTTCCTTCGATGCATGTCGACTTGCTTGTTCGTACGTCCGTAGTACAAGCGCGGCCGCCTACCGCGTAGCCAACGCTACCGCGAGAGCTCGGGTGGAAGGCGCGCGCTCTGATTGGTCGGTGCTTTTTGTTATTATCTCGTTAACGAAACCTCGGAGAGAAATTTCGCAAAGGAAAAAGTTGTTTGTAATCACCCCCTGAATCACCCCCTTCAAGGAACTCCGACATTTTTGGGACACCCTGTATAGATAGCAGTATTTCAAGCGTCGCAGCGTCTCGCGCGATCGTGTGTAACTCGAATCCCCGTGGACAGCCGCGCGAGATGATGTCACTTAGCGGCGCGAAGAACGTGTGAATGTAATACTTTTTTCGGAAAGGTTGAATCTTAAAATTATGTGGCGAGGAAAGACAGGTAAATAAAATGGAGAAAGAATATATGTTATGATATATATTGTTACAGTAGAAAATAATAATTATAATAAAAAAATATAATAAAAGAAAAAAGAAAAATATAAAAGAATATAAAAATAGAATATAAAAATAGAAATATAAAAATAGAAATATAAAAATAGAATATAAAAAATAGAATATAAAAATAGAATATAAAAATAGAAATATAAAAATAGAAAAAATAAAAGAAATTAAAATTATGCGGTCGATGAGGGAGGTGATGGAGGTGATGGGGGTGATGGAGGTGTTGCAGGTGATGGGGTGATGAGGGGGACGGGGGTGACGGGGGTGAACCCCAGTCGTTCGACCACGTTGGCGATGGCGGTGGCGAACGCTAGAACATATAAACCCACGATTTAATATTGACATGACCGCCTGATTTGAACTTACTCGATTTCAAAGATTAAACGCGATAAATGTTAAAAATATTGCAAAGTACATACCTCGGGGTCACACTCCGGAGCGATTCGCTGTAGTCCCATTTTTTCACAAAAAATAATTGTCTCTGAAATGAACTGACTGATAGCTGTCAAGCTTTGAAGACAACTGGTCCCACAGCGCTCATACAATTTGTCACCCATGCCTAAAGTTGCATACGTTGCAAACTTCTTCACTGGCCACGCTCTCCTTCTATGTGCTCCACCTGCATTTTCGCTGACCATCTTCACCATCTGCATCTTCTTCGAATTATTCACTGACCATCCTATCCTTCTTCGTTTGCATCATTGCACTATACCATACCATACCACTTTGAATGTGTATCGAACGGGTATTGAACGGCTTTGAACATGAATCGAACGTGAATCGTACCACTCTGAACATGAATCGTATCACTCTGAACGTGAATCCTATCACTCTGAACGTGAATCGAACGTGAATCGTACCACTCTGAACGTAAATCGAACGTGTATCGAATGGGTATTGAACGGCTTTAAACGTGAATCGAACGGGTATTGAACGGCTTGGAACGTGTATCGAACGGGTATTGAACGGCTTTGAACGTGAATCGAACGTGAATCGTACCACTTGGAACGTGTATCGAACGGGTATTGAACGGCTTTGATCGTCAATCGAACGTGAATCGTACCACTCTGAACGTGAATCGTATCACTCTGAACGTGAATCGAACCGCTTCTACATAATAATTATAACTATCGTCTTAATCTAGCATACATCGTATATAGGAGGTTGGGGAGGGTGAAGAAAAAACATTTATGCATTAAAAATTGATTATATTTTATTTATGAATTTCTCTCTGGCGTTTAGACC
Source organism: Andrena bucephala (assembly GCA_947577245.1). NCBI lineage: Eukaryota > Metazoa > Arthropoda > Insecta > Hymenoptera > Andrenidae > Andrena > Andrena bucephala. The sequence goes on along the minus strand of OX387718.1, from coordinate 19,014,886 downwards.
ACCAGTTGAATATTTTAAGTACATTTTGCAAGGCACAATGCTTTGCGTGTCTGCTACATCGCAGAGTATTAACTACATTTAGCTTATTTAGAGATTTAATATCCTCGTATTCAATGTCCAGCGTCTCGATGACCACGTCCGCTCTCGTATTTTCATCGAGGAAATCCGAAAGCCAGTCGCGTTTCTGCAACCCTTTAACGTATACGATATGGGATGCGTCATCTTCTTCGTCGATTGCATCAGCTACAGCTTTCGAAATTAGCTGTTTAGCCATACTGTACGGAACGTCTCCATCGTCCCACCGTAGTCCATGATGTTTTGCCACCAACCACCGGATGCTTGATTTGTCGGATTTTGTAAGAAGATATTGCGGCGTCGAACTCCCGAAAATATAGTGCGAGAGAATTGTTCCCTTTCGTAGGACAGCCACTTCCTTCACGACATATCTTCCATCAACGATGAATCCTTGCAGGTCAACAAATGTTGGTACAGCCATTATCGGCACAATTTAGAGGTCCGCTCGCTTCCAAGACAGGCGGGAGAATGCAGTCTTTCTCGTATAAGCATCTCGATTTTCACGATGAAATTTTAGTATGATTTTGACACATGAGAGGGCAGGCAAGTAGCGTGGCAATTTAATTGATTTTGCGCACCACGTTTGTCAGCGGATGGTATTCAACCTCCCGATCGTGCAGAATCAGTAGGCCGTAGTATTTACCGGCACATTCTCTTTACACTCGAATTCTATGCGCACGTCCACGGTGCCATTCTTGATCGACTCATTTTGTCGCGAGCAATCAATTACCACGAGGGGACCAAATTGTAAAAATTCAGCCACGGTGAATAATGTCTCGTTGCAACTATGTACATAATACGATTTATGGAATTGCGTATACATGTGATACAAGATGGCGTTGTTTAAACGATTGCCTTGGGAAGGCGGTGTGGATCGCCACTGGTATGGCCAGGGAAGGGATGCACTCCAAGGAGTATGAAGAATTGCACCGGTTGATGGGACGGCACGTTTATTTGGCCTAAGTGGGCGTCGTTTACACGAACGGACGAACACTCCACACAGAACTCGACCACGAACAAACACAACTCACACAAACCACGCAAAGAACACGAAACAGAGATCAGTACAACTATGTACAATAAGCGCTGGGCGCGGGTGGCTCGACGGGCCGTTTTATGGAGGTTCCAAAACTCGATGGGTCGCGGGGCGACAAAGAGAAGACCGTTCGTGCGTGCGGGAGCGTGTTGTGTTATTATTCAACGGTATTCGTGGTACTGACTGCCGGATACCCGGAAGAGCTCGAATTCCCAAGCAAAAACGTGGGAACCGCGTAACCGTCTTAACGGTTGGTGCGTCATGATGTTGACACGCTCTCGCACGCACATTTAAATCACCGCTGAGCGGCGCGTTACATAGCGGCCGCAACAGGCGTGCTTATTCTTGTCAAAGTCCAAGTTCATGTCATCATATGGGTAAAATTCGGAGTTGAGAAAAAGTTTTACATTGTTCAATTTACAGTTGTTGAACTTAGTAACATCTTCAGTCATCACATTCTTTCGACCAGTCTATAGAACAAGGATCACACACCGCGGCTTCTCCAGCTGCGCAGATGCCTTCACGGCCCACGAATGCTTGGTCGTGCTCTGTAAGAGAGGATACTCGTACAGATCCCACGATTGAAAACAAATGCTCAGGTTTTGTCCACTTTCCAAAGCACGTAGCAACGATAGCTTATTAAGCTCGTTCAGCGTCACATGAGGCATCCGCCATTGCACATTAAGTAATTCAATTTCTGGTTCCAACATCGGTGATCCTATCAGAGCATTGTTGTCGTTGCGCGATCGTATTAACATCAATTCGTGACGCGCATTAATAATTATGCGTTTGTAGTCCTCGCAAAATCCCAGCAAATATTTGAGTGGGATGCAAAAATTGAAATAATTTTTCACTATTAGCCCATCGCGTCGTTTCAAGCCCCATCCGGCATTCTCCATATTTTTGTCTTCGTCAGATGTCAGCGATACATAGTTCTTAAGCGTGCTAGTTATTCCAACGTTTCTGTTACGATCAATCTCCACATCGTTCAGCTCGTATCGAATCTCATCGAATAAGAACGCCATACAATTATTTCCCAACATCACCGTTAACGCATCGTTTTGTTTATTTATCTTCAATTTCCCATCCACATAGAGGAAACTTTCACACGGTAATGTGTATAAATCCTGCTGTTGTATGGGTATTCTTATCTCATCGCTGTATCCAAACGTTGTGTTGACGTACGGGTTGTATGTGTGAGTCTCGTGCTTCACGATGCGATCATCAAACGTCGGCTTCCCTCCAATGCTTAGAATATCAGCAATTTTTTTCAACTTATATGCGCACAATGAATCCCAATGATCTCAAAAATGCAATGTTCACAGCACTGAGCCTCTTTTTTTTAGCGTGATCAGAGCTGTTGCAGTTGTTGTTGTTGTAAACAATTTCACTTGGAAGAAACGAGTTTCTGGAGTCGTTCAACACAAGCATCTCTTTCGCACCACGCGTATTATCGTCGTCGTCGTACGTGCAAACTGATGGTAATCTTTTCACCTCGAAAATCTAGCAACCGTCCGTCTTGATCCACAACGCGTATCGTTAGATCCGTAATGACCTGTTCGGTGATTGGAAGGTAAATGATCTGTGCGGGCGTTTCCAATATCTTATATCCTGGTGGAACTCTCGGAGAAAATTTATGTATCGTATGTACACGTTTGCCATTGTTGTACACGCCAGCGGTTACGCTACATTCTATGCGGATAATGTTCACGTTCATGATATTAATTGGATCGTCCGATTCGTGCCACCGCCCTAGTTCTAATATCCGATTCGTTGAGAATCCCAGTAGCGATCCAATGTTATTGCGCTTCGTAAAATCTACGGCGAACGAGCAGTACAGCTCGCTTTTCATGGTGTTGTTGTTGGGACGCAACACTATAGGATACACATCGTTGTCACCATTGCTGGTGTCATCGAGATTTTTAGGATACCGCTCGAGTAATCGCTGCCTCAAATACTTGGCAATGGCGTCTAGTTCGTAGGAGCCGTGTGGAATCCTAATAGTTTCAGGAGTGGTGTCAACACTGCTGTTTTTGATGCCATAGTTTACGACGAAGTAGAAGTTATCGTTGCTCCAGTCGATGTTCGGTATTGTATGATAAGTTTCAAAGGTTGTTAGGCCAAGCTCGTAATCATCGTCGCTCAAATCTATGGGTGGAAAGTAGCTCACCGGGAGGGTGCTACTCTTGCCGGTTAGAGTGAATGTTAGCGACATATTCAGAGCTGCACGGCTCGACTAGTACTGAATCATAGTGGTGGGAAGTCAATCCTTAAATTTGGTGTTGATCGTTTGTAGAAAGCGTAGACATAGTTGTCCACAATTGCTCTGATTGTACTTCTGATAAGACGTTCTATTGTATTCGATTTTCACAGCATCTTTATCCAGATATTGTACCAATTCCTTAGGCGGTCGAAGATTCCCAAAGCTGTCGAAATATATAACTCGACACCCTCTCTTCGCATACGTCACCCAATGAGTCCTCGGCCCCTCGACATTGTCCAAATTTACGATACCGCTCTCGTTTCGACATACTCCTCCGGCTGGTAGTGCATTGCGCATAAAAACACCTCTAAAGAATGGAATACGTATACGTTTTGCCAACTCCTCCAATTGTGTATCGGTAGTTACGCCCGCGGGTATTTTTATTTTCTTTTCGACGTTTTTTTTTCGTTTCGATATTCCCTGTCCACGCTTATATGACGTGAGATAAAGTCCACGGCCTTCCATGGAGCGATTATGACGTTGCATTTCCTGCAACTGATGCTGCGCCGCCTTATTATCGTGTACCGCCTTGGCGATCCCCGCCGCTTCGCCAGCTAACGAACCGAGAACACCTAGCAGCGGGAGAAGTGGTAATATACCACCCCGTTTTGCCACCGGAAGAATCCGCTTTTGCGATGCTCTCTTTGGAGTCCTTTTGCGGGTTTTTGTTTTCATCCCCATTCCAATTTTCGTCTTGGCCTTCATAGTTGCCCAAATAGCTGTAGCAGCACCTCTTTCACCCAGAGTCGAGTCTCGCGCAACGATACGTTTTCGCGCTTTGTCAGCGAGAACTTTATCTGCCGCGTGCCTTTCACCGAGGTCGTTGCTACGAGAATACGCAATATCGTGTTCGCGACACGCTGCGTCCAACGGATTGATGCCGCGATCACCTCTAGCCAATCGTTTTATCAGATGAGTTCCTGGACCGCAAAACTGGTATCCCGGGATATGTAATTCGATAGGTAGCGCGTTTATCGCCCGATTTAACAGACCACAACCTTTCTTTACTCTCGTCGGTGACATTCGCTACAGTTTTTAATCAATGGTGCTGGACCGTCGATATGCGTTCGCTGCCAAGGGCGGTTATAATGTTCCAAGCACCGACGATGCTGCTGAACCTCAGAATCGGCTTTTATATGCTCCGGGAGTCGGTCCCACAACTGGTCAATGTGTCTGTCAAACTCGCGCAGTAGAATAATCTTTGGTATGTATTTCAACTGCTCAGAGGTTAGGTCTCGAAAATCGCAATTATCCGACAGGATCAGAAGCATTTTGAACACTGAGCTGTCGTGTTTCGGCGCGGACCTATAAATAGGGCGTGTCGCCGCTTCGTGTAGCAAAATCATTTTTCACAGTTCAAGGAGAGGATGCGATTCGTGCGACAACCTGTAACGATACGCGTGACAAATTTTGACGATAAATCGCAAATGATGTCCCCGAAAACAAGACGCAGACATGGTAGCATGCTACCAAACACTATCCGCTGCCTAATTTGCAGTTCATCAAATTGTGGAAAGACCAACGTGCTGGTGAGCTTGTTGGAAAGTCCACACGGCGTCCGCTTTGAGAACGTGTACGTGTATTCCAAGTCGTTGCAACAGCCGAAATATCAGTATTTGGAGAATTTATTGACTCCGATAGATGAAAGTGGCTACTTTACGTTTTCGAATAACAGTGACGTCATCCCACCGAACGAATCGCTTCCGAATTCTATTTTTATCTTCGATGACGTGGCATGCGATAAGCAAGATACGATAAGGGAATACTTTGCAATCGGGCGCCACTCGAACGTTGATTGTTTCTATCTCTGTCAAACGTATGCAAAGATTCCTAAACATCTTATACGCGACAATGCGAATCTGCTGATTCTGTTTAAGCAGGATGGTACCAACTTGAAACATGTGTACAACGATCACGTAAACACTGACATGACTTACGAGGATTTCTGCGCTTTGTGTCATAATTGTTGGCAACGGGAGTAAGGTTTCGCGGTGATAGACAAGGATAGTGCGATGTCCAATGGACGTTATAGAAAGGGATTTAACGAGTTTGCCGTACCGTGAGATGGTCAATTGTCATCAACACGTCGGTGGGAAAGCAACATCTGCGGTACAACGATGATTGATATCGATAGTCTGCAGATTAAGGATCGCGAGAGAATAGCGAAGGAAATTGCAAAAACCAGCGAAGCCATTCGCCGGAAATATCAGGCTTTGAAGACTGGCAAGATGGAGGAAGATGTCGCGTTGGAGAGATACTTCAAACCTATCGTCGAACCCTTAAAGCATATTGCGGAAAATACCGCAGCGACAGAAGCTGACACATCACCGCTGATGAGCACAGACGTTGAAGAGAATGAAACATTAACGCCTAAAACAAAAATCCCATCGAAAGGGAACATATCGCGTAAGGCAAAGAGGAAACGACACACGTTATCGGAATATTCACCCGTAACCTCCACACCGGTTCAATCGAAGCGGAAACGGCATAATGCTACATCAAACGAATCTCCCGTTCCTCCCGCGCCAATAAATACATTTCCTCGTGTACAATCGCTCTCAACCGTTGATGATAAGATGAGAGACTGTGGGCTTGAGGTCCGATTGGCCCTGCATCCCTCGCAAATGGCCACTGTCCTGAAGAGGCCCTCTTCACAGCAATATCTCCTCCCCAAGGCCCACCTTCTCTCGCACCGAATACGTCGAGGCGTGCTTTTGTTTTGAAATTCGAGCGCGTGTTTAGACACGAGGGATAAGCAGGCCCGAGGGCTGTGGGCTTGAGGTCCGATTGGCCACAAACTAACCAATCGGCTTTGTACTGATTATGTAAATCCAGTCGGAAAGAATTTATTCATACACCTAATATTATTGTTTAAATTTAGTTGGGTTGGCCGTTATTAAACTACGGATTTTTACCTCAATAACGAATTACGATCACATGTCGTACACTTTTTGCTACATTACCTTTTCGTTTATGCGTTATTTGAAAACGAAATGTACGTATTTCTTGTCCTCTCGCTTCAAATAATTATTATTTAAGATTCTGCTTTAAAAAAAAACTGTGTAACGCGGTTTCCTTCGATGCATGTCGACTTGCTTGTTCGTACGTCCGTAGTACAAGCGCGGCCGCCTACCGCGTAGCCAACGCTACCGCGGGAGCTCGGGCGGAAGGCGCGCGCTCTGATTGGTCGGTGCTTTTTGTTAATATCTCGTTAACGAAACCTCGGAGAGAATTTTCGCAAAGGAAAATGTTGTTTGCAATCACCCCCTGAATCACCCCCTTCAAGGAACTCCGACATTTTTGGGACACCCTGTATAACGCTTGTCGTCGTACGGACTTAGAGCGATTTTGGATTCCGAAATGGTGTACACTTTATGCAATTTAGACCGTATGCATGATTGTCTGCGAACCATTTCGATCTCCCTATGCAAACACTGCGCGCAGTCGTCGAAAGTTATCGTTCTGGCTATGACATTGGTCTTGACGCCTTTCGCCTTTTTCGTATCTTTTTTGCCGTCTACGCGAAGTGCATACATTTTCGTTCTAAGACCTACGAATTCGGTCATTATCGCACCGTTATTTTCATCCTTCATCAGCCCCGGAACCTTCTTATTTACACGCGGCATATTATATAGATTGTCAGTAGGATAATCGCTTGTGTCGAATCTATCGATATTGTGCTTCATGGACTCATAGATATCGTCGCATCGAATGTGATAAATGAGGCTGTCTGTGTCGGTGTATAGAATTTTACAATTTTGAGCGTGCAGGGGAGACATATACTCGTGGTGAAATTCATACAAACAAATTTTTGATATGTCCAGAATGCACATACCCACGTATATCGGTTTGTTGAAATTCGGTTTCGCGATCATTGCCTCCGCGCCATATCGCCCTTCCCAATGCGTCAAAAGTTTCGCACATTTTCCATAGTCTTACCCAGGCCTGCACAGCAAGGCTGTGGCGGGCAAGAGCGCTCTCGATTGCTCGTGAGCAAAGCGAAGAGCGACGCCGTGAGCAGTTCCCCCACCCTGTGGCCAATAGCTGTCGTAGTATGCGTGTAAACTGTAATGTGTGTTGCTGATGTTCCGCGGCACACTTCACTCACGAACACTCCCCACCACGGCCCTCACGGCACTGTCGCTGATAAAGGCGTGGCCTAGTGCTTTACGATGCTCTGTCCGCACGCGTCCGAAAATTTTTGCCCGGCGAGCATTTATCTGTGCACGCCTGGTCTTACCGAATACCGCGTTGTTCATCAATTTGTACAAATTTTTTTCAAAATCGTTTGTCGCGCTTTTTCTAAACCGTGTGTTGAGTTCGATGTAATCGCGGAGCCAGGGATATTGAGCGAATTGAAGCACGCGGTGTATCTTTGTAATACGAAGACCGTGACGCGTGCACTGCTGCAGGTTGCGATAATGAATAATGTAACGTTGCTTATCATATACCGTCGCGAGTAACTTGTCCTGCCTGCTGCCAGGTGGTTTGGCACGCGTCGGGCAGAACGGTAGATCGGCATGAATGTTGTGCAGACGTTGCGGATATTCCAGATCTACCTCGAGAATGTATCCCGTGGGCGAATCGGAAGTGATTGAAGATACGTCAAAATTTAAAACATCTTCGACCCATTGTAATTTAGCGTATGGCAGGGGTTGACACATTGCCCATCCATACAAATTGTTCACGTCAAAGTACATCAAGTACGATGACTCTTCCGATGCGTCGTAAGATGACATGTACTTGTTATTGGCATGTGCGTATCTTCCGGAACATTGACTTAAACCCCCGCGTATACCACGTTCGATAAACATGACCATATCGATGTCTGTGAGCAATTCGAATGTAATTTTGGTGCGTTTCAGCATTTCATCCCAGGTGAAACCAGGTAGATTATAATAACACTGTTCAACACGATTTTTGGTCCGCAATATCCGCTGCGTGATTCTTGTATAGTTTTTCCCCTTGAACACGAATCCGCAAGCAGAATTGCTCTATCACCCTCAGTTTTTGAGAAAATCGATTTTGAAAAAAAACTGCAAATATTCAACTTTGAACATCTTTTGTGTCGAAACGGTAATAGTTATTCGGTTGCTCGTTGCGTCAAATTATTCTATGAACCCTCCCGAATACAACGATATAAGTTATTATTGCATTATAATCATTTAAATATGTTTAAACAACGATCAAATGGAAAATGACACCCGAAACGGCGGCGCGCGATCCACTGCCACTCAGCGTAACACAATCGCTTAAGGGGGTAGACACGGGTAATGCAGCGCGCTGTAATACCCACATAATGTGCCCGAAACATGGGTTTGGGGGGATACGTTTTTCGTCCTTATATGAGCAGATTTTGGGCTGGGTGAGGTCTCAATCGAAAGAGGAAGGTTCGATGCAGCCCGCTCTGGTCATGGTTCGACAAGATTGTGTTGATATCTAATAATATGAGTGTTCAAAGTAGAGCAAAAGTCGACAAAATACACCCGCAGGAATCCAAGTATTTTTAGGTCACTAAAAGAGTTTTGTGGCTCAAACGATGACCAGAGCGGGCTGTCTCGAACCTTCCTCTTTCGAATGAGACCTCACCCAGCCTAAAATCTGTTCATATAAGGACGAAAAACGTATCCCCGTGATTGCATTCCCAAATACGAGTTCCGCCATATTGGCGATAATACAGAGCAAGTCACGTGACAAATTTAGTTGAGCTAGTGGACACGAGATGGCGCCTACTCGGGAGGACTGCCAACGTGGAATCATAGCAAAACTGAAGCGTTAGCTGGATACACAAGCCACAGTAAAAGCGTGATGCAGTCAATGCATGCATTTTCGGACGACTTTAGGTTAGGTTATATGCATTTTAGGTATACATTGACTAGGAACTGCTGGGAATTGTCTACATTTACTAAATTCACGCTTTTACTGTAACACATACATCACCGCTGCCGAATATATGTTATAATTATATGGCCACATTATTTCAAATAAAAAAAGAGATTGGAATTTTTTAATAACACTGGAAGTAGTGATTTACTGATATCATATTTTCAGAAAATATAATTATTGCATTTATTATTATTCTTCCGACTATTGTATATAACATATAACAAGGAAAAGTCTCCAAACCGGTCAACAGTTGACTCCTTGATTTTTTTCGTAATTCTTTACGCTCCTATGCAGAGATGGGCATTATTTAATTAAAAGAATATACTTCCGAATGGTCCCAGTGGTCGATCGACACGAGGTTTGGGGGAGGGTGTGTGTACCCTAAATCTAAAATTCTATTTAGCTTCGGGTATTTATTAGTTTCCTTTGTTTATTCGAAGGCCTTTCATCTTTGGCTTCGAATAATTTTTCATCTTTCATTATATCTTTACCCTAAGGTCGTATTCAAATATATTGGCCGGTCGATTCGTTTTCGCGAACAGCGATCGAGGAGAAATCAGGTATCACCATCTGACGATCGTGGATTTGTCAGTTGGAGTTCCCTAGCCACCGAAGGGTATGCTGGGGTAACGGGAATGCTGCTCGGCCCCGTCTGAACGTAGACGTGTGGCTGTTATTTATTCTTATTGTCAGCGTAGTACATATGTAGTTGTGTGCGTCACGAAGTAATGCGTAGACCAATACGAGATGAAGCTATCGAAAAAGAATCAATGTTCTGACCAATAAAGCTCCTGAATTTTTTCAGAGCTAAGGCCTAAGGCACACCTATTCTGATGCGTGTATTTCTACGCTTCAGCTCGGTTTGGCCTATACATGACAGAAGCTTGGCGCTATCCCCACCACTTCTGGCTCACTCGTGTTCTGCGATGACGAGAGAATACGCGTTACGAATAGGAGTGTGCGGATCGTCCCGCGGCTCGGATTCTCGGCCCTCGGGACGGGTCGGAAAATTTCGGATGGGATCGGGCGGGGTCCCGATACTTTCGTATTGCTCGAGATCCCGACGGTTGCGGGATCCCGAGACTCGATTCGGGCTACAAGCATGACCGCCATGAGCGGGCAATTTGATTTCAGGTCGGATTGGCAAAACTCGGACACGATCGGCTCGAAAGCCAGCTATTACGAGCGGACCGAGACGGAAAGAATTATGTATATCATTTATATCGATACCAGAGTGATAAGTTTTTACCTTTCTGTCTCCTGTTGAATCATAATTTGTATCTTATTATTTATTTACATATATATGTATATTCATTGCTACCAAATAGTCTGTGAAAACTGAATACGTCCATATACGTACTTAAATAAATACCATGTTCAGAACTTGGGAAGAAGACTATTTTTATATCGACAATATTTTAAAATCTGAATAAAATATACTTCATACTTAGTACTTTATGTAAAGGGAATATATAGGGTATTATCTTTTTCCGGATAGGTTCAGATTTAAAATAGAAAACGTACGAACTATAAGCATACAAAAATCCTGGATGTTTCATAATAACAACAATATACAGGAGGCGAATATTTTATTATTTCAAATTAACGTGTAAGAAACATAATTTTTCTATGTTCTCAGGTAATAATTTTAATCTATTACTGGTAACGATATCGTCCGATCGCGTCCGAGTTTTGCCGAGCCGACCTGAAATCAAATTGTCCGCTCATGGCGGCTATGCTTGTAGCCCGAAACGAGTCTCGGGGTCCCGAAACTGTCGGGATCTCGAGCAATACGAAAGTATCGGGACCCCGCCCGATCCCGCCCGAAAGTTGCCGGCCCGTCCCGAGCCCGAAAAATCGGGTAACCGCACACCCCTAGTTACGAAACTCACCGGCCAATAAATCTGAATACGATCTTAGAAGTTCGAATAACCGACGAGAACCTTTGTGTCCCGAGCCGCGCGAGATCGTCGTGCTCGGCGATGTGTCATCGATTATAAAGAAACAGAATTTGTTTATTTTTCATCGTATCAATATGAAAGTGACACCATTGGATTCTTGGCATTCTCCCGGTTATATTGGCAGAAAATAATTTAAATCGGACTATTTTTAACAAAACGGGCTTTCACTTCTACAAACAAATTTTTCACGTAATTTCCTTAATTTTGGTCCGAATTATATCATTTTTGGGGCCAATTTGATCGAGAAAACATGAGGAATCGACTGACGTAACTTTCGCAAAGATCTGATTAGAAATGCAGAACTGCAGATTTGTCACTGCTTAGCGCGCAACATTGTATGGCTCCGCTGGTTTCGAGCGCCGAAGCCCACGAAACTCAGCAAGTCGCATGATTGCCAGCGAGAAGGCCAAGAGGGGACTTTCCATGGCGAAGGAAAATCAGCCTTCTACAGAACTCAAATCGAGAAAGACTTTGCTAACAAACTTTATATTCACGTCAAATAAATACTTGTAAAATTTAGACGACGAACTATTGTTGAATATCGCCAGTTCTTACATATGCCCCACTGGGTTCGGAATTCCTGATCCCAGAGTTTCATGCATTTACCTAATGAAATGTTGCTTCAAGTCATCGGGCAATTGCATTGTTTCTTCTCGTACATATGTATATCTGTTCGCGAGTAGGTGTCATGAATGACGCGACTTTTATTTCCCAAATAAATTCACCCCTATCAGGGCCCTCGCTCGATCCGCTTGACAAGGAGACCGCACGATGTGAACCGAGTGCGAGTGAAATAGCGCACCAGCGGTACACCCTCGGTCGACGGCGACTTGAGTCATCCAGTACTGAATACGAAATGTTGAAAATTTCTCATTACACCTTGATGAGAGTGTTACCATTCATGGATTGTTGGTGAGTCAAGACACGAAGCAATTCAGTCTATTTTTTCTTATGAATACATGATTAGAACACACTCTACGTTGAATAAAAATTGATCGAATTGCTCCATGTTTGATATAATTTTCATCGGGAAATCCTAAAAAATTCATCGGTAATACTTTCATCAATACTTATCAAAAACACGAACATTTTATTTTTCTGTACTAGGTATTTTATCTAGCTCGTCGGTTTTATTGTTCTCGGCTGTCAACGGGCGGTCTACTAGGACCCGAAGGTCCACGCTCGCAACGAGAAAGCAAAACAGTGGGGTGGGTAGGTCTTTCCCGATAAACTGAGCCCAAAGGCTTCTCAACAATTGAAACATTGGAAGACTGTACATATTCTTTCTGATGCTTTCGGCGATATGCGCAACCATTTGTATGCCCGGTTTCATGTCTAACAAGTCAGGCGATTTTGTTTGTGAGAGCCATATATAAAGACAGTCCTGTAACGTTCACTACATCTTCAATTATAAAACTGCAAATATGTTATTTTACACATGTGTCTCGCTGAGTTTCGTCGGCTTCGACGCTTGAACCCAGCGGGGCCATACAATGTTGCGCACTAAGCACTGATGAATCTGAAGTTTTCCAATTTCTAATCAGATCTTTGCGATCGTGGCGTCAATCGATTCCTTATACTTTCTCAATCAAATTGGCCCCAAAAATGATACAACTCAAACCATAATTAAGGAAATTACGTGAAAAATTTGTTTGCAGAATTGAAAGCCCGTTTCGTTAAAAATAGTCCGATTTAAATAATTTTTCATAAAAAAAATGCGTAGGCTGGATGCGCGTGATTATTACATGGCCCCCTCCATAGACATATATAGACGGATCAGAAGATGGGACTATCGGCGTGGGGAAGGAAGGCTTGGAGGGGTAAAGGCATAGGTTCAGATACAGGCGCGTCGGTTAGCTTCGGATGCATTCGGCATGCATAACCACAGCGTTATCCGATTTACTCGTATCGCTCCCCTTACCGCGAACCTTGCCACCCCCCTCAGCTTACGCTCCACCGTCTATATATGTCTATGGTCCCCTCCTCGAAGTGACAGAAAATATAACCTATGTATACGCTATATGACAATAAATGTTGAGCGGCTATTTCGTTCTTTTGCGCTACATTTGTGAACATTTTATCATCGTTCCGAAACATTATTATTACGTCGCAACAGTATCTTTAGGAAATCGGGTCTAGCATATAGGATATATTTTCTGTCACTTCGAGGACAGAAAATCCGGTCCTCCAAGTGACAGAGAATATAACCTATATGCTATACCCGATTTCCTAAAGATACTGTTGCGGCGTAATAATAATGTTTCGGAAGGATGATGAAAAGTTCACAAATGTAGCGTAATACAACGAAATAGCCGCTAAATATTTATTGTGTTATAGCATATACATAGGTTATATTTTCTGTCACTTCGAGGAGGGACCACATAATAATCACGCGTTGGATTCAACATCAAACACAATTTTATATATGTTTGTTCATAACTGCTTTCTGCATAGGATGTGTATTTCATGTTCTGTTTCAGTGTTTTGCTAATTAAAAAATGTCTATCCTAACAAACTTCATTTTCTGGGGACATGCCCTCATCTATTTTTCCTTTTCACTTATAATTCCTTACTGCCAACGTAGAATATTGTAGCATAAGCACATTGCAAGTAATTAAAATGTACAATGAATTTTCTACGTTTGCAGTACCAGCCGACTTTCCGTTTAAATTTTTATAAGTACAACGCAACAGCTGAGAATTTATTTCCTTATTCAGAATAGAATACGGAAATAGCAAACAGCTCCCTCTCGCGTTTACCGGGCAATCGTCGATCTATCGGTATTACCATTTCTGTGCAGAAAAAACCTGCTGTAATACCGACCTGCCGAATCGGCCAGACCACGTGACGTGTCTACCCCCTTAAGGGGGCCGTCTCCTTTTTGTTTTGGTCCGAATCGATCGAAGCGTCCCCAATAAACAGACGGACCCTAATGAAACTACTGCGGTCGATAAAAAGAACTTCTACAGAGGTGACATCTCCAGGTACTCTATGTAGACTAATTTTTTACGCATAGTTGCCACATTTTCTGTTCTCTCTGTCTCCGCCGCGCTGTTGCCACAGCTCCTTCTACTGAGAAGTCTTGGAGGAATACGGCACGAGAGCTGCGTCAAGGCAGGGATCAACAGGCTTCAATACCGCTGATGGAGGGGGGAACACCTAGAGGAGCGGTGGTTATGTGTGCGGAACTGCGAGCGTCAGTCACGCACACATAACCACCGCTCCTGTAGGTGTTTCCCTCTGCATCAGCTGTAGATGTAGCACGTCCGATTGCTGTGTCTAGCATCAGAGCCTCGCTGAACGTAAAGGAGGATAGCAATAATGAAAGATAGAGAGGTTGAGTAGTGAAGTTAGGAAACATGTCAATGAAACAATACTAATTTGCACATTGAAGGATGTAATATTTTGTATAATCAGTGTGTAAATTCAAAGCATACAGTTTCAATAAGGTACATCACCGAAGTATAACACGCCGATCGTAATGAAATTTATGAATGCTATAATTCCTCTAAAAACATATGACGCTTTCTTTTTAAATGGACAATTACAGATAAAAAAGTGTATATTTTTCGAAGAATACAGTATTGTCTCGCTAGCGGCTTGGTTTGGTGTACACGATGTGGACTTTTCGCTATCCCCACCACTTCTGTCTCATTCTTGTCCGGCGAAGGCGAGAGCGAGCGAGAGGCACCGAAAGCGAGCGCGAACGGTACGAGACAGACGACGGGATGATGTTTTGTCTCGCTCCGTCTTTCAGACGCCTGATACTCCGTCCTTTGCGTCCGCGCCCGTCGCGCAGGCAAAGCGTTCCATCTCGCTCCCCCCTTCGGTCAGAAAGAAGCGAGAAACGAACACTGGGAATTCGGGCTCTGTTCACGATACGGGCTCAACGCCCGCGACGGTCCCGACCAGCGATCCGCTAACGAGACAATACTGTAAAGGCTCCCCCAAACCAACGCGAATATTCGCGCCGCGGAGCGAATTCGCCGCGGATCAGATAAGGCGCCCATAAGCCGACACGTATAAAAAACTCTTATCCGCGGCGGATTCGCTCCGCGCGGCAATATTTGCGTTGGTTTGGGGGAGCCTTAATATTATCTTCTCTCATTCTATGTAATTCCTCTTCTCCATTTTACATCATAATTTCATTAATTTTCCCTTATTCTGCAATCTTTCAACTTTAATTTAAAAAAAAAATCATCGCTCTATCTCATTTCTATCAAAAGTTCTTTGATTATGAAACAAACTTCGTCACTTTGCCCCACTGTGCGGCGCGGCGTTGAGCCCGTATCGTGAACAGAGCCCTAATTCCCAGTGTTCGTTTCTCGCTTCTTTCTGGCCGAAGGGGGAGCGAGATGGAACGCTTTGCCTGCGCGACGGCCGCGAACGCAAAGGACGGAGTGTCAGGCGTCCGAAAGACGGAACGAGACAAAACATCATCCGGTCGTCTATCTCGTACCGCCCTCGCTCGCTTTCAGTGCCTCTCGCTCGCTCTCGCATTCGCCGGACAAGAGTGAGACAGAAGTGGTGGAGATAGCGAAAAGTCCACATCGTGTACATCAAATCGAGCCCATAATGAAACAATACTGTAGTATATTTTATTTGAGTTTATCCAGATATTATCTTTGCCCATCTCTGTTCTCCAACCGCTTCGCCGTAATTCATTCAAGCCTCCTTGACGACAAAATAGTAATAGGGGAAATGCGGCAACAGCGCAATTCGACTCTCGATACATCTCGGCAATTATGTCTTTCCTACATTTATCGGCTAGATTGGACTTCCACCGGTTTTGATGGTACAATGCACGAATATACCATCAGCGCCGGTGACGGAGAAGCCTTGAAGCTTCATTCTGTCATTTTTCGGGCTGTCCTGAGTACACGATTCATAAATTCATTATTATTTCAACGTACGGTGCTTATTAGCGTTCAAACGCACCAGACCACCCTGCACGAATGTCTGCTGAAGGCAACTAAACCCGCAAAAACGTCCACCGTGCCGATTCCAGGACGAAAGTTGTAATTTACGGTTTGTTTACTACATCGCGTATACACAGGCCCGGCAGAACCATGCGCCGCACAAGGGCGCCAGCCGAATGGGACGCTAAAAAAACTAGATCGTACGCTTAATAATAAAGGAATCTAACACCCCACATAAACTAAATATAAATGTAATTCTTTTAAACATATTAAATAGAAAACAAGTGCAAAAATTTGGGGACACCAAAAATTTTTTTGCACAAGGGCGCTAGCTAACCTCGCGTCGGCCCTGCCTATACGTCACGCTGGTGCTACATGGCTGCAGTACACCATTAGCGCCACCAACGGAGAAGCCTTGAAGCTTCATTCTGACAGTTTTCGAGTCATAAATTCATTATTATTTCAAAGTTGGGTGCTTATTAGCGTTCAAACGCACCAGACCACCCTGCACAGATGTCTACTGAAGGCAACTGTACCCGCAAAAACTTCCTTCGTGCCGATTCCAGGACGAAAGTTGTAATTTACGTATTGTTTGCTACACGCGTATACGTACACGCTTAACTTAGCTGGTGTGAACGTACGCACACATTCAAGGCCCGGTGAGACGGCCCTCTTAACGCGCCTGACTACCACTGTTGGCACCGCGCGTTTTGCCAAACTATTTCGCTTCTGTATTGAAAACAAAACGTGACTTACCACTTTTGTGGATGCTTTCCGAAGGAAAAACGTCAGCTGCATCGCGTGGAATGGTCAGATTTTATCCTAGACCCTTAGTTTTGGAAATAAATTAAAAGATGTGTTCAAAAATGTGTGCATTTTGAGTATCCTTTTCCCTTTGAACGTTGTTTAAACATATTCAAATCTTCATAATGCAATAATAACCTATATCGTTGTATTCGGGAGGGTTCAAAGAATAATTTGACGCAAGGAGCAACCAAATAAGTTTTATCGTTTCGACACAAAAGATGTTCAAAGTTGAAAATTTGCAGTTTTTTTCAAAATCGTGTTTCTCAAAAACTGAGGGTGATGGCGACAAACGGTTTGCGGATTCGTGTTCAGGACGATATACTCTACAAGAATCACCCAGTGGATATTGCGGAACAAAAAAAAAGTTTTATTTTGTTGGACTGTGTAATGTGCTGAATCTAATCCGTAGCTCTTGATACAACTTTCGCGAAAATGTTCAAAAATATCTGCCAATAACAAGACATCTGTTTTCAAATACAAATCGCTGTATTCGCCCAAGGTTCTAATCCCAAAACGCTGCCAGACAGTCTCGGCGTGCGCGTAATCGGTCTCGGATACAGTCTCACCCGTTAACGAACTGTAGAATGACTCACGCGGCGGTAAGCATGGGTCCTGCAGCTTGTTCGCGCAATCAAGGTATTCATACGTAAAGACACCTTTTCGCGTCAATAAATTGAAATCTTCGGTGGATAATGTTTCAAATTTGGATCGTAAAATTTTTAATTGATCTGTGCTCAGAAAAGATGCTAATTTGTCGAGACTGGTATTGAGAAATTTGTACGAATTGTAATTTAATATAATTTCGCGAGTCTGATTCAGCCGTATCTTCGACATTTTTTGTGAAAGAAATATACTTTTCTTTAGTTATGGGTAATACGTCAACGTGACCTTCGAAAGCGGTAGCTATTTCCTCGATAATGAAAATGTGAATCGTAGCCGGATAAATTATGGAAAACTATGGGGATGTATTTTTATAATTTAAATTGCACTCCGAATGTGCTGGGCCTCTAAACCGTCCGGATAGATGACAATGGTCGCGAACGCGTACATCGCTAGCCTTGAATGGTTCTTCGCAAATATGACAGTGTGTTGCATTGTGAAATGTCGTTAACTGTTCGTTGGTTAAATCAAGCATTACTGCTCAAAATGGGTTTGGCGAAGTTTGCAAATTTTTTCAGTTCATATATGAACCATGAAACACAATCCGCGTTGCCGCAACATCGATACGTCGATAGCGATGTATCGTACAAGCAATGCATATAATAGGCTATACTATGAACTTTATGGTGTTGATACATGTGTAATTTATTATCATCACCCATTCGGTGACTGTCCTCTGTTTTTTCAATGATACACTCCAGATCTGCATACACCACGAAGGGGAGCCGCTCCTTCATACCGTGGTTGCCGAAACTCAGCAAGTTGTTTCCTTCGCTGAGCAGCAGGATGGCGCCATCATTTATCTTACTGCAATCCAACGAATGAAGCTCCAACTTCTCGGCGGATCCGAAATAGTGCATACATCTGTAAAAACACAAAAAAAAATTTTATTTAATTTTTTTTCCGCGAGACATTTCAATATTTCATAAGTTTATATACATACCGATCACAGATGAATTTCTTTCCATCATGCCTGCTCAGCTGCGCGCTCACTAGCCTGGACAAGTTTTTGACCCACACAAAGTGCCCTACATCGCCGTGCTCTTGATTTGACGTGTAGAGCAGGGTGACGTGTCGATCCCTCTTTTGGCTGGTGAGACGCAGGGGAAAGACTGTGGAACCTTTCTTCGGCTTCTTCATCTCCGCGTCGAAGGTGTACACGTTGATGGAGATGTCGTTCAACCGTTCAAACTTCCCAATCTGTCCCAGAGACATTGGAAATTCAATGCCCTGGAGATTTAACACCAATGAATAGTGTGGGTATGAGCTTGTGCGGTCAACATTTCTTTCAGCAGGATGGAGAGCGGCGACCACTGCCCATGCGAAACTGGCGTTGTCCTCAGATCGCACGCTAATCGTAGCTTTCTTCATCAATATTTCCCGCGGCAACTTTTAGCAGCACCCCGCGCGCAGCGGATTGTATTTGTTGATATTGACGGTCAGATTCATGATTCTCGTCAATGCCCATCCGCTGTCGCGTTCCTGGAACTCTTCCAAGGATGCCAGGGTGGGTTCGATGACGCATCGCTGGTACCACTCCTGTAGATCGGATGTGCGGAAGAGTCCGCAGTTCCGGGTATTGATGCTTTTGCAAGCATGCTTGTCACCCGCTACAAATTCGCCGTTGAACACCGTGTTCACTTTGAGGTTCCGCTGTTTCCTCAAAGCACCTCGCACATGCTCTAACACAATGGTCCCCGCATCTTGAAGGAAGTTGCGCGGTTCGATATAGTTCGAATTTAACACGGCACCAGTTAACACGCGGTTATCGAACGCAGCGTCTATTTCACGCCACAAAAGTCTTGTGCTCGAATGTCCGGCACCTTCACGCACAAAACGCCCGCGCAACGAATATTTCAGTCCTTCGAGCCGCGCGATTCGAGCAACCAGCGATTATCGAACAACGATCGATAATCGAGGACGTTTTAAGGTGCCATCTCCAATGCGCGGTTCGCCGCGGCGCGCCGCGGTACACTGGTACAATGGAAAAGCATTCATCTGTTCTCCTATCTGCAACTTCGACCGCGCGCGGCTGCGGCAGATTGCTACAGTGTATGCAAGTCTGCTCCAGGAGCAGCCTAGGCTACTGGAGAAGCAACACAATGGGATGAGTGTCTGTTTTCCGCCATTATCGTAGAATCTACTAGCCGCTCGGCGGCCTGCGGCTGCCAGTCGCTACACTGCTCCAGAAGCAGTGTAGCGACTGGCCGCCCTGCGGCCCATCGCCCCAACGGGACAGAATCCCCAGAAATAAGGAAACAAGTCAGAATTTTAAACTTATGAAATTATGTTATTATAAATTTTTTGTAACCTAATAATATGAGGTCTTAAAAACGTAAAAATATCATGGCAGCTACTTTTGCTGTATGTGTAAACATGTGTAAAAGTTTGTGTTTTTTATGCAGAATTTTAAATCGAGTCGTTTAAATTTCGGTGATATAAAAGGAAAATATTTTTTGGGGACCAAAATGAGTAGTACCTATCGATTCTGCAAAGTAATAGCGAATAATTAGTTCCATATAGTTCTTTTTCCATTAGAAACCCATTGAAAAAATATCAGTATTGGTTGTTTAGTTACTTTCCGGAAACTTCTAAGCAAATTTCTTTTCTGTTGTATAATTAATATATATTTGTCCTTGTATTTGGAAATATTTGCCAATAATGAAGTAATTACCTGTATTCTATATCGTGCAGTGGGGCTGAATCCCAAGAAATAGGGGAAATATGCAACATCCCATTTGTCGCACTGAAAATGCCGAATATTATTAAGGAAGTTCATAAAAACAGTGTTAATATACAACTCATACAAAGGTTTGACGTTATATAAAAAAATAACAGCATAATTCCAATAAAACTAAAATAATTTGATAAACGTAGTACGTAGTACGGTATACGTACTATGTACGAAAGTGCAGAAATATTTGTAAACCTGTATTCATGTTAATCATATTATTTAAGTGGCACAGATTTTGGAAATTTGTTGAATTTTATACAGCCACAAATAAGTAAAACAAATACAACCTTTAGGTGGTGTATTCCACCTCAAACAAGATTGGCGGTGACTTCATCAATCCGTGCCGTTGTAAATCGGACTACTTTTATACAAGCAATAAGGTAAAAAAATGCCTACTAAAATGCTTTTATGATTTGTATTGCTTCTGTAAAAGTAGTCCGAATTACATGACATTTGGTATGATTTTCATCAGAAAAATATAAGGAATCTATTGCTGTCACTCCCTTATCGATACGATAAACAATAAAGAATTTCTTAATACGCTGAAATGAATATTTCACCCTGGACTATGGGTCGCCGACCTCGATTCGCTGGGGTCGGCCGAGGATTCATACCTGTTTCAGAAATAAAATATTTCTTTATTCTTTATCGTATAGATATAGAAGTGACACCGATGAATTCCTTATATTTCTCCGATGAAAATCGAACCAAATTTCATGTAAATCGGACTATTTTTAACGAAGCTGGCGAGAAATTATATAAATTAAGTTTTCATCCAATTTCCTTCATTATGCTCCGAATTATGTCGTTCTTGGTGTTAGTTTCATCGGCGAAACATACGGAATCGATTGGCGTCGTTTTCGCAAAGATCTGATGAGAAATGCGAAAATCCTGGACATTTCTCACTTCTTCTTGATGGTATTCAAACCTCTTCGAGGGTCGAAAGCCATAAAATTCGGTGTCGAAGACGGTCCTCGAGACCTCATACAACAATAGACCTTTTCAAGTGCTCGAAAAGGGCCAGCGCGGCGCGTCGTGGGGCCCTGGCGGCGATGCTTAGGTATAGGAAAAACCATCTGCGGCCGCACGAAGAATCCTGCGGCGTACTGAGGCGGCGCCGCGCCGCTCGCCGCCGCGGCGGGCCGCGCATTGGAAATGGCACCTTTACGCGGCTGTGTTCTTCTAAAGGTTCCATATACTCGTTGCACCGTTCTTCCCATGCGAGGTATTCTTCCCGGGAAATCAATCGTGCAGATTGTTTTTACGATTGATCAGAAGTAATACGAAACGTGGGAAGTCTGGCAAAATTTTACACAGAAACAGTGTTGCCAACCTAAACAAGCCTAAATGAATAACAGCAGTTATATTCATATATTATTCTTTCCTTTGGCGTTACCCAGGGCTAACGACGTGGACGTAGAAAGTTTTGTAGCACTTTTTTGTTTTTTTTGTGTTATTTTGGGATTTTTTTTGTATTTTCTGATTTTACTATTTATTATACGAGCTGCACTCGTGCAACGCATGCATTATACAGAATGAATAATGAATGTGTATCTCTTTGTTGCGATTTTTATCTGTTTGTTCATACTTCTTGTCCTTCCAAATGGAAAAAAAAAATTTATATATCGGAAATTCGAATTTACGGTATTGATTGTTTCGTATGGAAATCCTCAAAACAGGGTGTTATGCACAATGCAGTGTCACATGTAGAGCATATATAAAGAGTTCGACGTCTAGTTTGTCGTAATGAACACAAATTGCATCGTCGGTTTTTATCCAGTAATTTTGAAAAATGACGACCTATTAGCCGAGAGAGTTTGGGTAGATGAGAAATGGAGTCATTCGGATCAAGATTCAGTAAAGCCCTAAGCACTTGTAAACGAAATGAAGGAAAGGGTATATGTTCATTATTCATTTTGTATAATGCATGCGTTGCACGAGTGCAGCTCGTATAATAAATAGTAAAATCAGAAAAATAAAAAAAAACACATCCAAAAATAACACAAGAAACCCCAAAAACAAGAAAAGAGCTACAAAACTTTCTACGTCCATGTCGTTAGCCCTGGGTAACGCCAAAGGAAAGAATAATATATGAATGTAACTGCCGTTATTCATTTAGGCTTGTTTAGGTTGGCAACACTGTTTCTGCGTAAAATTTCGTTACTCTGACCTGAGAATCGTGATTAGCGATATCAAAAACCCTTAGAAACATTCAAGTTCAAATTTAAAAAATTCTAATATATGCCATACCGTTCGCGGCCGGGCTGGCCACTATAGTGGCCACCTAAGAATTTGGATACTTTGCCGGTCATTTTGGTGCTATATATGCATAAATTTTAAGTAAATAAAATTTTCAATTTCAATGAAAAAATCCCGGTCCTCTAAAGGTTAAATAATTGAAAGCTGTCTAAACTTTATATAACTAATATTAGTTTAAATATGGGTTTAAGAAACCATTTTATTAATGGCAACTGTGTTACGTCCTGAAGGGACTTTTGTGAATCACCCCGAGCGGTTGGGATAATTCACCGGGTTCTTGCTCTATCAAAGTGCTGAAGCACACCTTGACTATACTTACCAAGGAAAGGGAGGATAATAAGGGATTGAATATATCAGTACAATGGGTTTAAAGGGAAATCCAAGATGCAAAGTATATTGTTACATAAGAAATCACATACCTAGAGACGGCGCTCCGTCTCGGCTGTCGCTCGCTGGTTTTCGCTTACTTCGCACGACACGCTTGCCGTCGTGGTCGCTCGCTGTGCTCTCGGATAGCACTCGGAAGTCGGTCACGTCGTTGCTCGCGGTCTCTAAACGTCGGTTTCTACGCGTTCCTACGTCGATCACGATTAACGCGCAAGGGCTCTCCCGGCTAGGCCGTTCTCGGTGCGTCGGATGGAGTTACCCTTTCACGATTTACTATCGGCCGTTCGTATTTCGCGGACTTGACGCAGAGACGCGGTCGCGGTAACTAGACGGCTCTCTGGCTCGTCGTGACTTCCTATCTCGAGCTCCCGAAATTGAATGAATTCCCGAAGTACCGCGATCGAGGTTCAAGCCTCGCACTCCCTATCTCGAGAACGGGGGAAATCGCCCCGTCAGGCGTTATCCTTCGCAAATTCCATTGCTCCATGCTCTGAAATCTAGGGCCCGGACCATCGGTGGTCACGTTGTGCCCACGCCGACGGATTCCGCGTTCGCCGACCTACTAACCCGCGTGTTGCGATTCCGCTGAATCGCTGATGGCGAAATGGAAGGCGACGCGGGGACAGCAAGCACGGAATGGACCTGAAGGGCCCATGTAACAACTGCTAAAATGGACTTCAAATTCGGTAATAGAGGTTTTATTTGTTTGCAAAAACAATATAACACATATACTATTTACATGTATGTAACGTTCTCGAACGAGACGTTGCCGTTTGTTACAGGAGATTCCACAAGGTTTACCCGTGGAATTGTGGGATTTGGTTCGGGTGGCGTGCAATAAAGAAATGAATTTCACGAACTAGAGTCCTTCCTTTTAACAATAGGTAACAGAGATAATTTATTCAAGAAAATAAATGCTTATTGACCCTTGGACACTCGGTCGGTAAATTAATACAATTCTGTATAACTTAATATCGTTATGACGTATCGGTCGGTACTAAAGAATAACCCTCGGTTTGGGATTCGGCGCTGAGTCGGTAATATAGGAGTATTACTTCGGTTTTTGACGCTAAGTCGTTTATAATGAATATTGTGCTATTTACACTAGAGGTACGATTCTAAATCTTAAATGAAAATAATGTCTTTGACGCGTAGTCTGTAATAATGAATAATGAAGAATTGACGCTAGGTCGATTTGGTAATGTTAGTTGAGAGTTCGAGAGGATTCCTTCTCTCTGAATAGTGCTGGCTTCCAGTTGCCTATCAGCTTGCCCACGCTTTCTAGGATGGTAGCCGAGTGCTAATGAAAGCGATCTCAGATGGTAGCCAGGTAGCCGGTAAAGGCGTCCCCAGATGGAAGTTGATAGTGGCTTCCTTCCTTCTGATTCGGTCGTGGCTTCTGGTGCCTATAAGCTGGCCCACGCTTGGTAGGATGAGGTTGAGGGGCTACTAAAGCGGCCTCGAAAGGAAATTAAGGGGCTACTCAAAGCGACCTCGTATGGTGTAGAGGGGCTACTGAAAGCGGCCTCGTAGGAAATAGTATGGAGTACGTTGATTCAGAGTTAACTTCCTTAGACTGAGCTAGACTGAGGGGCTGGTGAAAGCGGCCTCGATCCAGTAGGTTCGGTGGCAGAACCAAGTCTGCTCTCTGCTGCTGGCGGGCCTCTACTTATACTAATATACATCTAAGTCGATGTTTGGCCCGCGCCAATCACTAGCTGCGCGATCTCGCGCACCAATTATAATTAATATCCGGTTCGCGCCACTTTGACACTACGCTCGAGATAATTCGGCGTCCGGTTTATCGTACGGTGTGCGCACGCGTTCTTTGGTTCACTCGCGGCACTGAGTTAGCTGTTTGAATGGGCAGCTATGCGCATGCGTTGCGCGTCACTTAGTTCACTATTTCCCGCCGCATGGGATGTCGCTCGCACGTGTTTCGCGTGTCCTTACTAATAATGTTATAAAAGGAATAAGATGAACTAGAATGATAATTAAACTAGGAAAAAATGTACATCGATTCGTAGCGGTACGTTACATGTATGTGTTACGTATGTGGAATCTTCCCATACACCACTCTCAACCACTTTGGAGCTCGCTTCTGAGAAGAGAAAACGCCCTAAAATCCTTTTGCTTATCATACACCACTAAGGGTTAGTGTTAGTGTTAGTACATGATTTCCTTATATGGAGATTTCTAACGCATCCCCACTCATTTTTGGGACTATATAAACCCTTTGGTTTCTACCCTCGTTGGTTAAAAGCTATAGAGTCACGCGTAGAGTCACGTCGTGTCACGCTCGTACAGAGTTGGTTAAGATCGGACTAAAGTCACCGTCAGAATCATAGTTAACCTCATAGAATCCACGAGTCGGGTTTATATTCTATTTGGCACTATTGAAGTAGTCACTCGACGCCCCGCATCGCCAGTGCGTTAACACCGTGCAACTAGTGGTAACTTACACATTATATTTAATTAACTGTTACATGCCCCTATCGGTTCATCCCGTGCTTGCTGTCCTCGCGTCGCTTTTGTCGAATCGGCGATTCAGCGGAATCGCTTCGCGCGTGGCGGACAGGTCACCGAACCGCGGAATGTATGGTCGTAGGCACAACGTGACCATCGACAGCCCGGGCCTCGATATTTCCTGGGAAGGAGCGATCGACAGGTGCCGACGGGGCGATTTCCCCTACGGATTTCGAAAACGCGAGGCACGGGCGGTAGCAGCGGGACGAGTTTCGATTCATTCTATTGCGGGAGCTCGAAGTAGGAAGTCACGACGAGCCAGAGAGCCGTCCAGATACCGCGACCGCGTCTCCGCGTCAAGTACGCGAAATACGAACGGCCGAAAGTAATTCGTGCAAGGGGTACCTCCATCCGACACACCGTGAACGGCCTAGCCGGGAGAGCCCTTGCGCGTCACTCGTGATCGACGTAGGAACGCGTAGAGAACAGACGATTAGAGACCGCGGACAGCGACGAGGTGACCGACTTCCGAGTGCCATCCGAGAGCACAGAAGCGAGCGACCACAACCTCCGTTTGGGTCAGCGACACAGCGAGCGACCGACATACGAGCCGGAGAGCGTGCCGTGCGATACAGCGAGCGACAGCTGAGACGGAGCGCCGTCTCAAGGTAGGATAATTCCGTATTATTCTTGTAACAATATATTTTGGCGTTATCGTTTCCCCTTTACATGCCTCGTACTCTCTCATTCAACCCCAATCACCTTCCCGATCCTGGTAAGTATAGTCAAGGCGTGCTTTAGCACCTTGATAGAGCAGCGAACCCGGTAAATCATTCCAACCGCTCGGGGTGATTTACAAAAGTCCCTTCAGGACGTAACATAACAAACCGCGACACTTACATTTGTACAATAACTGAGTTTTGAATATACGAATGGTGTTCACGTGTAAATCGAGTAGATTCGTTAAACCCATCTTTTACCCAGCGATCCTTATAATATTAGTAGCACTCACCCACCGATACAACTTTACCGCTCGAGTTGTATCAAACATTAATTAAGAGTTACGAGGCATCACTAATATTTCCCGCGACTCCCTGATTTCGCATCAGGTTCGTTCGCATTTACCATCCAAAACAAGGAATCTTCACCAACCCAGTGGCTCCCCGATTTCGCATTGGGTTCGTCCACGAAACCTTACCCTCCTACGGCTCCCTGATTTCGCATCAGGTTCGTCCGTGTCCTACAGCTCCCTGATTTCGCATCAGGTTCGTCTGTAAATCTACCAACTTCCGAACAGCTCCCTGGTTTCGCACCAGGTTCGTCTGTGAATAATCCAACCTCCTAACAGCTCCTCGACTGCGCGTCGACTTCGTCTGTGAACTTCATCCTAGTAACAACCCGATTTCGCATGGGGTTCGTTCACGACGTATCACCCTCCTGCGGCTCCCTGATTACTAAAATCAGGTTCGTCTGCGTTTGACTCCATTCCTAGAGGCTCCCTGATCTAGCATCAGGTTCGTCCTCGTCGTCAATAATCCTAGCGGCTCCCTGATTTCGCATCAGGTTCGTCCGCGCCCCTAACTAACAAACTCATAAACCGTATTCCTTGGGAAATACCCTTCTCGCCGGCCTCTCGCGTTGCCGCAGCCCCGGCTCGTAACAGAACTGGTGACAGCGGTGGGATGCTACTGCATTAGAATCGCCGTAAAAATTTGGGTTTTTAAATACGTTAAAATCACTCGTAATTTATTATTGACAATATACTAATTTTCACTAGTCAAGTCACCTAAGTAATTTTAAAATGACAAGCGCACAGGCTAACATCTCTTCTAACGACATTATGAACCTGACAGCTTCAATTGCAAACTCAATGTCACTCTTGACACAACGGACATGTATACAGAACATTACAATGTCAATTCGACTATGCAACATAACATTAAATCCTTCTGGGGTTTTGTAAATACCAAGCGTAAATCACCTGGGATACCGCTCGTAACCTTCAATAACTTGCAGGGATCCACGGACGATCTTTCTACGGCTAATCTATTTGCATCTTATTTCGGAACGGTTAACGTCCCGGGTTCCACCGCGCTCCCCTTATCTGACAATGGATATAGTGCCTGTATAGCTGACCTTCACATTGATATTAGTGACATTTTCAATAGGCTTAACTCTTTGGATGTGAACAAGGGCCCTGATACAGACGGTGTTCCTCCAATATTTTTCAAATCATGCTGCTTTATATTGTCACGTCCTTTGTGGATTATTTTTAATCGTTCTTTAAAGGCTGGTTATTTTCCTGCACGCTGGAAAGTCAATCTGATTACTCCCATTCTCAAATCCGGGAGTGCGACTGAAGTTAGTAATTATAGGCCCATCTGCATTAGCAATGTGATGCCTAAAATGTTTGAAGACATTATGACTGTAAGATTGGGGCACTTTTTCTCTGATATCATCTGCGATCAACAACACGGTTTCATGTCTGGTCGATCCACTGTTACCAACCTGGCTGTTTACTGCAATTACATCTCGACCTCCCTTGACTCTTTATCGCAGGTGGACACCATTTTCACTGATTTCAGCAAAGCCTTTGATTCGGTATGCCACTCTATTTTATTTGCGAAACTATCGGCCTTAGGCTGCAAAGGTAACGTACTATCGTGGCTCGAAAGCTACATATCGGACCGTTATCAAATTGTGAAAATTCGGAGCACATGGTCTTCGCCTATTGAAGCTACCTCTGGCGTACCGCAGGGCTCTCACCTTGGGCCTCTGCTTTTTAATATTTTTGTTAACGATCTTGTCGATGTTTTCAGACATAGTAGGTTCCTCCTATATGCGGATGACCTTAAAATATTCAGCAAGATATCCTGTTATCAAGATGCTCTTAATTTGCAATCAGATATCAATAATTTTGAGGACTGGTGTCAAATGAATAGGATGGGCCTGAACCTCGCCAAATGTTATGTTATGAGATCATCGCGCTGCACTAACCCAATTATTCACCCATATATGCTTGGCAATACTGAGTTAGCAGTGACCGATGAAATTAAGGATCTGGGAGTTCACTTATCTCCAACATTAGACTTCTCTAAACACATTAGAGTCACTGCTAACTCTGCTATTAGGACATTCGGGTTTGTCTTACGCTTCTCGTCGGATTTCCAGAATATTCATACTTTAAGATTGCTTTATATCACTGTAGTGAGACCTATAATAGAATATGCGTCTATAATATGGTCCCCCTTGCAGTTGAAATACGTCTCACTGCTAGAAAGAGTTCAGCACAAATTCCTAAGGTTTGCCGCTTATAAACTGGGCCGTCCAATGTCACGCGATAATCACAATTATGACCAAATTCTTGCGTCCCTGAACCTATCTACGTTATCGGAGCGTAGGCGAATTGCCGATCTATGTTTTTTATTCAAGATTGTTAATGGTTGTATCGACTGTCCTGCCCTTTTGCAGAATATCTCCCTCTATGCACCATCCACAAACTTAAGAGGAAGAACACCCTTTTATTGTTCAAGCACCAAATCTAAGTTTGGTGCTCGCGATCCTGTAAATCGGATCGTCGGCGTTGCCAATTCCTACTCAGACCACATCCATTTTTTTGGGGGATCATTGCAAACATTCAAAAGCAATCTGCACAAAATTGTCATAGATTATGATAGGGGCAGTACTTAACTTTACATAGTTTTTTTTTTATGCCACTGATTTTCTTTATTGTACAAATTGGGCTTGTCCCGTAATAAATAAATAAATAAATAAATTCCGACCTTCGACGGTGAGAGTCCATCCTTGACGCGCTTTGCACAAAATGTGGAAGACGGGTTAACTTTGATTCCTGAGGGTACGGAAGCTGAGCTTGCTATAATCTTGCTATAATATTAACGAAATTGATCGGTCCGGCACGCAGGTGCACGTTAGAGCACAAATTCAACTCTGTTAAGGCCTTAGTGCAGGCCTGCACAGCGAGCCATTTTCAGCGCCTAGCGGCAAGCAATCAGCCGTACGTCGTTACTAAGGGTAGAATCGGTGAGGCGAACTGCAGTAGTGTAGGTGCGGGCTCGTAGCCGCGTAGCGTAAGTATATATGGTTGGGTTCCTTGTGGGGCCCCACTGCAGAGTAGGTCCCGTAATATAATTCGGTGGGGTCATGAAATTTCCAAAACATTTGCTACTGCCGGCATTTCGTATGACTTGACGGTTCGATTCTACTGATTGTTGAGATAAAATGAATTATATCCTGAATGTATATAGTCCGAGTTGTAAAGCTTAGTTTTTAGGGCGCGTACGTTTATTTTAGTTTTCCCGCTAGTTGTGTGCAGTTTGCGTGAGCTGGCACTATTTCTAGTGTTGCGTATTTTCGCGGTGATTTTAAGAACGGAACGCGGGTTGGTGCCCGTGGAGCGCTGAACCGCTCTGCTCGTCAGAGTGCGCGGGTGTTATGAATAAAATGAAACTATTTGTCTGGTAAAACTTGTATATATATATTCTTAATAAATTTAAGCGATTGCTTTCTAAGAGAGAACAGGACTTGTACATTCAAGCGTCAAAATCGTTCTGCGTTCTCGGGGTCCTCCGTCGTTGATCCTTGCCTCCTCGAACGTGGTGCCCCTTCCATCCTTGCGCGTCCTCCTAGTCCTCTGGCCAATCAGGATGAAGGATGCGCCAGCTTCAACCGGTAGGTTGTCCCACGGATGTCCGTCCGCCCCCGCGAATCGACGTCCATCTTTTCTTCTAATTTCGGGTGGTGGTGGAAACGCTGTGGAAGCGCGCTTTTCCGTTACACGACGGGGTGCCCACGTGGGAAGAGAAAGTAGGCTCTGCTCCGAGGATCGAGCGAACAACCCTTGAAAGAAATTTATGACTTCCTTCGTGTCGCCAACACTTCTGGAGTCAATCGACACTCCTGCAGACTAACAAAAGACAAGGCCTTCTCAAAAGATTACGTGACTTGGAAGAAACTCGCGATTAGTTCCGGGGTTTACTAATTGAGACTCTGCCTAAGATTTTTCCCACGTATGCCACTCGCATCGCGCATCCTTAAAAATACTCTCCTTAATCATACGCAAACATTGCCTTTCAAATTTCGCTCTTGATTTACATATCGATTTATACATTTCAGTAGCTACATTCACGTGATCATGCAACACACCAGCGAGCATCGCAACACTAGGCGGTTTTTGAGTGGCGCTGATGTCGAGCATGAAAAGAGTGTGTTCTTGGTTCTGTTTTGGTTTATGCTTGAATATCTCCTTGTGTTCGGATGTATTAAACCAGTAGTCTAGAATGGTCTCTCGCCACGTGGGTCTGATTTTGTACTTCTTCTTATGCTGTTTGAAACTGTTGCGTGATTACGCGAACGTAGTCACGGGAATGTATATAATCGATAGGTAAATCAGGAGCGAAGTTTGAAAGTAGATGTTTGCGTATGTTAAGAAGTATTATAAAGGATGCGCAATGCGGGTGGCATTCGTGGGAAAGATCTTGGGCAGAGCTCGAAAGCAGGAAGAGGATACCTATTAACAGACCCCGAAACGAATCGCGAGTTTCTTCTAAGTCACGTAACCTCTTGAGAGGGCCTTGCGCTTTGTTAGTCTTTTGGAGTGTTGATTGACTCCAGAAGTGTTGGCGACGCTAAGGCAGTCATAAATTTCCTTCAAGGGTTGTTTTCTTAATCCTCGGAGACGAGCCAACTTTCTCTTCCCACGTGTGCACCCCGCTGCGTAACGGAAAAGCGCGCTTCCACCGAGTTCCCACCACCACCCGAAGACGGAGGGAAAGATGGACGTCGATTTACGGGGGCAGACGGACATCCGCGGGACAGCCTACCCTTTGAATCCGGCTCATCCCTCATCCTGATTGGCCGAAGGACTGGGAGGACGCGCAAGGATGGAAAGGGCACCACGCTCGGGGAGGGAAGGAGCAACGACGGAGGACTCCGAGAAGGCAGAACGATTTTGACTTTTGAATGTACAAGTCCTGTTCTCTCATAGAAAGCAATCGCTTAAATTTATTAAGAATATATATACAAGTTTTACCAGACTAATAGTTTCATTTTATTCATAACACCCGCGCACTCTGACGAGCAGAGCGGTTCAGCGCTCCACGGGCACCAACCCGCGTTCCGTTCTTAAAATCACCGCCAAAATACGCAACAAAACCACGTGCAGTATAGTTTTAAACCGGTTAATTTTTCAAGTTCCAGTCTTTTTTTTTGTTTTGTT
Source organism: Andrena bucephala (assembly GCA_947577245.1). Lineage (NCBI taxonomy): Eukaryota > Metazoa > Arthropoda > Insecta > Hymenoptera > Andrenidae > Andrena > Andrena bucephala. Next base: position 18,983,198 of record OX387718.1, on the reverse strand, counting down.
TTTGCACGCAGTGGTTTTTTCTATTTCTTTTGAACTGAACTATATATATATATAATAAAAGGATTAAACCAAATAACTCTCAAGCAAAAGGTGGTGTTTTCTATTCAGAAAGGAAATCCAACACTGATAATAAAACATTTATTACTAATAATATTTATCTTTTCAGCGACACATAAAATAATTAGAAGGTTAATAATATAGAAATAAATAACTCGGAGACAAAGAAAACAAAATTTTAAGTAACGATATGTAAGGTAAAGACTGAAAATTGATGAATGGACTCGCTGTCTGAGTTATACTTGAAATATATATTTATTCGATGATGAACAAGGGTAAAGATGCTAAGACGTTTTCGACTCGAGGTCTGGAGAAGACTGACTGTCCGGGTCCGGGCAGTCCTTACAATGACGCGATCGGACATTCCTTAAAGCCGTATCGAATTATGATGGAGCTGACATCATGCTGTCTGGACTCGACGTTGCCGTGCTCGCGTTTTATAAATATTTGCATGCGGCTGCGTCTTGTCCGTTGAACGGCATCTCAATTTCTCTAACAGATATATATCATTTATAAAAACTAGAACATGATATATGAATAAATATATACATATGTACAGTACGCATCTGGTGCTTATCATTGCACATAGTGATATTTACAAGCAGAGAGTTGCATAACTATTAAATCTGTACACGTAACAATATACGGGGGAGTTAAGGAATATGCAGTATGTTCAGCTAATAATAATATATACATATGTACAGTACGCATCTGGTGCTTATCATTGCACATAGTAATAGTCGTATAGCTGTAATATTATAAACATAATAGTATGTATATACACTGAACAATACACGCAGAATTCATGAAGAATACGAGATGGAGTATGTAAGTGAAATCACATTGACAACATATAATTATAAATAAATTATAATAAAAAAATAATTTTAAAGACAAGCTTTTATTCAAATGTACTAAGAAAGAAAAATTATTTTTGACACTTGTTGCACGTTTTTTCCACTCTATTGCAAGCAGTCTTATTCCTCAATTCAAAGTCTGCCCTGAGATCTAACCAGATTAAAAGTCAATACAAAATCATGCTGTTTAGCAATTAGTTTTTGTATAACCTTTAATATTAAATTTTAAGCCAAACGATTTTTTTTGGTTTTATGAGAGAATTCTTCTAAGGCAGTCATTTAGGCCGGTATCAAAATTATTTTTTTCTTTTTTAGTACATTTTACTAAAAGCTTGTCTTTAAAATTATTTTTCTATTATAATATATTTATAATTATATGTTGTCAATGTGATTTCACTTACATACTCCATCTCGTATTCTTCATGAATTCTGCGTGTATTGTTCAGTGTATATACATACTATTATGTTTATAATATTGCAGCTATAAGACTTTTACTATTGTTAGAGTTTGCCGTGATTATGATTAAAATAACTCTTTGCATTAGATACAATAATATAGTTTTAATCTCAGAATAAACATATAGCTTTGAACGCAAGAGGATTACAGTACAGTTAGAGATGGAGTGCAAAATCACTAACAGTGATTTATCACAGTGATCGCAGATTGACGATCACGGTCGTGATTTAACTTCAATCACGACAGTGATTGTGATTTTTTTAACTTGAGTGAATTGTGTACTGTGATCGTAATTCTTGATCTTGATTGAATTATTTTTTATAAAATACTTTCATATATAGAGCTTGTGTTACAGTCAAAGCGTGAAGAATATTCATTCATAAATAGTCAATTTATGCACGCACTGATTTGATTGGTTAAAGTATTCACATATACATTATACGTTTTAACTAAAGTGAAGAAATATTCGTTAATTTAAATAGATCGAGAATGATTACATTGGTTCAAAATATTCAATTGAGATTCTATAAGAACAGTGAGGACTTGAGAATGTTTCGAGAGGAAGTAGAAATTGGGGTTATGTGGCGCGTGCAAAGAGCAGTTATGCTCTCCACCAATCAGAAGCGATCACTATTCTGCCTGCACCAATCAGAGGCGATCACGGATCACCGTTCTGCCTGCACCAATCAGAAGCGATCACGGATCACTGTTCTGCCTGCACCAATCACATACGATCATGAAAATCACGGATCACTGTGAAAAATCACCGTGATTGGGAACGAACGTGATCGGATCACTCGTGATTCACAAATCACGGGTCTAGCCAATACTAAGTACAGTACAACTAAAACGAACGGAAGTGAAGTTCAACCTAGCATAACACATATCCATACCAACTTAACTCTAGTGACAAAAATAAAGAAAATAAAAGTAGTACGAGATTAAAAGAAACAATCATTTAGACAAAAGAAACATTAACTTCAACACTACCCCTTAATCGAAGTTACATCCACTTTTCTTACGCCTATCATATGGGTATGTTACGTATTTCAGCGGGGATATTGGGAACTGGACGTGGATTGGTGCCCGTGGAGCGCTAAACCGCTCTGCTCGTTGGAGTGCGCGGGATTTGAAATGAAACAACCCCGAATTCAAGTTGAACTTCAAATATATTTAGTACTGTTCAGGAAGCCGGTTAGCAACAGAATGAATGCGGTGTTGAAGCAAGCGCTCCGAGCTCGTCGACGAAGTCGATGTCGAGATCTTCCTGATCCTCCCTTAGATCCTTGTAGTCCAATCAGCATGATGACATCCCTCAAGCTTCGTTAGTGGGCTGTCCTTCGCCCTTCCTCCATGCTTCCTCCCACTCTCGTCTGGTGATCGAGGCACGCTTCCCGATGACACGGGGGTAGTACATAGGCTACGTACAGTACATACATATCTCGCAGGTAAGTACGCGCAACCCTCAGGGTCAAGACGACGTCGCTCGGAAAAGTTTATGACTTTATGACTCCGGCCTCTTCCGGCCAGAGTTTTATCCTAACAGAACATCGGCAATTATAGAAAGGGAGGACAGAGTTTTAAATGCTTTTACGAGACGAGCCGCTGCCCGCTCGACGAAATTTGGCACGCAGATGTGCAAAGGAAAAAGCTAAGCTATTTATTACCCTCGCCTAGTCTAACGGTAACTTAAAAGCTATTGAATACAATCCCAGGTTTTCGTACGCCTTCTGAGTTCAGGCATCAGATGTTCCATTGTAAGGACACGTTTAAAATAGCAGGGAAACCCCCCCCCCCCCCCCGAAAAGCATGACGCGCTCTCTAATAAACACTCTTCTTCGTCCTCCGTTTCAAATCTCGCTCCTACGTACTCTATATATATCGATTATATACATTTCCGCGGCCATATTCAAGCGATAGCGTAACAGGTACAATACATATGCTTATCCCTACTTAAACCTTTAGTAAGCACATCTGCAATCATATCTGCAGTACTTTGATAAAGAACTTTGATATCATTTTTCTCTAACATATCCTTAATATAGTTTCCTCTCACATCAATATGTTTTGTACGCTTATGAAAGACAGGATTATACGATAGCTTTTGTGCACCTTGATTATCGTTAAATATATTAATACAACTGTCAATATCATATAATTGTTTAAATAGTCTTTTGGTAAAAACAACCTCTTTCAGCACATCTGAAATTGCCAAATATTCAGCTTCAGTGCTAGATAGTGCCACACACTTCTGCTTCCTGCTTTCCCAGCTTATGGCACAGTTTCCTATTTTCATTACATATCCTGTGTAGGATTTTCGATCTAGCAAACATCCACCCCAATCTGCATCCACGTAGCATTCCAATTGCTTCCCAGATTTTTCATATACGAGTCCTCGGTCAATCGTTCCTGCTAAATACCTTAGTACCCTTTTTGCTGCCAGCCAGTGGCTATCGTCATAGCAGTTATTAAATTGGCTTAACACACTGGTCGCGTGTGCAATATCCGGACGAGTACTAACTGCAAGATACATTAAGCATCCAACTAATTCCTGATATGGAATACTTTTTTCAACTACATGATTGTCCATATTTTAATGTTTATGTTTCGACGCACACTGCAGCTGCTAATCTTTTTGCCGAATTTTTTGGCTCTGTATATAGTCCTCTGGCTGGGGCGACGCCTGCATGGAGTCCAGCTCCGTCCGAGTATAATGATGTAAACATTCACTCATTATCTATTACTATAGGGCAGATCTATACCAAGCTAAATTCGCTAGATGTGTCGAGTGGCCCAGGCTATGACGGGATCCCCCCTCGGTTGTTAAAGGAGTGTCGCTTCATCCTTGCTAGGCCCCTTTGGCATATTTTTAACTCCTCATTATCTAAGGGGACGTTCCCGGCAGCTTGGAAGACCACTTTAGTTACCCCGGTTTTCAAGGGAGGTGACCGCTCCGACGTGAGAAACTATAGGCCGATATGCAAATTATCGGTTATGCCAAAGTTATTTAAGGAGATTATTACGGAACATCTACGCCCTGCCTCTTGAACGTTATCTGCGACGAACAGCATGGATTTGTTCCGGGGCGATCGACGACATCAAATTTGGCAGTATACCACTGCTTTGTCTCTGCTGCACTGGATGCCGGCCTTCAAGTTGATACAGTGTATACTGACTTTCGGAAGGCTTTTGATTCGGTGGATCATGGTATCTTGCGACGGAAATTGGCCTCAATCGGGATTAATGGGCCGCTCGTTTCTTGGATTGATAGTTACCTTGAAGGCAGAGTGCAGGTTATTAGAGTGTGTGATCGGTTATCGAGTCCTGTCAATGTGACCTCTGGTGTCCCTCAGGGATCGCACCTCGGTCCTCTCCTGTTTATTCTCTTTATAAACGATCTCAGGGTAATTTTCCTGCACAGTAAATACCTAATGTATGCGGATGATTTAAAAATTTTCCGCACTATAAATGGTGCTTCCGATGTTGATCTGTTGCAGGCTGATCTCTGTAGGTTTGAGCAGTGGTGTACTGTCAATGGGATGAAACTAAATACCGCGAAATGTGCGTTACTGAGGTCCCACAGGTCTGTCAATGGTATTCCTTCCTCTTATATGCTTGGTGAAGCTGCTTTATCTGAGGTTGCGGAAGTCTTAGACCTTGGTGTTACTTTTACAGGGGGTCTTGATTTTCGTAATCATTACCGTGGCATCACTTGTAAGGCAATGAAGACCCTTGGGTTTATCGCCCGTTTCGCGAAACACTTTAAGCGGATTAAGATATTGAAATTGTTATACGTCGCACTTGTGAGGCCTCAGGTTGAATATGCGTCGGTTATTTGGAGCCCCAAGCATAAGCTATATGCCAGTACAATAGAAAGGGTACAGCACAAGTTTCTTAGGCTAGCCATGAGGGCATCAGGTAGCCCAATGCGGTTCAATGACCATGATTATAGTCCGGCCTTACGGAAGACGGGGCTCACTACCCTGAGTGACCGCCGTGTCTGTGCAGATCTGTTATTTTTATATAAAGTTTTTCATGGCCAGATTAACTGCCTAGAGCTTGTTTCACGAATTAGTTTTCATGCTCCATTTGATTTTATTTCTATATATCTTTGTATTTAATCTTTGTATTAATGATTTTTGTAATCTAAAGGGTTCTCCCGTTGATAATAATAATAATAATAATAATAATAATATTTGGTTTGTCCAATTTTTGACCAGCCACCACAGGAGTTGTTAGAGATCTTGCATCTGTCATCTTGAAACGCTCTAGTAATCGTTTCACATATTGCCTTTGATTTATCGTAATTTTACCTTTATCTCTGTCCCGTTGGATTTCCATACCAAGACAATTTTTAATTGGACCAAAATGCTTAACATCAAAATACCTCTGTAACTCTGTAAATAACTTCTTCTCAACCTTATGATTACTAAATACAAAGAAGTCGTCAACATATAAAGCTACGATAACCATTGAACCTTTTGACATTTTCTTTACATATACGCATGGTTCGCATGACAATTGCACATAACCAACTTTTGCCAATACCCTGTGTACAGTTTCATTCCAAGCTCTGCTTGCTTGTTTTAGACCATAAATGCTTTTCTTCAGTAGACAAACTTTATTTTCCGTTTCAAAACCCGTTGGCTGCTCCATATATATTACCTCTTTGAGATCTCCATTCAAAAAAGCAGTGGTCACATCCAAATGGTCCATATCCATATCCGCCTCATTTGCCATAGCGAACAATGACCTGATCGTGGAGTGCCTCACAACTGGTGAATAGGTTTCCTGGTAATCCACCCCATACCTCTGTATGAACCCTTTAGCAAATAAGCGTGCTCGGAACCTTTCCACATTACCAGAAGTGTCGGTTTTTGTTTTGAATACCCACTTACATTTGATTGTATTTACATTTTTCGGTCTGTCAACCAGTTCCCAGACATTATTTTTTAGCATGGAATCATATTCTGTTTGCATGGCCCTTTTCCATTCCACATTTTGAGGACTGTCGAACGCCTCCTGAACTGTTTGTGGATCGTTGCTTAAAACACAGACATAGAAATTTGTTTCGTAATCCTTCATCCAGATTGGTGGTCTGCGAGCACGCTCAGTAACTTCTGCAATTTCTTCCTCAGTGCTTTCATAACTTGACGTGGAAGAAGCGTGATCTAGTTCCTCATCATTATGTTCAGATGAATTATCCTCGGATGTATCGAGTGTCTCCTCTGGATCAGTGTCACATGCAGTTTCCTGTTTTATTATCTGACAGATTTCCACAATCCATACTCAATCAGGGTCATCTTCATTGTGAATTTCCAATTATTGTAGTTACCTTCTAGCTTTTCAATTCCTGTCGTGCCTCCCCCAATCACTATAGGTGCCACACTTGTTGTACTCATTTTACTTAATTTTTTCTTTTCAAAGCATATAGAAGAAAAAATAAAAAGTATATAAAAAAATTTGTAACTAAAAACAGTGGCACACCGTTTGAGGTACGTTATGAGGCATGGAACTTTGTACTTAATCAAACACGAACATGTGGTCGTACAACCTGATCGAATTTTTTTCTTCGTAATCCAAATAAATCTCAATGAAAATATGTCTTGAATCTCTCACAGTGTACAGCATAACTCTGGGCCCATAACCTGTTAGAGTTTGCCGTGATTATGATTAAAATAACTCTTTACATTAGATACAATAATATAGTTTTAATCTCAGAATAAACATATAGCTTTGAACGCAAGAGGATTACAGTACAGTACAACTAAAATGAACGGAAGTGAAGTTCAACCTAGCATAACACATATCCATACCAACTTAACTCTAGTGACAAAAATAAAGAAAATAAAAGTAGTACGAGATTAAAAGAAACAATCATTTAGACAAAAGAAACATTAACTTCAACAACTATGTGCAATGATAAGCACCAGATGCGTACTGTACATATGTATATATTTATTCATATATCATGTTCCAGCTTTTATAAATGATATATATCGTTACTTAAAATTTTGTTTTCTTTGTGTTCGAGTTATTTATTTCTATATTATTAACCTTCTAATTATTTTATGTGTCGCTGAAAAGATAAGTATTATTAGTAATAAATGTTTTATTATCAGTAGAATCGAACCGTCAAGTCATACGAAATGCCGGCAGTAGCAAATGTTTTGGAAATTTCACGACCCCACCGAATTATATTACGGGACCTGCTCTGCACTGGGGTCCCACAGGGAACCCAACCATATACAGGGTGTCCGCGGGAAGACTGGGCAGCCGGTTTTCTCCTAAACTATTGGAGATAAAAATATAAAAAAAATAGGGAATTGCATGGTTCGAGGGGGCCAATTTATTAGCGCGAACGAATTTTGTTTTCGATTATTATTTTAAAAGATACGATGGTCAAGTTCGGTTTTTCAAATGGAACTATTTTTTCTGAAGACCGGAATTGATAGTGCGTTCCAAGACAAATTCAATAAGCTTTAATGTATACACTTTATTTTCACTGGTTTTTAAGATATTGCGCTTGCAAATTTACTGATTTTCACTGGAAGAAAACTGTCTGGTATAGCACGGACCGGGGACGGTCTTACTGGCTCCATGGGTGGCACTGCCTTTTGAAATAGATACCTACCTGCCAAAGGTCTACGCCAGGCCCAAAGGCTGGACAATTTTTTTCCGTCAGAAATGCTACTTAGGTAGGTACATCTGCGGTACCGAGAAGCGCACCGTTACTTTTATTTCGCACTTGCTTCTACGCTCGGATGTCCGGTTCTTTTGGGAGGGATGCAAGTTCGATTGGTTAGGTTAGGAGGAGTGAAAGTTGCTAGACTAAATTTCAATCATAGGGAGCAGATTGTATCAGAACCATTCGGATTTGCATTCCTCACAAACGGCTGCTCTCTTGAAGAGGCCCTCTTCACAGCAATGCCCACCTTCTCTCGCACGGAATACGTTAACGCTTGCTTTTGTTCTGATATTGAAGCTCGTGTTTATACTCGAGAGGACCACGCGTCGACAAAGGGCTACCCCTTTTCTTCCTGTGTCTCTCCACGAGCCGTATTGACGGTGGATTGTAGGAGCGTAGATATCTGGATGCCAGTTATTGAATTCAGGAGACGATAGAAACATTTTATTACAAAACACACATGTACTATAATTAAAGTAAATCGTATTCCTCTCGGGCAGGAGTATTGGTAATGATCGAACTTGCGCCCCACTTCGCGCAGACCAATTACACGGAGGGTAGTCGGGTCACACACTGCCCAAATGATACAGGGTAATTCTGGAGCAACGCCCGTCAAGGAGATGCGCTGGTACCCCGTGGCGAGGACAGACCTTCGCATTGCCTCACCCGATTTTTATGGTTTTTTTTCCGGAAAAAGGTACGAATCCCGGGCCGAACGTAGCGAATTGAAGTCGACCCTCCGCAGTCGAGGGTGAATTATCCATTACAGCGTATTAAGAAACCCTTTTCTTCATCGTATCGAAAGGGAAGTGACGCCAATGGATTCCTTATGTTTTTCTGACGAAAATCATACCAAATGTCATACAAATCGCACTACTTTGACACAAGCAATATGTATTCCTTATGTAAGAGTTGTCCGATTTCCACGACACTTGGCATGATTTTCATCGGAAAACCCCAAGGAATCCATCGGCGACACTTCCATATCCATACGATAAAGAATAAAGAATTATTTTATTTCCTAACCAGATACAGGGTAATTAGGGAGCAACGCCCGTCAAGGAGATGCGGCGGCATGGTACAGTGCGGCACGGCCGCAGTGGCTGACCGAATTTTATGGCTTTCCACCCGCGAAGGGGTTCGAGTGCCTAATAAGAAGTGAGAAATCTTCGACTCGCGCATTTCTCATCAGATCTTTGCGAAAACGACACCCATCGATTTCTTATGTTTCGCCGATGGAACTGACACCAAGAACGACGTATTCGGACCATAATGAAGGAAATTCCATGGAAAATCGATTTATATCATTTCAAGCTGACTTGACTTGGTTAAAAATAGTCCGATTTACATGAAATTTGGGATGATCTTCATCGGAAAAACATAAGGACTCCATTAGTGCCACTTTCATATGGATACAATAAAGGATAAAGAATTATTTTATTTTTGAAACAGGTATGAACCCTCGGCCGACCGTAGCGAATTGAGGTCGGCGTCCCACAGTCATGGGGTAAAAATGTGAAATATCCATTACAGCGTAGTAAGAAATTCTTCATTCTTTATCGTATCGATATGAAAGTGGTACCAAAGGATTCCTGGCGTTCTTCCGATTGGAATCATACCAAATGTCATGTAAATCGGGCTACTTTTATATAAGGAATACAAATTGCAAATTACGTCGTTCTTGGTGTCAGTTTCATCGGCGAACCATAAGGAATCGATAGGTGTCGTTTTTGCAAAGATCTGATGAGAAATGCGCAAGTCGAAGGTTTCTCACTTCTTAATAGGCACCCGAACCCCTTCGCGGGGCGAAAGCCATAAAATTCGGTCAGGCACTGCGAGCGGTTGTCCTCGCCAAGAGGTACCAGGCCGCATCTCCTTAACGGGCGTTGCTCCAGAATTACCCTGTACTAGTTTTTCCATCTCTACACAATACCAAAGAGTTTCTTTTCACTGTACTCTTTTTACCAAGTCGCGTTATTTTGATAAACAGCGAAAGCGTTAACCTTTCGCTCCTAACGCCGAATATATCCGGCATTCACGAAACGACCCGTAGAGACACTTCGGATTCTTGACTTTTGTCCATTACGCGTAACACTGTGCGCCGTAGCGAAAAGGGTACACTCGTGGCGCGGGGTCCCGGTCGGTAGCGGCGCCCCGCGGACCGGGGTGCCGTAGCAAAAGGGTTAAATATTCAGTACTTAACTGTATGTATTTCACTAAATGAAGATAAAGACTTACGGTTTGTGGGCTCGGTTTTTGTCGATCGGGATGTCGTTGGTGGAACTCCGCGCTCACTAAACGGTACGATAAGCGTCCCTCCCCACGTAAAAGCACCAACTCCACCTTATCTTTCACTGTGAGATACACTTTGCAGGTACTGTTTCTCAGATGCGTTCGCGCCAAAGAACTGGTAAGTACTGTCAATGTCTAAAGACTTCTGATCCACAGACTGTTTCCTAACTCTGAGGAAAATTTGTCAAAAGATGCCACTGGCCCTTTCGAAAGAAAGGAACTTCTTCCTTATTGGTTGGAAATATCCACGGAGATGGTTAAAAGATGCAAAGGGGAAGTTTTTATGACAAACGAAAAAAAAATTATAACACCCACCATTTCCTAGCTGGGACCCATCCCGGTCATCCGAACGTAAAAGTAAATGCGAAATAAAATACTACTTCTTCCGTCTTACGGGACAAAGAAGAGGGTAGCTTAGAATGAAGAGAAACTCATTTAATAATGTTTACGATTGGCAATTTAGTATTTTCGAGGGACAGTTCTTCGACATCTGTTGGGTTTCTACTTAGAAAGCAATCAAACATGCTGTTTTCTTGGCTTTCGACACCTTTCACTCTGAGTTAATACATGTAGGTAGTGCTGCGTTGGTGGATGGCCGCCTGAGTAATTACGGATCGGAACGTACCGTTGTACCTGGCCACCGGCTCGCGGGATATTTCAGTCATAAACCGCGACCATGGCGAACCACTCCGGCCGATCAGGGTGTTTAATTTATGGGAACCAGATGTGGCATTTTTCTTTTCCCTTAGCGAAACTCTCTACGTTCGGCAGGCCATAACCCGTGCCCCACTACAATATAAATAAATTATAATGATGTCCGCAACGCTGACCGTGACGAAAATTAATCTTCTGGTCCACACGATGACAGAAAGAAGATGTTCCTATGTTACATAGAAGAATGTTTCCTTGGCAATGGGGTAGGAAACGAAATTACTCTGAAGAAGTGCCAGTACGTCTCGCGCTGAGACACAGTAGGAAAAGGGGTACACCGTTGAGTGCGCGTGGTTCAGGCCTGCATCGTCCTCCTTTCAAATTAAAGACGTATTCCTTATCTCTTGAGTATAAACCCAAATAGCACAAAGACATCTTATGTACGTCCCTAGAACGTCCGTTCCGGACGTACTGTACGTTCGAAGGATGTCCCGAGAAGGTCCATATGTCCCTTGTACGTCCTCGTTAAGTTCTTTAAATGTCCTAGGAAGGTCCTATTTACAAAGTGGAACGTCCTGAGGACGTGCTGTGCCGACATTCTCAGAGCGTTTTCTGAATGTCCGAAAGTAAAATTAAATACGTCCAAAAGGCGTCTTAAAAACATTTTGCAGATGTCGTAAAAACGTCTTAAAGATGTCTTCATCAGGTCTGGGTTAGGACATTATGAAAAAAAAAGAAAAAAAAATTGCCGGTGCCGAGAATCGAACCCCAGGACTTCCAACTTACGAAACAACCGGTTTTCGCAACTACCCAATACACTTCTGTGGAACTACTTCTAATTTCTAGGTATATACCTGTATTTAATTGTTTTTAGAAAATGCGCATTGACGCGAAATATTCTACAGAATATCATCATTCGACCACTTGAATCATTGTTTAAAATTTCACATCCGTTTCAAGACAAATGTTTTACCGACATCTTAAGAGACAGACGTCTTTAAGACGTCGTGTGTGTAAGAATTAAAGATGTCTGTCTTAAGACGTCGTGTGCTATCTGGGAAAATTTCAACATTTCAGCGACTGCATTGCACAAAAAAATAACGCAAAGGCGAGATTCAATCATAAGACTGTTTTGCACTCTAACCTTAATTATCTGTAAAACCAACAAGATGGTTGTTCTTCGAACATCTGAAATTCAGTTCTTCTAAACATTCACAAGACTTACGAGACGAAGGTTCTCGCAACATTCGAAATGTAGTCGTGCAAAACAATCACGCGACTTACAAGATTGTTTGATGTTTCTAGAACATCCGAAATTTAAATCCTAAGAACATTCGTAGGACTTAAGAAACGGACGTTCCTAGAACATTCGAAATTTAAGTCCTAAGAACGTCCGTAGGAATTAAGAAACGGAAGTACCTAGAACATCCGAAATATAAGTCCTGAGAACATCCGTAGGACTTAAGAAACGGACGTACCTAGAACATCCGAAATTTAAGTCCTAAGAACATCCTAGGTATGTTCAAAATGGACGTAAAGCGTTCGGATATAAACTGGACATGACACGGACGTCCTTGGGATGTACGATGCTATCTGGGAACACGCGTTGGAATTTCAAAACAAAAGCACGCGAGACGTATTGGCTGCAAGAAAAGGTCGGCCATAGTACCCCATGACGAGACAACCCCCCCGCAGTGCCTCATTGAATTGTACGGCTTTCGACCCTCGAAGGGGTTCGATTGCCTATTAAAAAGTAAGAAACCTTCGACTTGCGCGTTTCTCATCAGATCTTTGCGAGAACGACACCTATCGATTCCTTATGTTTCGCCGATGAAGCTGACACCAAGAACGACGTAATTCCGACTATAATGAAGGAAATTCCATGGAATATCGATTTATATCATTTCAAGCTGACTTGACTTGGTTAAAAATAGTCCGATTTACATAAAATTTAGTATGATCTTCATCGGAAAAACATAAGGAATCCATTGGTGCCACTTTCATATCGATGCGATTAAGAATAAAGAATTTCTTAATACGCTGAAATGGATATTTCACATTTTCACCCTCGACAGTGGGGCACCGACCTTGATTTGTCGCGGTCGGCCGAGAATTCATACCTGTTTGAGAAATAAAATAATTCTTTATTTTTTATCGTATCGCTATGGAAGTGACACCGATGGGTGCCCTATGTTTTTCCGATGACGATCATACCAAATTTCATGTAAATCGGACTATTTTTAACCAAGTCAAGTCAACTTGAAATTATATAAATCGATATTCCATGGAATTTCTTTCATTATGGTCCGAATACGTCGTTCTTGGTGTCAGTTTCATCGGCGAAACATAAGAAATCGATGGGTGTCATTTTCGCAAAGATCTGATGAGAAATGCGCGAGTCGAAGATTTCTCACTTCTTAATAGGCACTCGAACCGTTTCGCGGGTGGAAAGCCATAAAATTAGGTCAGGCACTGCGAGGGGTTGTCCTCGCCACGGGGTACCAGGCCGCCGCGTCTGCTTGACGGGCGCTGCTCCTTAATTACCCTGTATCTGGTTAGGAAATAAAATAATTCTTTATTCTTTATCGTATGGATATGGAAGTGTCGCGGATGGATTCCTTGGGGATTTCCGATGAAAATCATGCCAAATATCGTGTAAATCGGACAAATTTTACATAAGGAATACAAATTGCTTGTGTCAAAGTAGTGCGATTTGTATGACATTTGGTATGATTTTCATCAGAAAAACATAAGGAATCCATTGGCGTCACTTCCCTTTCGATACGACGAAGAAAAGAATTTCTTAATACGCTCAAATGGATATTTCACCCTCGACTGCGGAGGGTCGACTTCAATTCGCTACGTTCGGCCCAGGATTCGTACCTTTTTCCGGAAAAAAAACCATAAAAATCGGGTGAGGCAATGCGAAGGTCTGTCCTCGCCACGGGGTGCCAGCGCATCTCCTTGACGGCCGTTGCTCCAGAATTACCCTGTATCATTTGGGCAGTGTGTGACCCGACTACCCTCCGTGTAATTGGTCTGCGCGAAGTGGGGCGCAAGTTCGATCATTATCAGTACTCCTGCCCGAGGGGAATACGATTTACTTTAATTATAGTACATGTGTGTTTTGTAATAAAATGTTTCTATCGTCTCCTGAATTCAATAACTGGCATCCAGATATCTACGCTCCTACAATCCACCGTCAACACGGCTCGTGGAGAGACACAGGAAGAAAAGGGGTAGCCCGCTGTCGACGCGTGGTCCTCTCGAGTATAAACACGAGCTTCAATATCAGAACAAAAGCAAGCGTTAACGTATTCCGTGCGAGAGAAGGTGGGCCTTGCTGTGAAGAGGGCCTCTTCAAGAGAGCAGCCGTTTGTGAGGAATGCAAATCCGAATGGTTCTGATACAATCTGCTCCCTATGATTGAAATTTAGTCTAGCAACTTTCACTCCTCCTAACCTAACCAATCGAACATGCATCCCTCCCAAAAGAACCGGCCATCCGAGCGTAGAAGCAAGTGCGAAATAAAAGTAACGGTGCGCTTCTCGCAGATGTACCTACCTAAGTAGCATTTCTGACGGAAAAAAATTGTCCAGCCTTTGGGCCTGGCGTAGACCTTTGGCAGGTAGGTATCTATTTCAAAAGGCAGTGCCACAAGTGGAGCCAGTAAAACCGTCCCCGGTCCGTGCCATACCAGACAGTTTTCTTCCAGTGAAAATCAGTATATTTCCAAGCGCAATATCTTAAAAACCAGTGAAAATAAAGTGTATACATTAAAGCTTATTGAATTTGTCTTGGAACGCACTATCAACTCAGGTGTTCAAAAAAAATAGTTCCATTTGAAAAACCGAACTTGACCATCGTATCTTTTAAAATAATAATCGATAAAAAAAATTCGTTCGCGCTAATTAATTGGCCCCCTCGAACCATGCAATTCCCTATTTTTTTTTATATTTTTATCTCCTATAGTTTAGGAGAAAACCGGCTGTCCAGTCTTAGGTGGGACACCCTGTAGAAATTGTTCGCAAATGTATAGAAATTATTATTGTATTTATTAACTCATTCATATAAATAGTGGGATTATTGCGTAATAAAAAATTGTTCGCAACTGTATAGAAATTATTATTGTATTTATTAACTCATTCGTATAAATGGCAAGATTAATGTGTAAAAATAAAAATTGTTTGCACGTTTACATATGTATCATTGTATTTATTGAACCATGTATTATTATTTTACAATACATTATTTTTATTTATCCAAGAATTGTGTGATTTATCAAAGCTCAGCCACTTGACGTACACCTTATCCCCCTTTCTATGCAACACTTTTTCCACTAGACACACATCAGGATCGGTGACGCGTTGCAGCTCGTGTTCGTAGAATCCTCCGGCAACAGGCTTTCCACAGGAATCGACCAGCAGATACGTCGCGGGATTAATTGCCTGTACTTTGGCTATCTCGAACACCTCCGTTGTCCAATTCGGCGTATAGCCTTTATCGAAGATGGTTTTAAATTTGCTCACGCGCACAAACTCGCCCAACTTGAATCTCGCTGGAGCAGCGATCTTTATGTTGCTGTACACGGTGGCTAGCAGCTTCTCGGCGATCGCAGGGGTAACATCGCAAGGACGCATTCCGATGGTTCTATGTTTTCGTGCGTTATACTCTGCAAGTAGACGCGGTAGCGCATCGGTCCATCTGTAGGTTCCATTGAGCGTAAACATTTTCCACATATTGTTCTTCAAAGTTCTATTGAAACGTTCCACGACGGAGGCCTTCATCACCGAATACGTCGAATAATGATTAATGTCGTGCTTTGCAAAGAGTTTCTGCACATCGGCGTTGTAAAATTCTTTTCCTTGATCGGTTTGCAAATTTTTCGGATATCGGTCTCTAAATATCTTTGCAAACGCTTTAGTCACCTCAGCGCCACTTTTAGTCTTGAGCGGTAACGCCCACCCATACTTGCTCAGCACATCGATGACGGTGAGTATGTAGTGGTGACCCTGGTTGAATCGCGAGTATGGACGCATTTCCACAATGTCAGCTTGCCACAGATCATCGTATCCATGCACTATGACGCGCCTCCGTGGGAAATGTCTTCGAGCTGGAGCGTGCAATTCCTCAACGAGTTGTCGCTTTTTGTGGCTATGGTTTTCTTTACTCTTGGATTTCGATAATGGCTGCATGTTTGATCGCAGAGGTGTCTTAGACACGAATGATGCGATAATTATCGTGTACGTGCATTATGCGCTTCCCGTCGGTCCCAGGAAATTCTGGACAAGTTGCTGCTCCGTAGCAAAAGCGGTTATAGCCTCTTTAACATTACGAATTTCGTTGTTCGGCTGTGGGATTGAATTCAACGCCTGCGATATCTTTTGAACGCTGTTTTGCAACGCCAGCATATCTTTCTGAAACATGACCAGCTTCCTCTCTAATTCTTCCTGCTGCTCTCTCAAAAATTTAATGTTCTTTTCCACGTATAGTTTATTGACGGCATCGGTGTCGGCCACTGGCTGAGCTACGCGTCGTATCTTGCGTGATTTTGTATCAAAGTCGGCACCAACCACGCAAAGAGCGTTATCTCGCATGTAATTTCGAAGCACACCGTTCCATTTGTAATAGTCCATTCTAGCTGCTCCACTCTTCTCGAGCGATACCCCAAATTTGTTGATCGGCATCTTGACGCATACTATGTACATCATCGGTGTGCGGTTTAATTTATATAATGAGGCCTATCTCGCGGAGTTCCTCGTGAATAGATAGAATTTCAGGATCATGAGAGTTGTTACCCGCCTGACGCGACGCTACCAGCAAACGCAACCGATCCACCAGCTCGTTGGGATCGTCCCAGTGCACGTAATCGATCTTGTTACCGTTTACCACCATGGCTCGCGGTGTCCTTAGACCTTTCCCTGCTCTACTAGCCGATGCGCTAGGGAGTAGCGGTGCAATTACATGTTTGTACTTGTATCCCCTGTTGCTCAATGGGGGCTTTTTAGCGACATGATCGCGTCTGTGGGCGTTTGTCGCCAGCAGTTTACTTTTGTATTTTTGTTTATCGGCATCGGTGCATACAGTATCGTCAGGAATTCTCTTGAAAATCAGTTCGTAAAGGCCGACTGTTCCTCTGTATTTTACACCATCTATGATTATATTGTCATCCTTGTCCATATCGAAAGCCTTATCCCCAAGCATGGGTCTACTATCGTCAAAGTATACGCCGTACACATAGTCACTTGATGTATTCTTATCACCACTTAGGATTGCGCTCATGTATTTTTGCCCCAGCGGACCGAAATGGCTGCGAAACGTTTCTTGTCCCTCGGGTGTTTGGAGTTGTTGCCTAACAGATGTTGCCAACGGCTCGTTGGGACCAGTTTCGAAAACGTCATCATCAATGGTTGAGAGCGATTGTACACGAGGAATTGTATTTATTGGCGCGGGAGGAACGGGAGACTGGTTTGATGTAGCATTATGCCGTTTCCGCTTCGATTGAACCGGTGTGGAGGTTACGGGTGAATATTCCGATAACGTGTGTCGTTTCCTCTTTGCCTTACGCGATGTGTTCCCTTTCGATGGGATTTTTGTTTTAGGCGTTAATGTTTCATTCTCTTCAACGTCTGTGCTCATCAGCGGTGATGTGTCAGCTTCTGTCGCTGCGGTATTTTCCACAATATGCATTAAGGGTTCGACGATAGGTTTGAAGTATCTCTCCAACGCGACATCTTCCTCCATCTTGCCAGTCTTCAAAGCCTGATATTTCCGGCGAATGGCTTCGCTGGTTTTTGCAATTTCCTTCGCTATTCTCTCGCGATTCTTAATCTCCAGAGTATCGATATCAATCATCGTTGTACCGCAGATGTTGCTTTCCCACCGACGTGTTGATGACAATTGACCATCTCACGGTACTGCAAACTCGTTAAATCCCTTTCTATAACGTCCATTGGACATCGCACTATCCTTGTTTATCACCGCGAAACTATACTCCCGTTGCCAACAATTACGACACAAAGCGCAGAAATCCACGTAAGTCATGTCAGTGTTTACGTGATCGTTGTACACATGTTTCAAGTTGGTACCATCCTGCCTAAACAGAATCAGCAGATTCGCATTGTCGCGTATAAGATGTTTAGGAATCTTTGCATACGTTTGACAGAGATAGAAACAGTCAACGTTCGAGTGGCGCCCCATTGCAAAGTATTCCCTTATCGTATCCTGCTTGTCGCATGCCACGTCATCAAAGATAAAAATAGAATTCGGAAGCGATTCGCTCGGTGGGATGACGTCACTGTTATTCGAAAACGTAAAGTAGCCAATTTCATCTATCGGAGTCAATAAATTCTCCAAATACTGATATTTCGGCTGTTGCAACGACTTGGAATACACGTACACGTTCTCAAAGCGGACGCCGTGTGGACTTTCCAACAAGCTCACCAGCACGTTGGTCTTTCCACAATTTGATGGACCGCAAATTAGGCAGCGGATAGTGTTTGGTAGCATGCTACCATGTCTGCGTCTTGTTTTCGGGGACATCATTTGCAATTTATTGTCAAAATTTGTCACGCGTATCGTTACAGGTTGTCGCACGAATCGCATCCTCTCCGTGAACTGTGAAAAATGATTTTGATACGTCGAAGCAGCGACGCGCCCTATTTATAGGTCCGCGCTGAAACACGACAGCCCAGTATTCAAAATGCTTCTGATCCTGTCGGATAATTGCGATTTTCGAGACCTAACCTCTGAACAGTTGAAATATATACCAAAGATTATTCTACTGCGCGAGTTTGGCAGACACATTGACAAGTTGTGGGACCGACTCCCGGAGCATATAAAAACCGATTCTGAGGTTCAGCAGCATCGTCGGTGCTTGGAACATTATAACCGCCCTTGGCAGCGAACGCATATCGACGGTCCAGCACCATTGATTAAAAACTGTAGCGAATGTCACCGACGAGAGTAAAGAAAGGTTGTGGTCTGTTAAATCGGGCGATAAACGCGCTACCTATCGAATTACATATCCCGGGATACCAGTTTTGCGGTCCAGGAACTCATCTGATAAAACGATTGGCTAGAGGTGATCGAGGCATCAATCCGTTGGACGCAGCGTGTCGCGAACACGATATTGCGTATTCGCGTAGCAACGACCTCGGTGAACGGCACGCGGCAGATAAAGTTCTCGCTGACAAAGCGCGAAAACGCATCGTTGCGCGAGACTCGACTCTGGGCGAAAGAGGTGCTGCTACAGCTATTTGGGCAACTATGAAGGCCAAGACGAAAATCGGAATGGGGATCAAAACAAAAACCCGCAAAAGGACTCCAAAGAGAGCATCGCAAAAGCGGATTCTTCCGGTGGCAAAACGGGGTGGTATATTACCACTTCTCCCGCTGCTAGGTGTTCTCGGTTCGTTAGCTGGCGAAGTGGCGGGGATCGCCAAGGCGGTACACGATAATAAGGCGGCGCAGCATCAGTTGCAGGAAATGCAACGTCATAATCGCTCCATGGAAGGCCGTGGACTTTATCTCACGCCATACAAGCGTGGACAGAGAATATCGAAACGAAAAAAAAAACGCCGAAAAGAAAATAAAAATACCTGCGGGCCTAACTACCGATGCGCAATTGGAGGAGTTGGCAAAACGTATGCGTATTCCATTCTTTAGAGGTGTTTTTATGCGCAATGCACTACCAGCCGGAGGAGTACATCGAAACGAGAGCGGTATCGTAAATTTGGACAATGTCGAGGGGCCGGGGACTCATTGGGTGGCATATGCGAAGAGAGGGTGTCGAGCTATATATTTCGACAGCTTTGGGAATCTTCGACCGCCTAAGGAATTGGTACAATATCTGGATAAAGATGCTGTGAAAATCGAATACAATCGAACGTCTTATCAGAAGTACAATCAGAGCAATTGTGGACAACTATGTCTACGCTTTCTACAAACGATCGACACCAAATTTAAGGATTGACTTCCCACCACTATGATTCAGTACTAGTCGAGCCGTGCAGCTCTGAATGTGTCGCTAACATTCACTCTAACCGGCAAGAGTAGCACCCTCGCGGTGAGCTACTTTCCACCCATAGATTTGAGCGACGATGATTACGAGCTTGGCCTAACAACCTTTGAAACTTATCATACAATACCGAACATCGACTGGAGCAACGATAACTTCTACTTCGTCGTAAACTATGGCATCAAAAACAGCAGTATTGACACCAGTCCTGAAACTATTAGGATTCCATACGGCTCCTACGAACTAGACGCCATTGCCAAGTATTTGAGACAGCGATTACTCGAGCGGTATCCTAAAAATCTCGATGACACCAGCAATGGTGACAACGATGTGTATCCTATAGTGTTGCGTCCCAACAACAACACCATGAAAAGCGAGCTGTACTGCTCGTTCGCCGTAGATTTTACGAAGCGCAATAACATTGGATCGCTACTGGGCTTCTCGACGAATCGGATATTAGAACCAGGGCGGTGACACGAATCGGACGATCCAATTAATATCATGAACGTGAACATTATCCGCATAGAATGTAGCGTGACCGCTGGCGCGTACAACAATGGCAAACGTGTACATACGATACATGAATTTTCTCCGAGAGTTCCACCAGGATATAAGATATCGGAAACGCCCGCACAGATCATTTACCTTCCAATCACCGCACAGGTCATTACGGATCTAACGATACGCGTTGTGGATCAAGACGGACGGTTGCTAGATTTTCGAGGTGAAGTGATTACCATCAGACTGCGCGTGCGACGACGACGATAATACGTGTGGTGCGAAAGAGATGCTTGTGTTGAACGACTCCAGAAACTCGTTTCTTCCAAGTGAAATTGTTTACAACAACAACAACAACTGCAACAGCTCTGATCACGCTAAAAAGAAGAGGCTCAGTGCTGCGAACATTGCATTTTTGAGATCATTGGGATTCATTGTGCGCATATAAGTTGAAAAATGGCTGATATTCTAAGCATTGGAGGGAAGCCGACGTTTGATGATCGCATTTGTCAAGCTCGAGACTCACACATACAACCCGTACGTCAACACAACGTTTGGATACAGCGATGAGATAAGAATACCCATACAACAGCAGGATTTATACACATTACCGTGTGAAAGTTTCCTCTATGTGGAGGGGAAATTGAAGATAAATAAACAAAACAATGCGTTAACGGTGATGTTGGGAAATAATTGTATGTCGTTCTTATTCGATGAGATTCGATACGAGCTGAACGGTGTGGAGATTGATCGTAACAGAAACGTTGGAATAACTAGCACGCTTAAGAACTATGAATCGCTGACATCTGACGAAGACAAAAATATGGAGAATGCCGGATGGGGCTTGAAACGACGCGATGGGCTAATAGTGAAAAATTATTTCAATTTTTGCATCCCACTCAAATATTTGCTGGGATTTTGCGAGGACTACAAACGCATAATTATTAATGCGCGTCACGAATTGATTTTAATACGATCGCGCAACGACAACAATGCTCTGATAGGATCACCGATGTTGGAACCAGAAATTGAATTGCTTAAAGTGCAATGGCGGATGCCTCATGTGACGCTGAACGACCTTAATAAGCTATCGTTGCTACGTGCTTTGGTAAGTGGACAAAACCTGAGCATTTGTTTTCAATCATGGGATCTGTACGAGTATCCTCTCTTACAGAGCACGACCAAGCATTCGTGGGCCGTGAAGGCATCTGCGCAGCTGGAGAAGCCGCGATGTGTGATCCTTGTTCTACAGACTGGTCGAAAGAATGTGATGACTGAAGATGTTACTAAGTTCAACAACTACAAATTGACCAATGTAAAACTTTTTCTCAACTCGGAATTTTACCCAAATGATGACATGAACTTGGACTTTGACAAGAATAAGCACGCCATCTTGTATCACATGTATACGCAATTCCATAAATCTTATTATGGACATAGTTGCAACGAGACATTATTCACCGTGGCTGAATTTTTACAGTTTGGTCCCCTCGTGGTAATTGATTGCTCGCGACAAAATGAGTCGATCAAGAATGGTACCGTGGACGTGCGCATAGAATTCGTGTGTAAAGAGAATGTGCCGGTAAATACTACGGCCTACTGTCTGATTCTGCACGATCGGGTGGTTGAATACAATCCGCTGACAAACGTGGTGTGCAAAATCAATTAAATTGCCACGCTACTTGCCTGCCCTCTCATGTGTCAAAATCATACCAAAATTTCATCGTGAAAATCGAGATGCTTTACGAGAAAGACTGCATTCTCCCGTCTGTCTTGGAAGCGAACGGACCTCTAAATTGTGCCGATAATGGCTGTACCAACATTTGTTGATCTGCAAGGGTTCATCGTTGATGGAAGATTTGTCGTGAAGGAAGTGGCTGTCCTACGAAAGGGAACAATTCTCTCGCACTATATTTTCGGGAGTTCGACGCCGCAATATCTTCTTACAAAACCCGACAAATCAAGCATCCGGTGGTTGGTGGCAAAACATCATGGACTACGGTGGGACGATGGAGACGTTCCGTACAGTATCGCTAAACAGCAAATTTCGAAAGCTGTAGCTGATGCAATCGATGAAGAAGATGACGCATCCCATATCGTATACGTTAAAGGGTTGCAGAAACGCGACTGGCTTGCGGATTTCCTCGATGAAAATACGAGAGCGGACGTGATCATCGAGACGCTGGACATTGACTACGAGGATATTAAATCTCTAAATAAGCTAAATGTAGTTAATACTCTGCGATGTTGCAGACACGCAAAGCATTGTGCCTTGAAAAATGTATTTAAAATATTCAACTGGTGGTCTAAACGCCAGAGAGAAATTCATAAATAAAATATAATCAATTTTTAATGCATAAATATTTTTTCTTCACCCTCCCCAACCTCCTATATGCGATGTATGCTAGATTAAGACGATAGTTATAATTATTATGTAGAAGCGGTTCGATTCACGTTCAGAGTGATACGATTCACGTTCAGAGTGGTACGATTCACGTTCAGAGTGGTACGATTCACGTTCGATTCACGTTCAAAGCCGTTCAATACCTGTTCGATTCACGTTCAGAGTGGTACGATTCGCGTTCGATTTACGTTCAAAGCCGTGCAATACACGTTCAATACACGTTCGACACACGTTCCAAGCCGTTCAATACCCGTTCGATACCCGATCAATGTCGTTCAATACACGTTCAATACCCTTTCGATTTACGTTCAAAGTGATACGATTCACGTTCAGA
Organism: Andrena bucephala; assembly: GCA_947577245.1. Lineage (NCBI taxonomy): Eukaryota > Metazoa > Arthropoda > Insecta > Hymenoptera > Andrenidae > Andrena > Andrena bucephala. The sequence goes on along the minus strand of OX387718.1, from coordinate 18,959,941 downwards.
GTGGTACGATTCACGTTTGATACACGTTCGATATACATTCAAAGTGGTATGATATGGTATAGTGAAATGATGCAAACGAAAAAGGATAGGATGGTCAGTGAATAATTCGAAGAAGATGCAGATGGTAAAGATGGTCAGCGAAAATGCAGGTGGAGCACATAGAAGGAGAGGGTGGCCAGTGAAGAACAAAGGCATCCTACTTTGCAACATATGCAACTTTAGGCATGGGCGACAAATTGTATGAGCGCTGCGGGACCAGTTGTCTTCAAAGCTTGACAGCTACCACTCAGTTTTTTTGTGACAATAACACAGTCCAACAAAATGAAACTTTTTTTCTGTTCCGCAATATCCATTGGGTGATTCTTGTAGAGTTTTTCGCCCTGAACACGAATCCGTAAGTAAAATTGCTCTATCACCCTCAGTTTTTGAAAAACACGAGCTTTTGTAAAAACACACGATTTTGGGCTAAAGTGAGGTATTACGTGAAAACTAAAAACGCTAGAAAGTTCAGCCTAGTCTCAAAAGATAGAGGAGAGTTTACCGAATATATCAGTGTACATGTTTGTTAAATTTGAATGTTTGGAATTGTTGTAAATGGCTATCAAAGTTTGAAAAAGTGTCGATGTGCATGTTTTCCACTCAATATTTTTGCATTTTTACGAAAAATTGTTTACCTAGCCCGAAAACGCAACCCAGCATCGGATTCTGTAGACATTTCTGAAGAGGAAACCATGCAGGAAATTTGTCGCAACGGTTTTTAACTCGAACTAGTCGAGAAAATATCTATCGGCAACGCGTTCACGATGTTTTGCCGCCTGGCGGCCATTGCTCGCCTGACGCGACTCGTCAGGGCCGTTGCTACGCGTAATCGACGCGCCGATGGTACCGTACAGTGGGCACCGTCTATCTATATGTATCAGCCATATTTTTTTCGTGTATTCATGGATTCTATTCACGCATTTAAACAAACTTTTCTCGATCAGTCTCTGTGATAAACAATTTCGATACTCAATGCACGAATACCTACATATGATTTGCTAATATGGTACCGTATAAAAACAAACACAATTATTTATGAAATTACAAGATTTATATTATTATGGTTTTACCAGATTTAGAACAGTTTTCCAGATATTATAACATTTGAAACTCATTAAACAGTATTTGAAGGCAACGCAAAGCCTATTTAAATATCTTTTAGGCATCTTTTTTTAATAAATTCATTATTCAATATTTCTAAAACAGAGTTTGAGATACGAAAGTAATATAATTTTCTGAGGTTTAGTGAAGACGGAGAAGTAAGAGTTCGTAGCTATTGCAGGAACTCTTACGATATATAAACATCGCTTGGCGTCTCTCCCTAACGCGCGATACAATCAGAGAAAAAATAAATATCTTGAAATGCTCTGGTATCCTATGCATCGTTTAAGTCAGAACTCAGTTTTGTCTCCAAAATCATTCGAGTCAGTCGTGCTAAGCAGTTCAGAAAGTCTTTCTTTGCATCGACTAAAACGTATGTTGCGACAAATTGTGAATTACAGTGTACCTACTTGGATACTTTTTTTGACTGTGTGTGTATATATTGTTAGGCCTGTGGTGTGTTAGTGTAAGGTGTGTATATATACATTGTATAGTATTTTGTGTGGTGTAGTATAATGTCGCGAAAGTGTCAAAATCATCCAGATTCATTTTGCTATATTTGCGGGGAACTAGTTTTAAAGTCTAAGCATCGAAATATAACGCCTACAATAAAGTTCGCATATGAACAGTATTTTGGATGCAAACTCGGCGATCAAGACAAATGTTGGGCTCCTCATATTTCTTGTCAACGATGTGCCAAAGTTCTTCTAGCTTGGATACAGGGAGTTCGAAAGCAAATGCCATTTGCAATTCCAATGATATGGACAGAACCGACCAACCACGCTGCAGACTGCTATTTTTGCTTAAGCAAAATCTGCGGGTTCAATATGAAAGGGAAAAACAGTCTCAAATACCCAAACGTCTCATCTGCAATCCGCCCTGTAGCACATTCTAAAGAATTACCCGTACCAAAACCATCGCCAAAGATACCCGATAGATATGAGGATGATACCGAAAAAGCCAAATCCGAAGAAATCATAGATGTTTATGAAGAACCTTCCTCATCATTACCCAAGCCACATTTAATTACTCAATCGGACCTCAACGATCTCGTACGAGACTTGCAACTGTCAAAAGACCACGCTGAACTATTAGGATCCCGACTACAAGGCTGGAATTTACTTAATAAGCAAACTAATATTACATATTTTAGAAAACGCGACAATGCATTGAGGGAATATTTTTATACTGATGAAGAACTTTGCGTTTGCACAAATATCAATGGATTAATGGAAACCTTGGGAATGAAGCATGAGCCAAAAGAATGGCGTCTATTCATAGACGCATCAAAAAGCAGTTTAAAAACTGTATTGCTGCACATCGGAAATGTGCATCCTTCTATCCCGATTGCATATAGCACAACAATGAAAGAATCTTACGACGCTTTAAAGATGGTTTTGTCCAAAATACAATACGAAAAGTATAAATGGCACGTTTGTGGTGATTTGAAAGTAATTGGAATACTACTAGGTCTTCAAATGGGCTGCTGTTTTTTGTGTGAATGGGACAGCAGAGCAAGAAATCAACATTATTCTAAACGCGACACAAGTTAATTCCCGGGCAAAAAAATGTACAACATAATAACCTAATTGATCCTAAAAATGTGTTTTTATCACCGCTACATATAAAATTAGGAATTATGAAAAACTTCGTAAAGGCAATGGATAAATCTGGAACTGATTTTGCATATTTAAAAGAAACATTCCCGTCCATATCCGATGCAAAAATAAAAGAAGGAATATTTGTTGGACCTCAGATCAGGACTTTAATGAAAGATCCAGAATTTCCAAAGAAATTAAATCCTTTGGAAAGAAAAGTATGGTGCTGTTTCATAAAAACTACAGAAAATTTCCTCGGTAAACAGAAATCAAAAAACTATGTTTCCATTGTAAACCAACTTTTAAAATCGTGTAAAAATCTGGGCTGTAATATGTCCTTAAAAATGCACTTTTTACACTCCCATCTGAAATTTTTCACGTCAAATTTTGGTGATGTGAGTGACGAACAAGGAGAACGTTTCCATCAAGATGTTTCCAAAATGGAAAAGCGTTACCAGGGCAAGGATATGGTTGCAATGCTTTCGGACTATTGTTGGACGCTTATGAACGACAACAAGGACCCGATGTACAAACGTAAAGCAGCACGTAAACATTTTTAAATTTGTTTGCGTGAGCGATGCTACAGGTAATTTTTTATTTTATATATTTCATTTTTTCTGCAGTTTAACAAAATTTGAAAAATGTTTTGAACTGTGCGACCGTCAGAATTTTCAACAATTGAAATTGATTAGAATGTTCTATACAATTCTGTGAATAGTATCCATGAATACACAAAAAAATATGGCTGATACATATAGATAGTCGGTGCCCACTGTACGGTACCATCGGCGCGTCGATTACGCGTAGCAACGGCCCTGACGAGTCGCGTCAGGCGAGCAATGGCCGCCAGGCGGCAAAACATCGTGAACGCGTTGCCGATAGATATTTTCTCGACTAGTTCGAGTTAAAAACCGTTGCGACAAATTTCCTGCATGGTTTCCTCTTCAGAAATGTCTACAGAATCCGATGCTGGGTTGCGTTTTCGGGCTAGGTAAACAATTTTTCGTAAAAATGCAAACATATTGAGTGGAAACCATGCACATCGACACTTTTTCAAACTTTGATGGCCATTTACAACAATTCCAAACATTCAAATTTAACAAACATGTACACTGATATATTCGGTAAACTCTCCTCTATCTTTTGAGACTAGGCTGAACTTTCTAGCGTTTTTAGTTTTCACGTAATACCTCACTTTAGCCCAAAATCGTGTGTTTTTACAAAAGCTCGTGTTTTTCAAAAACTGAGGGTGATAGAGCAATTTTACTTACGGATTCGTGTTCAGGGCGAAAAACTCTACAAGAGACTCCGAGTGGAATTTGCAGACCAAAAATCGTGTTGGACAGTGTAATGGGACTGCAAAGAATAGCGCCGGAGTGTGACCCTGAGGTATGTACTTTGCAATATTTTAACATTTATCGCGTTTAACAGTTGAAATCGAGTGAGATCAAATCAGGTGATATTATATCGGTTATTGTATGTTCTAGGGCTCGTCGCCACCCGAATCGCCGCAATGGTCCCCCGATTGGGGCTCGCCGCCGTCGTCGCCGTCGCCGCCCCAGTCGCCGCCGTCGCCTTCGCCTCCGCCTCAGCATGTATGTAATACTTTACATTGTTTTGTGCGTTTGATGTTTATGATGCTTAATGTGCTAATATTATATCGACGTTTGGGTATGTGTTCTAGGATCAGCAGCTATTGAGGGCGCGTTTCGCGTTTTTAGCGCAATTGTTGGCGGAGGCTGCGCTTCAGGGTGTGCCACCCCTCCCTGAGCCACGGATGCGGGACGTGGGGTTTAGGATAGCCGCGCGGCTGCGGCAGGAGCCCCAGGTTGGGTCGAGGTGGGCCCCCTATTATATTCCGCGGCCCCCATCGCCACCGTCGCCGCCGTCGCCGCCATCAACCCCATCACCCTTATAATTTTAATTTCTTTTATTTTTTCTATTTTTTCTATTTTTCTATTTCTATTTTTATATTCTATTTTTATATTCTATTTTTATATTCTATTTTTATATTTCTATTTTTATATTTCTATTTTTACATTCATTTTCTATTTTTTTATTATTGTATTTTATATTATTATTATTATTATTATTCTATTTTCTTTTTTTCTTTTATATCTTTTTATATTTGTAACAATATATATATCTTAAACTTATTTCATTGTACCATTTTATTCACCCGTTATCCTCCTCCTTTCCTCGCCACCTAACTCTAAGATTTGCTGACACCGCATAATTCTATTTCGTACTTCGCGCCGCTAAATGACGTCACCCTGCACGGCCGCTCCAGAGGAGTCGAATTACATACGATCGCGCGATACTCCGCGACGCTGAATCGGAACGCTTCGAAAACTTGTTAGCTGTAGAATGCATGCTATTGTACCACCAAGTAGCGCTGTCTCTTTCCCTCTCCTGAATTTAACTTTAAAGTAATGTTCTGTCTCTTTCCCGTCCCCGAATACATGGTTTGGAAAAAGTCGATCTTTCCCGACTTCATCCTATAAAAATTAATTATTATTTCTCTGTGTTGGGGGAAAATTCCATCACATGTTAGTTTGGAAAAAATATTTTGGGGGTGGGCCAAGGTCATTCCCTCCCTCTGAAAAAGTTCTCGGGGTGGGCCAAGGTCTGAAAGAGATTTTTCGGGGGTCATTCCCCCTCTGAAAAATTTCCGACGGTGGGTGCGGTCTGGAGAGGTCTCCGCGGCGGCTCGGCCCGGACTGATCCCCACCATCATCGCGGCTTCCCCCACTCCGCGGCTCGTGCGCACGCAACCTGTCTTCCTCTCCCCGCAGGCCCCGCGCCCATGGTTCCCTCCGCCGCGCTCCCCCGCGCGCCCTCACTTCCCCCCGCCCCCGCGCTCCCCTCAGAGGACCTGCGTTGGAACCCGCTTAGCCTTACTACTCACCTGCCCCACGCATCAAAACCAAGGTTCCAGAACTGGAGTCAGGAACGGGAGAATTCTTGATTGATGGTGGAGCATCCGTAAATTTAGTAGTTATCTATGTGGTAAAAGAGCTTGCAGTGGAAGCAGATCGACTAATAGGAAGCCCATTTTTAAAACAGGAGGAGGCCGAAATTTCCTATTACCATGGGACTTTGGTATTAAAAAATAAACCAACCCGACCTCTACGTTTTTCAAATTATCAGGACATACCTCAAACTAACAAACTACCGACGTCGACCAAACATCGTATTGAACCTAGGACGTCGCAACAGATTGCTTGTAACGAGTTATTGTCGGTAGGACGACGATCTTGCCCCCCACCGCGAACCCGACCGCGACAATACGCACCGCGCTCTGCCAACGGTCTTGCCCCCCACCACTCGTCCGCGGGTACCGAGAATCGGCGCGAGATGGGCATGCGACGAATGTCCTTCTCGCTGCCGAAATCCGCGGACGAGGACATATAGGCCGAGGGCATAGGCCTATTTGGGAGAGACCGCCTAGAGCGAGCGTACGAACACGTACACCTCTCCCGGAGACCTCCTGTGCGATTCCACGTTCTTGTGTAGAAACACTCGTTCTTGCGAAAGACAAGCGCCCGTGATTCACATTAGTTCTCGTGTGTCGACAGACTGAGTCTCTGTGCATTTTTGAATTTGCCCCCTCCCCGGTTCCCAGAAGGACAGCGTGAGCCATCCTCTGGACGCAGGCCGTTACCACTTATCGATCTTCCGAACAGATTTATCTCCGTTCTCGAGAGCGTCCTTACAGTCTCCGATTCACCCACGGGTTGTGCCCACCGGGTGACCGGACTCAAGACTCTCCGACCAGGGTCTAACGGCAGGGCTTGCCCGCCAAGACACCGAACGGTCAAATCGCCTATCCCCTCCCCCCTTCGCCGCCTCGTCGCTGATTTAATACGCGCCGCGATACACACCGAACCGTGCGCCGCGATACACACCGGGACCCGTGTTAATCTAAGCCGTACATACTCTGTGTGCCAGCATAGACCTGGCCGGGATATATTGTATATAGCCGTAAGGTTTAATAAACAGTCGTACTCCACTCTACCTAAGCGTATAATCATTCGATCGGCGGCCCTGGACCACCGTCCTGAGCTGGCGATACGGTACCTCCACCGTCCCACCGGTAACCCCGCGTTCTACGGTTACATGCTATAACAATAGCAAACCCGAGGATTAGAGAAGGATATTTACCACGTATCAAGACTCTCGAACATCTCTACATAGGGGAAGCAGTTGTGAAGAACAATGAAGGGAAGTGCTACGTTATGGCAACAAACACCAGCGATAAACCCCTGGACGTGGAGATAGAACCACAAACTTTGGAGCCGTTTGATATCTTCAGTTCATCAGATGAAGATTTTTACTCAGCTGCAGAACACCCGTCAAATTTTAAAACAAACGAAGATAGAAAACAAAATATCTTGGAAGCTCTGAGCACCAAACATTTGATCAAGAAGGAACTAGATTTCGTTACAAATTTAGTTAGAGAATTTCCCGACCGATTTTATCTTCCTGGAGGTAAACTCGGTAAGGCTTCCGACTTTAAACATTCAATCTATACATCCAGCGATATTCCAATCAACACGAGACAATATCGCTACAATCTCATTCATCAAAAGGAAATTCAAAAACAAATCAGCGCTTTATTATCAAATGGTATAATTACACCTTCCAAATCTCCATATAACTCACCTTTAAGGGGGTAGACACGGGTAATGCAGCGCGCTGTATACCGACACAATCTGACCCGAAACATGGGTCTGGGAAATTACGTTGTTTGTCCTTATATGAGCAAATTTTAGGCTGGGCGAGGTCTCATTCGAAAGAGGAAGGTTCAATGCAGCCCGCTCTGGTCATGGCTCAACGAGATTGTGTTGATATCTCATAATATGACTGGCCACAGTAGAGAAAAAATCGACAAAATACACTCGCAGATTCCAAATATTTGTAAGTCGCTAAAAGCGTTTTATGACTCAAACGATGACTAGAGCGGGCTGTATTAAAGCTTCCTCTTTCGAATGAGACCTCACCCAGCCCAAAATCTGGTCATATAAGGACAAACAACGTAATTTCGCGACTACATTCCCAAATACTAGTTCCGCCATATTGGCGATAATACAGAGCAAGTCACGTGACAAATTTAGTTCAGCTAGTAAATACGAGATGGCGCCTATTCGGGAGGACTGCCAACGTGGAATCATAGCAAAACTGAAGCGTTAACTGGATACATGTGCCACAGTAAAAGCATGATGCAGTCAATGTATGCATTTTCGGACGATTGTAGGTTAGGTTATATGCAGTCAGAGTTGGTCAAAATGTATTCTAATTACAAATTACAATTAAAATGTAATTGTGTAATTGATTACATATTTTTCTGTAATCGTTAATATTTAGGTAGTTGAGAAAATTGTGGTCAATTACCTAAATTAACAATCACAGAAAATAATGTAATCAATTACACAGTTAGGCACACATTGACTAGGAACTGCTAGAAACTGTATACATTTACTAAATTAACGCGTTTACCGTAACACATATGTACAGACATCACTTGAAATCGCTATTGAATTTATGTTGTAATTGAGGCAGTGAGAGCAACAACGGTCTAACCCACATCAAAAAAGAATTTTCCTATTTTATATGATTAGTAGAGTCTATTGGAATACGTTATTGCTACTAACTCAATTGCGAAAAAAATGTGGGTTAGTCCGTTGTTGCTCTCACTGCCTCACGTTGTTGCTCTCACTGCCTCAATTATATGACAAAATACCAGAGATGGGCATTATTTAACTAAAAAATTATTTAGAATTATTAATTATTAAGAAAGAATTAATTTAATTATAAGGAATTCAATCGTCGGCCATAAATAATTTTTTTTCAATCATACTATAAATTTATTGTTTATTAAAAAAAACTACACAATTATAAATCACATATAAAAAAAATTGGTGAGTCCTCTTCCTCCTCTTCCTTCTTTTCCTCTCCTTCCTCCTGTTCCTCCTTTTCCTCTCCTTCCTCCTCTCCCACCTCTTTCTCCACCATGCTTTAATTTTTTCAGCTCTTTTTTGAGCTCGCTGTTCTGTAATGTGAAAAATAAACATAAATCTTATGTTAATTACTGCAATAATGTCTAGACGTTTTCACACTTTCATGAGAATGTAAAGGTGGGATTCCACTGAGGCAACGTGTCGCATGCGATGATTGTATGTGTTGCATGCGAAAGAAAGATGCGATGATGTTGTCGGTTGCCGGTTGCTAAAAAGTTGCCTCAGTGGAATCGCATCTTAAGAAATGTTTGCGCGAAATCGCCTACGTATCTACATACCTGATTTTTATAAAAATAGGCCAGTTCCCTCCAATTTTTGAGCTGCCTGCCGTTTGGACTCCGTCGCGGGGACGGAGTCCGTCTTTCCCTTGCCCTGCTGCTACTGGCTGACGGACTCCGTCCCCGCGACGGAGTCCGCTTTTTCCTTGCATTCCTGCTGCTGGTTGATGGACTCCGTCGCGGGGACGGAGTCCGCCTTTCCCTTGCCCTTCTGCTACTGGCTGACGGACCCCGTCCCCGTGACGGAGTCCGCTTTTTCCTTGCATTCCTGCTGCTGGTTGATGGACTCCGTCGCGGGGACGGAGTCCGCCTTCCCCTTGCCCTTCTACTACCGGCGGACGGACTCCGTCCCCGCGACGGAGCCCGTTCTCTTTCGTTCTCGAGATTGCTGTCTGCATTGCTTGCCATCTAAAAACGAATCGAAGAAACAATGAAACTATTGAACGTAATTAAAATGGATTTGAAAGTGCAGTAGAAGAGCCAGAGTTGGCCAAAATGTGATCTAATTACAAATTACAAATTACGATTAAAATGTAATTGTGTAATTGATTACACATTATTTTCTGTAATTGTTAATTTAGGTAGTTGACCACAATTTTGTCAACTATCTAAATTAACGGTTGCAGAAAATAATGTGTAATCAATTATTATACAATCACATTTTAATCGTAATTTATAATTTCTAATTAGAGTACATTTTGCCCAACTCTGAAAAGAGTACACGTTTATCAAGTTGGTACATTTGGGACTTGGGTACAATATGGGCTTCCTTTAGCCAAGATTTAGCGCAGGAGGGGAATCTTCATGTTTCTAAATGCTGGAATGTTCCAAGTCCGAAAGCGTTGAAATTCAAACATTTGTAATTATGAGGTTATCAAGTTTTAAAATATCTGTATTTTCAAATGTCCAACATTTGTGATTTTAAAATGTCCGATTTTTCCACTTCTGATGTTTAGAAACTGTTTCATTTTCATCACTTGTCTTCAGTTTCAACTGAAGGAAGCCTATATTGCACCCGAATGTATACAGTATTGTCTCCATACGGGCTCGGTTTGGTGCACCCGATACGGGCTTGTCGCTCTCCCCACCACTTCTGTCTCACTTTTGTCCGGCGAAGGCGAGAGCGAGCGAGAGCCATTGAAAGCGAGCGAGGACGGTACGAGACAGACGACGCGTGGATGTTTTGTCTCACTCCGTCTTTCGAGCGCCGTGACACTCCGTCCTTTGCGTGCGCGACGGGCGCGCGCTCAAGTCTTTTTTGCGCACTAGACGAACTTGTCAAATTGCGCCTTTTATTATAATACATTTATTTGAGATTATTTATGACTTTACTCTGCAAAATTAGACAACTGCTAGGGCCTAAGGTTGACAACAAGTGCAAAATGGTCTTTTCATTGTTGGTATTGTTGATAATAAATTTTTAAATGAAATACTACAAATTGTACTGCAATTGTTTTAAACTACGAATAAAAATTCAGAGTAAGGTCACCAATAATCTCAAATAAATGTATTATAATAAAGGGCTCAATTGGACAAGTTCGCCTAGGGCGCAAAAAGGACTCGTGCCGTGCCTGGCTATCTGACTGTTGCGCGCATGCGTTGAGCAGTCACGATTCTATCTGAGCGCTCGCACCGTCCCGCATACCCGCCGCGCAAGCAAAGCGTTCCATCTCGCTCCCCCCTTAGTTTCGGTCAGAAAGAAGCGAGAAACGAACACTCGGAATTAGGACTCTGTACAGGATACGGGCTCAACGCCAGTCCCGACCAGCGAGCCCGTATGGAGACAATACTGTATACCTTTTCTAGACATTTCGCGGATAAATTTTAACATAACTTTCTTATTCTATGTGAGAATGAATACACGAATCTCTGAGCATGAAGCTGCGTATCGACATTGCGAGGCTGCCACGCGAGGCACGCCTCGCGGAGTGGAGAATCTGGAAACTACCTCGATCATGATCACTGTGCGAGGCAGGCTCGTGCGACAGTCCCGCCCTACCACCAGCATGATATTTGCGTCGCCCGAGCCATGCGATTTTTTATCTTGGGGCCGCGAAGCACCTTTCAGCACGTCGAAAAAATCGACGGCTGATGCCTCATAAAGTAGTAATGATCGAGGTAGTCTCCAGACTCTCCACTCCGCGAGGCGTGCCACGCGAGGCAGCCTCGCAATGGCGATACGCAGCTTGAGAAACACGCGGGCACTCAAACAATCACGGCTCACACGATAGATTTTGCACAAAAAATTACAACAATACCATGACGGTAATGAAACTTTACCCGGAATATGTCTAAATACAGTCTTGGGTTGGAAGTAAAATGTAGAAGTATGTCAGTTATTACGAAAGTGGCGTCGGTCGAAATTTAAAAAAAAGAAATTGAACTTTACGTTTATTATGTATCATGTTGATATAATACGTAAAAAAGAAGTGAAATGTAATAAACGAAAAATTTGGACTTAGACCACTTTCATAATAACCGGCACATATCTAGAGACGCGGTAGCGTCTCGACGCCAAGTACATGAAAGAAAAGACACCTTGTATATGCCTGTCGCTGCCGTGTATCTTTACTCGAAGCACAGCTATTCCAACCTAACCTGAAACTTATTTCATTAATATCTCATCACGCCTGCAATATTTTCTATATTTAATGGCATTTTTCTCATGTAAACCGCATATAACCTTTCGAATAAGACCAATTTCAATAAAATCGGTCCACGCATGATAGAGATATCGTAATATCGTCTCATGGATCTGTCGAAAACGGTAAGATTTTCTTCTTCTTCTCCTTCTCCAAGAAATTTTTCGTCAACATAATACGTATACACGCGTTACACGTGCCCCTTCAGCCAAAAGAAACTAGTGTATGTTTCGTTCGTCTACTCTCGGGATCATTCGGCAGGGATCGGCGTCCGTCATTGTACATATACCTATGTATATACTATTGAATTAGATAACCTACCAAGTGTCATCGCTTTATAACCTACCAAGTGTCAATTCATCATAACCTGCCAAGTGTCGAATAAGGTAAGTTGTCCAAATTTGAAATGTCACGAGTTTTTACACTACATGGGAGACTGAATTATTGTCTCAATTAACAAGGTGGGTCGCCAAAATTTTTTAATAGATTTTTTATGTAGAGTCGCAGACTTGGAAGTTGTCCGGAGAAGGTTCGACACAGAAGCATCTTCTATCGCATAAGTTTCTGGAAATTTGTACCATGCATGTACAAAATATATATTATAACAAATTGCATTGCATTCAAATTGACAGATATTTTTATTATACCAGCAAATTATTTTTAATTTAGAGTTTTTATGTAAAGCTTATAGAAATGAAGGGGACGCACAGGACTTGGATAAAAATGAAGGGGACGCACAGGCTTGGAGGTTGTCCGGAGACGATTAGATAGATAGACAGAGCATCTTGTTTCGCACAAGTTTCTAGAAATTTGTCAAATAAGGTAAATCTACAAAATTTGTCAAACGACATAGCATTAAGAATTATTAAGAAAATAGATTATGCTGGACTGCTTGCAATGTAAAGCAAGTCACATTAGTGAAGAAAGTACGCTGAAAACACATCTCTCTTGATGCTTTTCAATCTTTTGTGAAAGACATTCGTAATACTTTAAATAATAATAAAATCCACAGTAGTTGCCACGCTATTCATTAATTCATCAATTTTTTAGATTCCCATTATTTCAATTCACCAATAAACATACTAAATTAGTTTTATTCCAATACCAATAAATTGTGCATTAAAAATATTGGATCTTCTCGTTCATTTTCGCTCAATTATTACCATTAGCATTTAAATTTCCTGCAACAAGAGTTTCAGCCATACGCTCTCACCTCCTTTGGACACATTATTTAGTCTCTACACTCACTATAGCAAAAGGCCACTCTATTTCTATAAATAATAAGTTCTACGTTAAGTTGTATATAATTAAAATGTGGCTTTATATATTTACAGATAATCAAAATTAAAATGTGGCTTTATATATTTATAGATAATCAAAGCAGAAGATGATGCAGTGTGATCTACGTCAGACTATGAACGCACAAATTTTCAGGTAGAGTTTTGCATACGCAATTGTTCATTCAATGATGCAATGATCTTGACATATGACCACGTGTGATAATTTATAAATAATTAGTAAATGTGTCCTATTTTTCAGTTAACGATGCAGACGAAGAGAATTATTTCAACAGCTGAAAGTGAAAGTAACCCTGCCGCATGAGGAAATGAAATAACCACATTATTAAGCTGCTTCGCCCACTATGTACTGCACACAAAGTACTATACATTCGTATAATACATATAGATCGGCAATGCAGTGCACATGTCTTTTTTTTGCGTAGGTGTTAAACTTACGTAGAATTTATCCTTAATCAAAAAATAAAAAAAGTACACTCACTGAGCTGCTTTGCGCTATTCTGAGTATTCCAAGTAAGCTTTACTGGCTACAAACGCGCTTTATCTTCTAACATCACTCGATAGGCTGCAGTGCGCCGTAAACGCGTGGACGTGTAACGAAGATAGATCAGAATTTATAACTTATTGGGATTTCCTAACTTTATCCTTACTTTTAGTACCCGTGACAGTGAAAAATTTGTAAAAAAGAAGAAGCTGAAATTCAGAATCCCCATAAAAAACTTCAAAAAAGTAAAAAAAAAAGACGCCAAGTACATGAATTATATTTGTAAAAAGAAGTGAGATCCCCATAAAAAACTTTAAAAAAGTAAAAAAATGACGCCAAGAACATGAATTATCTTTGTAAAAAGAAGTGAGATCCCCATAAAAAACTTTAAAAAAGTAAAAAAAATAACGCCAAGTACATGAAATAGCTTTGTAAAAAGAAGTGAGATCCCCAAAAAAAACTTTAAAAAAGTAAAAAATACGCCAAGTACAGTAAAGTCTCTCTATGGGCTCGGTTTTGTGCACACGATGAGGGCTTGTCACCTATCCCCACCACTTCTGTCTCACTCTTGTCCGGCGAAGGCGAGAGCGAGATGGAACGAGAGCGAGCGAAAGGCGCTGAAAGCGAGCGAGGACGGTACGAGACAGACGACGCGTTGATGTTTTGTCTCGCTCCGTCTTTCGGAGGCCTGATACTCCGTCCTTTGCATGCGCGGCGGGCGTGCGCGATGGTCGCAAGCGCATAAGGTGAGCAGGGGAACCGCGTCGCTAAATCTTGACGCAGGCCCGGCTCAAGTCTTTTTTGCGCCCTAGGCGAATTTGTCAAATTGCGCCGTTTATTATAATACATTTATTTGAGTTTATTGATGACCTTACTCTGAATTTTTATTCGTAGTATTAAACCACTCATAGTACAACTTGTAATATTTAATTTTAAAAAAGTATATATAAATGATTTATTTAATCTAAGACGCGTTATTTATACATTTTCTTTGGCTATGTACATACCGATCGCTGCCCGTAAGCTTGGCTGGTCCCTGTAAGCAAAATTAGGCGGCTGCCTAGGGCGGAAAGTCGACAATAGGTGCAAAATGGTATTTTCATTGCTGGTATTGTTCAAAATAAACTTTAAAATTAAATATTACAAGTTGTACTATGAGTGGTTTAATACTACGAATAAAAATTCAGAGTAAGGTCATCAATAAACTCAAATAAATGTATTATAATAAATGGCGGAATTTGGCAAGGTCGCCTAGGGCCCAAAAAAGACTCGTGCCGTGCCTGGCTATCTGACCGTCGCCCGCATGCGTCGAGCAGTCACGATTCCATCTGAGCGCTCGCACCCGTCGCGCACGCCTGCCGCGCACGCAAAGCGTTCCATCTCGCTCCCCCTTCGACCAGAAAGAAGCGAGAAACGAACACTCGGAATTAGGACTCGGGTCTCCATGAGGGCTCATCGCCGGTCCCGACCAGCGAGCCCATAGGGAGACTTTACTGTACATGAAAATGTCGAGGACAAAAAAGAGTATTATCAAAAATCACAAAAAAAAGAAAATAGTATACATGAAAAAGTCGAGGAAGAAAAAGAGTATTATCAAAAAATAAATATAAAAAAACCAAAAAAAAAAGACAAAGATACATGAAAAAGTCGGGAACGAATAAAGTATAATTATCAAATAAATATAATCACATAAATAAAAAATAAAAAATATAATTACAATATAAAAAAAGATGTGAAATCAAAATGAGCTGCAAGTACATCCCAAAAAAATAAAAATAGTATAATCACACAAAAAAGAAAATAATATAATCACATAAAAAAGAAAATAACATAATTACAATATAAAAAAAGATGTGAAATCAAAATGAGCTGCAAGTACATCACAAAAAAAGAAAATAATA
Organism: Andrena bucephala; assembly: GCA_947577245.1. Classification (NCBI taxonomy): domain Eukaryota; kingdom Metazoa; phylum Arthropoda; class Insecta; order Hymenoptera; family Andrenidae; genus Andrena; species Andrena bucephala. Next base: position 18,944,580 of record OX387718.1, on the reverse strand, counting down.
TAATCACACAAAAAAAGAAAATAATATAATTACAATATAAAAAAAGATGTGAAATCAAAATGAGCTGCAAGTACATAAAGGTGCTTTCCAACTGCGCTTAAGATGACACAACTACATATACACAGCTAAAATGCTGTGTTCATACATTCCATTACTCATATCGCGGACATTTTAATTAACCCATCAAAAAGAATCCCATTTAAAAACATTGTCGTAAATTAATAGCTTTACAAAATTAATGATATACAAAAATTGCGCCAATTATAACAATGCCTATTTATACAAAGAAAAAAATGTATTAAATAATACCCATCAAAAAGAATCCCATTTAAAAACATTGTCGTAAATTAAAAGCTTTACAAAATTAATGATATACAAAAATTGCGCCAATCATAACAACGGCTATTTATACAAAGAAAAAAATGTATTAAATAATATTAAGCAGATATATTTTTATACAAATAAATATTTTAATACGAATAAATATTTTATTCAAAATACTTGGCGCTGCGCCCCGAATTGGTGTTGCTAAACTGAATAAATATGTATAAATTGCATTAATCTTTTTTCTTTCTTTCTTTCTTGTGCGTGCGTTCGTGAATGTGCGTATGTGTGCGTGTGCACATGCTACGTATGATATTAGAGTTAAATATATGCACAATAAATCTGACTGTGTTTCTAATATGTATATGTATAATATGTATATGTTTATGTATTTTAGATTGTAAGGGAGTTATTGTAAATTATTAAGATTAAGTCAATAAACATTTTTTCGGTTGCGCAGCGCCAAGTATTTTGAATAAAATATTTATTCGTATTAAAATATTTATTTGTATAAAAATATATCTGCTTAATATTATTTAATACATTTTTTTCTTTGTATAAATAGCCATTGTTATGATTGGCGCAATTTTTGTATATCATTAATTTTGTAAAGCTTTTAATTTACGACAATGTTTTTAAATGGGATTCTTTTTGATGGGTATTATTTAATACATTTTTTTCTTTGTATAAATAGGCATTGTTATAATTGGCGCAATTTTTGTATATCATTAATTTTGTAAAGCTATTAATTTACGACAATGTTTTTAAATGGGATTCTTTTTGATGGGTTAATAAAAATGTCCGCGATATGAGTAATGGAATGTATGAACACAGCATTTTAGCTGTGTATATGTAGTTGTGTCATCTTAAGCGCAGTTGGAAAGCACCTTTATGTACATGCAGCTCATTTTGATTTCACATTTTTTTTTATATTGTAATTATATTATTTTCTTTTTTTGTGCGATTATATTATTTTCTTTTTTTTGTGATGTACTTGCAGCTCATTTTGATTTCACATCTTTTTTTATATTGTAATTATGTTATTTTCTTTTTTGTGTGATTATATTATTTTCTTTTTTTGTGTGATTGTATTATTTTCTTTTTTTTGTGATGTACTTGCAGCTCATTTTGATTTCACATCTTTTTTTATATTGTAATTATATTTTTTATTTTTTATTTATGTGATTATATTTATTTGATAATTATACTTTATTCGTTCTTGACTTTTTCATGTTTCTTTGTCTTTTTTTTGTGTTTTTTTTTATATTAGTGAAAAAGACAGGAGTAGTAAGCGTGAAGGTACTTACGATCTTTACTGTTCGGCAGTCACTCGTATTTCTGACGATCGAGCCTTTGCTAGCCTCAAGGGCCAGCGTTGCCAGAAAACAAACGCCGGCGTCGGTTCACGCACACATGGCCACCACTCCTGTAGGTGATTCTACAACACAACTTGCGATTCTTTCCTGAAATCGCTGGACGGGGCACAAACTGTCTTTCTCACTCACTCAATATTTTGTATTTCACTTGCACCAAGGATCGAGCGACACGTCTCGGCCCGCGTAAAGGTTCAAACGCGCAAAGGTGATACGTCAAAAGTATATGGACAGGATAATCAAAAATCCTTGCCTGTGCACATTTCTGCACCAAAAAGTTGTTACGTATGTGGAATCTTCCCATACGCCACTCTCAACCACTTTCGAGCTCGCTTCTGAGAAGGGAAAACGCCCTAAAATCCTTTTGCTTATCATACACCACTAAGGGGGGTCATGATCTCGACCATCTGGATCACGATCATGGGAACGGGAATGACACGACGACGACCCCGAAGAATTTCCTTATATGGAAACTCCTAATGAATCCCCACTCATTTTGGTACTATATAAACCCTTTGGTTTCTACCCTCGTTGGTTAAAAGTTATAGAGTCACGCGTAGAGTCACGTCGTGTCACGCTCGTACAGAGTTGGTTAAAGATCAAGCTAAAGTCTCCGTGAGGATCATAGTTAACCTCATAGAATCCGCGAGTTCGGTTTATATTCTATTTGGCACTTGTGAAATAGCCACTCGTACGTCCCCGCATCGCCAGTGCGTCAACACCGTGCAACTAGTGGTAATTAACTACACTATTTATTATTTCATCGCGACACTGACATTTGTATCATACTTGATTATTCAATATATGAATTGTGTTCACGTGTAAATCGAGTCGATTCGTTAAACCCATCTTTTACCCAGCGATCCTTATAATATTAGTAGCACTCACCCACTGATACAGCTTTACCGCTCGAGTTGTATCAAACATAAATTAAGAGTTACGAGGCATTACTAACATTTCCCGCGACTCCCTGATTAAGCATCAGGTTCGTTCGCAACCCTTCATCCAAAACAAAGCATCTTCTCCAACCCAGTGGCTCCCCGATTTCGCATCGGGTTCGTCCACGTAACCTTACCCTCCTTCGGCTCCCTGATTTCGCATCAGGTTCGTCCGTATCCTACAGCTCCCTGATTTCGCATCAGGTTCGTCCGTATCCTACAGCTCCCTGATTTCGCATCAGGTTCGTCTGTAAATCTACCAACTTCCGAACAGCTCCCTGGTTTCGCACCAGGTTCGTCTGTGAATAATCCAACCTCCTAACAGCTCCCTGGTGTCGCACCAGGTTCGTCTGTGAACTCTATCCTAGTGACTCCCCGATTTCGCATCGGGTTCGTTCACGACGTTTCACCCTCCTGCGGCTCCCTGATTTCGCATCAGGTTCGTCCTCGCCGTCAACAATCCTAGCGGCTCCCTGATTTCGCATCAGGTTCGTCCGCGCACCTAACTAACAAACTCATAAACCGTATTCCTTGGGAAATACCCTTCTCGCCGGCCTCTCGCGTTGCCGCAGCCCCGGCTCGTAACAAAGTATTCCCGGAAGTACATACTCTATGTAAATGTATCAGCATACACCAATCCTAATGAGAAAGAGAGGAACAGAATGCATATACAGTCAGTGACAAAAAGATAGGACACCCATTAATTTGTCAATTGATATTTAATATGTAACATAAATTATGTTTACATTTGTAAAATAAATAAGTATACATCGTTTTACACTGTGTTTGTTCATATGGTCCAATTGGTTAAATTAAAATGTTGATATTCAATATAAAATTATCTGGAAAACTGTAAACATTCAAGAAAGTTAGTGGGACAAAAATGGAATGTACAAAAAGAATTACCAGTTTTGTTTAATATTCAGTACTTGGTAGAGCCTCCTTTATTTATAATTACGGAAATCATCCGTTTGGGTAGAGATTTATATAACTTTTTAATCGTTTTTCTCCTTAATTGGTGCCATTCATGTTCTATGCATTGTTTTAACTCGTTTATAGATAAAAATTGTCGGCCGTTGGCATATACCGCTCGCGCAAGGTCCGCCCAAATATTTTCGATAATGTTGAGATCGAGCGACTTTGCTGGCCAGTTTAAAAATTTAATTGTTTCATTTGCGAAAAATGATTTGACTATTTTGGCTGTGTGAACGGAGGCATTGTCATGCTGAAAGATGAACTTATTTCCTGCAATTCTTGTAGCATGATTGTTTATTTGCTCCTTAATCAGATTCAAATATTTTTCGCTATTCATGTTGCCACTAATAAATTTGATATCTGTTTTTCCATGGTAACCTATACCGGCCCAAATCATAACTCCACCACCACCCATTTGACGACGGCTTAAGGGGGTAGACACGTCACGTGGTCTGGACGATTCGGCAGGTCGGTATTACAGCAGGTTTTTTCTGCACTGAAATGGTATTACCCATAGATACGCGGCTGCCTGTGCACGCGAGAGGGAGCTGTTTGCTATTTCCATATGTTATTTTGAATGTGGAAAGAAATTCTCAGCTGTTGCGTTGTACTTTTTAAACAGAAAGTCTGCTGGTACTGCAAACGTAGAAAATTCATTGTACATTTACTTGAAATGTGCTTATGCTACAATATTCTACGTTGGCAGTAAGGAATTATAAGTGAAAAGGAAAAATAGATGAGGGCATGTCCCCAGAAAATGAAGTTTGTTAGGATAGACATTTTTTAATTAGCAAAACACTGAAACAGAACATGAAATACACATCCTATGCAGAAAGCAGTTATGAACAAACATATATAAAATTGTGTTTGATGTTGAATCCAACGCGTGATTATTATGTGGTTCCTCCTCGAAGTGACAGAAAATATAACCTATGTATATGCTATAAGACAATAAATATTTAGCGGCTATTTCGTTGTATTACGCTACATTTGTGAACTTTTCATCATCCTTCCGAAACATTATTATTACGCCGCAACAGTATCTTTAGGAAATCGGGTATAGCATATAGGTTATATTCTCTGTCACTTGGAGGACTGGATTTTCTGTCCTCGAAGTGACAGAAAATATAACCTATATGCTAGACCCGATTTCCTAAAGATACTGTTGCGACGTAATAATAATGTTTCGGAAGGATGATAAAAAGTTCCCAAATGTAGCGCAAAAGAACGAAATAGCCGCTCAACATTTATTGTCATATAGCGTATACATAGGTTATATTTACTGTCACTTCGAGGAGGGGACCATAGACATATATAGACGGCGGAGCGTAAGCTGAGGGGGGTGGCAAGGTTCGCGGTAAGGGGAGCGATACGAGTAAATCGGATAACGCTGTGGTTATGCATGCCGAATGCATCCGAAGCTAACCGACGTGCCTGTATCTGAACCTATGCCTTTACCCCTCCAAGCCTTCCTTCCCCACGCCAATAGTCCCATCTTCTGATCCGTCTATATATGTCTATGGAGGGGCCACGTAATAATCACGCGCATCCAGCCTGCGCATTTTTTTTATGAAAAAATTATTTAAATCGGACTATTTTTAACGAAACGGGCTTTCAATTCTGCAAACAAATTTTTCACGTAATTTCCTTAATTATGGTTTGAGTTGTATCATTTTTGGGGCCAATTTGATTGAGAAAGTATAAGGAATCGATTGACGCCACGATCGCAAAGATCTGATTAGAAATTGCAAAACTTCAGATTCATCAGTGCTTAGTGCGCAACATTGTATGGCCCCGCTGGTTTCAAGCGTCGAAGCCGACGAAACTCAGCGAAACACATGTGTAAAATAACATATTTGCAGTTTTATAATTGAAGATGTAGTGAACGTTACAGGACTGTCTTTATATATGGCTCTCACAAACAAAATCGCCTGACTTGTTAGACATGAAACCGGGCATACAAATGGTTGCGCATATCGCCGAAAGCATCAGAAAGAATATGTACAGTCTTCCAATGTTTCAATTGTTGAGAAGCCTTTGGGCTCAGTTTATCGGGAAAGACCTACCCACCCCACTGTTTTGCTTTCTCGTTGCGAGCGTGGACCTTCGGGTCCTAGTAGACCGCCCGTTGACAGCCGAGAACAATAAAACCGACGAGCTAGATAAAATACCCAGTACAGAAAAATAAAATGTTCGTGTTTTTGATAAGTATTGATGAAAGTATTACCGATGAATTTTTTAGGATTTCCCGATGAAAATGATATCAAACATGGAGCAATTCGATCAATTTTTATTGAACGTAGAGTGTGTTCTAATCATGTATTCATAAGAAAAAATAGACTAAATTGCTTCGTGTCTTGACTCACCAACAATCCATGAATGGTAACACTCTCATCAAGGTGTAATGAGAAATTTTGAACATTTCGTATTCAGTACTGGATGACTCAAGTCGCCGTCGACCGAGGGTGTACCGCTGGTGCGCTATTTCACTCGCACTCGGTTCACATCGTTCGGTCTCCTTGTCAAGCGGTTCGAGCGAGGGCCCTGATAGGAGTGAATTTATTTGGGAAACAAAAGTCGCGTCATTCATGACACCTACTCGCGAACAGATATACATATGTACGAGAAGAAACAATGCAATTGCCCGATGACTTGAAGCAACATTTCAATAGGTAAATACATGAAACTCTGGGATCAGGAATTCCGAACCCAGTGGGGCATATGTAAGAACTGGCGAAATTCAACAATAGTTTGTCGTCTAAATTTTACAAGTATTTATTTGACGTGAATATAAAGTTTGTTAGCAAAGTCTTTCTCGATTTGAGTTCTGTAGAAGGCTGATTTTCCTTCGCCATGGAAAGTCCCCTCTTGGCCTTCTCGCTGGCAATCATGCGACTCGCTGAGTTTCGTGGGCTTCGGCGCTCGAAACCAGCGGGGCCATACAATGTTGCGCGCTAAGCAGTGACAAATCTGCAGTTCTGCATTTCTAATCAGATCTTTGCGAAAGTGACGTCAGTCGATTTATCATGTTTTCTCGATCAAATTGGCCCCAAAAATGATATAATTCGGACCAAAATTAAGGAAATTACGTGAAAAATTTGTTTGTAGAAGTGAAAGCCCGTTTTGTTAAAAATAGTCCGATTTAAATTATTTTCTGCCAATATAACCGGGAGAATGCCAAGAATCCAATGGTGTCACTTTCATATTGATACGATGAAAAATAAACAAATTCTGTTTCTTTATAATCGATGACACATCGCCGAGCACGACGATCTCGCGCGGCTCGGGACACAAAGGTTCTCGTCGGTTATTCGAACTTCTAAGATCGTATTCAGATTTATTGGCCGGTGAGTTTCGTAACTAGGGGTGTGCGGTTACCCGATTTTTCGGGCTCGGGACGGGCCGGCAACTTTCGGGCGAAAGACTCGATTCGGGCTACAAGCATAGTCGCCATGAGCGGACAATTTGATTTCAGGTCGGCTCGGCAAAACTCGGACGCGATCGGACGATATCGTTACCAGTAATAGATTAAAATTATTACCTGAGAACATAGAAAAATTATGTTTCTTACACGTTAATTTGAAATAATAAAATATTCGCCTCCTGTATATTGTTGTTATTATGAAACATCCAGGAAATATTCCTTTTTGTATGCTTATAGTTCGTACGTTTTCTATTTTAAATCTGAACCTATCCGGAAAAAGATAATACCCTATATATTCCCTTTACATAAAGTACTAAGTATGAAGTATATTTTATTCAGATTTTAAAATATTATCGATATAAAAATAGTCTTCTTCCCAAGTTCTGAACATGGTATTTATTTAAGTACGTATATGGACGTATTCAGTATTCACAGACTATTTGGTAGCAATGAAAATACATATATATGTAAATAAATAATAAGATACAAATTATGATTCAACAGGAGACAGAAAGGTAAAAACTTATCACTCTGGTATCGATATAAATGATATACATAATTCTTTCCGTCTCGGTCCGCTCGTAATAGCTGGCTTTCGAGCCGATCGCGTCCGAGTTTTGCCAAGCCGACCTGAAATGAAATTGCCCGCTCATGGCGGTCATGCTTGTAGCCCGAATCGAGTCTCGGGATCCCGAAACCGGCAGGATCTCGAGCAATACGAAAGTATCGGGACCCCGCCCGATCCCGCCCGAAATTTTCCGACCCGTCCCGAGGGCCGAGAATCCGAGCCGCGGGACGATCCGCACACTCCTATTCGTAACGCGTATTCTCTCGTCATCGCAGAACACGAGTGAGCCAGAAGTGGTGGGGATAGCGCCAAGCTTCTGTCATGTATAGGCCAAACCGAGCTGCAGCGTAGAAATACACACATCAGAATAGGTGTGCCTTAGGCCTTAGCTCCGAAAAAATTCAGGAGCTTTATTGATCAGAACATTGATTCTTTTTCGATAGCTTCATCTCGTATTGGTCATAACAGCCACACGGCTACGTTCAGACGGAGCCGAGCAGCATTCCCGTTACCCCACCATACCCTTGGGTGGCCCCGTAACTCCAACAGACAAATCCACGATCGTCAGATGGTGGTGACTGATTTCTCCTCGATCGCTATTCGCGAAAACGAATCGACCGGCCAATATATCTGAATACGACCTTAGGATAAAGATATAATGAAAGATGAAAAATTATTCGAAGCCCAAGATGAAAGGCCTTCGAATAAACAAAGGAAACTAATAAATACCCGAAGCTAAATAGAATTTTAGATTTAGGGTACACACACCCTCCCCCAAACCTCGTGTCGATCGGCCACAGGGGCCATTCGGAAGTATATTCTTTTAATTAAATAATACCCATCTCTGCATAGGAGCGTAAAGAATTACAAAAAAAATCAAGGAGTCAACTGTTGACCGATTTGGAGACTTTTCCTTGTTATATGTTATATACAATAGTCGGAAGAATAATAATTAAAGCAATAATCGCAAATAATTGCTGTAACTTCCACATTCTGAAAATATGGTATCAGTAAATTACTACTTCCAGTGTTATTAAAAAGTTCCAATCTCTTTTTTTATTTGAAATAATGTGGCCATATAATTATAACATATATTCGGCAGCGGTGATGTATGTGTAACAGTAAAAGCGTGAATTTAGTAAATGTACACAGTTTCCAGCAGTTTCTAGTCAATGTATGCCTAAAATGCATATAATCTAACCTACAATCGTCCAAAAATACATACATTGACTGTATCACGCTTTTGCTGTGGCACATGTATCCAGCTAACGCTTCAGTTTTGCTATGATTCCACGTTGGCAGTCCTCCCGAGTAGGCGCCATCTCGTATCCACTAGCTCAACTAAATTTGTCACGTGACTTGCCCTGTATTATCGCCAATATGGCGGAACTCGTATTGGGGAATGCAATCACGGGCTGACGTTGTTTGTCCTTACATGAGCAAATTTTGGGCTGGGTGAGGTCTCATTCGAAAGAGGAAGGTTCAATGCAGCCCGCTCTGCTCATCGTTTGAGTCAGAAAACTCTTTTAGAGACCTACAAATACATGGAATCTGCGAGTGCATTTTGTCGATTTTTTCTCTACTTTGGACACTCGTATTATTACATATCAACACAATCTCTTTGAACCATGAGCAGAGCGGGCTGCATTGAACCTTCATCTTTCGAATGAGACCTCGCCCAGCCCAAAATTTGCTCGTATAAGGACAAACAACGTCAGCGCGCAAACCCATGTTTCGGGCCAGATTGTGTCGGTATACAGCGCGCTGCATTACCCGTGTCTACCCCCTTAAATCTGCAAACTCTCATCGGCTCGCTACCACAATTGAAGGGTTGGATGCAATAAGGGGACTAGCGCTTGGAAATTGGAAAAATTATTGTCCAAACGCAAAGAAAGATTGGTAAATTAAATGTTATTAAACTGAATTTTTTAAAAATATAGTGTTGTAAAGCTCGTCATAACACACATTTTTTCTATTTACAGTTTGTTTATCCAATCATTACTATTCGAGCTAAAAATTATAAACTAAAAATTTTTCATCGCCCGAAATCATTATTTCTTTAAACATAAATTGCGATAACTTGAGTAAATATTAAGGGATCGTTATGAGACTTGAAACATAACTTCAGAAAACTCTAGCGAATCCGTAAAATGTATGCACAAAAACCTTATGTTAAAAAATGTAATAATATTTAATTAAAAAGTAATACTGGACATAACCCATGTTTTTCTACGTACGCCGTTAAAAAGTATCGAGGCAATTTTGAGGTACATACAACTTGCAGCGACAAAGTTTTTCCTTGATATGCAAGGAAGATTTTCACCAATTTTCACACTGATTAATGAATAATTGTAGAAGATATGACGATATATATCAATTCTCGCGCGCCACCAATAGTCGGTAGCCGCGTGTAGTGCGCTATTTAGCAGTTTTAGCACTCGCGTTGACTGTTGGTGCCGCGCGGGATTTATACATATCGCCGTATCTTCTACAATTATTTATTAATCAGCGTGAAAATTGGTGTAAATCTTCCTTATATATCAAGAGAAAACTTTGTCGCTGCAAGTTATATGTACCTAAAAATTGCCTCGATACTTTTTAACGGTGAACGTTGAAAAACATGGGTTATATCCAGTATTACTTTTTAATGAAATATTATTACATTTTTTAACATTAAGTTTTCGTGCATAGATTTTACGGCTTCGCTAGAGTTTTCTAGAGTTATGTTTCAAGTCTTATGACAATCCGTTAATATTTACTCAAGTTATCGCAATTTTCGTCTAAAGAAATAATGATTTCGGTTGATGAAAAATTTTTAGTTTATAATTTTTAGCTCGAATAGTAATGATTGCATAAACAAACTGTAAATAGACAAAATGTGTGTCGTGAGATTTACAACACTATATTTTTACAAATTCAATTTAACAACTTTTAATTTTCCAATCTTTCTTAGCGTTTGGGCAATTATTTTTCCTATTTCCAAGCGCTAGTCCCCTTATTGCATCCAACCCTTCAATTTACGCGACTGCAAGCGGGAGGCGGGCCCCCTGCGTTGATCTAGCCCCGTCCAATACTAATATCCAGAACAAGTTGGAAAGTGGAATGCGTTATTTCGGAATAAGTCTACCGAAATACTAAAAGTTTTTTATAATATCTCGGAAACTAATGTCTGAAAGCGCAAAAGGACAAAATGTTGGTTTGGTGCATACGGTACGAGTTTGTCGCTATCACCGTATGTCGCGTCCACTTCTGTCTCACTCTTGTCTGGCGAAGGCAAGAGCGAGATGGAACGAGAGCGAGCGAGAGCCACTGAAAGCGAGCCAGGACGGTACGAGACAGACAACGTGTTGATGTTTTGTCTCGCTCCGTCTTTCGGGCGCCGTGACACTCCGTCCTTTGCGTGCGCGACGGGCGTGCGCGATGGTCGCAAGCACTTACGGTGAGCACGGGAACCGCTTCGCAAAATGTTGACGCAGTCTCGGCTCAAGTCTTTTTTGCACCCTAGGCGTATTTGGCAAATTGCGCTATTTATTATAATACATTCATTTGAGATTATTTATGACGTTATTCTGCAAAATCAGGCAACTGCTAGGGCGTAAGGTTGACAAGAAGCGCAAAATGGTCTTTTCATTGTTGGCATTGTTGAAAATAACTTTTTAAAAGAAATACTACAAATTGTACTGCAACGGTTTTAAACAACGAGTAAGAATTAAGAGTAAGGATATGAAGAAGCTCAATTAAATGTATTATAATAAATTGGGGAATTTGGCCAGCTCGCCTAGGTCGCAAAAAAGACTCGTGCCGTGCCTGACTATCTGACCGTCGCGCGCATGCGTCGAGCAGTCACGATTCCTTCTGAGCGCTCGCGCCTGTCGCGCACGCCCGCCGCACACACGAAGCGTTCCATCTCGCTCCCCCCTTCGGCCAGAAAGAAGCGAGAAACGAACACTCGGAATTAGGGCTCTGTTCGCGATACGGGTTCCACGCCGGTCCCGACCAGCGAGTACATACGGAGATAATACTGTATTTGTATTCCTTCAGGTTATAACTTATTAGATACCTATGTGGTCCTGTGTGTCGCATACAATGTTGTACCATTTCAGTTATATTATTACCAACTCTCTCTCTACAGTATTCTCAACTTTCAAGCAGGGTCATTCCACGCGAAATCGGACACTTTTCGGAGTAACATTTGGGATTTTTGTGAAACTTGGATATGTTGTAGTCTTTAGTGATATATAATATGTATGATGATATGTATTTCAAAGGATTTTTTCAAAATTGTAAATATTGACTTTTTTCATTAAATTATAATTGTTGAACTAAGAGACAGATAAGAATGAGCTTTTGGGTGCTTACACTGGGGAAGTAAGAGTACCTAATAAAAATTATATCACTGTAAGATGCCGATGAGCGCTGGTTGAGGCGTAGCGCGTGACGCGTCAGGAAAACAACCGAAAAGCGCGCCGGCATTGTCGCGTGGCGTGAGAGGAACGAAGGCGAGGCGAGGGGTTGCGCGTATCGGTCGTCCAGCAGGACTGTCGCGTGCTTGCGGATCCTATTCTTATTGTACAGGGTGAACGTCCTACGGACAGCTGACGCGTTCGCTCGCCTCCGCGTGCCCCTCAAGCGCCTACGATGCACGCGTATTTAGGTGAAATTCAAAGTCAATTTTCTCGAAAACGAAGCGTTTACCGCAATTTCGTCACTCTTGATTTTCATCTTATTTTTGCCGGTATAATCACCCCTTAGAGTATTGACCACAGGTAGAGAAACACCCTGTATATTACATCTGTTTCAACCATTTTGACCTACTTATATTAAATCGGATTTATTTTAATATCAACGGTTCCTCAATTCTTTATAAGACCTCTAGCTCCGCGTCCCATTCGTCCAAGAATTGGAACAACAGGAGAAATCCTACATCACTTAAAAAAAACAAAGTTTAGACCATTTATGCTGTAATTGTTTTAAACAAATGCAATTTTATACTAGCAAGGCACTATTTACACATTTGAAAAAAATAAGGACACTTTAAAATTGGTCGCATAAAATTGGTGCTACAATATGAAACTATTTATGTCTTTCATTCCTAATCTTGCGTGGCCTTGAAAGTTATAGTATACCATATGGTTGAATAATGAGGGCCCGGATGCAATAAGAGGACTAGCGCTCGAAAATACGAAAAATTATTGTCCAAACGCTAAGAAAAATTGGAAAATTAAATTTTGTTAAACTGAATTTTAAAAAATATAGTGTTTAGAGCTCATCACGGCACTCAAGTTATCGCAATTTATGTTTAAAAAGATATTGACTTTGGTCGAAGAAATTTTTTGTTTATAATTGTTATTTCGAATACTAATGATTCGATAGAAAAACTGCAAAGAGAAAAAATGTGTGCCGTGATGAGCTTTACAACACTATATTTTTTAAAATCCAGTTTAACTAAATGTAATTTTCCAATTTTTCTTAGCGTTTGGACAAATGTTTTTCTCATTTTCGAGAGCTAGTCCCTTTATTCCTTCCGAGCCCTCAATTTGTCTTGACAGTCACATTCATATCGGGTAATCAAATATGTAGCATTCCAAAACTGATGCTCACCTTCGGTTTACGGAAAATATCGCGAACACCAAAAGTTGACATACCGTATTATGTTGGGTATAAAAAATAGTAAAAGTTTTCCTGTTTCAGTTGGGGCAAATTTTAAAGTGTCCGTATTTCTGAAAACGGGCCCGTAAAGAGGACATATAGGACTATACCCTCATTTTTTTCAAATTTTTAAATAGTGCCCCGCTATTAAAACATGGCATTTGTTTAGAACAATTGCAAAATAAATGGTCAAAAATTTATTTCCTTTCAGTGAAATAATTTTTATTAGGTACTCTTACTTCCCCAGTGTAAGCACCCAAACGCTCATTCTTATCTGTCTCTTAGTTCAACAGTTATAATTTAATGAAAGAAAGTCAATTTCCACAATTTTGAAAATTTTTAAAAATCCTTTGAAATACGTATATATATCACTAAAGACTACATCTTATTCAAGTTTCACAAAAATCCCAAATGTTACTCCGAAAAGTGTCCGAATTCGCGTGGAATGACCCAGGATTGAAATGCGAAGAGTATTCTTTTCATACGCGGTCAAGTGCACACGTGCCTGTATACTCGCACAGCCGCGTGTCGCAACTCAGACCTGTTTGCTTGTGGCTGCCTTCGCTTGCGAGTAGCGGAGACGCTTGTGCAGATATGTGCGTGTGAAAAGAAAACAGGCCAAATGTGCATTTTCTTCGGTTTGCATAGCGAGGGAATCACGTTGTCTAAGACGTCCCTCTTCGTATCATCAAGATATTTTAGAATGATGTTCACAGTAATGCAATAATAATAATAATATTTTCATAAACAAAGTATCGTAACATTTGTGATGTTTCTCTAATGATTAATTACACCAAACACGATATAATTTGGATAATACATATTTAGTGGTAATAAGTTTCGGCCGCAGAGAAGGATAGCGAATGAAAAAGATGGAGACAATCGGCAGTCCTTTTTTCCACTCGCTCTCTTCTCCTACGTTCGAGACTGTCGACAAACTTCTAAAAATGTAGGATCTACAGTAAAATCTCGATTAGAGTTCAAAATTGTGACTATATAACATTAGTGTTAATTTCTATCACCCCTAGTTGGGGTGGTAGCCCCTGGAACCAGTGAAGCGTGTAATATGGCTCGTGCGCCGATCGTGTAACCCGATCCGAAATCGAAAATCGGTGAGAGACAACACCGATGTGAACGAGGTTCACAATTAAAAGTATTTTATTTTTGGTTCATTTTTATAATTTTTTTACCAACATATTTGTGAGGATTTTCTGATTAAAATGACACCAAACACGATATGGTTTGGACAATTATACATATAAATATAAATGATTCGTATCCACGATAAGTAAAAGTTGTCCGATTTATGTCGTATTTGGTATCATTTTAATCAGGAGATTCTAACAAACATGTTGGTAAAAGTTTCATGAAAATGGAACCAAAAATACAAAAGTTTTAATTTTAAATTTTGATTGCGTTAGTATTCTCTCACACGTACTCCGCGAAAAGCGGGCATTTAAACTTACATTGAGACTTTACTGTATATCTTCTTTTACTATGCCTGCTTTTCTTTTCTAATGTATGTTTATCTTATTTCTATGTATGTACCACGTGTTACTGATTATTGACTCTTTACGTGCAGGCAACGATTGAAAACAGCAGCGCGCCTCACGGTAGGTCAGGGCACCGTGGCGGAAGCAGGTACGAATGCAGGTACCTCGTACGAAGAAACACTTCAAAGCACATCTGCTACGTGTGATTTTCCTACGGACGTAATACACGAAGAAGACGTAGGACATTTTGAAGATTTTCCAATTATGGAAGGAATTATAGAAGAAGCACATTTCGATACGGACGCAGAAGATATTGAAGAAGAAATACATTTCAATGCGGACGAAGAGGAAATTATAGAACAAGTGCATTTCGAGTCGAACGAAGAAGAAATTGCACAAGAAATAGATTTCGACACATACATCAACGAAGATGTTGGAAGTGATGCCGATTACTGGGTGGTGGAGACTGCAGAGCCAGAACAGCCGGAAAACCCAATTTCAAAAGGAATCGACTTCGTTGATTTTCCGCATGTTTTCGAGCAAATCAAAAATCTTGGAAAACATTCGATTACTGGCTGTGGCATCCAACATTTTGAAATAGTTAGATGTGAACGGAATGGATTAGAAAATGTGTATCATGTAGAGTGCAAAATGTGCAAATACACAGAGCGTATATCCTGTCTTCGGAAGAGTGATGCCACTATGGATATCAACCGCGCTGCTGTTGCCGGAACAATGATGACGGGCGGCGGATATAATCAACTGGAGGACATACTGACGGCCGTGAACGTGCCCTGTATGACGAAAAGGATCTACGAGAACTGTCAGAATGACCTAATCGATGCCCTCGAAGTGGCCGCACAACGCGAAATGGAAGATGCTGGAAAAGAAGAAAAAGCATTAGCTATAGCAAGAGGCGACGTACATGCAGAATCCAAGCTACCGTTTATCCCAGTTGTCGCGGATGGCAGCTGGATGAAAAGGTCCTACCGCGGAGGAGATTACAATTCTCTTTCGGGCGTAGGAGCCATCGTGGGATACCACACGAAGAAAGTGCTGTACATCAGTGTGAAGAATAAATTCTGCATGACTTGCCAAATAGCAGGTACGAGGAAGGAAGAACCGCGCGAGCATCGTTGCTTCAAGAACTGGGGTCGTAATCAGAGTTCAACTGGCATGGAAAGTGTCGCTATTGTCGAAGGCTTCAAATGCAGCATAGATATGCACGGACTAATATATTCTACACTAGTTGCCGATGGCGATAGCAGTGTGTACAAGAAGATATTGGACAATGATCCATATGAAATGTACATGGTGCGGGTACGAAAAATAGAATGCACCAATCACCTGCTACGCAATTTCAGTAGAAAAATAAGCGAAATCGTAGCAAAAGGCCGCAATAAAGAACTAAGAGCTGTCGTACATAATAATGCTCTCCGCCTGCGTACTGGTATAAAGAAAGCTGCGGAATACCGGTTCCAAGAAGAAATAACACTCGATCAACGAATACAAAATTTGAAGGAAGACTTGACGAATGTACCGAGTCACGTTTTCGGTGAACACAAAGAGTGTCAGAGGTTAGCATACTTCTGTAATAAATACTCTGATCCCAACAGAGTAGACTACGTTCCACAACTGAGAGAAGCTGGTATTTATCAAAGTATCGAAGAAGCGATGCAGCCACTTTTCACTAAAGCTGACAGTTTGCTGCACGGTCTAAATAACAATGCCGTTGAAAGTTTTAATAATATCATTGCTAAATTCATCGGAGGCAAAAGGATAAACTTTGGACGAGGGGGCTCGTATCAGGGTAGAGTCTCCGCTGCAGTCGTCCAATATAACACGAAAGAGGCGTTTAGCAGATTGAGTATGGCAATGAATAAAGAGCCGACAACCATAGTAAGAAAGCAGGAAAAACGGCGGAAGCGTGCAGCAGAAAAGGCAATGGAATATAAAAAAGAAGCGAAAGCATCCTCCTTCCGAAATAAAAAACAATCGTGCGACCAGGATTACGGCCCCAGTGCAGAAAAGCCAGATATGGAAGAGACAGTATACTCTTCCGAGTGTAAAAGGCACGCGGTTATACTTCACGAGTGGCAAACGACGCGATACAAGATCGAAATGGAAACTCGCGATCAGGCGAATAGCGAAAAGTGGATCGGTTATAGGAAGAAATTATTAACTGCATCCAATTTCGGCAAGGTATGCCGATTACAAAAGAAAACACCACGGGCAAATACTTTGAAGAGTATAATGTACCCGCAACTCGAAAATTTACGTTCTCTCCAATACGGAAGAGAAAATGAGGCAAACGCCTTGCGACAAATGGAAGAAGAATTAGGAATCAATATTCTAACGTGTGGCCTCTTCATCGATGCCACTGTGCCTCACTTAGGTGCAACTCCTGACGGCCTCGTAGACGATGATACCATCATCGAAGTAAAATGTCCCGAATCGGCGAAGGATTTGTCGCCTGCTGAAGCAATACAGCATCTTCCTGCAATACGGCGTATTTTCCGGGGTGATGAAATGAATAAAAATCATCCCTACTATTATCAAGTGCAAGGACAATTGCACATTACGAATAGGCAACGGGCTTTATTCTGTTTATGGACGCCGAAAGGAATGAAAGTTATAATAGTACCAAGAGATGATAGTTTCTGGGCAAGAGAGATGGAGGAAAAACTGAGGAAGTTCTATGAGGACTGCATGTTGCCAGAAATAATAGATAGCAGATACAATCGACAACAGCCGATTAGAGAACCTCCGTACATAAAAACAGGAGGAACATGTACGAGTAGAAAATAAAGTACATAAAACGATGGATGACAACATCGCAATAGCACCGGCGAGTGCATCCAGCGGATATGAAGAGCTGTCGAATAAGCAATGGCAATCCAAAGTCACTAATGCACCGGCGAGTGCATCCAGCGCATATGAAGAGCTGGCGAATAAGCAATTGCAATCCAAAGTGACTAATGCACCGGCGAGTGCATCCAGCGCATATGAAGAGCTGGCGAATAAGCAACGTGGAAGCGCCTGGAGTGCGCAGAGTTACTGAGCTGCGACGAAGGGAGTTCGAGAGCGAACGTCGTCGCAGAATGGCCGAATTCCCCATGAGAGAGAGCCCCGAAGAGTGGAGTTGTTTAGACAGGATGCGTTGTTCGCCGACCAAAGATCCAGGAAGTCTCTCGCTCGAGGAGAGAGTTTGAAGTTCTGAACGAAGAGTCTGAAGATTAGTCTAAGCTAATCTACTGGACTGGGCTGCGGAGGCTACCTTCGTAGCCCAGCCCTCTGTTTCTTTAAAGTGTTTCAGAGAGCACGAAACCCCACGACGAGGGACAAGATGTCGGGGGACTGCCACCGCGGCCTGGATACGCGTTCCCGAATTCCCCGTCTGTGCTACGACAGAGTAGCAGTCCGCAGTGGAGCGCGGACATACGTGGAACCGCTTCTCTAGCCCTGTTGGCGTGGATCTTGGCTCCTCCCCGGTTTGTGCAAACCAAGAGGTCCGCGTCGACAGGGTGGACAGCAGCCGGGAAATGGCATCTCCAACCACCAGTCGGACAAGCGGTGCGACTGCTTGGATCGGCTGGAGGAGATGTCGCAGAGACGGGAGCGTTAACAGGACGCACAGGACGGTCCCCTGGGTCAGCACCAGAAGCCACGAAGAGGAATGGGGCCATCTCAAAGCCAAGGCCTGAGAGAGGGAGAAGAGGACAAGAAGCCCAGAAGAAAGAAAATGCAGACGAGCTGGGTTGCTGGGCAGATTGATCGGGGAACGGGCCGATAACATGCTCATTAGCTGTGATCCCCTGTTATCGGTTCCGTCTCGCCTTTCCATCTTCCCGGTTCTTTCAGCTCCAACGGATTCTCTCAAATGAAAGTAAATGTTAATGCTTCTCCGTCTCTTTTGCATGGAATCCGGAGCCGCGAAGGGATTGAAGTCTCAAGCTCGTACGGCCACCGGAAGGACATCGAGGACGAGTCCCTGGGGGAGAGGGTCGACCGCGACCAAGGATTCGACGAGGAGGAGGGAACGTCGCCGAAGCAGTGGAGACGTCGTCGGACGTCCTTCTGGAGGAGGCTGCCTGCAAACGAGGCAGCGCTGGAGTCTGCACGGGATTCCGGAGGCTGCACGAAGGAGGATGCAGCGTCGGAGCGTTGGAGTCGACGTGGGACGTTCCAGAGTGGAGTTCCAGGGACATCGCGGGACAAGGACCAGGGGCGTTTCGTCGAGGGAGAATTAGAAGCCCCGCGGTACCCGTGCCTGACTGCTGGACCCGGAGCTCTCCGTGGATTTCGTCCTGGGACACACCGAAGAGGAACGCGCCCGGAGCCCCCCTGGATTTCGTCGTGGGACCAAGAGCCGCAGGGTTCCAGATACGTCGTGGGACAGGAAGCTGCAGAGTTCCAGAGACGTCGCGGGACCAGAAGTTGGAGCATTTCGTTGTGGCAGATCAAGAAGTCCCGTTGTACCCACGCCTTGCTCAGGGTTTTTCCGTGGTTTTCCCCTGAGCGGGAAGGCAAATGCCGAGGCGGATGTCTGAAGAAGCCACGGGGCTGCACGACCACTTCTTCAGGCAGGGGTACGAAGATTCCGAAAAGGATTCAATGCGGCCGAGACGTCCGCTCTTCCAGAGGGGAGAGCAGTGTTGCGAGCACCGGGTATAGGCCCGTGCATAACCTGCTGGTGCTCGTAGCTGAAGATAGAAGAAGGTCGGCCCCCTTCGAGAGGACGATCTGGACGACGACCAGAAGACTGTCTTGTACCGAACTGTTTTGTAACCGATATTGCTCTATGTAACAATATAGTTCAGTCGTGTGTACTCCCGTGTAATCATTATTTTATCCTTTGAAAAAATCTCATAACTTCGGTGTTTCCCAATATTTTTTAATACTTTTTTTTTATATTATTTGTTAATAGCCAACGGTTATATGGACAGAAACATTAAAAGAATTGAAGCATCTTTTACAAATAAAATAGTCATAAACCCCGTAAACATTGTGTTTCATAATACATCCAGTTCAGAATTCGTTTATGAAATCCGCTACTGAAAATGCGCACGCTGGATGCGCGTGATTATTATGTGGTCGGCTCCTCGAAGTGACAGAAAATATAACCTATATGCTATACCCGATTTCCTAAGGATACTGTTGTGGCGTAATAATAATGTTTTGAAAGGATGATAAAAAGTTCACAAATGTTTCGTAAAAGAACGAAATAGCCACTAAACATTTGTTGTCATATAGCATATACTTAGGTTATATTTTCTGTCACTTCGAGGAGGGACCACATAATAATCACGCGTTGGATTCAACGTCAAACACAATTTTATATATGTTTGTTCATAACTGCTTTCTGCATAGGATGTGTATTTCATGTTCTGTTTCAGTGTTTTGCTAATTAAAAAATATCTATCCTAACAAACTTCATTTTCTGGGGACATGCCCTCGTGTATTTTTCCTTTTCACTTATAATTCCTTACTGCCAACGTAGAATATTGTAGCATAAGCACATTTCAAGTAACGTACAATGAATTTTCCACGTTTGCAGTACCAGCCGACTTTCCGTTTAAATTTTTATAAATACAACGCAACAGCTGAGAATTTCTTTCCTTATTCAGAATAGAATACGGAAATAGCAAACAGCTCCCTCTCGCGTGCATCAGGCAGCGGCGTATCTATGGGTAATACCATTTCAGTGCAGAAAAAATCTGCTGTAATACCGACCTGCCGAATCGGCCAGACCACGTGACGTGTCTACCCCCTTAAAGAGATGCGGCCTGGTACCCCGTGGCGAGGACAACCCCTCGCAGTGCCTGACCGAATTTTATGGCTTTCGACCCGCGAAGGGGTTCGAGTGCCTAATAAGAAGTGAGAAACCTTCGACTTGCGCATTTCTCATCAGATCTTTGCAAAAACGACACCTATCGATTCCATATGTTTCGCCGATGAAGCTGACACCAAGAACGACGTAATTCGGACCATAATGAAGGAAATTCCATGGAATATCGATTTATATCATTTCAAGCTGACTTGACTTGGTTAAAAATAGTCCGATTTACATGATATTTGCTATGATTTTAATCGACGGAACGCCAGAAATCCATTGGCATCACTTTCCCCTTCGATACGATGAAGAAAAGAAGCAAACATTTGAAATCCTGAACATTTCTCACTTCTTAATGATATTCCAAACCCTTCGAGGGTCGAAAGCCATAAAATTCTATGGGCACTGCGGGGTGTTGTCCTCGCCACGGGGTGACGGGCGTAGCTCCAGAATTACCCTGTATCTGTTTAGGAAATAAAATAATTCTTTATTCTTTATCGTATGGATATGGAAGTGTCGCCGATGGATTCCTTGGGGTTTTCTGATGAAAATCATACCAAATGTCGTGTAAATCGGACAACTTTTACATAGGGAATAGAAATAGCTTGTGTCAAAGTAGTCCGATTTGCATGATATTTGGTATGATTTTCATCAGAAAAACATAAGGAATCCATTCGCGTCACTTCCCTTTCAACACGATGAAGAAAAGAATTTCTTAATACGCTGTAATGGATATTTCACCAATCCAACTTGCATCCATCCCAAAAGAACCGGCCATCCGAGCGTAGAAGCAAGTGCGAAATAAAAGTAACGGTGCGCTTCTCGATTCCGCAGATGTACTTACCTAAGTAGCATTTCTGACGGAAAACAATTGTCCAGCCTTTGGGCCTGCCATTCCTGGCGTAGACCTTTGGCAGGTAGGTATCTATTTCAACAGGCAGTGCCACCCGTGGCGCCAGTAAGACCGCCCCGGTCCTTGCTATTCCAGAGGGTTTTCTTCCAGTGAAAATCAGTAAATTTGCAAGCGCAATATCTTAAAAACCAGTGGAAATAAAGTGTATACATTTTAGCTTATTGGATTTGTCTTGGAACGCACTATCAACTCAGGTCTTCAAAAAAAATAGTTCCATTTGAAAAACCGAACTTGACCATCGTATCTTTTAAAATAATAATCGAAAATGCAATTCTCGAACCATGCAATTCTCTATATTTTTTATATTTTTATCGACAATACTTTAGGAGAAAACCGGCTGTCCAGTCTTAGGTGGGACACCCTGTATGGGGGTCGTAGTACTCATGTAGTATGAAAATACCATTTCGGCTTTCTGCATGGTGGGCCTTCGTTTTCGACATATTTTGATTTAAAGTTTTTTTACACTACAGCAGCGCTGCACAAGGAGCTGTTTTCGGCGCCTAGCGGGGAGCAACCCACCTTTCCTGTTGCTAAGGTCAGAATCGGTGAGGAAAACTGCAGTAGTGTATGTGCGTGTTCGTAGGCTCGTAGCATAGGTATATATGACTGGGTTCCTTGTGGGGCCCCAGTGCAGAACAGGTCCCGTAATTAAATTCGGGGGGGTCATGAAATTTCCAAAACATTTGCTACTGCCGGCATTTGGTATGACTTGAAGGTTCAATTTTACTGATAATGACACATTTATTGCTAATATTACTTATCTTTTCTCCCGACACATAATATATTTACAAAGTTGATACTATACAAATAAATAACTCTAACTCAAAGAAAACAAAATTTTAATTAAGGATATATATCATTTATAAGTCGGAAAGTTATATATAAATAAATATATACATATGTACACGCATCTGGTGCTCGTCATTACATTTAGCGATATTTACAAGAAGAAAATTACATAACTAATAAATTTGTACACGTAACAATGTACGGGGAATTATATATATACTTTATTTTGCTTCCCCTTGGGGATTACAATCCGCCCCATTCCACTTTCTCTTACATCTACATTTCCCTTAAACCTATTCCTTCCATCCATTCCTTATACCTATTCCTTAACCTATTCCTTACCTCTACCCCTTACACCTAGTCCTTATACGTACGCCTTGCATCTATTTCCTTAACCTTCTCGCCTCTTATTCTATTCTCTCTTAACCTACTCGCCAGCCTGCCACCCGCCCGCTCGCCCGGTCGTCCGCTCGCCCGCTCGCCCGCTGTCCCACTCGCTCGCTCGCTCCCTCCCCTCCTCCACGCATGCCACCCACTCCTCCCTTCCTTACCCCTTGACCCCCGCTTCCGCACGCCACCACTCACTCTCATTCCTTCCTCCATCACTCCCATATTCCCCCTTCCCCTCTCCTATTCTCCACTCTCCTCATCCACTCCTCCCCTCCTCCCTCGTCATCCATTACTTCCCCCACTCTCTCCTGCCACCCCCCCCCTCCTCCCAGACCATGCACTCCTCCCACACATGCTCCCATGTTTCCTCTCTCCATCCACATATCCTACACTTCCTCCTTTCCTCCTCTTCCCAATACCTCTCTCCCCTCATCTTATTACCCAGTCTAAACCTCGCCACCCTTTGCCACCTGCTTTCCCCCCATCCCTTCTTCAGGTACCCCGGTACCCCCACGCCCTTCACCACCTTATACCACCTGTTGTACTCCGAGTCTCTTATCCTTTCCCACCTCTCCTCCTCCTGCATTCTTCTCTCCCTACCCACCAACTCCTCTCCCCTCAACTCCCCTCTTCCCCTCATTCCTTCTATCCCCTCTATTGTCCACCCCCTCCCTTCATAGTATTCCTTCCTTTCCTCCTCCCATCCCCCCAGTGATTTTCCCCTCCTTGCCCTCCCTTTAATCTCCTCCCAACACCTCCTTGCCAGCTCCCCCCACCCCCTTCCTCCAGCTTCCTTTCGTACCCCCATGCCCTCATCCCCGCCTTCCCTCTCAACATCTCCCTCTGCGGCTGCTCCCTTACCAAATACCATGGAGTGTATCTCTCCACTCCCAGCACCCATCTCAGGTACCTTTCCTCCAGTTTCTCCACTCTGCCCCTTCCCTTCCACCCCCATATCTCCACTCCATAACTCACCGTAGCCCACACTAATTTGTCGAAGAGCCATATCCTCCTCCCCCAATCCTTCCCAAACCTCCTCTTTCCTATCCCCCACACCTGTCCCATTACCGCTGCCCCCTTCCTCACTCTCTCCTCTATGTGTGCCTCCTGCCTCCCATTCCTCATCAGCACATACCCCAGATATTTAAATTTTTTCACCTCCTCCACTACCTTTCCCTTCCACCTCCCCCCCCCCTTTTCCACACCTCATTATCTTTGTCTTTCCCACGTTCAGCTGTAATCTTTTCCTATCCAGGTACCTTTCCAATTTTCCCATCATCCCTCTCATACCTTCTTCCTCTTCCGCCAGCACCGCGATATTGTCCGCGTACCCCATAGTGTATATTTTCTTCCCCCCACCTTCACCCTCCCCCCACCCTCCTTTCTCCAACTCTTCATCTATATCCGCCAGCAATATCGTGAACAGGCTGGGGCTCAGTGGGCACCCCTGCCTCACCCCCCTTGCCGTCCAAAAATCCTTTCCCTCCTCTTCCCCCACCCTCACTCTGCATATCGTCTCTCCTACCACTTCCTCACACCTCCTCACCAGTCCCTCCCTCACTCCTCTCTCCCTCATTGCCCTCACCAGCACATCTCTGTCGACCGAATCGAACGGCGCGTTCATGTCCACAAAAAGCACTATTAGCCTCCCTCCTTTTCTCTCCACCTGCCTGTTAATCAGGTAGTTCATTACGTATACACTATCCACGCATCCCATCCCCCTCCTAAAACCCGCCTGACTCGGTGGCAAAATCCCCTTTTCCTCCACCTCCTTCCTCAGCCTCTCCGCTAACACCGACGCATACACCTTGTACGCTGTTTGCGTCAGTGTTACCCCTCTATACTCATCCACCCTTTTTCCTACCCCTTTTTCACCACCGGCACCACCACTCCTACCTTCCACTCTTCCGGCCATCCATCCCCTTTCCATACCCTATTACATACCTCCCACAACCATTCCTCCACCTCCTCCCCTCCGTACTTCCATACCTCATTCGGTATTCCGTCCCCTCCCATCGCCTTTCCGTCTTTCAATCCCCTCAGCACCCTTCTTATCTCCTCTTTCTCTTCCCTAAATCCCAAGTCATAAAAAACATAGGCGAAATGAAAATCGATAAATAGACATCGGGCTGGTATCGTTTCGCCTATGTTTTTTTTTATGAATTGCGTTTCGACAAAAACGAAATTTCCGGCAGTAACCTATCAATCGGTAAGTATCTACATTCCACTATACAGTGTGTCCGCGGGAAAGCTAAACAGCCGGCTTCCTCCTAAACTATTGGAGATAAAAATATAAAAAAAATAGGGAATTGCATGGTTCGAGGGGGCCAATTAATTAGCGCGAACGAATTTTTTTATCGATTACTATTTTAAAAGATACGATGGTCAAGTTCGGTTTTTCAAATGGAACTATTTTTTTTGAATACCTGAGTTGATAGTGCGTTCCAAGACAAATTCAATAAGCTTTAATGTATACACTTTATTTTCACTGGTTTTTAAGATATTGCGCTTGCAAATTTACTGATTTTCACTGGAAGAAAACTGTCTGGTATAGCACGGACCGGGGACGGTCTTACTGGATCCACGGGTGGCACTGCCTTTTGAAATAGATACCTACCTGCCAAAGGTCTACGCCAGGCCCAAAGGCTGGACAATTTTTTTCCGTCAGAAATGCTACTTAGGTAGGTACATCTGCGGTATCGAGAAGCGCACCGTTACTTTTATTTCGCACTTGCTTCTACGCTCGGATGGCCGGTTCTTTTGGGAGGGATGCAAGTTCGATTGGTTAGGTTAGGAGGAGTGAAAGCTGCTAGACTAAATTTCAATCATAGGGAGCAGATTGTATCAGAACCATTCGGATTTGCATTCCTCACAAACGGCTGCTCTCTTGAAGAGGCCCTCTTCACAGCAATGCCCACCTTCTCTCGCACGGAATACATTAACGCTTGCTTTTGTTCTGATATTGAAGCTCGTGTTTATACTCGAGAGGACCACGCGTCGACAGCGGGCTACCCCTTTTCTTCCTGTGTCTCTCCACGAGCCGTGTTGACGGTGGATTGTAGGAGCGTAAATATCTGGATGCAAGTTATTGAATTCAGGAGACGATGGAAACATTTTATTACAAAACACACATGTACTATAATTAAAGTAAATCGTATTCCTCTCGGGCAGGAGTACTGATAATGATCGGACTTGCGCCCCACTTCGCGCAGACCAATTACACGGAGGGTAGTCGGGTCACACACTGCCCAAATGATACAGGGTAATTCTGGAGCAACGTCCGTCAAGGAGATGCGCTGGCACCCCGTGGCGAGGACAGACCTTCGCTGTGCCTCACCCGATTTTTATGGCTTTTTTTCCGGAAAAAGGTACGAATCCTGGGTCGAACGTAGCGAATTGAAGTCGACCCTCCGCAGTCGAGGGTGAATTATCCATTACAGCGTATGAAGAAACCCTTTTCTTCATCGTATCGAAAGGGAAGTGACGCCAATGGATTCCTTATGTTTTTCTGACGAAAATCATACCAAATGTCATGCAAATCGGACTACTTTGACACAAGCTATTTGTATTCCCTATGTAAAAGTTGTCCGATTTACACGACATTTGTAATGATTTTCATCGGAAAACCCCAAGGAATCCATCGGCGACACTTCCATATCCATACGATAAGGAATAACGAATTGTTTTATTTCATAAAAAGGTAGGTACAGGCTGATTCTGGTGCTGCGCCCGTCACCCCGTGGCGAGGACAACACCCCGCAGTGACCATAGAATTTTATGGCTCTTTTCGGAAAAAGGTACGAATCCTGGGCCGAACGTAACGAATTGAAGTCGACCCTCCGCAGTCGAGGGTGAATTATCCATTTGAGCGTATTAAGAAACCCCTTTCTTCATCGTATCGAAAGGGAAGTGACGCCAATGGATTCCTTATGTTTTTCTAACGAAAATCATACCAAATGTCATGCAAATCGGACTACTTTGACACAAGCTATTTGTATTCCTTATGTAAAAATAGTCCGATTTTCATGATGTTTGGCATGATTTTAATCGGGAGAACGCCCGGAATCCATTGGCGTCACTTCCCCTTCGATACGATGAAGAAAAGAGTTTCTTAATACGCTCAAATGGATATTTCACCCTCGACTGCGGAGGGTCGACTTCAATTCGTTACGTTCGGCCCAGGATTCGTACCTTTTTCCGAAAAGAGCCATAAAATTCTATGGTCACTGCGGGGTGTTGTCCTCGCCACGGGGTGACGGGCGCAGCACCAGAATCAGCCTGTACCTACCTTTTTAAGAAATAAAACAATTCGTTATTCCCTATCGTATGGATATGGAAGTGTCACCGATGGATTCCTTGGGGTTTTCCGATGAAAATCATTACAAATGTCGTGTAAATCGGACAACTTTTACATAGGGAATACAAATAGCTTGTGTCAAAGTAGTCCGATTTGCATGACATTTGGTACGATTTTCGTCAGAAAAACATAAGGAATCCATTGGCGTCACTTCCCTTTCGATACGATGAAGAAAAGGGTTACTTAATACGCTCAAATGGATAAATCACCCTCGACTGCGGAGGGTCGACTTCAATTCGTTACGTTCGGCCCAGGATTCGTACCTTTTTCCGAAAAGAGCCATAAAAATCGGGTGAGGCACAGCGAAGGACTGTCCTCGCCACGGGGTACCAGGCCGCCGCATCTCCTTGACGGGCGTTGCTCCATAATTACCCTGTATCTGGTTAGGAAATAAAATAATTCTTTATTTTTTATCGTATGGATATGGAAGTGTCGCAGATAGATTCCTTGGGGATTTCCGATGAAAATCATGCCAAGTATCGTGGAAATCGGACAACTCTTACATAAGGAATACAAATTGCTTGTGTCAAAGTAGTCCGATTTGCATGACATTTGGTATGATTTTCGTCAGAAAAACATAAGGAATCCATTGGCACCACTTCCCTTTCGATACGACGAAGTAAAGAATTTCTTAATACGCTCAAATGGATATTTCACCCTCGACTGCGGGGGCTCGACCTCAATTCGCTACGTTCGGCCCAGGATTCGTACCTTTTTCCGGAAAAAGCCATAAAAATCGGGTGAGGCAATGCGAAGGTCTGTCCTCGCCACGGGGTGCCAGCGCATCACACATTTGGGCAGTGTGTGACCCGACTACCCTCCGTGTAATTGGTCTGCGCGAAGTGGGGCGCAAGTTCGATCATTATCAGTACTCCTGCCCGAGAGGAATACGATTTACTTTAATTATAGTACATGTGTGTTTTGCAATAAAATGTTTCTAACGTCTCCTGAATTCAATAACTGGCATCCAGATATCTACGCTCCTACAATCCACCGTCAGCACGGCTCGTGGAGAGACACAGGAAGAAAAGGGGTAGCCCGCTGTCGACGGGTGGTCCTCTCGAGTATAAAAACGAGCTTCAATATCAGAACAAAAGCAAGCGTTAACGTATTCCGTGCGAGAGAAGGTGGGCATTGCTGTGAAGAGGGCCTCTTCAAGAGAGCAGCCGTTTGTGAGGAATGCAAATCCGAATGGTTCTGATACAATCTGCTCCCTATGATTGAAATTAAGTCTAGCAACTTTCACTCCTCCTAACCTAACCAATCGAACTTGCATCCCTCCCAAAAGAACCGGCCATCCGAGCGTAGAAGCAAGTGCGAAATAAATATACCGCAGATGTACCTACCGAAGTAGCATTTCTGACGGAAAAAAATTGTCCAGCCTTTGGGCCTGGCGTAGACCTTTGGCAGGTAGGTATCTATTTCAAAAGGCAGTGCCACCCGTGGAACCAGTAAGACCGTCCCCGGTGCGTGCTATACCAGACAGTTTTCTTCCAGTGAAAATCAGTAAATTTGCAAGCGCAATATCTTAAAAACCAGTGAAAATAAAGTGTATACATTAAAGCTTATTGAATTTGTCTTGGAACGCACTATCAACTCAGGTGTTCAAAAAAAATAGTTCCATTTGAAAAACCGAACTTGACCATCGTATCTTTTAAAATAATAATCGATAAAAAAATTCGTTCGCGCTAATTAATTGGCCCCCTCGAACCATGCAATTCCCTATTTTTTTTATATTTTTATCTCCAATAGTTTAGGAGGAAGCCGGCTGTTTAGCTTTCCCGCGGACACACTGTATAATAATCAATAGTTTATGTTGAATATTTACTTTTCTATTTGTTATTGATACTATTTATAGTATCAATAACAAGTGGAGGTAAGATTTAGGAGACCGGTTGCCTAAATCGTACCTTTTACAGTATGTGACAAAAAGATTAATAACAAATTAATTTGTTCTGAACAAAAGGTTAAGCGTATAATAGTAGGTGCCTAAAAGATTAAGCTACAATATCCAATAGTCATTTGTGTTCAAATTAATACCAAATATAAAATATAACGTAAAATGTCTTAAGGGGTCATGCTCAGTCAGGAGGCCGAAAAAGGGTGGTCTTTGGAAATTTTTTACTCAGAATCTGTAACACATTTCTCAAAAAATCTTTTTTCCTTTTAAGTATTGCATCTACTACCGTGCATCGTATTTTATTTTATTTAAAAATATTTATCAATAACTAAGTTATTGTCCATCACACGAAGGTTCTCTAAAAAAAAAGGCTTCTGCGGTGACCACTGCTGCTCGAAAGTCGATCATCTAAAATAAAAAATTCAAAAGAATTTACTTATTATATTACATTATCTAGTATTTGAACGAAGGATTTTTCGAAATATTGATTTGGAAAAAAATAGCTGATGTTTAAAGTAAGTTTCAATTTTTATCATAAATCGTGCCAGATTTTCGTCAATTAAAAGAAAATTAAGCATAGGATAAAAAAATCCTTCGTTCAAATACTAGATAATATAATATAATATAATAAGTAAATTCTTTTGAATTTTTTATTTTAGACGATCGACTTTCGAGCAGCAGTGGTCACCGCAGAAGCCTTTTTTTAGAGAACCTTCGAATGATGGACAATAACTTAGTTATTGATAAATACTTTTAAATAAAAAACATTACGATGCCCGGTACTAGATGCAATCGTTAAAAGGAAAAAAGATTTTTTGAGAAATGTGTTATAGCTTTTGAGTAAAAAATTTTCAAAGACCACCCTTTTTTCGGCCTCCTGACTGAGCATGATCCCTTAAGTGGTACGATATAGGCAACCCTCCCCTATGTACCGCCCACGTGGTGGACGACGAGGAAAAGCGAGCGATCGAAACGCACCGTCTGCGCCGAAACTTCGCAATAGCGCCGATCTTAGCCTTGACCTGCTTCGAGGTGTACCTACCGCTCGACCGGTTGAAAAATCCTTGAAATTTCACCGACCAAATTATCGAAATTATCACGCGAAACATGGGACATCGTAGAAGTCTGATCAACGATCTTAATGGATGCGAGAACTCTGCTCGAGGTATTTGCTGATTGCAAACTGTCTGAAACAAACGGCGTAGGTATGCCGCCGATGTTTACCTATTATAACGCGTGTAAAGTGTGCCCAAGTCCGCGAGAGTTCCTGCAATGCGGGCCTTGATAAAATATTTGATTAACGGCGTTTCCTTACACACGTCGGGGCTCTATCGGTAGGCAGAGGCTCGATTGCTGAAAGGAGCGCGGTCTCTACTCTCTAGGCGATTATGTCCGTGAAATCCTGGCGACGAAGCAATCGAGTAACATTTTCATTCATCGCTATTTACTGGAGCCGAGGTCCCGCGCAAATATGTTTTCCATTTCAAACTTCATCCGTCGCAAGCATCGCGTTTAGACGGACTTTTCCATCGGAATCCCTCGCGGGGAAAAGCTGTACGGAAAGCTTTACGTAGCATGCTGATCGGCGGCAGCTCTCATTCGTTTCGGTATCGATTCGCGCGCGACTTCTATTTATAGCAGTTTGTCTCAGCTCGAAAAATTGCTCACGGCCGAATCCATTCGGTTCGCGATAGCGCGCAATTAAAGACGCGTTCCTCGAGACTGATTTACCGAAAGATAATAACTCACTAGCTCGGACACGGACGTAGGAGCGTCGGGGATGGGCGCATTGGCCAAGGGAAAAGCGGAACCGTTCATTTCACCACGGCAAACTTGGAAAATACCTAATCATTGCGCCTTAACGTAGGACCTGTTTTCGAGGAACTCCAAGTACTTGTAATTCAATTTCCGCCGCGGCGCGATTGAGACGCTACGACGGAATGGTGTCGTTTCATTAGCATTTCAAAAGCGACATTCAGCCAGCATTGAGTGGAAGCGCGCAGTCAGCTGCTTTCGCACCGCGTACGATGGCTGTTAATTGCCGGCAAAGAACGTCGTTCCTCCATCGAGCTGCCAGTAGTTGGGCCAACAATGAATGTACCGTAGAGAGACAAATTAGAACGATTCGTGCAACGGTACTTTCCAATCCACCCGAACGAGGAGGATGAACTTTTCGATCGATAACGATATCTTTGGTAAACTAGAGTTATTTTTGCCATTAGCGGCTCGAATCGAGCCGAGCGCTCCAAAGTGGCTAGATAGCGATTAACGATCACGAAGTCCTTAGTCATGATCGATAACGTTCCATGTAAGGGAGAGTGGGGTGATTGCGAACACCTAAGCAAAAAAGCAAACAAAACGAAAACTATGTGAGAAACTAATTTGATTATTATTTACAAAGATACTTAAACTATTCATCTATAAAGTAAGTACTGTGACAAATTCTTGAAAAATTATAATAAAAATCAACTTTATAGTGAAAGAGCAAAGTCCTTGGTGTTCGTGATTACTCAACTGCCGTGAGGTAATCACGAACAGAGTGCTAAATATCGCAGAAGTCGCACAGAAAGCGCAACTTCAATGGTCAACCCATAAGAAATGTTGCTACAACCTATACCTAATGTATTTTTCAAATTCCTCTTCTTGTGCGTTAGAAAAAATTGCAATTGGTCGGAATATCGAAAAAAAAAAATAGAAAATGTCGTTTTTTAAATTTTTTTTCTGAGCCTACAATGAAAATTCAAAAATCCCTTTTGTAGATTTAAGTAAGTTTTATACATGCTGAAAATTTCATCAAAATCGGTTAACGTTACTAATCTCGAAGGTTTGAGATTACCCCATCTGATTTGTTCGTCAATACCCCATGACATCAAAAAATAAAAAAGAATTCATTTCAGAGGTTAGAATCATGATTCAAGCAACGCCTTGGTCGCAAAATGTTGGTAAAAAAGTGCTTTATTTCAACTTAAAAAAAAACAATTGTATCATTAATTCAACAGTAATTACATGCAATTGAAAATGGACAAAATATTACTTCAAACATGATGAAAATAATAAATTGTGTTTATCTTGAATAGCATGAGCGTTCTGTATTTATTGCTTTCTGCCCGGCGTTGGATGCGACCTAAACTATTAGCTAGTGAAGAGGGAACATCGTTTTTATTTATTAAAACGCGGTAACCATCGCATTCGTGATTACCCCGCGTTCGTGTTAACCCCACTCTCTCTCTCTCTCTCTCTCTCTTACGTTAAGTACCAACGCCTCGGATTAAATCGATCAAATCGATTAAATCGTTGGCGCATACCGATGCACGTGATTCCGCCTGACTCGAATGCCGAAGGAAGAGAAAATCTTCTCTGATTCGGTCTGTCAGCGTTGACGGACTCTGGTGAGCGTCACGCGCCGGTGACTACCCGGGTGGCTAACGAAAACCGTGGATTTCGGTAAACATTTGCACGGTGGCGTTTCGCTGAAGCATGGTCGCTTCTCCCTCGACCGGGAGTAGTCGAGCATGCAGCGGTGCCGGGTATCAACCGCGCGTGGAATGTTCGTTAGTTGGCATAATGATAAACTCGCATTCCATTCTCAAGCGGCGACTTCGTACAGAGATATCGGTATTCCAACCACTCGAAAAGATAACGCATATGGTATCTTGATGCGCGAAAGTGAAATTTTTTAGGCAAGAATAGCGAGCCGTGGTGTCGCCAGGACACAGGCGAGTAGGTACAGGCCGCGTGGCCAGTTCGGGCAATTGGCCATCGCTAGTCGGAATCGTTTGTCAATTGCCAGGTTTCGGAGAGCATCGCGATCGCCCACGCTGCCCGTCCAAAAACAGCCGATTAAATTACCTAAGCGGAATATAGGTACGGCTGGGCATGCACGGGGGAATCGGACGCAAAAGTTGCAAGTTACACGTTCGTTCCATTAGCGAACGACCTCCGCTCCGGTCCCAGGGCAAGTCCCAGGGCCAGCCGTTTCCCGTTTCTCACCTACTAGCCTTCGGTTAGTCCGCTCTTCGCGTCGGCGCACAGTGTTCGACGTAATGTACAAAAGTCAAAAATCCGAAGTGTTCGATCCACAAATTCTTGTATCTTAAAATGTTAATAAAGAAACGTAGTTTTTAATGCTACCCATAACTTTTGCTCAATTTACCAATTTGTTGTAAAAAATGGCCCTAGAAATTTATTCCAAATCTCGGTGCATTTTTTCAAACACGTCCCATTGGCGGAATGTTTATGCTTTTCATTTGATTTTTAAAAGTTGTGTTTAATACTGTCATACCTTCAAAACTGCCAAGTCAGTTTTTTACTATACTAACAATTTGTACGAATATTTTATGTTAAGTGTTTATCAACTTCAAGGAGACTTTTAAAAAAAGTACCAAAAAGTACCTCCGACATTTTTTTTATATAAATTTAGAGGACATTAAGCTTTATATTCCCGTCAATTTCAGCTGCCCGAATTTGCCCGAAACAGAAAAAAGTAAAAATCATTATTAAGACGTTCGCCGCTCAGGCCCGTGCTGCGCCCGCTGCGTAGCGTAGAGCTACTCGTGCATTCCGGACGTTTAGTCTACACATTCATCTGTATCTCTTCCCTGCATCTCTGGATTAGATGCTTTGAAAATTTACTTCATATTGCTTACCGATTGAAGTTTAAGACATGGCAAGTGAAAGGCGAAGCTAATAAGCGTCTTTTTGCGGAAACTAAAGCAAATGTACAAAAGGGATTTAAAGAGCAGATGGGATACTTAATTGATATTCCAAAATCTGGATTTGGTACGACTAATGACGGAAGCACAGTCCGAAAATTTTTCAAAAACCCTCAAATGACTTCAACAACAACAGGAATAAATGAAGACTTAATATGCAAAATTGGATTAATTTTAAGAGTAGTTTCAAGTGGATTAAAAATAAATATTACTACATGGAAACAATTAACAGAACAGGCAAAATTATTATATTTATCGAACTATGGCTGGTATTATATGCCAGTCAGTATGCACAAATTACTAATTCACGGGAGTGATATTATATCACACCATCAAATTCCAATAGGGCAACTGTCAGAAGAGGCTTTAGAAGCTACACATAAAAATATAAGATATATTAGAGAACACTATACCAGAAAATCATCCAGAAAGAATACCAATAAATCCCGTGGTCTCACGACACAGAAAAAAATCCTCCAAGGTAAAAAGGAAAAATTTTGCCGAAATTATGCACTATGTGATAACAAATGAATGTACTGAGGAATCATCTCTTAATTTTGACGAAGAATCCTCGGAAGCAAGTTTATCGACTGTTTCAGAATCCGAAGCTGAATGAACCAAGGTAAGTGCGGGTAATAAGGCCCTCTTAAGGATCCATCATTTTTAAAAAAAAAATTATACATACTTTTCAAAACTCTTTTTTTTACAGAAATCTATGAACATTATACTATAAACTATGATATTTTGTATAATATATAATAAAAGCAATATTACCTGATGGGCCTTATTACCCGCACTTACCTTACATGCATTCAAAAAAAAATTTTAAAAACTTATAACAACAAAGATGTATAAAAATAGTCCTTTTATAAATAAATATGAAATTTATTTTAAAAAATTTTACTCCAGAGAGAAGTTATTAAGTTTTGTCCATTTCCCTATACCCATCGAACACTGTGCGGCGTCGGCGTCGGCGTCGGCGTCATCGGAGGAGGACGCCAGTTGGGCGAATCGGATCGGAAACGATCTCCTAGAGGTAGTCGCGCGGTGCGGCGCAAGAAGGGAAATGCTCGCGGGAGCGACGAGTTGCATAAAAAGAAGAAAAACGAGCGCGAGGATCGTGTAATTCGCCGAGCAAAAAATACAAAGTGTGGACGGTAAGAAGGGTAATAATCACTCAACAGGTTTTCTCTCGGTCGGTCGAGGGGACTGAGCTCCGGTACTCCGTTGCCTCTTTTTCTCTTGCTTTCTACGGCCGCGGTCCCAGCCGCCTCCATCTGGTGTTCGCGCGGCTACGAGCCGACACTCGTGCAACGTGCCTCGAATAAATTACGATCATATTCGGATCCGTGGTCGGCGTTGTTTTTCGGGCCGGTTGGCCGAGTAGTTGTCGCGCTTACACCGTGCCTAGTCGGGCTCAGTCGGGCTGACGCGACGCGGCGGTTTAATTAAACGATCTCCCGATTTCGCGTTCGACTGTTCGAGATGGCCTCTCGACCGGAAAACGCGAAATTTGTTTCTCGTTGCTGGAATTCAACGAGTGCCTGGGTCGATTATAGGGCGGTTGCGGTGACCAACTTTTTGCCCGTCCGGTTTCGACCAACGGGCTGAAAAACGACACCGGGGAAAAAGTCTGCGTTATGACGTATCCTCTTTCACCGTCATCCCCTATTTATTCCCCGACCAACACAAGAACAGGCAGATGTTTTCTGCCGGATTTCAACCAAATCGAACGTCAATGGAATAAATGCTGCTTATCGAATTGATTACGTCGATATCCGGAACACGCGGTGTATAATGAACATCACTGGCTGGTCGACGTTGCAACGCTTGCAACGCTTGCAACGCTTGCAACGGTTCAATCGGGACGCCAGTGGATTACGATAAATGTGATTAAGCGCTCCAATTATGGTGACCGGTCGATATATTCGATTAAGCGGCTGAGGTAACGCGAGCACGCGCCCGCTAGATTTTTATCCGCGATCATTCAACTCGAATGGAACATGGAAAACATACCAGCCGAATGGAGCATAGCCGAACATTGGTCCCGTTCCGATGCTTTCATTTACTTACCTGAAACATAAGAAAACGACATATTAGACGAGATATGTAGCAAAATATAGCAGCTACGACCGTAATGCGATCGACCGAGGTCGCTTGAGAACGAAACCGAATCAATTATCGCCGGCAACGATTCTTCAGGGAACCTCGTCTCGCGGTGCGCTATTATCGCTCGCGCGATGCAACACAGGCAGAAATCACTGTGCAACGTCAGATTTGCACCTACGAGATGCTATTTTCGCGTTCGAAGCCGAGTACACAGAGTGCAGAAGGCGAAAACTGATAAACGTCGATCGATCGATCGATCGTTCGCAACGCGCTCGAGTTCTCGCTGCTATATTACGCATAGTGCGATTCGCGAATATTACGCAACGAGTGGAGCGTTGCGAGCGACAAGGACGATAAATATCGAAAGGTGAATTGTCGTGTAGCCAACAAACAATGGTGCAACGCAACGATTCGAATTCGCGCGTAGGTATATCAGGTTGGAGAGCCGTGTGGAGCAGAGCAGGGTTGAGCCGCACCGTGTGCCGTCCGTCCGGTCCAAACAAGATCGAGATTTATCGAAACCCACGTGGTCAACAAAATTGTCCCCTGGACTCTGTATTTTATTGGGATTTTTTCTTCTTTCGGCAGCTATGCATTCAGACGTTGGGTTCGCTTCGACTCGACTCGACTCGACCCGGTTGGGCGTAATGATTTAAGGTGGTTACGCAAGCGATTCCACGATAGGTCGGAGGCCTAGTACTGGCCTCGTGATACAGCAAATATATGAGTTGCGCGTCGTTCGGTTACAACTGCAAACACAGCGACAAATGTCGAGCAGTAATTTTCCAGCTGCAACCCGTCGCGGTTCGCTCTCGTCCCTCAAACAATCCTATCCTTTCTCCCTTCTCTACATCTACCATCCCTTTTTTTAGCGTACCGAGCTTCCGCGGCAATCAGACCAACCACAGCCTGTTTCGCTATCTAAACAATACCACGTTATAATCAGACAGCAACTTTTCAGCCTCGCGATATCGCGCAACAGCAACGAAGCGAGGGGAGGCGAGGCGAGGCAATTAACGCGAGTCGTTCAATTACCACGAGCCTCTTACGGAATCAATGTCCCATAGGAAAACTTTTTCGCGGATCAACAGGCCGGTTGATGAAATTTTCCGGGAATGCACCCGCCCAGATGTAGCCGTGCGAATTGCTCTCGCGGTGCGTCATCCGTCTTTAAATAAAAAGACGCATGTTAGCCGCGATGCATTCTGAACGGAGCGGAGGGAGATCGATTCGCGTGTTCAGTGTCGATGGATCATATATTTTATTTCGATGATTCAGCTGCGATGGAATCCGAGTGCAGCCAAGTAGGTGCGTGTGCTCCCGATTTAAAGTTAAAGTGCGTATATGCGCCCAACCCACTGGATATAATCGCCGCTCCCCACGCGGCTGGAGGTTGTTCGTTTCGCGGTCGGACGGAAGTTCTGTGCTGACGAGTAACAGTAAAAACAGTCGAATGCATTTTTTATTTGCAATCAACCAGCCAGGCCTTTATTCGCGGTAACGGGAATTTGTTAGACAAAACGCTGTACAACGTGTTGGTGACAGGCAGATTAAACCATGCTCGCATACAAATAATGCCAAGGGAGGATCGTGCGGTCGATGTAAAAATCTCCACCTTCAGCGGTTAAATAATCGTTTTCCCGCAGCTGTACATTTTCAATCGGGAGATTGTTCGCGTAACAAAAACGGATGTATAGAAAACAAGTAAGAATCACAAGTAATTAAAAATTCGTTCGGGTTTCAACAGTTCGCCTCTTGCCTTCCGGACCTGTCGTTTCTCCTACGTACACGCGAATCGTTTCAAAGAAAAATATCCTCTGAAGAAAAAGAAATTGCCTTGCTATAGGTAGGGTAGGGTGGGGCTAATAGTCCCGTTTTTCGTATAAAACTATGTAAAATTTAGTACTAACAATTTAGAGATATCTGGTGATATTTTGTATGAACTATGACTATTATGCTTTACGTTCAAAAAGTTCGTTTGTTGATACTGTTATGTCCTGTGGAGTTTTATCACACAATGTTTGTCAATGCAAAATAGATTTGCAAAATTTTCTTGCCCCACGCACGAGGCAAAAAGTCCATTGCATAGGGTAGAAAGTCCCGAATGTCTTTTCGTGTAATACTATTAAACTGAATAAGTAAAAAACTCTTTTGAAATCAACAAATATGAATTAAACCAATTCTTTTTGGTACACAATATTGAAAGGAAAGCATGACTTCTTTACCAAAAAATAAAAATATAAGTCAGAGGCTCGCTTTGAACTAAAAACTAAAAAAAAAAGTCGCTCAACTAAAACAAAAACACTATTTAAAGACTTTGGCATCATTTCTTTATACTTTGGCCATCTTATTATGAAAGCAAATAATAAAATATATATTTTCAGTGTGCGGGACTTTATGCGCCAATGGTACCTCTATACTTTCTGCGATATAACAGTGTGTCCGCGGGAAAGCTAAACAGCCGGCTTCCTCCTAAACTATTGGAGATAAAAATATAAAAAAAATAGGGAATTGCATGGTTCGAGGGGGCCAATTAATTAGCGCGAACGAATTTTTTTATCGATTATTATTTTAAAAGATACGATGGTCAAGTTCGGTTTTTCAAATGGAACTATTTTTTTTGAATACCTGAGTTGATAGTGCGTTCCAAGACAAATTCAATAAGCTTTAATGTATACACTTTATTTTCACTGGTTCTTAAGATATTGCGCTTGCAAATTTACTGATTTTCACTGGAAGAAAACTGTCTGGTATAGCACGGACCGGGGACGGTCTTACTGGATCCACGGGTGGCACTGCCTTTTGAAATAGATACCTACCTGCCAAAGGTCTACGCCAGGCCCAAAGGCTGGACAATTTTTTTCCGTCAGAAATGCTACTTAGGTAGGTACATCTGCGGTATCGAGAAGCGCACCGTTACTTTTATTTCGCACTTGCTTCTACGCTCGGATGGCCGGTTCTTTTGGGAGGGATGCAAGTTCGATTGGTTAGGTTAGGAGGAGTGAAAGCTGCTAGACTAAATTTCAATCATAGGGAGCAGATTGTATCAGAACCATTCGGATTTGCATTCCTCACAAACGGCTGCTCTCTTGAAGAGGCCCTCTTCACAGCAATGCCCACCTTCTCTCGCACGGAATACATTAACGCTTGCTTTTGTTCTGATATTGAAGCTCGTGTTTATACTCGAGAGGACCACGCGTCGACAGCGGGCTACCCCTTTTCTTCCTGTGTCTCTCCACGAGCCGTGTTGACGGTGGATTGTAGGAGCGTAAATATCTGGATGCAAGTTATTGAATTCAGGAGACGATGGAAACATTTTATTACAAAACACACATGTACTATAATTAAAGTAAATCGTATTCCTCTCGGGCAGGAGTACTGATAATGATCGGACTTGCGCCCCACTTCGCGCAGACCAATTACACGGAGGGTAGTCGGGTCACACACTGCCCAAATGATACAGGGTAATTCTGGAGCAACGCCCGTCAAGGAGATGCGCTGGCACCCCGTGGCGAGGACAGACCTTCGCTGTGCCTCACCCGATTTTTATGGCTTTTTTTCCGGAAAAAGGTACGAATCCTGGGTCGAACGTAGCGAATTGAAGTCGACCCTCCGCAGTCGAGGGTGAATTATCCATTACAGCATATTAAGAAACCCTTTTCTTCATCGTATCGAAAGGGAAGTGACGCCAATGGATTCCTTATGTTTTTCTGACGAAAATCATACCAAATGTCATGCAAATCGGACTACTTTGACACAAGCTATTTGTATTCCCTATGTAAAAGTTGTCCGATTTACACGACATTTGTAATGATTTTCATCGGAAAACCCCAAGGAATCCATCGGCGACACTTCCATATCCATACGATAAGGAGTAACGAATTGTTTTATTTCATAAAAAGGTAGGTACAGGCTGATTCTGGTGCTGCGCCCGTCACCCCGTGGCGAGGACAACACCCCGCAGTGACCATAGAATTTTATGGCTCTTTTCGGAAAAAGGTACGAATCCTGGGCCGAACGTAACGAATTGAAGTCGACCCTCCGCAGTCGAGGGTGAATTATCCATTTGAGCGTATTAAGAAACCCCTTTCTTCATCGTATCGAAAGGGAAGTGACGCCAATGGATTCCTTATGTTTTTCTAACGAAAATCATACCAAATGTCATGCAAATCGGACTACTTTGACACAAGCTATTTGTATTCCTTATGTAAAAATAGTCCGATTTTCATGATGTTTGGCATGATTTTAATCGGGAGAACGCCCGGAATCCATTGGCGTCACTTCCCCTTCGATACGATGAAGAAAAGAGTTTCTTAATACGCTCAAATGGATATTTCACCCTCGACTGCGGAGGGTCGACTTCAATTCGTTACGTTCGGCCCAGGATTCGTACCTTTTTCCGAAAAGAGCCATAAAATTCTATGGTCACTGCGGGGTGTTGTCCTCGCCACGGGGTGACGGGCGCAGCACCAGAATCAGCCTGTACCTACCTTTTTAAGAAATAAAACAATTCGTTATTCCCTATCGTATGGATATGGAAGTGTCACCGATGGATTCCTTCGGGGTTTTCCGATGAAAATCATTACAAATGTCGTGTAAATCGGACAACTTTTACATAGGGAATACAAATAGCTTGTGTCAAAGTAGTCCGATTTGCATGACATTTGGTACGATTTTCGTCAGAAAAACATAAGGAATCCATTGGCGTCACTTCCCTTTCGATACGATGAAGAAAAGGGTTACTTAATACGCTCAAATGGATAAATCACCCTCGACTGCGGAGGGTCGACTTCAATTCGTTACGTTCGGCCCAGGATTCGTACCTTTTTCCGAAAAGAGCCATAAAAATCGGGTGAGGCACAGCGAAGGACTGTCCTCGCCACGGGGTACCAGGCCGCCGCATCTCCTTGACGGGCGTTGCTCCATAATTACCCTGTATCTGGTTAGGAAATAAAATAATTCTTTATTTTTTATCGTATGGATATGGAAGTGTCGCAGATAGATTCCTTGGGGATTTCCGATGAAAATCATGCCAAGTATCGTGGAAATCGGACAACTCTTACATAAGGAATACAAATTGCTTGTGTCAAAGTAGTCCGATTTGCATGACATTTGGTATGATTTTCGTCAGAAAAACATAAGGAATCCATTGGCACCACTTCCCTTTCGATACGACGAAGTAAAGAATTTCTTAATACGCTCAAATGGATATTTCACCCTCGACTGCGGGGGCTCGACCTCAATTCGCTACGTTCGGCCCAGGATTCGTACCTTTTTCCGGAAGAAGCCATAAAAATCGGGTGAGGCAATGCGAAGGTCTGTCCTCGCCACGGGGTGCCAGCGCATCACACATTTGGGCAGTGTGTGACCCGACTACCCTCCGTGTAATTGGTCTGCGCGAAGTGGGGCGCAAGTTCGATCATTATCAGTACTCCTGCCCGAGAGGAATACGATTTACTTTAATTATAGTACATGTGTGTTTTGCAATAAAATGTTTCTAACGTCTCCTGAATTCAATAACTGGCATCCAGATATCTACGCTCCTACAATCCACCGTGAGCACGGCTCGTGGAGAGACACAGGAAGAAAAGGGGTAGCCCGCTGTCGACGCGTGGTCCTCTCGAGTATAAAAACGAGCTTCAATATCAGAACAAAAGCAAGCGTTAACGTATTCCGTGCGAGAGAAGGTGGGCATTGCTGTGAAGAGGGCCTCTTCAAGAGAGCAGCCGTTTGTGAGGAATGCAAATCCGAATGGTTCTGATACAATCTGCTCCCTATGATTGAAATTAAGTCTAGCAACTTTCACTCCTCCTAACCTAACCAATCGAACTTGCATCCCTCCCAAAAGAACCGGCCATCCGAGCGTAGAAGCAAGTGCGAAATAAATATACCGCAGATGTACCTACCGAAGTAGCATTTCTGACGGAAAAAAATTGTCCAGCCTTTGGGCCTGGCGTAGACCTTTGGCAGGTAGGTATCTATTTCAAAAGGCAGTGCCACCCGTGGAACCAGTAAGACCGTCCCCGGTGCGTGCTATACCAGACAGTTTTCTTCCAGTGAAAATCAGTAAATTTGCAAGCGCAATATCTTAAAAACCAGTGAAAATAAAGTGTATACATTAAAGCTTATTGAATTTGTCTTGGAACGCACTATCAACTCAGGTGTTCAAAAAAAATAGTTCCATTTGAAAAACCGAACTTGACCATCGTATCTTTTAAAATAATAATCGATAGAAAAATTCGTTCGCGCTAATTAATTGGCCCCCTCGAACCATGCAATTCCCTATTTTTTTTATATTTTTATCTCCAATAGTTTAGGAGGAAGCCGGCTGTTTAGCTTTCCCGCGGACACACTGTATACCGAAATATCATTGTACGAAATATACATAAGTCTGCAAAATATAGAGCACGATGGCGTCAACATCGAAAAGGAAGGGTGCAAGTGCACTGGTCGCTTTTAAGACGTCGTGGGTGGAAGACTTCCTGGTCACAGAGCACAGAGGAGGTGCGAAATGTCTGGTGTGTTACACAATATTTAAACATGCCAAACAGTTCAATCTAAAGCGGCACTACATTCGGCAGCATGCAACTGGCTACAAACAGTTCACGCGTGAGGAACGTATTCGAAAAATTCAATTTTTAAAGGAACGAGCGCTACAGAAGGAGAAGGAGGAGGAAGACATCTCAGACAAAGTAAGT
This sequence comes from Andrena bucephala, assembly GCA_947577245.1. Lineage (NCBI taxonomy): Eukaryota > Metazoa > Arthropoda > Insecta > Hymenoptera > Andrenidae > Andrena > Andrena bucephala. The sequence continues at coordinate 18,902,135 of OX387718.1, read as the reverse complement.
GTTTATAATAATTTTAAAACTGATGGAATCCTTTCTTCTAATATGAGCAATACAATTTCTTTACTTTCAATGCAGACAACTAATATTCGAAACTCAACTTTTGATAGTTAATTTAATCCTACTTTGCCTTGCCAATTTTTTTCCGATGATCAATCATTGTTTTAAAATGCATTATAGTAATTCATTGTTTTGATCGTAGGAAAATACTCCCATTACGAGTGTAGATGGAATTAAATCATCTTATCAAATCGCGCTGGAGATAGCGAGAGCATCCCGCCCCTTTATAGATGGTGAATTCGTAAGGAGCTGTTTATTGGGGACAGCCAATGAAAATGCGGAGGAACGCAAAAAATTCAAAGCAAATAATCTCTCGCGGATGACCATAATGCGGCGTATAAAAGAGATGGCTGCAGATTTAAGGCACCACTTACGGGAGTTAGCAAAAACATTTGTAGTTTATAGTTTAGCCCTGGACGAATCCACGGACATCTTCGGCACCGCGCAAATGTCCATTTTTATACGAGGAGTTAATGAAAATTTAACAGCGACTGAGGAACTGCTAGCTTTTTGTTCACTAAAAGAAACCACGACAGGGGAAGATATATTGTCGTGTGTGGAGGAGGCGGTGAACAATATGAATTTAGATTGGACCAAATTGGTGTCCGTTACCACCGATGGTGCTCCTGCCATGAGCGGAAAATACACAGGTTTTGTTGGTCGCCTCCAACAAAAATTGAAAAATCTAGCAGTTCCTCAAGAAATTAGCATAATGCACTGCACAATCCACCAACAAAACCTATGTGCGAAGAGTATCGGCATGGAACACGTCATGTGTGTAGTTTTAAAAATTACGAATTATATTCGTATGAATAGTTTGAGACGGCGACAATTTAGAGTATTTTTAAGAGATTTAAACTCGGAACACGGTGAGATACCCTTATATGCCGAAGTGCGCTGGCTTAGCCGTGGAAAAACCTTAGATAGGTTTTTTCAACTGCGAGATGATATTTTCCTTTTTTTGGATATGCTGGGATACTCTGCACCCGAATTACGTAATGCAGATTGGCTGTGTGACTTGGGATTTTTTTCAGATATAGTACACCATTTAAACATTCTAAATATTCAGCTCCAAGGAAAAGATCTAGCAATTTTTCTCTATTATAGTTCCATTCGGGACTTTAAAATAAAAATTGAATTGTGGAAAATAGAATTATCCGTAAAAAACGTAAGCCACTTTCCGAATTTAGAATCCCTGATCACACAGGATACCAACTTTGATCGGTATCAAACTGCATTACGTAATTTGGGTGACGCGTTTGCGAAAAGGTACCAGGACCTGTATGAACTAGAAAATGAGATCAATACAGTTATTTCACCATTTTTAATCGATTTAGGAACAGTATCACCTCACTTAGAGGCAGATCTGAGCAATTTAAGGGGGTAGACACGGGTAATGCAGCGCTCTGTATACCGACATAATCTGGCCCGAAACATGGGTTTGCGCCCTGACGTTGTTTGTACTTATATGATCGAATTTTGGGCTGGGCGAGGTCATGGTTCGACGAGATTGTGTTGATATCCAATAATATGAGTGTTCAAAGTAGAGCAAAAATCGACAAAATACACCCGCATGAACCAACGTATTTTTAGGTCACTAAAAGAGTCTTGTGACTCAAACGATGACCAGAGCGCGCTGCACTGAACTTTCCTCTTTCGAATGAGACCTCACCCAGCTCAAAATCTGCTCATATAAGGACGAAAAGCGTATTCCCGTAATTGCATTCCCAATTACGAGTTCCGCCATATTGGCGATAATACAGAGCAAGTCACGTGACAAATTTAGTTGAGCTAGTAGACACGAGATGGCGCCTACTCGGGAGGACTGCCAACGTGGAGTCATAGCAAAACTGAAGCGTTAGCTGGATACACAAGCCACAGTAAAAGCGTGATGCAGTCAATGTATGAATTTTCGGACGATTGTAGGTTAGGTTATATGCATTTTAGGCATATAACTGCTGGGAACTGTGTACATTTAGTAAATTAACGCTTTTATTGTAACACATACATCACTTGAAACCGCTGTCGAATTTATGTTATAATTATATGGCCACATTATTTAAAATAAAAAAAGAGATTGGAACTTTTTTACTAATACTGGAAATATTGATTTACTGATATCATATTTTCAGAATGTGGAAGTTACAGCAATTATTTGCAATTATTGCTCTTATTATTATTCTTCCGACTATTGTATATAACATACAACAAGGAAAAGTCTCTAAATCAGTCAACAGTTGACTCCCTGATTTTTTTTGTAATTCTTTACGGTCCTATGCAGAGATGGGCATTATTTAAATAAAAGAATATACTTCCGAAAGGCCCCAGTGGCCGATCGACACGATGTTTGGGGTAGAGTGTGTGTACCCTAAATCTAAAATTTTATTTAGCTTCGGGTATTTATTAGTTTCCTTTGTTTATTCGAAGGCGTTTCATCTTGGGCTTCGAATAATTTTTCATCTTTCATTATATCTTTATCCTAAGGTCGTATTCAGATATATTGGCCGGTCGATTCGTTTTCGCGAACAGCGATCGAGGAGAAATCAGCCACCACCATCTGACGATCGTGGATTTGTCTGTTGGAGTTACGTGGCCACCCAAGGGTATGGTGGGGTAACGGGAATGCTGCGCGGCTCCGTCTGAACGTAGCCGTGTGACTGTTATGACCAAATACGAGATGAAGCTATCGAGAAAGAATCAATGTTCTGACCAATAAAGCTCCTGAATTTTTTCGGAGCTAAGGCACTCCTATTCTGATGTGTGTATTTCTACGCTGCAGCTCGGTTTGGCCTATACACAACAGAAGCTTGGTGCTATCCCCACCACTTCTGGCTCACTCTTATTCTGCGAAGGCGAGAGTGAGATGGAACGAGAGCGAGTCAGAAAACGTTGCGAACAGGAGCACCGAGGCAGCTAAGCGGTACCTATGGTGGGAGTATACGCGTTACGAAACTCACCGGCCAATATATCTGAATGTAAAGTCTCGTTAGCCGCTCGCTTAGGGTTGCCAGATCTTCGGCATTCAGCCGGAGTCTCGGGTTTTGAACCGTTGTCTCCGGCCTCAGGCAGGCACAATAAAAATCTCCGGCAGAATAGAGAGTATGTTGCAGCGTGCCATAAACAAAATAGAAATCTATTAAAATCTGTAACAAATTCTAATAACTATTCATAATACTTATTATTATTATTATTATTATTATTATTATTATTATTATTATTATTATTATTATTACTCGTTTATAAGAAGTCATTATTATAATGAATTTTAGATGCCTATTTTTTTCTTCGCCCCTTTTTTTCTCACTTTCCCCACTCCAATCCTCCACGAAATTGAAATCTCCGGCAAAAGATCAGGCTTGATCTGGCAACCCTGCGCTCGCTGGTCCGGACCGGCGCACAGTGTGCGATTTTGGACAAAAATCGCTAGACAGCGCAAATCTTGACCGATTTCAATGTTTTTTTTTTAAAAATACTCGTGAAGGGCTCAGCAATAACGGAGGGCTGCAGTAAATCCTGTATTTTTTGGTCTAATATATAAAAAACATTATTTAGCATAACATCGCATAAAAACGTACACTTTTGAAATTAAAGATATTAAAAATTAATTTTTTGTAAATTTAATTATAGCTATAAAATAAAAAATTTACTTCAAATTTACAAAATTTATGTTTTAAATAAACTGCTAAGTATAGCTGATTTAAATCTAATATTTTTAAATTATAATTCATTTTATTAGTTTTTTTCTTATTTCTAATATAAAATAAAGAATATGTTTTTTGTTGTTTTTTTAAATTTTTTTTTAGGAATTGTAATTAGAATAGAATTTGATGTGGCAACTAATTTTAATATAATTTGTTAATATGAATTATGTGCTATGTTACATGCATTCAAATGTTTAATAACATTTCTTCAGCTTCAACCGTTAAGGGCTTAACTTTTTTATTTTCTTTCAGTCTGAGAGAGCTAATTAAGGGATCTGATGAGATCAAGAGATAATGTAAAATATCTTTGTTACTCATTTGCCTGTTGCACATTCTGCTATGTTTAGCTCGTGCTTTACGAAAAATTTTATTGTTTGCTTCCTGTGGCTCTTCTGATAGCCAGCCAAACGGTAAATCAAATGAGTTAATAATGTCGCTTCCATGAATAAGAACTTTATGTAGGGATGGTGGCATTTTATACCATTCATACAACTGCACACAAATATCTGCAGTATCGAAGCAATATGTTTTACATTTATCACAATTGATCATTCTACCACAAGTTAAAACTTGCAAAATATTATATAATCTTTGGATCAAATGTTCATCTAAACCAGTATATTTTGCAACGGCTTTGGCTTGGGCAAAAAAGGAACGAGCTACATTACCAGTGTTGGTTGTTCCAACACCTTGCTTAACAATATCTACATGTAACGAAAGATTACATTTTAAAGAATTTTGTATACTTTGTTTCCTTAATTTCTTTAACAGTTTTTCTTCGGCTGTCCTTGCTGAACCTTTTTTAAAATCAAGATTATACGCTACGTGTAATAGATATTCCATGAAACGGATCCAACAATGGAGTGTAGAAAGGCCGAATTTGTAGTATTCTTCATTTCTTTGAAGACTTTTCACATAATCCAGATTATTTATAAATTTAGGTCCAACTCGACAAATATTACAGCAAGATGAAGCTTTTTGCTCAGTTAGTATATTACACACTTTGCCGTCTATCATTGTGCACTTCAAATCAAAACTTACTTCAAATGACATGTCATTCAAATCAAAACAATATCAAATTTAATATCTCTTCTAGAACACACTACAAAAAGAATTCTTTTACAATTAGATAAGCATGTGCTGATGCAGTTGTCTGGTGAGAAATTAGTACTTGTTGGAAAATGGGGTATGGACGGTGCAAGTGGTCAACAAACTACACGCCAAAAGTGGTCAAGTCAACATTCAATATCTTTAACAGATGATAAAAATTACGATGCAAGTTCTAATTATGATATTGATAGTCATCATGAAAGAAATGGTGATGATGTTGATGACGATAATGATGACGATGATGATAGTAAAAATAAAACAAATGAAGGTGCAACTAATGATGCTGATGAGAATTTGAACGACAAAAGTAACTGCAACGAAAGATCTATTAATCTTTTAGACAGTGCTGTTTTTATAGTTTCTTTTGTTCCCCTTAAGTTAAAAGTTAAGGATGCTGATATTTGGTCAAATAAAACTCCATCATCAGTCCACTTTTGCCGGTGTATCAAATTTGAATTTATTAAAGAAACTTATGCATACGTAAAAAACGAATACGAATATTACACAAATCTACTGAAAAAAGTTGAAACATATTGTTGCACAATGATAGACGGCAAAGTGTGTAATATACTAACTGAGCAAAAAGCTTCATCTTGCTGTAATATTTGTCGAGTTGGACCTAAATTTATAAATAATCTGGATTATGTGAAAAGTCTTCAAAGTAATGAAGAATACTACAAATTCGGCCTTTCTACACTCCATTGTTGGATCCGTTTCATGGAATATCTATTACACGTAGCGTATAATCTTGATTTTAGAAAAGGTTCAGCAAGGACAGCTGAAGAAAAACTGTTAAAGAAATTAAGGAAACAAAGTATACAAAATTCTTTAAAATGTAATCTTTCGTTACATGTAGATATTGTTAAGCAAGGTGTTGGAACAACCAACACTGGTAATGTAGCTCGTTCCTTTTTTGCCCAAGACAAAGCCGTTGCAAAATATACTGGTTTAGATGAACATTTGATCCAAAGATTATATAATATTTTGCAAGTTTTAACTTGTGGTAGAATGATCAATTGTGATAAATTTAAAACATATTGCTTCGATACTGCAGATATTTGTGTGCAGTTGTATGAATGGTATAAAATGCCACCATCCCTACATAAAGTTCTTATTCATGGAAGCGACATTATTAACTCATTTGATTTACCGTTTGGCTGGCTATCAGAAGAGCCACAGGAAGCAAACAATAAAATTTTTCGTAAAGCACGAGCTAAACATAGCAGAATGTGCAACAGGCAAATGAGTAACAAAGATATTTTACATTATCTCTTGATCTCATCAGATCCCTTAATTAGCTCTCTCAGACTGAAAGAAAATAAAAAAGTTAAGCCCTTAACGGTTGAAGCTGAAGAAATGTTATTAAACATTTGAATGCATGTAACATAGCACATAATTCATATTAACAAATTATATTAAAATTAGTTGCCACATCAAATTCTATTCTAATTACAATTCCTAAAAAAAAATTTAAAAAAACAACAAAAAACATATTCTTTATTTTATATTAGAAATAAGAAAAAAACTAATAAAATGAATTATAATTTAAAAATATTAGATTTAAATCAGCTATACTTAGCAGTTTATTTAAAACATAAATTTTGTAAATTTGAAGTAAATTTTTTATTTTATAGCTATAATTAAATTTACAAAAAATTAATTTTTAATATCTTTAATTTCAAAAGTGTACGTTTTTATGCGATGTTATGCTAAATAATGTTTTTTATATATTAGACCAAAAAATACAGGATTTACTGCAGCCCTCCGTTATTGCTGAGCCCTTCACGAGTATTTTTAAAAAAAAAACATTGAAATCGGTCAAGATTTGCGCTGTCTAGCGATTTTTGTCCAAAATCGCACACTGTGCGGCGTGAGCCCGTATCATGAACGGAGCCCTAATTCCGAGGCTGAGTTTCTCGCTTCTTTCTGGCCGAAGGGGGGAGCAGGATGGAACGCTTTGCGTGCGCGGCGGGCGTACGCGACGGGCGCGAGTGCTCAGATGGAATCGTGACTGTTCGATGCATCCGCGCCACGGTCAGATAGCCAGGCACGGCACGAGTCTTTTTTGCGCCATAAGCGAGCTTGACAAATTCCGCCATTTATTATAATACATTAATTGAGCTTCTTCATGACCTTACTCTACTCGTAGTTTAAAACCGTTGTAGTATAATTTGTAGTATTTCATTTAAAAATTTATTTTCAACAATGCCAACAATGAAAAGGCCATTTTGCATTTCTTGTCAACCTTACGCCCTAGCAGTTGCCTAATTTTGCAGAGTAAAGTCATAAATAATCTCAAATAAATGTAATATAATAAAGGGCGCAATTTGACAAGTTCGCTTAGGGCGCAAAAAAGACTTATGCCGGGCCTGCGTCAAGTTTTTGCGAAGCGGTTCCCGTGCTCACCGTAAGCACTTGCGACCATCGTCCGAAAGACGGAGCGAGACAAAATATCAACGCGTCGTCTGTCTCGTACTGTCCTCGCTCGCTTTCAGTGCCTTCGCTCGCTCTCTTTCCATCTCGCTCTCGCCTTCGCCGGTCAAGAGTGAGACAGAAGTGGTGGGGATAGCGAAAAGTCCGTACCGTGTACACCAAACAGAGCCCGTAACGATCTTAGATGCTCGAATAACTGACGAGAACCTTTGTGGCCCGAGCCGCACGAGATCGCCGTTGCTCAGCGATGTGTCATCGATTATATAGAAACAGAATTTGTTTTTTTTTTCATCGTATCAATATGAAAGTGACACAAATGGATTCCTGGCATTCTCCCGATTAAATTGACAGAAAATAATTTAAATCAGACTATTTTTAACGAAACGGGCTTCCAATTCTGCAAACAAATTTTCACGTAATTTCCTTAATTATGGTCCGAATAATATCATTTTTGGGGCCAATTTGATCGAGAAAACACGACGAATCGATTCACGTCACTTTCGCAAAGATCTGATTAGAAATGCAGAACTGAAGATTTGTCACTGCTTAGTGCGTAACATTGTATGGCCCCGCTGGATTCGAGCGTCGAAACCCACGAAACTTAGCGAGTTGCATGATTGCTAGCGTGAAGGACAAGAGAGGACTTTGCATGGCGAAGGAAAGTCAGCCTTCTATAGAACTCAAATCGAGAAAGACTTTGCTGACAAACTTTACATATGTATATTCGCGTCAAATAAATACTTTAATTGTAAAATTTAGACGACAAACTATTGTTGAATTTCGCCAGTTCTTACATATGCATCACTTGGTTGGGAATTCCTGATCCCAGAGTTTCATGCATTTACCTATTGAAATGTTGCTTCAAGTCATCGGGAAATTGCATTACTTCTTCTCGTACATACATATATGTATCTGTTCGCGAGTAGGTGTCACGAGTCACACGGCTTTGGTTTCTCAAATAAATGCACATTTATTAGGGCCCTCGGTCGACGGCGACTTGAGTCATCCAGTACTGAATATGAAATTGTTCATATTTCTCACTACACCTTGATAAGAGTGTTACCACCGATGGATTCGTGAGTTTATGTCCACGAAAATGAGTCGAGACGCGAAGCAATTCGGTCTATTTTTTCTTATGAATACATGATTAGGACACACACACTACGTTCACTAAAAATAGACCGAATTGCTCCATGTTTGGCATCATTTTCATCAGTAATGCAGTGCTCTGGTGAAGAACATCGTAATACGGAGCTAATATTCTAGGCCCTAGAATCTACGATATTGTCAATGTGCAGTTGAAACGCACGCCGCTTCACACTATCGTTTCTTAGCATTTATACGGGGTGATTCTGTAGCTAGAATCGTCAAACGCGATGCTCGCCAACAATCATGTGTCTCGCTGAGTTTCGTGGGCTTCGACGCTCGAAACTAGCGGGACTATACAATGTTGCACGCTAAGCAGTGACGAATCTGATGTTCTGCAATTTCTAATCAGATCTTTGCAACAGTGACGTCAATCGATTCCTTACAATTTTATATATAATGTTTGTTCATAACTGCTTCTTTCTGCATAGGACGTGTAATAAGTGTATTTCATGTTCTGTTTCGGTGCTTTGCAAGTAAAAAAATGTCTAACCTAACAAACTTCATTTTCTGGGGACATCCCCTCATCTATTTTCCCTTTTCACTTATAATTCCTTACTGCTAACGTAGAATATTGTAGCATAAGCACATTTCAAGTAATTAAAATGTACAATGAATTTTCTATGTTTGCAGTACCAGCCGACTTCCGTTTAAATTTTTATAAGTACAACGCAACAGCTGAGAATTTCTTTCCTTATTCAGAATAAAATACGGAAATAGCAAACAGCTCCCTCTCGCGTTTACCGGGCAATCGGCGATCTATCGGTATTACCATTTCTGTGCAGAAAAAACCTGCTGTAATACCGACCTGCCGAATCGGCCAGGTCACGTGACGTGTCTACCCCCTTAATGGTATGTCGTTTGACAAATTTTGTAGATTTACCTTATTTGACAAATTTCTAGAAACTTGTGCGAAACAAGATGCTCTGTCTATCTATCTAATCGTCTCCGGACAACCTCCAAGCCTGTGCGTCCCCTTCATTTTTATCCAAGTCCTGTGCGTCCCCTTCATTTCTATAAGCTTTACGTAAGAACTCTAAATTAAAAATAATTTGCTGGTATAATAAAAATATCTGTCAATTTGAATGCAATGCAATTTGTTATAATATATATTTTGTACATGCATGGTACAAATTTCCAGAAACTTATGCGATAGAAGATGCTTCTGTGTCGAACCTTCTCCGGACAACTTCCAAGTCTGCGACTCTACATAAAAAATCTATTAAAAAATTTTGGCGACCCACCTTGTTAATTCAGACAATAATTCAGTCTCCCATGTAGTGTAAAAACTCGTGACATTTCAAATTTGGACAACTTACCTTATTCGACACTTGGCAGGTTATGATGAATTGACACTTGGTAGGTTATAAAGCGATGACACTTGGTAGGTTATCTAATTCAATAGTATATACATAGGTATATGTACAATGACGGACGCCGATCCCTGCCGAATGATCCCGAGAGTAGACGAACGAAACATACACTAGTTTCTTTTGGCTGAAGGGGCGCGTGTAACGCGTGTATACGTATTATGTTGACGAAAAATTTCTTGGAGAAGGAGAAGAAGAAGAAAATCTTACCGTTTTCGACAGATCCATGAGACGATATTACGATATCTCTATCATGCGTGGACCGATTTTATTGAAATTGGTCTTATTCGGAAGCTTATATGCGGTTTACATGAGAAAAATGCCATTAAATATAGAAAATATTGCAGGCGTGATGAGATATTAATGAAATAAGTTTCAGGTTAGGTTGGAATAGCTGTGCTTCGAGTAAAGATACACGGCAGCGACAGGCATATACAAGGTGTCTTTTCTTTCATGTACTTGGCATCGAGACGCTACCGCGTCTCTAGATCAGTGCCCAGATAGCACACCTCGTCTTAGAGACGTCTGGTTCATGTCCATTCTAGGTCTGAAAGTCTGAACGTCGTCAATCGTAACATGGCCGTTGTGAAGCCGTCTCTCCGGTGTCTCTAAGGCGCCCTCTAGACGTCTGTCAAAGGTCTGATAGACATCTTAGCAGGCGTATAGTAACCGTCTTAAAGACGTTTGCTACAGACGCCTGTATGAGGTCTGTAGCAGGCGTGTTTAAGACGTCTGTAGCGTGTGTCTTTAAGACGTCTGTAGCGTATGTCTTTAAGCCATCTGTAGCGTGTGTCTTTAAGATGTCTGTAGCGTGTGTCTTTACGATGTCTGTACCAGACGCTGTTAAGACATCCTGAACGGACATTTCTGAGACGTGTCCGTTACATAGTAGTCGAAGTATTGTTCTTTTTTTACGATATCTTTATTTGCGTAGGGTATATTAATCGCCCAGTATAATTCATATTTTCACAGACACAGATATATAATGAAACGACAATTAGAAAAATGTATCTTAATTTCTAGATGTTGTAAAAGGTATTTTATTTTTAATGTTACCATATATATACGTTTTTGTATTTGTGCGCATCCTTGTTCATTTTTGCAGATTAGTTTATATACAGCAGCCATATAAATATTAATTTAGTTGTATACAAAAAATTTAATTATAATTATTTTTTTTAAAATAAATATTAAACAACCATTTACAACATAAATATTAAATTAAAATTTTAAAAATTATTTTAATAATCAGTGTAAAAGAACTCTATCTTAAATTAGATATATATATCCAATTCATTGCAAGTTAAAAGTTAAAAGTAAAAAATAAAAAGCCACTTAAAATTGACAGCGCAGCCATATATATATTAATTTTTACTTTTTAATTTTTACTTTTAACTTTAACTTTTACTTTACTTTTACTTTAACTTTAATTTTTACTTTTAACTTTAACTTATATATAGTTAACTTTAACTATATATATGGCTGCGCTGTCAATTTTAAGTGGCATTTTAATTTTTACTTTAAACTTTTAACTTGCAATGAATTGGACGGCCCAACGAAACTGTTTTACCGACCCATAATTATTGAAGGTGACTGATCTTAGCGTCCTCTTCTCACACCAGCGTTCAAATCAAGAACTACTCTCGAATGATGTATACGTGCGTGCGTGTAGCTCTGAGCTACACTGCCCTCTTTAGTTAAAATGTCCTATCTAGCAATTTGAAACAACCGAGAAAACGGAAGTTTTATCATTTACTTTGTACCGTCCTTATTTCCCTTGATTAAAACATGTCATTATTTCATAACGACCTAATTTAATTTTTTGTAATAGGTATACCGGTAGGTAATGTATTATTAACGTGCCAATTAATTAATTGTTTTAGATAGGATATTTTAATCATTTGGAAAGAAGTTATACGAAGCATGTAGAAGTCTTCTAACTTTACTTAAAAGGTAAAAGACGAGTGGAATTTCAAATATTTCAACATATCTCAAAAAATAAAAAAAAGCTAGATAGGACAGTTTAACTAAGGAGGACAGTACAAGCAGATAAAAGTGATAATAATTTCTCAGCATGTATACAACTTACTTAAATCTGCAAACGGGATTTTTAAATTTTCATTACAGGCTTAGATAAAAAAGTTGAAAAAGCAACCTTCGCTATTATTTTCTTCCCTATTCCGAACAATTACAACCTTAATGGGAACCGACGAAACACGTCACCTAAATAGTAAGCTAATCCTTCCAGCCCTCATACTTTTTTTTTAAAGAGAATAGAAAGATGCATCGATAGGTGTATAAAAAATATGGTGATTTCCATTTTAAAAAAATGAGGTGATTTTGAATATTTATTGAATAAAATGTTTTTTATTAATTTTTACTTTTGTAAATTCTTGTCAACTGAATACTGACTCACTTTTGTTGGAACTTTTGTTTTCATCAGTTTCGCAGATATACCTGAAAACCGTTGCGGTCGTTTTACATATATGGATGTGGGAGGCAAATATCATAGCTTCGTACACATTCAACATTTTTCTTGTATTTGGTTTGTAATTTTCATTACGTAGTATGTAAAACATAAAAAATAACATAAAAATGAAAACATTAATAAAAAAATTATAAATAATAAATAATAATAAAATGGAAAAATTTGTTTATCATATTAAATCAGAATCGGACTCGGAACATGTATCTTGGTTTGTATCTGACGATTCGCAATAATTTGAATCATCTCCTATCAAGTATTTTATTATGTCCACCGGGCGTAGCACGCGTCTGAGCGGTGAAAGTCTTAATGATTTTGGCTATTTTTTCCGTTTCGGGCAAATTCGGACAGTTGAAATTGACGTTAATATAAAGTTTGGAGTGGTTATGCGTGTTTATCGTAGGGTGTGCAATTTTTTCACCCCCTCGGGGATTAATTTTTTTTTTTCAAAATTTTGTATTGTCATCAAAACTACATACGCTTGTAAAGTTGCAAGTCTATTCGATAGTTGGAAGTGGGTTAAAATTGCGTTTCCAGATTTGAACCAAACAAACAAACAGACAGAGGATTGAAGCTGAATAAAATCATTTAACCTATCGAACAATTGCTACCTATCGTTATCGCTGCTCTTTGCAAACTTTCTGTTTATCTGATGTACAGGGTGTAAAGGGATTATATTGTCGTGAGCAATAAGGGATGAATTTGCACCCCTGAATCGATGGCTATTCATTAAAAAACCTTGCCGCAAGGTTGATTATGACAAACGAGATAATGTTTAAATTTTAAAGAAAAAAACGCATAATGTCGCAAAGGTCCGGAAATGTTGTTAAAACTTTTACATATTGTACATATTACGTTTAACGAGTCGATTTACGAGTATTTGCTGTAAGAACTATGTCTTCTCAAACGCCGAGAATTTGGGTAGGTAATGCAATATATGTATGTATGTATGTATATCTACTTATCGTTAACATTGACCGGTCCGTCAGAAAAAAAAAAACTGAGCAATGACTGTTTCGTGCCATCCTCTCGAGAATGCTATTGCGAATTCTGCCAGATGTAAGTACCTACCTATCCCAACATCTGAACGTTAGTAGGCAACAGATGTCGGCGGGTTAGAACTACGGTTACTTTCCCTACCTATCTTTCGTTCCTTTAAAAATTTCTTTAGAGTTTAGTGAAAGAGGAAGGACACCCAAAATTTCTAATTGGTCACAGTCAACTCCACATTTTAGTTGGGAAAGTACATATATAGGTATACCTACTACAGCACACACGGATGTTTTAAAGTTTGTTCTACGTTGATTTCTTGGTTGCAACGATCTTTTAAACCATCCATTATATTAACTGTTTATTAATGCTTCGAGTACGGGACTTTGAGTCCTGAGTCAGAACCACACCGATAGTTCACTAATGCATACTCACGGTCGCTCGAGACCCTCGCCGAGATACTATGGAACGGGGTGGAAGGGGTTTCGGATTACGTTTGGATATTTGTTGTACATATACGAGAAAATAATAAGCTTGGGAATTATAAGAAAAAGATGTTTATTCAATACTTGTGTTATTGCATGTATTATAAATAATAACAACGATAACGATAATAACAATGAAAACAACAAAGCCAACAAAAATAATAGAAACCGTAAGATAACGAATGCAAAAACACGAATATATCGTTTCTACAGGGTGATTCTGGAGCTACGCCCGTCACAGAGATGCGGCCTGGTACTGCGTGGCGAGGACAACCCCTCGCAGTGCCTCATCAAATTTTATGGCTTTCGACCCTCGAAGGGGTTGTGAAGTGCCTACTAAGAAGTGAGAAATTTTCGACTTCCGCATTTCTCATCAGATCTTTGCGAAAACGACGCCAATTGATTCCTTATAATTCGGAAAATAATGAAGGAAATTCCATGAGAAATTAATTTCCATAACCTAAAGCTAATTTCGTTAATAATAGTCCGATTTACATGAAATTTGGTATGATTTTCATCGGAATAACATAAGGCATCATTTTCATATCGATACGATAAAGAACGAAGAATTATTTTTTTCTGAAACAGGTATGGGTAAATGTTTACATTAGGGAAGGATTCTCCGATTGCAATGATAAAAAACTTTACTTAACACTAGAACTGCCGACTGTTTCACAGCCGACAGTATTGGTATTGGTAGGGGCTAGGTAAGGGCGGGGGCGCGTAAAGCAAGAATTCACTTTCCCGTCACGCACATTAACACTAGAATTAACGAGTTTAACATATACTCACATCGGTTCGCTACCATGCTTTACGCGCGCCCCCCGTCCTAATCTATCCCCAACCTCACACTAATACCGTCGGTTATGAAACTGATTTCAATATATTATACCGAAAGTTTTTTATTAATATCTCTGAAACTAAGGCGAACCGCCAAAAAGTTTAGAGGGAAATGTTGACAACATATGTCAAGGTCATTGAAATCGGAGAATCCTCCCCTAATGTGAACATTAGGCATCCATTTCAGGTTATTAAGAAATTCTTCTTTCTTTATCGTATCGATATGAAAGTGGCACCAATGGATTCCTGGCGTTCTCGCAATTAAAATCATACCAAATATCATGCAAATCGGACTACTTTTACAAAAGCAATTTGTATTCCTTATGTAAAAGTAGTCTGATTTACATGACATTTGGTATGATTTTCATCAGAAAAACATAAGGAATCCATTGGTGATCTCCATTTCCTCCATTACGTTCCTGCATCGTACTAGGAGCAGTTTGAATAGCGCGTAGAGATATTTGGAATTGGAGTACTATTTCTATAAATCTTATCCAAGAGGACTCGTTGAAAAATGCATCGATTTCGGCCGTCGCGATCTTGGAGCCCGGAGGGCGTTCTCTGTTCTATTTCCCACAGTTGTTTGCAGGCAATAGGGCCCTTTACACGGACGGTCTTGCGCGCGGTCCGGCGCGTCACGGGCCGCGCGGCCCGCAAAATTACGTGAAGCCGGATCGTGGCGCTCCTTCGCGCGGGCCAGGAGGTCGTACCCGTCACTACTTAGAGACAGCGAATTCGGGCTCCCATTTCTACGTCGACTCCACATGCTTTTTACACGATCCACCGCAGTGGTGTATTGTGTACTACCTGTTCGATGTATATCATCGATCTGCGAAACGATCGGCAAGACACGATCGCGATATACGTAGGTTTGCGAAAAGTATACGAATTCCTCGATATACCTGGCTTATAGAGGATATCATAAATGCTGTTACTGTAGGGTACACTGAAACATCTGTTTTTAGGAAGCTACATTTGGTTGACCTGAAGGTGCTATAAATGGTGCTGGAAATGGTTTATGACTCAGTTATAACGACTGTCAAATTTTACAAGGGTACTTTAAAAAATGTCCAAATGTTTCCCCGGCAATGCGATGGCAAATGAAATTGCAGTTAACACATTCACTGTTGTGACGATCATAATTATTACTATCAACGGCAATAATTACCATGTCACTGCTTGTTTTAGTATAAAAACTAATATTGATAGACAATAAATACATATAGGTATGCAAGTGATGTTATATCTAAGATAAATGATGAAGAGATGTAATATGCAAGATGTTTTGAAGAAGGGGGGTAGTCTTCTGATTGCTCGTGATGCAGGTCAAATTTTTCACCCACGCTCTTGCGTGGCGCGCAGCAAGAAAGCATCACAGTCCTGCCCGCGCGCCAGAAAGCACCGCGCTCCTGCCCGCGCGCAAACCTCGACTCCAGAAGAGTTTACATAAGAGACAGAAAAGGTAGTTGGAAAAGGACAAAACGCCAGTTGAAACCAGGCTCGTCGCGCTCCTCAGGATTTCCGACAGTGCGGAAATCCTGAGGCGCGCGACGATCCTGGCAGCCAAGCCTCCACAGGCAACGCCGTCGATAAGCCGTGCCTCGATGGGTTTCGAGGACTTCGACCCTCGAGACCAGGGGGGCCGTACGATGTTGCAACCTAAGACGTGACGAATTGAAAATTCTACATTTCTCACCGGATCTTGGCGAAAGTGACGTGAATCGTTTCCTTATGTTTTCCCGATGGAAATGGTCCAAAAACGACACAAATGTAATTAAGGAATCTTCATAACAAATTGATTTCCATAACTTCGTTAAAAATAGTTCGATTTATATGAAAGTTGGTAGGCATAATTTTCATTTGAAAAACATGAGAAATACATCGGTATCACTTCCATATCGATAGGATAAAGAATAAAGTATACAGTTTTTCTGAAACAGATATGAATCCTTGGCCGACCGCAGCGAATCGAGGTCGGCGACCCACAGTCGAGGGTGAAATATTCATTACAGCGTATTAAGAAATTCTTTATTCTTCATCGTATCGATATGGAAGTGATACCGATGGATTCTTTACGTTTTTCAAATGAAAATTATACCAAATTTCATGTAAATCGGACTATTTTTAACGAAGTTATGGAAATCAATTTATTATGAAGATTCCTTAATTACAATCCGATTTGTATCGTTTTTGGCCCATTTTCATCGGGAAAACACAAGGAAACGATTCACGTCACTTTCGCCAAGATCCGGTGAGAAATGTAGAATTTTCGATTCGTCACGTCTTAGGTTGCAACATCGTACGGCCCCCCTGGTCTCGAGGGTCGAAGTCCTCGAAACCCATCGAGGCACGGCTTATCGACGGCGTTGCCTGTGGAGGCTTGGCTGCCAGGATCGTCGCGCGCCTCAGGATTTCCGCACTGTCGCGCACCAGGCGCGCGACGAGCCTGGTTTCAACTGGCGTTTTGTCCTTTTCCAACTACCTTTTCTGTCTCTTATGTAAACTCTTCTGGAGTCGAGGTTTGCGCGCGGGCAGGAGCGCGGTGCTTTCTGGCGCGCGGGCAGGACTGTGATGCTTTCTTGCTGCGCGCCACGCAAGAGCGTGGGTGAAAAATTTGACCTGCATCACGAGCAATCAGAAGACTACCCCCCTTCTTCAAAACATCTTGCATATTACATCTCTTCATCATTTATCTTAGATATAACATCACTTGCATACCTATATGTATTTATTGTCTATCAATATTAGTTTTTATACTAAAACAAGCAGTGACATGGTAATTATTGCCGTTGATAGTAATAATTATGATCGTCACAACAGTGAATGTGTTAACTGCAATTTCATTTGCCATCGCATTGCCGGGGAAACATTTGGACATTTTTTAAAGTACCCTTGTAAAATTTGACAGTCGTTATAACTGAGTCATAAACCATTTCCAGCACCATTTATAGCACCTTCAGGTCAACCAAATGTAGCTTCCTAAAAACAGATGTTTCAGTGTACCCTACAGTAACAGCATTTATGATATCCTCTATAAGCCAGGTATATCGAGGAATTCGTATACTTTTCGCAAACCTACGTATATCGCGATCGTGTCTTGCCGATCGTTTCGCAGATCGATGATATACATCGAACAGGTAGTACACAATACACCACTGCGGTGGATCGTGTAAAAAGCATGTGGAGTCGACGTAGAAATGGGAGCCCGAATTCGCTGTCTCTAAGAAGTGACGGGTACGACCTCCTGGCCCGCGCGAAGGAGCGCCACGATCCGGCTTCACGTAATTTTGCGGGCCGCGCGGCTCGTGACGCGCCGGACCGTGGGCCGGACCGCGCGCAAGACCGTCCGTGTAAAGGGTCCTATTGTCGCTGCCTTGTCCGCGGGTTCTCCGTGGTGGTGGGGATCTCGCGGGTCCCGATGGTCTGTGGACTTTGGAGGGTACGCGTTTACCTTCCACGTGTCTAGTCCCTTGGTGCCAGGTCTCCTAATTTCCCTGGCTTATTGAGGTTATTTCCCGAGCGGCGCCGAGCTCCGAGGACCGGTTGAATCTATTGTTCCCTGTTTCGCTGTTTAGCGTTATATTGGGATACGACACCTCGAGCTGTTTTTATGGAGGTCTTTCGTTTCGCGGGTGCTGCACGTGCGTTTCAGGTTGTCGTGACCGTTACCCGTGGACATTAGTCCATTGTGCTCGCGCGATTTGGGAAAGTCCCTCGTTCCCCTTTTTAGTTAAGATTGCTGGCCGAGTTGGTTAATTTATTCAGACGAAAAACAGCAGCGGGGGCCGCCCGTGGCCGTCCCAAGTTGACAGCGCAGGCCTTGCCTACCTGCGGCCCCCGCGCCGCGCTTTTTTATTTTTGACGTTCGTGAACCTGGCCGATGTGGGGGGTCAAAAGAAGTAATAAAATAAGTCAAAAGAAGTTTTTCGTAAATATCTCGGAAACGAAGGCCGAGCGAGTTGCTTAGAATGATGACCTTGACAACATATTTCAAGGTCATCAGAATCGGTCAGGTGTACCCTTTTATGCATTATTACCGGAATTCTTCATTCTGGGTTAATCCATATATTGCTCTGTCGGTGGATACATAGTAGGTACTAAGTACATACGATGACAATTCGGACGCGCAGGTCCGTCGTCAACCGCCAACTCGCGGGAAAATACGGTCATAAACCGCGACTCTGGCGAGACTATCTGGCCGATTAGCCTGTGGAATTTTTCAGAGCGAAACGAAAATTCATTCGTTCTTTACGATTGCTAATTTCATATTCACCTTCCCAAAAACGTTTCGACCTATACCTACTCAATCTACTGCCTTCGAAGAGGACCGAGGTCCTCAAGCGACGCCAAAAACGCGCTGAAAAAAGGGACGCGAAAAGTCACCGGAAACAGAAAACTAACCGCTTCTACGCGCAAAAAGGACCAGCGTCACGGAGGGGCGGGGAGGGGGGTGGGTGACAATAAGCAGAGACAGGAAATCGTGAGGGTCGTCGGCGGCGCGAGCCCGCTAATATTGGAAAAATCACAGGTCAGGTCTAGGCGTTTGCGCGTACGGCGCACAGTGGGCTGAAAACCCATTTTTTTGGGGCAAAAGTTTAAACTGTCCACCGTGTTTAGCGTTCTAATACACTGTGGACTGTATCACGGAAGTAATTGTTAATTGAAGGGTCGGATGCAATAAGGGGACTAGCGCTGGAAAATGGGAACAATTATTGTCCAAACGCTAAGAAAGATTGGAAAATTAAATGTTATTAAACTGAATTTTAAAAAACATGTTGTAAAGTTCGTCACGACACACATTTTTTTCTGTTTACAGTTTGTTTATCGAATCATTACTTACTATTCGAGCTGAAAAATAATAAATAAGGAATTTTTCATCGTCCAAAATCATTATTTCTTTAAACATAAATTGCGATAACTTGAGTAAATATAGACTTAAATCATTATTTCTTTAAACATAAATTGCGATAACTTGAGTAAATATAGACTTAAAACATAACTTCAGAAAACTCTAGCGTAGCCGTAAAATGTATGCACAAAACCCTTATGTTTAAAAAAGTAAT
Organism: Andrena bucephala; assembly: GCA_947577245.1. Lineage (NCBI taxonomy): Eukaryota > Metazoa > Arthropoda > Insecta > Hymenoptera > Andrenidae > Andrena > Andrena bucephala. The sequence goes on along the minus strand of OX387718.1, from coordinate 18,882,455 downwards.
AATATTTCAATAAAAAGGAATGCTGGACATAACCCATGTTTCTCAACGTTCGCCGTTAAAAAGTATCGAGACAATTTTGAGGTGCATATAACTTGCAGCGACAAAGTTTTTCCTTAATATACAAAGAAGATTTTCACCAATTTTCACACTGATTAATAAAGAATTGTAGAAAATATGTCGATATACATAAATCTCGCGCGCCACCAACAGTCAACAGCCGCGTCTAATGCGTTCCATAGCAAATTTAGCACTCGCGTTGACTGCTGGTGCCGCGCGAGATTCATATATATCGGCATATCTTCTACAATTACTTATTAATCAGTGTGAAAATTGTTGAAAATCTTCTTTGTATATTAAGGAAAAACTTTGTGGCTGCAAGTTATATGTACCTCAAAATTGCCTCGATACTTTTTAACGGCGATCGTTGAGAAACATGGGTTATGTCCAGTATTCCTTTTTAATGAAATATTATTACTTTTTCTAACATAAGGGTTTTGTGCATATACATAATTCAAACTTTCCAATTAATTTAATTCCTAATTACTGTAATTGTGCGTGTGATTGAATTACAATGTAATTGAAATACAATGTAATTCAATTACAGCTCAAAACTCTGAAGTGAGAAAAAAAGTGGAAAAAATGTAACAAAAGAGTTTATTTCTCTTTATATATTATAAATTTATGAATAATACCATATTCAGCACTCATAGTAATTTTTTTCTATTCGAAACATTTACCTACACATTTCTTTCCCACCTCTTAATAGCTCTCAATTTGGTTACCTCTTAATTCGTAATTATAATTCAATTACATTGTACTGTGCAATTACAATTGCAAATACATTGCAATTACGAGTTACGATGTATTTTAATCGAATGCGAGATCTGAATTACGAATTGCAATGTAATTGAATACGATGTAATTGAATTATTTTGTAATTACAATTCATGGAGTAATTCAATTGTAATTCTGCACAACTCTGCATATTAGTAGTATGTACAAACTGTTCCAGTCAACGTGATTTTTAATAGGTATAAGTGTAGTGAAGGGCGGATGGGCCCATACTGTCCTACTTTCGAGGGTTTTACGGTGGGGATTTACGCTGTATCTGGCTTCGAAAGGGGTTGCGTAAGTTGAACAGTCCTGGCGGTGCAGGCGATTTACAGCTGGAAATTTGGTATTTTTGAAGCGAAATTTCTTCGTTTCTTTGCGACTAGGCAATCGGTTGCTCTCGAAGCGTTCGTTGGGAAACATTTGCCTACCAGATATGTCGATAAGGGGCAATCGACACCGTGCCGTTTTTCAGGGATTTCGACTTTCGCCGCTATCGTGTCTCGGTTCTCAGGTAAAAGGACTTTATGATTTTCGGCATACTGTCGGGTTCTTCCCCTGAGGTCCTCGGTGAGTCGGGCTATAGCCAAGCTACACATCTGGCAACCAGACTCCCACAGGTAAGTATTTTTCGCGCGTGGATACGGTTACTTTTATTCCGGTGATTTTTCGCGCCCGTTTTTTCTGCGCGTTTTCGGCGTCGCTTGGTTCTAATGTAAGCTGCTTCCTAACCAATCGGGCTTGTATTTGTCACAAACGGCCACTCTCTGGATGAGGCCCTCTACACAGCAAATACCTTCTCTCCAAGGTTCACCTTCTCTCGCACGGAATACGTTAACGCGTGTTTTTGTTTTAAAATTTGAGCGCGCGTTTATACTCGAGAGATAAGGGAGTCGTAGAAGGAGGGACTACCCCTTTTGTCCCTGTGTCTCACCGCGAGGCGTACTGGTACTTGTTCAGAGTTATTTCGTTTCCTACCCCATTGCCGGAGAAACATTCTTCGATCTAACATAAGAACATCTTCTTTTGGTCATCGTACGGACCATAAGATTAATTTTACGTCATGGTCAGTGTTCAGAACATCAGTATAATATAATTATGTTGTAGCGGAGCACGGTTTATTGCCTGCCGAACGTAGAGGGATTAGCTACTAGAGGAGGACAATGCCATATCTAGTACCAAAAAATTAATCAGGCTGATCGGCCAGAGCGTTTCGCCAGGGTTGCGGTTTATGACCGTATTGTCCCGCGAGTTGGCGGTTAACGACGCGGTACAGGTAGACGTTCTTTTACTTCGACTCGAAAACTTCGACTTTTTCCAATCGAATTAAAAGAACGCCGATGGCCAGACTCGATCTCGCACGCACGGTTTACATGACATTTGATTATAATTTTAATCGGGAGAACGCCAGGACTCCATTGGTGTCCATATTTCTCCGCCCTTCAATTTTTGCTCTTGAGGCCGAGAACCACCTTTCAGCACGTTGAAATCCCTGCATAGGGCGCACACGAATGCTTTCGACGCGCACCTCGTCGTACAAATCAACCCTTTCAAGTGCTCCGAACTGCTCGAAAAACCGAGAAACTCGGAAATCAGATCGGTGCGTGGCGCGCCGTTGCACCAATGGGACCCTGCGTTGATTATATGTAGCACTGAAAGGATTTGCCGGATCAAGCAAATAACCCCAAATTGTCTTTTTTGCTAGCACTGTAGGCTTTGCAACATAATGTTTCTCATTGTACGACTAAAGATTTGTTGCATATTTTATAACAGTTTAAAGGCCATTGTGGTAGGTGCGGGGAGAGGGATGAGGTAGCATGAACGATCGAAATGCTCATTTCTATCGCGATGTAAGAAATATAGAATTGTAGTTAGAGCTGTTCGAGTACTTGAATATTCGGGTAGCTTGAAATCCGAATCAATCCGGGGCTCGGTTTCCAAGTCGAGCCAGGTACTCGAAAGAACCGAGCGGCCCGGATAGAACCAAGTACTTGATTTTTTTTCAAGCGGCCCGAAAGAATCGGGCGGCTTGGAAAGAAGCGAGCGGGCCGAATGAACTTGGAGCAGATCGAAAACTATTTATCCGATTTATTTGAAACTTGGTACACATATTCTTAATGGTATCTAAAATGTAGCACATCATTTTATTTTATGCGATAACCCGTATATTACCGCGATAATTCGTATATAATACATGTTTTAAGTTTTCCTTGCTAGGTAAAAAATTAATAGTGATATTCACCTTGCTCTCATTTGTACAATAATTTTTTTTCTTCTCAAATCCGTATGCTACATTGTAGATATTTTATTAATGAACACTAGAATCATGTTAGATAAACCTGGGACCGTAAAATTGTTAGCCCGTTAAAAGAAACGCGTTTCGGGTATTGGGAGGAAGGAAGTGGCAGAAATATTACGAGACAAAGACGTAATTAATATTGAACGTAAACAGCTCACGCCGAGGGTGAATGAACGATCTTTGTGAAAACGGAGCAAGTACGGCAAAATTCATTTCATTGAATTTGTCTCATTCCATATGGTGGCAATTACGACGAAAATACGCGTCTCGTTGTTTGAAATTCTTTTTCCAACGGAAGGTCCTGTTTAATAACTTTGACGAAAAAAATCCAAGACACGCATAATTCAGTAGAGGTGCTTAAAGAAATAAACGTGGCAAGTCATTATACTTTGCTACGGTCGGTACGAAACGTTTTATTATTTTATTGGTAGTAGTATATATCCGCATAGGTCCTACGCCGTAGGGTCGAAAAGCCGTTTGCCTGTACCTGCAGCCAAATCTGCGCGGACAAGGTGACGCGGAAAAGAACAAGACAATTAGCATACGGATTTGAGAAGAAAAAATATTATTGTACAAATGAGAGCAAGGTGAATATCGCTATTAATTTTTTACCTAACAAGGCAAAGTTAAAACAGTTATTACATACGAATGGGTTACCGCATAAAATAAAATGATATGCTAAATTTTAGATAATACCATTAAGAATATGTGTATCAAGTTTTAAATAAATCGGACAAATAGTTTTCGATCTGCTCCAAGTTCATTCGGCCCGCTCGCTTCTTTCCAAGCCGCCCGATTCTTTCGGGCCGCTTGAAAAAAATACTTGAAAAGCTCTACTTGTAGTACGAATTTCGCGGGTTTGCCTCAGTGGCGCGCCGTCAAATTCCACCTTTATATACATATATACATATGTACAGGATGTCAGCGAGAACAGTAAACAGCTGGATATTTATTAACGTATTTGAGATAGAAAAAAAACGTCTACATATACGGAATTTCAATGGTTCGATGGGGCAAATTTATTAGCTCAGCAGACGATTTTTTTGTAGATTATTAATTTAAGAGATACGATGGTCAAGTTCGTTTTTTAAATAGAACGATATATTTTTTTAGAAATCACTTGACAGTGCGATTCAAGACAAATTGAATAACCTGTAACGTACACACTTTATTTCAACAAGTTTTCGAGATATTGCGCCCGTAAATTTACTGATTTCCTCTGACTTGTTTGCACCACGGGGAACACCTTTAAGGTCCATTTATACATATCCGTTCCGGGTCCGTTCCGTTCCGGCGTGCCAGTGGTAAGAAAAAGAGACCCTCTATGCCCCTCTTCTTCTGACCACTGGCACGCCGGAACGGAACGGACCCGGAACGGATATGTATAAATGGACCTTTAAGGTGCGTCTGTGTAGACCGGGCAACAAATCGCCGCCAACGTGTATCTAGCGACTTGGCAACATTTCTGTAGGATACAGCAACTCGCCCCTTGCTTCAAGCGGCCTTCTAGAAATCACTGTTGGCGACATGTACCCGAAAACTGTACATATATTCAAGTGGACGGTGAGCAAAGTCGGCCGAGTGCCTAGCGGCGTGACATTGGCCCCCTCCAGGTTTCCCGTTTCGGAGGGGAAACATTGCCGACTCTGTGGAAACATCCACCTGCGTATTCATTTGGAGTTTTGTCACCTGGTTATCATCATCAGGTGACACTCGTATCATGTATGGGATTCGCAATCCATTGCTAATATATTTTCATAAACATTTAACGAATATATATACAGTGACTCCCGAAAGTGTTCGGACACACTTTAAAACAGAATAACCCCTTCGAAGTTGGGTCAAACGACTTGAATTTTTTTTTGAGAAGCTAGAAGGATTAGCTTACTCGTTGAGGTGTTTCTGCGTTTTGGAAAAAGTTGCAATTGATCAGAATAGCGAAGAAAATAGTGAAGGTCGCTTTTTCAACTTTTTATCCGAGTCCGTATTGAAAATGTAAAAATCCCGTTTGTAGATTTAAGTAAGTTGCATGCATGCTGAAAATTTCCTCGAAATCGGTTAACATAGCTATGAGCTACAAATTGTAGCTTTTTTAGCTAAATTTTTACGTTTTCAATACGGACTCGGACAAAAAAGTTGAAAAAGCGACCGTCACTATTTTCTTCGCTATTCCGATCAATTGCAATTTTTCCAAAACGCCGAAACACCTCAACGAGTAAGCTAATCCTTCTAGATTCTCAAAAAAAAAAAATTCAAGTCGTTTGACCCAACTTCGAAAGCGTTATTCTGTTTTAAAATGTGTCCGAACACTTTCGGGAGTCACTGTATACATATATATGGGTTACATTTTTAACGATATGCATTCACTATATGATGTACTTTAATTCTTTACAGTAATTATTATTAATATCTCCTTTTTTTGTTCAATGCGTCCTGTATTGTTGTTATTAATCTTTCCAATCCCACTACCTCGCTTTTGAATTAAAAAATCACACGCGTTTACTATATCGCCGCAACACTCGGCGGAGGGACACAGGAACAAAAGAGGCAGGTAATTCTGTGACTGCGCGCGGCCCCCAAAGTTGGGAGTGAAAAAGATTTTATTTTACCCCATTACTATGCCCGAATGAGTATTGTGTAATTTTGAGTTACAAATGTATACTCGTAGTTCATTTAAAGAGACAATATATGCAAGTGAAAACTGTGACTCTAAACAGGGGCGGATCCAGAGGGGGGCGATCGCCCCCCCCCCCCAAGAGTAATAAAATAGATAAATATTATGACATTGTGTATTATTCTGTATAAATAATTAATGTGAATTCAATTATTTAGGCTATAGTATCAGATAGAGATATTAAAGTATAAATTACAAGCAAATTTTAAATCTTGTAACAAAAATGTTAAAAAATGTACTTATGTACTTTTACATATTTTGCCTCCTCTAAGAAAGGCTCCTGTATCCGCCTCCGACTCCTAAGGTGATTACTCCTTCAAAACCCTTTCCTCCATTTTGGGCACTCGAAGGTTTGATTGTTTTCGGGGTTTTCTCTGGTCACCGCATTGTAAAGGGCAAAGCTTTACCTATAAATTGAAAAAAAAATTGGCTGCTACTAGCTACTACTGAGGTGCAATTATAAGTGAGGAATAGAGGGATACAGTACATATACACCATTGCGTTGTTCTCTCACCCACAGACAAGACCGCCCTTAGCACCGGGCAGACGGGGCCCCTCCCCTGGGCCCCTATTTTATGTAAGTAAACAAAATTATAACTTTATATTTTTGTTTTTTTGTCCTCCTAATATCATGTATATATCTATCATTCAAATACATTTCATTACTTAATTAATAACACTGCTAGAGACATAATAATATTTTCTTCGCGTTTGAAGCATATTTAGCCTACTGTGCGGCGGTTGGTATGGGGGCCTCAAGTCGGGGACGGACCACTCCCCACCCTTCTTTGCCACGGGCGTGTCCACCGGGGGTTGAGGCCACGGAGTGGGGATGGCGAGGGTGCCTTCTTCCACATCACAGCAAACTCTGCTACGGCAGTTATCGTGGATCCGCCGTTCACGTACGAACAAGCGATTTGAAGCGTCCTTATTTGGTATTTCCAGGTGTGAATACTTTGGAGTATTTTTTTAGTGTGTTAGTGTGTTCTACTACTCGTAGGTAAGTTCCGTATTTATATATTTCTAAAACTACTCTTTTTCTTTTAAAGTACACTCTTTACATATTTTTACTTCTTCCCCGTCGCAATAATGTCTGACAGATTTCCATTGAACAAGTATTACATGCGTGCTAAAAGATCATTTGATAAGTCCCTTCGGGAAGACGCCACCATATCACCAGCCACTAATTACCAAATTTTACTTGATTTACTTCTTCAAACTAATGATTCTGCTTCACCTGGCACTGGTACTCCTCATTTAGATTCACGTTCTACAAGTTCATTTCATGCCCCGGCTATTGATATCCATCCTTCGCCTGGCAGTAGCTCCCAACTTCCTTTTAATACTTCTGAAAATAATGTTAATTGTCATTTAGATTCACGTTCTACAAGTTCATTTCATGATCCGGCTATTGATATCCATCCCTCACCTGGCAGTAGCTTCCAACTTTCTTTTAATACTTCTGAAAATAATGTTAATTGTCATTTAGATTCATGTTCTACAAGTTCATTTCATGATCCGGCTATTGATATCCATCCTCCGTCTGGCAGTAGCTCCGAACTTTCTTTTAATTTTTCTGAAAATAATTATAATTGTCAATCGCGTGTAGAAGAAAATCCAGCCAATAGTCAGAATTTCTCTTCTCCTCTAGCCCAGTGGGCTTTGCAACACAACGTTCCTCATAGTACACTTAACCATTTGCTTTCAATTTTGAAGGAATCATATTCACTTGATTTCCCATCTGACGCCAGAACGCTTTTAAAAACAGAAAGAAAAATCGTGACAAAATGTGTTGAGCCAGGACACTATTATCATTTTGGATTAAAAAATAGTATTCTACAACTTATAAAATCTTTTGGTGTATCTCATATTCAAAACAATACAATTGATATTAATATCAACGTTGACGGTCTACCAATTTCTAAGAGTTCCGGTAGCCAGGTGTACCCCATTTTATGCAATATTGCAGGATCCAAAGATATAGCGATGATCGGCATATACCATGGGTATCAGAAACCCAATGATGCCAATTCTTTTCTTCAAGATTTTGTCAATGAAGCCATGGACCTTATTAACAATAGAATCGCCATTAATGGACAACTGTTTATTATTAAAATCAAATCATTTCTTTGTGATGTCCCTGCTAAATCTTTTATTAAGTATACAAAAGGTCACACTGGATATTATTCTTGCAGTAAATGCCATATCAGAGGCAGTAGCGTAGCTAGAACAACTTGTTTTCCGGATTCAGATACAATTCCTTTAAGAACAGATATTGATTTTAGATTACAAATTGCACCAAAGCACCATAAGGGCACATCGATTATAGAAAATATTCCCGGCATCGACATGATCAACTCCTTTCCTCTAGATTATATGCATTTGATTTGTCTTGGCGTAATTAAAAAAGTACTTCTGAAGCTGTGGTGTCGTGGCGAAACCTGCATAAAACTTTCATCACCTACAGTATCCAAGATATCATTAAAATTAATAGCTTTGTACAAGAGTATTCCAGTAGAATTTAATAGAAAACCTCGAAGTCTGGATGATTTAAAAAGATGGAAGGCAACAGAATTTCGTCAATTTTTGTTCTACAGGGTGTCCCATCTAAGACGAGACAGCCGGTTTTCTCCTAAACTATAGGAGATAAAAATATAAAAAAAATAGGCAATTGCATGGTTCGAGGGGGCCAATTAATTAGCGCGAACGAATTTTTTTATCGATTATTATTTTAAAAGATACGATGGTCAAGTTCGGTTTTTCAAATGGAACTATTTTTTTTGAACACCTGAGTTGATAGTGCGTTCCAAGACAAATTCAATAAGCTTTAATGTATACACTTTATTTTCACTGGTTTTTAAGATATTGCGCTTGCAAATTTACTGATTTTCACTGGAAGAAAACTGTCTGGTATAGCACGGACCGGGGACGGTTTTACTGGCTCCACTTGTGACACTGCCTTTTGAAATAGATACCTACCTGCCAAAGGTCTACGCCAGGCCCAAAGGCTGGACAATTTTTTTCCGTCAGAAATGCTACTTAGGTAGGTACATCTGCGGTATCGAGAAGCGCACCGTTACTTTTATTTCGCACTTGCTTCTACGCTCGGATGGCCGGTTCTTTTGGGAGGGATGCAAGTTCGATTGGTTAGGTTAGGAGGAGTGAAAGTTGCTAGACTAAATTTCAATCATAGGGAGCAGATTGTATCAGAACCATTCGGATTTGCATTCCTCACAAACGGCTGCTCTCTTGAAGCATTGCTCTTCACAGCAATGCCAACCTTCTCTCGCACGGAATACGTTAACGCTTGCTTTTGTTCTGATATTGAAGCTCGTGTTTATACTCGAGAGGACCACGCGTCGACAGCGGGCTACCCCTTTTCTTCCTGTGTCTCTCCACGAGCCGTGTTGACGGTGGATTGTAGGAGCGTAGATATCTGGATGCCAGTTATTGAATTCAGGAGACGATAGAAACATTTTATTACAAAACACACATGTACTATAATTAAAGTAAATCGTATTCCTCTCGGGCAGGAGTACTGATAATGATCGAACTTGCGCCCCACTTCGCGCAGACCAATTACACGGAGGGTAGTCGGGTCACACACTGCCCAAATGATACAGGGTAATTCTGGAGCAACGCCCGTCAAGGAGATGCGCTGGTACCCCGTGGCGAGGACAGACCTTCGCATTGCCTCACCCGATTTTTATGGTTTTTTTCCGGAAAAAGGTACGAATCCTAGGCCGAACGTAGCGAATTGAAGTCGACCCTCCGCAGTCGAGGGTGAATTATCCATTACAGCGTATTAAGAAACCCTTTTCTTCGTCGTATCGAAAGGGAAGTGGTGCCAATGGATTCCTTATGTTTTTCTGACGAAAATCATACCAAATGTCATGCAAATCGGACTACTTTGACACAAGCTATTTGTATTCCTATGTAAAAGTTGTCCGATTTACACGACATTTGTAATGATTTTCATCGGAAAACCCCAAGGAATCCATCGGCGACACTTCCATATCCATACGATAAGGAATAACGAATTGTTTTATTTCCTAAAAAGGTAGGTACAGGCTGATTCTGGTGCTACGCCCGTCACCCCGTGGCGAGGACAACACCCCGCAGTGCCCATCGAATTTTATGGCTTTCGACCCTCGAAGGGTTTGGAATACCATTAAGAAGTGAGAAATGTTCAGGATTTCAAATGTTTGCTTCTTTTCTTCATCGTATCGAAGGGCAAGTGGCGCCAATGGATTCCTGACGTACCGTCGATTAAAATCATACCAAATTTCATGTAAATCGGACTATTTTTGACCAAGTCAAGTCAGCTTGAAATGACATAAATCGATATTCCATGGAATTTCCTTCATTATGGTCCGAATTACGTCGTTCTTAGTATCAGCTTCATCGGCGAAACATAAGGAATCGATAGGTGTCGGTTTTGCAAAGATCTGATGAAAAATGCGCAAGTCGAAGATTTCTCACTCCCTATTAGGCACTCGGACCCCTTCGCGGGTGGAAAGCCATAAAATTCGGTCAGACACTGCGAGGGGTTGTCCTCGCCACGGGGTACCAGGCCGCCGCATCTCCTTCACGGGCGCCGCTCCATAATTACCCTGTATCTGGTTAGGAAATAAAATAATTCTTTATTCTTTATCGTATGGATATGGAAGTGTCGCGGATGGATTCCTTGGGGATTTCCGATGAAAATCATGCCAAATGTCGTGTAAATCGGACAACTTTTACATAGGAATACAAATAGCTTGTGTCAAAGTAGTCCGATTTGCATGACATTTGGTATGATTTTCGTCAGAAGAACATGAGGAATCCATTGGCACCACTTCCCTTTCGATACGACGAAGAAAAGGGTTTCTTAATACGCTGTAATGGATAATTCACTCTCGACTGCGGAGGGTCGACTTCAATTCGCTACGTTCGGCCTAGGATTCGTACCTTTTTCCGAAAAAAGCCATAAAATTCGATGGGCACTGCGGGGTGTTGTCCTCGCCACGGGGTGACGGGCGCAGCACCAGAATCAGCCTGTACCTACCTTTTTAGGAAATAAAACAATTCGTTATTCCTTATCGTATGGATATGGAAGTGTCGCCGATGGATTCCTTGGGGTTTTCCGATGAAAATCATTACAAATGTCGTGTAAATCGGACAACTTTTACATAGGAATACAAATAGCTTGTGTCAAAGTAGTCCGATTTGCATGACATTTGGTATGATTTTCGTCAGAAAAACATAAGGAATCCATTGGCACCACTTCCCTTTCGATACGACGAAGAAAAGGGTTTCTTAATACGCTGTAATGGATAATTCACCCTCGACTGCGGAGGGTCGACTTCAATTCGCTACGTTCGGCCTAGGATTCGTACCTTTTTCCGGAAAAAAACCATAAAAATCGGGTGAGGCAATGCGAAGGTCTGTCCTCGCCACGGGGTACCAGCGCATCTCCTTGACGGGCGTTGCTCCAGAATTACCCTGTATCATTTGGGCAGTGTGTGACCCGACTACCCTCCGTGTAATTGGTCTGCGCGAAGTGGGGCGCAAGTTCGATCATTATCAGTACTCCTGCCCGAGAGGAATACGATTTACTTTAATTATAGTACATGTGTGTTTTGTAATAAAATGTTTCTATCGTCTCCTGAATTCAATAACTGGCATCCAGATATCTACGCTCCTACAATCCACCGTCAACACGGCTCGTGGAGAGACACAGGAAGAAAAGGGGTAGCCCGCTGTCGACGCGTGGTCCTCTCGAGTATAAACACGAGCTTCAATATCAGAACAAAAGCAAGCGTTAACGTATTCCGTGCGAGAGAAGGTTGGCATTGCTGTGAAGAGCAATGCTTCAAGAGAGCAGCCGTTTGTGAGGAATGCAAATCCGAATGGTTCTGATACAATCTGCTCCCTATGATTGAAATTTAGTCTAGCAACTTTCACTCCTCCTAACCTAACCAATCGAACTTGCATCCCTCCCAAAAGAACCGGCCATCCGAGCGTAGAAGCAAGTGCGAAATAAAAGTAACGGTGCGCTTCTCGATACCGCAGATGTACCTACCTAAGTAGCATTTCTGACGGAAAAAAATTGTCCAGCCTTTGGGCCTGGCGTAGACCTTTGGCAGGTAGGTATCTATTTCAAAAGGCAGTGTCACAAGTGGAGCCAGTAAAACCGTCCCCGGTCCGTGCTATACCAGACAGTTTTCTTCCAGTGAAAATCAGTAAATTTGCAAGCGCAATATCTTAAAAACCAGTGAAAATAAAGTGTATACATTAAAGCTTATTGAATTTGTCTTGGAACGCACTATCAACTCAGGTGTTCAAAAAAAATAGTTCCATTTGAAAAACCGAACTTGACCATCGTATCTTTTAAAATAATAATCGATAAAAAAATTCGTTCGCGCTAATTAATTGGCCCCCTCGAACCATGCAATTGCCTATTTTTTTTATATTTTTATCTCCTATAGTTTAGGAGAAAACCGGCTGTCTCGTCTTAGATGGGACACCCTGTATACAGGACCTGTAGTTTTATTCCGCACCATACCTAAGAGTAGATATAGAAACTTTCTCCACTTACACATAGCATCCGTTATTCTATCTCATTCAAGACATTCTGTCCACATTGATCGCGCAGCTAATCTGTTGCAAAAGTTTGTTTCTAAATTTATAGAATTATATGGCCAACAATACGTGTCCCACAACGTTCACAATCTTTTACACATTGCACAAGATGTTAAAAATCATGGCCCGCTTGACGACTTCAGTTGCTTTCCATTCGAGAACTATTTACAGGGCATTTTGAAGTGCGTTAGGAAGGGTCAGCAACCATTAGAGCAAATAGTCAAACGCCATTCAGAGAAAATGAATTCTTTACCAAAAAAATTGAACCCTAACGTAGAATATCCATTTTTTAAATCAGAACATTTTAAAGGTCCATTAATCGATACTGTTCGCGACTCTCATCAATTCAGAAGTATCGTATTTCCACATTATATTTTAAAAATTGAAAATCCTAATAACTGCTGCTGTCTTAACGACGGCAGCATTATTATTATATACAACTTAGTTTTATCCGATAATAAACGGAAAATAGTTGGTAAACCATTTTTAACACTAACAGATTTTTATACAGATCCATTCAAATCATCAGATTTAGGAATATTCGTTACAGATAATTTAGGTCCTTTACAAATTTTTAATGTCACAGACATATCTTATAAATGTGTCAAATTAGAAACAGACGATAAAATTATTATATTTCCATTATTGCATACGACTCTTCCGAAACACTAACAAAATGCTCTTTCAATTTTTATATTTTTCAACTTCTAGCCATACAAATCATCCAGGTTTCAAGGTTTTCCCTGTTTCATATATTTATAGTCTTTAATGTAAGAATACTACTGACCTGTACAATTGAAGGCTCGGATGCAATAAAGGCGGGATCTCCTACCCGCGATTGGTCGCTGCGATTGATCGCAGCGACTGGTCGCAGTATACTCCTGCAATGGGAAAGCATGTATCTGTTCTCCTACAAGCGACTGCGATCCTCGGGTATGCGCCAGACATAGGAGCCTGACGCGAGTCTGTTTGAGTACCAGCCTAGGCTACTCGAGAGGCAACACAATGCGAGGAGGGTCTGTTTCCCATTATACCTAGTCGCAGGCTGGCATTGCGACCACCGGTCGCTAGACTCCTCCTGGACGGAGTCTAGCGACCAGTCGCATTGCGACCCATTGCCACAGTATGACAGAATCCCAAGAAATAAGGAAAGAAGTCAGAATTCAAAAGATATGTATTTTTATGTTATCTGTAGACTACTAATATGAGCACCTAAAAACGGTAAAAATATCATGACGCCTACTTCTGATCTGTGTGCAAACACGTGTTTATGATTGTATGTATTTTTCGTGCAGAATTTTAAATCGAGTCTTTTAATTTTTGGTGATATAAAAGAAAACAATTTTTGGAGTCCCAAATGAGTAGTGTCTATTCTGTTAAGTAATAGCAAATAATTAGTTATATACATTTTTTTTCCATAAGAAACCAATTGAAAAATTGTCAGCAATCATCCCTTTTTAGTTCCACTTCCGGAAACTTCTGAACAAATTTTTTGTTTGTTTTCTAATCAACATAATCTAGACCTTGCTACTGCGGAAAAAGCATTCGCGAATATTTGGCAGTTATGGATTAAATACGTGTATTCTATGTCGCACAGTGGGGGCAAATCCCCAAAAATGGGAAAAAATGCAACATCCTGTATTTTGCAATTTAAAAATGCCGAATATTATTAAGGAAATTGATACTAAAAGTGTTAATATATAAGTTTGACGTTATTTAAGAAAATAACGTCAATTCGTCATGATTTAGCGTCAATAGTTCCAATAAAACTACAAGAATTTGATAAATATGCCGTGGAAAGTGCAATGTTCCTATCGACACACGCGCGAAGTTCCATGATGTAGCGTGATGAGTGATGCCCTAAACGGATTGTTAGCGAGCCACGGTTTACTACAGCTTTATGACACTAGACCTTTGGCCCCCTACACGATATACAGTAATTAGGAAACATCTGCCAAGTAACTTCCAGAACAGCGGAACAATTTTTAGGATTAATCCCCAATTGCTACAAGCTAATTCCTCTACGTTCGGCAGGCAATAAACCGTGTTTCGCTCCAGTATAAAAGAATAATAAGTATGGTTGGCACGTTGACCGTGACGAAAATTAATTTTAAGGTCCGCACAATTACCAAAAGAAGAAGATGTTCTTATGTTAGATCGAAGAATGTTTCCTTGGCAATGGTGTAGGAAACGAAATTATTCTGCAGAAAGACCAGTACGCCTTGCGGAGAGCCGCAGGAAGAAAAGGGGGGGGGTCCGCTGACTGCGCGTGATACCTAATCTCTCGAATATAAACACGCGTTGGAATATCAAAATAAAAGCACGCGCTGACGTATTCGGTGCAAGAGAACGTGTGCCATAGGGAGGAGATATTACGGTGCAGTGGTGGAAAGTTGCCGTTTCAAAGGAATGCAGGACCGACTGGACATAATATAATCTCTTCCCTATACCTTGCGTGTTTATTCTCGAGAAATAAGAGATCGGTCTTGAATTTGTCGGGAGGATCAAGCAGGCGGCATCCCGCACAGTCAGCGGACTACCTCTCTTCTACTCCTTCGCGTGGCGTATTGATGTTGGATAATACTTTTTAATTGCTATATTGGTATCATCTTTGTCACATCTTGCATATGTAGATATTATAACAAGTGCCTAGCACGGTGAAATAGGGTTCAACGAGACGACCACCGTTTGTCGTTTATGTACCTGACTTCTTGGAGGCCTCGATATGTAATTTACAACCTCATGCGACATTAAATGACCTTATGTTCGAACTTCTTTGCTTCGTCTCAACAAATGATATCGTATTATGAATATAAATGCATGCCAATGAAAGAATACCCATCCATAACCAGGTATAACGATAATGAGAATTCGTACAGTACCTACAAGGTTTCTGCTTTCAACTAATTTATATTTTTCACTTCATTGTATAAAGAAGAGAAAATGACATGAAAGTAATTGTTGTTTTGATATAATTATGAAACTAACATTTTGGAAACATCGTTCTTCGAGAAGGGGAGACCCTCTCTCTCTGTTGACGAAGTGAGGGAAGAAAATATCTACCACATTTGGTTCCAAAATACATATGTACTATCCACTGAAAGAGCAATATACGGATTAACTCAGGCTGTAGAATGCCTAAAGTTCTTAAAGACCCACCACGTGCTTGATTGCCATTTAGAAATGTGGCAAACGGATATTGTAGAAACGTTCTTGGGAAAATATGAATATTACCGCTCGTAAACAACGAATGAATTTTCACCTCGCTGTGAAAAATTCATCAGGGTGATCGGTCAGAGCGTCTCGCCAGGGTCGCGGTTTATGACCGTATGGTCCCGCGAGCCGGTGGTAGACAACGGTACGTGCCGGTCCCAAGTCCCTGTGTAGCACCCGGTGACAGAGCAATCAACGGATTAACTCAGTGCGAAGAAAGTTCAAACCCCTGCAAAGAAACGGCACGGTGTCGATTGTCCCTGTTCGACATCAGGTACACAAATACTTCCCGACGAACGCTTCGAAAACAAGCAATTATTGCCTACCGTAAACGAATGAAGAAATTTCGCTTCGAAAAATTCTAAATTACCGGCTGTAAAAGATAATTGGAATTTCCGCCTCGCTCTGAGCCCACTTTTGTCCCACAAGGCAAAACATGCAGAAATATTTTTAAACCTGTATCCATGTTATCCTATATAACCAAACACTGTTTACAAAGTGTTGATACATTCCTGCGAAAATATAAAATATTTTGGCAACCTTGCAATCGGCCAATTAGGTGGAGAGACCCAGATGAAGTCAGAAATAAAGATTTTAAAAATTATAGAACAAATTGTAGGTCAAAAGATTCCCACTGGAATACAGATGAAGGTGTTTTAAACTTTTTATGCATTTCTGTAGATCCAGTAATAGTTTTCTATCTTTGCCGAAAGAAAATCAAACACCTTTTTTTATGAAGTAGCTTAATATGATTCGGCATTTCGATTGCGAAAAATGGCATGTTGAATAATTTCTCTATTTCTTAAGATTCCGGTCCACTGTGCGTTGGGATAAAAGCGGGCTCAAAGTGAAGCGTGAAGTCATTCATTGCTTTCGACCGGTAATTTCATATTGCCCCAAGAATGTTTCGACAACATCTGTTTGCCAGTATCTCTAAAGGGCAATCAAGAACGTTGTGCTGTCTTTGATAATTTTAGGCATTCTTCAGTCTGAGTTAATCCGTATATTACTCTGTCGGTGGGTAGTGCGTACGATGACTTCGTGACGCTTCTTATTATATCTTCTCTGAGCGGGCAATTTGATTTCAAGTCGGCTCGGCAAAACTCGGACGCGATCGGCTCGAAAGCCAGCTATTACGAGAGGACCGAGACGAAAAGAATTATGTATATAATTTATATCAATACCAGAGTGATAAGTTTTTACCTTTCTGTTTCCTGTTGAATCATAATTTGTATCTTATTATTTATTTACATATATATGTATTTTCATTCCTACCAAATAGTCTGTGAATACTGAACATGTCCATGTACGTACTTAAATAAATACCATGTTCAGAACTTGGGAAGAAGACTATTTTTATATCGACAATATTTTAAAATTTTAATAAAATATACTTCATACTTAGTACTTTATGTAAAGGGGATATATAGGATATTATCTTTTTCGGGATAGGTTCAGATTTAAAATAGAAAACGTACGAACAACTATAAGCATACAGAAAGGAATATTTCCTGGATGTTTCATAGTAACAACAATATACAGGAAGGCGAATATTTTATTATTTCAAATTAACGTGTAAGAAACATAATTTTTCTATGTTCTCGGGTAATAATTTTGATCTATTACTGGTAACGATATCGTCCGATCGCGTCCGAGTTTTGCCGAGCCGACCTGAAATCAAATTGCCCGCTCATGGTGGCTATGCTTGTAGCCCGAATCGAGTCTCGGGACCCCGCTCGATCCCGCCCGAAAGTTTCCGGCCCGTCCCGAGCACACCTCTGGTCGCAGGCAAGGAGATTCAGCCTAGGGCCAGTCGCTGGGTCAAATCGCTGCGACTAATCGCAGCGACCAATCGCGGGTAGGAGATCCCGCCTTAAGGGGACTAGCCCTCGAAAATGCGAAAAACTATTGTCCAAACTTACAACTATTGTCCAAAATTACATTTTGTTAAACTGGATTTTAAAACATACAGTGTTGTAAAGCTCATCACGGCACATATTTTATCTATTTACAGTTTTTTAATCGAATCATTAGTATTCGAGATAAAAATTATAAACAAAAAAAATTTCTTCGACCAAAGTCAATATCTTTTTAGACATAAAATGCGATATCTTGAGTCCTGCGCCTTTCTTGTTTTTCTTCCGCTTCACTACTAGAGCCGATTCGGCAGCTATACCCGGCTCAGCCATTTTGTGTCTTGTTTCCTCAATCATTAACCTGGATATTAGCTTGTCTAGGGTACGGTCCGCAGCGGACGTCGAGTCCCAAGCACTATGAAAATGCTTAAATTCGGACGGTAGGGTGTTCAGCACCGTGGTTATTAGCATTGAGTCCGAAACTGGTTCGTTCAGTTCTGCCAGCCGTCTAGCAAGCGATTCCAATTTGCTGACGTGCGTCGCAATGTCATCCCCTGGCACGTAGCGAATTTCTCGAAACTGTGTCTGTAACAAATACACTGAATCCGCGGACTTGTTCGTAAACGTTTAACAGCTTTACCCAAATTTCTCGCGACGTCTCACAATTTATGACCAAGGACATCGGCTTTTTGTCCATTGTGGTCTAGAATTTCTTTTGCTACCTTGTTTGCCTTTTTCCAGCGGGTCAATTCAGCCGCATGCGCTGCATCATTCTCCGGTTTGACCCACGTGCCTTCAATTATCTCCAACGCATCACGTGCGTCTAAAATTGTGCGCACCTGGAATTTCCACTGCATCCAGTTGTCCGGGCCCGATAATTTCTCAATTTTCACTCTATCACCTTCCATGTTTGTAGCGTGTGAGGAGTCACAGAGTCCAGAAAATTAACACAAGACACGTGCCCGACGACCTAACCTCACTTTTTATTCCAATACTTTCCCTCTTCAAAAATCCTCTCCCGTATACGAATCTGGGCCCATAACCTGTTTATTTGTTTAGGAATTGTAGAGGCCTTCTTGATAACAAAAGTATATAGAATATTTTAATTAGAGATATTGTCAGATTAGTCGGATACAGAGAGACATGCGTTTGTTGCGTGACCTATCGCGTTGCGTGGTAGCGAAAGCCGGTAGTTCACACTTGAACTCCCATACATAAGCATACATTGTACACCTTTGGCCGACACGTGTCTGACCGCGTAATTCAAATGAGGATCCCGCCTTTACAAACGCTTCTTACAATCTAGGCAGTACCTGAACGAGTACTAAATTTTCTTATTACAACATTATGAGACTTGAAACATAAAACTCAGAAAACTCTAGCGAAACCATAAAATGTATGCACAAAACACTTATGTTAAAAAATGTAATAATATTTAATTATAATGAAATACTGGACATAACCCATGTTTTTCAACGTTTGCCTTTAAAAAGTATCGATGAAATTTTGAGGTACATATAACTTGCAGTGACAAAGTTTTTCTTTAATATGCAAGGAAGTTTTTCACCAATTTTCACACTGATTAATAAATAGGTGTAGAAGATATGATGATATATACCTATAATTCGCGCTCGCCACCAACTGTCAACCCGAATGTTAAAGCTGCTAAATAGCGCATTATACACAGCTGTTGACTGTTGGTGGCGAGCGTGAATTATATATATCATCATATCTTCTACACCTATTTATTAATCAGTGTGAAAATTGGTGAAAAACTTCCTTGCATATTAAAGAAAAACTTTGTCACTGCAAGTTATATGTACCTCAAAATTTCCTCGATACTTTTTAACGGCAAACGTTGAAAAACATGGGTTATGTCCAGTATTTCATTATAATTAAACATTATTACATTTTTTAACATAAGGGTTTTGTACATACATTTTATGGTTTCGCTAGAGTTTTCTGAGTTTTATGTTTCAAGTCTCATAACGATCCGTTAATATTTACTCAAGATATCGCATTTTATGTCTAAAAAGATATTGACTTTGGCCGAAGAAATTTTTTTTGTTTATAATTTTTATCTCGAATACTAATGATTCGATTAAAAAACTGTAAATAGAAAAAATATGTGCCGTGATGAGCTTTACAACACTGTATGTTTTAAAATCCAGTTTAACAAAATGTAATTTTTCAATTTTTCTTAGTATTTTGACAATAGTTTTTCGCATTTTCGAGGGCTAGTCCCCTTATTGCATCCGAGCCTTCAATTGTTTTATTGCGAGTTATCACTCTAGAAAAATCATGTACCACGGGTGGAAAATCGTCCACTTTTACAACGATGGAAGGGTCGAGGTGGTGCCATTGATATGGTTAGAGGCAGGGAGATGTTCGTGGCCACCATACAATGAGAAACGTCTAGCCACTGCCATTCGGAAATGCGAGATACCGGCAGCTTCGTGGACGCAGTTTTCGGTCAAGACGATTACAAATACCAGTTTTGGTACATTGAAATTTGCACAATAATTACT
The DNA here is from genome assembly GCA_947577245.1 of Andrena bucephala. Taxonomy (NCBI): domain Eukaryota; kingdom Metazoa; phylum Arthropoda; class Insecta; order Hymenoptera; family Andrenidae; genus Andrena; species Andrena bucephala. Next base: position 18,862,430 of record OX387718.1, on the reverse strand, counting down.
ATTTATTATATTAATTAATGGTTAACTGTATACCAATTACTTACTAATGGGTGCCTGCAGATGATTATGACACAGCTAGGGCCAAGGCAACAGAGGTGCAGCAAACGCTCAATTTTTTGTCCGAAAATGATGCAAAAGAAGAAAAGAAAGGAAAAAAGAGGAAGCTTTCGGGCAGCAAGGAGGAAAATATACCGACACCCAAAATGAGGAAAACCAATTCCTTATTAGGTGGGTAAATACAAAGGGAAAGTATACTATATAAAAATTATAATATCTAAAGATATTTACATAATTTTGTTTATTATTGCGATTTTAAGCGATTAACTTTCATTTTCTAATTCTGTACATTTTCTGTAATGAAATGGTAAAACCCATCGATATGTCTTGTTCGTCTACTGATGACTACTCGACTTTTACTTATTCGTTTGACATAAATCTGACACGTAGGTCATGGGTCTAATAAGTACTTTGTAACCATTTGTACGCTCACCTTCGTTTCTGCAAAGTTATGGTTGCACATCTTTCTACTCTGAAACGTGTTTCCATTTATCATATTTATTTTCAAAGCTAATACATCTCGAGTACCAATTTAATTTAAAGTAGCTTTCCACACGTTTCCGATTTAATTTTGTTCAATGCTGCAGGTAGTATTTAAATACTATCTCTTTGACAGAAATAATTCTTATCTTCAGACACTATTTCTGGGAGCCCCACGCACGGGAGCACCATGCACGGGAGAACATCGCGCGGGAGCACCACGCACGGCACTACATCGCGCGGGAGCACCACGCACAGCACTACATCGCGCGAGACAACCTCGCACGGGAGAACCTCGCGCGGGAGAACCACGCACGACACTACATCGCGCGGGAGCACCACGCACGGCACTACATCGCGCGAGACAACCTCGCACGGGAGAACCGCGCGCGGGAGCACCACGCACGGCACTACATCGTACGGGAGAACCTCGCGCGGGAGCACCACGCACGGCACTACATCGCGCGAGACAACCTCGCGCGGGAGAACCACGCACGACACTACATCGCGCGGGAGCACCACGCACGGCACTACATCGCGCGAGACAACCTCGCGCAGGACAACCTCGCACGGGAGAACCGCGCGCGGGAGCACCACGCACGGCACTACATCGTACGGGAGAACCTCGCGCGGGAGCACCACGCACGACACTACATCGCGCGGGAGCACCACGCACGGCACTACATCGCACGGGAGTACCACGCACGGCACTACATCGCGCGGGAGCACCACGCACGGCACTACATCGCGCGGGAGCACCACGCACGGCACTACATCGCGCGAGACAACCTCGCACGGGAGAACCTCGCGCGGGAGAACCCCTCCGAGGAGCATCTCGCACGAGAGAACCTCGCCGAGGAGAATCTCGCACGAGAGAATCTCGCAGAGGAGTATCTCGTACAGGAGCATCTCGCGCGAGAGAATCTCGCACGGCATCACCGCGCACGGCATCACCTCGCACGACATCACCTCGCACGACATCACCTCGCAGAACCTCACCTCGCACAGCACTACCTCGCAAGGGAGCAACTCGCATCACGGGAGCATCATTGGTAAGCTAATATATGTATTTATGTAAAGATACTGTAGGCGGAAATTTTTTTTTATCATTGAAATGGAATAAATAATTTCCAGAAAACGCAAGCACAGGCGGGTGTTGTAAGCACTGTGTAGAAGTGCTGAAATGCATGAAGCAACTTGCGTCACAGATGCACCTGTTTCGGGCAATTCAGGTGGAGGGTGCGCATATGTTAAAAGTAATAGAAAATAAAATAGATGGAAACACCCCAAGTAATAGTACAACTTCCATGTTCATCAAATATCAGCATCTAAAATTTCCGTTGCAAAGTGTAGAGGAGTTAAAGATGCTGGAGGAAGTTTTAGAGAATCGGGAGGATTTTGAAGAGGCGGTAAGTAAAGTATTTACATATATCGTGTTTGGACTTATTTTCGTAATAAATTATGGTGGGGATAGGTCATTTTATTTTGCAGAAAATATCTAATGCAGAAAATATCTAAAGTTACAAGCTGTTTTTAAAATTCGTTTTCGGCATTTCTTCGAAAAAGAAATTATATTTACATTTTTTATGCTTTAATAATTCTTAATTTTAGGTTAATGAATTGGCCAAGTATGGAGGGTCAAACAATTACAATTGTGTGAAACGGATGCTGACCCCCCTAATGGCCAACGAATTGGCCCTAAAATACAGTTCGCTGGGGAGAAAGGGGAAACGGCCATTTAATAATTCCTCGGTGGCGAAATTGATAATAAGTATGTAAATGTCATTCTCATTTTATTGTTGTTAATATTTAATATTCTCTAACTTAAATATAATGTTTCATCCAAATTCTTGTTTAAGATGCTGCCGAAAAAGGCAAAGCCACTGGGAACAGGATGGACACAGAGAAAAACATTCAATTGTGGCTAAAGCGAGCTTCCGACAGGAGAGGAGGGGACAGGCCACTTTAAAACTGTATGTTTTAACCGTTCTTTATTATGCTATTTCATACTCTGAGATTCTTAATTGTCAGGAAGAAGGTGGAAATATCGAGCAGCGTAGTAATAGTAATATGGGCCACGTCCTTATTCATCAAATAACCTACAATAGAAAAATTTCCAAATATTAAAACTCTGTATCTTCCCATCCTTTATCTCACTTGCTATCTTACTCAGCTAAATACTTGGCGGTCCTCTGTGACTGTTCACTTTCGAGTATTTATATTACGTTTATTTTTTATTCTTATTTTGTCTTGTCATTTGTTATATCTAGGAGCAGCTCGCACAGCATCATCCGCCACGGCATCCTCTCGCACGGGAGATCCTCGCACAGCATCAGACCTGAAGGCATCATTTGGCAGCGGACCACCTCGACCGGGGGAACGTTGCAGCGGACCACCTCGCAGAGCATCACCCTTGAAGGCATCACTTCGCACCGGAGCACCTCGATCGGGAGAACGTTGCGGGGGAGCAGCTCACACAGCATCACCTGGCTGAGCATCATCCTGCACTACATCCTCTCGCATGGCATCACCCCTGAAGGCATCACTTCGCACCGGAGCACCTCAACCGGGAGAACGTTACAGGGGAGCAGCTCGCACAGGATCACCTCGCACAGCATCCTCTCGCATGGGAGAGCTTCGCATGGGGGAACTTTGCATGGAAACACTTCACCCGGGAGCAGGCGCGCATGGGTCTTTTCGACCGACGATTTCATGTTTTATAATATGATCAAACATCTATTGTTGCCAAAAACCGCAAAAGCTATTCTCATTTTAGACATGTCACGACTTGTTATGTACCTATATTGCGATTTTGCATGAGTGCGTATGGTTTCCGCGCGAATTTTTCATTTGGGTAGGCACATAATGTTTTATAATTAGTGACACGTGTGCTGGTGGCGTCGGAAGCGCGGAAAACGAAGTTTCAGAAATTTTTACCTAGCTTGAACGTGTGCACGGGCCAAAAAAATTTGTTTCCCGTAAATCCAACGAAGAGGTCTTATAGAGCACACATTTCTCTTTAACTTCCGACTTTTTATTTTGTTGTATGATTTTTATTGCCCGAGTTATTTGCGATCAAAGCAAAAAAGATACTTTTCACTTTGAACACCTATAACTTGCGAACTCATTATCGTGGACGAATTTTCATGATTGTTTTCGAAAGCTAAGAATTAAATGAGATTTTTTTAATTGTATTAAATCCATTTTAAAATGACCCCAAAAACGGCATACTTACCATTTTTTAGAAAACATAATGCCACGTGAAGGAAAATCGTGTAATCATTTAAGTGTTCACGTTTTTTGGGAGTTAAAACTACCCTTAAACACTGTGTAAAACGCCGGATTGATCAGATTTTTTTTCCGTATGTCCTCGAAGATCAAACATGCGGTATAGTCTGAAAAATTAAGCGATTACCTCTTTTACGTTATGTGTCTTTTGAAAACCCTTTTCTTGTTCTCGAAGCTTTTGAACGATTGATGCACGTTTTTTTTTTGTATGTTCAATGTCATGTTCAATTTTTTGACCCGTGCATATGTTCAAAGTAGGCAAAAATTTCTGAAACTTCGTTTCCTGCGCTTCATCTTCTTAAAACAGTATCATAATGGACGAAAAAAAATTGAGTGTTTGATTCGAAAACTAGAAACTTCAAGCGTTAACATGCGTTTTTTAAATATTTTCTGCGAACATTTTTCGCATTTGAAAATGACCAAAATTTTCGGGAAAATATTGTGTTCCTTCAATTTTTACGCGGAGTGCAGTAACGTTAGTCTTTTCTCGCTGCCGGGTGCGACGGTGCATGACTGTGATAAATATCGGGATTTGTTCTTAAAAGAATGTTGTGAAGCTAATGATAATATTATAATGTATTAGTTATACCATTTTACTAATTTTATTTAGTTATGTTTGCATGATATTTTTAAATGTTCATATAAAAATGATTTTTCCAAACATTTGCTTTTGAATCTATACGATTATATAAAAATGGTCGGGCCGTGCATGTGTGAATGTATGTATGTATGTAAGAAGCGAAAAACTCGAAAACTACTGAACCGATTTCGATGGACCATATGCCTGAAAAATCTTTGTTTTAATGGGACTGCTATGGGTTAGGGGCTTAAAATTAAATGGTAAAGTAAATGAGAACGGAAAGTCTGAGTGATGCCGTAGCGAAGCACGCGGTATTTTGCTAGTACCACATAATAATATTGCAATTCAATTGAAATTAAGAGTCCATACAATCGGCCACTACTGAAATTTCGTTGATATAAGTAGAGTTCATATAAATGGAGTACCACGCAATAAATTACTCAAGAGCTCTTCGCAACGTTAGTCCGCGACGCAACAAAATTGTTAACGAAACACTTGTAATTATAAACTCACAAAATCCGTGGGACAAGCTGTACACATATTCTGTGTATTCTCTGTATATACCCTGATAACCAGATCTGAAGCGCAGAGCCTGACGTCAGATCCGTAGTCATCTGTGTCCGCATTAGGCTGCGGTCTGAGGTACAGAGCCTGACATCAGGGCCTGACGTCAGATGAACAGCAGATTCGCATCAGATCCTGCCGTTCGCCTGACACGTATAACAGCGCCATCTGAGGGTCAGAATTGGCAAACAATTCCCTACGCGTGACGTCACATGGCCGTCCCTACACACCAACACAAATGCAGCGTTATTGCTGTAGGTGTATCCCTACTCCCCCATAATCAGCTAGTAGATTCTACAGTTTATTAAATAATTAATTCTACTAGTTTCAAAAAGGATTTATTCTTTATTTAATAATATACAGGATTGGTGATTACAATTGTTAGAAAATAATATAAATAGCGCATATAAATTCGAGGAAGAACATTCAATATTTACATTTATAAATCCATATACAATACGTCCCGTAACCAGTGGTACCTATTAGGTGCGATATCAGAAAATTTCCTTTATTTTCGACTTCTTTTTGCTGTAGAATCACCACATACCGTATTATGTTAGCGCTGAAAACAAATAGAACCTTAGTATAAAATTAAAGGTAACGTATGAATAAACAGGTATACATGCGATACTTACTTCAGCTCCATCTCCGCACAGCACACACCCCAGGCGATCATGCATGCTCCTGCGAACATTAACATTTATAATAAAACATGTGTTTAATTATTATCTACTAAACAAGACGCTAAACATTCGCGCTTCGTGCATAACCATACTTTTCTGTCTTGCAGATAATGTGAAACTCGATTTTCGCGACGTTGATAATTGGAAATTATTCAATTGCATAATTACGTTTGCCTTCTGGATACGTCGAGATGATTTGTCTGGATATTGATGGATGAAATTACTTGGAATATTCTTCAATTTTGCCAGCACTGACTGCCATTGCCAGTGACTACCACCTCGAAAACGAACGCAAACTGGACGTAGAGTCTTGACCAACGCTCTTGAATCGACGCTCGGATTGGCTGCGCCATAGTGCCGAAACTCGTGATTGGTCAAGACTCTATGTCCAATTTTCATTCATTTTCGAGGTATGAGATGACAGTCACTGGCAGTGGCAATCAGTGCCGGCAAAATCGAAGAATATTCCAAGTAATTTCATCCATCAATATCCAGACAAATCATCTTGACGTATCCAGAAGGCAAACGTAATTATGCAATTGAATAATTTCCAATTATCTACGTCGCGAAAATCGAGTTTCACATTATCTGCAAGACAGAAAAGTATGGTTATGCACGAAGTGCCAATGTTTAGCGTCTTGTTTAGTAGATAATAATTAAACACATGTTTTATTATAAATGTTAATGTTCGCAGGAGCATGCATGATCGCCTGGGGTGTGTGCTGTGCGGAGATGGAGCTGAAGTAAGTATCGCATGTATACCTGTTTATTCATACGTTACCTTTAATTTTATACTAAGGTTCTATTTGTTTTCAGCGCTAACATAATACGGAATGTGGTGATTCTACAGCAAAAAGAAGTCGAAAATAAAGGAAATTTTCTGATATCGCACCTAATAGGTACCACTGGTTACGGGACGTATATGGATTTATAAATGTAAAAATTGAATGTTCTTCCTCGAATTTATATGTGCTATTTATATTATTTTCTAACAATTGTAATCACCAATCCTGTATATTATTAAATAAAGAATAAATCCTTTTTGAAACTAGTAGAATTAATTATTTAATAAACTGTAGAATCTACTAGCTGATTATGGGGGAGTAGGGATACACCTACAGCAATAACGCTGCATTTGTGTTGGTGTGTAGGGACGGCCATGTGACGTCACGCGTAGGGAATTGTTTGCCAATTCTGACCCTCAGATGGCGCTGTTATACGTGTCAGGCGAACGGCAGGATCTGATGCGAATCTGCTGTTCATCTGACGTCAGGCCCTGATGTCAGGCTCTGTACCTCAGACCGCAGCCTAATGCGGACACAGATGACTACGGATCTGACGTCAGGCTCTGCGCTCTCACGGCAGACCCTGCTGCCAATCTGATGTCAGATTGGCGTCAGATGGTTATCAGGGTATACTTCGTATATAGTCTGTGTATTCTAACGTGTACTATTTATTCAAACTACATATGTCCTGTATTCATAATTCTTACATAAGCGTTAATAATCTGATGACAAATCATGTATACATAATACGTATTCATCGTATGTATACATAATACGATGTGTCTATAAATGTTAAGGTACAATGAAAAACGTTTACTATTTAGTTTGTTTTATGCGTGTTGTGCGCATGCTTGCATTCTGAATGTATGTATTAGCGGATAAGGCATTATATTTTTGTACTATTCATTCTGTTTAATATAGTTTACTATTATTGCATACAAAAACTGACTGTGTACTACGTTCGAGAACCACCCGCTTCCACGTCATAATATGTCAAATACAACATGTAGTCGATACAACATCATACTCTGCTAGTCAAATCTGGGAAGCAGAGTCTGACGGGGCAGAATCGTAGTCATCCGTGTCCGCATTTGTAATACATTATTTGTAGTTTTAAGTATTGCATAAGTATATATATATATTAGTTCCTCGTTAAGACTTGCGTAAACACATGTAATAATGCAATAGATGATCGTTTACTAAACCTGATATGTAATAATAATACAAATAAAAGTAACTGTTAAATACATATTTTATTAAACTTTATTCTACCTTCAAAACCATTTCCTCCGTTAGATTTGTATCAAATCTAATTCCTATATCGACAAACGCTTTAATTACATTATCTAATCATTTTTCATTTAGATAATTCATAATCTAAACACTTGCACTTGACCTAATTAATTTAGACCTGATAATAACGTCTCAAGTACGTCCTTATATTGTCTTTTTAAGAGCTGTATCTGACCCAATTTGGGCCTAATAAAGATGTCTCAGTAACGTTTTTTAAACGCTTTTTCAACCGTCTTAATGGCGTTCTTTAAACATCTTTGAAACGGCTTTAATCACGTCTTGAAGGCGTCCTTTAAACATCTTTGAAACGGCTTTAATCACGTCTTGAAGGCGTCCTTTAAACGTCTTTGAAACGACTTTAATCACGTCTTGAAGGGATCTTTAAACGTCTTTGAAAAGGCTTTAAAAAAGTCTTGAAGACGTGCATTAAACGTCTTTGAAGGCGTACTATTTTGTAACAACAGCCGTGCAGAAGACCAAACCCAGGCCTAGCTACGACAATCAAGACGTCTCACAGACGATGGGAACGTTTGGCGCAGACGGCCGAAAGATGTCGCTCAGACGCCTGTGTGCTATCTGGGGACCGGCGATGAGCCCACATGGTGACCAGAGCCAGTGTTGCCACCCTAGATTTTTGAAAGTCCGTAGGGAAGAACTGAAAATTCTGTAGAATTCGGTAGTGTTGCGATATCCGCTGGTGTGAAAGCGTATATTATATGAAGTGGCCATAAGACATAGTGTTTGAGAGCGAAACGCCGAAGCTTCGAGCGTTCGCGAATTAGATTGCGTATTAGGATTAACTTAGTGTATACGATAGTCTTTTAAGAATAGCTGATAAGTATAGTCGTTAGTTTTAAACTAAGGTCACGGACACTTTGTATTTACAAGACGTTGCACAATAAATTACACTTAAGTCTTAGTCCTGTTACAAAGAACACTTAGCCTATTTACACTAACGCGAAAGAGCACTAGAAATGATGTCTGATCTGAGTAGATCACCCAAGCTAATTCTGGAACGTTCCAGCAATACGCAAGCACGCGAGATATAGGAGTAGAACTTGTCTAGTCGACGATTCTTAGAAGAGAGAGCGATCGCGGTGATGGATCGGGCCGTTTCGCCGAATTCTGTGACGTCAGCACCCCACCCAACAGCTGTTCGGCTCGAGCGAGACGAGGACTGTACCGGCGACACAATGCCGGTCGCACGGTAGAGAGAGAGAGCCGTCTAATTAGCTGAGGTGCGCGTCAACAGATGGCCCGACCGATCTCATCACCGCGATCGTGCATACCACGACTTGGTCGCGTTAGCCGGTTCGAACCGCGCGCGGAATCGGCAGCGAATCAGCGCCGGCTTGGCCTGTGGCCGTTTGGGCCAATCCCAAACATTCCCGCCCGCCTTCGTCAGTATGACGAAATTGCTGAATGCCCATTGGCTGAGGTTGTCATTCAGTATTGTACGTGACCGGGTGACGACATTGAGGTGTGCGAGGTTGAATGGGATCGTCCCGTAGTGTAGCTGTGAGTTCCACAAGAAGATATGGTGTCTCTAATTGTATACGAGTGCAGGTATTGAAGTGCAAGATTGCTGGCGAAAGTACGCGAAGTAACATCGAGTGATGTGGTGATCGAAGATGGCTCTGATAGTGGGATATTCGGTGAGTAACGAAAGTTGCATGTAGTAACGCGTCTCGAAGACTCTGAACGTAACGCGATCTATTGTTTGTTGGCATTGCGGTCGCAGTTTTTGTTGCCGTTGTTCGAGTGGCTCTCGGAAGCGGTCTCCGAGGGATCATCGATGGGAAGAGGAATGATCTTATGGATCGGGCGAGTAAACTCGGATAGTGCAGTCTTGAGTGTGACTACACGTGCGAGGTCATCCGTGCCCCGATGCACCTGTACTACGCGTGCGAGCGGCCACCTGGAGGGGGGCTGCAGTTCGTTCTTGATCAAACACAAGTCCCCGACTTTCACGGACGGTTGCGGTCGTGTCCACTTCCCTCGCGTTTGCAACGTGTTTAAATAATCGCGAGACCATACTCGCCAGAAATGCTGCTGCATCTGCTGCACGAGCTGCCACCGAGAGAGCCGACTTACCGAGAGTCCCTCTAGATTCGGTTCCGGTAGCGAGTTGAGGGCCTCTCCGATCAAGAAGTGACCGGGTGTAAGTACACTGAGGTCAGCTGGGTCATCGGACAACGGCAGAAGCGGACGCGAATTTAAGCACGCCTCAATTTCAGTAAGTAGCGTGGCCATTTCTTCGTATGTCAGTTTATGTTCGCTAATTACGCGGCGGAGGTGATGTTTGACGGATTTGACGGCCGCCTCCCAGATTCCGCCAAAGTGCGGTGCCGCCGGGGGGTTGAAAGTCCACTCAATTCCTTCTGAGGCCACCGCGTCGTGAAGTTGGCTCGAGTTGAAGGCCTGCAGCAGTACCCGTAGCTCTCTGTCTGCTCCCACGAACGCAGTACCGCAGTCGCTGAGAATTTGGCTGCATCGGCCCCGTCGGGAAATGAACCGGCGTAGCGCGGCGAGAAAGGCGGCCGTCGTACCGTCCGACACCACCTCCAAGTGGACTGCCTTTGTAGTCAGACAGACGAAGAGGGCAATGTAACCCTTATACGCGTGTTGGCCACGCCCCTTACTAGTGCGTAGAAGAATAGGTCCGGCATAATCGATGCCTACGCGCGCAAACGGTCGGCCGGGGTTAACGCGAACCGCAGGGAGATTACCCATAAGCTGACTCAGATTGTTACCCTTCCAACGCACGCAGGTGGGACAACGGTGGATGATAGCTTTCACCATCGGTCGCCCTCGTAAGATCCAGCAGTGCTGGCGCAGTGTAGCCAAGGTCAGCTGAGTGCCGCCGTGCAGACAGCGTCGATGTGTTTCCTCGACCCAGAGTTTGGCCAGATGGGAGTCATCTGGCAGGATGACGGGATGCTTTCGGCTGAAGGTGAGCAGTGAATGCTGCAGCCGCCCGCCGACACGCAGTATGCCGTCTTCGTCCAGGAACGGGTTGAGCCGAAGCAGTCGACTCCTGCTCGAGATAGGCCGCTTGACTCTGAGTCTGTCGATCTCCTGAGCGAAGAATTGCCGCTGGACCAGCCGCACCAGTCGATGTTGCGCCTCTAGGATCTCGTAGCTGACTCGCCTTCCGAGTCTGTCTGGATGTGGAAAATCTGTCGCTGCTCTTCCCGGTCCTGGTCGGGTGTCGGGAACGTCTCGCCGGTCCAGTGTTCCGTGAGTGCGAGCCACGGCGGTCCGGTCCACCACAGCGGATGATTGGGTAGCTCCGTCGGTGGCAATCCCCGGGAGGCACAATCCGCTGGGTTCTCCTGACTACGTACGTGATGCCACCGAGCGGCGGGAAGCGTGCGTTGGATGTCTGCCACCCTGTTCGCCACGTATGTCTGCCATCGACTTGAGTGCGACTGAATCCAACCCAGGGTGACCAGCGAGTCGGTCCACAGGTGAACGGTGTCGACCGTCAGGCTCAGCGTCTCCAGCGTGCGTGACGTCAGTCGAGTCAGCAGGTGAGCTCCGCACAACTCAAGTCTCGGTAGCGACACTCGCTTGAGAGGGGCTACCTTCGTCTTAGCGTTGAGGAGGCGAATTTGTCGTTGTCCACTAGTCCCGATGGTCCTAAGGTAGACCACCGCTGAGAAAGCCCGTTCGGAAGCATCCGAGAAGCCGTGTACCTCGATGATCTGCTGGGTAGAGGACAGGCCCAACCACCGTGGAATCTGGATGTCGCGCAGTGCAGGTAGGTCGTCGATGAAGTCCCTCCAAAGGCGTTCCTCACTCGTTGAAAGGGGCTCGTCCCAGTCCGTCTTAAGTAGCCAGAGAGATTGTATGAATATCTTGGCCCGGACAGTGACAGGAGCGAGCCAACCCAAAGGGTCGAAGATCTGGGCTGCTTGGCTAAGCACAATGCGCTTTGTGAATCTCGCCGCAGAACAGCCCTGAAGGCAGCGAATCTGGAAAAGGTCCTCTTCTGGAACCCACTGAAGACCTAACACGCTGTGGGGAGTATCTGTGTCCCATTGGCGCGCGGTCCCAAGATCGCCGACCGAGACAGCACGCAAGAGGTCTCGCGAATTCGAAGCCCACTTCCGGAGGCGAAAGCCGCCCGCCTTGCAGAGCAGATCCAGCTCTTCTTGGAGGATGCGGGCCTCGTCGAGGGTGGGGGCACCAGCAAGGACGTCGTCCATGTATACGTCTGATAGTAGTGTTTGAGAGCCGGCCGGGAACCTTAAGGCCTCATCCTGGGCTAGCTGTCGCAGGCAGCGCAGCGCGAGGTAAGGTGCACACGCCAAACCGTACGTTACGGTACACAGCTGATACTCCTTCGTTGGTTTGCCAGGCCCCTTGCTCCAGAGTATGCGTTGGAAATCTCGGTCGTCCGGGTGTACCACAATTTGACGGTACATCTTCTCCACATCGGCGACGAAGGCAATGGGATGCCTCCTCCAGCGTAGCAGGACGTCAGCTAGTACTGGCAAAAGGTTGGCGCCGGTATGAAAGAAGTCGTTAAGCGACTTACCCGAGCTGGTTGGCATGGAGCCATTGAACACGACGCGAAGCTTCGTCGTGGTACTTGCGGTCTTCATGACCCCATGGTGAGGTAAGTAGTACCCCGAATCGCTTGGGGGCTTGTTGGTTGGCTGCATATGTCCGAGGTCCTCATACTCCTGCATGAAATCCTTGTAGGCCTTGTAGAACTTAGCGTCTCCGTGGAATCGTCGCTGCATCGACGCCAGTGTGCGCAAAGCGGCAGGCTTGGACCCACCCAAGTCCGGATGTATCCGGAAGGGGAGTCGTACGACGAACCGGCCTTCAGAAGTGCGTCGATGTGTGGTGAGGAAATGGTCCTCGCAGGTCTGCTCGTCGAGTGACAGGGTAGGTGTCACCTGGATTTCTTCCTGCTCCCAAAATCGTTCCAACAGCCTTGTCAAGTCCGCATGCACTGAACAGAATTGTACTGTAGGGCTCTGCCGGGCTGGCTGGTGACCATGGGATCCCTTAACTCCTCCCGTGAGGATCCAGCCAAAGACCGTCTCTTGGGCTAAGGGCGAGCCTGGAGGACCTTTGCGAACCCCGCCCATCAAGATCTCGTTATAGATGTCAGCCCCCAGTAGTAACTCAACGGGATCTTGATTGCCCTGGAGCGGGTCGGCCCATTGCAGGCCGTGTAGGTGGGCCCAGTTGCTCAGGTCGGGTATTGAGCGAGGCTTGTAGCTCGAGAGATTGGCCAAAGCAAAGGCAGGAACCCGGACGATACTGTTTCGGGCCTGATCTGCTGCCACCTCGATCCATACCAGACCGCGGGTGCTGCGTGAGCGCACGCCGCCCGCGAAGGCCAGAGGAAGTCGGGCCCGTTGCCGACTAAGGCCAAGCTGTTTGACGAGCTGATCGGATATGAGGGAGACCTCACTGCCAGGGTCGATCAAGGCTCGGACGACGGTGTATTGCCCAGCTGGGGTATACGCACGTACGCGGGCAGTCCCCAGTATCACGGTCCGCTGAACGCCGTGGTGAGATGTCACGTGTTGTACCGTCGCGTCTTGTTCTTCGTCAAACGTCTCATGGATCGAGGTATGGTGTTTTTCTGCACACTTTTGGCAACGTTTATTAGAGGGGCAATCATCTATTTTGTGCTTACCTAAACAGTTCAGGCAGCGTTGAAGTGAAGTGAGCGTCTCCCTTCTGTCCGAGGGTGACTTTTCTTGGTAGCGCGGGCAGAAGAGAAGATAGTGCGAACCCTTGCACAGTCCGCACGCCTTGGAAGACTCGCGCCCAGCGGCGACCTGATGCACCTGGGCCGCTTTGGAACCCGTTCGCTTGTCGGTTGAGGTCTCTCCCCGCCGTTCGCCCTGGCGGTCTTCCAAGCTCTCCACGCTGTGGATGCGTGAGTCGAGGAACTTCTTTAGTGCCTCCAAGGTAGGAGGGTCCGTGGTGGCCCCGAGCGAGATCTCCCACTCACGGCGCGATTGGAGGTCCAACCGTTCCACTGTTAGATGGACGATCCAGTCGTTAGGGTCTGGTCGATCCATGTCGGCGAGCGCGTCGACAATGTCCCATGTTGCATAATAAAGTCGTTTCAACTCAGCGGATGACTCCCTTTTGACGGGCTGGAGGTCAAGGAGGTTAGCTAGTTGTGCGCGTACCAAGCGGCGTTTGTTTTGAAAGCGCTCTTGGAGCACCGTCCAGGCGCGTTTGAAATTGGATTCGGTCGTTTTAAGATTTCGTATTAAATCGGCCGCCTCGCCCTTCAGACAGCCCCGGAGGTAGTGGAAGCGGTCGACATTATTGAGCGACGTGTCCTTGATCACTAGGGATACGAATGTGTCGTAGAACGGAGTCCATTCGCTGTAACGTCCGTCAAAAGTAGGAATGTTGATCCGCGGTAGTAACGATCGCTGACGGAGCTCACCGCCCTCGGCGTGACCCGACGGAAGCGTCGTGTTCGTAGCGTGAGGCAGCGGTCCGATTATTTCCTCTCGCAGGTCTAGGAGTTGAGCCTGTTGGTCCATGAAGGCCTCCTCTGCTATGCTGTAGCAGTCTTTGGTGAAGTATTCATGCTTCTCCTGCTCAGTGGTTCGGGACGTCATCAATTCGGCGTGCTGGGTCACGAACAGCTTCCAATGAGTCTCGAGCATATTCAGCCGCGATTGTATCATACCGTGCGTAATATTCGCCTTTCCTTTCTTCTTTAGGTTTTCATACACACGGCATAAGTGATGGAACACTTCGATTTGCGCGTTGAACTTATCTGCCATCGTGAAGGTCGAGAGCGAGCGCAGTCACCACGTGTCGCGGTAGAAGATTCCGGAGCCGATCACTCGAAAGTTCGCGCGATTTTACCGGCTCCGGCTCGAAGGACCAATGTTTGAGAGCGAAACGCCGAAGCTTCGAGCGTTCGCGAATTAGATTGCGTATTAGGATTAACTTAGTGTATACGATAGTCTTTTAAGAATAGCTGATAAGTATAGTCGTTAGTTTTAAACTAAGGTCACGGACACTTTGTATTTACAAGACGTTGCACAATAAATTACACTTAAGTCTTAGTCCTGTTACAAAGAACACTTAGCCTATTTACACTAACGCGAAAGAGCACTAGAAATGATGTCTGATCTGAGTAGATCACCCAAGCTAATTCTGGAACGTTCCAGCAATACGCAAGCACGCGAGATATAGGAGTAGAACTTGTCTAGTCGACGATTCTTAGAAGAGAGAGCGATCGCGGTGATGGATCGGGCCGTTTCGCCGAATTCTGTGACGTCAGCACCCCACCCAACAGCTGTTCGGCTCGAGCGAGACGAGGACTGTACCGGCGACACAATGCCGGTCGCACGGTAGAGAGAGAGAGCCGTCTAATTAGCTGAGGTGCGCGTCAACAGATGGCCCGACCGATCTCATCACCGCGATCGTGCATACCACGACTTGGTCGCGTTAGCCGGTTCGAACCGCGCGCGGAATCGGCAGCGAATCAGCGCCGGCTTGGCCTGTGGCCGTTTGGGCCAATCCCAAACACATAGGGATATCAAGGTTTGATGCGAGTGCGAAATTCGAAATCCTTTTGTACCGAAAAGATAGATATATTATAATTAGATTCAAAGCGAACGGTACATCTGGAAGGTCTTAAGCAAGTTTGAAACGGGGGACAAGGCGGAGTTTATTGTCAGGATTCATAAACACGAAGAGCGCGTTGTGCTTTTCGAGGGTTTTCCCTGCCAGTTTTTCAAACGCGCTCGTGGAATATTAATAGCTACTACCTGAACTCAGAAAGCGTACGAGAACCTGGGTATGCATTCAGTCATTTTCAAAACTACAGTTAGGCCAGGCGGGGATAGTAAATAGCTTAACTTTTCCTTCCACATCTGCGTGCCAAATTTCGTCGAGCGAGCAGCAGCTCGTCTCGTAAAACCATTTAAAACTCTGTCCTCCCTTTCAATAATTGCCGATGTCCTGTTAGGGTAAAAACTCAGCTCGGGGAAGGCTGAAAATCATAAACTCATAAACTTCGCGCCGGCGACGTCGTCTTGACCCTGGGGGTTGCGCGTACCTACCTGCTGGATATGTATGTACAGTACATAGCCTATGTAAGCTATGTACTCGGGAAGCGTGCCTCGACCACCAGCCGAGAGTGGAGGGAAGCGCGAAGAGAGGGCTGAAGGACAACCCCCTGACGAAGCTTGAGGGACAACACCACCTTGATTGGACGAAAGGATCCAGGGAAGGAGACAGAGGAACACGCCGAAATTGGAGGAGTAGGGCGCTCGGAGGTTACAAGCGAGGCGTTAATTTGTAAAACTAGAGATCGAACTTGTTAGCAGAACAGTCAACCTCTAACCAGTTTATTAAAAATCCAACATAGAATTTATTCTAAAGAGTTTCACTTTATTTCTACACCATCATTGAAATTCCCGCGCAACTCGTGAGCTGAGTGCTTCAGCGCTCCACGGGCACGGACCAGCCGCCTATTTAGAAATCCCCACGAAATCGCGCAACAGTAGATGCTTTCGTGGAAAATCTGTAAATCTACGGATGTTTTTATGAATTGTAAATCACAAGGTAAAAACTGTTCATTACAGTTCTTACAGATGTATAAACTTATGTCAACATAGGTGTATATATACAGGGTGTAAACAGTATAATGAGAAGTCAAATTTTGAGGGGTGGTAAAGATCAAAGTCTTCATTTTGCAGTAATAATGCCTTAAAGTTAGCAGTACGGTTTATATCGGCGAAACAAACACGTTGAAACAGGACGTTCACTAAGTAGGTATTAGGTATATTTCATTGATTTAATCCTTATGAGGTATTAAAATTATTTATTTATAAGTTTTTAATAAACTCATTGTAAACAAAAGTTATATATATAACTTATTCATCACTTACTTCATCTGTATCTGATTTCATTTTAAAATCATACATAGTGTTATTGAACAATTTTCGGTGCTCATTCGTGATTTTCATGTCGTAACAACAATTGCTTATTGCATTCTTTGTATGCAGTAAACCAGTTAAGGCTTTTGTACCTAACTTATTTCTAATTTTTGTTTTCATTAAGTTGATAACAGAAAATAAACGTTCCACATTTGCACTACTGTGCGGTAAGCACAGTAGTATTTCTGTGAAATTTGAAAGTAATGGAAACATTTGGCTGCCATCACCACTTTTTATTTCAGAAACATGTTTCCAAAACTCATGAACTTTTATATTATTTTTTTTTGCAAATGGTAATTTTGTATTTCTTAGTAGCCTCCATTCTCGGTCTAACTCTGTTACATTTTTCGGACAAAGTTCTGAAAATAAAAATGATTAAATGTATAATATATCATAGTAAAAATGAAAAGATTAAATAAATAAATATAAAATACCTGGAAATAACAATCCGAAATGTGCTATAGATGGAACATTCCTTCTCAAATTTGAATCAATCAAAGTTTGAGGATTTAAAAAATTCAAATTTTTTATTTGTTCCCTCTCTTCGAAGGGATACCTTTGTCTTATTTGTTTAATGGATTCTATATAAAAAGCGAGACATTTATGCCGGAATTGTGCCAAGGATTCTGATGACAAATTATTTGCTTTTAATGAAATTATCATTGCAACATTCCCTCCTAAATAAATATCTTTCAATTGTAATTGAAATTCCACATTTTCATATTGAAGATTTAATATTTTTGTTTCTAATGCAGAATTTTCATCAATATTTGCGTCCATTTCTTCTGTTCTTAATTCTAAGTACTCAGGCCTTATGAAACATTCTAAAAGTGTTTTATATGTCGCAAAAATTTTATTATGTAAGATATAAAGCTTTGGCTCTTCTGCCTGCATTTCTTTATTTAAATTGTGAAAATATGGCAAAACAAAATTTAGAAATTCTAAATACAATTCTGTAGTTGGTTCCTGGCACTTGTTTAGAATTGTCTCTGCTGATAATAAGCGATCAGAGCGAACTGCATTTGTAAAATACAGTTTTAACGCCGGCAATTGGTTTGGGCAGGATGTAGTAATTTATGGGGTTTTATTTTTAAAAAGGACTGGAATTTTTTGTAATCTCCAATACGTTTTGGGCTATTTTGTATGTAACTATACACATCTCTTGCAAAATCTTCCACACCTCTTGGTAGTTTTTCACAAGCATATGATGCACATAAATGAAATGAGTGACATATACATTTGAATTTAAATAAATGAGGGATTTCCTTAGTGAAAAGTGTGCAGAGTGAATGATGTTTTCCAAACATTGTATTTGCTCCATCAGAAGCAAACCCAATCATATTTTTCTGATATGGAATATTATTTTCATTAAAATATTGTTTTATTAGATCATATAAAGAGTTGGCACATCCATCAGAAATAGGTATTAAACATAAAAATTGGTCTTTCACATTAAATTCTATCGATGTTCTTGCTACTGTTACGCTATCGCTTGAATGTGGCCGCGGAAATGTATATAATCGATATATATAGAGTATGTAGGAGCGAGATTTGAAACGGAGGACGAAGAAGAGTGTTTATTAGAGAGCGCGTCATGCTTTTCGGGGGGGGTTTTCCCTGCTATTTTAAACGTGTCCTTACAATGGAACATCTGATGCCTGAACTCAGAAGGCGTACAAAAACCTGGGATTGTATTCAATAGCTTTTAAGTTACCGTTAGACTAGGCGAGGGTAATAAATAGCTTAGCTTTTTCCTTTGCACATCTGCGTGCCAAATTTCGTCGAGCGGGCAGCGGCTCGTCTTGTAAAAGCATTTAAAACTCTGTCCTCCCTTTCTATAATTGCCGATGTTCTGTCAGGATAAAACTCTGGCCGGAAGAGGCCGGAGTCATAAAGTCATAAACTTTTTCCGAGCGACGTCGTCTTGACCCTGAGGGTTGCGCGTACTTACCTGCGAGATATGTATGTACTGTACGTAGCCTATGTACTACCCCCGTGGCATCGGGAAGCGTGCCTCGATCACCAGACGAGAGTCGGAGGAAGCATGCAGGAAGGGCGAAGGACAGCCCACTAACGAAGCTTGAGGGATGTCATCATGCTGATTGGACGACAAGGATCTAAGGGAGGATCCGGAAGATCTCGACATCGACTTCGTCGACGAGCTCGGAGCGCTTGCTTCAACACCGCATTCATTCTGTTGCTAACTAGCTTCCTGAACAGTACTAAATATATTTGAAGTTCAACTTGAATTCTGGGTTGTTTCATTTCAAATCCCGCGCACTCCAACGAGCAGAGCGGTTTAGCGCTCCACGGGCACCAATCCACGTCCAGTTCCCAATATCCCCGCTGAAATACGTAACACTACTAAAGCTAAATGTTTAATTTTTGACTTGTCTGTGCTTTCATCTACTATCAAAGAGAATTTATTTTTTGTAATGATAAAACTAACTCATTTTCTGCAGCCTGGCCTGTTACATTGGTAACAATGGCATTTGCTTTTGTTTTATTAAATGTTAGTTCTTTTGCTATTTTAGAGTCTGGACAAATATTCTGTATTAAATTCGTTAGATGCCCCGCAACATTAAAAGGTATATTATGCTCTGTAAGGAAGCAGGCCATTTTTATTTCTCCCATCTTTACTTCGTCTTTTAAATTTTTTGATTTTTCTGGTACCATCGAAGTAATTCGTGGTTGATGTACAACAGCTAAAAAAATATATTAGAAATCTAAAGCACAACTATTATATACACCAAAAAACTATCTTTACCACACCTATAATAGACACATTACCCACAATTAATAAAGCAAATATTAATAAGCAAAAGATACAAACTAACCTTTAGCGTGTGTTATATGCTTCTTGCTGTTTGCGTGTCTTTCAAGATCTGTTTTTCCACCACCAGAACATTTTAAATCACACACGCATGCAGAACAATAAAAATACCCCTCACCTTTTGTACTTCTTTCTAACCAACCTTGAAACAGTTTCTCCTGTTCCCATTGTTTATAATATTTTTGATTATAACGTACTTTTTTCTTTTGCTTTGGTGTCGTTTTCTGTTTGTGTAAAGTGTCTGAATCACTACCTGTATCCATTTTGATGTTTAAAATGCCGTTTAAAAATCCTTAAATATACGTGCCACGTGCCACAAACTGATTCGGAACCGGGAGTCTAGTAGTGACAAATGTCACTACAATAAAAAAGAACTAGAAATCCGTATATTTTGATTGGAATCCGTAGCTCCGTAGGCAATACCAAAAATCCCTAGATCTACCGAAAAATCCGTAGAGGTGGCAACACTGACCAGAGCCCTAATTCCGAGTGTTCGTTTCTCGCTTCTTTCTGGTCGAAGGGGGAGCGAGATGGAACGCTTTGCGTGCGCGGCGGGCGTGCGCGACGGGTGCGAGCGCTCAGATGGAATCGTGACTGCCCGACGCATGCGGGCGACGGTCAGATAGCCAGGCACGGCACGAGTCTTTTTTGGACCCTAGGCGAACTTGCCAAATTCCGCCATTTATTATAATACATTTATTTGAGTTTATTGATGACCTTACTCTGAATTTTTATTCGTAGTATTATACCACTTATAGTACAACTTGTAATATTTCATTTTAAAGTTTATTTTGAACAATACCAGCAATGAAAATACCATTTTGCACCTATTGTCGACTTTCCGCCCAGGGCGCAAAAAAGACTTGAGCCGGGCCTGCGTCAAGATTTAGCGAAGCGGTTCCCGTGCTCACCTTAAGCGCTTGCGACCATCGCACACGCCCGCCGCGCATGTAAAGGACGGAGTGTCAGGCCTCCGAAAGACGGAGCGAGACAAAACATCAATGCGTCGTCTGTCTCGTACCGTCCTCGCTCGCTTTCAGCGCCTTTCGCTCGCTCTCGTTCCATCTCGCTCTCGCCTTCGCCGGACAAGAGTGAGACAGAAGTGGTGGGGATAGCGACAAGCCCTCATCGTGTGCACAAAACCGAGCCCATAGGGAGACTTTACTGTAACCGCCGTATAGTACTCCTCCACAATGGTAGGCAGCGCTGTATGCAATTTAGTTTCAAGATTATCCACTACACTGCGTTCCATATAAGAGTGTACCGACGCCCCTACTGATTTGCGACCGATCTGCGCAGCTCCCACGGATCTGACACACGCGATTGGTCGTAGCACTTTCGCGATTGGTCGTAGCACTTTCCCTGCCTGTTTACTGCCAATCAACAGTGTATCCCTGCGCGAAACGAGTATGCTCTAATGTGGAACGCAGTTTAGATGGTGCTGACCACACTAATCGAGGGCGGCAAATTCAAAACTTGTGTTCGGTTCTCCTTACTTAAATTAATTGAACTGAAGAAATGACTAAGATACCATTTCTGTATGACTGCACACAATTATCTTGTAAGCATTCTGTATACAATTTAAAAGTGTGCACTGTCATACAGAAACTGTATCTCAGTCAATTATTTTGAAGGAAAGAAAAATTGAACAAAGTAAACTTCTTGTAAACATACAACATATTTTATTATATTTACTTATTTGACACTTTACTGTTTTCATTTTTACAAAAATTATAAATACAATACTTAATAATATTAGTAATAAATATATCAGACATATTGTCTTTATGACTACATATAAAACTAAAATTTACATGATGTTTTACATAATACGCGATGAAAAACTTAAGATTACGCCTACTATAATATTTATGTAACATATATTTAGTAATATTATATAGTTTTATAATGCACCGCGAGAAACATTAATGAAACAATATGATTTTTATATTGTATAAAATAATTGTTCATATAGTAATAATAGTCACATTCCGTACCTTGTATAGATGGTCACCTTTGAGAAGGTATTGCTGTACGGACCAAGTACATATTTGAAGATTTATCCTTGATCGTGAAATGCAGATGGCATACACGAACATTTTTGTAGATACGCATCGGGTCTACCTCCACTAGTTTGGGATTACCAATTACTTCGATCCATATGTTAAAACATGCTGCATCTTTAGTTGGATTTGGAAATCGATGCCTTGCTGACGTCCGATCTTCACACCCGGGCACACAACATTTCATGTGGCTGGCCATGATGATTCTAGAAAATAAATAAAATATGCCTGTGTACTGTACGGACTCTTGTTCCGTGCAGTGTATGGACCACTGTGCGG
This sequence comes from Andrena bucephala, assembly GCA_947577245.1. Taxonomy (NCBI): domain Eukaryota; kingdom Metazoa; phylum Arthropoda; class Insecta; order Hymenoptera; family Andrenidae; genus Andrena; species Andrena bucephala. Next base: position 18,840,577 of record OX387718.1, on the reverse strand, counting down.
ATACTTAATATGCTATATCACTTATCTTTGTTCCAGTTCGATGTTTATGACCTGTATCCTGATGTCTTGCAATGTTCTTTATCCGAGTCGCTATCAGGTTGTGGCTTCAATGAGTTACGAAATCGCTAGAAGAAATTTAATGGAAACTGAGGATGTTAGTGCAAGCAGTAATTTCAGTCCCAGTCAGCCAAGTCTGTTCAAGCAGATTTTGCCTAACACATGCTACAAATGTTTGTCGACAGAAAGACTACAGATTTGATAAAGGATCTCTTATATTCCTACAGTTTGCTGACTGGTATGGTAATAAAAATAATTCCACTGAAGAAATTGACGGTCGTACAATCGCAGATGCGATTGTGAATAGTGAAAATGAATATTAACTTTAAAGTATCTTAACATACATACCTATTGATTGTAGTTTTTAATATACAAAACTAGTCAATAAAACTAATAAAACACACACGAAACCACGATACTGAATGCTACTTGAGCTTGACTTGGCTTTGTTTAGTGTTGCTTAGCTTGATCACGCTTGATCACGCTTGGCAACGCTTGGATTGAACCAGATTGAACTGTAACGGTCGTAAATGCAGCTAGAGCACTAAAGAGGTGAGTATGCGCATCCGCCATATTGGGTCCTCTGGAGAGAGAAAATTATTGAGTATCCGTCTTTTTGGGTATGCTCAGATTCACTTTATAAACAAAAATATGCGTTGCTGATATTGATACGTTGTAGCACGACACATTATTAGAGTATTTTATTACATTTAAGCTTATATTTGGTTTATAAATCAAATTTGACAATACTGAAAAAGGCGGATTCTCAATAATCATCTCTCTTGTTGCGACTCCCGTCTAGCGGCGCGTAGTATAAACTCCAGAAGCGCGAAGTTCGAGGCGGATCACACGAATGTAATAGGAAAGGGAGACAAGGTGAAGTTCGCACAAGCCCGAGGGGTTTGAAAATAGTTAGAGATCTTCTAATGAGAAGACTTCAGGATTATAAACTAATCGATACCCACTTGGCAACGGGTGTTAGAATAAATGAACTTCTCCTTCCTTCCTTCTCCTAGGTGTGTAATTCCAGCGCCATGTAGTTAAACGCTTGTTGTTGCGAAAATCGACGAATAGGAATTCAGCTCGTTAATTAAGAAATTAGCGATTGGCTCTCAGAACGCTAGACATTTTGTAATTATCAAAAGGTGTACAAAAAAACCAATGGACCTTTGGAAGGGTCACTTGAGCCTGGAAAGCCTTCGCGAGTAGTCGTATAAATAAAAAGTTCTGTGCAGATTGAAATTGTGTTCAAATCGTTTATTTTTCATTCATTAAAGTTACAAGTTTATTGTGTTCAAATTGTTTTATTCTGTTCATATTATTATTTTCATTATATTTATCACTCAAATAATCCGCGTCCAAGGAGCAGAGTGCCTTAGCACTCCACGGGCATCGTCCCGCGCCTGAATTCCCTGGAGAAGACCTCTTTCCCCAGACGGCCACGCAACAAATTTGGTGACAGCGGTGGGATACTTCAAATTCGCCGGCTCGTGGACGCAGGATTCGAAGAGCAGCCATCGGCCAACTCGTGCAGTCCCTCTTTCCTGGGTTTTTGGACGGTTTCCCCCGGAACACGGGTGAATGCCAGAGGGAAGTGACTTCGGACGACCGTACCAGTTTTTTCTGAAGCCACACGCACTCGATCGGAGGACCTTCGCTGAGATCAACCAGGACAACGGAGCGACATCATACACTCGTCTGCAATTGCGTGAGAGATTGAAGTTTAATTAAAATACCCAATTTATGGTTCAATTGTTAAATTAGGGTGCTGTAATTTATCGTTGCGTTGAGTTAATTATTAGTTGATAAGATAGAGTTCCGTATTTACACTACGAAATGTTGCGTAGAAGAATTGATCAAAACGTAAGAGCTGACAACTGCGTTCGTGTTGCTTACGGGGTTTCGAAGTCGAGGATTTATATCTGCTGAAACGATGCAAATAGAGCACCCTATTACGTTCTCATGATCTCGAACATTAAGTATTTTGCCGACACAAATCAGTGACTCTATTGTTGATACGCCTGAGTCAGAGGATCCTTTGCCCTGCCCAGCCACGGTTGTTGCTGCTAATTTAGAAATTCCCGGTGATGAGTCCCAGTTGCGCGAAATAAACCTTTTGCCGATACTACTGGGTACACCTGTCATTAATTTGTCCGAACTAAGTAGTGGGTCCCCTTGCTCGAGTGTAGTTCCTGCACAAAAATCATCGATATTAGTAAATTCTGTTCCTAAATCTTATCTGTCGTTAAAATTGGTGAGGGATTCAGTTCCAAAGTTTGATGGAGAGTCTGACTCGTTAGTTGAATTTATTAAACAATGCAAATTAATTAACGTCAAGGTAAAGCCTGAGGATCGAGAGAATCTTGTTTTCCTAATTTGAGGTACGATCGAGGAACACGCCAATTTTGCGTTGTCGAATCGACGAGAGCCTAAAACTTTAAACGAATTGATTGATCTTCTAAAAAGATTTTCGCGCGGTCATCTAATGTCCATAGTTTGAATGCTGAACTAATGAATTTACACCAGGGTAAAAATGAAACGGTAAAGGTTTTCGGAGCGCGAGTCAATGAAATGCTAAATAGTGGATTAGAGACCGCCAGGGACGCGTATAATACAGAACAAGTAGTTGGTGTTAACGATTTATTAAGGAACACGGCAATAATCAGTTTTTTAAAAGGCCTTTGGAATGAACCCGCGCGATTCTATTTGAATAGACTGAAGGACAGCAAAAATTTACCTGATCTCGAAACGGCTATTACCATGCCAGAAAGATAGAGTCAGTCAGAATTGGTTGACCATTCAAGGCCCCTTCATCTTCAAAATCTTTTGTCACAGAAGTAACGTATTTTGAACAGACTTAAAAACCATAAATCACACATCTAACTGCACTAAGACGGACTGTACAGACATCTCTTCTTGTAAGCGTCTGTAAAGGGTTATCGTAGGCGCCAACGATTTGCCACTTGCAGATTCTGAAAAGTAGAGAATACAGACTGTAATAGAATTTGGGAAAATAATGGAAAGGTAATAGTTACCACCTTCCTTGCCCATGAAACAAATTTTGACGGTCCACCTGAGGTCTTCATTGAGACTGAGCATTCTGACGACAGTTCGATGGACAGTGACGCTTATTTTACGGCAGACGAAGAGATGTCACCTTCTTTTACGGTAGAAATACCTGAGAAGCATGGAGCCCTTACTGAAAATGTAGAGATTGGAGGATCGTTCTTGAGAGGTCGTGGGGGTATGCCCCGATTTGGGAGTCGTTTGGACATCGGAAAGGCCGACTTTGAAGGCACCCCACCACAGACACCGCTAGGGGCTGCCCACGTACCTCAGGGTGAGCGGGCGGTGTTCGACCTGGGACATCGGATAGGCTTTGACAAAAAGCACCCCGCCCAGGTCTCCAACTTGGCACCCACGGCTTGTGTCAGGTTAGGGGCTGAGGAGCCAACAGAGGCTGAAAGATGCCGGCTTTTATTCGAGACCAAGTCCGTAGATGATGAGACACGATCCTCCGTTAAAACGACCTCAGGAAATGGTGACCTAGTTGAACAAAGTAATAGTAGTGTTTTAATGACAAAGACGATTTCATTAATGCCATTCATTCATCGGTCTTTTCTTATTAATATTATTTACTTTAGGGATTACCTCCATATGTGCAAGGATAATTTTATTCATTTTTTTCTTCCTCACCCTCGACTATGAAGTCATCTCAAGCCACTAAAGATTTGTTATTCTATAATGAATTTTCACTCGGACAGATTAAATAATATAACACCAATGTCAGAGGAATAATGGTCTTTCTCAACATAAAATCTCCTACCCTCATCTTTTGTAGAGTCACATCCTGCAGAATCAGTAATCCAGGACCATCTTAAATCTTCGGTAATTTCCTTAAAATATCTAATAGATACTTTGGATGTTCAAGTAGTCAACATCTCTGAATATGATAATAATATCAAGCATGTTAGTTGGGATTTCGTTGAATGTCTTCTGAAACAGGAATTAAATAGCTTAGAATATGCAATTACGGTTCGCACCAACGAAGTTATAGCTGCACTTACATCTAGGCTCCAATTCTTCCATAAGGAATTTTAGGAATTTCCGTTAGGAGGTCATCAAGTATTTGTAAATTCTTCCACGTGAATTTGTATTTGTCGCAAAGGCTATATTTCACCCGAGTTAGTTAAACGAATTCCATGAACGTTTGTTGATCATTTGGATGGCTTATTTTCAAAGATAAGCACAACCCAGGCTGTAGCAGCGGCAAATCTGGAAAGAATAAAGCAGAAAAGCAAATTAGATTAGGATAGAAGGATCAATTCTTATAAATTCTCAGTAGGTGATGATACATATATATATTGAAAGAACCAAAAACATCTAAACTCGATTCTAGCTGGTTAGCACTTTACAAAATTGTTAGAATGTTTGATAATTTGAATGCAGAAGTAGGCATAAGAGTTAATAAAATCAGAATAGTTCATGTGAACAAATTAAAATTAGCCTGCGTAAGATTAGACTCCTTATAAATACTTACCTTTATCATGGTACCGTTGTTATATTCCTTATTGTTGGAACGTGCTACATCACCTTGGCATAAGTTAAGATCACTTTATTCCATTTGTTTGTGAATTCGATGCCGCGTTAGTTTATAATTAAAATTTCATGTATTACCCAGAATCAATCTGGAGACGTCGTGTCTTCGAGACAAAATTGTAACAAATTGTAACACTGTGAACATTCTGTAGCATCTTTCGACTCGCAACCCTCTCGGGAACCCGGGTGCACCGAGTAGCTTGGCTACCGTGGGGGAAGTGAGGAGGGGAGGCTCAGGAATGCTTCACTGAGATGTTTATTTACATACAAGAAATTATTCATGTTGTCATATTAGAAATTAATGCTAGTTTAGCGATACTAACATCCTATATAAGGGGCGCAGGTCTTATTTATCATAAATGTATTTTTGGAAAAGCTGTTTCCATTGGAAAACACCTTTTGTATAAGGGGGGAAGTGTTGCGACTCCCGTCTAGCGGCGCGTAGTATAAACTCCAGAAGCGCGAAGTTCGAGGCGGATCACACGAATGTAATAGGAAAGGGAGACAAGGTGAAGTTCGCACAAGCCCGAGGGGTTTGAAAATAGTTAGAGATCTTCTAATGAGAAGACTTCAGGATTATAAACTAATCGATACCCACTTGGCAACGGGTGTTAGAATAAATGAACTTCTCCTTCCTTCCTTCTCCTAGGTGTGTAATTCCAGCGCCATGTAGTTAAACGCTTGTTGTTGCGAAAATCGACGAATAGGAATTCAGCTCGTTAATTAAGAAATTAGCGATTGGCTCTCAGAACGCTAGACATTTTGTAATTTACAAAAGGTGGAAAAGCGATGAACTTTTAGAAAGCTTCACTTGAGCCTGGAAAGCCTTCGCGAGTAGTCGTATAAATAAAAAGTTCTGTTCAGATTGAAATTGTGTTCAAATCGTTTATTTTTCATTCATTAAAGTTACAAGTTTATTGTGTTCAAAGTGTTTTATTCTGTTCATATTATTATTTTCATTATATTCATCACTCAAATAATCCGCGTCCAAGGAGCAGAGTGCCTTAGCACTCCACGGGCATCGTCCCGCGCCTGAATTCCCTGGAGAAGACCTCTTTCCCCAGACGGCCACGCAACACTCTCCAGAGGACCCAATATGGCGGATGCGCATACTCTCTTTAGTGCTCTAATGCAGTGTGGGGCTTCGGATCGTCTGTCCTCTTCGTCGGCAGGCCCACTGCTGCTGAATCGTCCGTATTTAGCGTGGGGATGAATAATCGTACTCACACGTGGTAGGTAAATAAAATGTCTATTTCTGAGCGACCGCTCTACTCGAGCGCAGGTACAAGAAGACGGAGATTTTTCTGCCGCTCGCAGGCGGCTCCTCGCTTGCTTCTCCCCTCTCCTCGGCCGGGTCGCGCCAGTGGCGCCGCTCCCCACAGCAGCCTGTGGTCAGCAGCATCTAGTGGATAATCTTGAAACTAAATTGCATACAGCGCTGCCTACCATTGTGGAGGAGTACTATACGGCGATTACATTCCAAGCCTCTATGAGTGCCACCCCCCTGTTATTCTTGTTCACGTCGTGTAAGGAAATGGATCCTCGTGATTGCAAGTTTCTTTATCGCGTGAATTCTCTACAGCTTTGTTAGCTCAATCTCATTAATTTGCTCAAGTGCTTGTTCATTGCTTAAGACTCGTATTAAAGTCTGATGTGGTGAATTGATTGTGATTTTGTGTTCATTCCATCTCACACGTGGCGGCACATTTCACATTTCTTTGCTCACACAAGTGGCCGTTCAAACAACAAACTGTGGTGTAGTGCATTGTGTACCGAACATAACCTCACCTACCTAGCAGCGCTCAAAACTTTCAGACTATTTTACACACACATATTCTACATAAGATTCGTTATCGTGTGACGTGAGCTTTTTCAATTAAATTGAACCATTTTTTAATAACAAGCAAAAACGTACGAGTTTTATAGCGAAAATCACGACCCTTTTCTTCAAAGTGCTACCATTTCCGCAATTTTTTTTTTTTCGAAAAAATGGCGCCTACACACGATAACTATGATCCCACAGATTGTTAAAAAATCGGTGATTTTTATTTCAGACCACTCGTACGGGCTGAATCATGCCCACTGTTTTTGGCGGCGCCAGAAAACATGTTCTACGCCACTGCCCGCGGACGCCACGTTTTTAAAAATTTTGGAATTCTCATACCTGTGTTATAATCTATAAACGTATACCTATAAAACACAAAAAGAATTAAACCAATCGGACTAATAGTTTATCCCTGAATTACTCCCAAACATTGACCACGTTTTAGCGCCGAGAAACGTATATGACCCCTTAATTGCTTATTGCATTTCATTATAATTCACTATTGTTTATAACCATATGTTTCATGTTCATATACATATTTACATATATTGATTAACATTTATATAAATGTCTGTGTGCCAATGCTTAATGTCTAACGCATTATTATATTAATCAACCAGTGCTTTAAAATAAATAACAATCTTATCTCTGAATAACGTTTCGAGTTATTGTAACGATCTTCCGGCTTCGAAAACCCCAGAATCATAACAAACTACTGCAACAGCTGATTCCGGTTCGCGAACGCGAGAGCTGTTACAGTATTTACCAACATACTTTTGCATGGCCCATGTACAGCCGTACGTCTAGACATATTTCTCGGAAGTATTACGTGTAATTTCTTATCTAAATGCAACGGTAAATCCAATTACCATGTCAAAACAAAGTGCTCTAACGGGTGTCACTACCGGAATCATTACTACTTAAATCTTCCCTGGTCGATCAGTGCTACGAATCTGGCATTCGCGCCTGAATCCTAACTCTCCGCAGTGCCGCGAATCTGGCATTCACGCCTGCATTCCCTGAAACCATTCAGGCCACGAATATGGCATTCGCGCCTGAAATCCCACTTATTCTCAGTGCCTCGAATCTGGCATTCGCGCCTGAGTTCCCTCCAATAATAACCCGTCTATGTCATCGTCCTAAAGACCTCACCCGGGACGTGACAATATGATTGTTCAATGATTGTTTATTTTGTTTGTTTTAATAGAATGTAAAACTTTCACATTTTCTATCGTATCGGCATGAATGTTTCAGTAACATACTGCTGAAATTTTCCAGATGAAAATGAATTTAAACACGGTATAAATCGCATTATTTTTAGCATTATTAGATTATAAATGTTACGCATTTATATTTAATTATCTTGTACAATTCTAGAAATGATCCGATTTTTACCGTATTTGAATTCATTTTAATGTGGAAAATCTCAGCAGTATGTTACTGAATACTGAAAGCGTCACGTTTTACATTTTATCAATACTGTATGCCTCTCCAACCGAAATTATAAGCCACCGCCGAATAGACCAAGCCCTCGCTTGACCCGGCGTCGAACCCGTATCGTGAACAGAGTCCTAATTCCGAGTGTTCGTTTCTCGCTTCTTCCTGGCCGAGGGGGGGGGGGGGAGGCGAGATGGGACGCTTTGCGTGCGCGTAGGGAGACAATACTGTAGTATCTTTTATTTGAGTTTATCCAGATATTATCTTTGCCCATCTCTGTTCTCCAGCCGCTTCGCCGTGATTCATTCAAGCCTCCCTGACTTCAAAATAGTAATAGGGGAAATGCGGCAACAGCGCGATTCGACTCTCGATACGTCTCGGCAACTATGTCTTTCCTACATTTATCGGCTAGTTTGGTCTTCCACCGGTTTTGATGGTACAAGGCACGAATATACCATCAGCGCCGGTGACGGAGAATCCTTGAAGCTTAATTCTGTCATTCCTCGAGTCTGACTCAGTACACGATTCATAAATTCATTATTATTTCAACGTACGGTGCTTATTAGCGTTCAAACGCACCAGACCACCCTGCACAGATGTCTACTGTACCCGCAAAAACTTCCTTCTGACCGATTCCAGGACGAAAGTGGTAATTTATGGTTTGGTTACTACACGCGTATACGTACACGCTTTTCCTAGCTTGTGTGAGCGTACGCACACATTCAAGGCCGGCTGAGACGAGAGCCTTAACGGTGATGTTGGGAAATAATTGCATAGCATTCTTATTTGATGAGATTCGATATGAGCTGAATGGCGTGGAGATTGACCGCAACAGAAACGTTGGAATAACTAGCACGCTTAAAAACTGTGTATCGCTGACATCTGGCGAAGACAAAAATATGGAGAAGTGAAAAATCATTTCAATTTTTACATATCACTCAAATATTTGTTGGGATTTTGCGAGAACTACAAACGCATGATTCTTAATGCGCGTCATGAATTGATTTTAATACGATCATGCAACGATAACAATTCTGTAATAGGATCGCCGATGCTGGAACCAGAAATTGAATTACTTAAAGTGCAATGGCGGATGTCTCATGTGATGCTGAACGACGTTAATAACCTATCGTTGCTACATGCTTTGGAAAGTGGACAAAACCTGAGCATCAGTTTTCACTCGTGGGATCTGTACGAGTATCCTCTCTTACAAAGCACAACCAAGCATTCGTGGGCCGTGAAGGCTGCTGCGCAGCTGGAGAAGCCGCGATACATTATCTTTGTTCTACAGACTGCTCGAAAGAATGCGATGCCCGAAGATGTTACTGGGTTCGACGGCTGCAAATTGACAAATGTAAAACTTTTTCTCAACCCGAAATTTTAACATATATACGCAATTCCGTAAATCGTATTGTGGACATAGTTGTAACGAGGCATTATTCACCATGACCCAATTTTTGCAATTTGGTCCCCTCGTGGTGATTGATTGCTCGCGACAAAACGAGTCGATCAAGAATAGCACCGTGGACGTGCGTATAGAATTCAAATGTAAAGAAAATGTGCCGGCAATTACTACGGCCTACTGTCTGATTCTGTACGATCGGGTGGTTGAATACAATCCGCTGACAAACATGGTGTGCAAAATCTATTAAATTGCCACGCTATTTGCCCGCTCTCGTGAAAATCAAGATGTTTTACGAGAAAGACTGCATTCTCGCATCTGTCTTGGAAGCGAGCGGACCTCTAAATTGATCCGATAATGGACATACCAACATTTGTTGACTTGCAAGGGTTCATCGTTGATGGAAGATTTGTCGTCAAGGAAGTGGCTATCCTACGAAAGAGAACAAATCTCTCACACTATATTGTTGGGAGTCCGATGCCGCAATATCTTTTTGCGAAATCTGACAAATCAAGCATCCGGTGGTTGATGGTAAAACATCATGGACTACGGTGGAAAGATGGAGACGTTCCGTACAATATGGCTAAACAGCTAATTACGAAAGCTGTTGCCGGTGCGATCGATGAAGAAGAAGATGACTCACCCCATATCGTATACGTTAAAGGGCTGCAGAAATGCAACTGGCTTGTGGATTTCGTCGACGAAAATACGAGAGCGAACATGATCATTGAGACACTTGACATTGACTACGAGAGTATAAAATTTCTAAATAAGCTAAATGTAGTTAATACTCTGCGATGTGACAGACATGCAAAGCATTGTGCCTTGCAAAATGTATTTAAAATATTCAACTGGTGGTCTAAACGTCAGAGGGAAATGCATAAATAAAATATAATCAATTTTTAATACATATAAAAAATGTTTTCCTTCACCCTCCCCAACCCAACCTCCTGCATGTAATGTATGCTAGATTAAGATGATGGTTACAATTATTATTATTATGTAGAAGTGGTTCAATACACATTCGATACATGTTCAGAGTGGTACCATCGACGTTCGATACACATTCAATACACGATCAAGGTGGTATGGTCTAGTCGAATGATGTGCCGAAAGAAGAAGAGAAATCGGTTCAGCCAAATGACGAGTGCGAAGAAGAAAAATGAGTGGTCGGCGAAAATGAAGGTGGAGAACAACAGCATCTTACTTTTGCAAAGCTACGCGCTTCTCGATTTCAAGATAGGAGGGGTTTTTATATGCGAGAGCTTGGAGATGCAGCGAGATCAGTTGTCTTCAAATCGTGGAAGGTGTCCACAGTGTCCACAGTGTCCAGTCTGATTTTGTATGTGATAATTTTTGTGAAAAAAAAAAGGGAGTTTGGCGGATAGCACCTGAGCATGGCTCTGACAAGGGAAGGACACCAACTTTAACGAGCTTTTGTAAGATGATAGCATGCAGATCCCTGATGAAATATATGGAATGTGATATATGGCCCGGAGTGGGTAGCGCATGCACCAGGGGGCTGTACAACATGGCGTACACAGTCACCTATGGCTAGAGTAGTGCGTCGCATTACAATACACTTCTTAACAAATACATCTTATCTAGAGACGCGGTAGCGTCTCGATGCCAAGTACATGAAAGAAAAGACACCTTGTATATGCCTGTCGCTGCCGTGTATCTTTACTCGAAGCACAGCTATTCCAACCTAACCTGAAACTTATTTCATTAATATCTCATCACGCCTGCAATATTTTCTATATTTAATGGCATTTTTCTCATGTAAACCGCATATAAGCTTCCGAATAAGACCAACTTCAATAAAATCGGTCCACGCATGATAGAGATATCGTAATATCGTCTCATGGATCTGTCGAAAACGGTAAGATTTTCTTCTTCTCCTTCTCCAAGAAATTTTTCGTCAACATAATACGTATACACGCGTTACACGCACACCTTCAGCAAAAAGAAACTAGTGTATGTTTCGTTCGTCGACTCTCGGGATCATTCGGCAGGGATCGGCGTCCGTCATTGTACATATACCTATGTATATACTATTGAATTAGATAACCTACCAAGTGTCATCGCTTTATAACCTACCAAGTGTCAATTCATCATAACCTGCCAAGTGTCGAATAAGGTAAGTTGTCCAAATTTGAAATGTCACGAGTTTTTACACTACATGGGAGACTGAATTATTGTCTCAATTAACAAGGTGGGTCGCCAAAATTTTTTAATAGATTTTTTATGTAGAGTCGCAGACTTGGAAGTTGTCCGGAGAAGGTTCGACACAGAAGCATCTTCTATCGCATAAGTTTCTGGAAATTTGTACCATGCATGTACAAAATATATATTATAACAAATTGCATTGCATTCAAATTGACAGATATTTTTATTATACCAGCAAATTATTTTTAATTTAGAGTTTTTATGTAAAGCTTATAGAAATGAAGGGGACGCACAGGACTTGGATAAAAATGAAGGGGACTCACAGGCTTGGAGGTTGTCCGGAGACGATTAGATAGATAGACAGAGCATCTTGTTTCGCACAAGTTTCTAGAAATTTGTCAAATAAGGTAAATCTACAAAATTTGTCAAACGACATAGCATTAAGAATTATTAAGAAAATAGATTATGGTGGACTGCTTGCAATGTAAAGCAAGTCACATTAGTGAAGAAAGTACGCTGAAAACACATCTCTCTTGATGCTTTTCAATCTTTTGTGAAAGACATTCGTAATACTTTAAATAATAATAAAATCCACAGTAGTTGCCACGCTATTCATTAATTCATCAATTTTTTAGATTCCCATTATTTCAATTCACCAATAAACATACTAAATTAGTTTTATTTCAATACCAATAAATTGTGCATTAAAAATATTGGATCTTCTCGTTCATTTTCGCTCAATTATTACCATTAGCATTTAAATTTCCTGCAACAAGAGTTTCAGCCATACGCTCTCACCTCCTTTGGACACATTATTTAATCTCTACACTCACTATAGCAAAAGGCCACTCTATTTCTATAAATAGTAAGTTCTACGTTAAGTTGCATATAATTAAAATGTGGCTTTATATATTTACAGATAATCAAAATTAAAATGTGGCTTTATATATTTATAGATAATCAAAGCAGAAGATGATGCAGTGTGATCTACGTCAGACTATGAACGCACAAATTTTCAGGTAGGGTTTTGCATACGCAATTGTTCATTCAATGATGCAATGATCTTGACATATGAGCACGTGTGATAATTTATAAATAATTAGTAATTGTGTCCTATTTTTCAGTTAACGATGCAGACGAAGAGAATTATTTCAACAGCTGAAAGTGAAAGTAACCCTGCCGCATGAGGAAATGAAGTAACCACATTATTAAGCTGCTTCGCGCACTATGTACTGCACACAAAGTACTATACATTCATATAATACATATAGATCGGCAATGCAGTGCACATGATTTTTTTGCGTAGGTGTTAAACTTACGTAGAATTTATCCTTAAGGCTGCCGTCTCCGCGGGCCTTGAATGTGTGCGTACGCTCACACAAGCTAAGTTAAGCGTGTACGTATACGCGTGTAGTAAACAAACCGTAGTTTTCATCTTTCGTCCTGGAATCGGCAAGAAGGAAGTTTTTGCGGGTATAGTTGCCTCCAGTAGACATCCGTGCAAACGGGTACGGTGCGTTTGAACGCTAATAAGCACCGTACGTTGAAATAATAATGAATTTATGAATCGAAAATTGACAGAATGAGGCTTCAAGGCTTCTCCGTTGGTGGCGCTAATGGTGTACTGCAGGCACGTAGCACCAGCGTGACGTATAGGCAGGGCCGACGCGAGGTTAGTTGGTGCCCTTAGGCAAGAACATTTTTGGTGCCCCCAAATTTTTGCCCCTGTTTTCTATTTAATATGTTTTGTCTTTACAGGGGGTACATTTCGTTTATGTGGGGGTTGGATTCCTTTATTATTAAGCGTGCGATATAGTATTTTAGCGTCTCATTAGGCTGGCGCCCTTATGCGGCGCGTAACTTGCATAATGGTTCCGCCGGCCCTGTGTATGCGCGTGTAGTAGGCAAACCGTAGTTTTCATCTTTCGCCCTGGAATCGGCAAGAAGGAAGTTTTTGCGGGTATAGTTGCCTCCAGTAGACATTCGTGCAAACGGGTACGGTGCGTTTGAACGCTAATAAGCAGCGTACGTTGAAATAATAATGAATTTAGGACTCGTGTACTGAGACAGACTCGAGAAATGACAGAATGAAGCTTCGAGGAATCTCCGTCACCGGCGTTGATGGTATATTCGTGCATTGTACCATCAAACCCGGTGGAAGTCCAATCTAGCCGATAAATGTAGGAAAGACATAGTTGCCGAGATGTATCGAGAGTCGAATCGCGCTGTTGCCGCATTTCCCCTATTACTATTTTGTCGTAAGGGAGGCTTGAATGAATCACGGCGAAGTGGCTGGAGAACAGGAATGGGCAAAGATATTATCTGGATAAACTCAAATAAAAGATACTACAGTACTTTCTCGTTACGGGCTCGGTTTGGTGTAAACGATGTGGACTTTTCGCTATTCCCACCACTTCTGTCTCACTCTTGTCCGGCGAAGGCGAGAGCGAGCGAGAGGCACTGAAAGCGAGCGAGGGCGGTACGAGATAGACGACGGGATGATGTTTTGTTTCGCTCCGTCTTTCGGACGCCTGACAACTCCGTCCTTTGCGTTCGCGGCCGTCGCGCAGGCAAAGCGTTCCATCTCGCTCCCCCCTTCGGCCAGAAAGAAGCGAGAAACGAACACTGGGAATTAGGGCTGTGTTCGCGATACGGGCTCAACGCCGCGCCGCACAGTGGGGCAAAGTGACGAAGTTTGTTTCATAATCAAAAAACTTTTGATGGAAATGAGATAGAGTGATGATTTTTTTTTTAAATTAAGTTAAAAGATTGCATTAAAGTTGAAAGATTGCAGAATAAGGGAAAATTAATGAAATTATGATACGAACGTTTTTTACCTTTGAAAATGTGTTAAACTTTAAATCGATTTTTTTTCAAAATCCTGAGGTAGTAGACAAATTTTGCGAACGGATTTGAAATCAGCGCGACAAAATCTATAGGAAATGATGTACAACATGTCAGGAAAAAATTCTAACCGAACATGGTATTGGACAAAACATATTTTTGTTGTAAAATTTCAAGTTTAACACAGATTTTCAATGGTAAAAAACGTTCGTACCATAATTTCATTAATTTTCCCTTATTCTGCAATCTTTCAGCTTTAATTTTAAAAAAAGTCATCACTCTATCTCATTTCTATCAAAAGTTCTTTGATTTTGAAACAAACTTCGCCACTTTGCCCCACTGTGCGCCGGTCCCGACCAGCGAGGACTTGGGCTGTTCGGCGGTGGCTTCTGATCCCAGTTCGAGTCTCTGTACTACAATTTTTTCCTATTCGAACGTAACGAATCACTTCTCGATTTGTGTATTTACTACGGAAATCGTGATTCCACTAGCGTTCAGAACGAAGCGGTTTTTCGTCGTTTTCGCAAAGAACGCAAGTGGCTGATTTCAAGTCGTTTTGTGGTTATGGGTTATATTTATTGATGAGTGGGTAATTTTTCCACCCCTTCGGGGTTAATTTTTTTTAAATATTGTATTGTCCTCCAAACTACGCACGCCTGCAAAGTTTCAAGACAACTCGATAGTTGGAAGTTGGTTAAATTTCAGTTGCCAGATTTCTACCATGCATATATCAAACATACAAAAAATATACAAACAAACCGAGGGTCGAAGCTGAATAAAATCGTTTAAAAATAATCGGATTTATACCTTGTTTAAATTCATTTTCATTTGGGAAATCACAGCAGTATGTTACTGAAACATTCATGCCGATACGATAGAAAGTTTTACATTCTATTAAAACACACAAAATATACAAATCATTGAACAATCATATCATTATATTTTTTCACAAGTAAACATAAATATTGCACCGAATGAGAGAAGATAATAAGAATTGTGAAGTTTAGAAGGGATATTGATACCCAAATTAGTATTCTTTCATAAATTATTGAAATAAACTATCAAATTAAAGAGACTTTATATTTATTTGTCGTCGAATAAAAATAACCCAGAGTTAGTTTTATTTGAAATACCACGGATGAATCAGTTTATTCGACGGGAATTCATCCGTCGGCCACAAATAATTTCTTTAATCGAGGGCCTCTATTCTTGAGGTCCCCCGAAGCTCGAGCCGAGCGACATTGTATCGCTCACCCGTCTAATCTGTTGCCTGGAGTTGCTCGGCGATGTACTTACATATCATTGATTATGCAGAAACAGAATTTCTTTATTTTTCATCGTATCAATATGAAAGTGATTCTGCCGATTAAATTGACAGGAAATAATTTGAATCGGACTAAGTACTTTGAACGAAACCGGCTTTCAATTCTGCAAATAAATTTTATGTGTAATATCGTTATTCGTTAATAATTATAGTTCAAATTGTGTCAGGTTATCTTTCCATCTTTCCTTCTTACACTCCCGGACCTCTCTATCTTTCATTATTGCTACATTCAGGGAGGCTCTAACGCTAGACGCAGCTCTCGTGCTGTATTCCTTCAAGACTTCTCGATGAAAAGAGAGAACTCTGTGGCAACAGCGCGGCAGAGACAGAGAGAATAGAAAATGTGGCAACTATGCATAAAAAATTCGTCTACCAGAGTACCTGAAGATGTCATTGCTGTACAAATTCTTTTTATCGATCGGAGTAATTTCATTAGGGTCCGTTTGTTTACTGGGGACGCTTCGATCGATTCGGACCAAAACAAACTTGAGACGGCAGCCTTAATCAAAAAATAATAAAAGTACACTCGCTGAGCTGCTTTGCGCTATTCTGAGTATTCCAAGTAAGCTTTACTGGCTACAAACGCGCTTTATCTTCTATCATCACTCGATAGGCTGCAGTGCGCCGTAAACGCGTGGACGTGTAACGAAGATAGATCAGAATTTATAACTTATTGGGATTTCCTAACTTTATCCTTACTTTTAGTACCCGTGACAGTGAAAAATTTGTAAAAAAGAAGAAGCTGAAATTCAGAATCCCCATAAAAAACTTCAAAAAAGTAAAAAAAAAAAGACGCCAAGTACATGAATTATCTTTGTAAAAAGAAGTGAGATCCCCATAAAAAACTTTAAAAAAGTAAAAAAATGACGCCAAGAACATGAATTATCTTTGTAAAAAGAAGTGAGATCCCCATAAAAAACTTTAAAAAAGTAAAAAAAAACGCCAAGTACATGAAATAGCTTTGTAAAAAGAAGTGAGATCCCCCAAAAAAACTTTAAAAAAGTAAAAAATACGCCAAGTACATGAAAATGTCGAGGACAAAAAAGAGTATTATCAAAAATCACAAAAAAAAGAAAATAGTATACATGAAAAAGTCGAGGAAAAAAAAGAGTATTATCAAAAAATAAATATAAAAAAAAAACACAAAAAAAAAGACAAAGAAACATGAAAAAGTCAAGAACGAATAAAGTATAATTATCAAATAAATATAATCACATAAATAAAAAATAAAAAATATAATTACAATATAAAAAAAGATGTGAAATCAAAATGAGCTGCAAGTACATCACAAAAAAAAGAAAATAATATAATCACACAAAAAAAGAAAATAATATAATCACACAAAAAAGAAAATAACATAATTACAATATAAAAAAAGATGTGAAATCAAAATGAGCTGCAAGTACATCACAAAAAAAGAAAATAATATAATCACACAAAAAAAGAAAATAATATAATTACAATATAAAAAAAGATGTGAAATCAAAATGAGCTGCATGTACATAAAGGTGCTTTCCAACTGCGATTAAGATGACACAACTACATATACACAGCTAAAATGCTGTGTTCATACATTCCATTACTCATATCGTGGACATTTTAATTAACCCATCAAAAAGAATCCCATTTAAAAACATTGTCGTAAATTAATAGCTTTACAAAATTAATGATATACAAAAATTGCGCCAATTATAACAATGCCTATTTATACAAAGAAAAAAATGTATTAAATAATACCCATCAAAAAGAATCCCATTTAAAAACATTGTCGTAAATTAAAAGCTTTACAAAATTAATGATATACAAAAATTGCGCCAATCATAACAATGACTATTTATACAAAGAAAAAAATGTATTAAATAATATTAAGCAGATATATTTTTATACAAATAAATATTTTAATACGAATAAATATTTTATTCGAAATACTTGGCGCTGCGCAACCGAAAAAATGTTAATTGACTTAATCTTAATAATTTACAATGGCTCCCTTACAATCTAAAATACATAAACATATACATATTATACATATACATATTAGAAACACAGTCAGATTTATTGTACATATATTTAACTCTAATATCATACGTAGCATATGCACACGCACACATACGCACATTCACGAACGCACGCACAAGAAAGAAAGAAAAAAAGATTAATGCAATTTATACATATTTATTCAGTTTAGCAACACCAATTCGGGGCGCAGCGCCAAGTATTTCGAATAAAATATTTATTCTTATTAAAATATTTATTTGTATAAAAATATATCTGCTTAATATTATTTAATACACTTTTTTCTTTGTATAAATAGTCATTGTTATGATTGGCGCAATTTTTGTATATCATTAATTTTGTAAAGCTTTTAATTTACGACAATGTTTTTAAATGGGATTCTTTTTGATGGGTATTATTTAATAAATTTTTTTCTTTGTATAAATAGGCATTGTTATAATTGGCGCAATTTTTGTATATCATTAATTTTGTAAAGCTATTAATTTACGACAATGTTTTTAAATGGGATTCTTTTTGATGGGTTAATTAAAATGTCCGCGATAGGAGTAATGGAATGTATGAACACAGCATTTTAGCTGTGTATATGTAGTTGTGTCATCTTAAGCGCAGTTGGAAAGCACCTTTATGTACTTGCAGCTCATTTTGATTTCACATCTTTTTTTATATTGTAATTATATTATTTTCTTTTTTTGTGTGATTATATTATTTTCTTTTTTTGTGATGTACTTGCAGCTCATTTTGATTTCACATCTTTTTTTATATTGTAATTATGTTATTTTCTTTTTTGTGTGATTATATTATTTTCTTTTTTTGTGTGATTATATTATTTTCTTTTTTTTGTGATGTACTTGCAGCTCATTTTGATTTCACATCTTTTTTTATATTGTAATTATATTTTTTATTTTTTATTTATGTGATTATATTTATTTGATAATTATACTTTATTCGTTCTTGACTTTTTCATGTTTCTTTGTCTTTTTTTGTGTTTTTTTTTATATTTATTTTTTGATAATACTCTTTTCCTGCCTCGACTTTTTCATGTATACTATTTTCTTTTTTTGTGTAAACTATACAAGAGTTCTTTGTTTAATCAACCACAATATGGCGCAGTCGGTAGTGAATTAAGAGAAGTAAAATTCATTGTATATACAACCGGGAATAGTATAAAACAGAAAAACGGAAATTCCACGTGGTTGTGAGACGACGCAGTAAGAAAAAAATAGTCATGCCAAACGCGGTAATCCAGAACTTAAGCCCACCGGAGCCTTTGTCATTCGAGGGCAATATATCAGAAAATTGGAAAAGATGGAAGAAAAAGTTTAACATACAGGGTGTCCCACCTAAGACTGGACAGCCGGTTTTCTCCTAAAGTATTGTCGATAAAAATATAAAAAAAATAGGGAATTGCATGGTTCGAGGGGGGCAATTTATTAGCGCGAACGAATTTTGTTTTCGATTATTATTTTAAAAGATACGATGGTCAAGTTCGGTTTTTCAAATGGAACTATTTTTTTTGAAGACCTGAGTTGATAGTGCGTTCCAAGACAAATCCAATAAGCTATAATGTATACACTTTATTTCCACTGGTTTTTAAGATATTGCGCTTGCAAATTTACTGATTTTCACTGGAAGAAAACCCTCTGGAATAGCAAGGACCGGGGCGTTCTTACTGGCGCCACGGGTGGCACTGCCTGTTGAGATAGATACCTACCTGCCAAAGCTCTACGCCAGGAATGGCAGGCCCAAAGGCTGGACAATTCTTTTCCGTCAGAAATGCTACTTAGGTAGGTACATCTGCGGAATCGAGAAGCGCACCGTTACTTTTATTTCGCACTTGCTTCTACGCTCGGATGGTCGGTTCTTTTGGGATGGATGCAAGTTGGATTGGTGAAATATCCATTACAGCGTATTAAGAAATTCTTTTCTTCATCGTGTCGAAAGGGAAGTGATCCCAATGGATTCCTTATGTTTTTCTGATGAAAATCATACCAAATATCATGCAAATCGGACTACTTATACACAAGCTATTTGTATTCCCTATGTAAAAGTTGTCCCATTTACATGACATTTGGTATGATTTTCATCAGAAAACCCCAAGGAATCCATCGGCGACACTTCCATATCCATACGATACAGAATAAAGAATTATTTTATTTCCTAAACAGATACAGGGTAATTCTAGAGCTTGTAGTGTAGACACAGGGTAATTGTAGAGCTAGAGAATGTATGTGTGAGTCTCGAGCTTCACGATACGATCATCAAACGTCGGCTTCCCTCCAATGCTTAGAATGTCAACCATTTTTTTCAACTTATATGCGCACAATGAATCCCAATGATTTCAAAAATGCAATGTTCGCAGCACTGAGCCTCTTCTTTTTAGCGTGATCAGAGCTGTTGCAGTTGTAAACAATTTCACTTGGAAGAAACAGGTTTCTGGAGTCGTTCAACACAAGCATCTCTTTCACACCACACGTATTATCGCCGTCGTCGCACGTGCAGTCTGATGGTAATCTCTTCACCTGGAAAATCTAGCAACCGTCCGTCTTGATCCACAACGCGTATCGTTAGATCCGTAACGACCCGTGCGGTGATTGGAAGGTAAATGATCTGTGCAGGCGTTTCCGATATCTTATATCCTGGTGGAACTCTCGGAGAAAATTCATGTATCGTATGTACACGTCTCCCATTGTTGTACGCGCCAGTGGTCACGCTACATTCTACGCGGATAATGTTCACATTCAGGATATTAATTGGATCGTCTGATTCGTGCCACCGCCCTGGTTCTAATACCCGATTCGTCGAGAAGCCTAGTAGTGATCCAATGTTATTGCGCTTTGTAAAATCTACGGTGAACGAGCAGTACAGCTCGCTTTTCATTGTGTTGTTGTTGGGACGCAACACTATAGGATACGCATCGTTGTCACCATTACTGGTGTCATCGAGATTTTTAGGATACCGCTCGAGTAATCGCTGCCTCAAATACTTGGCAATGGCGTCTAGTTCGTAGGAACCGTGTGGAATCCTAATAATTTCAGGAGTGGTATCAATGCTGTTTTTGATGCCATAGTTTGAGGCGAAGTAGAAGTTATCGTTGCTCCAGTCGATATTCGGTATTGTATGATAAGTTTCAAAGGTTGTTAGACCAAGCTCGTAATCATCATCGCTCAAATCTATGGGTGGAAAGTAGCTCACCGCGAGGGTGCTACTCTTGCCGGTTAGAGTGAATGTTAATGACATATTCCGAGCTGCACGGCTCGACTAGTACTGAATCATAGTGGTGGGAAGTCAATCCTTAAATTTGGTGTCGATCGTTTGTAGAAAGCGTAGACATAGTTGTCCACAATTGCTCTGATTGTACTTCTGATAAGACGTTCGATTGTATTCGATTTTCACAGCATCTTTATCCAGATATTGTACCAATTCCTTAGGCGGTCGAAGATTCCCAAAGCTGTCGAAATATATAGCTCGGCACCCTCTCTTCGCATATGCCACCCAATGAGTCCCCGGCCCCTCGACATTGTCCAAATTTACGATACCACTCTCGTTTCGACGTACTCTTCCGACTGGTAGTGCATTGCGCATAAAAACACCTCTAAAGAATGGAATACGCATACGTTTTGCAAACTCCTCCAATTGTGCATCGGTAGTTAGACCCGCGGGCATTTTTATTTTCTTTTCGACGTTTTTTTTTTTTTCTCGTTTCGATATTCCCTGTCCGCGCTTGTATGGCGCGAGATAAAGTCCACGACCTTCCATGGAGAGATTATGACGTTGCATTTCCTGCAACTGATGCTGCGCCGCCTTATTATCATTTACCGCCTTGGCGATCCCCGCCGCTCCACCAGCTAACGATCCGAGAACACCTAGCAGCGGGAGAAGTGGTAATATACCACCCCGTTTTGCCACCGGAAGAATCCGCTTTTGCGATGCTCTCTTTGGAGTCCTTTTACGGGTTTTTGTTTTTGTTTTGATCCCCATTCCGATTTTCGTCTTGGCCTTCATAGTTGCCCAAATAGCTGTAGCAGCACCTCTTTCACCCAGAGTCGAGTCTTGCGCAACGACGCGTTTTCGCGCTTTGTCAGCGAGAACTTTATCTGCCGCGTGCCTTTCACCGAGGTCGTTGCTACGCGAATACGCAATATCGTGTTCGCGACACGCTGCGTCCAACGGATTAATGCCTTGGTCACCTCTAGCCAATCGTTTTATCAGATGAGTTCCTGGACCGCAAAACTGATATCCCGGAATATGTAATTCGATAGGTAGCGCGTTTATCGCCCGATTTAACAGACCACAGCCTTTCTTTACTCTAGTCGGTGACATTCGCTACAGTTTTTAATCAATGGTGCTGGACCGTCGATATGCGTTCGCTGCCAAGGGCGATTATAATGTTCCAAGCACCGAAGATGCTGCCGAACCTCAGAATCGACTTTTATATGCTCGGGGAGCCTGTCCCACAACTGGTCAATGTGTCTGCCAAACTCGTGCAGTAGAATAATCTTTGGTATGTATTTCAACTGCTCAGAGGTTAGGTCTCGAATATCACAATTATCCGACAGGATCAGAAGCATTTTGAATACTGAGCTGTCGTGATTCGGCGCGGACCTATAAATAGGGCGCGTCGCTGCTTCGACGTATCAAAATCAGTTTTCACAGTTCACGGAGAGGATGCGATTCGTGCGACAACCTGTAACGATACGCGTGACAAATTTTGACGATAAATTGCATATGATGTCCCCGAAAACAAGACGCAGACATGGTAGCATGCTACCAAACACTATCCGCTGCCTAATTTGCGGTCCATCAAATTGTGGAAAGACCAACGTGCTGGTGAGCTTGTTGGAAAGTCCACACGGCGTCCGCTTTGAGAACGTGTACGTGTATTCCAAGTCGTTGCAACAGCCGAAATATCAGTATTTGGAGAATTTATTGACTCCGATAGATGAAATTGGCTACTTTACGTTTTCGAATAACAGTGACGTCATCCCACCGAGCGAATCGCTTCCGAATTCTATTTTTATCTTTGATGACGTGGCATGCGACAAGCAAGATACGATAAGGGAGTACGTTGCAATGGGGCGCCACTCGAACGTTGACTGTTTCTATCTCTGTCAGACGTATGCAAAGATTCCTAAACATCTTATACGCGACAATGCAAATCTGCTGATTCTGTTTAAGCAGAATGGTACCAACTTGAAACATGTGTACAACGATCACGTAAACACTGACATGTCTTACGAGGATTTCTACGCTTTGTGTCGTAATTGTTGGCAACGGGAGTATGGTTTCGCGGTGATAGATAAGGATAGCGCGATGTCCAATGGACGTTATAGAAAGGGATTTAACGAGTTTGCCATACCGTGAGATGATCAATTGTCATCAACACGTCGGTGGGAAAGCAACATCTGCGATACAATGATTGATAATATCCGAAAAATTTGCAAACCGATCAAGGAAAAGAATTTTACAACGCCGATGTGCAGAAACTCTTTACAAAGCATGACATTAATCATTATTCGACGTATTCGGTTATGAAGGCCTCCGTCGTGGAACGTTTCAATCGAACTTTGAAGAACAATATGTGGAAAATGTTTACGCTCAATGGAACCTACAGATGGACCGATGCGCTATCGCGTCTACTTGCAGAGTATAACGCACGAAAACATAGAACCATCGGAATGCGTCCTTGCGATGTTACCCCTGCGATCGCCGATAAGCTGCTAGTCACCGTGTACAGCAACATTTGTGCGCGTAAGCAAATTTAAAACCATCTTCGATAAAGGCTATACACCGAATTGGACAACGGAGGTGTTCGAGATTAGGGCTGTGACTATTTGTGAAATTTTTCGGTATTCGAATATTCGAATACTTCAGTTGCTCAAGTATTTGACGAATATAATTCGAATACCCAAGTATTCGAATACTATTCGAATATTTAATTATTCGAATACTATTCGAATATTTAATTATTCGAATACTATTCGAATATTTAATTATTCGAATACTGATGTATTCGAATACTGCTGTATTCGAATACTAATGTATTCGAATAGTATGGTGTGAAGTATAAATCGGGTTCTTTAGGTTCATTTATTTACAAGCTTTTATTTAGTTTCAGTTGTGAGTTCTTTAGTTTGTCAGGGTGAAATCTTGTAAGCTAATTTTGACCCACTTCAACATATTCGATGGGCTTGAAACTTTGCACACATACGTAGTTCCGATGACAATGCTATATTTTCACTAAAAAGCATGAAATATTTTATAGTGAAATTTTTTTTAAAAACAAGCTTTTATTAAAATGTTGTTACGAGCCGGGGCTGCGGCAACGCGAGAGGCCGGCGAGAAGGGTATTTCCCAAGGAATACGGTTTATGAGTTTGTTAGTTAGGTGCGCGGACGAACCTGATGCGAAATCAGGGAGCCTCTAGGAATGGAGTCACACGCGGACGAACCTGATGCGAAATCAGGGAGCCGCAGGAGGGTGAAACGTCGTGAACGAACCCGATGCGAAATCGGGGAGTCACTAGGATAGAGTTCACAGACGAACCTGGTGCGAAACCAGGGAGCTGTTCGGAAGTTGGTAGATTTACAGACGAACCTGATGCGAAATCAGGGAGCTGCAGGATACGGACGAACCTGATGCGAAATCAGGGAGCTGCAGGATACGGACGAACCTGATGCGAAATCAGGGAGCCGTAGGAGGGTAAGGTTTCGTGGACGAACCCGATGCGAAATCGGGGAGCCACTGGGTTGGAGAAGATGCTTTGTTTTGGTTGAAGGGTTGCGAACGAACCTGATGCTTGATCAGGGAGTCGCGGGAAATGTTAGTAATGCCTCGTAACTCTTAATTTATGTTTGATACAACTCGATTTACACGTGAACACCATTCATATATTGAATAATCAAGTATGATACAAATGTAAGTGTCGCGATAAAATAATAAATAGTGTAGTTAATTACCACTAGTTGCACGGTGTTGACGCACTGGCGATGCGGGGACGTACGAGTGGCTATTTCAAAAGTGCCAAATAGAATATAAACCGAACTCGTGGATTCTATGAGGTTAACTATGATCCTGACGGAGACTTTAGCTTGATCTTTAACCAACTCTGTACGAGCGTGACACGACGTGACTCTACGCGTGACTCTATAGCTTTTAACCAACGAGGGTAGAAACCAAAGGGTTTATATAGTACCAAAATGAGTGGGGATTCATTAGGAGTTTCCATATAAGGAAATTCTTCGGGGTCGTCGTCGTGCGATTCCCGTTCCCATGATCGTGATCCAGATGGTCGAGATCATGACCCCCCTTAGTGGTGTATGATAAGCAAAAGGATTTTAGGGCGTTTTCCCTTCTCAGAAGCGAGCTCGAAAGTGGTTGAGAGTGGCGTATGGGAAGATTCCACATACGTAACAATGTACTAAAAAGGAACCAATAATTTTGATATCGGCCCACATGACTGCCTGAGAAGAATTCCCTCATAAGGTAAGTGCGGATAAAAAGGCCCAGCAGGTAATAAGGCCCACCTGTCATTTATCCTTGGCAGGTGAAATATGGGGTCTTGCCAATGTTCGGAACAATTCTGCTGCACTAATGGAGGGGGAAACACCTACAGGAGCGGTGGTAATGTGTGCCTGAACTGCGCCTGCGTCAGTCACGCACTGGATTTAGCCATGATTTTCCGTTATTTGTTTAAAGCCAATCGGCAGAGGCGGATTAAGGTCGGTTGGGGCCCCGGGCGCAAAAGAAAATATTGGGCCCCTTACAAAAAAGGGAAAGACAGGAAAAATAAAATCACGTTAACCATGTTTTTAAACACATAAACAGATTATGTACTCATGAAACCAAATTTGGTGTCATTAAAAAAAAGTGGAAAGTTGGTTTTTGTGGGGCCCCTCAGAAGTCGGGGCCACGGGCGCGCACCTAGTGCGCCTACTGTTAAATCCCCCTCTGCCAATCGGTGCCATGACTTCCTAGAATATCGGAACGTCGTTCGAGGGTTTCCAAAGCATTTGAAGACGCGTAACCAGATGGCCCACGGACTATTACATGGCCATGACCATCGTAAAAATTAAAGCCTTTGGAAATGGCGACCACATTAATGTGTTCAAATAAAAGTTGTACACTATCCATGATGTGTCCTCTTGTCAGGAGTTTACATGATGCCCATCTTGTACCACAGGACGAGGATGATCCAATTATATTATCTTTATAATTATTAGTGGCAACAGATGCTACGCGACGCTTTGAAATGGAATGGAAGCAAGGCCAAAGTATCGTCAGACATGAGCACATCGCTGGCGCATTAGATCCTCGGTACAAATACCTCACACATGAAGGGCATTATTTTCTTTTGATTTTTAATCCGGTTAGATTTTAGGACAGACTTGGAATTGCGGAATTACACTGCTCACAATCAAATGAAAAAAAACTCGTGCAACAAGGATGCTCTAGCAGAATGCGAAAACTAATGTATCAAAATATGTACATTTTGTATATTTACATAAATAGGACATTTCAATATTTACGGCCCACGCGTTTATTTCTAGTCATATGAGGGAATTCTTCTCAGGCAGTCATTTGGGCTGGTATCAAAATTATTGGTTCCTTTTTAGTACATTTTAATAAAAGCTTGTTTTTAAAAAAAATTTCACTATAAAATATTTCATGCTTTTTAGTGAAAATATTGTATTGTCATCTGTTCGCGAAAGAGCTAACGCGATGAGCGTGAGTACTGCCGGGGAGGTTATGTTCGAAGTCACAATGCACTTATTTCGTTAAAACGTTTGGTTGTCTTTATTGTAAAAACTCGTTGAGCGTTAGTCACAATGATGAGAGGTGAGCAGAGCCTTGAGATAAACAATCTTGCGAATTGTTGTAACAATGAGATATCCCGCACACCGACCGCCACGTGGTCGAGCCTCGACAACGATCCACGATCGATTCGCGTGAGAAAAATGAGACCTGAGCGTTTATGAGCGAAAGCAGCAATTGAGGTGAGCACTAGACTGTTGTTGAGCGAGAAGGAATTGAGCGGTTCACCAGTTACGTGAAAAGACTTGAAGTCGAGAACTACGCGTCCTTCACTGTACGCTGTATGAACAAGATTGAAAACCGTTGGACAATCCGACTTCCTGTACGGGTCGTCTCGAACATTCTCGACGATCGACCGACGTGGGGAAATCGGATTGGTTGAGCCACAGATGAGTTAAATTGTGATTGGCTACGTGTATTCTACAACCGGCTGAAACCGTGTCACGCGATGCGCTGATTGGCTGATCGTCGGTCGCGGAGCGCAGATGATTGGCAGATCGATCGTGGATCGGTCGTGGCGTTACGCAGTCCAGGAGGTGCTGCGGTGAGTTTGGGTGTGGCGGAGATCGGAACTACCGATTCTCGAACATCATCGGAACTACGTATGTCTGCAAAGTTTCAAGCCCATCGGATATGTTGAAGTGGGTCAAAATTAGCTTACAAGATTTCACCCTGACAAACTAACGAACTCACAACTGAAACTAGATAAAAGCTTGTAAAAAAATGAACCTAAAGAACCCGATTTATACTTCACACCATACTATTCGAATACATCAGTATTCGAATACAGCAATATTCGAATACATCAATATTCGGATAGTATTCGAATACATCACTATTTGAATAGTATTCGAATACATCAGTATTCGAATAGTAGTCGAATAATAACATTCGAATACTCAAATATTCGAAGTTTATTCGTAGTATTCGAATACTTGTAAATTATTCGAATAGTAAATTATTCGAATATTCCCAGCCCTATTCGAGATAGCCAAAGTACAGGCAACTAATCCTGCGACGTATCTGCTGGTTGATTCTTGTGGAAAACCTGTTGCCGGAGGATTCTATGAACACGAGCTGCAACGCGTCACCGATCCTGATGTGTATCTAGTGGAAAAAGTGTTGCGTAGAAAGGGGGATAAGGTGTACGTCAAGTGGCTGGGCTTTGATAAATCACACAATTCTTGGATAAATAAAAATAATGTATTGTAAAATAATACATGGTTCAATAAATACAATGATACATATGTGTATGTGTGAATAATTTATTTAACATTTTGCTGCAAGCGACGTCGATAATATCATTCAAAGGCACATGCCAGCAGTTCGCAATCAACAAGAAATTTATCATCGAAATATTCACTATCACGTATAGCTTTAACAGCGCAGCATGAGTCTAAAGTTTCCGCGATGATATTGCACCGCTGTAACACGCTCACAAAATTTTGATGAAAACTTCATATCGAAATGATGTGTAGTTTCATAAAGAGCGAGGGAGAAAACCAGACAATAAAAATAGGATTCTGGAATATCCATATCTCTGTTAGCCCAATGATATCCAGTTGTTCTATGTGTCGGTGTATAGAATTTTACAATTTTGAGCGTGCAGGGGAGACATGTACTCGTGGTGAAATTCATACAAACAAATTTTTGATATGTCCAGAATGCACATACCCACGTATATCGGTTTGTTGAATTTCACCTCGAGTTTTCGCAATTCAACAGCTATTAAATTTTCCGAAAAAACACTTCTGCTGTGGAAATTCGGTTTCGCGATCATTGCCTCCGCACCATATCGCCCATCCCAATGTGTTAAAAGTTTTACATCCACATGGTTTCGCACATTTTCCATAGTCTTATCGAATACCGCGTTGTTCATCAATTTATACAAATTTTTTTCAAAATCGTTTGTCGCGGCTGTTCTAAACCGTGTATTTAGTTCGATGTAATCGCGGAGCCAGGGAGATTGAGCGAATTGGAGCACGCGGTGTATCTTTGTAATACGATGACCGTGACGCGTGCACTGCTGCAGATTGCGATAATGAATAACGTAACGCTGCTTATCATATACCGTCGCGAGTAATTTGTCCTGCCTGCTGCCAGGTGGTTTGGCACGCGTTGGGCAGAACGGTAGATCGGCATGAATGTTGTGCAGACGTTGCGGATATTCCAGATCTACCTTGAGAATGTATCCCGTGGGCGAATCGGAAGCGATTGAAGATATGTCAAAATTTACAACATCTTCGACCCATTGAAATTTAGCGTATGGCAGAGACTGGCACATTGCCCATCCATACAAATTGTTCACGTCAAAGTACATCAAGTACGATGACTCTTACGATGCGTCGTAAGATGACATGTACTTGTTATTGGCATGTGCGTATCTTCCGGAACATTGACTTAAGCCCCCGCGTATACCACGTTCGATAAACATGACCATATCGACGTCTGTGAGCAATTCAAATGTAATTTTGGTGTGTTTTAGCATTGCATCTCATGTGAAACCAGGTAGAGTATAATAATGTGCTGAATCTAGTCCGTAGCTCTTGATGCAACTTTCGCGAAAAGTTTCAAAAATATCTGCCAATAACAAGACATCAGTTTTCAAATACAAGTCGCTGTATTCGCCCAAGGTTCTAATCCCGAAACGCTGCCAGATAGTCTCAGCATGTGTGTAATCGGTCTCGGATACAGTTTCACCCGATAACGAACGTCGTTCGCGCATTCAAGGTATTCATATGGAAAGACACCCTTTCGCGTCAATAAATTGAAATCTTCGGCGGATAATGTTTCAAATTTGGATCGTAAAATTTTTAATTGATCTGTGCTCAGAAAAGATGCTAATTTGTCGAGACTGGTATTGAGAAATTTGTACCAATCGATGAATCGTAATTTAATATAATTTCGCGAGTCTGATTCAGCCGTATCTTCGACATTTTTTATGAATGAAATATACTTTTCTTTCGTTATAGGCAATACGTCAACGTGACCTTCAAAAGCGGTAGCTATTTCCTCGATAATGAAATGTGAATCGTAGCCGGATAAATTATGGAAAACTATGGGGATGTAAAACGCGTTTTTATAATTTAAATTGCACTCCGAATGTGCTGTGCCTCTGAACCGTCCAGATAGATGGCAATGATCATGAACTCGTATATCACTAGCCTCAAATGGTTCTTCGCAAATATGACAGTGTGTTGCATCGCGAAATGTCATCCACTGTTCAGGAGTTAAATCAAGCATGGGAACATTACTAGACAAGATGGGTTTGGCGAAGTTTGCAAAATTTTTTAGTTCGTCTATGAACCATGAAACACAATCCGCGTCGCGGCGACATCGATACGTCGATACCGATGTATCATACGAGCAATGCATATAATATGCAATGCTATGAACTTTATGGTGTTGATACGTGTGTAATTTATTGTCTTCAATTTGGCGGCTGTCCTCTGTTTTCTCGATGATGCATTCGAGATCTGCATACACCACGAAGGGGAGCCGCTCCTTCATACCGTGGTTGTTGAAACTCAGCAAGTTGTTTCCTTCACTGGGCAGCAGGATGGCGCAATCGTTCATCTTACCGCAGTCCACTGTATGAAGCTCCAACTTCTGGGTAGATCCGAAGTAGTGCATACATCTGTAAAAACACAAAATTTTTTTTCTTTTTCTTTTTTTCCGCGAGACATTTTAACATTTCACAAGTTTTCTATACGTACCGATCACAGGTGAATTTCTTTGCTTTGTTTTTGCTCAGCTGCGCGCTCACCAGCCTGGACAAGTTCTTGATCCACACAAAATGCCCTACATCGCCGTGCTCTTGATTTGGCGTGTAGAGCAAGTTTACATGTCGATCCCTCTTTTGGCTGGTGAGACGCAGGGGGAAGACTGTCGATCCCTTCGGCTTCTCCATCTCCATCTCGAAGCTGTACACGTTGATGGAGATGCTGTTCAACCGTTCAAACTTCCCGATATGTCCCAGAGACATCGGGAACTCAATGCCCTGGAGATTTAATACGGACGCATAGTCGGGGTATGAACTTGGGCGCGCGGTGTCTCGTTCGGCAGGATGGAGAGCGGCGACCACTGCCCACGCGAAGCACGCATTGTCCGGGGATTGTACGCTAATTGTTGCATTCTTCAACAATAAATTCTGCGGCAACTTGTAGTGGCACCCCGCGCGCAGCGGATTGTACTTGTTGACATTGACGGTTAGGTTGAGGATTCTCGTCAATGCCCATCCGCTGTCGCGTTCCTGGAACTCTTCCAACGATGCCAGGGTGGGTTCGACGACGCATCGCTGATACCACTCCTGTAGATCGGATGTGCGGAAGAGTTCGCAGTTTCGGGTGTTGATGCTTTTGCAAGCATGCTTGTCACCCGCCACAAATTCGCCGTTGAACACCGTGTTTACTTTGAGGTTTCGATGTTTCCTCAAAGCGCCCCACACATGCTCCAGCACAATGGTCCCCGCATCTTGAAGGAAGTTGCGCGGTTCGATATAGTTCGAATTTAGCACGGCACCAGTTAATACGAGGCTATCGAAAGCAGTGTCTATTTCGCGCCACAAAAGTCCTGTGCTCGAATGTCCGGCACCTTCGCCCACGAAACGTCCGCGCAACGAATGTTTCAATCCTTCGAGCCGCGCGATTCGAGCAACCAACGATTGTTGAACACCGATCGATAATCGCGGGCGTTTTACGCGGCTGTGTTCTTCCAATGATTCGATGCACTCGTTGCACCGTTCTTCCCACGCGAGGTACTCTTCCCGGGAAATCAATCGTACAGATTGATCCAACAATTGGCGTTCTACTTGCGCGAATTCTTCCATGATCGTAAATGCAGTGTGTCTTTTCCTCGCAACACGTTGCAATGATTGGAGGCTTTGTGCAGTTTGGAGCGCGCTTTTATTGTTGGTGCCACGATTTGATATCGCCGTCTAACTCTTTTGGCGTACCCCCTCCTTCGAATGCAAAAAAAAAACCGATGATCCATCCTAATATGGTTCTCTGCAGTTTCTGCTGATACAGCATAATTCTTTCCATGATTCACGCGTATGACGAATTGGTGTGCAAGATCATTCGACACAGTTTCTGCTGATTCTACATAATTCTAAGATTCGACGTTCCCAAAAGTATTATATTACGTTCAACACATGTCGAGACTTTTATCCTTGAGGGTGGGACTCAAATCACATGCGATCATGTGATATGACCTTATATGGTGTGCAAACTCCAAATCATCCGATACAGTTTCTGTCAACACAGCATAATTCCATAATTCATGCATATGACGTTTCTCAAAGTATTATATTGTATTCACATCATAAAAAATATAGCTGAGAAATAAGAGGAGGGGTAGATGGTAGAGGTGGTGCATAGCACCACTATTTAAGCCAGCTCCTCGCACGCTATTACATTAATGCTCTGGAACCTCTCAGTGACTTTCGACATATATATACAGTGCTTCGAAAAATGTGCAGTACCAGTGCCGAAGCAAACGTTGAACGCATGAATTATTACGTTCCGATCATGCAGGATGATGTATCGCCATGTAGGAAGAACACATCTAACATGTAAGATTTAATTTTTTCATACCATATCATCGTTATTTATTTATGTGTTTTCCTGATAAACGGTAATTTTCATGATCGGACTCTTAGATCGCGTCAAACATCACGTATCATGGTTAGAAGATACGCGCTAACGCCTACATCGTATAAATATCTGGAAATTGGCATCAGCATGCAATCTATACCACTGGTGGAAATTGTTCTTGGCGACAATCGTGGGAATCAATTGTTGTTGCATCTTCCAACATGGAAAACGCTAATGGAAAAACGCACAGACATCGAAAAACATGCACAATTAATTGGATCAGCACCACTATGGATTGACGAATTGATGGTAGAATTTTGTATAATGTATAATTCGCGAATTGTGAAGATGTCGCTACATAATAAGTCTTTATATTTCAAATTAGAAACTATGAAGTTTTTATTTAATCTCGAGCGTTGTATCGACCACATGTATTCGCAGCTTTCCGAAAATACGCATCTTGTTCATATGAAATTTTCAAATTTTGTCACCGTGTTACAACGGCATGATGTCGCTGGTGAAACTTTAGATTCGTGTCACATCGCTAAAACTATATGCGACAGCGAATATTTCGATGGTGAATCTCTTATCGATTGCGAACTGCTGGCATGTGCTATGAATGATATTGTCGACGCCGCTCGCAGCAAATGTTAAATTGTACAATTAGTACATTTTTTGTAACAATATATATCATAAACATATATATATATTATGTCTCACTTTTATTTGCCCGTCTTCCTTCTCTCCTCTCTTTCCATGATTCATGTGTATGACGAATTAACGCACAAAATCATTCGATACAGTTTCTGCTGATACAGCATAATTATATGTATCCGCGACTGTATCAAACTGTAGAAGATGTGAGGATAAAATAAAATTTCTTAAACACATATTATTTCACCATTTCATTTATCTGTCATCCTCCTCGCCACCTAATTTTAAGATTCAACGTTTCTGGTATGATAGATTTTTGATAGACGTTTGATACGCGATCAAAGTGGTATGGTATAGTGAAATGATGCAAACGAAGAAGGGAAAGAAGATGCGTGTGAATAAGGAGAGGATTGTCAGCGAAAAATAAAGGTGGAGAACAATAACATCTTACTTTGCAAAGCTACGCACTTCTCGGTTTCATGATATGGATTTACATGCGAGAGCTTGGAGATGCAGTGAGACCAGTTGTCTTCAGATCATCACAAGCAACTGAGTGTCTGAAGTCTCTTGTAAAATAAATTGAAAAGTGAAATAAAACTGCGTCTCTTGTGCCGTAAAATGGGAATAATGCGGATCACCCCCGAGTGTGACCCCGAGGTATGTACTTTACAATATTTTGACATTTATCGCGTTTAACCGTTGATCCCGAGTGAAATTAAATCATGTGATATTATATCGTGGGTTTCTATCTTTTAGGGCTCGCCACCACCATCGCCTACATGGTCGGTGGATTGGGGCTCACCAAAACATGACGAATCGATTCACGTCACTTTCGCAAAGATCTGATTAAAAATGCAGAACTGACGATTTGTCACTGCTTAGTGCGTAACATTGTATGGCCCCGCTGGATTCGAGCGTCGAAACCCACGAAACGCAGCGAGTTGCATGATTGCCAGCGTGAAGGACAAGAGAGGACTTTGCATGGCGAAGGAAAGTCAGCCTTCTATAGAACTCGAATCGAGAAAGACTTTGCTGACAAACTTTACATATGTATATTCGCGTCAAATAAATACTTTAATTGTAAAATTTAGACGACAAACTATTGTTGAATTTCGCCAGTTCTTACATATGCATCACTTGGTTGGGAATTCCTGATCCCAGAGTTTCATGCATTTACCTATTGAAATGTTGCTTCAAGTCATCGGAAAATTGCATTGCTTCTTCTCGTACATACATATAGCTGTTCGCGAGTAGGTGGCACGAGTGACGCGGCTTTGGTTTCCCAAATAAATGCACATTTATTAGAGCCCTCGGTCGACGGCGACTTGAGTGATCCAGTACTGAATATGAATATGTTCAGATTTCTCATTACACCTTGATAAGAGTGTTACCACCGATGGATTGGTGAGTTTATGTCCACGAAAATGAGTCGAGTTGCGAAGCAATTCGGTCTATTTTTTCTTATGAATACATGATTAGGACACACACACACTACGTTCACTAAAAATAGGCCGAATTGCTCCATGTTTGGCATCATTTTCATCAGTAATGCAGTGCTCTGGTGAAGAACATCGTATTACGGAGCTAATATTCTAGGCCCTAGAATCTACGATATTGTCAATGTGCAGTTGAAACGCACGCCGCTTCACACTATCGTTTCTTAGCATTTATACGGGGTGATTCTCTAGCTAGGAAGCAACAATCATGTGTCTCGCTGAGTTTCGTGGGCTTCGACGCTCGAAACCAGCGGGACTATACAATGTTGCACGCTAAGCAGTGACGAGTCTAAAGTTCTGCAATTTCTAATCAGATCTTTGCAAAAGTGACGTCAATCGATTCCGTACAATTTTATATATAATGTTTGTTCATAACTGCTTTCTGCATAGGACGTGTAATAAGTGTATTTCATGTTCTGTTTCGGTGCTTTGCTAGTAAAATAAATGTCTAACCTAACAAACTTTATTTTCTGGGGACATCCCCTCATCTATTTTCCCTTTTCACTTATAATTCCTTACTGCTAACGTAGAATATTGTAGCATAAGCACATTTCAAGTAATTAAAATGTACAATGAATTTTCTACGTTTGCAGTACCAGCCAACTTTCCGTTTAAATTTTTATAAGTACAACGCAACAACTGAGAATTTCTTTCCTTATTCAGAATAAAATACGGAAATAGCAAACAACTCCCTCTCGCGTTTACCGGGCAATCGGCAATCTATTGGTATTACCATTTCTGTGCAGAAAAAACCTGCTGTAATACCAACCTGCCGAATCGGCCAGGTCACGTGACGTGTCTACCCCCTTAAGTTGGATGAAAAAAGCTGAAAGATTATAACTTTTCAGACGCCGTTTGGTAGATACCGGTATACGAGAATGCCTTATGGAATAAAAACAGCACCTGAAATATTTCATAAAAAGTTTAAAGAGATTTTTGGAAACATTAATAACACGGAGAATTTCATGGACGACCTGATAGTGTGGGGAAAAGACCAGGTTGAACATGATAAGATACTTAGGCAGGTGTTAGAAAGAGCGCGAGAATATAATATAAAGTTAAACAAAGGCAAATGTAAGATAGGTGTAAATGAAGTTAAGTTTTTAGGACATATTTTTACAGACGAAGGTATTGAGGTAGACAAAGAAAAAATAGAGGCAATTATGAAAATGGAACATCCAGTAAATACAAAAGAAATGGAACGGTTTCTGGGAATTATTAATTATGTGTCAAAGTTTGTAAGTATGGCAAGTAGTATAACAGCTCCGTTAAGAGAAATGATAAAAGAAAATAGTCAATTTGCTTGGACAAAAGAAAGAGAACAGGCATATCAGGAGGTAAAAGCAAAATTAACTACAACTCCAGTCTTGCAGTATTATGATCCGAACATGGACTGTAAATTATGTGTAGATGCGAGTGGTACAGGTGTAGGCGCGGTATTATTACAAAATGAGTTACCAATAGCATATGCGTCAAAAGCGCTGACAAACACACAAAAAGCGTGGGCGCAGATTGAAAAGGAACTTTATGCAATTGTTTTTGGGTGCGAACGTTTCCATCAGTACATTTACGGAAAGAAAATATCAGTAGAGAGTGATTATAAACCACTCACACCAATAATGTCGAAGCCATTAAGTACGACTCCAGTAAGACTTCAGAAAATGAGGTTAAGACTACAACCGTATGAGATAGATGTTACGTATAAGCCGGGAAAGGAAATGTATATCGCGGATGCACTTTCGAGAGCGCACGACAAGGCAATAGTAGAAGATGATAAAGATGTAAATATTAGTATAATGGTAGTAGATTATAAAGATTATATGAGCGAAAAAGGACTGAAAGAGTTTATAGTAGAAACTGCGAGAGATGAGGAACTGCAGGAAGTGTTACGTTTACTAAAAATGGGTTGGCCAGCAGAAAAAAAAAATGTACCAGAGATAGCAAAAAATACCATACGTTTAATTGTGATCTAAGTATAGATAAGGACCTTTTGTTTAAAAATGATAGAGTAGTAGTTCCACATAGTCTAAGAAAGGAAATGCTAAGTAGGTTACATTACAGTCATCTTGGTATAGAAAAAACCAAGAATAAAGCGCGAGAAACTTTATATTGGCCTGGTATAAATAAATAAATCGAGGAAATGCTAGAAAATTGTGAAACGTGTCTGCGGTTACAAAGAAGTAATGCGAAAGAGGCGTTAATACCACACGAAATACCGAAAGCACCTTGGATAAAAATAGGTACAGACCTGCTAGAGTTTAGGGGAAAGTGTTATCTTTTAATTGTAGACTATTTTTCTAAGTACGTAGAGTTAGGATACTTACCAAATATGTCAGCGCGAAGCGACAATAACTTTATTAAAATCGAGTTTCGCGAGGTATGGAATACCAAAAATTGTACAGTCCGATGGGGGTACACAGTATACAAGCCAAAAGTTTAAAGATTTTGCAACAAGTTGGGGCTTTAAACATGTAATCTCGTCGGCAAGACATCCACAAAGCAACGGAATGGTGGAAAGACACATACAAACAGTTAAGGTCGGTTTATACAGACACCGAGCCGAGCCTTCCGAGCCGTCCGTGCCGGGCGGAATCTCTATGCTAAAGCTTATGGACAGCTCGGAGCCTCTGAGTCATCCGGGGCGTCCGTGCCGTGCCGAGCTCGGCGGCTCCTCGTCGCCCGCTGGGCCCGTGTTCGGTGGCCACTCGTTGAGACGACTGGAGTGCGTGCCCTGTCGAAGTGCAACGCTGCTAGATTTTATGCTCCCAACACGTAGGGTAAATCCGAGAGACGCGGTCGACCTAATATAAAATGGCTATTAAAACTAATAAAGTAAAATTATTTATGAGTGAATACAATTACAGATTCATTGATACTTAATTTGTTTACGCTAAACAAGTAAAGAACACATGAAAGAAAAAGTGAACTACCTACTGGCGGTTAGTAAGGCAAATGAATACAAAAGTGAAGAAATAAACTAAATAAACAAAAATAATAATAAAAAATAAAAATAAACAAAAATAATAAAAAAATCATAACTCGACCATCTCACCTTTCTGCAGCGAGAGATGGTCTTCTCGTTAGCTTTCAGAGGAAGAGTTAATATGGCCAAATACTGTGGCTGCATTGGCCCTCAATATCTCTACTATCTTGTTATCCCAAACATTAAACGGAAATAAACTTAGAAGTATATTTTAAATACGATTCTGTACACCACTGGTTGAGAAAAGAGGTTAAATGTAACCTCAATTTATCTTTTATAGCCTATAAATAAAAAAAAACACAGAAGGAAGCGAAATGACGCTATTCATTCAACTGTTTGGCTTCTGGAGAAGTAATTCGTCTGCACTTTAACGTGTTTTTCCGTATAGAGTCTGAAATATGGCGACTCGACCAACTCTCCGGCACGACCGCGTCTCCGGGATTTACCCTAGAGGAGTCACACCTGACAAGCGAAGGTCCCGAGGTGTAGCTTCATGACTTTATTGCCTACGCCTTTTTAGCTGGTCGAAAGCGAGTGACTGATCAGTTCTGAACAAATCTTCGACAGAGTGAAGACCTTTGAGTTCTGTCATTCGTAATGCCTTATTCATTTCCTATGGAGCACTTAGCTATAATGGCAATTATATTGGAAGAACCTCAAAACAGAAGAAGGCAGAGAAGGTGGAGTGTCCACCCTCTGTGGAAAAATAGAAGCCAGCAAGGAGAATTTCAAATTTACAATACGCTAATTGACCGTGAGGACAAATTTTACAATTACTTCAAGATGTACAGAAATACGTTTGATGCCCTACTGGATAGAATCGAACTACTAATAAGCAGAAACGATACAAACCTGAAGCGGTCGATATCACCGAGAGAACGCTTAGCAATCTGTCTGAGGTAGGTACAGAAGTTTATTTGTTACATGTGCAGGAAATAACAGAAAATAGTAATAATAAACGTGCACAAACCGCAGAATACAAATATTTCTTAACGTATTCCAGATAGAAAGAAATGTTTATATGGTAATTGCATGGTTCGAGAGCACAAATTTATTAGACCAGACAAATTTGTTCTTACATTATTATTTAAACAGATACGATGGTCAAGTTTGATTTTTTTAAATGGAACTATATATTTTTTTACAAATCACTTGATAGTGCGTTTCAAGACAAATTCAATAACCTGTAATGTATACACATTATTTCAAATAGTTTTCGATATTGCGTTTGCAAATTTACACTTTTTGACTGGAAGAGAACGCGCCCGAATAGGAAGCACCGAGGGTGGTCTTGTTTACGCCACGGGTGGCACGCGCTAGACATTGCCTCTTGAAACAGATACCCATCAATAGTCTATGCCAGGAGTGGCAGCCCCAAAGGCTAGACAATAAGAAAAATGCCACCAATATAGCAATTAATAAGTATTGCCCAACATCAGTACGTTTCGTGGAGGGACACGGGTACATTACAGGTTATTGAATCTGTCTTGAAACGCACTATCAATTGATTTCTAAAAAAATATATAGTTCTATTTAAAAAACCAAGCTTGACCATCGTATCTTTTAAAATAATAATCTAAGAAAAAATTTGTCGCGGCTAGTAAATTAGCTCCCTTCAACCATGCAATTGCATATAAACATTTCTTTCTATTCTGAATACGTTAGGAAATATCCAGCTGTTTACTGTTCCCGCGGACACCCTGCATATTTGTATTCTGCGGTTTGTGCACGTTTATTATTACTATTTTCTGTTATTTCCTGCACATGTAACAAATAAACTTCTGTACCTACCTCAGACAGATTGCTAAGCGTTCTCTCGGTGATATCGACCGCTTCAGGTTTGTATCGTTTCTGCTTATTAGTAGTTCGATTCTATCCAGTAGGGCATCAAACGTATTTCTGTACATCTTGAAGTAATTGTAAAATTTGTCCTCACGGTCAATTAGCGTATTGTAAATTTGAAATTCTCCTTGCTGGCTTCTATTTTTCCACAGAGGGTGGACACTCCACCTTCTCTGCCTTCTTCTGTTTTGAGGTTCTTCCAATATAATTGCCATTATAGCTAAGTGCTCCATAGGAAATGAATAAGGCATTACGAATGACAGAACTCAAAGGTCTTCACTCTGTCGAAGATTTGTTCAGAACTGATCAGTCACTCGCTTTCGACCAGCTAAAAAGGCGTAGGCAATAAAGTCATGAAGCTACACCTCGGGACCTTCGCTTGTCAGGTGTGACTCCTCTAGGGTAAATCCCGGAGACGCGGTCGTGCCGGAGAGTTGGTCGAGTCGCCATATTTCAGACTCTATACGGAAAAACACGTTAAAGTGCAGACGAATTACTTCTCCAGAAGCCAAACAGTTGAATGAATAGCGTCATTTCGCTTCCTTCTGTGTTTTTTTTTATTTATAGGCTATAAAAGATAAATTGAGGTTACATTTAACCTCTTTTCTCAACCAGTGGTGTACAGAATCGTATTTAAAATATACTTCTAAGTTTATTTCCGTTTAATGTTTGGGATAACAAGATAGTAGAGATATTGAGGGCCAATGCAGCCACAGTATTTGGCCATATTAACTCTTCCTCTGAAAGCTAACGAGAAGACCATCTCTCGCTGCAGAAAGGTGAGATGGTCGAGTTATGATTTTTTTTATTATTTTTGTTTATTTTTATTTTTTATTATTATTTTTGTTTATTTAGTTTATTTCTTCACTTTTGTATTCATTTGCCTTACTAACCGCCAGTAGGTAGTTCACTTTTTCTTTCATGTGTTCTTTACTTGTTTAGCGTAAACAAATTAAGTATCAATGAATCTGTAATTGTATTCACTCATAAATAATTTTACTTTATTAGTTTTAATAGCCATTTTATATTAGGTCGACCGCGTCTCTCGGATTTACCCTACGTGTTGGGAGCATAAAATCTAGCAGCGTAGCACTTCGACAGGGCACGCACTCCAGTCGTCTCAACGAGTGGCCACCGAGCACGGGCCCAGCGGGCGACGAGGAGCCGCCGAGCTCGGCACGGCCAGAGATGGGCATTATTTAAATAAAAAATTATCTAAATAACTTTTTAAATAAAAGAGACTTTATCTGTATATGTCATAAATAAAAATCACCCAGAATTATTTATTATTTGAAGCGCCATAAATAAAATTTTGCATCGACGGGAATTTATCCGAAGAACCATAAATAAAATTTTGAATCGACGGGAATTCATCGGAAGCGCATAAATAAAATTTTGAAGCGACAGGAATTCATCCGTAGTTTCGGCCAATTTTCTCACTTTCATTTATATTTGTAGCGGAGAAGCATAAATAACTCTGGGCGTGGCTTGGAGGCTCTCGGGCCTCAAGCGCCTTGCTCGAAGCCGCCGGGTCCTCGTCCTTCTCTCTCTCTCTCCCCCTCTCCCTCTCTTTGCCTATTTGCCTACATACCCCATACGCGCAATTAACACAACCAATCTCATTCGATGAAATTGCAACTGTCTTAAATCGTGAAATTCATGTTATACGTCGTAAAGTATTTTTTTAGTTACAATTAGTAATTCAGTTTCTAACATGCAATTAAATTATGCGTCATTAAAATCATGCACAACTCATTAATTGTAACTAAGTAGTTGCTATCGATGCGAAACTCTGGTTAAGAACATCGCAATACGGAGCAAATATTCTAGGCCGTAGAATCGACTGTATTGTCAATATTGCAGTTGAAAGTGTAGACACGCGTACCTGACCGTGTTAAGATATGGGACGATATTACGCATAAAATTAATTTGCAGGATTGAAAGCCCGTTTCGTTAAAACTGGCCCGATTTAAATATTTTTTATCAATTTAATCGGGAGAATGCAAGGAATCCATTGGTGTCACTTTCATATTGATACGCTGAAAAATAAAGAAATTCCGTTTCTGTATAATCGATGACACGTCGCCGAGTACCTAACTCCGCGCTGCAGATTAGACGGGTCAACGATACAATGTCGCTCGCCTCGAGGACCCGGCGGCTGCGAGCAAGGCGCTTGAGGCCCGAGGGCCTTCAAGCCACGCCCAGAGTTATTTATGCTTCTTCGCTACAAATATAAATGAAAGTGAGAAAATTGGCCGAAGCTTCCGATGAATTCCCGTCGATTCAAAATTTTATTTATGGTTCTTCGGATAAATTCCCGTCGATGCAAAATTTTATTTATGGCGCTTCAAATAATAAATAATTCTGGGAATTTTTATTTGCTGAGTTTCGAATAAATTTTCTGCCTTTTATTCGAACACAATTTTTTATATAAAATAATTTTTTGCCCAACTCTGGGCACGGCACGGACGCCCCGGATGACTCAGAGGCTCCGAGCTGTCCATAAGCTTTAGTATAGAGATTCCGCCCGGCACGGACGGCTCGGAAGGCTCGGCTCGGTGGCTGTATAAACCGACCTTTAAGGGGGTAGACACGTCACGTGACCTGGCCAATTCGGCAGGTCGGTATTACAGCAGGTTTTTTTCTGCACGGAAATGGTAATACCGATAGCTCGCCGATTGCCCGGTAAACGCGAGGGGGGAGCTGTTTGCTATTTCCGTATTTTATTCTGAATAAGGAAAGAAATTCTCAGCTGTTGCGTTGTACTTATAAAAATTTAAACGGAAGTCGGCTGGTACTGCAAACATAGAAAATTCATTGTACATTTTAATTACTTGAAATGTGCTTATGCTACAATATTCTACGTTAGCAGTAAGGAATTATAAGTGAAAAGGGAAAATAGATGAGGGGATGTCCCCAGAAAATGAAGTTTGTTAGGTTAGACATTTTTTTACTAGCAAAGCACCGAAACAGAACATGAAATACACTAATTACACGTCCTATGCAGAAAGCAGTTATGAACAAACATTATATATAAAATTGTAAGGCATCGATTGACGTCACTTTTGCAAAGATCTGATTAGAAATTGCAGAACATCAGATTCGTCACTGCTTAGCGTGCAATATTGTATAGTCCCGCTGGTTTCGAGCGTCGAAGCCCACGAAACTCAGCGAGACACATGATTGTTGGCGAGCATCGCGTTTGACGACTCTACACTGCATTCCATATAAGAGCATACCGACGCCCCTACCGATTTGCGACCGATCTGCGCAGCTCCCACTACTACCCACAGTTTGAACCGCATGCGATTGGTCGTGGTAATTTCCAAGGAATAACGCGAGACCTGGCCGTTGTCAACGTAAACAGTGCACGAAAACTTAACAGAGAGAGTAGAGAGCCGTGCGACGGAGAAAAACATAGGCGGTTAAGTGGGGAGCCGAGCGTGCCAACGCCTCCTGAGGGTCGTGCCTGCGCGAAATCGGTATGCTCTAATGTGGAATGCAGTGTAGCTAGAGAATCACCCCGTATAAATGCTAAGAAACGATAGTGTGAAGCGGCGTGCGTTTAAACTGCACATTGACAATATCGTAGATTCTAGGGCCTAGAATATTAGCTCCGTAATACGATGTTCTTCACCAGAGCACTGCATTACTGATGAAAATGATGCCAAACATGGAGCAATTCGGCCTATTTTTAGTGAACGTAGTGTGTGTGTGTCCTAATCATGTATTCATAAGAAAAAATAGACCGAATTGCTTCGCAACTCGACTCATTTTCGTGGACATAAACTCACCAATCCATCGGTGGTAACACTCTTATCAAGGTGTAATGAGAAATATGAACATATTCATATTCAGTACTGGATGACTCAAGTCACCGTCGACCGAGGGCTCTAATAAATGTGCATTTATTTGGGAAACCAAAGCCGCGTCACTCGTGACACCTACTCGCGAACAGATATACAGGGTGTCCCACCTAAGACTGGACAGCCGGTTTTCTCCTAAACTATTGGAGATAAAAATATAAAAAAAATAGGGAATTGCATGGTTCGAGGGGGCCAATTAATTAGCGCGAACGAATTTTTTATCGATTATTATTTTAAAAGGTACGATGGTCAAGTTCGGTTTTTCAAATGGAACTATTTTTTTTGAACACCTGTGTTGATAGTGCGTTCCAAGACAAATTCAATAAGCTTTAATGTATACACTTTATTTTCACTGGTTTTTAAGATATTGCGCTTGCAAATTTACTGATTTTCACTGGAAGAAAACTGTCTGGTATAGCACGGACCGGGGATGGTTTTACTGGCTCCACGGGTGGCACTGCCTTTTGAAATAGATACCTACCTGCCAAAGGTCTACGCCCGGCCCAAAGGCTGGACAAGTTTTTTCCGTCAGAAATGCTACTTAGGTAGGTACATCTGCGGTATCGAGAAGCGCACCGTTACTTTTATTTCGCACTTGCTTCTAGGCTCGGATGGCCGGTTCTTTTGGGAGGAATGCAAGTTCGATTGTTTAGGTTAGGAGGAGTGAAAGTTGCTAGACTAAATTTCAATCATAGGGACCAGATTGTATCAGAAACATTCGGATTTGCATTCCTCACAAACGGCTGCTCTCTTGAAGAGGCCCTCTTCACAGCAATGCCCACCTTCTCTCGCACGGAATACGTTAACGCTTGCTTTTGTTCTGATATTGAAGATCGTGTTTATACTTGAGAGGTCCACGCGTCGACAGCGGGCTACCCCTTTTCTTCCTGTGTCTCTCCACGAGCCGTGTTGACGGTGGATTGTAGGAGCGTAGTTATCTGGATGCCAGTTATTGAATTCAGGAGACGATGGAAACATTTTATTACAAAACACA
Source organism: Andrena bucephala (assembly GCA_947577245.1). NCBI lineage: Eukaryota > Metazoa > Arthropoda > Insecta > Hymenoptera > Andrenidae > Andrena > Andrena bucephala. The sequence continues at coordinate 18,796,664 of OX387718.1, read as the reverse complement.
CATGTACTATAATTAAAGTAAATCGTATTCCTCTCGGGCAGGAGTACTGATAATGATCGAACTTGCGCCCCACTTCGCGCAGACCAATTACACGGAAGGTAGTCGGGTCACACACTGCCCAAATGATACAGGGCAATTCTGGAGCAACGCCCGTCAAGGAGATGCGCTGGTACCCCGTGGCGAGGACAGACCTTCGCATTGCCTCACCCGATTTTTATGGTTTTTTCCGGAAAAAGGTACGAATCCTGGGCCGAACGTAGCGAATTGAAGTCGACCCTCCGCAGTCGAGGGTGAAATATCCATTACAGCGTATTAAGAGACCCTTTTCTTCATCGAATCGAAAGGGAAGTGACGCCAATGGATTCCTTATGTTTTTCTGACGAAAATCATACGAAATGTCATGCAAATCGGACTACTTTGACACAAGCTATTTGTATTCCCTATGTAAAAGTTGTCCGATTTACACGACATTTGTAATGATTTTCATCGGAAAACCCCAAGGAATCAATCGGCGACACTTCCATATCGATACGATAGGGAATAACGAATTGTTTTATTTCTTAAAAAGGTAGGTACAGGCTGATTCTGGTGCTGCGCCCGTCACCCCGTGGCGAGGACAACACCCCGCAGTGACCATAGAATTTTATGGCTTTTTTCGGAAAAAGGTACGAATCCTGGGCCGAACGTAGCGAATTGAAGTCGACCCTCCGCAGTCGAGGGTGAATTATCCATTACAGCGTATAAAGAAACCCTTTTCTTCATCGTATCGAAAGGGAAGTGACGCTAATGGATTCCTTATGTTTTTCTGACGAAAATCATACCAAATGTCATACAAATCGCACTACTTTGACACAAGCAATTTGTATTCCTTATGTAAGAGTTGTCCGATTCACACGACATTTGCCATGATTTTCATCGGAAATCCCCAAGGAATCCATCCGCGACACTTCCATATCCATACGATAAAGAATAAAGAATTATTTTATTTCCTAACCAGATACAGGGTAATTGGGGAGCAACGCCCGTCAAGGAGATGCGGCGGCCTGGTACCCCGTGGCGAGGACAACCCCTCGCAGTGCCTGACCGAATTTTATGGTTTTCCACCCGCGAAGGGGTTCGAATGCCTAATAAGAAGTGAGAAACCTTCGACTTGCGCATTTCTCATCAGATCTTTGCAAAAACGACACCTATCGATTCCTTATGTTTCGCCGATGAAGCTGACACTAAGAACGACGTAATTCGGACCATAATGAAGGAAATTCCATGGAATATCAATTTATATCATTTCAAGCTGACTTGACTTGGTTAAAAATAGTCCGATTTACATGAAATTTGGTATGATTTTAATCGACGGAACGCCAGGAATCCATTGGCGCCACTTCCCCTTCGATACGATGAAGAAAAGATGCAAAAATTTGAAATCCTGAACATTTCTCACTTCTTAATGGTATTCCAAACCCTTCGAGGGTCGAAAGCCATAACATTCGATGGGGCACTGCAGGCTGTTGTCCTCGCCACGGGGTGATCGGCGTAGCTGGAGAACCACCCTGCGAGTTTTGCTCGAGGTAGCTCCAAGTTGCTTTGGAATTGTCCATGTTCAGGTAGTCTCCGAAGACCCTCCGACCCGCGAGGCGTGCCTCGCGCGCATGCCGCGCAACGTCTGGACGCGCCTTTACATAAGGAATACAAATTGCTTGTGTCAAAGTAGTGCGATTTGTATGACATTTGGTATGATTTTCGTCAGAAAAACATAAGGAATCCATTAGCGTCACTTCCCTTTCGATACGATGAAGAAAAGGGTTTCTTTATACGCTGTAATGGATAATTCACCCTCGACTGCGGAGGGTCGACTTCAATTCGCTACGTTCGGCCCAGGATTCGTACCTTTTTCCGAAAAAAGCCATAAAATTCTATGGTCACTGCGGGGTATTGTCCTCGCCACGGGGTGACGGGCGCAGCACCAGAATCAGCCTGTACCTACCTTTTTAAGAAATAAAACAATTCGTTATTCCCTATCGTATCGATATGGAAGTGTCGCCGATGGATTCCTTGGGGTTTTCCGATGAAAATCATTACAAATGTCGTGTAAATCGGACAACTTTTACATAGGGAATACAAATAGCTTGTGTCAATGTAGTCCGATTTGCATGACATTTCGTATGATTTTCGTCAGAAAAACATAAGGAATCCATTGGCGTCACTTCCCTTTCGATTCGATGAAGAAAAGGGTCTCTTAATACGCTGTAATGGATATTTCACCCTCGACTGCGGAGGGTCGACTTCAATTCGCTACGTTCGGCCCAGGATTCGTACCTTTTTCCGAAAAAAGCCATAAAATTCTATGGTCACTGCGGGGTATTGTCCTCGCCACGGGGTGACGGGCGCAGCACCAGAATCAGCCTGTACCTACCTTTTTAAGAAATAAAACAATTCGTTATTCCCTATCGTATCGATATGGAAGTGTCGCCGATGGATTCCTTGGGGTTTTCCGATGAAAATCATTACAAATGTCGTGTAAATCGGACAACTTTTACATAGGGAATACAAATAGCTTGTGTCAATGTAGTCCGATTTGCATGACATTTCGTATGATTTTCGTCAGAAAAACATAAGGAATCCATTGGCGTCACTTCCCTTTCGATTCGATGAAGAAAAGGGTCTCTTAATACGCTGTAATGGATATTTCACCCTCGACTGCGGAGGGTCGACTTCAATTCGCTACGTTCGGCCCAGGATTCGTACCTTTTTCCGGAAAAAAACCATAAAAATCGGGTGAGGCAATGCGAAGGTCTGTTCTCGCCACGGGGTACCAGCGCATCTCCTTGACGGGCGTTGCTCCAGAATTACCCTGTATCATTTAGGCAGTGTGTGACCCGACTACCCTCGGTGTAATTGGTCTGCGCGAAGTGGGGCGCAAGTTCGATCATTATCAGTACTCCTGCCCGAGAGGAATACGATTTACTTTAATTATAGTACATGTGTGTTTTGTAATAAAATGTTTCCATCGTCTCCTGAATTCAATAACTGGCATCCAGATAACTACGCTCCTACAATCCACCGTCAACACGGCTCGTGGAGAGACACAGGAAGAAAAGGGGTAGCCCGCTGTCGACGCGTGGTCCTCTCGAGTATAAACACGAACTTCAATATCAGAACAAAAGCAAGCGTTAACGTATTCCGTGCGAGAGAAGGTGGGCATTGCTGTGAAGAGGGCCTCTTCAAGAGAGCAGCCGTTTGTGAGGAATGCAAATCCGAATGGTTCTGATACAATCTGCTCCCTATGATTGAAATTTAGTCTAGCAACTTTCACTCCTCCTAACCTAACCAATCGAACTTGCATCCCTCCCAAAAGAACCGGCCATCCGAGCCTAGAAGCAAGTATGAAATAAAAGTAACGGTGTGCTTCTCGATACCGCAGATGTACCTACCTAAGTAGCATTTCTGACGGAAAAAAATTGTCCAGCCTTTGGCCTGGCGTAGACCTTTGACAGGTAGGTATCTATTTCAAAAGGCAGTGCCACCCGTGGAGCCAGTAAAACCATCCCCGGTCCGTGCTATACCAGACAGTTTTCTTCCAGTGAAAATCAGTAAATTTGCAAGCGCAATATCTTAAAAACCAGTGAAAATAAAGTGTATACATTAAAGCTTATTGAATTTGTCTTGGAACGCACTATCAACTCAGATGTTCAAAAAAATAGTTCCATTTGAAAAACCGAACTTGACCATCGTATCTTTTAAAGTAATAATCGATAAAAAAAATTCGTTCGCGCTAATTAATTGGCCCCCTCGAACCATGCAATTCCCTATTTTTTTTATATTTTTATCTCCAATAGTTTAGGAGAAAACCGGCTGTCCAGTCTTAGGTGGGACACCCTGTATGTATGTACGAGAAGAAGCAATGCAATTTCCCGATGACTTGAAGCAACATTTCAATAGGTAAATGCATGAAACTCTGGGATCAGGAATTCCCAACCAAGTGATGCATATGTAAGAACTGGCGAAATTCAACAATAGTTTGTCGTCTAAATTTTACAATTAAAGTATTTATTTGACGCGAATATTCATATGTAAAGTTTGTCAGCAAAGTCTTTCTCGATTTGAGTTCTATAGAAGGCTGACTTTCCTTCGCCATGCAAAGTCCTCTCTTGTCCCTCACGCTGGCAATCATGCGACTCGCTCAGTTTCGTGGGTTTCGACGCTCGAATCCAGCGGGGCCATACAATGTTACGCACTAGGCAGTGACAAATCGTCAGTTCTGCATTTCTAATCAGATCTTTGCGAAAGTGACGTGAATCGATTCGTCCTGTTTTCTCGATCAAATTGGCCCCAAAAATGATATTATTCGGACCATAACTGAGGAAATTACGTGAAAATTTGTTTGCAGAATTGGAAGCCCGTTTCGTTAAAAATAGTCTGATTTAAATTATTTTCTGTCAATTTAATCGGGAGAATGCCAGGAATCTATTTGTGTCACTTTCATATTGATACGATGAAAAAAAACAAATTCTGTTTCTATATAATCGATGACACATCGCCGAGCAACGGCGATCTCGTGCGGCTCGGGCAACAAAGGTTCTCGTCGGTTATTCGAGCATCTAAGATCGTTACGGGCTCGGTTTGGTGTACACGATACGGACTTTTCGCTATCCCCACCACTTCTGTCTCACTCTTGTCCGCCGAAGGCGAACGCGAGATGGAAAGAGAGCGAGCGAAGGCACTGAAAGCGAGCGAGGACAGCACGAGATAGACGACGCGTTGATATTTTGTCTCGCTCCGTCTTTCGGACGCCTGACACTCCGTCCTTTGTGTGCGCGACGGGCGTGCGCGATGGTCGCAAGCGCTTACGGTGAGCACGGGACCCGCTTCGCAAAATCTTGACGCAGGCCGGGCATAAGTCTTTTTTGCGCCCTAGATGAACTTGTCAAATTGCGCCCTTTATTATATTACATTTATTTGAGATTATTTATGACTTTACTCTGTAAAATTAGGCAACTGCTAGGGCGTAAGGTTGACAAGAGGCGCAAAATGGCGCATTGTTGGCATTGTTGAAAATAAATTTTTAAATGAAATACTACAAATTATATTACAACGGTTTTAAACCACGAGTAAAAGTTTAGAGTAAGGTCATGAAGAAGCTCAATTAAATGTTTTATAATAAATGGCGGAATTTGGCAAGCTCGGTTATGGCGCATAAAAGACTCGTGCCGTGCCTGGCTATCTGACCGTGGCGCACATGCGTCGAACAGTCACGATTCCATCTGAGCGCTCGCGCCCGTCGCGCACGCAAAGCGTTTCATCCCGCTCCCCCCTTCGGCCAGAAGAAGCGAGAAACTCAGCCTCGGAATTAGGGCTCCGTTCATGATACGGGCTCAACGCCGGTCCCGACCAGCGAGCGGCTAACGAGACTTTACATTCAGATATATTGGCCGGTGCGTTTTGTAACGCGTATTCTCCCACCATAGGTACCGCTTGCCTGCCTCGGTGCTCCTGTTTGCAACGTTTTCTGACTCACTCTCGCTTCGTTCCATCTCACTCTCGCCTTCGCAGAACAAGAGTGAGCCAGAAGTGATGGGGTTAGCGCCAAGCTTCTGGTGTGTATAGGCCAAACCGAGCTGTCAGCATAGAAATACACACATCAGAATAGGTGTGCCTTAGCTCCGAAAAAATTCAGGAGCATTATTGGTCTGAACATTGATGCTTTCTCGATAGCTTCATCTCGTATTGGTCATAACAACCACACGGCTACGTTCAGACGGAGCCGGGCAGCATTCCCGTTACCCCACCATACTGTTCGCGATCGCTGTTCGCGAAAACGAATTGACCGGCCAATATATTTGAATACGACCTTAGGATAAAGATATAATGAAAGATGAAATATTATTCGAAGCCCAAGATGAAAGGCCTTCGAATAAACAAAGGAAACTAATAAATACCCGAAGCTAAATAAAATTTTAGATTTAGGGTACACACACCCTACCCCAAACCTCGTGTCGATCAGTCACTGGGGCCATTCGGAAGTATATTCTTTTATTTAAATAATGCCCATCTCTGCATAGGACCGTAAAGAATTACAAAAAAAAATCAGGGAGTCAACTGTTGACTGATTTGGAGACTTTTCCTTGTTGTATGTTATATACAATAGTCGGAAGAATAATAATAAGAGCAATAATTGCAAATAATTGCTGTAATTTCCACATTCTGAAAATATGATATCAGTAAATCAATATTTCCAGTATTAGTAAAAAAGTTCCAATCTCTTTTTTTATTTTAAATAATGTGGCCATATAATTATAACATAAATTCGACAGCGATTTCAAGTGATGTATGTGTTACAATAAAAGCGTTAATTTAGTAAATGTACACAGTTCCCAACAGTTATATGCCTAAAATGCATATAACCTAACCTACAATCGTCCGAAAATTCATACATTGACTGCATCACGCTTTTACTGTGGCTTGTGTATCCAGCTAACGCTTCAGTTTTGCTATGATTCCACGTCGGCAGTCCTCCCGAGTAGGCGCCATCTCGTGTCCACTAGCTGAACTAAATTTGTCACATGACTTGCTCTGTATTATCGCCAATATGGCGGAACTCGTATTTGGGACCGAAGTCACGATTTTTCATTATTCGTCCTTATATGAGCAAATTTGGGGCTGGGTTAGGCTCATTCGAAAGAGGAAGGTTCAATGCAGAGCGCTCTTCTCACCGTTTCAGTCACAAAGCTCTTTTAGTGACCTAAAAATACTTGGATTCTGCGGGTGTATTTTGTCGACTTTTGCTCTACTTTGGACACTCATATTATTAGATATCAACACAATCTCATTGAACCATGAGATTGAACCATGAGACTCCGCATTGAACCTTCCTCTTTCGAATGAGTCCTAACCCAGCCCAAAATCTGCTCATATAAGGACGAATGATGAAAAATCCCAACCCCCTGTTTCGGGCCAGATTGTGTCGGTATACAGCGCGCTGCATTACCCGTGTCTACCCCCTTAAGCGTATGCTGAAAAAAGCGGAATATGACGGTAAAAACCCATACATAGTTTTGTTAGAATACAGGAATACACCGATCGCAGCAGAAATCGGGTCACCAAATAAGTTAATGTTCGGCAGGAATGTAAATGGGTATTTACCAACGTTTAATCCGAGCGACAAAAACACAAATGTTAATAATTATGATAAAGTTAGGGAAAAGTTGCAAGATATGCAAAGAATACAAAAAGTGTATTTTGATAAACGCACGAGAACACTTCCGGATTTCAAAGTGGGCGATAGAGTTAGAATACAAAATGAGAATAACAAAGCGTTCGACAAACGAGGAATGATTGTAAATAAGCCAGAAAAGCCAAGACCGTATGATGTATTGACGGAGTCCGGAAGGGTACTCAACCGTAATAGAAAACATATGATAAATGACTCAGTTAAAAAACCACTGGCAATGAGTGTTGTTAAGCCAGAACCAGATGAGACGGTAGTAACAGATTGTGATAAGACTAGCAGTAATATTAGTGTAGGAATAAGTCAGCCAGAAGAAAGGGTGGTTAGGAATAGGAGTCAGGAGGAAGTGAGAAGTGAGATTCTCAGGAGGAGCAATAGAGAGGTTAAAAAACCAAGATACTTAGAGGATTATGTTTGAATATTTCGTTTATTTGTCAAAAGAGAATGTATGTTCAATTATTGCATTGTAAAGCAAGGGTATGTGTTTCAGTTTATGTATGTTCAATTATTGCATTGTAAAGCAAGGGTATGTGTTTTAATTTATGTATGTTCAATTATTGAGTTGTAAAGCAAGAGTATGCTTATAGTATATTTTATTTTGTTGCGGTAAACAGACACAGAGTTTGTTTCAGTATTATATTGAGTGTTGAAGGATTAGGGTACGTATATTGTAAAGAAAAAAGAAAAAAGGAAATATGTGATATATGGCCCGGAGTGGGTAGCGCATGCGCCAGGGTGCTGTACAACATGGCGTACACAGTCACCTATGGCTAGAGTAGTGCGTCGCATTACAATACACTTCTTAACAAATACATCCTATAAACTATACAAGAGTTCTTTGTTTAATCAACCACAGCATGGAATACTAGCCGTAGATACTTGGCGGTTTTAATGTTATTAACAATTACAGTTACGTACCTGTTTAGTGCGTGGATTGCGGATCCGACAGTCCTGCGATCGATTCCCCCACCAGACGAAGTTTTTTTTTGCATTTTTATGGTGCTAACATCGTGCACGATGTAGGGTGAAAATTATCATACATGCAGGAAAAGCATAGGGCTAGCTATGCATCTTGGACTATCTTCGAGAATACCGATGCATAAACATCGTGCGTGCGACGTTTGTTGGACTACACGTGAAAGATAAACATCAATCCTGCTATCTGTATTTCGACGGAATCTATTCTGGACCGTATCGAATAGACAATACTATAAAGGAATACTGTATCGAAATTGTTAATAATTGAAAGAAAATTCAATACTATACTAATAGTATCTTTTTCAAACCATTATCTAAAAAAATGATAAGTATTTTTATTATTATTGGTTATTATTTTTTAATTGTGATTTTCCTGCATGTATGATAATTATCACCCTGCATCGTGCACGATGTTAGCCTCAACAATAACTTTAAAACCGCCAACTATCGACGGCTAGTATTCCATATATATCATCAGGGACCTGCATGCTATCATCTTACAAAAGCTCGTTAAAATCCAAGACTTGAGGTCCTTCCCGTGTGAGCCGTGCCGGGATAACCCGGAGGTATGTACACAACAATGTTTTTATGTTTATGTTTATGTTTATTACGTTTTTCTGTGAATATTATATCGTGGGTTTCTATGTTCTAGAACTCGCCACGACCGTCGTTGCCCTCGCCACCCCATTGACCGTCGCCGCCGCCTCCGCAGGTAGATAATACTTTGTATTGCACTTCATATGCCAATATTATATCGACGTTTGCGTATATGTTCTAGGACCAGCAGCCGATGCTGCCAATCATTTTGGCGGCCATTTTGGTGCGGCTGCCGGCGGAGGACGCGCCGCACCCCAGGATGTGTCCCACCTGGACGTGCGGATGCGGCGGTCGGGGCCAGTGATTGGCCCCATGACGGTCGAGCGATTGCGGCGCCCATGGGTGCCGTATCGGTGAGTGGGGCCCCTGCGACGGCCGCGGCCCCCATCTCCACCGTCGCCGCCATGGATAGACGTCAGCAGGCCGCGGCCGTTGCTCCCATCGCTGCCGTCGCCACCCCCCGAGTGACTCGAGCGGCTCCTGACGCCGTCGCTATCGTCGCCCTCGCCGCCACCGCCATCGCTGACGCCGCCCCCAGAGTCTTTGATGACATCATCATCGTCGTCGTCGTCCCTACTGCCCCCATCGCCGCCGCAATAGTTTCATTTTTCTATTTTTATTTTTTTCTCTTTTTTATTTTTTCTTTTATTATACAGGGTGTCCCACCTAAGACTGGACAGCCGGTTTTCTCCTAAACTATTGGAGATAAAAATATAAAAAAATAGGGAATTGCATGGTTCGAGGGGGCCAATTAATTAGCGCGAACGAATTTTTTTATCGATTATTATTTTAAAAGATACGATGGTCAAGTTCGGTTTTTCAAATGGAACTATTTTTTTTGAACACCTGAGTTGATAGTGCGTTACAAGACAAATTCAATAAGCTTTAATGTATACACTTTATTTTCACTGGTTTTTAAGATACTGCGCTTGCAAATTTACTGATTTTCACTGGAAGAAAACTGTCTGGTATAGCACGGACCGGGGACGGTCTTACTGCCTCCACGGGTGGCACTGCCTTTTGAAAAAGATACCTACCTGCCAAAGAAATGCTACTTAGGTAGGTACATCTGCGGTATCGAGAAGCGCACCGTTACTTTTATTTCGCACTTGCTTCTACGCTCGGATGGCCGGTTCTTTTGGGAGGGATGCAAGTTCGATTGGTTAGGTTAGGAGGCTTGAAATCAGCTTGAAATGATATAAATCGATATTCCATGGAATTTCCTTCATTATAGTCGGAATTACGTCGTTCTTAGTGTCAGCTTCATCAGAAAAACATAAGGAATCCATTGACACCACTTCCCTTTCGATACGACGAAGAAAAGAATTCTTAATACGCTCAAATGGATATTTCACCCTCGACTGCGGGGGCTCGACCTCAATTCGCTACGTCCGGCCCAGGATTCGTACCTTTTTCCGAAAAAAGCCATAAAATTCTATGGGCACTGCGGGGTGTTGTCCTCGCGACGGGGTGACGGGCGCAGCACCAGAATCAGCCTGTACCTACCTTTTTAAGAAATAATACAATTCGTTATTCCCTATCGTATGGATACGGAAGTGTCGCCGATAGATTCCTTGGGGTTTTCCGATGAAAATCATTACAAATGTCGTGTAAATCGGACAACTCTTACATAAGGAATACAAATTGCTTGTGTCAAAGTAGTGCGATTTGTATGACATTTGGTATGATTTTCATCAGAAAAACATAAAGAACCCATTGGCGTCAATTCCCTTTCGATACGATGAAGAAAAGGGTCTCTTAAGGGGGTAGACACGTCACGTGGTCTGGCCGATTCGGCAGGTCGGTATTACACCAGGTTTTTTCTGCACTGAAATGGTATTACCCATAGATACGCGGCTGCCTGTGCACGCGAGAGGGAGCTGTTTGCTATTTCCATATGTTATTTTGAATGTGGAAAGAAATTCTCAGCTGTTGCGTTGTACTTTTTAAACAGAAAGTCTGCTGGTACTGCAAACGTAGAAAATTCATTGTACATTTACTTGAAATGTGCTTATGCTACAATATTCTACGTTGGCAGTAAGGAATTATAAGTGAAAAGGAAAAATAGATGAGGGCATGTCCCCAGAAAATGAAGTTTGTTAGGATAGACATTTTTTAATTAGCAAAACACTGAAACAGAACATGAAATACACATCCTATGCAGAAAGCAGTTATGAACAAACATATATAAAATTGTGTTTGATGTTGAATCCAACGCGTGATTATTATGTGGTCCCTCCTGGAAGTGACAGAAAATATAACCTATGTATATGCTATAAGACAATAAATATGTAGCGGCTATTTCGTTGTATTACGCTACATTTGTGAACTTTGAGTTGTATCATTTTTGGGGCCAATTTGATTGAGAAAGTATAAGGAATCGATTGACGCCACGATCGCAAAGATCTGATTAGAAATTGCAAAACTTCAGATTCATCAGTGCTTAGTGCGCAACATTGTATGGCCCCGCTGGTTTCAAGCGTCGAAGCCGACGAAACTCAGCGAGACACATGTGTAAAATAACATATTTGCAGTTTTATAATTGAAGATGTAGTGAACGTTACAGGACTGTCTTTATATATGGCTCTCACAAACAAAATCGCCTGACTTGTTAGACATGAAACCGGGCATACAAATGGTAGCGCATATCGCCGAAAGCATCAGAAAGAATATGTACAGTCTTCCAATGTTTCAATTGTTGAGAAGCCTTTGGGCTCAGTTTATCGGGAAAGTCCTACCCACCCCACTGTTTTGCTTTCTCGTTGCGAGCGTGGACCTTCGGGTCCTAGTAGACCGCCCGTTGACAGCCGAGAACAATAAGACCGACGAGCTAGATAAAATACCCAGTACAGAAAAATAAAATGTTCGTGTTTTTGATAAGTATTGATGAAAGTATTACCGATGAATTTTTTAGGATTTCCCAATGAAAATTATATCAAACATGGAGCAATTCGATGAATTTTTATTGAACGTAGAGTGTGTTCTAATCATGTATTCATAAGAAAAAATAGATTGAATTGCTTCGTGTCTTGACTTACCAACAATCCATGAATGGTAACACTCTCATCAAGGTGTAATGAGAAATTTTGAACATTTCGTATTCAGTACTGGATGACTCAAGTCGCCGTCGACCGAGGGTGTACCGCTGGTGCGCTATTTCACTCCCACTCGGTTCACATCGTGCGGTCTCCTTGTCAAGCGGTTCGAGCGAGGGCCCTGATAGGGGTGAATTTATTTGGGAAACAAAAGTCGCGTCATTCATGACACCTACTCGCGAACAGATATACATATGTACGAGAAGAAACAATGCAATTGCCCGATGACTTGAAGCAACATTTCAATAGGTAAATGCATGAAACTCTGGGATCAGGAATTCCGAACCCAGTGGGGCATATGTAAGAACTGGCGAAATTCAACAATAGTTCGTCGTCTAAATTTTACAAGTATTTATTTGACGTGAATATAAAGTTTGTTAGCAAAGTTTTTCTCGATTTGAGTTCTGTAGAAGGCTGATTTTCCTTCGCCATGGAAAGTCCCCTCTTGGCCTTCTCGCTGGCAATCATGCGACTCGCTGAGTTTCGTGGGCTTCGGCGCTCGAAACCAGCGGGGCCATACAATGTTGCGCGCTAAGCAGTGACAAATCTGCAGTTCTGCATTTCTAATCAGATCTTTGCGAAAGTGACGTCAGTCGATTTATCATGTTTTCTCGATCAAATTGGCCCCAAAAATGATATAATTCGGACCAAAATTAAGGAAATTACGTGAAAAATTTGTTTGTAGAAGTGAAAGCCCGTTTTGTTAAAAATAGTCCGATTTAAATTATTTTCTGCCAATATAACCGGGAGAATGCCAAGAATCCAATGGTGTCACTTTCATATTGATACGATGAAAAATAAACAAATTCTGTTTCTTTATAATCGATGACACATCGCCGAGCACGACGATCTCGCGCGGCTCGGGACACAAAGGTTCTCGTCGGTTATTCGAACTTCTAAGATCGTATTCAGATTTATTGGCCGGTGAGTTTCGTAACTAGGGGTGTGCGGTTACCCGATTTTTCGGGCTCGGGACGGGCCGGCAACTTTCGGGCGGGATCGGGCGGAGTCCCGATACTTTCGTATTGCTCGAGATCCCGACAGTTTCGGGACCCCAAGACTCGATTCGGGCTACAAGCATAGCCGCCATGAGCGGACAATTTGATTTCAGGTCGGCTCGGCAAAACTCGGACACGATCGGACGATATCGTTACCAGTAATAGATTAAAATTATTACCTGAGAACATAGAAAAATTATGTTTCTTACACGTTAATTTGAAATAATAAAATATTCGCCTCCTGTATATTGTTGTTATTATGAAACATCCAGGAAATATTCCTTTTTGTATGCTTATAGTTCGTACGTTTTCTATTTTAAATCTGAACCTATCCGGAAAAAGATAATACCCTATATATTCCCTTTACATAAAGTACTAAGTATGAAGTATATTTTATTCAGATTTTAAAATATTGTCGATATAAAAATAGTCTTCTTCCCAAGTTCTGAACATGGTATTTATTTAAGTACGTATATGGACGTATTCAATATTCACAGACTATTTGGTAGCAATGAAAATACATATATATGTAAATAAATAATAAGATACAAATTATGATTCAACAGGAGACAGAAAGGTAAAAACTTATCACTCTGGTATCGATATAAATGATATACATAATTCTTTCCGTCTAGGTCCGCTCGTAATAGCTGGCTTTCGAGCCGATCGCGTCCGAGTTTTGCCAAACCGACCTGAAATCAAATTGCCCGCTCATGGCGGTCATGCTTGTAGCCCGAATCGAGTCTCGGGATCCCGAAACCGTCGGGATCTCGAGCAATACGAAAGTATCGGGACCCCGCCCGATCCCGCCCGAAATTTTCCGACCCGTCCCGAGGGCCGAGAATCCGAGCCACGGGACGATCCGCACACTCCTATTCGTATTTCGTAACGCGTATTCTGTCGTCATCGCAGAACACGAGTGAGCCAGAAGTGGTGGGGATAGCGCCAAGCTTCTGTCATGTATAGGCCAAACCGAGCTGAAGCGTAGAAATACACGCATCAGAATAGGTGTGCCTTAGGCCTTAGCTCCGAAAAAATTCAGGAGCTTTATTGGTTAGAACATTGATTCTTTCTTGATAGCTTCATCTCGTATTGGTCTACGCATTACTTCGTGGCGCACACAACTACATATGTACTACGCTGACAATAAGAATAAATAACAGCCACACGTCTACGTTCAGACGGGGCCGAGCAGCATTCCCGTTACCCCACCATACCCTTCGGTGGCTAGGGAACTCCAACTGACAAATCCACGATCGTCAGATGGTGATGGCTGATTTCTCCTCGATCGCTGTTCGCGAAAACGAATCGACCGGCCAATATATTTGAATACGACCTTAGGATAAAGATATAATGAAAGATGAAAAATTATTCGAAGCCAAAGATGAAAGGCCTTCGAATAAACAAAGGAAACTAATAAATACCCGAAGCTAAATAGAATTTTAGATTTAGGGTACACACACCCTCCCCCCAAACCTCGTGTCGATCGGCCACTGGGACCATTCGGAAGTATATTCTTTTAATTAAATAATGCCCATCACTGCATAGGAGCGTAAAGAATTACGAAAAAAATCAAGGAGTCAACTGTTGACCGGTTTGGAGACTTTTCCTTGTTATATGTTATATACAATAGTCGGAAGAATAATAATAAATGCAATAATTGCAAATAATTGCTGTAACTTCCACATTCTGAAAATATAATATCAGTAAATCACTACTTCCAGTGTTATTAAAAAATTCCAATCTCTTTTTTTATTTGAAATAATGTGGCCATATAATTATAACATATATTCGGCAGCGGTGATGTATGTGTTACAGTAAAAGCGTGAATTTAGTAAATGTAGACAATTCCCAGCAGTTCCTAGTCAATGTATGCCTAAAATGCATATAACCTAACCTAAAGTCGTCCGAAAATGCATGCATTTTGGCTTGTGTATCCAGCTAACGCTTCAGTTTTGCTATGATTCCACGTTGGCAGTCCTCCCGAGTAGGCGCCATCTCGTGTCCACTAGCTCAACTAAATTTGTCACGTAACTTGCTCTGTATTATCGCCAATATGGCGGAACTCGTATTTGGGAATGCAATCACGGGGATACGTTTTTCGTCCTTATATGAACAGATTTTAGGCTGGGTGAGGTCTCATTCGAAAGAGGAAGGTTCGAGACAGCCCGCTCTGGTCATCGTTTGAGCCACAAAACTCTTTTAGTGACCTAAAAATACTTGGATTCCTGCGGGTGTATTTTGTCGACTTTTGCTCTACTTTGAACACTCATATTATTAGATATCAACACAATCTCGTCGAACCATGACCAGAGCGGGCTGTATCGAACCTTCCTCTTTCGATTGAGACCTCACCCAGCCCAAAATCTGCTCATATAAGGACGAAAAACGTATCCCCCCAAACCCATGTTTCGGGCACATTATGTGGGTATTACAGCGCGCTGCATTACCCGTGTCTACCCCCTTAATACGCTGTAATGGATATTTCACCCTCGACTGCGGAGGGTCGACTTCAATTCGCTACGTTCGGCCCAGGATTCGTACCTTTTTCCGGAAAAAAACCATAAAAATCGGGTGAGGCAATGCGAAGGTCTGTCCTCGCCACGGGGTACCAGCGCATCTCCTTGACGGGCGTTGCTCCAGAATTACCCTGTATCATTTGGGCAGTGTGTGACCCGACTACCCTCCGTGTAATTGGTCTGCGCGAAGTGGGGCGCAAGTTCGATCATTATCAGTACTCCTGCCAGAGAGGAATACGATTTACTTTAATTATAGTACATGTGTGTTTTGTAATAAAATGTTTCTATCGTCTCCTGAATTCAATAACTGGCATCCAGATATCTACGCTCCTACAATCCACCGTCAACACGGCTCGTGGAGAGACACAGGAAGAAAAGGGGTAGCCCGCTGTCGACGCGTGGTCCTCTCGAGTATAAACACGAGCTTCAATATCAGAACAAAAGCAAGCGTTAACGTGTTCCGTGCGAGAGAAGGTGAGCATTGCTGTGAAGAGGGCATCTTCAAGAGAGCAGCCGTTTGTGAGGAATGCAAATCCGAATGATTCTGATACAATCTGCTCCCTATGATTGAAATTTAGTCTAGCAACTTTCACTCCTCCTAACCTAACCAATCGAACTTGCATCCCTCCCAAAAGAACCGGCCATCCGAGCCTAGAAGCAAGTATGAAATAAAAGTAACGGTGCGCTTCTCGATACCGCAGATGTACCTACCTAAGTAGCATTTCTGACAGAAAAAAATTGTCCAGCCTTTGGGCCTGGCGTAAACCTTCGGCAGGTAGGTATCTATTTCAACAGGCAGTGCCACCCGTGGCGCCAGTAAGACCGCCCCGGTCCTTGCAATTCCAGAGGGTTTTCTTCCAGTGAAAATCAGTAAATTTGCAAGCGCAATATCTTAAAAACCAGTGGAAATAAAGTGTATACATTATAACTTATTGGATTTGTCTTGGAACGCACTATCAACTCAGGTCTTCAAAAAAAATAGTTCCATTTGAAAAACCGAACTTGACCATCGTATCTTTTAAAATAATAATCGAAAACAAAATTCGTTCGTGCTAATAAATTGCCCCCCTCGAACCATGCAATTCCCTATTTTTTTTATATTTTTATCTCCAATAGTTTAGGAGAAAACCGGCTGTCCAGTCTTAGGTGGGACACCCTGTATATTATTATTATTATTATTATTATTATTATTTTTGTGTAACAATACATAATTACTTAAAACGCGTAAAGCCTGGTGGTGAACCGATGTGAGTATGTGTTAAACTCTGTAATTTTAGTGTTAACTGTGGGTGACGGGAAATTGAATTGACTCCTTGCTTTACGCGCCCGCAAGCGGGCGCGCGCCCCCCGCCCTAATCTAGCCCAAACCAATACTAATACCGTCTTCACAACCAAGGCTATAAACACTTAACAGTAAATCATTCTTACAATTTTGCCCGTCAATACTGTGACTCTGTTCGGCGGTGCCGACGCCGCCGGTTATTAGGATGACTCTGGTTCTAAAACATAATTTTTTTGCAAGAAAGGGGGAGCCTTCAAGAGCACCTGTTGGGTGTGTGGGGACACCCATCAACACCCCAACTCACATCGGTTCGCTACCATGCTTCACGCGCCCGCGAGCGGGCGCGCGTCCCCCGCACTAATCTAGCCCAAACCAATACTAATACCCGGGACAAGTTGGAAAGTGGAATGCATTGCGTCGGAATAAGTCAAAAGAAGTTTTTCGCAAATATCTCGGAAACAAAGGTCAGCTTCGTCATTTGTTTTGTCCCATGCTGGCGCATACGCTGTGGCGGACGCGTACTGTAGGTAGGTTTACGGCAGAATACATTGTAGCAGTAGCAGCAGTTTTTCGCGAATATCTTGGAAACGAAGGTCGAGCGGCGGTAACATGTTTAGGAAAAAGTTGTTCAGAATCGTGTCCCCGACAACATATCCAAAAATCATTGAAATCGGTGAGGAAACACCTGTTCTATATAATTACCATATTTTTTTGCGAATATCTCGGAACCTAGAGCTGACCGCCATTTTCGGCAAAGGAAAAAGTTGTTCAGAATGTTAACTTCTACAACATATTCAAACCTCATTGAGATCGGTGACAGGTAGCTCTTCGACAAGTTTACCGTATTGTAATTGGCCAGTAGACCCACTTTTCGAAAACATGAGTCTAAATACAGGGGCCTAGCACGGGCCTCTGTGGGTTAATACCACTTATATTAATACAACTTAAAGGCCGTGCCGTTAAATTGAGCCAAATTTCATTAAAATATCTAGACCAGAACCAAAGTTATGGATTTTTGATCGCCGTCAGGTCGTTTTGTCCCACTGTGCGTCGTGAAAATGGTATCATTCCGCGTGGTTGTCCCAGAGGATTCAAATTACGCGAGATCGCGCGATACGTTGCGACGCTTTAAAAATTGTCAGCTTTAGAATGCTTGATGCATATTTGTTTGAAAAAATATGTCTGTTTTAGAGCTGTTCAAGTACCCGGATAAAGCAAGCCGAGTCTGACTCGGCTCGAAAAACCGAGCCGAGCCAAGTACCCGAAACAACCGAGCGGCTCGGATAGAACCAAGTACTTGAATTTTTTTCAAGCGACCCGAAAGAACCGGGCGGATTGGATAGAACCGAGCGGCTCGGATAGAACCGAGTACTTGAATTGTTCCAAGCGGCCCGAAAGAAGCCGGGCGGATTGGATAGAACCAAGCGGCCCGAAAGAAACCGAGCGGTTTGGAAAGAAACGAGCGGTCCGAAAGAAATTCGAGCAGATCGAAAACTATTTGTCCGATTTATTTCAAACTTGGTACACATATTCTTAATGGTATTATCTAAACTGTATGATATCATTTTTTATGCGATAACCCATTTGTATATAACAAATGTTTTAAGTTTGCCTTGTTAGGTAAAAAATGAATAGTGATATTTACCTTGCTCTCATTTGTACAATAAATTTTTTCTTCTCAAATCCGTATGCTACCTTGTAGATATTTGATTAATGAACACTAGAATCATGGTCTTTCTGATGTTAGATAAACCTGGGCATCATAATTTGATACATCGCTCGCGCGCGTAATATTTATACAACATATGCCTTAATACATGCTCTGCACATAAGAATTAACGAAATAATTTCCAACCTCATAGTATCTGTAAAAAGAATTCGTCCAACCCCTTAATAAAGGGTGTTGCCTGTTAATGGCTAAATAAGTGTAAATGAATAAATAAAGAAATAAGTATAATATAGACTGCGGAATTTAGTGCAAATGCATGTTTTTGTAGTAATGGATTAAACAAGTGGGACTTTGACCGATCTATATTTCATCATTGAGAGGATTTAAAAAATATATTTGTAATTTTGCATATTTTGGGTATTTTTCATGGTTCTTGCATATACGGAATTTGTTTACAAATTAGCTCGAGTAATTGTTAGAAGTTGCTGAACCTCGACTTTAAAATTGAATAGCTTCATACCTATGTTAAAAAGTTTATGTAAGTGTAATAGTTACATTATATTCAAAAGTTTAGTAATTTAATAGCAGGTACAGTGATACTTGTAATAGTTTGTATAATGCACATATCATGCGAATGTACTGATAGATTGTATATTGATGAAACAAGATTATATGAATTTTCTAATCCCCACGGAAGTGCGTCGGTATATTTGCTGTATTCATTCTGCATATATATGTCCAGAAACTCAGAGAAAGAAACGAAGTAAAGTTTTATTCACTGAACTGTTTGGCTTGTATTGAAGGGATTGTTGTGCACTGCAACGCGGCATATCAGACTTGCATTAACTTCCGCAGTCTAGGTATAAATAAATAAACGAATAATCTTTAAACAATAAACAACTTAAATAAACGTACAATTTTTTTTATTTAATTAATGCAAGGACGCAGTACCAATCCGTTTGAATGAGGATGGGGAATACTTCTGCAAGAGCGTATGAAATTACAAGAAATGAAATAATTTTATTTAAATAACATTTGCACAGTTTAATTATACGTTGTAGCATATTTCGTACATTGGATTACATACATACTTCATACATGATGCACGCATACTATGTACATACTACATACACACTATATTCATGCTAAACATATACATTACTTATTATATATATGGAACATACAGTATAGGCATACAATGTACTGTTGGCCCTACGCACGTACTAGATGCTACTATATACTATTACATTATATTACATGAGGGGGACATATAGTATTGGTATTTGTTTGACCTTGAAAAGTCCTGCAAAGGTCACGTGCCGCCGGCATTAGCG
The DNA here is from genome assembly GCA_947577245.1 of Andrena bucephala. Taxonomy (NCBI): domain Eukaryota; kingdom Metazoa; phylum Arthropoda; class Insecta; order Hymenoptera; family Andrenidae; genus Andrena; species Andrena bucephala. The sequence continues at coordinate 18,776,970 of OX387718.1, read as the reverse complement.
TTACCCGATGTACACCGCGGGGAGGTTGCTCGGTCGGACTTTGTACATCATGGTGGCTCTAAAAAGAGCCGATTTTGCGCCAGTGTAAATCACGTAGACTTGCTGTAACAAAATGAACACAAATGCAGGGACTGTTAGATAGTTAAAACTCAATGGAGATCGAAGATCGCACATTAGTAAATTAATAAGGTTTCTTTGCTCTTACTGTGCTCTTGCTGTTTGGGCCTATTCGCCGACAAAAAGCACAGCTGCTCCACCCTGTGGCACAGGAGGCATGTCCGCTTCTCCGTGACTATGTTGCCGGCACGCGAAAATAGCCTTTCGCTATAAGCCTGCGATGCCGGCACGCCCAAAATATTTTGTGCCGCACGGGCCAGTTTCGGAAATCGTGTTCTATTGTCTTTCCACCACTTCAGTATACACGATTCCGCGTCTATAATTTTGTCGTCCATGTAGGTTTTGATTTCCGCTTGGAGCGTATCATCTGGAGTCCCCAGCTCGTGCCTCCCAACATCGGCATAGTAATCTTGTAACGTCCCTAACGCTGATTTTGTCATAGAAACAAAATATATAACATACAACATGGCACATAGTATCACATAATTTTAGCATTGTTTCACACTTACCTGACGACGTTTCGCTCGACGATGCGCATTCCTCACTCACGACATTCGCGTTGCTTCCCCCCAGGTACTTATCCGCAAACGAATACAGGGTCGTGTGAGCGGAGTCTTTGGCGTCTGCCGACAATAGCCGGTCTTTGACGCGAGGGTCCAGAATCATAGCAATTATCATCGTTTCGGACGTGTCGATGAAATAAAATCTGTCATTCAACTCCTCTAATAAATATTGTTGGAATTCAGAGCAGTGGTTTGACATGGTCTCATCCGTACGGCAGGATAACCACTTCCGTATGTATTTAATTGATAAGATATAACGGCATAGCGTTGGCGAATCTTCCACGGTCATCATCAACGTTGCTTCTTTAAATAACCTCAATAAACCACAATATTTTTCGATTCTGGACCACTCGCTACTTGTTATGATATCCGGCATTCCTCGCTGACACAACACTGCATTAAGTGCGTGTTATACCTGGAGTAAGCGACACAGCATGTCGTACTGTGAGTTCCATCGCGTCTCCACGTCGCCGATCAGCGTTAAAGGTTTGAGGGTCGGATTGTGCTGTTTTTGGACCGCAATCAATTTATCATATGCCACCGTAGAGCGATGGAAAAATGTAACAATGGTCTTGCACTTTTTCAATATTTCAAGGAGGTCCGCTGACTTTTTAATCGCGTCCTTTACCACTAACTGAAAAAAACTCGTTGCATTAAATATGTAATGTTAATGATTTATTATTCATTTTAGCATTAAACTGTTTATTTACCTGCAGAGTATGGGCGTAACATGGGATACGCTCCCACTCATTGCACAGTTTAATTGCTTTTGCAATGTTGGCCGCGTTGTCCGTAGTGAAAAAAATTGTGAACTCCTCTCTGAATAGGTCCCAATCGGTCAAGCATTTGCGCAAGTGAGCATTCAGATTTTCACTCGTGTGCGCCTCTGTGACACACTCTATTTGTAATGTGCAATTATTCAATACAAAATCTGCATTTAAGTAATGCACAGTTAGAGAAATGAAACGCTCCTTCGAGCGTGACGTCCAGCCGTCCGTAGTAAATGCGAATGTCCGGGTCTAATCAAAAACAGTTAAAAGATGTGTAGGTGTATATCTTTAATATAGTTACAAATGTTCTTCAATATGACATAAAAGATGGTGATAAATGGCATGAACGTTAGAGAAGTTATGCTTACAGTTTTCGCATCCTCGTTGATCATGTCCTGCAGTTTCTGTCTTTCCGTTTCATACAACTGCGGCACGATATCGTCGGCGAACGTGGCCCGGCCGGGGATCTCGTATCGGGGCTCCAGAACGTTCATTAATTGTTTAAACCCCTCATCAGACACCATAGAGAAGGGTTGGCAATCCAAAATCACCATGCGGGCAATCGCATCGGTGATCTGCTTTGCTCGCGGCGACGATGCTTCCAGCGTGGGCACTTGCGGAATTGCTGTGGGCGAATTTCGCGGTATGAGTCACGTGGGTATTGGGAAATTGTGTAATTGTTCAAAATAAAGTTCCATGTATGAGTAGAAGCATAAATAGTTAATTTCTTACATACCGTTTGCATTGGTCGTGGCTTGAACCTGACGGTTCTCATCCCTCTCCGTATCTCGGAATGCATCGGTATGTTGCATTTCCATGTGCCGGCGAAGCGATGTAGTGCCTCCTGCTTTCGTTTTGTACTTTTTCCCACAAGTCTTGCATAGACTCTCCTCTCGATTTAATTTTGTGAACCACATCCAGACAGAGCTGTGGTTCCTACGCGGTGGTCTGCTATCAACGAGAGCGTTGGGGGAGGACTGATCCTCGCTCGGTCCGCTTTCTGCCACATCCATGGCCTCGGTTCCACGGATAATTTCCATTATAAACGAATGTACGGTCACAGACCTCACGAATTCGAAAAAGAATTGCTTGAGGAAAATGTGGTTTGGAATGAATATAATAAATTTATTCGTATACTGATCGTGAGTTGTGCTTGCCGCTATGGCTCCAGATCGAATGTCCCAGCGATCATTCCGCGACCGGCTCGCGCTTGCCGTCAATTTTCCATTGTTTTTGATTCTTGGCCCGGCCAAACGCAAATTGCCTTATATGGTCATGCATGCAATTGTCGATGCCGTGGAGGTTCTCAGCCTTCACCTTGCGTATAAAGGTTCTCATTCGCGAGACGCGACAAATGTTAAGTTACGCACTAAACGTAAAGGCACAAAATTCAAGAAAGCCGTGGGTGAGTGTTGGCTCACCGACCGATACTTTGCGAATGCTTCTTGTCGTGAAAAGAATTATCAAAGTTGGCGCGGATGGTGTGTATTCTTGGAAGGGGAAACCAGTGTCAAAATGCAGTGATTGAATGCTAATTACCAGAGTCGCTCATTATTGGTTGTCTTCCGCTTCAGTTCTTCTGGGTGGGGGTGCTTTCTGTACTGCAGGTACAGGTAAGAAGGCCTGGTGCTCCTACGCACGCGGAGGACCGTTAAAATTAAATGTTGTTATAATTTTTAGCTCGAATAATAATGATTGGATAAACAAACTGTACATAGAAAAAATGTGTGTCGTGATGAGCTTTACAACACTATATTTTTAAAAATTCAGTTTAACAACATTTAATTTTCCAATCTTTCTTAGCGTTTGGACAATAATTTTTCCTATTTTCAAGCGCTAGTCCCCTTATTGCATCCAACCCTTCAATTATAAAGGCGAAAATAGGAGATGGGCGCTAGTCATGTACTAATCGAAATACCAAGTTCTGTATTTCTCATTAGATCTTCATGAAAATGATTGATACCGATGCTTTCCTGGTGTTTTCCGATGATACCAAGTACGATATGAATCTGGATATTTTTTGAGAAAACTTTATCACATTTGATATCATCTTCATTAGGAAAACACCACCAAATTATTTCGCCAGGACCACTGAAAGTACCAAGTAAATGCTAATTTGATCTCTCAATTAATTCGATTTTTCTTTTTGATTAAATTTGATGTCGAACATAATAATGTATGTAACACTAGTGTAACATTCTGCAGAAAAGAGCATTGGCTTTACATTATAATACATAGGTGCCTTTATGCATGATTTAACAGTGGCGTTATACACACATTTTTTCATTTTTTTAAGAACTGTTACTCTAGGATTTTTTGCTTATTTTTACGATGAAGTGTGTGCAAAAATGCAGCGATAAGAATTTTTCTGGGTGAAATTGAAAAATCGTGATACCAAGGGTTAACGGTCCTCCGCGTGCGTAGGAGCACCAGGCCTTCTTACCTGTACCTGCAGTACAGAAAGCACCCCCACCCAGAAGAACTGAAGCGGAAGACAACCAATAATGAGCGACTCTGGTAATTAGCATTCAATCACTGCATTTTGACACTGGTTTCCCCTTCCAAGAATACACACCATCCGCGCCAACTTTGATAATTCTTTTCACGACAAGAAGCATTCGCAAAGTATCGGTCGGTGAGCCAACACTCACCCACGGCTTTCTTGAATTTTGTGCCTTTACGTTTAGTGCGTAACTTAACATTTGTCGCGTCTCGCGAATGAGAACCTTTATACGCAAGGTGAAGGCTGAGAACCTCCACGGCATCGACAATTGCATGCATGACCATATAAGGCAATTTGCGTTTGGCCGGGCCAAGAATCAAAAACAATGGAAAATTGACGGCAAGCGCGAGCCGGTCGCGGAATGATCGCTGGGACATTCGATCTGGAGCCATAGCGGCAAGCACAACTCACGATCAGTATACGAATAAATTTATTATATTCATTCCAAACCACATTTTCCTCAAGCAATTCTTTTTCGAATTCGTGAGGTCTGTGACCGTACATTCGTTTATAATGGAAATTATCCGTGGAACCGAGGCCATGGATGTGGCAGAAAGCGGACCGAGCGAGGATCAGTCCTCCCCCAACGCTCTCGTTGATAGCAGACCACCGCGTAGGAACCACAGCTCTGTCTGGATGTGGTTCACAAAATTAAATCGAGAGGAGAGTCTATGCAAGACTTGTGGGAAAAAGTACAAAACGAAAGCAGGAGGCACTACATCGCTTCGCCGGCACATGGAAATGCAACATACCGATGCATTCCGAGATACGGAGAGGGATGAGAACCGTCAGGTTCAAGCCACGACCAATGCAAACGGTATGTAAGAAATTAACTATTTATGCTTCTACTCATACATGGAACTTTATTTTGAACAATTACACAATTTCCCAATACCCACGTGACTCATACCGCGAAATTCGCCCACAGCAATTCCGCAAGTGCCCACGCTGGAAGCATCGTCGCCGCGAGCAAAGCAGATCACCGATGCGATTGCCCGCATGGTGATTTTGGATTGCCAACCCTTCTCTATGGTGTCTGATGAGGGGTTTAAACAATTAATGAACGTTCTGGAGCCCCGATACGAGATCCCCGGCCGGGCCACGTTCGCCGACGATATCGTGCCGCAGTTGTATGAAACGGAAAGACAGAAACTGCAGGACATGATCAACGAGGATGCGAAAACTGTAAGCATAACTTCTCTAACGTTCATGCCATTTATCACCATCTTTTATGTCATATTGAAGAACATTTGTAACTATATTAAAGATATACACCTACACATCTTTTAACTGTTTTTGATTAGACCCGGACATTCGCATTTACTACGGACGGCTGGACGTCACGCTCGAAGGAGCGTTTCATTTCTCTAACTGTGCATTACTTAAATGCAGATTTTGTATTGAATAATTGCACATTACAAATAGAGTGTGTCACAGAGGCGCACACGAGTGAAAATCTGAATGCTCACTTGCGCAAATGCTTGACCGATTGGGACCTATTCAGAGAGGAGTTCACAATTTTTTTCACTACGGACAACGCGGCCAACATTGCAAAAGCAATTAAACTGTGCAATGAGTGGGAGCGTATCCCATGTTACGCCCATACTCTGCAGGTAAATAAACAGTTTAATGCTAAAATGAATAATAAATCATTAACATTACATATTTAATGCAACGAGTTTTTTTCAGTTAGTGGTAAAGGACGCGATTAAAAAGTCAGCGGACCTCCTTGAAATATTGAAAAAGTGCAAGACCATTGTTACATTTTTCCATCGCTCTACGGTGGCATATGATAAATTGATTGCGGTCCAAAAACAGCACAATCCGACCCTCAAACCTTTAACGCTGATCGGCGACGTGGAGACGCGATGGAACTCACAGTACGACATGCTGTGTCGCTTACTCCAGGTATAACACGCACTTAATGCAGTGTTGTGTCAGCGAGGAATGCCGGATATCATAACAAGTAGCGAGTGGTCCAGAATCGAAAAATATTGTGGTTTATTGAGGTTATTTAAAGAAGCAACGTTGATGATGACCGTGGAAGATTCGCCAACGCTATGCCGTTATATCTTATCAATTAAATACATACGGAAGTGGTTATCCTGCCGTACGGATGAGACCATGTCAAACCACTGCTCTGAATTCCAACAATATTTATTAGAGGAGTTGAATGACAGATTTTATTTCATCGACACGTCCGAAACGATGATAATTGCTATGATTCTGGACCCTCGCGTCAAAGACCGGCTATTGTCGGCAGACGCCAAAGACTCCGCTCACACGACCCTGTATTCGTTTGCGGATAAGTACCTGGGGGGAAGCAACGCGAATGTCGTGAGTGAGGAATGCGCATCGTCGAGCGAAACGTCGTCAGGTAAGTGTGAAACAATGCTAAAATTATGTGATACTATGTGCCATGTTGTATGTTATATATTTTGTTTCTATGACAAAATCAGCGTTAGGGACGTTACAAGATTACTATGCCGATGTTGGGAGGCACGAGCTGGGGACTCCAGATGATACGCTCCAAGCGGAAATCAAAACCTACATGGACGACAAAATTATAGACGCGGAATCGTGTATACTGAAGTGGTGGAAAGACAATAGAACACGATTTCCGAAACTGGCCCGTGCGGCACAAAATATTTTGGGCGTGCCGGCATCGCAGGCTTATAGCGAAAGGCTATTTTCGCGTGCCGGCAACATAGTCACGGAGAAGCGGACATGCCTCCTGTGCCACAGGGTGGAGCAGCTGTGCTTTTTGTCGGCGAATAGGCCCAAACAGCAAGAGCACAGTAAGAGCAAAGAAACCTTATTAATTTACTAATGTGCGATCTTCGATCTCCATTGAGTTTTAACTATCTAACAGTCCCTGCATTTGTGTTCATTTTGTTACAGCAAGTCTACGTGATTTACACTGGCGCAAAATCGGCTCTTTTTAGAGCCACCATGATGTACAAAGTCCGACCGAGCAACCTCCCCGCGGTGTACATCGGGTAACGCTAATGCCGGCGGCACGTGACCTTTGCAGGACTTTTCAAGGTCAAACAAATACCAATACTATATGTCCCCCTCATGTAATATAATGTAATAGTATATAGTAGCATCTAGTACGTGCGTAGGGCCAACAGTACATTGTATGCCTATACTGTATGTTCCATATATATAATAAGTAATGTATATGTTTAGCATGAATATAGTGTGTATGTAGTATGTACATAGTATGCGTGCATCATGTATGAAGTATGTATGTAATCCAATGTACGAAATATGCTACAACGTATAATTAAACTGTGCAAATGTTATTTAAATAAAATTATTTCATTTCTTGTAATTTCATACGCTCTTGCAGAAGTATTCCCCATCCTCATTCAAACGGATTGGTACTGCGTCCTTGCATTAATTAAATAAAAAAAATTGTACGTTTATTTAAGTTGTTTATTGTTTAAAGATTATTCGTTTATTTATTTATACCTAGACTGCGGAAGTTAATGCAAGTCTGATATGCCGCGTTGCAGTGCACAACAATCCCTTCAATACAAGCCAAACAGTTCAGTGAATAAAACTTTACTTCGTTTCTTTCTCTGAGTTTCTGGACATATATATGCAGAATGAATACAGCAAATATACCGACGCACTTCCGTGGGGATTAGAAAATTCATATAATCTTGTTTCATCAATATACAATCTATCAGTACATTCGCATGATATGTGCATTATACAAACTATTACAAGTATCACTGTACCTGCTATTAAATTACTAAACTTTTGAATATAATGTAACTATTACACTTACATAAACTTTTTAACATAGGTATGAAGCTATTCAATTTTAAAGTCGAGGTTCAGCAACTTCTAACAATTACTCGAGCTAATTTGTAAACAAATTCCGTATATGCAAGAACCATGAAAAATACCCAAAATATGCAAAATTACAAATATATTTTTTAAATCCTCTCAATGATGAAATATAGATCGGTCAAAGTCCCACTTGTTTAATCCATTACTACAAAAACATGCATTTGCACTAAATTCCGCAGTCTATATTATACTTATTTCTTTATTTATTCATTTACACTTATTTAGCCATTAACAGGCAACACCCTTTATTAAGGGGTTGGACGAATTCTTTTTACAGATACTATGAGGTTGGAAATTATTTCGTTAATTCTTATGTGCAGAGCATGTATTAAGGCATATGTTGTATAAATATTACGCGCGCGAGCGATGTATCAAATTATGATGCCCAGGTTTATCTAACATCAGAAAGACCATGATTCTAGTGTTCATTAATCAAATATCTACAAGGTAGCATACGGATTTGAGAAGAAAAAATTTATTGTACAAATGAGAGCAAGGTAAATATCACTATTCATTTTTTACCTAACAAGGCAAACTTAAAACATTTGTTATATACAAATGGGTTATCGCATAAAAAATGATATCATACAGTTTAGATAATACCATTAAGAATATGTGTACCAAGTTTGAAATAAATCGGACAAATAGTTTTCGATCTGCTCGAATTTCTTTCGGACCGCTCGTTTCTTTCCAAGCCGCTCGGTTTCTTTCGGGCCGCTTGGTTCTATCCAATCCGCCCGGCTTCTTTCGGGCCGCTTGGAAAAAATTCAATCCGCTTGGTTCTATCCAATCCGTCCGGTTTCTTTCGGGCCGCTTGGAACAATTCAAGTACTCGGTTCTATCCGAGCCGCTCGGTTCTATCCAATCCGCCCGGTTCTTTCGGGTCGCTTGAAAAAAATTCAAGTACTTGGTTCTATCCGAGCCGCTCGGTTGTTTCGGGTACTTGGCTCGGCTCGGAAACCGAGTCCCGGATTGGTTCGAATTTCAAGCTACCCGAATATTCAAGTACTCGTTCAGCTCTAGTCTGTTTGCTACATAATGGTTGTCTGTTGGTATGGAAAAAAAATTCTGCTGACGCCGCATAATTCTATTATTCGTGCGTTCTTCACGCCGCCAAATGACATCATCCCGCACGGCTGCTCCAGAGGACTCAAATTACACACGTTATCGCGCGATGTTAAGATTGAAAAACGTTTTTGAAATACTGTTAGCTTTAGAATGCTTGCTGCATATTTGTTTTAAAAAAATATGTGTTTGCTACATAATGGTTCGTTAGATCGTTGATTAAAAAAATTATTATTTCTCTGCATTGGGGGGAAATGTTTGTCTGCTACATAATGGTCTGGAAAAATTTATGTGGGTCGTCCCCTCCCTTTGAAAAAAATTTCTGGGGGTGGATAGGGTCTGAAAAAAAATTTCAGGGGTGGGCCAGATCCGAAGGTCATCCCTTCCCTCGGTTAGGTCTGAACAATTTTCGGCGGCGGGCTGGGTCTGGGGAGGTCTCCGCGGCGGCTCGGTTAGGACTGATCTCCTCCACGATTACGGCTTCCCCCACTCCGCGGATCGTGCGCGCGCAGCTAATCGCCCACTCCCCGCTCTCCCCGCGCCTAGAGTTCCCCCCACCGCATTCCCCCGCGCGCGCAACTTCCCCCACCTCCGCGCTCCCCTCAGAGGATCTGGGTTAGATCCCACCTAGCTTTACTACTCTCAATGTCAGCAACGACACATCTATTGACACAGATTTAAAAGCCACGTATAACACACTTGCAATTAGGTTTCATGTTAGCGATGAAACAGTAGAAATCCATTTACACAACATGCAAACGTGTGCAACTTATTGACGTGCAGTTCATTGCTCTACTGACTGCTCACTACTGTGTAACCTTGACACGGTGGTCCAGGGCTGCCGATCGAATGACTGTTCGCTGAGGTAAGGTAGAGTACGACAGTTTATTCGTACCTAATTCTATATACAAGAAATCCCGGCCAGGTCTATGCTGGCACACAGTGTGTAAGCGGCTTAAACTATCGTGAGTCACGGTGTGTATCGCGGCGCGTATCTCGACGCGTAGTTCGGTCGTCGGTAGCGATTCGTTGAAGTGGGACGGGATAGACGGTTTGACCGTTCGATGTCATGGCGGGCCAACCCTGCCACTGGACTCCAGTCACTCAGTGGGCACAACCCGCGGGTGAATCGGAGACTGTAAGGACGCTCTCGAGAACGGAGGTGAATCTGTTCGGGAGATCGATAGTGGATGACGGCCTGCCTCCAGAGGTTGGCTCACGCTGTCCTTCTGGGAACCGTGGAGGAGGAGTATTTAAAAAGACGCAGTGGCTAAGTCTGGCGTCGCACTAGAGCTGGTGCTTACACGAGCGCTTGATCTTTCGCAAGAACGAATGTCGGCATAAGAACGTGGAATTGCACAGGAGGTCTCTGGGAGAGGCGTACGGCTCGTACTGTCGCTCTAGGCGGTCTCTGGCAAATAGGCCTTTTTTTTCACCTGGAGAAAATCCCTAACGGATACCCCGTCCCCCGGGGGGAGGCCAGTGTTATGTGGGGTTTGCACCCACTAAAAACTCCAGGGTGACCTCCTGATTGGAGAGGTCCACACGGTGGGGGGGGGGGGGGAGGACTTGGGCGAGATCCAAACAGAACGATGCGTTCGCCACCCCCCCCCCCCCCCTCCCACGGTGCACTGATACCTCTCCTACCAAGCCCCCCGCAATAGGGGGGGGCTCATCCTGATGGGGGTGCAAGAACCCCCTCCGGTTAAACTCTTTCTGAGTTATGATGCGGTGGCGCGATGGAACCACACATCGCGTCACCCCTCGCTCGGACCGCTGCTGTTAGATGCCGGCGAGCCCCTGCTCGTCGGACCTCCGCGATCCCGCAGGCCTATAAGCTGCAATAAAACAGAAGGCCTGCCACTCGGTTGCTGGACCGCCACCCCCACGGCGCGCGCTCCGCGATCTCTGTACACCGAGTTCCCACACTATGGTCGGAAATGCGCGGGAGGGCGGCTGCCCCGATCCCTATATGCTCCTCTTCCTCGTTCTCGTCCTCCACGGGCACCCCTCCCGTCTGCTCTTCCGCATGCACCCAGCCTGTCACGGCGTCCCTCCCACTCCCGCACCCATTCTGCCTCCTCCTTCACGAACATAATTACCTCCACGAAGGAGGATACGATGGTCCAATCCTCCCGACTCCTGAGCATGCGCTGAACCAAGATGGCAAATAGTAGTGGTGGAGAACTTTCGATGGTACTATCGATAGTTATCGATGGTCCTCACTATCGAAAACTATCGATAGCTTATTTTCACTATCGATAGTTATCGGTATTGAAAATCGTGGCTTGATATCCGTGCAGTTCTGAAGCTGATAAAGCATTAAACTGGAAAAAATAATTTTTATCCTAGAGAAATGATTTCTACTTAGTATAATAATAACCAAAAACATCGAAATTCATTAGATAAACATCGATGGTTTCAATCTTCAAATATCGATTATAAAAACATCGATGTATTGTTATCATCTCAACTTCAAGTTCAAATTTTATTGTAAATTATTGAAACTCAAGGTTCGTAATACAGATAATAAATTTTGTAAGATTGAAGAAAAGGATATTAAATTTCATGTACATTTTTTTAAGTCAGTTAAAAAAAAGAACAGCTCAAATTTAGAATCTCACAATTAATTTATAATGTTATTGCTTGTATTAAAAATAAATTGTTTTATATATATTTGAAAAACGGTAATATCACCGACGGTATAAGATACCTCTATACTTCGTTTGTGACAATACTGATAGTAAATCATACCATCACTATCGATAACTATCGATGGTCAATGGTCTAACTATCGGAAACTATCGATAGTGCCGACTATCGATAGTTCTCCACCACTAGCAAATAGGCCTCTGCCCTCAGCCTATATGCCCTCGTCCGCTGATTTTCGGCAGCGAGAGAGTCATTCAATGCATGACCCTCTCGCACCAGTTCTCGGAAATCGCGGACGAGTGATGGGGGACAAGACCGTTGGCAGAGCGCGGTACCAGTCACTCTCGGTTGGACGCATGGTGGGAGGCAAGATCGTCGTCCCACCGACGTAACTCGTTACAACTGTTAGAAGAATGAAAGCTTTTTAAATCACCTTACTATCCTGCAGTGAAAAATGGATTACTTACACCAATAAGAAACAACCACGCTACTAATTATTACCAGGAGAAACAGCACCACATACGTCCACACCTGTATTTATTACTTTATTAGAGGAAGCTTTTGTTAAGTGTTTGGTGAACTTCAGCCAGAATTCATTAGGAACTTTTACAAGGCCAAACGATAGCAGCGACTATACATATATTCGTCGCAAATTCAACGGGTACAGGAAAATTGCAGAAAAAGCAGCCAACATTAAATACCAAATCATAAGGGCATCTTGTGTCTTCAAAGCAACATGAGACCTCATGAGGCAAAAACGACCTTGGAAAAAATTTCAGACCCTGGCTGGAAATCCATTCTTTATAGTTTTATACTCTCCAAACTTCACCAACTGCCCTGATAGCCAGATTTGGGGAGCAGAATCTGACGTCAGAACCGTAGTCGTCTGTGTCCGCATTTGGCTGCGTTCTGAGGTGCAGATTCTGATGTCAGATCGGCAGCAGATGGACAGCAGATTCTGCCGTCTGCTAGGCACAGCCAACAGTGTCATCTGAGGGCCAGACTTTTCAAACAATTCCCTACCCGTGACGTCACATGGCCGTCCCTACACACCAACACAAATGTAGCGTTATTGCTGTAGGTGTATCCCTACCCCTATATAACCTGCCAGCAGATTGTGCAGTGGATTAAATAATTAATTCTACTTATTTCCAAAAATATTTATTCAATCTTTACAATTGTTACAGAATAATATATGTAGCGCATATAAATTCGGGAAAGAACATTCAATATTTACATTTATAAATTCATATACAATACGTCCCGTAACCAGTGGTACCTATTAGGTCTAATGTCAGAAGATTTCCTATATTTTCGACTTCTTTTTTCTGTAGAATCACCATATTCCGTATTGTGTTAGCGCTGAAAACAAATAGAACATTAGTATAAAATTAAACGTAACGTATATATAAACAGGATACATGCGATACTTACTTCAGCACCATCTCCGCACAGCACACACCCTAGACGATCATGCATGCTCCTGCAAACGGTAATATTTATAAAAAAACATGAGTGAAATTATTATTTACGAAACAAGACGCTAAACATTCGCACTTCGCGCATAACCATACTTTTCTGTCCTGCAGATAATGTGAATCTCGATTTCCGCGACGTAGATAATTGGAAATTATTCAATACCATACTTACGTTTGCTTTCTGGATACTTCGAGATGATTTGCCTGGATAGTGGTGGATGGAATTACTTGGAATATTCTTCGATCTTGCCGGCACTGATTGCCACTGCCAGCAACTGCCAGTGACTGCCATCTAAAGGTGGAGTTTCCTAGCCGCGATCCGGCGGCGGCGGTGGCGGCGGCAGCGGCGGCAGCGGCGGCAGCGGCGGCAGCGGCGGCAGCGGCGGCAACGGCGGCAATGGCGGCAGCGGCCGCGGCCGGCGGCCAAATCCTAAGCACCGCTCTTATGGAGAAGCATGTAACCGTTTTCCTAGCCGCGTTTTCGAGCGGCGGCGGCCGCCCGTCTGCTACAGGCGGGATCTCCTACCCGCGATTGGTCGCTGCGATTGATCGCAGCGACTGGTCGCAGTATACTCGTGCAATGGGAAAGCATGTATCTGTTCTCCTACAAGCGACTGCGATCCTCGGGTATGCGCCAGACGTAGGAGCCTGACGCGAGTCTGTTTGAGTACCAGCCTAGGCTACTCGAGAGGCAACACAATGCGAGGAGGGTCTGTTTCCCATTATACCTAGTCGCAGGCTGGCATTGCGACCACCGGTCGCTAGACTCCTCCCGGAGGGAGTCTAGCGACCAGTCGCACTGCGACCCATTGCCACAGTATAACAGAATCCCAAGAAATAAGGAAAGAAGTCAGAATTCAAAAGATATGTATTTTTATGTTACCTGTAGACTACTAATATGAGCACCTAAAAACGGTAAAAATATCATGACGCCTACTTCTGATCTGTGTGCAAACACGTGTTTATGATTGTATGTATTTTTCGTGCAGAATTTTAAATCGAGTTTTTTAATTTTTGGTGATATAAAAGAAAACAATTTTTGGAGCCCCAAATGAGTAGTGTCGATTCTGTTAAGTAATAGCAAATAATTAGTTACATACAGTACTTTTCCATAAGAAACCCATTGAAGAAATATCAGCAATTATCGGCTTTTTAGTTACCCTCCGGGAACTTCCGAGCAAATTTCTTTTTTGTTATATAATCAACATCTATTTGGCTTTGCAACTCCGAAAACAAGATTTGGCAATATTTACCAATAATGGAGTAATTACCTGTATTCTATGTCGCACAGCGAGGCTGAATCTCAAGAAATAGGGGGAAATTCAACATCACATTTTTCGCACTGAAACTGCGGAATATAATTAAGGAAGTTCATAAAAGAAAGTATTAGTATACAACTCATACGGGGGATTGACGTTATTTAAAAAAATGATGTCAATAATTCCAATAAAACTAGAACAATTTGATAAATATACCTATATTACTATGGAAAGTGCAGAAATATTGTACGCGCAAAATATTCTCATTGCAATACAAACGAAGATGTTTTAAAGATTTTATTTTTTTATTCAGATCCAGTACTAGTGTTTTATAAAGTATGTTCATAAGATTCGACATTTTGATTAGAAAAACTGGCATATTGAATTTGTTCTCTATTCTTGGGATTGACGCCCACTGCGCGTTGGGACAAAAGCGGGATCGGACGCAAGCGAGAGTTCATTCTTTGTTTTCGACGGATAATTTCATATTTCTCAAGAACGTTTTAACAACATCTGTTTGCCAGCATTTCTAAAGGGCAGTCCAGAACGTAGTGCCGTCTTTAATAATTTTATGCATTCTTCAGTCACACAATGAGTTAATCCGTATATTGCTCTGTCAGCGGGTGGTACGGATAGGCGCATGGTGACTTTGCACCCGCACGCACTGTTGACCCTCGAAGGAGTTGTAATACCATAAAAGTGGGAAAAATCCAAGTTCCACATTTCTCATCAGATCTCTGCGAAACCGGCGCCAATCGATTTTTTTTGTTTCGCCGATGAAACTGACACCAAGAATGGCGTAATTTGCAATTTGTATTGAAATATTCATTTCAGCGTATTAAGAATTTCGTTATTCTTCATTCTTTATCGTGTCGATATGGAAATGATACCAATGGATTCCTGGTGTGCTCCCGATTAAAATCCTACCAAATGTCATGCAGATCGGACTACTTTTACATAAGGAATACAAAATGATTGTGTAATCAAAATCCTGGATATAGCGAGTGGCGATATTAGAAACACTGACGATATTTGGCATAGTCACTCTATAAGTATTTCGAAGATTGTTCCTATTTTTTTGGCGCAAAATTCGTTTCGATGGCTTTTATAGTACAAAAGCTATAGACAAATATCATCAATTTCTTCGACGATGCGCGCAACCATTAGCGTGCGCGGCTTCACGTTGCACGAGGTACCTGGTTGCGCGCCGAAACATAAAAATCGACCCTTATTATGGTGTTCTGCAGCGCGCGTTGCACATGTTTAAGGGGGTAGACACGGGTAATGCAGCGCTCTGTATACCGACATAATCTGGCCCGAAACATGGGTTTGCGCCCTGACGTTGTTTGTCCTTATATGATCGAATTTTGGGCTGGGCGAGGTCTCATTCGAAAGAGGAAGGTTCAGTGCAGCGCGCTCTGCTCATGGTTCGACGAGATTGTGTTGATATCCAATAATACGAGTGTTCAAAGTAGAGCAAAAGTAGACAAAATACACCCGCAAGAATCCAAGTATTTTTAGGTCACTAAAAGAGTTTTGTAACTCAAGCGATGAGCAGAGCGCGCTGCACTGAACTTTCCTCTTTCGAATGAGACCTCACCCAGCCCAAAATCTGGTCATATAAGGACAAACAACGTCAGGGCGTGATTGCGTTCCCAAATACGAGTTCCGCCATATTGGCGATAATACAGAGCAAGTCACGTGACAAATTTAGTTGAGCTAGTGGATACGAGATGGCGCCTACTCGGGAGGACTGCCAACGTGGAATCATAGCAAAACTGAAGCGTTAGCTGGATACATGTGCCACAGCAAAAGCGTGATACAGTCAATGTATGTATTTTTGGACGATTGTAGGTTAGATTATATGCATTTTAGGCATACATTGACTAGAAACTGCTGGAAACTGTGTACATTTACTAAATTCACGCTTTTACTGTAACACATACATCACCGCTGCCGAATATATGTTATAATTATATGGCCACATTATTTCAAATAAAAAAAGAGATTGGAATTTTTTAATAACACTGGAAGTAGAAATTTACTGATATCATATTTTCAGAATGTGGAAGTTACAGCAATTATTTGCAATTATTGCTTTTATTATTATTCTTCCGACTATTGTATATAACATATAACAAGGAAAAGTCTCCAAATCGGTCAACACTTGACTCCTTGATTTTTTTTGTAATTCTTTACGCTCCTATGCAGAGATGGGCATTATTTAATTAAAAGAATATACTTCCGAATGGCCCCAGTGGCCGATCGACACGATGTTTGGGGGAAGGGTTTGTGTACCCTCAATCTAAAATTCTATTTAGCTTCGGGTATTTATTAGTTTCCTTTGTTTATTCGAAGGCCTTTCATCTTTGGCTTTGAATAATTTTTCATCTTTCATTATATCTTTATCCTAAGGTCGTATTCAAATATATTGGCCGGTCGATTCGTTTTCGCGAACAGCGATCGAGGAGAAATCAGCCATCACCATCTGACGATCGTGGATTTGTCAGTTGGAGTTCCCTAGCCACCGAAGGGTATGGTGGGGTAACGGAAATGCTGCTCGGTCCCGTCTGAACGTAGCCGTGTGGCTGTTATTTATTCTTATTGTCAGCGTAGTACATATGTAGTTGTGTGCGTCACGAAGTAATGCGTAGACCAATACGAGATGAAGCTATCGAGAAAGAATCAATGTTCTGACCAATAAAGCTCCTGAATTTTTTGGGAGCTAAGGCCTAAGGCACACCTATTCTGATGCGTGTATTTCTACGCTGCAGCTCGGTTTGGCCTATACATGACAGAAGCTTGGCGCTATCCCCACCACTTCTGGCTCACTCGTGTTCTGCGATGACGAGAGAATACGCGTTACGAATAGGAGTGTGCGGATCGTCCAGCGGCTCGGATTCTCGGCCCTCGGGACGGGTCGGAAAATTTCGGGCGGGATCGGGCGGGGTCCCGATACTTTCGTATTGCTCGAGATCCCGACGGTTTCGGGATCCCGAGACTCGATTCTGGCTACAAGCATGACCGCCATGAGCGGGCAATTTGATTTCAGGTCGGCTTGGCAAAACTCGGACGCGATCGGCTCGAAAGCCAGCTATTACGAGCGGCCCGAGGCGGAAAGAATTATGTATATCATTTATATCGATACCAGAGTGATAAGTTTTTACCTTTCTGTCTCCTGTTGAATCATAATTTGTATCTTATTATTTATTTACATATATATGTATTTTCATTGCTACCAAATAGTCTGTGAATACTGAATACGTCCATATACGTACTTAAATAAACACCATGTTCAGAACTTGGGAAGAAGACTATTTTTATATCGACAATATTTTAAAATCTGAATAAAATATATTTCATACTTAGTACTTTATGTAAAGGGAATATATAGGGTATTATCTTTTTCCGGATAGGTTCAGATTTAAAATAGAAAACGTACGAACTATAAGCATACAAAAAGGAAAATTTCCTGGATGTTTCATAATAACAACAATATACAGGAGGCGAATATTTTATTATTTCAAATTAACGTGTAAGAAACATAATTTTTCTATGTTCTCAGGTAATAATTTTAATCTATTACTGGTAACGATATCGTCCGATCGCGTCCGAGTTTTGCCGAGCCGACCTGAAATCAAATTGTCCGCTCATGGCGGCTATGCTTGTAGCCCGAATCGAGTCTTGGGGTCCCGAAACTGTCAGGATCTCGAGCAATACGAAAGTATCGGGACCCCGCCCGATCCCGCCCGAAAGTTGCCGGCCCGTCCCGAGCCCGAAAAATCGGGTAACCGCACACCCCTTGTTATGAAACTCACCGGCCAATAAATCTGAATACGATCTTAGAAGTTCGAATAACCGACGAGAACCTTTGTGTCCCGAGCCGCGCGAGATCGCCGTGCTCGGCGATGTGTCATCGATTATAAAGAAACAGAATTTGTTTATTTTTCATCGTATCAATATGAAAGTGCCACAAATGGATTCCTGGCATTCTCCTGATTAAATTGACCGAAAATAATTTAAATCGGACTATTTTCAAGGAAACGGGCTTTCAATTCTGCAAACAATTTTTCACGTAATTTCCTTAATTTTGGTCCGAATTGTATCATTTTTGGGGCCAATTTGATCGAGAAAACATGAGGAATCGACTGACGTCACTTTCGCAAAGATCTGATTAGAAATGCAGAACTGCAGATTTGTCACTGCTTAGCGCGCAACATTGTATGGTCCCGCTGGTTTCGAGCGTCGATTTCTTGCCAGCGTGCAGGACAAGAGGGGACTTTTCATGGCGAAGGAAAGTCAGCCTTACATAGAACTCAAATCGAGAAAGACTTTGCTGACAAACTTTATATTCATGTCAAACAAATACTTTAATTGTACAATTTAGACGTCAAACTATTGTTGAATATCGCCAGTTCTTTCATATGCATCACTTGGTTGGGAATTCCTGATCCCACCTTTTCATGCATTTACCTATTGAAATGTTGCTTCAAGTCATCGGGAAATTGAATTGCTTTTTCTTGTACATACATATATCTGTTCGCGAGTAGGTGTCACGAATGACGCGACTTTGGTTTCCCAAATAAATTCACATTTATCAGGGCCCTCGTCTGAACCGCTTGTGAAATAGCGCACCAGCGAGAGACTCTCGGTCGACGGCGACTTGAGTCATCCAGTACTGAATATGAAAATGTTCATATTTCTCATTACACCTTGATAAGAGTGTTACCACCGATGGATTGGTGAGTTTATGTCCACGAACATGAGTCGAGACGCAAAGCAATTTGGTTTATTTTTTTTATGAATACATTATTAGGACACACACTACGTTCACTAAAAATGGACCGAATCCCTCCATATCTGACATCATTTTCATCGAGAAACCCTAAAAACTCCATTGGTAATACTTTCCTCAACACTTATCAAACATGAACATTTTATCTGGCCCGTCGGTTTTATTGCTCTCGACTGTCAATGGGTGGTCTACTGGGGCCCGAAGGTCCTCGCTAGTAGCGAGAAAGCAAAACGGTGGGATGGGTAGGTCTTTCCCGATAATCCGAGCCCAACCATTTGCGTGCGCAGCTTCATGTTGCACGTCAAAAAATTCTTTTAATTACAATTAGCAATTCAGTTTGTAAGTGCAATTAAATTAGGCGTCATTAAAATCATGCACAGTTCATTAATTTTAATTAATTTACCTATTCATTTATTTTTTTATTCATTAATGTAGTGCTCTGGTGAAGAACATCGTAATACGTAGCTAATATTCTAGGCCCTAGAATCTACGATATTGTCAATGTGCAATTGAAACGCACGCCACTTCACACTATCGTTTCTTAGCATTCATACGGCGTGATTTTCTAGCTAGAGTCGTCAAACGCGATGCTCGCCAACAATCATGTGTCTCGCTGAATTTCGTGGGCTTTGACGCTCGAAACCAGCGGGACTATACAATGTTGCACGCTAAGCAGTGACGAATCTGAAGTTCTGCAATTTCTAATCAGATCTTTGCAAAAGTGACGTCAATCGATTCCGTACAATTTTATATATAATGTTTGTTCATAACTGCTTTCTGCATAGGACGTGTTATAAGTGTATTTCATGTTCTGTTTCGATGCTTTGCTAGTAAAAAAATGTCTAACCCAACAAACTTCATTTTCTGGGGACATCCCCTCATCTATTTTTCCTTTTCACTTATAATTCCTTACTGCTAACGTAGAATATTGTAGCATAAGCACATTTCAAGTAATTAAAATGTACAATGAATTTTCTACGTTTGTAGTACCAGCCGACTTTCCGTTTAAATTTTTATAAGTACAACGCAACAGCTGAGAATTTCTTTCCTTATTCAGAATAGAATACAGAAATAGCAAACAGCTCCCTCTCGCGTTTACCGGGCAATCGTCGATCTATCGGTATTGCCATTTCTGTGCAGAAAAAACCTGCTGTAATACCGACCGGCCAAATCGGCCAGACCACGTGACGTGTCTACCCCCTTAACCGTGCCTTTAGGTGCAACAAAAAATATGGGACTGAGAATTAAGCCTAAAAACTGTCCTGCAGTTCTACAAGTTATTTGGTAAATGTTTTTCTAATTACTTTATAGCGTATTGGAGACCAAACGGCTAGTGTCGTAAAGCGGTAGTAAACCGTGACCCCTTAATAATTCGTTTTAGGGCTTCACGCAGATGGCTACATCATGGGACACCACCCCTCCCCGGGGAAAACACAGAAATCACGTTGTTATTGTTCAGGTAGCCCAAGTGTCGCCCAAATCTCCCCCCCCCCCCCCCCAAAGGATGTACCCCGAAGGAAATACTATTTAAACTGCGACTCACAGCGGTAGTTGATTAGTACAGGAAACATTTCTGTAGACACAAGATACGGGAAGGGTTCGGCAGCATTAATTAGTGTTGTATCAGTGTATCTACAATGCCCACCTTAAAGGTTAAATTTTCCACTGTGGAGGACGAGACGCTGATACACTGCGTATCAGTTTATCCTGTCCTGTATGATGCTGCGGACGTAACTCATAGGGACCATGGGTTGAAGGAGAACGTGTGGGAAAAAGTGTCTACCACAGTAAAAAGAACAGGTAAAGTACTCTTTAATTATATTTATTTGCATCAACAATCAACTAGGGGCTGTTAATACCATTGAATGTTAGGGGAGACCGTTGCAAAATCGGGACATTAAGAATAAAATGTTATAACTTTGACATTATTAAGTAAAAAAGAAATTGCAATTGGAATTCATTAGAATAAACTCTTTTTTAAATATTTTAATAGTACATGTCCAATTTTTTAATACATGGAAAAATTCAAATAAATAATGAATTAAAAAATGATCCGTTTTTACGACTTTACCCCATGGCCGGGGCAATTGTGTTTAATTTTTTTTTTTCTTTTTAGTTGTAATCCTTTATTAAGATAATATCTCTAAAGTCAATATCTTTTTAAACATAAATGGCGATATCTTGAGTAAATATTAAGGGATCGTTATGAGACTTAAAACATAACTTCAGAAAACTCTAGCGAAGCCATAAAATGTATGCATAAAACCAGTATGTTAGAAAATGTAATAATATTTAATTAAAAAGAAGTACTGGACATAACCCATGCTTTTCAACGTTCGCCGTTAAAAAGTATCGAGTCAATTTTGAGGTACATATAACTTGCAGCGACCAATTTTTTCCTTAATATACAAGGAAGTTTTTCACCAATTTCACACTGATTAATAAATAATTGTGGAAGATATGCCGATATATATAACTCTCGCTCGCCACCAACTGTCAACAGCCGCGTATAATGCGCTATTTAGCAGTTTTAAGGCTGCCGTCTCAAGTTTGTTTTGGTCCGAATCGATCGAAGCGTCCCCAGTAAACAAACGGACCCTAATGAAATTACTCCGATCGATAAAAAGAATTTGTACAGCAATGACATCTTCAGGTACTCTGGGTAGACGAATTTTTTACGCATAGTTGCCACATGTTCTGTACTCTCTGTCTCTGCCGCGCTGTTGCCAAAGCGCTTTCTATCGAGAAGTCTTGAAAGAATATGGCACGAGAGCTGCGTCTAGCGTCAGAGCCTCGCTGAACGTAAAGGAGGATAGCAATAATGAAAGATAGAGAGGTTGGGTAGTGAAGTTAGGAAACATGTCAATGAAACAATACTAATTTGCGTATTAATATTTTTTATTTATACGTATATGTATAGAAGGATGTAATATTTTGTATAATCATTGTGCAATTGAAGGGTCGGGTGCAATAAGGGGATTAGCGCTCGAAAATGGGAAAAATTATTGTCCAAACGCTAAGAAAGATTGGAAAATTAAATGTTATTAAACTGAATTTTAAAAAATATAGTGTTATAAAGCTCGTCAGAACACATATTTTTTTCTATTTACAGTTTGTTTATCCAATCATTACTATTCGAGCTAAAAATTCTAAACAAAAAATTTTCATCGTCCAAAATCATTATTTCTTTAAACATAAATTGCGATAACTTGAGTAAATATTAAGGGATCGTTATGAGACTTAAATCATAACTTCAGAAAACTCAAGCGAAACCGTAAAATGTATGCACAAAACCCTCATGTTAAAAAATGTAATAATATTTCATTAAAAAGTTATATTGGACATAACCCATGTTTTTCAACGTTCGCCGTTAAAAAGTATCGAGGCAATTTTAAGATACGTATAACTTGCAGCAACAAAGTTTTTCCTTAATATACAAGTAAGATTTTCACAAATTTTCACACTGATTAATAAATAATTGTAGAAGATATGGCGATATATATAAATTCCGCGCGGCACCAACATTCAACGCGAGTGCTAAAACTGCTAAGTAGCGCATTATACGCGGCTGCTGACTGTTGGTGACGCGCGAGATTTATATACAGTGTGTCCGCGGGAAAGCTAAACAGCCGGCTTCCTCCTAAACTATTGGAGATAAAAATATAAAAAAAATAGGGAATTGCATGGTTCGAGGGGGCCAATTAATTAGCGCGAACGAATTTTTCTATCGATTATTATTTTAAAAGATACGATGGTCAAGTTCGGTTTTTCAAATGGAACTATTTTTTTTGAACACCTGAGTTGATAGTGCGTTCCAAGACAAATTCAATAAGCTTTAATGTATACACTTTATTTTCACTGGTTTTTAAGATATTGCGCTTGCAAATTTACTGATTTTCACTGGAAGAAAACTGTCTGGTATAGCACGGACCGGGGACGGTCTTACTGGTTCCACGGGTGACACTGCCTTTTGAAATAGATACCTACCTGCCAAAGGTCTACGCCAGGCCCAAAGGCTGGACAATTTTTTTCCGTCAGAAATGCTACTTAGGTAGGTACATCTGCGATATATTTATTTCGCACTTGCTTCTACGCTCGGATGGCCGGTTCTTTTGGGAGGGATGCAAGTTCGATTGGTTAGGTTAGGAGGAGTGAAAGTTGCTAGACTAAATTTCAATCATAGGGAGCAGATTGTATCAGAACCATTCGGATTTGCATTCCTCACAAACGGCTGCTCTCTAGAAGAGGCCCTCTTCACAGCAATGCCCACCTTCTCTCGCACGGAATACGTTAACGCTTGCTTTTCTTCTGATATTGAAGCTCGTGTTTATACTCGAGAGGACCACGCGTCGACAGCGGGCTACCCCTTTTCTTCCTGTGTCTCTCCACGAGCCGTGCTGACGGTGGATTGTAGGAGCGTAGATATCTGAATGCCAGTTATTGAATTCAGGAGACGATGGAAACATTTTATTACAAAACACACATGTACTATAATTAAAGTAAATCGTACTCCTCTCGGGCAGGAGTACTGATAATGATCGAACTTGCGCCCCACTTCGCGCAGACCAATTACACGGAGGGTAGTCGGGTCACACACTGCCCAAATGATACAGGGTAATTCTGGAGCAACGCCCGTCAAGGAGATGCGCTGGCACCCCGTGGCGAGGACAGACCTTCGCTGTGCCTCACCCGATTTTTATGGCTTTTTTCCAGAAAAAGGTACGAATCCTGGGTCGAACGTAGCGAATTGAAGTCGACCCTCCGCAGTCGAGGGTGAATTATCCATTACAGCGTATTAAGAAACCCTTTTCTTCATCGTATCGAAAGGGAAGTGACGCCAATGGATTCCTTATGTTTTTCTGACGAAAATCATACCAAATGTCATGCAAATCGGACTACTTTGACACAAGCAATTTGTATTCCTTATGTAAGAGTTGTCCGATTTCCACGACACTTGGCATGATTTTCATCGGAAATCCCCAAGGAATCTATCTGCGACACTTCCATATCCATACGATAAAAAATAAAGAATTATTTTATTTCCTAACCAGATACAGGGTAATTATGGAGCAACGCCCGTCAAGGAGATGCGGCGGCCTGGTACCCCGTGGCGAGGACAGTCCTTCGCTGTGCCTCACCCGATTTTTATGGCTTTTTCCGGAAAAAGGTACGAATCCTGGGCCGAACGTAACGAATTGAAGTCGACCCTCCGCTGTCGAGGGTGAAATATCCATTTGAGCGTATTAAGAAACTCTTTTCTTCATCGTATCGAAGGGGAAGTGACGCCAATGGATTCCGGGCGTTCTCCCGATTAAAATCATGCCAAACATCATGAAAATCGGATTATTTTTACATAAGGAATACAAATAGCTTGTGTCAAAGTAGTCCGATTTGCATGACATTTGGTATGATTTTCGTCAGAAAAACATAAGGAATCCATTGGCACCACTTCCCTTTCGATACGACGAAGCAAAGAATTTCTTAATACGCTCAAATGGATATTTCACCCTCGACTGCGGGGGCTCGACCTCAATTCGCTACGTTCGGCCCAGGATTCGTACCTTTTTCCGGAAAAAGCCATAAAAATCGGGTGAGGCACAGCGAAGGACTGTCCTCGCCACGGGGTACCAGGCCGCCGCATCTCCTTGACGGGCGTTGCTCCATAATTACCCTGTATCTGGTTAGGAAATAAAATAATTCTTTATTTTTTATCGTATGGATATGGAAGTGTCGCAGATAGATTCCTTGGGGATTTCCGATGAAAATCATGCCAAGTGTCGTGGAAATCGGACAACTCTTACATAAGGAATACAAATTGCTTGTGTCAAAGTAGTCCGATTTGCATGACATTTGGTATGATTTTCATCAGAAAAACATAAGGAATCCATTGGCGTCACTTCCCTTTCGATACGATGAAGAAAAGGGTTTCTTAATACGCTGTAATGGATAATTCACCCTCGACTGCGGAGGGTCGACTTCAATTCGCTACGTTCGACCCAGGATTCGTACCTTTTTCTGGAAAAAAGCCATAAAAATCGGGTGAGGCACAGCGAAGGTCTGTCCTCGCCACGGGGTGCCAGCGCATCTCCTTGACGGGCGTTGCTCCAGAATTACCCTGTATCATTTGGGCAGTGTGTGACCCGACTACCCTCCGTGTAATTGGTCTGCGCGAAGTGGGGCGCAAGTTCGATCATTATCAGTACTCCTGCCCGAGAGGAGTACGATTTACTTTAATTATAGTACATGTGTGTTTTGTAATAAAATGTTTCCATCGTCTCCTGAATTCAATAACTGGCATTCAGATATCTACGCTCCTACAATCCACCGTCAGCACGGCTCGTGGAGAGACACAGGAAGAAAAGGGGTAGCCCGCTGTCGACGCGTGGTCCTCTCGAGTATAAACACGAGCTTCAATATCAGAAGAAAAGCAAGCGTTAACGTATTCCGTGCGAGAGAAGGTGGGCATTGCTGTGAAGAGGGCCTCTTCTAGAGAGCAGCCGTTTGTGAGGAATGCAAATCCGAATGGTTCTGATACAATCTGCTCCCTATGATTGAAATTTAGTCTAGCAACTTTCACTCCTCCTAACCTAACCAATCGAACTTGCATCCCTCCCAAAAGAACCGGCCATCCGAGCGTAGAAGCAAGTGCGAAATAAATATATCGCAGATGTACCTACCTAAGTAGCATTTCTGACGGAAAAAAATTGTCCAGCCTTTGGGCCTGGCGTAGACCTTTGGCAGGTAGGTATCTATTTCAAAAGGCAGTGTCACCCGTGGAACCAGTAAGACCGTCCCCGGTCCGTGCTATACCAGACAGTTTTCTTCCAGTGAAAATCAGTAAATTTGCAAGCGCAATATCTTAAAAACCAGTGAAAATAAAGTGTATACATTAAAGCTTATTGAATTTGTCTTGGAACGCACTATCAACACAGGTGTTCAAAAAAAATAGTTCCATTTGAAAAACCGAACTTGACCATCGTATCTTTTAAAATAATAATCGATAAGAAAATTCGTTCGTGCTATTTTTTTTATATTTTTATCTCCAATAGTTTAGGAGGAAGCCGGCTGTTTAGCTTTCCCGCGGACACACTGTATATCATCATATCTTTTACAATTATTTATTAATTAGTGTGAAAATTGGTGAAAATCTTCCTTGTATACTAAGGAAAAACTTTGTCGCTGCAAGTTATACGTACCTAAAAATTGCCTCGATACTTTTTAACGGCGAACGTTGAAAAACATGGGTTATGTCCAGTATTACTTTTTAATGAAATATTATTACATTTTTCATCATAAGGGTTTTATGCATACATTTTACGGCTTAGCTAGAATCTTCTGAAGTTATATTTCAAGTCTCATAACGATCCGTTAATATTTACTCACGTTATCGCAATTTATGTTTAAAGAAATAATGATTTTGGACGATGAAAATTTTTTGTTTAGAATTTTTAGCTCGAATAGTAATGATTGGATAAACAAACTGTAAATAGAAAAAATTATGTGTCCTGACGAGCTTTATAGCACTATATTTTTTAAAATACAGTTTAACATTTAATTTTCCAATCTTAGCGTTTGGACAATAATTTTTCTAATTTTTGAGCGCTAGTCCCCTTATTGTACCCGACCCTTCAATTTCAAAGCATACAATTTGAATAAGGTACATCACCGAAGTGTAACAGGCCGATCGTAATGAAATTTATGAATGCTATAATGGTTCTAAAAACATATGACGCTTTCTTTTCTATCAAGCTATACATCAAATTATCTTTTCTCTCAACAAGAATTGTCTGTTCATTGGAGATTATTATCTTCTCTCATTTTATGATAAATAATATACCATGTATATTACCACGAATCCAGATCACTACTTACGAGGCCTTCCAATTTTTTTATTTCTATCTCGCAATTTTAAAAATTATATATCGTAGGACAATTCTAAAGACACCTTATTTGTCTAAATCGGTGTGTCCGTACAGGTTCTAGAGCGTAACATCTGGACATACAAACATAGCCTGATAAACACAATACCGTCGGGTAAAAACATTACGTTTTACATTTTATTAATACAAAATTCACCGCAAGCAGCACTATATGCCTCTCGAACCGAGATTAGAAACCGCCGAATAGCCCAAATCCTCAGCTCGAATAGAGATAACGGATAAACATAAAGAATCTTTTATTCTAATTTATCCAGAAATTATCTTTGCCCATCTTTGTTCTCCAGCCGCTTCGCCGTGATTCATTCAAGCCTTCCTGATGATAAAATAGTAATAGGGGAAATGCGGCAACAACGCGATATGACTCTCGATACATATCGGCAACTATGTCTTTCCTACATTTATCGGCTAGCATGGACTTCCACCGGTTCTGACGGTACATGGCGCGAATGTACCATCAACGCCGGTGACGGAGAATCCTTGAAGCATAATTCTGTCATTTCTCGAGTCTGTGCCTCATTCTGTCTCAATACACGAGTCATAAATTCATCATTATTTCATCGTACGGTGCTTATTAGCGTCCAAACGCACCAGACCCGCCTGCACGGATGTCTACAGGAGGCAACTATACCCGCAAAAACTTCCTTCTTGCCGATTCCAGGACGAAAAACGGTTGAGACGGTTTGTTTACAACAGCGCGTATACGTATAAATCTGATGCTACGTGGCTCGAATATACCACCAGCGTCGGTGGCGGAGAAGCCTTGAAGCTTCATTCTGTCAGTTTTCGAGTCATAAATTCATCATTATTTCAACGTACGGTGCTTATTAGCGTTCAAACGCACCAGACCCGTCTGCACGGATGTCTACTGGAGGCAACTATACCCGCAAAAGCTTCCTCCTTGCCGATTCCAGGACGAAAAACGGTTGAAACGGTTTGTTTACAACAGCGCGTATACGTACACGCGTTTCCTAGCTTGTGTGAGCGTACGCACACATTCAAAGCCCGAGGAGACGGCAGCCTTAACACTCGCGTTGACAGTTGGTGGCGAGCGAGAGTTATATATATCGGCATATCTTCCACAATTATTTATTAATCAGTGTGAAAATTGGTGAAAAACTTCCTTGTATATTAAGGAAAAAATTGTTCGCTGCAAGTTATATGTACCTCAAAATTGACTCGATACTTTTTAACGGCGAACGTTGAAAAGCATGGGTTATGTCCAGTACTTCTTTTTAATTAAATATTATTACATTTTCTAACATACTGGTTTTATGCATACATTTTATGGCTTCGCTAGAGTTTTCTGAAGTTATGTTTTAAGTTTCATAACGATCCCTTAATATTTACTCAAGATATCGCCATTTATGTTTAAAAATTTATTGACTTTGGTCGAAGAAATTTTTTAGTTTATAATTTTTATCTCGAATACTAATGATTAGATTAAAAAATTGTTAATAAAAAAAATGTGTGCCGTGACGAGTTTTACAACACTACATTTTTTAAAATCCAGTTTAACAAAATTTAATACTCCCCATCAATAGCTCCAATACAGTTAGAAAAGTTCCATTTCATAATAAAGCCTTTTGCATTTCTTTTGAAATCGGAAATATTAGTTTATGGTAAAAATCGGGGCACTACTTTATCGCATAATTGTTTCAGTTTGTTTGTTTCAATAACACTTATGTACCCATATGATATTTTGAATGCAAATGATAAGGATCTCAATGCTTCTCCAGTAGCAATGAACTCCCC
Organism: Andrena bucephala; assembly: GCA_947577245.1. NCBI lineage: Eukaryota > Metazoa > Arthropoda > Insecta > Hymenoptera > Andrenidae > Andrena > Andrena bucephala. The sequence goes on along the minus strand of OX387718.1, from coordinate 18,748,212 downwards.
CAAAAATATATTATCTAATTATTTCAGCTGAGGACTGTAAAACTCGCTGGAAGAATATTCCTACATGAAGAAGAAGCGGGCCAATAAACACGGAACGGGGTCGGCAGCGAAGCCGAAAAAGCAATGGTCCCTCATGGGGTCTTTAGATTTTTTAAATAGTGTCGCGTCTGAGAGAAGGCAAGTCTTTTTTACACACAAGATGAGTTCTAAAATGCATTTTAAAAATTTATTTTCTTTATTTGATTGTAGCACACAGAGCAACCTGGAACTCCCGGAGGATGTCCCAAATGCTGTTAATGGCAATAACAGCATTACCGAGGTGACAGCACCTGCGGACATCATTGAAACTGCTGCTTGCTGGAAAGGTGTTTCATCACCAGAAACACCGCCAGAAATTGTAATCCCACCGTCCAGGAAAAGAAATCGCGGCCGCAACTCAGCTGCGGCGCCGAAAAGGCACAGGAGCGACTCCCGCGATTTCCTTGATGCTATTGGAACGCGGTCTTCCGAATGAGAACAACTCTTACATTTGTCTATGGAGGAGGAAATTGATGAGACAATGCTTTTTTTTTAAAAGTATGGGGGCGATGGGTAAATCATTGCCGCGAAAGCTGCTGGCGGAAGCAAAAATATCCGTGCTGCAAATAATGTTAGATTTGCAAAACAGAGCAGCAGAAGATCCATCAGCTGGTGCGAGCGTCCCTCCGAATCGCACAGACGATAATCACTGTTAATCACAGTTGGGCAAAATGTAATCTAATTACAACATACAAATTACGATTAAAATGTAATTGTGTAGTTGAATACACATTATTTTCTGTAATCGTTAATTTAGGTAGTTGACGTTTTGGTTTCGTCAACTACCTAAATTAACGATTACAGAAAATAATGTGTATTCAACTACACAATTACATTTTAATCGTAATTTGTATGTTGTAATTAGATTACATTTTGTACAACTCTGCCGTCAGTGTTGCCGGGAATTTCCTTGATGGAGAAGATTGTCAATGTATTATAACTATATAGAGCGTGAAAAAATAAAAACTTTCAGAAAAAATATTTACTTACGTACTTAGTCAATTTTTCGACAAACGCTGATAACTGTTAAAAAACGTGCAATCGCGGGGTCAGACATAAATTCATGGCATAGTAGAAGCGACTTCTTTCTACAGTAAATGTTTCCGCAGTAGAGCATATGGCGGTACAAAGTTATTAACAATTAGTCAACCTACCCCTTGGGACAACCAGCCCCGGTCTCCCCTACTCCAAAACCCGCCGTCACTTTATTGCCCTTAGCTTAGGACCTCTCCGAACCTTTGCTAAAACGACACTCGTTCTCGTGATATCGAAGCAGACACATCTCTGTGAATTCGCGATCTACAGACGTTCGTACCGTGCTAAATATTAAGTGCTGACGTGACAGTGCGACGTTATCTATACGTAAAGCGTTTTAAAATCCTACAATGAATCGCAAATTGCTGCTGCGTGCGTTCCTGCAGGAAGAAGAAGATGACGACATGCTTCTGCTAGCATATTTCGAAAGCAGAAAGAGAAGGAAAGCGCACGCAATGTATCAGAAGCGAAGGACCGAGGGTTATTCTCGAATTTTAATAAGAAACCATTTAGTGGATAATGATGAAACGTATAGACAATTTTTTCGTCTAAATAAAGAACAGGTTCATTTTGTTCTGAATCTTGTTGGAAAGGATTTGGAGAAAAAATCCTATTCAAGAGTAAAAAAACCCATTTCACCCGAAGATAAGCTGCTCCTGACATTGAGGCAAGTTAATTTTTCACAAGCATATTTTATTTTTTCGTCACATAATTTTATTACAGTATATTTTTACGGTAGATAATTGAAAGTACGTATGTCCTCTTAATAATCACGCTCCGACTGTTGATTTGCACATGCGTTGTACGCTCTTGCTTCCCTCGGTGCATGCTTTCCCGTTCATTCTCTCTTCGCCCTCGTACATTCGATTCACCCTATTCCGCTTTTTTAGACCTGCGCTCTCTCTTTCTCTCTCCTTTTGCCAATTACCCTATCACTCATTCGATCATCGCCTAAGTCGTCACACTCTCTCCCTCTCTTTCACTGTCGCTCTTGGTTGGTTTCTTGCACAGACGCGTTTTTCTTTTTACGGGGGGGATATCTTTATAGACACCTCGACCTCGCGGGGTGTGAGACCGAGGTAGTGTCGGATCCTTATCGATTAAAACCCCACGGTGACCAACCTCCGTACGATTCGGTGTGACCTCGGGAACATCACCGCTATTGTATGGTACTAATATCACACGCACGAACACATGTATCTTGCACTGATCCCATTTCTAGATCATTAAGCAATTTAAACACCATGTGTTCCTCCATCTCTTCTTACAATCACCAGCTGAACTAATTAGAAAATATATTTTTACAGGTTTCTAGCCACTGGCGAATCTTACAAATCATTATCATTCGCTTTCCGAATATCGGCCAGCTACATCAGTGTGATTGTACGCACAGTATTAGAACACTTGTGCGATAAGTTAGTTAGAATAGTTATGCCACAACCAAGCATTGCGGGTTTTGAACAGATAGCGAACGACTTTCTTCTTCAGTGGAATTTCCCGAATTGTGTTGGAGCTATCGATGGAAAACATATTCGAATGCAGTGTCCCGACAATAGCGGTTCTTTATACTATAACTACAAGAACTTTTTTTACATCGTATTATTAGCATTGGTAGATGCTAATTATAAATTCATCGTCATTGACGTTGGCTCATATGGGAAAGAAGGTGATAGTGGAATATTTAATAAATCAATTATGGGCCAAACTATTCGCGAAGGGAAAATGAAATTTCCCATGGAGAAAGTTCTGCCGGGATCGAACGTGACAGCCCCTCACGTTATTGTGGGCGATGAGGCATTTCGTCTCTCAAAACACATGCTCAAACCATATACAAAGAAAGTGGCATCACAGGATATATCGGAAAAAAATTTTAACTATCGCCTGTGCCGAGCCCGTAGGGTGTCGGAAAATGCGTTTGGGATATTGTCCCAGACATTTCGCATTTTTTATTCCCCAATCGCGGTATTGCCGGATACAACCGACAACATTGTAACCGCAACATGTTGCCTCCACAACATGTTGCGGGATGAATACATAAGTAATACTTCCGCGAAGCAACAACATTCGGAGCCAAGCCAGGCAAGATTTAATATGGTGCCAATGGTTGGAGTAGGGGGATTTGCAGACGCAGAAGGATTCGACATCCGGGATAGATTTCGAGCATATTTCAGTTCACCGGAGGGGGCCGTGGAATGGCAACAGGACAGTGTACAAAGAGGCATGATGACATAAATAAAAAATAAAAAAAACACATGATATTAACATTCCACCAAGTACGGCGCGCACGACGGACAGGTACATTTTATTTTTTAAATTAGAACTATATATTATTTGTGTATCAAAAATTGATTAGCTTAATTGTGTATGTATACATTCGATAGTTGGGTTAGTTAATATAATTTTTCCGAATATCATTTACGTGTCCCATGAAAGATCCATGTCAAAGTATTAAATCAGAATGAGTTTGAGAATCAGTTATACTAACGTCACAATCAAATTGTATATTGAAAAATGATTTTTTAATTTCCATTCGTAATTATTTAATTATAAAATTACTATTCGTTTATTTTAATTAATTTTTGTTTATTTTAAATAATGTTTTAGATTCTGTCCACTATTGTCTTTCGAGCAATAGCCTTCAGTTTTCGTCTTGGAGAAGCAACTGTAAATAATATCGTCCAACAAAATTGCCACACGATCCGGTATTACGCTTATTACGTCTAAATGTAATAATGAAAAATTAAAAAAAATGAACCGTGTTTTATGAAAAAGTGAAATATCCCGAAATGTGTTGGCGCAGTGGATGGCAAACACGTGCATATATTTGCTCCCAAAAAACTCTGGATCGGCATATTACAATTATAAAGAAACATTTTCCATTATTTGAATGGCAGTTGTAGATGCTAGTCACAAGCATATTACAATAAATGGCTGTTCCTGTGGAGGGAATAGTGATGGAACAGTATTTGCCAATTGTACATTTGGAAAAGCTTCGCTTACTGGTGATCCGAGCTTGCACGTGCCACCTACTAAATCTCTCCCATGCACAGACATTTTGATGCAAAATATTTTAGTAGTAGATGAAACATTCGCGTTGAAAACAAATCAGACAAGACGCTATGCAGGTCTGAATGAACAAACTATGGACATTCGTAATGCTTTCGCAGACTGGTTCATTTTGCTTGCTGGATAAGTTCCTTGGCAATATGAATCCATAAGAAAATAATGTTTTATTTTATTATGTTAAATATATATTTATAATACTTTCGGATTTTATGTTGCTGCTTATTGATTTCCACGCACTTTCGTCTACATTTCGATTTTTGTAACAGGGTAATTTTTTGTCGTGGGTATATAATAGAATGATTTTGAACGGCACAAATCAATTATTTTTGTACATACATGTTATGGATTATATATATACGCGGCATCGTGCCGCATCTGTATTGCCGTAACGTAACGTATTTGTTGGAAGGGGGTGCATTAGAAATAATGCAAGTTAAATTTTTGTAATATACTAATATTAATTTAAGATACTATTAAAACTGTATTGAGTTTATCGTCACTCAACAGATTCAGAGAAGTTCTTCGTACTAATATTCATATTCTCATTACTAATGGTAATTGGTGTTTATACTGAAGCGTATGAGATAATAAATCACTTGCATACCTTTGTCACGAACTTTTATCAATCATTTACTTAGCTGTTTATTTTTCTAGCCTTCAAATGATATTTTGTTATAACGTTAAATTACTTACATTATTTATAACATTATATTTAACGATTTAACTAACCATTCCTTCTCTTAACTGAAAAGTTTAAAAAATGTTACCGGCATCCCTTTGGTTCTAAGTGCCTCATATATGTATGATGAAAGAATAAATAAATATAATTAGCAATAATAAAGAAATAAGTATAATTGAAGAATACTTTACCTGTTCTGTTTAATTTAATTGACACTTCTCTCCGCACATTTCTTTCACTCCTTACAAACATAAAGGACACAATATTTAATTGGATATATCCTCTATCAATGTTTTGTCCTCCGCAGACGAAAACCGTAACTTCGTTGACATTTCAGATACTCGCCACCAACACACACGCAAAATGTGATACTGAGAAGCACTTTATTGGTCATAATATAATCTCCTCCCTATGATCCACCTTTTCTTGCACCCAATACGTCGCGGATCCTTCTGTTTTGATATTCGAACGCGTGTACCTATATACTCGAGAGATAAGGGATCCGTCTTTAATTTGAGATGAGGTGACCACGCGCAGTCAGCGGACTGTTACTAATATCCACCGAGGCGTATTGATGGTGGACTTGGTGGATATTACTAACAATAATACTAATTGGTAAATAAAAATTGAACAGGCTGACTTATGTCCCTAGCACGACGGAATAGGATTCGACTAAACGACCACCGTTGTTTGTCGTTTACCTAACTCGTTGGAAGCCTTGGCACTTATATACAGTCAATGTAAAAAGTATTCGTGCAGCGACCAATTTAAAGTAAAACATTGTACATCCATGTCAGTACCATATTTTAACAGAAAAAGATGATTAATAAATATACTTAAATATTTGTAGAATAGATCTTGTATAAACAAATTTTGATTCCCATTAACATTTACAAAAATATGAATAAAAGCAGATAAACGTGCAGAAATAGACGCGCAGTAAGTATTTGTACAGTTAAATAAGGGATTAATAAACTATGGAAATAAACTAAATATTTAATGTATTATGAATTTGTGGGATTGTCTTTTGATTTTATAATAACTTCGAGCCTTCTTGGTATGGAATTTATTTAGTTGAATATTATATCAGGTTGTATTTTATTCTAATACTACAATCAGGGTGATTTTCCAGCGGCACCTGTCCTTTGACACATTTCTTTAGATGCCGCATGGAACTCCGTGACGAGGACAACCTCTCGCAGTGCCACACCGAATTTTATGGCTTGCAACCCTCGAAGGGGTTCGAATATCATTAAAAGTCAGAAATGTCTAGGATTTCCGCATTTCCCATCAGATCTTCGTGAAAACGAAGTCAATGAATTCCTTATGTTTCGCCGATGAAACTGACACCACGAACGACGTAATTCGGAAAATAATGAAGGAAATTGCATGAAAAATTAATTTATATCATTTCAAGTTGTCTTCGTTAATAATAATCCGATTTACATGAAAGGGTCTAGCTGGATAAGCATAGTGAAAAGTGCCCTTGAACCGATTTTAGCTGGCAATGCACCTTTCAATAGTGTAGCACAGGAAAACATTGTACACCAAGTTTCAACCCCCTATCTCAACCAGGAGGGTAGTTATAGGGTAAATTCGAATTTTCGGTTTTTGCCATATTTTCCCTATTTAATGGTCAGCAAAAATTCTAAAAAAATCTTAAATATTGTAGACATGATTGTGTATGATTGTGAATTTTTTCAGATTTTTTCGTTGCAACTGCTAAGTGTAAGAAATAAAAAACGCAAAAAAATGTCGAAAAATGCAGATTTCGTGTTGAAGTTTTCGAGCGACTAGATTTTTAATTTTACAGTAGTTAGATATTGACATGACCATTATCTACAATTTTTTTCAGATTTTTCGGTAAGGTGCGCCATAGTTAAAAAAATCAGAAAACGATATTTTCGAGATATTTCGCGTGAAAACGTGATAAGTACTTTCAATTTTTGCATTTCCGTCATACAGTGAATGCATTATATGATTTTTAATATCTCTACATTCGACAGAGTAATATGTAAACGGAGGGAATCAAGTTAATATGATTAATTGGAAGTGTATACGCAGCATATATCATATGGTACGAAAGAATCATTCAGCGCCGCAGTTAGCGGAGTGATTAGAGTGTTAGACTCCAAAACCGCTGCTGCATACTCTTCTCTGTTGTCGTAGGTTCGCACCCCACCAAGGTCCAATTTTTTTTTCATGATACAAATTTTTTTCATCGTTGATTACATGACAATACACGATATTCATTTAAAAATGTTTCTAGAATATTTTAAAAATATTTTATCATAAGGTTTCCATAAAAATAATTTAAATGCACCGCCGCGCCGGCCGGTTTTCTGCCTATGTATTGTTCTAGCTCCGGATAGTTTATAATTATTTTGTCAATGGAATAGATGTGTGGTATTGGCTTATGATACGTATTCTGAATCCACTGGTTGGATTCGCCATTCTTTTATCAACGTACACCTCGAAAACGAACGCAAACTGGACGTAGAGTCTTGACCAATCACGAGTTTCGGTACTATGGCGCAGCCAATCCGAGCGTTGGTCAAGACTCTACGTCCAGTTTGCGTTCGTTTTCGAGGTCTGAGATGGCAGTCACTGGCAGTGGCAGTCAGTGCCGGCAAGATCGAAGAATATTCCATGCGATTCTAAAATTCTGAGTATCAATATCCAGATAAATCATCTCGAAGTATCCAGAAAGCAAACGTAAGTATGGTATTGAATAATTTCCAATTATCTACGTCGCGGAAATCGAGATTCACATTATCTGCAAGACAGAAAAGTATGGTTATGCGCGAAGTGCGAATGTTTAGCGTCTTGTTTCGTAAATAATAATTTCACTCATGTTTTCTTATAAATATTACTGTTTGCAGGAGCATGCATGATCGCCTAGGGTGTGTGCTGTGCGGAGATGGTGCTAAAGTAAGTATCGCATGTATCTTGTTTATATATATACTTGAGCTCATTTTAGAAGGAACCCATTTCGCGCATGTAGAATGAGCTCATTGGCTCCGAGGGAGCGTTTGTTTGGGGTATAGCCAATAGTAGCATGTTTTGGCACCAATGAGCGCCAACATGCGCAGAACAGGTCTGAACTTGTCTGCCAGTGGGTTCCTTCTAAAATGAGCTCAAGTATACGTTACGTTTAATTTTATACTAATGTTCTATTTGTTTTCAGCGCTAACACAATACGGAATATGGTGATTCTACAGAAAAAAGAAGTCGAAAATATAGGAAATCTTCTGATATCAGACCTAATAGATACCACTGGTTGCGGGACGTATTGTATATCGAGTACAAAAAAGAGTATTATCAAAAATCACAAAAAAAAGAAAATAGTATACATGAAAAAGTCGAGGAAAAAAAGAGTATTATCAAAAAATAAATATAAAAAAAACAAAAAAAAAGACAAAGAAACATGAAAAAGTCAAGAACGAATAAAGTATATATATCAAATAAATATAATCACATAAATAAAAAATATAATTACAATATAAAAAAAAATGTGAAATCAAAATGAGCTGCAAGTACATCACAAAAAAAAAAGAAAATAATATAATCACACAAAAAAAGAAAATAATATAATCACACAAAAAAGAAAAAACATAATTACAATATAAAAAAAGATGTGAAATCAAAATGAGCTGCATGTACATAAAGGTGCTTTCCAACTGCGCTTAAGATGACACAACTACATATACACAGCTAAAATGCTGTGTTCATACATTCCATTACTCATATCGCGGACATTTTAATTAACCCATCAAAAAGAATCCCATTTAAAAACATTGTCGTAAATTAATAGCTTTACAAAATTAATGATATATAAAAATTGCGCCAATTATAACAATGCCTATTTATACAAAGAAAAAAATGTATTAAATAATACCCATCAAAAAGAAACCCATTTAAAAACATTGTCGTAAATTAAAAGCTTTACAAAATTAATGATATACAAAAATTGCGCCAATCATAACAATGGCTGTTTATACAAAGAAAAAAATGTATTAAATAATATTAAGCAGATATATTTTTATACAAATAAATATTTTAATACGAATAAATATTTTATTCAAAATACTTGGCGCTGCGCAACCGAAAAAATGTTAATTGACTTAATCTTAATAATTTACAATAACTCCCTTACAATCTAAAATACATAAACATATACATATTATACATATACATATTAGAAACACAGTCAGATTTATTGTACATATATTTAACTCTAATATCATACGTAGCATGTGCACACGCACACATACGCACATTCACGAACGCACGCACAAGAAAGAAAGAAAAAAAGATTAATGCAATTTATACATATTTATTCAGTTTAGCAACACCAATTCGGGGCGCAGCGCCAAGTATTTTGAATAAAATATTTATTCGTATTAAAATATTTATTTGTATAAAATTATATCTGCTTAATATTATTTAATACATTTTTTTCTTTGTATAAATAGCCATTGTTATGATTGGCGCAATTTTTGTATATCATTAATTTTGTAAAGCTTTTAATTTACGACAATGTTTTTAAATGGGATTCTTTTTGATGGGTATTATTTAATACATTTTTTTATTTGTATAAATAGGCATTGTTATAATTGGCGCAATTTTTGTATATCATTAATTTTGTAAAGCTATTAATTTACGACAATGTTTTTAAATTGGATTCTTTTTGATGGGTTAATTAAAATGTCCGCGATATGAGTAATGGAATGTATGAACACAGCATTTTAGCTGTGTATATGTAGTTGTGTCATCTTAAGCGCAGTTGGAAAGCACCTTTATGTACATGCAGCTCATTTTGATTTCACATCTTTTTTTATATTGTAATTATATTATTTTCTTTTTTTGTGTGATTATATTATTTTCTTTTTTTGTGATGTACTTGCAGCTCATTTTGATTTCACATCTTTTTTTATATTGTAATTATGTTATTTTCTTTTTTGTGTGATTATATTATTTTCTTTTTTTGTGTGATTATATTATTTTCTTTTTTTTGTGATGTACTTGCAGCTCATTTTGATTTCACATCTTTTTTTATATTGTAATTATATTTTTTATTTATGTGATTATATTTATTTGATAATTATACTTTATTCGTTCTTGACTTTTTCATGTTTCTTTGTCATTTTTTTTGTGTTTTTTTTTATATTTATTTTTTGATAATACTCTTTTTTTTCCTCGACTTTTTCATGTATACTATTTTCTTTTTTTTGTGATTTTTGATAATACTCTTTTTTGTCTTCGACATTTTCATGTACTTGGCGTATTTTTTACTTTTTTAAAGTTTTTTTTGGGGGATCTCACTTCTTTTTACAAAGATAATTCATGTACTTGGCGTCTTTTTTTTTTACTTTTTTGAAGTTTTTTATGGGGATTCTGAATTTCAGCTTCTTCTTTTTTACAAATTTTTCACTGTCACGGGTACTAAAAGTAAGGATAAAGTTAGGAAATCCCAATAAGTTATAAATTCTGATCTATCTTCGTTACACGTCCACGCGTTTACGGCGCACTGCAGCCTATCGAGTGATGATAGAAGATAAAGCGCGTTTGTAGCCAGTAAAGCTTACTTGGAATACTCAGAATAGCGCAAAGCAGCTCAGCGAGTGTACTTTTATTATTTTTTGATTAAGGATAAATTCTACGTAAGTTTAACACCTACGCAAAAAAATCATGTGCACTGCATTGCCGATCTATATGTATTATATGAATGTATAGTACTTTGTGTGCAGTACATAGTGCGCGAAGCAGCTTAATAATGTGGTTATTTCATTTCCTCATGCGGCAGGGTTACTTTCACTTTCAGCTGTTGAAATAATTCTCTTCGTCTGCATCGTTAACTGAAAAATAGGACACATTTACTAATTATTTATAAATTATCACACGTGCTCATATGTCAAGATCATTGCATCATTGAATGAACAATTGCGTATGCAAAACTCTACCTGAAAATTTGTGCGTTCATAGTCTGACGTAGATCACACTGCATCATCTTCTGCTTTGATTATCTATAAATATATAAAGCCACATTTTAATTTTGATTATCTGTAAATATATAAAGCCACATTTTAATTATATACAACTTAACGTAGAACTTATTATTTATAGAAATAGAGTGGCCTTTTGCTATAGTGAGTGTAGAGACTAAATAATGTGTCCAAAGGAGGTGAGAGCATATGGCTGAAACTCTTGTTGCAGGAAATTTAAATGCTAATGGTAATAATTGAGCGAAAATGAACGAGAAGATCCAATATTTTTAATGCACAATTTATTGGTATTGGAATAAAACTAATTTAGTATGTTTATTGGTGAATTGAAATAATGGGAATCTAAAAAATTGATGAACCTTGTGAAACTTGTGCGAAACAAGATGCTCTGTCTATCTATCTAATCGTCTCCGGACAACCTCCAAGCCTGTGCGTCCCCTTCATTTTTATCCAAGTCCTGTGCGTCCTCTTCATTTCTATAAGCTTTACATAAAAACTCTAAATTAAAAATAATTTGCTGGTATAATAAAAATATCTGTCAATTTGAATGCAATGCAATTTGTTATAATATATATTTTGTACATGCATGGTACAAATTTCCAGAAACTTATGCGATAGAAGATGCTTCTGTGTCGAACCTTCTCCGGACAACTTCCAAGTCTGCGACTCTACATAAAAAATCTATTAAAAAATTTTGGCGACCCACCTTGTTAATTGAGACAATAATTCAGTCTCTCATGTAGTGTAAAAACTCGTGACATTTCAAATTTGGACAACTTACCTTATTCGACACTTGGCAAGTTATGATGAATTGACACTTGGTAGGTTATAAAGCGATGACACTTGGTAGGTTATCTAATTCAATAGTATATACATAGGTATATGTACAATGACGGACGCCGATCCCTGCCGAATGATCCCGAGAGTAGACGAACGAAACATACACTAGTTTCTTTTGGCTGAAGGGGCGCGTGTAACACGTGTATACGTATTATGTTGACGAAAAATTTCTTGGAGAAGGAGAAGAAGAAGAAAATCTTACCGTTTTCGACAGATCCATGAGACGATATTACGATATCTCTATCATGCGTGGACCGATTTTATTGAAATTGGTCTTATTCGAAAGCTTATATGCGGTTTACATGAGAAAAATGCCATTAAATATAGAAAATATTGCAGGCGTGATGAGATATTAATGAAATAAGTTTCAGGTTAGGTTGGAATAGCTGTGCTTCGAGTAAAGATACACGGCAGCGACAGGCATATACAAGGTGTCTTTTCTTTCATGTACTTGGCGTCGAGACGCTACCGCGTCTCTAGATGAATTTATAAATGTAAATATTGAATGTTCTTCCCCGAATTTATATGCGCTACATATATTATTCTGTAACAATTGTAAAGATTGAATAAATATTTTTGGAAATAAGTAGAATTAATTATTTAATCCACTGCACAATCTGCTGGCAGGTTATATAGGGGTAGGGATACACCTACAGCAATAACGCTACATTTGTGTTGGTGTGTAGGGACGGCCATGTGACGTCACGGGTAGGGAATTGTTTGAAAAGTCTGGCCCTCAGATGACACTGTTGGCTGTGCCTAGCAGACGGCAGAATCTGCTGTCCATCTGCTGCCGATCTGACATCAGAATCTGCACCTCAGAACGCAGCCAAATGCGGACACAGACGACTACGGTTCTGACGTCAGATTCTGCGCTCTCATGCCAGACCCTGCTACCAATCTGATGTCAGATCAGTGATGCCAGATTCGGGACGGGAGCGCTCGAGAATTTCCCCCACCTCGCATGCACACTAGGCCGGAGCTGCGTGTGTGCATGCGCCGAGCTCGCGGCACGCAGCTCCGGCGTAGTGTACATGCGAGGTGGGGGAAATTCTCGAGCTCTCCCGTCCCGAATCTGGCATCACTGTGTGAGATTGGTAACAGATGGTTATCTGGGTGGTTACCACTTCTTTTTTTCAATCTAAAATCATTTAACAGAAAAGACATTCAGAAACGAAGATGATGTGAAATAAACACAGGTTTTTCCATCAAACTACTAAATTCTTATAAAAATGGCATTTAAAAACTTCTGACGCGTTTGGAAATAGTTGTTGAATCTAATGGTGATTATATAACTAAATAAGGTAAATGAAATAGTTGCAAAATATACATATACTGCCGCTTCCAAATTATAAAAACTGCACGAACTTTCTTGAAATAGTTAATACAACAGAATTTCTGATGACCATAAATACACGTAAAAAATTCACTGAATAATTTTGTTCCTGCTTTATTTAGAATATTGGTCGTCGATAATATAAAACAAAATTTTAATATAGAAAAAAATGTATAAAATTCTTATGACTATAGAATTTCATTACTTTAAAGTAATCTTATCTTTTACATGTATAGTACTATAACTTGTGTATACGTATATGTATATATACCTATCAATTCATTAGTAACTGTTCTGATGCATTGATATTATTTTTGTATTTACAATACAACATACTTCGTAACCTAATAATGCATCTACACAATCAGGGTTGCTATGAAGTGTGTGCTTATAATACAAGCTCTAATCGTACTCGAGTCTGACGTCATCATATTAATTCATTGTAATGCATTATGATAAATGCACGTAATTCATAAAATATTCCGAAATGTTCTTACAATAATTCTTCATATTAAAAACAAACATTATTGAATTCATTACAAGATCATTTTTCACAGAGAAAACTGCAAATAATCGAATAGATTTTGTTCAAGCGTTTTTAGATTCTTTTGTCATTAGCATATTATAATAACAAATTATATCAAATTGATCTGTAAACCAGCTATGACGAAAAGCAATTTATGATTCACATAATTGTAAGAAAATATATTTCTGCTTTTAAATATAAAAAATCTATTATTTCTTACTGAAGGCACATTTTTTCGACTGAAATTTAGAATTTGATTGATTTTTACTCTGCGTGTATATACGATTAAAATTGTATTACATTTAGAACGCAAAAAAAATTGTTATTTTGTACTTCCTAAAGACATTCTTTATATTACTGTATTTTAGAGAAATGTCTTTTTCTCACAATTTGTGATATTCAAACTATGCATTCTTGTATATGCATTTTGTGTATTGGATAAACTATGTTAAATTACATTTTAATTGCATTATTTGGTACACACAAGTACATATTGCGTACACTAAGTATGTACGCACAGTTGACAGTATCAATAAATAAGCGTAGTATAATACGCTACAATCTGTCATCTTTTTGTATACTAATTACACGAGGGCATTGCTAACGTTCCACCCCAAGCATGTATTAAATTCAACGTCTTATTAAGTTTTGAACACCATTCTAATCTGTCCTCTTTTGTGTCAGCTGATAAAAGATGCCTGCAAACAATTTATGATTAACATGCTTAATTTCGTAATGTTATATTTATCAAATAAAATGAAGTATAATATTTACCTAATGATTGTTATATGTCCGTTTCTAATCATGATCAAACTTTCAGTGTCTCCAGATTCAGCAGTTCTTGTCGTTTCAAGTAAGAAGGTATGGGTTCGCGCACATATATCGCGGGAGACTAATCCAACATTAGTTGTTGAAATACCTATAAAGGCAAAAATAGGAAACATGGTGCCTTTAGTTATGAAAGATATTTTAAATGACCACAAACATTATGTCAAATCTGAGTTAAAAACTATGACAATTATAAATCACCTTGCAAATCTAAACTTCCAATGGGAGTCTTTTTCCGTTCGTCATCTGGATATTTCCAATATGACAACGTAGAACCCTTAAGCAAACACCATCTACGATGCCAAGCACCAAAACCAGAAACATCTTCAAACATTGTAAGAAATCCTCTATGTTCGATCGACACTGAAAGCTCGCATGACACACGCATTTGTAATCGACCCTCTAACGGAGATTGTGACGGTATCTAAAAAAATATGACAAATGATTAATGATGACGTTTGTTAAAATACACACGTTGAAAATATATTATGTTTACCTTATTTAATGTAAATTGTTGTCGATGTACTTCTTTTAGACTGAAAATTACATAACCAGACAACTGGAAAGCGGGAGATCTAACAGCTGATGGTCCTGCCGGGCTTTGTACACTTGGCATTACTAATCGACTTTCTTGTTTAAAAACCTTTTTCGGAGTTTTATTTACTACCTGTAAGATGTTTACGTACTCAGTAAAATAATACGTATAATAAAAATTAATACATAAAGCTATACATAGCTGCATATCGAAATAAATCTTAAGGGGTACCATACACCTGAATGGAGCAAAACGAAGCCGACTACGGAATTCTTGTCTAGTAAAATATTTACTTTCATTAATGAAATATATGTCCGCTCAATAGCATGTATACTGAAAACAATTTTTCAAATATCGATGATATACTCTTTACCACTAACTATGTTGTCCAAATGAATCAAATGCAGAACGAAAATCAAATAAATTTTTATAGTATAATACTGTAGTTAGATCGTTACGTTCGTAAACGTTTAAATGTTCTAATCAACATAAACAAACTCGCGTGTACACAATTCCAGATGATTTGACTCAATATTGCTTCTGCAGATTTCAAATAAATCGGTTAAATATTACTCTAAATATCGTGTCTATTGACTTGAGAAACGTTTGTTCGAGAAAACCGAAAATTATTATAAGTTCTGTAAAAAAAATTCGAAAGTGAGACATTTAAATTTTATTTTACCTTAAGGGAGGTTTGCGCCTTGTTAGGTCGAAAATAGGTAATTCTTTGTGAATTTTTTGTACAAAAAGAGTTCGACAAATTAATTTCAGGTTTGACGGGCTGTTTCACTGTATCTTAAACTATTGTTCTGAATTTTGGTGTGACAGTGAAAAAAAAACATGGCAGATACAAAGAGGGCGTTGAAAAATAATCGGGTGGTGCTTGGCGTTGACAAAAAGTACTGCAAGGGTTATCCAAAACATATGTAAAAAGGAAAAGAGATTCTTAATCTATATGAATGTGGCTATCGGTGGTAGTAGATGCATTAACTTTTAGAGGGCCGGGATTTTTTCATTGAAATTGTAAATGTTATTTACTTTAAATTTATGCATATATACCACCAAAATGGCCGGCAAAGTATCAAAATTCTTGGGTGGCCACTATAGTGACTAGCCCGGCCCTCTACAGGTTAAGAGAAATAAAAAAATGTTAAAATAGCAGCCTTTTGAAGAAGGCGAAACGTCCTGATTTTAGTCTGAAACAGGTTTTGCCCCAAAAATCGGGAGATATTCTTTAAATAAAAAAGGAACAATAATAGATACGGCAATAAATCTACTACCACCGATAGCTACATTCATATAGATTAAGAATCTCTTTTCTTTGTTATGTTTCGGATAACCCGAAACAAAAAAACACCACCCGATTATTTTTCAACGCCCTCTTTGTATCTGCCATGTTTTTTCCCCACTTAATCATCGGTTTCGAGTCAAATGCATTTCGAGAAAGTATTTATACAATTGCAAATGAGAAGAGACTATTTCGAAAACAGAACAGAATTCGCAATTATACGGCGACTATCGACTATTAAACCGTAGAATAAAAAAGGAGTGCCGTGCGCTCGGACGGTGGTTCATTCATATTCCATAACTTCGTTAATTATGAGGATTTCAATGTAAAATTCTGGAAACATGCTCTCAAGACTTCACACTTTAAGAAAATATAAAAACCAAGCATCGATTCATTTTCATTGCCCAGATGTATGCAACCACTTAAGGCCAGATCCACACTATCGGTCCGGTCTCAATCAAAATCACATTCCTGAGCACATTCCACACTCGTCCGGCTTGATAGTGTGGACGCTCACGGATGGGATTTTGATCGAGACCGGACCGATAGTGTGGATCAGGCCAAACACGTATACTTACTTTTTTATTGCCATTGCTGTTATTACTACTACATGCAGTACCATGATTAATGTGGTATTTAATTTCATGCGGCAAGATTTCAGGTTGCGTCTGTAGTGAATATATTTCAATGGTAATTTTAAAATCATTATACAGATCGTTCAATTTAAGCGTTGATGGAAACCGAAGGCACGAGTCACCAGGCTCTGCTACAACCACTGGAGTAGCAACTATTTCCTCCAAATGTCGCATCAAGCAAACAAAATGTAGACAAGTATCTGTAATATATTTATCAAATTAAGAAAAATACTTCTATTTATTTAAATTGTGTATTATTTTCAAATATAACTTATACTTACTTGTGCCGATATTACGGAAGTATTCTCGTTTAAGAGGTAATGTAATAGCAGAAACTGTTAAAGAACCGCTCTCTTGTACTTCCGGCGATCCAGGAGAAACCGGCCTCAATGTACCTTCTACTTTTAACCGTTGAACTTCATTTAATGCAGCTTGCCGTCTATGAGCTATAATACAGAATTTATATAAATATATATATTTTTAAACGAGTTATAATTTACGAAGTCACTTTTATAATAACAGATGAAAATTACTGGCAACGAGTAGTAATCTTTCGCCTTCAACGTGCTCCCTCGAATCATTGAACTCTACAGTAGAACTACACAAGTTCAATGCTTGACTAGCTTGACCGATAATTGTCTGTTGTTTGCACACTTCATCTAATAACCGCTTCACTTTTTCTTGCACCAGAATAGCTTCGTTCTTAGCGTCAAGTTGCACCATGTCGGGAACATTATCTGGAGGTTGGTGTGTTCTCGAAATTATACGTACTGGTGTTTTCGGCGTCTGAAATTAAGTTATACAATAGTTTTAGATTTCAAATCCAGAATCCTATATAACTGCAATATTCGCTTGACTTACTTGCGATTGCTGTCGCCTGTAAAAGCTGACACTGTGCATTAACGGCACGCAATTTTCACCATCTATAATGTAAGGTTCACCTTTTTTAGGAGACTCGGACGAAACTTTCTTTACAGGTGAACGGTACGATGATCTGAAAAAACAATACTTAACTTTAATTTACACTTTAAATTTATATCTATATTATCATTATTATCATTGTATCTTACCCTTCGTTATATTTAAAGCTTGTTGATGTGGTTGAGGGACTCTTCCCACCTCTGTTTAGCTTGGGTGGAGTTGGTCCTTCTTCTGTATTGCCATTGATAGAATGTGCTTCTTGCAGTGCAAGACATTCATCTAGATATTCATCCATTTCATCTAATACCGAAATATCAGAAGTCGTACTATCCGGATCTGGATCGATTGATCTCTGTAAATGCATTATTCAAATATTATAACAATAAGTCAACGAATAACAAACGTACATGTACAGTTGTTTCGAAGCATTTGAATGTACCTTCTTATTTAAAAATGTTTGCTCATTTACTGCGCGTAAAATACTTCTACCGAGGCTAGTGTTTACTTCTTCACTTTCTTCGTCGCTGTCGATCTCAGTTACATCATCCTATACAAGAGTTAATACATAGAATTATAAAAAATCACAAAAAAGAATGAAGAAAGAAGAACATTCTACGATAATTCGTTCACTTGCCAGAAGCAACCAAAGTAAAAAAAAACGGTTTTTACTTCAGAAGTTGAATAACTTGACCAAAAAAAAAAAAAAATAGCACAAGAAATTTATTACTCTCTTTTTACACAGGAAAGTGGTCGCTTTCGAGTGGTGTAAATGGGATGTGTGTAAACAATTTTATGCACGCCGTGGAACATCGCAAAGTTGAAGAAATTTTGTTAAAATTGACCAAGTGCTCTTTATATTGCTATAACTTTTAAAAAAGTTACTAAAAGTAGAGATTCCATGCTTTCAAACCATATTTTCAAAATATCGATACGACTATTTTTACCGGAGTTATGACCATGTGAACTTGCCCCTATTTTTCGGGCTCCTAGAGGTGATCCTCTAATTAATGTGAGGAGTGTAATTTGTGTAGTAATTATCTACCGCATTTATTCTTTTCAAGAATCTTACTTCAACATAGTATTCAGTTTCCGTTCCTGTCTCTGTATCAGTTTTCTCGTCGAGAGTAGCCGTTTCTGCTTCTGTGCTGTTAACAGTGTACTCTGTATCTGTTTCTGTCTCTGTTTCTGTTGTGTTCTCAATTTCGGAAAGATTAGGATAGATATGCCCAGGCTTAGGTGGAGCAACACGAATGCGCTTAATGTCGCTTGCTGCTTTTATTTGGCGTGCTTTTGGAGGACTACCTACAACTTTAAAATACAAAATATAACAAATTTTCTATTAACGTAATTTGTAGACGATGCGAAATATATAATAAATACCTTGTCGTTTGACAGGTGAACTCTTGTTTGGATTTGAAGTTTGTCTCTCGCCAGAAACATGTGGCTGTGGAAGTGGCGGTGGAGGGGGAGGAACAGTATGATCCTGTCGTGAATATAATATACTCCATTTAGATCGATTATCTTCATAGCAACATTATCCTTAATAAATGAAATATAAAATAAAGCTTTGCTTACAGGTGCAGGTGTCGGTTTTACTGGGCAAATCGGAGAATTTTTGGGAGAATTTGATTTTCCTTCGCTACTTTCACTTGTTCTGATACAGGAACCAGCAGCAGCTTGTGCCATTTCTTTATTCCTATTGAAACGGGACCGCAGCATATCCAACTCGCGCTGCCGTTCCAAATAAGTGGTGCGCAAAATATTATTTTCTAATTCTTGCGTACCTAAACCTTGCTCAAACTTCTCTCGTTGAGCATTAACAGCATTATTTGGAATATCAATTTTAGCCCGATCTTTTCCTACAATAGAATCTTTCGATACAAAGCACATTAAACTTTTACTATTAACTACGATCGTTTATATTGTCTCATAATTAATTTATATTTTAAAAGTACCTCCGTTGTTTGCGTATCCAGGTGATGAATTAACTTTATCCTTCTCTTGTAACTTATTTGGCGGTATAGACATAGTAAGTGGCGCTTTTGGCAACAAAGGAGCTTCCCCTTTATTTTTCTCAAAAAGTGCCATCCTCTCGGAGAGTGTCATCTGAGCAGGATCTTTCACTTTCGTTTCTGCATTTTTAGGTTCAAATAGCGAAGCTTTACTCAGTACTGAGCCTGAACTAGATTGAGCTGAATTTTTAGGCGAACCATTAAAACCAAATCTAGGTGTCAATCGAGAAGAACCGTTTGTGCTGGGCGTTACATTTCTTAACGTTTTCTCCGGAGTGTTATTATTCTTATTATTAATATGCTTTGGCGAATCTTTTGCCTTTTTCATATTTTTATCTTCGGGAAGTGTTGCAGTAGTTCCTTGTCTATGTTGTAGGTGTTTAGGGGATAAACTCGTAGAAGCCGCATCTTTTCCCTGAGAACAAGCCTTATAATCATATACAAGGCGAGTATTGCTTTTTGTACGACTAAAGCCTTGAGCCTCCTGTAAATAGTATTTTCACCCAACAAACTCAATCACGTATAATATATACTTCCTTTTTCACGCTCATTAAAGTGATAAGAAGTTCTAATACTTATATTTCACAGAAAAACTTTTAAAAGCTTTAGTCACGTAACAGGTAAATAATATTCATATGCCATGAAACCACTTACCAATGTTTCCAATGTAGCCTTATCCCATTTTATTTGCCTCGTAGAACATGCTTGCTCCTTTCTTGGGCTAGCTGCTCCTACACTGTGTTTATTTCCTTTATTATATCCACTTGTGCTTGGCTGTGGTTCCGATGCATTTTTAACTTGTTCGTTTAATTTTGCCTGTATTTTGCCCGCTTTACTCTCTACTGGTTTCACCTGGAAAAACACGTGACATGCTACTGAGTTTCCTGAAATCTTCCTGATACTTTGGAATATACGTATAATCAATTTACCAAAGCTGGATGCGAGATATCATCTTCCCAATTATTAATTGTTGAAGCAAGAGCCGCTAATCTATCAAGTCTAGCTCCTCTTTTAGACGGTTTTTGTTCAGCAAAGTCATCCTCGGCATTGAATCTTTCTTCAGTTCTATGAATAGGTGAACTTAACTCCTGGCTACTATTATCTATAAAAAAAGTTATTTATGCATTTTATGATATAATTTTATAAACTTTAATACAATCTAAATGTCTAGAATGATTTTCGAACAGCGTTAATAACTAAGGAATGTTAACGGTAATTACGATATATAATTATTTATATCGTAAACAAATACTAATGGAATAAAATTAGATAAATTAATAATACCACGAATTATATCGGAACCATTCTTGCAAAAGTACTGTTTACCATTTTCATATAACTTGCACAGCACAAGGCACATACATATATCAGAGGTGGGTAATGTGAGAAACCAGTTTGAAGCAATCTGTGTAGGTGTACTATGCGATATAACTTACCAGAATACAGTGTGCCAAGCCTTTGTAACTTTGACCTGACATTGTAAAGCCCAATTTCTCCATTTTCCTTATTTGTCTGTTCATTATTTTCAATGACAACACTTGTGGACTTTAATGGAGATGTGCTGTCTGTTGATATTTTAGCTGGAGACTTTGTTGGAGTTTTACTCTTAATAACTTTAAATTTAAGGAAAAACATAATTTAAATGATGTATTCCATTCTGTCGATATTATATAATTATCGTTTATGTATATTACATGTTCTTCGATTGAACATCCAGTGAATGCTATTGCTACTATGAAATGAAAAAATATTAATAATGAATTTTATACCTGAGGCTTGTGCTAAAATAGTGTTTGCATCTTTTAGTGGGCTACGCCTTCTTTTAATATCATGACCTGCATTCGATAATTGTGTATCTAACTTTTCTCTTCGTGCTCTAGCTCGCTCTAACATCCGCTGTTTAAATCAAATTATTATTACTCCAAAATATTAATAGTGTAGTTAATCGATAATACTCTATGCAGTTAACAAATTTGATATTAATCTAGTATTTGTTGCTTTATTAACCCTTCGTGGTCACACCTTCTTATAATCACAAATTGGTCACACAGGGTTCACTGTACCCTAGTGTCATTTTTTGAGTTATCATTTTTGTATTTTTGAATCTTTTAACTTTTCAGTGATAATTGTACATTCGTAATACTTATACAGTCGTGGTCTAGTAGTCATTTCCTAGAAATGTAAATTTTGATATGATAAAATTTGTAGTTGAAAATGAGCGATTTTCCATGGTCGTGGGAAAAAAACGATTAATAAAAAATTTTTAATTATTTTTTTCGATAAATCCCCTTTTGGAAGACGTAAAGGTGCGACACTTCAAATCGAAAATTGCTCTTGGGGTGCAATACACCCCGTGTGACCACGAAGGGTTAAAAGCATAAAACTTGAAGCAAAAAAATATTTTTAAAATCCTGTTTGAAAAAATACAACTAAACGAACCTATATTTAAGCGAAAATAAATCGATATTTCAGAGAACGGTGATGATAATTTTCGTGAACACTGTAAACACGAACTACTTAGGTATCACTGCATTTGCGTATTATAATCGGATAAATGGGCCTTACCTGAGTGAAAGGGTCCATTGTGCACGTAAACGGTACTGTCCTAATCCAAACCGACGCTGTGACTTATTCCCGAAATACTCGTAGCGACAAAATCAATTTTGCCCGCTTTATTAAAGAATATCAGCGTAGACGAATCGTCAAAGCAATCTGGGCGCTCCTTTTACATTAGATGCGTTCTGCGCACACAACTGTTGGCCCCAACCGTTGGGAACTGATCAGTGAGCAGCCATCGTTCCGCTCAGTTCCGCTGAACGACACGATGTTTTAGCAGTTCTCAAATCGTGCGGTAGGTGGTGCTAACGGCGTTATGTTTGTAGGGATCCGGTAAGGTTCCTCGACACGCCACCAGAGGGTTACCCGGCTCGAGAGTTTCTCGCTGGTGTTCTACCGCCCTCCGGTTGGTATTGTTACGCTATCGCTTGAATATGGCCGCGGAAATGTATATAATCGATATATATAGAGTACGTAGGAGCGAGATTTGAAACGGAGGACGAAGAAGAGTGTTTATTAGAGAGCGCGTCATGCTTTTCGGGGGGGGTTTTTCCCTGCTATTTTAAACGTGTCCTTACAATGGAACATCTGATGCCTGAACTCAGAAGGCGTACGAAAACCTGGGATTGTATTCAATAGCTTTTAAGTTACCGTTAGACTAGGCGAGGGTAATAAATAGCTTAGCTTTTTCCTTTGCACATCTGCGTGCCAAATTTCGTCGAGCGGGCAGCGGCTCGTCTCGTAAAAGCATTTAAAACTCTGTCCTCCCTTTCTATAATTGCCGATGTTCTGTTAGGATAAAACTCTGACCGGAAGAGGCCGGAGTCATAAAGTCATAAACTTTTCCGAGCGACGTCGTCTTGACCCTGAGGGTTGCGCGTAC
The DNA here is from genome assembly GCA_947577245.1 of Andrena bucephala. Lineage (NCBI taxonomy): Eukaryota > Metazoa > Arthropoda > Insecta > Hymenoptera > Andrenidae > Andrena > Andrena bucephala. The sequence continues at coordinate 18,724,989 of OX387718.1, read as the reverse complement.
TTACCTGCGAGATATGTATGTACTGTACGTAGCCTATGTACTACCCCCATGTCATCGGGAAGCGTGCCTCGATCACCAGACGAGAGTGGGAGGAAGCATGAAGGAAGGGCGAAGGACAGCCCACTAACGAAGCTTGAGGGATGCCATCATGCTGATTGGACTACAAGGATCTAAGGGAGGATCAGGAAGATCTCGACATCGACTTCGTCGACGAGCTCGGAGCGCTTGCTTCAACACCGCATTCATTCTGTCGCTAACCAGCTTACTGAGCAGATAAAATACACTTCGAAGTTTACCTTGAAAATAGTTTCTGTGTACTTTGTTTCATTTAAAATCCCGCGCACTCCAACGAGCAGAGCGGTTTAGCGCTCCACGGGCACCAATCCACGTCCAGTTCCCAATATCCCCGCTGAAATACGTAACAATTTTGGTGACAGCGGTGGGATATTGAAAATAGTTGTGAGATTTGAAAAACAATTTGTGGGAAGTTTTAAAAAAAAAAAAAAAAAACTTTTGAACACTTTTGTGAGTGACTTCGCCGGCTCGTGAGTGCGTATAAGTGACTATTCAAGTAGTGCAACGGGTATTATTATAAACTTTTATTCTAATAATTCTTTGATTGCGTAAATGGACATAATCGAAGTTATTAAGTGCAGCCTCTCTCTCTCGGGTTTTGCGCGGTTTTCCTGAGAGCAAGGGTGAATGCCAGAGAGGGCGATTTCAGTGGCCGTGCAAATCAATCCCTGAGATCGCATGCATCCGGTTATCATACGCAACGTTTCCTGAGCTACTCCAGAAACTTCTTCGGGCGACTTCGGACGGACGATTCTTCACGGTGCTGGAATTTGCTGCGTCATTGAGGCACACAGGACCAGCGAAATCGACGATCAGCATAGGAGGACTATCCGTAGAAGGACTGCAGTACTGAACGGAGCAACAGCTTATAAGTTATTTTACTTTTAATTTACTCAATATTATCTGTAAAAATGCCACCGTTTAAGAAAAGATATAGTTTAGTTAAGGAAAGAAGTAACGCCGGTTTGAGTGGTGGTGACCTTTATGGGATAGAGGATCTTTTAGTGGGAGCAAGTGGTGTTTCAGCACCTACTCCCGAATTTCCAACTGATGAGTTACACTTGGTACCTGCACAGTCTATTCCTCTCCCGAGGTTCAGTATGTCGCTTCCGGATGACGGATCCGTTCCGTCTAGTAGCACGATGGTGACGGGAGATGCGTCGGGGTCATTTTCTGGGGCTCCTAGAGCTGCCTTGCGCATGTCTTTTGATCTAATCGCTAATTTTATTCCACATTTTGATGGGAAACCGAGTTCTGTAACAAATTTCATAAGTCAATGTAGACTCGCGGATTCATTAGTTAGACTCGAAGATAAATTTTATTTACTGGCCATTATACGTAATAGAATACAGAAACGTGATTATAGTAGAATAGTTGATGGGAACGAACCCAAGACTTTGGAGGAGTTGATTAATTTAATTAAAGCCGCGTATGAGCAAAGTTTCGACATCAAAAATGCACAGGATAAATTAAAAGTTATACGGCGTATAGAATACGAGACCATTGAGGAGTTCGGCACTAGAGTGCATGAAATTTTAGATCAAGGATTAGAAGCCGCGCAGGAAAAATTCAACCCTGAACAACTCGTGGGAATCAAAGTTTTATTGACCGAGGAAGCAATAGCTGGGTTTTTAAAGGGAATACGAAATGATACAATCATGTTGTTGATTGCTAAAGATAACATTGGTAGTTTAACAACCGTTATTAAGCTAGCCTCTAAAATGGAGCATCAATTACAACACAAAAACGAGCCTACAGATCCAAAAATTTCCGCAAACAAATTAGGAGTATTCACTATGAACGCAGATGAACGCAAGTGCTTCAATTGCAACGGATTTGGCCATTTCCGTGTAAATTGTCCTACGCGTAATAATAAATTTAATCAACCCAATCGTGATAGAGTTAGATGTAGTAATTGCAGGAAAACAGGTCATATAGAGTCGCAATGCTATGCGAAAAATGCTCGTACCACTTGGAGAAAGGCGCAACCTCAAGTTAACGTAGCTTCCGGAAGTCAAGAACATTTAAACTCCAAGGGGGTTCCGCAGACGGATCCAATGCAGAACGAGCCCCTGATTGCACGCGCCGGATCCATCGTGTCTGCTACAACTTCCAAACAATAAATGCAGTACAGCCACTGGTTATTCAGCTTGAAAATCATTATTTCCGTCAAGAAACAGCTAGTTTCCTTGTAGATACTGGTTCTCAACTGAATTTAATAAAACGGGAAGGGTTAGTTTCGGACCTTACAATTAATACCAATATAGTTTATGACCTTACCGGAATTGGCTCAGGAATGATTCGCACCCAGGGTGATGTTACGGTTTTAATTCATGGTATCCCTGTTCACTTCCAAGTAGTAGATAATGATTTTCCTATTAAGGAAACCGGAATTTTGGGATTGTCGTTCTTAAAAAAACAGGAAATGACCTTAAAGTTTCGAAATACTCTACCGGATACCTTACAGTTCGGAAAAGGAAGAGGCCTTCCCTGTGCATCATCATCCCATGATTTACCTCCTCGAACTAAAGTCTTGATTACGGTACCAACTAATAGTGTTAATGCGTCAGGTTATGTTAGGAGAATTGATGCAGGTCCTGGTATTTTTGTGGGCGAAGCTCTAGTGAGTCAGAGGAATGGCTTGGCAAAATTATATGCCATAAACACTACTGCTGATCATGTTGTTCTTACCATACCTTCAATTGAGTTAGAAGAATTTGAGATTGGGCCTCCCGCTTCTCGATCAGGTCGGACGGGAAATCCTGACGTAGAGTCATCTAAGGACCGTGCTCAGAGGCTTGCTCAATTAATTAAGGTGTTAGATTTGAATCATTTGAGTGAGGGTGAGAGGACCAGCATTCTGGAAATTATTAATGAATTCTCATATCAGTTTCATCTTACCGCAGACAGGTTGGGATCATCAAACGCTACTCAACATACTATTATTACTACTGATGAAATTCCCATAAATACCAAACAGTATCGGTTCCCTCAGATTCATAAAAAGGAAATAGAAACTCAAATCAATTCTTTACTTAATAGCAACATAATTCAGCCATCTGCATCTCCGTATAATTCTCCTGTGTGGATTGTTCCAAAGAAATCTGTCTCTTCCGGAGAGCCACGATGGCGAATGGTCATAGATTATAGGAAATTGAATGAGAAGACTGTAGGTGATGCTTATCCTCTACCTAACATAACCGAGATACTAGACCAATTAGGAGGAGCCAAGTATTTTAGTACTCTAGATTTGGCTTCTGGATTTCACCAGATTCCGATAGATCCTACATCTAAGGCTAAAACTGCTTTTTCTACCCCCCATGGCCATTACGAATTTAATCGAATGCCCTTTGGCCTCAAAAACGCGCCAGCAACATTTCAAAGGGTAATGGATTTGGTATTATCCGGATTGCAGGGCATAGAGTTGTTTGTTTATATGGATGATATTGTTATTTATTCAGATTCGCTTGAGGGACATGCCCGTAAGTTAAAAACCCTTTTGGCGCGTTTGCAAAATTCGGGTTTAACCCTTCAGCCTGAGAAGTGCCGTTTCTTGCAGAGGGAAATATCCTATCTGGGGCACGTTATTACAAAGGAAGGAGTGAAACCTGATCCTGATAAGATTCGAGCTGTAAAACAGTTTCCCGTACCAAAAACAAAAAAAAATGTAAAGCAATTTTTGGGGCTTGTGGGTTATTATAGAAGGTTTATTCCGAACATGGCGAAAATCGCGAAACCATTGACTAGACTTTTAAAACAGGATATTCCATTTTATTGGACTTTCGGAACACGGGTTGCTTTTGAAACTTTGAGGGACATTATTTGTTTAGAACCTTTATTACAATTTCCAAACTTCTCACAACCATTTCTTGTTACCACTGATGCCTCTAATTTTGCTGTGGGAGCTATCTTGAGTCAAGGGTCGATTGGGAAGGATTTGCCTATAGCATATGCTTCTAGGACTCTGAATGACGCCGAGATTAATTATTCCACCATAGAGAAAGAATTACTGGCTGTTTTATTTGCTGTTGAGCATTTCCGGCCTTATTTATATGGACAACAGTTTACATTGGTCACAGATCACCGTCCATTAGTATGGTTACATAATGCCAAGGATCCTACATCCAAAATAATGAGATGGCGAATTAGATTAAATGAATACGATTACAACATAGTGTACAAACCTGGTAAAATTAATGCTAATGCTGATGCACTTTCACGAAATCCTGTCGATTCAAGTCCGACCCTTAATCCCCAGTCACAACCTGTATTGATTGACACGGATTCCAATCCTGATTCGAGGGACCTGGAAAGGGTACTTATCTGCGCAGATAAGGCATCAATTGTAGGTTCCGGAGTGGACAGGGTGGATGATGAAGTCGTATGTTTTGAAAATGAGAGAGTTGTGGCATCTGTTTTCCTGGCGCGCGGGAAGGCAGCAGCCGAGTGTAATGAGGTCATAACTGGTTTGCGAATAAGTTCGAATGTATTAGTATCACCCTTGCCTGTGGGGAATGAAAATTTTGGAGGATCGCCTCAGTCGGGCACGATACATCGACTCGGTCGCCTGTTGACATACGGTAATTCTCAGCCCCGAGAACCCGCTTCAGGAGCCGTGAGAAGTAATCTGTGCTCGACAAGGGTGCCTGCGCTCTGTTCGGCCCCTGAGGGAACATCGCAGGGCTCGCAGTATCTTGGTTCGTGGCAGAGGTGTGGGGAGCCTAGTTTATTAGCGACTGATGTCGTGGCAGAGGCTGATGAGCCTGAAGTTGTTACGCCTGGTATTCTGGCGGAGGCCGTGGAGCCTGATGGTTTTGCGTTCAAGACTGCAAGAGGGATCCTCAATGAAGTGACCTCATTAGAATCTGTAGAAGATCAGTTATGTTCAACAGGTTATAAGGCTAATGAAAGTAGAGTTCTTGTTAATAATGTAAATCCAAACAGGGGAATGACTTATCCTTCTCCAATCCCTACCGTCCTTAGTGTAAAAGATCATCTTTTTATGCGCAAGGGTAACCTTGTTCATTTTATACCACTTAATAATGATGTTGTTTCTCAAACCAGCAAGGATCTTTTGGATCGAAGTAAACTTTCAATGGAACGAATAAAACAGTATCAGGTTAATGTTGGTGATGCTATGGCATTCCCAAACGATAAGTATTATATCTTCTTGTTGTTTTGCAAAGGTAGCTTCCAGGAAAATTTGAATTTTGTTCATGTTGAATCCTCATTAAAATCTCTAAAGGCTCTTACTGATTCTCTAAATCTTCGGGCTTTTAGCATTTCAAAAGATTTAGATAGCTTCAACATTCCTGAGTGGAATCGTGTGGAGAATTTGTTCAAGCAGATTTTTAGTGACTCTCAGTATATAATTACGGTGTGTACTGGTGAGATTGAAACTCCACCAAAATCAAGACGTCTTCAAATTATTAAGGAATGTCATGAATCCGCTGTTGGAGGTCATAGGGGCATGTCTAAACTTTACGATCATATTAGAGAACATTTTTATTGGCCTGGGATGGGAAGAGAAATTACTGAATTTGTTAGATCTTGTTTTACTTGCCAGAGAAATAAAATTCATTCCACCAGGATAAAGCAACCAATGCGCATCACTGATACCCCACAGCATGCCTTTGAAAAAGTCCAAATGGACATTGTTGGGCCTTTACCGGTAACAAAAAAGGGTAATAAGTATTTGTTAACATTGCAGGATAATTTAACAAAGTATTCTGATGCAATTCCGATACCCACCATAGATTCGGTAACCGTTGCTCTTGCTTTAGCAGAACAGTTTATTAGTAGATTTGGCTGCCCACGAACTATCCATACTGATCAAGGAAGGAACTTCATTAGTCAAGTAATGAAGAATTTCTGTAGAATTTTTAAAATTCAGAGGATAACTTCCACTGCTTTCCATCCACAGTCTTTGGGGTCGCTGGAAAGGGCACATCGTGTTTTTGTAGATTACTTAAAACATTATTGCACAAAGGCTGATTGGGATGATTGGATTAGATTTGGTATGTTCTCATATAATACCTCCGTACATGAGGCTACAGGTTTCACACCACATGAATTGGTTTTTGGCGTTAGGGCTCTCATACCTTCTGAATTTGCAAAGGAGCAGATATCACGAACTTTTGTACAGCATTTAGATGAGTTGTTTACTAAGGTTACCACCACACAAGCTAAAGCGGCAGAAAATCTCAATAAGGCTAAGGAGAAAAGTAAAATGTATTACGATAGAAACCGTAATCCTCGTGGATTTAAGGTAGACGATGATGTTTACTTACTTAAGGAACCGAAAACTTCCAAGTTTGATTGCAACTGGTTAGGCCCTTATAAGATTAGTCGAGTATTTGGCGATTTAAATGTAGAATTAATAATAGGAACTAATAAGTGTAAAATAGTACATACTAATAAGTTAAAGTTAGCATGTATAAGACCTGATATTTCTGTTTAAGAGAGTTAATGCAAGTATAATATTGTATTCATGATATGTCTGGTTTGTTTTGTGTGAATGTAATTTTAAATTTTCATTTTATAAGCGTAAAAAGAAAAAAAAAAAAGGGAAAAGGAAAACAAGGAAAATGTAATATAACTATCATTCTTCAACTCGTGCTTCCTGCAGGACAATGGGTGGACCGAGTAGCTCATTTACTGTGGGGCTGGTGCGGGAAGAGGAGGCGTAGTTATAATCACTAGTAGTAATTATTTGTAATTTTGTACTGAAAAGCTGTTTCATGGAAACACCTTTTATATAAGGGGGAAGGTGTTACGCTATCGCTTGAATATGGCCGCGGAAATGTATATAATCGATATATATAGAGTACGTAGGAGCGAGATTTGAAGCGGAGGACGAAGAAGAGTGTTTATTAGAGAGCGCGTCATGCTTTTCGGGGGGGTTTTTCCCTGCTATTTTAAACGTGTCCTTACAATGGAACATCTGATGCCTGAACTCAGAAGGCGTACGAAAACCTGGGATTGTATTCAATAGCTTTTAAGTTACCGTTAGACTAGGCGAGGGTAATAAATAGCTTAGCTTTTTCCTTTGCACATCTGCGTGCCAAATTTCGTCGAGCGGGCAGCGGCTCGTCTCGTAAAAGCATTTAAAACTCTGTCCTCCCTTTCTATAATTGCCGATGTTCTGTTAGGATAAAACTCTGGCCGGAAGAGGCCGGAGTCATAAAGTCATAAACTTTTCCGAGCGACGTCGTCTTGACCCTGAGGGTTGCGCGTACTTACCTGCGAGATATGTATGTACTGTACGTAGCCTATGTACTACCCCCATGTCATCGGGAAGCGTGCCCCGATCACCAGACGAGAGTGGGAGGAAGCATGAAGGAAGGGCGAAGGACAGCCCACTAACGAAGCTTGAGGGATGTCATCATGCTGATTGGACTACAAGGATCTAAGGGAGGATCAGGAAGATCTCGACATCGACTTCGTCGACGAGCTCGGAGCGCTTGCTTCAACACCGCATTCATTCTGTCGCTAACCAGCTTACTGAGCAGATAAAATACACTTCGAAGTTTACCTTGAAAATAGTTTCTGTGTACTTTGTTTCATTTAAAATCCCGCGCACTCCAACGAGCAGAGCGGTTTAGCGCTCCACGGGCACCAATCCACGTCCAGTTCCCAATATCCCCGCTGAAATACGTAACAATTTTGGTGACAGCGGTGGGATATTGAAAATAGTTGTGAGATTTGAAAAACAATTTGTGGGAAGTTTTAAAAAAAAAAAAAAAAAAACTTTTGAACACTTTTGTGAGTGACTTCGCCGGCTCGTGAGTGCGTATAAGTGACTATTCAAGTAGTGCAACGGGTATTATTATAAACTTTTATTCTAATAATTCTTTGATCGCGTAAATGGACATAATCGAAGTTATTAAGTGCAGCCTCTCTCTCTCGGGTTTTGCGCGGTTTTCCTGAGAGCAAGGGTGAATGCCAGAGAGGGCGATTTCAGTGGCCGTGCAAATCAATCCCTGAGATCGCATGCATCCGGTTATCATACGCAACGTTTCCTGAGCTACTCCAGAAACTTCTTCGGGCGACTTCGGACGGACGATTCTTCACGGTGCTGGAATTTGCTGCGTCATTGAGGCACACAGGACCAGCGAAATCGACGATCAGCATAGGAGGACTATCCGTAGAAGGACTGCAGTACTGAACGGAGCAACAGCTTATAAGTTATTTTACTTTTAATTTACTCAATATTATCTGTAAAAATGCCACCGTTTAAGAAAAGATATAGTTTAGTTAAGGAAAGAAGTAACGCCGGTTTGAGTGGTGGTGACCTTTATGGGATAGAGGATCTTTTAGTGGGAGCAAGTGGTGTTTCAGCACCTACTCCCGAATTTCCAACTGATGAGTTACACTTGGTACCTGCACAGTCTATTCCTCTCCCGAGGTTCAGTATGTCGCTTCCGGATGACGGATCCGTTCCGTCTAGTAGCACGATGGTGACGGGAGATGCGTCGGGGTCATTTTCTGGGGCTCCTAGAGCTGCCTTGCGCATGTCTTTTGATCTAATCGCTAATTTTATTCCACATTTTGATGGGAAACCGAGTTCTGTAACAAATTTCATAAGTCAATGTAGACTCGCGGATTCATTAGTTAGACTCGAAGATAAATTTTATTTACTGGCCATTATACGTAATAGAATACAGAAACGTGATTATAGTAGAATAGTTGATGGGAACGAACCCAAGACTTTGGAGGAGTTGATTAATTTAATTAAAGCCGCGTATGAGCAAAGTTTCGACATCAAAAATGCACAGGATAAATTAAAAGTTATACGGCGTATAGAATACGAGACCATTGAGGAGTTCGGCACTAGAGTGCATGAAATTTTAGATCAAGGATTAGAAGCCGCGCAGGAAAAATTCAACCCTGAACAACTCGTGGGAATCAAAGTTTTATTGACCGAGGAAGCAATAGCTGGGTTTTTAAAGGGAATACGAAATGATACAATCATGTTGTTGATTGCTAAAGATAACATTAGTAGTTTAACAACCGTTATTAAGCTAGCCTCTAAAATGGAGCATCAATTACAACACAAAAACGAGCCTACAGATCCAAAAATTTCCGCAAACAAATTAGGAGTATTCACTATGAACGCAGATGAACGCAAGTGCTTCAATTGCAACGGATTTGGCCATTTCCGTGTAAATTGTCCTACGCGTAATAATAAATTTAATCAACCCAATCGTGATAGAGTTAGATGTAGTAATTGCAGGAAAACAGGTCATATAGAGTCGCAATGCTATGCGAAAAATGCTCGTACCACTTGGAGAAAGGCGCAACCTCAAGTTAACGTAGCTTCCGGAAGTCAAGAACATTTAAACTCCAAGGGGGTTCCGCAGACGGATCCAATGCAGAACGAGCCCCTGATTGCACGCGCCGGATCCATCGTGTCTGCTACAACTTCCAAACAATAAATGCAGTACAGCCACTGGTTATTCAGCTTGAAAATCATTATTTCCGTCAAGAAACAGCTAGTTTCCTTGTAGATACTGGTTCTCAACTGAATTTAATAAAACGGGAAGGGTTAGTTTCGGACCTTACAATTAATACCAATATAGTTTATGACCTTACCGGAATTGGCTCAGGAATGATTCGCACCCAGGGTGATGTTACGGTTTTAATTCATGGTATCCCTGTTCACTTCCAAGTAGTAGATAATGATTTTCCTATTAAGGAAACCGGAATTTTGGGATTGTCGTTCTTAAAAAAACAGGAAATGACCTTAAAGTTTCGAAATACTCTACCGGATACCTTACAGTTCGGAAAAGGAAGAGGCCTTCCCTGTGCATCATCATCCCATGATTTACCTCCTCGAACTAAAGTCTTGATTACGGTACCAACTAATAGTGTTAATGCGTCAGGTTATGTTAGGAGAATTGATGCAGGTCCTGGTATTTTTGTGGGCGAAGCTCTAGTGAGTCAGAGGAATGGCTTGGCAAAATTATATGCCATAAACACTACTGCTGATCATGTTGTTCTTACCATACCTTCAATTGAGTTAGAAGAATTTGAGATTGGGCCTCCCGCTTCTCGATCAGGTCGGACGGGAAATCCTGACGTAGAGTCATCTAAGGACCGTGCTCAGAGGCTTGCTCAATTAATTAAGGTGTTAGATTTGAATCATTTGAGTGAGGGTGAGAGGACCAGCATTCTGGAAATTATTAATGAATTCTCATATCAGTTTCATCTTACCGCAGACAGGTTGGGATCATCAAACGCTACTCAACATACTATTATTACTACTGATGAAATTCCCATAAATACCAAACAGTATCGGTTCCCTCAGATTCATAAAAAGGAAATAGAAACTCAAATCAATTCTTTACTTAATAGCAACATAATTCAGCCATCTGCATCTCCGTATAATTCTCCTGTGTGGATTGTTCCAAAGAAATCTGTCTCTTCCGGAGAGCCACGATGGCGAATGGTCATAGATTATAGGAAATTGAATGAGAAGACTGTAGGTGATGCTTATCCTCTACCTAACATAACCGAGATACTAGACCAATTAGGAGGAGCCAAGTATTTTAGTACTCTAGATTTGGCTTCTGGATTTCACCAGATTCCGATAGATCCTACATCTAAGGCTAAAACTGCTTTTTCTACCCCCCATGGCCATTACGAATTTAATCGAATGCCCTTTGGCCTCAAAAACGCGCCAGCAACATTTCAAAGGGTAATGGATTTGGTATTATCCGGATTGCAGGGCATAGAGTTGTTTGTTTATATGGATGATATTGTTATTTATTCAGATTCGCTTGAGGGACATGCCCGTAAGTTAAAAACCCTTTTGGCGCGTTTGCAAAATTCGGGTTTAACCCTTCAGCCTGAGAAGTGCCGTTTCTTGCAGAGGGAAATATCCTATCTGGGGCACGTTATTACAAAGGAAGGAGTGAAACCTGATCCTGATAAGATTCGAGCTGTAAAACAGTTTCCCGTACCAAAAACAAAAAAAAATGTAAAGCAATTTTTGGGGCTTGTGGGTTATTATAGAAGGTTTATTCCGAACATGGCGAAAATCGCGAAACCATTGACTAGACTTTTAAAACAGGATATTCCATTTTATTGGACTTTCGGAACACGGGTTGCTTTTGAAACTTTGAGGGACATTATTTGTTTAGAACCTTTATTACAATTTCCAAACTTCTCACAACCATTTCTTGTTACCACTGATGCCTCTAATTTTGCTGTGGGAGCTATCTTGAGTCAAGGGTCGATTGGGAAGGATTTGCCTATAGCATATGCTTCTAGGACTCTGAATGACGCCGAGATTAATTATTCCACCATAGAGAAAGAATTACTGGCTGTTTTATTTGCTGTTGAGCATTTCCGGCCTTATTTATATGGACAACAGTTTACATTGGTCACAGATCACCGTCCATTAGTATGGTTACATAATGCCAAGGATCCTACATCCAAAATAATGAGATGGCGAATTAGATTAAATGAATACGATTACAACATAGTGTACAAACCTGGTAAAATTAATGCTAATGCTGATGCACTTTCACGAAATCCTGTCGATTCAAGTCCGACCCTTAATCCCCAGTCACAACCTGTATTGATTGACACGGATTCCAATCCTGATTCGAGGGACCTGGAAAGGGTACTTATCTGCGCAGATAAGGCATCAATTGTAGGTTCCGGAGTGGACAGGGTGGATGATGAAGTCGTATGTTTTGAAAATGAGAGAGTTGTGGCATCTGTTTTCCTGGCGCGCGGGAAGGCAGCAGCCGAGTGTAATGAGGTCATAACTGGTTTGCGAATAAGTTCGAATGTATTAGTATCACCCTTGCCTGTGGGGAATGAAAATTTTGGAGGATCGCCTCAGTCGGGCACGATACATCGACTCGGTCGCCTGTTGACATACGGTAATTCTCAGCCCCGAGAACCCGCTTCAGGAGCCGTGAGAAGTAATCTGTGCTCGACAAGGGTGCCTGCGCTCTGTTCGGCCCCTGAGGGAACATCGCAGGGCTCGCAGTATCTTGGTTCGTGGCAGAGGTGTGGGGAGCCTAGTTTATTAGCGACTGATGTCGTGGCAGAGGCTGATGAGCCTGAAGTTGTTACGCCTGGTATTCTGGCGGAGGCCGTGGAGCCTGATGGTTTTGCGTTCAAGACTGCAAGAGGGATCCTCAATGAAGTGACCTCATTAGAATCTGTAGAAGATCAGTTATGTTCAACAGGTTATAAGGCTAATGAAAGTAGAGTTCTTGTTAATAATGTAAATCCAAACAGGGGAATGACTTATCCTTCTCCAATCCCTACCGTCCTTAGTGTAAAAGATCATCTTTTTATGCGCAAGGGTAACCTTGTTCATTTTATACCACTTAATAATGATGTTGTTTCTCAAACCAGCAAGGATCTTTTGGATCGAAGTAAACTTTCAATGGAACGAATAAAACAGTATCAGGTTAATGTTGGTGATGCTATGGCATTCCCAAACGATAAGTATTATATCTTCTTGTTGTTTTGCAAAGGTAGCTTCCAGGAAAATTTGAATTTTGTTCATGTTGAATCCTCATTAAAATCTCTAAAGGCTCTTACTGATTCTCTAAATCTTCGGGCTTTTAGCATTTCAAAAGATTTAGATAGCTTCAACATTCCTGAGTGGAATCGTGTGGAGAATTTGTTCAAGCAGATTTTTAGTGACTCTCAGTATATAATTACGGTGTGTACTGGTGAGATTGAAACTCCACCAAAATCAAGACGTCTTCAAATTATTAAGGAATGTCATGAATCCGCTGTTGGAGGTCATAGGGGCATGTCTAAACTTTACGATCATATTAGAGAACATTTTTATTGGCCTGGGATGGGAAGAGAAATTACTGAATTTGTTAGATCTTGTTTTACTTGCCAGAGAAATAAAATTCATTCCACCAGGATAAAGCAACCAATGCGCATCACTGATACCCCACAGCATGCCTTTGAAAAAGTCCAAATGGACATTGTTGGGCCTTTACCGGTAACAAAAAAGGGTAATAAGTATTTGTTAACATTGCAGGATAATTTAACAAAGTATTCTGATGCAATTCCGATACCCACCATAGATTCGGTAACCGTTGCTCTTGCTTTAGCAGAACAGTTTATTAGTAGATTTGGCTGCCCACGAACTATCCATACTGATCAAGGAAGGAACTTCATTAGTCAAGTAATGAAGAATTTCTGTAGAATTTTTAAAATTCAGAGGATAACTTCCACTGCTTTCCATCCACAGTCTTTGGGGTCGCTGGAAAGGGCACATCGTGTTTTTGTAGATTACTTAAAACATTATTGCACAAAGGCTGATTGGGATGATTGGATTAGATTTGGTATGTTCTCATATAATACCTCCGTACATGAGGCTACAGGTTTCACACCACATGAATTGGTTTTTGGCGTTAGGGCTCTCATACCTTCTGAATTTGCAAAGGAGCAGATATCACGAACTTTTGTACAGCATTTAGATGAGTTGTTTACTAAGGTTACCACCACACAAGCTAAAGCGGCAGAAAATCTCAATAAGGCTAAGGAGAAAAGTAAAATGTATTACGATAGAAACCGTAATCCTCGTGGATTTAAGGTAGACGATGATGTTTACTTACTTAAGGAACCGAAAACTTCCAAGTTTGATTGCAACTGGTTAGGCCCTTATAAGATTAGTCGAGTATTTGGCGATTTAAATGTAGAATTAATAATAGGAACTAATAAGTGTAAAATAGTACATACTAATAAGTTAAAGTTAGCATGTATAAGACCTGATATTTCTGTTTAAGAGAGTTAATGCAAGTATAATATTGTATTCATGATATGTCTGGTTTGTTTTGTGTGAATGTAATTTTAAATTTTCATTTTATAAGCGTAAAAAGAAAAAAAAAGAAAAAGGAAAACAAGGAAAATGTAATATAACTATCATTCTTCAACTCGTGCTTCCTGCAGGACAATGGGTGGACTGAGTAGCTCATTTACTGTGGGGCTGGTGCGGGAAGAGGAGGCGTAGTTATAATCACTAGTAGTAATTATTTGTAATTTTGTACTGAAAAGCTGTTTCATGGAAACACCTTTTATATAAGGGGGAAGGTGTTACGCTATCGCTTGAATATGGCCGCGGAAATGTATATAATCGATATATATAGAGTACGTAGGAGCGAGATTTGAAGCGGAGGACGAAGAAGAGTGTTTATTAGAGAGCGCGTCATGCTTTTCGGGGGGGTTTTTCCCTGCTATTTTAAACGTGTCCTTACAATGGAACATCTGATGCCTGAACTCAGAAGGCGTACGAAAACCTGGGATTGTATTCAATAGCTTTTAAGTTACCGTTAGACTAGGCGAGGGTAATAAATAGCTTAGCTTTTTCCTTTGCACATCTGCGTGCCAAATTTCGTCGAGCGGGCAGCGGCTCGTCTCGTAAAAGCATTTAAAACTCTGTCCTCCCTTTCTATAATTGCCGATGTTCTGTTAGGATAAAACTCTGGCCGGAAGAGGCCGGAGTCATAAAGTCATAAACTTTTCCGAGCGACGTCGTCTTGACCCTGAGGGTTGCGCGTACTTACCTGCGAGATATGTATGTACTGTACGTAGCCTATGTACTACCCCCATGTCATCGGGAAGCGTGCCCCGATCACCAGACGAGAGTGGGAGGAAGCATGAAGGAAGGGCGAAGGACAGCCCACTAACGAAGCTTGAGGGATGTCATCATGCTGATTGGACTACAAGGATCTAAGGGAGGATCAGGAAGATCTCGACATCGACTTCGTCGACGAGCTCGGAGCGCTTGCTTCAACACCGCATTCATTCTGTCGCTAACCAGCTTACTGAGCAGATAAAATACACTTCGAAGTTTACCTTGAAAATAGTTTCTGTGTACTTTGTTTCATTTAAAATCCCGCGCACTCCAACGAGCAGAGCGGTTTAGCGCTCCACGGGCACCAATCCACGTCCAGTTCCCAATATCCCCGCTGAAATACGTAACAGTATATATAAGAGTTCTGTCCCAGTCCTAATACCCAGCGTGTCTAAGGCAGGGTTCCGCCAGGTGACCCAGCGTGTCTAAGGCAGGGTTCCGCCAGGTACCCAGCGTGTCTAAGGCAGGGTTCGGCCAGGTGAGGTGAGAGAAGGGTTAACCTTAAGACGTGTAAAAGCCAAAGTCTTCCAAGTTTTCCGCAAAATTTTGGTGAAATCGCTATAATAGGCACCTCTGTATAGACACAAGTCTTTTCGTAATTGAGCCGGTAAATAAATTAGTGCAAAATCACCAAGGATGTGACGGAGGATCTCCTCTTCTCAACATCAAGAAATATGTCGATCCAACCACCGCATGGTGAAAAGCGTCGTATCCCGCTAGAAGAATCGGGAAAAGAAAATGTTTCACCAGAAACCTTGCTAAGGACGAGACAAACTAAAGAGCCAAGACTCCACTCAATCAAGCTCGGGCATTACTCTGCTGCCGTACACGTACACTATTATGTCGTCAGCAAAAGCTAGTAGCGATGGGTTATTCGGGGTATTAAAGTCAAAACGCTTGGGCAAATCGCTTGTAAAAATATTGAATAGGATCGGCGAATTAACAGTGCCCTGTTGTAGGCCTTCCTCTATTATGAAATTCGCGGTTGAGAGATTGTTGCCGTCCCATGTCACAAACGACTTACCGCTAATCATGTCCCACACCAGAAGGACGAGCCATCGAGGGAATGCATTTTTTTGTAGCTTATATAGCAGTCCGTTCAGCCAGACCGAGTCGAACGCTTTTTCAGCGTCCAACAGGGCTGCACCCACCAGTCGGTACCTACCCACATCTGTGTTCAAGTCGGCCATAAGCCTATGGATCGCGTGCGTGGTTGTATGGCGGTGCTTAAATCCGAATTGACAATCAGGGATTATTTTGTTAGTATTACATTGCTCTCGGATCAGATTGTTTATGATCGCCTCAAACACTTTGCTTAGGCTCGATGTCAGGCTAATAGGACGGTAACTAGCCGGTTCTTTGGGGTTCTTTCCTTTTTTAATTATTGGTAATACTTTTGCTTTTTTCCAGTCTTTGGGGAAATAATTGTTGTTAATCATGTTATTAAAAATGATAGTTAGGTCTATTATTAATATTGGCGGCAGGTGTTTTAGTACGATCGGGGGTATCCCGTCCAGCCCACATGAAGTTTTATTAGGTAACCGTCTAAGAATGTTGTTTACCCCGTCTGGGCTGCAGAAAGGCTGAAGTGCGTTTTCCAGTTGGGTTGGATTGATTGCTGTGTTTGTTTCGTTAAATTGTACTAACGTTATGCCTTGTTCCCGCTTGTTATTGATATCGAATTTTATTTCATTCGCTGAGGCGTCAACAATTTCCTTTAACCGTGAGTTTTTGTTTAGGTAGCGTGGAGAGTTAATTGATTCATAGTAAGCACCTATGACATTAAGTTTATCTATATGGTCATGAAAAACGAGTTCGTTGTCTACTATTGGTATGTTAGCAAGATCGCATCTACTCCTGTCAAGAATTGATTTGCTATTTGTGTTGATGCGTATGTCTCCAATGTCTTCAAATTGCTTTGTTCTGAAAGTTGTGTTTATTTTAGGGAAAAAACTATCAGCTTTTTTATAATCAATATTGCGAATCACTCCCAACCAATGTTTCTCTATCACGGACTTGAACTCCCGTTGCAGGCTTTTGGAGACCATTTTCAATGCTATTTTGGCCCTATGTGTTACTGGATGACGGGCTGTTGGGTCTACTCTATGCTGTCTGTGTAGAAGCGCCACAATATAGCTTTTATCCCTCTGCAGCTTCCTAATTCTATTATTTACATATTTACAAACGCTATTATAGCTCTTATACTTAGGTACCGCCACCTCTATGCCCTGCGTAATCGCATTCGATATGTTTTTTATATGAATGTCAATATCGTTTATTGGTATATTGCTTTCGTGTGGTATATTACTTATATAGTGGTTTGCTAGCGTGTTAGTGAATTTATCCCATTTCGTGGCTTTATAATTGTAACGGTGTTTCATCGCGGATGCACTGACTAGGGGAAAGACATCGTTTTGTTTCGTAAATTCAAGCGATATTGTATCGTGATCACTATCGTATGGTAGTGTTACCGCCCTATCACCCCTGCCATCGAGCCATATTAGTCTAGAGTCAACCACACAGATGTCCAAATACGTACCAGCCGGCTTGAATGTGGGGAAGGCTGGTGTGATTAATTTTAGTTTGTAATCAACATCGTGATCTAATAACCATTGACTCATATACCTGCCCCGCTGGTTCTCGGCATGGTCGCCCCACTCTAACCGCCTGGCGTTGAAGTCGCCCGCTGCTATATAATAGTTATTATCACCATCGAGCTTGAGGCCCTGGAATAGTTCGTCAATTTCCTTAATAAATAATCTCCTATTATCTTTCCTAGCATATATACTAATCAGGTACAATGTGTTATTTCCACTCATGTGGATTTTTACGATGGTATATTCCAAGATCACATTCGTTGTGGCAGTCGGGAAGTTGACTGTCTCATACGCCAAACCCTTCTTCACCAGTATCGCTGTACCGCCCCCCTGGACCGCACTCGGTCTATCCCTTCTAATTAGGTTATACTCTTTAAACATTAGTCTATGAGATCTGTTTAACTTAGTTTCTGATAGAAAGACTACATCATGCTTATAGATGTTTAAGAAGTGTAGTAATTCTAATCTACGATAGTTAGCTATCAGAGAATTGACGTTAATCGCTGCTATCTTAATAGTGTTGCTAAATGTGTGATTTACTGGCATTGCAATTTTGGTAATATTGAGTTAAGAATGTACTCTATTTTATGTGTATTGTCTGATACTTGCGTAGCTAGTGTTCTAAATTGTGAATTTATCATCTCTGCTAGTTCGTTCTTCATATCGGTTATCCAAGCCGGAGGGCCTGCGTTGTGCTGATTCCAGTTGTGGCGTTGTTCTTGGACTACTAAAGGTGTCCTTCCTGCCTGGTTCGCATCGGTTGAGGATGGGATTCTTCTTACACTGGTCGATCTTTGTGATCCATGTTCGGCTGCTGCTTGTGCATACGTTGTTCCAGCCCTGGTCCTGGCCATAGTGTTGTTTATTCTGCTTACTGTAGGTTGCGCCTTTGCTGATGTGGTTCTTCGTTTTTGCTCCAGGGCGAACTTAATATAGGGACATCCTTTGTAAGATGCTGGGTGACCCACTTCTCCGCAGTTGGCGCATTTCAGTTGATGTCTGCCTTCGTCCTTCTTGATCTCACAGCTTCCTGGTTCGTGCGAGCCTCCACATTTAACACATCTGCATTGTAATTGGCAGTTCTTGCTCGCGTGGCCCAGCCTTTGGCACTTTTTACATTGGAAAAGTTGCGGTTTTTTGAGGTGTTCCCAACGCACTTTTTGATATCTTTAAAAAGATTCTTTGTCTTGCTGTCACTTGATAATTCTATTAGATGGTGGAATCTATCTGGTAGTGCCTTATTAAATATAAATTTACTAATGTTTAGTATCTCTACATCTGGTAGGTTGAGGTTAATTATCTCCTGCTTGATGTCTTCGAGGCTAAAGTCTCCCCTGACTCCCTTTAATAAGATTGATTTTGGTTTTAGCTTTTTAGGGGTGTATGTGAAATGTTGTACCTTGTTGTCTTGGAGCATGCTCAGTACTGCTTTATAATGCTCGGTATTGTTAGTGTAGATAGTATGGTTATCTCTATCTACTTCTTTAATTAAAAACGCCGTTTTGGGTATATTTAGCTCTGATATTTTACTAATTAGAGCATTAAGGGGGTAGACACGGGTAATGCAGCGCGCTGTATACCGACACAATCTGGCCCGAAACATGGGTTTAGTAGAATACGCTTTTCGTCCTTATATGAGCGAATTTTGGGCTTGGCGAGGTCTCATTCGAAAGAGAAAGGTTCAGTGCAGCGCGCTCTGGTCATGGTTCGACGAGAAAAAATTGTTCATCGTTCAAAATCATTATTTCTGTAAATATAAAATCCGATAACTTGAGTAAATATTAACGGATCGTTATGAAACTTAAAACATAACTTCGGAAAACTCTAGCGAAGCCGTGAAATGTGTGCACAAAACCCTTATGTTAACAAATGTAACAATATTTAATTAAAAAGTAATATTGGACCTAACCCATGCTTTTCAACGTTCACCGTTAAAAAGTATCGAGGTAATTTTGAGGTACGTATAACTTGCAGCGACAAAGTTTTTCCTACAAGGAAGATTTTCAGAAATTTTCACACTGATTAATAAATAATTGTAGAAGATATGACGATATATATAAATCCCACGCGGCACCAATAGTCAAAGCGAGTGCTAAGAGTGCTAAGTAGCGCATTATACGCGGCCGCTGACTGTTGGTGGCGCGCAAGATATATATATCGTCATATCTTCTACAATTATTTATTAATCCGTGTGGAAATTGGTGAAAATCTTCCTTGGGAAAAACTTTGTCGCTGCAAGTTATATGTACCTCAAAATTACCTCGACACTTTTTAACGGCGAACGTTGAAAAACATGGGTTATGTCCAGTATTAC
The DNA here is from genome assembly GCA_947577245.1 of Andrena bucephala. NCBI lineage: Eukaryota > Metazoa > Arthropoda > Insecta > Hymenoptera > Andrenidae > Andrena > Andrena bucephala. The sequence goes on along the minus strand of OX387718.1, from coordinate 18,705,380 downwards.
TTTTTAATTAAATATTATTACATTTGTTAACATAAGGGTTTTGTGCATACATTTTTCGAGTTCGCTAGAGTTTTCTGAAGTTATGTTTTAAGTTTCATAACGATCCGTTAATATTTACTCAAGTTATCGCAATTTATGTTTACAGAAATAATGATTTTGGACGATGACGAATTTTTTATTTGTAATTTTCAGATCGAATAGTAATGATTGGATGAACAAACTGTAAATAGAAAAATGTGTGTCGTGACGAGCTTTACAACGCTATATTTTTTAAAATTCAGTTTAACAACATTTAATTTGCCAATCTTTCTTAGCGTTTAGACAATAATTTTTCCCATTTTCGAGCCCTAGTCCCCTTATTGCATCCGACCCTTCAACAGAAAATAATGTGTAATCAATCACACAATTACATTTCGTAATTTATGATTTGTAATTAGATTACATTTTGCCAAACTCTGAGAAGAGTACACGTTTATCAAGTTAGTACATTTGGGTACAATATAGGCTTCCTTTAGCCAAGATTTAGCGGATGAGAATCTTCAGATTTCTAAATGCTGGAATTTCCAAGTACGAAAGCTTTGAAATTCAAACATTTCCAAAATGTGTAATTGTGAGGTTATCAAGTTTCAAAATATTTGTATTTTTAAATTTCAAACATTTGTGATTTTAAAATTTCCAATTCTTCCAATTTTGATGTTTAGAAACTGTTTAATTTTCATCACTTGTCTTCACTTTCAACTAAAGGAAGCCTATATTGCACCCGAATGTACCTTTTCTAGACATTTCGCGGGTAAATTATAACATAACTTTCCTATTTTACGTGAGAATGAATACGCGAATCTCTGAGTGTGAAGCTGCGTATCGGCATTGTAAGGATGCCGCGCACGAGGCACGCTTCGCGGAGTGGAGAGTCTGGAGACTCGTACGACAGTCTCGCGCTACCTCCAGCATGATATTTGCGTCTCCGGAGCCATGCGATTTTTTATCTTGGGGGTGCGAGGCACCTTTGAGCACGTCGAAAAATCGACGGCTGATTCCTCGTAAAGTAATCATGGTCGAGGTAGTCTCCAGACTCTCCACTCCGCGAATGGTGTGCCACGCAAGGCAGCCTCGCAATGGCGATACGCAGCTTGAGAAACACGCGGACACTCAAACAATCACAGTTCACACGATAGATTTTGCACAAAAAATTACAACAATACTATGACGGTAATGAAACTTCACCCGGAATTTGTCTAAATACAGTCTTGGGTTGGAAGTAAAATGTAGAAGTGTGTCAGTTAGTATGAAAATGGCGTCAGTCGAAAAAAAAAGAAATTGAACTTCACGTTTATTATGTATCATGTTGATATAATACGTAAAAAATAAGTAAAATGTAAACGAAAAATTTGAACTTAGACCACTTTCATAATAACAGGCACTTATAGTGAAAAAGGCAGGGGTAGGAAGCGTAAAGGTACTTACGATCTGTACTGCTCGACAGTCACTCGTGTTTCTGACGATCAAGGCTTTGTTGGCCTCAAGGGCCAGCGTTGTCAGAAAACAATTGCTGGCACGGTTCACGCACACATTACCACCACTCCTCTAGGTGATCCTATTACACAACTTGCGATTCTTTCCTGAAACCGCTGGACAGGACCCAAACTGTCTTTCTCACTCACTCAATATTTTGTATTTCACTTGCACCAAGGACCGAGCGACACATCTCGACCCGCGTAAAAGTTCAAACGCGCAAAGGTGATACGTCAAAAGTATATGCATCGGATAATCAAACATTCTTTCTTGTGTACATTTGTGCAACCCAAAAGTATTATTACATACTCTATGTAAATGTATCAGCATACACCAATCCTAATGGGAAAGAGAGGAATAGAACGCATATATCCGTCCTTTTCCCACTATCTTTTGTTCTGCTTCTCAGCATCTGTAACTAATGCAGCGACAACGCTAGCTGATCAGTTTTCTGCCGTTTGCACTACGGTGAAGACGCAGAAAGCAATCGGGGTTTTATTTACTGCGCAGATATTGATACATATGGAATATTCATAATTTGTGAATTGTTCCATTCCTGCGTGGTTCGTTACCGTAGTGTTGATAAGTGTGTGTGATTATTCCATTGTCATGAAATCAAAGAAGGAAGCCGCAGATGCAAGAAATAAACGCTATTTGGAGGATGGTACAAAAAGGAAGCAGCCTAAGTTATTTGCAAAGCGTTTGTCGAAAAATAGAAAGTATCGTGAAAGGTAAGTTACGTGTTATGGTACAGATTAGTATGAAGTTACAGTTTGTGATGTAGTAGTAGCAGCAGCACGGTATTTTGTTGTATATAATACAGTATTATTCATATTCTTCAAATACGTATATCTTTGACACTTTGCGTACACATATTCTATGCTATGCGCACCGCAACACATGTCATTACTTGACCCCTCTTGCCCCACTCATTCTTTTCCCATTTGTACGTTCATCATTGTTTAATTAATTAATAATCCGATTTATACCGTGTTTGAACTCATTTTCATATCAAAACTGTCAGCAGTACGTTTCTGCAACTTTCGGGCCGATGAGACGGAATGTAGAAATTTTAAATTTCGTTATATATGTTATACAAACTATATGCGTTTTGTTGTTATAAAACGTTCAAACTACATATACGCGTTTCGTTAGATATGCTTCCTTTATAGTTTATAATGCAGTTGTGATTATTTCAATCGTTGTACGTAGTTTTACAACGTTCCATAAAGCGAAGTGCCACCCTGCAGTCCCTCGTTGAATTTTAAGAGACATAATGTGATAATGATTTGGGATATAATTCCGAATGGCCCCATTGTTAACTTTTTTACAAATTATTTTTTTGAACTGCATACACGTAGTCCTAAAACAGCCTGTAGACGGTCAATATTATTGTGCAATATTGAATATTCAATATTGCACAATAATATCGACAGTCTACAGGCCTCTGAACGGGGATCCATCCTGCCCCCCTTACCTCCGCGTGTCCCTCAGGTGGCTAAATGGCACACGTATTTAGCTGAAATTCAAAGCTAATTTTCTCGAAAACGAAGCGCGATATTAAAAAAACTGAATTCTATATGTATTCTCGTCTTATTTTGGCCCATAGAATCACCCCCTAAAGTATTGTCTATCAATAGAGTCACAGGTATCTATCCTGTATAATAGAGTTTCTGGTAATCTGCAAACTCTCATCGGCTCGCTGCCACAATTTACGCGACTGCAAGCGGGAGGCGCGCCCCCCGCGTTGATCTAGCCCCGTCCAATACTAATATCCAGAACAAGTTGGAAAGTGGAATGCGTTATTTCGGAATAAGTCTACCGAAATACTAAAAGTTTTTTATAATATCTCGGAAACTAATGTCTGAAAGCGCAAAAGGACAAAATGTTGGTTTGGTGCATTCGGTACGGGTTTGTCGCTATCCCCACCACTTCTGTCTCACTCTTGTCTGGCGAAGGCAAGAGCGAGATGGAACGAGAGCGAGCGAGAGCCACTGAAAGCGAGTCAGGACGGTACGAGACAGACGATGTGTTGATGTTTTGTCTCGCTCCGTCTTTCGGGCGCCGTGTCACTCCGTCCTTTGCGTGCGCGACGGGCGTGCGCGACGGGCGTGCGCGATGGTCGCAAGCACTTACGGGGAGCACGGGAACCGCTTCGCAAAATGTTGACGCAGGCTCGGCTCAAGTCTTTTTTGCACCCTAGGCGAAGTTGGCAAATTGCGCTATTTATTATAATACATTCATTTGAGATTATTTATGACGTTATTCTGCAAAATTAGGCAACTGCTAGGGCGTAAGGTTGACAAGAGGCGCAAAATGGTCTTTTCATTGTTGGCATTGTTGAAAATAAATTTTTAATTGAAATACTACAAATTGTACTGCAACTGCAATTGTACTGCTACTGTAAGGATATGAAGAAGCTCAATTAAATGTATTATAATAAATGGCGGAATTTGGCCAGCTCGCCTAGGTCGCAAAAAAGACTCGTGCCGTGCCTGACTATCTGACCGTGGCGCGCATGCGTCGAGCAGTCACGATTCCATCTGAGCGCTCGCGCCTGTCGCGCACGCCCGCCCGCCGCGCACACAAAGCGTTCCATCTCGCTCGCCCCTTCGGCCAGAAAGAAGCGAGAAACGAACACTCGGAATTAGGGCTCTGTTCGCGATACGGGTTCCACGCCGGTCCCGAACAGCGAGTATATACGGAGACAATACTGTATTTGTATTCCTTCAGGTTATAACTTATTAGATACCTATGTGGTCCTGTGTGTCGCATACAATGTTGTACCATTTCAGTTATATTATTACCAACTCTCTCTCTCTCTACAGTATTCTCAACTTTCAAGCAGGGTCATTCTACGCGAAATCGGACACTTTTCGGAGTAACATTTGGGATTTTTGTGAAACTTGGATATGTTGTAGTCTTTAGCGATATATAATATGTATGATGATATGTATTTCAAAGGATTTTTTCAAAATTGTAAATATTGACTTTTTTCATTAAATTATAATTGTTGAACTAAGAGACAGATAAGAATGAGCTTTTGGGTGCTTACACTAGGGAAGTAAGAGTACCTAATAAAAATTATATCACTGTGAGATGCCGATGAGCGCTGGTCGAGGCGTAGCGCGTGACGCGTCAGGAAAACAACCGAAAAGCGCGCCGGCATTGTCGCGTGGCGTGAGACGAACGAAGGCGGGGCGAGGGGTTGCGCATATCGGTCGTCCAGCAGGACTGTCGCGTGCTTGCGGATCCTATTCTTATTCTACAGGGTGAACGTCCTACGGACAGCTGACGCGTTCCGCTCGCCTCCGCGTGCCCCTCAAGCGCCTACGATGCACGCGTATTTAGGTGAAATTCAAAGTCAATTTTCTCGAAAACGAAGCGTTTACCGCAATTTCGTCACTCTTGATTTTCATCTTATTTTTGCCGGTATAATCACCCCTTAGAGCAGGCCTGCCCCATCGGGTGCAAATACCTCCTGAATTTCTGGGACCCGGGCAACAGCCGAGCGCGGGACTGGTTACGTTGCTAACCACAGCATGGGTTGCGGGAGAACTGCATGAGTGTGCGGCTGTCCATGTAGGCTCGTACCACGAGTCTATTGCTTGGATCCGAAGACCTCTTCTACATGGACGCACACTAATGCAGTTCTCTCACAAATTTCGCAACGGGTAGCAATGGAACAGTCCCGCGCTCGGCTGTTACCCGGGTCCCAGAAATTCAGGAGGTATTTGCACCCGATGGGGCAGGCCTGCCTTAGAGTATTGACCACAGGTAGAGAAACACCCTGTATATTACATCTGTTTCAACCATTTTGGCCTACTTATATTAAATCGGATTTATTTTAATATCAACGGGTCCTCAATTCTTTATAAGACGTCTAGCTCCGTGTCCCATTCGTCCAAGAATTGGAACAACAACAGGAGAAATCCTACATCACTTAAAAAAAACAAAGTTTAGACCATTTATGCTGTAATTGTTTTAAACAAATGCAATTTTATACTAGCAAGGCACTATTTACACATTTGAAAAAAATAAGGACACTTTAAAATTGGTCGCATGAAAATGAATTGAATGTGACGCTGCGTCGCCCAGCACCGGCTCGACTGGCTGAGCCGTGCGTGCTACAATGTGAAACTATTTATGTCTTTCATTCCTAATCTTGCGTGGCCTTGAAAGTTATAGTATACCATATGGTTGAATAATGAGGGCCCGGATGCAATAAGAGGACCAGCGCTCGAAAATACGAAAAATTATTGTCCAAACGCTAAGAAAAATTGGAAAATTAAATTTTGTTAAACTGAATTTTAAAAAATATAGTGTTTAGAGCTCATCACGGCACTCATTTTTTCTATTTACAATTTTTTTTATCGAATCATTAGGATTCGAGATAAAAATTATAAACAAAAAAAATTTCTTTGACCATTGTCAATATCTTTTTTAACATAAATTGCGATAACTTGAGTAAATATTAACGGATCGTTATGAGACTTGAAACATAAAACTCAGAAAACTCTAGCGAAGCCGTAAACTGTAGGCACAAAACCCTTATGGTAAAAAATATAATAATATTTAATTAAAAAGTAATACTGGACATAACTCATTTTTTCAACGTTCGCCGTTAAAAAGTATCGAGGCAATTTTGAGGTACATATAACTTTCAGCGACAAAGTTTTTCCTTAATATACAAGGAAGATTTTCACAAATTTTCACACTGATTAATAAATAATTGTAGAAGATACGACGATATATATAAATCTCGCGCGCCACCAACAGTCAACAGCCGCGTATAATGCGCTATTTAGCAGTTTTAGCACTCGCGTTGACAGTTGGCGCCGTGCGAGAATTATATATATCGTCATATCTTCTACAATTATTTATTAATCAGTGTGAAAATTTGTGAAACTCGTCCTTGTATATAAGGAAAAACTTTGTCGCTGCAAGTTATATGTACCTCAAAATTGCCTCGATACTTTTTAACGGCGAACGTTGAAAAACATGAGTTATGTCCAGTATTACTTTTTAATTAAATATTATTATATTTTTTAACATAAGGGTTTTGTGCATATAGTTTACGGCTTCGCTAGAGTTTTCTGAGTTTTATGTTTCAAGTCTCATAACGATTCGTTAATATTTACTCAAGTTATCGCAATTTATGTTTAAAGAGATATTGACTTTGGTCGAAGAAATTTTTTGGTTTATAATTTTTATTTCGAATACTAATGATTCGATAGAAAAACTGCAAAGAGAAAAAATGTGTGCCGTGATGAGTTTTACAACACTATATTTTTTAAAATCCAGTTTAACTAAATGTAATTTTCCAATTTTTCTTAGCGTTTGGACAAATGTTTTTCTCATTTTCGAGAGCTAGTCCCTTTATTGCATCCGAGCCCTCAATTTGTCTTGACAGTCACTTTCATATCGGGTAATCAAATATGTAGCATTCCAAAACTGATGCTCACCTTCGGTTCACGGAAAATATCGCGAACACCAAAAGTTGACATACCGTATTATGTTGGGTATAAAAAATAGTAAAAGTTTTCCTGTTTCAGTTTTTTTCAAATACTTACCATTTGCGAGAACCCTATATAACAAAGTATCGTAACATTTGTGATGTTTCTCTAATGATTAATTACACCAAACACGGTATAATTTGGATAATACATATTTAGTAGTAATAAGTTTCGGCCGTGTTACATGCCCCTATCGGTTCATCCCGTGCTTGCTGTCCTCGCGTCGCTTTCCGTCGAATCGGCGATTCAGCGGAATCGCCTCGCGCGCGGCAGGCAGGTCGCCGAACCGCGGAATGTATGGTCGTAGGCACAACGTGACCATCGACAGCCCGGGCCTCGATATTTCCGAAGAAGGAGCGATCGACAGGTGCCGACGGGGCGATTTCCTCCGAGGGATTTTCGAAAACGCGAGGCACGGACGGTAGCAGCGGGACGAGTTTCGATTCATTCAATTTCGGGAGCTCGAAGTAGGCAGTCACGACGAGCCAGAGGGCCGTCCAGATACCGCGACCGCGTCTCCGCGTCAAGTCCGCGAATTACGAACGGCCGAAAGTAATTCGTGCAAGGGGTACCTCCATCCGACATACCGTGAACGGCCCAGCCGGGAGAGCCCTTGCGCGTCACTCGTGATCGACGTAGGAACGCGTAGAGAGCAGACGATTAGAGACCGCGGACAGCGACGAGGTGACCGACTTCCGAGTGCCATCCGAGAGCACAGAAGCGAGCGACCACGACCTACGTTTGGGTCAGCGACACAGCGAGCGACCGACATACGAGCCGGAGAGCGTGCCGTGCGATACAGCGAGCGACAGCTGAGACGGAGCGCCGTCTCAAGGTAGGATAATTCCGTATTATTCTTGTAACAATACATCTTGCATCATTGGTTTTCCCTTATATCCCTTGTACTCTTTGATTTAACCTCTTATTACCCTCCAAATTCCCGGTAAGTGTAGTCAAGGCGTGCTTTAGCACCTTGATAGAGCAGCGAACCCGGTAAATCATTCCAACCGCTCGGGGTGATTTACAAAAGTCGCTTCAGGACGTAACAAACTGGTGTCAGAAGTGGGATTCCACTTCTTCTTTTCTAAATCCGTTCTTATTAGAATAAAAGTGCGTGCCGTCGCTACGAACCGCGACCAGCCGCAATCTTATCTGCTCGTAACTTGACTACACTTCCTACTACATTGCAATGACGGGTGGAATTTTGAGATCACCACCCCCGCCACATTCTTCCAATTCCCATACCACAGATAATGTTCCACCCCCTGTTCCTCCCACCTCACCACCAGCCCTAAACAGCCGACCATCTTTTGGTTCTCGGACGAACGACCCAGAAATGTCTGTAATAGACGTGTGGCGTTCCCGAGAAGATGAAGAGAGAGTATATCGGGCACTTGACGGCATTCCCCGTTTCGACCCTGATTTTGTAACATTAGAGGACTTCGCTGCCTCGATACAGCGGGCCATACAGCGAATTCCACCCGGTCAGGAAGAACGATTTCTGACCGAGCTCATATACAAATTAAAAGATCCTATTAGATACTACGTCGAGGGGAAAGGTTGTCAAAGCGTGACCGATCTGCTCTCCCTTCTACGGGTCCGATATTCCCCATGCCGCGGTTATGAGGAGCTCAGATTGGAACTAGAACGTATAAGCATGTTTCCCCGGGAGCGCCTAATAGATTTTATTCACCGCGTAAGCCGCCTGTACCGACAGGTGATCGTAAGAGCGAAAGAATTAATCGGAGAAAACGTCGAAAGGACCATTAGGGACGTGGAGCGATTGGCTCGGACCTCGTTTATCACGGCATTACCTCAAAGAATTGCGACTAAAGTAGCCTTGTCAAATCCCGAATCTTTGGACGATGCGTTCGATTTGGCGTTACACGCCCAAAGGCGAGAACAAGAATCGTCCGGTTTGCCACGCGAGGAGACGTATGGGTACACCGGAAGCGCGCGACCCCCGTCGCCGTACGACCCCCAACGTAGTTGGACCGAATGGAGACAACCGCGAGAGGAGGACTCGTATCGCGAACCCCCTGCCCCGTACTCCGCTTATAGCTCCCCTCGCTATCGGTACGAATATTATCGGGAGCCGTATTATCCCGATCCGACACCGGAGCGCCGTCCGACGGCCTTGCTGACGAGGCAAGGCGAACGCCCGTCGGATTATGAACATAGAATGTACGAGCCCGGTGAAAGATTCTCACGCGGGGGATTTAGGAATAATAGGCAGTCGCGACCACGCGGGGCTAGATCATATCCACCTCGCGAACCACCCAGATATGGGCCCCGCGAACAAGGAAGGTATGAACCCCGCGAGTCGCCAAGATATGACTCCCGGAGATACGAGCCGCGTGAACCCGAAAGATATAATTCACGCGAACCTGGAAGATACCAATCTCGCGGATCGCCGGAACCTAGAAGAAATGAATCCCAAGAGTCGCCAAGAAAGGCGGAATACGAATCGTACCCAGAAAATCGCAATCATTTAAACTCCCAGCGCGCCCGCCCGTTCGACCGAAACGAGGCGGGCGGGTCCTCTTCGCAGGCCCAAAGATCGCCTCCGCCAAGATCACCTCGAAATCAGAGCCAACCACGGGACTCATACGCGCGGAGTCCCCCCGCATCCGGATCAAGGCCGAACAATTGGAGAACGGCGAGGGAGAATTCATAGTAGACACGGGTTCAGCATTGAACCTGTTAGAAATCGGGTCTGCCAGCTCAAAGGCCATGGTTATAAGCATGACGCCCCTTGAAATTAACGGATTGAACGGAAAGGTCATGACATTAGGAACGACTGCGTTAAAGGTAAACGGCAGCTGGGCGTTATTCCATGTATTAAGCATGCCTAATTTACCCGAAGGGATCGCCGGTCTAGTCGGGAGTCCGTATCTGCTTCAGGAGGAAGCCATCGTCTCGTATCACCTACGCACGATGGTAACAGCGAAACACCCAATCCGCCCCGTAGTTTTCTCCAATTCGGAAGAATTAGAAGATACGTTGACGGCATGCAAACAGAGTCAGGAGGACTTTCTAACACGTTTAAGTGAACCATTGGCATTAGAGTCAAACGGCGAACAAATAAACCTCTGCTGCCCTGAAGACCACGAGCGGGATTGCCCCTCCCTCTTTCCTGAAGAAGAGCTCGACGTTAGCGAAGATCAGGATTTGGGGAATTACCGCGTTGAACAAAAACCTCCCGAGGAGCGAATACAACACATAGTCGGAACGCTGAAGTTAGAGGAATTAGACCCGGAACCACGTCAGACAATCGAAGACTTGGTTATAAGGTATTCGGACCGATTTTTCGTACCTGGAGACCCGCTGGGCGAAACAACGTCTATAGAGCACACCATCCCGTTAACCGATTCAAAGCCCGTGTTCACTCGCCAATACCCGCATTCGCCGTTAATGGACGAGGAAATCGCCAGACAAATGCACAATCTGGAAGAGTTGGGAATAATCGCTCCTTCGTCTTCGCCACATAACTCACCCCTGCACATAGTCCCGAAAAAGGAGGACGAAGAAGGAAACAAACGATGGAGGGTGGTGGCCGACTTTAGAAATTTGAACGCGATAACAATTGACGACCGTTTCCCCTTGCCGCGAATTACGGACATTCTCAATCGATTAGGTGGAGCCCAATATTTCTCAGTTTTCGACTTGGCAAACGGTTTCCATCAAATCCCTATGGCTCCGGAGGACCGTGCAAAAACCGCGTTTACTACCCCCGACGGACACTACGAATACCTCCGCATGCCTTTCGGATTAAAGAACGCTCCGGCTACTTTCCAGCGTTTAATGAACCACGTTTTGAGAGGGCTCATCGGGAAAGAGTTATTCGTGTATTTAGACGACGTGGTAGTATATTCGAATACACTCGCGGAGCACAAACACCGGCTAGAGAGATTCTTCGAACGCCTACGCGAACATAACTTGACTCTACAGACGGAAAAGGCCAAGTTCTTGAAGGACAAGGTCATATATCTGGGCCATATAATAGCAGCTGACGGAGTACGACCTAATCCGGAAAAGATCAAGGCCGTCGCCGAGTTCCCCGTGCCAAAAACTCGGAAAAATTTGAAGCAATTCCTAGGCCTCGTAAATTACTATCGCCGTTTTATCCCAGATATGGCAAAACGCGCTAGACCTCTTACAAATTTGACTAGCCTGAGAATCCCATTCTTTTGGACTGAAAAACACCAGGAAAGTTTCGAAGATTTACGCGAGGTACTCTGTAAAGAGCCGGTTCTACGTTATCCAAATTTTGACGAACCATTTATTATTACAACGGACGCTTCCGACATAGCCGTCGGCGCGATTTTAAGTCAAGGCAAAATAGGCGAGGACCCGCCCATAGCGTACGCTTCGCAGGTACTCAACTCCGCACAAGAAAACTACTCCACCACGGAAAAGGAATGCTTTGCGATAATCTACGCCGTAAAACAATTTCGAACATACATTTACGGGCGAAAATTTTCCCTGGTAACCGATCACCGGCCCCTTCAATGGCTATTCTCAGTAAAAGATCCGGTGTCGCGACTCGCCCGGTGGAAGATTACCCTCGCGGATTACGATTATGAAATCGTTTATAAGCCTGGTCGGGTAAACGCAAACGCAGACGCGCTATCTCGAAATCCGGTCTCGCACGCTTTTCCGACTACCACAAAGGAAGCATTGCCCACACGTGGAAATGAGGGGATAGCAACGCGTGCAGGAGCGCGTCACCAAGGTAGGCCAAGACCAAATTATGAAGAACCACCGTCATTCGACTTCAGAGAGGATTCCACACTGGAGGGACAGGAACTTGGTCAGGAGCTGCCAGCAACACAAGGGGATAACACCGACGATCTGGAGAGTAGGGCGAACTCAACTGTCCTGGATACAAGTGAAGGAAGGACGGGAATGCCCGAATTCCTAGAGACAGGAGACGAAGGCTCCACCATGATAACAGAAGGCAAGGATACAGGGCTAACGCAGGACCAACTCACCTTCTTGAGGAGTCTGGACGAACCACCCCGCTACCAGCACATCGAGGGAGACAACATGGACTCCACTTTTGGAAGTAACGATTCCAGGATAGGCCCATTCTCCCAGGAGGAAATCACCATCTTGAAGAGTCTTGACGAGGAATTCCCCCTAGAGGAAAAGGGAGAAACATCGGATCCCCAGGGAAAGGTCAGTCCGCAGGGGACAAAACCAAAATCGGGCCCGAAGAAACGAGTATCATGGGGTATACCCCTACATGAAGAAGCCCTGGACATCCCACAATCAACCATGATTTGTCCGGAGGGCGAAACATTGCAGGAACTGAAGGATCAACGGCCCCCTATAGAAAATTCCAGCATGAGTCCAAGGCCCGATGTAATCGAAATGCCTGACTCGACAGAACGATACGAAGCGAACATCGGGCCATTCACCGTCCCACAAAATTTTCCTAGAACGAACACCCCTGAGGATGAATTGCAGACAATGCAGTGCGAAGTGAAAATCGCAAGGACCACACTTACATCCTCTCGCGACAATTATGCTCATTTTATATCGTCGGACAGAATATTAACTAGCCCAATTTGTAAAACTCTGAAGGCTATAGGACTACTCGACGAAACAAAATTATTATCCGAGGAATTAATCAAGAATCGCGTGATAGTCACCCGTAATGAAGAAGGAAAGGTTTTTAGCGTCGTTGGAACGAACAGCTTTTATCACGAAATGGGGGAAAATGAGTTGGCACCGGCATTAACAGCGCTTAGAAGCGCCGTGGAATGTGATCGCGTCCGCTCGTTTCGGATAGCGGCGCATGGCGAAACCTTACACCAGTTCGATGCCGAAACGCTCGAAAAATATTTCAAAATTATTTTCAAACATACGCCGATGTCAATTACAATTTGTACAGGAGAAATCCAATTACCGCCGGAAACCGAGCGGGAAAATATTATCCGCCACTATCACGAAAGTTTGATAGGAGGGCATAAGGGCGTAACTAAAACATACCGACGCATTCGCAGTCTATTCGACTGGCCCCATTTACGTCGAGATGTAGAGGATTTCGTGCGGAGCTGCCAGAGCTGCCAAGAACAAAAGCTCGTACGCATTAAAACACGGGAACCAATGCTAATCACGGATACGCCTGCACGGCCCTTTGATAAAGTAGCCTTGGACACCGTAGGACCGCTACCCCCTACCCCTAGCGGAAACCGTCACGTACTTACAATGCAATGTCAATTATCTAAATTCTGTATGGCGGTGCCATTACCCGACATCCGAGCCGTCACCGTGGCCGACGCGTTATCACGTTACTTTATCGCGATCTTCGGCGCACCGCGTGCAATACTAACAGACCGCGGAACGAGTTTTATTAATAACACAATACAGGGAATAGCCCAAACTTTTAAAATTAAACATGTAACGACGTCGGGATATCGACCACAGACTAACGGTTCCCTGGAAAGAAGTCATATCGTCTTAACCGAATATTTGAAACACTACCTGGAAAGATACGAAGACTGGGACTTGCTGCTCCCATTCGCTATGTACTCATACAACACCTCGGTGCATGAGGCAACAAAGTTCACTCCATACGAGGTGGTTTTCGGACAATTAGCTCGGGATCCATTTACGCCTATGGCCCGTGAAGAACTACTCACTTATCCGACATACGTACAAAATTTGGTAGAACGATTGGAAGAAATTCGAAACACTACGCGATCAAACTTGGGCACGAGCAAATCGCGTTCGAAAAATATTTATGACCGGAAGAGTAACCAAGTTATATTTGCCGAAGGCGACCTTGTCTACGTTCTAAAGGAACCTCGGCTCCACAAATTCGACCCCCATTACATAGGCCCTTATAAAATAAAAGCAATTACTGACCAAAATAATGCAATATTGATTTCGGATGAGGGGCGACAGATAATTAAACATTTCGATAAATTGAAACATGCTTATACTAAGGAAAATCCACCTTGACGCTAATAAAGCGTATCCAAATGGTTTCAGCTTACAACGGACCAGCGGAAGGGCTCATTTAGCCGACCCTCATAACCAAGGTCCCACATCCCATACATATAATTACTCTATTCCTTAATCTCACTTGTTTTTCGTATTGCAGTAGACATTTACTTAGAATAATAGAATTCCTCGCGAAAGTCATGGATAGACGTGGCCTGCTATTATTCACGTTCTTATGGACGAGTGCCACCACTAAGGCCATAGACGGGGACTACCAACTAACTCCGTTAAGCCCCAACCCGGGATTGTACTACGAGCAAATCCGACCTCTCCGAGTTTTCCACACCCAATGCAGATTGGTGACCGGCATCGAAGTCGCGGAAGTATTAACCTCGCGACCACAAACCCAACCACAAATCCACAGGATGAAAGCCTTATGTACAACTTATAACTGGACGTCTTGCCCGGCCGACGACCTCAACGCGGCCCTGCAACGAAAACTCCTCGACGGTAAAAGATACGAGGAACTGCTATTAAGCATATTGGGAAAACCACAGCTCCAACGTACCAAACGATCGGTACCTCTGGGATTCATCGGATCGCTGAGTAAGGCCCTCTTCGGAACACTGGACAACGACGACGCGCAATACTATAATAAGGAAATAGATAAACTTTACAAAGACCAAAATCATCTCGCCGAATTGTTAGGAAACCAAACGCACATTATAAAATCAGAATTTCAGGATATACATAACTCGATAAAATCTGTGTCGGGCGCCATACGAAACATGAACGATAGGATTAGGGAAATAGCGGCGGCCACCCGTCAATTAGACGAACGCGAAACAAGAGTAGAATTAGAATCAGCTTTTTCGTCATGGACGTTCCTAATGACCAGGCACGTGGACGAATACGTGACCGCTCTGATCGTAATAACCGACGCGCTCACGTTTGCGAAACTTGGTATCCTACATCCGGCCGTTCTGTCCCCAAGTCAGCTAGCGCAGACCTGCGAAAGAATTCGCGAAACCACGCCATATGAATTTCCGCTGACTCCGGAAGAATTGAATTCCGAACAGCTACAAGGGGTGACCAAATTAAACGTAGTTTATTCACAGGGACGGATCATCTTGTCACTCGACATCCCTTTATTAGACCAAATTCCTTTCGATCTTTATTACATTCAACCCTGCCCTTCATTCCAAGCTATATCGACCAACGTCTCTACCCCAATATTCATAAAACCAAGGACAGCATATTTAGCAATCAGCAGAGTCAACTCTCAATACTTCATGCCAGACGAAAACTACATCACAGGATGCAGGAAACACCATCGGATGTATATGTGCGAACTCAGCGTACCACTCCAGGACTTGGAAAAAGCCCCAAGTTGCGAGACAGATGCCTTACTAAAACCACAAAACATCAAGTGGCCTAGCTGCAACATTCAAGCCCTCCCCGGAAGCCGAACTTTCCTCAAGAGAATGATCGCACCCAACACCTGGTTATATTCTGTCAAGAACACCCTGGCACTGCAGGTACGGTGCAATAAGCATTCGGCCGGATATGAAGTGCTCCAGGGGGCAGGAATATTACAATTGAGGAGAGATTGTGAGGCCAAACTCGGGACTGACCAGATTTGGGCATCCGGAGTCGACACTGAGACGCTCACAACGATATACAAACCATCCATAGGCATAAATATTTCCGAAATCTTACCTACCCTTACGGAACATCACGTGAAAATATTGGCTGACCATCAAGAAAAGGAACCACAGGGAACCCTTCAGGATGCCCATGCGAAAGCTAATGCAATCGCATTGGACGATATAGAGAGACAAGCAAGAGAAATAGCAACACATCACCGGACAGAAAATCTATCTACATACGTCACCTTTGGACTGCCAGGATTGGGAGGAACCTTCATAATCATCATTACTGTCTGGATTGGATACCGTTTTCTGAAGGCACGCCGGATCCAACATCGCGAGCCACTAAGGAAAGAGGCAAGGGTTGATATAGAAATGGCACCACCCCGTCCTCCTCCTCAAATAATTTCCAGACCCCGACCTCTTGCTATCACATCTTTTCCTTCCGACCTACCCGTTATACCATCCACAAGGACAAGAGAGAGAGCCCTCGTAGAACGAGCGAGAAGTTTCGCGGGTTCCGAGCCATACTTCGAAGTATTTTAGACCTTAGTTTGCTGATCGCAGCAAAAACCCCCGCGCGTTAGGCTAAGTACCGATCCCCACGAGGCGCCCTGCTGTGAAAATTTAGGTAGTAGGGACAATAGCATATAAGATAGCACTTAAGCAATGCGAGTAGCAGTCCTTATAACAATTTTTCAACACGAAACATATTGAAAACGGAAAACGGAAAGCACCCAAACGCTCATTCTTATCTGTCTCTTAGTTCAACAGTTATAATTTAATGAAAGAAAGTCAATTTCCACAATTTTGAAAATTTTTAAAAATCCTTTGAAATACGTATATATATCACTAAAGACTACATCTTATTCAAGTTTCACAAAAATCCCAAATGTAACTCCGAAAAGTGTCCGAATTCGCGTGGAATGACCCAGGATTGAAATGCGAAGAGTATTCTTTTCATACGCGGTCAAGTGCACACGTGCCTGTATACTCGCACAGCCGCGTGTCGCAACTCAGACCTGTTTGCTTGTGGCTGCCTTCGCTTGCGAGTAGCGGAGACGGTTGTGCAGATATGTGCGTGTGAAAAGAAAACAGGCCAAATGTGCATTTTCTTCGGTTTGCATAACGAGGGAATCACGTTGTCTAAGACGTCCCTCTTCGTATCATCAAGATATTTTAGAATGATGTTCACAGTAATGCAATAATAATAATAATATTTTCATAAACAAAGTATCGTAACATTTGTGATGTTTCTCTAATGATTAATTACACCAAACACGATATAATTTGGATAATACATATTTAGTGGTAATAAGTTTCGGCCGCAGAGAAGGATAGCGAATGAAAAAGATGGAGACAATCGGCAGTCCTTTTTTCCACTCGCTCTCTTCTCCTACGTTCGAGACTGTCGACAAACTTCTAAAAATGTAGGATCTACAGTAAAATCTCGATTAGAGTTCAAAATTGTGACTATATAACATTAGTGTTAATTTCTATCACCCCTAGTTGGGGTGGTACCCCCTGGAACCAGTGAAGCGTGTAATATGGCTCGTGCGCCGATCGTGTAACCCGATCTGAAATCGAAAATCGGTGAGAGACAACACCGATGTAAACGAGGTTCACAATTAAAAGTATTTTATTTTTGGTTCATTTTTATAATTTTTTTACCAACATATTTGTGAGGATTTTCTGATTAAAATGACACCAAACACGATATGGTTTGGATAATTATATAAATATAAATGATTCGTATCCACGATAAGTAAAAGTTGTCCGATTTATGTCGTATTTGGTATCATTTTAATCAGGAGATTCTAACAAACATGTTGGTAAAAGATTCATGAAAATGGAACCAAAAATACAAAAGTTTTAATTTTAAATTTTGATTGCATTAGTATTGTCTCACACGTACCCCGTGAAAAGCGGGCATTAAAAACTTCCTTCGTTCCGAGGCTTTCGCTTACATCGAGACTTTACTGTATATCTTCTTTTACTATGCCTGCTTTTCTTTTCTAATGTATGTTTATCTTATTTCTATGTATGTACCACGTGTTACTGATTATTGACTCTTTACGTGCAGGCAACGATCGAAAACAGCAGCGTGCCTCACGGTAGGTCAGGGCACCGTGGCGGAAGCGGGTACGCGTGCAGGTACCTCGTACGAAGAAACACTTCCAAGCACATCTGCTACGTGTGATTTTCCTACGGACAAAATACACGAAGAAGACGTAGGACATTTTGAAGATTTTCCAATTATGGAAGGAATTGTAGAAGAAGCACATTTCGATACGGACGCAGAAGATATTGAAGAAGAAATACATTTCAATGCGGACGAAGAGGAAATTGTAGAACAAGTGCATTTCGAGTCGAACGAAGAAGAAATTGCACAAGAAATAGATTTCGACACATACATCAACGAAGATGTTGGAAGTGATGCTGATTACTGGGTGGTGGAGACTGCAGAGCCAGAACAGCCGGAAAACCCAAATTCAAAAGGAATCGACTTCGTTGATTTTCCGCATGTTTTCGAGCAAATCAAAAATCTTGGAAAACATTCGATTACTGGCTGTGGCATCCAACATTTTGAAATAGTTAGATGTGAACGGAATGGATTAGAAAATGTGTATCATGTAGAGTGCAAAATGTGCAAATACACAGAGCGTATATCCTGTCTTCGGAAGAGTGATGCCACTATGGATATCAACCGCGCTGCTGTTGCCGGAACAATGATGACGGGCGGCGGATATAACCAACTGGAGGACATACTGACGGCCGTGAACGTGCCCTGTATGACGAAAAGGATCTACGAGAACTGTCAGAATGACCTAATCGATGCCCTCGAAGTGGCCGCACAACGCGAAATGGAAGATGCTGGAAAAGAAGAAAAAGCATTAGCTATAGCAAGAGGCGACGTACATGCAGAATCCAAGCTATCGTTTATCCCAGTTGTCGCGGATGGCAGCTGGATGAAAAGGTCCTACCGCGGAGGAGATTACAATTCTCTTTCGGGCGTAGGAGCCATCGTGGGATACCACACGAAGAAAGTGCTGTACATCAGTGTGAAGAATAAATTCTGCATGACTTGTCAAATAGCAGGTACGAGGAAGGAAGAACCGCGCGAGCATCGTTGCTTCAAGAACTGGGGTCGTTATCAGAGTTCAACTGGCATGGAGAGTGTTGCTATTGTCGAAGGCTTCAATTGCAGCATAGATATGCACGGCCTAATATACTCTATATTAGTTGCCGATGGCGATAGCAGTGTGTACAAGAAGATATTGGACAGTAATCCCTATGGAAAGTATATGGTGCAAGTACAAAAAATCGAATGCACCAATCACCTATTACGCAATTTCAGTAAGAGAATAAACGAAATCGGAACAAAAGGCCGCAATAAAGATCTAAGAGCTGTCGTACAGAATAATGCTCTCCGCCTGCGTACTGGTATAAAAAAAGCTGCGGAATACCGGTTGCGAGAAGAAATACCACTGGAGGAACGAAATCAAAATTTGAAGCAAGACTTGGAAAATGTACCGAGTCACGTTTTCGGGCAACACAAGGAGTGTCAGAAGTTAGCATACTTCTGTAAGAAATACTCTGATCCCAACAGAGTAGACTACGTTCCACGACTGAGAGAAGCTGGAATTTATGAAAGTATCGAAGAAGCGATGCAGCAACTTTTCGTTAAAGCTGACAGTTTGCTGCGCGGTCTAAACAACAATGCTGTTGAAGTTTTTAATAACATCATTGCTAAATTCATCGGAGGCAAAAGGATAAACTTTCGATGAGGGGGCTCGTATCAGGGTAGTCTCTGCTGTAGTCGTCCAATATAACACAAAAGAGGCGTTCAGCAGATTGAGTACGGCAATGAATAAAGAGCCGCCAACCATGGTAAGAAAGCTGGAAGGACGTCGGAAGCGCGCGGCAGAAAAAGCAAGGGAGTATAAAAAAGAAGCGAAAGCATCCTCCTTTCGAAATACAAAACAAACGTGCGACCAGGATTACGGCTCCAACGCGGCAAAAGCAGATATGGAAGAGGCAGTATACTCTTCCGAGTGTAAAAGGCACGCGGATCTACTCCTTCACTGGCAAACGAGGCGAGACGAGATCCAAGTGGAAACTCGCGATCAGGCGAACAGCGAAAAGTGGATTGGTTATAGGAAGAAATTATTAACTGCATCGAATTTCGGCAAGGTATGCCGATTACGAAAGACTGCACCACGGGCAAATACTGTGAAGAGTATAATGTACCCGCAACTCTACAATTTACATTCTCTCCAATACGGAAATTAAAATGAGGCAAACGCATTGAGACAAATGCAAGAAGAATTAGGAATGCATATTCTACCGTGTGGCCTCTTCATCGATGACACTGTGCCTCACTTAGGTGCAACTCCTGACGGCCTCGTGGACCATGATAAAATCGTCGAAGTCAAGTGTCCCGAATCAGCGAAGGATTTATCGCCTGCTGAAGCAATAAAGCAACTTGATAATATACGGCGTATTTTCAAGGGTAATGAAATGAATAAAAATCATCATTACTATTATCAAGTGCAAGGACAATTGCACATAACGAAAAGGCAACGGGCTTATTTTTGTTTATGGACGCCGAAAGGAATGAAGATTATAACAGTATCAAGAGATGATCGATTCTGGAAAACAGAGATGGAGGAAAAACTGAGGAAGTACTATGAGGACTGCATGTTGCCCGAAATCATAGATAGTAGATACAATCGACAACAGCCGATTAGAGAACCTCCGTACATAAAAACAGGAGGAGCAGGTACGAGTACACAAGAAAGTACACAAAACGATGGAATGAAACATGGGAATAGCACCGGCGAGTGCATCCAGCGCATATGAAGAGCTGTCGAATAAGCAATTGCAATACAAAGTGACTAATGCACCGGCGAGTGCATCCAGCGCATATGAAGAGCTGTCGAATAAGCAATTGCAATCCAAAGTCACTAATGCACCGGCGCGTGCATCCAGCGCATATGAAGAGCTGTCGAATAAGCAATTGCAATACAAAGTGACTAATGCACCGGCGAGTGCATCCAGCGCATATGAAGAGCTGTCGAATAAGCAATGGCAATCCAAAGTCACTAATGCACCGGCGAGTGCATCCAGCGCATATGAAGAGCTGTAGAATAAGCAATTGCAATCCATAGTCACTAATGCACCGGCGAGTGCATCCAGCGCATATGAAGAGCTGGCGAATAAGCAACGTGGAAGCGCCTGGAGTGCGCAGAGCTACTGAGCTGCGACGAAGGGAGTTCGAGAGCGAACATCGTCGCAGAATGGCCGAATTCCCCATGAGAGAGAGCTCCGAAGAGTGGAGTTGTTTAGACAGGATGGGTTGTTCGCTGACCAAAGATCCAGGAAGTCTCTCGCTCGAGGAGAGAGTTTGAAGTTCTGACCGAAGAGTCTGAAGATTAGTCTAACAAGGAGAGTATTTTAGGTGTCCGCCTCCGATCATTTTGATTTTTGGATATGTTATAGAGGACCGAAAAATAAGAAATACGTGTTTTTTTATTTTTTCCCGTTTTCATATTTGGGGGTGAAAACTGCGTTCAAAGTTAGGGTTGAAAAATCATTTTTGTGAAACTTTTTGAAAATCTGGTGAGTCAGTCATATTTCGCATTCAAAGACACAAAATTCGTCCATTGACACTATTCCCCTATCTCTAATAGTTCTCGAGATATTCCACAAAAATGATTTTGAACCCCCCAAATATGAAAACGGGGAAAAATAAAAAAACACGTATTTCTTATTTTTCGGTCCTCTATAACATATCCAAAAATCGAAATGATCGGAGGCGGACACCTAAAATACTCTCCTTGTAAGCTAATCTACTGGACTGGGCTGCGGAGGCTACCTTCGTAGCCCAGCCCTCTGTTTCTTTAAAGTGTTTCAGAGAGCACGAAACCCCACGACGAGGGACAAGGTGTCGGGGGACTGCCACCGCGGCCTGGATACGCGTTCCCGGATTCCCCGTCTGTGCTACGACAGAGTAGCAGTCCGCAGTGGAGCGCGGACATACGTGGAACCGCTTCTCTAGCCCTGTTGGCGTGGATCTTGGCTCCTCCCCGGTTTGTGCAAACCAAGAGGTCCACGTCGACAGGGTGGACAGCAGCCGGGAAATGGCATCTCCAACCACCAGTCGGACAAGCGGTGCGACTGCTTGGATCGGCTGGAGGAGATGTCGCGGAGACGGGAGCGTTAACAGGACGCACAGGACGGTCCCCTGGGTCAGCACCAGAAGCCACGAAGAGGAATGGGGCCATCTCAAAGCCAAGGCCTGAGAGAGGGAGAAGAGGACAAGAAGCCCAGAAGAAAGAAAATGCAGACGAGCTGCGGTGCTGGGCAGATTGATCGGGGAACGGGCCGATAACATGCTCATGAGCTGTGATCCCCTGTTATCGGTTCCGTCTCGCCTTTCCATCTTCCCGGTTCTTTCAGCTCCAACGGATTCTCTCAAATGAAAGTAAATGTTAATGCTTCTCCGTCTCTTTTGCATGGAATCCGGAGCCGCGAAGGGATTGAAGTCTCAAGCTCGTACGGCCACCGGAAGGACATCGAGGACGAGTCCCTGGGGGAGAGGGTCGACCGCGACCAAGGATTCGACGAGGAGGAGGGAACGTCGCCGAAGCAGTGGAGACGTCGTCGGACGTCTTTCTGGAGGAGGCTGCCTGCAAACGAGGCAGCGCTGGAGTCTGCACGGGGTTCCGGAGGCTGCACGAAGGAGGATGCAGCGTCGGAGCGTTGGAGTCGACGTGGGACGTTCTAGAGTGGAGTTCCAGGGACATCGCGGGACAAGGACCAGGGGCGTTTCGTCGAGGGAGAATAAGAAGCCCCGCGGTACCCGTGCCTGACTGCTGGACCCGGAGCTCTCCGTGGATTTCGTCCTGGGACACACGGAAGAGGAACGCGCCCGGAGCCCCCCTGGATTTCGTCGTGGGACCAAGAGCCGCAGGGTTCCAGAGACGTCGTGGGACAGGAAGCTGCAGAGTTCCAGAGACGTCGCGGGACCAGAAGTTGGAACGTTTCGTCGTGGCAGATCGAGAAGTCCCGTTGTACCCACGCCTTGCTCAGGGTTTTTCCGTGGTTTTCCCCTGAGCGAGAAGGCAAATGCCGAGGCGGATGTCTGAAGAAGCCACGGGGCTGCACGACCACTTCTTCAGGCAGGGGTACGAAGATTCCGAAAAGGATTCAATGCGGCCAAGACGTCCGCTCTTCCAGAGGGGAGAGCAGTGTTGCGAGCACCGGGTATAGGCCCGTGCATAACCTGCTGGTGCTCGTAGCTGAAGATAGAAGAAGGTCGGCCCCCTTCGAGAGGACGATCTGGACGACGACCAGAAGACTGTCTTGTACCGAACTGTTTTGTAACCGATATTGCTCTATGTAACAATATAGTTCAGTCGTGTGTACTCCCGTGTAATCATTATTTTATCCTTTGAAAAAATCTCATAACTTCGGTGTTTCCCAATATTTTTTAATACTTTTTTTTAAAATTATTTGTTAATAGCCAACGGTTATATGGACAGAAACATTAAAAGAATTGAAGCATCTTTTACAAATAAAATAGTAATAAACCCCGTAAACATTGTGTTTCATAATACATCCAGTTCAGAATTCGTTTATGAAGTCCGCTACTGAAAATGCGCACGCTGGATGCGCGTGATTATTATGTGGTCGGCTCCTCGAAGTGACAGAAAATATAACCTATATGCTATACCCGATTTCCTAAAGATACTGTTGTGGCGTAATAATAATGTTTTGAAAGGATGATAAAAAGTTCACAAATGTTTCGTAAAAGAACGAAATAGCCACTAAACATTTGTTGTCATATAGCATATACTTAGGTTATATTTTCTGTCACTTCGAGGAGGGACCACATAATAATCACGCGTTGGATTCAACGTCAAACACAATTTTATATATGTTTGTTCATAACTGCTTTCTGCATAGGATGTGTATTTCATGTTCTGTTTCAGTGTTTTGCTAATTAAAAAATGTCTATCCTAACAAACTTCATTTTCTGGGGACATGCCCTCGTGTATTTTTCCTTTTCACTTATAATTCCTTACTGCTAACGTAGAATATTGTAGCATAAGCACATTTCCAGTAACGTACAATGAATTTTCCACGTTTGCAGTACCAGCCGACTTTCCGTTTAAATTTTTATAAATACAACGCAACAGCTGAGAATTTCTTTCCTTATTCAGAATAGAATACGGAAATAGCAAACAGCTCCCTCTCGCGTGCATCAGGCAGCGGCGTATCTATGGGTAATACCATTTCAGTGCAGAAAAAATCTGCTGTAATACCGACCTGCCGAATCGGCCAGGTCACGTGACGTGTCTACCCCCTTAAGAATAACCCAGTAAGCAAACTGACCGCAGTATGCCAGCAGATTGATGTCAGATTCGAGTAGATTCTGACGTCAGATTCGGGTCCTACTATGTCCGCATTTGACTATGGTTCTGCGGTCAGAGCCTAACATCAGGATCTGACATCAGATTGACGGCAGATACCGAGCAGATCCTGTTGCCTTGGTCTGACCGCAGATTGGGAGCAGAAATCGAGCAGATCGTGCGCAGCGCGATCTGACGGCAGATTGGTGTCAGGTACGGAGCAGATTCTGACGTCAGATTCGGGTCCTACTATGTCCGCATTTGACTATGGTTCTGCTGTCAGAGCCTGACATCAGGATCTGACCGCAGATTGATATCAGATTTCGATCAGATCTTGCTGACAAAAACCGACCGCAGATTGGCGGCAGAAATCAAGCAGATCCTGATGTCAGGATCAGACCTCAAAAACGTTTAATGCGGACATAGTATGCAATTTTATATAATAGTATAGATTTAAAAACAGTTTGAAAGTCTTAAGCGTAAATAATATATAGAACACGTTTATAAGACCGACTTGAAAGATCTGATTCTTACCATATTTTATGGAAGAAAAAAGTTGGAAAACCAAGTATTTATTTAGACGGGTATTATAACATTTTTAATATTTTACTTAGCAGGTTGTTAGTCAATTGAATGCCAGGGAGGTTCAAAATAATTATTTAAACTTTTAAAGACAGTTCTTCCAAATGTAAAAGAATTAATGATAACTATTCATTCAGTCATCTTAGGGCGGTATTATCATCGGTCGTTGCTTAAGACTAAGATCGTCTTAAGCAACGATTGATAATACCGCCTTTAGAGACGGGTATACCAAATATATACTCCGCAGTGAAATGCCGGCAAATGCGAGCGGTACTCGAGAGCCCTGAGTGATCGAGCCCTCGGCCACTTATTCCCGCCGCGGTGCTATTTCGCAAGCGAGAGGAGTTCGCCCGGTCGCCGTCTGACGGCGTCGCGTCGTGAACTATGTCAGCAGAATCTGCTCAATTCCTGCTGCCTATCTGCCGTCAAATCGCGCTGCGCAGAGTCTGCTCGATTTCTGCCATTAAATTGTACCAGCAGACTCTGCTTACTTTCTGCCGCCAAACTGCACGCGGGCTATGTAAGCAGAATCAGCTCTATTTCTGCTGCCTATCTGCCGTCAGATCGTGCTGCGCAGGGTCTGCTCGATTCCTGCCATTAAGGGCGGTATTCATAAACGTGTCTTAAGCAAATGCTTAAGATCATCTTCTAGAGGACGGTCTTATTTCACTTAAGACATCAGATATTCATAGACGTTGCTTAAGATGAGCTTAAGCATTTGCTTAGGAATAAGCAATTGCTTATATCATATAAGCACTGTCTTTATAAAGCATTTGCTTAAGACAATGCTCATTCACGTTCGGAAATTTTCGGAATAATTCTGTTAGAACAACCAATGATTGAAGGATATTCCGTTCGTTCCTAGGTGGGCGACGGAGTAGGATGCTCGAACATGTGTGAGTAACGCGTGTGAGCGAGAAGTTATTTATTAATGATTTGCAGAAAAACTTTTTTCCACTGCCATGTAGTGTTTGTTTTTATCATAATAAACTAATATATAAACCCAACCACTAAACTGATGTAATGTAAAAATAAAAACACCTCAGATAGCGGAGACTCCATTTAATTATAATTTATTTTGTACATAATTGATATCAATGTCAACGTTAATTAGGGTTGCCACCTTTTTTACAGAAAAATAACGTACATTTGCTTTTGTGGGGTATAAAAAAAAAGTACGCTCAACAAATTAAAAGTACATTTTAATCTTATTAATTTTTATTTCTTCCAAACATATTTTCTATTCCTTTTAGCATTACAGAGTAAATTTTTATTATTTTGAAATATCTCAATAACGTAAGATACTTTATTTTAAAGTACGGGAGGCAAACCTAACGTCAATGTTCAATAAATCCATTTTTTCAGTATGTGCACTTCGATTTCGCTCTCTACTTCCCAGATAGCACACCTCGTCTTAGAGACGTCTAGTTTATGTCCATTTTAGGTCTGAACGTCTTGATTTGTAACAAGACGTCTTTAAGGCTGCCGTCTCAAGTTTGTTTTGGTCCGAATCGATCGAAGCGCCTCTTGTAAACAGACGGACCCTAATGAAACTACTGCGGTCGATAAAAAGAACTTGTACAGAGATGACATCTCCAGGTACTCTGGGTAGACGAATTATTTACGCATAGTTGCCACATGTTCTGTTCTCTCTGTCTCTGCCGCGCTGTTGCCACAGAGTTCTCTCTTTTCATCGAGAAGTCTTGAAGGAATACAGCACCAGAGCTGCGTCTAGCGTTAGAGCCTCCCTGAATGTAGCAATAATGAAAGATAGAGAGGTCCGAGAGTGTAAGAAGGAAAGATGGAAAGATAACCTGACACGCAACCGTGAACGCAAAGGACGGAGTTGTCAGGCGTCCGAAAGACGGAGCGAGACAAAACATCATCCCGTCGTCTATCTCGTACCGCCCTCGCTCGCTTTCAGTGCCTCTCGCTCGCTCTCGCCTTCGCCGGACAAGAGTGAGACAGAAGTGGTGGGAATAGCGAAAAGTCCACATCGTTTACACCAAACCGAGCCCGTAACGAGACAGTACTGTAGTATCTTTTATTTGAGTTTATCCAGATAATATCTTTGCCCATTTCTGTTCTCCAGCCGCTTCGCCGTGATTCATTCAAGCTTCCCTTACGACAAAATAGTAATACGGGAAATGCGGCAACAGCGCGATTCGACTCTCGATACATCTCGGCAACTATGTCTTTCCTACATTTATCGGCCAGATTGGACTTCCACCGGTTTTGATGGTACAATGCACGAATATACCATCAACGCCGGTGACGGAGAATCCTTGAAGCTTCATTCTGTCATTTCTCGAGTCTGTCTCAGTACACGAGTCAGAAATTCATTATTATTTCAACGTGCGGTGGTTATTAGCGCTCAAACGCACCAGACCACCCTGCACTGATGTCTACTGGAGGCAACTATACCCGCAAAATCTTTCTTTTTGCCGATTCCAGGACGCAAGACGGTTGAAACGGTTTGTTTACTACCTCGCGTATACGCAGGGTCGGCGAAACCACTATGCAAGTTACGCGCCGCATAAGGGCGCCAGCCGAATGGGACGCTAAAAAACTATATCGCACGCTTAATAATAACGGAATCGAACCCCCACATAAACGAAATGTTCACCTCGTAAAGAAAAAACATATTAAATAGAAAACAGGTGTAAATATTTGGGAGCATCAAAAATTTTCTTGCGTAAGGGCGCCAACTAACCTCGCGTCGGCCCTACTGTCGTTTGCAGAAAAGAAGGCGCCCGGACGCTAAACGCGGCAAGGGGGCTACTTTGCTCGCATTGGCCGACGCGACAATGTCGACCAATGCAAAGTAAGCGAACGGGACACAGGCGGTGGGAGCCAATGCGGGCAAAGTAGCCCCCTTGCCCCGCTCAGCATCCGGATGCCAACTTTATTGCAAACCACAGTACGTAACGTCACGCTGGTGCTACGTGGCTGCCGTACACCATTAGCGCCACCAATGGAGAAGCCTTAAAGCCTCATTCTGTCACTTTTCGATTCAGAAATTCATTATTATTTCAATGTACGGCGGTTATTATCATTCAAACGCACCAGACCACCCTGCACTGATGTCTCCCGGAGGCAACTATACCCGCAAAAACTTCCTTCTTGCCGATTCCAGGACGTAATACGGTTGAAACGGTTTGTTTACTACATCGCGTATACGTACACGCTTTTCCTAGCTTGTGTGAGTGTACGCACACATTCAAGGCCCGCGGAGACGGCAGCCTTAAACCTCTGATGCCGAAATATTCCAATCCAAAACTGCTCCGTATCTGTAGGGACTCCATCTTTTTTACATATAGCTTCTTCTTTTCAATGAACAAAAATCATTTTTCTATATTGTTCTTCTATATGACTAATGCTATTTTCTACGAGATGTATAAATGGTATCTCGGAAAACAGAGGTCTTGAAACTTGATTTAGAATTATTAGAGGGCTTAATTTTTATAGACTTTCAAATGTATCTCTCGCTGATGGAAGTCGACAAGTAATTTGGCTAAGAGCTTCTTCTAGCACAGATATACATCTTTCTTTAACGTTGCGTATCTCTAATTGAGCCGTAGCACTGTTGTTATGGTGTAGGTACTTATTATATTCCGTTAAAAATTTAATTCCAAAGTCAATTCGATGAATATTCTTCTTCTGTCCATTAACATCATACAGTCTATTCTGAAAACTCTTTTGGTGTAAGATCAACTTTGGTTTGTTGGAAAAGACTTCAGTCTTTCAAATTCCTGTACAACAGGTGTTGCAAAAACAAAGAATAGGTGATTCTTGTAATCTGTTAACATTTCCTTTAAGAGTCTTGCTTTGAATTTTGTATCAAACATTGATTGGGCTAGCTCAGCAGAAATAAGCCTTTAGTTCTTCCCAGTTCAAATAGTAAACATAATTTTCCTACGAATAAGCCACCGAGTAGATGAAGGTTTTTCAAAGGGGAGTTGTGCAGTTCGTGTTGGCTCAAATTCTGTTGGTGTATTCATCACTTTAAATAAATCTTTGTATGCTTCTCGTCTTGTTTCACTATGACGAAACCAATTGGGTATTTCTGACAGCAAGAAACCAATATTTGATAGTAATTTGGATATTGCATATTGAATGCACAATGCCAACGAATGACAAATACATTTGATCTGCACACAGAAAGGAGATACTTGTTTTAGTCTAGACCACACAGAGTTGTTGCACCCTACCATGTTGGATGCACCACACGATGCAAAACCAATGCAATTTGCAAGACTCTGCCCACATCTTATAATTTCTTCATCAATTAAATTGAATATGTTTTCTCCTGTAGCCTCATGCACCGGAATTAAACCTGAAAATCCAGTTACAATTTCCATTGCCCTATCACTTAAAAATCGAATTAAAATACATAAGTGTTTTTGTGTTGAAATGTCTGTAGATTCATCTATAATAATAGCATATTTCTTGTTTAGGAAGTCATCTGTTAGTTGAGTTTTCAGTGCAGGTGAAATAATATTTTTTATTAACGAAGCACACTTACAAGGGATGTTTGGCAACCCGGAAATTCAGAAAATTATGAAACTCGGTGTGCAAGTAGAGTATTTCATCCGTAACGCAACCCTATTTTTTGGTGGTGCCATAATGTAATTTTTGGGGGTGAAATCACCCCTTGAAAAAAATGCAGCATTTTCTTTTCCGTGGAATATCTCGGAAAGGGCGAGACATATCGAAAAGAAGTTTAAACAAAAATTGCATCCTTTTTTTATATCTACAAAACCGCGGGAAAATAATTTTTGAAAAAACCATATTTTTCAAGTTACCCCCACCACCAACCCTTAAAATTAAGTTTTTGTATTTTTTAAATATACGCTGAAGTACCTTTGGATAATCTCTTTTCATATGTTACGAGCCGGGGCTGCGGCAACGCGAGAGGCCGGCGAGAAGGGTATTTCCCAAGGAATGCGGTTTATGAGTTTGTTAGTTAGGGGCGCGGACGAACCTGATGCGAAATCAGGGAGCCGCTAGGATTATTGACGGCGAGGACGAACCTGATGCTAGATCAGGGAGCCTGTAGGAATGGAGTCAAACGCGGACGAACCTGATTTTAGTAATCAGGGAGCCGCAGGAGGGTGATACGCCGTGAACGAACCCGATGCGAAATCGGGTTGTCACTAGCATGAAGTTCACAGACGAACTCGACGCGCAGTCGAGGAGCTGTTAGGAGGTTGGATTATTCACAGACAAACCTGGTGCGAAACCAGGGAGCTGTTCGGAAGTTGGTAGATTTACAGATGAACCTGATGCGAAATCAAGGAGCTGTAGGACACGGACGAACCTGATGCGAAATCAGGGAGCCGTAGGACGGTGAGGTTTCGTGTACGAACCCTATGCGAAATCGGGGAGCCACTGGGTTGGTGAAGATTCCTTGTTTTGGATGGTAAATGCGAACGAACCTGATGCGAAATCAGGGAGTCGCGGGAAATATTAGTGATGCCTCGTAACTCTTAATTAATGTTTGATACAACTCGAGCTGTAAAGTTGTATCGGTGGGTGAGTGCTACTAATATTATAAGGATCGCTGGATAAAAGATGGGTTTAACGAATCTACTCGATTTACACGTGAACACCATTCGTATATTCAATAATCAGTTATTGTACAAATGTAAGTGTCGCGATTTGTTAATTAAATATAATGTGTAAGTTACCACTAGTTGCACGGTGTTAACGCACTGGCGATGCGGGGCGTACGAGTGACTACTTCAATAATGCCAAATAGAATATAAACTCGACTCGCGGATTCCATGAGGTTAACTATGATTCTGACGGTGACTTTAGCCCGATCTTAACCAACTCTGTACGAGCGTGACACGACGTGACTCTACGCGTGACTCTATAGCTTTTAACCAACGAGGGTAGAAACCAAAGGGTTTATATAGTCCCAAAAATGAGTGGGGATGCGTTAGAAATCTCCATATAAGGAAATCCTTCGGGGTCGTCGTCGGGTCACTTCCGTTCCCATAGTCGTGATCCAGATGGTCGAGATCATGACCCCCCTTAGTGGTGTTTGATAAGCAAAAGGATTTTAGGGCGTTTCACTTCTCAGAAGCGAGCTCGAAGTGGTTGAGAGTGGTGTATGGGAAAATTCCACATACGTAACATCTCCCCCCAAGACAAAACATCGCGATTCTCGTGATGCTTTTCAAAAGAAAGAAA
The DNA here is from genome assembly GCA_947577245.1 of Andrena bucephala. Lineage (NCBI taxonomy): Eukaryota > Metazoa > Arthropoda > Insecta > Hymenoptera > Andrenidae > Andrena > Andrena bucephala. Next base: position 18,674,552 of record OX387718.1, on the reverse strand, counting down.
AACGCCCCACAAATACTTTTATAAACAAAAGTGTAAATGAGAATTGTCGGGTGTAGTGTGGTGTGATTAGTGTACTTATCGCTAGGTTTTGCAGGGTGTAAGAGTTTTTTAGCTGTCGCTGGGCATCACGTAGCCGATCTGCAGCCAGTGTTCAATGACGTCTAGTGATGGTTGTCCAGGTAGCCGGTCGAGCATCAGCGTGGCTGTGAGGCCGTCCAGCGTTGACTGGATGTTAGCGAGGAGTCCCTTCCTTCTCGCCATAACCACCTCCGCGATTTGCGTCGTTCTCTGGAGCGGTCGGCAGGAACGTAATTTGACGCCCCTTAGCCGAATCCTTGTTGTTAGCCAGGGGAGAGCCTGGAACTGGGCTGGCAGGGATCGCAGTTCCGTCACAGGGCAGTCCATAGCGATGCCATAGTCGCCAAGGAAGGTGGTGCAGGTGGTTCCATTTACTGCGATGACCTCGCCACGAATCCACCCCTTCCGGGTAAACCTCACGGTTACGAGTCGTCCCGGCCTGATGTTGTCTTTTGTTGGCTAGGTGTTGTCATAGGTGTTGTCTAGATGCCATGTATATGTTTAATTCACGTAACGTGACCTTCGCTGCCTCTGCATACTTGTCCACGGAGACCCAGAATGTGGTGGGGTCCTCTACATACATGACTAGGCAGCGGGAAGTTTTCCCGAGGTCACGCGCCAAGATGGTCTTCATTTCTTGCGTTTTTTTTTTGCGAAGGTCGATTGTCCCGGGGTCCAATCACGAATGTTGTCGTCGGTTATTTCCCGGAGCACCAACCAGTCCGGGGTACGTCGATGAGGTTTATATTCCGTTGTTTGGGCTCCTACCGTTTTGACGCTGGTCTTTCTAGTGGAAGAGCTTCGGCCCTGCCGGACGATTCCTCCAGTGCTGTAGTGATACGGCCTTGGTGTGAGTGTAGTACCCACTCGAGAAGAAGTTTCCCAAGATCCGTGGTGTCTTGTCTGCACGGCTATGGTCCTTGTACCTTCGTCTGATGAAGTCTGTGTCGCGATGCTCTTAGGCATGTGGAATCTGAACTTGTGCTGCGTTGAGGGGCCTGATGCCCTGCTTTTATAGGGAGGAAACCCTTATCGCGCCCCCACCCTGAAACTATACGTGTCCCAGAGTTCTCGTAGGAGTGGTTTCATCCCTTTAGAAAACTGTGGCACATGGGCTGTGATTTTCGGATGTAGTTGGTATATTTATTGTTAGTTCTTGGTTCTCTTTAGGAAATTCTGTTTTATTATTAGCCTGACGTGGTTTGCATTTCATGACCAATATTGTGTTTGCTATGATCAGTATTATTATTATGCCCCCAATAGAGGAAAAAGTCGAGATCTGTACTTGCCGAATAGATGTTTGGTAGATTGCAAAATTCCTGGCTCGTTGTTCTATTTCAGTAAGCGACAATGCTGTTGGAAGATCCTCCCATTTTGTAGTTTTCTGCTCATCTATTTTCAAGGCTTCGAAATGATGCTCGGTAACTTCTGGTATAATTACTGATAGATTATTGGGTCTGGAAGGGTAGTATTCAATGTTTTGTGAGGTATCGATGGTTTCCAATGATTTCAGTTGTACCGAGTCTATTGTTGCTTGACAACCGGGTTTTAGTTTAAAGATTCCAATGGCGGAGATTTTTTGTATTGCAGGTTTCCTTCCCTTGCAATAAATTTGTACCTTTTTATTTTCTGGCATGAAGTAAAGCCATGTAGCTGGTGCGTTTAAAGTCTGCCAGTACGGTTTTACTTGTGTGGTTAACTTAATGGTACAAGTGTTCAAATTTATCGAAGTGGGGTTCAATAGCAGAGTAGATTCACAAGTTGGTTGTCGATCTGCTTGGTATACTGGTAGGGTAGCTGGTCTCAAAAACTGATTGTGGTGAAACCGGCAAGTCTTTAAATATTCTTCCGTTGGAGAAAATTATTGTTGTTCATCTGATGAGACTGCAATAAACTGTATTTGCGGCTGGATATAAAAAATTACCGTTTTTCCTCCAAGGTTGTGTGTTGATGGACAGGGGTATATTTTATATAAGTTGTAAGTTTTTCGCTCTAAAAGAGCTGAGGTGAGTTCAAAGAGTATTCTTCCTCTGGTAAATATTACGTTTAAGTTTGTTATTTTTTCAATTTGTTCTGTGAGTAATGCGTCGGGTGTTAGGGGAAATTCGTACGCAAGTGTTTCTTTAATTTTTTTAGCTGATCTCAATAATTGCTCTGGTGAAAGGATAGCGGGGTGTAGAATTCCTTGTTTCGCTAGTAATATTGCGTCTATTAGCAGCAATAGGTTGGTGTTATAGTCGTCTAAACCTCTTTCGTTTTCAATTAAGGAGTCTCTGATGATTGCTTCGAAGCGTAGTATGCTGATATCTGACTGTGTCTCTCGTAATGCTTCGGAGTGTACGACCATTGTTTTTGTCAGTTGAGCCATGGTTTGAGTTAGATTAACTAACCTTGTATGCGTGATTGAAAATTCTCCCTTTATGATATGCGTCTGGTTTGCTATTACTTCGGTAATTTCACGCTGATCCTTGTAGATTTTGTTTAATTCGAGGTTGTAGTATTCTGCAACTTCTTGTGATAAGGTTCCAAATAACATTTTACTGAGAGTGCCGATAAATCCAAAAGGTACGCTACGCCGTGGCGATGATGTTTTAAGCTGTGTGGTGTCACCTATTGCAGTGCTTATTAGATTACTGTAATGCATGGTGTTTTCTTCTTTCTTAATTAATCGAGGTCCTAATTCTTTGCTGAGGCAGTTGATGGAATCGTGCGGGTGCAGAGTTGATTCATCGTTGAGATATGATTCTTTACATGTGGAGCATAGCTGAAATACCGAGTCACATCCAGAGATGTGACTAGGCGCCATTGTGATTGAAAGGTCCTTATTTCAGGTAATTTTTCGTAGAAGAGTCCGGTGTCTCCTTCGAGTGGTGTTATGGTTTGGTCGTCGCTAATGACAGCGAGAGGCAACAGGAGCAAGTATGCGAAAATCATGGTTGGTTTTCGGCTGTGAATGGAGAGTAAGCATGTTTTAATTTGTCCTGATGCTTTGTGATTAGTTTATTGTGCGTTCGTAGTACTACGTTATTCAGATCTGTCACGTCTATTATCTGGTACGGTCCAATGTAATGTGGATCAAATTTACTAATGCGCGGTTCGTTGAGTACGTAGACAGAGTCGCCTACGTTAAATGTTGCTGGTTTTGCGCGAGCGTCATAATAGCCTTTCGAGCGGATTCTTGCTTTATTTAGATTATCGGAAGCTATATTGCGAATATTAGTCATATACGTTATCAATTCTATTAAGTAGTCTCCATACGACTTTAGTTTTTCACCGGTGGGAAAAGAGCTTGGTTCTCGAGCTGGCTTTCCAAAGATTAATTCGTACGGGGTGAAATTTGTTGCTTCATGTACGGATGTGTTGTAAGAGAACATTGCGAACGGTATTAATAAATCCCAGTCTTCATAATTATCCATGTAATGCTTCAGGTATTCGGTGAGGACGATGTGACTTCGTTCTAGAGATCCATTGGTTTGTGGTCTATATCCCGAGGTAGTGATTTGTTTCATTTTAAATATTTCAGATAGGTTGGTCATAAGTGTTCCGATGAAACTAGTTCCTTTGTCCGTTAGTATTGAGCGAGGTGTACCGTAAATCGCGATGAAATGTCTAGCGAAAGCATCTGCAATTGTAGCAGCTCGAATGTTGGGTATTGCTACGGCTACGCAATATTTCGTTAGATTATCCTGGATAGTAAGAATGTGTCTGTTCCCACTGGGTGTACTTGGTAGGGGTCCCACTGTGTCTAAGGAAATTTTGTCGAAGGCTCCTATAGGTGTGTCAGTGATCAACATCGGCTGACGAGTTTTCGCTCGGACTAATTTCTGTTCCTGACAACTTTGGCATCTTCGGATGTAGTCTTGAATGTCGTTGCGCATTTGTGACCAATGGAATTTTGATCGAATGCATTTGTATGTCTTCGTTACTCCTTTATGTCCTCCGATTAAACTGTCGTGAGCCTCGCAGATGATATGCTGTCTGTCTTCTTCGGATGGTGTTGTGATGGTACAGTTACATAGAATAATCTGTATGCCTTCTTGACGAATTCGTTAGACGGTATTTTGTGAAGGTCTCCCGTGGCAGAAATTCGAACTGATTTAATCTGATTTTGATCCAAGGTGTGTCGAAGAGTTTTCAATCCGTCGAGCACATCTACTCTTTTAATATTATCAAAGAAGTTATCTGAGATTATTATACTGAAAGTTTTAAATAGTCCATTGTCTGTAGTTATCACCTGTCCCTTTTTTGGTTGCGTTGCTAGATGATTTGGTTTATTAATCACCTCAGTGTCTAGTAATAATTTTCCAACGGGGTTTACTAAATTGCAGTCGGCAGAAATGAAGTGTACGTAATGTTCTTCTTCAACGGTAAAGTTATTTGAAGAAACAATAATTTTATGTGGTTGCTCTAATGGGATCTCTTCCAGATCGTCAAGGTCGTTTGAATTTTCGATGTCGGTAGTGAAGAATGGGTAAGGGTCAAGCGTGCGGTCAAAGACGGTTGACCTGCTGTCAGGTGGTTGTTCTACACTTGCTTCGGTCATGGCTCCTGCAGGTAGCTGGTTTATTGAGGGTTGCAAAGGTTCATCCATGACTTCTGATGATATCTGTGATGTACTGAGTAAATCTTGTTGAACGTTTCTTGCATTTTCTATTACAGTATTTTCGAGCGGCTCCTCAAAGGATATCAAATTGTCAAAGATGGTCTGGTCCTTTTCTAAAGGGATGATTTGAGTGTAATTTGCTGCGGGCGAAAAAGTGTTTATGGTCTCCTGGCGTTCATCTGGCATCGTTACCTCTTGAGATAGGCTGGGAAAAGATCGGTTCTTGTGTATTACTGGAGAACGTTGAACGTTCCCACGTGTGGTTTCTTCTATTTCATCTGAGCTGCCACTTGTCTCCCGGTACTTAGGTCAATTTACCCTGTCGCGTCGTAACTGTCGTATGCGGTGCCCAATTGTCTCGGTGTTAGCGTCTGTTTTCGGTATCTGGACTTTGAAGTCAGGATCCTGGGGTCCTCGTGGAATAAGTGGTAGGCAGGCAGAAGCGGGGTTGCGCGATAGTGCGTCTGCGTTCTTATTCGTTTTTCCGGATTTATGGACAACCTGATACTCGTACTCTAAGAGTCTGAGTTTCCATTTCATTAGTCTTGAAGTGGGGTGCTTGACAGAGTGTAGCTACACCAGTGGTCTGTGATCTGTAACGAGGGTGAATGGGGGTCCATAGATGTAAGGCCTGAAGTATCTTACGGCGTAAACCATGGCCAAACATTCCTTTTCAGTAGCTGAATAGTTCTTCTCAGGTTTATTTAAGCTGCAGGATGCGTAGGCAATCGGCAGGTCGTTTCCTACCTCTCCTTGGCTAAGAACAGCTCCAATAACGTAATCGGATGCATCTGTTGTTACAATAAACGGTTTACTGAAATCTGGGTATTGCAATATGGGCTGTTGACAAAGTTTGTCACGTAATTGCTTAAAACTTTGGTCTTGTTCTTCTGCCCATTTGAATTTGATGCCTTTTCTTAATAAGTTAATTAAAGGTTTTGCTTTTGTGGTGAAATTAGGTACGAATCTTCGGTAATATCCTACAAGTCCCAAAAATTGTTGAATGTTCTTCTGCGTTGTGGGTGTGGGAAAATCTTGAACAACCTTTAGTTTCCTGGGATCAGGTCTTACTCCTTCCTTTGAAATAATGTGTCCAAGGTATGCAACTTCCTTTCGCAGGAATTGACACTTGTTGGTCTGAAGGGTTAATCCATGTTCTCGAAGGCGATTTAATAATTTTTTGACTTTGATATTATGTTCCTGTAATGATGATGCGTAGATCACTATGTCATCCAAGTAGACAAAGAGGTATGTTCCTTAAAGTCCAGTGAGTGCTTGATCCATCAGACGTTGAAAGGTGGGTGGTGCATTCTTTAATCCGAAAGGCATTCGAGAAAATTCGTAATGTCCATTTGGAGTGGTGAATGCTGTTTTTGCTTTATCTTTCGGATCCATTTCTATTTGATGAAATCCACTAGCGAGATCAAAGACTGAGAAATATTTAGCTCCTCCTAAGCGATCTAAAATCTCGGCGAATTGAGGTAATGGGTACCCAAGAAATTGTTATTTCATTGAGACCGCGGAAATCTATTACTAGTCGCCAACGTTCTACTCCGTTTTCATCTTCTTTCTTCGGTACAATCCTTAAGGGGGTTGACACGTCACGTGATCTGGCCGATTCGGCAGGTCGGTATTACAGCAGATTTTTTCTGCACTGAAATGATATTACCCATAGATACGCCGCTGCCTGATGCACGCGAGAGGGAGCTGTTTGCTATTTCCGTATTCTATTCTGAATAAGGTAAGAAATTCTCAGCTGTTGCGTTGTATTTATAAAAATTTTAACGGAAAGTCGGCTGGTACTGCAAACGTGGAAAATTCATTGTACGTTTTAATTACTTGAAATATGCTTATGCTACAATATTCTACGTTGGCAGTAAGGAATTATAAGTGAAAAGGAAAAATACACGAGGGCATGGCCCCAGAAACTGAAGTTTGTTAGAATAGACATTTTTTAATTAGCAAAACACTGAAACAGAACATGAAATACACATCCTATGCAGAAAGCAGTTATGAACATGTAACGTCCCACTATTTTTCCGCGCTGTATTATTCCGAATCTCTCTCATAAATCACTCCAAGGAAACCTCAACTCATACCTTTTTTCCCGATCACTGATCGCCTTGGCGATGTACCTTAGTGGTCCCCATCTCAAGACGGTCAACCACTAAAATCCCCCTTCCCCTCTTCGCCCTATGAGGCATTATCCCCTTCATATCGAATCTAAACAAGTCCCTCGTCCCAAAACCACTCTAAATCAAGACTATGTCTCATCCCCTCTTTATGACCAAAGAAGTCAAAGCCACACACACCCCTTCCCAAATAAAAACCCCCAAAACCCATCAAATGGGTCGATTATTCCCAAAGCAAAAGCCCAAAAACCATATTCTGTACAAGCGTATGCAAAAAACCCGGAAATCAGAAATTCTATTGTCTACTGTTACGTGCCGGTTACTTTTTCAAATTCATTATCTATTCACAGATGTCGACAATTGATCCAACCATTGCGTGTTATGGGAATCTCCCTCGATCAATAGTCAATTATCTGTGAAAGCTCTCAATAGCTACGATTTTAACTCAGCTTGAAGTCTGTCACGCCGCAGCATATTGTCCCACGCAAAATTGTCAACGCCGTGCGGCTTTCCGAGAATGCCTTGTGTGATGAGCAGTCCAAAGCCTAAGCATTGTAGTAGGCCATTTTATATTTTTCTTCCCTGCTAAATTTCTGTTACACTATTATTGGCATCTGATCCAACCATTGCGTGTTGTGGGACTCCCCCTCAATCAATTGCCAATAATCTACAAACCATATTATAATAATAATTTTATATGAGCGTTACGCCACTGGGTTCTTCCATGCGAAAATCTCCCAACACCGTCGACGTTCTTAGAACGCCGAGCGCGATAACAACTTGGATGCTGGGAACGTTCCGAGCGACGACGGTTGGGCCCGTGTGCACGAGGTGCATGATCAGCGATTTTGGCGCTCTTTGTCCGGAGGCCCGAGTGCTCGGGCCTACCCTGCAATTGCTCGGCGCAGTCGTCTGTTAAATCGCATAGTACGTAGTCGTTCTGTCTGAGGACATATTGCCGCATTGTTTAATCGGTCTATAAGCCGGAGTTCCACCGTATCACAGTGAATGTGGAAGGACTTAGTTCTCGAAAACTCACTTATTTAATCATTGTTCATTTAAATCAATATATATTTTGGCAGTCGACTGACAAGTCGCATAGTGCGCGGTTGTTCTGTCCGAGGGACAATCCAATTTTGTATAAAATAGTCGTGAGCCGGAGTTCCATCGTTGTCTTGTAGTGCGTGGAAGGACTCAGTCCCCGTAGAGACTATATATATATTTTGCGTTTTCACTGTTTTAAATTCTACCGTTTAAATCTTTATTTATATTTTCTCGTGATTAATAAATACAATACAATACATCGGGACTTAACATCGACATTGGTGTAGCGTGTGAAGTGTCCTGCGTTTCAACTCCGTGTACCGCAGGCCCCGTCCAGGTCACAGAGACAGAGAGAGATAGAGCGAGAGGTTAACATCCTCAGAGAGAGAGAGAGAGAGTGAGAGAGTAAGCATTTCAAACCCTAAACAATCTTCGTGTAAAATCGGTGAGTGATTTTTACTATGTCTAATTCCTTTTTTCGCGTATACTGCATTTGTGAATTGTTCGAATTCGATTATTATAAAGCGCCGATCACGCTATTTTCCTCGAAACTATTTATCCAGAATGTGTAGTATCACACAACCGCGCAATCATTGATCCAACTCATTTAATGAGTTGTGGGTTTCCCTCGATCAATTGTCGTCCGTAGAACACTTGCGTTAAATTGTAACATCTACGACTCTATTCAAACCCATGTAGAAACCCCCATTTTGTACCACCTTCAAAACATTTCCTTTTGTTTATTTTGTAATACATGGTAATATTTACTTAAATATCGTCTCATTCTGTTCGAACCTGTCTTACCAAGATACCACATCCCGATTGGGCAACCTGTATGGGTTGTAGACGAAAGCCGTACCCAAAACAATCCTGCCTTTTTGCATAATAATCTGATTATGTAAAATTATTAAAATCTCTTTAAAAATTGTTAAGCGTTGCGTGAGAAAATTCGACCCAACCGCTCGGTCACATAAAATCAACGCCCTCACGTAACATACGAAACTAACTTTAGACTAACCTTTCGTATTTATAAAAACCCCGGAAATAATACTGCGACGCATACCTGGCGTACGTGCCATGGTGCATACCGCGCTCACCCTTCACCCCTAACAATCTTGCAAATAGCATAAATACAAGGGCCCCTGGGGCCGGAGAGCATTACCATTTTTGCAACCTGTATAACTATACCAATTATTCTCTTTGCGAACAGTGCTAATCAAGTGTCATTCTCGTTACCATTTCTGTGGTTATTCATCATTAATGTTATCGTACATAAAATCAGTGCAACTCCTCGTTGGAGGATCGCCTTTCTACAGTCTTCATTGTAAGCGATTATTATTATTATTTAATACCATTGTATATCATCTTCATACAATTATCATCTAGTGTTACTAATTCTTAGTGCTTTTCATATAAATGCTTATTGATTATATTTTGTTCTTTCATGTCGCTTTCATTGTCGCGTTTCATATATTATTTTCCTGTATTTACGCTTATTATATTTTCATGCACTTTCTTTGATTATCCTCATGTATTCATGTTCATCTTCTTATATTATTATTGTTACTTAAACCTCTATCGAATGCATATATTCGTGCCAAAAGTTAATAAACCGCTTTGCTTTAAATCACGCTTCGCATTATTGTGTTTATCCTGTGGTTACGAAGGCTCCCAACCCAAATAAGCTATTGCAACAGCTGATTTCGGTACGCGAACGCGAGAGATCTTACGGTGTTTACCAACGTACTTTTGCATGGCCCGCGTATAGCCATATGTCTAGACATATTTCTCGGAAATATTACGTGTAGCTTCTTATACGAATGCAACAGTAAATCCAATTACCACACCAAAACAAAGTGGTCTAACGGGTGTCACCACCAGAGTGATTACTATTCAAACCCTCCCTGGACGTTCAGTGCTACGAATCTGGCATTCGCGCCTAAACCCTAACTCTCCTCAGTGCTACGAATCTGGCATTCGCGCCTGAATCCTAACTCTCCTCAGTGCTACGAATCTGGCATTCGCGCCTGAATCCTAACTCTCCGCAGTGCTACGAATCTGGTGTTACGCTATCGCTTGAATATGGCCGCGGAAATGTATATAATCGATATATATAGAGTACGTAGGAGCGAGATTTGAAGCGGAGGACGAAGAAGAGTGTTTATTAGAGAGCGCGTCATGCTTTTCGGGGGGGTTTTTCCCTGCTATTTTAAACGTGTCCTTACAATGGAACATCTGATGCCTGAACTCAGAAGGCGTACGAAAACCTGGGATTGTATTCAATAGCTTTTAAGTTACCGTTAGACTAGGCGAGGGTAATAAATAGCTTAGCTTTTTCCTTTGCACATCTGCGTGCCAAATTTCGTCGAGCGGGCAGCGGCTCGTCTCGTAAAAGCATTTAAAACTCTGTCCTCCCTTTCTATAATTGCCGATGTTCTGTTAGGATAAAACTCTGGCCGGAAGAGGCCGGAGTCATAAAGTCATAAACTTTTCCGAGCGACGTCGTCTTGACCCTGAGGGTTGCGCGTACTTACCTGCGAGATATGTATGTACTGTACGTAGCCTATGTACTACCCCCATGTCATCGGGAAGCGTGCCCCGATCACCAGACGAGAGTGGGAGGAAGCATGAAGGAAGGGCGAAGGACAGCCCACTAACGAAGCTTGAGGGATGTCATCATGCTGATTGGACTACAAGGATCTAAGGGAGGATCAGGAAGATCTCGACATCGACTTCGTCGACGAGCTCGGAGCGCTTGCTTCAACACCGCATTCATTCTGTCGCTAACCAGCTTACTGAGCAGATAAAATACACTTCGAAGTTTACCTTGAAAATAGTTTCTGTGTACTTTGTTTCATTTAAAATCCCGCGCACTCCAACGAGCAGAGCGGTTTAGCGCTCCACGGGCACCAATCCACGTCCAGTTCCCAATATCCCCGCTGAAATACGTAACAATTTTGGTGACAGCGGTGGGATATTGAAAATAGTTGTGAGATTTGAAAAACAATTTGTGGGAAGTTTTAAAAAAAAAAAAAAAAACTTTTGAACACTTTTGTGAGTGACTTCGCCGGCTCGTGAGTGCGTATAAGTGACTATTCAAGTAGTGCAACGGGTATTATTATAAACTTTTATTCTAATAATTCTTTGATCGCGTAAATGGACATAATCGAAGTTATTAAGTGCAGCCTCTCTCTCTCGGGTTTTGCGCGGTTTTCCTGAGAGCAAGGGTGAATGCCAGAGAGGGCGATTTCAGTGGCCGTGCAAATCAATCCCTGAGATCGCATGCATCCGGTTATCATACGCAACGTTTCCTGAGCTACTCCAGAAACTTCTTCGGGCGACTTCGGACGGACGATTCTTCACGGTGCTGGAATTTGCTGCGTCATTGAGGCACACAGGACCAGCGAAATCGACGATCAGCATAGGAGGACTATCCGTAGAAGGACTGCAGTACTGAACGGAGCAACAGCTTATAAGTTATTTTACTTTTAATTTACTCAATATTATCTGTAAAAATGCCACCGTTTAAGAAAAGATATAGTTTAGTTAAGGAAAGAAGTAACGCCGGTTTGAGTGGTGGTGACCTTTATGGGATAGAGGATCTTTTAGTGGGAGCAAGTGGTGTTTCAGCACCTACTCCCGAATTTCCAACTGATGAGTTACACTTGGTACCTGCACAGTCTATTCCTCTCCCGAGGTTCAGTATGTCGCTTCCGGATGACGGATCCGTTCCGTCTAGTAGCACGATGGTGACGGGAGATGCGTCGGGGTCATTTTCTGGGGCTCCTAGAGCTGCCTTGCGCATGTCTTTTGATCTAATCGCTAATTTTATTCCACATTTTGATGGGAAACCGAGTTCTGTAACAAATTTCATAAGTCAATGTAGACTCGCGGATTCATTAGTTAGACTCGAAGATAAATTTTATTTACTGGCCATTATACGTAATAGAATACAGAAACGTGATTATAGTAGAATAGTTGATGGGAACGAACCCAAGACTTTGGAGGAGTTGATTAATTTAATTAAAGCCGCGTATGAGCAAAGTTTCGACATCAAAAATGCACAGGATAAATTAAAAGTTATACGGCGTATAGAATACGAGACCATTGAGGAGTTCGGCACTAGAGTGCATGAAATTTTAGATCAAGGATTAGAAGCCGCGCAGGAAAAATTCAACCCTGAACAACTCGTGGGAATCAAAGTTTTATTGACCGAGGAAGCAATAGCTGGGTTTTTAAAGGGAATACGAAATGATACAATCATGTTGTTGATTGCTAAAGATAACATTAGTAGTTTAACAACCGTTATTAAGCTAGCCTCTAAAATGGAGCATCAATTACAACACAAAAACGAGCCTACAGATCCAAAAATTTCCGCAAACAAATTAGGAGTATTCACTATGAACGCAGATGAACGCAAGTGCTTCAATTGCAACGGATTTGGCCATTTCCGTGTAAATTGTCCTACGCGTAATAATAAATTTAATCAACCCAATCGTGATAGAGTTAGATGTAGTAATTGCAGGAAAACAGGTCATATAGAGTCGCAATGCTATGCGAAAAATGCTCGTACCACTTGGAGAAAGGCGCAACCTCAAGTTAACGTAGCTTCCGGAAGTCAAGAACATTTAAACTCCAAGGGGGTTCCGCAGACGGATCCAATGCAGAACGAGCCCCTGATTGCACGCGCCGGATCCATCGTGTCTGCTACAACTTCCAAACAATAAATGCAGTACAGCCACTGGTTATTCAGCTTGAAAATCATTATTTCCGTCAAGAAACAGCTAGTTTCCTTGTAGATACTGGTTCTCAACTGAATTTAATAAAACGGGAAGGGTTAGTTTCGGACCTTACAATTAATACCAATATAGTTTATGACCTTACCGGAATTGGCTCAGGAATGATTCGCACCCAGGGTGATGTTACGGTTTTAATTCATGGTATCCCTGTTCACTTCCAAGTAGTAGATAATGATTTTCCTATTAAGGAAACCGGAATTTTGGGATTGTCGTTCTTAAAAAAACAGGAAATGACCTTAAAGTTTCGAAATACTCTACCGGATACCTTACAGTTCGGAAAAGGAAGAGGCCTTCCCTGTGCATCATCATCCCATGATTTACCTCCTCGAACTAAAGTCTTGATTACGGTACCAACTAATAGTGTTAATGCGTCAGGTTATGTTAGGAGAATTGATGCAGGTCCTGGTATTTTTGTGGGCGAAGCTCTAGTGAGTCAGAGGAATGGCTTGGCAAAATTATATGCCATAAACACTACTGCTGATCATGTTGTTCTTACCATACCTTCAATTGAGTTAGAAGAATTTGAGATTGGGCCTCCCGCTTCTCGATCAGGTCGGACGGGAAATCCTGACGTAGAGTCATCTAAGGACCGTGCTCAGAGGCTTGCTCAATTAATTAAGGTGTTAGATTTGAATCATTTGAGAGAGGGTGAGAGGACCAGCATTCTGGAAATTATTAATGAATTCTCATATCAGTTTCATCTTACCGCAGACAGGTTGGGATCATCAAACGCTACTCAACATACTATTATTACTACTGATGAAATTCCCATAAATACCAAACAGTATCGGTTCCCTCAGATTCATAAAAAGGAAATAGAAACTCAAATCAATTCTTTACTTAATAGCAACATAATTCAGCCATCTGCATCTCCGTATAATTCTCCTGTGTGGATTGTTCCAAAGAAATCTGTCTCTTCCGGAGAGCCACGATGGCGAATGGTCATAGATTATAGGAAATTGAATGAGAAGACTGTAGGTGATGCTTATCCTCTACCTAACATAACCGAGATACTAGACCAATTAGGAGGAGCCAAGTATTTTAGTACTCTAGATTTGGCTTCTGGATTTCACCAGATTCCGATAGATCCTACATCTAAGGCTAAAACTGCTTTTTCTACCCCCCATGGCCATTACGAATTTAATCGAATGCCCTTTGGCCTCAAAAACGCGCCAGCAACATTTCAAAGGGTAATGGATTTGGTATTATCCGGATTGCAGGGCATAGAGTTGTTTGTTTATATGGATGATATTGTTATTTATTCAGATTCGCTTGAGGGACATGCCCGTAAGTTAAAAACCCTTTTGGCGCGTTTGCAAAATTCGGGTTTAACCCTTCAGCCTGAGAAGTGCCGTTTCTTGCAGAGGGAAATATCCTATCTGGGGCACGTTATTACAAAGGAAGGAGTGAAACCTGATCCTGATAAGATTCGAGCTGTAAAACAGTTTCCCGTACCAAAAACAAAAAAAAATGTAAAGCAATTTTTGGGGCTTGTGGGTTATTATAGAAGGTTTATTCCGAACATGGCGAAAATCGCGAAACCATTGACTAGACTTTTAAAACAGGATATTCCATTTTATTGGACTTTCGGAACACGGGTTGCTTTTGAAACTTTGAGGGACATTATTTGTTTAGAACCTTTATTACAATTTCCAAACTTCTCACAACCATTTCTTGTTACCACTGATGCCTCTAATTTTGCTGTGGGAGCTATCTTGAGTCAAGGGTCGATTGGGAAGGATTTGCCTATAGCATATGCTTCTAGGACTCTGAATGACGCCGAGATTAATTATTCCACCATAGAGAAAGAATTACTGGCTGTTTTATTTGCTGTTGAGCATTTCCGGCCTTATTTATATGGACAACAGTTTACATTGGTCACAGATCACCGTCCATTAGTATGGTTACATAATGCCAAGGATCCTACATCCAAAATAATGAGATGGCGAATTAGATTAAATGAATACGATTACAACATAGTGTACAAACCTGGTAAAATTAATGCTAATGCTGATGCACTTTCACGAAATCCTGTCGATTCAAGTCCGACCCTTAATCCCCAGTCACAACCTGTATTGATTGACACGGATTCCAATCCTGATTCGAGGGACCTGGAAAGGGTACTTATCTGCGCAGATAAGGCATCAATTGTAGGTTCCGGAGTGGACAGGGTGGATGATGAAGTCGTATGTTTTGAAAATGAGAGAGTTGTGGCATCTGTTTTCCTGGCGCGCGGGAAGGCAGCAGCCGAGTGTAATGAGGTCATAACTGGTTTGCGAATAAGTTCGAATGTATTAGTATCACCCTTGCCTGTGGGGAATGAAAATTTTGGAGGATCGCCTCAGTCGGGCACGATACATCGACTCGGTCGCCTGTTGACATACGGTAATTCTCAGCCCCGAGAACCCGCTTCAGGAGCCGTGAGAAGTAATCTGTGCTCGACAAGGGTGCCTGCGCTCTGTTCGGCCCCTGAGGGAACATCGCAGGGCTCGCAGTATCTTGGTTCGTGGCAGAGGTGTGGGGAGCCTAGTTTATTAGCGACTGATGTCGTGGCAGAGGCTGATGAGCCTGAAGTTGTTACGCCTGGTATTCTGGCGGAGGCCGTGGAGCCTGATGGTTTTGCGTTCAAGACTGCAAGAGGGATCCTCAATGAAGTGACCTCATTAGAATCTGTAGAAGATCAGTTATGTTCAACAGGTTATAAGGCTAATGAAAGTAGAGTTCTTGTTAATAATGTAAATCCAAACAGGGGAATGACTTATCCTTCTCCAATCCCTACCGTCCTTAGTGTAAAAGATCATCTTTTTATGCGCAAGGGTAACCTTGTTCATTTTATACCACTTAATAATGATGTTGTTTCTCAAACCAGCAAGGATCTTTTGGATCGAAGTAAACTTTCAATGGAACGAATAAAACAGTATCAGGTTAATGTTGGTGATGCTATGGCATTCCCAAACGATAAGTATTATATCTTCTTGTTGTTTTGCAAAGGTAGCTTCCAGGAAAATTTGAATTTTGTTCATGTTGAATCCTCATTAAAATCTCTAAAGGCTCTTACTGATTCTCTAAATCTTCGGGCTTTTAGCATTTCAAAAGATTTAGATAGCTTCAACATTCCTGAGTGGAATCGTGTGGAGAATTTGTTCAAGCAGATTTTTAGTGACTCTCAATATATAATTACGGTGTGTACTGGTGAGATTGAAACTCCACCAAAATCAAGACGTCTTCAAATTATTAAGGAATGTCATGAATCCGCTGTTGGAGGTCATAGGGGCATGTCTAAACTTTACGATCATATTAGAGAACATTTTTATTGGCCTGGGATGGGAAGAGAAATTACTGAATTTGTTAGATCTTGTTTTACTTGCCAGAGAAATAAAATTCATTCCACCAGGATAAAGCAACCAATGCGCATCACTGATACCCCACAGCATGCCTTTGAAAAAGTCCAAATGGACATTGTTGGGCCTTTACCGGTAACAAAAAAGGGTAATAAGTATTTGTTAACATTGCAGGATAATTTAACAAAGTATTCTGATGCAATTCCGATACCCACCATAGATTCGGTAACCGTTGCTCTTGCTTTAGCAGAACAGTTTATTAGTAGATTTGGCTGCCCACGAACTATCCATACTGATCAAGGAAGGAACTTCATTAGTCAAGTAATGAAGAATTTCTGTAGAATTTTTAAAATTCAGAGGATAACTTCCACTGCTTTCCATCCACAGTCTTTGGGGTCGCTGGAAAGGGCACATCGTGTTTTTGTAGATTACTTAAAACATTATTGCACAAAGGCTGATTGGGATGATTGGATTAGATTTGGTATGTTCTCATATAATACCTCCGTACATGAGGCTACAGGTTTCACACCACATGAATTGGTTTTTGGCGTTAGGGCTCTCATACCTTCTGAATTTGCAAAGGAGCAGATATCACGAACTTTTGTACAGCATTTAGATGAGTTGTTTACTAAGGTTACCACCACACAAGCTAAAGCGGCAGAAAATCTCAATAAGGCTAAGGAGAAAAGTAAAATGTATTACGATAGAAACCGTAATCCTCGTGGATTTAAGGTAGACGATGATGTTTACTTACTTAAGGAACCGAAAACTTCCAAGTTTGATTGCAACTGGTTAGGCCCTTATAAGATTAGTCGAGTATTTGGCGATTTAAATGTAGAATTAATAATAGGAACTAATAAGTGTAAAATAGTACATACTAATAAGTTAAAGTTAGCATGTATAAGACCTGATATTTCTGTTTAAGAGAGTTAATGCAAGTATAATATTGTATTCATGATATGTCTGGTTTGTTTTGTGTGAATGTAATTTTAAATTTTCATTTTATAAGCGTAAAAAGAAAAAAAAAAAGGGAAAAGGAAAACAAGGAAAATGTAATATAACTATCATTCTTCAACTCGTGCTTCCTGCAGGACAATGGGTGGACCGAGTAGCTCATTTACTGTGGGGCTGGTGCGGGAAGAGGAGGCGTAGTTATAATCACTAGTAGTAATTATTTGTAATTTTGTACTGAAAAGCTGCTTCATGGAAACACCTTTTATATAAGGGGGAAGGTGTTACGCTATCGCTTGAATATGGCCGCGGAAATGTATATAATCGATATATATAGAGTACGTAGGAGCGAGATTTGAAGCGGAGGACGAAGAAGAGTGTTTATTAGAGAGCGCGTCATGCTTTTCGGGGGGGTTTTTCCCTGCTATTTTAAACGTGTCCTTACAATGGAACATCTGATGCCTGAACTCAGAAGGCGTACGAAAACCTGGGATTGTATTCAATAGCTTTTAAGTTACCGTTAGACTAGGCGAGGGTAATAAATAGCTTAGCTTTTTCCTTTGCACATCTGCGTGCCAAATTTCGTCGAGCGGGCAGCGGCTCGTCTCGTAAAAGCATTTAAAACTCTGTCCTCCCTTTCTATAATTGCCGATGTTCTGTTAGGATAAAACTCTGGCCGGAAGAGGCCGGAGTCATAAAGTCATAAACTTTTCCGAGCGACGTCGTCTTGACCCTGAGGGTTGCGCGTACTTACCTGCGAGATATGTATGTACTGTACGTAGCCTATGTACTACCCCCATGTCATCGGGAAGCGTGCCCCGATCACCAGACGAGAGTGGGAGGAAGCATGAAGGAAGGGCGAAGGACAGCCCACTAACGAAGCTTGAGGGATGTCATCATGCTGATTGGACTACAAGGATCTAAGGGAGGATCAGGAAGATCTCGACATCGACTTCGTCGACGAGCTCGGAGCGCTTGCTTCAACACCGCATTCATTCTGTCGCTAACCAGCTTACTGAGCAGATAAAATACACTTCGAAGTTTACCTTGAAAATAGTTTCTGTGTACTTTGTTTCATTTAAAATCCCGCGCACTCCAACGAGCAGAGCGGTTTAGCGCTCCACGGGCACCAATCCACGTCCAGTTCCCAATATCCCCGCTGAAATACGTAACATATGTTTGTTTGTCACGTCCCGGGTGAGGTCTTTAGGACGATGGCATAGACGGGGTAATATTGGAGGTGTTACGTATTTCAGCGGGGATATTGGGAACTGGACGTGGATTGGTGCCCGTGGAGCGCTAAACCGCTCTGCTCGTTGGAGTGCGCGGGATTTTAAATGAAACAAAGTACACAGAAACTATTTTCAAGGTAAACTTCGAAGTGTATTTTATCTGCTCAGTAAGCTGGTTAGCGACAGAATGAATGCGGTGTTGAAGCAAGCGCTCCGAGCTCGTCGACGAAGTCGATGTCGAGATCTTCCTGATCCTCCCTTAGATCCTTGTAGTCCAATCAGCATGATGACATCCCTCAAGCTTCGTTAGTGGGCTGTCCTTCGCCCTTCCTTCATGCTTCCTCCCACTCTCGTCTGGTGATCGGGGCACGCTTCCCGATGACATGGGGGTAGTACATAGGCTACGTACAGTACATACATATCTCGCAGGTAAGTACGCGCAACCCTCAGGGTCAAGACGACGTCGCTCGGAAAAGTTTATGACTTTATGACTCCGGCCTCTTCCGGCCAGAGTTTTATCCTAACAGAACATCGGCAATTATAGAAAGGGAGGACAGAGTTTTAAATGCTTTTACGAGACGAGCCGCTGCCCGCTCGACGAAATTTGGCACGCAGATGTGCAAAGGAAAAAGCTAAGCTATTTATTACCCTCGCCTAGTCTAACGGTAACTTAAAAGCTATTGAATACAATCCCAGGTTTTCGTACGCCTTCTGAGTTCAGGCATCAGATGTTCCATTGTAAGGACACGTTTAAAATAGCAGGGAAAAACCCCCCCGAAAAGCATGACGCGCTCTCTAATAAACACTCTTCTTCGTCCTCCGCTTCAAATCTCGCTCCTACGTACTCTATATATATCGATTATATACATTTCCGCGGCCATATTCAAGCGATAGCGTAACACCTTCCCCCTTATATAAAAGGTGTTTCCATGAAGCAGCTTTTCAGTACAAAATTACAAATAATTACTACTAGTGATTATAACTACGCCTCCTCTTCCCGCACCAGCCCCACAGTAAATGAGCTACTCGGTCCACCCATTGTCCTGCAGGAAGCACGAGTTGAAGAATGATAGTTATATTACATTTTCCTTGTTTTCCTTTTCCCTTTTTTTTTTTCTTTTTACGCTTATAAAATGAAAATTTAAAATTACATTCACACAAAACAAACCAGACATATCATGAATACAATATTATACTTGCATTAACTCTCTTAAACAGAAATATCAGGTCTTATACATGCTAACTTTAACTTATTAGTATGTACTATTTTACACTTATTAGTTCCTATTATTAATTCTACATTTAAATCGCCAAATACTCGACTAATCTTATAAGGGCCTAACCAGTTGCAATCAAACTTGGAAGTTTTCGGTTCCTTAAGTAAGTAAACATCATCGTCTACCTTAAATCCACGAGGATTACGGTTTCTATCGTAATACATTTTACTTTTCTCCTTAGCCTTATTGAGATTTTCTGCCGCTTTAGCTTGTGTGGTGGTAACCTTAGTAAACAACTCATCTAAATGCTGTACAAAAGTTCGTGATATCTGCTCCTTTGCAAATTCAGAAGGTATGAGAGCCCTAACGCCAAAAACCAATTCATGTGGTGTGAAACCTGTAGCCTCATGTACGGAGGTATTATATGAGAACATACCAAATCTAATCCAATCATCCCAATCAGCCTTTGTGCAATAATGTTTTAAGTAATCTACAAAAACACGATGTGCCCTTTCCAGCGACCCCAAAGACTGTGGATGGAAAGCAGTGGAAGTTATCCTCTGAATTTTAAAAATTCTACAGAAATTCTTCATTACTTGACTAATGAAGTTCCTTCCTTGATCAGTATGGATAGTTCGTGGGCAGCCAAATCTACTAATAAACTGTTCTGCTAAAGCAAGAGCAACGGTTACCGAATCTATGGTGGGTATCGGAATTGCATCAGAATACTTTGTTAAATTATCCTGCAATGTTAACAAATACTTATTACCCTTTTTTGTTACCGGTAAAGGCCCAACAATGTCCATTTGGACTTTTTCAAAGGCATGCTGTGGGGTATCAGTGATGCGCATTGGTTGCTTTATCCTGGTGGAATGAATTTTATTTCTCTGGCAAGTAAAACAAGATCTAACAAATTCAGTAATTTCTCTTCCCATCCCAGGCCAATAAAAATGTTCTCTAATATGATCGTAAAGTTTAGACATGCCCCTATGACCTCCAACAGCGGATTCATGACATTCCTTAATAATTTGAAGACGTCTTGATTTTGGTGGAGTTTCAATCTCACCAGTACACACCGTAATTATATACTGAGAGTCACTAAAAATCTGCTTGAACAAATTCTCCACACGATTCCACTCAGGAATGTTGAAGCTATCTAAATCTTTTGAAATGCTAAAAGCCCGAAGATTTAGAGAATCAGTAAGAGCCTTTAGAGATTTTAATGAGGATTCAACATGAACAAAATTCAAATTTTCCTGGAAGCTACCTTTGCAAAACAACAAGAAGATATAATACTTATCGTTTGGGAATGCCATAGCATCACCAACATTAACCTGATACTGTTTTATTCGTTCCATTGAAAGTTTACTTCGATCCAAAAGATCCTTGCTGGTTTGAGAAACAACATCATTATTAAGTGGTATAAAATGAACAAGGTTACCCTTGCGCATAAAAAGATGATCTTTTACACTAAGGACGGTAGGGATTGGAGAAGGATAAGTCATTCCCCTGTTTGGATTTACATTATTAACAAGAACTCTACTTTCATTAGCCTTATAACCTGTTGAACATAACTGATCTTCTACAGATTCTAATGAGGTCACTTCATTGAGGATCCCTCTTGCAGTCTTGAACGCAAAACCATCAGGCTCCACGGCCTCCGCCAGAATACCAGGCGTAACAACTTCAGGCTCATCAGCCTCTGCCACGACATCAGTCGCTAATAAACTAGGCTCCCCACACCTCTGCCACGAACCAAGATACTGCGAGCCCTGCGATGTTCCCTCAGGGGCCGAACAGAGCGCAGGCACCCTTGTCGAGCACAGATTACTTCTCACGGCTCCTGAAGCGGGTTCTCGGGGCTGAGAATTACCGTATGTCAACAGGCGACCGAGTCGATGTATCGTGCCCGACTGAGGCGATCCTCCAAAATTTTCATTCCCCACAGGCAAGGGTGATACTAATACATTCGAACTTATTCGCAAACCAGTTATGACCTCATTACACTCGGCTGCTGCCTTCCCGCGCGCCAGGAAAACAGATGCCACAACTCTCTCATTTTCAAAACATACGACTTCATCATCCACCCTGTCCACTCCGGAACCTACAATTGATGCCTTATCTGCGCAGATAAGTACCCTTTCCAGGTCCCTCGAATCAGGATTGGAATCCGTGTCAATCAATACAGGTTGTGACTGGGGATTAAGGGTCGGACTTGAATCGACAGGATTTCGTGAAAGTGCATCAGCATTAGCATTAATTTTACCAGGTTTGTACACTATGTTGTAATCGTATTCATTTAATCTAATTCGCCATCTCATTATTTTGGATGTAGGATCCTTGGCATTATGTAACCATACTAATGGACGGTGATCTGTGACCAATGTAAACTGTTGTCCATATAAATAAGGCCGGAAATGCTCAACAGCAAATAAAACAGCCAGTAATTCTTTCTCTATGGTGGAATAATTAATCTCGGCGTCATTCAGAGTCCTAGAAGCATATGCTATAGGCAAATCCTTCCCAATCGACCCTTGACTCAAGATAGCTCCCACAGCAAAATTAGAGGCATCAGTGGTAACAAGAAATGGTTGTGAGAAGTTTGGAAATTGTAATAAAGGTTCTAAACAAATAATGTCCCTCAAAGTTTCAAAAGCAACCCGTGTTCCGAAAGTCCAATAAAATGGAATATCCTGTTTTAAAAGTCTAGTCAATGGTTTCGCGATTTTCGCCATGTTCGGAATAAACCTTCTATAATAACCCACAAGCCCCAAAAATTGCTTTACATTTTTTTTTGTTTTTGGTACGGGAAACTGTTTTACAGCTCGAATCTTATCAGGATCAGGTTTCACTCCTTCCTTTGTAATAACGTGCCCCAGATAGGATATTTCCCTCTGCAAGAAACGGCACTTCTCAGGCTGAAGGGTTAAACCCGAATTTTGCAAACGCGCCAAAAGGGTTTTTAACTTACGGGCATGTCCCTCAAGCGAATCTGAATAAATAACAATATCATCCATATAAACAAACAACTCTATGCCCTGCAATCCGGATAATACCAAATCCATTACCCTTTGAAATGTTGCTGGCGCGTTTTTGAGGCCAAAGGGCATTCGATTAAATTCGTAATGGCCATGGGGGGTAGAAAAAGCAGTTTTAGCCTTAGATGTAGGATCTATCGGAATCTGGTGAAATCCAGAAGCCAAATCTAGAGTACTAAAATACTTGGCTCCTCCTAATTGGTCTAGTATCTCGGTTATGTTAGGTAGAGGATAAGCATCACCTACAGTCTTCTCATTCAATTTCCTATAATCTATGACCATTCGCCATCGTGGCTCTCCGGAAGAGACAGATTTCTTTGGAACAATCCACACAGGAGAATTATACGGAGATGCAGATGGCTGAATTATGTTGCTATTAAGTAAAGAATTGATTTGAGTTTCTATTTCCTTTTTATGAATCTGAGGGAACCGATACTGTTTGGTATTTATGGGAATTTCATCAGTAGTAATAATAGTATGTTGAGTAGCGTTTGATGATCCCAACCTGTCTGCGGTAAGATGAAACTGATATGAGAATTCATTAATAATTTCCAGAATGCTGGTCCTCTCACCCTCACTCAAATGATTCAAATCTAACACCTTAATTAATTGAGCAAGCCTCTGAGCACGGTCCTTAGATGACTCTACGTCAGGATTTCCCGTCCGACCTGATCGAGAAGCGGGAGGCCCAATCTCAAATTCTTCTAACTCAATTGAAGGTATGGTAAGAACAACATGATCAGCAGTAGTGTTTATGGCATATAATTTTGCCAAGCCATTCCTCTGACTCACTAGAGCTTCGCCCACAAAAATACCAGGACCTGCATCAATTCTCCTAACATAACCTGACGCATTAACACTATTAGTTGGTACCGTAATCAAGACTTTAGTTCGAGGAGGTAAATCATGGGATGATGATGCACAGGGAAGGCCTCTTCCTTTTCCGAACTGTAAGGTATCCGGTAGAGTATTTCGAAACTTTAAGGTCATTTCCTGTTTTTTTAAGAACGACAATCCCAAAATTCCGGTTTCCTTAATAGGAAAATCATTATCTACTACTTGGAAGTGAACAGGGATACCATGAATTAAAACCGTAACATCACCCTGGGTGCGAATCATTCCTGAGCCAATTCCGGTAAGGTCATAAACTATATTGGTATTAATTGTAAGGTCCGAAACTAACCCTTCCCGTTTTATTAAATTCAGTTGAGAACCAGTATCTACAAGGAAACTAGCTGTTTCTTGACGGAAATAATGATTTTCAAGCTGAATAACCAGTGGCTGTACTGCATTTATTGTTTGGAAGTTGTAGCAGACACGATGGATCCGGCGCGTGCAATCAGGGGCTCGTTCTGCATTGGATCCGTCTGCGGAACCCCCTTGGAGTTTAAATGTTCTTGACTTCCGGAAGCTACGTTAACTTGAGGTTGCGCCTTTCTCCAAGTGGTACGAGCATTTTTCGCATAGCATTGCGACTCTATATGACCTGTTTTCCTGCAATTACTACATCTAACTCTATCACGATTGGGTTGATTAAATTTATTATTACGCGTAGGACAATTTACACGGAAATGGCCAAATCCGTTGCAATTGAAGCACTTGCGTTCATCTGCGTTCATAGTGAATACTCCTAATTTGTTTGCGGAAATTTTTGGATCTGTAGGCTCGTTTTTGTGTTGTAATTGATGCTCCATTTTAGAGGCTAGCTTAATAACGGTTGTTAAACTACTAATGTTATCTTTAGCAATCAACAACATGATTGTATCATTTCGTATTCCCTTTAAAAACCCAGCTATTGCTTCCTCGGTCAATAAAACTTTGATTCCCACGAGTTGTTCAGGGTTGAATTTTTCCTGCGCGGCTTCTAATCCTTGATCTAAAATTTCATGCACTCTAGTGCCGAACTCCTCAATGGTCTCGTATTCTATACGCCGTATAACTTTTAATTTATCCTGTGCATTTTTGATGTCGAAACTTTGCTCATACGCGGCTTTAATTAAATTAATCAACTCCTCCAAAGTCTTGGGTTCGTTCCCATCAACTATTCTACTATAATCACGTTTCTGTATTCTATTACGTATAATGGCCAGTAAATAAAATTTATCTTCGAGTCTAACTAATGAATCCGCGAGTCTACATTGACTTATGAAATTTGTTACAGAACTCGGTTTCCCATCAAAATGTGGAATAAAATTAGCGATTAGATCAAAAGACATGCGCAAGGCAGCTCTAGGAGCCCCAGAAAATGACCCCGACGCATCTCCCGTCACCATCGTGCTACTAGACGGAACGGATCCGTCATCCGGAAGCGACATACTGAACCTCGGGAGAGGAATAGACTGTGCAGGTACCAAGTGTAACTCATCAGTTGGAAATTCGGGAGTAGGTGCTGAAACACCACTTGCTCCCACTAAAAGATCCTCTATCCCATAAAGGTCACCACCACTCAAACCGGCGTTACTTCTTTCCTTAACTAAACTATATCTTTTCTTAAACGGTGGCATTTTTACAGATAATATTGAGTAAATTAAAAGTAAAATAACTTATAAGCTGTTGCTCCGTTCAGTACTGCAGTCCTTCTACGGATAGTCCTCCTATGCTGATCGTCGATTTCGCTGGTCCTGTGTGCCTCAATGACGCAGCAAATTCCAGCACCGTGAAGAATCGTCCGTCCGAAGTCGCCCGAAGAAGTTTCTGGAGTAGCTCAGGAAACGTTGCGTATGATAACCGGATGCATGCGATCTCAGGGATTGATTTGCACGGCCACTGAAATCGCCCTCTCTGGCATTCACCCTTGCTCTCAGGAAAACCGCGCAAAACCCGAGAGAGAGAGGCTGCACTTAATAACTTCGATTATGTCCATTTACGCGATCAAAGAATTATTAGAATAAAAGTTTATAATAATACCCGTTGCACTACTTGAATAGTCACTTATACGCACTCACGAGCCGGCGAAGTCACTCACAAAAGTGTTCAAAAGTTTTTTTTTTTTTTTTTTTAAAACTTCCCACAAATTGTTTTTCAAATCTCACAACTATTTTCAATATCCCACCGCTGTCACCAAAATTGTTACGTATTTCAGCGGGGATATTGGGAACTGGACGTGGATTGGTGCCCGTGGAGCGCTAAACCGCTCTGCTCGTTGGAGTGCGCGGGATTTTAAATGAAACAAAGTACACAGAAACTATTTTCAAGGTAAACTTCGAAGTGTATTTTATCTGCTCAGTAAGCTGGTTAGCGACAGAATGAATGCGGTGTTGAAGCAAGCGCTCCGAGCTCGTCGACGAAGTCGATGTCGAGATCTTCCTGATCCTCCCTTAGATCCTTGTAGTCCAATCAGCATGATGACATCCCTCAAGCTTCGTTAGTGGGCTGTCCTTCGCCCTTCCTTCATGCTTCCTCCCACTCTCGTCTGGTGATCGGGGCACGCTTCCCGATGACATGGGGGTAGTACATAGGCTACGTACAGTACATACATATCTCGCAGGTAAGTACGCGCAACCCTCAGGGTCAAGACGACGTCGCTCGGAAAAGTTTATGACTTTATGACTCCGGCCTCTTCCGGCCAGAGTTTTATCCTAACAGAACATCGGCAATTATAGAAAGGGAGGACAGAGTTTTAAATGCTTTTACGAGACGAGCCGCTGCCCGCTCGACGAAATTTGGCACGCAGATGTGCAAAGGAAAAAGCTAAGCTATTTATTACCCTCGCCTAGTCTAACGGTAACTTAAAAGCTATTGAATACAATCCCAGGTTTTCGTACGCCTTCTGAGTTCAGGCATCAGATGTTCCATTGTAAGGACACGTTTAAAATAGCAGGGAAAAACCCCCCCGAAAAGCATGACGCGCTCTCTAATAAACACTCTTCTTCGTCCTCCGCTTCAAATCTCGCTCCTACGTACTCTATATATATCGATTATATACATTTCCGCGGCCATATTCAAGCGATAGCGTAACACCTTCCCCCTTATATAAAAGGTGTTTCCATGAAACAGCTTTTCAGTACAAAATTACAAATAATTACTACTAGTGATTATAACTACGCCTCCTCTTCCCGCACCAGCCCCACAGTAAATGAGCTACTCGGTCCACCCATTGTCCTGCAGGAAGCACGAGTTGAAGAATGATAGTTATATTACATTTTCCTTGTTTTCCTTTTCCCTTTTTTTTTTTTCTTTTTACGCTTATAAAATGAAAATTTAAAATTACATTCACACAAAACAAACCAGACATATCATGAATACAATATTATACTTGCATTAACTCTCTTAAACAGAAATATCAGGTCTTATACATGCTAACTTTAACTTATTAGTATGTACTATTTTACACTTATTAGTTCCTATTATTAATTCTACATTTAAATCGCCAAATACTCGACTAATCTTATAAGGGCCTAACCAGTTGCAATCAAACTTGGAAGTTTTCGGTTCCTTAAGTAAGTAAACATCATCGTCTACCTTAAATCCACGAGGATTACGGTTTCTATCGTAATACATTTTACTTTTCTCCTTAGCCTTATTGAGATTTTCTGCCGCTTTAGCTTGTGTGGTGGTAACCTTAGTAAACAACTCATCTAAATGCTGTACAAAAGTTCGTGATATCTGCTCCTTTGCAAATTCAGAAGGTATGAGAGCCCTAACGCCAAAAACCAATTCATGTGGTGTGAAACCTGTAGCCTCATGTACGGAGGTATTATATGAGAACATACCAAATCTAATCCAATCATCCCAATCAGCCTTTGTGCAATAATGTTTTAAGTAATCTACAAAAACACGATGTGCCCTTTCCAGCGACCCCAAAGACTGTGGATGGAAAGCAGTGGAAGTTATCCTCTGAATTTTAAAAATTCTACAGAAATTCTTCATTACTTGACTAATGAAGTTCCTTCCTTGATCAGTATGGATAGTTCGTGGGCAGCCAAATCTACTAATAAACTGTTCTGCTAAAGCAAGAGCAACGGTTACCGAATCTATGGTGGGTATCGGAATTGCATCAGAATACTTTGTTAAATTATCCTGCAATGTTAACAAATACTTATTACCCTTTTTTGTTACCGGTAAAGGCCCAACAATGTCCATTTGGACTTTTTCAAAGGCATGCTGTGGGGTATCAGTGATGCGCATTGGTTGCTTTATCCTGGTGGAATGAATTTTATTTCTCTGGCAAGTAAAACAAGATCTAACAAATTCAGTAATTTCTCTTCCCATCCCAGGCCAATAAAAATGTTCTCTAATATGATCGTAAAGTTTAGACATGCCCCTATGACCTCCAACAGCGGATTCATGACATTCCTTAATAATTTGAAGACACCAGTACACACCGTAATTATATACTGAGAGTCACTAAAAATCTGCTTGAACAAATTCTCCACACGATTCCACTCAGGAATGTTGAAGCTATCTAAATCTTTTGAAATGCTAAAAGCCCGAAGATTTAGAGAATCAGTAAGAGCCTTTAGAGATTTTAATGAGGATTCAACATGAACAAAATTCAAATTTTCCTGGAAGCTACCTTTGCAAAACAACAAGAAGATATAATACTTATCGTTTGGGAATGCCATAGCATCACCAACATTAACCTGATACTGTTTTATTCGTTCCATTGAAAGTTTACTTCGATCCAAAAGATCCTTGCTGGTTTGAGAAACAACATCATTATTAAGTGGTATAAAATGAACAAGGTTACCCTTGCGCATAAAAAGATGATCTTTTACACTAAGGACGGTAGGGATTGGAGAAGGATAAGTCATTCCCCTGTTTGGATTTACATTATTAACAAGAACTCTACTTTCATTAGCCTTATAACCTGTTGAACATAACTGATCTTCTACAGATTCTAATGAGGTCACTTCATTGAGGATCCCTCTTGCAGTCTTGAACGCAAAACCATCAGGCTCCACGGCCTCCGCCAGAATACCAGGCGTAACAACTTCAGGCTCATCAGCCTCTGCCACGACATCAGTCGCTAATAAACTAGGCTCCCCACACCTCTGCCACGAACCAAGATACTGCGAGCCCTGCGATGTTCCCTCAGGGGCCGAACAGAGCGCAGGCACCCTTGTCGAGCACAGATTACTTCTCACGGCTCCTGAAGCGGGTTCTCGGGGCTGAGAATTACCGTATGTCAACAGGCGACCGAGTCGATGTATCGTGCCCGACTGAGGCGATCCTCCAAAATTTTCATTCCCCACAGGCAAGGGTGATACTAATACATTCGAACTTATTCGCAAACCAGTTATGACCTCATTACACTCGGCTGCTGCCTTCCCGCGCGCCAGGAAAACAGATGCCACAACTCTCTCATTTTCAAAACATACGACTTCATCATCCACCCTGTCCACTCCGGAACCTACAATTGATGCCTTATCTGCGCAGATAAGTACCCTTTCCAGGTCCCTCGAATCAGGATTGGAATCCGTGTCAATCAATACAGGTTGTGACTGGGGATTAAGGGTCGGACTTGAATCGACAGGATTTCGTGAAAGTGCATCAGCATTAGCATTAATTTTACCAGGTTTGTACACTATGTTGTAATCGTATTCATTTAATCTAATTCGCCATCTCATTATTTTGGATGTAGGATCCTTGGCATTATGTAACCATACTAATGGACGGTGATCTGTGACCAATGTAAACTGTTGTCCATATAAATAAGGCCGGAAATGCTCAACAGCAAATAAAACAGCCAGTAATTCTTTCTCTATGGTGGAATAATTAATCTCGGCGTCATTCAGAGTCCTAGAAGCATATGCTATAGGCAAATCCTTCCCAATCGACCCTTGACTCAAGATAGCTCCCACAGCAAAATTAGAGGCATCAGTGGTAACAAGAAATGGTTGTGAGAAGTTTGGAAATTGTAATAAAGGTTCTAAACAAATAATGTCCCTCAAAGTTTCAAAAGCAACCCGTGTTCCGAAAGTCCAATAAAATGGAATATCCTGTTTTAAAAGTCTAGTCAATGGTTTCGCGATTTTCGCCATGTTCGGAATAAACCTTCTATAATAACCCACAAGCCCCAAAAATTGCTTTACATTTTTTTTTGTTTTTGGTACGGGAAACTGTTTTACAGCTCGAATCTTATCAGGATCAGGTTTCACTCCTTCCTTTGTAATAACGTGCCCCAGATAGGATATTTCCCTCTGCAAGAAACGGCACTTCTCAGGCTGAAGGGTTAAACCCGAATTTTGCAAACGCGCCAAAAGGGTTTTTAACTTACGGGCATGTCCCTCAAGCGAATCTGAATAAATAACAATATCATCCATATAAACAAACAACTCTATGCCCTGCAATCCGGATAATACCAAATCCATTACCCTTTGAAATGTTGCTGGCGCGTTTTTGAGGCCAAAGGGCATTCGATTAAATTCGTAATGGCCATGGGGGGTAGAAAAAGCAGTTTTAGCCTTAGATGTAGGATCTATCGGAATCTGGTGAAATCCAGAAGCCAAATCTAGAGTACTAAAATACTTGGCTCCTCCTAATTGGTCTAGTATCTCGGTTATGTTAGGTAGAGGATAAGCATCACCTACAGTCTTCTCATTCAATTTCCTATAATCTATGACCATTCGCCATCGTGGCTCTCCGGAAGAGACAGATTTCTTTGGAACAATCCACACAGGAGAATTATACGGAGATGCAGATGGCTGAATTATGTTGCTATTAAGTAAAGAATTGATTTGAGTTTCTATTTCCTTTTTATGAATCTGAGGGAACCGATACTGTTTGGTATTTATGGGAATTTCATCAGTAGTAATAATAGTATGTTGAGTAGCGTTTGATGATCCCAACCTGTCTGCGGTAAGATGAAACTGATATGAGAATTCATTAATAATTTCCAGAATGCTGGTCCTCTCACCCTCACTCAAATGATTCAAATCTAACACCTTAATTAATTGAGCAAGCCTCTGAGCACGGTCCTTAGATGACTCTACGTCAGGATTTCCCGTCCGACCTGATCGAGAAGCGGGAGGCCCAATCTCAAATTCTTCTAACTCAATTGAAGGTATGGTAAGAACAACATGATCAGCAGTAGTGTTTATGGCATATAATTTTGCCAAGCCATTCCTCTGACTCACTAGAGCTTCGCCCACAAAAATACCAGGACCTGCATCAATTCTCCTAACATAACCTGACGCATTAACACTATTAGTTGGTACCGTAATCAAGACTTTAGTTCGAGGAGGTAAATCATGGGATGATGATGCACAGGGAAGGCCTCTTCCTTTTCCGAACTGTAAGGTATCCGGTAGAGTATTTCGAAACTTTAAGGTCATTTCCTGTTTTTTTAAGAACGACAATCCCAAAATTCCGGTTTCCTTAATAGGAAAATCATTATCTACTACTTGGAAGTGAACAGGGATACCATGAATTAAAACCGTAACATCACCCTGGGTGCGAATCATTCCTGAGCCAATTCCGGTAAGGTCATAAACTATATTGGTATTAATTGTAAGGTCCGAAACTAACCTTTCCCGTTTTATTAAATTCAGTTGAGAACCAGTATCTACAAGGAAACTAGCTGTTTCTTGACGGAAATAATGATTTTCAAGCTGAATAACCAGTGGCTGTACTGCATTTATTGTTTGGAAGTTGTAGCAGACACGATGGATCCGGCGCGTGCAATCAGGGGCTCGTTCTGCATTGGATCCGTCTGCGGAACCCCCTTGGAGTTTAAATGTTCTTGACTTCCGGAAGCTACGTTAACTTGAGGTTGCGCCTTTCTCCAAGTGGTACGAGCATTTTTCGCATAGCATTGCGACTCTATATGACCTGTTTTCCTGCAATTACTACATCTAACTCTATCACGATTGGGTTGATTAAATTTATTATTACGCGTAGGACAATTTACACGGAAATGGCCAAATCCGTTGCAATTGAAGCACTTGCGTTCATCTGCGTTCATAGTGAATACTCCTAATTTGTTTGCGGAAATTTTTGGATCTGTAGGCTCGTTTTTGTGTTGTAATTGATGCTCCATTTTAGAGGCTAGCTTAATAACGGTTGTTAAACTACTAATGTTATCTTTAGCAATCAACAACATGATTGTATCATTTCGTATTCCCTTTAAAAACCCAGCTATTGCTTCCTCGGTCAATAAAACTTTGATTCCCACGAGTTGTTCAGGGTTGAATTTTTCCTGCGCGGCTTCTAATCCTTGATCTAAAATTTCATGCACTCTAGTGCCGAACTCCTCAATGGTCTCGTATTCTATACGCCGTATAACTTTTAATTTATCCTGTGCATTTTTGATGTCGAAACTTTGCTCATACGCGGCTTTAATTAAATTAATCAACTCCTCCAAAGTCTTGGGTTCGTTCCCATCAACTATTCTACTATAATCACGTTTCTGTATTCTATTACGTATAATGGCCAGTAAATAAAATTTATCTTCGAGTCTAACTAATGAATCCGCGAGTCTACATTGACTTATGAAATTTGTTACAGAACTCGGTTTCCCATCAAAATGTGGAATAAAATTAGCGATTAGATCAAAAGACATGCGCAAGGCAGCTCTAGGAGCCCCAGAAAATGACCCCGACGCATCTCCCGTCACCATCGTGCTACTAGACGGAACGGATCCGTCATCCGGAAGCGACATACTGAACCTCGGGAGAGGAATAGACTGTGCAGGTACCAAGTGTAACTCATCAGTTGGAAATTCGGGAGTAGGTGCTGAAACACCACTTGCTCCCACTAAAAGATCCTCTATCCCATAAAGGTCACCACCACTCAAACCGGCGTTACTTCTTTCCTTAACTAAACTATATCTTTTCTTAAACGGTGGCATTTTTACAGATAATATTGAGTAAATTAAAAGTAAAATAACTTATAAGCTGTTGCTCCGTTCAGTACTGCAGTCCTTCTACGGATAGTCCTCCTATGCTGATCGTCGATTTCGCTGGTCCTGTGTGCCTCAATGACGCAGCAAATTCCAGCACCGTGAAGAATCGTCCGTCCGAAGTCGCCCGAAGAAGTTTCTGGAGTAGCTCAGGAAACGTTGCGTATGATAACCGGATGCATGCGATCTCAGGGATTGATTTGCACGGCCACTGAAATCGCCCTCTCTGGCATTCACCCTTGCTCTCAGGAAAACCGCGCAAAACCCGAGAGAGAGAGGCTGCACTTAATAACTTCGATTATGTCCATTTACGCGATCAAAGAATTATTAGAATAAAAGTTTATAATAATACCCGTTGCACTACTTGAATAGTCACTTATACGCACTCACGAGCCGGCGAAGTCACTCACAAAAGTGTTCAAAAGTTTTTTTTTTTTTTTTTTTAAAACTTCCCACAAATTGTTTTTCAAATCTCACAACTATTTTCAATATCCCACCGCTGTCACCAAAATTGTTACGTATTTCAGCGGGGATATTGGGAACTGGACGTGGATTGGTGCCCGTGGAGCGCTAAACCGCTCTGCTCGTTGGAGTGCGCGGGATTTTAAATGAAACAAAGTACACAGAAACTATTTTCAAGGTAAACTTCGAAGTGTATTTTATCTGCTCAGTAAGCTGGTTAGCGACAGAATGAATGCGGTGTTGAAGCAAGCGCTCCGAGCTCGTCGACGAAGTCGATGTCGAGATCTTCCTGATCCTCCCTTAGATCCTTGTAGTCCAATCAGCATGATGACATCCCTCAAGCTTCGTTAGTGGGCTGTCCTTCGCCCTTCCTTCATGCTTCCTCCCACTCTCGTCTGGTGATCGGGGCACGCTTCCCGATGACATGGGGGTAGTACATAGGCTACGTACAGTACATACATATCTCGCAGGTAAGTACGCGCAACCCTCAGGGTCAAGACGACGTCGCTCGGAAAAGTTTATGACTTTATGACTCCGGCCTCTTCCGGCCAGAGTTTTATCCTAACAGAACATCGGCAATTATAGAAAGGGAGGACAGAGTTTTAAATGCTTTTACGAGACGAGCCGCTGCCCGCTCGACGAAATTTGGCACGCAGATGTGCAAAGGAAAAAGCTAAGCTATTTATTACCCTCGCCTAGTCTAACGGTAACTTAAAAGCTATTGAATACAATCCCAGGTTTTCGTACGCCTTCTGAGTTCAGGCATCAGATGTTCCATTGTAAGGACACGTTTAAAATAGCAGGGAAAAACCCCCCCGAAAAGCATGACGCGCTCTCTAATAAACACTCTTCTTCGTCCTCCGCTTCAAATCTCGCTCCTACGTACTCTATATATATCGATTATATACATTTCCGCGGCCATATTCAAGCGATAGCGTAACACATATATAAAATTGTGTTTGACGTTGAATCCAACGCGTGATTATTATGTGGTCCCTCCTCGAAGTGACAGAAAATATAACCTATGTATATGCTATATGACAATACTTAAATGTTTAGCGGCTATTTCGTTCTATTACGCTACATTTGTGAACTTTTCATCATCCTTCCGAAACATTATTATTACGCCGCAACAGTATCTTTAGGAAATCGGGTATAGCATATAGGTTATATTTTCTGTCACTTCGAGGACAGAAAATCTGCTCCTCCAGTTGACAGAAAATCTGCTGCTGCACATTTTCTCTAGCCCGGTCGGCGTCATGGAAGGGGTACCTCTTCCACCCTGTATTTGTGGTAGTTGCAACGATATTCCTCAGCCCAGTGTACATATGTATACCCTGGTTTGATCTGCAAAAAGAAATAAATTTAATAAAAATTATTTTTGTGTTTATACCACTTGAATGTAAAAACTGATACTTACACTTACTGAAGAAACCATTATTATTGTGTCCTATTTCTCATAAATATTTTCTTGGGATGGCACTGACCCCTTTCGATTCCAGTTAGTTGTCATAGAACCTGTGATAAAAAGTTAGAACAAGTTGTAATCTGAATGCAGTAAAAATGTAAATGTATGTATGTTATTTACTTATCTTTATGCTTGCGGAGAAGACAGCCTTCCTTTCTTCGCTTCATAAAGCATGATTTTCAACGTTGATATTGGTTGGTGGAAATATCTAAAACAAATTCATATATGAGCAAAACATTCATGACGATTTCCAATTAATCCAATTATTTGCATGACAAAAGTATATGTCATACTTACGCTTTTATACATGTCATTTCCACTTGATATGAAAGAATAACTATAGGTATTTATTATTAGAAGAGTGTGAAAAGGCCCACCACCACCCCCGTCATAGACGGTCCTATTCACTCTCCGTATGTATCTTCTACATACTTTCTTACTTACATTTGGAACATTACTTATTCGACAGCTCTTCATATGCGCTGGATGCACTCGCCGGTGCTATTGCGATGTTTTCATCCATCGTTTTGTGTACTTTCTTGTGTACTCGTACCTGCTCCTCCTGTTTTTATGTACGGAGGTTCTCTAATCGGCTGTTGTCGATTGTATCGACTATCTATAATTTCTGGCAACATGCAGTCTTCATAGAACTTCTTCAGTTTTTCCTCCATCTCTGTTGCCCAGAATCGATCATCTCTCGATACTGTTGTAACTTTCATTCCTTTCGGCGTCCATAAACAAAAATAGGCCCGTTGCCTTTGCGTTATGTGCAATTGTCCTTGCACTTGATAATAGTAATGATGATTTTTATTCATTTCATTACCCTTGAAAATACGCCGTATATTATCAAGCTGCTTTATTGCTTCAGCAGGCGATAAATCCTTCGCCGATTCGGGACACTTTACTTCAACGATTTTATTATGGTCCACGAGGCCGTCAGGAGTTGCACCTAAGTGAGGCACAGTGTCATCGATGAAGAGGCCACACGGTAGAATATTGATTCCTAATTCTTCTTCCATTTGTTTCAAGGCGTTTGCCTCATTTTTCCTTCCGTATTCGAGAGAAGATAAATTTGGAAGGTTCGGGTATAGTATACTCTTCACAGTATTTGCCCGTGGTGTTGTCTTTCGTAATCGGCATACCTTGCCGAAATTCGATGCAGTTAATAATTTCTTCCTATAACCAATCCACTTTTCGCTGTTCGCCTGATCGCGAGTTTCCACTTGGATCTCGTCTCGCCTCGTTTGCCAGTGAAGGAGTATATCCGCGTGCCTTTTACACTCGGAAGATATACTGCCTCTTCCATATCTGGTTTTGCCGCATTGGGGCCGTAATCCTGGTCGCACGTTTGTTTTTTATTTCGAAAGGAGGATGCTTTCGCTTCTTTTTTACACTCCCTTGCTTTTTCTGCTGCGCGCTTCCGACGTCCTTCCAGGTTTCTTACCATGGTTGGCGGCTCTTTATTCATTGCCGTGCTCAATCTGCTGAACGCCTCTTTTGTGTTATATTGGACGACTACAGCAGAGACTACCCTGATACGAGCCCCCTCGTCGAAAGTTTATCCTTTTGCCTCCGATGAATTTAGCAATGATGTTATTAAAACCTTCAACAGCATTGTTGTTTAGACCGCGCAGCAAACTGTCAGCTTTAACGAAAAGTTGCTGCATCGCTTCTTCGATACTTTCATAAATTCCAGCTTCTCTCAGTCGTGGAACGTAGTCTACTCTGTTGGGATCAGAGTATTTCTTACAGAAGTATGCTGACTTCTGACAATCTTTGTGTTGACTGAAAACGTGACTCGGTACATTTTTCAAATCTTGCTTCAAATTTTGAATTCGTTCCTCGAGTGGTATTTCTTCTCGCAACCGGTATTCCGCAGCTTTCTTAATACCAGTACGCAGGCGGAGAGCATTATTCTGTACGACAGCTCTTAGATCTTTATTGCGGCCTTTTGTTCCGATTTCGTTTATTCTTTTACTGAAATTGCGTAGCAGGTGATTGGTGCATTCTATTTTTCGTACCTGCACCATTTAGTTTTTATATGGATCACTGTCCAATATCTTCTTGTGCACACTGCTATCGCCATCGGCAACTAATATAGAGTATATTAAGCCGTGCATATCTATGCTGCAATTGAAGCCTTCGACAATAGCAACACTCTCCATACCAGTGGAACTCTGATTACGACCCCAGTTCTTGAAGCAACGATGCTCGCGCGGTTCTTCCTTCTTCGTAGATGCTATTTGGCAAGTCATGCAGAATTTATTCTTCACGCTGATGAATAACACTTTCTTCGTGTAGTATCCCACGATGGCTCCTACGCCAGAAAGAGAATTGTAATCTCCACCGCGGTAGGACCTTTTCATCCAGCTGCCAGCCGCGACAACTGGGATAAACGGTAGATTGGATTCTGCATGTACGTCGCCTCTTTCTATAGCTAATGCTTTTTCCTCTTTTCCAGCATCCTCCATTTCGCGTTGTGCGGCCACTCCGAAGGCATCGATTAGGTCTTTCTGACATTTCTCGTAGATCCTTTTCGTCATACAGGACACGTTCACGGCAGTCAGTATGTCCTGCAGTTGATTATATCCGCCGCCCGTCATCATTGTTGCGGAAACAGCGGCGTGGTCGATATCCATAGTGGCATCACTCTTCCGAAGACAGGATATGCGCTCTATGTATTTGCACATTTTACACTCTACCTAATACGCTTTTTCTAATCCAATCTGTTCACATCTATCTATATCAAAATCTTCGATGCCACAGCCAGTAGTCGAATGTTTTCGAAGATTTTTTATTTGCTCGAAAACATGCGGAAAATCAACGAAGTCGATTCCTTCTGAAATTGGGTTTTCCGGCTGTTCTGGTTCTGCAGTCTCCACCACCCAGTAATCGGCATCACTTCCAACATCTTCATCCGTTTCTTCGTTTATGTCTGTTACGGAATGTATCTCATCGCAGTCTGCGTCGAAATCTATTTCTTGTACAATTTCTTCTTCGTTCGACTCGAAATGCACTTCTTCTACAATTTCCTCTTCGTCCGCATTGAAATGTATTTCTTCTTCAATATCTTCCGCGTCCGTATCGAACTGTACTTCTTCTACAATTCCTTCGATAATTGGAGAGTCTTCAAAACTTCCTACGTCTTCTTCGTGTATTCTGCCCGTAGGAATATCATCCGCAGCAGATGTGCTTGGATGTGTTTCGTAGGAGGTACTTGCTTCCGCTACGGTACCCTGAATTACCGTGAGACACGCTGCGGTCTTCAATCGTTGTCTGCATGTTGTTACGTATGTGGAATCTTCCCATACACCACTCTCAACCACTTTCGAGCTCGCTTCTGAGAAGGGAAAACGCCCTAAAATCCTTTTGCTTATCATACACCATTAAGGGGGGTCATGATCTCGACCATCTGGATCACGACCATGGGAACGGAAATGACACGACGACGACCCCGAAGAATTTCCTTATATGGAAACTCCTAATGAATCCCCACTCATTTTTGGGACTATATAAACCCTTTGGTTTCTACCCTCGTTGGTTAAAAGCTATACAGTCACGCGTAGAGTAACGTCGTGTCACGCTCGTACAGAGTTGGTTAAAGATCAAGCTAAAGTCTCCGTCAGGATCATAGTTAACCTCATAGAATCCGCGAGTTCGGTTTATATTCTATTTGGCACTTTTGAAATAGCCACTCGTACGTCCCCGCATCGCCAGTGCGTCAACACCGTGCAACTAGTGGTAACTTACACACTTTTATTTATAATTTAACCGCGACACTTACATTTGTACAATAATCAGTTATTGAATACACGAATGGTGTTCACGTGTAAATCAAGTCGATTTCGTTAAACCCATCTTTTACCCAGCGATCCTTATAATATTAGTAGCACTCACCCACCCAGATAGCACACAGGCGTCTGAGCGACATCTTTCGGCCGTCTGCGCCAGACGTTCCCATCGTCTGTGAGACGTCTTGATTGTCGCAGCTAGGCCTGGGTTTGGTCTTCTGCACGGCTGTTGTTACAAAATAGTACGCCTTCAAGACGTCTTTAAAGTCGTCTCAAAGACATTTAATGGACGTCTTGGGACGTCTTCAAGACTTTTTTAAAGCCGTTTCAAAGACGTTTAATGGACGTCTTCAAGACTTTTTTAAAGCCTTTTCAAAGACGTTTAAAGATCCCTTCAAGACGTGATTAAAGTCGTTTCAAAGACGTTTAAAGGACGCCTTCAAGACGTGATTAAAGCCGTTTCAAAGATGTTTAAAGGACGCCTTCAAGACGTGATTAAAGCCGTTTCAAAGATGTTTAAAGAACGCCATTAAGACGGTTGAAAAAGCGTTTAAAAAACGTTACTGAGACATCTTTATTAGGCCCAAATTGGGTCAGATACAGCTCTTAAAAAGACAATATTAGGACGTATTTGAGACGTTATTATCAGGTCTAAATTAATTAGGTCAAGTGCAAGTGTTTAGATTATGAATTATCTAAATCAGGCCTGCCCCATCGGGTGCAAATACCTCCTGAATTTCTGGGACCCGAGTAACAGCCGAGCGCGGGACTGTTCCATTGCTACCCGTTGCGAAATTTGTGAGAGAACTGCATAAGTGTGTGTCCATGTAGAAGAGGTCTTCGGATCCAAGCAATAGGCTCGTGGTACGAGCCTACATGGACAGCCGCACACTCATGCAGTTCTCCCGCAACCCATGCTGTGGTTAGCAACGTAACCAGTCCCGCGCTCGGCTGTTGCCCGGGTCCCAGAAATTCAGGAGGTATTTGCACCCGATGGGGCAGGCCTGATCTAAATGAAAAATGATTAGATAATGTAATTAAAGCGTTTGTCGATATAGGAATTAGATTTGATACAAATCTAACGGAGGAAATGGTTTTGAAGGTAGAATAAAGTTTAATAAAATATGTATTTAACAGTTACTTTTATTTGTATTATTATTACATATCAGGTTTAGTAAACGATCATCTATTGCATTATTACATGTGTTTACGCAAGTCTTAACGAGGAACTAATATATATATATACTTATGCAATACTTAAAACTACAAATAATGTATTACAAATGCGGACACGGATGGCTACGATTCTGCCCCGTCAGACTCTGCTTCCCAGATTTGACTAGCAGAGTATGATGTATCGACTACATGTTGTATTTGACATATTATGACGTGGAAGCGGGTGGTTCTCGAACGTAGTACACAGTCAGTTTTTGTATGCAATAATAGTAAACTATATTAAACAGAATGAATAGTACAAAAATATAATGCCTTATCCGCTAATACATACATTCAGAATGCAAGCATGCGCACAACACGCATAAAACAAACTAAATAGTAAACGTTTTTCATTGTACCTTAACATTTATAGACACATCGTATTATGTATACATATTTGTCATCAGATTATTAATGCTTATGTAAGAATTATGAATACAGGACATATGTAGTTTGAATAAATAGTACACGTTAGAATACACAGACTATATACGAAGTATATATACAGAGAATACACAGAATATGTGTACAGCTTGTCCCACGGATTTTGTGAGTTTATAATTACAAGTGTTTCGTTAACAATTTTGTTGCGTCGCGGACTAACGTTGCGAAGAGCTACAGGGGTTCTTGAGTAATTTATTGCGTGGTACTCCATTTATATGAACTCTACTTATATCAACGAAATTTCAGTAGTGGCCGATTGTATGGACTCTTAATTTCAATTGAATTGCAATATTATTATGTGGTACTAGCAAAATACCGCGTGCTTCGCTACGGCATCACTCAGACTTTCCGTTCTCATTTACTTTACCATTTAATTTTAAGCCCCTAACCCATAGCAGTCCCATTAAAACAAAGATTTTTCAGGCATATGGTCCATCGAAATCGGTTCAGTAGTTTTCGAGTTTTTCGCTTCTTACATACATACATACATACATTCACACATGCACGGCCCGACCATTTTTATATAATCGTATAGATTCAAAAGCAAATGTTTGGA
Organism: Andrena bucephala; assembly: GCA_947577245.1. NCBI lineage: Eukaryota > Metazoa > Arthropoda > Insecta > Hymenoptera > Andrenidae > Andrena > Andrena bucephala. Next base: position 18,634,340 of record OX387718.1, on the reverse strand, counting down.
AAAATCATTTTTATATGAACATTTAAAAATATCATGCAAACATAACTAAATAAAATTAGTAAAATGGTATAACTAATACATTATAATATTATCATTAGCTTCACAACATTCTTTTAAGAACAAATCCCGATATTTATCACAGTCATGCACCGTCGCACCCGGCAGCGAGAAAAGACTAACGTTACTGCACTCCGCGTAAAAATTGAAGGAACACAATATTTTCCCGAAAATTTTGGTCATTTTCAAATGCGAAAAATGTTCGCAGAAAATATTTAAAAAACGCATGTTAACGCTTGAAGTTTCTAGTTTTCGAATCAAACACTCAATTTTTTTTCGTCCATTATGATACTGTTTTAAGAAGATGAAGCGCAGGAAACGAAGTTTCAAAAATTTTTGCCTACTTTGAACATATGCATGGGTCAAAAAATTGAACATGACATTGAACATACAAAAAAAAAACGTGCATCAATCGTTCAAAAGCTTCGAGAACAAGAAAAGGGTTTTCAAAAGACACATAACGTAAAAGAGGTAATCGCTTAATTTTTCAGACTATACCGCATGTTTGATCTTCGAGGACATACGGAAAAAAAATCTGATCAATCCGGCGTTTTACACAGTGTTTAAGGGTAGTTTTAACTCCCAAAAAACGTGAACACTTAAATGATTACACGATTTTCCTTCACGTGGCATTATGTTTTCTAAAAAATGGTAAGTATGCCGTTTTTGGGGTCATTTTAAAATGGATTTAATACAATTAAAAAAATCTCATTTAATTCTTAGCTTTCGAAAACAATCATGAAAATTCGTCCACGATAATGAGTTCGCAAGTTATAGGTGTTCAAAGTGAAAAGTTTCTTTTTTGCTTTGATCGCAAATAACTCGGGCAATAAAAATCATACAACAAAATAAAAAATCGGAAGTTAAAGAGAAATGTGTGCTCTATAAGACCTCTTCGTTGGATTTACGGGAAACAAATTTTTTTGGCCCGTGCACACGTTCAAGCTAGGTAAAAATTTCTGAAACTTCGTTTTCCGCGCTTCCGACGCCACCAGCACACGTGTCACTAATTATAAAACATTATGTGCCTACCCAAATGAAAAATTCGCGCGCAAACCATACGCACTCATGCAAAATCGCAATATAGGTACATAACAAGTCGTGACATGTCTAAAATGAGAATAGCTTTTGCGGTTTTTGGCAACAATAGATGTTTGATCATATTATAAAACATGAAATCGTCGGTCGAAAAGACCCATGCGCGCCTGCTCCCGGGTGAAGTGTTTCCATGCAAAGTTCCCCCATGCGAAGCTCTCCCATGCGAGAGGATGCTGTGCGAGGTGATCCTGTGCGAGCTGCTCCCCTGTAACGTTCTCCCGGTCGAGGTGCTCCGGTGCGAAGTGATGCCTTCAGGGGTGATGCCATGCGAGAGGATGTAGTGCAGGATGATGCTCAGCCAGGTGATGCTGTGTGAGCTGCTCCCCCGCAACGTTCTCCCGATCGAGGTGCTCCGGTGCGAAGTGATGCCTTCAAGGGTGATGCTCTGCGAGGTGGTCCGCTGCAACGTTCCCCCGGTCGAGGTGGTCCGCTGCCAAATGATGCCTTCAGGGCTGATGCTGTGCGAGGATCTCCCGTGCGAGAGGATGCCGTGGCGGATGATGCTGTGCGAGCTGCGCCTAGTTAAAACTAATGAAAAGACAAAATAAGAATAAAGTTTAAATGTAAGATAACTACTCGACTGTAAGCATTTCTAGAGGAACGCTTACTATTTAGCAAAACAAGATATCAAATAGCATAAATGGAGGAAACATACGGGAAAATTTTCTGTCCGAGGCTTGTGTGAGTATCCCCGTGCGAGGTGATGCTTTGCGAGGTAGTCCTCTGCAACGTTCTCCCGGTCGAGGTGCTCCGCTGCGAAGTGATGCCTTCAAGGGTGATGCTCTGCGAGGTGGTCCTCTGCAACGTTCTCCCGGTCGAGGTGCTCCGCTGCGAAGTGATGCCTTCAAGGGTGATGCTCTGCGAGGTGGTCCTCTGCAACGTTCTCCCGGTCGAGGTGGTCCGCTGCGAAGTGATGCCTTCAAGGGTGATGCTCTGCGAGGTAGTCCTCTGCAACGTTCTCCCGGTCGAGGTGGTCCGCTGCGAAGTGATGCCTTCAGGGCTGATGCTGTGCGAGGATCTCCCGTGCGAGAGGATGCCGTGCCGGATGATGCTGTGCGAGCTGCTCCTAGATATAACAAATGACAAGACAAAATAAGAATAAAAAATAAACGTAATATAAATACTCGAAAGTGAACAGTCACAGAGGACCGCCAAGTATTTAGCTGAGTAAGATAGCAAGTGAGATAAAGGATGGGAAGATACAGAGTTTTAATATTTGGAAATTTTTCTATTGTAGGTTATTTGATGAATAAGGACGTGGCCCATATTACTATTACTACGCTGCTCGATATTTCCACCTTCTTCCTGACAATTAAGAATCTCAGAGTATGAAATAGCATAATAAAGAACGGTTAAAACATACAGTTTTAAAGTGGCCTGTCCCCTCCTCTCCTGTCGGAAGCTCGCTTTAGCCACAATTGAATGTTTTTCTCTGTGTCCATCCTGTTCCCAGTGGCTTTGCCTTTTTCGGCAGCATCTTAAACAAGAATTTGGATGAAACATTATATTTAAGTTAGAGAATATTAAATATTAACAACAATAAAATGAGAATGACATTTACATACTTATTATCAATTTCGCCACCGAGGAATTATTAAATGGCCGTTTCCCCTTTCTCCCCAGCGAACTGTATTTTAGGGCCAATTCGTTGGCCATTAGGGGGGTCAGCATCCGTTTCACACAATTGTAATTGTTTGACCCTCCATACTTGGCCAATTCATTAACCTAAAATTAAGAATTATTAAAGCATAAAAAATGTAAATATAATTTCTTTTTCGAAGAAATGCCGAAAACGAATTTTAAAAACAGCTTGTAACTTTAGATATTTTCTGCATTAGATATTTTCTGCAAAATAAAATGACCTATCCCCACCATAATTTATTACGAAAATAAGTCCAAACACGATATATGTAAATACTTTACTTACCGCCTCTTCAAAATCCTCCCGATTCTCTAAAACTTCCTCCAGCATCTTTAACTCCTCTACACTTTGCAACGGAAATTTTAGATGCTGATATTTGATGAACATGGAAGTTGTACTATTACTTGGGGTGTTTCCATCTATTTTATTTTCTATTACTTTTAACATATGCGCACCCTCCACCTGAATTGCCCGAAACAGGTGCATCTGTGACGCAAGTTGCTTCATGCATTTCAGCACTTCTACACAGTGCTTACAACACCCGCCTGTGCTTGCGTTTTCTGGAAATTATTTATTCCATTTCAATGATAAAAAAAAATTTCCGCCTACAGTATCTTTACATAAATACATATATTAGCTTACCAATGATGCTCCCGTGATGCGAGTTGCTCCCTTGCGAGGTAGTGCTGTGCGAGGTGAGGTTCTGCGAGGTGATGTCGTGCGAGGTGATGTCGTGCGAGGTGATGCCGTGCGCGGTGATGCCGTGCGAGATTCTCTCGCGCGAGATGCTCCTGTACGAGATACTCCTCTGCGAGATTCTCTCGTGCGAGATTCTCCTCGGCGAGGTTCTCTCGTGCGAGATGCTCCTCGGAGGGGTTCTCCCGCGCGAGGTTCTCCCGTGCGAGGTTGTCTCGCGCGATGTAGTGCCGTGCGAGGTTGTCTCGCGCGATGTAGTGCCGTGCGTGGTGCTCCCGCGCGATGTAGTGTCGTGCGTGGTGCTCCCGCGCGCGGTTCTCCCGTGCGAGGTTGTCCCGCGCGAGGTTGTCTCGCGCGATGTAGTGCCGTGCGTGGTGCTCCCGCGCGAGGTTCTCCCGTACGATGTAGTGCCGTGCGTGGTGCTCCCGCGCGCGGTTCTCCCGTGCGAGGTTGTCCTGCGCGAGGTTGTCTCGCGCGATGTAGTGCCGTGCGTGGTGCTCCCGCGCGATGTAGTGTCGTGCGTGGTTCTCCCGTGCGAGGTTGTCTCGCGCGATGTAGTGCTGTGCGTGGTGCTCCCGCGCGATGTAGTGCCGTGCGTGGTGCTCCCGCGCGATGTTCTCCCGTGCATGGTGCTCCCGTGCGTGGGGCTCCCAGAAATAGTGTCTGAAGATAAGAATTATTTCTGTCAAAGAGATAGTATTTAAATACTACCTGCAGCATTGAACAAAATTAAATCGGAAACGTGTGGAAAGCTACTTTAAATTAAATTGGTACTCGAGATGTATTAGCTTTGAAAATAAATATGATAAATGGAAACACGTTTCAGAGTAGAAAGATGTGCAACCATAACTTTGCAGAAACGAAGGTGAGCGTACAAATGCTTACAAAGTACTTATTAGACCCATGACCTACGTGTCAGATTTATGTCAAACGAATAAGTAAAAGTCGAGTAGTCATCAGTAGACGAACAAAACATATCGATGGGTTTTACCATTTCATTACAGAAAATGTACAGAATTAGAAAATGAAAGTTAATCGCTTAAAATCGCAATAATAAACAAAATTATGTAAATATCTTTAGATATTATAATTTTTATATAGTATACTTTCCCTTTGTATTTACCCACCTAATAAGGAATTGGTTTTCCTCATTTTGGGTGTCGGTATATTTTCCTCCTTGCTGCCCGAAAGCTTCCTCTTTTTTCCTTTCTTTTCTTCTTTTGCATCATTTTCGGACAAAAAATTGAGCGTTTGCTGCACCTCTGTTGCCTTGGCCCTAGCTGTGTCATAATCATCTGCAGGCACCCATTAGTAAGTAATTGGTATACAGTTAACCATTAATTAATATAATAAATAGTAATTATTGTGCAAATTTCAATGTACCAAAACTGGTATTTGTAATCGTCTTGACCGAAAACTGCGTCCACGAAGCTGCCGGTATCTCGCATTTCCGAATGGCAGTGGCTAGACGTTTCTCATTGTATGGTGGCCACGAACATCTCCCTGCCTCTAACCATATCAATGGCACCACCTCGACCCTTCCATCGTTGTAAAAGTGGACGATTTTCCACCCGTGGTACATGATTTTTCTAGAGTGATAACTCGCAATAAAACAATTGAAGGCTCGGATGCAATAAGGGGACTAGCCCTCGAAAATGCGAAAAACTATTGTCAAAATACTAAGAAAAATTGAAAAATTACATTTTGTTAAACTGGATTTTAAAACATACAGTGTTGTAAAGCTCATCACGGCACATATTTTTTCTATTTACAGTTTTTTAATCGAATCATTAGTATTCGAGATAAAAATTATAAACAAAAAAAATTTCTTCGGCCAAAGTCAATATCTTTTTAGATATAAAATGCGATATCTTGAGTAAATATTAACGGATCGTTATGAGACTTGAAACATAAAACTCAGAAAACTCTAGCGAAACCATAAAATGTATGCACAAAACCCTTATGTTAAAAAATGTAATAATGTTTAATTATAATGAAATACTGGACATAACCCATGTTTTTCAACGTTTGCCGTTAAAAAGTATCGAGGAAATTTTGAGGTACATATAACTTGCAGTGACAAAGTTTTTCTTTAATATGCAAGGAAGTTTTTCACCAATTTTCACACTGATTAATAAATAGGTGTAGAAGATATGATGATATATATAATTCACGCTCGCCACCAACAGTCAACAGCTGTGTATAATGCGCTATTTAGCAGCTTTAACATTCGGGTTGACAGTTGGTGGCGAGCGCGAATTATAGGTATATATCATCATATCTTCTACACCTATTTATTAATCAGTGTGAAAATTGGTGAAAAACTTCCTTGCATATTAAAGAAAAACTTTGTCACTGCAAGTTATATGTACCTCAAAATTTCCTCGATACTTTTTAAAGGCAAACGTTGAAAAACATGGGTTATGTCCAGTATTTCATTATAATGAAATATTATTACATTTTTTAACATAAGTGTTTTGTGCATACATTTTATGGTTTCGCTAGAGTTTTCTGAGTTTTATGTTTCAAGTCTCATAATGTTGTAATAAGAAAATTTAGTACTCGTTCAGGTACTGCCTAGATTGTAAGAAGCGTTTGTAAAGGCGGGATCCTCATTTGAATTACGCGGTCAGACACGTGTCGGCCAAAGGTGTACAATGTATGCTTATGTATGGGAGTTCAAGTGTGAACTACCGGCTTTCGCTACCACGCAACGCGATAGGTCACGCAACAAACGCATGTCTCTCTGTATCCGACTAATCTGACAATATCTCTAATTAAAATATTCTATATACTTTTGTTATCAAGAAGGCCTCTACAATTCCTAAACAAATAAACAGGTTATGGGCCCAGATTCGTATACGGGAGAGGATTTTTGAAGAGGGAAAGTATTGGAATAAAAAGTGAGGTTAGGTCGTCGGGCACGTGTCTTGTGTTAATTTTCTGGACTCTGTGACTCCTCACACGCTACAAACATGGAAGGAGATAGAGTGAAAATTGAGAAATTATCGGGCCCGGACAACTGGATGCAGTGGAAATTCCAGGTGCGCACAATTTTAGACGCACGTGATGCGTTGGAGATAATTGAAGGCACGTGGGTCAAACCGGAGAATGATGCAGCGCATGCGGCTGAATTGACCCGCTGGAAAAAGGCAAACAAGGTAGCAAAAGAAATTCTAGACCACAATGGACAAAAAGCCGATGTCCTTGGTCATAAATTGTGAGACGTCGCGAGAAATTTGGGTAAAGCTGTTAAACGTTTACGAACAAGTCCGCGGATTCAGTGTATTTGTTACAGACACAGTTTCGAGAAATTCGCTACGTGCCAGGGGATGACATTGCGACGCACGTCAGCAAATTGGAATCGCTTGCTAGACGGCTGGCAGAACTGAACGAACCAGTTTCGGACTCAATGCTAATAACCACGGTGCTGAACACCCTACCGTCCGAATTTAAGCATTTTCATAGTGCTTGGGACTCGACGTCCGCTGCGGACCGTACCCTAGACAAGCTAATATCCAGGTTAATGATTGAGGAAACAAGACACAAAATGGCTGAGCCGGGTATAGCTGCCGAATCGGCTCTAGTAGTGAAGCGGAAGAAAAACAAGAAAGGCGCAGGACTCAAGATATCGCATTTTATGTGTAAAAAGATATTGACTTTGGTCGAAGAAATTTTTTTTGTTTATAATTTTTATCTCGAATACTAATGATTCGATTAAAAAACTGTAAATAGATAAAATATGTGCCGTGATGAGCTTTACAACACTGTATGTTTTAAAATCCAGTTTAACAAAATGTAATTTTGGACAATAGTTTTTCGCATTTTCGAGGGCTAGTCCCCTTAAGGCGGGATCTCCTACCCGCGATTGGTCGCTGCGATTAGTCGCAGCGATTTGACCCAGCGACTGGCCCTAGGCTGAATCTCCTTGCCTGCGACCAGAGGTGTGCTCGGGACGGGCCGGAAACTTTCGGGCGGGATCGAGCGGGGTCCCGAGACTCGATTCGGGCTACAAGCATAGCCACCATGAGCGGGCAATTTGATTTCAGGTCGGCTCGGCAAAACTCGGACGCGATCGGACGATATCGTTACCAGTAATAGATCAAAATTATTACCCGAGAACATAGAAAAATTATGTTTCTTACACGTTAATTTGAAATAATAAAATATTCGCCTTCCTGTATATTGTTGTTACTATGAAACATCCAGGAAATATTCCTTTCTGTATGCTTATAGTTGTTCGTACGTTTTCTATTTTAAATCTGAACCTATCCCGAAAAAGATAATACCCTATATATCCCCTTTACATAAAGTACTAAGTATGAAGTATATTTTATTAAAATTTTAAAATATTGTCGATATAAAAATAGTCTTCTTCCCAAGTTCTGAACATGGTATTTATTTAAGTACGTACATGGACATGTTCAGTATTCACAGACTATTTGGTAGGAATGAAAATACATATATATGTAAATAAATAATAAGATACAAATTATGATTCAACAGGAGACAGAAAGGTAAAAACTTATCACTCTGGTATTGATATAAATTATATACATAATTCTTTTCGTCTCGGTCCTCTCGTAATAGCTGGCTTTCGAGCCGATCGCGTCCGAGTTTTGCCGAGCCGACTTGAAATCAAATTGCCCGCTCAGAGAAGATATAATAAGAAGCGTCACGAAGTCATCGTACGCACTACCCACCGACAGAGTAATATACGGATTAACTCAGACTGAAGAATGCCTAAAATTATCAAAGACAGCACAACGTTCTTGATTGCCCTTTAGAGATACTGGCAAACAGATGTTGTCGAAACATTCTTGGGGCAATATGAAATTACCGGTCGAAAGCAATGAATGACTTCACGCTTCACTTTGAGCCCGCTTTTATCCCAACGCACAGTGGACCGGAATCTTAAGAAATAGAGAAATTATTCAACATGCCATTTTTCGCAATCGAAATGCCGAATCATATTAAGCTACTTCATAAAAAAAGGTGTTTGATTTTCTTTCGGCAAAGATAGAAAACTATTACTGGATCTACAGAAATGCATAAAAAGTTTAAAACACCTTCATCTGTATTCCAGTGGGAATCTTTTGACCTACAATTTGTTCTATAATTTTTAAAATCTTTATTTCTGACTTCATCTGGGTCTCTCCACCTAATTGGCCGATTGCAAGGTTGCCAAAATATTTTATATTTTCGCAGGAATGTATCAACACTTTGTAAACAGTGTTTGGTTATATAGGATAACATGGATACAGGTTTAAAAATATTTCTGCATGTTTTGCCTTGTGGGACAAAAGTGGGCTCAGAGCGAGGCGGAAATTCCAATTATCTTTTACAGCCGGTAATTTAGAATTTTTCGAAGCGAAATTTCTTCATTCGTTTACGGTAGGCAATAATTGCTTGTTTTCGAAGCGTTCGTCGGGAAGTATTTGTGTACCTGATGTCGAACAGGGACAATCGACACCGTGCCGTTTCTTTGCAGGGGTTTGAACTTTCTTCGCACTGAGTTAATCCGTTGATTGCTCTGTCACCGGGTGCTACACAGGGACTTGGGACCGGCACGTACCGTTGTCTACCACCGGCTCGCGGGACCATACGGTCATAAACCGCGACCCTGGCGAGACGCTCTGACCGATCACCCTGATGAATTTTTCAAAGCGAGGTGAAAATTCATTCGTTGTTTACGAGCGGTAATATTCATATTTTCCCAAGAACGTTTCTACAATATCCGTTTGCCACATTTCTAAATGGCAATCAAGCACGTGGTGGGTCTTTAAGAACTTTAGGCATTCTACAGCCTGAGTTAATCCGTATATTGCTCTTTCAGTGGATAGTACATATGTATTTTGGAACCAAATGTGGTAGATATTTTCTTCCCTCACTTCGTCAACAGAGAGAGAGGGTCTCCCCTTCTCGAAGAACGATGTTTCCAAAATGTTAGTTTCATAATTATATCAAAACAACAATTACTTTCATGTCATTTTCTCTTCTTTATACAATGAAGTGAAAAATATAAATTAGTTGAAAGCAGAAACCTTGTAGGTACTGTACGAATTCTCATTATCGTTATACCTGGTTATGGATGGGTATTCTTTCATTGGCATGCATTTATATTCATAATACGATATCATTTGTTGAGACGAAGCAAAGAAGTTCGAACATAAGGTCATTTAATGTCGCATGAGGTTGTAAATTACATATCGAGGCCTCCAAGAAGTCAGGTACATAAACGACAAACGGTGGTCGTCTCGTTGAACCCTATTTCACCGTGCTAGGCACTTGTTATAATATCTACATATGCAAGATGTGACAAAGATGATACCAATATAGCAATTAAAAAGTATTATCCAACATCAATACGCCACGCGAAGGAGTAGAAGAGAGGTAGTCCGCTGACTGTGCGGGATGCCGCCTGCTTGATCCTCCCGACAAATTCAAGACCGATCTCTTATTTCTCGAGAATAAACACGCAAGGTATAGGGAAGAGATTATATTATGTCCAGTCGGTCCTGCATTCCTTTGAAACGGCAACTTTCCACCACTGCACCGTAATATCTCCTCCCTATGGCACACGTTCTCTTGCACCGAATACGTCAGCGCGTGCTTTTATTTTGATATTCCAACGCGTGTTTATATTCGAGAGATTAGGTATCACGCGCAGTCAGCGGACCCCCCCCCTTTTCTTCCTGCGGCTCTCCGCGAGGCGTACTGGTCTTTCTGCAGAATAATTTCGTTTCCTACACCATTGCCAAGGAAACATTCTTCGATCTAACATAAGAACATCTTCTTCTTTTGGTAATTGTGCGGACCTTAAAATTAATTTTCGTCACGGTCAACGTTCCAACCATACTTATTATTCTTTTATACTGGAGCGAAACACGGTTTATTGCCTGCCGAACGTAGAGGAATTAGCTTGTAGCAATTGGGGATTAATCCTAAAAATTGTTCCGCTGTTCTGGAAGTTACTTGGCAGATGTTTCCTAATTACTGTATATCGTGTAGGGGGCCAAAGGTCTAGTGTCATAAAGCTGTAGTAAACCGTGGCTCGCTAACAATCCGTTTAGGGCGTCACTCATCACGCTACATCATGGAACTTCGCGCGTGTGTCGATAGGAACATTGCACTTTCCACGGCATATTTATCAAATTCTTGTAGTTTTATTGGAACTATTGACGCTAAATCATGACGAATTGACGTTATTTTCTTAAATAACGTCAAACTTATATATTAACACTTTTAGTATCAATTTCCTTAATAATATTCGGCATTTTTAAATTGCAAAATACAGGATGTTGCATTTTTTCCCATTTTTGGGGATTTGCCCCCACTGTGCGACATAGAATACACATATTTAATCCATAACTGCCAAATATTCGCGAATGCTTTTTCCGCAGTAGCAAGGTCTAGATTATGTTGATTAGAAAACAAACAAAAAATTTGTTCAGAAGTTTCCGGAAGTGGAACTAAAAAGGGATGATTGCTGACAATTTTTCAATTGGTTTCTTATGGAAAAAAAATGTATATAACTAATTATTTGCTATTACTTAACAGAATAGACACTACTCATTTGGGACTCCAAAAATTGTTTTCTTTTATATCACCAAAAATTAAAAGACTCGATTTAAAATTCTGCACGAAAAATACATACAATCATAAACACGTGTTTGCACACAGATCAGAAGTAGGCGTCATGATATTTTTACCGTTTTTAGGTGCTCATATTAGTAGTCTACAGGTAACATAAAAATACATATCTTTTGAATTCTGACTTCTTTCCTTATTTCTTGGGATTCTGTCATACTGTGGCAATGGGTCGCAATGCGACTGGTCGCTAGACTCCCTCCAGGAGGAGTCTAGCGACCGGTGGTCGCAATGCCAGCCTGCGACTAGGTATAATGGGAAACAGACCCTCCTCGCATTGTGTTGCCTCTCGAGTAGCCTAGGCTGGTACTCAAACAGACTCGCGTCAGGCTCCTATGTCTGGCGCATACCCGAGGATCGCAGTCGCTTGTAGGAGAACAGATACATGCTTTCCCATTGCAGGAGTATACTGCGACCAGTCGCTGCGATCAATCGCAGCGACCAATCGCGGGTAGGAGATCCCGCCTTTATTGCATCCGAGCCTTCAATTGTACAGGTCAGTAGTATTCTTACATTAAAGACTATAAATATATGAAACAGGGAAAACCTTGAAACCTGGATGATTTGTATGGCTAGAAGTTGAAAAATATAAAAATTGAAAGAGCATTTTGTTAGTGTTTCGGAAGAGTCGTATGCAATAATGGAAATATAATAATTTTATCGTCTGTTTCTAATTTGACACATTTATAAGATATGTCTGTGACATTAAAAATTTGTAAAGGACCTAAATTATCTGTAACGAATATTCCTAAATCTGATGATTTGAATGGATCTGTATAAAAATCTGTTAGTGTTAAAAATGGTTTACCAACTATTTTCCGTTTATTATCGGATAAAACTAAGTTGTATATAATAATAATGCTGCCGTCGTTAAGACAGCAGCAGTTATTAGGATTTTCAATTTTTAAAATATAATGTGGAAATACGATACTTCTGAATTGATGAGAGTCGCGAACAGTATCGATTAATGGACCTTTAAAATGTTCTGATTTAAAAAATGGATATTCTACGTTAGGGTTCAATTTTTTTGGTAAAGAATTCATTTTCTCTGAATGGCGTTTGACTATTTGCTCTAATGGTTGCTGACCCTTCCTAACGCACTTCAAAATGCCCTGTAAATAGTTCTCGAATGGAAAGCCACTGAAGTCGTCAAGCGGGCCATGATTTTTAACATCTTGTGCAATGTGTAAAAGATTGTGAACGTTGTGGGACACGTATTGTTGGCCATATAATTCTATAAATTTAGAAACAAACTTTTGCAACAGATTAGCTGCGCGATCAATGTGGACAGAATGTCTTGAATGAGATAGAATAACGGATGCTATGTGTAAGTGGAGAAAGTTTCTATATCTACTCTTAGGTATGGTGCGGAATAAAACTACAGGTCCTGTATAGAACAAAAATTGACGAAATTCTGTTGCCTTCCATCTTTTTAAATCATCCAGACTTCGAGGTTTTCTATTAAATTCTACTGGAATACTCTTGTACAAAGCTATTAATTTTAATGATATCTTGGATACTGTAGGTGATGAAAGTTTTATGCAGGTTTCGCCACGACACCACAGCTTCAGAAGTACTTTTTTAATTACGCCAAGACAAATCAAATGCATATAATCTAGAGGAAAGGAGTTGATCATGTCGATGCCGGGAATATTTTCTATAATCGATGTGCCCTTATGGTGCTTTGGTGCAATTTGTAATCTAAAATCAATATCTGTTCTTAAAGGAATTGTATCTGAATCCGGAAAACAAGTTGTTCTAGCTACGCTACTGCCTCTGATATGGCATTTACTGCAAGAATAATATCCAGTGTGACCTTTTGTATACTTAATAAAAGATTTAGCAGGGACATCACAAAGAAATGATTTGATTTTAATAATAAACAGTTGTCCATTAATGGCGATTCTATTGTTAATAAGGTCCATGGCTTCATTGACAAAATCTTGAAGAAAAGAATTGGCATCATTGGGTTTCTGATACCCATGGTATATGCCGATCATCGCTATATCTTTGGATCCTGCAATATTGCATAAAATGGGGTACACCTGGCTACCGGAACTCTTAGAAATTGGTAGACCGTCAACGTTGATATTAATATCAATTGTATTGTTTTGAATATGAGATACACCAAAAGATTTTATAAGTTGTAGAATACTATTTTTTAATCCAAAATGATAATAGTGTCCTGGCTCAACACATTTTGTCACGATTTTTCTTTCTGTTTTTAAAAGCGTTCTGGCGTCAGATGGGAAATCAAGTGAATATGATTCCTTCAAAATTGAAAGCAAATGGTTAAGTGTACTATGAGGAACGTTGTGTTGCAAAGCCCACTGGGCTAGAGGAGAAGAGAAATTCTGACTATTGGCTGGATTTTCTTCTACACGCGATTGACAATTATAATTATTTTCAGAAAAATTAAAAGAAAGTTCGGAGCTACTGCCAGACGGAGGATGGATATCAATAGCCGGATCATGAAATGAACTTGTAGAACATGAATCTAAATGACAATTAACATTATTTTCAGAAGTATTAAAAGAAAGTTGGAAGCTACTGCCAGGTGAGGGATGGATATCAATAGCCGGATCATGAAATGAACTTGTAGAACGTGAATCTAAATGACAATTAACATTATTTTCAGAAGTATTAAAAGGAAGTTGGGAGCTACTGCCAGGCGAAGGATGGATATCAATAGCCGGGGCATGAAATGAACTTGTAGAACGTGAATCTAAATGAGGAGTACCAGTGCCAGGTGAAGCAGAATCATTAGTTTGAAGAAGTAAATCAAGTAAAATTTGGTAATTAGTGGCTGGTGATATGGTGGCGTCTTCCCGAAGGGACTTATCAAATGATCTTTTAGCACGCATGTAATACTTGTTCAATGGAAATCTGTCAGACATTATTGCGACGGGGAAGAAGTAAAAATATGTAAAGAGTGTACTTTAAAAGAAAAAGAGTAGTTTTAGAAATATATAAATACGGAACTTACCTACGAGTAGTAGAACACACTAACACACTAAAAAAATACTCCAAAGTATTCACACCTGGAAATACCAAATAAGGACGCTTCAAATCGCTTGTTCGTACGTGAACGGCGGATCCACGATAACTGCCGTAGCAGAGTTTGCTGTGATGTGGAAGAAGGCACCCTCGCCATCCCCACTCCGTGGCCTCAACCCCCGGTGGACACGCCCGTGGCAAAGAAGGGTGGGGAGTGGTCCGTCCCCGACTTGAGGCCCCCATACCAACCGCCGCACAGTAGGCTAAATATGCTTCAAACGCGAAGAAAATATTATTATGTCTCTAGCAGTGTTATTAATTAAGTAATGAAATGTATTTGAATGATAGATATATACATGATATTAGGAGGACAAAAAAACAAAAATATAAAGTTATAATTTTGTTTACTTACATAAAATAGGGGCCCAGGGGAGGGGCCCCGTCTGCCCGGTGCTAAGGGCGGTCTTGTCTGTGGGTGAGAGAACAACGCAATGGTGTATATGTACTGTATCCCTCTATTCCTCACTTATAATTGCACCTCAGTAGTAGCTAGTAGCAGCCAATTTTTTTTTCAATTTATAGGTAAAGCTTTGCCCTTTACAATGCGGTGACCAGAGAAAACCCCGAAAACAATCAAACCTTCGAGTGCCCAAAATGGAGGAAAGGGTTTTGAAGGAGTAATCACCTTAGGAGTCGGAGGCGGATACAGGAGCCTTTCTTAGAGGAGGCAAAATATGTAAAAGTACATAAGTACATTTTTTAACATTTTTGTTACAAGATTTAAAATTTGCTTGTAATTTATACTTTAATATCTCTATCTGATACTATAGCCTAAATAATTGAATTCACATTAATTATTTATACAGAATAATACACAATGTCATAATATTTATCTATTTTATTACTCTTGGGGGGGGGGGGCGATCGCCCCCCTCTGGATCCGCCCCTGTTTAGAGTCACAGTTTTCACTTGCATATATTGTCTCTTTAAATGAACTACGAGTATACATTTGTAACTCAAAATTACACAATACTCATTCGGGCATAGTAATGGGGTAAAATAAAATCTTTTTCACTCCCAACTTTGGGGGCCGCGCGCAGTCACAGAATTACCTGCCTCTTTTGTTCCTGTGTCCCTCCGCCGAGTGTTGCGACGATATAGTAAACGCGTGTGATTTTTTAATTCAAAAGCGAGGTAGTGGGATTGGAAAGATTAATAACAACAATACAGGACGCATTGAACAAAAAAAGGAGATATTAATAATAATTACTGTAAAGAATTAAAGTACATCATATAGTGAATGCATATCGTTAAAAATGTAACCCATATATATGTATACAGTGACTCCCGAAAGTGTTCGGACACATTTTAAAACAGAATAACGCTTTCGAAGTTGGGTCAAACGACTTGAATTTTTTTTTTTTGAGAATCTAGAAGGATTAGCTTACTCGTTGAGGTGTTTCGGCGTTTTGGAAAAATTGCAATTGATCGGAATAGCGAAGAAAATAGTGACGGTCGCTTTTTCAACTTTTTTGTCCGAGTCCGTATTGAAAACGTAAAAATTTAGCTAAAAAAGCTACAATTTGTAGCTCATAGCTATGTTAACCGATTTCGAGGAAATTTTCAGCATGCATGCAACTTACTTAAATCTACAAACGGGATTTTTACATTTTCAATACGGACTCGGATAAAAAGTTGAAAAAGCGACCTTCACTATTTTCTTCGCTATTCTGATCAATTGCAACTTTTTCCAAAACGCAGAAACACCTCAACGAGTAAGCTAATCCTTCTAGCTTCTCAAAAAAAAATTCAAGTCGTTTGACCCAACTTCGAAGGGGTTATTCTGTTTTAAAGTGTGTCCGAACACTTTCGGGAGTCACTGTATATATATTCGTTAAATGTTTATGAAAATATATTAGCAATGGATTGCGAATCCCATACATGATACGAGTGTCACCTGATGATGATAACCAGGTGACAAAACTCCAAATGAATACGCAGGTGGATGTTTCCACAGAGTCGGCAATGTTTCCCCTCCGAAACGGGAAACCTGGAGGGGGCCAATGTCACGCCGCTAGGCACTCGGCCGACTTTGCTCACCGTCCACTTGAATATATGTACAGTTTTCGGGTACATGTCGCCAACAGTGATTTCTAGAAGGCCGCTTGAAGCAAGGGGCGAGTTGCTGTATCCTACAGAAATGTTGCCAAGTCGCTAGATACACGTTGGCGGCGATTTGTTGCCCGGTCTACACAGACGCACCTTAAAGGTCCATTTATACATATCCGTTCCGGGTCCGTTCCGTTCCGGCGTGCCAGTGGTCAGAAGAAGAGGGGCATAGAGGGTCTCTTTTTCTTACCACTGGCACGCCGGAACGGAACGGACCCGGAACGGATATGTATAAATGGACCTTAAAGGTGTTCCCCGTGGTGCAAACAAGTCAGAGGAAATCAGTAAATTTACGGGCGCAATATCTCGAAAACTTGTTGAAATAAAGTGTGTACGTTACAGGTTATTCAATTTGTCTTGAATCGCACTGTCAAGTGATTTCTAAAAAAATATATCGTTCTATTCAAAAAACGAACTTGACCATCGTATCTCTTAAATTAATAATCTACAAAAAAATCGTCTGCTGAGCTAATAAATTTGCCCCATCGAACCATTGAAATTCCGTATATGTAGACGTTTTTTTTCTATCTCAAATACGTTAATAAATATCCAGCTGTTTACTGTTCTCGCTGACATCCTGTACATATGTATATATGTATATAAAGGTGGAATTTGACGGCGCGCCACTGAGGCAAACCCGCGAAATTCGTACTACAAGTAGAGCTTTTCAAGTATTCTTTTCAAGCGGCCCGAAAGAATCGGGCGGCTTGGAAAGAAGCGAGCGGGCCGAATGAACTTGGAGCAGATCGAAAACTATTTGTCCGATTTATTTAAAACTTGATACACATATTCTTAATGGTATTATCTAAAATTTAGCATATCATTTTATTTTATACGGTAACCCATTCGTATGTAATAACTGTTTTAACTTTGCCTTGTTAGGTAAAAAATTAATAGCGATATTCACCTTGCTCTCATTTGTACAATAATATTTTTTCTTCTCAAATCCGTATGCTAATTGCCTTGTTCTTTTCCGCGTCACCTTGTCCGCGCAGATTTGGCTGCAGGTACAGGCAAAACGGCTTTTCGACCCTACGGCGTAGGACCTATGCGGATATATACTACTACCAATAAAATAATAAAACGTTTCGTACCGACCGTAGCAAAGTATAATGACTTGCCACGTTTATTTCTTTAAGCACCTCTACTGAATTATGCGTGTCTTGGATTTTTTTCGTCAAAGTTATTAAACAGGACCTTCCGTTGGAAAAAGAATTTCAAACAACGAGACGCGTATTTTCGTCGTAATTGCCACCATATGGAATGAGACAAATTCAATGAAATGAATTTTGCCGTACTTGCTCCGTTTTCACAAAGATCGTTCATTCACCCTCGGCGTGAGCTGTTTACGTTCAATATTAATTACGTCTTTGTCTCGTAATATTTCTGCCACTTCCTTCCTCCCAATACCCGAAACGCGTTTCTTTTAACGGGCTAACAATTTTACGGTCCCAGGTTTATCTAACATGATTCTAGTGTTCATTAATAAAATATCTACAATGTAGCATACGGATTTGAGAAGAAAAAAAATTATTGTACAAATGAGAGCAAGGTGAATATCACTATTAATTTTTTACCTAGCAAGGAAAACTTAAAACATGTATTATATACGAATTATCGCGGTAATATACGGGTTATCGCATAAAATAAAATGATGTGCTACATTTTAGATACCATTAAGAATATGTGTACCAAGTTTCAAATAAATCGGATAAATAGTTTTCGATCTGCTCCAAGTTCATTCGGCCCGCTCGCTTCTTTCCAAGCCGCCCGATTCTTTCGGGCCGCTTGAAAAAAAAATCAAGTACTTGGTTCTATCCGGGCCGCTCGGTTCTTTCGAGTACCTGGCTCGACTTGGAAACCGAGCCCCGGATTGATTCGGATTTCAAGCTACCCGAATATTCAAGTACTCGAACAGCTCTAACTACAATTCTATATTTCTTACATCGCGATAGAAATGAGCATTTCGATCGTTCATGCTACCTCATCCCTCTCCCCGCACCTACCACAATGGCCTTTAAACTGTTATAAAATATGCAACAAATCTTTAATCGTACAATGAGAAACATTATGTTGCAAAGCCTACAGTGCTAGCAAAAAAGACAATTTGGGGTTATTTGCTTGATCCGGCAAATCCTTTCAGTGCTACATATAATCAACGCAGGGTCCCATTGGTGCAACGGCGCGCCACGCACCGATCTGATTTCCGAGTTTCTCGGTTTTTCGAGCAGTTCGGAGCACTTGAAAGGGTTGATTTGTACGACGAGGTGCGCGTCGAAAGCATTCGTGTGCGCCCTATGCAGGGATTTCAACGTGCTGAAAGGTGGTTCTCGGCCTCAAGAGCAAAAATTGAAGGGCGGAGAAATATGGACACCAATGGAGTCCTGGCGTTCTCCCGATTAAAATTATAATCAAATGTCATGTAAACCGTGCGTGCGAGATCGAGTCTGGCCATCGGCGTTCTTTTAATTCGATTGGAAAAAGTCGAAGTTTTCGAGTCGAAGTAAAAGAACGTCTACCTGTACCGCGTCGTTAACCGCCAACTCGCGGGACAATACGGTCATAAACCGCAACCCTGGCGAAACGCTCTGGCCGATCAGCCTGATTAATTTTTTGGTACTAGATATGGCATTGTCCTCCTCTAGTAGCTAATCCCTCTACGTTCGGCAGGCAATAAACCGTGCTCCGCTACAACATAATTATATTATACTGATGTTCTGAACACTGACCATGACGTAAAATTAATCTTATGGTCCGTACGATGACCAAAAGAAGATGTTCTTATGTTAGATCGAAGAATGTTTCTCCGGCAATGGGGTAGGAAACGAAATAACTCTGAACAAGTACCAGTACGCCTCGCGGTGAGACACAGGGACAAAAGGGGTAGTCCCTCCTTCTACGACTCCCTTATCTCTCGAGTATAAACGCGCGCTCAAATTTTAAAACAAAAACACGCGTTAACGTATTCCGTGCGAGAGAAGGTGAACCTTGGAGAGAAGGTATTTGCTGTGTAGAGGGCCTCATCCAGAGAGTGGCCGTTTGTGACAAATACAAGCCCGATTGGTTAGGAAGCAGCTTACATTAGAACCAAGCGACGCCGAAAACGCGCAGAAAAAACGGGCGCGAAAAATCACCGGAATAAAAGTAACCGTATCCACGCGCGAAAAATACTTACCTGTGGGAGTCTGGTTGCCAGATGTGTAGCTTGGCTATAGCCCGACTCACCGAGGACCTCAGGGGAAGAACCCGACAGTATGCCGAAAATCATAAAGTCCTTTTACCTGAGAACCGAGACACGATAGCGGCGAAAGTCGAAATCCCTGAAAAACGGCACGGTGTCGATTGCCCCTTATCGACATATCTGGTAGGCAAATGTTTCCCAACGAACGCTTCGAGAGCAACCGATTGCCTAGTCGCAAAGAAACGAAGAAATTTCGCTTCAAAAATACCAAATTTCCAGCTGTAAATCGCCTGCACCGCCAGGACTGTTCAACTTACGCAACCCCTTTCGAAGCCAGATACAGCGTAAATCCCCACCGTAAAACCCTCGAAAGTAGGACAGTATGGGCCCATCCGCCCTTCACTACACTTATACCTATTAAAAATCACGTTGACTGGAACAGTTTGTACATACTACTAATATGCAGAGTTGTGCAGAATTACAATTGAATTACTCCATGAATTGTAATTACAAAATAATTCAATTACATCGTATTCAATTACATTGCAATTCGTAATTCAGATCTCGCATTCGATTAAAATACATCGTAACTCGTAATTGCAATGTATTTGCAATTGTAATTGCACAGTACAATGTAATTGAATTATAATTACGAATTAAGAGGTAACCAAATTGAGAGCTATTAAGAGGTGGGAAAGAAATGTGTAGGTAAATGTTTCGAATAGAAAAAAATTACTATGAGTGCTGAATATGGTATTATTCATAAATTTATAATATATAAAGAGAAATAAACTCTTTTGTTACATTTTTTCCACTTTTTTTCTCACTTCAGAGTTTTGAGCTGTAATTGAATTACATTGTATTTCAATTACATTGTAATTCAATCACACGCACAATTACAGTAATTAGGAATTAAATTAATTGGAAAGTTTGAATTATGTATATGCACAAAACCCTTATGTTAGAAAAAGTAATAATATTTCATTAAAAAGGAATACTGGACATAACCCATGTTTCTCAACGATCGCCGTTAAAAAGTATCGAGGCAATTTTGAGGTACATATAACTTGCAGCCACAAAGTTTTTCCTTAATATACAAAGAAGATTTTCAACAATTTTCACACTGATTAATAAGTAATTGTAGAAGATATGCCGATATATATGAATCTCGCGCGGCACCAGCAGTCAACGCGAGTGCTAAATTTGCTATGGAACGCATTAGACGCGGCTGTTGACTGTTGGTGGCGCGCGAGATTTATGTATATCGACATATTTTCTACAATTCTTTATTAATCAGTGTGAAAATTGGTGAAAATCTTCTTTGTATATTAAGGAAAAACTTTGTCGCTGCAAGTTATATGCACCTCAAAATTGTCTCGATACTTTTTAACGGCGAACGTTGAGAAACATGGGTTATGTCCAGCATTCCTTTTTATTGAAATATTATTACTTTTTTAAACATAAGGGTTTTGTGCATACATTTTACGGCTACGCTAGAGTTTTCTGAAGTTATGTTTTAAGTCTATATTTACTCAAGTTATCGCAATTTATGTTTAAAGAAATAATGATTTAAGTCTATATTTACTCAAGTTATCGCAATTTATGTTTAAAGAAATAATGATTTTGGACGATGAAAAATTCCTTATTTATTATTTTTCAGCTCGAATAGTAAGTAATGATTCGATAAACAAACTGTAAACAGAAAAAAATGTGTGTCGTGACGAACTTTACAACATGTTTTTTAAAATTCAGTTTAATAACATTTAATTTTCCAATCTTTCTTAGCGTTTGGACAATAATTGTTCCCATTTTCCAGCGCTAGTCCCCTTATTGCATCCGACCCTTCAATTAACAATTACTTCCGCGATACAGTCCACAGTGTATTAGAACGCTAAACACGGTGGACAGTTTAAACTTTTGCCCCAAAAAAATGGGTTTTCAGCCCACTGTGCGCCGTACGCGCAAACGCCTAGACCTGACCTGTGATTTTTCCAATATTAGCGGGCTCGCGCCGCCGACGACCCTCACGATTTCCTGTCTCTGCTTATTGTCACCCACCCCCCTCCCCGCCCCTCCGTGACGCTGGTCCTTTTTGCGCGTAGAAGCGGTTAGTTTTCTGTTTCCGGTGACTTTTCGCGTCCCTTTTTTCAGCGCGTTTTTGGCGTCGCTTGAGGACCTCGGTCCTCTTCGAAGGCAGTAGATTGAGTAGGTATAGGTCGAAACGTTTTTGGGAAGGTGAATATGAAATTAGCAATCGTAAAGAACGAATGAATTTTCGTTTCGCTCTGAAAAATTCCACAGGCTAATCGGCCAGATAGTCTCGCCAGAGTCGCGGTTTATGACCGTATTTTCCCGCGAGTTGGCGGTTGACGACGGACCTGCGCATCCGAATTGTCATCGTATGTACTTAGTACCTACTATGTATCCACCGACAGAGCAATATATGGATTAACCCAGAATGAAGAATTCCGGTAATAATGCATAAAAGGGTACACCTGACCGATTCTGATGACCTTGAAATATGTTGTCAAGGTCATCATTCTAAGCAACTCGCTCGGCCTTCGTTTCCGAGATATTTACGAAAAACTTCTTTTGACTTATTTTATTACTTCTTTTGACCCCCCACATCGGCCAGGTTCACGAACGTCAAAAATAAAAAAGCGCGGCGCGGGGGCCGCAGGTAGGCAAGGCCTGCGCTGTCAACTTGGGACGGCCACGGGCGGCCCCCGCTGCTGTTTTTCGTCTGAATAAATTAACCAACTCGGCCAGCAATCTTAACTAAAAAGGGGAACGAGGGACTTTCCCAAATCGCGCGAGCACAATGGACTAATGTCCACGGGTAACGGTCACGACAACCTGAAGCGCACGTGCAGCACCCGCGAAACGAAAGACCTCCATAAAAACAGCTCGAGGCGTCGTATCCCAATATAACGCTAAACAGCGAAACAGGGAACAATAGATTCAACCGGTCCTCGGAGCTCGGCGCCGCTCGGGAAATAACCTCAATAAGCCAGGGAAATTAGGAGACCTGGCACCAAGGGACTAGACACGTGGAAGGTAAACGCGTACCCTCCAAAGTCCACAGACCATCGGGACCCGCGAGATCCCCACCACCACGGAGAACCCGCGGACAAGGCAGCGACAATAGGACCCTTTACACGGACGGTCTTGCGCGCGGTCCGGCCCGCGGTCCGGCGCGTCACGAGCCGCGCGGCCCGCAAAATTACGTGAAGCCGGATCGTGGCGCTCCTTCGCGCGGGCCAGGAGGTCGTACCCGTCACTACTTAGAGACAGCGAATTCGGGCTCCCATTTGTACGTCGACTCCACATGCTTTTTACACGATCCACCGCAGTGGTGTATTGTGTAGTACCTGTTCGATGTATATCATCGATCTGCAAAACGATCGGCAAGACACGATCGCGATATACGTAGGTTTGCGAAAAGTATACGAATTCCTCGATATACCTGGCTTATAGAGGATATCATAAATGCTGTTACTGTAGGGTACACTGAAACATCTGTTTTTAGGAAGCTACATTTGGTTGACCTGAAGGTGCTATAAATGGTGCTGGAAATGGTTTATGACTCAGTTATAACGACTGTCAAATTTTACAAGGGTACTTTAAAAAATGTCCAAATGTTTCCCCGGCAATGCGATGGCAAATGAAATTGCAGTTAACACATTCACTGTTGTGACGATCATAATTATTACTATCAACGGCAATAATTACCATGTCACTGCTTGTTTTAGTATAAAAACTAATATTGATAGACAATAAATACATATAGGTATGCAAGTGATGTTATATCTAAGATAAATGATGAAGAGATGTAATATGCAAGATGTTTTGAAGAAGGGGGGTAGTCTTCTGATTGCTCGTGATGCAGGTCAAATTTTTCACCCACGCTCTTGCGTGGCGCGCAGCAAGAAAGCATCACAGTCCTGCCCGCGCGCCAGAAAGCACCGCGCTCCTGCCCGCGCGCAAACCTCGACTCCAGAAGAGTTTACATAAGAGACAGAACAGGTAGTTGGAAAAGGACAAAACGCCAGTTGAAACCAGGCTCGTCGCGCGCCTCAGGATTTCCGACAGTGCGGAAATCCTGAGGCGCGCGACGATCCTGGCAGCCAAGCCTCCACAGGCAACGCCGTCGATAAGCCGTGCCTCGATGGGTTTCGAGGACTTCGACCCTCGAGACCAGGGGGGCCGTACGATGTTGCAACCTAAGACGTGACGAATCGAAAATTCTACATTTCTCACCGGATCTTGGCGAAAGTGACGTGAATCGTTTCCTTATGTTTTCCCGATGGAAATGGTCCAAAGACGACACAAATGTAATTAAGGAATCTTCATAACAAATTGATTTCCATAACTTCGTTAAAAATAGTTCGATTTATATGAAAGTTGGTAGGCATAATTTTCATTTGAAAAACATGAGAAATACATCGGTATCACTTCCATATCGATAGGATAAAGAATAAAGTATACAGTTTTTCTGAAACAGATATGAATCCTTGGCCGACCGCAGCGAATCGAGGTCGGCGACCCACAGTCGAGGGTGAAATATTCATTACAGCGTATTAAGAAATTCTTTATTCTTCATCGTATCGATATGGAAGTGATACCGATGGATTCTTTACGTTTTTCAAATGAAAATTATACCAAATTTCATGTAAATCGGACTATTTTTAACGAAGTTATGGAAATCAATTTATTATGAAGATTCCTTAATTACAATCCGATTTGTGTCGTTTTTGGCCCATTTTCATCGGGAAAACATAAGGAAACGATTCACGCCACTTTCGCCAAGATCCGGTGAGAAATGTAGAATTTTCGATTCGTCACGTCTTAGGTTGCAACATCGTACGGCCCCCCTGGTCTCGAGGGTCGAAGTCCTCGAAACCCATCGAGGCACGGCTTATCGACGGCGTTGCCTGTGGAGGCTTGGCTGCCAGGATCGTCGCGCGCCTCAGGATTTCCGCACTGTCGGAAATCCTGAGGCGCGCGACGAGCCTGGTTTCAACTGGCGTTTTGTCCTTTTCCAACTACCTTTTCTGTCTCTTATGTAAACTCTTCTGGAGTCGAGGTTTGCGCGCGGGCAGGAGCGCGGTGCTTTCTGGCGCGCGGGCAGGACTGTGATGCTTTCTTGCTGCGCGCCACGCAAGAGCGTGGGTGAAAAATTTGACCTGCATCACGAGCAATCAGAAGACTACCCCCCTTCTTCAAAACATCTTGCATATTACATCTCTTCATCATTTATCTTAGATATAACATCACTTGCATACCTATATGTATTTATTGTCTATCAATATTAGTTTTTATATTAAAACAAGCAGTGACATGGTAATTATTGCCGTTGATAGTAATAATTATGATCGTCACAACAGTGAATGTGTTAACTGCAATTTCATTTGCCATCGCATTGCCGGGGAAACATTTGGACATTTTTTAAAGTACCCTTGTAAAATTTGACAGTCGTTATAACTGAGTCATAAACCATTTCCAGCACCATTTATAGCACCTTCAGGTCAACCAAATGTAGCTTCCTAAAAACAGATGTTTCAGTGTACCCTACAGTAACAGCATTTATGATATCCTCTATAAGCCAGGTATATCGAGGAATTCGTATACTTTTCGCAAACCTACGTATATCGCGATCGTGTCTTGCCGATCGTTTCGCAGATCGATAATATACATGGAACAGGTAGTACCCAATACAAGACTGCGCTGGTTCCTGGAAAAAGCATGTGGAGTCGACGTAGAAATGGGAGCCCGAACTCGCTGTCTCTAAGTAGTGACGGGTACGACCTCCTGGCCCGCGCGAAGGAGCGCCACGATCCGGCTTCACGTACTTTTGCGGGCCGCGCGGCCCGTGACGCGCCGGACCGCGCGCAAGACCGTCCGTGTAAAGGGCCCTATTGCCTGCAAACAACTGTGGGAAATAGAACAGAGAACGCCCTCCGGGCTCCAAGATCGCGATGGCCGAAATCGATGCATTTTTCAACGAGTCCTCTTGGATAAGATTTATAGAAATAGTACTCCAATTCCAAATATCTCTACGCGCTATTCAAACTGCTCCTAGTACGATGCAGGAACGTAATGGAGGAAATGGAGATCACCAATGGATTCCTTATGTTTTTCTGATGAAAATCATACCAAATGTCATGTAAATCAGACTACTTTTACATAAGGAATACAAATTGCTTTTGTAAAAGTAGTCCGATTTGCATGATATTTGGTATGATTTTAATTGCGAGAACGCCAGGAATCCATTGGTGCCACTTTCATATCGATACGATAAAGAAAGAAGAATTTCTTAATAACCTGAAATGGATGCCTAATGTTCACATTAGGGGAGGATTCTCCGATTTCAATGACCTTGACATATGTTGTCAACATTTCCCTCTAAACTTTTTGGCGGTTCGCCTTAGTTTCAGAGATATTAATAAAAAACTTTCGGTATAATATATTGAAATCAGTTTCATAACCGACGGTATTAGTGTGAGGTTGGGGATAGATTAGGACGGGGGGCGCGCGTAAAGCATGGTAGCGAACCGATGTGAGTATGTGTTAAACTCGTTAATTCTAGTGTTAATGTGCGTGACGGGAAAGTGAATTCTTGCTTTACGCGCCCCCGCCCTTACCTAGCCCCTACCAATACCAATACTGTCGGCTGTGAAACAGTCGGAGAATCCTTCCCTAATGTAAACATTTACCCATACCTGTTTCAGAAAAAAATAATTCTTCGTTCTTTATCGTATCGATATGAAAATGATGCCTTATGTTATTCCGATGAAAATCATACCAAATTTCATGTAAATCGGACTATTATTAACGAAATTAGCTTTAGGTTATGGAAATTAATTTCTCATGGAATTTCCTTCATTATTTTCCGAATTATAAGGAATCAATTGGCGTCGTTTTCGCAAAGATCTGATGAGAAATGCGGAAGTCGAAAATTTCTCACTTCTTAGTAGGCACTTCACAACCCCTTCGAGGGTCGAAAGCCATAAAATTTGATGAGGCACTGCGAGGGGTTGTCCTCGCCACGCAGGGAACGGGCCGCATCTCTGTGACGGGCGTAGCTCCAGAATCACCCTGTAGAAACGATATATTCGTGTTTTTGCATTCGTTATCTTACGGTTTCTATTATTTTTGTTGGCTTTGTTGTTTTCATTGTTATTATCGTTATCGTTGTTATTATTTATAATACATGCAATAACACAAGTATTGAATAAACATCTTTTTCTTATAATTCCCAAGCTTATTATTTTCTCGTATATGTACAACAAATATCCAAACGTAATCCGAAACCCCTTCCACCCCGTTCCATAGTATCTCGGCGAGGGTCTCGAGCGACCGTGAGTATGCATTAGTGAACTATCGGTGTGGTTCTGACTCAGGACTCAAAGTCCCGTACTCGAAGCATTAATAAACAGTTAATATAATGGATGGTTTAAAAGATCGTTGCAACCAAGAAATCAACGTAGAACAAACTTTAAAACATCCGTGTGTGCTGTAGTAGGTATACCTATATATGTACTTTCCCAACTAAAATGTGGAGTTGACTGTGACCAATTAGAAATTTTGGGTGTCCTTCCTCTTTCACTAAACTCTAAAGAAATTTTTAAAGGAACGAAAGATAGGTAGGGAAAGTTACCGTGGTTCTAACCCGCCGACATCTGTTGCCTACTAACGTTCAGATGTTGGGATAGGTAGGTACTTACATCTGGCAGAACTCGCAATAGCATTCTCGAGAGGATGGCACGAAACAGTCATTGCTCAGTTTTTTTTTTTCTGACGGACCGGTCAATGTTAACGATAAGTAGATATACATACATACATACATATATTGCATTACCTACCCAAATTCTCGGCGTTTGAGAAGACATAATTCTTACAGCAAATACTCGTAAATCGACTCGTTAAACGTAATATGTACAATATGTAAAAGTTTTAACAACATTTCCGGACCTTTGCGACATTATGCGTTTTTTTCTTTAAAATTTAAACATTATCTCGTTTGTCATAATCAACCTTGCGGCAAGGTTTTTTAATGAATAGCCATCGATTCAGGGGTGCAAATTCATCCCTTATTGCGCACGACAATATAATCCCTTTACACCCTGTACATCAGATAAACAGAAAGTTTGCAAAGAGCAGCGATAACGATAGGTAGCAATTGTTCGATAGGTTAAATGATTTTATTCAGCTTCAATCCTCTGTCTGTTTGTTTGTTTGGTTCAAATCTGGAAACGCAATTTTAACCCACTTCCAACTATCGAATAGACTTGCAACTTTACAAGCGTATGTAGTTTTGATGACAATACAAAATTTTGAAAAAAAAAAATTAATCCCCGAGGGGGTGAAAAAATTGCACACCCTACGATAAACACGCATAACCACTCCAAACTTTATATTAACGTCAATTTCAACTGTCCGAATTTGCCCGAAACGGAAAAAATAGCCAAAATCATTAAGACTTTCACCGCTCAGACGTGTGCTACGCCCGGTGGACATAATAAAATACTTGATAGGAGATGATTCAAATTATTGCGAATCGTCAGATACAAACCAAGATACATGTTCCGAGTCCGATTCTGATTTAATATGATAAACAAATTTTTCCATTTTATTATTATTTATTATTTATAATTTTTTTATTAATGTTTTCATTTTTATGTTATTTTTTATGTTTTACATACTACGTAATGAAAATTACAAACCAAATACAAGAAAAATGTTGAATGTGTACGAAGCTATGATATTTGCCTCCCACATCCATATATGTAAAACGACCGCAACGGTTTTCAGGTATATCTGCGAAACTGATGAAAAAAAAAGTTCCAACAAAAATGAGTCAGTATTCAGTTGACAAGAATTTACAAAAGTAAAAATTAATAAAAAACATTTTATTCAATAAATATTCAAAATCACCTCATTTTTTTTAAAATGGAAATCACCATATTTTTTATACACCTATCGATGCATCTTTCTATTCTCTTTAAAAAAAAAGTATGAGGGCTGGAAGGATTAGCTTACTATTTAGGTGACGTGTTTCGTCGGTTCCCATTAAGGTTGTAATTGTTCGGAATAGGGAAGAAAATAATAGCGAAGGTTGCTTTTTCAACTTTTTTATCTAAGCCTGTAATGAAAATTTAAAAATCCCGTTTGCAGATTTAAGTAAGTTGTATACATGCTGAGAAATTATTATCACTTTTATCTGCTTGTACTGTCCTCCTTAGTTAAACTGTCCTATCTAGCATTTTTTTATTTTTTGAGATATGTTGAAATATTTGAAATTCCACTCGTCTTTTACCTTTTAAGTAAAGTTAGAAGACTTCTACATGCTTCGTATAACTTCTTTCCAAATGATTAAAATATCCTATCTAAAACAATTAATTAATTGGCACGTTAATAATACATTACCTACCGGTATACCTATTACAAAAAATTAAATTAGGTCGTTATGAAATAATGACATGTTTTAATCAAGGGAAATAAGGACGGTACAAAGTAAATGATAAAACTTCCGTTTTCTCGGTTGTTTCAAATTGCTAGATAGGACATTTTAACTAAAGAGGGCAGTGTAGCTCAGAGCTACACGCACGCACGTATACATCATTCGAGAGTAGTTCTTGATTTGAACGCTGGTGTGAGAAGAGGACGCTAAGATCAGTCACCTTCAATAATTATGGGTCGGTAAAACAGTTTCGTTGGGCCGTCCAATTCATTGCAAGTTAAAAGTTTAAAGTAAAAATTAAAATGCCACTTAAAATTGACAGCGCAGCCATATATATAGTTAAAGTTAACTATATATAAGTTAAAGTTAAAAGTAAAAATTAAAGTTAAAGTAAAAGTAAAGTAAAAGTTAAAGTTAAAAGTAAAAATTAAAAAGTAAAAATTAATATATATATGGCTGCGCTGTCAATTTTAAGTGGCTTTTTATTTTTTACTTTTAACTTTTAACTTGCAATGAATTGGATATATATATATATAAGATAGAGTTCTTTTACATATATTTAAGATAGAGTTCTTTTACACTGATTATTAAAATAATTTTTAAAATTTTAATTTAATATTTATGTTGTAAATGGTTGTTTAATATTTATTTTAAAAAAAATAATTATAATTAAATTTTTTGTATACAACTAAATTAATATTTATATGGCTGCTGTATATAAACTAATCTGCAAAAATGAACAAGGATGCGCACAAATACAAAAACGTATATATATGGTAACATTAAAAATAAAATACCTTTTACAACATCTAGAAATTAAGATACATTTTTCTAATTGTCGTTTCATTATATATCTGTGTCTGTGAAAATATGAATTATACTGGGTGATTAATATACCCTACGCAAATAAAGATATTGTAAAAAAAGAACAATACTTCGACTACTATGTAACGGACACGTCTCAGAAATGTCCGTTCAGGATGTCTTAACAGCGTCTGGTACAGACATCTTAAAGACACACGCTACAGACATCTTAAAGACACACGCTACAGATGGCTTAAAGCATACGCTACAGACGTCTTAAGGGGGTAGACACGGGTAATGCAGCGCGCTGTATACCGACACAATCTGGCCCGAAACATGGGTTTAGTAGAATACGCTTTTCGTCCTTATATGAGCGAATTTTGGGCTGGGCGAGGTCTCATTCGAAAGAGAAAGGTTCAGTGCAGCGCGCTCTGGTCATGGTTCGACGA
Source organism: Andrena bucephala (assembly GCA_947577245.1). NCBI lineage: Eukaryota > Metazoa > Arthropoda > Insecta > Hymenoptera > Andrenidae > Andrena > Andrena bucephala. The sequence continues at coordinate 18,604,134 of OX387718.1, read as the reverse complement.
GATTGTGTTGATATCTAATAATATGAGTGTTCAAAGTACAGCAAAAATCGACAAAATACACCCGCATGAACCAACGTATTTTTAGGTCACTAAAAGAGTCTTGTGACTCAAACGATGACCAGAGCGCGCTGCACTGAACTTTCCTCTTTCGAATGAGACCTCACCCAGCTCAAAATCTGCTCATATAAGGACGAAAAGCGTATTCCCGTAATTGCATTCCCAATTACGAGTTCCGCCATATTGGCGATAATACAGAGCAAGTCACGTGACAAATTTAGTTGAGCTAGTAGACACGAGATGGCGCCTACTCGGGAGGACTGCCAACGTGGAGTCATAGCAAAACTGAAGCGTTAGCTGGATACACAAGCCACAGTAAAAGCGTGATGCAGTCAATGTATGAATTTTCGGACGATTGTAGGTTAGGTTATATGCATTTTAGGCATATAACTGCTGGGAACTGTGTACATTTAGTAAATTAACGCTTTTATTGTAACACATACATCACTTGAAACCGCTGTCGAATTTATGTTATAATTATATGGCCACATTATTTAAAATAAAAAAAGAGATTGGAACTTTTTTACTAATACTGGAAATATTGATTTACTGATATCATATTTTCAGAATGTGGAAGTTACACCAATTATATGCAATTATTGCTCTTATTATTATTCTTCCGACTATTGCATATAACATACAACAAGGAAAAGTCTCTAAATCAGTCAACAGTTGACTCCCTGATTTTTTTTGTAATTCTTTACGGTCCTATGCAGAGATGGGCATTATTTAAATAAAAGAATATACTTCCGAATGGCCCCAGTGGCCAATCGACACGATGTTTGGGGTAGGGTGTGTGTACCCTAAATCTAAAATTTTATTTAGCTCCGGGTATTTATTAGTTTCCTTCGTTTATTCGAAAGCGTTTCATCTTGAGCTTCGAATAATTTTTCATCTTTCATTATATCTTTATCCTAAGGTCGTATTCAGATATATTGGTCGGTCGATTCGTTTTCGCGAACAGCGATCGAGGAGAAATCAGCGACCACTATCTGACGATCGTGGATTTGTCTGTTGGAGTTACGCGGCCACCCAAGGGTATGGTGGGGTAACGGGAATGCTGCGCGGCTCCGTCTGAACGTAGCCGTGTGGCTGTTATTTATTCTTATTGTCAGCGTAGTACATATGTAGTTGTGTGCGTCACGAAGTAATGCGTAGACCAATACGAGATGAAGCTATCGAAAAAGAATCAATGTTCTGACCAATAAAGCTCCTGAATTTTTTCAGAGCTAAGGCCTAAGGCACACCTATTCTGATGCGTGTATTTCTACGCTTCAGCTCGGTTTGGCCTATACATGACAGAAGCTTGGCGCTATCCCCACCACTTCTGGCTCACTCGTGTTCTGCGATGACGAGAGAATACGTGTTACGAATAGGAGTGTGCGGATCGTCCCGCGGCTCGGATTCTCGGCCCTCGGGACGGGTCGGAAAATTTCGGGCGGGATCGGGCGGGGTCCCGATACTTTCGCATTGCTCGAGATCCCGACGGTTTCGGGATCCCAAGACTCGATTCGGGCTACAAGCATGACCGCCATGAGCGGGCAATTTGATTTCAGGTCGGTTTGGCAAAACTCGGACACGATCGGCTCGAAAGCCAGCTATTACGAGCGGACCGAGACGGAAAGAATTATGTATATCATTTATATCGATACCAGAGTGATAAGTTTTTACCTTTCTGTCTCCTGTTGAATCATAATTTGTATCTTATTATTTATTTACATATATATGTATATTCATTGCTACCAAATAGTCTGTGAATACTGAATACGTCCATATACGTACTTAAATAAATACCATGTTCAGAACTTGGGAAGAAGACTATTTTTATATCGACAATATTTTAAAATCTGAATAAAATATACTTCACACTTAGTACTTTATGTAAAGGGAATATATAGGGTATTATCTTTTTCCGGATAGGTTCAGATTTAAAATAGAAAACGTACGAACTATAAGCATACAAAAAGGAATATTTCCTGGATATTTCATAATAACAACAATATACAGGAGGCGAATATTTTATTATTTCAAATTAACGTGTAAGAAACATAATTTTTCTATGTTCTCAGGTAATAATTTTAATCTATTACTGGTAACGATATCGTCCGATCGCGTCCGAGTTTTGCCGAGCCGACCTGAAATCAAATTGTCCGCTCATGGCGGCTATGCTTGTAGCCCGAATCGAGTCTCGGGGTCCCGAAACTGTCGGGATCTCGAGCAATACGAAAGTATCGGGACCCCGCCCGATCCCGCCCGAAAGTTGCCGGCCCGTCCCGAGCCCGAAAAATCGGGTAACCCCACACCCCTAGTTACGAAACTCACCGGCCAATAAATCTGAATACAATCTTAGAAGTTCGAATAACCGACGAGAACCTTTGTGTCCCGAGCCGCGCGAGATCGTCGTGCTCGGCGATGTGTCATCGATTATAAAGAAACAGAATTTGTTTATTTTTCATCGTATCAATATGAATGTGACACCATTGGATTCTTGGCATTCTCCCGGTTATATTGGCAGAAAATAATTTAAATCGGACTATTTTTAACAAAACGGGCTTTCACTTCTACAAACAAATTTTTCACGTAATTTCCTTAATTTTGGTCCGAATTATATCATTTTTGGGGCCAATTTGATCGAGAAAACATGAGGAATCGACTGACGTCACTTTCGCAAAGATCTGATTAGAAATGCAGAACTGCAGATTTGTCACTGCTTAGCGCGCAACATTGTATGGCCCCGCTGGTTTCGAGCGCCGAAGCCCACGAAACTCAGCAAGTCGCATGATTGCCAGCGAGAAGGCCAAGAGGGGACTTTCCATGGCGAAGGAAAATCAGCCTTCTACAGAACTCAAATCGAGAAAGACTTTGCTAACAAACTTTATATTCACGTCAAAAAAATACTTGTAAAATTTAGACGACGAACTATTGTTGAATATCGCCAGTTCTTACATATGCCCCACTGGGTTCGGAATTCCTGATCCCAGAGTTTCATGCATTTACCTATTGAAATGTTGCTTCAAGTCATCGGGCAATTGCATTGTTTCTTCTCGTACATATGTATATCTGTTCGCGAGTAGGTGTCATGAATGACGCGACTTTTATTTCCCAAATAAATTCACCCCTATCAGGGCCCTCGCTCGAACCGCTTGACAAGGAGACCGCGCGATGTGAACCGAGTGCGAGTGAAATAGCGCACCAGCGGTACACCCTCGGTCGACGGCGACTTGAGTCATCCAGTACTGAATACGAAATGTTGAAAATTTCTCATTACACCTTGATGAGAGTGTTACCATTCGTGGATTGTTGGTGAGTCAAGACACGAAGCAATTCAGTCTATTTTTTCTTATGAATACATGATTAGAACACACTCTACGTTGAATAAAAATTGATCGAATTGCTCCATGTTTGATATAATTTTCATCGGGAAATCCTAAAAAATTCATCGGTAATACTTTCATCAATACTTATCAAAAACACGAACATTTTATTTTTCTGTACTGGGTATTTTATCTAGCTCGTCGGTTTTATTGTTCTCGGCTGTCAACGGGCGGTCTACTAGGACCCGAAGGTCCACGCTCGCAACGAGAAAGCAAAACAGTGGGGTGGGTAGGTCTTTCCCGATAAACTGAGCCCAAAGGCTTCTCAACAATTGAAACATTGGAAGACTGTACATATTCTTTCTGATGCTTTCGGCGATATGCGCAACCATTTGTATGCCCGGTTTCATGTCTAACAAGTCAGGCGATTTTGTTTGTGAGAGCCATATATAAAGACAGTCCTGTAACGTTCACTACATCTTCAATTATAAAACTGCAAATATGTTATTTTACACATGTGTCTCGCTGAGTTTCGTCGGCTTCGACGCTTGAAACCAGCGGGGCCATACAATGTTGCGCACTAAGCACTGATGAATCTGAAGTTTTGCAATTTCTAATCAGATCTTTGCGATCGTGGCGTCAATCGATTCCTTATACTTTCTCAATCAAATTGGCCCCAAAAATGATACAACTCAAACCATAATTAAGGAAATTACGTGAAAAATTTGTTTGCAGAATTGAAAGCCCGTTTCGTTAAAAATAGTCCGATTTAAATAATTTTTCATAAAAAAAATGCGTAGGCTGGATGCGCGTGATTATTACATGGCCCCCTCCATAGACATATATAGACGGATCAGAAGATGGGACTATCGGCGTGGGGAAGGAAGGCTTGGAGGGGTAAAGGCATAGGTTCAGATACAGGCGCGTCGGTTAGCTTCGGATGCATTCGGCATGCATAACCACAGCGTTATCCGATTTACTCGTATCGCTCCCCTTACCGCGAACCTTGCCACCCCCCTCAGCTTACGCTCCTCCGTCTATATATGTCTATGGTCCCCTCCTCGAAGTGACAGAAAATATAACCTATGTATACGCTATATGACAATAAATGTTGAGCGGCTATTTCGTTCTTTTGCGCTACATTTGTGAACATTTTATCATCCTTCCGAAACATTATTATTACGTCGCAACAGTATCTTTAGGAAATCGGGTCTAGCATATAGGATATATTTTCTGTCACTTCGAGGACAGAAAATCCGGTCCTCCAAGTGACAGAGAATATAACCTATATGCTATACCCGATTTCCTAAAGATACTGTTGCGGCGTAATAATAATATTTCGGAAGGATGATGAAAAGTTCACAAATGTAGCGTAATACAACGAAATAGCCGCTAAATATTTATTGTGTTATAGCATATACATAGGTTATATTTTCTGTCACTTCGAGGAGGGACCACATAATAATCACGCGTTGGATTCAACATGAAACACAATTTTATATATGTTTGTTCATAACTGCTTTCTGCATAGGATGTGTATTTCATGTTCTGTTTCAGTGTTTTGCTAATTAAAAAATGTCTATCCTAAGAAACTTCATTTTCTGGGGACATGCCCTCATCTATTTTTCCTTTTCACTTATAATTCCTTACTGCCAACGTAGAATATTGTAGCATAAGCACATTTCAAGTAATTAAAATGTACAATGAATTTTCTACGTTTGCAGTACCAGCCGACTTTCCGTTTAAATTTTTATAAGTACAACGCAACAGCTGAGATTTTATTTCCTTATTCAGAATAGAATACGGAAATAGCAAACAGCTCCCTCTCGCGTTTACCGGGCAATCGTCGATCTATCGGTATTACCATTTCTGTGCAGAAAAAACCTGCTGTAATACCGACCTGCCGAATCGGCCAGACCACGTGACGTGTCTACCCCCTTAAAGACACACGCTACAGACGTCTTAAACACGCCTGCTACAGACCTCATACAGGCGTCTGTAGCAAACGTCTTTAAGACGGTTACTATACGCCTGCTAAGATGTCTATCAGACCTTTGACAGACGTCTAGAGGGCGCCTTAGAGACACCGGAGAGACGGCTTCACAACGGCCATGTTACGATTGACGACGTTCAGACTTTCAGACCTAGAATGGACATGAACCAGACGTCTCTAAGACGAGGTGTGCTATCTGGGTCCCGACCAGCGAGCCCATAGGGAGACTTTACTGTACATTCCAAGCCTCTATGAGTGTCACCCCCCTGGAGTAAAGATACACGGCAGCGACAGGCATATACAAGGTGTCTTTTCTTTCATGTACTTGGCGTCGAGACGCTACCGCGTCTCTAGATACGTAGTCTGCTACTTGTCTTGCATGCAGAAAAAATGTTATAAAATGCAAACAAAAATAAAATATGACAAATGTATGAATATGTCCCACATAGCAGTTGCAAACCACTGAAATATCTTGTCTGATAAGTATTCTTATGGACAGAAAATAAATGTTTACACACTGTATGATTTACGTATTTTTCATGCAATGAATCACACGTTATTTATTTCATTTACAGATGTTCTGGCAAGACAAATCACAGCTTATCTGCTAAACATAGATCAGAATAAGGAATGGGTGGACAGATTCGCACCATTTGGGGTCACAAGTTACGCAAAGAATTTCGCGGAACTTTACGGTCAAAGTGGTACAAAATATGTAGCTACGAGCGTACCATATTACTAAAGATTATGTTACTTTCAATACATTATAATATATATAATAGATTTCTTCTTTATACTCCTTTATATTCCTCTTCGCCATACATTAAATTCAATAAATATAATAATGCAGTAATCAATTTTCTATATGTACAAACCAGTCCGAAATGTTGTGCCACTTGAAATAGCCTAACAAACTTATTTATTTCTATAGCGGATTTATTTTCCATTTGTAGCGTAAAAATGTTATAAAAAAAATTACTTTATAAATTGTACAAGTATCCGATGTTTTCTCGCGCGTAACAATAACAATCGAGAATTTGTAAATTGCCTAAGGAAAATAGAAACAAAATTAATCAAGCGAAATTAGGATCACCAAAAATTTTGAGAAAGCTGGCCTTCTGGCGGAGGTATAGAACCTTTCGCTAAACTGTTCCTCAAGAATTCTTCGAGACGCACTAATGGGCCACCGCCAATGCATCCTACGCTTTGCATGCGTGGGTAATATTCTTCTGTCAACAAAATCAACAATTTGAGAAACTGGTTTGGATAAGCAGCCCACAAGGCACGACCAGCAACTTCGAGCATATCCAATAGAAAAGTCGCACAAAGATCTGCTATTTCTGCCCGGGGTTCTGAAATAACAAAAATAAAACAAAATTGCACACATCACTGATGAGTGAAAGTCCGTTGCATTCTCTTGCACATTTCTTACCAATATTTAGAATAGCAGCCAACCATCGCCACGCATTTTGAAGCCCATACGGATGACCCTTGACAATGCCTTTCCTTTGTGATGTAATGGTAATAGAGACATACAGTCTCATTAAACCGGACATTCTTTTCAAAAATTTATCGTGCATTTCAACTGCGCCATCTTCGGTATATTTGTAGCCCAGCGATTTGTAATAATCTTCGTTTGATTGATCCACCATTTTTGGCATGAAGACAGGGACCGTATACGGGCAAGTAGTATGAAAGTGGGACAATAGTAAGTCGCCGAAATCAGGATGATCATTCCACAGAGCTACAATTATCGCAGCAATTGGAAACGCCATTTTTGGTTTACTCGAAACAAGTGTTTCTCCTTGATTCTGTAAAAAAAAAAACGTCAAATATCGTAGTTTCCTATAAATACTTAAGGTCACTTGTTTGTGAACACATTGGCGAATACTGCTAAATTAATTTTGTTTCTACTAGAACGAGACTAACAATGCAAATGTATAGAGTAACTACAAATAAAAGTCATACATATACTGTTTTAGCTACACTAACTCAAGTTTAAGCGGTGAAACTATCCTCCAAAGTTGTATACCTTTGATATCATTTGAAAAAACTAATATGTAGACAAAAGCAAAAGGCTGCTAGACAAATGTTTTATTTTAGATGGACAATAACATAGCGTACACATAAATAAGTGCAATAATTTAACTGTCAAAATTTTTTATTATATTATTTTCAAAATTATCAACATTATGTGAAACACGAGAAACTAAACTACCTTTACTCTGAACTTACAAGCGGTTACAAAGGCATATATGTGTTACTAATATTTTATTCGTGTTTACAATTAACAACAAACTTATATATATATAATATTATGCATACCGAGTGATCCATCAGCTATTAGTACCTGAATTATTTTTAAAACTGTAGTAGGTACAGAATAATTTTTTAAATAAATAATACACTGTACAGAAGAGATTACCATACAGTGACAGTATTTCCTTATAGAAAAATCCACTTGAGAGATACTGTAGGATCTCAATTAACCGGATCGCGATTATCCGCGGTCTCGGTTAACCATGGTCTTGGATTTGCTAAGACGCTGCATTTCCTGTTATATAAAAAGCTTATTTTGTATATAAAATCTCGATTATTCAGCCTGCTTTTGTCTCGATTAAGGCAGTCAATCGAAATCATGCTGTATGAAGTTCGCCCGAAATATTATTAAATAAGATCATATATGCCTATTATGATATTCTTTTAACTAATGAGAAGAAAAATTTATCCACGTATAACACGTTAATCTTTAAATGATCATCGATAAGGAAATTTTACATTCAATCGGTACCATGTGCAAGAGAAACAGACAGACGCGAGTTTATTCTGATTGCATACTCTTCTCTCTTTTTCACCACCTGCTCACAGCCGTAACTACTTGATTGCGGAATTCCGTTGTCTAAAATCATCTGAACGTCAATATCTCATACATCAAACTTTTTTTTATTATCTACAAAAAAACAGTAATAAAAATATATGGCTCCTTTTAAGAAAATCAAGCCACCCATCAAAAAATGTTATACCATTGTATCATAGCCTCTCCTGTAGAGCGCAACATGCATACAACAAAAAATCTGTATCTGTTATTTCAGAAGTAATTAAGGTATTAATAGTTCCTTGACATCTGTTTGTTGACATCTATGCAATACCAGTACTAAATAAATGTACTTACGGTCGATTGTAAATTTAGAATAAAAATAACTCGCTTTCTCGTCTTTATAAAAATGTTGATAATTTTGAAACTAGAAGTGGTAAATAATTTTTTACTTTCTTCTTAACTTGTTATTAACACCATGTTATTATCCATCAAAAATCAGGAAACACTTGTCTAAACGTTGTTTTCATATTTCCAATAGTTTCTTCAAATGGTATCAAAGGTATATAACTCGAAGGGTAGTTTCACCCTAAACTTGAGTTACTGTAGCTAAAACACTACATATCCCTTACTTTTGTCTACACATAATATATTATAAACCTCCAGAGTTTCATCACAATTAGTCAGTGGCATTTTGCAGATGTTCCATAGTAAAAATGATGTAATAGACCATATAATATTTCATGAATTTATTCAGGCATTGCTTACTGAACACAGTTATAAATAAATGCTTTTAAATGCATAATTTAAAGTGCACAACTGATGAAAAGTATTTAATTCAGAATTTTTTCCGACTATTGAACTGAAAATAATAAAAAAAATCATTTTGTATCTCAAATAGTTATACTTTTGTACAAACAATTCAATTTGTACATTTTTAGTTAAATTCCTCAATTTGTTAGTTTTGATCTCTTGAAACATACTGAATTTAACGAAACTTTGGTTGTTTAAAAACTGCTCACATGCAAGTGCCCTTGATACAAATATGAAAATTATATAAAAAATTACGTACAACTATCTTTAAAGCCAAAATATTTTTGCAAAATGCTGCCCCCTGTGGATGTGAATTGAAATTTGGGGAAGATCTTCCTATCAGAAGATTGTGTAACCTTTCATATTTATCTCTTAAATGCTGTTCATTAATACCAGATATCGCATTTACAGGTATATTTATTGCCTTCTGACATTCAAATCTAAGCGTTTTTGTACTTGGCGACTGTTGAAATTCTTCATAGTTTTGCATATAATTTGTCAAAAACTGTCGGCTGTTCATATATATTTGGAAAGATTCTCTATCAACATATTCATACAAATGGCCTAGAAAAAAATAAAGAGATATATTTATTTCCTGTTCATTACGAATATAGATTATTATATTTTGTGAACCTATATTTACTTTCAGTCTGTTTAGCACTTGGTGATACAACATCTGTATCAACAACTATTGGAGTTAATAGTGGACTATGTGGAGTAGTTACACACGCAGCTGTTTCTTCGTTCTTTTGTTGCTCTTTATCTCTACATTTGTCTTTATTAATTTGAATATTGTTGACGTTTGTTTGTTCAGGAGAAATTACTTCACAAATAGTTGGAATATTTGACTTCTGTTTTTTTAAAGTTTGAAGGTTTATTTGACACTGCTTCGCACTTTCTATATTAGCTAAATTTATTTCATACTGAGCATTTATTTCCTCTAAAGTACACGAGAAATAGGAAACATAAGATCATATTCCCATTAAAGCATTGCACAAAAAATGATATGATGAATCTCTTACCTATTTCTGATTTGAATATGCACAATATTTCATCAATTTGATAAACTATCTTTTCTGTAATACTTAAATCGGTGGGTGTCACCTCTCCTGTCTGTGTACAAAATATGTATGAAGTCACACATTTTTTCAAAATTATTTACCATTTAAGCAATTTCTTACCTTAATATTTTCAGCTATAAGCTGTATTTGATGATGCAATTCTCCTAACTTTGCAGCATAAGAAGTCAATATAACACCAACAGAATGTTTGTCTTTGCAATTCTCAGAAAGAGTTATAATGTCATGGTACTTCATCCCAAAGGCATTTCTCAAGTTCATTATCTTCTTGGTTATTTCTTCTTTCTCTTTCATTTTCTTTTTGTATTCTTCCACTTCCTTCTGCCGCTCGTGTCTTCTGCGTATTTCTTCTTGTTCTGCAATCCTTTCTTCTGCTAGTATATATGCATAATTCTCTTTACTTTTGCGTTCACGTTCCATGGCCATATGTGACTGTGAAATTGCCATATGCTCCTTTATAGCTTTCCCATTTTCTTTCATATGCTGCCAATGGCGCTCAACTTCCTTCTGAAAATGTAAACATATGACATTGTACAAATTTTCATCTTCTTATATTAAAGAATCAATTTTAATTTTTAATTATATTCCTCAAAAATATTCAGATATATTCTTAATTTTAGTAACACATATTAAGAGCCACCAGCTTCAGCAACATTTAGTTTTCAGAAGAATAGGTTTTCTATTAACCAAGGTTCAATTTAATGATTTATGGTTTATCAGGCTTTCTATTACATTAAGTCTCCATAATCTGGTCTACCAGAGATATATATGTACAGTATACATCTCTTAATAGATCATGATAACAAATACTTATGCTTATACTTTTTGTTACAAATCAAAGTTCAGTTTCTTTACATAACACTAATATATGTTAGAAAACAAAATTATACACATATACTGAATATTAACTAATATAATGAGTCCATACTACGTAAAAGTGGGATTAATATACGTGACAGCTGCCTTTGCTAGAGTAATTTGCATCAATCTGTCATCAAAAAATTAAGCTATGAATTTCTAAAATTAAAAATAAATTTACATTACCCGAACTTCTTCCTTCCTTTGATTTTCACTTTCTAATAGAATTTTCTTAACAGAGAATGTAATTCCACTATGTGTAGAAATGTTATTATTATGTGAGAGTATGGGTTTCTGTGGAACTGTAATGTTACAGGAATTCTGTTCATTTTCTATATTCTCTAATTTCTGGCACTCATTTTCGTTTACTGTTGAATCAGGACCAATGGTAATCCGATCCAACTCCCCTGATATTCGGGAAGCTTTCTTCAGAGCTGAGACTTTTAGACAGGTAAAGTCAGAGTTGATGTCATTCATGTTTTGCTTCTGTCAAGTAAAAACTTATATAAAATTGTAATGCATAAGTAGACACAGAAGATAGCCATGAATTATACGTACGATATCGACTTTAGAATTGACGAACTGTGGCATCTTTGCAATTACCTTGTGAAAAATAGAATATGACGTAGCAAATTTCAAGAAATTTTGTTTATCAAAGTTTACAAATGTTATTATAACCTATAAATTTCTCTCAGTTCACATTCAGTCTGAAACACGTTAAAATATGATTTCGTGAACTAGTGCATACATACACATGCTGATGTCGCAATAGAGTACGCATGAACTATTTTATTTTAGAATATAAGGCGGTATTCATAAACGTGTCTTACGGCTGCCGTCACACCGGGCCTTGAATGCGCGTACGCTCACACAGCTAAGTTAAGCGTGTAACGTATACGCGTGTAGTAAACAAACCGTGAATTACAACTTGCGTGCTGGAATCGACCAGAAGGAAGTTTTTGCGGGTATAGTTGCCTCCAGTAGACATCCGTGCAGACGGGTCTGGTGCGTTTGAACGCTAATAAGCACCGTACCAAAGAGGAGATATAATAAGAGGCGTCATTCCGGGCGGAACCTTTGAAGTCCTTACTTGACCTTGGCATTTAAACTGGTTGTCTATTTGAGCGGGATATTCAAATCGACTCAATGTACATTACTGCAATTGGCTGATTATTGCCGAAGTTTACCGATCACTGCCGAAGTTTACCGATCATTGCCGAATGGGCATTTAAATTGGTTGTCTAGTGATTTCCCTAGGTTATTTCTGTCCTTGTCGAGTGACGCCTCTTATTATATCTCCTCTTTGACCGTACGTTGAAATAATAATGTATTTATGACTCGAAAAGTGACAGAATGAGGCTTCAATGTTTCTCCGTTGGTGGCGCTAATGGTGTACTGCTGTACATTGTTGCGTGGCCGTCTGGGGAAAGAGGTCTTCTCCAGGGAATTCAGGCGCGGGACGATGCCCGTGGAGTGCTAAGGCACTCTGCTCCTTGGACGCGGATTATTTGAGTGATAAATATAATGAAAATAATAATATGAACAGAATAAAACAATTTGAACACAATAAACTTGTAACTTTAATGAATGAAAAATAAACGATTTGAACACAATTTCAATCTGCACAGAACTTTTTATTTATACGACTACTCGCGAAGGCTTTCCAGGCTCAAGTGACCCTTCCAAAGGTCCATTGGTTTTTTTGTACACCTTTTGATAATTACAAAATGTCTAGCGTTCTGAGAGCCAATCGCTAATTTCTTAATTAACGAGCTGAATTCCTATTCGTCGATTTTCGCAACAACAAGCGTTTAACTACATGGCGCTGGAATTACACACCTAGGAGAAGGAAGGAAGGAGAAGTTCATTTATTCTAACCCCTCGTTCATTTATTTTCAAACCCCTCGGGCTTGTGCGAACTTCACCTTGTCTCCCTTTCCTATTACATTTGTTACGAGCTGTAGCAGGGATTTCAGGATGCGGACGCGGATGCGGATGGGGATGAAGATGGGTTCGCTGCCCGTGGAGCGCTAATGCACTCTGCTCGCGTTCGCCTCTTGGTGTCAGCCTCCAGCTTCCTCCAGTGATAGTTAGGTTCAATAAATTGACTCAAACTCGTTCGTGTTGTAACTCGGTTTTGGTTTTATTTTAAGGACAAATTAGAAATATGTCTATTAGCTTTGGTCGTTGATCAACGAATGCCCATGTACCAAGAAGCCGTCGTTCAGAATTGAAATATACATGTTTTGTTAATAAAGTTATCCAATTACACAAATGGTTTCTTAATTAATTATTTAACAAATTATCTGATTGGTTCCTCGTTTACTAAGAACGAGCGTTTCACGTGGTATCGGTGATTTTCGAAGCAAAGCAACCGAAACCAATATTTAATCAATATTATTTAGCGAGCGTCTCCAAGCAGTATTCGCTGGAATGATTTGTTCATAGTTTCAGTTGCTTCGTTTAACAATTTGAATTTGGCGCGTCTATACTTGGCCATGTAAAGCCTTCCAACATTAAGCTCTTTCCACATGTTACCACGCAGTACCGTAACACATTCGTGTGATCCGCCTCGAATTTCGCGCTTCTGGAGTTTATGCTACGCGCCGCTAGACGGGAGTCGCAACAGTGTACAGTTACAGTGGGTCCAGGGACAGTGTGGCCAATGAGCCGGAAGTCGCCATTTTCTGTTCCAGCCAGATCAAACGCGCGCGATATTTGAAAAGTGTGGAATCATAGTATATATAGTGACGTGTATGTATAAACTTAATATTTAATTTTATTAATGAAAACTTAGATAAATATTTTATAGTTTACATCAGTTTATAATTATATATAAATTATATATTATATATAATATAAATATATAAATATATAATTATATAGTTTATAATTATTAAAAAATATGTAGATACACAAATGTTTAAAGTAAATCTCATATAATTATAATTTGATTATACTTCAATAAATACTTAAAAAATAAATAATTAAATAAAAGTAATAACGGTAATGTGTGACTTGTAGTTCGAATAACAAAATATTATAAATACATATGCTAATGCAAGTAAATTTATACAAATTCACATAATAAGCTTATTTATTATTGCATGTTTTGATACTATAATTTAATTTAATTTATATCACTTCACACAAAGCAGCTGAATTATGGGTAATTATGCAGAACAGGTGTTTCAGTACCGATTTCAATGATTTTTTAATATGTTCTCGGGGACATGATTCTAAGCAACTTTTTCCTATACATGTTACCGCCGCTCGACCTTCGTTGCCGAGCTATTTGCCAAAAACTATCGTTATTATTGTTTTGCATTCTGCCTATACCTACATACATTGTTGTATGCACTAGCCGCAGTCGAGCCCTTGTGTAAAACTTCGCTTGATTTATTTCGACGCAACGCATTCCAGTTTCCAACTTGTCCCGAGTATTAGTTTGGTTTGGGTTAGAGTAGGGGGGGGGGGGCGCCCGCTTGCGGGCGCGTAACGCATGGTAGCGAACCGATCTGAATTTAGAGATTTGAACCAGAAACTTGCGGATCTCCGTCAACACCCCGACTCACATCGGTTCGCTACCATGCTTTACGCGCCCGCGAGCGGGCGCGCCCCCCCCCCCCTACTCTAACCCAAACCAAACTAATACTCGGGACAAGTTGGAAACTGGAATGCGTTGCGTCGAAATAAATCAAGCGAAGTTTTACACAAATATCTCGGAAACAAAGGCCAGCTTCGTCATTTGCTTTGGTCCCATGCTGGCGCATACGCTGCCACGGACGCGTACTGCAGATAGGTATACGGCAGAATACATTGTAATAGTAGCAGCAGTTTTTCGCGAATATCTCGGAAACGAAGGTCGAGCGGCGGTAACATGTATAGGAAAAAGTTGCTTAGAATCATGTCCCCGAGAACATATTAAAAAATCATTGAAATCGGTACTGAAACACCTGTTCTGCATAATTACCCATAATTCAGCTGCTTTGTGTGAAGTGATATAAATTAAATTAAATTATAGTATCAAAACATGCAATAATAAATAAGCTTATTATGTGAATTTGTATAAATTTACTTGCATTAGCATATGTATTTATAATATTTTGTTATTCGAACTACAAGTCACACATTACCGTTATTACTTTTATTTAATTATTTATTTTTTAAGTATTTATTGAAGTATAATCAAATTATAATTATATGAGATTTACTTTAAACATTTGTGTATCTACATATTTTTTAATAATTATAAACTATATAATTATATATTTATATATTTATATTATATATAATATATAATTTATATATAATTATAAACTGATGTAAACTATAAAATATTTATCTAAGTTTTCATTAATAAAATTAAATATTAAGTTTATACATACACGTCACTATATATACTATGATTCCACACTTTTCAAATATCGCGCGCGTTTGATCTGGCTGGAACTGAAAATGGCGACTTCCGGCTCATTGGCCACACTGTCCCTGGACTCACTGTAACTGCTGTTGCGACTAGTGGTGGAGATTTATCGATAGTCGTGACCATCGATGGTGGTCGACATTAATCGATAATTGGACCCCTAGTATCGATAAATTATCGATTGTTTCCGAAACGTCAATTCACTTACTATTATAAGCGTATATAACCGTCATCTTTATTGGAAAAAATTAGCAATAGTTGAATATAATTGATGTTCAACGCCAAATAGAAAAGAATGCAAAATAAAGAATATAGGAAGTGTTTAAAAAAAATAATAGTGTACGAAAATAGCCATTGATTTTTATTTAAGAAAACGATTACGTCCACATTTTTTTATTTTATTCTAGACCTCTTTTGAGAAACGATTTGTTCAGTTTTACTGAAAATTCTTTCAGACTCTACAGAAGTCGCCGGAATACAAAGGTATTTCCTGCATAAATCTGGAAGTGGTTGCAGTTCTTCATTTCTCTAAAAATATTACAATAGTTATTATTTTAATTTAACAATTATTATCAAAATAATAAACATTTTAAATAGCAAGTTACCCTGATAACCAGATCTGGCAGCAGAATCTGACATCAGAACCGTAGTCGTCTGTGTCCGCATTTGGCTGCGTTCTGAGGTGCAGATTCTGATGTCAGATGCCTGATGTCAGATCGGCAGCAGATCGACAGCAGATTCTGCCGTCTGCTATGGTTCTGACGTCAGACTCTGCGCTCTCATGCCAGCGCCAGCCCCTGCTACCAATCTGATGTCAGACCGGAGACAGATGGTTATCAGGGAGGGAATCATCACGCAAGAAGTTCAACAGACAAGATAAACATACTCTCTATAGAAATATACCCTAATAATCCGTCTACTAGGACATATCTGAGTTTCGGCTAACGTGTAAATTTCACCTAAAGGCAAACGCAGTTTTATTTCACTTTCCTTGATAAGGGTCAAAATCAATGACCGAAACGTCGGAAATATAACGATTGCAAAATAGCTTTTATTAAAAATTTGAAGTGACCGAACCAGTGCGCTGAAACCACTTTAATTTTGAATTAGATTGAAATTGTGTTTAAAATCGTTTATTTTCTTCCATTAAAGTTACAAGTTTATTGTGTTCAAATTGTTTTATTCTGTTCATATTATTATTTTCATTATATTTATCACTCAAATAATCCGCGTCCAAGGAGCAGAGTGCCTTAGCACTCCACGGGCATCGTCCCGCGCCTGAATTCCCTGGAGAAGACCTCTTTCCCCAGACGGCCATGCAACAGGAGAGAAGACTATCGATCACCATCGATAATTATATAGAAATATCGATTGCTTTCGATAATTATATAGAAATATCGATTGCTTTCGATAATTATATAGAAATATCGATTGCTTTCGATATTGAAAAACTATCGATTGCTTTCGATATTGAAAAACTATCGATAATTATCGATATTGAAAAACTATCGATAATTATCGATAGCATATCGATAATTCTCCACCACTAGTTGCGTGTTACGTATTTCAGCGGGGATATTGGGAACTGGACGTGGATTGGTGCCCGTGGAGCGCTAAACCGCTCTGCTCGTTGGAGTGCGCGGGATTTTAAATGAAACAAAGTACACAGAAACTATTTTCAAGGTAAACTTCGAAGTGTATTTTATCTGCTCAGTAAGCTGGTTAGCGACAGAATGAATGCGGTGTTGAAGCAAGCGCTCCGAGCTCGTCGACGAAGTCGATGTCGAGATCTTCCTGATCCTCCCTTAGATCCTTGTAGTCCAATCAGCATGATGACATCCCTCAAGCTTCGTTAGTGGGCTGTCCTTCGCCCTTCCTTCATGCTTCCTCCCACTCTCGTCTGGTGATCGGGGCACGCTTCCCGATGACATGGGGGTAGTACATAGGCTACGTACAGTACATACATATCTCGCAGGTAAGTACGCGCAACCCTCAGGGTCAAGACGACGTCGCTCGGAAAAGTTTATGACTTTATGACTCCGGCCTCTTCCGGCCAGAGTTTTATCCTAACAGAACATCGGCAATTATAGAAAGGGAGGACAGAGTTTTAAATGCTTTTACGAGACGAGCCGCTGCCCGCTCGACGAAATTTGGCACGCAGATGTGCAAAGGAAAAAGCTAAGCTATTTATTACCCTCGCCTAGTCTAACGGTAACTTAAAAGCTATTGAATACAATCCCAGGTTTTCGTACGCCTTCTGAGTTCAGGCATCAGATGTTCCATTGTAAGGACACGTTTAAAATAGCAGGGAAAAACCCCCCCGAAAAGCATGACGCGCTCTCTAATAAACACTCTTCTTCGTCCTCCGCTTCAAATCTCGCTCCTACGTACTCTATATATATCGATTATATACATTTCCGCGGCCATATTCAAGCGATAGCGTAACACCTTCCCCCTTATATAAAAGGTGTTTCCATGAAACAGCTTTTCAGTACAAAATTACAAATAATTACTACTAGTGATTATAACTACGCCTCCTCTTCCCGCACCAGCCCCACAGTAAATGAGCTACTCGGTCCACCCATTGTCCTGCAGGAAGCACGAGTTGAAGAATGATAGTTATATTACATTTTCCTTGTTTTCCTTTTCCCTTTTTTTTTTTTCTTTTTACGCTTATAAAATGAAAATTTAAAATTACATTCACACAAAACAAACCAGACATATCATGAATACAATATTATACTTGCATTAACTCTCTTAAACAGAAATATCAGGTCTTATACATGCTAACTTTAACTTATTAGTATGTACTATTTTACACTTATTAGTTCCTATTATTAATTCTACATTTAAATCGCCAAATACTCGACTAATCTTATAAGGGCCTAACCAGTTGCAATCAAACTTGGAAGTTTTCGGTTCCTTAAGTAAGTAAACATCATCGTCTACCTTAAATCCACGAGGATTACGGTTTCTATCGTAATACATTTTACTTTTCTCCTTAGCCTTATTGAGATTTTCTGCCGCTTTAGCTTGTGTGGTGGTAACCTTAGTAAACAACTCATCTAAATGCTGTACAAAAGTTCGTGATATCTGCTCCTTTGCAAATTCAGAAGGTATGAGAGCCCTAACGCCAAAAACCAATTCATGTGGTGTGAAACCTGTAGCCTCATGTACGGAGGTATTATATGAGAACATACCAAATCTAATCCAATCATCCCAATCAGCCTTTGTGCAATAATGTTTTAAGTAATCTACAAAAACACGATGTGCCCTTTCCAGCGACCCCAAAGACTGTGGATGGAAAGCAGTGGAAGTTATCCTCTGAATTTTAAAAATTCTACAGAAATTCTTCATTACTTGACTAATGAAGTTCCTTCCTTGATCAGTATGGATAGTTCGTGGGCAGCCAAATCTACTAATAAACTGTTCTGCTAAAGCAAGAGCAACGGTTACCGAATCTATGGTGGGTATCGGAATTGCATCAGAATACTTTGTTAAATTATCCTGCAATGTTAACAAATACTTATTACCCTTTTTTGTTACCGGTAAAGGCCCAACAATGTCCATTTGGACTTTTTCAAAGGCATGCTGTGGGGTATCAGTGATGCGCATTGGTTGCTTTATCCTGGTGGAATGAATTTTATTTCTCTGGCAAGTAAAACAAGATCTAACAAATTCAGTAATTTCTCTTCCCATCCCAGGCCAATAAAAATGTTCTCTAATATGATCGTAAAGTTTAGACATGCCCCTATGACCTCCAACAGCGGATTCATGACATTCCTTAATAATTTGAAGACACCAGTACACACCGTAATTATATACTGAGAGTCACTAAAAATCTGCTTGAACAAATTCTCCACACGATTCCACTCAGGAATGTTGAAGCTATCTAAATCTTTTGAAATGCTAAAAGCCCGAAGATTTAGAGAATCAGTAAGAGCCTTTAGAGATTTTAATGAGGATTCAACATGAACAAAATTCAAATTTTCCTGGAAGCTACCTTTGCAAAACAACAAGAAGATATAATACTTATCGTTTGGGAATGCCATAGCATCACCAACATTAACCTGATACTGTTTTATTCGTTCCATTGAAAGTTTACTTCGATCCAAAAGATCCTTGCTGGTTTGAGAAACAACATCATTATTAAGTGGTATAAAATGAACAAGGTTACCCTTGCGCATAAAAAGATGATCTTTTACACTAAGGACGGTAGGGATTGGAGAAGGATAAGTCATTCCCCTGTTTGGATTTACATTATTAACAAGAACTCTACTTTCATTAGCCTTATAACCTGTTGAACATAACTGATCTTCTACAGATTCTAATGAGGTCACTTCATTGAGGATCCCTCTTGCAGTCTTGAACGCAAAACCATCAGGCTCCACGGCCTCCGCCAGAATACCAGGCGTAACAACTTCAGGCTCATCAGCCTCTGCCACGACATCAGTCGCTAATAAACTAGGCTCCCCACACCTCTGCCACGAACCAAGATACTGCGAGCCCTGCGATGTTCCCTCAGGGGCCGAACAGAGCGCAGGCACCCTTGTCGAGCACAGATTACTTCTCACGGCTCCTGAAGCGGGTTCTCGGGGCTGAGAATTACCGTATGTCAACAGGCGACCGAGTCGATGTATCGTGCCCGACTGAGGCGATCCTCCAAAATTTTCATTCCCCACAGGCAAGGGTGATACTAATACATTCGAACTTATTCGCAAACCAGTTATGACCTCATTACACTCGGCTGCTGCCTTCCCGCGCGCCAGGAAAACAGATGCCACAACTCTCTCATTTTCAAAACATACGACTTCATCATCCACCCTGTCCACTCCGGAACCTACAATTGATGCCTTATCTGCGCAGATAAGTACCCTTTCCAGGTCCCTCGAATCAGGATTGGAATCCGTGTCAATCAATACAGGTTGTGACTGGGGATTAAGGGTCGGACTTGAATCGACAGGATTTCGTGAAAGTGCATCAGCATTAGCATTAATTTTACCAGGTTTGTACACTATGTTGTAATCGTATTCATTTAATCTAATTCGCCATCTCATTATTTTGGATGTAGGATCCTTGGCATTATGTAACCATACTAATGGACGGTGATCTGTGACCAATGTAAACTGTTGTCCATATAAATAAGGCCGGAAATGCTCAACAGCAAATAAAACAGCCAGTAATTCTTTCTCTATGGTGGAATAATTAATCTCGGCGTCATTCAGAGTCCTAGAAGCATATGCTATAGGCAAATCCTAATGGAATATCCTGTTTTAAAAGTCTAGTCAATGGTTTCGCGATTTTCGCCATGTTCGGAATAAACCTTCTATAATAACCCACAAGCCCCAAAAATTTCTTTACATTTTTTTTTTGTTTTTGGTACGGGAAACTGTTTTACAGCTCGAATCTTATCAGGATCAGGTTTCACTCCTTCCTTTGTAATAACGTGCCCCAGATAGGATATTTCCCTCTGCAAGAAACGGCACTTCTCAGGCTGAAGGGTTAAACCCGAATTTTGCAAACGCGCCAAAAGGGTTTTTAACTTACGGGCATGTCCCTCAAGCGAATCTGAATAAATAACAATATCATCCATATAAACAAACAACTCTATGCCCTGCAATCCGGATAATACCAAATCCATTACCCTTTGAAATGTTGCTGGCGCGTTTTTGAGGCCAAAGGGCATTCGATTAAATTCGTAATGGCCATGGGGGGTAGAAAAAGCAGTTTTAGCCTTAGATGTAGGATCTATCGGAATCTGGTGAAATCCAGAAGCCAAATCTAGAGTACTAAAATACTTGGCTCCTCCTAATTGGTCTAGTATCTCGGTTATGTTAGGTAGAGGATAAGCATCACCTACAGTCTTCTCATTCAATTTCCTATAATCTATGACCATTCGCCATCGTGGCTCTCCGGAAGAGACAGATTTCTTTGGAACAATCCACACAGGAGAATTATACGGAGATGCAGATGGCTGAATTATGTTGCTATTAAGTAAAGAATTGATTTGAGTTTCTATTTCCTTTTTATGAATCTGAGGGAACCGATACTGTTTGGTATTTATGGGAATTTCATCAGTAGTAATAATAGTATGTTGAGTAGCGTTTGATGATCCCAACCTGTCTGCGGTAAGATGAAACTGATATGAGAATTCATTAATAATTTCCAGAATGCTGGTCCTCTCACCCTCACTCAAATGATTCAAATCTAACACCTTAATTAATTGAGCAAGCCTCTGAGCACGGTCCTTAGATGACTCTACGTCAGGATTTCCCGTCCGACCTGATCGAGAAGCGGGAGGCCCAATCTCAAATTCTTCTAACTCAATTGAAGGTATGGTAAGAACAACATGATCAGCAGTAGTGTTTATGGCATATAATTTTGCCAAGCCATTCCTCTGACTCACTAGAGCTTCGCCCACAAAAATACCAGGACCTGCATCAATTCTCCTAACATAACCTGACGCATTAACACTATTAGTTGGTACCGTAATCAAGACTTTAGTTCGAGGAGGTAAATCATGGGATGATGATGCACAGGGAAGGCCTCTTCCTTTTCCGAACTGTAAGGTATCCGGTAGAGTATCTCGAAACTTTAAGGTCATTTCCTGTTTTTTTAAGAACGACAATCCCAAAATTCCGGTTTCCTTAATAGGAAAATCATTATCTACTACTTGGAAGTGAACAGGGATACCATGAATTAAAACCGTAACATCACCCTGGGTGCGAATCATTCCTGAGCCAATTCCGGTAAGGTCATAAACTATATTGGTATTAATTGTAAGGTCCGAAACTAACCCGTCCCGTTTTATTAAATTCAGTTGAGAACCAGTATCTACAAGGAAACTAGCTGTTTCTTGACGGAAATAATGATTTTCAAGCTGAATAACCAGTGGCTGTACTGCATTTATTGTTTGGAAGTTGTAGCAGACACGATGGATCCGGCGCGTGCAATCAGGGGCTCGTTCTGCATTGGATCCGTCTGCGGAACCCCCTTGGAGTTTAAATGTTCTTGACTTCCGGAAGCTACGTTAACTTGAGGTTGCGCCTTTCTCCAAGTGGTACGAGCATTTTTCGCATAGCATTGCGACTCTATATGACCTGTTTTCCTGCAATTACTACATCTAACTCTATCACGATTGGGTTGATTAAATTTATTATTACGCGTAGGACAATTTACACGGAAATGGCCAAATCCGTTGCAATTGAAGCACTTGCGTTCATCTGCGTTCATAGTGAATACTCCTAATTTGTTTGCGGAAATTTTTGGATCTGTAGGCTCGTTTTTGTGTTGTAATTGATGCTCCATTTTAGAGGCTAGCTTAATAACGGTTGTTAAACTACTAATGTTATCTTTAGCAATCAACAACATGATTGTATCATTTCGTATTCCCTTTAAAAACCCAGCTATTGCTTCCTCGGTCAATAAAACTTTGATTCCCACGAGTTGTTCAGGGTTGAATTTTTCCTGCGCGGCTTCTAATCCTTGATCTAAAATTTCATGCACTCTAGTGCCGAACTCCTCAATGGTCTCGTATTCTATACGCCGTATAACTTTTAATTTATCCTGTGCATTTTTGATGTCGAAACTTTGCTCATACGCGGCTTTAATTAAATTAATCAACTCCTCCACAGTCTTGGGTTCGTTCCCATCAACTATTCTACTATAATCACGTTTCTGTATTCTATTACGTATAATGGCCAGTAAATAAAATTTATCTTCGAGTCTAACTAATGAATCCGCGAGTCTACATTGACTTATGAAATTTGTTACAGAACTCGGTTTCCCATCAAAATGTGGAATAAAATTAGCGATTAGATCAAAAGACATGCGCAAGGCAGCTCTAGGAGCCCCAGAAAATGACCCCGACGCATCTCCCGTCACCATCGTGCTACTAGACGGAACGGATCCGTCATCCGGAAGCGACATACTGAACCTCGGGAGAGGAATAGACTGTGCAGGTACCAAGTGTAACTCATCAGTTGGAAATTCGGGAGTAGGTGCTGAAACACCACTTGCTCCCACTAAAAGATCCTCTATCCCATAAAGGTCACCACCACTCAAACCGGCGTTACTTCTTTCCTTAACTAAACTATATCTTTTCTTAAACGGTGGCATTTTTACAGATAATATTGAGTAAATTAAAAGTAAAATAACTTATAAGCTGTTGCTCCGTTCAGTACTGCAGTCCTTCTACGGATAGTCCTCCTATGCTGATCGTCGATTTCGCTGGTCCTGTGTGCCTCAATGACGCAGCAAATTCCAGCACCGTGAAGAATCGTCCGTCCGAAGTCGCCCGAAGAAGTTTCTGGAGTAGCTCAGGAAACGTTGCGTATGATAACCGGATGCATGCGATCTCAGGGATTGATTTGCACGGCCACTGAAATCGCCCTCTCTGGCATTCACCCTTGCTCTCAGGAAAACCGCGCAAAACCCGAGAGAGAGAGGCTGCACTTAATAACTTCGATTATGTCCATTTACGCGATCAAAGAATTATTAGAATAAAAGTTTATAATAATACCCGTTGCACTACTTGAATAGTCACTTATACGCACTCACGAGCCGGCGAAGTCACTCACAAAAGTGTTCAAAAGTTTTTTTTTTTTTTTTTTTAAAACTTCCCACAAATTGTTTTTCAAATCTCACAACTATTTTCAATATCCCACCGCTGTCACCAAAATTGTTACGTATTTCAGCGGGGATATTGGGAACTGGACGTGGATTGGTGCCCGTGGAGCGCTAAACCGCTCTGCTCGTTGGAGTGCGCGGGATTTTAAATGAAACAAAGTACACAGAAACTATTTTCAAGGTAAACTTCGAAGTGTATTTTATCTGCTCAGTAAGCTGGTTAGCGACAGAATGAATGCGGTGTTGAAGCAAGCGCTCCGAGCTTGTCGACGAAGTCGATGTCGAGATCTTCCTGATCCTCCCTTAGATCCTTGTAGTCCAATCAGCATGATGACATCCCTCAAGCTTCGTTAGTGGGCTGTCCTTCGCCCTTCCTTCATGCTTCCTCCCACTCTCGTCTGGTGATCGAGGCACGCTTCCCGATGACATGGGGGTAGTACATAGGCTACGTACAGTACATACATATCTCGCAGGTAAGTACGCGCAACCCTCAGGGTCAAGACGACGTCGCTCGGAAAAGTTTATGACTTTATGACTCCGGCCTCTTCCGGTCAGAGTTTTATCCTAACAGAACATCGGCAATTATAGAAAGGGAGGACAGAGTTTTAAATGCTTTTACGAGACGAGCCGCTGCCCGCTCGACGAAATTTGGCACGCAGATGTGCAAAGGAAAAAGCTAAGCTATTTATTACCCTCGCCTAGTCTAACGGTAACTTAAAAGCTATTGAATACAATCCCAGGTTTTCGTACGCCTTCTGAGTTCAGGCATCAGATGTTCCATTGTAAGGACACGTTTAAAATAGCAGGGAAAACCCCCCCCCCGAAAAGCATGACGCGCTCTCTAATAAACACTCTTCTTCGTCCTCCGTTTCAAATCTCGCTCCTACGTACTCTATATATATCGATTATATACATTTCCGCGGCCATATTCAAGCGATAGCGTAACATGCGACTCCCGTCTAGCGGCGTGTAGTATAAACTCCAGAAGCGCGAAGTTCGAGTCGGATCACACGAATGTAATAGGAAAGGGAGACAAAGCGAAGTTCGCACAAGCCCGAGGGGTTTGCAAATAGTTAGAGATCTTTTAATGAGAGGACTTCAGGATTATAAACTAATCGATATCCACTTGGCAACGGGTGTTTGAATAAATGAACTTCTCCTTCCTTCCTTCTCCTAGGTGTGTAATTCCAACGCCATGTAGTTAAACGCTTGTTGTTCCGAAAATCGACGACCGAAAGGAATCGGATCGACGAATAGGAATTTAGCTAGTTAATTAAGAAATTTGCGATTGGCTCTTAGAATCTAAGACATTTTGTAATTAACAAAAGGTGTACAAAAAACCAATGGACCTTTGGAAGCGTCACTCGAGCCTTGAAAGCAGAAGCGAGCACAAGTCTTATTAAAAATCCTCATAAACGTTTTAATCGTTTTATTATTTTATTATCATTAAAAGTATTATTCATATCCTTAAAAATATCGCGTCCAAGGAGCAGAGTGCCTTAGCACTCCACGGGCATCGTCCTGCGCCTGATTTCCCCAAGAGAGGACTACTTTCCCCAGACGGCCGCGCAAAAAATTGGTGACAGCGGTGGGATTTTTCAAATTCGCCGGCTCGTGGACGCAGGATTCAAAGGAGCAGTCGCTGGCCAGTTTGTGCAGTCCCTCTGTCCTGGGTTTTTGGACGGTTTTCCCCAGGAACGGGCGAATGCCAGAGGGAAGTGACATCAGACGACCGTACCAGTCTTCGCTGAAGCCACACGCACTCGGCCAGGGGATCTTGTTCGCTGATAACGAAGTCTGCAATTGCGTGAGAGATCGAAGTTCAATTATAATATACAATACATTGTTCTATTGTTAGATTTGTGTGCTGTAATTATCGTCACGTTGTGTTAGTTATTAGTTGATAAGATTAGAGTTTGTATTTACATTGCGAAAATGCCGCGTAGAAGTAAGGTATTACCAAAACGAAAGGGACGACAACTACGTTCGGGTAGCGTACAGGTACCCGAAATAGAGGGTGTAAATGTTGAAACTATGCAAATAGAACGTCCTATGGTTATTTCACGATCTCAAACGACACAAACCGACGATCCTATCGTTGATTCAGCCAGGTCAGAGGATTCTTTGCCCTACCCAACCGCGGTTATTGCTGCTAGTTCAGAAGTTTCTGGTGGTGAATCACAGCCGCGCGAACTAAACTTTGTGCCGACGCGACTGGAACCACCTGTTGTTAATTTATCCGAATTAAGTAGCCAATTGCCTTGTTCAAACCTAACATCTCAACCAAATCCATTAAAGTCCACGGACCCACCTAAGTCTTATCTCTCTCTAAAATTAGTGAAAGACTCAATTCCGAGATTTAATGGGAAGTCTGACTCGTTAATCAGGTTTATTAAACAGTGCAACTTAATTAACGCCAAGGTAAAGCCTGAGGATCGAGAGAATCTCCTCTTCCTCATTCGGGGTAAGATTAAGGGACACGCCAATTTACTCTTGTCAAATCGACGAGAGCCCGAAACTTTAGACGAACTAATTAATCTTCTAAAAACGATCTTCGCGCAGTCGTTCAATGTACATAGTTTGAATGCAGAGTTAATGAATCTATATCAGGACAAAAACGAAACAGTTGAGGTTTTCAGAGCCCGAGTTAATGAAATATTAAATGGTGGTTTAGAAACTGCCAGAGACGCGTATAATCCGGAGCAATTAGTTGGTGTTAATGATCTATTAAAAAACACGGCAGTAATCACTTTCATTAAGGGCCTTTGGAATGAAACTGCGCGGTTTTATTTAAATAGACTAAAGGACGGTAACAATCTACCTGACCTTGAAACTGCCATTAACGTCGCGAGTAAGATAGAGTCCGAATCAGTCGATCACTCGAGGCTTTCCTCATATTCGAAACCTTTCGTCACTGACGTAAAAATATTTAAGACGGATTTAAAAAAATATACATGTTATCAATGTAATCAAACAGGACACTTACGCCATGATTGTCCTCAGGGAACTAGTGCGCATTTTCCCAGAGATGGGCAAAAAATTATTTTAAATAAAAAATTGTGTTCGAATAAAAGGCAAAAAATTTATTCGAAACTCAGCAAATAAAAATCACCCAGAATTATTTATTATTTGAAGCACCATAAATAAAATTTGGAATCGACGGGAATTTATCTGAAGATCCATAAATAAAATTTTCAATCGCCGGGAATTCATCCGAAGCGCATAAATAAAATTTTCAATCGACAGGAATTCATCCGTAGCTTCGGCCAATTTTCTCACTTTTATTTATATTTGTAGCGGAGAAGCTTAAATAACTCTGGGCGTGGCTTGGAAGCCCTCGGGCCTCAAGCGCCTTTGCTCGAAGCCGCCGGGTCCTCGGGGCGAGCGACATTGTATCGTTCACCCGCCTAATCCACAGCGCGGAGTTGCTCGGCGACGTGTCATCGATTATACAGAAACGAAATTTCTTTATTTTTCATCGTATCAATATGAAAGTGACACCAATGGATTCCTTGCATTCTCCCTATTAAATTGATAAAAAAATATTTAAATCGGGCCAGTTTTAACGAAACGGGCTTCCAATCCTGCAAATTAATTTTATGCGTAATATCGTCCCAGATCTTAACACGGTCAGGTATGCGTGTCTATACTTACAACTGCAATATTGACAATACCGGCGATTCTACGGTCTAGAATATTTGCTCCGTATTGCGATGTTCAATCCACATTAAAAAAAATTTTTTTTGCCTATTTTATATGATTAGTAGAGCCTATTGGAATACGTTATTGCTACTAACTCAATTTCGAAAAGAATGTGGGTTAGTCCGTTGTTTGCTCTCACTGCCTCAATTAACGATATTACGCATAAAATTAATTTGCAGGATTGAAAGCCCGTTTCGTTAAAACTAGCCCAATTTAAATATTTTTTTATCAATTTAATCGGGAGAATGCAAGGAATCCATTGGTGTCACTTTCATATTGATACGATGAAAAATAAAGAAATTTCGTTTCTGTATAATCGATGACACGTCGCCGAGCAACTCGCTCGCCCCGAGGGCCCGGCGGCTTCGAGCAAAGGCACTTGAGGCCCGAGGGCTTCCAAGCCACGCCTAGAGTTATTTAAGCTTCTCCGCTACAAATATAAATGAAAGTGAGAAAATTGGCCGAAGCTACGGATGAATTCCTGTCGATTGAAAATTTTATTTATGCGCTTCGGATGAATTCCCGTCGATTGAAAATTTTATTTATGGATCTTCGGATAAATTCCCGTCGATTCCAAATTTTATTTATGGTGCTTCAAATAATAAATAATTCTGGGTGATTTTTATTTATGACACATACATATAATGTCTCTTTTATTTAAAAAGTTATTTAGATAATTTTTTATTTAAATAATGCCCATCTCTGCATTTTCCCAACCGCGAGGAGATTAGATGTGGGTATTGCAGGAAAACGGGTCACTTGGAAGCTCGTTGTTTCATAAAACAAAACCAGGTTGGCGTGCGGCCAGGTGATGACGCTTCCAGTCAGAGTAATTTAAACTCAAAGGGGTTTCCGCGAACGGGCGCGACGGGAACCCAACCCTTAATTGCCAGCGCCACCAACGGGGTTATTTCCAGATCAAAATAAAGCGATCAGGTTCTTTACCTCTGTTTAACTTAACCCACAGTTGCTTCCAAGAAGGCTTTGCTAGCTTCCTTATCGATACGGGTTCCCAACTTAATCTAATAAAACGAAAAGGTATAATCTCTGATATGATAATAAATAATAACATCGTTTATAAAATCACGGGTGTTGGTTCAGGGGATATATTTACCCGCGGCGAAGTTATCATCAAAGTCCATCGCGTCGACGTGAGATTCCAAATTGTCGACGACGACCTTCCCATTCCTGGGACGGGGATATTAGGAATGCCGTTCTTGGAAAATCAAAATGCGATAATGAAGTTTGGAAATGACGAGCCTAATAGCCTCCAGATCGGTGATGGGGAATTCTTCCTTCTTTCATCGTCCTCTTTTACTTTACCCCCTCGTACTAGAACCCTTATAGCTCTTCCTGTCAAGGATTCTGGAATTAAGGAAGGTTATGTTAGGAGATTGACCACTGATCCAGGCGTTTATATAGGAGAAGCGTTAGTTACCCAGCGAAACGGGTCTGCCAATCTATATGCAATTAATACCACTTCAAATCATATCACTGTAAATATACCACCTGTTGAGTTAGAGGCATTCACGGAGCGTCCACCTTCGCCGCGTTCGTCTCGCACAGCAAATCGTAACGTGGATCAGTCAAGGGCCGATTCAAGTAGATTAGTCCAGATAGCTAAAATATTAGAATTAAATGGTTTGAATGAGGACGAGCAAGCTAGTATTCTGGAAATTATTAAAGAATTCCCTTATCAGTTTTACCTTCCATCCGATAAATTGAATTCCACAAACACCATCCAGCATTCGATTGAAACTGTAAATGAAATCCCCATTAACACCAAACAGTATAGATTTCCTCTTATTCATAAGGAGGAAATAAAGAAACAAGTCAATGCATTGTTGGAAAATAATATTATTCAACAGTCAACTTCCCCTTATAACTCACCTGTTTGGGTGGTCCCCAAAAAATCGGACTCCACTGGTAAGCCACGTTGGCGCATGGTCATTAATTACCGCCTGTTGAATGAAAAAACCGTTAGCGATGCCTACCCACTTCCTAATATAACAGAAATATTAGACCAACTCGGAGCCGCGAAATATTTTAGTACGCTTGATTTGGTTTCAGGTTTCCATCAAATCCCTATGGACCCCAAATCCAAGCAAAAAACCGCTTTCTCGACACTCCACGGCCATTACGAATTCAACAAAATGCCTTTCGGCCTAAAAAATGCCCCGGCCACCTTCCAACGATGCATGGACTTGGTTCTATCTGGTCTACAGAGAGTTGAACTGTTCGTGTACATGGACGACATTGTCCTGTATGCCGATTCAATAGAGGAACATTCACAAAAGTTAAAGAGATTACTAGCCCGGTTACAGAATGCAGGGTTAACATTACAACCTGAGAAATGCCGATTCTTACAACGTGAAATTACTTACCTGGGTCATAGCATTTCTAGTGAAGGAGTGAAACCAGATCCCGGGAAGATCGAAGCCGTGAAATCCTTTCCCATCCCTAAAACAAAAAAGAATATAAAGCAATTTCTGGGCCTGGTCGGTTATTACAGACGATTTATTCCTGATATGGCGAAAACCGCCAAACCTCTAACGCGATTATTGAAAACGGATGTCCCCTTTATTTGGGACAATGATGTTCAATCTGCCTTCGAAAACCTACGTGATAGAATCTGTTCCGAGCCATTACTACAATTTCCGGATTTTAAACGACCTTTCCTTGTCACGACTGATGCTTCAAATTATGCTGTGGGTGCTGTGTTGAGCCAAGGCCAAATTGGTAAAGATCTCCCTATCGCGTACGCGTCAAGAACGCTTAACAGTGCAGAAATAAATTACTCTACTATTGAAAAGGAATTACTCGCAGTTATTTACGCAGTTGATCATTTTCGACCCTATTTGTATGGTCAACAATTTACATTAGTAACCGATCATCGACCGTTGGTCTGGCTTCATAGCGTAAAGGATCCTATTTCTCGCATTATGAGGTGGCGGATTAAATTAAATGAATACGACTATAACATAGTATACAAACCGGGAAAAGTAAATTCGAATGCGGATGCATTGTCTCCTAACCCTCCGGACTTCATCAATATTAATGAAATTCCTTCTTCATCAGTCTCGAACATTTCATCTAACTGTACCACAACGGACTGTACTGATGCCCCATCCTTTAGGCGTTTGCAAGGGGTACTCGTAGGCGCCGACGACGTGCCACTTGTAGACTCTGAAAGGGTGGAGGATACGGACTGTAATAGAGTATGGGAAAATAATGAAAGGATAATTGCTACCATTTTCCTTGCCCATGGGAGAGAAATCAACGGTCGACCTGAGGTCTTAGTCGGGATTGATCACTCTGATGATGGTTCAAATAACACTGACGCTCACCTTACGATAGGGATAGCTGGGACGAGTGGATCTCCCATTAGAAATGTAGTTGTTGGAGGATCGCTCTCGGGGGGTCGTGTGGATGTGCTCCGACCTGGCTGTCTGTTGGACATTAGAAAGGCCGACCTTGAAGGCATTCCGTCACAGAACTCGTTAAGGGCTGCCCACGTACCTCAGGGCGCAGACTCGTTCCACCTGGAACATCGGATAGGCTTTAAGCACCCCGTCCAGGTCCACGACCTGCGGCCCGCGGCTTGTGTCGGGTTAGGGGCTGACGAGCCAAATTTAGAGGCTGAAAAATGCCGGACTTTATTTATGACCAAGCGCGCAGATGATGAGACACGATCCTCCGTTGAAATGACCTCAGGAAACAGTGACCTAAACAAACAGAATAACCTTAGAATCTCAATGACAAAGACGACCTCATTAACGCCAACCATCCATCACTCCCTTCCACCTAATGTTATTTACTCCAAGGATTATCTCTATATGCGCAAAGATAACTTCGTTCATTTTTTTTCCCTTGATCACGAAGTTCAATCTCAAGTCACTAAAGATTTGTTGGATAATCATAAATTTTCCCTTGAACAGATTAGACCACACAACCCCAATGTCGGTGAAACAATGGTTTTCCCTGACACAAAACCCCTTACCTTTCATCTTTTCGTAAAATCACGTGCGGTAGAACCAGTAAATTATCTCCATCTTAAATCCTCGGTAACCTCCCTCAAACACCTTATGGATACCCTGGATGTCAAAACGGTTAACATCTCTAAAATTGACAATGATATCGAGCCTATTAGTTGGGATTTCATCGAATACCTTTTAAAGGAGGAATTAAATAGTTCTGAATATACTATTACTGTTTGTACGGGCGATGTTATAGTTCCCCTACCACCTAGGAGATCCCTTATTATTAAGGAATTTCATGAATCCGCCATCGGGGGTCATCAAGGTGTCCGTAAACTCTTCAATAGAATTAGGGATGACTTTTACTGGCCACACATGAGAGAAGAAATAGATAATTTCGTTCGTTCATGCCCAAGTTGCCAAAGGAATAAAATCCTTTCTACTAAGACCAGACAGCCGATGCGTCAAAAAAAAAGTACAAATGGACATCGTAGGGCCCTTACCAATAACAAAGAGGGGTAATCGGTATTTGTTAACCCTTCAAGACAATCTTACCAAATATTCTGACGCAATTCCACTTCTTAGTATAGACTCTGTATCCGTGGCCATGGCTCTGGCTGAACAATTTATCAGCAGATTTGGGTGTCCTCGAACAATTCAAACAGACCAGGGAAGTAATTTTGTTAGCAATATTATGAAAACCTTTTGTAAAATATTTAAAATACAAAGAATTACCTCAACTGCGTTTCACCCACAATCACTGGGATCTCTTGAACGGGCGCATCGCGTATTTACTGATTACCTGAAACATTACTGTACTAAGACCGACTGGGATGATTGGATTCGTTTTGGCATGTTTTCTTACAATACGTCTGTCCATGAAGCTACTGGTTTCACTCCATACGAGCTTGTGTTTGGAGTAAAGGCGATTATTCCCTCGGAGTTCATGAACCAAGTAATTCCACGAACCTTCGTTAACCATTTGGATGAGTTGTTTTCAAAAGTAAGCTCAACCCAAGCTATAGCAGCAGCAAATCTAGAAAGGGCAAAACAGAAAAGTAAATTAGATTATGATAAAAGAGTCCATTCCTGTAAATTCTCTGGCGTCACTTCCCTTTCGATACGATGAAGAAAAGGGTTTCTTAATACGCTGTAATGGATAATTCACCCTCGACTGCGGAGGGTCGACTTCAATTCGCTACGTTCGGCCCAGGATTCGTACCTTTTTCCGAAAAGAGCCATAAAAATCGGGTGAGGCACAGCGAAGGACTGTCCTCGCCACGGGGTACCAGGCCGCCGCATCTCCTTGACGGGCGTTGCTCCATAATTACCCTGTATCTGGTTAGGAAATAAAATAATTCTTTATTTTTTATCGTATGGATATGGAAGTGTCGCAGATAGATTCCTTGGGGATTTCCGATGAAAATCATGCCAAGTGTCGTGGAAATCGGACAACTCTTACATAAGGAATACAAATTGCTTGTGTCAAAGTAGTCCGATTTGCATGACATTTGGTATGATTTTCGTCAGAAAAACAAAAGGAATCCATTGGCACCACTTCCGTTTCGATACGACGAAGCAAAGAATTTCTTAATACGCTCAAATGGATATTTCACCCTCGACTGCGGGGGCTCGACCTCAATTCGCTACGTTCGGCCCAGGATTCGTACCTTTTTCCGGAAAAAGCCATAAAAATCGGGTGAGGCAATGCGAAGGTCTGTCCTCGCCACAGGGTGCCAGCGCATCACACATTTGGGCAGTGTGTGACCCTCCGTGTAATTGATCTGCGCGAAGTGGGGCGCAAGTTCGATCATTATCAGTACTCCTGCCCGAGAGGAATACGATTTACTTTAATTGTGTGTTTTGTAATAAAATGTTTCTAACGTCTCCTGAATTCAATAACTGGCATCCAGATATCTACGCTCCTACAATCCACCGTCAGCACGGCTCGTGGAGAGACACAGGAAGAAAAGGGGTAGCCCGCTGTCGACGCGTGGTCCTCTCGAGTATAAACACGAGCTTCAATATCAGAACAAAAGCAAGCGTTAACGTATTCCGTGCGAGAGAAGGTGGGCATTGCTGTGAAGAGGGCCTCTTCAAGAGAGCAGCCGTTTGTGAGGAATGCAAATCCGAATGGTTCTGATACAATCTGCTCCCTATGATTGAAATTTAGTCTAGCAACTTTCACTCCTCCTAACCTAACCAATCGAACTTGCATCCCTCCCAAAAGAACCGGCCATCCGAGCGTAGAAGCAAGTGCGAAATAAATATACCGCAGATGTACCTAAGTAGCATTTCTGACGGAAAAAAATTGTCCAGCCTTTGGGCCTGGCGTAGACCTTTGGCAGGTAGGTATCTATTTCAAAAGGCAGTGCCACCCGTGGAACCAGTAAGACCGTCCCCGGTCCGTGCTATACCAGACAGTTTTCTTCCAGTGAAAATCAGTAAATTTGCAAGCGCAATATCTTAAAAACCAGTGAAAATAAAGTGTATACATTAAAGCTTATTGAATTTGTCTTGGAACGCACTATCAACTCAGGTGTTCAAAAAAAATAGTTCCATTTGAAAAACCGAACTTGACCATCGTATCTTTTAAAATAATAATCGATAAAAAAATTCGTTCGCGCTAAATAATTGGCCCCCTCGAACCATGCAATTCCCTATTTTTTTTATATTTTTATCTCCAATAGTTTAGGAGGAAGCCGGCTGTTTAGCTTTCCCGCGGACACACTGTACGTCGCGAAAATCGAGTTTCACATTTTCTGCAAGACAGAAAAGTATGGTTATGCACGAAGTGCGAATGTTTAGCGTCTTGTTTAGTAGATAATAATTAAACACATGTTTTATTATAAATGTTAATGTTCGCAGGAGCATGCATGATCGCCGGGGGTGTGTGCTGTGCGGAGATGGAGCTGAAGTAAGTATCGCATGTATCCTGTTTATTCATACGTTACGTTTATTTTTATACTAAGGTTCTATTTGTTTTCAGCGCTAACACAGTACGGAATGTGGTGATTCTACAGCAAAAAGAAGTCGAAAATAAAGGAAATTTTCTGATATCGCACCTAATAGGTACCACTGGTTACGGGACGTATTGTAAATGGATTTATAAATGTAAATATTGAATGTTCTTCCTCGAATTTATATGCGCTATTTATATTATTTTGTAACAATTGTAATCACCAATCCTGTATATTATTAAATAAAGAATAAATCCTTTTTGAAATAAGTAGAATTAATTATTTAATAAACAGTAGAATCTACTAGCTGATTATGTAGGAGTAGGGATACACCTACAGCAATAACGCTGCATTTGTGTTGGTGTGTAGGGACGGCCATGTGACGGCACACGTAGGGAATTGTTTGCCAATTCTGACCCTCAGATGGCGCTGTTATACGTGTCAGGCGAACGGCAGGATCTGATGCGAATCTGCTGCTCATCTGACGTCAGGCCCTGATGTCAGGCTCTGTACCTCAGACCGCAGCCTAAAGTTCCGTTTATACAGCCACCGAGCCGAGCGTTCCGAGCCGTCCGTGCCGGGCGGAATCTCTATGCTAAAGCTTATGGACAGCTCGGAGCCTCTGAGTCATCCGGGGCGTCCGTGCCGTGCCGAGCTCGGCGGCTCCTCGTCGCCCGCTAGGCCCGTGCTCGGTGGCCACTCGTTGAGACGACTGGAGTGCGTGCCCTGTCGAAGTGCAACGCTGCTAGATTTTATGCTCCCAACACGTAGGGTAAATCCGAGAGACGCGGTCGACCTAATATAAAATGGCTATTAAAACTAATAAAGTAAAATTATTTATGAGTGAATACAATTACAGATTCATTGATATTTAATTTGTTTACGCTAAACAAGTAAAGAACACATGAAAGAAAAAGTGAACTACCTACTGGCGGTTAGTAAGGCAAATGAATACAATAGTGAAGAAATAAACTAAATAAACAAAAATAATAATAAAAAATAAAAATAAACAAAAATAATAAAAAAATCATAACTCGACCATCTCACCTTTCTGCAGCGAGAGATGGTCTTCTCGTTAGCTTTCAGAGGAAGAGTTAATATGGCCAAATACTTTGGCTGCATTGGCCCTCAATATCTCTACTATCTTGTTATCCCAAACATTAAACGGAAATAAACTTAGAAGTATATTTTAAATACGATTCTGTACACCACTGGTTGAGAAAAGAGGTTAAATGTAACCTCAATTTATCTTTTATAGCCTATAAATAAAAAAAAACACAGAAGGAAGCGAAATGACGCTATTCATTCAACTGTTTGGCTTCTGGAGAAGTAATTCGTCTGCACTTTAACGTGTTTTTCCGTATAGAGTCTGAAATATGGCGACTCGACCAACTCTCCGGCACGACCGCGTCTCCGGGATTTACCCTAGAGGAGTCATACCTGACAAGCGAAGGTTCCGAGGTGTAGCTTCATGACTTTATTGCCTACGCCAGGCCTGCCCCATCGGGTGCAAATACCTCCTGAATTTCTGGGACCCGGGTAACAGCCGAGCGCGGGACTGTTCCATTGCTACCCGTTGCGAAATTTGTGAGAGAACTGCATGACTGTGCGTCCATGTAGAAGAGGTCTTCGGATCCAAGCAATAGACTCGTGGTACGAGCCTACATGGACAGCCGCACACTCATGCAGTTCTCCCGCAACCCATGCTGTGGTTAGCAACGTAAGCAGTCCCGCGTTCGGCTGTTGCCCGGGTCCCAGAAATTCAGGAGGTATTTGCACCCGATGGGGCAGGCCTGGCCTACGCCTTTTTAGCTGGTCGAAAGCGAGTGACTGATCAGTTCTGAACAAATCTTCGACCAGTGAAGACCTTTGAGTTCTGTCATTCGTAATGCCTTATTCATTTCCTATGGAGCACTTAGCTATAATGGCAATTATATTGGAAGAACCTCAAAACAGAAGAAGGCAGAGAAGGTGGAGTGTCCATCCTCTGTGGAAAAAAAGAAGCCAGCAAGGAGAATTTCAAATTTACAATACGCTAATTGACCATGAGGACAAATTTTACAATTACTTCAAGATGTCCAGAAATACGTTTGATGCCCTACTGGATAGAATCCAACTACTAATAAGCAGAAACGATACAAACTGGAAGCGGTCGATATCACCGAGAGAACGCTTAGCAATCTGTCTGAGGTAGGTACAGAAGTTTATTTGTTACATGTGCAGGAAATAACAGAAACTAGTAATAATAAACGTGCACAAACCGCAGAATACAAATATGCAGGGTGTCCGCGGGAACAGTAAACAGCTGGATATTTCCTAACGTATTCAGAATAGAAAGAAATGTTTATATGCAATTGCATGGTTGAAGGGAGCTAATTTACTAGCCGCGACAAATTTTTTCTTAGATTATTATTTTAAAAGATACGATGGTCAAGCTTGGTTTTTTAAATAGAACTATATATTTTTTTAGAAATCAATTGATAGTGCGTTTCAAGACAGATTCAATAACCTGTAATGTAACCACTTAGAGGCATTCACGGAGCGTTCACCTTCGCCGCGTTCATCTCGCACAGGAAATCCTAACGTGGATCAGTCAAGGGCCGGTTCGAGTAGATTAGTCCAGATTGCTAAAATATTAGAATTAAATGGTTTGAATGAGGACGAGCAAGCTAGTATTCTGGAAATTATTAAAGAATTCCCTTATCAGTTTTACCTTCCATCCGATAAATTGAATTCCACAAACACCATCCAGCATTCGATTGAAACTGTAAATGAAATCCCCATTAACACCAAACAGTATAGATTTCCTCTTATTCATAAGGAGGAAATAAAGAAACAAGTCAATGCATTGTTGGAAAATAATATTATTCAACAGTCAACTTCCCCTTATAACTCACCTGTTTGGGTGGTCCCCAAAAAATCGGACTCCACTGGTAAGCCACGTTGGCGCATGGTCATTGATTACCGCCTGTTGAATGAAAAAACCGTTAGCGATGCCTACCCACTTCCTAATATAACGGAAATATTAGACCAACTCGGAGCCGCGAAATATTTTAGTACGCTTGATTTGGTTTCGGGTTTCCATCAAATCCCTATGGACCCCAAATCCAAGCAAAACACCGCTTTCTCGACACTCCACGGCCATTATGAATTCAACAAAATGCCTTTCGACCTAAAAAATGCCCCGGCCACCTTCCAACGATGCATGGACTTAGTTCTATCTGGTCTACAGGGAGTTGAACTGTTCGTGTACATGGACGACATTGTCCTGTATGCCGATTCAATAGAGGAACATTCGCAAAAGTTAAAGAGATTACTAGCCCGGTTACAGAATGCAGGGTTAACATTACAGCCTGAGAAATGCCGATTCTTACAACGTGAAATTACTTACTTGGGTCATAGCATTTCTAGTGAAGGAGTGAAACCAGATCCCGGGAAGATCGAAGCCGTGAAATCCTTTCCCATCCCTAAAACAAAAAAGAATATAAAGCAATTTCTGGGCCTGGTCGTATTACTGGTGGTATTACAGACGATTTATTCCTGATATGGCGAAAACCACCAAACCTCTAACGCGATTATTGAAAGGGGATGTCCCCTTTATTTGGGCCAAATTGGTAAAGATCTCCCTATCGCGTACGCGTCAAGAACGCTTAACAGTGCAGAAATAAATTACTCTATTATTGAAAAGGAATTACTCGCAGTTATCTACGCAGTTGATCATTTTCGACCCTATTTGTATGGTCAACAATTTACATTAGTAACCGGTCATCGACCGTTGGTCTGGCTTCATAGCGTAAAGGACCCTATTTCTCTCATTATGAGGTGGCGGATTAAATTAAATGAATACGACTATAACATAGTGTACAAACCGGGAAAAGTAAATTCGAATGCGGATGCATTGTCCCGTAACCCTCCGGACTTCATCAATATTAATGAAATTTCTTCTTCATCAATCTCGAACATTTCATCTAACTGTACCACAACGGACTGTACTGATACCCCATCCTTTAAGCGTTTGCAAGGGGTAGTCGTAGGCGCCGACGACGTGCCACTTGTAGACTCTGGAAGGGTGAAGGATACAGACTGTAATAGAGTATGGGAAAATAATGAAAGGATAATTGCTACCATTTTCCTTGCCCAAGGGGAGAGAAATCAACGGTCGACCTGAGGTCTTAGTCGGGATTGATCACTCTGATGATGGTTCAAATAACACTGACGCTCACCTTACGATAGGGATAGCTGGGACGAGTGGATCTCCCATTAGAAATGTAGTTGTTGGAGGATCGCTCTCGGGGGGTCGTGTGGATGTGCTCCGACCCGGCTGTCTGTTGGACATTAGAAAGGCCGACCTTGAAGGCACTCCGTCACAGAACTCATTAGGGGCTGCCCACGTACCTCAGGGCGCAGACTCGTTCCACCTGGAACATCGGATAGGCTTTAAGCACCCCGTCCAGGTCCACGACCTGCGGCCCGCGGCTTGTGTCGGGTTAGGGGCTGACGAGCCAAATTTAGAGGCTGAAAAATGCCGGACTTTATTTGTGACCAAGCGCGCAGATGATGAGACACGATCCTCCGTTGAAATGACCTCAGGAAACAGTGACCTAAAAAACAGAATAACCTTAGAATCTTAATGACAAAGACGACCTCATTAACGCCAATCATCCATCACTCTCTTCCACCTAATGTTATTTACTCCGAGGATTATCTCTATATGCGCAAAGATAACTTCGTTCATTTTTTTTCCCTTGATCACGAAGTTCAATCTCAAGTCACTAAAGATTTGTTGGATAATCATAAATTTTCCCTTGAACAGATTAGACCACACAACCCCAATGTCGGTGAAACAATGGTTTTCCCTGACACAAAACCCCTTACCTTTCACCTTTTCGTAAAATCACGTGCGGTAGAACCAGTAAATTATCTCCATCTTAAATCCTCGGTAACCTCCCTCAAACACCTTATGGATACCCTGGATGTCAAAACGGTTAACATCTTTAAAATTGACAATGATATCGAGCCTATTAGTTGGGATTTCATCGAATATCTTTTAAAGGAGGAATTAAATAGTTCTGAATATACTATTACTGTTTGTACGGGCGATGTTATAGTTCCCCTACCACCTAGGAGATCCCTTATTATTAAGGAATTTCATGAATCCGCCATCGGGGGTCATCAAGGTGTCCGTAAACTCTTCAATAGAATTAGGGATGACTTTTACTGGCCACACATGAGAGAAGAAATAGATAATTTCGTTCGTTCATGCCCAAGTTGCCAAAGGAATAAAATCCTTTCTACTAAGACCAGACAGCCGATGCGTCAAAAAAAAAGTACAAATGGACATCGTAGGGCCCTTACCAATAACAAAGAGGGGTAATCGGTATTTGTTAACCCTTCAAGACAATCTTACCAAATATTCTGACGCAATTCCACTTCTTAGTATAGACTCTGTATCCGTGGCCATGGCTCTGGCTGAACAATTTATCAGCAGATTTGGGTGTCCTCGAACAATTCAAACAGACCAGGGAAGTAATTTTGTTAGCAATATTATGAAAACCTTTTGTAAAATATTTAAAATACAAAGAATTACCTCAACTGCGTTTCACCCACAATCACTGGGATCTCTTGAACGGGCGCATCGCGTATTTACTGATTACCTGAAACATTACTGTACTAAGACCGACTGGGATGATTGGATTCGTTTTGGCATGTTTTCTTACAATACGTCTGTCCATGAAGCTACTGGTTTCACTCCATACGAGCTTGTGTTTGGAGTAAAGGCGATTATTCCCTCGGAGTTCATGAACCAAGTAATTCCACGAACCTTCGTTAACCATTTGGATGAGTTGTTTTCAAAAGTAAGCTCAACCCAAGCTATAGCAGCAGCAAATCTAGAAAGGGCAAAACAGAAAAGTAAATTAGATTATGATAAAAGAGTCCATTCCTGTAAATTCTCTGTAGGTGACGATATATATATATATATATATATACAGGGTGTCCCAAAAATGCTGCGGTTCCTTGAAGGGGGTGATTCAGGGGGTGATTGCAAACAACTTTTTCCTTTGCGAAAATTCTCTCCGAGGTTTCGTTAACGAGATAATAACAAAAAGCACCGACCAATCAGAGCGCGAGCCTTCTGCTGGAGCTCCCGCGCTAGCGTGGCCGCGCGCCGAGCCGCGCTGCGACTACGAACGAGCAAGGCGGCATGCACCGAAGGAAATTGCGTAGAATGGCAAATGAAAAAGACGTAACAAAAAAATCGAAACTTTTGCCATGGTTTTTTTGCCATTTGAAGTGAACAATGAAAAAAAGATAAATGGATGAAAATCACGTGTAACGTAAAAATACGAATACCCAGTTGTTTTTTTTTTTTTGGACGAATCGAAAATAATAATTATTTGGAATGAGAGGATAAGGAACGCGTAAATTTCCTTTTTTAATAACGTACAAACGAAAAGGTAATGCAACAGGGAACGAGTGAAAAGTGATCGTAGTTCGTTATTGTGATAAAAATCCGTAGTTCAATAACGGCCAACACTGTTGTTGATAATGAATAAATCTGTTTAAAAACTGCGAAGAAAAATTTGCGTACGGAAATTTGGAGAATTATCGCCGGAAATAAGCCATAGCCTGCGTTAGGCTTAAAAAATAATAGTTGCCAATAATGTAACTAAAACTCACCCTTGTCGAAAATTCACCTGCAACTTGAAAACTTGTGTCACTGGGTCACTGAACCGATCCTGGTCATCGATGGACGAGCCCAGTGCACAGCTGATCCCAGGTATACGACACTACCGAAAGTTAAGGGTCGCAATGTCAGGTGCGTCCAGGTCAACGTACCGAATATTCACTTCACTGCACGGCTACTAACACTGATCACTTTATTTACTTTTCATGGAACGTGTTGTTCCTACGTTATAAAAATTGGTGGCCCCGAAAGGGGCCGATTGTTGTTAATTGATGAGTTGCTCCACATGGCGACCGTCATTGTCCACGCATAATTCAGCGCGGAGAACTAGTTGTCTTTGGACGCCCCGTAATGTTTGCGGCGTTATGTTTTCCACCGCTGCGTGGATAAGCGCAATTGCTTCCTCAGGCGTGTCCACCGGCTGACGATACACCTCATTCTGAAATGATTGTTGTACAACAAATACAAAACGTAAGTAAAAAAAAACATATCTACAACAGGAATAAGTAAAGAGTAACAGCAATAATCAAATTACCTTCAGGTAGCCCCAGAAGAAAAAATCCAGCGGATTCATATCCGGTGACCGTGGGGGCCACGCAACGTGGGCCTCTTGCCCGCCGTGGCCGATCCACCTGTCCTGAAAGGTTTCACCTAAATAAGCGCGGACAATATTGGCGAAATGTGGCCCAGCTCCGTCATGCTGGTAGTACATGTTCTGTCGGATCTCATATGGAATATTGTCCATAAGATCCGGCAGAACATGTTCTAAAAAATATTTATACGCTGGGCCGTCCAGCCTGTCTGGCAGAATGTACGGCCCAACGATAAATTCGCCACAAATGCCGGCCCATAGGTTGATCGACCAACGGACTTGTGCTGCACGTGGACGAAGCGCTAGAGGATTTTCGTCGCTCCACACATGCATATTGTGGGAATTGAAGCAACCTTCCCTGTTGAAAATTGCTTCATCCGTCCACAATATGTATGTGGTGAACGACGGATTCCTTAGCACTTCTCCCAACAGCCACCTGGAATATTGAACCCGCTGGATGTAATCCCCGGCGTGCAAATGTTGCACCCGTACATATTTGTACGGATGCAACCTGCGATCCCTGAGGATTCGGTGTATCGTCGTCTTGCTGACACTAGAACAAAATGCAAAAACATCCACTATTAGATAACATTTTTTTTTCTTAATTAATAATTGCCGCAGTTATCTTGAACTG
The DNA here is from genome assembly GCA_947577245.1 of Andrena bucephala. Taxonomy (NCBI): domain Eukaryota; kingdom Metazoa; phylum Arthropoda; class Insecta; order Hymenoptera; family Andrenidae; genus Andrena; species Andrena bucephala. Next base: position 18,561,601 of record OX387718.1, on the reverse strand, counting down.
TGACTTACTTTAGGCGACGGCTCAAGATGCGCACACTGATCGTGGGGTCGGCTTCAACGGCGTCGAGGATTCGCTCGATGGTGCCCGGATTTCGCGCTGCTGCGGGTCTGCCCACCTCGCTGCCTCGCGGCATCATGGACCCCGTCGAGAATAGCCTCGATGCTAACCGACGAAATGTATCCTCGTTTGGCGTTTGGATAGCAGGATATTCTAGCGCAAATGCTCGCGCAGCAGCACTTGCGTCCCCGTTGTTCCGGGCGTACACCCAGAACATCCTGTAGTATTCTTGGGCCGTGAACATTTCTGCAACGCGATTGCTAGCTGACTGACAGGATTTTTTCCAAGCAACTTCCGCTACCCCCAAGTAGCTTCTCTGGTTCCATTATGAGTTAACTCCCACCAGGCCAAGAGGCTTTAGGTAAAAAGAAGCCAGCACATTTTCGGAACACACGTGTTTTGCAGAAGTGCAACGAACACTTTCACAAAAGCCCGCGCTCCGTCCTTCTACTGCCAATGTACCCATTGCTTCGAGATAGAAAACAGACACCACGTGTATCGGTTCGAAAAGGTCCGAAGGGAAGAGAAGCAGAAAGTCTTCGAGTTGCTATAAAGAAGAAAATGCATACCATTCCTGTTTCCCCTTTCCAAAACCCTGAGTTCACGTCTGCTACGAGGCGGAACCAATTAAGTCATAAATTATCCGAAACTGTAGGAAACCGTTCTCTACCGCCGACTGGCGGGACAATACGGTCATAAACCGCGACCCTGGCGAAATGCTCTGGCTGATCAGCCTGATTAATTTTGGAGAACTAGAAATTACAGAGTATTATCCAACATCAATACGCCTCGTGGAGAGACACAGGAAGAGAAGGGGTAGTCCGCTGACTGCGCGTAGTCCCGCCTGTTTCGTCCTACCCTCAAATTAAAGACGGATCCCTTATCTCTCGAGTATAAACACGTGCTCGAATTTCAAAACAAAAGCACGCGTTGACGAATTCCGTGCGAGAGAAGGTGGGCTTGAAGTCCGATTGGCCCTAATCTATCCAATCTGTCCTGCAGCCCTCCCAAACGGCCACTGTCCTGAAGAGGCCCTCTTCACAGCAATATCTCCTCCCCAAGGCCCACCTTCTCTCGCACGGAATACGTCGACGCATGCTTTTGTTTTGAAATTCGAGCACGTGTTTATACTCGAGAGATAAGGGATCCGTCTTTAATTTGAGGGTAGGACGAAACAGGCGGGACTACGCGCAGTCAGCGGACTACCCCTTCTCTTCCTGTGTCTCTCCACGAGGCGTATTGATGTTGGATAATACTCTGTAATTTCTAGTTCTCCAAAATTAATCAGGCTGATCAGCCAGAGCATTTCGCCAGGGTCGCGGTTTATGACCGTATTGTCCCGCCAGTCGGCGGTAGAGAACGGTTTCCTACAGTTTCGGATAATTTATGACTTAATTGGTTCCGCCTCGTAGCAGACGTGAACTCAGGGTTTTGGAAAGGGGAAACAGGAATGGTATGCATTTTCTTCTTTATAGCAACTCGAAGACTTTCTGCTTCTCTTCCCTTCGGACCTTTTCGAACCGATACACGTGGTGTCTGTTTTCTATCTCGAAGCAATGGGTACATTGGCAGTAGAAGGACGGAGCGCGGGCTTTTGTGAAAGTGTTCGTTGCACTTCTGCAAAACACGTGTGTTCCGAAAATGTGCTGGCTTCTTTTTACCTAAAGCCTCTTGGCCTGGTGGGAGTTAACTCATAATGGAACCAGAGAAGCTACTTGGGGGTAGCGGAAGTTGCTTGGAAAAAATCCTGTCAGTCAGCTAGCAATCGCGTTGCAGAAATGTTCACGGCCCAAGAATACTACAGGATGTTCTGGGTGTACGCCCGGAACAACGGGGACGCAAGTGCTGCTGCGCGAGCATTTGCGCTAGAATATCCTGCTATCCAAACGCCAAACGAGGATACATTTCGTCGGTTAGCATCGAGGCTATTCTCGACGGGGTCCATGATGCCGCGAGGCAGCGAGGTGGGCAGACCCGCAGCAGCGCGAAATCCGGGCACCATCGAGCGAATCCTCGACGCCGTTGAAGCCGACCCCACGATCAGTGTGCGCATCTTGAGCCGTCGCCTAAAGTAAGTCACAGTTCAAGATAACTGCGGCAATTATTAATTAAGAAAAAAAAATGTTATCTAATAGTGGATGTTTTTGCATTTTGTTCTAGTGTCAGCAAGACGACGATACACCGAATCCTCAGGGATCGCAGGTTGCATCCGTACAAATATGTACGGGTGCAACATTTGCACGCCGGGGATTACATCCAGCGGGTTCAATATTCCAGGTGGCTGTTGGGAGAAGTGCTAAGGAATCCGTCGTTCACCACATACATATTGTGGACGGATGAAGCAATTTTCAACAGGGAAGGTTGCTTCAATTCCCACAATATGCATGTGTGGAGCGACGAAAATCCTCTAGCGCTTCGTCCACGTGCAGCACAAGTCCGTTGGTCGATCAACCTATGGGCCGGCATTTGTGGCGAATTTATCGTTGGGCCGTACATTCTGCCAGACAGGCTGGACGGCCCAGCGTATAAATATTTTTTAGAACATGTTCTGCCGGATCTTATGGACAATATTCCATATGAGATCCGACAGAACATGTACTACCAGCATGACGGAGCTGGGCCACATTTCGCCAATATTGTCCGCGCTTATTTAGGTGAAACCTTTCAGGACAGGTGGATCGGCCACGGCGGGCAAGAGGCCCACGTTGCGTGGCCCCCACGGTCACCGGATATGAATCCGCTGGATTTTTTCTTCTGGGGCTACCTGAAGGTAATTTGATTATTGCTGTTACTCTTTACTTATTCCTGTTGTAGATATTTTTTTTTTTACTTACGTTTTGTATTTGTTGTACAACAATCATTTCAGAATGAGGTGTATCGTCAGCCGGTGGACACGCCTGAGGAAGCAATTGCGCTTATCCACGCAGCGGTGGAAAACATAACGCCGCAAACATTACGGGGCGTCCAAAGACAACTAGTTCTCCGCGCTGAATTATGCGTGGACAATGACGGTCGCCATGTGGAGCAACTCATCAATTAACAACAATCGGCCCCTTTCGGGGCCACCAATTTTTATAACGTAGGAACAACACGTTCCATGAAAAGTAAATAAAGTGATCAGTGTTAGTAGCCGTGCAGTGAAGTGAATATTCGGTACGTTGACCTGGACGCACCTGACATTGCGACCCTTAACTTTCGGTAGTGTCGTATACCTGGGATCAGCTGTGCACTGGGCTCGTCCATCGATGACCAGGATCGGTTCAGTGACCCAGTGACACAAGTTTTCAAGTTGCAGGTGAATTTTCGACAAGGGTGAGTTTTAGTTACATTATTGGCAACTATTATTTTTTAAGCCTAACGCAGGCTATGGCTTATTTCCGGCGATAATTCTCCAAATTTCCGTACGCAAATTTTTCTTCGCAGTTTTTAAACAGATTTATTCATTATCAACAACAGTGTTGGCCGTTATTGAACTACGGATTTTTATCACAATAACGAACTACGATCACTTTTCACTCGTTCCCTGTTGCATTACCTTTTCGTTTGTACGTTATTAAAAAAGGAAATTTACGCGTTCCTTATCCTCTCATTCCAAATAATTATTATTTTCGATTCGTCCAAAAAAAAAAAAACAACTGGGTATTCGTATTTTTACGTTACACGTGATTTTCATCCATTTATCTTTTTTTCATTGTTCACTTCAAATGGCAAAAAAACCATGGCAAAAGTTTCGATTTTTTTGTTACGTCTTTTTCATTTGCCATTCTACGCAATTTCCTTCGGTGCATGCCGCCTTGCTCGTTCGTAGTCGCAGCGCGGCTCGGCGCGCGGCCACGCTAGCGCGGGAGCTCCAGCAGAAGGCTCGCGCTCTGATTGGTCGGTGCTTTTTGTTATTATCTCGTTAACGAAACCTCGGAGAGAATTTTCGCAAAGGAAAAAGTTGTTTGCAATCACCCCCTGAATCACCCCCTTCAAGGAACCGCAGCATTTTTGGGACACCCTGTATATAGAATATATATATATAAGAACCAAAAACTTCCAAAGGGTCTAGCTGGATAAACATAGTGAAAAGTGCCCTTGAACCGATTTTAGCTGGCAATGCACCTTTCAATAGTGTAGCACAGGAAAACATTGTACACCAAGTTTCAACCCCCTATCTCAACCAGGAGGGTAGTTATAGGGTAAATTCGAATTTTCGGTTTTTGCCATATTTTCCCTATTTGATGGTCAGCAAAAATTCTAAAAAAAATCTGAAATATTGTAGACATGATTGTGTATGATTGTGAATTTTTTCAGATTTTTTCGTTGCAACTGCTAAGTGTAAGAAATAAAAAACGTAAAAAAATGTCGAAAAATGCAGATTTCGTGTTGAAGTTTTCGAGCGACTAGATTTTTAATTTTACAGTAGTTAGATATTGACATGACTATTATCTACAATTTTTTTCAGATTCTTCGGTAAGGTGCGCCATAGTTAAAAAAATCAGAAAACGATATTTTCGAGATATTTCGCGTGAAAACGTGATAAGTACTTTCAATTATATGATTTTTATTATATTATATGATTTTTAATATCTCTACATTCGACAGAGTAATATGTAAACGGAGGGAATCAAGTTAATATGATTAATTGGAAGTGTATACGCACCATATATCACATGGTACGAAAGAATCATTCAGCGCCGCAGTTAGCGGAGTGGTTAGAGTGTTAGACTCCAAAACCGCTGCATACTCTCTTTTGTCGTAGGTTCGCACCCCACCAAGGTCCAATTTTTTTTTTCATTACATAAAATTTTTTTCAACGTTGATTACATGACAATACACGATATTCATTTAAAATTGTTTCTAGAATATTTAAAAAATATTTTATCATAAGGTTTCCATAAAAATAATTTAAATGCACCGCCGCGCCGGCCGGTTTTCTGCCTATGTATTGTTCTAGCTCCGGATAGTTTATAATTATTTTGTCAATGGAATAGATGTGTGGTATTGGCTTATGATACGTATTCTGAATCCACTGGTTGGATTCGCCATTCTTTTATCAACGTACACCGTCCTCATTCGATTGTGGTCGCAGTGCGTCCGATTAATGGCTGATTTAAAAAAATAAACGTAAAAATATTGCCATAAGCTAGCTGTAGTGTACAGCTGTTATTATGCTTTATTACATTATAATATACTATATTATGTTGCATTGCATTGCATTGCATTGCATTTTTGTTATATTTTTGTTGTTATGCTATACTATTGTTATATTATGTTATATTATATTATTTTATTGATCAGGGAATCAGACACTAAGTGAACGGACCGCGACCACAATCGAATGAGGACGGTGTACGTTGATAAAAGAATGGCGAATCCAACCAGTGGATTCAGAATACGTATCATAAGCCAATACCACACATCTATACCATTGACAAAATAATTATAAACTATCCGGAGCTAGAACAATACATAGGCAGAAAACCGGCCGGCGCGGAGGTGCATTTAAATTATTTTTATGGAAACCTTATGATAAAATATTTTTAAAATATTCTAGAAGCATTTTTAAATGAATATCGTGTATTGTCATGTAATCAACGATGAAAAAAATTTTATGTAATGAAAAAAAAAATTGGACCTTGGTGGGGTGCGAACCTACGACAACAGAGAAGAGTATGCAGCAGCGGTTTTGGAGTCTAACACTCTAATCACTCCGCTAACTGCGGCGCTGAATGATTCTTTCGTACCATATGATATATGCTGCGTATACACTTCCAATTAATCATATTAACTTGATTCCCTCCGTTTACATATTACTCTGTCGAATGTAGAGATATTAAAAATCATATAATGCATTCACTGTATGACGGAAATGCAAAAATTGAAAGTACTTATCACGTTTTCACGCGAAATATCTCGAAAATATCGTTTTCTGATTTTTTTAACTATGGCGCACCTTACCGAAAAATCTGAAAAAAATTGTAGATAATGGTCATGTCAATATCTAACTACTGTAAAATTAAAAATCTAGTCGCTCGAAAACTTCAACACGAAATCTGCATTTTTCGACATTTTTTTGCGTTTTTTATTTCTTACACTTAGCAGTTGCAACGAAAAAATCTGAAAAAATTCACAATCATACACAATCATGTCTACAATATTTAAGATTTTTTTAGAATTTTTGCTGACCATTAAATAGGGAAAATATGGCAAAAACCGAAAATTCGAATTTACCCTATAACTACCCTCCTGGTTGAGATAGGGGGTTGAAACTTGGTGTACAATGTTTTCCTGTGCTACACTATTGAAAGGTGCATTGCCAGCTAAAATCGGTTCAAGGGTACTTTTCACTATGCTTATCCAGCTAGACCCTTTGATTCTAGCTGGTCGGGACCTTACAAAATTGTTAGGATGTTTGATGACTTAAACGCCGAAATAACCATAGGAGTTGGTAAAACCAAGATAGTTCATACGAACAAGTTGAAATTAGCATGCATAAGATTAGATTCCCCATAGTCTACCTTGTAGTCGTATCATTGTCGCTACCACTTTGTCATTTGCATGTATAGTATGTGTTAAGCTAGGTTACTTCACTCGTTCGTTGATCAAAACCTTGTAATTTTGAAATCTAGATGTTATGCCACGGAAACAAACTTGTAACCCATTGTAATCAACTGTGACAAGCAGCCTGTAGCATCTTTCGACTCGCAACCCTCTCGGGAACCCGGGTGGACTGAGTAGCTTGGTTACCGTGGGGGAAGTGAGGAGGGGAGGCTCAGGAATGCTTCACTGAGATGTTTATTTACATATAAGTAATTATTCATGTTGTCATATTAGAAATTAATGCTAGTTTAGCGATACTAACATCCTATATAAGGGGCGCAGGTCCTATTTATCATAAATGTATTTTTGGAAAAGCTGTTTCCATTGGAAAACACCTTTTGTATAAGGGGGGAAGTATTGCGACTCCCGTCTAGCGGCGTGTAGTATAAACTCCAGAAGCGCGGAGTTCGAGTCGGATCACACGAATGTAATAGGAAAGGGAGACAAGGTGAAGTTCGCACAAGCCGAGGGGTTTGAAAATAGTTAGAGATCTTCTAATGAGAAGACTTCAGGATTATAAATTAATCGATACCCACTTGGCAACGGGTGTTAGAATAAATGAACTTCTCCTTCCTTCCTTCCTTCTCCTAGGTGTGTAATTCCAACGCCATGTAGTTTAACGTTTGTTGTTGCGAAAATCGACGACCGAAAGGAATCGGATCGACGAATAGGAATTTAGCTAGTTAATTAAGAAATTTGCGATTGGCTCTTAGAATCTAAGACATTTTGTAATTAACAAAAGGTGTACAAAAAACCAATGGACCTTTGGAAGCGTCACTCGAGCCTTGAAAGCAGAAGCGACCACAAGTCTTATTAAAAATCCTCATAAACTCTTTATTTATTGTTCAATTATTTCGTTGCGTTCATTAAAGTTATCAGTTATTCGTGTTTAATCGTTTTATTATTTTATTATCATTAAAAGTATTATTAATATCTTTAAAAATTTCGCGTCCAAGGAGCAGAGTGCCTTAGCACTCCACGGGCATCGTCCTGCGCCTGATTTCCACAAGAGAGGACTACTTTCCCCAGACGGCCACGCAACACTGCAGCACGTAGCACCAGCGTCAAAGAGGAGATTTAGGCTGTGTTCCAATTCATGCATTATGCGCATAGACTGCAGAGAAAACCGTTCCGTTTCAGTCTATGCGTGCATTGGTTACGTTGGTGGCGCATAGGATTCTCTAGAATTCTCCCACTTCTAGCGCATGAAGCGTGCAGTTCATGCGCGCATGCGTATTTGTCTCTTTACGTACGCCTTGAAAAACTTTGAAAAAAATGAAACGTGCTACAGTAGTATAGCTAGGGGAATTGCAACCCAGGTCCTCTGAGGGGAGCGCGGGGGCGGGGGGAAATGACGGCGCGCGGGGGAGCGCGGCGGAGGGAAACATGGGCGCGGGGCCTGTGGGGAGAGGAGGACAGGTTGCGCGCGCACGAGCCGCGGAGTGGGGGAAGCCGCGATGATGGAGGGGACCAGTCCGGGCCGAGCCGCCGCGGAGACCTCTCCAGACCGGACCCGCCATCGGAAATTTTTCAGAGGGGGAATGACCCCCGAAAAATCTCTTTCAGACCTTGGCCCACCCCCGAGAACTTTTTCAGAGGGAGGGAATGACCTTGGCCCACCCCCGAAATTTTTTTCTAAACCAATATGTGATGGAATTTTCCCCCAACACAGAGAAATAATAATTTATTTTTATCGGATGAAGTCGGGAAAGATCGACTTTTTGCAAACCATGTATTCCGAGGAGGGAAAGAGAGAGAGCATTACTTTAAAAAGATAAATTTGGAGGAGGGAAAGAGACAGCGCTACTTGGTGGCACAATAGCATTTTATTCTACAGCTAACAAGTTTTCAAAGCGTTCCGATTCAGCGCGCAGCGTATCGCGCGATCGTGTGTAATTCGACTCCTCTGGAGCGGCCGTGTGGGGTGACGTCATTTAGCGGCGCGAAGTACGAAACAGAATTATGCGGTGTCAGCAGAAATGCTAAATCTTAAAATTATGCGAGGAAAGGAGGAGGAAACCGGGTGAATAAAATGGTACAATGAAATAAGTTTAAGAATATATATTGTTACAAAATATATATAAAAATAAAAAATAAAAATATACAAAATGAAAGAAAAAAAAATATAAAATAAAAGAAAAATTAATAAAAAATATAATAGAAGAAAAAAAATCACTCCGGTGGCGGCGGTGAGGGCGATGACGATGATGATGATGATGATACTGGCGATGGTGTCCGCAGACGAGGGCCTGGCGACGGTGGCGATGGGGACCGCGGCCGTCGCAGGGGCCCCACTCGCCGATACGGCACCCAAGGCTGTCGCAGCCGAACAGCCATCATCGGATCAACCACCAGGCCCTCACCGCCGCATCCGCGGCTCCTGGGGTGGTACCGCCGGGGGCGCATTCTCCGCCAGGATCCGCGCCAACATATCTAATTGCATATACAGTGCTTGTGGATCCTAGAACACATACACAAACGTCGATGTAATATTGATATATTAAACGTATTAAACATAAAACACACAAAACAATGCAGTGTGTTACATACCACTTGCAGCGGTGGAGAAGGCGGTGATGGCGGAGAAGGCGGCGATGGCGGAGAAGGCGGCGATGGTGCAGGTGACGGTGACGGCGAACGTGACAATCGTGGAGAACCCCAATTAGGCGTCGCCCAATCGGGCGACCACAGTGGCGTTGATGGTGGCGAACCCTAGAACATAGAAACCCATGATATAGACAATATTGATAATATCCATAGCGATAATACCATTTTTTTTTGTGAAAAAATAAAGAATTGTCTCTTCAAAAAATATTATATAAAACGACTGATAGCTACCACGATTTGAAGACAAGTGGTCCCACAGCGCTCATACAATTTGTCACCCATGCCTAAAGATGCATATGTTGCAAAGTAGGATGCCTTTGTTCTTCACTGGCCACCCTCTTCTTCTGTGTGTTCCACCTGCATTTTCGCTGACCATCTTTACCATCTGCATCTTCTTCGAATTATTCACTGACCATCCTATCCTTCTTCGTTTGCATCATTTCACTATACCATACCATACCACTCTGAACGTAAATCGAACGTGAATCGTACTACTCTGAACGTAAATCGAACCACTCTGAACGTGAATCGTATCACTCTGAACGTGAATGCTTCTACATAATAATTATAACCATCGTCTTAATCTAGCATACATCGTATATAGGAGGTTGGGGAGGGTGAAGAAAAAACATTTATGAATTAAAAATTGATTATATTTTATTTATGAATTTCTCTCTGGCGTTTAGACCACCAGTTGAATATTTTAAATACATTTTGTAAGGCACAATGGTTTGCGTGTCTGCTACATCGCAGAGTATTAACTACATTTAGCTTATTTAGAGATTTAATATCCTTATAGTCAATGTCCAGCGTCTCGATGACCACGTCCGCTCTCGTATTATCATCGAGGAAATCCGCAAGCCAGTCGCGTTTCTGCAACCCTTTAACGTATACGATATGCGATGCGTCATCTTCTTCGTCGATTGCATCAGCTACAGCTTTCGAAATTAGCTGTTTAGCCATACTGTACGGAACGTCTCCATCGTCCCACCGTAGTCCATGATGTTTTGCCACCAACCACCGGATGCTTGATTTGTCGGATTTTGTAAGAAGATATTGCGGCGTCGAACTCCCGAAAATATAGTGCAAGAGAATTGTTCCCTTTCGTAGGACAGCCACTTCCTTCACGACAAATCTTCCAGCAACGATGAACCCTTGTAGGCCAACAAATGTTGGTACAGCCATTATCGGCACAATTTAGAGATCCGCTCGCTTCCAAGACAGACGGGAGAATGCAGTCTTTCTCGTAAAGCATCTCGATTTTCACGATGAAATTTTGGTATGATTTTGACACATGAGAGGGCAGGCAAGTAGCGTGGCAATTTAATTGATTTTGCGCACCACGTTTGTCAGCGGATTGTATTCAACCGGCACATTCTCTTTACACACGAATTCTATGCGCACGTCCACGGTACCATTCTTGATCGACTCATTTTGTCGCGAGCAATCAATTACCACGAGGGGACCAAATTGTAAAAATTCAGCCACGGTGAATAATGTCTCGTTGCAACTATGTCCATAATAAGATTTATGGAATTGCGTATACATGTGATACAAGATGGCGTGCTTATTCTTGTCAAAGTCCAAGTTCTTGTCATCATATGGGTAAAATTCCGAGTTGAGAAAAAGTTTTACATTGGTCAATTTGCAGTTGTTGAACTTAGTAACATCTTCAGTCATCACATTCTTTCGACCAGTCTGTAGAACAAGGATCACACATCGCGGCTTCTCCAGCTGCGCAGATGCCTTCACGGCCCACGAATGCTTGGTCGTGCTCTGTAAGAGAGGATACTCGTACAGATTCCACGATTGAAAACAAATGCTCAGGTTTTGTCCACTTTCCAAAGCACGTAGCAACGATAGCTTATTAAGGTCGTTGTATGTGTGAGTCTCGAGCTTCACGATACGATCATCAAACGTCGGCTTCCCTCCAATGCTTAGAATGTCAAGCATTTTTCAACTTATATGCGCACAATGAATCCCAATGATCTCAAAAATGCAATGTTCGCAGCACTGAGCCTCTTCTTTTTAGCGTGATCAGAGCTGTTGCAGTTGTTGTTGTTGTTGTAAACAATTTCACTTGGAAGAAACGAGTTTCTGGAGTCGTTCAACACAAGCATCTCTTTGGCACCACACGTATTATCGTCGTCGTCGCACGTGCAATCTGATGGTAATCTCTTCACCTCGAAAATCTAGCAATCGTCCGTCTTGATCCACAACGCGTATCGTTAGATCCGTAATGACCTGTGCGGTGATTGGAAGGTAAATGATCTGTGCGGGTGTTTCCGATATCTTATATCCTGGTGGAACTCTCGGAGAAAATTCATGTATCGTATGTACACGTTTGCCATTGTTGTACGCGCCAGTGGTCACGCTACATTCTATGCGGATAATGTTCACGTTCATGATATTATTTGGATCGTCCGATTCATGCCACCGCCCTGGTTCTAATATACGATTCGTCGTGAAGCCCAGTAGCGATCCAATGTTATTGCGCTTCGTAAAATCTACGGCGAACGAGCAGTACAGCTCGCTTTTCATGGTGTTGTTGTTGGGACGCAACACTATAGGATACACATCGTTGTCACCATTGCTGGTGTCATCGAGATTTTTAGGATATCGCTCGAGTAATAGCTGTCTCAAATACTTGGCAATGGCGCCTAGTTCGTAGGAGCCGTGTGGAATCCTAATAGTTTCAGGACTGGTGTCAACACTGCTGTTTTTGATGCCATAGTTTACGACGAAGTAGAAGTTATCATTGCTCCAGTCGATGTTCGGTATTGTATGATAAGTTTCAAAGGTTGTTAGGCCAAGCTCGTAATCATCGTCGCTCAAATCTATGGGTGGAAAGTAGCTCACCGCGAGGGTGCTACTCTTGCCGGTTAGAGTGAATGTTAGCGACATATTCAGAGCTGCACGGCTCGACTAGTACTGAATCATAGTGGTGGGAAGTCAATCCTTAAATTTGGTGTCGATCGTTTGTAGAAAGCGTAGACATAGTTGTCCACAATTGCTCTGATTGTACTTCTGATAAGACGTTCGATTGTATTCGATTTTCACAGCATCTTTATTCAGATATTGTACCAATTCCTTAGGTGGTCGAAGATTCCCAAAGCTGTCGAAATATATAGCTCGACACCCTCTCTTCGCATATGCCACCCAATGAGTCCCCGGCCCCTCGACATTGTCCAAATTTATGATACCGCTCTCGTTTCAACGTACTCCTCCGGCTGGTAGTGCATTGCGCATAAAAACACCTCTAAAGAATGGAATACGCATACGTTTTGCCAACTCTTCCAATTGCGCATCGGTAGTTAGGCCCGCAGGTATTTTTATTTTCTTTTTGGCGTTTTTTTTTTCGTTTCGATATTCCCTGTCCACGCTTGTATGGCGTGAGATAAAGTCCACGGCCTTCCATGGAGCGATTATGACGTTGCATTTCCTGCAACTGATGCTGCGCCGCCTTATTATCGTTTACCGCCTTGGCGATCCCCGCCGCTCCGCCAGCTAACGATCCGAGAACACCTAGCAGCGGGAGAAGTGGTAATATACCACCCCGTTTTGCCAGCGGAAGAATCCGCTTTTGCGATGCTCTCTTTGGAGTCCTTTTGCGGGTTTTTGTTTTCATCCCCATTCCGATTTTCGTCTTGGCCTTCATAGTTGCCCAAATAGCTGTAGCAGCACCTCTTTCGCCCAGAGTCAAGTCTCGCGCAACGATGCGTTTTCGCGCTTTCTCAGCGAGAACTTTATCTGCCGCGTGCCTTTCACCGAGGTCGTTGCTACGCGAATACGCAATATCGTGTTCGCGACACGCTGCGTCCAACGGATTGATGCCTCGATCACCTCTAGCCAATCGTTTTATCAGATGAGTTCCTGGACCGCAAAACTGGTATCCCGGAATATGTAATTCGATAGGTAGCGCGTTTATTGCCCGATTTAACAGACCACAACCTTTCTTTGCTCTCGTCGGTGACATTCGCTACAGTTTTTAATCAATGGTGCTGGGCCGTTGATATGCGTTCGCTGGCAAGGGCGGTTATAATGTTCCAAGCACCGACGATGCTGCTGAACCTCAGAATCGACTTTTATATGCTCCGGGAGTCGGTCCCACAACTGGTAAATGTGTCTGCCAAACTCGCGCAGTAGAATAATCATTGGTATATATTTCAACTGCTCAGAGGTTAGGTCTCGAAAATCGCAATTATCCGACAGGATCAGAAGCATTTTGAATACTGAGCTGTCGTGTTTCGGCGCGGACCTATAAATAGGGCGCGTCGCTGCTTCGACGTATCAAAATCAGTTTTCACAGTTCACGGAGAGGATGCGATTCGTGCGACAACCTGTAACGATACGCGTGACAAATTTTGACGATAAATTGCAAATGATGTCCCCGAAAACAAGACGCAGACATGGTAGCATGCTACCAAACACTATTCGCTGCCTAATTTACGGTCCATCAAATTGTGGAAAGACCAACGTGCTGGTGAGCTTGTTGGAAAGTTCACACGGCGTCCGCTTTGAGAACGTGTACGTGTATTCCAAGTCGTTGCAACAGCCGAAATATCAGTATTTGGAGAATTTATTGACTCCGATAGATGAAATAGGCTACTTTACGTTTTCGAATAACAGTGACGTCATCCCACCGAGCGAATCGCTTCCGAATTCTATTTTTATCTTTGATGACGTGGCATGCGACAAGCAAGATACGATAAGGGAGTACTTTGTAATGGGGCGCCACTCGAACGTTGACTGTTTCTATCTCTGTCAGACGTATGCAAAGATTCCTAAACATCTTATACGCGACAATGCAAATCTGCTGATTCTGTTTAAGCAGAATGGTACCAACTTGAAACATGTGTACAACGATCACGTAAACACTGACATGTCTTACGAGGATTTCTACGCTTTGTGTCGTAATTGTTGGCAACGGGATTATGGTTTCGCGATGATAAACAAGGATAGCGCGATGTCCAATGGACGTTATAGAAAGGGATTTAACGAGTTTGCAGTACCGTGAGATGGTCAATTGTCATCAACACGTCGGTGGGAAAGCAACATCTGCGGTACAACGATGATTGATATCAATACTCTGGAGATTAAGGATCGCGAGAGAATAGCGAAGGAAATTGCAAAAACCAGCGAAGCCATTCGCCGGAAATATCAGGCTTTGAAGACTGGCAAGATGGAGAAAGATGTCGCGTTGGAGAGATACTTCAAACCTATCGTCGAACCCTTAAAGCATATTGCGGAAAATACCGCAGCGACAGAAGCTGACACATCACCGCTGATGAGCACAGACGTTGAAGAGAATGAAACATTAACGCCTAAAACAAAAATCCCATCGAAAGGGAACACATCGCGTAAGGCAAAGAGGAAACGACACACGTTATCGGGATATTCACCCGTAACCTCCACACCGGTTCAATCGAAGCGGAAACGGCATAATGCTACATCAAACCAGTCTCCCGTTCCACCCGCGCCAATAAATACAATTCCTCGTGTACAATCGCTCTCAACCATTGATGATGACGTTTTCGAAACTGACCCCAACGAGCCGTTGGCAACATCTGTTAGGCAACAACTCCAAACACCCGAGGGACAAGAAATGTTTCGCAGCCATTTCGGTCCGCTGGGGCAAAAATACATGAGCGCAATCCTAAGTGGTGATAAGAATACATCAAGTGACTATGTGTACGGCGTATACTTTGACGATAGCAGACTCATGCTTGGGGATAAGGCTTTCGATATGGACAAGGATGACAATATAATCATAGATGGTGTAAAATACAGAGGAACAGTCGGCCTTTACGAACTGATTTTCAAGAGAATTCGTGACGATACTGTATGCACCGATGCCGATAAACAAAAATACAAAAGTATACTGCTGGCGACAAACGCCCACAGACGCGATCATGTCGCTAAAAAGCCCCCATTGAGCAACAAGGGATACAAGTACAAACATGTAATTGCACCGCTACTCCCTAGCGCATCGGCTAGGAAAGCAGGGAAAGGTCTAAGGACACCGCGAGCCATGGTTGTAAACGATAACAAGATCGATTACGTGCACTGGGACGATCCCAACGAGCTGGTGGATCGGTTGCGTTTGCTGGAAGCGTCGCGTCAGGCGGGTAACAACTCTCATGATCCTGAAATTCTATCTATTCACGAGGAACTCCGCGAGATAGGCCTCATTATATAAATTAAACCGCACACCGATGATGTGCATAGTATGCGTCCAGATGCCGATCAACAAGTTTGGGGTATCGCTCGAGAAGAGTGGAGCAGCTAGAATGGACTACTACAAATGGAACGGTGTGCTTCGAAATTACATGCGAGATAACGCTCTTTGCGTGGTTGGTGCCGACTTTGATGCAAAATCACGCAAGATACGACGCGTAGCTCAGCCGGTGGCCGACACCGATGCCGTCAATAAACTATACGTGGAAAAGAGCATTAAATTTTTGAGAGAGCAGCAGGAAGAATTAGAGAGGAAGCTGGTCGTGTTTCAGAGAGATATGCTGACGTTGCAAAACAGCGTTCAAAAGATATCGCAGGCGTTGAATTCTATCCCACAGCCGGACAACGAAATTCGTAAAGTTAAAGAGGCTATAACCGCTTTTGCTACGGAGCAGCAACTTGTCCAGAATTTCCTGGGACCGACGGGAAGCACATAATGCACGTACACGATAATTATCGCATCATTCGTGTCTAAGACACCTGTGCGATCAAACATGCAGCCATTATCGAAATCCAAGAGTAAAGAAAACCATATCCACAAAAAGCGACAACTCGTTGAGGAATTGCACGCTCCAGCTCGAAGACATTTCCCACGGAGGCGCGTCATAGTGCATGGATACAATGATCTATAGCAAGCTGACATTGTAGAAATGCGTCCATACTCGCGATTCAACCAGGGTCACCACTACATACTCACCGTCATCGATGTGCTGAGCAAGTATGGGTGGGCGTTACCGCTCAAGACTAAAAGTGGCGCTGAGGTGACTAAAGCGTTTGCAAAGATATTGAGAGATCGATATCCGAAAAATTTGCAAACTGATCAAGGAAAAGAATTTTACAACGCCGATGTGCAGAAACTCTTGACAAAGCACGATATTAATCATTATTCGACGTATTCGGTGATGAAGGCCTCCGTCGTGGAACGTTTCAATCGAACTTTGAAGAACAATATGTGGAAAAAGGTTACCGTCAATGGAACCTACAGATGGACCGATGCGCTACCGCGTCTACTTGCAGAGTATAACGCACGAAAACATAGAACCATCAGAATGCGTCCTTGCGATGTTACCCCTGCGATCGTCGATAAGCTGCTAGCCACCGTGTACAGCAACATAAAGATCGCTGCTCCAACGAGATTCAAGTTGGGCGAGTTTGTGCGCGTAAGCAAATTTAAAACCATCTTCGATAAAGGCTATACGCCAAATTGGACAACGGAGGTGTTCGAGATAGCCAAAGTACAGGCAACTAATCCCGCGACGTATCTGCTGGTCGATTCCTGTGGAAAACCTGTTGCCGGAGGATTCTATGAACACGAGCTGCAACGCGTCATCGATCCTGATGTGTATCTAGTGGAAAAAGTGTTGCGTAGAAAGGGGGATAAGGTGTACGTCAAGTGGCTGGGCTTTGATAAATCACACAATTCTTGGATAAATAAAAATAATGTATTGTAAAATAATAATACATGGTTCAATAAATACAATGATACATATGTAAATGTGCAAACAATTTTTATTTTTACACATTAATCTTGCTATTTATACGAATTAGTAAATAAATACAATAATAATTTCTATTCAGTTTTATATTAGTTGTATACAATTTTATATTACGCAATAATCCCAATATTTATATGAATGAGTTAATAAATACAATAATAATTTCTATACATTTGCGAACAATTTCTATACAGTTGCGAACAGTTTCTATACATTTGTGAACAATTTAATATTATACAATAATTCCACTATTTATAATAAATACAATAATTTCTATTTTATAACGGGATATTATAATGTCCCCAGGGCAGAGTGTCGGTCGAATCGGGTACGATATGCCGCTTGTCGTCGAACGGACTTAGAGCGATTTTGGATTCCGAAATGGTGTACACTTTATGCAATTTAGACCGTATGCATGATTGTCTGCGAACCATTTCGATCTACCTATGCAAACACTGCGCGTAGTCGTCGAAAGTTATCGTTCTGGCTATGACGTTGGTCTTGACGCCTTTCGCCTCTTTCGTATCTTTTTTGCCGTCTACGCGAAGTGCATACATTTTCGCTCTAAGACCTACGAATTCGGTCATTATCGCACCGTTATTTTCGTCCTTCATCAACCCTGGAACCTTCTTATTTACACGCGGCATATTATATACATTGTTGATGGGATAATCGCTTGTGTCGAATCTATCGATATTGTGTTTCATGGTCTCGTAGATATCGTCGCATCGAATGTGATAAATAAGACTGTCAGTGTCGGTGTATAGAATTTTACAATTTTGAGCGTGCAGGGGAGACATGTACTCGTGGTGAAATTCATACAAGCAAATTTTTTATCTGTCCAGAATGCACATACTCACGTATATCGGTTTGTTGAATTTCACCTCGAGATTTCGCAATTCAACAGCTATTAAATTTTCCGAAAAAACACTTCTGCTGTGGAAATTCGGTTTCGCGATCATTGCCTCCGCGCCATATCGCCCTTCCCAATGTGTAAAAAGTTTTACATCCACATGGTTTCGCACATTTTCCATAGTTTTACCGAATACCGCGTTGTTCATCACTTTGTACAAATTTTTTTCAAAATCGTTTGTCGCGGCTGTTCTAAACCGTGTATTGAGTTCGATGTAATCGCGGAACCAGGGAGATTGAGTGAATTGAAGCACGCGGTGTATCTTTGTAATACGAAGACCGTGACGCGTGCACTGCTGCAGGTTGCGATAATGAATAGCGTAACGCTGCTTATCATATACCGTCGCGAGTAACTTGTCCTGCCTACTGCCAGGTGGTTTGGCACGCGTCGGGCAGAACGGTAGATCGGCATGAATGTTGTGCACACGTTGCGGATATTCCAGATCTACCTCGAGAATGTATCCCGTGGGCGAATCGGAAGCGATTGAAGACTCGTCAAAATTTGCAGCATCTTCGACCCATTGAAATTTAGCGTGTGGCAGGGGCTGACACATTGCCCATCCATACAAATTGTTCACGTCAAAGTACATCAAGTACGATGACTCTTCCGATGCGTCGTAAGATGACATGTACTTGTTATTGGCATGTACGTATCTTCCGGAACATTGACTTAAACCCCCGCGTATACCACGTTCGATAAACAAAACCATATCGACGTCTGTGAGCAATTCAAAGGTAATTTTGGTGTGTTTTAGCATTGCATCCCATGTGAAACCAGGTAGAGTATAATAATATTTTCAAAAATATCTGCCAATAACAAGACATCTGTTTTCAAATACAAGTCGCTGTATTCGCCCAAGCTTCTAATCCTAAAACGCTGCCAGACGGTCTCGGCGTGCGCGTAATCGGTCTCTGATACAGTTTCACCCGTTAACGAAGTGTAGAATGATTCGCGCGGCGGCAAGCATGGATCCTGCAGCTTGTTCGCGCAATCAAGGTATTCATACGAAAGACACCTTTTCGCGTCAATAAATTGAAATCCTCGGCGGATAATGTTTCAAATTTGGATCGTAAAATTTTTAATTGATCTGTGCTCAGAAAAGATGCTAATTTGTCGAGACTGGTATTGCGAAATTTGTTCGAATCGATGAATCGTAATTTAATATAATTTCGCGAGTCTGAGTCAGCCGTATCTTCGACATTTTTTGTGAAGGATATATACTTTTCTTTCGTCATGGGTAATACGTCAACGTGACCTTCAAAAGCGGTAGCTATTTCCTCGATAATGATATGCGAATCGTAGCCGGATAAATTATGGAAAACTATGGGGATGTAAAACGCGTTTTTATATTTTAAATTGCACTCCGAATGTGCTGGGCCTCTGAACCGTCCGGAGAGATGACAATGGTCGCGAACTCGTATATCACTAGCCTTGAATGGTTCTTCGCAAATATGACAGTGTGTTGCATCGCGAAATGTCGTCCACTGTTCAGGAGTTAAATCAAGCATGGGAACATTACTAGACAAGATGGGTTTGGCAAAGTTTGCAAAATTTTTTAGTTCGTCTACGAACCATGAAACACAATCCGCGTCGCGGCGACATCGATACGTCGACAGCGATGTATCATACGAGCAATGCATATAATAGGCTATACTATGAACTTTATGGTGTTGATACATGTGTAATTTATTATCTACATCACCCATTCGGTGACTGTCCTCTGTTTTCTCGATGATGCATTCGAGATCTGCATACACCACGAAGGGGAGCCGCTCCTTCATACCGTGGTTGCCGAAGCTGAGGAGATTGTTTCCTTCGCTGGGCAGCAGGATGGCGCAATCATTTATCTGCCCGCAGTCCAGCGAATGAAGCTCCAGCTTCTCGGCGGATCCGAAATAGTGCATACATCTGTAAAAACACAAAAAAAAATTTTTATTTAATTTTTTTTCCGCGAGACATTTTAACATTTCACAAGTTTTATATATGTACCGATCACAGATGAATTTCTTTGCTTTGTTTTTGCTCAGCTGCGCGCTCACCAGCCTGGACAAGTTCTTGATTAGCACAAAATGCCCTACATCACCGTGCTCTTGATTCGGCGTGTAGAGCAAGTTTACATGTCGATCCCTCTTTTGGCTGGTGAGACGCAGGGGGAAGACTGTCGATCCCTTCGGCATCTCCATCTCCATCTCGAAGCTGTACACGTTGATGGAGATGCCGTTCAACCGTTCAAACTTCCCAATCTGTCCCAGAGACATCGGAAATTCAATGCCCTGGAGATTTAATACGGACGCATAGTCGGGGTATGAGCTTGGGCGATCGGGATGTCTTTCCGCAGGATGGAGAGCGGCGACCACTGCCCACGCGAAACACGCATTGTCCGGGGATTGTACGCTAATTGTTGCATTCTTCAACAATAAATTCTGCGGCAACTTGTAGTGGCATCCCGCGCGCAGCGGATTGTACTTGTTGACATTGACGGTTAGGTTGAGGATTCGCGTCAATGCCCATCCGCTGTCGCGATCCTGGAACTCTTCCAGCGATGCCAGGGTGGGTTCGGCAACGCATCGCTGATACCACTCCTGTAGATCGGATGTGCGGAAGATTTCACAGTTCCGGGTATTGATGCTTTTGCAAGCATGCTTGTCACCCGCCACAAATTCACCGTTGAACACTGTGTTCACTTTGAGGTTTCGTTGTTTCCTCAAAGCGCCCCGCACATGCTCCAGCACAATGGTCGCCGCATCTTGAAGGAAGTTGCGCGGCTCTATGTAGTTTGAATTTAGCACTGCACCAGTTAATACGCGGTTTTCGAACGCAGCGTCTATTTCGCGCCATAAAAGTCCTGTGCTCGAATATCCGGCACCTTCGCGCACGAAACGTCCGCGCAACGAATATTTTAGTCCTTCGAGACGCGCGATTCGAGCAACCACGGATTGTCGAACACCGATCGATAATCGCGGGCGTTTTACGCGGCTCTGTTCTTCCAACAATTCGATGCACTCGTTGCACCGTTCTTCCCACGCGAGGTACTTTTCCCGGGAAATCAATCGTGCAGATTGATCCAATAATTGGCGTTCTGCTTGCGCGAATTCTCCCATGGCTGTAATCTGTGCAACGTGTTACAACAAATTGAGGTTTTGCACAGTTTACAGCACGCTTTTATGCATGATTTTCTATCTCTGTCTTACTCTTTTAGCGTACCCCCTCCCTCGAATGCATTGCATGCAAAAAAGTGGCGATCCATCCTAATATGATTCTATGCAGTTTCTGTCGATGCAGTATAATTCTTTCTATGATTCACGCGTATGACGAATTAGCGCGCGAGATCGTCCAACAAATTTTCTGCTGACACCTATTTTCTAAGAATCGATGTTTCTGCTGACACCTATTTTCTTTGAATCGATGTTTCTGCTGACACCTATTTCTAAGAATCGTTGTTCTTGCTGATTCCGCAGAATTCTAAGATTCGACGTTCTCAGAAGTATCATGTTACATTAGCATTGCAAAAAATGACATCATCTCGCGCGATACGCTGCGACGTTAAGATTGAAAAACATTATGGAAAAGTTGGAAGTTTTAAAATAAAATGCTGTGGTGGGGGAAGCAATCGCACCACTATTTAAGACGGCTCCCGAACGCTGTTCCATCAATCGCTCAGTAGCCTCAGTGACTTTCAACGGAACAAATAGTGCTCTGAAAAAAATGTGCAGTACCAGTGTCGAAGGAAAAATGTGCAGTACCAGTGTCGATGGAAACGCCAGACGCATGAATTATTACGTTCGCGCGATACGCTGCGACGCTGAATCGGAACGCTTTGAAAACTTGTTAGCTGTAGAATAAAATGCTATTGTGCCACCAAGTAGCGCTCTCTCTTTCCCTCCTCCGAATTCAGCTTTTTAAAGTAATGCTCTCTCTCTCTTTCCCTCCTCGGAATACATGGTTTGCAAAAAGTCGATCTTTCCCGACTTCATCCGATAAAAATAAATTATTATTTTTCTGCGTTGGGGGAAAATTCCATCACATATTGGTTTAGAAAAAAATTTCGGGGGTGGGCCAAGGTCATTCCCTCCCTCTGAAAAAATTCTCGGGGGTGGGCCAAGGTCTGAAAGAGATTTTTCGGGGGTCATTCCCCCTCTGAAAAATTTCCGATGGTGGGTCCGGTCTGGAGAGGTCTCCGCGGCGGCTCGGCCCGGACTGATCCCCTCCATCATCGCGGCTTCCCCCACTCCGCGGCTCGTGCGCGCGCAACCTGTCTTCCTCTCCCCGCAGGCCCCGCGCCCATGTTTCCCTCCGCCGCGCTCCCCCGCGCGCCCTCACTTCCTCCCCCGCCCCCGCGCTCCCCTCAGAAGACCTGGGTTGGAACCCGCTTAGCCTTACTACTAAGATTAAATAAAAATGTTGCTGTATCTAGTGTGAAATACAGTGTATTATCACATTGTGTAATCTTTATAATTGGTGAATCAAAGATCCGAAAAAATTCCACCGTTAAATTATCAATCCGCATTGAGTCTGGTTCAGGTAATCGTGCACATTCTTCGATGGTTTCACGGCTATCGAATAGCACACCCCATGTATGCCATGATAATATGAGATGATTTCCATGATTGTCGCCGAGAAGAACTTCTACATCGACTGTAGGCCCTACGTCGATTCCAATTTCCAAATATTTGCTACCCATGGATGTTAATGCGTATCTTCTGACCATGATACGCGATCCTTGGCACGGACTAAGAGAACAATCAAAGCTATGAAATTATCCGCTCGTATTAGGAATAAAAATTTTGAGAATATGTGAAAATTAAGCCTTACCAAGCAACTGTATCCTCCCCGCATTGAGCCACACCATCATCCTGCATGATCGGAACGTAATAATTCATGCGTCTGGCGTTTCCATCGACACTGGTACTGCACATTTTTCCTTCGACACTGGTACTGCACATTTTTTTTCAGAGCACTATTTGTTCCGTTGAAAGTCACTGAGGCTACTGAGCGATTGATGGAACAGCGTTCGGGAGCCATCTTAAATAGTGGTGCGATTGCTTCCCCCACCACAGCATTTTATTTTACAACTTGCAACTTTTCCATAATGTTTTTCAATCTTAACGTCGCAGCGTATCGCGCGAGATGATGTCATTTTTTGCAATGCTAATGTAACATGATACTTCTGAGAACGTCGAATCTTAGAATTCTGTGTCAGCAGAAACATCGATTCTCAGAAAATAGGTGTCAGCAGAAACGGTGTTGGACGATCTCGCGCACTAATTCGTCATATGCGTGAATCATAGAAAGAATTATGCTGCATCGATAGAAATTGCAGAGAACCATGTTGAGACAGATCGCCATTTTTTGCATGCAATGCATTCGAGGGAGGGGGTATGCCAAAAGAGTAAGACAGAGATAGCAAATCATGCATAAAAGCGTGCTGTAAACTGTGCAAAGCTTTAATTCGTTGTAACACATTACATAGAAAAGACATTGCAGCCATTGAAGAATTCCCGCAAGTAGAACGCGAATTGTTGGATCAATCTGCACGATTGATTTCCCGGGAAGAATACCTCGCGTGGGAAGAACGGTGCAGCGAATATATCGAATCGTTGGAAGAACACAGCCGAGTGAAACGTCCTCGATTATCGATCGGTGTTCGACAATCGCTGGTTGCTCGAATCGCGCGGCTCGAAGGACTCAAATATTCGTTGCGCGGACGTTTTGTGCGTGAAGGTGCCGAACATTCGAGCACAGGACTTTTGTGGCGCGAAATAGACACTGCGTTCGATAGCCGCGTATTAACTGGTGCCGTGCTAAATTCAAACTACATCGAGCCGCGCAACTTCCTCCAGGATGCGGCGACCATTGTGTTGGAGCATGTGCGGGGTGCTTTGAGGAAACAACGAAACCTCAAAGTGAACACAGTGTTCAACGGCGAATTTGTGGCAGGTGACAAGCATGCTTGTAACAGCATCAACACCCGAAACTGCGAACTCTTCCTGTTTGAGAACGTAATAGTTTTCACTTCCGCCACACTCACTCTCATGGCAGCACCTCGTGAACCGCGATGCAGCGACGCTGATCGATGAGCAAGCCGCCAATCAGTGCCCACCGATCGACCAATCATCGAAGATCAATGGGCCAATCAGCGCGCCACACGGACCATCCAAGGGAACGGAAAAGAAGCACGCGGATGAATTCGGCCATGTTGTCACTCACGTTTCGTGTCTCATAGCCAGTAACGGTCTTTAGAGCGTCTCGTATTCTTTCACGTGTTTCATTGCTTTTCTCACTCTCAACCAGTGCTCATTCTCATTGCATGCTCAAGTAGCTTATTCAGTGTAATTCTCATCTCACCTTGCACTCTCACGCGCAGCCAATTAATAAAATTGTGTGGACGCCACGTGGTGCATCCACGTGGCAACATTCAGTCTCATCTCAACGTGATCAGTGATCAGTAATATCATTGTGAACGTTGACAAAGTGTTCAACTGTGCTTATCGTTAACAGTTGACTCAATAAACTGACGAGGTTTTTCACCGAAACAACAATCAAGTGTCAACTTAACCTGTCTAAGATTCCTCTCAATTCTCACGCTCGCTCACTCTCATACACTTCCGCACATCTGATCTACAGGACTGGTACCAGCGATGCGTCGCCGAACCCACCCTGGCATCCTTGGAAGAGTTCCAGGAACGCGACAGCGGATGGGCATTGACGAGAATCATGAATCTGACCGTCAATGTCAACAAGTACAATCCGCTGCGCGCGGGGTGCTGCTACAAGTTGCCGCAGGATTTATTGTTGATGAATGCAACAATTAGTGTACAATCCCCGGACAATGCGTGTTTCGCGTGGGCAGTGGTCGCCGCTCTCCATCCTGCTGAAAGACATCCCGATCGCCAAAGCTCATACCCCATCTATGCATCTGTGCTAAATGTCCAGGGCATTGAATTTCCAATGTCTCTGGGACAGATCGGGAAGTTTGAACGGCAGAACGGCATTTCCATCAACGTGTACAGCTTCAAGATGGAGATGGAGAAGCCAAAGAAAGGTTCCACAGTCTTTCCACTGCGTCTCACCAGCCAAAAGAGGGATCGACACGTCAACCTGCTCTACACACCTAATCATGAGCATGGTGATGTAGGGCACTTTGTGTGGATCAAGAACTTGTCCAGGCTGGTGGGCATGCAGCTGAGCAGACACAAGGAAAAGAAATTCATCTGTGATCGGTATGTATAGAAAACTTGTGAAATGTTAAAATATCTCGCGGAAAAAAAAATTAAATAAAAAAAAAATTTTTTTTGTGTTTTTACAGATGTATACACTACTTCAGATCTACCGAGAAGTTGGAGATGCATTCGCTGGACTGCAGTAAGATGAACGACTGCGCCATCCTGCTGCCCAGCGAAGGAAACAACCTGCTCAGCTTCAGCAACCACGGTATGAAGGAGCGGCTCCCCTTCGTGGTGTATGCAGATCTGGAGTGTATCATTGAAAAAACAGAGGACAGTCACCGAATGGGTGATATAGATAATAAATTACACACATACCAACATCATAAAGTGCACAGCATTGCATATTATAGGCATTGCTCGTATGATACATCGCTATCGACGTATCGATGTCGCCGCGACGCGGATTGTGTGTCATGGTTCGTAGACGAACTGAAAAATTTTGCAAACTTCGCTAAACCCATTCTGGCAAGTAATACTCAAATGATAAATTTAACTCGCGAACAGTGGACGGCATTTCGCAATGCAACACACTGTCATATTTGCGAAGAGCCATTCAAGGCTAGCGATGTACGAGTTCGCGATCATTGTCATCTCTCCGGACGGTTCAGAGGTCCAGCACCATTTACATCCCCATAGTTTTTCAGAATTTATCCGGCTACGATTCACATTTCATTATCGAGAAAATAGCTACCGCTTTCGGAGGTCACGTTGACGTATTACCCATAACTAAAGAAAAATATATGTCCTTCACAAAAAATGTCGAAGATACGGGTGAATCAGACTCGCGAAATTATATTAAATTACGATTCATCGATTCATACAAATTTCACAATACCAGTCTCGACAAATTAGCATCTTTTCTAAACACAGATAAATTAAAAATTTTACGATCCGAATTTGAAACATTATCCACCGAGGATTTTAATTTATTGACGCGAAAGGGTGTCTTTCCATATGAATACCTTGATTGCGCGAACAAGCTGCAGGATCCATGCTTACCGCCGCGCGAGTCATTCTACAGTTCGTTAACGGGTGAGGCTGTATCAGAGACCGATTACGCACACGCCGAGACTGTCTGGCAGCGTTTTGGGATTAGAACCTTGGGCGAATACAGCGACTTGTATTTGAAAACTGATGTCTTGTTATTGGCAGATATTTTTGAAAATTTTCGCGAAAGTTGCATCAAGAGCTACGGACTAGATTTAGCACATTATTATACTCTACCTGGTTTCACATGAGATGCAATGCTAAAACACACCAAAATTACATTTGAATTGCTCACAGACGTCGATATGGTCATGTTTATCGAACGTGGTATACGCGGGGGCTTAAGTCAATGTTCCGGAAGATACGCACATGCCAATAACAAGTACATGTCATCTTACGACGCATCGTAAGAGTCATCGTACTTGATGTACTTTGACGTGAACAATTTGTATGGATGGGCAATGTGTCAGCCTCTGCCATACGCTAAATTTCAATGGGTCGAAGATGTTGTAAATTTTGACATATCTTCAATCGCTTCCGATTTGCCCACGGGATACATTCTCTAGGTAGATCTGGAATATCCGCAACGTCTGCACAACATTCATGCCGATCTACCGTTCTGCCCAACGCGTGCCAAACCACCTGGCAGCAGGCAGGACAAATTACTCGCGACGGTATATGATAAGCAGCGTTACGTTATTCATTATCGCAATCTGCAGCAGTGCACGCGTCACGGTCATCGTATTACAAAGATACACCGCATGCTCCAATTCGCTCAATCTCCCTGGCTCCGCGATTACATCGAACTAAATACACGGTTTAGAACAGCCGCGACAAACGATTTTGAAAAAAATTTGTATAAATTGATAAACAACGCGGTATTCGATAAGACTATGGAAAATGTGCGAAACCATGTGGATGTAAAACTTTTAACACATTGGGATGGGCGATATGGTGCGGAGGCAATGATCGCGAAACCGAATTTCCACAGCAGAAGTGTTTTTTCGGAAAATTTAATAGCTGTTGAATTGCGAAAACTCGAGGTGAAATTCAACAAACCGATATACGTGGGTATGTGCATTCTGGACATATCAAAAATTTGTTTGTATGAATTTCACCACGAGTACATATCTCCCCTGCACGCTCAAAATTGTAAAATTCTATACACCGACACTGACGGCCTCATTTATCACATTCGATGCGACGATATCTATGAGTCCATGAAACATAATACCGATAGATTCGACACAAGCGATTATCCCATCCGCAATGCATATAATATGTCGCGTGTAAATAAGAAGGTTCCAGGGCTGATGAAGGATGAAAATAACGGTGCGATAATGACCGAATTCGTAGGTCTTAGAGCGAAAATGTATGCACTTCGCGTAGACGGCAAAAAAGATACGAAAAAGGCGAAAGGCGTCAAGACCAACATCATAGCCAGAACGATAACTTTCGACGACTACGCGCAGTGTTTGCATAGGGAGATCGAAATGGTTCGCAGACAATCATGCATACGGTCTAAATTGCATAAAGTGTACACCATTTCGGAATCCAAAATCGCTCTAAGTCCATACGACGACAAGCGGCATATCGTATCCGATTCGACCGACACTCTGCCCTGGGGACATTATAATATCCCGTTGTAAAATAGATATTATTGTATTTATTATAAATAGTGGAATTATTGTATAATATAAAATTGTTCACAAATGTATAGAAATTGTTCGCAACTGTATAGAAATTGATCGCAAATCTGTATCTGTTTAGGAAATAAAATAATTCTTTATTCTTTATCGTATGGATATGGAAGTGTCGCCGATGGATTCCTTGGGGTTTTCTGATGAAAATCATACCAAATGTCGTGTAAATGGGACAACTTTTACATAGGGAATAGAAATAGCTTGTGTCAAAGTAGTCCGATTTGCATGATATTTGGTATGATTTTCATCAGAAAAACATGAGGAATCCATTGGCGTCACTTCCCTTTCGACACGATGAAGAAAAGAATTTCTTAATACGCTGTAATGGATATTTCACCAATCCAACTTGCATCCCTCCCAAAAGAACCGGCCATCCGAGCGTAGAAGCAAGTGCAAAATAAAAGTAACGGTGCGCTTCTCGATTCCGCAGATGTACCTACCTAAGTAGCATTTCTGACGGAAAAGAATTGTCCAGCCTTTGGACCTGCCATTCCTGGCGTAGACCTTTGGCAGGTAGGTATCTATTTCAACAGGCAGTGCCACCCGTGGCGCCAGTAAGACCGCCCCGGTCCTTGCTATTCCAGAGGGTTTTCTTCCAGTGAAAATCAGTAAATTTGCAAGCGCAATATCTTAAAAACCAGTGAAAATAAAGTGTATACATTATAGCTTATTGGATTTGTCTTGGAACGCACTATCAACTCAGGTGTTCAAAAAAAATAGTTCCATTTGAAAAACCGAACTTGACTCTTTTAAAATAATAATCGAAAACAAAATTCGTTCGCGCTAATAAATTGCCCCCCTCGAACCATGCAATTCCCTATTTTTTTTATATTTTTATCGACAATACTTTAGGAGAAAACCGGCTGTCCACTCTTAGGTGGGACACCCTGTATATCGAAAGCCTTATCCCCAAGCATCGGTCCACTATTGCCAAAGTATACGCCGTACACATTGTCCATTGATGTATTCTTATCACTACTTAGGATTGCGCTCATGTATTTTTTCCCCAGCGTACTGAAATGGCTGCGAAACATTTCTTGTCCCTCGGGTGTTTGGAGTTGTTGCCTAACAGATGTTGCCAACGGCTCGTTGGGGTCAGTTTCGAAAACGTCATCATCAATGGTTGAGAGCGCTTGTACACGAGGAATTGTATTTATTGGCGCGGGTGGAACGGGAGACTGGTTTGATGTAGCATTATGCCGTTTCCGCTTCGATTGAACCGGTGTGGAGGTTACGGGTGAATATTCCGATAACGTGTGTCGTTTCCTCTTTGCCTTACGCGATGTGTTCCCTTTCGATGGGATTTTTGTTTTAGGCGTTAATGTTTCATTTTCTTCAACGTCTGTGCTCATCAGCGGTGATGTGTCAGCTTCTGTCGCTGCGGTATTTTCCGCAATATGCTTTAAGGGTTCGACGATAGGTTTGAAGTATCTCTCCAACGCGACATCTTGCCAGTCTTCAAAGCCTGATATTTCCGGCGAATGGCTTCGCTGGTTTTTGCAATTTCCTTCGCTATTCTCTCGCGATCCTTAATCTCCAGAGTATCGATATCAATCATCATTGTACCGCAGACGTTGCTTTCCCACCGGCGTGTTGATGACAATTGACCATCTCACGGTACTGCAAACTCGTTAAATCCCTTTCTATAACGTCCATTGGACATCGCGCTATCCTTGTCTATCACCGCGAAGCCATACTCCCGTTGCCAACAATTATGACACAAAGCGCAGAAATCCTCGTAAGGCATGTCAGTGTTTACGTGATCGTTGTACACATGTTTCAAGTTGGTACCATCCTGCTCAAAACAGAATCAGCAGATTCGCATTGTCGCGTATAAGATGTTTGGGAATCTTTGCGTACGTCTGACAGAGAGAGAAACAGTCAACGTTCGAGTGGCGCCCCATTGCAAAGTACTCCCTTATCGTATCTTGCTTGTCGCATGCCACGTCATCAAAGATAAAAACAGAATTCGGAAGCGATTCGCTCGGTGGGATGACGTCACTGTTATTCGAAAACGTAAAGTTGCCAATTTCATCTATCGGTGTCAATAAATTCTCCAAAATACCGACATTTCGGCTGTTGCAACGACTTGGAATACACGTACACGTTCTCGAAGCGAACGCCGTGTGGACTTTCCAACAAGCTCACCAGCACGTTGGTCTTTCCACAATTTGATGGACCGCAAATTAGGCAGCGGATAGTGTTTGGTAGCATGCTACCATGTCTGCGTCTTGTTTTCGGGGACATCATTTGCGATTTATCGTCAAAATTTGTCACGCGTATCGTTACAGGTTGTCGCACGAATCGCATCCTCTCCGTGAACTGTGAAAAATGATTTTGCTACATCGACACGACAGCTCAGTATTCAAAATGCTTCTGATCCTGTCGGATAATTGCAATATTCGAGACCTAACCTCTGAGCAGCTGAAATATATACCAAAGATTATTCTACTGCGCGAGTTTGGCAGACACATTTACCAGTTGTGGGAGCGACTCCCGGAGCATATAAAAGCCGATTCTGAGGTTCAGCAGCATCGTCGGTGCTTGGAACATTATAACCGCCCTTGCCAGCAAACGAATATCGATAGTCCAGCACCATTGATTAAAAACTGTAGCGAATGTCACCGACGAGAGTAAAGAAACGGTGTGGTCTGCTAAATCGGGCGATAAACGCGCTACCTATCGAATTACATATCCCGGGATACCAGTTTTGCGGTCCAGGAACTCATCTGATAAAACGATTGGCTAGAGGTGATCGAGGCATCAATCCGTTGGACGCAGCGTGTCGCGAACACGATATTGCGTATTCGCGTAGCAACGACCTCGGTGAAAGGCACGCGGCAGATAAAGTTCTCGCTGACAAAGCGCGAAAACGCATCGTTGCGCGAGACTCGACTCTGGGTGAAAGAGGTGCTGCTGCAGCTATTTGGGCAACTCTGAAGGCCAAGACGAAAATCGGAATGGAGATGAAAACAAAAACCCGCAAAGGGACTCCAAAGAGAGCATCGCAAAAGCGGATTCTTCCGGTGGCAAAACAGGGTGGTATATTACCACTTCTCCCGCTGCTAGGTGTTCTCGGATCGTTAGCTGGCGGAGCGGCGGGGATCGCCGAGGCGGTAAACGATAATAAGGCGGCGCAGCATCAGTTGCAGGAAATGCAACGTCATAACCGCTCCATGGAAGGCCGTGGACTTTATCTCACGCCATACAACCGTGGACAGGGAATATCGAAACGAAAAAAAAAAACGTCGAAAAGAAAATAAAAATACCTGCGGGCCTAACTACCGATGCGCAATTGGAGGAGTTGGCAAAACGTATGCGTATTCCATTCTTTAGAGGTATTTTTATGCGCAATGCACTACCAGCCGGAGGAGTACGTTGAAACGAGAGCGGTATCATAAATTTGGACAATGTCGAGGGGCCGGGGACTCATTGGGTGGCATATGCGAAGAGAGGGTGTCGAGCTATATATTTCGACAGCTTTGGGAATCTTCGACCACCTAAGGAATTGGTACAATATCTGAATAAAGATGCTGTGAAAATCGAATACAATCGAACGTCTTATCAGAAGTACAATCAGAGCAATTGTGGACAACTATGTCTACGCTTTCTACAAACGATCGACACCAAATTTAAGGATTGACTTCCCACCACTATGATTCAGTACTAGTCGAGCCGTGCAGCTCTGAATATGTCGCTAACATTCACTCTAACCGGCAAGAGTAGCACCCTCGCGGTGAGCTACTTTCCACCCATAGATTTGAGCGACGGTGATTACGAGCTTGGCCTAACAACCTTTGAAACTTATCATACAATACCGAACATCGACTGGAGCAACGATAACTTCTACTTCGTCGTAAACTATGGCATCAAAAACAGCAGTGTTGACACCAGTCCTGAAACTATTAGGATTCCACACGGCTCCTACGAACTAGATGCCATTGCCAAGTATTTGAGACAGCTATTACTCGAGCGGTATCCTAAAAATCTCGATGACACCAGCAATGGTGACAACGATGTGTATCCTATAGTGTTGCGTCCCAACAACAACACCATGAAAAGCGAGCTGTACTGCTCGTTCGCCGTAGATTTTACGAAGCGCAATAACATTGGATCGCTACTGGGCTTCTCGACGAAACGGATATTAGAACCAGGGCGGTGGCATGAATCGGACGATCCAAATAATATCATGAACGTGAACATTATCCGCATAGAATGTAGCGTGACCACTGGCGCGTACAACAATGGCAAACGTGTACATACGATACATGAATTTTCTCCGAGAGTTCCACCAGGATATAAGATATCGGAAACGCCTGCACAGATCATTTACCTTCCAATCACCGCACAGGTCATTACGGATCTAACGATACGCGTTGTGGATCAAGACGGACGATTGCTAGATTTTCGAGGTGAAGAGATTACCATCAGACTGCACGTGCGACGACGACGATAATACGTGTGGTGCGAAAGAGATGCTTGTGTTGAACGACTCCAGAAACTCGTTTCTTCCAAGTGAAATTGTTTACAACAACAACAACTGCAACAGCTCTGATCACGCTAAAAAGAAGAGGCTCAGTGCTGCGAACATTGCATTTTTCAGATCATTGGGATTCATTGTGCGCATTTAAGTTGAAAAAATGGCTGATATTTTAAGCATTGGAGGGAAGCCGACGTTTGATGATCGCATCGTCAATCTCGAGACTCACACATACAACCCGTACGTCAACACAACGTTTGGATACAGCGATGAGATAAGAATACCCATACAACAGCAGGATTTATACACATTGTTTTTGCACGAACGTGAAGCTTCGAGCGTTCGCGGATTTGATGTAGTTTTAGCCTTATTTTAGTGTAAAAGATAGTCTATAAGAATCGTCGTTAAAGTAGTCGTTAAGTTTAAACGAAGGTCACGGTCACTCTGTATTTACAAGACGTCGCACAATAGATTACAAGTTTGTCCACTTAAATTAACACAAACAGTACAGCACTTAATTAATTATATTTAAGAGTTAATCACCTATGACGCGAAAATACGCGAAAAGTTGGGCGCGAACTGAGCAGTTCGATCTAGCAGAGTACTGGAATGTTCCAGAGCAGCGCAAGCACGCGAGAGAAGTAGAACTTATCGATGCGACGATTCGTAGAGAAGAGAGCGATCGCGGTGATGGATCGGGGCCGTTTCGCCGAATTCCGTGACGTCAGCACCCCACCTAACAGCTGATCGTCCTGAGCAGGACGAGGACCGCAACGGTACGACAAAGCTGCCTACGCGCTGAAGCGAGAGAGCTGCCTAATTAGCTGAGGTGCGCGCCAACAGATGGCCCGACCGATCTCATCACCGCGATCGTGCATACCGCGATCTGGTCGCCTTAGTCTGTTTTAAATCGCGCGCGACATCGGCAGCGAATCAGCGCCGGCTTGGCCTGTGGCCGTTTGGGCCAATCCCAAACACACATTGCCGTGTGAAAGTTTCCTCTATGTGGAGGGGAAATTGAAGATAAATAAACAAAACGATGCGTTAACGGTGATTTTGGGAAATAATTGTGTGGCGTTCTTATTCGATGAGATTCGATACGAGCTGAACGGTGTGGAGATTGATCGTAACAGAAACGTTGGAATAACTAGCACGCTTAAGAACTATGTGTTGTGCCCTGCGTGATGGCTCGCAAGGCTGGTACGGGATTTGGCGATATCGTAGGTTCGGGAGTGAACAAAAGATTAGGATCTACTGGGTGAACTACACCAAGTACGTTTAAATTCAGAGACTAAGTCTTTATTCAAACTTTAACTAAACTAGACTGAGGTGTACAAGAGTTTTAGCCGTGTTAACAGGTCGAGAGTCGGGTCTAGAATCCTCGTTTAGCGGTGTCGAATTGGTTTTTATATCCCTGCTGGGCGTGGTACGCGTTACCATGCCCGGTCGAGGCGATGCGTTCGCATTTTGCTGTTTTTGTAGATTCGGTCGCTAGCGGCTGTCTTAGCTTGGAAACGTCTCGAACGTTTCGTAACGAACGTAATATAA
This sequence comes from Andrena bucephala, assembly GCA_947577245.1. Taxonomy (NCBI): domain Eukaryota; kingdom Metazoa; phylum Arthropoda; class Insecta; order Hymenoptera; family Andrenidae; genus Andrena; species Andrena bucephala. The sequence continues at coordinate 18,527,762 of OX387718.1, read as the reverse complement.
TATGTATAATGTATAGCGGTGACACGTGTGCTTGGGCGTTGCCTGGGCACAACATATGTATCGCTGACATCTCACGAAGACAAAAATATGGAGAATGCCGGATGGGGCTTGAAACGACGCGATGGGCTAATAGCGAAAAATTATTTCAATTTTTGCATCCCACTCAAATATTTGCTGGGATTTTGCAAGGACTACAAATGCATAATTATTAATGCGCGTCACGAATTGATTTTAATACGATCGCGCAACGATAACAATGCTCTGATAGGATCACCGATGTTGGAACCAGAAATTGAATTACTTAAAGTGCAATGGCGAATGCCTCATGTGGCGCTGAACGATCTTAATAAGCTATCGTTGCTACGTGCTTTGGAAAGTGGACAAAACCTTAACATTTGTTTTCAATCGTGGGATCTGCAGGAGTATCCTCTCTTACAGAGCACGACCAAGCATTCGTGGGCCGTGAAGGCATCTGCGCAGCTGGAGAAGCCGCGATGTGTGATTGTTTGGGAATGAAAATAGTTTCCCACGCCGCCACACTCATTCTCATGGCAGCACCTCGCGGACCGCGATTCAGCAGCGCTGAACGATTGGCGAGCCGCCAATCAGCGGCGATCGATCAACTGTCGCCGCAATCGATGAACCAATCAGCTCGGATCGATCGACCAATTAGCGTGCGCGTCGACGATCCAAGAGAACGGAGAAGAAGCGTAACGGCCAGCGGCCATATTCATATCATTCTCTTGTGTGCTTTGTACTAAGAAAGTGCCTCTTATCGTTACAGCGCGAGTTGTTACTTTTGCCTTGGATTTCTCACACTCAGCTCACCTTACTCTCAGTGTTATCTCGTTGCACAAGAGTTTGTGCCATTTCTCAGCTCATTGAACGCTCATTAGTCCACCGATTAATAGAATCGTGTGGACGCCACGTGGTATTCTCACGCGGTTTCAATTCACGCTCTCTCGGTGCAGTCCACAGTGTTTAATACAAACACTGTGGCACCAAATCGGGACACTCGTATCATCTCATCGGCTCATCGAGTTGTTTTTAAATAAAATTGACAAAGTGTTTACCGCACAAAGCGATAAAGTGAATATAACCTGTCTTAGACTCCTCTCCTTTCTTCTCACCTCTGTTAACAAAGTCAATTCTGACTTTGTCCTCCGGCAGCGATACACGTGTTTTGTTGTGATTCTGTTTCCGTTATATTTTTCGAGAGTCTCTCTTGCCCAAGTTTGGTCAAATTTGACGGGTTCGCTAGCTTCTGATTACGGCTGTTGGATTTTTTGATCTCTACGTCCTCAGTGCCATGTTTTCAGCAGTTATAATAATTACAAGGTGTTACGGATATATGTGTCACTCGTCTTCGGCACTGTCTCATCAGCGTTCTGTCTAACGTCTTTCTGCAAATTATGGGTCTTCCTGCTAAAAAGTGTAAAGGATGTGGATCGGTGGTCGTCAATCCGGTCATATGTGCTCACTGTGGTATTGTGTCTCATCCTGGGAATACCTGTCTTAGCCGGACCTGTCACCCATGGCATAACGGTAGGCTTTTAAATTGCGGCCCAAGTTCATCTGGATCAGCCGTTGTTGACGTTGACGTCACTGGGACTCAGTCGGTACAGTCGCAACCTTCTTTCCCAACTGTCGATGTGCTCAGAGATATGATGAAGGAGCTTATTAGGTCGGAATTTGATAATTTTCGTCTCGAAATGGTCTCTAGCATCAGATCAGAGCTTGCGGACATTAAATCGAAGACGAGCGATCTTGATGTTCGGGTACGTCAGCTGGAGCAAAACTCATCTTGTGTGACCGGCCAGATGTCTTCAAGTCCTATGGTGACTGATGAGATTATAGCCGAATTAAACAATAGGCAGGTTAGAGCTGGAAACCTCATCATCCATGGTCTGCCTGAATCGCCAAATACATCGCCTGACCTGTCTCGGAGTAACGATCTTGAGGGTGTCAGGTCCATACTGAATCAGATCCAGCCCTCGGACTATGTGGATATAGCGTTACATAGGATCGGGAAACCTAATGGCCCTGCCCCAAGGCCTCTATGTTTTGGCCTTAAATCACCGGAGGCTGTTATCAACATTTTGAGAGGCAAGTCCCGGTACGCTAGGCCCTGCAAAATCACGGATGACAAGACGAGGATGCAGCGCCTTGCATTGGACCAATTGAGGACGAGACTGCGTGAACTCCGAGAAAGTGGTGATGTTAACTCGACCATCCGTTATATCCATGGAATGCCGACCATAGTGGAGCAGAGAAGAGCTCGTGACCATTCCTCAAAAAACCATTAAGTTTTCCCATGGTGTATTACCAGAATGTTCGTGGGCTGAGAACTAAACTTGAGGATTTGAAAACCGCCATTATGTGTTCGGCCGTTCAGTATGACATTCTAATTTTTGTGGAAACTTGGCTTAATGCGTCTATTTCTTCGTCTGAGTTAGGCCTAAGTGGCTTTAATATCTTTCGTGTGGATAGATCCCTCCGTACTAGTGGTTATTCGAGAGGAGGGGGTGTTCTTGTTGCAGTAAGAAACTCGTTATCCTGCGCGATGATTCATCCCATATGTGATGATTTGGAACAGGTATTTGTACGTGTGCGCCTTCATAAAAAGTACATCATTTTCGGTGCTTTATATCTCTCGCCCGCCTCCCACCCAGATCTCTATGATAAACACGTTAGTTGTGTTTCGCAGATTTTCTATGATTTCAGTGATGATGTATTCTGTATCTTTGGGGACTTTAACCTCCCCTATGCAGTCTGGCCTACCGGCTCAGGCACAAATTGTTTAAGAAAACCGGGGATTTCATCTCTTGAGTCAACTGCCATTGATCTCCTCCTCGAGGGGTACAGCTACTGCGGCCTAGCTCAGACGAACACTATTGTTAATTCCCTCGACTGTTTGTTGGATTTAATTTTTGTTAAGGACACTGAAATTGTCGTAGACAAAGCCGTTGATGCGCTAATCTCTCCAGATCCGTATCATCCTCCGTTAAATGTGTGTCTTAACGGTTTGTTTATGTCTGCCGACCATAGCCGTGATAGTGTCACGTATTATGATTTCAAGCGAGGCGATTACCTTAATATAATTAATTACTTGAATACTATAGACTGGGATTCCGAATCAAGGGGGATCAACCCGGATCATGCGGTAGAGAGTCTATATTCACATCTTAATGATGTTATTGAGGCCTTTGTCCCTGTGAGGACCTTTAGACGATCTTCCTTTCCTCGGTGGTTTTCGCCTCGGTTGAGATCTCTCATTCGCGACAAGAAGAGAGCGCATAAAGTTTATAAAACCTCTAACTCCCTTAGTGATTATTTGTTATTCTCAAGTCTTCGCTCTCAGTGCAAACTAGTAACTAAGACTGATTATCGTGCGTATGTCGATGCTACTGAGAAGTCTGTACGGAATAACGTAAGGAGTTTCTGGAGCTTCGTGAAAACTAAGCGGGGTGAACATGCACTTCCTACTTCTATGCGTCATGATAGTTCAACCGCTTCGTCGTGTTCTGCAATCGCTGATCTCTTTGCTATCTACTTTGGATCTGTATATACTTCTCCTCCGGGGCGGTCATCGGCCTTGAACATGGACCAAATTTCTTACAAGGACCTAAACCTGAATGAACTCACTATTTCCATTGGGGACATTTTCACTAAGCTCAGTGGTCTGGACGTGAATAAGGGCCCGGGTGCTGATGGCATCCCCCCTCTGTTCCTCAAACAGTGTAGTTTTATTCTCGCGAGGCCTCTCTTGAATATTTGTAATGCTTCGCTTACTACCGGAGCTTTTCCAACGGTATGGAAGTCAAGCCTCGTTACTCCAGTCTTCAAGGCCGGTGATCGCTCTGACGTTCGGAATTATCGTCCCATTAGTAAACTATCTATAATGCCCAAAGTATTCGAAGAGATTGTCACAGAAATGTTATCCTCTCAGTTGACTAGTTTCATTTGTGTTGAACAGCATGGTTTCGTCCCGAGGCGTTCTACATCCACCAATCTTGCGGTGTACCATAGTTTTGTGTCCAGTGCCCTTGATGAGGGCCTGCAGGTTGACACGGTCTATACTGACTTGCGGAAGGCCTTTGATACTGTTGATCACTCAGTGCTGCTTCATAAACTCTCTTGCTGGGGCTTTGGTGGGTCCCTTTTAACCTGGATTGAAAGCTATCTTAGTGGGCGCAAACAGATGGTCAAGGTATCAAATTATCTTTCCTCGCCGATTAGTGTTACCTCGGGTGTTCCTCAGGGGTCGCATCTTGGTCCCTTGCTGTTCAATATATTTATCAATGACATCGCCGAAACTCTCTCAAACACCAATTTCCTCTTGTATGCTGATGACTTGAAATTGTTTAAAGTAATCCAGGGGGTTGATGATGCTATCAGTATGCAGGGTGATTTGGTGAGACTAGAGCAATGGTGTACGGTGAACAAGATGCAGCTGCACGCGGCGAAGTGTGTTGTGCTAACTGCCTCTCGTGCTAGGTCGAGTGTGAAATACCCATATTACCTAAATAATGTTGTGCTTAGGGAAGTATTCGAGGTAAATGATCTTGGGGTCTGCATAACACCCTGCTTTGACTTCCGGCCGCATTATGCGCGCTGTATTAATATGGCCATGAGAACCGTAGGTTTTATCTCCAGGTTTGCCAGACACTTCAGGAACATAGAGACCGTGAAGCTGTTATACGTTGCTCTTGTTAGGCCTCACGTCGAATATGCCTCGAGTATATGGAGTCCTAGGCATGCTAAATATATTAAATCAATAGAAAGAGTGCAACATAGATTTTTGAGGTTTGCCTCACGTACTCTGGGTAATCCTATGGATAGAACCGACCACGATTATCGACCGGCACTGGCAACCCTTAAGTTGGTCACTCTCGAGGATCGTAGGCATATTGCAGACATGATTTTCCTTTATAAGATTATTAATGGCCTTTTAAGTTGTCCTGACTTGTTGGCCTTAGTCAAGTTTAATGCTCCGGTTAGGAACTTGCGGTCAAGGCCTCTCTTTGTTTCGGGGCTTCCGAAATATCGTTTTTATGCGGTCGACCCTGTTAATAGAGCGATGAGTATCGCCAATCAATACTTCAGCGGTGTGGATCCCTTCCGGGGCTCCCTAGAGTCGGTTAGGTCGCAACTATACAGAACTATATAGAACTATATAGGATTGTAATTATCTTACGTGGAGGTATTTAGTTTAACCCTTACATAGAAACATAATTGCTTGTGTATCTACTCATTATTCGTAAACGCATTGTTCAGACTCTGTAAATTGTATTTGTTTTTGTTTTGTAAACCATGGGTATTCCCGTTTAATAAATAATAATAATAATAACAATAATAATAATAATAATAATAACTTCTCATACAGTGATGCTTGTTCTACAGACTGGTCGAAAGAATGTGATGACTGAAGATGTTACTAAGTTCAACAACTGTAAATTGACCAATGTAAAACTTTTTCTCAACTCGGAATTTTACCCATATGATGACATGAACTTGGACTTTGACAAAAATAAGCACGCCACCTTGTATCACATGTATACGCAATTCGGTAAATCGTATTATGGACATAGTTGCAACGAGACATTATTCACCGTGGCTGAATTTTTACAATTTGGTCCCCTCGTGGTAATTGATTGCTCGCGACAAAATGAGTCGATCAAGAATGGTACCGTAGACGTGCGCATAGAATTCGAGTGTAAAGAGAATGTGCCGGTAAATACTACGGCCTACTGTCTGATTCTGCACGATCGGGTGGTTGAATACAATCCGCTGACAAACGTGGTGCGCAATATCATGTGTCAAAATCATACCAAAATTTCATCGTGAAAATCGAGATGCTTTACGAGAAAGACTGCATTCTCCCGTCTGTCTTGGAAGCGAGCGGACCTCTAAATTGTGCCGATAATGGCTGTACCAACATTTGTTGACCTGCAAGTGTTCATCGTTGATGGAAGATTTGTCGTGAAGGAAGTGGCTGTCCTACGAAAGGGAACAATTCTCTCGCACTATATTTTCGGGAGTTCGACGCCGCAATATCTTCTTACAAAATCCGACAAATCAAGCATCCGGTGGTTGGTGGCAAAACATCATGGACTACGGTGGGACGATGAAGACGTTCCGTACAGTATGGCTAAACAGCTAATTTCGAAAGCTGTTGCTGATGCAATCGACGAAGAAGATGACGCATCCCATATCGTATACGTTAAAGGGTTGCACAAACGCGACTGGCTTGCGGATTTCCTCGATGAAAATACGAGAGCGGACGTGGTCATCGAGACGCTGGACATTGACTACGAGGATATTAAATCTCTAAATAAGCTAAATGTAGTTAATACTCAGCGATGTAGCAGACACGCAAAGCATTGTGCCTTGCAAAATGTATTTAAAATATTCAATTGGTGGTCTAAACGCCAGAGAGAAATTCATAAATAAAATATAATCAATTTTTAATGCATAAATGTTTTTTCTTCACCCTCCCCAACCTCCTATATACGATGTATGCTAGATTAAGACGATAGTTATAATTATTATGTAGAAGCGGTTCGATTCACGTTCAGAGTGATACGATTCACGTTCAGAGTGGTACGATTCACGTTCAGAGTGGTACGATTCACGTTCGATTTACGTTCAGAGTGGTACGATTCACATTCGATTTAAGTTCAGAGTGGTACGATTCACGTTCGATTTACGTTCAGAGTGGTTCGATTCACGTTCGATACCCGATCAAAGCCGTTCAATACCCGTTCGATTCACGTTCGATACCCGATCAAAGCCGTTCAATACCCGTTCAATACCCGATCAAAGCCGTTCAATACCCGTTCCATACACGTTCAATACCCGTTCGACACCCGATCAAAGCCGTTCAATACCCGTTCGATTCACGTTCGATTTACGTTCAGAGTGATATGATACAAACGAAGAAGGATAGGATGGTCAGTGACTAATTCGAAGAAGATGTAGATGGTGAAGATGGTCAGCGAAGAAGAAGGTGAAGAACAAAGGCATCCTAGTTTGCAACATATGCAACTTTAGGCATGGGTGACAAATTGTATGAGCGCTGGGGGACCAGTTGTCTTCACAGCTTGACGGCTACCAGTCTTGACAGTTGTGCAGCATTTCATCAAAGTGTTTTTTAAAAAAATAATGGGATTATCACGAATCGCCCCGGAGTGCGACCCCGAGCGCGACTGTGACAGCCCTGAGGTATGTACTTTACAATATTTTGATATTTATCGCGTTTAACCGTTTGAAATCGCGCGAGATCAAATCAGGTGATATTGTTACGTTTCGCACTTGGCATAATACAACTCAGTAGTAACTCGAAGGGAACAGAACATCAACACGGTAACGTGAACAGTAACGGGAATGTAATATAACGTGACAACAGGGTACAGCGGTGATATGAGCGGGATCGTTATGTCGGTTCGCTATGGCGGCTGACCCACCAATGACAGCTTGACAAGCGATTGGTCCGATCGCCTTCTTCTCGCTGTGCTCTTGTCTTGGTCGCGAGCACCAGCGGGCCATGGACTCCCATCCATGGGGTGCTCGCAACACTGCTCCCCCTCCGGAAAAGCGGGCGTCCCGACCGTGTCGAATCCTCCTCCGAATCTTCGTACCCTGGTCTGAAGAAGTGGTCGTGTTGGCCGCGTGGCTCCTCCAGACCGCCGCCTTGGCATTCGCCTTCACGCCCAAGGGAAAACCACCCAAAAACCCTGGGCAAGGCGTGGGTACAGCGGGACGGCTGGTGCGTTCTCTTCTAAACAACGTTCCGGAATTCGATGTCCCCGGTCCAACGACGAATCCTCCTTGGCAGTTCCACCGGTGTCCCTGCCCTCTTCCGTGGGTCCCGCGAAGAAGTCCGCGGAGAACTCCGGATGAATCCCCCGCCGAAACGCTCCAGCTCCAGTGTCCCACGACGTCCCTGGAACTCCGTCCTGGAACGCCCGACGACGATCCCCCCGCTCCGGCGTTGCATCCCCGGAATCGATGGCCCGTTCACCCGGATCATTCCCTTGCGAAAACGGAAACGCGTTAGAGACCGTAGACAGTCCGTTGAAGCCGCACGAGTCGGGGAGCCCGGAAGGGAGGCCAAGCACGCGAGCGAGGGTTCGCAGCTAGTCACGGGCCCGCAAGCGGCCCAGCCCCCAGTCTAGCCACCGTTCTCGTCAGCTCTGGTTGATTTCGCTCTTCTCTCTTCCATGCTCCTCCAGTTCTCCAATCCTTGGCTTCCTGTTGGCCCCATTCCTTTTCGTGGCCTCTGGTGCTGTTCCGGGAGACCGTCTCGGTGCAGCTCGTCAGCGGCCCCGTCACCGCGATGCCCCCTCCGACCGATCCGTGCGACTGTGTCGCGCGTCCGCCCAGTGAATGGGGACACCATTTCCCGTTTGCTGTCCACTCCGTAGAGAGCGACCCCTTGGTAAGCACTGTACCGGGGACGCGGCCAGGATCCCAGCCAGGAGGGTAGCGGGGTGGTTCCACGTATGTCCGCACCCCGCTGCGGACCGCCACGCTGTTGTGGCACATTCGGGGAGTTCGGGACCGCATCCAAGCCGCGGCAGCAGTCCCCCGACACCTCGTCCCTCGTCGTGGGGTATCGTGTTCCCTGAAACAGACTCAAGAACGGGGGCCGGGCTACGAAGGCAGCCCCCGCAGCTCAGTCCTCCGGATTAGCTTCAACCAATCTTCCTTCTTGAGTCTTCGCGGTGTGGGTGTCCCCCGACGTCTTCAGTCCTCTTGAAATTGTCCCTCGTATTTCGCAAGGCGGCGAACGTGGATCACCTTGCACTTCTTCCTTGGTGAGCGTTGAATCCTGTAGACGACGTCGTTGATCTTGTCCACCACCATATAGGGTCCTTCCCAGTCGGATTGCAATTTCGGGCACTTCCCCTTCACTCTTCGTGGCTGGAATAGCCACACTCATTCCCCAGGCTGGAATTCCACCGCGTTAACGTGACTATCGTACCACGGCTTCATTTTCGCACTGTAGATGTCCAGACGGCGTCGAACGAATTCGTGGATCCTCTTCATCTTCCCCCGGATCCACTCGGAGTATCCCTGCTCGACGTCCTCGTCTTCTTCCATTTCCGGGGGCAGTCCTCTCCAAAGTTGCAAGGGTAGGCGTAGTTCCTGGCCAAACCGGATCATCGCTGGCGTTAACTGCGTAACCTCATGTCGAGCCGATCTATAAGCGAGGAGGCACATGGGAATCCTCTCGTCCCAATCTCGCTGGTGTTCTGAAACAAACATTGCAAGATATTGGAGCAATGTTCTGTTCAAGCGTTCCACCATCCCATCGGACTGAGGATGCAGGGGAGTTGTTCGTGTTTTCCTGATTCCCAGCAGCTTCATCAATTCCTTGAACACGGAGGACTCGAAGTTCCTTCCCTGGTCCGTGTGTATCTCCAACGGAACACCATGACGACAGACTACGTTGGGTAGAAGAGCTCTTGCCACTGTGACAGCTCGCTGGTCCGGCATCGCGATTACTTCCGGCCACCGGGTAAAGTAATCCGCCACGACCAGCATAAACCTGTTCCCGGCCTGGGACCTCGGGAGCGGACCCACAACGTCCAGGGCAAGCCTCTCGAACGGAGCTCCCACGTTGTATACTTTCAGGTTCCCTGCTCCCCTCTGACGTGGTCCCTTCTTCGCCGCACAGGCGTCACACCGCCGGCACCACTCTTGAACGTCCTGTCGGCACGTTGACCAGAAGAACTGTTGGCAGATCTTCGCCAAGGTCTTGTTCACTCCGAAGTGTCCAGCTGCTGGCGCATCGTGGAACTCCTTCAGTACCTCCGCAACCCTTCCGCGCGGCACCACCAAAAGCCACGAGGTCGCCGTACCATCGTGGGACTCCCATTTCCTAAAAAGCAAACCTTCGTGAACTTCCAGCGAGTCCCAGATAGACCAGTAGTATTTCAACTGCGGGGAGAAACGAGCTACGTCTTGCCAGCCGGGCTTCTCCCCTTCCCCCTTCTTCTTAAGGATGAAGCCGATCGCCTCATCCTCCTCCTGGCTTCGTTTCCACTCGCTCTTCTTTTCATCGCAAAATATCCTGTGGATCTTCTTCGTGGTATGCTCCTCCTCATCCGCTTCTCTCCTCTCCAAACGGTTGCAGTTCCTACAATTTTCTTCGATACAGGGTCTTCTTGAAAGTCCATCGGCGTTTCCGTGGGCTTTTCCTGGGCGATGGCAAATCTCAAAGTCGTATTCCTGAAGCCGTTCGATCCAACGGGCGACCTGTCCTTCGGGGCGCTTGAAGGTCAACAACCAGCGAAGCGCTGCATGATCCGTCCTTATGAGAAATCTCCGTCCGTAGAGGTAGTGGTGGAAGTGTTCAGCGAACTTCACCACTGCCAGCAGTTCTCTCCGGGTCACGCAGTGGTTCCTTTCCGCTTTTCCCAGGGTCTTGGAGAAGTAGGCTACGACCTTTTCCTGTCCTTCGTGTTCCTGCGAGAGGACGCCACCTACGGCGAAATTAGAGGCGTCCGTGTCCAAAATGAAGTCCTTGTCGATCACTGGGTAGGCGAGCACCGGGGCTCCAGTTAATCTTCTCTTCAGCTCTTGGAAAACTTCTTGGCATACTTCTGTCCATACGTAATTTTGTTTAGCCTCGGTGAGACGATGCAGGGGCTTGGCGATCCTAGAGAAATCCTTTACAAATTTCCGGTAGTATGTGCGCAATCCTAAAACTTCTTAATTCAGTGACGTTCTTCGGCTGCGGCCACTCCGAAATTGCTTTGATCTTCTCCGGATCCGTCTTGACTCCGCTCTCGGTGACAATGTGGCCCAGATATTTCACTTCCCGGCAGAAGAAGGAGCACTTCTTGGGGCTCATCAACAACCCGGCTTGACGTAAACGTGAGAATACCGTCCCTAGGCGTTCGAGCTCCTGCCCGAAGTCATTCCCGTAGATGATGATGTCGTCCAAGTAAACCAAGCAAATTTTCCAGGTCAGATCTCGAAGTACGTCCTCCATCAGTCGCTCGAATGTTGCAGGGGCGTTGCAGAGTCCAAAGGGCATCACCTTGAACTGCCAGAGTCCCGTTCCAACTGAAAATGCAGTCTTCTCCCGGCTCTTCACGTCCATCGAAATCTGCCAGTATCCACTCTTCAAATCCACGGTAGAAAACCACGATGAATCGGCGAGGGCGTCCAGGGTATCCTCGATACGGGGGAGAGGATACGAGTCCTTCTTCGTGATCTCGTTCAGGCGTCGGAAATCCACGCAGAACCTTATGGACCCGTCCTTCTTCTTGACGAGGACGATCGGTGAAGACCAGGGGCTCTGGGATTCCTCAATAACGCCCTGTGCCAACATCTTCCTGAGTAGTTCTTCGACTTCTGCTCGACGATGTAGAGGCAACCTCCGCGGTACCTGCTTAATGGGCCGGTGATCCCCAGTGTCAACGGTGTGTTTCACCCAGTCACAGTTTCCGAGCTGAGACGCATCCACGGCGAAAACGTCCTGAAATTCGTAAAGCAGCTCAGCGAAAACCTTTTTCTGCTTCTCCGTCAAACCAGACGAGCAACGCGTATACAGCTCCCCCAAATGCTGCGGAACGACCGTTTGCCCTTCTTCTTCCACTTGTTTCTTCTCCTCGACGGTCGGCTCTCCAAAGCGTATCTCCGGTCTGCCGGGAAGGCACAGCACATTCCGGGAAAGGTCGATGCTGCTACGGTGCTTCTGCAGGAACGCCGCTTCCAAGATGCAATTTTCCACGATCTCGACGACGTAGAATTCTTCCACGCTCGATAGTCCTCCAACGCTGATTTCCAGGCTCCTCTTACCGAACACTTTCATTTTCTCTCCAGTAGTGGAACGAATGTCGACCTTCGTCCCGTCGATGTCCCTCGCCGGGCACAGCTCCTTGTCCAGAAGGTTGATAGGAGAACCCTTCCTCTCCCTTACGCCGTCTCCCCCTTACGCCGTCCTCTTCTCGTTTCCATCGTAGGGTTTCCTCGTAGGAGCGGCTCTTGCCTGGCCGATTTTGGCCTTGAAACAATCCTTTTGCAGGTGTCCCGTTTTTCCGCAACTCCAGCACTTCGGCATCCTCGGCGGGTCGTCCGTACGATACACGGGCTCGTCGGCCCTCCACTTCTTCGCCGGGTACCTTTCAAAATTGTCGGAGGGTTTAGCTTTCCGTTTTTCCGAGTCTCGTCCTCGCGACTCGGCCGCGGGGTCGCGAGACACCGCCTCCACGGCCTCGATTTCCAGAGCTCTGGTCACGGCGGCTCTCAAGGACGTGAAACCGCCGAGTCGCAGTTCCCGCTACATAAAGGTAGGATTTCCTAGACACGATTCGCCGCGGCGGCGGTGAATCGCGGCCAGTCGCCGCGGCGAGCAGACCTCAAGTACCGCGATGAGGGACTCAGTTGGGTTCGAGCACTTAAAAGGGTCTATTCTAACGGTCGGTATACCTGTTTCAGAAAAACCAGATTGTTTATTGTTTACCATATCGATATGAAAGTGACACCGATAGATTCCTCACGTTTTGCCGATGAAAATTATACCAAATTTCATGTAAATCGGACTATTTATAACGAAGCTAGCGAGAAATTATATAAATGATTTTTTCATCTAATTTCCTTCATTATGCTCCGAATTACGTCGTTCTTGGTGTTAGTTTCATCGGCGAAACATAGAGAATCGATTGGTACCGTTTTCGCAGAGATCTGATGAGATATGTGGAACTTGGATTTTTCCACTTTTAATGGTATTTCAAACCCTTCGAGGGTCGAAAGCCATAAAATTCGGTGCGGCATCACGGGATGTTGACCTCGCCACGTGGTGCCAGCCGGCATATCTTTGACAGGCGTCGCTCCAGAATCACCCTGTACAATACAGTATGTACATTTACTGTGGTTTGCAAAAAAGTTGGCATCCAGATGTTGAGCGGGGCAAGGGGGCTACTTTGCTCGCATTGGCTCCCACCGCCTGTGTCCCCGTTCGCTTACTTTGTATTGGTCGACATTGTCGCGTTGACCAATGCGAGCAAAGTAACCTCCTTGCCACGTTTAGCGTCCGGGCGCCTTCTTTTCTGCAAACGACATTACATATGTACATATAGAGTCTCGAGGACGAAATGAGACGACGATTCGTGGTCTGTGAAGTTGGCACCCCCCAATTGCGAATTTTTAGAAAACAATGATGGCATTCGTTTGTCGACATTTGTCCAACAAAAGTTTGGTTTGTCCACCCATAAAAAAAAGATATACCTAAAGGATAAAACTGTAAACAATAAGAATATGCATGTTAGATTTGTAGTAGTAATGAAACATTCATTGCACAGATGTACTGAAGCAGGGTCACAGAAGTATTCAAATGGCAATAATTACCTATACGTACCTTATTTTATATTAATATTACGTTTTTTCGACGTTGTTGTATGCTGTGCACTAGCTTTTCAATTATTTTAGATTCGATAGAATTCCATATTTCTAAAATCTTTTATTGTGGGTTGTCTTTCGAAGTTATGTCGTACTTTTTTAATCTTCTGTGAATTTCCACCCACACATATTCGATGAGGTTAATGTCCAGACATTATGGGGATATATGACATGTATGTAATCCATGCGGCATATTACACAATAATCATTCTTGCACAATTCAGGCCGCTTGCGGTCGTTGTCTTGCTGTAAATAAAAATACCCCACTAACTCCAATTTGGTAGAAATAATTTTTAATATATTTTTAATACATTTTTAATATATTTTCAATATATTCAGTTCGGATGGAGGCCGTTATGTCTGAAGAAAACCCAATTCAGAAATGAATACTAAAAATTTACGCCCTACTGTAAAGTACTGTGGTGGTTCCTTGATGATATGGGGGTGTATGGTTACAAACGGCACTAGAAATCTTGTTTTTATAGACGGCATTTTAGATGCACATAAATTTTTAAATATTTTAATAAACAATTTAGAAGAAAGTGCTACCAAATTGGGGTTAGTGGGGAATTTTTATTTACAGCAATACAACGACCGCAAGCGGCCTGAATTGTGCAAGAATGATTATTGTGTAATATGCCGCATGGATTACATACATGTCATACATCCCCATAATGTCTGGACATTAACCTCATCGAATATGTGTGGGTGGAAATTCACAGGAGATTAAAAAAGTACGACATAACTTCGAAAGACATACCACAATAAAAGATTTTAGAAATATGGAATTCTATCGAATCTAAAATAATTGAAAACCTAGTGCACAGCATACAACAACGTCGAAAAAACGTAATATTAATATAAAATAAGGTACGTATAGGTAATTATTGCCGTTTGAATACTTCTGCGACCCTGCTTCAGTACATCTGTGCAATGAATGTTTCATAACTTCTATAAATCTAACATGTATATTTTTATTGTTTACTGTTTTAATCGCGAGCGTTCGAATACTTTCGTGAGTCACTGTATCTAATTATCCTGTTCTTTATGATTATAAGAACAAGGAGTACAATAATCACGGAATGAAAGTAGATGTGAGGAGAGATGTATTAATTAAATTAAACAGGAAAGGTAAAGTGTTTTTCAATTATATTTATTTTTTTACTGTGCCTAATTTTATTTATTTTTATTTATTCTTTCATTATATATGAGGCACTTAATGAAGGCATGGCAGACCGGCGACGTGTTGCCGCGATGCAAAAATTGAACTGGCATTATTTCTAATGCCCCTCCTGCCACCAAATACGTTACGACACAACAGATACGGTACACTTCCGCGTTACATCGGACGAAATGAAACAGTTTCCGTACAGTATATCCTTAAATATATCACATGGATTTACAAGAACAACTAATTTGTGCCGTTCAAAATCATCCTATCATACACGACAAAAAAATTAGCCCGTTACAAAAGTGGCATTGTAAGCAAAAGCGCGTCGAAATCAATAAGTAGCGATTTAAAATCAGAAAGTATTATACATCAGAATATATATATATATTTGAAATAATAAAATATAATTTTGTTATGGCTTCACATTGCCAATTAACTTCCCAAGAGGCGAAAACAACCAGTCTGTGAATGCGTTGCGAATGTCCATTGCCCATAACTTGTCTATTCGGTCTTGCATATCGTTTTGTCTTGTTTGTTTTCAACAGGAATGCCTCATCTGCTACTAAAGCATTAGGTGTCGAAATATCCATGCATAGGAGAGTTTTAGTGGGTGGCACTTGCAAACTCGTGACATGTTTGCTGGACAATATCATTTATAGTTGCAGCTTCTTGACGAAAATTGAAGGCTATTACTCGAAAAGACATTCCAGTGGCAAAAACCTAAAACATTATTTAAAATGAGCAACAATTAATTAAAATAAACAGAAAATAATTTTTAAAAAACGAATATTGACGTAACAATTGAATAATTACGAATGGACGTTCAAAACTTAGTTTTCAGTACACAATTTGGTTGTGTCGTTAATATAACTGGCTCTCAAACTAACTCATGGGACATGCAAATGATTTTCAGATAAATTATATATGTTCAGATAAATTATAACTAAGCCAACTATCAAATGTATACACAATAATTAAACTAATTAATTTTTAATACACAAACAGAATATAGTTTTAATTTAAAAAATAAAAAGTACCTTAAGGTTACTGCTGAACGTTGTCTAAAACTTATCGCTTTTCCGTAGTTTGTATTTTCTTCTGCCAGATCTGGTTCCAGTATGTCAAGCAATTTATCAAAGCTATCTTTGCTCATACTTTGCCGAACGTGTTTTCCTCCTTCGCAATTAAAATGTAGCCAACGCTCGTTTTGAGATTCGAGAGATTGGCATGACAGTAATTGGCGTACGGTGGCGTGACAGTAATTGAACAACAAACGTTATCGCAACAATTTCACTGTGTTCAGTGGAGTGACTGTCTGCGGTACGTTGCCGTACTCGGCGTACTCTCATCGACGCAACGTGAAATAAGTCGAATTTGCAATAAGTAAACACATAAATATGTAGCTTCTCTATACAGTAAATACTCGTTATAGCCCCCGTTTTTACCATGGACAGTACGCCCGGTGACTATACCCACCATTTCTTGGAATCCTTCGGTCGAGAGTGAGAGAACGAAAGAGTCCACGGCAACTTCGTGTCAACTGTTTCGTTCCCTCTCGCTCGCGCTTCGGTTTTCTCACTCATATCATCGGCCGCACGGAATAGTGTCCGCAACGCGTCGTACGCCCGCCGTCAGCGCCGTTCGTCGGGTTCAATACGAATGTTTACTGTACATCAAATCCTCAAACAAAGTCATCCTGCCACTCTACGACCCCCTCCGGAGAACTGAAGTATGCGGCAAAGCGATTTCGTACGTCAAATCCTTCGGCGTTTCCGAACCCTCCAGCTCCAGCCAATGGTGGCATATTGTCGGTTGCCATGCACTGCTCCTGAGCTTCATTGCGTGATGCGTTGCCATTTTTCCGGATACTTTCATCACGCAACATGTTGTGTAAGCAACATGTTGCGATTGTTATTTTATCAGTCGTCTCCGGTAAGACTGATATGGGAGAGTAAAATATGCGGAATGTTTGGCACAAAATGCCAAAAGCATTTTCGGAGACCCTGCGTGCTCTGCACAGCCTATAATTGAAAATTCTTTTCATTCTCTCATTACAGGCTTGATTTTTTGGGAAGGGTTTCATACGATGGGTTAATCGAAACGCCTCATCGCCAAGAATTATGTGAGAAACTATCACGTCCGATCCCGGCAGGGGTTGTTCATCGGGAAAGTTAAATTCCCCGGATCGAATGTTACGGCCCATGGCTGATTTTTCAAAAATTCCGCTGTCCCCTTCCTTGCCGTAAGACCCAACATCGATTACGCTAAATTTGTAATTTGCGTCAACCAACGCCAGCAAAACTATTGAAAAATAGCTTTTGTAATTGAAGTAAATAGAACCACTGTTTTGTGGGCACCTGACGCGTATATGTTTCCCGTCAATTGCCCCAACACAATTGGGATAATTCCATTTAGTCTCGAAATCGAGACTAATTTTTTTTAAATCTTCCACAGTGGGCACTGGCAAAAAAATCGGGACTAATTTTTCCCCCAGTTGGCTAAGTACGTCCCGTACAATAATGCTAATATAGCTCGGCGATATTCTGAACGCGAAAGATAACGAGCGGAACGATTCTCCAGTAGCTAGGAATCTGTAAAAAATATATAATCTAATTATTTCAGCTGGTGATTGTAAAAAAAGATGGAGGAACATTCGTGATGCACGTATGAAAATGAAGAGAGGCATCAAGTGTGGTAGAGAGGGTCGACAGTAAAGGCAAAATCAAAATGACCGTTGTGGGACTAGCTAATTTTTGTGTAGAATGTATCGTTTGAGAGAAGTAAAGTATTTTTTACACACATTATAAACATTGACAATTTATTTTGTCGTAGTAGGTAATATGAAATGGACTGAAATAGTTCAACATATAAGAATCTGTGTGGCTGACGACATTCCGGTAACATCGCTGGATGCTATAGAAACTTCTGCAAGCTGGGAGAAGGTGTTGTATGTAGAAACACACTCAGAGGGCAATATTCCTGTTTCACGGAAAAGAAGATTCGGCAGTACATCCAGTAGCATTGCCAAAAAGGCACAGAAATGATTCCAGTACTGTACTGGATGTTTTAGAAAAAAGAGCCTTCGGAAGGGAAAAAGTAATGGGTAGTAGCAGCAAATAATTGGAAGAGAATTGCGACTTCACATTTACATTTTTTAAAAGTATGGGGATGGCGACTAAAAAAATTCCGCCACACTTAATTGCGGAAACAAAGGATTCTGTGCTAAAATTGATTAATGTTCTGGATAAATCAGTACGAGCTACATGTGTTTTCGCGTATTGTAATGGTAACGTACAGTAGCCGCGGTGAAACCCTCCCCAAATCGCGCGGGGGGGGGGGGGGGTAGTTACCGTCAGGTTTTCGTCGGCAAGAGTGAGATAAAACCTCGGTCTCCCATCACCAGGAGTTCGGGGTATCTATGAAGATTTCCCCACGATAAAAAAAAAGCGTGCCTATGGAAGAAAGCCACAATGAGAGAAACGGAGGGAAAGAGAGAGAAAAGCGAGGGAGTCCGAACCAGTAGTGCATGATAACACGTGCGAGTGTGAGGTGAGCCAGGACCGAGAGCGTGATAGGGTAATTGGCGAAAGGAAAGAGAGAGAGAGGGAGAGAGAAAGAGAGATTGAGAGCAGGTCAAAACAACCGATGAGGGAGGATCTAATGTACGAGAGCCAAGAGAGAATGTACGAGAGAGACTTTTTTCGAGGAGGGGGTAATTTTGAGGTGGCGGTGAAGAAAAATAGAGTAATGAAAAAGCAAGTCGTCCGCTTGCTTTTTTGAACTCATTTTGTACTGCCAGTTTAATTAAAATTTTAAATCCAAAATTTAGAAATATTCACTTTTTGAGTACAAACTTAATAAAGATCATTTTTTAAAAATAAGCGATCTTTTCTCAAAAGTCAGGGGGGCAACTGCCCCTTTTGCACCCCCCTCCGGATGCCCATGTGGGAAAGTGTGGAGAGAGCGAAGCGAGAGCGTACAACGTATGTGATAATCAGTAGACGTGGGGTAATTATTATGAGACCGTAGATACTTTGTATATAAATGCAATAAAAAACACAACCGCTTTAATGAAATTACGTTATGATGAAATAAAATATATTTCTGGAAAAATTAACTCACCTTAATGTCAGAAGCAACTTGTCTTTCGGAGAAATTGGCTGTTTGACTCTGTCATAGGAGTGTTTTTCTAAACCATTTCCAACAAGATTCAGAACGAACTGGACTTGTTCGTTGCTTAGCCTGAAGAATTTTCTGTGTGTTACGTCGTCACCGCAAAAATGGTTTCCAATTAATATATTGCAATAACCCTCGGTACGTCGGTTCTTATACATGTTTTTCACTTGCTTCCTTTTTCTTTTTCCGTATAGTGTGAGAAGAAGTTCATCGTCTTCTTCTTCCTCTAACAATGTTAGTAACAGCAATTGTCTATTCATTTTACGAATTTAAATACCGTTAAAGCTCACAACACGTCGCGATTTCACGTTAACACGACTAACGAGAAGATTTCGTGTTATGAATTTTGTTTTACACTAATTCGATACTAACTAGTGCGTTTCGAATCACGATTTTGGAGAGATGCTTCCACTCCTAAGTCACAAGAACGATTGTCGTTCTAGCAAAGGCTCGGAGAGGTCCTAACCCAAGGCCATTGAATTAACTGCATTTATGACATCCTTCAGGTATATTCTATTTTTAGGTTTGTCGGGACGCGGAGTACGCACACTATAGTGCGCGTCACTATTTTTCGCCGATCCGTCGCGCGAAAAGTTAAAAGAGAATCGTGTAAAGTAAATAGTGTATCATCTGATACATAGATAGCATTGTTGTAAATTATCAGTTATTATTTAGAAGAGGATAGCGTATTTTTTCAAATTTAAGAATGAGTAAACAAGTGACTATTCAAAGCGACATATTTTTTTGCCGATAATTCCCTATTCAATAGCTATCTGATCTCGTACCATTCAATAGCCGTTTCTTATAGATTTTTATGGGCTGACAACGAATCCGTGAACCGTTTGTCGCCATCACCTTCCGTTTTTGAGAAATCCGATTTTGAAGAAAAATGCAAATTTTCAAATTTGAACATCTTTTGTTTTGAAACGGTAATAGTTATTCGATTGCTCGTCACGTCAAATTATTCTATGAACCCTCCCGAATACAACGATATAAGTTATTATGGCATTATGAACAATTAAATATGTTTAAACAACGATCAAAGGGAAAAGGGCACCCGAAATGCACAAACTTTTCAGAAATCTTTCAATATATTTAAAAAAACTAAGAGACTAGTAGAAAATCTGGCATTTGTAGGATGGCGAAACGAAATAGGCAGTGGTACTCGACGGCGATGAGCGTACCCATTGCCGCATAGCGTAATAGTCGGCACTGCACGTATTGCTAAACTATTTCGTTTCTGTATTGTAACAAACCCCAAAACTGCCCTTTCTTTTTTCTTAATAAACTTAGTTAATAATCATTTAAATACTTATATTCTTATTATATTCCTGTTATTCTTACTTTTATAAGAGTGTTTAGCATTAGTATTAATATTAGTTCAGGATACCGCGAGACGCGAGTATGACGAAAGAGAGAATTGAGTGTAAAGGAGTGGGAGAATCAAACGCATGCGCGATCCTCAGTCGATCAGCGGATCGACGAGAGCAAGGATCAGAAGCAGTAATTGTGATTCGTGCATGACAAATGAGAGAGGGAACCGAGCGTTCCACGCGTGCGCCTGCGCATTAACCAGTCGCTTAGTAGACCGACTAGAGAACGGATCGAGCAATACGAGAATAATTGACGCGTAATAGTCGAACTCCATTCCTATTGGTGCGCTCCCAATACTCCGAATGTGTATAAATACGGGCAGGAAAGCCCAGAGAGATTCATTCAGACTTATGAAACTAATCAAGAATCATTTAAGGCTACAAGCTGATTCCAACGTAAATTTAATGCTCCAACTTTGGAGGCCGCCTTGCAGGACACTCGGCTATACTCATCGTTTAAACTAAGGCCATAGTCGCCAGGTTTAGCGAGAGGTTTCTGCCTTGGAGGCCGCTTTGTAGGCCACTTAGTTGATGAAGCTAAGTTATTATTATTATTATTCTCAGGTTAGTAATATTACTCCTGAGCAACGAAGGAACAATACTATTCCAGGTGGCAGTATCGCCCCTGATGAAACACTGAAACAATTCAACTGTTCTCAACTTAACATATTCAATTCCTCAATTATAAGCTAATTCCTAAATTATAAGCTAATTCCTAAATTATAAGCTAATTCCTAAATCATAAACTAATTCCTATATCGACCGAGAGTCCTAATCCATTAACGAATTCCTATCATTCGACTAAACGTCATTATACTACTCCAAATCGATCGTTCAAACGGGCATTTCTTTTGTAACGACCTAGAGTCGCAACCCAAGACGATCAGCTTTACTTTTTGTAACGACCTAGTGTCGCAACCTAATTTAATTTCGTTAATTTCTTTAGTATTAAGGCGCTAAATCATATTTTCATGTATCATTTAGAAGTGTTTTCCTTGAATAAACACTGTTTAAGTTAAATTCTTGTTCTTGAATTTTAATTCTTTATCGCACGCCACTCGAACCAATCCCGAAATCCTGTAAGGAGCGTTACGCCACGCTCGAAACCGTTACAGTATTGAAAACAAAACGCGACATACGATTGCTGTTGATGTTTTCCGGAGGAAAAATGTCTGCTGCATCGCATGAAGTAATCAGATTTTCTCCTAAGGTGGGGGCCAAATATATTGGCCGGTGAATTTGTTTTCGCGAACAGCGATCGAGGAGAAATCAGCCACCACCATCTGACGATCGTGGATTTGTCAGTTGGAGTTGCGTGGTCCTCGCAGGGTATGGTGGGGTAACGGGAACGCTGCTCGCCTCCGCCTGAACCTAGCCGTTTGGCTGTTATTTATTCTTAGCGTAATAGTTGTGTGCGTTACGAAGCTATGCGTAGACCAATACGAGATGAAGCTATCGAGAAAGTATCAATGTTCTAACCAATAAAGCTCCTGAATTTTTTCGTAGCTAACGCACACCTATTCTGATGTGTGTATTTCTACGCTGACAGCTCGGTTAGGTCTACACCCCAGAAGCTTGGCACTATCCCGACCATTTCTGGCTCACTCTTGTTCTGCGAAGGCGAGAGCGAGATGGAACGAGATCGAGTCAGAAAACGTTGAGAAAAGGAGCACCGAGGCAAGCAAACTGTGTGGTGGGAGAATACCCCTCACGAAACTCACCGGCCAATATATATGGCCCCGACCTTGGTCTCTTAGTTTTTTAAATATATTGAAAGATTTCTGAAAAATTTGTGCATTTCCTGTGCCCTTTTCCCTTTGATCGTTGTTTAAACATATTTAATTGTTCATAATGCCATAATAACTTATATCGTTGTATTCGGGAGGGTTCATAGAATAATTCGACGTGACGAGCAACCGAATAACTATTACTGTTTCAAAACAAAAGATGTTCAAATTTGAAAATTTGCATTTTTCTTCAAAATCGGATTTCTCAAAAACGGAAGGTAATGGCGACAAACAGTTCACGGATTCGTTGTCAGCCCATAAAAATCTATAAGAAACGGCTATTGAATGATACGAGACCAGATGGCTATTGAATAGGGAATTATCGGCAAAAAAATATGTCGCTTTGAATAGTCACTTGTTTACTCATTCTTAAATTTGAAAAAATACGCTATCCTCTTCTAAATAATAACTGATAATTTACAACAATGCTATCTATGTATCAGATGATACACTATTTACTTTACACGATTCTCTTTTAACTTTTCGCGCGACGGATCGGCGAAAAATAGTGACGCGCACTATTCTTAGTCCATACTTGCCTGTCCATTTTAGAAATGCCAATTAATTGTAGTAATTGGAGTAAATTTCATTAAAGCGGTTGTGTATTTTTATTGCATTTATGCACAAAGCATCTACGGTCTATTAATAATTACCCCACGACTGTAGATTATCACATACGTCAGGCCTGCCCCATCCGGTGCAAATACCTCCTGAATTTCTGGGACCCGGGTAACAGCCGAGCGCGGGACTGTTCCATTGCTACCCGTTGCGAAATTTGTGAGAGAACTGCATGAGTGTGCGTCCATGTAGAAGAGGTCTTCGGATCCAAGCAATAGACTCGTGGTACGAGCCTACATGGACAGCCGCACACTCATGCAGTTCTCCCGCGACCCATGCTGTGGTTAGCAACGTAACCAGTCCCGCGCTCGGCTGTTGCCCGGGTCCCAGAAATTCAGGAGGTATTTGCACCCGATGGGGCAGGCCTGACATACGTGGTACGCTCTCGCTTCACTCTCCCCATACTCTGCCGTACCCCCATACTCTTCCTCCCCCCCCTCTCTCTATCTTCTCTTTCGCCAATTGAAGGGTTGGATGCAATAAGGGGACTAGCGCTTGGAAATTGGAAAAATAATTGTCCAAACGCAAAAAAAGATTGGTAAATTAAATGTTATTAAATTGCATTTCTAAAAATATAGTGTTGTAAAGCTCGTCACGACACACATTTTTTCTATTTACAGTTTGTTTATCCAATTATTACTATTCGAGCTAAAAATTATAAACAAAAAATTTTTCATCGCCCGAAATCATTATTTCTTTAATCATAAATTGCGATAACTTGAGTAAATATTAAGGGATCGTTATGAGACTTGAAACATAACTTCAGAAAACTCTAGCGAAGCCGGAAATTGTATGCACAAAAACCTTATGTTAAAATATGTAATAATATTTAATTAAAAATTAATATTGGACATAACCCATGTTTTTCAACGTTCGCCGTTAAAAAGTATCGAGGCAATTTTGAGGTACATACAACTTGCAGCGACAAAGTTTTTCCTTGATATACAAGGAAGATTTTCACCAATTTTCACATTGATTAATGAATAATTGTAGAAGATATGATGATATATATAAATCTCGCGCGCCACCAACAGTCGGTAGCTGCGTGTAATGCGCTATTTAGCAGTTTTAGCAGTCGCGTTGACTGTTGGTGCCGCGCGGGATTTATACATATCGCCGTATCTTCTACAATTATTTATTAATCAGCGTGAAAATTTGTGAAAATCTTGCTTGTATATTAAAGAAAAACTTTGTCGCTGCAAGTTATAAGTACCTCAAAATTGCCTCGATACTTTTTAACGGTGAACGTTGAAAAACTTGGGTTATGTCCAGTATTACTTTTTAATGAAATATTATTACATTTTTTAACATAAGGGTTTTGTGCACACATTTCACGGCTTCGCTAGAGTTTTCTAAAGTTATGTTTCAAGTCCGATGACGATCCGTTAATATTTATTCAAGTTATCGCAATTTTTGTCTAAAGAAATAATGATTTCGGACGATGAAAAATTTGGAGTTTATAATTTTTAGCTCGAATAATAATGATTGGATAAACAAACTGTAAATAGAAAAAATGTGTGTCGTGATGAGCTTTACAACACTATATTTTTAAAAATTCAGTTTACCAACATTTAATTTTCCAATCTTTCTTAACGTTTGGACAATAATTTTTCCTATTTTCAAGCGCTAGTCCCCTTATTGCATCCAACCCTTCAATTGTCCTATCACGCCCTCGATCATGGTTGACATGACCACGCGTTGTCGCAAATGTCACGTAAATTTGTAAGGAGTAAA
The DNA here is from genome assembly GCA_947577245.1 of Andrena bucephala. Classification (NCBI taxonomy): domain Eukaryota; kingdom Metazoa; phylum Arthropoda; class Insecta; order Hymenoptera; family Andrenidae; genus Andrena; species Andrena bucephala. The sequence goes on along the minus strand of OX387718.1, from coordinate 18,503,490 downwards.
TATGTCCGAAAGTGATCTTAATGAAACGATGGAGAAGGTAAAAAGTAAAGCAACGGGAGTTAAAGAAAGAAGCAGATTTTATAATATGTATACCCTCAAGGACGCTATGAAGGCACCTACAAACAGGAAAGTCTAAAAAGAAATGAAAATTGATGCTTGAAAGAAAAGGAAAATTTTAAAAAATTGTATTCAATATTGTTCTATTTATGTTAATAATATCTTTTACAATAAATACTATATAACATTTTGTTAAAAATAATAAAAAGTGGGGGAAGGGAGGCATCACGGGGTAGCGAGGTAAGATGGGGTATCATAAAAAAACATAAATGTAGAGGAAGTGCAGTATATTTGGAATACCAGTTTGTTTAAGACGAATAAAAAATTACGACAGAGGATGGGAACAAATTAAACTACGTAATATCATAGGGAAACTAATAAACTTTCGTATTTCTTAGGGTCAGTAAAAATAAAAAACAAAAAGTAACTGAAATTTTGGTTTGAATGAAAAATGATAAGAAGTATCGATTTCGTTAAGGTACAGGTAATTTGGAATACCGATATTCCAATTTACCTTCACTTTATAAACTTAAACAAAACATGTAGATAATAAAATTAGTTTATTTTATGACGTAATCAGGCTAAGAAATCAGAAGTAAGGAACAATTTTATGTAGATATCTATAAGACAATATTTACACAAATGCTAAAAAAGGCTATATAGGTGACAGACGAAACTGACGCGGTGGTAGCCATTACGCGTGTAACAAAAGCATCGGTAGGATTTGATATATTCCAAATAACCTTCACCTTCGGTATTCCGAATTAGCAACATGGCATTGAAACCTAAAATTTCATGTCACACTTTGTATTCTCGAAATTTTCGCAAAACTGGCACGGAACCATAGAAGGAACATGCAAATGAGTCGATTAAGTGTTTAACACTAATGTTTTGACATATTTTAACAATGATTGGAACGATTGAATACGCGCTGAAAAAGTTTTGCAGATTGACGTTTGCTTCCTCTGCAGATTAAGTTGAAAATGTATAAATTGCGGTTCATCCACAAATGTCATTAGTGAACAGGTCATTAGCCCCTATAACCTACGGTGTTACAAATTAAATAGCGTTAGTAGTTTATTAGATACTTCGGTATTCCAAATTACCAACAGTATGCCGAATATGCTGCACTTCCTCTACAATATTAAAAATTGGGGCGATCTCATCACGGCTATTGAGTATTAGCCCTTCGGCTTGCGCAGCTACATGTTTCCATTGTGGATTTCAACTGAATGTCATTCATGACTTGAAGTACTCGAGACTTTGCTTCTGCAAGTAGATTTTGTGGAAGTCCATTGGCCAGCGTCCCCATGCTTCTGAAAAACAGCATGGTCGAGTTGTTGTCGTCCTCCGTCGATTTCCTGCAGCTCTTGATTATTGCCTGCCTTTCGACCGCCCTCTTTTCGAATACATCGAGCACGGTATTTGCGCCAGGTCTATACTTTTTCGACCTAGTTTCCGACGTACTATCTAATCTCCTCTTCCGCGAAGTAGATGCGTCTTGTTCTACACCTTCACAGAACACTGGAGTTTCCATCACGTCCTCGGCTGATAGTTCTTGACAATCGGCATCCGTGCAGGCTCCCATATCTGGAGCCTTTTCGGGGGCTGTCATATTGCTCTGGGTACTATAATAAAATGAAAAAGACAAATTTTTACAATTTATTGTATTTTAGAATTCATATTCTATGTAAGAAATACTTGCCTTCTCTCAAACGGCACAACAGCTAAGAAACTCAAAAGTTCCAGCAACGCCCATTTTGTTTTCGGCTGTGCTGCCGACCCCGTACCATGCTTATTTTCTCGTCTTGTTTTTAAAAAAGTGTCGCGTATATTCTTCCACCTTTTTTTGCAATCGTCAACTGAAATAATTAGCTAATATATTTTTTGCAGGTTTGCCTTCGGAATATCATATGAATACATAAGCATGTATGCGACAAATTAGTGCCCATACTTTTACTGCAGCATAATATTTCCGATTTGAAACAAATTGCAAAAGATTGTAGGATGTAATGGAATTTTCTAAACTGCATTGGAGCAATTGAATGCTCGGAAGCAATAAGGGGACTAGCGTTCGAAAAGGGGAAAAATTATTGTCCAAACGCTGAGAAAGATTGAAAAATTAAATGATGTTAAACTGTATTTTAAAAAATGTAGTGTTGTAAAGCTCGTCGCGAAACACATTTGTTTATCCAATCATTACTATTCGAGCAAAAAGTTATAAACAAAAAATTTTTCATCGTCCAAAGTCAATATTTCTTTGAACATAAATTGCGCTAAATTGAGTAAATATTAACAGATCGTTATGGGGCTTCAAACAAAAAACTCAGAAAACTCTAGCGAAGACGTAAAATGTATGCACAAAACCCTTATGTTCAAAAATGTAATAATATTTCATTAAAAAGTAATACTGAACATAACCCATGCTTTTCAACGTTCGGCGTTAAAAAATATCGAGGCAATTTTGAGGTACATATCACTTGCAGCGACAAAGTTTTTCCTTAATATACAAGGAAGGTTTTCACCAATTTTCACACTGATTAATAAATAATTGTAGGAGATATGAAGATATATACATATAAATCTTGCGCGCCACCAACAATCAACAGCCGCGTATAATGGTGGCGCGCGAGATTTATATATATCGTCATATCTTCTACAATTATTTAATAATTAGTGTGAAAATTGGTGAAAATCTTCCTTGCATATTAAGGAAAAATTGCCTCGATACTTTTTAACGCCGAACGTTGAAAAGCATGGGTTATGTTCAGTATTACTTTTTAATGAAATATTATTACATTTTTGAACATAAGGGTTTTGTGCATACATTTTACGTCTTCGCTAGAGTTTTCTGAATTTTTTGTTTGAAGCCCCATAACGATCTGTTAATATTTACTCAAAGTATCGCAATTTATGTTCAAAGAAATATTGACTTTGGACGATGAAAAATTTTTTGTTTATAACTTTTTGCTCGAATAGTAATGATTGGATAAACAAATGTGTTTCGCGACGAGCTTTACAACACTACATTTTTTAAAATACAGTTTAACATCATTTAATTTTCCAATCTTTCTCAGCGTTTGAACAATAATTTTTCCCCTTTTCGAACGCTAGTCCCCTTATTGCATCCAAGCATTCAATTGATGGGCATCCGGGCCATACTTTCATTATAAACAAATTACTTGTTGACTGTATTATTAGCCCTAGTTGATGGCTGATGTAAAAAATATAATTAAACAATAGTTTACCTGTTCTTTTCACTTCGAGAGAGATTGCATCCCACAACGGATCTTTGAGGTTGTGCTTTTTAAAATTGATATGCGAAGCATCATACAGAATGGAATGAGGTGATATGAGGTGTATTAATCTCTCGTCTTCCTGATCCGAAAACCTGACCATCAGATTCTTGCGGGCCATTTTCACCAACACTGAGTTACACGCACTTAAGGGGGTAGACACGTCACGTGACCTGGCCGATTCGGCAGGTCGGTATTACAGCAGGTTTTTTCTGCACAGAAATGGTAATACCGATAGATCGCCGATTGCCCGGTAAACGCGAGAGGGAGCTGTTTGCTATTTCCGTATTTTATTCTGAATAAGGAAAGAAATTCTCAGCTGTTGCGTTGTACTTATAAAAATTTAAACGGAAGTCGGCTGGTACTGCAAACATAGAAAATTCATTGTACATTTTAATTACTTGAAATGTGCTTATGCTACAATATTCTACGTTAGCAGTAAGGAATTATAAGTGAAAAGGGAAAATAGATGAGGGGATGTCCCCAGAAAATGAAGTTTGTTAGGTTAGACATTTTTTTACTTGCAAAGCACCGAAACAGAACATGAAATACACTTATTACACGTCCTATGCAGAAAGAAGCAGTTATGAACAAACATTATATATAAAATTGTAAGGAATCGATTGACGTCACTGTTGCAAAGATCTGATTAGAAATTGCAGAACATCAGATTCGTCACTGCTTAGCGTGCAACATTGTATAGTCCCGCTGGTTTCGAGCGTCGAAGCCCACGAAACTCAGCGAGACACATGATTGTTGGCGAGCATCGCGTTTGACGATTCTAGCTATAGAATCACCCCGTATAAATGCTAAGAAACGATAGTGTGAAGCGGCGTGCGTTTCAACTGCACATTGACAATATCGTAGATTCTAGGGCCTAGAATATTAGCTCCGTATTACGATGTTCTTCACCAGAGCACTGCATTACTGATGAAAATGATGCCAAACATGGAGCAATTCGGTCTATTTTTAGTGAACGTAGTGTGTGTGTCCTAATCATGTATTCATAAGAAAAAATAGACCGAATTGCTTCGCGTCTCGACTCATTTTCGTGGACATAAACTCACGAATCCATCGGTGGTAACACTCTTATCAAGGTGTAGTGAGAAATATGAACAATTTCATATTCAGTACTGGATGACTCAAGTCGCCGTCGACCGAGGGCCCTAATAAATGTGCATTTATTTGAGAAACCAAAGCCGTGTCACTCGTGACACCTACTCGCGAACAGATACATATATGTATGTACGAGAAGAAGTAATGCAATTTCCCGATGACTTGAAGCAACATTTCAATAGGTAAATGCATGAAACTCTGGGATCAGGAATTCCCAACCAAGTGATGCATATGTAAGAACTGGCGAAATTCAACAATAGTTTGTCGTCTAAATTTTACAATTAAAGTATTTATTTGACGCGAATATACATATGTAAAGTTTGTCAGCAAAGTCTTTCTCGATTTGAGTTCTATAGAAGGCTGACTTTCCTTCGCCATGCAAAGTCCTCTCTTGTCCTTCACGCTAGCAATCATGCAACTCGCTGAGTTTCGTGGGTTTCGACGCTCGAATCCAGCGGGGCCATACAATGTTACGCACTAAGCAGTGACAAATCTTCAGTTCTGCATTTCTAATCAGATCTTTGCGAAAGTGACGTGAATCGATTCGTCGTGTTTTCTCGATCAAATTGGCCCCAAAAATGATATTATTCGGACCATAATTAAGGAAATTACGTGAAATTTGTTTGCAGAATTGGAAGCCCGTTTCGTTAAAAATAGTCTGATTTAAATTATTTTCTGTCAATTTAATCGGGAGAATGCCAGGAATCCATTTGTGTCACTTTCATATTGATACGATGAAAAAAAAACAAATTCTGTTTCTATATAATCGATGACACATCGCTGAGCAACGGCGATCTCGTGCGGCTCGGGCCACAAAGGTTCTCGTCAGTTATTCGAGCATCTAAGATCGTTACGGGCTCTGTTTGGTGTACACGGTACGGACTTTTCGCTATCCCCACCACTTCTGTCTCACTCTTGTCCGGCGAAGGCGAGAGCGAGATGGAAAGAGAGCGAGCGAAGGCACTGAAAGCGAGCGAGGACAGTACGAGACAGACGACGCGTTGATATTTTGTCTCGCTCCGTCTTTCGGACGCCTGACACTCCGTCCTTTGTATGCGCGACGGGCGTGCACGATGGTCGCAAGTGCTTACGGTGAGCACGGGAACCGCTTCGCAAAAACTTGACGCAGGCCCGGCATAAGTCTTTTTTGCGCCCTAAGCGAACTTGTCAAATTGCGCCCTTTATTATATTACATTTATTTGAGATTATTTATGACTTTACTCTGCAAAATTAGGCAACTGCTAGGGCGTAAGGTTGACAAGAAATGCAAAATGGCCTTTTCATTGTTGGCATTGTTGAAAATAAATTTTTAAATGAAATACTACAAATTTTACTACAACGGTTTTAAACTACGAGTAGAGTAAGGTCATGAAGAAGCTCAATTAATGTATTATAATAAATGGCGGAATTTGTCAAGCTCGCTTATGGCGCAAAAAAGACTCGTGCCGTGCCTGGCTATCTGACCGTGGCGCGGATGCATCGAACAGTCACGATTCCATCTGAGCACTCGCGCCCGTCGCGTATACTCCCACCATAGGTACCGCTTAGCTGCCTCGGTGCTCCTGTTTGCAACGTTTTCTGACTCGCTCTCGTTCCATCTCACTCTCGCCTTCCCAGAACAAGAGTGAGCCAGAAGTGGAGGGGATAGCGCCAAGCTTCTGTTGTGTATAGGCCAAACCGAGCTGCAGCGTAGAAATACACACATCAGAATAGGTGTGCCTTAGCTCCGAAAAAATTCAGGAGCTTTATTGGTCAGAACATTGATTCTTTCTCGATAGCTTCATCTCGTATTAGTCATGACAGCCACACGGCTACGTTCAGACGGAGCCGCGCAGCATTCCCGTTACCCCACCATACCCTTGGGTGGCCGCGTAACTCCAACAGACAAATCCACGATCGTCAGATAGTGGTCGCTGATTTCTCCTCGATCGCTGTTCGCGAAAACGAATCGACCGACCAATATATCTGAATACGACCTTAGGATAAAGATATAATGAAAGATGAAAAATTATTCGAAGCTCAAGATGAAACGCTTTCGAATAAACAAAGGAAACTAATAAATACCCGGAGCTAAATAAAATTTTAGATTTAGGGTACACACACCCTACCCCAAACATCGTGTCGATTGGCCACTGGGGCCATTCGGAAGTATATTCTTTTATTTAAATAATGCCCATCTCTGCATAGGACCGTAAAGAATTACAAAAAAAATCAGGGAGTCAACTGTTGACTGATTTAGAGACTTTTCCTTGTTGTATGTTATATGCAATAGTCGGAAGAATAATAATAAGAGCAATAATTGCATATAATTGGTGTAACTTCCACATTCTGAAAATATGATATCAGTAAATCAATATTTCCAGTATTAGTAAAAAAGTTCCAATCTCTTTTTTTATTTTAAATAATGTGGCCATATAATTATAACATAAATTCGACAGCGGTTTCAAGTGATGTATGTGTTACAATAAAAGCGTTAATTTACTAAATGTACACAGTTCCCAGCAGTTATATGCCTAAAATGCATATAACCTAACCTACAATCGTCCGAAAATTCATACATTGACTGCATCACGCTTTTACTGTGGCTTGTGTATCCAGCTAACGCTTCAGTTTTGCTATGACTCCACGTTGGCAGTCCTCCCGAGTAGGCGCCATCTCGTGTCTACTAGCTCAACTAAATTTGTCACGTGACTTGCTCTGTATTATCGCCAATATGGCGGAACTCGTAATTGGGAATGCAATTACGGGAATACGCTTTTCGTCCTTATATGAGCAGATTTTGAGCTGGGTGAGGTCTCATTCGAAAGAGGAAAGTTCAGTGCAGCGCGCTCTGGTCATCGTTTGAGTCACAAGACTCTTTTAGTGACCTAAAAATACGTTGGTTCATGCGGGTATATTTTGTCGATTTTTGCTGTACTTTGAACACTCATATTATTAGATATCAACACAATCTCGTCGAACCATGACCAGAGCGCGCTGCACTGAACCTTTCTCTTTCGAATGAGACCTCGCCCAGCCCAAAATTCGCTCATATAAGGACGAAAAGCGTATTCTACTAAACCCATGTTTCGGGCCAGATTGTGTCGGTATACAGCGCGCTGCATTACCCGTGTCTACCCCCTTAAAACGTTAAGGCAATTGCACGTCGGAAACGTAGAAATCTATTTTCTGTACTGACTAACTATTCCCGTAAGTCGTACTTTAAATACAATTTCCCCGGGGCGTGCATACCTTTGTAGGTGGAGTTTTGTGCGACACGGTGAATATTATTGGTCGAAAAAGCTCTACCCTTGCAGATCGTAGGCGTATAGGTGGAAAAATACAGGTATAAAATAAAAACGGGACTTCTAGTGCTTTTTCGGCGCGCGAGTCCCATGCTGTGACCATCTGTGTGATGCCCTGAACGGATTGTTAGCGGGGCCATGGTTTACTACAGCTTTATGACACCGGACACTTCGCCCCCTACGCGCTATAAAGTAATTAGGAAACATTTGCCAAGTAACTTGCAGAACAGCTGGTCAGTTTTTAGGCTTAATCATCCATTGCTACAGGCTAATCCCCCTACTTTCGGCAGGCAATAAACCGTGCTCCGCTGCAGAAGAAATAAATTATAATTATGCTCCGAACGCTGATCGTGACGAAAATTAATCTTGTGGTCCGCACGATGACCGAAACAAGATGTTCTTATGTTAGATTGCAAAATGGTTTCCTGACAATGGAGTAGGAAACGAAATTGCTGTGAAGATGTGCCAGTACGCCTCGCGGTGAGACATGGGAAGAAACAGGGTAGGGTAGTCCGCTGATTTCGCGTGGTCCCGCCTGTGTTGTCCTCCCTTCAAATTAAATACGCATGCCGTTATCTCTCAAGTATAAACACGCACTCGAATTTCAAAACAAAAGCACGCATTGACGTATTCCGGGAGCTTGAACTCCGATTGGTCCATACCTAACCAATCTGCCCTGCATCCCTCCCAAACGGCCACTCTCTTGAAGAGCAATACCTCCTCCACGAGGCCCACCTTCTCTCGCACGGAATGCGTGCTTTTGTTTTGAAATTCGAGTGCGTGTTTATACTCGAGAGATGAGGGATCCGTGTTTAATTAGACATAAGGACCATGCAGGCGGGACCACGCGAAATCAGCGGACTACCGCCTTTTTTTCCTGTGTCTCTCCTCCATGAGGCGTATTGATGGTGGACGTGGTGGATAATAATTTTTAATTGCTATATTGGTGACATCTTTCTCACGTGCGTCAGGGCAAAGCGGACTGAGAACGAAGGAAAAAGTCACTCGCCAACGATCGGTAATTTCATTAATTTAATTAAACACGGATCCCTTATGTCTTATGTATAAATACGCGTCCGAATTTCAAAACAAAAGCACCCGTTGACGTATTCCGTGCGAGAGAAGGTGGGCTCTCGGGCAGGAGATAGTGCAGGGCAGCTTGGATCGGTATGGACCAATCGTACTTCAAGCTCCCAGGATACGTCAACGGGTGCTTTTGTTTTGAAATTCGGACGCGTATTTATACATGAGAGATAAGGGATCCGTGTTTAATTTAGAAGGAGGACCATGCAGGCGGGACCACGCGCTGGCAGCAGGTAACCGCCTTTTCTTCCTGTGTTAACTTTGTTCATTTCGTCTCAACAAATAATATAGTAATATGAATATAAAAGTATACATGAATACCTCTCAAGTCAGGTATGTACATTGAACATACATATACCGATACCAGGAGTTCATACAGTACAATGTTTCAACTTTCAACTATTTTACATTTTTCATTTTAATGTATAAAGAAGAGAAAATATGATGGAGGTAATTGTTGTTGAAATTTAATTATAAAACACACATTGGAAACACCGTTCCTCAAAAAGGGGGATTTACCTCTGTGAATTCGGCGGCGGAGCAGGAATCTTCTCCCTCTTGACGAAATCGAGGGGGAAAACCCCACATCTGGTGGCAAAAAGTTAGTCTGGCTGATCGGCCAGCTCGCCTCGACAGGGTCGCGGTTTATAACCGTACTGTCCCTCGAGTCGGCGGTTAACAACGGCACGCGCAGGTCCGAACTCATCGCGTGTACCTACTACCCATCGGCAGAGCAATATATGGATTAACTCAGATCGAAGAATGACTAAAATTCTTAAAGACGGCACGACGGTCATGATTGCCCTGTTGAAATGCTGGCAAACAGATGTTGTCCAACCGTTCTTGGGAAAAATATGAAATTACGGGTCAAAAACAACGAATGAATTCTCGCTGAGCTCTGAGCCCCCTATGTTCCAACACACAATGGGCGTCAATCTCAAGAGTAGAGAAGAAAGTCGACATGCCATTTTTGCCAATCAAAATGCCGAATCATATCAAGCTACTTTATAAAAAAAAAGTTTTTTGTCCTAATTTTGGCGAAGATACCTTGAAAACAAATCTACTACTGGATCTCAAGAAGTCGATAAAAGGTTTAAAACTTCTTCGTTTGTATTGCAATGAGACTATTTTGTACGTAAATACAATCTTTTCTATACTTTTTAAAATCTTCATTTCTGGGTCCCTTCTCCCAATTAGCCGATTGGAAGCTTGCCCAAATATTATATAATTTCGTAGGAATGTCTTAACACTTTGTGAACAGTACCTATTTATTTAGTAGGTGGTACCGGGATAACATGGATACAGGTTTACAATTTTTCTGCACATTCCATAGTATGTATATTTATCAAATTCTTTTAGTTTTATTGGAATTATTAACGTTATTTTTTTAGATAACGTCGAACCTTCGTATGAGTTGTATGTTAACTCTTCCTTTATGAACTTCCTGCATAATGTTCGTCATTTTTAGTGCTAAAAATGGGATGTATTTTTCCCCTAATTATTGGGATTCTGTCCCACTGTGCGACATGGAATACAATTGTAATTACTCCATGATTGGCAAATATTGCCAAATCTTGTGTTCGCAGTTGCAAGGACAAGTATATGTTGATTATAAAACAAAAAAGAAAGGGTATAGCCGGTTAAGATGGTCAAATGTGCCCCTCAACCGAATTCAAATCACGATGAGTCATTCGAAAGCTTATAAAAAAAGAATGATTTCTGTCAAGTTTCAACTTCGTATCTCGACCCGGGGGGTAGTAAAGGGTAAAAATAGAAAATCAGGTTTTTGCCGAATTTCTCCTATACCAGCGGATGAAAAATTTTGGAAAAATTCAGAGACATGTCTGTTATCGGTGCACATATTAGGGAATCGCGTCAGATTTTTAAATTGAAAAACCAAGCTGTGAAAAATAGAAAACGCCAAAAAATGCTGAAAAATGCCGGTTTTGTATCGAAGTAGTCTTGATACTATAATTATATTTTTACTGTAAGTCCGCATCGTTGTTACTATTGTCTTGAATTTTTTTCAGATTTTTCAATTTGGTGCGCCGCAGTTAAAAAAATTAAAAACCGATTTTTTCGCCGTTTTTTCCGTGTCAGAGTAACTAATAGGTCGAACTTTCGTACATACTTTATGGAATAAGCCTTTTATGCAATCTTCAACGTCTTCACATGCAGCAAAACAGCGTAGAAATTAAACGAACTAAACATGCTGTGCCATTACAGTCTAAAATGTCTATCATATTTTCAACGACGTCAATGGCGCAGCGGTAAAGTGTCCGACTGTTGAATCGCTGCGAACTTTTTGAACGTAGGTTCAAGCCTCGGAACTTCTAAGTCCACAGGGTCATTTTTTTTCACATTAATTATGTATTTTTTCAATTTCTAGCTATATGACAATGATCGATATTTATATACAAATGTTTTAAAAACATTAAAAATATTTTAATAATTGAAATATACATAAACATGACTTGAGAAGATTTTAATGCCACCGTTTCTCTGATCAAGTATGCCGTCAATTACAGTATTGTTGTAACATTCCCTGCACTAAATTAATATTATATGAAATTGATTTTCCAATCTCTTACCTTTAACAATTGTGGATGGATTGCAGCAACAATTGTGTGTTATTTTGTAATTATTTCGCCTCTTCTTATAGATCATACAACTCTTTCTTGTTTCCAAAATTCAAAAGTTAAACAATGCTATAATTGGCATGATACCTAACAATAGTTTTCAACTATTGAAATAATTTTAATATGTTTTTAAAACATTTGTATATAAATATCGATCATTGTCATATAGCTAGAAATCGAAAAAATACATAATTAATGTGAAAAAAAAATGACCCTGTGGACTTAGAAGTTCCGAGGCTTGAACCTACGTTCAAAAAGTTCGCAGCGATTCAACAGTCGGACACTTTACCGCTGCGCCATTGACGCCGTTGAAAATATGATAGACATTTTAGACTGTAATGGCACAGCATGTTTAGTTCGTTTAATTTCTACGCTGTTTTGCTGCATGTAAAGACGTTGAAGATTGCATAAAAGGCTTATTCCATAAAGTATGTACGAAAGTTCGACCTATTAGTTACTCTGACACGGAAAAAACGGCGAAAAAATCGGTTTTTAATTTTTTTAACTGCGGCGCACCAAATTGAAAAATCTGAAAAAAATTCAAGACAATAGTAACAACGATGCGGACTTACAGTAAAAATATAATTATAGTATCAAGACTACTTCGATACAAAACCGGCATTTTTCAGCATTTTTTGGCGTTTTCTATTTTTCACAGCTTGGTTTTTCAATTTAAAAATCTGACGCGATTCCCTAATATGTGCACCGATAACAGACATGTCTCTGAATTTTTCCAAAATTTTTCATCCGCTGGTATAGGAGAAATTCGGCAAAAACCTGATTTTCTATTTTTACCCTTTACTACCCCCCGGGTCGAGATACGAAGTTGAAACTTGACAGAAATCATTCTTTTTTTATAAGCTTTCGAATGACTCATCGTGATTTGAATTCGGTTGAGGGGCACATTTGACCATCTTAACCGGCTATACCCTTTGCTTGGAAGTTCCCGGAGGTTAACTAAAAGGCCGACAATTGCTGATATTTTTTCTATCGGTTTCTTATGGAAAAAACTATATGTAACTAATTATTTGCTACTGCTTATCGGAAACGATACTACTCATTTCGGTTCCCAAGATATTTTTCTTTTATATCATCGAAATTCAAAAGCCTCGACTTAAATTTTTCCACAAAATAAAAACATACAAACTTTGACACGTGTTTACACACACATCAGAAGTAGCCGCCATGATATTTTTTTCTTTTTAGGTGCTCATATTATTAGTTTACAAGAAATATATAAAGAAAACATAATCCCATAACTTTTGGATTCCAACTAGTTTCCATATTTCTTGGGATTCTGTCCCACTGTGGAGATGGATCGCGCGGCGGTCTCCGCTAGACTCAGTTTGGAGCAGTCAAGCTTTTGGCCGCCATGATTAGCCTCCCGCCAGGAGATTCCGCCATAATGGCGGAAAACAGACACTCATCGCATTGTGTTGCGTCTCGAGTAGCCTAGGTAGCTGCCTAGACAGACGCACTGACACAGCGGTTGGAAAACGCGCCTAGGAAAACAGATACACGCTTCTCCATAAGAGCGGTGCTTAGGATTCGCCGCCGCGATCCGCCGCCGCGGCGAATCGTGTCTAGGAAATCCTACCTTAACAGAGCTCGACAAAGCCGTCACGAATTGGGACGCGGCGAGTTTGTCGCGGGTTTCCGCCGGGCAGTCGGCAAACGCGGACTGCGCTAAACGTTCAATTTTGGTGGCGAGCGAGGAGATGCTCTCATCTCTCCGCTGCCTATGGCTCTGGAAGAGCACATAATTCAAGTTCGATAGATTTTTCGCTCCGTAGCGGAATTCAAGTGCCGAAACCAAGTCTGAGAAATTTTCGCATTGGGCGGCGGAGAGAGTCGTGAGGACGCTCCTCGCCGAACCCCCAAGGGAAGCGACCAAGGCCGTAGCCTTTTTCTCGTCGTTCCACTCGTTTGCGCGCGCGATTGTCTCAAATTGCACTTTTACTCCTCCCACGAAGTTTTCCCGTCAAACACCGTGGGTTTGACTGCGTACTCTAGGCTGAGCGTGCGGGGCTCCGACAAAGGAGCGGTGGCGGGCGCACCGGCGGGGGCATGGTTAGGAACACTATTTACAACACCATTTTCAACCCCACCCCGAGGGTCCAGGCCGCCACCAATGGAACCCTGGCCGTTTCGAAATAGAGCGGTTACGACCTGTATTTGTTCCTCCATGCTTGACATACGCGCCTCAAAGGCCGCCTGGGTCCGCCGGTCCTCGGCGCCCTTCTCCCTCCTTCGGGCCTCGTCGTCCCTCCGCTGCTCCTGCAACTGTCCCACGATGCTAAGCTGGAGGGTGGCGAACATCTCTTGCAGGGAGGCGTCGCCCGACGGTCCAGGGGAAGGGTCCACGGAGACCGCGGAAGCGCGAGTGGCATCCCACTTCTGACACCAATGTTACGTTTCGCACTCGACATAATACAACTCAGTAGTAACTCGAAGGGAACAGAACATCAACACGGTAACGTGAACAGTAACGGGAATGTAATATAACGTGAACAACAGGGTACAGCGGTGATATGAGAGGGATCGTTATGTCGGTTCGCTATGGCGGCTGACCCACCAATGACAGCTTGACAGGCGATCGGTCCGATCACCTTCTTCTCGCTGTGCTCTTGTCTTCGTCGCGAGCACCAGCGGGCCATGGACTCCCATCCATAGGGTGCTCGCAACAATATTATATCGGTTATTGTATGTTCTAGGACACGCCACCACCGTCGCCTCCATTACAACCGTCACCGCCACGATCACCTGCATGGTCCCATGATTGGGGCTCGCCGCAGCCGTCGCCGTCGCCATCGCCGCCTTCATCGCCGCCACCGCCTCCATAGGTATGTAATACATTGCATTGTTTTATGCATTTGTTGTTTATGATGTTTAATGTATCATTATTATATCGACGTTTGTGTTCTAGGACATGTTTTTCATGCTGCGGGCGAGGTTGGTGGAGGCTGCACTCCAGGCTGCAGCCGACACAGAGCCGCGGATACGGCGGTTGGGGCCAGTTATTGGCCCCGTCGGGGCCGCACGGTTGCGGCACCCTTGGGTGCCATACCTCCGGATGGGGCACCTGCAGCGGCCGCGGTCCCCATCGCCACCATGGATTGACATGAGTAGGCCGCGGCCGCTGCCTCCCTCGCCACCGTCACCACCGTCGCCGCCGCCGCGAATCGGTGCGCGGGGGCTGCCGTACATCGATCAGCGGGGGCTGCCGCTGATCGATGTGCGGGGGTTACCCCCATCACCACCACCATCGCCCCCCTCACCATCGCCACCACCGCGATAGTTTTTATGTATATATATTTTTATTTTTCAGTCTATTATATTTTTTTATTAATTTTTCTTTTATTTTATATATTTTTTCTTTCATTTTGTATATTTATATTCTTTTTTATATTATTCTATATTTTATATTTCTATTTTTATATTGATATTTTTTCCATTTATATTGAAATTTTTATATTGTATTTTATATTCTTTTTTATATTTACATTTATATTTTTTCCATTTATATTATATTTTTTTATATTGTATTTTATATTTATATATTCTTTTTTCTTTTATATTTATATCCTTTTTTATTTGAAACAATATATTATATTCTTAAACATGAATTATTTCTACATTTTATTTACCCGTCCTCCTCCTCCCCTCGTCACATAATTTTAAGACTCGGCACTTTGTCATATTTCGTTCTTCGCACTGCCAAATGACGTCATCCCACACGGCCGCTCCAGAGGAGTCGAATTACATACGATCGCGCGATACGCTGCGACGCTAAATCGGAACGCTTTGAAAACTTGTTAGCTGTAGAATAAAATGCGATTGTACCACTATGTAGTGGCGTCTATTTCCCTCTCTCAAATTTCGCTTTAAAAGTGATGCTCTCTCTCTCTTTCCCATCCTCGGAATACATGGTTTGTAAAAAATCGTTCTTTCCCGACATCATCCGATAAAAATAAATTATTATTTCTCTGTGTTGGGGGGAAAATTCCATCACATATTGGTTTGGAAAAATATTTTGGGGAAAAAAATATCAGGGAGCGGATCGAGTCTGAAAATAGATTTTTCAGACAGGACACGCCCCCAGAAATTTTTTCAGGGGCCGTCCCCTCCCTGGGTCGGGTCTAAAAAATTTTCGGGGGTGGGTCCGGTCTGGAGAGGTCTCCGCGGCGGCTCGGCCCGGACTGATCCCCTCCATCATCGCGGTTTCCCCCACTCCGCGGATCGTGCGCGCGCAACCTGTCTTCCGCTCCCCGCTGGCCCCGCGCCCATGTTTCCCTCCGACGCGCTCCCCGCGCGCCGTCATTTCCCCCCGCCCCCGCGCTCCCCTCAGAGGATCTGGGTTACAATCCCCCTAGCTATACTACTTGCTACTCATCGTAACGCGCATCGAAATTATGTGGTCCCCTCCTCGAAAGGACCGAAAATATAACCTATAAATATGCTACATGACAATAAATGTTTATTGGATATTTCGTTCTTTTACGCTACATTTGTCAATTTTTTATAACATAATATCATTCCACAATATTATTGTTACGCCGGAACGGTATCTTTATGAAATCGAGAAATGTAATTATGCGTGGTTAGGAAATCAAAATTTCCATTGGGACGAGAACTGCTGATTTACAAACGCTTGTTTATTTCTTTGTAGGCTGTTTATTTGGGGCATGTATCCTTACAATTTTAACAAAAAAACAATTACTCTGTTTAACGAGTTTGCGTAGACTTATTTTGTCCAGCCATAACCTTATGAAGTGAATAGATCTGTAAACCTGAAAAATGAAGCCAAAATGAATTAGAATCTGATAAAGTGCACAGACATTTGAATTTGAGAATAAATGCTATAGTTACTTACAACCACGAACGATTCCATGCCACTGAAAACGCGAAAATTGATACCAGAACCAACCATAACCCTATCAAGCATTAAAATCTGTAAACCTGAAAATTGAAGCTAAAATCAATTAGAATGTAATAAAACGCACGAATTTGGTAAACATAAACAAATTAAGCTAAAACTTACTATTTCCATGAAATGTACTCAGAAAATGACGTTATGAATGGAAATTTTGATTTCTTAATCACGAATAATTACACTCCACAACTTCGTAATCCGCTTCCCGAAGTGACAGAAAATATAACCTATATGCTATACCCGATTTCATAAAGATACCGTTGCGGGTAACAATAATATTTTGTAAGGATGTTAAGTCATAAAAAGTTGACAAATGTAGCGTAAAAGAACGAAAGGGTATAGCCGGTTAAGGTGGTCAAATGTGCCCTTGAACCGAATTCGACTCACGATGAGTCATTCGAAAGCTTATAAAAAAAGAAACATTTGTGGCAAGTTTCAACTTTGTATCTCGACCCGGAGGGTAGTAAAGGGCAAAAATAGAAAAACAGGTTTTTGCCGAATTTCTCCTATACTAGGGGATGAAAAATCTTGAAAAAAATCAGAGCCATTTCTGTTATCGGGGCACATATTAGAGAATTGTTTCAGATTTTTAAATTAAAAAACCAAGCTGTGAAAAATAAAAAACGCCAAAAAATGCTGAAAAATGCCGGTTGTGTATCGAAGCAGTCTTGGCACTATAATTATATTTTTACTGTAAGTACGTATCATTGATACTATTGTCCTGAATTTTTTTCAGATTTTTCAATTTGGTGCGCCGCAGTTAAAAAAATTAAAAACCGATTTTTTCGTCGTTTTTTCCGTGTCAGAGTAACTTATAGGTGGAATTTTCGTACATACTTTATGAAATAAATCATTTATGGGATCTGAAATGTTTATACGTACAGCAAAACATCATAGGAATTAAAGAAACTGAAAAAACCGAATCATTTGAAACTATGTTATGCGCCTTACATTGTAAAGTATCTACCGTATTTTCCAATGGCGTCGGTGGCGCAGCGGTAAAGCGTCGAGCTGCTATACCGCTGCTAACTTTTTAAACGCAGGTTCGAGCCTCGGACTTTCAAGTCCCTTAGGCCAAGTTTTTTTTTTTTTCGTTAATTATATATATTTCCTAACTTTACGACACAATGATCAATATTTATTTTCAAATGTTTTAAGAATATTTGAAAAACATATTAACCTGAAATATACGTAAATATGAGTTTGGACTGCTTGTTATGCCGCCGTTTCTCTTGTCAAGTATCCTGTCAATTATATTAATATGTGAAATTGGTTTTCAAATCTCTTACCTTTAACAATTATGAATGGATAGCAACAAAAATCGTGTTGTTGTTTTCCTACTATTTAGCCTTTTCGTCTATTAGAATTAGATCATACAATTCTATTCTCTCTTGATTTTCCGGAAATGACAGAGAAAGACCTCAAAATTCTTTTTACTGGTTCGTATCAATTATCTCAAGCGATATCATATTTAGCAGAAGTAATGGATGAAGAGAACAACATTAATCTTCGTTGTGTTAAAGAGAGAAAGAATATTATTAAATTCGAAGTAAGATCACGACATATTAACAGCAAAACTTACAGATGTTATATTGATTATGCACCAAACTCAATAGGCTATTCCGGAATAAAGCGCTATTGTTGTGAATGTGCAAATGGTAACCGCACCGTCGGGTGCTGTTCACACATAGCTGCAATAATTTATTACTTATCGCATGCTCGGTACCTTTCAAAAATTGTAAGATCTGCAGAAATTCTCAGCAAAATATTCAACAGTGAACACGTGACACCAGTAATTAATGAAGACAGCGATGAGGATTGAATACATCAGACACGATTTTTGTTGCTATCCATTCATAATTGTTAAAGGTAAGAGATTTGAAAACCAATTTCACATATTAATATAATTGACAGGATACTTGACAAGAGAAACGGCGGCATAACAAGCAGTCCAAACTCATATTTACGTATATTTCAGGTTAATATGTTTTTCAAATATTCTTAAAACATTTGAAAATAAATATTGATCATTGTGTCGTAAAGTTAGGAAATATATATAATTAACGAAAAAAAAAAAAACTTAGCCTATGGGACTTGGAAGTCCGAGGCTCGAACCTGCGTTTAAAAAGTTAGCAGCGGTATAGCAGCTCGACGCTTTACCGCTGCGCCACCGACGCCGTTGGAAAATACGGTAGATACTTTACAATGTAAGGCGCATAACATAGTTTCAAATGATTCGGTTTTTTCAGTTTCTTTAATTCCTATGATGTTTTGCTGTACGTATAAACATTTCAGATCCCATAAATGATTTATTTCATAAAGTATGTACGAAAATTCCACCTATAAGTTACTCTGACACGGAAAAAACGACGAAAAAATCGGTTTTTAATTTTTTTAACTGCGGCGCACCTAATTGAAAAATCTGAAAAAAATTCAGGACAATAGTATCAATGATACGTACTTACAGTAAAAATATAATTATAGTGCCAAGACTGCTTCGATACACAACCGGCATTTTTCAGCATTTTTTGGCGTTTTTTATTTTTCACAGCTTGGTTTTTTAATTTAAAAATCTGAAACAATTCTCTAATATGTGCCCCGATAACAGAAATGGCTCTGATTTTTTTCAAGATTTTTCATCCCCTAGTATAGGAGAAATTCGGCAAAAACCTGTTTTTCTATTTTTGCCCTTTACTACCCTCCGGGTCGAGATACAAAGTTGAAACTTGCCACAAATGTTTCTTTTTTTATAAGCTTTCGAATGACTCATCGTGAGTCGAATTCGGTTCAAGGGCACATTTGACCACCTTAACCGGCTATACCCTTTCCAATAAACATTTATTGTCACGTAATTAGCATATATGTAGGTTATATTTTCTTGCTTATGTAACCAGAATTACTCTGCTTTCCCCTGTTTGCAGTATACGAATTCGAAATACAGAAGCACACGTAAAGCGACAAATACGCATGCGCGTAATATGCGCATTGACTGGCCATGCTTTTATTTTCTGCACTTGCTGCACGCATTACGCTAGAAGTTGGAGGATTCTAGGGAATTCTACGAAATTGGTACTGCCACCTCTGCACTCGCTGTATGAATTGCAACCAACGCAACAGACTCAATTTCGAAGCGAACAACACATCCCTAGAAGGCATTTTCATAATATTTGGGTCTAAAATTAGGCTATAAAAATACGGAAACAATTACCACGCAGCTTCTTCGCCGAATTTTTTAATGAAAATTTCACATTTTATAGACAAAAGTATGAATATTCTAATGTATATAAAGTTTCTTTGATAAAAACATTTCTCTACTAAAAAAATTCTTCAAATCCGTTTTACTTTTTGCCTCCTAGATGTATGTAGCCCCTTAAGCAATTGGAGGCCCAATTCCTTATCGTCAAGATAACCAAAGTCGAAACCAAATTTGTATACGTCGTAGCACAGTTGGACGGAAAATACGCGGAGGAAGTGAGAGACTATGACTGTGTTCCAATTCACGCATTATGCGCATAGACCGCAGCGCAGACGCTGCGCTCATGAATAGCGTTCCGTTTCCAGCAGCGCATGAACCGCAGTAACGAAACGGAACGGGTTTCGATGCGTCTGATGCTCGTGAGGTTACGCGGGAATGTTCAAACTTACTTACAAATAGCTATGCAGTTGGATGGATTACGGTTAATTTAATTCGAGACTTTTGGACGGTGGTCGAAGCACGCTTCCTAACTACATCGGTTACTTCGTCCTAAGGATCGGGGACCGACTCCTAATGAAATTTGATGGCTTTATTGGTTCCTGGATTTTCTCAACCCGAGTTTTTCTATTCTTCTTGAACAGCGATAATTATTGAAAGCGAAGACCAGCGTAATTTGGTAAACAGATGTGTAAAGGAAAAATGAAGTCATTTATTATCCGCGTCCGGGGTAAATTCAAGGTTTTGAAGGCTATTGAATAGAACCGCAGGCTCTCGTACGTCTTCTGTATTAGAGTATAGCTGTAAAGTTAGCATTATAAGAGCACGTTCGAAAAACTTAGCAGTAAAAGCCTTTAAGAAATAATAATGCGCGCTACGTATTTGCTTCCTTCCTCATCTTTCGTTTCGACCCTGCCTAAAACCCTCTAGGGATGTGTTGTTCGCTTCGAAATTGAGTCCGTTGCATTGGTTGCAATTCATACAGCGAGTGCTGTTGCGATTGTTGCGTGGCCGTCTGGGGAAAGTAGTCCTCTCTTGGGGAATACTGGCGCAGGACGATGCCCGTGGAGTGCTAAGGCACTCTGCTCCTTGGACGCGATATTTTTAAAGATACGAGTAATACTTTTAATAATAATAAAATAATAAAACGATTAAAACACGAGTAACTGATAACTTTAATGGACGCAACGAAATAATTGAACAATAAATAAAGAGTTTATGAAGATTTTAAATAAAACTTGTGTTCGCTTCTGCTTTCAAGGCTCGAGTGACGCTTTCAAAGGTAAATTGGTTTTTTGTACACCTTTTGTTAATTACAAAATGTCTTAGATTCTAAGAGCCAATCGCAAATTTCTTAATTAACTAGCTAAATTCCTATTCGTCGATTTTCGCAACAACAAGCGTTTAACTACATGGCGCTGGAATTACACACCTAGGAGAAGCAAGGAAGGAGAAGTTCATTTATTCAAACACCCGTTGCCAAGCGGATATCGATTAGTTTATAATCTTGAAGTCCTCTCATTAAAGGATCTCTAACTATTTTCAAACCCCTCGGGCTTGTGCGAACTTCACTTTGTCTCCCTTTCCTATTACATTCGTGTGATTCGTTTCGGACTTCGCGCTTCTGAGGTTTATAATACGCACCGCTAGACGGGAGTCGCAACACGATATCCGCTGGTGTGAAACCGTATATTATATGAAGTTAGCCATAAGACATAGGGATATCAAGGTTTGATGCGAGAGCGAAATTCAAAATTCTTTTATACCGAAAGATAGATATATTATAATTAGATTCGAAGCGAACGGCACATCTGGAAGGTCTTAAGCAAGTTTGAAACGGGGGACAAGGCGGAGTTTATTGTCAGGACTCATAAACACGAAGAGCGCGTTGTGCTTTTCGAGGGTTTTCCCTGCCAGTTTTTCTAACACGCTCGTGGAATATTAATAGCTAATACCTGAACTCAGAAAGCGTACGAGAACCTGGGGTTGTATTCAGTTATTTTCAAAACTACAGTTAGGCCAAGCGAGGATAATAAATAGCTTAATTTTTCCTTCCACATCTGCGTGCCAAATTTCGTTGAGCGGGCAGCTGCTCGTCTCGTAAAACCATTTAAAATTCTGTTTTCCCTTTGAATAATTGCCGATGTCCTGTTAGGGTAAAAACTCAGGTCGAGAGCAGCTGAAAGTCATAAAGTCATAAACCGGGCGCGGGCGACGTCGTCTTGACCCTGAGGGTTGCGCGTACCTACCTGTTAGAAATGTATGTACTATACGTAGCCTATGTAAGCTATGTACTCGGAAAGCGTACCTCGACCACCAGCCGAGAGTGGGAGGAAGCGCGAAGGAAGGGCCAAGGACGGAGAGATGGCTGAAGGACAACCCTCTGACGAAGCTTCAGGGACAACACCGTCTTGATTGGACGAAGGGATCCAGGGAAGGAGTCGGAAGAACGCGCCGAAATTGGAGGAGTAGGGCGCTCGGAGGTGACAAGCGAGGAATTCATTTTTAAGAAGGCAGATCAATCTTGTCAGCAGACTAACGAAGTTTCCTTTTTGTAACAATATATACATAGTTAAAATTTTACCTCGTTGAATCTTTTAAAATTCCCGCTCTATTTCGCGAGCTGAGTGCGTTAGCACTCCACGGGCACGAACCGGCGCTTCATTTGGAAAGCTTCAATAAATCGCGCAACAGTGCAGAGATGACAGTACCAATTTCGTATAATTCCCTAGAATTCTCCAACTTCTAGCGCATAATCAGGGATTGGTGGACTCGGGCTGTCCCTAGACACCTACAGGAGCGGTGGTAATGCGTGCGTTAATTGACGCCAGCGGGAAGCCAGCCAAGTGGCAACAACGCGAGGCGAATGTGACGTCACGGATGTACCGATGCCAGCGCCAAGCGTTTCAAATGCGCCTCGGCTCGTACAGGTAGTACTACACACATCCTTTTCAAACGTCACGTGAGACACAGTTAGTGATGGGATCTGAAGCGCTTCGAAGCGCTTCGAATCTATATATATGACGAAAACTTCGGAGCGCTTCGAACATGATTCGAAGCTCTTAAAAAGTCTTGGTCGGCTTCGAAGTCTGAACGGATTCGAAGTAGTGATCGGCTTCGAAGTCTCGAAACTCTTGGTTCGAACCTCGGTAGGTACCCCGTGGCGAGGACAAAGGGTATAGCCGGTTAAGATGGTCAAATGTGCCCCTGAACCGAATTCAAATCACGATGAGTCATTCGAAAGCTTATAAAAAAAGAATGATTTCTGTCAAGTTTCAACTTCGTATCCCGACCCGGGGGGTAGTAAAGGGTAAAAATAGAAAATCAGGTTTTTGCCGAATTTCTCCTATACCAGCGGATGAAAAATTTTGAAAAAATTCAGAGACATGTCTGTCATCGGTGCACATATTAGGGAATCGCGTCAGATTTTTAAATTGAAAAACCAAGCTGTGAAAAATAAAAAACGCCAAAAAATGCTGAAAAATGCCGGTTTTGTATCGAAGCAGTCTTGATACTATAATTATATTTTTACTGTAAGTCCGCATCGTTGTTACTATTGTCTTGAATTTTTTTCAGATTTTTCAATTTGGTGCGCCGCAGTTAAAAAAATTAAAAACCGATTTTTTCGCCGTTTTTTCCGTGTCAGAGTAACTAATAGGTCGAACTTTCGTACATACTTTATGGAATAAGCCTTTTATGCAATCTTCAACGTCTTCACATGCAGCAAAACAGCGTAGAAATTAAACGAACTAAACATGCTGTGACATTACAGTCTAAAATGTCTATCATATTTTCAACGGCGTCAATGGCGCAGCGGTAAAGTGTCCGACTGTTGAATCGCTGCGAACTTTTTGAACGTAGGTTCAAGCCTCGGAATTTCTATGTCCCACAGGGTCATTTTTTTTCACATTAATTATGTATTTTTTCGATTTCTAGCTATATGACAATGATCGATATTTATATACAAATGTTTTAAAAACATTAAAAATATTTTAATAATTGAAATATACATAAACATAACTTGAGAAGATTTTGATGCCACCGTTTCTCTGATCAAGTATCCCGTCAATTACAGTATTGTTGTAACATTCCCTGCACTAAATTAATATTATATGAAATTGATTTTCCAATCTCTTACCTTTAACAATTGTGGATGGATTACAGCAACAATTGTGTGTTGTTTTGTAATTATTTCGCCTCTTCTTATAGATCATACAACTCATTCTGGTTTCCAAAATTCAAAAGTTAAACAATGCTATAATTGGCATGATACCTAACAATAGTTTTCAACTATTGAAATAATTTTAATATGTTTTTAAAACATTTGTATATAAATATCGATCATTGTCATATAGCTAGAAATCGAAAAAATACATAATTAATGTGAAAAAAAATGACCCTGTGGGACATAGAAATTCCGAGGCTTGAACCTACGTTCAAAAAGTTCGCAGCGATTCAACAGTCGGACACTTTACCGCTGCGCCATTGACGCCGTTGAAAATATGATAGACATTTTAGACTGTAATGTCACAGCATGTTTAGTTCGTTTAATTTCTACGCTGTTTTGCTGCATGTGAAGACGTTGAAGATTGCATAAAAGGCTTATTCCATAAAGTATGTACGAAAGTTCGACCTATTAGTTACTCTGACACGGAAAAAACGGCGAAAAAATCGGTTTTTAATTTTTTTAACTGCGGCGCACCAAATTGAAAAATCTGAAAAAAATTCAAGACAATAGTAACAACGATGCGGACTTACAGTAAAAATATAATTATAGTATCAAGACTGCTTCGATACAAAACCGGCATTTTTCAGCATTTTTTGGCGTTTTTTATTTTTCACAGCTTGGTTTTTCAATTTAAAAATCTGATGCGATTCCCTAATATGTGCACCGATGACAGACATGTCTCTGAATTTTTTCAAAATTTTTCATCCGCTGGTATAGGAGAAATTCGGCAAAAACCTGATTTTCTATTTTTACCCTTTACTACCCCCCGGGTCGAAATACGAAGTTGAAACTTGACAGAAATCATTCTTTTTTTATAAGCTTTCGAATGACTCATCGTGATTTGAATTCGGTTCAGGGGCACATTTGACCATCTTAACCGGCTATACCCTTTTATGGCTTTCAACCCTCGAAGGGGTTTGAATACCATTAAAAAGTGAGAAATGTCTAGGATTTCCGAATTTCTCATCACATCTTTGCGAAAACGACGCCAATCGATTCCTTATGTTTCGCCGATGAAACTAACACCAAGAACAACGTAATTAGGACCATAATGAAGGAAATTCCATGAAAAATCGAATTATACCATTTGAAGCTGCCTTCGTTAAAATAGTCCGATTTACATGAAATTTGATATGATTTTCATCGGAAAAACATAAGGAATCCATCGGTGTCACTTCCATATCCATACGATAAAGAATAAAGAATTATTTTATTTCGGAAACATGTATGAATCTTCGGCCAACCGCAAGTTGCGATCCGCAGCGATTCCAGGTCGACGCCCCGCTGTCGAGGGTGGAAATGTGAAGTATTCATTTCAGCATATTAAGAAATTCTTTATTCTTTATCGTATCGATATGGAAGTGACACCGATGGATTCCTTATGTTTTTCCGATGAAAATCATATCAAATTTCATGTAAATCGGACTATTTTAACGAAGGCAGCTTCAAATGGTATAATTCGATTTTTCATGGAATTTCCTTCATTATGGTCCTAATTACGTTGTTCTTGGTGTTAGTTTCATCGGCGAAACATAAGGAATCGATTGGCGTCGTTTTCGCAAAGATCTGATGAGAAATTCGGAAATCCTAGACATTTCTCACTTTTTAATGGTATTTAAACCCCTTCGAGGATCGAAAGCCATAAAATTTGTCCTCGCCACGGGGTACCTACCGAGGTTTCGAGCCAAGAGATTCGAGACTTCGAAGCCCATCAAGACTTCGAAGCCGACCAAGACTTTTCAAGACTTTTCAGCTTCGAATCATGTTCGAAGCGCTTCGAAGTAGTCGCCTGACATTCAAGACCGATTCGAAGCGCTGGGAACCGACTCCGGAGTCCCATCACTAGACACAGTGCTTCGAAAACATTTTTCAATATGAATAACGAATCAGATAAGACAAATACTTGATACTTTTGCATCAACAGAATTGTTGAAATGATAATTTTATACATACTACGATTATATCGATTTAGTATGTATCGTTATATTACTAATAATGGATATTTTATAGCAGATTCGACAACCTGCACTATAGTGCGCACTGAGTGCGAACTTTTTCGCTTCCAATTAGCTTAAAGTTGCACTCAGTGCCCACCAGTGCGACTGTCCGAATACGCTATTATACATAGACAATGATGCCATTGCTGAATCTAGCAAACGTATAAGGCTGATACGTAGACTTATTCACGTAAGACACATCTTAATACATCACTAATGTGCATGAAATCATAGAATTATAAACGGAATGTGGTTTCATTGTTCCATGATTATTTTCATGAAATTGCTTTGTAATATTGTGTGAATTAAAATTAGTATTTTATGAATAAGCAATGATAGCAACTTCGTCCCCACTACAAGAAAAATACAAACGCGGAGGCGAGCATTTTATCTAGTTTGGCTGGAGGATCCAGCTTTTCAACCATGGCTGCAACGAGTCTCCACTGATCCATACCTTGCAAAATGTACATTTTGCAACATAAATATCAAAGCAAAAAAAAGTAATTTGCAGACTCATGCAAATAGTGCAAAACACACCAATAGTATGAAATATGGACATAGATTAGTATCAGGTGAAGCAACAATAAGTTTTTTAGATGAGACAGTATGTACTTCAGTGATGAAGTACCGGAAGAGGTATTAGGAAGTATATTGGCGGATGAGATGAATGCAAGCACTACCGATAGCGACAATTATTAGACAATAATGTATTTACAAATGTATATATTTATGTTCCTTACGTGTTTATATGTACATTACATTACATTATATTTTACCGGCAATATTAAGTTTAGCACTTTAAGTTATATATTTTAAGTATATATTTTATAACTTAATTTCTGTATACTTTATGTATATTTTGTATACACAAAATGCAGAAATACGTTTTATAACCTGCGACGGTCGAAGAAGCTGTGATCGTACCGATTTTTTTGTGAGAATGGTTAAAAGAGTCTATAGTAGCTATCTCGAGTGGAATACCAAAGAAATAAAGAGAAAATATATATATATTACTATAGTAAATTATAACAGGATACATACAGAAATACATAATGTTTTTATTATTATTTGGTGTTTTCTGTTACCTGCCACCAATCTTACATATATTTCAATTCATTTTATTAGAAACAGGAACGTGAATATTACCGCCATAATTCGCAGTGTCGCGCCCTCCAGTTTTAACTGATGGAGGGGGAACACCTACAGGAGCGGTGGTAATGTGTGCGTGAGACGCCACGATTGGAGACGAACCGACACCAGAACCAAGCGAGTGACGCCGCAGCCAACCAGCGTCGACAACATATGTCCCGGTGACGCTGGTTGGCCGTGGTGTCGGTTCATCTCCGATCGTGGTGCCTCACGCACACATTACCACCGCTCCCTGTAGGTGTTTCCCTCTGACCAATAGCTGCGGACGCTGCGGTGGACTCCGGCTACGCGTAGCTCGAGTCTGACGAAGCTACGCTAGCACCGAGTCCACGCTGTAGTGACGTAAAAGCATGAGACGTCACATTCGCCTCGCGTTGTCGCCACTTGGCTGGCTTCGCGCTGGCGTCAATTCACGCACACATTACCACCGCTCCTAGAGACAGCCCGAGTCCACCGATCCCTGCGCATAATGCGTGCAGCAAGTGCAGAAAATAAAAGCATGGGCAGTCAATGCGCATATTACGCGCATGTGTATTTGTCGCTTTACGTGTGCTTCTGTATTTCGAATTCGTATACTGCAAACAGGGGAAAGCAGGGTAATTCTGGCTATATAAGCAAGAAAATATAACCTACATATATGCTAATTACATGACAATAAATGTTTATTGGAAATTTCGTTCTTTTACGCTACATTTGTCAACTTTTTATGACTTAACATCCTTCCAAAATATTATTGTTACGCCGCAACGGTATTTTTATGAAATCGGGTATAGCATATAGGTTATATTTTCTGTCACTTCGGGGAGCGGATTACGAAGTTGTGGAGTGTAATTATTCGTGATTAAGAAATAAAAATTTCCATTCATAACGTCATTTTCTGAGTACATTTCATGGAAATAGTAAGTTTTAGCTTAATTTGTTTATGTTTACCAAATTCGTGCGTTTTATTACATTCTAATTGATTTTAGCTTCAATTTTCAGGTTTACAGATTTTAATGCTTGATAGGGTTATGGTTGGTTCTGGTATCAATTTTCGCGTTTTCAGTGGCATGGAATCGTTCGTGGTTCTAAGTAACTATAGCATCTATTCTCAAATTCAAATGTCTGTGCATTTTATCAGATTCTAAATCATTTTGGCTTCATTTTTCAGGTTTACAGATCTATGCACTTCATAAGGTTATGGCTGGACAAAATAAGTCTACACAAACTCGTTAAACAGATTAATTGTTTATTTGTTAAAATTGTAAGGACACATGCCCCAAATAAATGTTGAAATATAATGCTATCTCTTCTTGGTGCGCTTGCGCGTTTGTAACGGAGTGGTGTGTGGCGCCGCGTGCAGAGATTGAGAGTTATTAGAAACAAGTGTGTGGCCTTCTTCTCTTCCTGTTACTTGAGCTGTGCGGTGTGCACGAGAGTTGTCTGATAAAAAGGAATATTATATCCATTTGGATCCCAAATATATTAATGAGACTAAGTAGAAGAGCGAGTCTTATTGTCATCTACCCAATAAAACAACAGGTTATGGGCCCAGTCTCGTGGATGTAAGTGGATTATAAAAGTAATAAGTAACCACGTGTATATTGAGACTGAACAAACGAGTTGTGTTAAAATGGCCATAACTACTAAAAACTATTTTAATATTGATCCGCTAAATGGGGATAATTATGTCACCTGGAAAGTTACGACGTTACTTGTTGAACAAGAAGTGGTAGATATGATTGGAAAGGAATTTGTAGAATCTGACTACACGGATGAGCAAAAAAGGAGAGAAGCAAAGAAAAGGGATGATAAATGTAAATTACTGATCGTTCAAAGTGTGGCGAATGGCCAAATTGATTTAGTCAGAGATAAAAAGACTGCATTTGCTATGTGGGAAAGCTTAAAAGAGATGTACGAGAAAAAGGGCTTACCAGGGCAACTATTCCTGAGAAGAAAATTAATAACGATGAAGCTGAATGAAGGTGAAAATCTGGAAGAATTTATTTTAAGATTTGAACAAGTGCTACACCAATTAAGGGCAACGGGTGCGGAAATGAAAGACGAAGACGCTATATGCAACCTACTTTTAACCTTACCTACAGTACTGGAAAATATGCAAACTGAAGGCTTAACGTTTAGCATGGTAAAATCGAAACTAAGGGCAGAAACAGAAAAAAGAGGCGTAGACTACAAGAACAATATAGAGGGTACGTCAGGTTCAACAGCGTTTATCTCCAAGAGACCAGGAATTTGTTACGGCTGCGGAGAAAGAGGACATTTCAGAAGAAATTGTAAAAAGTTACGAGCAGAGGAACCAAATAGATACGAAGGCAAGGGAAGGACATTCAAGGAAGACAGAGGCAATATGGAAAATGGCCGAAACAGGGAGAACTTCAGAGCAACTAATGCACGAGGGCATCGACCATTCTATCCAAGGGGTTGGAGAGGAAGAAATCGAGGTCATCAATTCACCAGGAGAGGAAAATACAATGAAAGCAATCAGGTGACTGGAGGACAAGAAGATGACAGCATCTGTTTTAGTATTGAGACTGAAATAAATCAAAAGACTGTAAGTGATAAGGACATTACATTTTGCGTAGATTCTGGATGCACGGACCATCTGGTAAACAAGAAAGAATGTTTTTCCAACCTTG
The DNA here is from genome assembly GCA_947577245.1 of Andrena bucephala. NCBI lineage: Eukaryota > Metazoa > Arthropoda > Insecta > Hymenoptera > Andrenidae > Andrena > Andrena bucephala. Next base: position 18,473,879 of record OX387718.1, on the reverse strand, counting down.
TAATGTTAAAAGAGCCCATTAAAATTGCAGTAGCAAAGGATAAGAATTATTTAGAGGTAGTAGGAATAGGAGATATAGAAGCATTAAGTCAAATAAATGATAAAGATATTAAGTGCAAGATAAAAGGTGTATTATATGTTCCTAATTTACGCAGGAATTTGTTATCAGTTAAGAAGTTAGAAATATCAGAAATTAAAACAATATTTGAGAAAGGCCAGGTGCAATTAGTTAAGAATGAAAGATTGATAGGTGTAGGATACAGAAGCAATTTGTATGAGATTACGTTTAAATTAGTGAAGAATGAGTGTTTAAATATAGAATGCGAAAACGAAACTGCGAGGTTATGGCATATGAGATATGGTCATATTGGATACTCGAGCTTAAGCAAATTAATAAGTAATAGAATGGTAGAGGGCATTCAAAATGTAAATTTAAAGGGAAAAGAGATATGTGAAGATTGTCTGAATGGAAAAATGTCTAGAACAAGTTTTGGAACTAGAAAGGAGAGTAATAGAATATTAGAAATTGTGCATTCAGATGTATGCGGGCCAATTACACCCATGTCACATGATGGGCATAGATATTTTGTTACATTTATTGATGGATACTAAGGGTTTATTTGCGTTTATATAATAAAAGGTAAATATGAGGTCTATGAATAATTTAGAGAATACGTTCAAATGTCACAAGCAAAGTTCAAACAAAAGATATCTATGTCAAGATGTGACAATGGAGGTGAATATATTTCAGAAGAATTCAGAAAGTATTGTAAGGAGAATGGGACAAGTATAGATTACCCCATAAAAAACTTTAAAAAGGTAAAAAACAACGCCAAGTACATGAAAAAGTCGAGGACGAAAAAAAGTATTATCAAATAAATATCAAATAAATCACAAAAAAAGAAAATAATATAATTACAAAATAAAAAAAAGATGTGAAATCAAAATGAGCTGCAAGTACATAAAGGTGCTTTCCAACTGCGCTTAAGATGACACAACTACAGTAAAGTCTCCCTATGGGCTCGCTGGTCGGGACCGGCGATGAGCCCTCATGGAGACCCGAGTCCTAATTCCGAGTGTTCGTTTCTCGCTTCTTTCTGGTCGAAGGGGGAGCGAGATGGAATGCTTTGCGTGCGCGGCAGGCGTGCGCGACGGGTGCGAGCGCTCAGATGGAATCGTGACTGCTCGACGCATGCGGGCGACGGTCAGATAGCCAGGCACGGCACGAGTCTTTTTTGGGCCCTAGGCGAACTTGCCAAATTCCGCCATTTATTATAATATATTTATTTGAGTTTATTGATGACGTTACTCTGAATTTTTATTCGTAGTATTAAACCACTTATAGTACAACTTGTAATATTTAATTTTAAAGTTTATTTTGAACAATACCAGCAATGAAAATACCATTTTGCACCTATTGTCGACTTTCCGCCCAGGGCGCAAAAAAGACTTGAGCCGGGCCTGCGTCAAGATTTAACGACAATCGTGCACGCCCGCCGCGCATGCAAAGGACGGAGTATCAGGCCTCCGAAAGACGGAGCGAGACAAAACATCAACGCGTCGTCTGTCTCGTACCGTCCTCGCTCGCTTTCAGCGCCTTTCGCTCGCTCTCGTTCCATCTCGCTCTCGCCTTCGCCGGACAAGAGTGAGACAGAAGTGGTGGGGATAGGTGACAAGCCCTCATCGTGTGCACAAAACCGAGCCCATAGAGAGACTTTACTGTACATATACACAGCTAAAATGCTGTGTTATTCCATTATCCATATCGCGGACATTATAATTAACCCATCAAAAAGAATCCCATTTAAAAACATTGTCGTAAATTAATAGCTTTACAAAATTAATGATATACAAAAATTGCGCCAATTATAACAATGCCTATTTATAAAAAGAAAAAAATGTATTAAATAATACCCATCAAAAAGAATCCCATTTAAAAACATTGTCGTAAATTAATAGCTTTACAAAATTAATGATATACAAAAATTGCGCCAATCATAACAATGGCTATTTATACAAAGAAAAAATGTATTAAATAATATTAAGCAGATATATTTTTATACAAATAAATATTTTAATACGAATAAATATTTTATTCAAAATACTTGGCGCTGCGTAACCGAAAAAATATTAATTGACTTAGTCTTAATAATTAACAATAACTCCCTTACAATCTAAAATACATAAACATATACATATTATACATATACATATTAGAAACACAGTCAGATTTATTGTACATATATTTAACTCTAATATCATACGTAGCATATGCACACGCACACATATGCACATTCACGAAGGCACGCACAAGAAAGAAAGAAAGAAAAAAAGATTAATGCAATTTATACATATTTATTCTGTTTAGCAACACCAATTCGGGGCGCAGCGCCAAGTATTTTGAATAAAATATTTATTCGTATTAAAATATTTATTTGTATAAAAATATATCTGCTTAATATTATTTAATACATTTTTTCTTTGTATAAATAGCCATTGTTATGATTGGCGCAATTTTTGTATATCATTAATTTTGTAAAGCTATTAATTTACGACAATGTTTTTAAATGGGATTCTTTTTGATGGGTATTATTTAATACATTTTTTTCTTTGTATAAATAGGCATTGTTATAATTGGCGCAATTTTTGTATATCATTAATTTTGTAAAGCTATTAATTTACGACAATGTTTTTAAATGGGATTCTTTTTGATGGGTTAATTATAATGTCCGCGATATGGGTAATGGAATAACACAGCATTTTAGCCATTTTTGTGTCATCTTAAGCGCAGTTGGAAAGCACCTTTATGTACTTGCAGCTCATTTTGATTTCACATCTTTTTTTTATTTTGTAATTATATTATTTTCTTTTTTTTGTGATTTATTTGATATTTATTTGATAATACTTTTTTTCGTCCTCGACTTTTTCATGTACTTGGCGTTGTTTTTTACTTTTTTAAAGTTTTTTATGGGGATCTCACTTCTTTTTACAAAGATAATTCATGTACTTGGCGTAATTTTTTTACTTTTTTGAGGTTTTTTATGGTCTACATATACATAAAATCCTCAGTTTAGTTACAAATAAAAAACAGTTTGATGATATACAAACATGTCGCAATTCAAATTTCGGCAACTTACCTTGTGTTTGAGACTGCATTTTCGTTGCAATTACAACTTACCTTATTTAACACTCGCCAGGTTTATAACCTGACTGTGTAGGCTGTCAAAATTTGGAGTAGATTGCATAGTGAAGGTAACGTAATAGCGTTTGACGAACGAAACATGTGTTAGTTTCTGTTGGCTGAAGGTGTGCGTGTAACGCGTATGACGAACGAAACATGTGTTAGTTTCTGTTGGCTGAAGGTGTGCGTGTAACGCGTATGACGAACGAAACATGTATTAGTTTCTGTTGGCTGAAGGTGTGCGTGTAACGCGTATATACGTATTATGTTTGACGAAATTTGGTTGGAGAAGAAGAATCAGAATCAGAAGAAAAAAATTACCGTTTCCGACTGATACATGAGACGATATTATGATATCTCTGTCATGCGTGGACAGATTTTATTGAAATTTGGTCTTATTCGAAAGCTTATATGCGGTTTACATAAGAAAAATGCCTTTAAATTTAGAAAATATTGCATGCGTGATGAGATATTAATGAAATAAGTTTCAGGTTAGGTTGGAATAGCTGTGCTTCGAGTAAAGATACACGGCAGCGACAGGCATATACAAGGTGTCTTTTCTTTCATGTACTTGGCGTCGAGACGCTACCGCGTCTCTAGATAATATTCCTTATACGCCTCAACAAAATGGGAAGGCGGAAAGATTCAACAGAAGCTTGGTTGAGAAAGCAAGATCAATGTTAAGTGACTCGAATCTTTCTAAAGAATTCTGGAACGAAGCCATTAGAACAGCAACGTATATTATTAATAGGAGTCCTAGTACAAAATTACCAGGGGTTACACCAGCGGAAATATGGTATGGTGAGAAACCGAATGTACAGAATTTTAAAATTTTTGGCTCAGTAGCATACACACATATATCAAAGGAATTGCGTAATAAATTTTATGTAAAATCAAAGAAATGTATATTTATGGGTTATGCCAAGACAGGATATAGGTTATCGGATTTAGAAAAAGAAAAAATAATTATTTCAAGAGATACAGTAGTACAGGCCTGCACAGCAAGGCTGTGACGGGCAAGAGCGCTCTCGATTGCTCGCGAGCAAAGCGAAGAGCGACGCCGTGAGCTGTTCCCCCACTCTGTGGCTACTAGCTGAAGTAGTATGCGTGTAAACTGTAAGGTGGTGCCGTGGTGGTTGTTCACTCACGAACACTCCCCACCACGGAGGTCTGTGAAGATAGCACCCCCAAATTCGAATTTTTGGAAAAACGAAACGGCATTCGTTTGTCCATCGTTTGCCCACGTTTGCCCATAAAAAAATTTCGTTTGCCCACCTTTCAAAAAAAAAATATGACCAAAAAAAAAAATTTCATCAGCACCCCCATGAAAACATTATAATGATTTAACGGTGGGATTTGATTGTCCATCGTTTGCCCACGTTTGCCCATCCAAAATTTTTTTTTCCCACGCTCCAAAAAAAAGTTATGAATAAATTGAAAAATTTGTCTTCATCACCCTCTGTTCAAGAAAAGATGCATTCTTGCGCCATCTTCCAGAACCGTCAACAATTAGGCGATTTGTGGCTCGGCCCGCTGACTCATGTGGAGCAGCGCTCAGTACCCCTTCCCTCGACTCGCGATCGATGGAAGGGGAAGACTCTTCCTTCCAGGAAATCGACCGCGGTTTCCTGGATCGCGCTATCTGTTCGCAGCTTTGCTTCAGTACGCACGTTTCTATAAAACTACGCTTTGCTCTCTCGCACCTTGCTTCGCGAAGTTACCACTTGCTAGGTAGCCAGCTATAGTGGTTCCTTGCTTTAGCGCTTGCTTGCTTCAAACCGCTTTGCTTAAATAATTGTAATTGTTTATTGTAAATAGTGTATAGTTTATTCGTGACTTTGTACATAATACAAATTATAACTGTGTTCGTGACGCTTAAAATATATCCGTTTTGTGTCGTAAAAGATCTTCAACTCTGCGTACGGTTCAAAATAACTCTTTTGCAGTTCCTTGCGCCTATCCTCTAAAGCTTTATAACACCCTCCATGTTATCAAAATCGATTGTTTAATGGTGCCAATCGTTTGTCCAGACGTAGAGGAGATTTGCCCACCCATTTATTTCGTTTGCCCACCCTCCAGAATCGAATTAAAAAATAAAGTTCCTAGAAAAGAAAGGTACTGGAGACGCGATCGCGTTAAAGTTCGATTCTTTTCGAAAATAGTATCAAAATCGTTTGTTCTTACCGTTAAGGTTTAAGGTGTTTGGTGGTATATTATCCAAAAAATTTGCACACACTTCTTTTCGTCACTTTATTCAAACGACACTTCAATTTGTAGCTCTCATCGAATACTTTACACTTTTCACACATCTGCAGCATGTCAGACTAACACCAGAGTCTATCATTGGTTTTCTAGGCATTTTTCACTAAGCACAACATTGAAATCGCAAAACGGAAAATATTATAATATTCTCACAGTTACTTCACAAGCCGTAAATGAACGCGCGATCTTGCAAGAGCTGTGGCCGAACTCTGAAGACTGACTGACTTTCGTGCGTCGTTGGAAAGAATTGGACAATGTCGGAGACATCTGTTTACGTTTCAGCAGTGACACTTGACGTCGCGACCCTTTAGGGCTTAGGGCGTCAGCGTTGCGTGCCGTCAGTGAAAGAAAGTAATTACGCATTTATAAACATTTCTGATGAGTTGTCTCCAAATACACTAAACTCTTACATTAAAAACAATCGGTGGAATTTGCTAACAAATTTGAAAAACATTTCAAAATTCCAGTGGAAGAAGAAGAAAAAGAAATATTGGATAGCATTAATGTTTCTAATAAAAGTAATACTAGAATTTGAGAATTCTAGCCTTACAATAATCCAAATACAATAAAAAATATACTGCTGCAATTATATGTTGATATTACATTATCTGAGGAGCAATGGATGAATATTAATCAGAGACAATGACCACCTTTAAGTGGAATTTTGATCCAAATCTTTGTCCACCCTTAAAAAAAAATTCGAGAATGAATGCTTTATATTAATTACTCAACACATTTTGAAAGAAATTTAACGTTCCACTATTCGTCCACGAGTTTCGACGAAAAGTTTTTTATTGTCTATCCTGTTCGTGCCGACAGGAAAAGCAGAACTTGCTGGTTCGAAAAACTAGCCGGAATAATCGGACAGAGTGTCTATCCAGGTTCGTCGTTTATGGCGGTATTTTCCCGTGAGTCGGCCTTGGACGATGGTACGCGCGCGTAGGGATGGTTACCAAATGTACCCCCCGCCGACAGAGCAATATACCTCTTAACTCGAAGCGAGGAAAGTCGAAGTCCCAGAAAAAATGGCACGATGTCGATTGTCTCTTATTCGACATCTGGCAGGCAAATGTTCCCCGACGAATGCTTCGAAAATAAGTTTTGCCCGATTGTAAACGCCTCGCGCTACCTCCACCATGATACGGAACAATACAGTCATAAACCGCGACTCTGATGAGACGCTCTGGCCGGTTAACCTGGCTAGTTTTTCGGAAACAACTGGTTCCATTAGGCCCGAAATATACTAAAATTTTATACTTGATGTTTCCGTTCCCTGCGGGTAGAGAGGTCAATGTAGTGTACTTAGTTTTTACTAAAAAGTTGAAATTGAAGAATTCTACGTATCCGTATTTCACAGTTTGGTCTGTAGTTTACGTTGACAAATTTACGCCAAAATGGATTAACAATATATAAGAAACAGGAGTAAAAAATGACTACTTTTTAATATATTGTTTAAACAAATTGATGTATTACGAATTTGATTGCGTGGCTGAATTCGTTATAAAAAAATACATCAGTTTCGCCTAACAGATTATTCGCCACGGTGCATAATTTGCGAGATATTGGGGCAAACGTATTTTTCACCCCCCGATATTTATGATTGCTGATTGGTGTCAAATATTTAATGTTTTAAAATTGAAAATTTGATACCAGCGCTCCACAGATTAAACCAAAGGAATGTAAAAGGAGCGGTTAAAAAAGAAAATTCCAAGCTCGTAGTATCTACTATTACTGCAATATCTTATTTTGGCATAATTTTATATTGTTACGAGCCGGGGCTGCGGCAACGCGAGAGGCCGGCGAGAAGGGTATTTCCCAAGGAATACGGTTTATGAGTTTGTTAGTTAGGTGCGCGGACGAACCTGATGCGAAATCAGGGAGCCGCTAGGATTATTGACGGCGAGGACGAACCTGATGCGAAATCAGGGAGCCTCTAGGAATGGAGTCAAACGCGGACGAACCTGATGCGAAATCAGGGAGCCGCAGGAGGGTGAAACGTCGTGAACGAACCCGATGCGAAATCGGGGAGTCACTAGGATAGAGTTCACAGACGAACCTGGTGCGAAACCAGGGAGCTGTTAGGAGGTTGGATTATTCACAGACGAACCTGGTGCGAAACCAAGGAGCTGTTCGGAAGTTGGTAGATTTACAGACGAACCTGATGCGAAATCAGGGAGCTGTAGGATACGGACGAACCTGATGCGAAATCAGGGAGCCGTAGGAGGGTAAGGTTTCGTGGACGAACCCGATGCGAAATCGGGGAGCCACTGGGTTGGAGAAGATGCTTTGCTTTGGATGAAGGGTTGCGAACGAACCTGATGCTAGATCAGGGAGTCGCGGGAAATGTTAGTAATGCCTCGTAACTCTTAATTTATGTTTGATACAACTCGAGCGGTAAAGCTGTATCAGTGGGTGAGTGCTACTAATATTATAAGGATCGCTGGGTAAAAGATGGGTTTAACGAAATGGATTCGATTTACACGTGAACACCATTCGTGTATTCAATAACTGATTATTGTACAAATGTAAGTGTCGCGGTTAAATAATAAATAAAAGTGTGTAAGTTACCACTAGTTGCACGGTGTTGACGCACTGGCGATGCGAGGACGTACGAGTGGCTATTTCAAAAGTGCCAAATAGAATATAAACCGAACTCGCGGATTCTATGAGGTTAACTATGATCCTGATGGAGACTTTAGCTCGATCTTACTAAATTTAACCAACTCTGTACGAGCGTGACACGACGTTACTCTACGCGTGACTGTATAGCTTTGAACCAACGAGGGTAGAAACCAAAGGGTTTATATAGTCCCAAAAATGAGTGGGGATTCATTAGGAGTTTCCATATAAGGAAATCCTTCGGGGTCGTCGTCGTGTCACTCCCGTTCCCATGGTCGTGATCCAGATGGTCGAGATCATGACCCCCCTTAGTGGTGTATGATAAGCAAAAGGATTTTAGGGCGTTTTCCCTTCTCAGAAGCGAGCTCGAAAGTGGTTGAGAGTGGTGTATGGGAAGATTCCACATACGTAACAATATTCTCAAGAATTGCGTAACAAAATTAAAAAAAATTTGTTTAAAATCTTGGCTTGTGTCTTATTATTAAAGTCTATTAGTAAACATTTTCTTAAATGTTCTTTACACGATTGCTATTGCGCGCCTGAAACCAGTGGACGAAAGCCAGACCACGGTGGGAAAAGGTCGCGGGCGGAGACAACTCGACTTTCCCCAAACGTGCATTTGGCAACACTCAAGGTCAAGTCCCTTCTAACATCAACGGAAATTCGAGCCTAACCCTGAGTTGTAAACATCTGCAACGCAGACGACCGGGTGACACCTCAAGCATTGCCCGTCGTAATAAATTGTACAGTCCTGCCTGTCCCTGTTACAGGGTGTACAAAAATAATAAAAAATGGTCGAGTTATTTGTTGTCCCGGGAAGCTCCTCCGCGTGAGCGGTGTATCAAATATTTCCAAAACTAATTGTTTGATTTATGCACAGTGGCCTTCAACCCCAAGAAATGCCGGAAAAATTCAACATGCCATTTGTTCCTATCATAATGCCGAATCTTATTAAGCTGATTTTAAACAACTGTTTGGTTTGCTGTTGGCAAAGATAGAAAAGTGTCTGTTAATGGATCTGAAGAATTCTGATGAAAATGTACAAACTTCTTTTTACATGTCTTTCGCGAAGACATCTTTAATGGATTTCTTCAAACCAAACAGTTCTTTAAAATCAGCTTAATAAGATTCGGCATTATGATAGGAACAAATGGCATGTTGAATTTTTCCGGCATTTCTTGGGGTTGAGGGCCACTGTGCATAGTGACAAAAACGGGCCCAGAGCGAAACGAAAATTGTAACGGCAATCAAGAACGTGGTACGGTTTTTAAGAATTTTAGTTATTCTTCGGCCTGAGCTAATCCGTATATTGCTCTGCCTGTTCGCCGACTCGCGGGACAATACGGTCATAAACCGCAACCCTGACGACAAACCCTGACCGATCAGCTTGATTAATTTTTGGAGACTAGGGACGGTAACCCCAGTCAGCGCCCTCAGTTTTTATTTCAATATGCCAGATGTAAGAAAGGTGCCATCAACGTAGCAATTAAAAAGTATCACCCAACATTAATACGCCTCGCGGTTCAGCAACTTCTAACAATTACTCGAGCTAATTTGTAAATAAATATGAAAAATACTCAGAATATGCAAAATTACAAATATATTTTTAAAATCATCTTAATGATGAAATATAAATCGGTGAATGTTCCTCTTGTTATACTATTCCACTATGTTATACCTATTTCTTCATTTATTCATTTATACTTATTTAGCCATTAACGGGCAACACCCTTTATAAAGGGGTTACGCCATCCTGAGTCTATTCCGTTGAACAAATTAATAATAAATGAATAATAATGTTTAACTAAACTGTAGATTTCGTCATAATTTAAGAAAAAGTCAAATAGTACTATTAAGTACTATTAAGTACTATTAAGGGGGTAGGTTACCTTCGATATCCCCAAAACAGGCCTTTTTTCAAACGCAAATTGTAAAGTGATAAATAACAGTAGAGAGAAGGTTTTTTTCTATTTTTAATCGTTATTCTATTAGTTCTAACACAAAAAACGAAAAGTCAAAATATCTCTATATGCATAAAAGTTGTGAGTAAAAACGTAAAGGCGTGTACGCGGTGCACCGTTTGATGGTGAATATAAAATCTCGAAAACCGCTCCAACGATTGGGATGAAAATTTAATGAGAGATGCAGAAAGCCATTCCCTACGATGTGTCGCAAGCAGATTTTCGAGATAAATTCTTAAAAAAAAGATAAATATTTTTCATACAAGAAATCGATGAAATCGCATTTTTCAACATAAAAATTGTATTATTTTTTTTTCAAACATCTGTTCCCGACATATCGTAGGGAATGGTTTTCTACATCTCTCATTAAATTTTCATCCAAATCGTTTGTGCAGTTTTCGAGATTTTATGTTCACCATCAAACGGTGTACCGCGTACACGCCTTTACGTTTTTACTCATAACTTTTATATACTTAGAGATATTTAGACTTTTCCTTTTTTGTTGTTAAAGCTCGTAGAATAACGATTAAAAAAAAAAATCGTTCCCTCTACTGTTATTTATCACTTTACAATTTGCGTTTGAAAAAAGTTTTAGGGCTATCAAGGGTAACCTACCCCATTACGTACTATTTGACTTTTCCTTATAACTCAGAAACGAAAAGTCTCCCCAACATGCGATTTAAATCACTTAAAGAGCATTAAATAAACTACAAAATAAACAGTTTTCAAATTTTTTTACAACAAATAAGTTGAAAAAATTGAAAAAAGAAACATTAAATAAACGTAGAATAATTTCAATTCTAAATCCTTAGAAAGGGATAATTTTTTCCTGTTTTTTGGCGCAAATTTCATTCCGATATCTTTTATAGTTTAAAAGTTATATACGAATGTCAGTAACTACCCCTGTTCCCACCACTGTGCGCCGGGCTCGGCCGCCAGACTCACGATACACAGGACCAGCGCGAGGATGGTCAGGTATTAAGTGTCTGTGGCGGTGGTATAAAAACCCTGTGTTCCTGACCGAGGAATATCAGTTATTCGACACCCTTTAGAGAAGACACACCATGGAGAGCATGAACACTGTAAGTATTAAAATTGTATACTATTAAATCGGGTGATTCTTCCGCTACAGTCCTCAAATCGAGTCATGTACCTGAATCAGACTGTTTTTAAAGAAGTTAGTTTCACTTTATGCAAATAAATTTTTCATGTGAGCCATTTACATTCGGATGACATAACGACGTGCGTTACGAAAAACAGTACATCCGTCTTCGTTTCAGCATGTTTGCGCGGTTTGCCACCAAAAGAATACGATACAGCTATAAATTAAAATTTTCATATATGTTTCCTTTGGAGATTAGATGGAGTTATTATTCATTAAACACATGAAAAATTTATTTGCATAGTCGAGGCATTTTTGATCAAGTCAAATAAAATTGTTTAAATTCAAATTATTTGTTACATATATTTTTCCATTTCTAGATGCAAGCAGCTTTGCCACAAAATGTAAATGTCGCCGACTCGGCGTCGGCAGCAGCCGCAGCAGGGCCAAGCGGCGTAAATGGAACCCCGGAAATTCCGGGCGACACGAGGAGGTGTGAGCCCCCCGCGCCAAATATACGGGATACAATTGCGGAGGAAATTATAACGAAGGTAATTATGTGGAATGTGGTACTTTATCTTAGGGTAGACCGGGGACGATAGTAACACTTTGACTTTGGAATACGATTACGCAACAACTATCACAGTTAGAACAAAAGTTCTTATACCTTCTTTCGCTGCATGTCAAGTAATATCTAGGTTATTAATTAAAAATGAGACCCCGGGTCGGTTGTCACACTGCATGGAGTGGTTGGTAGCACAAATTTAACGTTGCTAAATTAAAAAATATTTGTTGATTTTAATTATAATAATAAATGAAAAAAGGTAAAATTTATAACTACATATGCGGTATCGAAATTGTGGCAGAAATAGAAAACGTTTTGGCTGGTGCATTCTTCATGTGATCAATCCTTACATTCAGTACATTGCACCCATTTTTCATTCGTTTGCTTATGCTGTGCTGTATGATTCCATGCAAACATGACAATATTATTCATCTTCTTTGTCACTATTCGGTTCTGTCGCGGTACAACCCATCCCAACTGCCGATGTTACAATCGCTCCCGACCAGGCTTTTGAAATTAAATTATAAATTTTTAATAACGAGACACTTAAAAGTATAAAGTAACGATGAGTATTACTTTAACAATATTTAAAAAAAGAAAAAATACGTACTTCCAAAGGGAGTATTTATATTTTAATTTTAAATCAGTATGAAAAAGCTACTTTGGGATATCGAAAAGTTATTTTCTTCGCTATACATGTCGATACCGCTAGGACATGGATGTGTGTTCCAAATGTCATTCTTCATCATATATCCAAATTTTGTGTTACTATCTGTCATATGTTTTGAGATATTTAACGTGTTACAATCGCCTCTGATCTACCCTACTTCCTACTCAACTATTTTGTGCGAAATGTTGCATTTCTCAGAATGATATTCCGTTTTAAGAAATGTCCGAATATTTTTTTATGAATCACTATATGTATGGGTAGAAGTAAAAAACATAATTGTTATATTTCTGTTTCAGCTACGAAGGAAAATACGGCGGCTTAGATTTTTACGAGGAGGCCGTGGGCGCGGGGCACCCCCCCCCCCCCCCCCCCAGGTTGGCGAAGAGGCGGAGGAGGTGGATGGGGACGAGGTGGACGGGAAAGAGGCGGAGGAGGTGCAAGGAGAAGAGGGGGAGGAGGTGGCTGGGGAGAAGGTGCAGGAAGTGGATGGGGAGGAGGCGCAGGAGGTGGCTCGGGAGGAGATATCTATATATATAATGTACGGCAGTAATGTTAAAATAAATTTTGTATCTTTGTTTAAAATCTAGAAACTCAATTTTAACCCACTTCCGCCCATCCAATTGTCTTGAAACCTCGCAAGCGTACGTAGTTATGATGACAATACAAAATTATGAAAAAAAAACCCGAGGGGGTAAAAAAATTACCCCGTCATCAATACATATACATAACCCATAACCACAAATCCAAACGACTTGAAATCAGCCTATAACCACAAATCCAATCAATTTAATGGACATGAACTCAGTATATGTCACGTTGTCCGACACTCAATCGTCACCCAGCAATCCGATGTTTCATATGCGATCGAACTCCAAACATAAGAATCGCCCCTCCACCCGATAACCGATTCCGTTGCCAAGGAAGAATAAATAAATGTCAGTCGTTCCAAGCTTATTGTCGTATGACGTTCATTCTTCCCGACTCTAAGTCTAATTAATACATAAGAGTACTGCGTGAGCCGAAATTATTATTAGACCACGTCTACCTTTAAGGAGCAATAAAACTATCAATAAAGGAGCAATAGATTTCCATTGCTCCTCTAACAATGTAATATCAAAATACAATTGCGGTAGTTTAGTATTCATTTTATTTGGATTATTGTGAGGTTCGAATTCTTGGCTAAGTAGTATTACTTTCGTTTGAAACATTAATGCTATCCACTAGGAGTGTGCGGATCGTCCCGAGGCTCGGGGTCGCAAGATTCGGGCTACAAGCTTGGCCGCCATGAGCGGGCAATTTGATTTTAGGTCGGCTCGGCAAAACTCGGACGCGATCGGCTCGAAAGCCAGCTATTACGAGAGGACTGAGACGGAAAGAATTATGTATATCATTTATATCGATACCAGAGTGATACGTTTTTACCTTTCTGTCTCCTGTTGAATCATAATTTGTATCTTATTATTTATTTACATATATATGTATTTTCATTGCTACCAAATAGTCTGTGAATATTGAATACGTCCATATACGTACTTAAATAAATACCATGTTCAGAACTTGGGAAGAAGACTATTTTTATATCGACAATATTTTAAAATCTGAATAAAATATACTTCACACTTAGTACTTTATGTAAAGGGAATATATAGGATATTATCTTTTTCCGGATAGGTTCAGATTTAAAATAGAAAACGTACGAACTATAAGCATACAAAAAGGAATATTTCCTGGATGTTTCATAATAACAACAATATACAGGAGGCGAATATTTTATTATTTCAAATTAACGTGTAAGAAACATAATTTTTCTATGTTCTCAGGTAATAATTTTAATCTATTACTGGTAACGATATCGTCCGATCGCGTCCGAGTTTTGCCGAGCCGACCTGAAATCAAATTGTCCGCTCATGGCGGCTATGCTTGTAGCCCGAATCGAGTCTCGGGGTCCCGAAACTGTCGGGATCTCGAGCAATACAAAAGTATCGGGACCCCGCCCGATCCCGCCCGAAAGTTGCCGGCCCGTCCCGAGCCCGAAAAATCGGGTAACTGCACACCCCTAGTTATGAAACTCACCGGCCAATAAATCTGAATACGATCTTAGAAGTTCGAATAACGGACGAGAACCTTTGTGTCCCGAGCCGCGCGAGATCGCCGTGCTCGGCGATGTGTCATCGATTATAAAGAAACAGAATTTGTTTATTTTTCATCGTATCAATATGAAAGTGCCACAAATGGATTTCTGGCATTCTTCCGATTAAATTGACCGAAAATAATTTAAATCGGACTATTTTTAAGGAAACGGGCTTTCAATTCTGCAAAAAAAATTTCACGTAATTTCCTTAATTTTGGCCCGAATTATATCATTTTTGGGGCCAATTTGATCGAGAAAACATGAGGAATCGACTGACGTCACTTTCGCAAAGATCTGATTAGAAATGCAGAACTGCAGATTTGTCACTGCTTAGCGCGCAACATTGTATGGCCCCGCTGGTTTCGAGCGTCGATTTCTTGACAGCGTGCAGGACAAGAGGGGACCTTTCATGGCGAAGGAAAGTCAGCCTTATATAGAACTGAAATCGAGAAAGACTTTGCTGACAAATTTTATATTCATGTCAAACAAATACTTTAATTGTAAAATTTAGACGACAAACTATTGTTGAATATCGCCAGTTCTTTCATATGCATCACTTGGTTGGGTATTGCTGATCCCACCTTTTCATGCATTTACCTATTGAAATGTTGCTTCAAGTCATCGGGAAATTGAATTGCTTTTTCTTGTACATACATACAGGGTGTCCCAAAAATGTCGGAGTTCCTTGAAGGGGGTGATTCAGGGGGTGATTGCAAACAACTTTTTCCTTTGCGAAAATTCTCTCCGAGGTTTCGTTAACGAGATAATAACCAAAAGCACCGACCAATCAGAGCGCGCGCCTTCCGCCCGAGCTCCCGCGGTAGCGTTGGCTACGCGGTAGGCGGCCGCGCTTGTACTACGGACGTACGAACAAGCAAGTCGACATGCATCGAAGGAAACCGCGTTACACAGTTTTTTTTTTAAAGCAGAATCTTAAATAATAATTATTTGAAGCGAGAGGACAAGAAATACGTACATTTCGTTTTCAAATAACGCATAAACGAAAAGGTAATGTAGCAGAAAATGTACGACATGTGATCGTAATTCGTTATTGAGGTAAAAATCCGTAGTTTAATAACGGCCAACCCAACTAAATTTAAACAATAATATTAGGTGTATGAATAAATTCTTTCCGACTGGATTTACATAATCAGTACAAAGCTACTGAATTTCTATCGCGGTGGTATTTTTCATATTTTTTAAATCGAACTGTTATTGTACCCTAAAATCGGAAAGAATTTATTTCTACACCTAATAATCACCAATAAATTAAATAAAACTCAACCATTCGGACATTCCTTTTCTTCTTTTTCGGAAACCTTTTTTTGTGTCACTGGGTCACTGTACCGATCCTGGTCATCGGTGGACGAAAAGATTTATGGTAGGGTAGCGCCCAGTGCTCAGCTGATCGCAGGTATTCGCAGGACACCACCCGAAGGTAAGGTCGCAACGTCAAGTGCGTCCGGGTTAATGTACCGAATATTCACTTCACTGCACTGATACTAACACTGATCACTTAATTTATTTTCTACGGATCGTGTTGTTCCTACGTTATAAAAATTGGTGGCCCCGAAAGGGGCCGATTACTGTAAATTGAACAGTTGCTCAATGTGGGCACCCTCAGCGTCTATGCACGCCTCCGCCGAGTATAATCGAGACGCCAAACGTCTGATCGTTCCCTCGCTCGAGGTTTCGATGCGCGGGTACTCCACTGCCAACGCTCGCACGGTAGCACTCGCGTTCCCGTCGTTCCGCGCGTACACCCAGAACATAGCGTAATACTCTTCGGCGGAGTACATTTCTGGGCCGAGATTACTAGCTGACTGACAGGATTTCTTCCCAAGTAACTTCCTCTACCCCCAAGTAGTTTCTCTCATTCCATTATGAGTTTACTCCCACCAGGACAAGAGGCTTTAGGTAAAAAGAAGCCAGCACATTTTCGGAAAACACGTGTTTTGCAGAAGTGCAACGAAAACTTTCACAAAAGCCCGCGCTCCGTCCTTCCACTGCCAATGTACCCATTGCTTCGAGATAGAAAACAGACACCACGTGTATCGGTTCGAAAGGGTCCGAAGGGAAAAGACGCAGAAAGTCTTCGAGTTGCTATAAAGAAGAAAATGCATACCATTCCTGTTTCCCCTTTCTGACACCCTGAGTTCACGTCTGCTACGAGGCGGAACCAATTAAGTCATAAATTATCCGAAACTGTAGGAAACCGTTCTCTACCGCCGACTTGCGGGACAATACGGTCATAAACCGCGACCCTGGCGAAATGCTCTGGCTGATGAGCCTGATTAATTTTGAAGAACTAGAAATTACAGAATATTATCCAGCATCAATACGTCTCGCGGAGAGACACAGGAAAAGAAGGGTAGACGACGGGGAAAAGGTGGGTCTTGGGGAGGAGATATTGCTGTGAAGAGGGCCTCTTCAGGACAGTGGCCATTTGCGAGGGATGCAGGGCCAATCGGACCTCAAGCCCACAGTCTCTCGCACCGAATACGTCGACGCGTGCTTGTGTTTTGAAATTCGAGCGCGTGTTTATACTCGAGAGATAAGGGATCCGTCTTTAATTTGAGGGTAGGACGAAGCAGGCGGGACTACGCGCAGTCAGCGGACTACCCTTCTTTTCCTGTGTCTCTCCGCGAGACGTATTGATGCTGGATAATATTCTGTAATTTCTAGTTCTTCAAAATTAATCAGGCTCATCAGCCAGAGCATTTCGCCAGGGTCGCGGTTTATGACCGTATTGTCCCGCAAGTCGGCGGTAGAGAACGGTTTCCTACAGTTTCGGATAATTTATGACTTAATTGGTTCCGCCTCGTAGCAGACGTGAACTCAGGGTGTCAGAAAGGGGAAACAGGAATGGTATGCATTTTCTTCTTTATAGCAACTCGAAGACTTTCTGTGCCTTTTCCCTTCGGACCCTTTCGAACCGATACACGTGGTGTCTGTTTTCTATCTCGAAGCAATGGGTACATTGGCAGTGGAAGGACGGAGCGCGGGCTTTTGTGAAAGTTTTCGTTGCACTTCTGCAAAACACGTGTTTTCCGAAAATGTGCTGGCTTCTTTTTACCTAAAGCCTCTTGTCCTGGTGGGAGTAAACTCATAATGGAATGAGAGAAACTACTTGGGGGTAGAGGAAGTTACTTGGGAAAAAATCCTGTCAGTCAGCTAGTAATCTCAGCCCAGAAATGTACTCCGCCGAAGAGTATTACGCTATGTTCTGGCTGTACGCGCGGAACGACGGGAACGCGAGTGCTACCGTGCGAGCGTTGGCAGTGGAGTACCCGCGCATCGAAACCTCGAGCGAGGGAACGATAAGACGTTTGGCGTCTCGATTATACTCGGCGGAGGCGTGCATAGACGCTGAGGGTGCCCACATTGAGCAACTGTTCAATTTACAGTAATCGGCCCCTTTCGGGGCCACCAATTTTTATAACGTAGGAACAACACGATCCGTAGAAAATAAATTAAGTGATCAGTGTTAGTATCAGTGCAGTGAAGTGAATATTCGGTACATTAACCCGGACGCACTTGACGTTGCGACCCTTACCTTCGGGTGGTGTCCTGCGAATACCTGCGATCAGCTGAGCACTGGGCGCTACCCTACCATAAATCTTTTCGTCCACCGATGACCAGGATCGGTACAGTGACCCAGTGACACAAAAAAAGGTTTCCGAAAAAGAAGGAAAGGAATGTCCGAATGGGTGAGTTTTATTTAATTTATTGGTGATTATTAGGTGTAGAAATAAATTCTTTCCGATTTTAGGGTACAATAACAGTTCGATTTAAAAAATATGAAAAATACCACCGCGATAGAAATTCAGTAGCTTTGTACTGATTATGTAAATCCAGTCGGAAAGAATTTATTCATACACCTAATATTATTGTTTAAATTTAGTTGGGTTGGCCGTTATTAAACTACGGATTTTTACCTCAATAACGAATTACGATCACATGTCGTACATTTTCTGCTACATTACCTTTTCGTTTATGCGTTATTTGAAAACGAAATGTACGTATTTCTTGTCCTCTCGCTTCAAATAATTATTATTTAAGATTCTGCTTTAAAAAAAAAACTGTGTAACGCGGTTTCCTTCGATGCATGTCGACTTGCTTGTTCGTACGTCCGTAGTACAAGCGCGGCCGCCTACCGCGTAGCCAACGCTACCGCGGGAGCTCGGGCGGAAGGCGCGCGCTCTGATTGGTCGGTGCTTTTGGTTATTATCTCGTTAACGAAACCTCGGAGAGAATTTTCGCAAAGGAAAAAGTTGTTTGCAATCACCCCCTGAATCACCCCCTTCAAGGAACTCCGACATTTTTGGGACACCCTGTATGTATGTACAAGAAAAAGCAATTCAATTTCCCGATGACTTGAAGCAACATTTCAATAGGTAAATGCATGAAAAGGTGGGATCAGGAATTCCCAACCAAGTGATGCATATGAAAGAACTGGCGATATTCAACAATAGTTTGTCGTCTAAATTTTACAATTAAAGTATTTGTTTGACATGAATATAAAGTTTGTCAGCAAAGTCTTTCTCGATTTCAGTTCTATATAAGGCTGACTTTCCTTCGCCATGAAAGGTCCCCTCTTGTCCTGCACGCTGTCAAGAAATCGACGCTCGAAACCAGCGGGGCCATACAATGTTGCACGCTAAGCAGTGACGAATCTGAAGTTCTGCAATTTCTAATCAGATCTTTGCAAAAGTGACGTCAATCGATTCCGTACAATTTTATATATAATGTTTGTTCATAACTGCTTTCTGCATAGGACGTGTAATAAGTGTATTTCATGTTCTGTTTCGGTGCTTTGCTAGTAAAAAAATGTCTAACCTAACAAACTTCATTTTCTGGGGACATCCCAACATCTATTTTCCCTTTTCACTTATAATTCCTTACTGCTAACGTAGAATATTGTAGCATAAGCACATTTCAAGTAATTAAAATGTACAATGAATTTTCTACGTTTGTAGTACCAGCCGACTTTCCGTTTAAATTTTTATAAGTACAACGCAACAGCTGAGAATTTCTTTCCTTAGTCAGAATAGAATACGGAAATAGCAAACAGCCCCCTCTCGCGTTTACCGGGCAATCGTCGATCTATCGGTATTACCATTTCTGTACAGAAAAAACCTGCTGTAATACCGACCTGCCGAATCGGCCAGGTCACGTGACGTGTCTACCCCCTTAATAATGATTTTGGCTATTTTTTCTGTTTCGTGCAAATTCGTGCAGTTGAAAGTGACGTTAGTATAAAGTTTAATGATCCCTAAATCAGTATAAAAAAACATCACGGAGGTATTTTTTGGTATATTTTTTAAAAGTCCCATCGAAGTTGATAAACATTTAACACAAAGAAATAGTACAAATTGTTAGTATTGTAAAAAACTGACTCGGCAGTTTTGAAGGTATGACAGTATTAAACACAACTTATAAACATCAAATGAAAAGCATAAACATTCTGCCAATGGCACGTGTTTGAAAAAATGTAACAAAATTTGTAATGAATTTCTAGTATCACTTTTGACAACAAATTAGTAAATTCAGCAGAAGTTATGGGTAACATTGAAACCTACGTTCCTTTCTTAACATTTTAAGATACAAGAATTTTGTGGATCAAACACCTCGGATTCTTGACTTTTGTCCATTACGCGGAACACTGTGCGATCGCGGCCGGGTTTTGCCGAGCCGATCTGAAATCAAATTGCCCGCTGATGGCGGCGAAACTTGTAGCCCGAATCGAGTCTCGGGATCTCGAGGAATACGAAAGTATCGGGACCCCGCCCGATCCCGTCCGAAATTTTCCGGCCCGTTCCGAGCCCGAAACGTCGGGTACACGCACACCCACACACCCCTGCTATCCACTATTTCTTTTTCTTCTTCCACTGGAATTTTGAAATGTTTTTCAAATTTGTTAGTAAATTCCACCGATTGTTTTTAACGTAAGAGTTTAGTGTATGTGGTGGCAACGTATGAGAAATGTTTATAAATGCGTAGTTACTTTCTTTCGCTGACGCCACGCAACGCTGACGCCCTAAGGGGCGGCGGCGCCAAGTGCCCCTGCTGAAACGTAAACAGATGTCTGCCATAGTCTCGAATCCTTTGCAACAACCCACGAGAGTCAGTTAGTCTTCAGATACAGCTCTTACAAGATCGTGCGTTTTCATTTACGGCTTGTGAAGTAACTGTGAGAAGATTTTAGTTTCGCGATTTTATTATAGTTATTAGTGAAAAATGCGGAGAAAAGCAGCGGTAGACTCTGGTGTGATTCTGCACATGCTGCAGAAGTGTGAAAAGTGTGAATTATTCGATGGGAGCTGCAAATTGAAGTGTCGTACGGATAAAGTGTGGAAAGAAGTAGCTGCAAAATTTTCAAGTAAGTTGTCGCCAGAAACATTAAATTTTCACGTTAGAACAAATAGATGGAATTTGTTAACAAATTTAAAAAAACATTTCGAAATTGAAGAAGAAGAAAAAGAAATAGGGGATAGTATCAATGTCACTAACGAAAGTAATATTAGCCAAGAATTCGAACCTGACAATATTCCGCTTAAAATGAATAATAAACTGCCGCCATTATATTTTAATATGACATTGTCTGAGGAGCAATGGAAATCTATTGCTCCTGTATTAAAAATTTATAAAGAAAAGGGCACTCGTGGAAAATCGTACAAAATACTTAGTCCCGGTTGGACTGATATTATTTCCAAAACATGTTTCTTAAAAACAAAACTTCCGTGCGCTTATACCTTTAAATATGGAAAAATTTTCGATTCGTCAGAAGCGGGAACATATTTGAAAATATATGGTATTTGCAATGAATGCGGTGCTGAATTTAAAGCTCATTCCCTATGTTTGTAATGTTTATCGGATCGGTGCAAGGAAAACTAGTTCACAATTAACGTAGCACAGCATTTAATTTAAACCGATTAGAGGAGCACGAAAACGTATATTCGTCACAGTTATAATTATGTACAAAGGTCACTCGTATTAGATAACTATTTACACTATGAAATATCTTAAATGTAAGCCACAACGAATTTAGAAGAACTTGGCATTCAAGCAAGAGTAGAAGCCAAGCAGCAAGCTCTAAAGCAATTACTAGGCAGATGAGTAATTGTTGAGCGTTAAAAGTGCTAGCAAGAGAAGCGCGTAGCGTATATAAGTAAACCTGTTAACAGTTTCGGAGTCGCGAACCAAGAGAGTCTTCCAGGAATCGCGATCTATTTCCTGGAAGGAATAGCAGTCCCCCTTCCATCGATCGTAAGGCGATGGAAGGGGCCGTGATCGACGCTCCACATGAGTCAGCGCGCCGTTGCCATTGCCTAATTATCGGTGGGCCCACGGAGATGGCGTTAGCATGCAGAATTTCCCTAACATTTCCTCCCCGGGATTCATCACCCGATGAATAAATATAGACGCTAGCTGAAATCGATGTGTTGGTCGATAGGCGTGGCATAGTCCGTTCTCGTGGCAGTGGCGTCGCTGAGCTCATGTGGCGGCGTCGCGGAACCCCAACGTTGAGGCAGTATGTATCTCGCGGCAGCAAACGCACGCGAGCAGCAACGCAGATTTATCTCGCGGCAGCAACGGCGCGCGCGCAGTAGCAAGCCCAAAGCAACTAGGGCCAGGTTTGTTAAAAGCGCCAGCAAGAGAAGCGCGGTACAAGCATATTTATCTCGCGGCAGCAAAGGCGCGCGAGCAGTAGCGGATTTATCTCGCGGCAGCAAACGCACGCGAGCAGTAGTGGTCGTGATCGCAATCTTCGCCTAAATAGAGCA
The DNA here is from genome assembly GCA_947577245.1 of Andrena bucephala. Lineage (NCBI taxonomy): Eukaryota > Metazoa > Arthropoda > Insecta > Hymenoptera > Andrenidae > Andrena > Andrena bucephala. Next base: position 18,451,602 of record OX387718.1, on the reverse strand, counting down.
CGTCTTAGGCGACCGGGACACAAGACGTAAGACGCGTTCGCGATGTAGCGGTGATCGCGTGAGCACCATGGTCGTCATCGTTGCGTCGAGGTAGCGGTCATGTTGACATTTGGGGACGACCCCACGTGAAAGTCCCTGCGAAGCTAAACAAGTAAGAAAACACATGTAAGCAGATGTACAATGTTTCTAACGCGAGATGGCTAATTGCGTGTAACGGATATCTCATTTGGCCTTATCCATCTGCTGAGGGCCTGTAGGGATGGCAGGTATCCCGCGGGCCACCTGCACTAGAGTGGCGGTCGTCTCGAAACCAGCAAGTGGACGAAACGGCCGCGGGATGTCATCGTACGGCGCGCAGGAAAGGCCAGAAGAGCGGAAGCGTTTAGGCGGAGCGCGCCGGTCGAGGAGATCGTCCCTCCGTGCCCTTGCAACTCTCCTCCAGTGCGTCCACGGTGTTGACTCGTGCTTCGAGGAAATCCTTCATCTCGTCGAAGGTCGGAGGTGTCTTCGTCCTTGCTATCCGGGTCTCCCATTCTCGACGGGATTGGGGATCCAACCGCGCCGCCACGAAGTGGACGAGCCAGTCGCCAGTGGCGTCGAAGGGCCTCTTCAGGGTAGCCAGAACCTTGACGGAGTCCCACAGCGTGTAAAACATCCGCTTGAGCTCAGGTCCCGACTCCTGCTTGAGTGTAGGTAACTCAAAAATATTCGCCAGTACACTCTTAACCGCCAGGCGCTGATTGTCATAGCGGTCGCGCAGTAACTCCCAAGCAACGTGGAAATTCTCTTCGCTCTCAGGTATGTTGCGAAGGAGGAGCTCAGCATCACCAGTAAGAGCGCCTCGCAGATAATGCAGGCGCTCGGCATGCGTCAATGCTTGGTCCAGGACCACCAGGGAGCGGAAGAGCCCTTGGAACGACGGCCAGTCTTTATGTTTGCCCTCGAAGGTAGGTAACGGTATCTTCGGGAGCGAGGACGTAGGACGAGCGGCCACAGCAGTGGAATGGTCACTCGATTGCTCTCCGGAGGCCAAACGCTCTAGTGTACGATTTACTATTTCCTCATTCTTCGTGATCTCCTCTAATTTCTCCAGGAGAAGAGCTTCCTGCTCGAGGAATCCCTCTTCGGTGTTGGATGGTTCGTCGTCCAACCAATATTGATCGTCCACTATTTCCGGATCAGATCGTATGGCGAGCAATTTGTCGTGTTGCATTTCGAATTTGGCCCAATTTTTACGAAGGGCCGCTAATCGCGAAGACACGTTAGCTCTGGTGAACTTATTTGCTCCTAGTTTCTTCAAATTCTCAAACGCGTTAGAGATTCGACGGTTAAGGTCGCGTTGGCTTTCAAGAAGGTGACTCATTGTTTGCCGTTGTAGGTCACGCGCGACGGTTAGACGGCACTCTCGAACGTTCGCGAACTTTTTGCACTTAGAGGTCACGCGCGACGGTTGGCCCGCACTAACCGAAACGTTCTAATAATCGCGAACTTTTTTCACAGGCACCAGAATCCGGCTCGAAGGACCAAAAAATGTTTGTAATGTTTATCGGATCGGTGCAAGGAAAACTAGTTCACAATTAACGTAGCACAGCATTTAATTTAAACCGATTAGAGGAGCACGAAAACGTATATTCGTCACAGTTATAATTATGTACAAAGGTCACTCGTATTAGACAACTATTTACACTATGAAATATCTTAAATGTAAGCCACAACGAATTTAGAAGAACTTGGCATTCAAGCAAGAGTAGAAGCCAAGCAGCAAGCTCTAAAGCAATTACTAGGCAGATGAGTAATTCTTGAGCGTTAAAAGTGCTAGCAAGAGAAGCGCGTAGCGTATATAAGTAAACCTGTTAACAGTTTCGGAGTCGCGAACCAAGAGAGTCTTCCAGGAATCGCGATCTATTTCCTGGAAGGAATAGCAGTCCCCCTTCCATCGATCGTGAGGCGATGGAAGGGGCCGTGATCGACGCTCCACATGAGTCAGCGTGCCGTTGCCATTGCCTAATTATCGGTGGGCCCACGGAGATGGCGTTAGCATGCAGAATTTCCCTAACACCCTATATGGACCGGCTCCTGGCACTGGTATTGTATTAAGAGTGCACACATTCGATACTTCGGGAATACCGCATGACAAGAAAAGAGCAGTTAAAGGAACAAATAGGGTAGAAATTGGGAAGCAATTGATAAATATTAAACCCAGAAAATGGAGGAACGATGCAGCATCAGATCAAGAGACACGCCAAGTATATATATATATGCGCAGCGCGAGACACAGAGTGGCTCTATTACGCCACGACTCGCTATCAAGAACCCTGAGATTTCCGAATCTCAATAACGGCTGATCCGATTAGATTTTGAATGGTCTTAATGGATAGCCTGGGTTTGATTTACATAAGAAGAGTGTCTTCGTTTTGTTCCTACGGACCTTATGAGCTGAGATATTTCGATGTAAAGTGGCAATTTGCCGATTTTCATGTTCGTAAATTTCTTCATCGTCATCGTCCTACACTTCTAGGCAAGAGGGGTGTATGAAAGGGTGAGGAAATGTCTCTCAGGCACGTCGCTCATTGGGTGTGGGTTTCGGCCAATCGCGTAACAAGTTGTTGTAACCTGACAGCTAGACTGAGATATTATAAATAACCTACCAAGTGCTAAGTGTCAACAAATGTTTTGAAGATATTAATGCATCGATATGAAAATGGAATGCGCAATTTAAATACATATAGGGTAAAGGACCCAATTACTGCCACCTGTTTTACGTAAAATAACGAATAAATCTTATAAAATTATGCATAAAAAAAATTTAGCATACAATTCAAACTGTTATTTTTATGATACAAAAAACAGTACTTAATTTTTTCTTCGTTAATTTGAAAAAAACGATACAAAATTTTAAGCGAATATTAGGAGAATGGAAACGATGACTTCCTTACTAGCGAAAGAGAAAACAGGTCGTTAAAGAAAATGCTGTAATTGTAATATTTAAGCTATTAACATAACAAAATATGTTTTAAATAATATAAGCATCATAGAAAGTAATAAAGATTCGAATTCACCGATTCATTAAGTCTTTTTATTTATTAATTGGGTGACAGTGATTGGTACAAGCGTTTTCAGCATTTTGGTATTACTGTCATAGCAGTAGTTGTTCATGTACATGACACGACGTAACCTTAAAATGACATAAACAGTATTAGGTTAGCTGGCAGTAATTGGGGCACGGTGTAATAGACAGGTGTACCGACTCTATACCTTTAACCCCAACGATTTTGTGTGCCGATTTCTGCTTAGTTCCCCTGGCCGTCGCGAGAGGCGTCGTGACTTAAAAGGCATATACATATGTATTAATGAGACTGTAGTAGTAGAGATTTTAGTGGTATTACTGGGCTTGCCAGAAACAACAGGCCATGCTGTAAATGCCTTTACGAGATCGACGAAATCTGCTGGCCGGCAGAAGAACTAGGACGACAAAGTCACACATTCTGACACAGTCGTAACACCTGTCTATTACACCGTGAATTGGGGTGTCAGTAAATCAGTCAAATACATTTGAAGGGTGTCAGTAATGGATCCCCATATAAATTTTAGAAATTGATGAATTTATACATAAAAATCGAAGTTTTAAGATCCACCAAAATTTTTTCATCAAGTAAACATATTAAACAATAATAAATAACAAGAACAACATATACTTTTAGTCTATAAGTACATAATTATAAAATAATGTCAGCGTCAACGCTTAATGTGTCGCAGTAATTGGGTCATTTACCCTACAGTACGGCAAAGTTTAAGAGAACATTTTTCAATAAACGTAAAACGAGATGTATTCGAATTTCTTATAACCCTGTGCACAGAATATGATTGTATAAGACAATTGGTAGAGCATCAAGTAACTTCTACAACTCGATGTAAATCTTGTGATTATACAAACAGCATTACTTCTGATAATTTAGTTGTTTCAATACCTATTAACAATTTGAAAAAAAGAAGCTATAATCTTAACGATTTATTAAACGTTACATTTTCACATTGGTATGAATCAGATAACGGATCATGTGAACAGTGAACAGGAAAAGATATTATGTTTAAGAATGAATTAATATTGACGAAAGATATAGTTATTATTCGTTTACTATTATTTTAATTACAAGATGATAAAATAGTCAAAGCAATACGTAAATGTAATATATGTACTATTCCCACAACCAAAGTAGTAATAGCTGGACAATCATATAAAGTTATGAATGCTATATTTCATAGTGGTTCATGTATTGAGGATGGCCATTACACCAGTATATGTAAAGAAGAAGGAATGACTAGTAGTTGGATTGAAGCTGATGACGTGCAAATTAAAAAAGGCAATGGCCCAGAGGCGCTAAAGATCTTTATATTTTGTTCTTACAAAAAAATGATAATAAATAAATAAGCCAACAAAAATTACCACGCTATGGAATAGCTGAAAGAAGAATGCTGCCATTTGGGCTCCATATCAATCATCAATCAAAACGACACAGTACAATATTGTCGTAAATTAATATCAGAAAACACTACAAAATGTGTGAAATCCCCACAAAATTACCTTTTCACAAAAAGGTACAAAAAGAGCGCCAAGTATATAATCTCATCATAAAGAATCCCATTTAAAAACATTTCTTAAAGTGCTATATTTAACTTCACGAAAGTAATGATATACAACAATTGCGCCAATTATCATAATGGCAAAGAAAAAATGTATTAAATAATATTAAGCAGATATATTTTTATACAAATAAATACTTTAATACGAATAAATATTTTATTCAAAATACTTGGCGCTGCGATCTTAATATTAATTAATTAAAATTTACAATAACTCCCTTACAATCAAAAATACATAAACATATACATATACATATTAAAAATGCAGTCAGATTTATTCTACATATATGTAATTCTATTATCATACGTAGCATATGCACACGCACACATTCACGAACGCACGCACAAGAAGGAAAGAAAGAAAAAAAGATTAATGCAATTTATACATATTTATTCAGTTTAGCAATACCAATTCGGGGCGCAGCGCCAAGTATTTTGAATAAAATATTTATTCGTATTAAAGTATTTATTTGTATAAAAATATATCTGCTTAATATTATTTAATACATTTTTTCTTTGCCATTATGATAATTGGCGCAATTGTTGTATATCATTACTTTCGTGAAGTTAAATATAGCACTTTAAGAAATGTTTTTAAATGGGATTCTTTATGATGAGATTATATACTTGGCGCTCTTTTTGTACCTTTTTGTGAAAAGGTAATTTTGTGGGTATAACCTACGACGATCCTGAACCTCCTTATGTTGCGCAACAATGCACTTTAAGAAAAATCAGGGAAGAAGCCATCGTACGGGAATTAGGAATCAATAAGGATCTTGATCCTATTAATTCGTTATGCGAGTTAAAATATAAGGGTCAATACGCGGGATACATTAAAGAGATTTCGAAGGATCATTTCTATTGTTTCTATTGGTCACCTATGCAAATGGAATTGTACAAAACGTTAATTAAAACGTTCAAAAAAATAGAATTAGACGCCACTGGAAAATTAGTTAAAGTAATAGAAAAACTAAATGGTGAGAAGAAACATATATACTTGTACCAAATTATTATAAAAGGTGCAAATGGTATACAACCAGTATTTCAAATGTTTTCAGAAAAGCACGATACTAATTTAATTACGTACTGGTTGAGAGAAATCATAAGACACGGGGCACCAGTGCCTCCAGAAGTTGATTGTGATTATTCACTGGCGCTTTTGAATGCAAGCACCTTAGCATTCAATGAACGTTGTTTGAGAACGTACATTTCGGATTGTTATAATTGGATTAGTGGAGAAATGTTGCAACATCCACTTCACTGTTTTATCAGAATTGATATTGCTCATCTGATAAAAATTATTTGTACCAATGATGTATTTCACAGAAAGCATCCTAAAATTAAAGACTTCTTTGTGCGATGCACGGGGATAATGGCATCGTGTGATAATGTAAAAGATTTTAAGACACTGCTTCAGGCAATATTTATTGTCGCTTACAGTGAGTACGATGGCAAAGATGCCGATGGAAATACAGTAATATGTGAGCAGAAGCGATCGTATTTATTCGAAAGAATAAAGTCATTCACCGTTACGAGTGAGGAGAATGACAGAATGCGATGATTTAGAAATGCTAAATGAAAATGAAAATATAGTTGCATTTATAAATAATATCCGAGATGAGGCTGAACAAATTGCAAAAGACAGTGTAGAGACAGATAGGTATAACGCATTCTACTGTCCAGAACTTGTCCCTTATCTAGTTAAATTATCTAGACATTTTCCTCTCTGGACACAGGTGATGACGCGACATTTCCCTATGTCATCGCATGTAGCGACATCCTCTAGATGTGAGGCATATTTTAAAGATCTAAAGCATTCAGATTTGGGCACAAATTATAAACCAATGCGCGTCGATAAATTTATCGTTCAACACATAAAATCTATTGAAAATCTCTCGAAATTGGAACGTGCTGCAATTAAACGCACCAATGAAAAAATTGCACTGCTGACTACTGAAGAAAGACATGAAAAACAAAGAAAAATTGATTCACGCGATTTTGACGAAAATGTGCAGGACGCTACGGATAATTGTGATTATTTAAGGGAACAAGAAAATTGGAAAGGATTAAATATTGAAGTGAAATCAAGTAAATCAAAAGATATACAAGTGGACAACGATGAAAATATACATAAACGAAGTCCAACCGCAGATGTAGAAAAAGCAATACATTGAATGTAATACAAAAGCCCTTAACCAACAAAAAAAATACTCCTAGAGGGAAATATTTAACTCCATGTCCAGACATTCACCTCACATATGACAGGCCATTAAGGAAAAGAAGAAATTAAATATTAAGGAATGGAAACAACTGCAATTTGGTTAATCCTAATGGCGAAAAAATATATATTCAAAATACGTGTGCATTCGACTCATTGGTTGAAGTATTCACCAGTGCGTATTGCAACTATAGCACATTCAATAACTGGATCGATGAAAATTCAGATAATATATTTTTTATGTTCGTCAAAAAATACGCTATGGAGAACATTAACAACTCCGTGTATGAAGAGCGAGGAACAATTTTGTGTACAATATTTGAAATTCGCAATAATATTGTAGATTGTACTACAAATCCCAATTGGCTATTTTCGAAACTTGTAACAGATATTTGCAGTGTCGAAGAAAATAGAATCTGCGCCAAATGTGAAATACATACGAGAAAATTGTTTGTAGTTGATATAATTACTACAAACACAACTGAAGATTTTAAACAAGATTTTCTGAATTTTGTTGCGCAATTCTTCAGTACACAAACAGTCGCGTGTAAAACATGTCGATCAGCAGTGAAGATTAAAGAGAGAAGCAAAATCATATGTGGTTATAGACCCCGAAATCTTTTTGCAACAAAATAAAATTAAATATCAGGATGGAATAAGTAGGTAGACTATGCCGATTCTGGCCCCTAGGGCGAGGGGGTGAGGCGGGGCGGGGGTACCGCGCTCTTGCACGAGATGGGCGAGGGGGTGAGGCGGGGAGGGGGTACCGAGTTCGTGGGTGAGGGGGATGACGTCACAGGGGAGGGGGGATTCCAAAATGGCGTCGAACGAGTTCGTGGGTGAGGGGGATGACGTCACAGGGGAAGGGGGATTTCAAAATTTTCAAAATGGCGTCGCGCGCGCAGGTCGAGTTCGTGGGTGAGGGGGCTGACGTCACAGGGGAGGGGGAGGATTTTCAAAATTTCAAAATGGCGTTGCGCGCATTTCGTATTGGCGCCACGTATTGGACGTTTAAGGTACTTTGGGTCCGCGTCGGTATTTGGGCCCGCCTTGGTACATTTTCCAGATTTTTCATACATGTCGTATTGGCGCCACCTGTTGGATGTTTAAGGTACTTTGGGCACGCGTGGCCGCCGCGCAATCTCCGTACGCGTGCGGGGATCGGTGCGCAGGCGCGACCGCAACCGATTCGTGGAAATTCAAATCGCGTCTTCGATTATAATTTCTGAGAAAGAGGGTGGACCAGGAGAAAAGATTTTTCTGAGAAAAGATAAGGAATCATGGCGCGCGACAGGATTGAACGCGTTATGACACCTACGTGCACGCGCTTCATGCCGTGTGTTTATATTTGAATCGTGGGACCGGTACAGCGCACGTGCAATGATGTATACATATAGCGATAATTATTGTAAATCAATCATCGCGATAGCCCATGGAATAAACATTGTCGTGCGTTTTTCATGCCGTGTGTTTATATTTGAATCGTGGGACCGGTACAGCGCACGTGCAATGATGTAAACATAGAGCGATAATTATTGTAAATCAATCATCGCGATAGCCCATGGAATAAACATTGCACCGCGCCATGCCGTATGTTTATATCTGAGCACGATTGAACGCGTTTTGGCGTCTACGTGCACGCTCTTCGTACCCTGTATTTATATTTGAATCGTGGGACCGATGCAGCGCACGTGCAATGATGTATACATATAGTGATAATTATTGTAAATCAATCGTCGCGGCAGCCCATGGAGTAAACACGACATTGCGTTCGATGATGATTTCTGAGAAAGAGGGTGGTACATAATTTCTGAGAAATCATAGAGCGAACCGCGCCATGCCGTGTGTTTATATCTAAGCATTGACTTTTCCCAAGACCATGCCTCTAAGAAGTACCCTCGAGAAAACGCAATGGCCCTGAAGCAATAAATTAGGCGTTGCGTTTACGCAGCGATAATTATTCGGGGTAGAGTTCCGAATATTTCCACGATCGAGAACAGGGCGACGTCTCAAGTACCCTTCTCGAAGGTCTGCAAGTCAAGCGTCGTGGGAGCGTGTACGGGTGAAAAGAATTCATACGAAGATACGTTCGAACTGCATCTAACGTAAACATAGTGCGATGGCGTCATAAGGATCTCGGATAGGGTATGCGCTTAGTATATTAAATCCTTCAGTCGCTCAGTGAATATGGTGAAATACGTTACGCGTGCATAAGTATCACGGGACATGAACTTTTTCGTGAATTCATACGAATTGTTGCGGGGGATGATCCCACTGCTACGTACCGACGAACAGTGCTACGAATGGTTCAAATCATGTGACGAGTACTTGCGTCTCATCCACGAGCATTTTAAGATCCGAAGAGTATCGGAATCGGAACAACAACGTTTGACATTACTTATGAGTAGTGTTGAAATAGTGCGAACGTATGTTCGAAGTAAAATAGCGTGCATAGTCGCTGAACTGGACGCGCGAGATGCATTGCTCGCATCATCATCTTCCGATGACGATAACGATTTTGGGGTGAACCATTTATCGACGTTGCTGCAGTTGGACGATGAATCACTGACGATTGAGAGACATAAGATCCGCGACGCGTTAAGTGTACCAACATTATCCGAGACGTCATGGATCAGCATCTTTCAACACGGATTTATGCAATTGTCGCGCGAACATCGTCAATTGTTACGTCATATCGCGCGATATAGTACTGTGAGCAAGTGCACATTATATTGCATCGTTGGTGATAAGGACGTGTATCTTAAGCATACGAAGTACTTTACCGCGGTCGTGTGTACACCGTTAACGCTTCTGCAGGACATTGAGAACGGTACGATCGAAGTGTACAAAGTGTTGTGTCCTCGAACATTGACTATTACCGTGGACTCGTTTTTGTGTCATGAATTAGCAAGATTTTTGGATGAGCACCCGACACCGATTGTGCGACGACAATCGAAGCGTATCATTTTGCCGTTGGGTTTCCGATATCCGAACACGGATCACGTCACCTGGAAGAGCCGTATCACCCATTCGGCACTATTCGTGCGTGTCTGGTAGACAAAAGTATTTGGGAATAAGTGAACATGGAGGTGTTCATGGACACGTACAGGGTTTTATCCCGGATGTCCACGCTTTTACGCTCTGTTGCGGAATTCCAAGACTGGGCGGATCAATGCGACACGAGCATGCAGCTCATCATCGAATACCAGAGCAGCGGCGGAGTGTCAGTGGCCGCGAAACAACGCCTGGTGTCGTTAATCGCGCGTACGAAGACATTACGTACGATCGTGCGGGCACGGTTTTCGCGAGTAGGGCTCGGGGTGTCGGGTCGATCGACGGTACCTAAGGTCGTATGGGAGGATGTCGAAACCGCGTTTCGGAATCGTATTTCGACTGGTGCTGTCATTAACGTGGGTTACATCGATCTGCGTCAATTTTTGGAGGGTGCCCGACGAGTGGTGCTCTCGCGAGTGACAGACGCTATCAGGGAACATTCTGGTGTATCCGTCAATACGGTCCTGAACGCGGAGTTTATGTTAAACGAGAATATCGATATGAAAAGTTTCGGAACGCGAAATCGTGTACTATTAATGACTTCGAACGTGTGTGAGTGGTATTCGAAGCACGTGGTCACTCCCACGTTAGTGGCGATCGAGGAATTCCAAGATCGCGACAGTGGATGGGCTCTGAGGGCTGTACTAAACCTCATAATAAACATTAACAAGCATAACCCTCTTCGCGCCGGTTGCGACGTACCACTTCCGCGCGAGGTCGTTCTTAAAAGGGCAGTGATCAATGTGCAGAGCGGGGACAGTGCGTGTTTCTTGTGGTCCGTCGTTGCAAGTTTGTACTCTGCTGCTAAGCACGGGGAGAGGTACGCGTCATACCCACACTACTCAACGGTGCTTCGCACGGACGATGTGACGCTTCCCGTGACGTTGGATCAGCTGGCCAAGTTCGAGAGGTTGAACGACGTGTCGGTGAACGTGTACACCTGGACCGACAAAAGCTGCATGCCACTGCGTCTAACCGAGGACAAGCGAGAGAGACACGCGAACCTGCTACTGATGCAGGACCCCAAGGAGCCCAAACGGTATCATTTCGCGTGCATTCGCAGCATGTCGAGACTGATATCGAAACAACTCGGCAATCATGGACATCAAGTATTCGTTTGCGAAAGGTAAGTAAAATATGGTATATTTCGATCGATGTATTATTGATTATTATGTTTTATTATTGATGTTGTCATCGTTGCAGATGTCTAAGCTTCTTTCACTCGTCCAACCAATTGACGAAGCACAACGTGGACTGCCAGCGTCTGAACGAGTGTGCCATCGAATTGCCGTCCGCGAAGGATAAATGGTTGCAGTTCAAGAATTTCAAGAACAAGGAACGGGCACCATTCATCATCTACGCGGACTTCGAATGCATGCTGGAGGACGTCCAGCCTGCGGAGCGGATTCAGACGTTCTCGTACCAGCAGCACAGAGCGTACAGCGTGGGATACTACATCCATTGTTCCACCGACGCGTCTCTGTGTCGTTATCGCGCGTATCGTCACGAAACCGAGTGTGTGAAATGGTTCGTGCAAGAACTTCGAGACTTTGCGGACATTGCGTATTCGTGGTTGCGGAACGCGAAACCGATGATCCCGCTGACGAAGCAACAGTGGCAAATTTTTAATGACGCGAGCGTGTGTCACGTGTGCGGGAAACCATTCGTCGATACGGACAAAAAAGTGCGCGACCATTGCCACTTGACGGGCGAGTACCGAGGCGCGGCCCACGTGTCGTGTAACTTACAATTCCAAAGATCGTACACGATACCGGTAGTGTTTCACAATCTATCAGGCATTTTATAATTAAAGAGTTGGCGTCCGCGTTCGAGGGGCAGATCGACCTGCTACCGGTGACGAAGGAGCGATACATATCGTTCACGAAACACGTCAAGGGAATCGACGCCGAGAACAATGATTGGAAGAGGGGATTGAAGTTACGTTTCATAGATTCGTTGAAGTTCTTGGCCGCTAGTCTGGAGAAACTCGCTTCGGACCTCGGCAAAGAACGACTCGCGATTCTACGACGTGAGTTTCAATCCCTGTCGAACGATCAGTTCGACCTCCTGACCAGGAAGGGCGTCTTCCCGTACGACTATGTATCGTCATACGCCAAACTGAACGATACGCGTTTACCGTCCCGCGAAGCGTTTTATAATCAGCTGAACGATCGCGCCGCGTCGGAGCCTGATTACGCGCACGCCGTGAACGTGTGGAACTCTTTTCGCGTGCAGACTTTGGGCGAGTACAGTGATTTGTATTTGAAAACAGATGTGCTGTTACTCGCCGACGTATTCGAGAGTTTCTGCACAGACTGTATCGCGAGTTACGACTTGGATCCCGCGCATTATTTCACACTACCAAGTTTCACGTGGGACGCGATGCTCAAGTACACCGGTGTACGATTGGAGCTTTTGACGGACGTGGACATGTTACTGTTCGTGGAGCGTGGCATACGCGGCGGTCTGAGCCAGTGCTCGCACAGGTACGCGCAAGCCAACAACAAGCACCTGCCTGCAGGGATGTACGACGAGTCGAAGCCGTCGACGTATCTAATGTACTTCGACGTCAACAACTTGTACGGTTGGGCGATGTCGCAGGCTATGCCGAAAGGAGGATTTCGATGGCTGGACGATGCAACAGTGGCCGCGCTCGACGTATCATCCCTACCCGACGGCGAGGACTCCGAGGAATCTGAGGGATACCTGCTGGAGGTAGACATCGAATATCCCAAGGAGATCCACGACGCCCACGCCGACCTTCCATTCTGCCCGGTGCGCGAGCACGCGCCAGGAGGAAAACAGACCAAGCTGCTTGCCACGCTCGACGATAAGGAGCGATACGTCATCCATTATCGCTACCTGAAACAGTGCGTCCGACACGGTTTACGCGTGACACGAATTCATCGAGTGTTACGATTCGATCAGTCGCATTGGTTGCGCGACTATATCCAATTGAACACTGGTTTGAGGACGCGAGCCACGAGTGAATTTCAGAAGACGCTATTTAAATTAATGAATAACGCGGTGTACGGGAAGACAATGGAGAATGTGCGGAATCGCGTAGACGTGCGACTGGTGACGCGGTGGGACGGTCGTTACGGTGCGGAAGCGCTGATCGCGAAACCGAACTTTCACAGTCGTACGATTTTCTCCGAGGAGTTGGTGGCCATCGAAATGCGCAAACTAAAAGTGAAGTTCGACAAACCGATATACGTGGGTATGAGTGTGCTCGACGTATCGAAGGAATGTTTGTATGAATTTCACTACGCATATATGCACGCGAAGTTCGGTGATCGGTGTAAGGTCCTGTACACCGACACCGACAGTTTAATGTATAGTGTGGAATGCGAGGATTTGTATGAAAGGATGAAGCGTGACATCGACCGATTCGACACCAGTGATTACGCGGTGGACAATCCGTACGGTATGCGCCGCGTAAACAAAAAGGTTCCGGGACTCATGAAAGATGAGAACAACGGCGCCTTGATGACCGAGTTCGTCGGACTACGGTCTAAGATGTACGCAACTAGAACATTTAACGCTACAGTGGGGTCTACGAGTGAGACTAAGAAGGTGAAGGGTGTGCGGAGACACGTGGTCGCGAATGATATACAATTCGATGATTACATTCGTTGTCTCCGCGATCTCACGGAGAAAGTGATTCGACAGAACAATATACGCTCCAAAGAGCATAATGTATATTCCGTGAGTGGGGAAAAGAACGCTCTCAGTCCGTTCGACGACAAGCGGCGTATTTTAGTCGATCGGGTCAGCACCCTTCCGTGGGGACATTATCGAATCCCCGAGCTCGAGACCCACGAGCGCCTCGAACTCGAGCCTGACGAGTCCCTCGAGAACCCCATTGTATAGTATGTTTGCATGTTTGTATGTTTGTATGTTGTATGTTTGTATGTTTGTATGTTTGTATGTCAAAATTATATGTATATATTTTTTCTTACTGTATTATGATTAATTGTACACATATACGAGGTGAAGAAGGAGAATACTCGAATAAACGGACAATGTATATATATTTATATGTATTTATTTTTTATCTATTTCAGTAACATATAATGCGTTTATAATCGGGAATCATAGAATATCCTTGCTGCTTATCCACGAGTTCCGCGACGAATCGAATCCGAGCCACTTAACGTATACCTGGTTTCCCTTGCGACGAATAATCTTCTCGACCAGATAGACGTCCGGATTCGCGACCGAATGTAGTTCGTACTCGTAGAATCCACCCGAGATCGGCTCTCCCGCGGAATCGCGCAGAATGTACGTCGCCGGGCATGTTCGTTGTACGGTTACAATTTCGAACACTTCGGTCGACCAGTTCGGAGTGTATCCCTTCTCGAAGAGGGTCTTGAACTTACTCACGCGTACCTTGTCACCGACTTTGAATTTCGCGCGTCGTCGAACACCTTTCGATGCGGAGGGTGAGGGGGGTTCAGTCGCGGCGAACGACAAACGCGTCGTGGGGGTCACGTCAACGGGTCGGGCGTTGATCGTTCGGTGCTTGCGATGATTGTAGGTGTGTACGAGCGCAGGTAACAGATCAACCCAACGATAGGACGCGTTCAAGGAGAATTGTTTCCACATGAGGTTTTTCAGCGTGCGATTGAAACGTTCAACGATCGACGCTTTCATCACGCTGTACGTGGAGTAGTGGTTGATCCCGCGGGTCTTCACACATCTTTGAAACTCCGCGTTGTAAAACTCCTTACCCATGTCAGTTTGTAAATTTCGCGGACATCTATCGCTCTGCCTCAACACGATCGCGAACGCCGCGGTCACATCGCGTCCACTTTTCGTTTTCACGGGTATGGCCCAAGCATACTTGCTGAACGCATCGATGATCGTTAGTATGTAGTGATAACCTCGATTTTGCTTCGCGTACGGACGCATCTCCACCAAATCGGCCTGCCATAAATCATCGTAGCCGCGAATCACGACGCGTCGCCGCGGGAAATTTCGTCTCGCGGGAGCGTGTAATTCATTCACTAATTGTACTTGCTCCTTGCTCATACTTCGCGGGTGGGCGGGGGATGGTTGCGACGTTCCAAGGACATTAGAATTAGTATGAGTTCCTCTAGTGCTCGCCAAACGCAATCGATGCACGATATTCGCGATCGTTCGTTATTAGGCGTTTCGGATTCGTAGCCGCTAATGTCACCGTCAGTGATCATCGTCGTCGTCGTAGACCCTCGTTCGCTTTTCGCGGCTCCTTTCGTTTGTGCAGATCCGTGGTTGTTATCGCAGTCGGCGTCGTTGCCGATATCGTGAACTCTTCAAGTCTATCATTCAAGTGATCCAAGCGTCGTTCCATCGCGTTATTTAAATCATCCTCTAGCCGAGACAATTGCGCGTTAACGATATCCGTCATCGTTCGTTGTACTCGTGTGTCGAGTTGAGATCGTTGATACTCGGCGTCCAGTCGCGCGCTCGCGATAGCCGTTTCGATTTTTTGGGTAAAGCGTTCGTCCACCGAGGACAATAATCTCGTCATTATCATTCTCGCTTCGTCGCTGTTGTTGTTGTTATTGTTGTTGTTGCCTAACGCGGTGCCAAACTTGTTCACCGACATAACGATGCGCGCGTGCGAACACTACTGACGCGGCGGTTACCGGATCGTTCAATTTAAGATGCGTCCATCCTCGCGAAGTTCCTCCACGATGGATGCGATTTCGTTATCGTGACCCGTGTGACCTGCCGCGCGTGATGCCATGAGTAATCTCAATCTATCGACTAATTCGTTCGGATCGTCCCAGTACACGTAATCGATCGCGTTATCGGTGACCGCCATCGATTCGTCGATGGGCAATCCTCGACCTTGTCGCGTGTCCGCACCGTCCGCGCCGCTACCCCTGCCCCTAACGCGTCTGATACCCGATGTTCGCACCCCACCGATTATCGTGGATATGATTTTCTTATATTTGTACCCCTTGTTACCCATCGTGCGCTTACTCAGCGAATGGTTTTGCTTATGCGCATTCGTCGATAACAAGATGCGTCGGTACGAGTGAATATCCGCGTCCGTGTACGTGCGAACGTTGGGCATTCGCATGAATAGCAGTTCGTACAAACCTCGAGTTCCCGCGTATCGCATTCCATTCACGCGAACGTCGTCGCCGTCCGTATCAATGGTGAGCACGGAATCACCGATCATTAGGTCTTTGTCAGACCCCAAGTATACGCCGTAAACGTTGTCGATTCGTTTCTTCGTATCGGTGAATAACAGTCGTAGATATTCTCGTGACAAGGGTCCCTTGGCGTTCCGTACATACACTTCGATATCATCGATGGGGCTGCGCAGCGCATCCAAATCGTGAACCTTTGCTGACGACTCATCATCTTGAATTTTTTCGCCGTCTTCGTCGTCGACATCATCAACAGCATCATATTCATCATCAACATCGTTGTTGTTGTCGTTGTCGTTATCGTTGTCGTTGTCGATGTCGTTGTCGGTGTCATTGTCGATGTCATTGTCGATGTCATTGTCGATGTCATTGTCGATGTCATTGTCGATGTCATTGTCGGTGTCGTTGTCGTTATCGTCATCGTCGCTAGAATCTGGGGGATTATTCGGACGTTCCTTGATTGTCGACGGAGTAATGGGTCGAAGTCTCTTCGATGATTGTTGTTGATCGTATTCGTATTTTCTCTTCACTGGTCTCGATATAGGTGTTGAGTGCGTATTCAACGCGGACGAGTTCTCAATCAATCGTTTCAGCGGTTCGACGATAGGACGCGTGCTCGCCTCCACAGCCACTTCCGTAGCCATTTTTCCAATTTTCAAGGCCAAGCACTGTTTACGTATAACGTCACTGACTTTGGCGATTTCCACCTTTGCATTCTCACCTCGACGTTTCGCCCCTTTTTGATGTTTCGTTCCTTTTTTATGTTTCGTTTCTTTCTGTCGATGACGTCGGTGATGTTTTCGCGTATGATTCGCGTCGACATTGCTCGAGGTTATCGTAGTTGTAACCGTCGGTTCGTTGGACATTTCGTGTTGCTCGATGAATGACTCGCGGTTTACTGATGTCAGCGAGCTACGACGAACTCGTTAAATCCTCTTCGATATCGACCTTCGTACATGGAACTATCCTTATCGATCACCACGAAATCGTATCGTCGACGCCAGCATCTCGCGCACAAGTCGTTGAACGACTCGAACGTCATGTCTGTGTTCACGTGATCATTGTACACGCGACGCAAGTTCGTGCCGTCTTGTTTGAATAGCATGAGAAAATTTGCGTTGTCCCTGATCAAATGTTTAGGTATTCTAGCGTATGACTGACATGAATAAAAACAATCCACGTTCGCGTGACGACCCATGGAGAAGTATTCACGTATCGCGTTCTGTTCGTCGCACGCCACGTCGTCGAACACGAAGATCGAATCGGGTCGAGCGTCTCTCGGTGGGACGATCTCAGCATTGTCCGAGTAGGGAAAGTATTCGATTCCATCGACGAGCGACAATACCTGCTCGAGATATTGATACTTTGGCTGATGCAACGATTTCGAGTACACGTACACGTTCTCGAAACGCAAACCGTTCGGACTCTCTAGCATACTTAGAAGCACGTTCGTTTTTCCACATCCTGACGGTCCGCAAATCACGCCTCGCACGCTATTCGGCAACAACGGGCCGTGTCTGTTCGATCGACTCGCATCCCTATCATCCTCGAGCATTCTGTTCGCGGTCACGCGAATAACGTCCGACTGTTTCGAGAATCGCATGTATGCGGTGTTTCTCAGGTACTCGCGCGCGCGCGTGTGACGAATGATGACTATTTATGTTCGTGGCATGCGTCGCGCAGGTCACAATCACTGTGATCGGCTAAGCGTGCGTACGCGTTTATTATTGTAGTAGCTATCGTGGTTATTCTAACGTAGGTATATGGTCGCATCAACGACCGCGACGTCTCGTGAAGTAGGGAAGCAGAAGAAGAAGTGTATCGGATCGGGTCTCGTGAACGGCATCATAAACCGCTTACCATTCGAACTACACGTTCCGGGTTATCAGTTCTGCGGGCCGGGAACGCGTTTGCTAAAGCGATTGGCTCGTGGCGACGAAGATGTGAATCCCCTGGACGCAGCGTGCCGAAACCACGATATCGCGTACTCTCGTCGAAAGGATTTGGAGGGACGACACGAGGCGGATCGTGCGTTAGCCGAACGAGCGCGAGAACGAGTATTCGCGAACGACGCGACCTTTGGCGAAAAAGCAGCCGCGACTGGAGTGTGGGCAACGATGAAGGCTAAGACTAAACTCGGCATGGGTATGAGAAGGACGAAACGTAAACAGAGAAAGTCTGGAAAGAAACATCGGCAACTGCGACGACGACGACATCGTAATCTACGAGTGGCGAAGCGCGGTGGCTTTCCTCAATTTCTTCCGTTCGTGCTACCTGCTTTATCGGCTATCGGGGCATTGGCCGGTGGAGCGGCTGGTATAACCAAAGCGGTCAACGATTCGAAGGCCTCTCGAAAACAGCTGGAAGAGACGTTGCGTCATAATCGGGCGATGGAAGGGCGAGGGATGCATCTGACGCCATACAAGCGAGGCTCGGGTTTGAATCCTAGACACCGAAGCCAACGACGACTGCGATCAAAGAAAAAAAAAAACGTCGATCGAGTAGGCGCGTGGCGACGGTGGCGGCGATAATGCAACAACCTATGACGAACCTGCAATTAGAACGTGAATGTGCAAACGTACCGTTTTTTCGAGGGGTATTCATGCGAGACACACTTCCCACGCGCGTACGAAACAACGAATGTGGCATCGTGAATCTGGATGAGAATCGAGGCGTCGGTACGCACTGGGTCGCGTACGCGAAACGCGGACCACGAGTACAGTACTTTGATAGTTTTGGGAATCTGCGACCTCCCGCGGAATTGATCTACTATTTCGGCCGCGGTACAACGATCACGTACAATCACAATCGTTTTCAACGTTTCGACGAGATGAATTGCGGTCGCTTGTGCATGCAATTTTTACAGCAAAAGTCTATGGAATTATGGTCTATATATTAATATTAATATCGGTGTATACTAAGATTTCATTATAATGTATCCATGTGTAATGACGATCCACATCTTCTATAATAAAAGCAATAGTATCAATAAATTGCCGAGTACTCGTACGCGCGCGTCACTTCCCCTCTCTCCGTCTCGCGAGTGTAATCTATGATATGTCGTTCACGCTCACGTTAACGGGTCGCAGCAGCGTGCTCACGGTAAACTATTTCCCGCCGATAGATTTGGGTGATGGTCAATACGAATTAGGACTCGCGGACTTGGAGACGTTTCACACGATACCGAACATTGACTCGAGCAACGATAAATTCTATTTCGTCGTGAACTATGACATCGAAAACAACTCCATCGAAAACAACTCCATCGAAAACAACACCATCGCTGACACCACTCATGAATGCATTACGATCCCCCACGGCTCCTACGAATTAGATGCTATCGCCGAGTACCTGAAGCAACGATTACTCGATCGATATCCTCGAATACGCGGTAACAACGAGAACAACGATGAAGACAAGTACCCTCTAATGCTACGAGCTAACAATAACACCATGAAAAGCGAGCTGTACTGCTCATTCTTTGTAGACTTTACGCAACCGAACAATGTGGGCTCGTTGCTAGGATTTTCCTCGAATCGCGTCTTATTACCGACAATCTGGCACGAGTCCGACGTACTCGTGAATATTATAAACGTTAACGTGATCAGAGTAACGTGCAACGTCACTACCGGCGCGTACAGCAACGATAAACCGGTACACACGATCCATGAATTTTCACCACGCGTGCCGCCGGGATATAAGATATCGGAAACTCCGCGACATGTCATTTACCTGCCGATCGTCGCACGAGCAATACACGATCTAACGTTGGGCATCGTCGATCAACACGATCGTCCTATAGATTTCCGCGGAGAAGAAATAACGATTCGATTGCACGTTCAACGACGTCCGCGCGATAGTCTAGCGCGAGTGTAGTATGTTAGTGTTAGATCACACGTATGAATCATCAATTGTCGCTGCTACTCCTACCGTCTCTGTCTCGAGTCATCGGCGCAATCCTTTATCGGAAGGTGAAAGTAGAAGAATAAAGACGGGAGGAGTGATAAGAAGAGGACCTATAAGGAGAAGAAAGTCATTGACTCGTCGAAACGTACGTTTCCTACGATCGTTAGGTTTCATCGCCCCCTATTAAACACGCAACCACGATGTCAGTTATTCTGGACGTGGCGAATACGCCAACCTTCGACAATCGTATCACGAAGATCGAGTTACACACGTACAATCCGTACGCCAACATGACGTTCGATAATAACGACGAGATAAGAATCCCCATACAGCAGCAAGATCTGTATACGCTTCCGTGCGAAAGTTTTCTCTACATTGAAGGTCGTGGCACGTTGACGGCGCAGGACACGAATGGCCCGGCAACGTCCGCGACCGCTGTTCTCGACAATAATTGCGTTGCGTTTATGTTCGATGAGATTCGATACGAATTGAACAGTGTCGAGATGGATCGTTGCCGAAATCCAGGAATCACTACCACATTGAAAAATTACGTTTCGTTGTCCGTCGATAGAAGCAAAGTGCTTGCGAATGCCGGTTGGGATTATACCATCGATTACGATAAAGATATTTTTCATTCGGGCGCTTTCAATTTCTGCGTACCCCTGAACATGTTATTAGGATTCTGCGAGGATTACAAACACATCGTGATAAACGCGCGGCACGAGCTGATCCTTATACGATCGCGAGTAGATTCGAACGCGATGCACTGCAACTCCGCCACTGCGATACCGAGACTAGAGATACGCAAGGTGCAGTGGCGTATGCCCCACGTCGTTTTGGAGGAAGTGAATAAATTATCGATGCTGCGTATCCTGGAAAGCGGCCGGCCGATCGCGATGAGTTTCCGATCGTGGAGCCTGCAAGAGTACCCGTTACTACAAGCGACAACGAAACACACGTGGACCGTGAAAGCTACGTCGCAAATTGAGAAACCCCGATTCGTGATATTCGCCACGCAAACCAATCGAAAGAATCGTCCCGATAAATGCGCTGGTGGATTCGACCCGAATCATCTCACGAACGTTCGACTCTACCTAAATTCCGAGACGTATCCGTACGATGACTTGAACGTAGATTTCGATAAGTATAAATACGCGCTCCTGTATGAAATGTACGCGAAATTCGGCCGATCGTACTACGGTCACGGAGAACCGTTGCTGAACGCGATCGAATTCTTGCAATACGCACCTATCGCAGTCATAGATTGTTCTAGGCAAAACGAGTCGTTGAAGAGCGCTACGGTGGACGTGCGAATAGATTTCGAATTCAAAGAAAATGTTCCCGCTAATACTTCTGCATTCTGTTTGATAATACACGATCGTATAGTCGAATACGGCCCTTTAACGAACGTGGTACGCAAACTAATATAGCGTGCGTACGTGAACGATTACTACTACTAATACTTCTACTCCTACTACTCCTACTGCGGATACTGCTACTGTAAACATGTCACCGTCGAAGACTTCAGTTACTGTTCCGACACCGCCGCCGACGGTACTGCCCAAACGAAAAATAATGTTCGCTATTGTCGATCTGCAAGGTTTCAATATCGAGCGCGAGTTCGTAGCCAAAGAGATCGCGATTCGTGCACACAACAACAACGATAAAACGCCGACGATCAGCCATTGGATCTTCGAACCACCATACTTTTGGGAACATCTGAATTCGTGGGAGAATCGTCAAGCATCCTGGCTCGCGAAGCATCATCATGGGCTCCGCTGGTCCGATGGCTGCGTTCCATACTCCAAACTTCCGGGACTCCTCACCAGCGTACTCGCGAACATTGACTTCGTCATCGTGAAAGGTGCGGAAAAGAAAACGTGGATGCTGCAACTACTACCTGACATAATCGTCGAGGATGTATGCAATTTGTACGAACTGAAGGAGCGCAAGATAAGCAACAACAGCAACAACAGCAACAACAACAATGCTCGAACTGTCGAAGACGATGGTGGTTACGACGTTGACGACGATTATTGCGGGATCACGCCTGACACCGTGGGTCCTGACGTTCCTAACTTGAAGTCCATGCCTTCGACGAATGCAATTCGATGTGCATTTCACAAGAACTGCGGTGTTTGCGCGTTGGAAAATGTCCATAAAGTATGGAATTATATACGTAGCGTCACCTAATGTAAGTCATACACACGCATTGCATCTACTTTGCGCGTTATATGTAGAGAAACGAATATGTAACAATTTTTTTGTTTTCTATAGCAATGAGAACTGCAGCGAAGACGAGCACAACGACAGCGGCGACTGCTCCCTTTACCCACGAGCAAGAATATCCCTCCCGTACGAATGTTGTTTCACGCAAATACTGATTTTATAATTTAAGTACGCATGGATTGATTTACATTGTACATGAATAAACACACGCTGTTTTGAAAAAATATATACATTTATTTAAAAAATTGTACATTTATTATTAAACATATATATGCACGTACTATAGTGGTACGTGGTTTACATCACGCAACATGGATTGTAATCCTAACACTAACAATTCACAATCGATCAATGAATGCTTTTCGAAATGCTCGCTTTCGGAAATTAATTTCACATAATTCGTTGGTACGGCAGCGGTACGTAGAACTTCCACGAAGGTGGCATATTTACTGCTTACAGAGTACATATTTTCAGTCAACCAAGTGAACATATGATCGATGCAATGTTCATACGCGAACAGTTTACGCATCGTAACTTCCGTCATGTATAAGGTAACGTGATTATCGGTGATTTTAATAAGTTGATCATCATGCATACGCGTGAATTCGATTCGCAAATGATCAATTACGATGTGGGTTTGGGGCGATGTTGCGTTGCTGCGTAATCGTTGGAGTATGTCCGTCTCGTTTTGCAGTAGGAGCTTCCACGTTGACATTGAAAAACACACCTCGCAGCCTTTATTGTCGGCTATGGCAATCTCGACGTGGCACGAATCCATTCCAATGCGAATTCCAATAATTAGACGTTTATAAGCTGTTGAGGTCAGTGGGTAATCACGCCCTAGGATCCGTACGATTGTTGGTTTTGGTGTTTTCAACGTTTTTTTTGGTGTTGTGGATCTAGAACCGTATGAAACATGTACACGAAATTAATGCTTCGTTCATTTGCGTTTACAGTGAAAGAAGTAAGCGAATGAAGTAAGTGAAAAGTGTATAGTAACGTATACGTACCTCATATTGGACTGTTGATAATGTTGTTGTTGTTGACGTTTATTTGGAAACCCACCATCGTTGACGGATGCGCAGGATGAATCGTTTAAGCTGCGTTTGTACATTTTTATATGCACTACGTATGATTCTCATCGACGGAAAAAATGACGCGACCGATACTTGTTGGCACTCGAGCGTACGTGGTGTAATGAAGTCCGCAGGACTGACCCACGTCATTTTATACTGATTCACGTACACGTACAAGTCAATGTGTGGAAGTATATATTGCATCACGTGGTGCAGTGTCGCGCTTACTCCAAGGGCTACCGCGACGATATTTACTAAAATCACCGATAATGCATTCTTTACGAACGATATCGACGATGCTATATTCAACGATGATGTTGTCGAGTGGGATAACTAAGTTAAATAAATTACTAAAATCATGAAAATCTATGTACGAATTCTTTTCGCCCTTACACGCTTCCACGACGCTTGACTTACAGCTCCTCGAGAATGATGCTTGAGACGTCGTTCTCAATCATGTAAATACTCGGAACTCTACCCCGAATAATTATCGCTCTATGTTTACGATTGTTGCTTACGCGAACGCAACGCATAGTTAATTTCTTCATTACACGTGCGCTGTATCGGTCCCACGGTTCAAAATATCAAAACGCGTTCAATCCTGACCAAATATAAACACACTGCATGGCGCGGTGCAATGTCATGTTTACTCCATGGGCTATCGCGACGATTAACTTACAGCCTCCTCGATCGTGAAAATACTCGGAACTTTTCCCCGAATAATTATCGCTCTATGATTATATCATTGCACGTGCGCTGTATCGGTCCCACGATTCAAATATAAACATATGGCATGAAGCGCGTGCACGTAGGCACCAAAAACGCGTTCAATCCTGCTCGGATATAAACACACGGCATAGCGCGGTGCAATGTTTATTCCATGGGCTATCGCGATGATTGATTTACAATAATTATCGCTATATGTATACATCATTGCACGTGCGCTGTACCGGTCCCACGATTCAAATATAAACACACGGCATGAAGCGCGTGCACGTAGGTGTCATAACGCGTTCAATCCTGTCGCGCGCCATGATTCCTTATCTTTTCTCAGAAAAATCTTTTCTCCTGGTCCACCCTCTTTCTCAGAAATCATAATCGAAGACGCGATTTGAATTTCCACGAATCGGTTGCGGTCGCGCCTGCGCACCGATCCCCGCACGCGTACGGAGATTGCGCGGCGGCGACGCGTGCCCAAAGTACCTTAAACATCCAACAGGTGGCGCCAATACGACATGTATGAAAAATCTGGAAAATGTACCAAGGCGGGCCCAAATACCGACGCGGACCCAAAGTACCTTAAACGTCCAATACGTGGCGCCAATACGAAATGCGCGCAACGCCATTTTGAAATTTTGAAAATCCTCCCCCTCCCCTGTGACGTCAGCCCCCTCACCCACGAACTCGACCTGCGCGCGCGACGCCATTTTGAAAATTTTGAAATCCCCCTTCCCCTGTGACGTCATCCCCCTCACCCACGAACTCGTTCGACGCCATTTTGGAATCCCCCCTCCCCTGTGACGTCATCCCCCTCACCCACGAACTCGGTACCCCCTCCCCGCCTCACCCCCTCGCCCATCTCGTGCAAGAGCGCGGTACCCCCGCCCCGCCTCACCCCCTCGCCCTAGGGGCCAGAATCGGCATAGCCTACCAACTTATTCCATCCTGATATTTAATTTTATTTTGTTGCAAAAAGATTTCGGGGTCTATAACCACATATGATTTTGCTTCTCTCTTTAATCTTCACTGCTGATCGACATGTTTTACACGCGACTGTTTGTGTACTGAAGAATTGCGCAACAAAATTCAGAAAATCTTGTTTAAAATCTTCAGTTGTGTTTGTAGTAATTATATCAACTACAAACAATTTTCTCGTATGTATTTCACATTTGGCGCAGATTCTATTTTCTTCGACACTGCAAATATCTGTTACAAGTTTCGAAAATAGCCAATTGGGATTTGTAGTACAATCTACAATATTATTGCGAATTTCAAATATTGTACACAAAATTGTTCCTCGCTCTTCATACACGGAGTTGTTAATGTTCTCCATAGCGTATTTTTTGACGAACATAAAAAATATATTGTCTGAATTTTCATCGATCCAGTTATTGAATGTGCTATAGTTGCAATACGCACTGGTGAATACTTCAACCAATGAGTCGAATGCACACGTATTTTGAATATATATTTTTTCGCCATTAGGATTAACCAAATTGCAGTTGTTTCCATTCCTTAATATTTAATTTCTTCTTTTCCTTAATGGCCTGTCATATGTGAGGTGAATGTCTGGACATGGAGTTAAATATTTCCCTCTAGGAGTATTTTTTTTGTTGGTTAAGGGCTTTTGTATTACATTCAATGTATTGTTTTTTTCTACATCTGCGGTTGGACTTCGTTTATGTATATTTTCATCGTTGTCCACTTGTATATCTTTTGATTTACTTGATTTCACTTCAATATTTAATCCTTTCCAATTTTCTTGTTCCCTTAAATAATCACAATTATCCGTAGCGTCCTGCACATTTTCGTCAAAATCGCGTGAATCAATTTTTCTTTGTTTTTCATGTCTTTCTTCAGTAGTCAGCAGTGCAATTTTTTCATTGGTGCGTTTAATTGCAGCACGTTCCAATTTCGAGAGATTTTCAATAGATTTTATGTGTTGAACGATAAATTTATCGACGCGCATTGGTTTATAATTTGCGCCCAAATCTGAATGCTTTAGATCTTTAAAATATGCCTCACATCTAGAGGATGTCGCTACATGCGATGACATAGGGAAATGTCGCGTCATCACCTGTGTCCAGAGAGGAAAATGTCTAGATAATTTAACTAGATAAGGGACAAGTTCTGGACAGTAGAATGCGTTATACCTATCTGTCTCTACACTGTCTTTTGCAATTTGTTCAGCCTCATCTCGGATATTATTTATAAATGCAACTATATTTTCATTTTCATTTAGCATTTCTAAATCAAATGCAAATTTTTTGGATAATATACCACCAAACACCTTAAACCTTAACGGTAAGAACAAACGATTTTGATACTATTTTCGAAAAGAATCGAACTTTAACGCGATCGCGTCTCCAGTACCTTTCTTTTCTAGGAACTATATTTTTTAATTCGATTCTGGAGGGTGGGCATACGAAATTAATGGATGGGCAAACCTCTTCTACATCTAGACTAACGGACTGTATCGTTGAAAGATCGATTTTGATACTATTTTCGAAAAGAATCGAACTTTAACGTGATCGCGTCTCCAGTACCTTTCTTTTCTAGGAACTTTATTTTTTAATTCGATTCTGGAGGGTGGGCATACGAAATTAATGGATGGGCAAACCTCTTCTACATCTAGGCTAACGGACTGTATCGTTGAAAGATCGATTTTGATACTATTTTCGAAAAGAATCGAACTTTAACGCGATCGCGTCTCCAGTACCTTTCTTTTCTAGGAACTTCATTTTTTAATTTGATTCTGAAGGGTGGGCATACGAAATTAATGGATGGGCAAACCTCTTATACATCTAGACTAACGGACTGTATCGTTGAAAGATCGATTTTGATACTATTTTCGAAAAGAATCGAACTTTAACGCGACCGCGTCTCCGGTACCTTTCTTTTCTAGGAACTTTATTTTTTAATTCGATTCTGAAGGGTGGGCATACGAAATTAATGGATGGGCAAACCTCTTCTACATCTAGACTAACGGACTGCATCGTTGAAAGAACGATTTTGATACTATTTTCGAAAAGAATCGAACTTTAACGCGATCGCGTCTCCAGTACCTTTCTTTTCTAGGAACTTTATTTTTTAATTCGATTCTGGAGGGTGGGCATACGAAATTAATGGATGGGCAAACCTCTTCTACATCTAGACTAACGGACTGTATCGTTGAAAGATCGATTTTGATACTATTTTCGAAAAGAATCGAACTTTAACGCGATCGTGTCTTCAGTACCTTTCTTTTCTAGGAACTTTATTTTTTAATTCGATTCTGGAGGGTGGGCAAACGAAATAAATGGGTGGGCAAATCTCCTCTACGTCTGGACAAACGATTGGCACCATTAAACAATCGATTTTGATAACATGCAGGGTGATGAAGACAAATTTTTCAATTTTTTCATAACTTTTTTTTGGAGCGTGGGAAAAAAAAATTTGGATGGGCATACGTGGGCAAACGATGGACAATCAAATCCCACCGTTAAATCATTAAAATGTTTTCATGGGGGTGCTGATGAAATTTTTTTTTTTGGTCATTTTTTTTTTAGAAGGGTGGGCAAACGAAAATTTTTTATGGGCAAACGTGGGCAAACGATGGACAAACGAATGCCGTTTCGTTTTTCCAAAAATTCGAATTTGGGGGTGCTATCTTCACAGACCTCCACCACGGCACTGTTTCTCATAAAGGCGTGGCCTAGCGGTTTACGATGCTCTTTCCACACACGGCCGAAAAGTTTTGCCCGGCGGGCATTCAGCTGTGCACGCCTGCAGTAGTAGATGAGAAAATAATGTATCAAAGAAAGAATAGTGTACAGATATTTGATGAGAGTGAGAAAGATACAGATAGAATAAGATTAGATTTAGAATCAAGTAGAAGTATAGATTCGGAAACTGGCAGTGAATATGAAAGTACAGAGGAAGTAGAAGAGAGTTCGAGTCAAGTAAAAATAAGAAAGGAAACAGAACATGAGAATAATAGAGGTAAAAGAGAAATTAAATTACCAGCTAAACTAAAAGACTATGAGATGTACATGGCATTTGATGCGATTTCATTTGTCGAGCGAGCACCTAAAGACTTTCAAGAGTTAGAAAATAGAGAAGATAAGAATTCATGGATTCAAGCAATGAAGAAGGAAATAGAATCTATTAATAAGAACAATACATGGAGTCAAGTCGTTGAGCCTAAAGATGCGGAGATTATAGACACAAAATGGGTATTTGCTTTTAAACCTCTAGAGAAGATTAGAGAAGACAGGTACAAGGCTAGATTAGTCGTTAGGGGCTTTGCACAAGAAAAGACATTTAATTACGATGAAATATACTCACCAGTGGCTAGAATGACTACATTAAGAACCTTGTTGGCGATAGGTAATCAAAATAATTTTTACTTTGAACAATTAGATGTTAAGACTGCATTTTTAAAGGGATACTTAAAAGAAAATATATATATCTATCCTCCTGAAGGAATAAGAGTTAAAATTGGTTATGTACTTAGACTGAATAGATCATTATACGGACTAAAACAAGCGTCAAAATGTTGGAATGAAAGGATCAACAAGTTTTTGTTAGACTTAGGCTTTAAGAGATCAGAAAATGATTTTTGCTTATACATGAAAAGGTCTAGTGGGAGGTTACTTTATTTATTACTTTATGTTGATGATATAATCATGGCTTCTCCTGAGTTAGAAATGATAAATAAGTACAAAGAAAAATTGATGAGAGAATATGAGATAAAAGATAAAGGGGAATTAAAAGATTTCTTAGGCTTGGAAATAAACTACAATAAACAGAATGGTATTTTAAAAATCAGTCAAGAGAGATATATACTTCGAATATTAAAACGATTTAATATGGAAAATTGCCGAGGCATTAGAGCACCAATTGATCCAAAATTGAAATTATCGTTAACTGATAGTGAACAGAATGAGAATGACAAACCGGTAAAAGAATTGATAGGATGTATAATGTACTTACTGTTAGGAACAAGACCAGATATAAATTACACTGTCAATTATATTAGTAGGTATCAAGATGTTGCGAAAGATCAAACGTGGAATTATCTCAAAAGATTGTTAAGGTACATTAAAGGGACCACTACATTAAGTTTAGTATACAGAAGAAATGATGGATCACAATCATTAGTTGGTTATGCTGATTCCGATTGGGGAGGAGATTCGATTAGCCGAAAGTCAGCATCTAGATGCTTAATCAAAGTGTTTGGCAATACGGTGGCATGGAGCACCAAAAAGCAGAAGTGTGTTGCTCTTTCGACAGCCGAGGCTGAAATGATTGCGTTGTGTGGATCAGTACAGGAGCGCTTATGGTTTAAGAAACTCTTGTATGATTTAAATGTTAAGGTCGAGAAGATAGTGATGTTTGAGGATAATCAGGGATGTATAAATCTGATCAAGAATCCAGAAAATAACAAGCGTGTTAAACATATTGATATAAAATATAACTTTGTATGTGAGAATTTGAAGAAGAAAATTATAGATATGAAGTATGTATGTAGTGAAAAACAAAATGCGGACATACTTACAAAGGGACTACCGAAACTAAAGTTTTGTAACTTGCGAGAGGAAATAGGCTTGTATATGTACTAAATTAGAGAGGGTCAAGAGGCAAGAATGTTGCAATTAAGTAGAGAATATTGTATTTTATGTTGGAATTTCAAAATGTATTATTTTTATAATTGAGGATTATTTGTTTAGTTGCATTAAGAGATTTATAAATTTTGTTGTGAAAGAGGAAAGCATTAAGAGAGGGTGTTGAAATATAATGCTATCTCTTCTTGGTGCGCTTGCGCGTTTGTAACGGAGTGGTGTGTGGCGCCGCGTGCAGAGATTGAGAGTTATTAGAAACAAGTGTGTGGCCTTCTTCTCTTCCTGTTACTTGAGCTGTGCGGTGTGCACGAGAGTTGTCTGATAAAAAGTATTATTATATCCATTTGGATCCCAAATATATTAGTGAGACTAAGTAGAAGAGCGAGTCTTATTGTCATCTACCCAATAAAACAACAATAAACAGCCTACAAAGAAATAAACAAGCGTTTGTAAATCACCAGTTCTCGTCCCAATGGAAATTTTGATTTCCTAACCACGCATAATTACATTTCTCGATTTCATAAAGATACCGTTCCGGCGTAACAATAATATTTTGGAATAATATTATAAAAAATTGTTATAAAAAATTGAGTTATAAAAAATTGACAAATGTAGCGTAAAAGAACGAAATATCCAATAAACATTTATTGTCATGTAGCATATTTATAGGTTATATTTTCTGTGCTTTTGAGGAGGGGACCACATAATTTCGACGCGCGTTACGAAGAGTAGCACGTTTCATTTTTTTCAAAGTTTTTCAAGGCTTATGTAAAGAGACAAATACGCATGCGCGCATGAACTGCACGCTTCATGCGCTAGAAGTGGGAGAATTGTAGAGAATCCTATGCCCCACCAACGCAACCAATGCACGCATAGACTGAAACAGAACGGTTTTCTCTGCAGTCTATGCGCATAATGCGTGAATTGGAACACAGCCATAATAAGAGGCGTCACTCGACAAGGACAGAAATAACCTAGGGAAATCACTAGACAACCAATTTAAATACCCATTCGGCAATGATCGGTAAACTTCGGCAATGATCGGTAAACTTCGGCAATAATCAGCCAATTGCAGTAAGGTACATTTAGTCGATTTGAATATCCCGCGCAAATAGACAACCAGTTTAAATGCCAAGGTCAAGTAAGGACTTCAAACGTTCCGCCCGGAGTGACGCCTCTTATTATATCTCCTCTTGGCCAGCGTGTCGTATACGCAGGGCCGACGCGAGGTTAGTTGGCGCCCTTATGCAAGAAAATTTTTGGTGCCCCCAAATTTTTGCACCTGTTTTCTATTTAATATATTTTGTCTTTACGGGGTGTACATTTCGTTTATGTAGAGATTGGACTCCTTTATTATTAAGCGTGCGATATATTTTTTAGCGTAACTTGCATAATGGTTCCGTCGGCCCTGCGTATACGCGATGTACGGCCGATTTCTTCACTTTCAGTAATCTTTCAGTAAGAGTTATGTACCACTGTTGCGATGCTCGCTGGTGTGTTGCATGATCACGTGAATGTAGCTACAGAAATGTATAAATCGATATGTAAATCAAGAGCGAAATTTGAAAGCCAATGTTTGCGTATGATTAAGGAGAGTATTTTTAAGGATGCGCGATGCGGGTGGCATACGTGGGAAAGATCTTAGGCAAAGTCTCAATTAGTAAACCCCGGAACTAATCGCGAGTTTCTTCCAAGTCACGTAATCTTTTGAAAAGGCCTTGTCTTTTGTTAGTCTGTAGGAGTGTCGATTGACTCCAGAAGTGTTGGCGACACGAAGGAAGTCATAAATTTCTTTCAAGGGTTGTTCGCTCGATCCTCGGAGCAGAGCCTACTTTCTCTACCCACGTGGGCACCCCGTCGTGTAACGGAAAAGTGCGCTTCCACAGCGTTTCCACCACCACCCGAAATTAGGAGAAAAGATGGCCGTCGATTCGCGGGGGCGGACGGACATCCGTGGGACAACCTACCGCTTGAAGCTGGCGCATCCTTCATCCTGATTGGCCAGAGGACTGGGAGGACGCGCAAGGATGGAAGGGGCACCACGTTCGAGGAGGCAAGGATCAACGACGGAGGACCCCGAGAACGCAGAACAATTTTGACTCTCGAATGAAAAAGTCCCAACTGTTCTCATTATTCAACGATCTCTTAAAACTATTAAGAAAATATATTGAAGTTTTGCCAGTGAACAATTTTATTTTATTTAAAACTCCCACACATTTCGCGAGCAGGGTGCTTCAGCACCCCACGGGCACCAACCCGCGTTTTGTTCTTAAAATCACCGCGAAAATACGCAACACCACATAACTGCCAAATGATAGCCTCCAAATGGTCGACGAGTGCCACATAATAGCATCTAATTGGTCGTTCACTGACCGGGACTTTAGTCGGAGGTGAAGAAATCGGGCAGTAGTAAACAAACCGTAAATTACAACTTTCGCCCTGGAATTGGCAAGAAAGAAGTTTTTGCGGGTATAGTTGCCTCCAGTAGACATCCGTGCAGACGGGTCTGGTGCGTTTGAATGCTAATAAGCACCGTACATTGAAATAATAATGAATTTATGAATCGTGTACTGAGACAGACCCGTGTTGCGTGGCCGTCTGGGGAAAGAGGTCTTCTCCAGGGAATTCAGGCGCGGGACGATGCCCGTGGAGTGCGAAGGCACCCTGCTCCTTGGACGCGGATTATTTGAGGGATAAATATAATGAAAATAATAATATGAACAGAATAAAACAATTTGAACAATAAACTTGTAACTTTAATGAATGTAAAATAAACGATTTGAACACAATTTCAATCTGCACAGAACTTTTTATTTGTACGACTGCTCGCGAAGGCTTTTCAGGCTCAAGTGACGCTCCCAAAGGTCCATTGGTTTTTTGTACCCCTTTTGTTAATTACAAAATGTCTAGCGTTCTGAGACCCAATCGCTAATTTTTTAATTAACGAGCTGAATTCCTATTCGTCGATTTGACACAACAACAAGCGTTTAACTACCTGGCGCTGGAATTACACACCTAGGAGAAGGAAGGAAGGAGAAGTTCATTTATTCTAACACCCGTTGCCAAGTGGGTATCGATTAATTTATAATCCTGAAGTCTTCTCATTAGAAAATCTCTAACTATTTTCAAACCCCTCTGCTTGTGCGAACTTCACCTTGTCTCCCTTTCCTATTACATTCGTGTGATCCGCCTCGAACTTCGCGCTTCTGGAGTTTAAACTACGCGCCGCTACACGGGAGTCGCAACACTTCCCCCCTTATACAAAAGGTGTTTACCAATGGAAAAAGCTTTTCCAAAAATACATTTATGATAAATAAGACCTGCGCCCCTTATATAGGATGTTGGTATCGCTAAACTAGCATTAATTTCTAATATGACAATATGACTAAACTTGTATGTAAATAAACATCTCAGTGAAGCATTCCTGAGCCTCCCCTCCTCACTTCCCCCACGGTAGCCAAGCTACTCGGTCCACCCGGGTTCCCGAGAGGGTTGCGAGTCGAAAGATGCTACAGGCTGCTTGTCACAGTTGATTACAATGGGTTACAAGTTTGTTTCCGTGACATAACATCTAGATTTCAAGATTACAAGGTTTTGATCAACGAACGAATAAAGTACCTTAGCTTAACACATACTATACATGCAAATGACAAAGTGGTATCAACAATGATACGACTAGAAGGTAGACTATGGGGAATCTAATCTTATGCATGCTAATTTCAACTTATTCGTATGAACTATCTTGGTTTTACCAACTCCTATGGCTATTTCCGCGTTTAAGTCATCAAACATCCTAACAATTTTGTAAGGTCCCGACCAGCTAGAATCAAATTTAGAAGTTTTTGGTTCTTTATATATATATACAGTGTGTCCGCGGGAAAGCTAAACAGCCGGCTCCCTCCTAAACTATTGGAGATAAAAATATAAAAAAAATAGGGAATTGCATGGTTCGAGGGGGCCAATTATTTAGCGCGAACGAATTTTTTTATCGATTATTATTTTAAAAGATACGATGGTCAAGTTCGGTTTTTCAAATGGAACTATTTTTTTTGAACACCTGAGTTGATAGTGCGTTCCAAGACAAATTCAATAAGCTTTAATGTATACACTTTATTTTCACTGGTTTTTAAGATATTGCGCTTGCAAATTTACTGATTTTCACTGGAAGAAAACTGTCTGGTATAGCACGGACCGGGGACGGTCTTACTGGTTCCACGGGTGGCACTGCCTTTTGAAATAGATACCTACCTGCCAAAGGTCTACGACAGGCCCAAAGGCTGGACAATTTTTTTCCGTCAGAAATGCTACTTAGGTAGGTACATCTGCGGTATATTTATTTCGCACTTGCTTCTACGCTCGGATAGCCGGTTCTTTTGGGAGGGATGCAAGTTCGATTGGTTAGGTTAGGAGGAGTGAAAGTTGCTAGACTAAATTTCAATCATAGGGAGCAGATTGTATCAGAACCATTCGGATTTGCATTCCTCACAAACGGCTGCTCTCTCGAAGAGGCCCTCTTCACAGCAATGCCCACCTTCTCTCGCACGGAATACGTTAACGCTTGCTTTTGTTCTGATATTGAAGCTCGTGTTTATACACGAGAGGACCACGCGTCGACAGCGGGCTACCCCTTTTCTTCCTGTGTCTCTCCACGAGCCGTGCTGACGGTGGATTGTAGGAGCGTAGATATCTGGATGCCAGTTATTGAATTCAGGAGACGTTAGAAACATTTTATTACAAAACACACAATTAAAGTAAATCGTATTCCTCTCGGGCAGGAGTACTGATAATGATCGAACTTGCGCCCCACTTCGCGCAGACCAATTACACGGAGGGTAGTCGGGTCACACAATGCCCAAATGTGTGATGCGCTGGCACCCCGTGGCGAGGACAGACCTTCGCATTGCCTCACTCGATTTTTATGGCTTTTTCCGGAAAAAGGTACGAATCCTGGGCCGAACGTAACGAATTGAAGTCGACCCTCCGCAGTCGAGGGTGAATTATCCATTAGAGCGTATTAAGTAACCCTTTTCTTCATCGTATCGAAAGGGAAGTGACGCCAATGGATTCCTTATGTTTTTCTGACGAAAATCGTACCAAATGTCATGCAAATCGGACTACTTTGACACAAGCTATTTGTATTCCCTATGTAAAAGTTGTCCGATTTACACGACATTTGTAATGATTTTCATCGGAAAACCCCAAGGAATCCATCGGCGACACTTCCATATCCATACGATAGGGAATAACGAATTGTTTTATTTCTTAAAAAGGTAGGTACAGGCTGATTCTGGTGCTGCGCCCGTCACCCCGTGGCGAGGACAACACCCCGCAGTGACCATAGAATTTTATGGCTCTTTTCGGAAAAAGGTACGAATCCTGGGCCGAACGTAACGAATTGAAGTCGACCCTCCGCAGTCGAGGGTGAATTATCCATTTGAGCGTATTAAGAAACTCTTTTCCTCATCGTATCGAAGGGGAAGTGACGCCAATGGATTCCGGGCGTTCTCCCGATTAAAATCATGCCAAACATCATGAAAATCGGACTATTTTTACATAAGGAATACAAATAGCTTGTGTCAAAGTAGTCCGATTTGCATGACATTT
The DNA here is from genome assembly GCA_947577245.1 of Andrena bucephala. NCBI lineage: Eukaryota > Metazoa > Arthropoda > Insecta > Hymenoptera > Andrenidae > Andrena > Andrena bucephala. The sequence continues at coordinate 18,416,405 of OX387718.1, read as the reverse complement.
GGTATGATTTTCGTCAGAAAAACATAAGGAATCCATTGGCACCACTTCCCTTTCGATACGACGAAGCAAAGAATTTCTTAATACGCTCAAATGGATATTTCACCCTCGACTGCGGGGGCTCGACCTCAATTCGTTACGTTCGGCCCAGGATTCGTACCTTTTTCCGAAAAGAGCCATAAAATTCTATGGGCACTGCGGGGTGTTGTCCTCGCCACGGGGTGACGGGCGCAGCACCAGAATCAGCCTGTACCTACCTTTTTATGAAATAAAACAATTCGTTATTCCTTATCGTATGGATATGGAAGTGTCGCCGATGGATTCCTTGGGGTTTTCCGATGAAAATCATTACAAATGTCGTGTAAATCGGACAACTTTTACATAGGGAATACAAATAGTTTGTGTCAAAGTAGTCCGATTTGCATGACATTTGGTATGATTTTCGTCAGAAAAACATAAGGAATCCATTGGCGTCACTTCCCTTTCGATACGATGAAGAAAAGGGTTTCTTAATACGCTGTAATGGATAATTCACCCTCGACTGCGGAGGGTCGACTTCAATTCGCTACGTTCGACCCAGGATTCGTACCTTTTTCCGGAAAAAAGCCATAAAAATCGGGTGAGGCACAGCGAAGGTCTGTCCTCGCCACGGGGTGCCAGCGCATCTCCTTGACGGGCGTTGCTCCAGAATTACCCTGTATCATTTGGGCAGTGTGTGACCCGACTACCCTCCGTGTAATTGGTCTGCGCGAAGTGGGGCGCAAGTCCGATCATTATCAGTACTCCTGCCCGAGAGGAATACGATTTACTTTAATTATAGTACATGTGTGTTTTGTAATAAAATGTTTCCATCGTCTCCTGAATTCAATAACTGGCATCCAGATATCTACGCTCCTACAATCCACCGTCAACACGGCTCGTGGAGAGACACAGGAAGAAAAGGGGTAGCCCGCTGTCGACGCGTGGTCCTCTCGAGTATAAACACGAGCTTCAATATCAGAACAAAAGCAAGCGTTAACGTATTCCGTGCGAGAGAAGGTGGGCATTGCTGTGAAGAGGGCCACTTCAAGAGAGCAGCCGTTTGTGAGGAATGCAAATCCGAATGGTTCTGATACAATCTGCTCCCTATGATTGAAATTTAGTCTAGCAGCTTTCACTCCTCCTAACCTAACCAATCGAACTTGCATCCCTCCCAAAAGAACCGGCCATCCGAGCGTAGAAGCAAGTGCGAAATAAAAGTAACGGTGCGCTTCTCGATACCGCAGATGTACCTACCTAAGTAGCATTTCTGACGGAAAAAAATTGTCCAGCCTTTGGGCCTGGCGTAGACCTTTGGCAGGTAGGTATCTATTTCAAAAGGCAGTGCCACCCGTGGATCCAGTAAGACCGTCCCCGGTCCGTGCTATACCAGACAGTTTTCTTCCAGTGAAAATCAGTAAATTTGCAAGCGCAATATCTTAAAAACCAGTGAAAATAAAGTGTATACATTAAAGCTTATTGAATTTGTCTTGGAACGCACTATCAACTCAGGTATTCAAAAAAAATAGTTCCATTTGAAAAACCGAACTTGACCATCGTATCTTTTAAAATAATAATCGATAAAAAATTCGTTCGCGCTAATTAATTGGCCCCCTCGAACCATGCAATTCCCTATTTTTTTTATATTTTTATCTCCAATAGTTTAGGAGGAAGCCGGCTGTTTAGCTTTCCCGCGGACACACTGTATATATATATATATATATATATATATATATATATCGTCACCTACAGAGAATTTACAGGAATGGACTCTTTTATCATAATCTAATTTACTTTTCTGTTTTGCCCTTTCTAGATTTGCTGCTGCTATAGCTTGGGTTGAGCTTACTTTTGAAAACAACTCATCCAAATGGTTAACGAAGGTTCGTGGAATTACTTGGTTCATGAACTCCGAGGGAATAATCGCCTTTACTCCAAACACAAGCTCGTATGGAGTGAAACCAGTAGCTTCATGGACAGACGTATTGTAAGAAAACATGCCAAAACGAATCCAATCATCCCAGTCGGTCTTAGTACAGTAATGTTTCAGGTAATCAGTAAATACGCGATGCGCCCGTTCAAGAGATCCCAGTGATTGTGGGTGAAACGCAGTTGAGGTAATTCTTTGTATTTTAAATATTTTACAAAAGGTTTTCATAATATTGCTAACAAAATTACTTCCCTGGTCTGTTTGAATTGTTCGAGGACACCCAAATCTGCTGATAAATTGTTCAGCCAGAGCCATGGCCACGGATACAGAGTCTATACTAAGAAGTGGAATTGCGTCAGAATATTTGGTAAGATTGTCTTGAAGGGTTAACAAATACCGATTACCCCTCTTTGTTATTGGTAAGGGCCCTACGATGTCCATTTGTACTTTTTTTTTGACGCATCGGCTGTCTGGTCTTAGTAGAAAGGATTTTATTCCTTTGGCAACTTGGGCATGAACGAACGAAATTATATATTTCTTCTCTCATGTGTGGCCAGTAAAAGTCATCCCTAATTCTATTGAAGAGTTTACGGACACCTTGATGACCCCCGATGGCGGATTCATGAAATTCCTTAATAATAAGGGATCTCCTAGGTGGTAGGGGAACTATAACATCGCCCGTACAAACAGTAATAGTATATTCAGAACTATTTAATTCCTCCTTTAAAAGGTATTCGATGAAATCCCAACTAATAGGCTCGATATCATTGTCAATTTTAGAGATGTTAACCGTTTTGACATCCAGGGTATCCATAAGGTGTTTGAGGGAGGTTACCGAGGATTTAAGATGGAGATAATTTACTGGTTCTACCGCACGTGATTTTACGAAAAGGTGAAAGGTAAGGGGTTTTGTGTCAGGGAAAACCATTGTTTCACCGACATTGGGGTTGTGTGGTCTAATCTGTTCAAGGGAAAATTTATGATTATCCAACAAATCTTTAGTGACTTGAGATTGAACTTCGTGATCAAGGGAAAAAAAATGAACGAAGTTATCTTTGCGCATATAGAGATAATCCTTGGAGTAAATAACATTAGGTGGAAGGGAGTGATGGATGGTTGGCGTTAATGAGGTCGTCTTTGTCATTAAGATTCTAAGGTTATTCTGTTTGTTTAGGTCACTGTTTCCTGAGGTCATTTCAACGGAGGATCGTGTCTCATCATCTGCGCGCTTGGTCATAAATAAAGTCCGGCATTTTTCAGCCTCTAAATTTGGCTCGTCAGCCCCTAACCCGACACAAGCCGCGGGCCGCAGGTCGTGGACCTGGACGGGGTGCTTAAAGCCTATCCGATGTTCCAGGTGGAACGAGTCTGCGCCCTGAGGTACGTGGGCAGCCCTTAACGAGTTCTGTGACGGAATGCCTTCAAGGTCGGCCTTTCTAATGTCCAACAGACAGCCAGGTCGGAGCACATCCACACGACCCCCCGAGAGCGATCCTCCAACAACTACATTTCTAATGGGAGATCCACTCGTCCCAGCTATCCCTATCGTAAGGTGAGCGTCAGTGTTATTTGAACCATCATCAGAGTGATCAATCCCGACTAAGACCTCAGGTCGACCGTTGATTTCTCTCCCATGGGCAAGGAAAATGGTAGCAATTATCCTTTCATTATTTTCCCATACTCTATTACAGTCCGTATCCTCCACCCTTTCAGAGTCTACAAGTGGCACGTCGTCGGCGCCTACGAGTACCCCTTGCAAACGCCTAAAGGATGGGGCATCAGTACAGTCCGTTGTGGTACAGTTAGATGAAATGTTCGAGACTGATGAAGAAGGAATTTCATTAATATTGATGAAGTCCGGAGGGTTAGGAGACAATGCATCCGCATTCGAATTTACTTTTCCCGGTTTGTATACTATGTTATAGTCGTATTCATTTAATTTAATCCGCCACCTCATAATGCGAGAAATAGGATCCTTTACGCTATGAAGCCAGACCAACGGTCGATGATCGGTTACTAATGTAAATTGTTGACCATACAAATAGGGTCGAAAATGATCAACTGCGTAAATAACTGCGAGTAATTCCTTTTCAATAGTAGAGTAATTTATTTCTGCACTGTTAAGCGTTCTTGACGCGTACGCGATAGGGAGATCTTTACCAATTTGGCCTTGGCTCAACACAGCACCCACAGCATAATTTGAAGCATCAGTCGTGACAAGGAAAGGTCGTTTAAAATCCGGAAATTGTAGTAATGGCTCGGAACAGATTCTATCACGTAGGTTTTCGAAGGCAGATTGAACATCATTGTCCCAAATAAAGGGGACATCCGTTTTCAATAATCGCGTTAGAGGTTTGGCGGTTTTCGCCATATCAGGAATAAATCGTCTGTAATAACCGACCAGGCCCAGAAATTGCTTTATATTCTTTTTTGTTTTAGGGATGGGAAAGGATTTCACGGCTTCGATCTTCCCGGGATCTGGTTTCACTCCTTCACTAGAAATGCTATGACCCAGGTAAGTAATTTCACGTTGTAAGAATCGGCATTTCTCAGGTTGTAATGTTAACCCTGCATTCTGTAACCGGGCTAGTAATCTCTTTAACTTTTGTGAATGTTCCTCTATTGAATCGGCATACAGGACAATGTCGTCCATGTACACGAACAGTTCAACTCTCTGTAGACCAGATAGAACCAAGTCCATGCATCGTTGGAAGGTGGCCGGGGCATTTTTTAGGCCGAAAGGCATTTTGTTGAATTCGTAATGGCCGTGGAGTGTCGAGAAAGCGGTTTTTTGCTTGGATTTGGGGTCCATAGGGATTTGATGGAAACCTGAAACCAAATCAAGCGTACTAAAATATTTCGCGGCTCCGAGTTGGTCTAATATTTCTGTTATATTAGGAAGTGGGTAGGCATCGCTAACGGTTTTTTCATTCAACAGGCGGTAATTAATGACCATGCGCCAACGTGGCTTACCAGTGGAGTCCGATTTTTTGGGGACCACCCAAACAGGTGAGTTATAAGGGGAAGTTGACTGTTGAATAATATTATTTTCCAACAATGCATTGACTTGTTTCTTTATTTCCTCCTTATGAATAAGAGGAAATCTATACTGTTTGGTGTTAATGGGGATTTCATTTACAGTTTCAATCGAATGCTGGATGGTGTTTGTGGAATTCAATTTATCGGATGGAAGGTAAAACTGATAAGGGAATTCTTTAATAATTTCCAGAATACTAGCTTGCTCGTCCTCATTCAAAGCATTTAATTCTAATATTTTAGCTATCTGGACTAATCTACTTGAATCGGCCCTTGACTGATCCACGTTACGATTTGCTGTGCGAGACGAACGCGGCGAAGGTGGACGCTCCGTGAATGCCTCTAACTCAACAGGTGGTATATTTACAGTGATATGATTTGAAGTGGTATTAATTGCATATAGATTGGCAGACCCGTTTCGCTGGGTAACTAACGCTTCTCCTATATAAACGCCTGGATCAGTGGTCAATCTCCTAACATAACCTTCCTTAATTCCAGAATCCTTGACAGGAAGAGCTATAAGGGTTCTAGTACGAGGGGGTAAAGTAAAAGAGGACGATGAAAGAAGGAAGAATTCCCCATCACCGATCTGGAGGCTATTAGGCTCGTCATTTCCAAACTTCATTATCGCATTTTGATTTTCCAAGAACGGCATTCCTAATATCCCCGTCCCAGGAATGGGAAGGTCGTCGTCGACAATTTGGAATCTCACGTCGACGCGATGGACTTTGATGATAACTTCGCCGCGGGTAAATATATCCCCTGAACCAACACCCGTGATTTTATAAACGATGTTATTATTTATTATCATATCAGAGATTATACCTTTTCGTTTTATTAGATTAAGTTGGGAACCCGTATCGATAAGGAAGCTAGCAAAGCCTTCTTGGAAGCAACTGTGGGTTAAGTTAAACAGAGGTAAAGAACCTGATCGCTTTATTTTGATCTGGAAACAACCCCGTTGGTGGCGCTGGCAATTAAGGGTTGGGTTCCCGTCGCGCCCGTTCGCGGAAACCCCTTTGAGTTTAAATTACTCTGACTGGAAGCGTCATCACCTGGCCGCACGCCAACCTGGTTTTGTTTTATGAAACAACGAGCTTCCAAGTGACCCGTTTTCCTGCAATACCCACATCTAATCTCCTCGCGGTTGGGAAAATGCAGAGATGGGCATTATTTAAATAAAAAATTATCTAAATAACTTTTTAAATAAAAGAGACATTATATGTATGTGTCATAAATAAAAATCACCCAGAATTATTTATTATTTGAAGCACCATAAATAAAATTTGGAATCGACGGGAATTTATCCGAAGCGCATAAATAAAATTTTCAATCGACAGGAATTCATCCGTAGCTTCGGCCAATTTTCTCACTTTCATTTATATTTGTAGCGGAGAAGCTTAAATAACTCTAGGCGTGGCTTGGAAGCCCTCGGGCCTCAAGTGCCTTTGCTCGAAGCCGCCGGGCCCTCGGGGCGAGCGAGTTGCTCGGCGACGTGTCATCGATTATACAGAAACGAAATTTCTTTATTTTTCATCGTATCAATATGAAAGTGACACCAATGGATTCCTTGCATTCTCCCGATTAAATTGATAAAAAAATATTTAAATTGGGCTAGTTTTAACGAAACGGGCTTTCAATCCTGCAAATTAATTTTATGCGTAATATCGTTAATTGAGGCAGTGAGAGCAAACAACGGACTAACCCACATTCTTTTCGAAATTGAGTTAGTAGCAATAACGTATTCCAATAGGCTCTACTAATCATATAAAATAGGCAAAAAAAATTTTTTTTAATGTGGATTGAACATCGCAATACGGAGCAAATATTCTAGACCGTAGAATCGCCGGTATTGTCAATATTGCAGTTGTAAGTATAGACACGCATACCTGACCGTGTTAAGATCTGGGACGATATTACGCATAAAATTAATTTGCAGGATTGGAAGCCCGTTTCGTTAAAACTGGCCCGATTTAAATATTTTTTTATCAATTTAATAGGGAGAATGCAAGGAATCCATTGGTGTCACTTTCATATTGATACGATGAAAAATAAAGAAATTTCGTTTCTGTATAATCGATGACACGTCGCCGAGCAACTCCGCGCTGTGGATTAGGCGGGTGAACGATACAATGTCGCTCGCCCCGAGGACCCGGCGGCTTCGAGCAAAGGCGCTTGAGGCCCGAGGGCTTCCAAGCCACGCCCAGAGTTATTTAAGCTTCTCCGCTACAAATATAAATAAAAGTGAGAAAATTGGCCGAAGCTACGGATGAATTCCTGTCGATTGAAAATTTTATTTATGCGCTTCGGATGAATTCCCGGCGATTGAAAATTTTATTTATGGATCTTCAGATAAATTCCCGTCGATTCCAAATTTTATTTATGGTGCTTCAAATAATAAATAATTCTGGGTGATTTTGTATTTGCTGAGTTTCGAATAAATTTTTTGCCTTTTATTCGAACACAATTTTTTATTTAAAATAATTTTTTGCCCATCTCTGGGAAAATGCGCACTAGTTCCCTGAGGACAATCACGGCGTAAGTGTCCTGTTTGATTACATTGATAACATGTATATTTTTTTAAATCCGTCTTAAATATTTTTACGTCAGTGACGAAAGGTTTCGAATATGAGGAAAGCCTCGAGTGATCGACTGATTCGGACTCTATCTTACTCGCGACGTTAATGGCAGTTTCAAGGTCAGGTAGATTGTTACCGTCCTTTAGTCTATTTAAATAAAACCGCGCAGTTTCATTCCAAAGGCCCTTAATGAAAGTGATTACTGCCGTGTTTTTTAATAGATCATTAACACCAACTAATTGCTCCGGATTATACGCGTCTCTGGCAGTTTCTAAACCACCATTTAATATTTCATTAACTCGGGCTCTGAAAACCTCAACTGTTTCGTTTTTGTCCTGATATAGATTCATTAACTCTGCATTCAAACTATGTACATTGAACGACTGCGCGAAGATCGTTTTTAGAAGATTAATTAGTTCGTCTAAAGTTTCGGGCTCTCGTCGATTTGACAAGAGTAAATTGGCGTGTCCCTTAATCTTACCCCGAATGAGGAAGAGGAGATTCTCTCGATCCTCAGGCTTTACCTTGGCGTTAATTAAGTTGCACTGTTTAATAAACCTGATTAACGAGTCAGACTTCCCATTAAATCTCGGAATTGAGTCTTTCACTAATTTTAGAGAGAGATAAGACTTAGGTGGGTCCGTGGACTTTAATGGATTTGGTTGAGATGTTAGGTTTGAACAAGGCAATTGGCTACTTAATTCGGATAAATTAACAACAGGTGGTTCCAGTCGCGTCGGCACAAAGTTTAGTTCGCGCGGCTGTGATTCACCACCAGAAACTTCTGAACTAGCAGCAATAACCTCGGTTGGGCAGGGCAAAGAATCCTCTGACCTGGCTGAATCAACGATAGGATCGTCAGTTTGTGTCATTTGGGATCGTGAAATAGCCATAGGACGTTCTATTTGCATAGTTTCAACATTTACACCCTCTATTTCGGGTACCTGTACGCTACCCGAACGTAGTTGTCGTCCCTTTCGTTTCGGTAATACCTTACTTCGACGCGGCATTTTCGCAATGTAAATACAAACTCTAATCTTATCAACTAATAACTAACACAACGTGACGATAATTACAGGACACGAATCTAACAATAGAACAATGAATTGTATATTATAATTAAACCTCGATCTCTCACGCAATTGCAGGCTTCGTTGTCAGCGAAGAAGATCCCCTGGCGGGAGTGCACGTGGCTTCAGCGAAGACTGGTACGGTCGTCCGGGGTCACTTCCCTCTGGCATTCACCCGTGTTCCGGGGGAAACCGTCCAAAAACCCAGGAAAGAGGGACTGCACGAGTTGGCCGATGGCTGCTCTTCGAATCCTGCGTCCACGAGCCGGCGAATTTGAAGAATCCCACCGCTGTCACCAATTTGTTGCGTGGCCGTCTGGGGAAAGAGGTCTTCTCCAGGGAATTCAGGCGCGGGACGATGCCCGTGGAGTGCGAAGGCACCCTGCTCCTTGGACACGGATTATTTGAGGGATAAATATAATGAAAATAATAATATGAACAGAATAAAACAATTTGAACAATAAACTTGTAACTTTAATGAATGTAAAATAAACGATTTGAACACAATTTCAATCTGCACAGAACTTTTTATTTGTACGACTGCTCGCCAAGGCTTTTCAGGCTCAAGGGACGCTCCCAAAGGTCCATTGGTTTTTTGTACCCCTTTTGTTAATTACAAAATGTCTAGCGTTCTGAGAGCCAATCGCTAATTTTTTAATTAACGAGCTGAATTCCTATTCGTCGATTTGACACAACAACAAGCGTTTAACTACCTGGCGCTGGAATTACACACCTAGGAGAAGGAAGGAAGGAGAAGTTCATTTATTCTAACACCCGTTGCCAAGTGGGTATCGATTAATTTATAATCCTGAAGTCTTCTCATTAGAAGATCTCTAACTATTTTCAAACCCCTCTGCTTGTGCGAACTTCACCTTGTCTCCCTTTCCTATTACATTCGTGTGATCCGCCTCGAACTTCGCGCTTCTGGAGTTTAAACTACGCGCCGCTAGACGGGAGTCGCAACACCCGAGAAATGACAGAATGAAGTTTCAAGGATTCTCCGTCACCGGCGCTGATTATATATTCGCGCTAGTGATCCTCTAGAGAGTGATCGGAACAACGTAGGTATATCCTCAAATAATAGATACTACAGTATTGTCTCATTACGGGCTCGGTTTGGTGTACACGATGTGGACTTTTCGCTATCCCCACCACTTCTGTCTCACTCTTGTCCGGCAAAGGCGAGAGCGAGCGAGAGGCACTGAAAGCGAGCGAGGACGGTACGAGACAGACGACGCGTTCATGTTGTGTCTTGCTCCGTCTTTCGGACGTCTGACACTCCGTCCTTTGCGTTCGCGCCCGTCGCGCACGCAAAGCGTCCCATCTCGCTCCCCCCTTCGGCCAGAAAGAAGCGAGAAACGAACACTCGGAATTAGGACTCTGTTCACGATACGGGCTCAACGCCGGTCCCGACCAGCGAGGACTTGGGCTCAACGCAGGGGGGCCAAGCTTCCCTCTTACGAAAGTTGAAGCAGAGTTTGTAGCGCCTCCTGCCTATTAGGTGCGTACTAAACTATGAATGTGTGAATCGGGACGTATGTGTATGTGTATACGTGTAATGCACCGCTTACTTTAAAACCTGTCCACGGATCGTCGCGCCAGTGACACGTATGCAGCAGATAGAAGGATAAACATTGAAATTGAATATTTCTTCTTCTCTTAGGAAAAGAAAATATATTCAATTTCTTTGTATATCCTTCTATCTGCTGCATACGCGTCACTGACGCGACGATCCATGGTCAGACGGCCTTAGAAAAGGTAAACCAGGGAAAGTGAGGACGCCATTTGAAGGATTTCTGGTCATTCCAAAATTTAATCTTTTAAATTTTATTTTAGAAATGACAGGAGTCCTTTGAATCACGTCCGTACTTCCTCCGATTTACCTTCTGAAAATATAAATATAATTAAAAGTATAAGTATAATTAGATACATAAATATACGTTAAATGATATACAAATTCTTTATTAATTTTAAATAATATTAGTCATTACAATTATTACAATAACAATGATCATATTAACTTCAACAATAATATTACAAAATTTATACAACTCCTAAAATATTTTACTTTATTTCCCAAATTGCTTCAATTCGTTGACATCAATAGAATCTGCAAAATAATTAAATTGTTTACAAAATTTTTTTTTCTTTTTGTTGTTTTTACGAGGGAAAACAGCGGGAATCTTCAAAAGACGCCTAGTAGGATCCGCACTGCTAGGCAGTGTCGGATTTATACCGACTAAAACCGCTAACCCCATGCGCATACAAAACACTCATTTCCACTCCTACATGCAATATAAAAAGTCAAACACTCATGCAATATAAAAAGTCAAACACTCATGCAATATAAAAAATGAAACGCACAGGCAATATAAAAAATGAAACGCACAGGCAATATAAAAAGTCAAACACTCATGCAATATAAAAAGTCAAACACTCATGCAATATTAAAAGTCAAACACTCATGCAATATAAAAAATGAAACGCACAGGCAATATAAAAAATTAAACACACATGCAACAGTCCGACAGCCAAACATGTATACATAATAAAAAACGCATTACACACTCATACTGCAATCGCATACATGCAAAAAGACTTAAAAGTAGATTCGGATAGGGTGAAGGCACCAGTAGTCGACCATGTATCAGTAGTCGACCACTTTCAGAAAAACATGAAAAATAAGGTTGTTAGATGTGACAATCTTTTGACCAGAGTGTAGATAGAGTGCAGTTAGAGAACTGCTCTTTGTTCAAAAGATCGTCACTTCTGAAAACCTTATTTTTCATGTTTTTCTGAAAGTGGTCGACTACTGATACATGGTCGAATACTGGTGCCTTCACCCTATACAAAAGCACAATTAGAACCTTTGCTTTCAATGTGATCTGCCATACGTCAAAGCACATAATGACAAACCAGACATTGGAATCATAGGTTCTTCGGAACAATTTAGTAGCCTATTGGTGGAAGAAATACATTTCTTTAATACATGATCGACATAGTTGTCGGTCAAATACACTTTGAGATGCCCTAAAGGGCAATCGCTCAGGTTGACATCAACTGAAAGGCTTATACAAGTTTGAATTAAAATTTTGAAATTACAATGTTCCGCGAAGTTATCGAAACAGTATTTAGTTAAAACATAAACCTCTCGCATAAATTGTACTATTAAATTTTTTTGTATTAAAAAAGCTTGGCAACACGTAGCACAAGCTTGAATAAACGGTTCTAAGTAATCTAAATTGACAGTAGTAGCATCATAATTTTGCAAAATTGACTCTACTGATTCTACAGCTACTACTGGTATTGCATTATTAGAAAGTTGAGAATTTTGATTACGAGAGGAAAATTCGAAAATTTCTTTAACATTTAACAAATTTTCACTACAATCTGCCTCGCAGTTTTGTCTTCCAGAGTTGGAAAACAATGAATTTATGAGCAATGACTTGTAGTATCCGGTAAATACTGAACAAGTCGGATTTGTATTTCTTCCACCATGTTGTCTTACCAGCGAGAAAAAATTTTCCAAAGGATCTTGGTTAAAATCTCTGGTTCTGAATCCTGCAAACCCAAGATCCAGCAAATAAGATTTAAGAATTTTGAACCCTTTCAGGGTATGTATCCAATTCTGCAACGCCGGAGGATACTCTTTATCTCCCGCTTTGCGTTTGATAAATCGCATACTTTGGAATAAGTTTATACACTTATTCCAAATATCTGCGGCGTTACTTTCGTTATCCAAAATGGCCATTCTATTGACACTGTCGAAAAGTGAATTTAAATTTAGAAATAATATCGCCGTATCTATTCCCGAAGCTGACATCTTTCTGGATTTACAAGCACTTTCCGCCTCAGTAGTGCTCATAAGTTCCATAAGAGATGCTACTTTACGCGAGAAGACTTGTGTACAATATTTGACACGCATCTTCTTAATTCTACTTGGAACGACATGCTGTTCCGTAATATTGACTAAAGTTCTAAAATCACCTCTACACCGATCAATGAAATAAGTATCCTCGAAGTGGGACCATTTTGCTGTTCTTTCTACACCGTCCAGAGTATAACGAAGATCCTTTCAGACAAATTATTTCTAACACATTTTAATAAATGAGGCGGATCAAACAGTGGTACTATCTTTTGTTCATCTACCATGATGAACCTCTCTTCAGCCGACGTGCAATTTCTTTTCGTGTCGAAAAGTAATTGCTTAATCGCGCGTACATTTGTTGACCCTTGATCGCAAACCGAAGCAACAACTCTTAAGCGTATAAGAGTGCATTCCCGTACTATGGCCTTAAATGTACGCGCTATCGACTCCCATGAAGCGGTGCCCCTACAAAAGGAGTACGACACTGTTTGCTTCCACGGTTTATCTCCAAATATCCCTCTTAACATAAAGACCTGAACATGGTCTGCAATGTCTCTATTACGCGAAAACCCGAAATCTACTAGTCCCTCTACAGTATCGGATTTGACATTATAATGAAGCCGGGGACTAAGCTTCATTTCGTCAAATAATAAGATGCAATATCTGTACCGCGAATCCTCGAAATTGTCGAGTATATTTTCGATGCTGTTGAAGACAGACTTACTAATACCGGGAGATACAATGATTTTAGTGACCAGTTTTCTTAAGGTCTCTGTACTTGGTAAGAGGAAAATATTGGAAAGGTATCGATAAACCTTTGGACTTTGCTTCAGCAATGAAAGCGCAAAAATGTTGTCATCTAAACTGTAATTTCTCTTGAACTTAGGTCGTCCCATGTTACGGACTTGTAATGCAAAAAAATCTCGCACAGTTGATGGCAGACTTTCAATGCGTTCCGCAAAGCCACGGTTTAGCAACATTTGGGCATGTTGCAAACGTTCCATATGGCGTTTACGCATTTGTCTCCTTGCTTTCATCAAGGAGACAATTACGTTATACTGCCGCACCTCTTCTGGAGAAAGGCTGGACCTCCTACTTGCCCTGAACAATTTCAGCACAGATGCTAAATAGTAAAAAGTAAAACAATTTATGCATGCAAAAAAAAAACACAGCACAAATAGCAGAAGTTTAAGGGAGTTTTTAGAGGAACTGGATTTTGGATAAAACAACCTTAAGAATAGTTTCTAATATAAAACGTCACAGTACCTTTCCGTGTCCGCAATGATTGTCCAGAGGTACCAGCAACAGCATATCCAGTATCTGTAAAATTTATTGCAAATGATTAATTCGTTAACACGAATCTGAAGGGAAGAAATCGGCCATTACAGAGGCTTCGTACGAAAATTAATAATTTGCTGATCGGAATGGCATAAAGATAGAAAAATTCAATTTGTACTACTACGCTACTATTCATTATTATTGAAAAATATCTGTTATTCTAACAGTTCAAACAAGGGAGACAGTATCGAATGTTTGTATTTTCTTACCAGTATGGACCTCCATACGTTCAGCTGCTTGCTGAACCTCCAGGCGGCCAATCACTCCACAGGGTCCATTATTATCTGTAACACAAATTACAAATATTCATATTGTATAAACTAGTTAAATTCTAAGTTTAAAAAAAACAAACACATGCATTCTAAATTTTATAATAAGTATATATTTGTATTTCCTTACCAATATGTACATCCAACGGTTCCCTTACTTCCGGTACCTCCTGATGGTCAACTGCATGCTGTGGCAAGCAGCTTACATCAATTGGTGCTACAAAATATTAAAATAGTTTTTAGTAAAGTAAATTATATGTAAACCATGCAAATGATTCTAGAGGTGAAAATAAGACGAAAATCAAGAATAACGATTTCGCGTTTGAGCCTCCATTTTGCAGTAATAATGGGTTAAATTTACATTTCTGTCTCCTAAACTAGCAGTCGGAGGACATAATCTGAAACTCAAATTGAAGCAATTAATAAAAAAACTTACAGTATCTCAAAGACGCTATATTACAAAAATTACTTAGCTTATGTGATGCCTGATCCACGTGGGTTATACTTCCTCGTGTCTGCGCCAAATGGCGCCAAACAATTGAAAATGACGACGGTCGTCATGGTAACATTTCACCAACGTCGAAATGCGTCGAAAGGTTGTGTGTCGTGCTCACTGATACACCTAGGTATGTGTGTGTAATGTACCTAACGCCTCCTACCTACTTGGTGCTAACTAAGCGGGAACTTCGGCCAAACAATGACGGCTTGGCCCCCCTGGCTCAACGCCGGTCCCGACCAGCGAGGACTTGGGCTGTTCGGCGGTGGCTTGTAATCTCGGTTGGAGAGGCATACAGTGTTGATAAAATGTAAAACGTGACGTGCTGAGATTGTCCAAATTAAAATGAATTCAAACACGGTATAAATCGGAGTATTTCTAGAACTGTACTTGGTAATTAAATATAAATGTAACATTTCTAATCTAAAAATGCTAAAAATAGTCGGTTTATACTGTGTTTAAATTTATTTTCATCTAGAAAATCTCAGGAGTATGTTATTGAAACGTTCATGCCGATACGATAGCGAATGTGGAAGTTTTACATTCTATCAAAACAAACTACATAAACAATCATTTTAATATATTTTGTATGAGTAAATATAAATATTGTTCCCCCACGGCTATGTCCTCCGCGTCGTCCTGGGGATTTTGTCCAAATTGAAATATGTTAGCGTCCATGTGAAAATAAGAAGGATTTAAATAATCATTTTGCCAAATTCGAAAGATAATTTTCAAAAAATCGATGAAAGGTGTGTACTTTGAGGGTCTGTATTTATAAAACAATTTTGAATGTAGCAAAATGTGACAACTTGAACACCACTTATTTTCTGTTTCAATTTGAACAAAATCTCAGACATTGAGTGTTCCAAGTGATCCGCTTGACCGAAGGTCGAGCCCGGCCGAGTGGCGAGCGCCGAACACAAAGGACCGTCGGCGGCGTCTTGCGGTTTCGGTGACTCACCAAGTTTCGACGCTGACGAAAGTTATTCGTGGCTATATTCGAAGGCTTCGTAAAGATAGTTATTTAAATAATTCTTTATCTAGATAATGCCTAACTCTGGTACGCTTTACCTCTTCACTGATACATTGTATATAGTCGCGCACGTGGATCGAGCTCAAAGAGATAGAGCGAATAAAAAATAAATCTGGCTCGAATAACGGTACAGATTTATTCGTGAATATCGAATAATTTTCCGTTGAATAAAATCGTTAT
Organism: Andrena bucephala; assembly: GCA_947577245.1. Lineage (NCBI taxonomy): Eukaryota > Metazoa > Arthropoda > Insecta > Hymenoptera > Andrenidae > Andrena > Andrena bucephala. The sequence goes on along the minus strand of OX387718.1, from coordinate 18,400,591 downwards.
TCGTTATTCGCGAATAAATTTTGGGGATTTATATGAATACGTATTTGAATGAAAATTTAGTCGAATAATGCCCAAATCTGGCTGTCAACGTAGAAATACACACATCAAAATAGGTGTGCGTTCGCTCCGAAAAAATTAAGGAGCCTTATTGTGTGAGTATTTTGAATAAAATATTTATTCGTATTAAAATATTTATTTGTATAAAAATATATCTGCTTAATATTATTTAATACATTTTTTTCTTTGTATAAATAGTCATTGTTATAATTGGCGCAATTTTTGTATATCATTAATTGTGTAAAGCTATTAATTAATTTACGACAATGTTTTTAAATGGGATTCTTTTTGATGGGATAATTAAAAAATGTCCGCGATATGCGTAATGGAATTTATGAACACAACATTTTAGCTGTGTGTATGTAGTTGTGTCATCTTAAGCGCAGTTGGAAAGCACCTTTATGTACTTGCAGCTCATTTTGATTTCACATCTTTTTTTTATTTTGTAATTATATTATGTTCTTTTTTTGTGATTTGTTTGATATTTATTTGATAATACTTTTTTCGTCCTCGACTTTTTCATGTACTTGACGTTGTTTTTTACTTTTTTAAAGTTTTTTATGGGGATCTCACTTCTTTTTACTGTTACGAGCCGGGGCTGCGGCAACGCGAGAGGCCGGCGAGAAGGGTATTTCCCAAGGAATACGGTTTATGAGTTTGTTAGTTAGGTGCGCGGACGAACCTGATGCGAAATCAGGGAGCCGCTAGGATTGTTGACGGCGAGGACGAACCTGATGCGAAATCAGGGAGCCTCTAGGAATGGAGTCACACGCGGACGAACCTGATGCGAAATCAGGGAGCCGCAGGAGGGTGAAACGTCGTGAACGAACCCGATGCGAAATCGGGGAGTCACTAGGATAGAGTTCACAGACGAACCTGGTGCGAAACCAGGGAGCTGTTAGGAGGTTGGATTATTCACAGACGAACCTGGTGCGAAACCAGGGAGCTGGTCGGAAGTTGGTAGATTTACAGACGAACCTGATGCGAAATCAGGGAGCTGTAGGATACGGACGAACCTGATGCGAAATCAGGGAGCCGTAGGAGGGTAAGGTTTCGTGGACGAACCCGATGCGAAATCGGGGAGCCACTGGGTTGGAGAAGATGCTTTGTTTTGGTTGAAGGGTTGCGAACGAACCTGATGCTTGATCAGGGAGTCGCGGGAAATGTTAATAATGCCTCGTAACTATTAATTTATGTTTGATACAACTCGAGCGGTAAAGCTGTATCAGTGGGTGAGTGCTACTAATATTATAGGGATCGCTGGGTGAAAGATGGGTTTAACGAATCTACTCGATTTATACGTGAACACCATTCATATATTGAATAATCAATTAAGGTACAAATGTAAGTGTCGCGATGAAATAATAAATAAATGTGTGTAGTTACCACTAGTTTGCACGGTGTTGACGCACTGGCGATGCGGGGACGTACGAGTGGCTATTTCAAAGTGCCAAATAGAATATAAACCGAACTCGCGGATCCTATGAGGTTAACTTTGATTCTGAGGGAGACTTTAGTTCGATCTTAACCAACTCTGTACGAGCGTGACACGACGTTACTCTACGCGTTACTCTACGCGTGACTATAGCTTTTAACCAACGAGGGTAGAAACCAAAGGATTTATATAGTACCAAAAATGAGTGGGGATTCATTAGGAGTTTCCATATAAGGAAATTCTTCGGGGTCGTCGTCGTGTCATTCCCGTTCCCATGATCGTGATCCAGATGGTCGAGATCATGACCCCCCTTAGTGGTGTATGATAAGCAAAAGGATTTTAGGGCGTTTTCCCTTCTCAGAAGCGAGCTCGAAAGTGGTTGAGAGTGGCGTATGGGAAGATTCCACATACGTAACATCTCCCCCCTTAGACAAAACATCGCGATTTTCGTGATGCTTTTCAAAAGAAAGAAAAACGCCCCACAAATCCCTTTATAAGCAAAAGTGTAGAAGAGAATTGTCGGGTGTAGTGTGTTTAGTGTACTTATCGCTTGGTGTTGCGGGTGTAGAATTCCTATTCGTTGCTGGGTACCACGTAGCCGATCTGCAGCCAGTGCTCGATGACGTCAAGCGATGGTTGTCCAGGAAGTCGGTCGAGCGTCAGTGTGGCTGTGATACCGTCCGGCGTTGACTGGACGTTGGCGAGGAGGCCCTTCCTTCTCGCCATAACCACCTCCGCAATCTGCGTCGTCCTCTGGAGCGGTTGGCGGGAACGCAACTTGACGCCCCTCAGCCGAATCCTCACTGTCTGCCAGGGGAGGGCATGGAACCGGGGTGGTAGAGACCGCAATTCCGCGACGGGGCAGTCCATAGCGATGCCATAGTCGCCGAGGAAGGTGGTGCAGGTGGTCCCATTCACTGCGGTGACCTCGCCACGAAGCCACCCCTTCTTGGGAAACCTTACGGTCACGAATCGTCCCGTCTTGACACTGTCCATTGCTGGCACACATAGGTGTTGTCTGGACCCCATGTATTTGTTTAATTCTCGTAGCATGACCTTCGCTGCCTCGCTGTACTTATCCAGGGAGACCCAGAATGTGGTGGGGTCCTCTACGTACATGACCAGGCAGCGGGACACGTTCCCGAGGTCACGCTCCGAGATGACCTTCATTTTCGTGCGAGGATCGATTCTCCGGGGGTCCAATCACGAACGTTGTCATCGGTGATTTCTTGGAGCACTAGCCAGTCCGGTATGCGTTGATGGGATTTATATTCCAATGTTTGGGTTACCACTGTTTTACTGCTGGTCTTTCATGTGGAAGAGCTTCGGCCCTTCCTGACGATTCCTTCAGTGCTGCTGTGATACGGCCTTGGGGTGAGGGTGGTACCCACTCGAGAAGAGGTTTCCCAAGATCCGTGGTGTCCCGTCTGCACGGCTATGGTCCTTGTGCCTTCGTCTGATGACGTCTGTGTGGAGATGCTCTTGGACATGTGGGTACTGAACTTGTGCTGAGTTGAGGGGCCTGATGCCCAGCTCTTATAGGGAAGGAACCCTTATCGCGCCCCCACCCCGGAACTATACGTGTCCCAGAGGAGGGATTCTTGTGGGAAGATTTCATCCCTTTAGAAAACTGTGGCGCATGGGCTGTGGTTTTCGGATGTACTTGGTATGTTTATCGGTATTTCTTGGTTCTCTTTAGGAGATTCTGTTTTGGCCTGGCGAGGTTTGAACTTCATGACCAGTATCACGTTTACAATGATCAGTATCATTACCATGCCTCCAATGGATGAAAAGGTTGCTATATGTACTTGCTGAATGGATGTCTGGTGAGTTGCGAAATTCCTAGCTCGTTCTTCTATTTCGGTAAGTGATAATGCTGTCGGAAGGTCCTCCCACTTCGTGGGTTTTTGCTCGTTCACTTTCAAGGCCTCGAAATGATACTCGGTAATTTCCGGTATAATTATTGATAGATTATAAGGTTTAGAGGGGTAATATTCAATGTTTTGCGAGGTATCGACGGTTTCCAAGGATTTGAGTTGTACCGAGTCTATTGTTGCTTGGCAACCGGGTTGTAATTTAAAGATACCAATAGCAGTGATATTTCGTGATATAGGTTTCTTTCCCTTGCAGTAAATTTGTGCTTTTTTATTTTCTGGCATGAAATAAAACCATGTAGTTGGTGTATTTAAAGTCTGCCAGTACGGTTTCACTTGTGTGGTCAATTTAATGGTACAAGTGTTCCAATTCATCGAAGCGGGGTTCAATAGCAGAGTAGATTCACAAGTTGGTTGTTGATTTGCTTGGTATACTGGTAGGGTAGCTGGTCCCAAAAATTGGTTGTGGTGAAACCGGCAAGTCTTTAAATATTCTTCCGTTGGTGAAAAATATTGTTGTTCATCTGATGAGACCGCAATATACTGTATTTGCGGCTGGATATAAGAGATTACCGTTTTTCCTCCAATGTCGTGTGTTGATGGACAGGGGTATATTTTATATAAGCTATAAGTTTTTCGCTCTAAAAGAGGTATGGTGAGTTCAAAGAGTATCCTTCCTCTGGTAAATATTACGTTTAAGTTTGTTAATTTTTCAATTTGTTCCGTGAGTAATTCTTCGGGCGTTAGAGGAAATTCGTATACTAATGTTTCCTTAATTTTCTGAGCTGATCTCAATAATTGATCTGGTGAAAGAATAGCGGGGTGTAGAATTCCTTGTTTTGCTAATAATATTGCGTCTATTAGCAGCAGTAGGTTGGTGATTTCAATTACTGAGTCTCTGATGATTGCTTCGAAGCGTAGTTTGCTGATGTCTGATTGTGTCTCTTGTAATGTTTCGGAGTGTACGATCATTGTTTTTGTTAGTTGAGACAAGGTTTGGGTTAGGTTAACTAACCTTGCATGCGTGATTGAAAATTCTCCCTTTATGATATGCGTCTGGTTTGCTATGATTTCGGTAATTTCACGTTGATCCTTGTAGATTTTGTTTAATTCGCGGTTATAGTATTCTGCATCTTCTTGTGATAAGGTTCCAAATAACATTTTACTGAGAGTGCCGATGAATCCAAAAGGTACACTACGACGTGGCGATGATGTTTTAAGATGTGTGGTATCACCTATTGCAGGTGATACCACACCTGCTGTTAGGTTACTGTAATGCATAGTGTTTTCTTCTTTCTTGATTAGTCGAGGTCCTAATTCTTTGCTGAGGCAGTTGATGGACTCGTGACGGTTGCAGAGTTGATTCATCGTTGAGATATGATGCTTTACATGTGGAGCATAGCTGAGATACCGAGTAACATCTAGAGATGTAACTAGGCGCCATTGTGATTGAAAGGTCCTTATTTCAGGTAATTTTTCGTAGAAGAGTCCGGTGTCTCCTTCGAGCGGTGTTATGGTTTGGTCGTCGCTAATGACAGCGAGAGGCAACAGGAACAAATATGCGAAAATCATGGTTGATTTTCAACTGTCAATGGAGAGTAAGCATGTTTTAGTTTATCCTGATGCTTGGTGATTAATTTATTATGCTTTCGTAATACTACGTTATTCAGGTCTGTCACGTCTACTATCTGGTACGGTCCAATGTAATGTGGATCAAATTTACTAGTGCGCGGTTCCTTGAGTACGTAGACAGAGTCGCCTACGTTAAATGTTGCTGGTTTTGCGCGAGCGTCATAATAACCTTTCGAGCGGATTTTTGCTTTATTTAGATTATCAGAAGCTATATTGCGAATATTACTCATATGCGTTATCAATTCTATTAGGTAGTCTCCATACGACTTTAGCTTTTCACCGGTTGGAAGAGAGGTTGGTTCCCGAGCTGGTTTTCCAAAGATTAATTCGTATGGGGTGAAATTAGTTGCTTCGTGAACGGATGTATTGTAAGAGAACATTGCGAACGGTATTAATAAATCCCAGTCTTCATAATTATCCATGTAATGCTTGAGGTATTCGGTGAGGACGATGTGACTTCGTTCCAGAGATCCATTGGTTTGTGGTCTATACCCCGAGGTTGTGATTTGTTTGATTTTAAATATTTCGGATAAATTTGTCATTAGTGTTCCGATGAAGCTAGTTCCCTTGTCTGTTAGTATTGCGCGAGGTGTACCGTAGATTGCGATGAAATGTCTAGCGAAAGCATCTGCAATTGTAGCAGCTCGAATATTAGGTATTGCTACAGCTATGCAATATTTCGTTAGATTATCTTGAATGGTGAGAATGTGTCTGTTCCCACTCGGTGTAATTGGTAAAGGTCCCACTGTATCTAAGGAAATTTTGTCGAAGGCTCCTATAGGTGTGTCGGTGATCAACATCGGCTGACGAGTTTTCGCTCGGACTAATTTCTGTTCTTGACAACTTTGGCATCTTCGGATGTAGTCTTGAATATCGTTGCGCATTTGCGGCCAATGGAATTTTGATCGAATGCGTTTGTAGGTCTTCGTTACTCCTTTGTGTCCTCCGATTAAACTGTCGTGAGCTTCGCAAATGATGTGCTGTCTGTCCTCTTCGGATGGTGTTGTGATGATACAGTTGCATAAAGTGATCTGCTGGCCGGTTCCCATAAAAACCTCTTCTAATATCTGGACGAATTCGTTGGATGGTATTTTGTGAAGGTCTCCGGTGGCAGAAATTCGGAATGATTTGATCTGCTTTTGGTCCAGGATGTGCCGAAGGGTTTTTAATCCGTTAAGCACGTCTACTCTTTTAATTTCATCAAAGAAGTTTTCTGAGATTATTATACTGAACGTTTTAAATAATCCATTATCTGTTGTTATCACCTGTCCGTTTTTTGGTTGTGCTGTTAGAAGTCTTGGTTTGTTAATCACCTCAGTGTCTAGTAATAATTTTCCAACGGGGTTTACTAAATTGCAGTTGGCAGAAATGAAGTGTACGTAATGTCCTTCTTCAGCGGTAAAGGTTTTTGAAGAAACAATAATTTTATATGGTTGATCTAATGGGATCTCTTCCAGATCGTCAAGGTCGTTTGAATTTTCAATGTCGGTATGGAAGAATGGGTAAGGGTCAAGCGTGCGGTCGAAAACCCTAGGTTCGGTTGTGGCTCCTGCAGGTAGCTGGTTTATTGAGGGTTGTAAAGGTTCATCCATGACTTCCGCTGATATTTGCGGTGTACTGAGTAAATCTTGTTGAAAGTGTCTTGCATTTTCTAATACAGTATTTTCGGTCGGCTCCTCAAAGGATATCAGATTGTCAAATACGGTCTGGTCCTTATCTAGAGGGACGTTTTGAGTGGAATTTGCTGCGGGCGAAAAACTGTTTATGGTTTCCTGGCGTTCGTCTGGCATGGTTACCTCTCGAGATAAGCTGGGAAAAGATCTGTTCTTGTATATTATTGGAGAATGTTGAACGTTCCCACGTGCGGTTTCTTCTATCTCGTCTGAACTGCTACTTGTCTCCCGATACTTAGGTCGATTTTCCCTGTCGCGTCGTAGCTCTCGTATGCGGTGTCCGATTGTCTCGACGTTGGCGTTTGTTTTCGGTATTTGGGCTTTGAAGTCGGGATCCCGGGGTTCTTGTGGAATAAGTGGTAGGCAGGCCGAAGCGGGGTTGCGCGATAATGCGTCTGCGTTCTTATTCGTCTTTCCGGATTTATGGACAACCTGGTACTCGTACTCCAAAAGTCGGAGTTTCCATTTCATTAGTCTAGAAGTGGGGTCCTTGACAGAGTGTAGCCACACCAGTGGTCTGTGATCTGTAACGAGGGTGAATGGAGTTCCATAGATGTAAGGCCTGAAGTACCTTACGGCGTAAACCATGGCCAAACATTCCTTTTCAGTAGCCGAATAGTTCTTCTCGGGTTTATTTAGGCTGCGGGATGCGTAGGCAATCGGCAGGTCGTTTCCTATCTCCCCTTGGCTAAGTACGGCTCCAATTGCATGATCAGATGCATCTGTTGTTACAATGAAAGGTTTGCTGAAATCAGGGTATTGCAATATGGGCTGTTGACAGAGTTCGTTGCGTAATTGCTTAAAACTCTGGTCCTGTTCTTCTGTCCATTTGAATTTGACGCCTTTTCCTAACAAGTTAATTAAAGGTTTTGCTTTTGTGGTGAAAGTAGGTACGAATCTTCGGTAATATCCAACAAGTCCCAAAAATTGCTGAATGTTCTTCTGCGTTGCAGGTGTAGGAAAATCTTGAACAGCTTTTAATTTCCTAGGGTCAGGTCTTACTCCTTCCTTTGAAATAATGTGTCCAAGGTATGCAACTTCTTTTCGCAGAAATTGGCATTTGTTGGTCTGGAGGGTTAATCCGTGTTCTCGAAGGCGGTTTAACAACTTTTTGACTTTGGTATTGTGTTCCTGTAACGATGATGCGTAGATCACTATGTCGTCCAAGTAGACAAAGAGGTCTGTTCCTTGAAGTCCAGTGAGTGCTTGATCCATCAGGCGTTGAAAGGTGGGTGGTGCATTCTTTAATCCGAAAGGCATTCGAGAGAATTCGTAATGTCCATTTGGAGTGGTAAATGCTGTTTTTGCTTTATCTTTCGGATCCATCTCTATTTGATGAAATCCACTAGCGAGATCAAAGACTGAAAAATATTTAGCTCCTCCTAATCGATCTAAAATCTCGGTGATTTGAGGTAAATGATATTTATCAGAAATTGTTACTTCGTTGAGACCGCGGAAATCTATTACCAATCGCCAACGTTTTACTCCGTTTTCATCTTCTTTCTTCGGTACGATCCATAAAGGTGAATTATATGGAGATTTGGAAGGTGTAATTATACCATTTGATAATAAAGCGCTGATTTGTTTTTGAATCTCCTTTTGATGAATGAGAGGATAGCGATATTGTCTCGTATTGATTGGAATATCGTTGGATGTATGGATTGAATGTTTAAAGTCGCGGGCCTTCCCAAGTTTATCTCCAGGAAGATAAAATCGGTCGGGAAAATCTCTAACTAAATTAGTAACGAAATCTAGTTCCTCCCTGTTCAAATGTTTAGTGTTTAAGGCTTCTAGAATTTTTTGTATTCTATCTTCGTGTGTTTTAAATTTTGACGGGTGTTCCGCAGCTGGGTAAAAATCCTCGTCTGATGAACCGAAGATATCAAACGGTTCCAATGTTTGTGGTTCTATCTCTACGTCTAGGGGTACATCGCTGGTGTTTGTTGCCATAACGTAGCACTTCCCTTTACTGTTCCTTACTACTGCTTCCCCTATGTAAAGATGTTCGAGGGTCTTGATACGCGGTAAATATCCTTCCTTAATTCTCGGGTTTGTTATTGTTATAGCAATCTGTTGCGACGTCCTAGGTTCGATACGATGTTTGGTCGACGTCGGTAGTTCTTCCGTTTGAGGTAGGTCTTGATAATTTGAAAAACGTATAGGTCGGGTTGGTTTGTTTTTTAACACCAAGGTCTGATGATAATAGGAAATTTCGGCCTCCTCCTGTTTTAAAAATGGGCTTCCTATAAGTCCGTCTGCTTCTATTGCAAGCTCTTTTACCACATAGAAAAGTGCGGGAGCTTCGTGGATATGAAGAATTGTTGTTCCTAGAGTATGAATTGGATTAATAGTAATTCCGGTTAACTCGATTTCTTCCCGAGAGTTTATCGTTGCTTTTTCTCCCAGGGCGTTAATGACTACTAAATTAACGGATGCTCCACCATCGATTAAGAATTCTCCCGTTCCTGACTCCAGTTCTGGAACCTTGATGTTGATGCGTGGGGCAGGTGCTTCTTTGACGAGGTTTCCTCTTCGAAGCGGACTGTCCTTTGGCGAGTTTCTTTGTTTCCGCTCATCGTTTCGCCTATACGTTGAGCGCGATTGAAGTTTAAAGACTTGTTAGATTCGACAGACGAATCTCGCGAGTCTCGTTGATATTTTGGACTACGCGGATGTTTCCTACAGGATTTTCCGTCGTGTCCGGTTATACCGCAATGCCAGCAATATAAACTCGGCTTGCGATCTTTATCGGGATTTTTTAAAATAGAATAATGTTTTTCTCCATCATCTGCGTACGATGAGTCGGAGCGATAAGACGGGGATTGCGAGGGGCTCCGGTGACGCAAGGTCCAGGCCGTCGTGCGTGTCCGTCCTTCTCGTTCCTCTTCAAAACCAGATGTTCTTGTAGACCGATCCCTGTTTTGGTCGTATCTACTCGGAGAAAGAGGGTACGACACTTGGCGGTCGTGGTGGCGAGACTCTTCAGCGTAATGGTCTCGGCGAGACCACCTGGAGGGTGACTCATTACGGGGAGACTGTCGCCGATTCCTTAATTTTCTGTCTATCTGTAGCACGGCATCGTAAGCTCGTTCAAGGGTTTGAATGTCCTGATACTGAGCCGACACTTTCCAGGAAATTCGATCCGGTAAACCATCGATGAAGTTTTCTCTAACGTCCTTTTCCATTTCTTTGACGAAGTCTTCAGCGTGATCCAGATACCTTTCCCGGATAGCTCCGCGCGCACAATAAACGAGATGAGAGGTCCTGTCGACGTATTGTCGTAGACTTTCTCCTTCGCGAATATGTAATTTCGCGATTTCTACTTGGAAATATGACAAACTTCTTCCCGGCGCGAATCTCTTTTTTAGGTGTTGCACTAACGTCTTGACAGAGGTGAATTTATGTTCTAACGTGCACCTGCGTGCCGGACCGATCAGTTTCGTTAGAATTATTGCAAGATACTCGGCTTCCGTACCCTCAGGAATCAAAGTTAACCCGTCTTCCACATTTTGTACAAAGCGCGTCAAGAGTGGAATTTCACCGTCGAAGGTTGGAATTGACATTGTAATGTTCTGTATACATGTCCGTTGCGTCAAAAGCGACATTGAGTTTGCAATTGAAACTGTCAGGTTCATAATGTCGTTAGAAGAGACGTTCGCCTGTGCGTTTGTCATTTTGAAACTTACTAGGTGACCTGACTAGAGAAAACTAGTATATTGTCGATAATAAATTACGAGTGATTTTAACGTATTAAAAACCCAAAATTTAGACAGCGATTCTAATGCAGTAGCATCCCACCGCTGTCACCAGTTCTGTTACGAGCCGGGGCTGCGGCAACGCAAGAGGCCGGCGAGAAGGGTATTTCCCAAGGAATACGGTTTATGAGTTTGTTAGTTAGGTGCGCGGACGAACCTGATGCGAAATCAGGGAGCCGCTAGGATTGTTGACGGCGAGGACGAACCTGATGCGAAATCAGGGAGCCTCTAGGAATGGAGTCACACGCGGACGAACCTGATGCGAAATCAGGGAGCCGCAGGAGGGTGAAACGTCGTGAACGAACCCGATGCGAAATCGGGGAGTCACTAGGATAGAGTTCACAGACGAACCTGGTGCGAAACCAGGGAGCTGTTAGGAGGTTGGATTATTCACAGACGAACCTGGTGCGAAACCAGGGAGCTGTTCGGAAGTTGGTAGATTTACAGACGAACCTGATGCGAAATCAGGGAGCTGTAGGATACGGACGAACCTGATGCGAAATCAGGGAGCCGTAGGAGGGTAAGGTTTCGTGGACGAACCCGATGCGAAATCGGGGAGCCACTGGGTTGGAGAAGATGCTTTGTTTTGGTTGAAGGGTTGCGAACGAACCTGATGCTTGATCAGGGAGTCGCGGGAAATGTTAATAATGCCTCGTAACTATTAATTTATGTTTGATACAACTCGAGCGGTAAAGCTGTATCAGTGGGTGAGTGCTACTAATATTATAGGGATCGCTGGGTGAAAGATGGGTTTAACGAATCTACTCGATTTATACGTGAACACCATTCATATATTGAATAATCAATTAAGGTACAAATGTAAGTGTCGCGATGAAATAATAAATAAATGTGTGTAGTTACCACTAGTTTGCACGGTGTTGACGCACTGGCGATGCGGGGACGTACGAGTGGCTATTTCAAAGTGCCAAATAGAATATAAACCGAACTCGCGGATCCTATGAGGTTAACTTTGATTCTGAGGGAGACTTTAGTTCGATCTTAACCAACTCTGTACGAGCGTGACACGACGTTACTCTACGCGTGACTCTATAGCTTTTAACCAACGAGGGTAGAAACCAAAGGGTTTATATAGTACCAAAAATGGGTGGGGATTCATTAGGAGTTTCCATATAAGGAAATTCTTCGGGGTCGTCGTCGTGTCATTCCCGTTCCCATGATGGTGATCCAGATGGTCGAGATCATGACCCCCCTTAGTGGTGTATGATAAGCAAAAGGATTTTAGGGCGTTTTCCCTTCTCAGAAGCGAGCTCGAAAGTGGTTGAGAGTGGCGTATGGGAAGATTCCACATACGTAATATTACAAAGATAATTCATGTACTTGGCGTAATTTTTTTACTTTTTTTAAGTTTCTTATGGAGATCTCACTTCTTTTTACAAAGATAATTTGCATGGGGAATGATTTCAGATAATTTTCAATATTATAAATTATTATTATATTATTATTAATTGATGACTGGATAATTTTTTCATCCTCTCGGGGTTATTTTTTTAAAAATATATTGTATACAATATCCCTGATAACAACCCTGCCTGCAGTCTGTCAGCAGGTGGACAGCAGGGTCTGACAAGGCAGGGTCTGCCGGCAGATGGACGGCAGATCCGCAGCAGATCCTGCCTTCAGATGGCGCTATTGGATGAGTCAGACTAGTGATCCTCTAGGTAGTGATCGGCAGATGTGTCCACCATTTTCGCCTAAAGCGGAAGTCGCAAATTGGCGGGCACATTTTGAAATAACCGAGAAAACTGAAGTTATACTATTTCCTTCTGCCGTTCTTCATACAAATTAAAACATGTTAGGTTAAATACATTAGACTGTTTCTAGATCTCTACGGAGCACGTAGGGTTTTCTAACTTTACTTAAAAGGTAAAAGACTAAAAAGGTAAATTTCGGGTCAGGCATAATAACAGCGACACTGAGCCTCGCCCTTTCTGTACATACATTGCGTTTCTAACTCCACTACGTTGTATCGACTATTATAAAAGAATAAAGACTAAAAGAATTAAAAAATAATTTATTATTATTATTATTAAAAGACGTGTGGAACTTCAAATATTTCAACATAGCTTGAAAAATGAAAAAATGCTAGATAGGATATTTTTACTGAGGAGAGCAGAATATAGGAAAGATTTCTGGAAAAAATCAAATTTATAATACAAAAAGATAAAAATATAGATAAAACAGTGAGTCCTGGAACTCCACTCATGTACATTCGGAAATATTTTTCACTCGTGCATTGACGGGTTAGCTTCATTCTAAATTTTGTCTCATAAATATTCATACTTACAAAATCTGCACGTGTTAGCAATAGTTTGCACGTTCAAAAATGACAACATTAAATGAAGTTTGCTGCTGATTCCACTTTTCGCTCAATGTTGTGGAATCCAATTGGTAGATGTTATTGCTTCGCCCAATAGGAAAAATTACGCAGATAAACGGTGGTGGGGCTAGGCACGTACCAATTACGTGCGAGCAGTATCTCTTTCTTTTTCTACTTGTTTACTTGCTCTCTCTACTTCCGGTTTCGGTCACTAATGGTGTCGACCAATAGAAAACGGCGGCCACATCTGCCTATCACTACCTAGAGGATCACTAAGTCAGACGGGCAGCAGGATCTGCCGGCAGAACCGTAGTTGAATGCGGACATAAACGGCGCCGGATCTGCCGGCAGACGTGGGTATCAGGGATATTGTCATCCAAACTACGCACGCCTGCAAAGCTCTCAAGACAATTGGATTAGTGGAACTGGTTTAAATTTGAATTTTCAGATATAAAGCAAGCATACAAGAAGGAAACAGAGGATCGAAGATGAATAAAATCGTTTAATTAATATAATAATAATAATAATAATACTATGTTCCAATAAATTTTTTTCTCTGACGTAGATCACACTGCCATCATCTTCTGCTTCGATTACCTGTAAATATATAAAATCCACATTTTAGTTATTTTAGTTACAACTTAACGTAGAATTTATATAGAAATAGTGGCATTTTGCTATAGTAAGTGTAGAGACTACAAAATGTGTCAGAAAGAGGTGCGTATGGCAGAAAGTCTTGTTGCAGGAAATTTAAATAAATGCTAATGTTAATAATTCAGGGAACATGAACAAAGAGATCCAATATTTTCAACACACAATTGATTGGTTTTGGAATAAAATTAGTTTAGTATGTTTATTATTGGTGAATTGAAATATTGTTAATGGGAACCTAAAAAATTAATGAATTAATGAATACATGGCAACTACTGTGGATTTTATATTAAAGTATTACGAATGTCTTTCACAAAAGATTGAAAAGCATCAAGGGAGATGTGTTTTCAGCGTACTTTCTTCACTAATGTGACTTGCTCTACATTGCAAGCAATCCACCATAATCTATTTTCTTATTAATTCTTAATGCTATGTTTTTTGAAAATTTTCGTCGATTTACCTTATTTGACAAATTTCCAGAAACTTATGCGAAACAACATGCTCTGTCTATCTATCTAATCTTCTCCAGACAACCTCCAAGCCTGTGCATCCCCTTCATTTCTATCCAAGCCTGTGCGTCCCCTTCATTTCTATCCACGCCTGTGCGTCCCCTTCATTTCTATCCACGTCCTGTGCGTCCCCTTCATTTCTAATAATAAATATATAAGCTTTACATAAAAACTCTAAATTGCTGGTATAAACATATAAAAATATTTGGCAATTTAAATGCAATACAATTTATTACAATATATATTATTTATTTTGTACATGCATGGTATTATTTTGTACATGCATGGTACAAATTTCCAGCAACTTATGCGAAAGATGTTTCTCTGTCAAACCTTTTCCGGACAACTTCCAAGTCTGCGACTCTACATAAGAAATCTATTAAATAAATTTGGCGACTTACCTTGTTAATTGAGACAATAATTTCAGTCTCCTATTTAGTGTAAAAGCTCCTAACATTTCAAATTTGGAACACTTACATTATTTGACACTTGCAAGTAGGGCTGCCATCTGTAAAATCACAAACCCCGGACAGGGAGCATTAAAACCCCGGACATTTCCACTTGACACCCGGACACTTTTAACTATTTCTTATATGTATGCATTAGCTACGATATTCCAAAACAACAATTTCTGTAAAATATAGACTGTGACCGTAATCAAGAAAGATAGATAAAATATAGTTGTCAAAAGTAGGAATTTATTTATCACTTTTTTATCCAGAGACGCGGTAGCGTCTCGACGCCAAGTACATGAAAGAAAAAACACCTTGTATATGCCTGTCGCTGCCGTGTATCTTTACTCGAAGCACAGCTATTCCAACCTAACCTGAAACTTATTTCATTAATATCTCATCACGCCTGCAATATTTTCTATATTTAATGGCATTTTTCTTATGTAACCCGCACATAAGCTTTCGAATAAGACCAAAATCAATGAAATCGGTCCACGCATGTCAGAGATATCATAATTGTCATGTTTTATTCTTATGTTCGTTTGGTAATAGACTAAGGCTTGATATACTGGAATATATATATAATACTTTATTTGCTTACAAAGCACGTGCTCTATTGTTGCACGTGGAGAGCGGCCATGTCGTGACCACCGACCGACTACTCTGGGACCAGGCTTGCACCTCAGCGCAGGCGCATACATACTAGTGTAGCTCGTGCTACCAACCTGACATCCTTCTTCTTATAAAATAAAATAAAATACAATCTTCTCATGGAAATAAACTAAAATACAATCAACTCTATTAATATCGAATGTAGGCCTTAGTGTGCTTTTGTTAAGCGCTTATTTTTACCTACCATCCTTTCTCTTATAGAATAAAATTTATATTTAACCCTTAATCTACTTTGTACAGACATAATCTTTCAAATGCGCGGGTGGTTTAACAGCCCTTCCCGAACGCGTACACATGTTTTGTTCGCTTGCTATCGAATCGTTCTTGTCCTTCGTGGGAGATACATTCTTATCACCACCTACATTAGACTTATTGTTAGTATCCTTAATACAATTTGACGTGTTGCTTGCAGTTTCTTCGTTTGCCTCTGCTTTTGTTGCAGTTACATTTGCATCATTATAAGGGTATATGTGTATTCTATTGCGCTGTATAACTGACCCGTTATTGAGTTTTACTTCATAAGACCTCGGTCTTTCACATACTCTAGTTATTTTGCCCTGTTCTAAAGGTTTATTCATACCTCTGCGAACATAAATGTCCTCATGAACCCTAACTGGTTTCAACGCATGACTGTTTCTATCATAATACATTTTTTGTTTAACTTGTTTCTCAATTAACCTGTTTTTTATTTCATTATAATCTACCGTATTTTCATTCAAATTTTCCACCCATAAAATACCTCTAATCTTTCTGCCAAACATAATTTCATTTGGAGATTTAATGTTATTGTCTATTGGTGTGTTTTTATACTCTAACAGAGCTATATATGGATCCCTTCCATTTTCTTCTAGTTTTTTGAACATTTTTTTTATTGTTTGAATATGTCTTTCTACCATGCCATTCGACTGAGACCAATGTGGACTGGATGTCTCATGTTTGAAATCCCAATTTTTTGCGAATTGTCTCATTTGTAGACTGTCAAATTGTGGTCCATTATCGGAACATACTATCTTTGGTATACCAAATCTTGCAAATAAGGATTTCAGTATGGCTATAACACTCAGACTGTCTGTGGAATGTAGTTTCACTACCTCTACGTACTTACTAAAGTAATCTATCGCTAATAAGTGTTCCTGCCCTTTGTAATGAAATAAATCTAATCCTATCTTTTGCCAAGGACTTTCTGGAACTTCTCTAGGCATTAGAGGTTCCCTATTATTGCCTTTCCTATCTTTTGCACAAATATAGCAACTTGAGATCATGTCTTCTATTTCTTTATTCATTAAAGGCCAATACAGAATCTCTCTTGCCCTACTTTTGCATTTTTCCATGCCTAGATGGTTATAGTGTAACTTTTTTAACATTTCAGGTCTTAAACTCTTTGGTACAACTAATTTCATTCCCTTAAATATTAAACCCTGTATGATTGTGAGTTCGTCCGCTGAATTATAATACTGTTTTATCATGCTAGGAACTAAGCTTTTTTGGTTCGGCCAACCAACATTTATATACCTTCCTAACATTTGTAATTCTTCGTCTTTGGCAGTTTCTTCTTGGAACAATTCTTTTTTCTCTATGGATATAGGGAAAGTTTCTAATAAACTACACACTTGCTCTTCCATGTCAGCCTCAAAATCATGCTTGTCGTCCTTTAAGTACGCACGCGACAGAGCATCCGCTATTAATAACTCTTTCCCTGGTTTATATTTTACTTCTATGTCATATTTTTGTGTGCCTAAACGAATCCTCTGTACTCTAGCTGGACATTGATTTATGGGCTTTTTGAATATGTTTTCTAATGGTTTGTAATCGCTTTCTACAAGTACCTTTTTTCCAAAGATATATTGGTGAAATTTGGAACACCCAAACATAATGGCTAACGCCTCTTTCTCTATTTGTGCATACCTACACTCTGTATCTGTTAATGCCCTACTTGCATATGCTACTGGGAGACCCTCCTGCAGCAAAACTGCACCTAATCCATTCTGCGAAGCGTCTACGCTCTATGTTACAGACTTATTTACATCAAAATATCTCAACACTGGAGCATTTGTGAGCAGATTCTTTAATTCTACGAAAGCCTTTTCTGCATTAGAATCCCAAATCCAGGTAGCATTTTTTTTTGTTAAATTTCTTAAAATCGCGTTTGCTTCGGACAAGTTGGGTATGTATCTTCCTACGTACGCTACCATTCCTAACATAGTTAGCAATTCATCTTTGTTTTCTGGGGTTTTCATCTCAATTATTGCTTTTATTCTGTCCTCATCCACTTTTATTCCCCTATCAGAAAATATGTGTCCTATATATTTCACTTCTTGTTTGCCAAATTGACATTTCTTTAGGTTGAATTTTACATTGTATTCCCTCGCTCTGTCCAACACTTTTTTTAACCTTGCATTATGCTCATTTCTATCCTTACCCCATACCATAACATCGTCAATCAGTATGAGAACTCCCTCTATATCCCCAAAAATTTGATCAAAAATGTATTGAAATATTTCCGTAGCTGGGGATATGCCATACGGCATTACGTTAAACTTATATCTACCAAATGGAGTTATCATCGTCACATATTTTGAGCTGTTTTCTGTTAGCTTAACCTGCCAAAATGCTCTATCAGCATCTAGCGTGCTGAATACCCTGGCACTGGGCATTCGTGCACAAATTTCTTCAAAACTTGCTATGACATGATGTTGACGCAAAATGCATTCATTTAAGTAAGTAGGATCAAGGCAAAGTCTTATTTTACCATTCTTTTTTCTCACGATAACTATAGGGTGAACCCACTCTGACGGTTCTATCACTCTTTCTATTATGTTGCACTGTTCCATCTTCCGCAACTCTTCTTTTAGTGGTTCTAGTAGTGCAATAGGTACATTCCTGCATGAAGCTATTCTCCCTTTAACATTTTCTTTTAACCTTATTTCATATTCAAAGTTTTTTATAACCCCTAGCCCAGTGAAAATATCCTTATATTCTTTTTCTATATCTTTACCTATATCAGTCTCAGCAACCATGTTCATCGTGTGAACTCTTTTGATTAAATTTAATTTGGTTAGTGTCGGTAAGCCTATGATCGTGGGATGATTTCTACTGTATCCACTGACTACTACAAATTCTAATTCAGTCTCTTCCCTATTGTTAAATCTGCAAAGCAATCTGCATGTGCCTTCAGTCTTTATACTGTTACCTCCATATGCAGTTAGTCTAGCTACTATTTTACTTAGTTTAAAATCTTTGTCTACCTTACACTTTAGATCAGTCAACGAGATCAAATTGCACGGTGCTCCCGAATCTAATTTAACAGTCGCTTTATATTTCTTATTTACTACGATAGTTTCATACCACTCCGCATTATTGTCCTTATTTATATTAATCGACGCTACATATAACGAATTTACCTCTTCCTCTCTATCTACACTATTTACAAGTTTCTTTTTGCATACCGCTGCAAAATGGTTTTTACCTTTACAACTCATACAAGTTTTCCCGAAGGCAGGACAGTCTCTTGGTTTGTGCTGTTTACCACATCTCGTACAGACCAAATTCCGTTGTTGCTTGTAGTCTGCTGATTGTGGCTGCAGTTGGCTCGAATACCTGGAACTCTGCGATCGTTGACCCATCTGCGTCACTGCTTCCTCCCTTTGCTTGAATGGCTGCTGCTTGTTCACTGGCTTTCCTCTGGTTCTGTTTGGTCCTCCTTTGTTTTTTATAGCATGAATGTTGCTTTCATTGTCTATGGTCTTCATTTGGGTTTCCGCCAACTCTGCCGCTTTGCATATGGTGGCGCACTTTTCAAGGTCTAAATTTTCCTCTCTCAATAATCGATTTTTTATACTACTGTTTCGTATGCCGCAAATGATGCGGTCTTTTATTAAGCTTTCCTTTAGCTCGGCAAAGCCACAGGAGGCACTCAGTTTTTTAAGCTCTGTAAAGAATGATGCAAAGCTTTCTCCATTCGCCTGCACACGTGTGAAGAAAAGGTGCCTTTCCACACTTTCATTTGCTTTCGGTGTGCAGAATTCTTCGAATGCTTTATATACCTCTTCTAGTTTGCCAGCCTGTTCTTCTGTTAAGGGGGTAGACACGGGTAATGCAGCGCGCTGTATACCGACACAATCTGGCCCGAAACATGGGTTTGCGCGCTGACGTTGTTTGTCCTTATACGAGCAAATTTTGGGCTGGGCGAGGTCTCATTCGAAAGATGAAGGTTCAACGCAGCCCGCTCTGCTCATGGTTCAAAGAGATTGTGTTGATATGTAATAATACGAGTGTCCAAAGTAGAGAAAAAATCGACAAAATGCACTCGCAGATTCCATGTATTTGTAGGTCTCTAAAAGAGTTTTCTGACTCAAACGATGAGCAGAGCGGGCTGCATTGAACCTTCCTCTTTCGAATGAGACCTCACCCAGCCCAAAATTTGCTCATGTAAGGACAAACAACGTCAGCCCGTGATTGCATTCCCAAATACGAGTTCCGCCATATTGGCGATAATACAGAGCAAGTCACGTGACAAATTTAGTTGAGCTAGTGGATACGAGATGGCGCCTACTCGGGAGGACTGCCAACGTGGAATCATAGCAAAACTGAAGCGTTAGCTGGATACATGTGCCACAGCAAAAGCGTGATACAGTCAATGTATGTATTTTTGGACGATTGTAGGTTAGATTATATGCATTTTAGGCATACATTGACTAGAAACTGCTGGAAACTGTGTACATTTACCAAATTCACGCTTTTACTGTAACACATACATCACCGCTGCCGAATATATGTTATAATTATATGGCCACATTATTTCAAATAAAAAAAGAGATTGGAACTTTTTAATAACACTGGAAGTAGTAATTTACTGATACCATATTTTCAGAATGTGGAAGTTACAGCAATTATTTGCGATTATTGCTTTTATTATTATTCTTCCGACTATTGTATATAACATACAGTGTGTCCGCGGGAAAGCTAAACAGCCGGCTCCCTCCTAAACTATTGGAGATAAAAATATAAAAAAAATAGGGAATTGCATGGTTCGAGGGGGCCAATTATTTAGCGCGAACGAATTTTTTTATCGATTATTATTTTAAAAGATACGATGGTCAAGTTCGGTTTTTCAAATGGAACTATTTTTTTTGAACACCTGAGTTGATAGTGCGTTCCAAGACAAATTCAATAAGCTTTAATGTATGCACTTTATTTTCACTGGTTTTTAAGATATTGCGCTTGCAAATTTACTGATTTTCACTGGAAGAAAACTGTCTGGTATAGCACGGACCGGGGACGGTCTTACTGGTTCCACGGGTGGCACTGCCTTTTGAAATAGATACCTACCTGCCAAAGGTCTACGCCAGGCCCAAAGGCTGGACAATTTTTTTCCGTCAGAAATGCTACTTAGGTAGGTACATCTGCGGTATATTTATTTCGCACTTGCTTCTACGCTCGGATGGCCGGTTCTTTTGGGAGGGATGCAAGTTCGATTGGTTAGGTTAGGAGGAGTGAAAGATGCTAGACTAAATTTCAATCATAGGGAGCAGATTATATCAGAACCATTCGGATTTGCATTCCTCACAAACGGCTGCTCTCTTGAAGAGGCCCTCTTCACAGCAATGCCCACCTTCTCTGGCACGGAATACGTTAACGCTTGCTTTTGTTCTGATATTGAAGCTCGTGTTTATACTCGAGAGGACCACGCGTCGACAGCGGGCTACCCCTTTTCTTCCTGTGTCTCTCCACGAGCCGTGCTGACGGTGGATTGTAGGAGCGTAGATATCTGGATGCCAGTTATTGAATTCAGGAGACGTTAGAAACATTTTATTACAAAACACACAATTAAAGTAAATCGTATTCCTCTCGGGCAGGAGTACTGATAATGATCGAACTTGCGCCCCACTTCGCGCAGATCAATTACACGGAGGGTAGTCGGGTCACACACTGCCCAAATGTGTGATGCGCTGGCACCCCGTGGCGAGGACAGACCTTCGCATTGCCTCACCCGATTTTTATGGCTTTTTCCGGAAAAAGGTACGAATCCTGGGCCGAACGTAGCGAATTGAGGTCGAGCCCCCGCAGTCGAGGGTGAAATATCCATTTGAGCGTATTAAGAAATTCTTTGCTTCGTCGTATCGAAACGGAAGTGGTGCCAATGGATTCCTTTTGTTTTTCTGACGAAAATCATACCAAATGTCATGCAAATCGGACTACTTTGACACAAGCAATTTGTATTCCTTATGTAAGAGTTGTCCGATTTCCACGACACTTGGCATGATTTTCATCGGAAATCCCCAAGGAATCTATCTGCGACACTTCCATATCCATACGATAAAAAATAAAGAATTATTTTATTTCCTAACCAGATACAGGGTAATTATGTAGCAACGCCCGTCAAGGAGATGCGGCGGCCTGGTACCCCGTGGCGAGGACAGTCCTTCGCTGTGTCTCACCCGATTTTTATGGCTTTTTCCGGAAAAAGGTACGAATCCTGGGCCGAACGTAGCGAATTGAGGTCGAGCCCCCGCAGTCGAGGGTGAAATATCCATTTGAGCGTATTAAGAAATTCTTTGCTTCGTCGTATCGAAAGGGAAGTGGTGCCAATGGATTCCTTATGTTTTTCTGACGAAAATCATACCAAATGTCATGCAAATCGGACTACTTTGACACAAGCTATTTGTATTCCTTATGTAAAAATAGTCCGATTTTCATGATGTTTGGCATGATTTTAATCGGGAGAACGCCCGGAATCCATTGGCGTCACTTCCCCTTCGATAAGATGAAGAAAAGAGTTTTTTAATACGCTCAAATGGATATTTCACCCTCGACTGCGGAGGGTCGACTTCAATTCGTTACGTTCGGCCCAGGATTCGTACCTTTTTCCGAAAAGAGCCATAAAATTCTATGGTCACTGCGGGGTGTTGTCCTCGCCACGGGGTGACGGGCGCAGCACCAGAATCAGCCTGTACCTACCTTTTTAAGAAATAAAACAATTCGTTATTCCCTATCGTATGGATATGGAAGTGTCGCCGATGGATTTCTTGGGGTTTTCCGATGAAAATCATTACAAATGTCGTGTAAATCGGACAACTTTTACATAGGGAATACAAATAGCTTGTGTCAAAGTAGTCCGATTTGCATGACATTTGGTACGATTTTCGTCAGAAAAACATAAGGAATCCATTGGCGTCACTTCCCTTTCGATACGATGAAGAAAAGGGTTACTTAATACGCTCAAATGGATAATTCACCCTCGACTGCGGAGGGTCGACTTCAATTCGTTACGTTCGGCCCAGGATTCGTACCTTTTTCCGAAAAGAGCCATAAAAATCGGGTGAGGCACAGCGAAGGACTGTCCTCGCCACGGGGTACCAGACCGCCGCATCTCCTTGACGGGCGTTGCTCCATAATTACCCTGTATCTGGTTAGGAAATAAAATAATTCTTTATTTTTTATCGTATGGATATGGAAGTGTCGCAGATAGATTCCTTGGGGGATTTCCGATGAAAATCATGCCAAGTGTCGTGGAAATCGGACAACTCTTACATAAGGAATACAAATTGCTTGTGTCAAAGTAGTCCGACTTGCATGACATTTGGTATGATTTTCGTCAGAAAAACATAAGGAATCCATTGGCACCACTTCCGTTTCGATACGACGAAGCAAAGAATTTCTTAATACGCTCAAATGGATATTTCACCCTCGACTGCGGGGGCTCGACCTCAATTCGCTACGTTCGGCCCAGGATTCGTACCTTTTTCCGGAAAAAGCCATAAAAAACGGGTGAGGCAATGCGAAGGTCTGTCCTCGCCACGGGGTGCCAGCGCATCACACATTTGGGCAGTGTGTGACCCGACTACCCTCCGTGTAATTGATCTGCGCGAAGTGGGGCGCAAGTTCGATCATTATCAGTACTCCTGCCCGAGAGGAATACGATTTACTTTAATTGTGTGTTTTGTAATAAAATGTTTCTAACGTCTCCTGAATTCAATAACTGGCATCCAGATATCTACGCTCCTACAATCCACCGTCAGCACGGCTCGTGGAGAGACACAGGAAGAAAAGGGGTAGCCCGCTGTCGACGCGTGGTCCTCTCGAGTATAAACACGAGCTTCAATATCAGAACAAAAGCAAGCGTTAACGTATTCCGTGCGAGAGAAGGTGGGCATTGCTGTGAAGAGGGCCTCTTCAAGAGAGCAGCCGTTTGTGAGGAATGCAAATCCGAATGGTTCTGATACAATCTGCTCCCTATGATTGAAATTTAGTCTAGCAACTTTCACTCCTCCTAACCTAACCAATCGAACTTGCATCCCTCCCAAAAGAACCGGCCATCCGAGCGTAGAAGCAAGTGCGAAATAAAAGTAACGGTGCGCTTCTCGATACCGCAGATGTACCTACCTAAGTAGCATTTCTGACGGAAAAAAATTGTCCAGCCTTTGGGCCTGGCGTAGACTTTTGGCAGGTAGGTATCTATTTCAAAAGGCAGTGCCACCCGTGGAGCCAGTAAAACCGTCCCCGGTCCGTGCTATACCAGACAGTTTTCTTCCAGTGAAAATCGGTAAATTTGCAAGCGCAATATCTTAAAAACCAGTGAAAATAAAGTGTATACATTAAAGCTTATTGAATTTGTCTTGGAACGCACTATCAACTCAGGTGTTCAAAAAAAATAGTTCCATTTGAAAAACCGAACTTGACCATCGTATCTTTTAAAATAATAATCGATAAAAAAATTCGTTTGCGCTAAATAATTGGCCCCCTCGAACCATGCAATTCCCTATTTTTTTTATATTTTTATCTCCAATAGTTTAGGAGGGAGCCCGCTGTTTAGCTTTCCCGCGGACACACTGTATATCAAGGAAAAGTCTCCAAATCGGTCAACAGTTGACTCCTTGACTTTTTTTGTAATTCTTTACGCTCCTATGCAGAGATGGGTATTATTTAATTAAAAGAATATACTTCCGAATGGCCCCTGTGGCCGATCGACACGAGGTTTGGGGGAGGGTGTGTGTACCCTAAATCTAATATTCTATTTAGCTTCGGGTATTTATTAGTTTCCTTTGTTTATTCGAAGGCCTTTCATCTTGGGCTTCGAATAATTTTTCATCTTTCATTATATCTTTATCCTAAGGTCGTATTCAGATATATTGGCCGGTCGATTCGTTTTCGCGAACAGCGATCAAGGAGAAATCAGCCACCACCATCTGACGATCGTGGATTTGTCTGTTGGAGTTACGTGGCCACCCAAGGGTATGGTGGGGTAACGGGAATGCTGCTCGGCTCCGTCTGAACGTAGCCGTGTGGCTGTTATGACCAATACGAGATGAAGCTATCGAAAAAGAATGTTCTGACCAATAAAGCTCCTGACTTTTTTCGGAGCTAAGGCCTAAGGCACACCTATTCTGATGCGTGTATTTCTACGCTGCAGCTCGGTTTGGCCTATACATGACAGAAGCTTGGCGCTATCCCCACCACTTCTGGCTCACTCGTGTTCTGCGATGACGAGAGAATACGCGTTACGAATAGGAGTGTGCGGATCGTCCCGCGCCTCGGATTCTCGGTCCTCGGGACGGGTCGGAAAATTTCGGGCGGGATCGGGCGGGGTCCCGATACTTTCGTATTGCTCGAGATCCCGACGGTTTCGGGATCCCGAGGCGCGATTCGGGCTACAAGCATGACCGCCAAGAGCGGGCAATTTGATTTCAGGTCGGTTTGGCAAAACTCGGACGCGATCGGCTCGAAACCCAGCTATTACGAGCGGACCGAGACGGAAAGAATTATGTATATCATTTATATCGATACCAGAGTGATAAGTTTTTACCTTTCTGTCTCCTGTTGAATCATAATTTGTATCTTATTATTTATTTACATATATATGTATTTTCATTGCTACCAAATAGTCTGTGAATACTGAATACGTCCATATACGTACTTAAATAAATACCATGTTCAGAACTTGGGAAGAAGACTATTTTTATATCGACAATGTTTTAAAATCTGAATAAAATATACTTCATACTTAGTACTTTATGTAAAGGGAATATATAAGGTATTATCTTTTTCCGGATAGGTTCAGATTTAAAATAGAAAACGTACGAACTATAAGCATACAAAAAGGAATATTTCCTGGATGTTTCATAATAACAACAATATACAGGAGGCGAATATTTTATTATTTCAAATTAACGTGTAAGAAACATAATTTTTCTATGTTCTCAGGTAATAATTTTAATCTATTACTGGTAACGATATCGTAGCCCGAATCGAGTCTCGGGGTCCCGAAACTGTCGGGATCTCGAGCAATACGAAAGTATCGGGACCCCGCCCGATCCCGCCCGAAAGTTGCCGGCCCGTCCCGAGCCCGAAAAACCCCTAGTTACGAAACTCACCGGCCAATAAATCTGAATACGATCTTAGAAGTTCGAATAACCGACGAGAACCTTTGTGTCCCGAGCCACGCGAGATCGCCGTGCTCGGCGATGTGTCATCGATTATAAAGAAACAGAATTTGTTTATTTTTCATCGTATCAATATGAAAGTGCCACAAATGGATTCCTGGCATTCTCCCGATTAAATTGACCGAAAATAATTTAAATCGGACTATTTTTAAGAAAACGGGCTTTCAATTCTGCAAACAATTTTTCACGTAATTGCCTTAATTTTGGTCCGAATTATATCATTTTTGGGGCAAATTTGATTGAGAAAACATGAGGAATCGACTGACGTTACTTTCGCTAAGATCTGATTAGAAATGCAGAACTGCAGATTTGTCACTGCTTAGCGCGCAACATTGTATGGCCCAGCTGGTTTCGAGCGTCGATTTCTTGCCAGCGTGCAGGACAAGAGGGGACTTTTCATGGCGAAGAAAAGTCAGCCTTATATAGAACTCAAATCGAGAAAGACTTTGCTAACAAACTTTATATTCATGTCAAACAAATACTTTAATTGTAAAATTTAGACGACAAACTATTGTTCCCACCTTTTCATGCATTTACCTATTGAAATGTTGCTTCAAGTCATCGGGAAATTGAATTGCTTTTTCTTGCACATACATATATCTGTTCGCGAGTAGGTGTCATGAATGACGCGACTTTGGTTTCCCAAATAAATTCACATTTATCAGGGCCCTCGTCTGAACCGCTTGACAAGGAGATTGAACGACGTAAATCGAGTGCGAGTGAAATAGCGCACCAGCGAGAGAGTAGAGGCCCTCGGTCGACGGCGACTTGAGTCATCCAGTACTGAATATGAAAATGTTCATATTTCTCATTACACCTTGATAAGAGTGTTACCACCGATGGATTGGTAAGTTTATGTCCACGAACATGAGTCGAGACGCAAAGCAATTCGGTCTATTTTTTTTTATGAATACATGATTAGGACACACACTACGTTCACTAAAAATGGACCGAACTCCTCCATATCTGACATCATTTTCATCGAGAAACCCTAAAAACTCCATTGGTAATACTTTCCTCAACACTTATCAAACATGAACATTTTATTTGGCCCGTCGGTTTTATTGCTCTCGGCTGTCAACGGGTGGTCTACTGGGGCCCGAAGGTCCTCGCTCGCAGCGAGAAAGCAAAACGGTGGGATGGTTAGGTCTTTCCCGATAATTCGAGCCCAACCATTTGCGTGCGCAGCTTCGTGTTGCACGTCAAAAAATTCTTTTAATTTCAATTAGTAATTCAGTTTGTAAGTGCAATTAAATTAGGCGTCATTAAAATCATGCACAGTTCATTAATTTTAACTAATTGACCTATTCATTTATTTTTTAATTCATTAATGTAGTGCTCTGGTGAAGAACATCGTAATACGTAGCTAATATTCTAGGTCCTAGAATCTACGATATTGTGCAATTGAAACGCACGCCACTTCACACTATCGTTTCTTAGCATTCATACAGCGTGATTTTCTAGCTAGAGTCGTCACACGCGATGCTCGCCAACAATCATGTGTCTCGCTGAATTTCGTGGGCTTCGACGCTCGAAACCAGCGGGACTATACAATGTTGCACGCTAAGCAGTGACGAATCTGAAGTTCTGCAATTTCTAATCAGATCTTTGAAAAAGTGACGTCAATCGATTCCGTACAATTTTATATATAATGTTTGTTCATAACTGCTTTCTGCATAGGACGTGTAATAAGTGTATTTCATGTTCTTTTTCGGTGATTTGCTAGTAAAAAAATGTCTAACCTAACAAACTTCATTTTCTGGGGACATCCCCTCATCTATTTTCCCTTTTCACTTATAATTCCTTACTGCTAACGTAGAATATTGTAGCATAAGCACATTTCAAGTAATTAAAATTTACAATGAATTTTCTACGTTTGTAGTACCAGCCGACTTTCCGTTTAAATTTTTATAAGTACAACGCAACAGCTGAGAATTTCTTTCCTTATTCAGAATAGAATACGGAAATAGCAAACAGCTCCCTCTCGCGTTTACCGGGCAATCGTCGATCTATCGGTATTACCATTTCTGTGCGGAAAAAACCTGCTGTAATACCGACCGGCCAAATCGGCCAGACCACGTGACGTGTCTACCCCCTTAAGGCGATATCATAAAAATCATCGACCTCTAGAAATTTTTTAATACCTAAACGATGGGAGTTATTAGAGTCTATGCTAATATTGAAAATTAGGCAGATCGAGCCGTCGACTGAGATGCAACAATTATCGCGTACACTTATGCCCAGAGATATGCCATTGAAATCTATCTTATGGTATTGAGAACAATTGGGCTCGTTACTAAGCGGTCTAGATACGCGAATAGAAAAATCGACATTAGAATGAATATTTGTGCCATAAAGTTGTGTCTCCCTCATCCTATTGGAATATTGTTGGAGAGGAAGACTTGGCTTTCTAAGATATTTTCTAAAAATGGACATATTGTTCTCATATGGAAAAGCAGAACATGAATCTAAATTACCAAGATGTCTGACATCGTTGGTTAAATGAAGAAGGCCATGGACGTTATAACTATTAAAAGTTGGGCCATAAAGTTCTTCGTTACGAAGAACAAATTTTTTCAAAGCTAACTCTGCAAAATTCAAGTGTAGGATCGATACAGTATAACTGGCCCTGTATACAAGAGAAACTGTCGAAATTCGGTCGCCTTATATTTAGAGCATTGTTCGATAGCTCTGGTACTTAGGTAGATAGGGAAAGTAGGAACATGATGGGGAAGCTAAGGAAAAATGCAAATAAAGTGATGATTGTACCTATTAATTAAGCCTTTATTAGTCCAAATACAACTATAAGTTAATCATTTAACATTTTTTACACACTTTGGACTATCTGAGGTCAGGCGTCTAAGTTATTAAACTTTACACAACAGATGGGAAAAAACCGTCCTCCCCCACTCGCTTTCGCCAGCGACCACACAATTATAACACAGTGGCTTCCTAATGATGTATTTGTCACGTGCCTAGCATCTTTTAATTAGGGTTTAGGGAGATGCCCCATCTTACCTCGCTATCCCGTCATGCCCCTACTTCCCCTACATCTGCGGTATCGAGAAGCGCACCGTTACTTTTATTTCGCACATGCTTCTACGCTCGGATGGCCGGTTCTTTTGGGGAGGGATGTAAGTTCGATTGGTTTGGTTAGGAGGTGCGAAAGTTGCTAGACTAAATTTCAACCATAGGGAGCAGATTGTATCAGAACCAATCGGATTTGCATCCCTCACAAACGGCTGCTCTCTTGAAGAGGCCCTCTTCACAGCAATACCTCCTCCCCAATGCCCACCTTCTCTCGCACGGAATACGTCAACGCATGCTTTTGTTTTGATATTGAAGCTCGTGTTTATACTCGAGAGGACCACGCGTCGACAGCGGGCTACCACTTTTCTTCCTGTGTCTCTCCAAGAGGAGTATTGATGGTGGATTGTAGGAGCGTTGATGTCTGGATGCCAGTTATTGAATTCATAAGACGATAGAAACACTTTATTACCAAACACACATGTACTATAATTAAAGTAAATCGTATTCCTCTCGGGCAGGAGTACTGATAATGATCGAACTTGCGCCCCACTTCGCGCGGACCGATTACACGGAGGGTAGTC
This sequence comes from Andrena bucephala, assembly GCA_947577245.1. Lineage (NCBI taxonomy): Eukaryota > Metazoa > Arthropoda > Insecta > Hymenoptera > Andrenidae > Andrena > Andrena bucephala. Next base: position 18,371,493 of record OX387718.1, on the reverse strand, counting down.
GGGTCACACACTGCACAAATGATACAGGGTAATTCTGGAGCAACGCCCGTCAAGGAGATGCGCTGGCACCCCGTGGCGAGGACAGACCTTCGCTGTGCCTCACCCGATTTTTATGGCTTTTTCCGGAAAAAGGTACGAATCCTGGGCCGAACGTAGCGAATTGAAGTCGACCCTCCGCAGTCGAGGGTGAAATATCCATTACAGCGTATTAAGAGACCCTTTTCTTCATCGTATCGAAAGGGAAGTGACGCCAATGGATTCCTTATGTTTTTCTGACGAAAATCATACCAAATGTCATGCAAATCGGACTACTTTGACACAAGCTATTTGTATTCCCTATGTAAAAGTTGTCCGATTTACACGACATTTGTAATGATTTTCATCGGAAAACCCCAAGGAATCCATCGGCGACACTTCCATATCCATACGATAAAGAATAAAGAATTATTTTATTTCCTAACCAGATATAGGGTAATTATGGAGCAACGCCCGTCAAGGAGATGCGGCGGCCTGGTACCCCGTGGCGAGGACAGCCCTTCGCTGTGCCTCACCCGATTTTTATGGCTTTCTCCGGGAAAAGGTACGAATCCTGGGCCGGACGTAGCGAATTGATGTCGAGCCCCCACAGTCGAGGGTGAAATATCCATTTGAGCGTATTAAGAAATTCTTTTCTTCGTCGTATCGAAGGGTAAGTGACGCCAATGGATTCCTTATGTTTTTCTGATGAAAATCATACCAAATGTCATACAAATCGCATTACTTTGACACAAGCAATTTGTATTCCTTATGTAAGAGTTGTCCGATTTCCACGACACTTGGCATGATTTTCATCGGAAAACCCCAAGGAATCCATCGGCGACACTTCCATATCCATACGATAAGGAATAACGAATTGTTTTATTTCTTAAAAAGGTAGGTACAGGCTGATTCTGGTGCTGCGCCCGTCACCCCGTGGCGAGGACAACACCCCGCAGTGCCCATCGAATTTTATGGCTTTTTTCGGAAAGAGGTACGAATCCTGGGCCGAACGTAGCGAATTGAGGTCGGCCCTCCGCAGTCGAGGGTGAATTATCCATTACAGAGTATTAAGAAACTCTTTTCTTCGTCGTATCGAAAGGGAAGTGACACCGATGGGTGCCTTATGTTTTTCCGATGACGATCATACCAAATTTCATGTAAATCGGACTATTTTTAACCAAGTCAAGTCAACTTGAAATTATATAAATCGATATTCCATGGAATTTCCTTCATTATGGTCCGAATACGTCGTTCTTGGTGTCAGTTTCATCGGCGAAACATAAGAAATCGATGGGTGTCGGTTTTGCAAAGATCTGATGAGAAATGCGCAAGTCGAAGATTTCTCACTTCTTATTAGGCACTCGAACCCCTTCGCGGGTGGAAAGCCATAAAATTCGGTCAGGCACTGCGAGAGGTTCTCCTCGCCACGGGGTACCAGGCCGCCGCATCTCCTTGACGGGCGCTGCTCCTTAATTACCCTGTATCTGGTTAGGAAATAAAATAATTCTTTATTCTTCATCGTATGGATATGGAAGTGTCGCCGATGGATTCCTTGGGGTTTTCCGATGAAAATCATTACAAATGTCGTGTAAATCGGACAACTTTTACAAAGGGAATACAAATAGCTTGTGTCAAAGTAGTCCGATTTGCATGACGTTTTGTATGATTTTCGTCAGAAAAACAAAAGGAATCCATTGGCACCACTTCCCTTTCGATACGATGAAGAAAAGGGTTTCTTAATACGCTGTAATGGATAGTTCACCCTCGACTGCGGAGGGTCGACTTCAATTCGCTACGTTCGGCCCAGGATTCGTACCTTTTTCCGGGAAAAAAACCATAAAAATCGGGTGAGGCAATGCGAAGGTCTGTCCTCGCCACGGGGTGCCAGCGCATCTCCTTGACGGGCGTCGCTCCAGAATTACCCTGTATCATTTGGGCAGTGTGTGACCCGACTACCCTCCGTGTAATTGGTCTGCGCGAAGTGGGGCGCAAGTTCGATCATTATCAGTACTCCTGCCCGAGAGGAATACGATTTACTTTAATTATAGTACATGTGTGTTTTGTAATAAAATGTTTCTATCGTCTCCTGAATTCAATAACTGGCATCCAGATATCTACGCTCCTACAATCCACCGTCAACACGGCTCGTGGAGAGACACAGGAAGAAAAGGGGTAGCCCGCTGTCGACGCGTGGTCCTCTCGAGTATAAACACGAGCTTCAATATCAGAACAAAAGCAAGCGTTAACGTATTCCGTGCGAGAGAAGGTGGGCATTGCTGTGAAGAGCAATGCTTCAAGAGAGCAGCCGTTTGTGAGGAATGCAAATCCGAATGGTTCTGATACAATCTGCTCCCTATGATTGAAATTTAGTCTAGCAACTTTCACTCCTCCTAACCTAACCAATCGAACTTGCATCCCTACCAAAAGAACCGGCCATCCGAGCGTAGAAGCAAGTGCGAAATAAAAGTAACGGTGCGCTTCTCGATACCGCAGATGTACCTACCTAAGTAGCATTTCTGACGGAAAAAAATTGTCCAGCCTTTGGGCCTGGCGTAGATCTTTGGCAGGTAGGTATCTATTTCAAAAGGCAGTGCCACCCGTGGAGCCAGTAAGACCGTCCCCGGTCCGTGCTATACCAGACAGTTTTCTTCCAGTGAAAATCAGTAAATTTGCAAGCGCAATATCTTAAAAACCAGTGAAAATAAAGTGTATACATTACAGCTTATTGAATTTGTCTTGGAACGCACTATCAACTCAGGTGGTCAAAAACATTGTTCCATTTGAAAAACCGAACTTGACCATCGTATCTTTTAAAATACTAATCGATAAAAAAAAATCGTTCGCGCTAATTAATTGGCCCCCTCGAACCATGCAATTCCCTATTTTTTTAATATTTTTATCTCCAATAGTTTAGGAGAAAACCGGCTGTCCAGTCTTAGGTGGGACACCCTGTATGATGTACGAGGAGGACAAAACCAAACAGCATGCGGTCCGTAGAATCTGGAAACAATAAGAGAAAGAAACGGTTAAGCAGATTGTAGGATTGTTTTCACGTATATAATAATATAGGAAATCATCACTCACCTTAAATTTTAGATCGCATATACTTCCAGATTTTCTGTACGTTTTCCGGCGCGCACATACAACCGTCGTCGCCGTTGTGGAAAGCGCATCTTACGGTGTTCGTTGCAGGCATTGTTTTCAGATCAACGTTCGTATCAGGCAAGATTCCGCAATAATCGTCGTCCACGTCGAAGCCATCAGAATCCTCGTTGTCGTCGGAGTCGGAGTCGTTGGAGTCGTTCTTCTTCTTCTTCTCATACATCTCAACGATGTAGGAGCAGTTGCAATAAGCAGGTCTTTTTATCGACGCCCCTGACGAATACCACGTCGACGGTTGCGAGCTCGCGGGCGAGCATTTCTGGAAGCCTGTAGTACGGTACCCAGCCGTCGGACCAGCGAAGCCCGTGATGATGTGCCGTGACCCAGGTCGCTTGACGGTTCTCGAACGGTGACAGGCGAGCGTAGGAGTACGGTGGTTCGAAAATCCAATGACTGATCGTCGTTTCCGTGTCGCGATTGTTTGCGAGAATCGCAATTTCCTTAGCGACGAACGTGGTACGTTCGGTCTTAAAGCCTTGTAGGTCAACCACGACGGATAACATTGTTAGGTAGTAATATGTAGTAAAACAACTGTCACCGGTGGACGCAGATGAGCGACTGACAATTTCGCGATTATCCTCATCGGTATAGTAGTCATAGACGTAGTCGTTGGAATCACGTGATTTTTCGCACCACGTTCGTCAAAGGACTGTACTCGACGATGCGATCGTGTATGGGTAGACAGTAGGCGGTGGTGTTAGCGGGTACGTTCTCTCTGCACTCGAAGTCGATTCGCACGTCCACCGTTGCACTGTTCACCGACTTGTTCTGTCGTGAACAATCTATGATCGCGATAGGGGCGTATCGCAAAAATTCGATCGTGTTCAGCAACGGTTCGCCGTGACAGTGGTACGAACGGATAAATTTCGCGTACATATCATACAGGAGCGTGTATTTAGATTTATCGAAATCCAGGTTCAGGTCGTCGTACGGATACGTCTCGGAATTCAGAAACAATCGTACTTTCGTGAGTTTGCACGGATCGAATCTGCTCGCGCTTTTCTGGAGATTATTCTTTCGATCGGTTTGCATAGCGTATATCACGTATCGCGGTTTCTCGATCTGCGACGAAGCTTTCACGGTCCACGTGTGTTTCGTAGTCGTTTGCAGCAACGGATACTCGTACAGTTCCCACGATCGGAAACTCATCGCGATCGGACGATCGCTTTGCAGGAGATGTAGCATCGACAGTTTTTGCGTGTCTTCTAACGCGACGTGCGGCATACGCCATTGTATCTTGTTGATCGTGAGTTTCGGTAGTATCGCTGAGTTCAGAGAGGCTGCGTACATCGCGTTCGTATCGAGTCGCGCGCGAATCAGAATCAACTCGTGTCGCGCGTTCATCACGATGCGTCTGTAATCTTCGCAGAATCCCAGTGACGTGTTCATGGGCACGCCGAAATTGAACGTCGCGCTATTAAAAATGTCTTTGTCGTGCGCGATGGTATGATCCCAACCGGCGTTCATCAACGCTTTGCTCCTGTCGACGGACAACGACGCGTAATGTTCCAACGCGGTGGTGGTTCCCGGATTTCTAGAACGATCGATCTCCACTCCGCCCAATTCGTATCGAATCTCGTCGAAAATGAACGCGACGCAGTTGTTGTCCAAGAAAACTCTCGCAGCGGCTTTCACATCAGCGGCAGTCGTTGAGGCTGCCATCAGAGAGACGCGTCCTTCGACGTAGAGATAAATTTCGCACGGGAGCGTGTACAGATCTTGTTGCTGAATGGGTATTCGTATCTCATCATTATTGTCGAACGTCATGCTCGCGTACGGATTGTAAGCGTGCACCTCGATCTTCGTGAGACGATCGTCGAAAGTAGGTGTACGCGTCACATCCAGTATGGTATACATCGTGTTAGACATATGTGTATATAAGTGATATATATTAGTATGTTACGATGAATCCCAGGGTTCGTAAGAAACGCGCGTTTCGATGAGTCAACGGTATGTCGCTTCTTCCTCTTCCTCTTCTTATTCCTCTTGTTGCCGTTCCGCTTCCTATTTTTATCAGGGTGGTCGTTGATGTTTCGTCTTGACGATAATGTGTGGCAGAGACCAGAGGAACGGTATCAGCGGAGTCGTACGTGCGATCGAACACCAACATGCTATGCACTCACGCTATTTTATCGCGCGAACGCCGTTGTACGTGCAGGCGAATTGTTATTTCTTCTCCGCGAAAATCTATAGGACGATCGTATTGTTCGACGATGCGTACCGTTAGATCGTGTATCGCTCGTGCAACGATCGGCAGGTAAATGACGTGTCGCGGAGTTTCCGATATCTTATATCCCGGGGGTACGCGAGGTGAAAATTCGTGAATCGTGTGTACCGGTTTGTCGTTGCTGTACGCTCCGGTAGTGACGTTGCACGTTACTCTGATCACGTTAACGGTTATGATATTCACAGGTTCGTCGGATTCGTGCCAGATTCTCGGCACTAAGACACGCGTCGCTGAGAATCCCAACAACGAGCCCACGTTGTTCGGTTGCGTAAAGTCCACGAAGAACGAGCAGTACAGTTCGCTTTTCATGGTGTTGTTGTTAGCTCGTAGCACTAGCGGATACTTGTCGTCATCATGGTCGTTGTCGTTATCGTTTTCGTTGTCACCGCGTCTTCGAGGACATAGATCGAGCAGTTGACGCCTCAAGTGCTTGGCGATAGCGTCTAATTCGTAGGAGCCGTGGGGGATCGTGATGGATTCGCGAGCGATATCGATGCTGGGGATTGCGGCGTTCTTGTTGTTCGCGACGAAGTAGAATGTATCGTTGCTCGAGTCGATGTTCGGTATCGTGTGAAACGTCTCCAAGTCGGCGAGTCCTAGTTCGTACTGTCCGTCGCTCAAATCTATCGGTGGAAAATAATTGACCGTGAGCACGCAGCTCCGACCCGTTAACGTGAGCGTGAGCGACATCGTACAACTGTAGGTTACGCTAGCGAGACAGAGAGAGAGAAAGTGACTCTGACGTACGGTAGCGGGTTAATTTATCTTGTGTAGCGTCTAGGCCAGAATTTCAGAGCTTTTTGTCGCAGAAATTGTACGCGCAAGTGACCGCAATTGATCTGGTCGAAACGTTGAAAGCGATCGTGATTGTACTTGATCGTGATCGTAGTTGTCGTTCCCCGTCCGAAGTAATCGATCAGATCCACGGGTGGTCGCAAATTCCCAAAACTGTCGAAATACTGCACGTGCGATCTGCGTTTCGCGTACGCAACCCAGTGCGAGCCTTCACCGCGATTCTCGTTAAGATTCGCGATACCGCATTCGTTTGGTTGAACGCGCGCGGGGAGTGTGTCACGCATAAACACTCCCCGAAGGAATGGTACGTCGATGCACTCGCGCTCTAATTGCAGGTTCGTCATAAGTTGTTGTTGTTGTTGTTGTTGTTGTAGCTGATGTCGCGTTATTGCAGCAGCCGTCGCCGCTGCAAGCCCGATCGAGCAGGGTTTTTTTTTTCCTCGGCCGTCGTCTCAGGGTCATGCCGGCACCGCGCTTGTACGGTGCCAGATACATTCCTCGCCCTTCCATCGCCCGATTATGGCGCAACGTTTCTTCCAGCTGTTTTCGCGCGGACTTCGCGTTGTTGATCGCTTTGGTGATACCAGCCGCTCCACCGGCTAATGCCCCGATAGCCGACAGAGCGGGCAGAAGAAGCGGAAGAAAGCCTCCGCGTTTCGCTACCGGTAGGACACGGCGTCGTTGTCCTCTGGACTTGCGTTTCTGTCCCGTAGTTGTTTTTCCTCCTTCTCCTCTTCTTCTTCTTCTTCCCATACGCATGCCGAGTTTAGTCTTTGCTTTCATCGTTGCCCACACTCCGGTCCCAGCGACTTTTTCACCGAAAGTCGCGTCGTTCCCGAAAACTCGTTCTCGCGCTCGTTCGGCTAACGCGCGATCCGCCTCGTGTCGTCCCTTTAAATCCCTTCGACTCGAGTACGCGATATCGTGTTCCCGACAAGCGGCGTCCAGCGGATTGATACCTTCGTCAACCGCGAGCCAATCGCTTCAGCAAACGCGTCCCAGGTTCGCAGAACTGATACCCCGGAATGTGTAGCTCTATCGGTAAACGATTTATGATCCTGTTCACGAGTCCCGATCCTGTTTTCGTTGACTTCTTCTTCTTCTTCTTCTTCTTCTTCTTCTTCGTTGTTGGTCTACGCGTTACCGCAACCATACGCGTGAAAATGTGGATACACGGGGATGCAAGGACAGTCGTAAGTCAACGGTTCTTCGATAGCGATCGATTCGAGGAGCGCTACGATTCTGATTTGCTCGACAGGTGTTGCGGGTATAAATAGCAGTGGCGTTACGATTTCGGCAGGTTAGGGAGAACATGCGATTCGCGAAACAATCGAACGCTATTCGCGTGACCGCGAACAGGACGGTTGAGGATTTGGCGTGGGACGAGAGTCGTTCGCGCAGACACGGTTCGTTGTTGCCGAATCGCGTGCGAGCCGTGATCTGCGGTCCGTCCGTTCTCAGCCTGCTGGAGAGTCCGAACGGATTGCGCTTCGAGAATGTGTACGTGTACACGAAATCGTTGCGACAGCCAAAGTATCGGTATCTGGAGCGAGTGTTGTCGCGCGTCGGCGGACTCGGATACTTTCCCTACTCGGACACCTCCGAGATCGTACCGCCGAGAGACGCTCTGCCCGATTCGATCTTCGTGTTCGACGACGTGTCGTGCGACGAACAGAACGCGATCCGCGAATACTTCTCCATGGGCAGGCACGCGAACGTGGATTGCTTTTATCTGTGTCAATCGTACGCGCGAATACCGAAACACTTGATCAGAGACAACGTGAATTTTCTCGTGCTGTTCAAACACGACGGAACGAACTTGCGTCGCGTGTACAACGATCACGTGAACACCGACATGACATTCGAGGCGTTCAACGACCTGTGCGCGAGATGTTGGAGACGACGCTACGATTTCGTGGTCATCGACAAGGACCGTGCCATGTACGATGGTCGTTATCGACGAGGATTTAATGAGTTTGTGGTAGCTCGTAGACCTCAGTAGATCGCGAGTCTTTCGTCGAGCAATACCAGGATGTCTAACGAAACAGCAACTAGCTGTGTCAACATGGAGATCACGCAACAACAAGGAATGAAACAGAAACGACGTCGTCGACAACAACAACAGCAACAACAACAACCACGAGAGGACGAGACGAAGAAGAAAATTGTTAAAATCAGCGACGCTATACGATGAAAGTACATGAACCTGAAACTCGGTAAAATGGCAACGAAAGCTGCTGCGGAGGAGAGCGCGCGTCCGATCGTCGAACCGCTGAAACACTTGGTCGAGAACACTGCTACGTTGAAAACGAGTCCAGCGATACCATCGAAGCCACGATCATTGCTCGTCAAGCCAAAACATCAGAAACAACAACAACAACAACAACAACAACGTTTGAAGAAGAAACGACTATCCTTTACTCCGTCCATAGCCGAAGCGACGATACGACCCGAAACGACTCCGCTTCCGGATTCGGATTCGTACGACGACAACGACGACGACGATGACGACGACGACGACAGCACCGTCTACGAAACAACCGAGGAACAAGAGCCGTACCAGGGTGAGACGGACGAAACGATTCGAGAAGTTCTCGAGCCAAAAACCATCGCCGCAACCACCGTCGAAAACCTTGACGCGTACACCCGAAACGCCGCCGGACCGCTGTCGCGCGAATATCTGCGCTTGTTCTTCACCGACGCCAAGAAACGGATCGACAACGTGTACGGTGTGTACCTAGACGACGACGAACAGCTGATGATCGGTGATTCCGTGCTCACTATCGGCGAGCACGACGACGTTAGCGTGAAGGGCAAGCGATACGCGGGTACGCGAGGCTTGTACGAACTGCTGTTCATGCGATTGCCTAACGAGCAAGCGTACACGAATGCTGATCTCGACGCGTACCGTGACATCTTGTTGTCGACGAACGCGCATCGACGGGGTCATTCGGCTAGCAAACCTACGCTAGGCAACAAGGGCTACAAGTACAGAAAGATCGTGTCGGTGTTGTTGAGTAGTGGAGACCGCAACGTCGGCGGGATCGCGCGCGAAGGTAGCGGATTACCCATCGACGACACGATGACGGTCACCGATAACGCGATCGATTACGTGTACTGGGACGATCCGAACGAATTGGTCGATAGACTCGTGGCATCGCGCGACGCCGGACATACCGGACACGATAACGAGATTGCCTCCATCATGGAGGAACTTCGCGAAACCGGTCTCATCGTAAATTAATCGGTCGGATCGACGACGCGTCAGTATCGTTCGCGATCACCGCCCGCCCAACATGTCGGTGAACAAGTTTGGCACACCTTTGTACGGTAGTGCCGTTGATGCTACTGGTGATACCTGTGACAACGATCAACGCATGGAGCCGATTCGCTCGCTGAATCTGTACGTCGCGAATTACGTTCGGGAGAACGCGCTGTGTCTGGCCAACGATCGGTCAACGTTCGACGCGATGGAACGCAAGATGCGTCGCGTGGCGCATCCGACGGAGGATACCGACGCTGCGACGAAACGATACGTGGACTACATGGAACGTACCATCGGACGTACTCTTGACACTATGGAGGAAGACATGTACGAAGTGATGACGAAGCGATTGGAAACTGTAACGACTGTGATAAATACTGCAATGGATAAACTTCTTCGTGACCTGGAGAAATCGATAAATATCACGATGCAGCAACGCTCCGATCATTTCGATGGTAAACTCGTCGAGCTTACGACACCGGTCACGGAAATACAGAAACGCAAGGAAGCGAGACGATGAGCAACGATTACGACGACGACAACAAACCCCGTCAACACCGTACGTGCTTCGAGTGTCTGGTACAGTATCTGCTGCTGCCGGTTGTGGAACGTTACCGTCATCACCGCTATGGGTACGAGTAAGGAGCGAATACAATTGGTCGACGAACTGCACGCTCCCGCGAGACGAAATTTTCCGCGGAGACGCGTAGTTACTCGAGGCTACGATGATCTTTGGCAGGCAGATTTGGTGGAAATGCGTCCGTACGCGACCCATAATCGTGGATATCATTACATACTCACGATCATCGATACATTCAGCAAGTACGCGTGGACCGTGCCGGTGAAAACGAAAAGCGGGCGCGACGTGACCGAGGCGTTCGCAACCGTGTTGCGACGAAGCGGCAGATGTCCACGAAACCTACAAACCGACATGGGAAAGGAGTTCTACAACGTGGAGTTTCAACGATTAACGAAGATTCGCGGAATCAACCACTACTCGACGTACAGCGTGATGAAAGCGTCGATCGTCGAGCGTTTCAATCGTACGCTGAAGAATCTGATGTGGAAACAATTCTCCCTGAACCCCTCCTATCGCTGGTTGCATCTGCTACCCACGCTCGTGCATACCTACAATCATCGTAAACATCGCACGATCAACGCGCGACCCGTCGATGTGACCTCCGCGACTCGCTTGCCGTTCGTCGTATCGTCGTTGGGTATCGAGCAACGACAACGACGACGACCAGCGAAATTCTACGTCGGCGACAAAGTACGCGTGAGCAAATTCAAGACGATCTTTGAGAAGGGATACACGCCGAACTGGTCGACCGAGGTGTTCGAAATCACGGCGGTACAACGAATGCACCCTGTAACGTACATTCTACGCGATTCCTCGGGAGAGCCGATCTCGGGTGGATTCTACGAGCACGAACTGCATTCGGTCGCGAATCCGGACGTCTATCTGATCGAGAAGATTATTCGTCGCAAGGGGAATCGAGCTTACGTGAAATGGTTGGGATTCGACTCGTCCAAGAACTCGTGGATACAGGACAAGGATGTTTTGTGACACAAGAATGAATCCTTATTTTTATTACTCACATAAAATATACGTTTATTCGATTCTTTGTATTTCAAACACAAAAATAAAGCAACAATATATATATATATATTGTGATATATATATATTGTTATATATATATATCACAATACTTGTACACCATTTAATTGAATGTTTAATATTATATAAGTATAGTAAGAAAAATTAATACTTTTCACACACACATTTATAAAGTATTTACATACGTTTCCGCGATTTCTATCATACTTAGGTATACTCAATAGGCCGTCCCGAAAAAAATGAAAATGATTGTAGCGTTATGCCTTAGTGCGGGAAAGTTGTGTCATGGGATGAATAACAACTGTGGAAAATTTCAGCCCTCTGAGTTAATATCTTCTGTTCCGGCAAGAGCCTTGAAATTTCGAAATTTGAGTAAAAAGTATAAAAATGGCCTTGCAGCCTGTCGCCCACCCTATGAGAACAGAATGACTCAGAAGAACTCACCACGTGACGGTGGCTGCATGTCGAGTTCTTCCCTAGCTCACCGTAACCACCCAACCTTGTGGACTAGAAGGCGAAATTTCATACAAATATCCTAATCGCGAAAGGAGACTCGAAGATGGGTTTATAGACTTCATGAAGTGTAAACATGAGATTTCTACTGAAAGGCGGGCATATGACTGCAGGAGTCAAGTGTGGCCCGAATGAAGCTTCCCTTGCGTCGACTGCAATTACTTTGCTGGATGCATCTGTTACGAGCTTTACCATACGCTCTATAGCCTAAATGTGGCAAGGGCATGCCTCGAAGTTCCATGATTTGGGGATCTCTCCCTGCTACAGCATCTTTTTCAGGGAGATGATTTCAACAGAGTCAAGTATAGATGGTGAAGTTATTGGACATTCGCCCCCAATTGATCAATTTGTAATAATCGGTAGCATCAAAATTCAAGGAAGCTGAAGAACATTTTCTGATTTCTACCGACTTTAGTTTTTGAGGTTCTGCCAGCACGCTACGTACAACAAGTTTTTTTATGTTGTCTCTGTCATCAGTTAACATAGTCAAATATATTATATTATGTCATATTATATTATACTATATTATATTATATTATATTATATTTATTTATTTATTTATTTATTTATTTCACGGGATCAACCCAATAATTACAAACAAGAAAGTACACACTGGTGTACTAATCACAGTAGTATACGGACAGCTACAAGACCGCAGGAAAACCTATGCCATGGGTGCACCGAAAAGCGAGACTATAAAGAAATTAATCCGGTCGGCTACCTCGCTTCCCCGCACACAAACCCTAGTGATAGGATCACTCATGCGAATGTTAGTCCGGAAAAATCTGACACGAAACAGTGGAGAATAGCGAAGCGGTCTGGACAAAGCACTAAAATTAATTAGCTCCAATAGCCGGGGACAATTTATGTCACCATTAATAATTTTGAACAGAAAACACAGATCCGCCAGCACTAATCTCTGCTGCATCGTTAAAAAGTTGAATCTACGCTGCACAGGCCCATAGTCATGGTCGAAAACATTGAGTGGTTGCCCAAGACGAAAGGACGCAAACCTTAGAAACCTATGTTGGACTCTTTCAATAGCCACCATAAGGTAAGCCTGGTGCGGAACCTAGATCACCGATGCATATTCCAGGAGAGGCCTAACCAACGCATCATACAAAAGTTTGAAGGTCCTCATGTTCTTAAACCCACGCGAATGCCTCATAATAAAACCTAGTTTTTTGGATGCTAAGTTTGTAGCACCAATAATATGGTCCGCAAAAGAAAAGGCAGCATTATAGGTCACCCCCAAGTCATGCACTCTCTCAATGCCGGACAGTACCGTCTGGCCTATCGAATACGCGAAATTACATGTACTACGTGCACGTGTAATCCTAATAACTTGACATTTCGTCAAGTTCAACGGCAGCCCATTTATCACGCACCAATTATATAATCTATCCAGGTCACCCTGGAGATTTACGGCGTCGTCTAAACAGTTAACAGTAGCGAATAACTTAAGGTCATCCGCAAACAGTAACGGAGTACCGAACCGAAACAATTCCGCGAGATCGTTTATGAAGATACAAAAGAGCAAGGAACCCAGATGTGACCCCTGCGGCACCCCTGATGAGACCTGTATCGGTTGAGATCGGTACCCACGCACCTTGATAACCTGGGTTCGGCCCGATAAGTAACTGCCGAGCCACTGCAATAACACTCCATGTATTCCAAAAGTGCCCAATTTACTCAGCAGAATGCCGTGATCCACCGAATCAAAAGCCTTTTTGAAATCGGCGTAGACCACATCCACCTGTTGACGCGAGTCCAATGCTGAGGACACAAAATTTGCAAAAATTGCCAGGTTTGTCACCATGGATCTACCCGGAAAAAAACCATGTTGGGCATCGGACAAGCTACCTCTGATCAGACCCGAGAGCTTGCTGGTGACTAGTTTCTCGAATATCTTAAGGAAGCAACTGAGCAATGAAATTGGCCTGTAATTCCCGACCTCACTCTTCAGGCCCGACTTAAATACAGGCGACACCACATTCAATTTCCAGGACGCCGGAAAAGAACCAGAACTAAGTGACCTGTTAATGATAATGCATAACGCTCTGGCAAGACCATAAACGCAGGATTTAACAAATATCGGAGGTAACCCATCTTCACCAGCAGACTTATTCGAGTCAAGATCATTAATACCCTCAAACACCTCTGCGATACTAATATCTAGGTTACAAAGATGTACCAACGCAGCGTAGTCAGAGGCCGCGTCCAAGGGTATACGACAAGGCAGGACAAAGACCGTTTTAAATTGTTCCGCAAAAAGGTTCGCAATTCCCTCGTCCGAGTCCGAGACCACATCACCAAGATGCATGCTTGCAGGCAAAAAAGTATCCCCCCTTTTGGAATTTACGTGTCCCCAGAAAGCCTTAATATTACACGATATATTACCTTCCAGCCTAGCCATGTAGGACGCATAGTCCCTATTCACCAACTCCTTACACCGCGCGCGGAGAAACGAGAAGCTATAGAAATTGCACTGGGTATTTGAGCACTTCCAGATACCATGCGCTATCTTCTTATTTCTAATAACCTGCCTTAGTTCACGCGAGAACCAGCTCGGGAAAGACGACTTAAAAGTACGGTACTTAGGTACATACGACTCTATTAGATAACTTAAGTGCGAATTCAGAACGCCGACATACTCATCGGTAGACAAATTCAACAGAACACGGTCCCAATCAATGCCAATAAGCGCCGAATTTATGGAGACATAATCAGCTCTAAAAAAATCAAACTTGATCGCAACCCCAGCCTGGGGTCCTCTACTAGTAGCCATAACCGAAAACGACAGGGGCGGATGATACAAGTCAACTGGAAGAATAGCTGTCACAAGACTAGACATATTCATCACCATAAAGTTAGCAAATATCCAGTCAAGTATTCGACCGTCACAATTACCCACGAGGTTAAATTGCAACACATTATGGAAATTCAAACACTCCGCCATCGTAGACGTCACCAGAATATCATCCACACAGCCCGACTGCAATATTGGGACCAGCGCCGAGGAGGAGTCACAACGCCAAATGACACGTAGCAGTTTAAAGTCTCCCACAACACATAAATTTATATCCGCCGCATTGACTAGTAACTCGTCTATACAATTACAGTGCCCGATATAGGACGCTGGCGGTGATCCGGGCGGGAAGTAAACAGCGCCAAAGATATAAACCGATTCACCCATGATAACTTTAACAAAGACCTGCTCTATATTATCGACGGAAGGAATGAGCTCAGCCGCGCTCCAGCTTTTATTTACAGCAATAAGGACGCCGCCTCCACGAGAGAGCTTGCTAGTCGCAGCGGACCTGTCTTTACGAAAAATGCTATAATTAGGCAACCCCAGTTCGGCGGAAGCAATATCCTCCATTAGCCATGTTTCAGCAAAAATTAGGACATCATAATCAACGTGGTGCGCCAAGACAGATTCGCTTAAGACTTGCAATTTAGTACGCAACCCTTTTACATTCTGGTAATAAACCAGAGGGGCTACTCGCGGTTTTTTGGAGCAGAAGCCGATCCCCTTCGAGCGATCATCGGAGTGCCGTTCCTGAATCTGATGGTCAGCGCAGGGTCATCAGCGAGGCGAATCCGTTCTTGCAGGCCCCAGAGGTGCTTCCTCTGCTGCTCCGTATAGTCCAATGCTATTCTCTCAACACCCTTGTAGTTGCTCTTTAGGCGAATGCTCGAACGCGCCGATAAATCCATCGGCAACGTGACTTTAACGGGCCGTACTTTCCCCGGGCTCCTTTTTCCAATCCTCCTGACAGTTATATTATCATAACACCTCGGAGCCAACTTGTTCAAAATGTCCGCTACCTTGTCACGGTCAATGCTAGCGGTTGACGTACCGGGCTCCGTTGAACCAGAGGAAACGGCTTCCTCCAATTTAAAGATCATCAAATTATTCTCCCTGCTCTTCCTGTCGTATACTTCAGCTACCGCCGTCTCAATTACAACCGTGTCCCTTGATGCAGATCCTGAATTTTCTGACGCCAAGTCATTGCTCGTGGCCACCATAGCATCCACTCGTCCAGCCAATGCACCAATCGAAGAACCAAACTTCTTGCACTCCGCCTTGACCTCACGCAGAAACTCGCCCCGATAGTTGGCTAGTTCCTCACGATATTTACTCCTGAGCTGATCTCGAAACTTATCCAACTCAGAGCACAAGAGCTGCTGCAAAGAGCTCAGTAAAACTTCGTTAGCGAAGGTAGGATCATTTGGAACCTGCCCGCCTTCCTGGGAGACCACAGCCCTTGAGGCCCCTGACGAGGGAGACCGAACACCTGTGCCTTCTTTGCAATCCAGCAGCATGCCGGTCTTCCACTGGTGTCCAGTACGACCAAGGCAGCCCGGGTGCGAAAAAACCCCACAGCTTGGGCACGAAAGAGGATTCACCACTAAATAAATCAAATTGGCAAGCAAAGCAGCGTAACGAGGATGAGAACCAGATGACAACACGAGGTACACAACAACCACGCGAGCGAGCGAAAACATTTGCAAAGATCTGATTAGAAATTGCAGAACTTCAGATTCGTCACTGCTTAGCGTGCAACATTGTATATTCCCGCTGGTTTCGAGCGTCGAAGCCCACGAAACTCAGCGAGACACATGATTGCTGGCGAGCATCGCGTTTGACGACTCTAGCTAGAGAATCACCCCGTATAACTGCTAAGAAACGATAGTGTGAAGCGGCGTGCGTTTCAACTGCACATTGACAATATCGTAGATTCTAGGGCCTAGAATATTAGCTCCGTAATACGATGTTCTTCATGAAAATGATGCCAAACATGGAGCAATTCGGCCTATTTTTAGTGAACGTAGTGTGTGTGTGTCCTAATCATGTATTCGTAAGAAAAAATAGACCGAATTGCTTCGCAACTCGACTCATTTTCGTGGACATAAACTCACCAATCCATCGGTGGTAACACTCTTATCAAGGTGTAATGAGAAATATGAACATATTCATATTCAGTACTGGATGACTCAAGTCGCCGTCGACCGAGGGCTCTAATAAATCTGCATTTATTTGGGAAACCAAAGCCGCGTCACTCGTGACACCTACTAGCGAACAGATATATGTATGTACGAGAAGAAGCAATGCAATTTCCCGATGACTTGAAGCAACATTTCAATAGGTAAATGCATGAAACTCTGGGATCAGGAATTCCCAACCAAGTGATGCATATGTAAGAACTGGCGAAAATCAACAATAGTTTGTCGTCTAAATTTTACAATTAAAGTATTTATTTGACGCGAATATACATACGTAAAGTTTGTCAGCAAAGTCTTTCTCGATTTGAGTTCTATAGAAGGCTGACTTTCCTTCGGCATGCAAAGTCCTCTCTTGTCCTTCACGCTGGCAATCATGCAACTCGCTCAGTTTCGTGCGTTTCAACGCTCGAATCCAGCGGGGCCATACAATGTTACGCACTAAGCAGTGACAAATCGTCAGTTCTGCATTTCTAATCAGATCTTTGCGAAAGTCACGTGAATCGATTCGTCATGTTTTCTCGATCAAATTGACCCCAAAAATGATATTATTCGGACCATAACTAAGGAAATTACGTGAAAATTTGTTTGCAGAATTGGAAGCCCGTTTCGTTAAAAATAGTCTCATTTAAATTATTTTCTGTCAATTTAATCGGGAGAATGCCAGGAATCCATTTGTGTCACTTTCATATCGATATGATGAAAAAAAACAAATTCTGTTTCTATATAATCGATGACACATCGCCGAGCAACGGCGATCTCTTGCGGCTCGGGCAACAAAGGTTCTCGTCGGTTATTCGAGCATCTAAGATCGTTACGGGCTCGGTTTGGTGTACACGATACGGACTTTTCGCTATCCCGACCACTTCTGGCTCACTCTTGTCCGCCGAAGGCGAGCGCGAGATGGAAAGAGAGCGAGCGAAGGCACTGAAAGCGAGCAAGGACAGTACGAGACAGACGACGCGTTGATATTTTGTCTCGCTCCGTCTTTCGGACGCCTGACACTCCGTCCTTTGTGTGCGCGACGGGCGTGCGCGATGGTCGCAAGTGCTTACGGTGAGCACGGGAACCGCTTCGCAAAAACTTGACGCAGGCCCGGCATAAGTCATTTTTGCGCCCTAGGCGAACTTGTCAAATTGCGCCCTTTATTATATTACATTTATTTGAGATTATTTATGACTTTACTCTGTAAAATTAGGCAACTGCTAGGGCGTAAGGTTGACAAGAGGCGCAAAATGGCCTTTTCATTGTTGGCATTGTTGAAAATAAATTTTTAAATGAAATACTACAAATTATATTACAACGGTTTTAAACCACGAGTAAAAGTTTAGAGTAAGGTCGTGAAGAAGCTCAATTAAATGTTTTGTAATAAATGGCGGAATTTGGCAAGCTCGGTTATGGCGCAAAAAAGACTCGTGCCGTGCCTGGCTATCTGACCGTGGCGCGCATGCGTCGTACAGTCACGATTCCATCTGAGCATTCGCGCCCGCCGCGCACGCAAAGCGTTCCATCCCGCTCCCCCCTTCGGCCAGAAAGAAGCGAGAAACTCAGCCTCGGAATTAGGGCTCCGTTCATGATACGGGCTCAACGCCTGTCCCGACCAGGGAGCGGCTAACGAGACTTTACATTCAGATATATTGGCCGGTGCGTTTCGTAACACGTATTCTCCCACCATAGGTACCGCTTGCCTGCCTCGGTGCTCCTGTTTGCAACGTTTTCTGACTCGCTCTCGTTCCATCTCACTTTCGCCTTCGCCGAACAAGAGTGAGCCAGAAGTGATGGGGTTAGCGCCAAGCTTCTGGTGTGTACAGGCCAAACCGAGCTGT
This sequence comes from Andrena bucephala, assembly GCA_947577245.1. NCBI lineage: Eukaryota > Metazoa > Arthropoda > Insecta > Hymenoptera > Andrenidae > Andrena > Andrena bucephala. Next base: position 18,353,062 of record OX387718.1, on the reverse strand, counting down.
CAGCGTAGAAATACACCCATCAGAATAGGTGTGCCTTAGCTCCGAAAAAATTCAGGAGCTTTATTGGTCTGAACATTGATTCTTTCTCGATAGCTTCATCTCGTATTGGTCATAACAGCCACACGGCTACGTTCAGACGGAGCCGAGCAGCATTCCCGTTACCCCACCATACTCCTCGATCGCTGTTCGCGATCGCTGTTCGCGAAAACGAATTGACCGGCCAATATATCTGAATACGACCTTAGGATAAAGATATAATGAAAGATGAAAAATTATTCGAAACCCAAGATGAAAGGCCTTCGAATAAACAAAGGAAACTAATAAATACCCGAAGCTAAATAGAATTTTAGATTTAGGGTACACACACCCTACCCCAAACCTCGTGTCGATCAGTAACTGGGGCCATTCGGAAGTATATTCTTTTATTTAAATAATGCCCATCTCTGCATAGGACAGTAAAGAATTACAAAAAAAAATCAGGGAGTCAACTGTTGACTGATTTGGAGACTTTTCCTTGTTGTATGTTATATACAATAGTCGGAAGAATAATAATAAGAGCAATAATTGCAAATAATTGCTGTAACTTCCACATTCTGAAAATATGATATCAGTAAATCAATATTTCCAGTATTAGTAAAAAAGTTCCAATCTCTTTTTTTATTTTAAATAATGTGGCCATATAATTATAACATAAATTCGACAGCGATTTCAAGTGATGTATGTGTTACAATAAAAGCGTTAATTTAGTAAATGTACACAGTTCCCAACAGTTATATGCCTAAAATGCATATAACCTAACCTACAATCGTCCGAAAATTCATACATTGACTGCATCACGCTTTTACTGTGGCTTGTGTATCCAGCTAACGCTTCAGTTTTGCTATGATTCCACGTCGGCAGTCCTCCCGAGGAGGCGCCATCTCCTGTCCACTAGCTGAACTAAATTTGTCACGTGACTTGCTCTGTATTATCGCCAATATGGCGGAACTCGTATTTGGGACTGAAGTCACGATTTTTCATTATTCGTCCTTATATGAGCAAATTTGGGGCTTGGTTAGGACTCATTCGAAAGAGGAAGGTTCAATGCAGATCGCTCTTCTCACCGTTTCAGTCACAAAGCTCTTTTAGTGACCTAAAAATACTTGGATTCTGCGGGTGTATTTTGTCGACTTTTGCTCTACTTTGGACACTCATATTATTAGATATCAACACAATCTCGTTGAACCATGAGAAGAGCGCTCCGCATTGAACCTTCCTCTTTCGAATGAGTCCTAACCCAGCCCAAAATCTGCTCATATAAGGACGAATGATGAAAAATCCCTACCCCCTGTTTCGGGCCAGATTGTGTCGGTATACAGCGCGCTGCATTACCCGTGTCTACCCCCTTAATTATAATAGGATTGATGATCTACTATTTCTGGAATCCACTGAAGACCTTATGCAAGATACGGTTCCTGAGGAAACCGGGCCCGAAACACGAAACTGAGGAAGCTTCAGCCAATCAACCTGCAGCAATACCGTTGCAAGAATCGTCTATTTCAGTAAACAGACCACCGTTGCCTATTCAGAGGGCGATGATAAACTGATAGAAATATGTATAATAACAAACCCTGACAGTCCAAAGACTATGGGAATTCCCTTGTCAGAAATTGTTGTTAGTTACGATTCTTCTAATGTTCTTTTCCTTCTTTGATAATGATTTTGTTATTTCATAATTTTGATCTTGCTTTGTGTGATTATCTATAGTGCATTAGCGAAATGGCACCGTCCAGTTCGTACCAACCGGGATCTCTCGAACGGCGACTATTTGTCAGCCGCTTGGCACCTTACACAAAAAAGGCTAAACTACTTGAGATATTCCGTCCGTATGGAGTCGAGCATGTGGTGGTGCTGCGGAAGTCCTCGGGGAACCAGGCTTTCGTAACCATCAAGTCCACGGAAGGAGCGGAGCAAGCCCTAGCTGCAGCGGACGCCGGCATCATTTGCCATAAGAGAAAATTAAGGGTTATCATGGCAGACCTTGGCATAACGTCAGGCTTATTCCACCCCTGCCAGCTGTAAACCCATTTCCGGGACACGACTTAAACGATAAAATTCTACTACCAACGGAATGCATTGCAAAAATTGCAAGCTACTTGCCATTCGCAGATCGTGGTCGCCTGGAGATGGTCTCCAGACGATGGCGTCAAGGTAGTCTTGCCTCCTACAACAGAATTCGGCACATTGACCTTAATTGGTGCTGACCGAACGCGTGGGAAGGGAAATTGATTACTACAGATTCTTTTCATTGGTTGATGATGAGGGTGGGCGTTTGTTTGAAGAGCATAGTTATTAGCGAAGTACAGTTGGCTAAGAATCTAAAACCGCAGGTAATGGCTATTGCCATTAAGAACTGTCCTGGTTTGGAGGCATTGGACATGACCGCTGTAACCATAAGACCATCGGCGTTGAGGGAAATGGAACCTGGGGCACCACGACTGACCTGCCTTAGCCTAGAGAAATGCGACGGACCAGTGAATCCAGGGCTGTTTAATGTGCTGGCATCTGCTAGACACTTGACATTGTTCCGCGCACTGGAAACCGATATCACCGGCAGATCTTTGTTAACTATAAACAAGCGTCTCAAACAGCTCACCCTCCCTGATTGTATAAAATTAAAATCCGAGAACCTATCAAAAATGCTTCTGGAATTAAAGAGTCTGGACTATCTAGATATAAGCAGATGTGATGGCCTAACAGATCACAGTATATTACAAGCGTTAATTGACAACATAAATCTCCACGCCACTTTGACTGTAATCAAATTTCATTTTTGCCCCTTTAAAGAGTCTGGTCCTGAAATGGAAATGGAGGAGGACAATGAAGCAGCCGAGGGGGGAGATTTTGTTGAACTGGATCTAAGGCCAGTGGAGATGGCTGTTTCCTTCCCCTCCAAGTACAGGAATGTGATCAACCTAATCCTTTCGTTTTGTGGATGGGTAGCCTCAGGCCTTGTAATAGAAATTGGATTGCATATGAAGGAAATAATGTCCTTGGATCTTAGTGGATGCACCAACCTTCAGGAGGAATTCATCCTGGAACCACTCCGACAACTGCAGAAACTACGGATCCTGAGAGTGAACAACATGCATCCCAGCGTCGGTGGGTGGTTCCTGCAGTTTCTCAAGGTCCTAGTAGAGGTCCACTGCAGGGAGTCCCAAGGAATCAGCGACGAGGATATCTGCGGTTTGCTGCGGCAGGGCCCCGAAATAGCCATAGTCGACGTAGAAAGATGCCAACGCATTAGTAAGCCCGTTCTGAACTGCGCGTACGAGGTAGTCACAAGTAGTGATCGGACGGGGCCAATACACCTCTATGTCGGAGGTACCACGATAACGAGATACACCAAGTACAAACGAAATAACTATCTGCGCGTTACGCATGACCTGATATACGAACCCTTATTTCTGTCCGAATAATTTGTAACGGGTTTGCATTGCGACAATGTGCAAACATTATGGGAATTCCCTAGTCCAATGCAACCTGAGCCATACGTCCATATACATATACGACCATAAGCGCTACCGTACCTATACCTTCAGTATGCATCGTCGGGGACGACGATGGTTCCAAGGAGGGAGGGATGTTACGTTCGGAACGTAAAATTTTTCTTTTTGGTCAGAGTATGCATCAACAACGCCTAGCGTTATGGGAAACCCCTCGTTGATCATACTCCTGCCTATTAATTAATAATATTTTTGATAGAACAAAACCCCTTTCTTGGAGCGTTGTCGCCTTGACGTATTGCCGTCCCGCGATAAAGATAAGGCGGTGCTGACGCAGCGGCGTTCTCACCAGAGAGTCGCGTTCGAAAAGACCCAGTGGTTATCCTGTTGTGCCGAATCCGTTCTGTGTAAGCGGCAGGGGTGCGTTTCAACAATGCCTTGCAGCATTGTGGGAGAACCCTCGTTGAGAACACCTCTGACCGTCGCGTTAAATATTGTAACATAATCTAACGGCTACATCAGGAATGCGCAGACTGGATCACTTCTTAGAAGATTGACGGAATTGTATACTCTACATCCGGTGCAGGGGACCGCGCCTTCCCACGGTTTTGTCGCACGTTTCGGAGCATGTATGGATTATTAATTAATTAGGAATTGTTTTGTTAAAATTGGATACCTAACACAATTTCTGATAGTCTAAAGACTGTGGGATTTCCCTAGTCAGAAATTGTGTATATGAATTTATGAATATTGGGGAAGGGCCCTCAGCTGTGTGAAATTGTATGGTTTCTGAGATGTGAGATGTCATGTTTTCCTGTGCATACAAATATTTCGTAAAGATCGACTATATATTTGAATCAAGAGTCTGATGGATGGACGCAAGCACACACACACACCGCCTCGTTAAGTAGAGGGGCCCATAGTAGCGTGGCCGAGCGATAAAATGCAACGTAAGCCTTTTCGGCGCGGACCCACTCTGGCCGCTGCCGAGAGCGTGAAGCTGCGACACTCTGTGACGGTAAATCGCGAGGTGCGTGTCATTGGGGTCCGCAAGTGTTTTAGAGCGAGAGTTCTCCGGTCTACTGTATAACCGCGTGAAAGACTCAACCTTGCGAAACAATTCATTCTATTAACTTTGAAACATTAATTATATTAACTCTGTGACGGTCGTCCGTCCGGAGGGAAGGATGGTGGAGGATGCACTCAGTCGGGATGCCAGGGTATTGAAATCCTCTCCTTACTAATTATAGCCTTTTATTCTCCTTGTCACTACTATGTACACTATTTACAAGTTTGTCAGCGGTGTCGATCGCGTTTCGCTTAGCGGTTGCGTGCGAAACGATGGAGACCTGGAAACGACCAGTCGTCTGTTTCGTAGCGGTAGAGGAAAGAGACCGGGCAGCGTCCGGGCGTCTCTGTTACGGAGCGGTAGCAGGAAAGGAACCGGGCAGCGTCCGGGCGTCTCTGTTACGGAGCGGTAGCAGGAAAGAGACCGGGCAGCGTCCGGGCGTCTCTGTTCGGAGCGGTAGAGGAAAGAGACCGGGCAACTTCCAGGCGTCTCTGTTCGGAGCGGTAGAGGAAAGAGACCGGGCAACCTCCAGGCGTCTCTGTTCGGAGCGGTAGAGGAAAGAGACCGGCAACTTCCAGGCGACTCTGTTCGGAGCGGTAGAGGAAAGAGACCGGGCAACTTCCAGGCGTCTCTGTTCGGAACGGTAGAGGAAAGGTGATAGCAGGCGATCATATGATCGGCGGTTATACGGATAGCTATACCAACACTGGCACCGGGCAACATCCAGGCAGGTCTGGTAGTGGGGGATCCGTATCCCCACTGGAACTGTCCTGGCTTCGTAGCGCCGGGGCTTATGTCCCGATTCTTGGAAATTCCCAGCAGCGAGAAATCGACGCGATCTAGCGGCGCGGTGGGGAGTGAGCGTCATTTGACGCGTCGCGAGACCGGCGCGCCTCGGGCCGGTTCGGTCGTTCTCGGCTGCGGTCGCGGGCGCGCTCGGCCTCTCGCTCACTTCCGGTCGCACCGCCGTGCGCTCGACTCCTCGCGCTGGGACGCTACGTCACATCCCCCTCTTTCTTCGGAGGATGTGAGCGTAAGAATACGCGGGACGCGAGTTCGCTTGCATTTTTCAGGATATTCTTTATTTATCTTATCAACTAGACTTATGCCCCTGGGCTACCCACCACCTATTCTTAACCTATGCTTAGAGTTAAACTTATGCTAACTTAAACCTAATGAGGGTCGGGGAGATACGGCGCAGCTGGATCACTCGCCCGGTCTGGCGGACGCGGAACCGTTGTCCTTCGTGGAGGTGTTCCAAATCCACGGTGGTCCAGCCCTGCTCGTCGGTCCGGCTATCTGGCGCCTCCGGGGTTATGGGGGCCTTGGCTGCGGACGAAAGCCCTGGTGCGATAGCGGCGGGGACCTGGGGCATCGGGGTCCTGTCCCGGGTGGCCGCTGGTCGGGGTTTCGGTGTTGGCGGTTGTGGTGTCGGGACAGGTGGCAATGTTTCCTCGCACCGAGGCGTCCGCCCGGGCTTGGGCGTTTGACGGGCCCTTTTGGGTGCGGGGTCGGCCGCGGGAGCGTTTGCTTGGCGCTTCGGCGCCGCTGGGGGTCGAGCGAATTTCCGTGGCGGAGTCGCTGCTGGAACGTACATCGGCGAGTGGGCGGACGGTTTCGGCGGGTTGGCGGAGGCCGTGGTCCCTGGAGTCGTCTCCTGCGTCGGTGCTGGTGGCGGTTCGTTCCGGGGCCCCGCCCAGGGCGCGATCCGCGGTTTCGTCGTTCGAGTGCGGCGTGACTGCGGGTTCCTTTGGCCGGTTGGTGGCGGCGCCTTCTGGACGGGCGATGGCGTCCTTTCGAGCAATCGTATGTCCTTGCCCGGTGTTGGTGGCAAGGACGGCGCCCGGTGGAGGCTGGGTGGAGGTGTCTCCTCGTCCGAGGATTCCCCGAACAACTCCCGGAACGTTTGCCGGAGCCGAGGACTCTTGAGCTCCGGCATGTGGAAATCGACTTGTAGGATGTCGTCCATGGTGCGACTGTGATGGCTCGCCCTCGCGGTCGTTGTTCAGGTTAGCACCTAGATCGCTTCCGGGTTCGTGGAATTGTCCTCTGGCCGGCGGTTCGCTGTTGATATTATTTTCGGTACAGGGTTTCACGTCTTTCACGTGGGCCCGGCTGCTGCGGTTGTTGTTATCCTTCAAGATAACGATGTTTGGCCCCTGAAACTGGTGGACCCGGTACGGGCCTGCGAATTTCGGAGCGAGTTTCGCCGTGAAGCCTTGTGCCGCGTCGGACAGGTGGTGCTCCCGCCTCATCACCTTGGTGCCAATCGCCGGTCTCCAGTCTCGGCGTCGCAGATTGAAATGTTTTCGCTGTGACTCAAATGCTCGGGCCTGGTTCCGGCGGGCCAACGTAAGGGCGTCTTGGAGATGTTCGATTTGTTGTTGGCGGACCCTGGTATCTGTGCTGTCGGGATCTGGCGGGACTGCGTCCGGGGGGTGGTACTGGGTGGCCGGTGGACGGAGTTCTCGCCCGTAGGTCAAGAATGCTGGGGTGAAATCGGTGCTTTCATGTTTGGCCGTGTTATAGGCAAAGGTGAGCTCGTGGATCCATCGGTCCCAGTGGCGGTCATTCTCGGCGGTGTATTGGGCGATCATTGTCTTCAAGACTCGATTTACGCGCTCGACGGGATTGCACTGCGGGAAGTATGGTGGTGTTTTCCTATGCTCGCTTCCGGCGTCCTTGAGGAGATTTCCGAATTCTCGACATTCGAACTGCCGTCCGTTGTCGGTGATAACGACGCGGGGGCAGCCGTGTCGTAGGAATATCAGGTCCTTCAAGGCCCTGGTGACTGCTGGTGCTGCGGCTTGTCGTAGGGGTTGGACCTCCACCCATTTCGTGAATTTGTCCTGCAAGACACATAGCGTGGTGTGGCCCTTGCTGGACCGGGGAAGAGGGCCGTCGAGGTCCGCGGAGACCACCTCCCAAGGCTGGAGGGCGGGAGTCGTGTGCATTTGGCCTGCCGGTGCTTGCTGCTGGATTTTGTACTTCTGGCACGTGATGCATTGGCGGACGTACTTGGCTGCTTCTCGAAACATCCCCGGCCAGTAGTAACGTTCGGCGAGCCTGGCTGCGGTCTTGGTGGTCCCCAGGTGTCCGGCAGTCGGGGCGTCGTGGTTTTCGGCCAGTACGATGGGGCGCAGCGGCCTCGGTACGCATAATTTCCACTCGGTTCTTTGCTCGGTTGGTCGTCCGGTGCAGTCGGGAAACCTGCGATATAGCTGGCCTTCGGCGAGGCGGTATTCTGGGTGTGTCTCTGGTTCTTGCTGGACCTGTGCCTTTATGCGAGTATGCCAGGTGCAGGCCGGCGGATCGTCGACTGCGTGAATTTCGTCGGGCTGCCTGCAGAGTGCGTCGGCTACCAGATTAATTGCGCCTTTTCGATATTTAATCGTGAAATCATATTGTTGGAGCTCCAAGCTCCAGCGGGCGAGGGGGCCTGACGGGTCTTCAATGTTCAGCAGCCATTTGAGTGCCTGGTGGTCGGTTAGGATCGTGAAATGGTATCCCTCGAGGTAGGGTCGCATTTTCCGAATCCCCCATACTACTGCCAGACACTCTTTCTCGGTGGTGGAGTAGTTTCGTTCGGCTGGATTGAGTGTTCGGGTGGCGTAGGCGATGACATGCTCGCCCTGGGCGTCTTCCTGGGTGAGTACCACGCAGAGCCCCTCGTCACTGGTGTCGGTCTGCAGGGTGAAAGGTTGTGTAAAATCGGGACACGTTAATACGGGTGCGGCGGCCAGCTGGTATCGAAGGGCGTGGAAGGCCGTGTCCTCCTCCGGGTCCATTTACGTTTCTTCTAGAGGAGCTTGGTCAGCGGAGCGGTGATGTCGGCGAAGTGGGTGATGAATCTTCGGTACCACGATACCATTCCCAGAAATCTGCGTAGTTCTCGGAGGTTGTTGGGGGCCGGAATTCCTAGGATTGCTTGCACCTTATCGGGGTCGGTTTTGACCCCCTGGGCGGTCACCATGTGTCCCAAGTATTTGAGTTCGGTTCGGCAGAAATCGCATTTTTCCGGGTTAATCCGAAGATTAGCGGCCTGTAATCGGTGCAGGACCTCGCGGAGGTTTTGTAGGTGTTCCTAGAACGTTCGACCTAGGATAATGATGTCGTCTAAGTACGCGAATGCTCGAGGTTCCAATTCTGGTCTGATTACTTGATCCAGTAGACGCTGGAATGTGGCGGGCGCGGAGTGCAGGCCGAAAGGCATGACTCAAAACTGGTAGAGTCCGCGGCCTGGCACGGAAAAGGCGGTGATCGGTCGGCTTTCGGGGGCGAGGGGTACCTGCCAGGAGCCGTTGGCTAGATCGATGGTGGAAATGAAACGGGCCTCTCGCAGCTTGCTGAGCGTGGCCTCCACTTGTGGGAGTGGATAAGCGTCTTTTTCGGTCACCAGGTTCACGCGTCGGAAGTCTATGCAGAACCGTCGTTTCCCGTTCTTCTTGCGCACCAGGACAACGGGCGAGCTCCACGGGCTTTGGGAGGGTTCGATAATTCCCTCGGCCAGCATTTTATTCACTTCCTCGTTGATGATCTGCTGCATGGCCGGATTGCCAGGTGTGTATCGTTGCTTCAGCGGTACGGTCGGTTTCAGTCGAATGGTGTGTTCGGCGAACTGCGTGGTTCCCCGCAGGGTTTGAAATTTCGGCAGTTCTTCGTCGATAAGTTGCTGCAGGGTTTCGGCTTGTGCCGGAGTACAGGCGGTTACCCCGTTGGCTATTTCGAGGGTGGCTGCTTCGGAGACCAGTAGCCGTAGCCGGTGCCCAAGAGTCATATGGACCCGTAACTTCTTCAGGGCGTCCATGCCGAGGATAACCGGGTGCGTGAGTGCTGGAAGTATGGCGTATCTGTGTGTTAGCTTCTGGTGCTCCACTCGTGCCGAACTTCGTAGATCCCCGGCGAGGGATGCCTCTAAACCGTTCGCTAGACGGACTCGATGTTGGGTTGGGCTGTTTGGGTCGCCGTGGCGGAGGCAGTGTTCTGCCACATCGCTGCGCATGTACGACCGTGTGGCTCCCGTGTCCAGGAGAGCTCGGTATCGGCGGCCGTGTAGAAGAACGGTGACGAATGGTCGGATGACTTCTTGTATTTCGTTTATTGGGGCGTGAGGTTGGCCGGTGGTTGGGAGGCGCCCCCGTCTGCGGGCCCTGAGGCGTTTCCCGCCGGCGGTTGACATGGACAATCGCGAGATAGGCGTCCGTCTTGTCCGCATCGCGAACAAAATAGGCGCGCCTGCTGTCGGCATTCTAGTCGTCGGTGGCCCCGCTGTCCGCACCTCCAACAGCAGGTCTCCCGGTTGTATCCGGTGGTCACGGCGGCGAGCGTTGAGCGGGGTGCTCGTTGTGTGGGGGTGGTCTCGGTGGCCGGGGTTCTGCTCTTTTTGTCTGCTATGATGCTTTCGTATTCGACGGCGGTCTCCAGGAGCGCCGTGATGGTGGGGCAGTCTTTTCGGCGTATGTATTGCCGATATTCGGGAAGCAGGTTTCGGTGGATCAACTCCAGCTGTCGGTCTAGTGGGAGTTGTCCGTGACGGCGGATCAGTGTCTGTATCCCTATTAGGTAGTCTCCGGCTCGCTCCCTGGGCTTCTGTTTCCGTTGCAGGATGGCTTCCTCCAGGTCGTACTGACCGATGGTTGGAATATAGAAAAGCCGGAAGTTTCTTTCAAAATCTGCCCATGTCGTCCATCCGGCGCGGTTGCTGCGGTGCCACAAGAGCGCCTGGCCCTTTAGTAATTCGGGAAGGCACCGTAGGAGCTGGTCGTCAGTGATGACATAGCCTTCCTGGAGTTCGCAGATCCTTTCGAGAAAATCGCGGCCGTCATTGGTGCCATCGAAGTGGCAGCCCTATTTGCGTACGCAGTCCATGACGTTTGCAATGGGTAGCAGCGTGGGGGCGGCTTCGTGCTCGGTGACCACGATGGACGGTGGCGCGAAACTAGTGGTTTCGTTGGGCGTGCTATTGTTTTGTTTCCCCATTGCGGCGGTGTTGCCCAGGTATTGGCGGAGTCGAGCGCGTAGCTGCTCGAACGAGCCTTCGGTGCTTTCGCCTGCTGCCTCAAGGGCTTCGACAAGTTCTCCCTTGTTCAGTTGGTATAACCGAGTGAGTGCGGGGCTCATTTGCTATTTTCCTTTTCCGGTCCCTGTTCGGGCGCCAATTTGTGACGGTCGTCCGTCCGGAGGTAAGGATGGTGGAGGATGCACTCAGTCGGGATGCCAGGGTATTTAAATCCTCTCCTTACTAATTATAGCCTTTATTCTCCTTGTCACTAACTATGTACACTATTTACAATTCTGTCCGCGGTGTCGATCGCGTTTTGCTTAGCGGTTGCGTGCGAAACGATGGAGACCTGGAGACGGCCAGTCGTCTCTGTTTCGGAGCGGTAGAGGAAAGAGACCGGGCAGCGTCCGGGCGTCTCTGTTACGGAGCGGTAGCAGGAAAGAGAGCGGGCAGTGTCCGGGCGTCTCTGTTACGGAGCGGTAGTAGGAAAGAGACCGGGCAGCGTCCGGGCGTCTCTGTTTCGGAACGGTAGCAGGAAAGAGACCGGCCGGCGTCCGGGCGTCTCTGTTTCGGAACGGTAGCAGGAAAGAGACCGGGCAACTTCCAGGCGTCTCTGTATAGAGCGTTAGAGGGAAAGAGACCGGGCAACGTCCAGGCGTCTCTTATGTAGAACGGTAGTAGGAAAGAGACCGGGCAACTTCCAGGCGTCTCTGTATGGTACGGTAGAGGGTAAGAGACCGGGCAACTTCCAGGCGTCTCGGTACGGTACGGCAGCGGGAAAGAGGATAGTCTACGATCGTATGATCGGCGGATACACGGAGGTTCTCTCTAGCACTCTTGCACCGGGCAGCATCCAGGCAGGCGGTCTGGGAGGGGGATCCCTAGCCCCACTCGAACTGTCCTGGCTTCGTGACGCCGGGGCTTATGTCCGAATTCTTGGAAATTCCCAGCAGCGAGAAACCGACGCGATCTAGCGGCGCGGTGGGGAGTGAGCGTCATTTGACGCGTCGCGAGACCGGCGCGCCTCGGGCCGGTTCGGGGAGTCTCGGCTGCGGTCGCCTGCGCGCTCGGCCTCTCGCTTACTCCCGGTCGCACCGCCGTGCGCTCGACTCCTCGCGCTGGGACGCTACGTCACAATGTGCTTACCGAGCAAGACGAGCTAAGGGGATGCAAACAAGTAGCCGCGGAATATTACTGTGAACAACCGATGCTGGAACATAACGTAAACAACGACCTCGAGTGCGAAGCAAGCCTATGGCTGCAACCCGCGGATAAGTCCCCCAGAAATTGCGAGATAAAGTACATTGCGGCAAATCACACAATGTGGATATGTACCTCACACGCAGACACATGGATTTTTGCGACGCACCAGCCCGAGACACTGACTATACAGTGTGACGAACGACAGCCTGAGCACGTCGATATAGATAGGACAGGGATTCTCAAAATTACAGGAAATTGTAATATCCGAAGTAGGGACGCAGTACTAAAAAAGCGGCGAACAACATATAGTCAAGATTTCAAAATGCCAACGGCACCACGCTACGACATAATAGCAGCGTTAAATGCGACACAAAGGGGCGAACCAGCGCAACCCCTCTTGCGGTTTCAGCTAGATAAGCTCCTGAAAAATCCATCTGAATTTTCAGCACTGTATGACCAACTTAACCAAGTAGAAAATGATTTAGAAAATTGTGACGAAGTCACCACGAGAGCCGTGCGAACGCTAGACACCAAAACAATGGGCCTAGTTCGCGCTGTGGCCGCTAGGCGGCCGCCGCCGCGAGACGGCTCTCGCGAGCGAAGATTTACGGCCTCACAATATAAAGGCCGCGGCGAGTGGAATAAGGAGCTCTTGTGCATGTCGCTATACGGCTTCAAGCAAACCAACAAGACGCTCGCTTTTTGATATCCCCGAGGTGTGTCAGTGTCGGCTATCGCCACGACTGTACCATTACAAGCCTCTTCCGAAATCAGCCGGGATTCGTCTTGCGCTCCGCCTACGTCAGAGAGGTGACTCCGCGCCCATTAGGCCGGAGACCTATTGCACTCTGAACCTCCGTTATACGACTCCCATACGGACGCGCCTATACGGCCGGCCAGGGTAGAACGTTCCGCAAACTCCGACTTCCACCATCCTACCGACTCGCCGCAAAAGCCGCCGCCGCCGCCGCGAACCGACGCGCCCGTCACCGCGCACTCGTGACCCGCCGGAAAGCAAATCAAACATAATTTGTACATATATAGCTCAGCAATAAACACTGTTACTTGTTAACCAGCCTGGTACTCATTCGCCGAATCTGGACAAACCGACTGAGTCGGCACCTAATCCCTTCTCCGTCCCACCGGTAATCGTCTCGCCACCGAAGACCATTACAAACTCCCCGTCGGGCAGAGCGGCTGCGGAGTCGGTGGTCGTCGGTGGCTTCCCGGCGGGGTTTTCCGCTTTCGTGTTGGTAGCGGGGGAGTCTGGGTGACTCCGGGTGTTGGATTCCCAGCATCGGGGTGTGTTGACGGGACCGGGGTCCCTGCTGGCCTAGGTGGCGGTTTGGGGCCCGATGCGGAGATTGTCCAGTTGTCGGAGGTCCAGCGGCTGCTGGCTTCCGTGGGCAACCCGGCGTCGGCGGGTAACGGCCCCATGGTACGTGGGGTGATCCGGCTCCGCGGTGGTGTTCGGCCGTGTCTCCAGGACCATTATTTCTTCGACGGGCCTCCGTCGGGGAGCGGGCACTCGTGGTGGCGGACCTCGGTGTTGTGGAGGCGGTCCCCCAGTCACGTGTACCTGGGCTGGCCACGGCCGGTTCTCTATGATCTGTGGGCGCCGCGGACGGTGTTCCGGTCGGCCCACGGGCGCGGAGCCCAGTGGCACTGCGGTGGCCTTTCCCGAACTCTCGGGAGACGTCTGCTTGCGTGGCATGCTGATTGCCAATTGTCCCGGCTGCTCGCTTGTCACGGCTTTTATAGCCGCTACGGTGGCGCTGTCCGCGCCAATCGGCTCGCGTGGTTCGCTCGGTTTCAGATCGCTGATGTGCGCGCGCATGGTCTTACCGCGCGCACCCTTCAGCACCACGATGTTCAGCCCCGCGAATTTGGCCACGGTGTACGGGCCGGCGAATTTCGGCGCTAACTTAGCATTAAACTGCTGCGCTTAGGTGATGTTCGCGCTTCATGACTTTGTCGCCGATCGCGGGGCGCCAATCTCGGCGGCGTAGATCGTAGTGGTGCTTCTGGTTCTGATGTGCTCGTACCAGATTCCACCGTGCGAGTTCGATCCGGTCTTTGATGTCCGCGAGTCGCTGTTGCCATTCTCGGGCGTCCTCCGGCGTCGGTTCCTCCGTTGGGTCGCCCGTGGTCGGGCGGGGTTCTCCGGGAGCCGTGAGTTCTCGGCCGAAATTTAAGGTGGCCGGTGTACTTCCCGTGGCTTCGTGTCGCGCCGTATTGTAGGCAAAAGCGATCTCCGGGAGCCAATGATCCCACGTCGTATGTTCTCCGTCGGTAAATTGGGCGATCATCGTCTTGATCACTCGGTTCGCTCTTTCTACTGGATTACACTGCGGGGTGTACGGCGGTGTTTTCCGGTGGTCGATGCCGTACTCTCGGAGTAGGCCGGTAAATTCCCGGCTCTCGAACTGTTTACCGTTGTCGGGAATAATTCGGCGCGGGCACCCGAAGCGCATGACTACTCGCTCGCGGATCGCTTTGGTGACGGCTGGAGCGGTAGCTTGTCGAAGAGGCTGGAGTTCAATCCATTTCGTGAACTTGTCCTGCATTACCATGATCACGGTATGGCCTTTCTTTGATCTTGGGAGCGGTCCGACCAGATCGGCTGATACGACATCCCACGGGTAGGCTGCTGGTGTGGTATGCATGAGCCCCGCTGGTGCCTGTTGCGATACTTTGTACTCCTGGCATTTAGTACACTGGCTGACATAGCGGGCCGCGTCTCGGAACATCCCTGGCCAATAATATTTTCGGGCCAGTCGGGCGGTGGTTTCGTTGATACCAAGGTGTCCGGCCGTGGGAGCGTCATGGTTCGCCCTTAATATTTCGTTTCGCCGGGGTCGCGGTACACACTGCTTCCACTCGTCTTCCGGGTGGCCGCCGGTTGTGTCTGGGAAGTGCCGGTATAACTCGCCCTCGCGTATCTGGTATTCCGGGTGGAGGAGCGGTGTCTCCTCCACGGCTCGTTTCTTCACGTCGTACCACTCTTTATGCACTTCGGTGTTCACGTCTGCAATCTCGCCCTGTCGTGATAAGGCATCTGCTACGAGATTGTTCTCCCCCTTTCGATATTCTATTTTGAAATCGTACTGTTGGAACTCCAGGCTCCAGCGCGCTAGGCGTCCCGAGGGGCTGTCGATTGACTGCAGCCATTTCAATGCTTGGTGGTCGGTCAGGACCGTGAAGGAGTATCCTTCCAGGTATGGGCGCATCTTCCTAATGCCCCAAACCACGGCCAAGCATTCCTTCTCGGAGACGGAGTAGTTTCGGTCGGCTGAATTGAGCGTTCGGCTTGCATAGGCCACTACGCGTTCTTTACCCTCGTGGTCCTGTGTTAGTACTGCACCAAGGCCTCCCTGGCTGGCGTCTGTTTGTAGCACGAACGGATTGTCAAAGTCGGGGCAGGTCAGTACCGGTGCGGTGGCTAGCCCTCTTCGCTCTGATGTACGCCTCACAAGTCTTTCTGGCCCCGGCTATGGACTTAACCAGCTCTCCTCCCTCATCGATGATACCCCAGGACTTGCACTTTCCAGCTTTAATCACTGGAGCTATGGCTGTCGACTGACAAGAGGCCCTAAGGAAAGTGAGGATGGACGAGAGCTTGGTCTTTGGCCCTGTTTGGTGCAGCAGATCGTCAGTGGCTACTGCCAGGGCGAAGAGCTGCATCTCTGGCATCACGGATTTAGGGATGACAGAGCCCACCATCGGCGCCAGGAAAGCTGGAGGCCAAGCGGTGTTGTTGCCCAGAATGACATCTGAGGTAACCAGCACCCTGCCCAGGCCATTGTGGACAAGATCCACAGTCACAGTGGGGAAGCAGGCTGCTATGCGGGGGATCGTGACTGTGTCTGCGTCGAGATGTGTGCCAGGTGCCCTCTTCTTAGTAGCTATTGAGTACTTGAGGACCAACATGTTCAAGATCTTCCTGGCGAACTCGTTGGACTTCTTCATGATTTTCTCGTAGGCTGCACCTCGAGACACAAAGAGCAAGCACAATAAGCGGACGTCCATGGTGAATGGCTCATGGTTGGTGTATCTGAGCTTTGAGGCATCAGCCAAAGTCACTTCTACGAAGTCTTCAGCGCTCTTTCAGCCTGCACGTTCACATGGGTGGCATGCCAAACCTGCCGAAGCTTGAGAGCCATGATCTTGGGATCAAAGTCCTCATACCGGAGAACCTCCTGCCAAGTCCTGAGCTTGGCCAACTCAGTGACCAGATCATCGCCCGTCACCAAGTTCTTGAAGTCGGCAACAGCACTCTCCACATCGTCCTTCTCCCACTTCAGCTTCTCGAAGTATTTGACAATATCAGTCATGTTCCCAAGAGGCAGGTGACTTCGGAGGTGTGGATCGTATCTCTGTAAACCTGAAGCGTTCGTCCTCTCCAGAGATGTTGAAGATCTCCTCTCCGGAGATGTTCAGAGAGCTTTCCTCAGCTGGCGCAGGAGCTATAGGCAAGAACACCCTTGTTGTTTCACGAAATGAGACTCGTCGCTCTGGAGTGGATGAGAAATCTGGAGGGCACAGATCGTGGGGCTCCACCTGGCAGGCGAAGTCTGATGACTGCGTTCCGGAGCTCAGCACTTGGGGGAGAACTGGCACCAAATCCAACTCCCGCATAACTTTACTGCAAGCTCTCACTGAGGTCTGGGAACCAACGGATCGGCTCACAGCACTTCCACACGTCTCGCAAGTCTTCACCTCGGAGTCGTCTTCGTCTGTTTGTGTAGTATTGTTCTTTCGGTGCATACAGGGCTGGGATGGATCACAGCAGAAATTGATCGTTGGCTTAAAGACAAACATAAAACCTTGTTGTATTACAAGTTATTAGAATCTTTAATTGTACCCGTCAATGTGCGCTCAGTCGGTAGAGCATCAGACTTTAAATCTGAGGGTCCAGGGTTCGAGTCCCTGTTCGGGCGCCACCTTGTAATGGTCTCCGGTGGCGAGACGATTACCGGTGGGACGGAGAAGGGATTATGGTGCCGACTCAGTCGGTTTGTCCAGGTTCGGCGAATGAGTACCAGGCTGGTTAACAAGTAACAGTGTTTATTGCTGAGCTATATATGTACAAATTATGTTTGATTTGCTTTCCGGCGGGTCACGAGTGCGCGGTGACGGGCGCGTCGGTTCGCGGCGGCGGCGGCGGCGGCTTTTGCGGCGAGTCGGTAGGATGGTGGAAGTCGGAGTTTGCGGAACGTTCTACCCTGGCCGGCCGTATAGGCGCGTCCGTATGGGAGTCGTATAACGGAGGTTCAGAGTGCAATAGGTCTCCGGCCTAATGGGCGCGGAGTCACCTCTCTGACGTAGGCGGAGCGCAAGACGAATCTCGGCTGATTTCGGAAGAGGCTTGTAATGGTACAGTCGTGGCGATGGCCGACACTGACACACCTCGGGGATATCAAAAAGCGAGCGTCTTGTTGGTTTGCTTGAAGCCGTATAGCGACATGCACAAGAGCTCCTTATTCCACTCGCTGCGGCCTTTATATTGTGGGGCCGTAAATCTTCGCTCGCGAGAGCCGTCTCGCGGCGGCGGCCGCCTAGCGGCCACAGCGCGAACTAGGCCCATTGTTTTGGTGTCTAACGTTCGCACGGCTCTCGAGGTGACTTCGTCACAATTTAAGTTGGTCATACAGTGCTGAAAATTCAGATGGATTTTTCAGGAGCTTATCTAGCTGAAACCGCGAGAGGGGTTGCGCTGGTTCGCCCCTTTGTGTCGCATTTAACGCTGCTATTATGTCGTAGCGTGGTGCCGTTGTCATTTTGAAATCTTGACTATATGTTGTTCGCCGCTTTTTTAGTACTGCGTCCCTACTTCGGATATTACAATTTCCTGTAATTTTGAGAATCCCTGTCCTATCTATATCGACGTGCTCAGGCTGTCGTTCGTCACACTGTATAGTCAGTGTCTCGGGCTGGTGCGTCGCAAAAATCCATGTGTCTGCGTGTGAGGTACATATCCACATTGTGTGATTTGCCGCAATGTACTTTATCTCGCAATTTCTGGGGGACTTATCCGCGGGTTGCAGCCATAGGCTTGCTTCGCACTCGAGGTCGTTGTTTACGTTATGTTCCAGCATCGGTTGTTCACAGTAATATTCCGCGGCTACTTGTTTGCATCCCCTTAGCTCGTCTTGCTCGGTAAGCACATTGTGACGTAGCGTCCCAGCGCGAGGAGTCGAGCGCACGGCGGTGCGACCGGGAGTAAGCGAGAGGCCGAGCGCGCAGGCGACCGCAGCCGAGACTCCCCGAACCGGCCCGAGGCGCGCCGGTCTCGCGACGCGTCAAATGACGCTCACTCCCCACCGCGCCGCTAGATCGCGTCGGTTTCTCGCTGCTGGGAATTTCCAAGAATTCGGACATAAGCCCCGGCGTCACGAAGCCAGGACAGTTCGAGTGGGGCTAGGGATCCCCCTCCCAGACCGCCTGCCTGGATGCTGCCCGGTGCAAGAGTGCTAGAGAGAACCTCCGTGTATCCGCCGATCATACGATCGTAGACTATCCTCTTTCCCGCTGCCGTACCGTACCGAGACGCCTGGAAGTTGCCCGGTCTCTTACCCTCTACCGTACCATACAGAGACGCCTGGAAGTTGCCCGGTCTCTTTCCTACTACCGTTCTACATAAGAGACGCCTGGACGTTGCCCGGTCTCTTTCCCTCTAACGCGCTATACAGAGACGCCTGGAAGTTGCCCGGTCTCTTTCCTGCTACCGTTCCGAAACAGAGACGCCCGGACGCCGCCCGGTCTCTTTCCTGCTACCGTTCCGAAACAGAGACGCCCGGACGCTGCCCGGTCTCTTTCCTGCTACCGCTCCGAAACAGAGACGCCCGGACGCTGCCCGGTCTCTTTCCTGCTACCGTTCCGAAACAGAGACGCCCGGACGCTGCCCGGTCTCTTTCCTGCTACCGCTCCGAAACAGAGACGCCCGGACGCTGCCCGGTTTCTTTCCTCTACCGCTCCGAAACAGAGACGACTGGCCGTCTCCAGGTCTCCATCGTTTCGCACGCGCCCGCTAAGCAAAACGCGATCGACACCGCGGACAGAATTGTAAATAGTGTACATAGTTAGTGACAAGGAGAATAAAGGCTATAATTAGTAAGGAGAGGATTTAAATACCCTGGCATCCCGACTGAGTGCATCCTCCACCATCCTTACCTCCGGACGGACGACCGTCACAACATGTTGATTCCTGCTTGCGTCAATGACGAGTATCGGCGTTCTTATAATTAACACCGCGTATGAGTTCCCGTGAATGTGGATTGGGGCTGGCGTTGCCTCGATCAGTGTGAACGTTTGTGAGGAAATGAGGGGGACGGTTATTACTGCGATCAACGTGGTCCTGTCGAAATACGCGGTGACCGATGACAATTTCTCGATTACGTTAGTATTTTCTAGGCTGGGTGCTATCGGGAACGCGAGTCCATTCGGGAGATGCTGTACCGCGGCTTGTAGTAACCTAATGATTTGCGCGCTCGACAGTACGTTTGTGCTGATGATTCCTCCTTTGAGGGCGGTGTAATATTGCAGCACATCGTCTAGGTCCTGAGTCAGGTCGGTTAGTAGGGCATTGAACGTAATAAAGTGATCTACTACGTCAGCTCTTCGCGTTTGTTTTAGTTTTTTCGATCTTCCGCGAAGTACCGATTCATCAAAGAGCCACACCTTATCGCCTACTTTTAATTCTATTTCGCGCGCTTTTTTATCGTATCCTTCTTTGGCCCTTTTTTTTGCTTCTTGGAGTTGTTCCCTAGCTGCTTCATTTGCTACCCTGATACGTTCTCTTCTTCGCTGCGCGTAATCTTCGTAATTATACGTTAGTTTAGGCGGATTTTTTAATGCGGTCGGTATTGACGCTGTCTTTCCATAGACTAGTTCGTATGGCGTAAACCCTGTTACCCGTATGTGGGGTTGTATTATATGTAAACATCGCGTAGGGTAGCCATTTATCCCAGTCGGACTGGTCATTATCTATGTAGTGTCGCAAATATTCTACTAGGGCTTTATGCGATCTTTCTAATGCTCCGTTAGACTCTGGATGGCACGCGGTTGTCTGTATCTTCGTGATTCGGAAAAGTTTGCATATGTTTTTAAACATTTTACTTAGAAAATTTCTCCCTTGATCCGTTAGAATCTTTTCGGGTACGCCGTATTGGCAGATAATTTCCTCGACCACTGCTTCCGCTATTGTGGCTGCTTCCTGATTTGGCCGGGGGATCGCCTTGCTAAATTTTGTGAGGAGGTCCTGGAAGATTAATATGTAGATATTCCCTTGATTGCTCTCTGGCAGGGGCCCTACTATGTCTAGCGCTACTTTTTCAAAGGGGGCCCGTGGTGTATCGGTGATCTCCATTGGAGCCCTAGTTTTCTTTCCTAACTTATTCTTCTGGCAGGTGCTACATTTTTGTATGTACTCCTCAATATCTTTATTCATTCCTTCCCAGCTGTATTTTAATTTTATTCTGTTTGTGGTCCTTTTGATACCTTGATGTCCTCCTATGAGTGTGCAATGGTATTCATAAAGAATTTGTTGTTTTGCTTCTTCGTCGTAGCTGTTGGTTGTCCTTGTCTCTTCTTCCTCGTTTTGTTTCGTGCACGTTTCCTCGTGCACGTTTCTGCTTAACACGTCTGCGTTCGTATTGTTCTTTCCTGACTTATGTACGATTTCGTAGTCGTACTCGGCTAATAGAATTCTCCATCTTATTAATCTGGATCCTGGGTCCTGTACCCTAAATAGCCATGTAAGTGCTTTGTGGTCCGTAACTACTTTGAATGAGGTACCGTAGACGTACGGTCGAAAGTGTTTAACTGCCCAGACGATAGCTGGCAGTTCCTTTTCTGTTGTACTATAATTTCTTTCGGCTTTGTTTAGTACTGGGCTCGCGTACGCGATTGGTTTGTCCTCCCCTATTTTCCCTTGTGACAATATCGCACCTATTGCTACATCGGATGCGTTGGTTGTTACTACGAATTCCTTTGTAAAATCTGGATAAATTAATAGGGGTGCCGTAGTCAGTGCCTCTTTTAATGTGTCGAAAGCGTTCTGCTGCTCGGCTGTCCAGATGAACTCGACCTTGCTGCTCGTGATGCTGGTGTTACGTACGCAGATTTATCTTTGACTTTCTAACCCTTTCGGGTGTCCGGAATGCACGTGACCCGACGGGTCACCATTTCCTGCGGTGGTGTGATGCAACCACGTTTTCCCCGAAAACCTTATATTCAATGGAAGCACTCATGTCCCCACTACTTTCTAAGCCGAATTTCACCGTATAAAAAGAGCCACGAAGTCACACTCGGGGGCTCATTTCAAATCTAGTACGCATAGACGAAAGAGGCTTATTTACTTCAACTTAAACCAGACAGTACGTAGACTTGCTGATAGGTATTGTTACTATTAAACTCTTTGAGACCCCCGCATTTCTCAGTGCGTCAAAACCGAGAGGTGGACTTAGGTACCGCGACAATTAAACACTAAAAACATTTGTAGAAGACTGAACTTATAGAATATAATTAGTTATCTCTAACCCAGAGTTCTTTTATTTAAATTAATCATTAAATGAATTTCCTCTTCGAGATAAACCCACATAGATACTCCTTTACCGCTCAAGGTGTATCACTTTATAAAGTTACGAGGCTAAACTAACATTTCCTAGTGGCTTCCGGGGATACCAGACCCCGGTTCGTCCACGACAACCAACCTCCTAGTGGCTCCCGGGGATACCAGACCCCGATTCGTCCACGACTTCCACCTTCCTAGCGGCTCCCGGAGATACCAGACCCCGGTTCGTCCGTGAAAGCTTACCTTCCTAGTGGCTCCCGGGAATACCAGACCCCGGTTCGTCCACGACAACCAACCTCCTTATAGCGGCTCCCGGGGATACCAGACCCCGGTTCGTCCGCTACTAACAAACTCCAAAAAACAAACTCAATCCTCGGCCTTGCAGCCGCCATTCACATTGCCCTCAGCCTCGGCTCGTAACAAATTGGTGACAGCGGTGGGATATTCTCTTAGCTGGTTATTCAGATTTTGATGTGCTTTCCGCACGACTCAAATCTTACGGCCCCGCGTCCGAGAAGGCCTATTAGAATTAGGCCGGAATATCGCGAGAATATTTGTATTAAAGGTTGGACTACAACCTTGGTCGATGGTAGCATAATCTGCTCACAGTGTGCTTTAACCACGCCTAAAGAAATATCAAGTACCGCATTAGAACATCGGTTTCAGCGTGATCCGCCTGTAGTTCTTTATGAATCTTGTAACGAGTTCTTGTACGAGACTCAACTAATTTTGTATTGCCCTCGTTGCATACTAAATTATTTCACGCACGGTCCGTGAACGGTTCGGATAATTTGAAGCAATCAAATTATCTGTAAAAGGAAAGAAAATCTTTCGCTTTAATTTTAACGCCTGTTCGGGTCGTTACTTTGTTAATTAATCATGCCCGGGACAGAAGCCTCGGCCTCTCCTGAGGATATAGCTAATCTGACTTTGTCAATGGCCAACTCAATGGCTTTACTTACACAGCGTAACTGCATACAGTATGCTGCAGCTTCAATTCCGGTTTTCGACGGTGAGACTCCAGCTCTCTCGGTTTTCGCGCAGAATGTAGAAAACGGGTTGGCATTGATACCGTCAAATACGGAGCCTGAATATCTAACAATCGTATTAACAAAACTCACGGGTCCTGCGAGAATTAGTATTCGAGATAAGTAATTTTCTGATACGTCGGAGTTATTAAAATATCTTAAAAAACGATACGCACCGGGACGTAATCTGGCACATTTCCAAGGGGAAATCGCTCGACTCAAAATTCGTAGTGACGAATCCTTAAGAAGATATATCGACCGGGTTAGTCACCTTGCTCATCGCTCTCGCGCGGCAATTCGGGATCGGTACGGTGCGAACGCCGATGAAATAACAAAGGAAATGGAGAAAGACATACTGGAGAACTTCATCGAAGGATTACCAGAACGCGTTGCGTGGCGAATGGCGGCATTGGGCGAAAAACACAAGGATTTGGACGACGCGATTGAGGCCGTCCTCCTAATAGATCGTCGCCTCAGGAATCGCCGTGAAACCTACGACAACCGATCGACAGATTACAACGACGAATATCGCGGAAGAAGACGAAACCGAGAACGGGATCACGGGGTAGCGACCTCTGTACCCTCATCGCAGGCCATACTTTAGGGACAGTAGCACATTTGGTTCGGACAATGAATACGAAGACCGACCAAAACACGTGATGGCTATGACCTTACGTAAGAGCGATTCACGTTCCCCATCCTATAATTCTGACGCGTCAGAAGAGGGTAATCACCGCGATAGGAAATCCGCTGGAAAAAGTAGTGATAGGCAAGAATTATACTGCTGGAATTGCGGCGTGAAGGGACACGACGGGAAGACTTGTAGGGAAAGAAACAGATTTCAGCGTAGAACCAGATCACCGATAACTTCGTCCGCCGGACCAAGTAAATCATTAAACTACAAGGACGCTCATCGCAACGGCGATCCGGTGAGTGTTTGGAAAAAGGATCGCCCAAAACACAATCAGGCTCACCGACAAGAAGAACGAAGATTATTGAAAGAGGCGCCAATACCGAGGGTCAAAATCGACGTCCCGGAACTGGAAAGCGGACAAGGGCAGTTCCTCATAGACGGAGGAGCCTCCGTTAACCTGGTCGCCCTTAACATATTGGGAGATAAGGCCGAGATCACTTCCAGAGAAAAGATAGAGATAACGAGTTTGTCTCCTTCGCCCATTCACACTTTGGGAACTACTACGTTGCATATCAATGGCATTCCAGCGTATTTCTATGTTATTAAAGATCTCCCCGTGTCAGCAGATGGTCTCATAGGAAGCCCTTTTTTGCTACAAGAGCAAGCAGAGATTTCCTACCACCACAAAACACTCGTCATTCACAGTCAACCGATTAGGCATATCAGATTTACTAATTTCCCAGAAATGGAGGCACGAAACCCTACAGCAGTTTGCTTACCTCTCACCTCTAAGGGGAGGACGAATCCTGACACCAACACTATAGGACATCGCATCAGGACATTATGCCGAAACCAAGAGGCGAAGCCAAACTACAAGGAACCTAGTTCTGAAGATTCTGATAAAGCCGCTACACCGGTTGCTCGCCCAACGCATCGAAAAACTAAACTACCACAAACCGTGATAAAAGGGAAAATACTACCTCCTTCATTACCAATCGTACAACCTGCACCAGTAAATCAAGAAGAAGAGGAACCCATTGAAGAGGACAGGACTTTAACTGCAGATTCACATCCTTTCTATGACTCAAATCCTTTGGACGCTACATTAATACCCACAGATCAAAGTCAATTATTTTCACAGCTAATCATGAAAGGACCAAACGGTTCCAATCTCCCTATATCACCAGTATCAACCACTTTCAGTAATCCAATTATCATATCCACACCTACTCCTCTAAGAAACATAACGATCCCTTTACAAAATTTATCCCTCAGAACAAATACCCCCAGGACGATAGATACCGTTCTGATAGATTATGAATCTTCACCACCTGAAGATAGCAGTTCGGATCAAGAGGAACCATCCAACATCCCAACCATACAACAGTCAACCATATCAAGCAGTAATCTTCCAAATTCGCCAGAAGACACCAGGAAACAACTGATGGAGGAAGCACATAGCAGCCTCATTGGAGGACACAAAGGTGTTACGAAAACGTTCAATCGACTACAAACAAAATACCACTGGTCGGGTATGCGAAGAGACGTACAGGAATTCATCAGGAAATGTAAGAGTTGTCAGGAACAAAAATTAGTTAGAGCAAAAACACGGCAACCTATGATCATCACCGATACGCCTTTGAAGCCCTTCGATAAACTCGCTTTGGACACCGTTGGACCCCTTCCGGAAACTCCTGCTGGGAACCGCTACATTCTAACAATGCAAGACAGCCTGACGAAATATTGCACCGCAGTTGCAATACCGAATATTCGAGCCACTACAATCACAGATGCTTTTGCACGACATTTTATTTCAATCTTTGGGACACCTCGTTCAATATTAACAGATAAAGGAACCAGCTTTGTGGGGCAGATAATGACACACCTCGCTGAAATCTTCAAGATAAAACAAATAACTACTTCTGGACACAGGCCTCAAACAAACGGATCTTTGGAGAGAAGCCATATCGTCCTTACAGAATATTTAAAACATTACATAGAATCGCATGAAGAATGGGATCTCTTCATTCCATTTGCCATGTTTTCCTATAACACATCTGTGCATGAAGCCACTAACTTCACACCACACGAGTTGGTATTTGGAAAAATGGCTCGTTTTCCCAGCACTTTTGATGTGGACCAAAATAAAGACACCTACGGAAGTTATCTTACGGAACTAATCACTCGGATGGTAAATATCCGCAACACTGCAGCGGATCACCTCAACAAAGCAAAGGAACGATCAAAACAGTGCTACGACAGACGAGCATGCCCGCAACAATTCAAGAAAGGAGAATACGCCTATGTTATAAAGGAACCTCGATTAAGCAAATTCGATCCTCATTATATTGGACCATATAAAATAATTGACATATCAGATTTACATAACG
The DNA here is from genome assembly GCA_947577245.1 of Andrena bucephala. Lineage (NCBI taxonomy): Eukaryota > Metazoa > Arthropoda > Insecta > Hymenoptera > Andrenidae > Andrena > Andrena bucephala. Next base: position 18,327,678 of record OX387718.1, on the reverse strand, counting down.
TAGTTCTGAGTACTGGTAATCACAAATTAATCACTAAACATCAGGATAAATTAAAGCACGCATTTCTTCCCGACGATTCTTCGGAATCAGAATGAAAATCATCGTAGTCCTTTCTAATCGTTATGCCAGTGCCACACAATCTTTTTCGATCCGAAGAAGACAAGGGAAAAAAAGTTTATGGAGCCTGGGATGGAGTTAGACCTGCAGATTATCCAGAAGCATGCAGGAAGCTCTCGACGTTGGACTGCGTACAACCATGGATTGTGCACATTTATGAAGACGAGGCTCACCGAATTTGCGAAAATTCCTTGGGAAAGTTGCAACGACACGAGTAAGCAGTCTTCACCGAAAGAGGATGGCGAAGGCAACCAATAAAAGCAGTCGGGCCATAATCTCATATTATTGGGAAAACGACTTGATGCTGGCCCACTCGATAGACGAAAACATTAAGGACTGGACTCCCGGTGACGTGCTGAAGGTGCGGTTCAACACAAGGTATTGCAGAGAGGACCCCTTCCAGAGGAGTGAAGACTGAGGCCACCCATCACCTACGACATCGCCCCACAGTACACTACAATTATCACACACACGCCGCAATAGGCCGCGGAAGGTTTGGTTTCAACACACCTTTGCATGAGTGAGTAGTATTCTGTTTAGTCGCGTGCATTTCCGACACCGAAAGGTGGAAAAGCATCGTAATAAACGATGTTTTATCTAAGGGGGGAGATGTTACGTACGCAGATTTATCTTTGACTTTCTAACCCTTTCGGGTGTCCGGAATGCACGTGACCCGACGGGTCACCATTTCCTGCGGTGGTGTGATGCAACCAAGTTTTCCCCGAAAACCTTATATTCAATGGAGGCACTCATGTCCCCACTACTTTCTAAGCCGAATTTCACCGTATAAAAAGGGCCACGAAGTCACACTCGGGGGCTCATTTCAAATCTAGTACGCATAGACGAAAGAGGCTTATTTACTTCAACTTAAACCAGACAGTACGTAGAGTTGCTGATAGGTATTGTTACTATTAAACTCTTTGAGACCCCCGCATTTCTCAGTGCGTCAAAACCGAGAGGTGGACTTAGGTACCGCGACAATTAAACACTAAAAACATTTGTAAAAGACTGAACTTATAGAATATAATTAGTTATCTCTAACCCAGAGTTCTTTTATTTAAATTAATCATTAAATGAATTTCGTCTTCGAGATAAACCCACATAGATACTCCTTTACCGCTCAAGGTGTATCACTTTATAAAGTTACGAGGCTAAACTAACATTTCCTAGTGGCTCCCGGGGATACCAAACCCCGGTTCATCCACGACAACCAACCTCCTAGTGGCTCCCGGGGATACCAGACCCCGGTTCGTCCACGACTTCCACCTTCCTAGCGGCTCCCGGGGATACCAGACCCCGGTTCGTCCGTGAAAGCTTACCTTCCTAGTGGCTCCCGGGAATACCAGACCCCGGTTCGTCCACGACAACCAACCTCCTTATAGCGGCTCCCGGGGATACCAGACCCCGGTTCGTCCGTTACTAACAAACTCCAAAAAACAAACTCAATCCTCGGCCTCGCAGCCGCCATTCACATTGCCCTCAGCCTCGGCTCGTAACACTGGATAGGGGTTTAGCTCTTTTTGAATATTCTGGGATGAATCTGCGGTAGTACCCTGCTAACCCTAAGAATGCTTGTAGTTCTTTTAGTTTGGTTGGAATAGGGAATTCTTTCACAGCCTTGGTTTTTTCGGGGTCCGGTTTGATACCTTCAGGGGAAATTATGTGTCCCAAAAATCCCACTTCCTTTCGTAAAAACGCACATTTTTCTGGTTGTAGTTTTAGGTTGTTTTTTCGGAGAGTGTCTAGAATTTTCCTCAGTCGTGTGTTATGTTCCCTTAAACTGGCTCCATAGATGACAATATCGTCAAGGTAAACGAAACAGTCTATCCCCTGTAACCCGATAAGCGCAGCGTTCATTGCTCGCTGGAATGTCGCCGGTGCATTTTTCAGTCCGAACGGCATGCGATTGAATTCGAAATGCCCTTGAGGAGTTGAAAATGTTGTCTTGCACTTATCGCGTTCGTCCATAGGAATTTGATGGTATCCAGATGCCAAATCGAGGGTGGTAAAGTACTGCGCTTTTCCCAATTGATCTAGTATGTCCGTGATATTGGGTAGTGGGAATGAGTCGCCTATGGTGACTTCATTGAGTTTCCTATAGTCGACTACTACGCGGTATTTTCTATTTCCCTCGTTGTCAGTTTTTTTAGGTACTACTAATAAGGGTGCGTTCCATGGGCTGGCGCTATGTCGGATGATGCCGTCCTCTAGCATTTTTTCCACCTGTTTCCGTACTTCTTGCTTGTGAATTTCGGGTAATCTATAGGGCTTGATATACAGGGTGTCGTGTCGCTTTTTACACGGACTCGGTGGCCGGATACTGTGGCCATTGATAATTGGTCTCCCGGTAAATGAAACGTGTCATGGTATTCCCTGCATATTTCCTCCATAGCTGCCTTTTCTTCTTTATTCATATGCTTGCGGTCTAGGTATTCTAAAACTCGGGCGATGCGCGTTGTCAGCGATTCTTTCGCGGTCAACGCCCGAACAGCTGCGGCGCTATCGTTGCAGTGAATTATTTCGTTAACCGGTATTTCACTTAATTGAATTCGTGGCACGATCACTGTTTTCGTTTTCGTGGTTGTATTTATAATACAGGCCACGCATTTTCCTTCTTTGGGTCTCGTCAGCCCCTCTCCTAAGCATATGCCTTCGGCTAACTGTTGTTTCTCTATTATTCCGTCTCGAATGCTATCTGTAGGGACCATTATGAGTTGTTGTGTGCGTGCGGGTATCGTTATTTCCATGCTTCTATTTAACGTTTTCCAGGGTTTTCCGTTTACTAGTAAGCTTTGCTTGGGGTAACTAATGGTTACTCCGTTATCTTTAAGAAAATCTATTCCTAGTATCCCGTCCGCGTTTGTTAAGGTGTTTCCTTCTACTACGTATAATGGATGTACTACCCTTTTCCCATTTATTTTAAATGTGGCATCTATTTTTCCTAATGTTCCTGTTTTTCCCCTGAGACTGAAACTAGCATAACGTAGGACTTTTTTATTTCGATGTTGTCCGGAATGGCTCTCCTAGCGATTAGGGATACTTCCGCCCCGTTATCTATTAGCATTACGGTTTGTTTGTTCTTGCTATTTTTTATTTCTACTTCTATCCTATCCGATGTATGTCCATCTTTGGAGAGGGATCCTATTTTAACCATGCGGTAGGTTTTCGCAGTTTTTTAAGTAGATGAGTCGCGGTCCGGTGATTCGGAGCTATCGCGGCTACTTTCTGTGGAATGTGCGCTGTCAGTGCTTCTGTGTCGCGGCTGGTGTCTTTCTTTAGAGGCCGGTCGTTCACTCTCTGGTTTACGCCCTGTCGATTTCTCGTTTTTTCCCTTGCCCGTTACTGTTCGCACTTGACGGCTGCTTTCCGGAGAAAATTTTTTCCCATTTTGCTTCTCCTTATCTTGGTTTTTCCAACACTCTTTAGTGTCGTGCCCTGGTCGTTTACAATTGTCGCAGTGACGCGATGCTGTCTTGTTTTCATTCTGCGTGGAGGGGTTTGCCCCGCGCGTCGCTGGTCGTTGTGTAATCTATGGCTATCGTGATTGCTTCCTGTAAGTCGGCGGGTCTTTGTGATTTTACCAAGACCTTTAGGTCATCGCGAAGTCCGTCCTCGAATATAGCCAATGTCTGTTTTTTGAATACTTTCACGGTTGCGTTTTTCTCTATTAGACTGTCCTTATCGTCGATTCCGGTCACTATTAGTTCCCTTAGTAATTTTGATACACGATTTCCGTATTGATGCGCGCTTTCATTGGGGCCCTGCCTACTATATAACAATTCCCTTTGTACAGTTGAAGCTGTACGGGGAGGTTTGTAAACTGAAGTTAACACGTCCTCTAAGTCCTGCATGGATGATATGTGGCGCGTCTGTACTTCGTCTAGGGCGTCGCCTCCGACCCGTAACGCGATTATCCCCCGTAGAATCTGGGCTTTTTCTTCCGCTGTTTGATATGTGAGGTATACATATTTGCAGGCGGTCAGGAAGCCAGGTAATTCCTTGGGGTCCTTCCCGTTGAACAGGGGTAGGGTTTTTATGGTATGGAATATTTCTCGAGTGCCTGCTACGTTCGGCGCGTAAGTTAGGTCATTTATCTCGAGGTTGGCGGGAACGAATCGACTAATGCGCGTCGGTTCCTCCCCTGGAATACGAAAATCGTCGAAATGGACCGTGGTCCTGCCTGAGGGGCCGGGCGTAGCGTGTGTCGAGTTCATTGTTTCCCTTAGTCTACTTATTTCTCTATCTATCGAGTCCTGTAGTGGACCTTCCCTTGCCTCTAGTGCTCCTAACCTGTCGTTTATCCCTAGCATTCCGTCCGTTACTTGGGTTAGAGTGGTGGTTACTCCCGTGAGTAACTTCTCCACGTTCGCTAGTCGGTCCGCGAGACTCGGTTCTACATTTCCGCCCGCGGATGCTGTGATAGGGGACGACATGTTCGCTATTCCTTCGCTCGGGATTAAGCTATAATCTAACTCGTTGAACGGGTATAGCCTCCTAGCGGTTAGGTGTCTAGACGTAATCGGTAATCCGGTCGAGACGCGACGTTCTTCGCTAGTTCCGACGTCTAGAGCAAGTCGCGTACGCTCTCCGATTTCGCGAAAGGCTTCGAATGTTGCGTCGAAGATTGCTTCGCCGGGGAGCCGTTTTGTACGGACTTTAAGGAATCTACGGGGGGCACTTCGGCGAATTGCTCTAGGCGAAAGAATTTCCTTTCGCTCGGCTAATTCTACATTACGCTCGATGTCTTTATCTAACGATTTTGCTCGGCGCATGGGAATTGCGGCGTGCGGCCTGAAGTTGCTGACAGTGATATCTCGCACTTACAGTATGTATATCAGGTGATGCATTGCTCGCCGATTATGAGAAGTAGACTGTCCTGGCGACGTCCTCTGCTGACGTCCGTCGATACTGCGGAGTGACTGCCCCTCTGGTTAAGGGGTCGTTGTCTCTGCTGAGTCCTGTTGTCACCGTTGATCAGGCTTGGTCCTTACGTTAGCAGTGATCTCACCGCTGCCGTTGTGCTGTGACGCCTGGGGGTCGAGATTCTGGGTACGAATCTCGGGGTGCTCCTGGGCGTCCTTCACTATCGTCGTCCACGGGCTCCGAAGGTTCGGGTGATTGTGCCGGGACGGGAGGATTCGGTTTAGAACCCGGAGGTAGTAGATCGTTGCAGGTCGAAGAGTTGGAACTCACCGTAAGGTTTTAACAAGTTTATTTGATCCCGATCTGGGTGACAATGACACTGTGCCTAGTTTGGCATGAGTCACGAAAAGTCGGGTAATGTTCCCGTAACAAAGCTTTATCAAGTCTGCCCTCGCGTTGCTCGTACATCGTTATACTATCGTCGGGACGAAGCGGGGACCATCGGGGTCTCCGCCTTTGGCCTGGTTTTTGGTGTTTCGCCATATGCTGATGGTCTCTATGCACTTCCGAAATCCCTTACGCGGTTGTGCCGGATTTCGGCCACTCGATTGTGGCAATCGGTATGTGCGCGGTGTCGACACGGTCAGATGTCGGCTCGGGCACAACAATAGTATTCTGTATGAATTTTTTCAAAACAGGGAGATACACATAACTAGAGATGTACCAACTAGTGGCCGACTAGTCGGTTAAGCCGACTATCCGGCCACTTTTGTAGTCGGCGACTAATCGGCAAAAAGGCCGATTGATCGGCTCCCATTTTGTGAATATTTAACCATTTTTCTCTCTTTTTTTCCAACAAGTTTTATAATTTTTCTACTAGAGATGTACCGACTAGTGGCCGACTAGTCGGTTAAGCCGACTATCCGGCCACTTTTGTAATCAGCGACTAGTCGCCTTCTTGGGGGTCGACTAATCGGCTAGTCAGCTAGTCGGCCAAAACCCTAGTCGGTACATCTCTACACATAACCCAACATTGCAGGACTTACATTCGTATCGCGATTCACGTCTTTTATAATTTTTTGCACATACCACACATTTTCTTAATGATGCTCAGTTAGTAATTATCGGTAGTCGGTCAGTGAAGACACAATCATTCAACAATAGTTCTACAGCTCGAATTGAAAGTCTTCTAACCATATATTTTGTATTATTATTACTATTGTATTATTACGGGATGCGGAACGTTATTCAGTGTTGAATAGATTGGGAAAATAAAATAGTTTTGTGGAAAGCGACTATAGTCGCTCGTCGTATGTACATGGCGTTTTGTGGCCAGCGACTATAGTCGCCCGTCGTATGTACATAGGTATCTTGTGCCCAGCGACTATAGTCGCCCGTCGTATGTACATGGCGTCTTGTGGAGAGCGACTATAGTCGCCCGTAGTAGCGACAGGGTTAAAGTAGGATTTCCTAGACACGATTCGCCGCGGCGGCGGATCGCGGCGCCCGAATCCTAAGCACCGCTCTTATGGAGAAGCGTGTATCTGTTTTCCTAAGGTCGGTATCATATATATTGGCCGGTGAGTTTCGTGAGGGGTATTCTCTCACCACACAGTTTGCCTGCCTCGGTGCTCCTTTTCTCAACATTTTCTGACTCGCTCTCGTTCCAACTCGCTCTCGCCTTCGCAGAACAAGAGTGAGCCAGAAATGGTGGGGATAGTGCCAAGCTTCTGGGGTGTAGACCTAACCGAGCTGTCAGCGTAGAAATACACACATCAGAATAGGTGTGCGTTAGCTACGAAAAAATTCAGGAGCTTTATTGGTTAGAACATTGATACTTTCTCGATAGCTTCATCTCGTATTGGTCTACGCATAGCTTCGTAACGCACACAACTATTACGCTAAGAATAAATAACAGCCAAACGGCTAGGTTCAGGCGGAGCCGCGCAGCGTTCCCGTTACCCCACCGTACCCTGCGAGGACCACGCAACTCCAACTGACAAATCCACGATCGTCAGATGGTGGTGGCTGATTTCTCCTCGATCGCTGTTCCCGAAAACGAATTCACCGGCCAATATATGTATGTAGGTATGTATGTATGTATGTATTTATTTATTGTATTTAGGCTCACTGTCCATTACAATCTTTTTGATGTTATCGCACGATTTATACATTTATTCCTTAACATATCTTTGGTTCCATCCTTAAAGCTATATTTTATCCTATTTTAGCTGATGTACCTGTAGTTACCTATTGCTACTATTTTAGGTCTTGACTGCTAAAGTAATGTATTGAGATATATGGAAAGCTTTTTAGTACTATATATACAGTAACATATCTATACATACAGGGTGTCCCACCTAAGAATGGACAGCCGGTTTTCTCCTAAAGTATTGTCGATAAAAATATAAAAAAAATAGGAAATTGCATGGTTCGAGGGGGGCAATTTATTAGCGCGAACGAATTTTGTTTTCGATTATTATTTTAAAAGATACGATGGTCAAGTTCGGTTTTTCAAATGGAACTATTTTTTTTGAAGACCTGAGTTGATAGTGCGATCCAAGACAAATCCAATAAGCTGAAATGTATGCACTTTATTTCCACTGGTTTTTAAGATATTGCGCTTGCAAATTTACTGATTTTCACTGGAAGAAAACCCTCTGAAATAGCAAGGACCGGGGCGGTCTTACTGGCGCCACGGGTGGCACTGCCTGTTGAAATAGATACCTGCCAAAGGTCTACGCCAGGAATGGCAGGCCCAAAGGCTGGACAATTCTTTTCCGTCAGAAATGCTACTTAGGTAGGTACATCTGCGGAATCGAGAAGCGCACCGTTACTTTTATTTCGCACTTGCTTCTACGCTCGGATGGCCGGTTCTTTTGGGAGGGATGCAAGTTCGATTGGTTAGGTTTGGAGGAGTGAAAGTTGCTAGACTAAATTTCAATCATAGGGAGCAGATTGTATCAGAACCATTCGGATTTGCATTCCTCACAAACGGCTGCTCTCTTGAAGAGGCCCTCTTCACAGCAATGCCCACCTCCTCTCGCACGGAATACGTTAACGCTTGCTTTTGTTCTGATATTGAAGCTCGTGTTTATACTCGAGAGGACCACGCGTCGACAGCGGGCTACCCCTTTTCTTCCTGTGTCTCTCCACGAGCCGTGTTGACGGTGGATTGTAGGAACGTAGATATCTGGATGCCAGTTATTGAATTCAGGAGACGATAGAAACATTTTATTACAAAACACACATGTACAATAATTAAAGTAAATCGTATTCCTCTCGGGCAGGAGTACTAATAATGATCGAACTTGCGCCCCACTTCGCGCAGACCAATTACACGGAGGGTAGTCGGGTCACACACTGCCCAAATGATACAGGGTAATTCTGGAGCAACGCCCGTCAAGGAGATGCGCTGGCACCCCGTGGCGAGGACAGACCTTCGCATTGCCTCACCCGATTTTTATGGTTTTTTTTCCGGAAAAAGGTACGAATCCTGGGCCGAACGTAGCGAATTGAAGTCGACCCTCCGCAGTTGAGGGTGAATTATCCATTACAGCGTATTAAGAAACCCTTTTCTTCATCGTATCAAAAGGGAAGTGGTGCCAATGGATTCCTTATGTTTTTCTGACGAAAATCATACCAAATGTCATGCAAATCGGACTACTTTGACACAAGCTATTTGTATTCCCTATGTAAAAGTTGTCCGATTTACACGACATTTGTAATGATTTTCATCGGAAAACCCCAAGGAATCCATCGGCGACACTTCCATATCCATACGATAAAGAATAAAGAATTATTTTATTTCCTAACCAGATACAGGGTAATTATGGAGCAACGCCCGTCAAGGAGATGCGGCGGCCTGGTACCCCGTAGCGAGGACAACCCCTCGCAGAGCCTGACCGAATTTTATGGCTTTTCACCCGCGAAGGGGTTCGAGTGCCTAATAAGAAGTGAGAAATCTTCGACTTGCGCATTTCTCATCAGATCTTTGCAAAACCGACACCTATCGATTCCTTATGTTTCGCCGATGAAGCTGACACTAAGAACGACGTAATTCGGACCATAATGAAGGAAATTCCATGGAATATCGATTTATATCATTTCAAGCTGACTTGACTTGGTTAAAAATAGTCCGATTTACATGAAATTTGGTATGATTTTAATCGACGGAACGCCAGGAATCCATTGGCGCCACTTCCCCTTCGATACGATGAAGAAAAGAAGCAAACATTTGAAATCCTGAACATTTCTCACTTCTTAATGGTATTCCAAACCCTTCGAGGGTCGAAAGCCATAAATTTCGATGGGCACTGCGGGGTGTTGTCCTCGCCACGGGGTGACGGGCGTACCTCCAGAATTACCCTGAAGAAATAGAGTTGGAAGATGCCACATCTGGTTACCAAAAACTACCCGTACTGATCGGCCGCGGTGTCTCGCCAGAGTCGCGGTTTATGAGCGGATTTTCCGCGAGTCGGCGGTAGGCAACGTTATATAGTACGGGTCCGAAGTCATCGTACGCACTATCCGCCGACAGAGCAATATACGGATTAACTCAGACTGGACAATGTCACCACGTTTTTTATTGGCCTTTACAAATTTGGCAAACAGATGTTGTCGAAACGTTCTTGGAGAAATAATAAATTATCGATCGTAAAGAACGAATGAATTTTCGCCTGGCTCTGAGTCCGCTTTTGTCCCGACGTACGCGAGAAAGATGCCACAAATATAGGAATTGAAAAGTATTATCCACCGTCAATACGCCTCGTGGAGAGACACAGTAAGAAAAGGGGTACACCGTTGAGTGCGCGTGGTTCCGCCTGCAACGTCCTCCTTTCAAATTAAAGACGGATTCCTTATCTCTCGAGTATAAATCCTTATCTCTCGAGTATAAACACGCGTTGGAATTTCAAAACAAAAGCACGCGAGAAGAATTGGGTGCAAGAAAAGGTCGGCCATTGTACCCCGTGGTGAGGACAACCCCCCCCCCCCCCCCCCGCAGTGCCACACCCGATTGTACGGCTTTTGACCCTCGAAGCGGTTCGAGTGCCTATTAAAAAGTGAGAAATCTTTGACTCGCGTATTTCTCATCAGATCTTTGCGAAAACGACACCCATCGATTTCTTATGTTTCGCCGATGAAACTGACACCAAGAACGACGTATTCGGACCATAATGAAGGAAATTCCATGGAATATCGATTTATATCATTTCAAGTTGACTTGACTTGGTTAAATTTGGTCCGATTTACATGAAATTTGGTATGATCGTCATCGGAAAAACATAAGGCACCCATCGGTGTCACTTCCCTTTCGATACGACGAAGAAAAGAGTTTCTTAATACGCTGTAATGGATAATTCACCCTCGACTGCGGAGGGCCGACCTCAATTCGCTACGTTCGGCCCAGGATTCGTACCTTTTTCCGAAAAAAGCCATAAAATTCGATGGGCACTGCGGGGTGTTGTCCTCGCCACGGGGTGACGGGCGCAGCACCAGAATCAGCCTGTACCTACCTTTTTAAGAAATAACACAATTCGTTATTCTTATCGTATGGATATGGAAGTGTCGCCGATGGATTCCTTGGGGTTTTCCGATGAAAATCATGCCAAATGTCGTGGAAATCGGACAACTCTTACATAAGGAATACAAATTGCTTGTGTCAAAGTAGTCCGATTTGCATGACATTTGGTATGATTTTCGTCAGAAAAACATAAGGAATCCATTGGCACCACTTCCCTTTCGATACGATGAAGAAAAGGGTTTCTTAATACGCTGTAATGGATAATTCACCCTCGACTGCGGAGGGTCGACTTCAATTCGCTACGTTCGGCCCAGGATTCGTACCTTTTTCCGGAAAAAAAACCATAAAAATCGGGTGAGGCAATGCGAAGGTCTGTCCTCGCCACGGGGTGCCAGCGCATCTCCTTGATGGGCGTTGCTCCAGAATTACCCTGTATCATTTGGGCAGTGTGTGACCCGACTACCCTCCGTGTAATTGGTCTGCGCGAAGTGGGGCGCAAGTTCGATCATTATCAGTACTCCTGCCCGAGAGGAATACGGTTTACTTTAATTATAGTACATGTGTGTTTTGTAATAAAATGTTTCTATTGTCTCCTGAATTCAATAACTGGCATCCAGATATCTACGCTCCTACAATCCACCGTCAACACGGCTCGTGGAGGGACACGGGGAAGAAAAGGGGTAACCCGCTGTCGACGCGTGGTCCTCTCGAGTATAAACACGAGCTTCAGTATCAGAACAAAAGCAAGCGTTAACGTATTCCGTGCGAGAGAAGGTGGGCATTGCTGTGAAGAGGGCCTCTTCAAGAGAGCAGCCGTTTGTGAGGAATGCAAATCCGAATGGTTCTGATACAATCTGCTCCCTATGATTGAAATTTAGTCTAGCAACTTTCACTCCTCCTAACCTAACCAATCGAACTTGCATCCCTCCCAAAAGAACCGGCCATCCGAGCGTAGAAGCAAGTGCGAAATAAAAGTAACGGTGCGCTTCTCGATACCGCAGATGTACCTACCTAAGTAGCATTTCTGACGGAAAAAAATTGTCCAGCCTTTGGGCCTGGCGTAGACTTTTGGCAGGTAGGTATCTATTTCAAAAGGCAGTGCCACCCGTGGAGCCAGTAAAACCGTCCCCGGTCCGTGCTATACCAGACAGTTTTCTTCCAGTGAAAATCGGTAAATTTGCAAGCGCAATATCTTAAAAACCAGTGAAAATAAAGTGTATACATTAAAGCTTATTGAATTTGTCTTGGAACGCACTATCAACTCAGGTGTTCAAAAAAAATAGTTCCATTTGAAAAACCGAACTTGACCATCGTATCTTTTAAAATAATAATCGATAGAAAAATTCGTTCGCGCTAATTAATTGGCCCCCTCGAACCATGCAATTCCCTATTTTTTTTATATTTTTATCTCCAATAGTTTAGGAGGAAGCCGGCTGTTTAGCTTTCCCGCGGACACACTGTATATCCTGATCTAGATATGGATGTCTTGCATCCATGAGGTGAAATATAAGACCGGTGTTTTCTTTATACATATCTTGGAAGTATATTTGCCATTCCTTTACGTCTATCTTACATTCTGGTATTGTTCTGTAGCTTAATTTCTTCACCAGTTTCCAGAAGGTTGCTGAGTCTTTTACATTTGTAATTTCTGTCCGGAGGTTCCGATAGTATTCTTCCTTGGTTCTGCTTACCATTGTCCTGTAATTTTTTCTCGTTTCAAGATATTCTTCTCTTTCCTGGGCTCCTCCATTTTTTCTAAATGCTTTAGCTATTTTCTTCATTTCCTTTCTGGCTTTTCTGCAGTCTAGATTGTACCAGGGTTTGTTTATTGTGTTTTTTGTTTTATTGATTCTCCTGACTGTTGACATTTCCAGGGTATTTGCTGCATTCTTTATTGCTGTTATGATTCTTAGGTGTGGGTTTTCCTCTGTTGCTTCTATTCCCGTTAGTTGCTCTTCTACTGCTTTCTGGTAATCCTCGCATTTGTTATTGTCCCATATTAGCTTATTTATTGTCTTTGGCCCTGACTCTTCCTCCTCTTCCTCGTTTGTCGCTCTTCCCATGTTTTTTAGCTTGATTTTTATTGGTAGGTGATCCGATGTTCCCATCTCTATAGTTTCAAAGTCTTCAATTTCCTGTATCATATTTATATCTATCCATGCCATATCTATTGTACTGAGTCCTTTTGTATCGTCATACGTGTATTGGCCGTCGTTGTCTGATTTGGTCCTACCGTTCAGTACAATTAATCCAACATCCTCCATGATTTCGCACAAAATTCTCCCTGCTTTATTTATACATTTATCTTTTGAGTTTCTGAGGTGAGTTAATTCGGACTTCTCCGTGATTTGCTCTTCTACCTGATTTCCAGTCCCTATCCTCGCATTGAAGTCCCCTCCGACAATTATCGGAGTGGCTGTTTTCTCTTTAATTTCCTTGACCACTTCCTCTAATGTTCTTAGAATCTGCTCTTTTCCGCTGTTTATATATACATTACATACTATAAGTTCTGTTTGTTCTATTTTGACCTTTACGCAGATCCATGATTCAGTTTTTGATATTATATCCATTTTATGAACTAAATCTGGTCTATACATTATGCATAAGCCTCCGCTCGCTCTACCTACTGACTTATTTTTTATTGCTTTACTCACTATATATTTGTATTTCATCAAGCATGTTGGTATTCTTATTAATTCTTCTGTCTGGAATGTCTCACTTAAGCATAATATTGCACTTTCTACGACATGTTTTTGGAGATCTTCTGCACTCATATTATTTAGGTTTGCTATGCCATGAACATTCCAAAACAGAATACCCGTTTGTCTTTCTCCTTTCCCATTTCCTTTACTTGTAGGTTTTCTCTTGACGAAATAACTGGTTTTTCTCTATTCCTACGCCGTCCTTTCATGTCCACATTTCATTGTCGATGTACACTTTCCTGTAACCTATTGTGACCCGTTTCCCCAGGTCTTTTTGTGACATTGCAAATTTGCTCAGCTCTCTCTGTATCATAAGTTGTTCATGTGTTAAGTCATCGTCTATGAATATCTTTTCTCCTTTCAATAGCTTTTTATTTTCTTTAACTTTTTGTTTGTTCTCCCAATCTACCAGTTTCACCCTAATCATTTTGTTGTTGCTTGCTGTTCTTATTTCTTGAGCATATTCTATTTTCACCTCTACGTGTAATTTCTCTCTGATGAATTTTTCTACTTCCTCTGTTTTTGCTTGTAATTTAGGCCTTTGATGATGACGTTACACCTTTTTTCTCTTCTTCTTCTTCCCTCTTCTATTGTTTCTAATGATTTAATCCTTTCTTCCAAGCTTTTCCTCTCCTCTGCCCATCTTAACTCTTTCCGTTCCATTTCCTCTTTTATCGTTGCTACCTCTTTGATTAGATTCATTACCTCCGTGTATTCTTTCCTTGTTTCTTTCATTTCTTCTCTCACTGTTTGGATTTCCTCAGACATAGAGTCCATTTTGTCCATCATTCTGTTCAAAAGTGATGTTACACTTCCTTCTGTATCATTCCCCTTGTTGGCTTCTGGTTCTTTCTTTTTTGAGGTTAATATCGTTTGCTTGCTGTCTTCTACCGCTATTTTGGTGATCGTTGTGCTTTTTAGTGGTCTTCCTCTGGAGCTAGATTTATTTTCGCTTGCAATTTTGTCCATTTTTCCTTCTTGATCGCTTTATCCCCTAACTTTGTTTTGAGGTTATATTCTACTTTCACCCTTTCTAATGAGACGCTCCCTATTCCCGAATGATTGTGAGTAATTAATTGTAAGGAGTATATCATGCGTCCTTATTATTTCGATATTGCAAGCGCGAATCTAATCAATTACACATTTAGCTACCACGATAATACGCATACAGTCCACCGGCCAATATATTTGATACCGACCTTAGGCGCGTTTTCCAACCGCTGTGTCAGTGCGTCTGTCTCGGCAGCTACCTAAAGTCGGTATCATATATAATGGCCGGTGAGTTTCGTGAGGGGTATTCTCCCATCACACAGTTTGCCTGTCTCGGTGCTCCTTTTCTCAACGTTTTCTGACTCGCTCTCGTTCCATCTCGCTCTCGCCTTCGCAGAACAAGAGTGAGCCAGAATGGGTGGGGATAGTGCCAAGCTTCTGGGGTGTAGACCAAACCGAGCTGTCAGCGTAGAAATACACACATCAGAATAGGTGTGCGTTAGCTACGAAAAAATTCAGGAGCTTTATTGGTTAGAACATTGATAATTTCTCGATAGCTTCATCTCGTATTGGTCTACGCATAGCTTCGTAACGCACACAACTATTACGCTGAGAATAAATAACAGCCAAACGGCTAGGTTCAGGCGGAGCCGAGCAGCGTTCCCGTTACCCCACCGTACCCTGCGAGGACCTCGCAACTCCAACTGACAAATCCACGATCGTCAGATGGTGGTGGCTGATTTCTCCTCGATCGCTGTTCCCGAAAACGAATTCACCGGCCAATATATTTGATACCGACCTTAGGCTACTCGAGACGCAACACAATGCGATGAGTGTCTGTTTTCCGCCATCATGGCGGAATCTCCTGGCGGGCGGCTAATCGCGGCGGCCAAAAGCTTGACTGCTCGAAACTGAGTCTAGCGGAGACCACCGCGCGATCCATCTCCACAGTGGGACAGAATCCCAAGAAATATGGAAACTAGTTGAAATCCAAAAGTTATGGGATAACGTTTTCTTTATATATTTCTTGTAAACTAATAATATGAGCACCTAAAAAAGGGGAAAATATTATAGCAGCTACTTATGATCTGTGTGTAAACACGTGTCAAAGTTTGTATGTTTTTATTTTGTGGAAAAATTTAATTCGAGGCTTTTGAATTTCTGTGATATAAAAGAAAAATATTTTGGGAACCGAAATGAGTAGTATCGTTTCCGATAATCAGTAGCAAATAATTAGTTACATATAGTTTTTTCCATAAGAAACCCATACAAAAAATATCAGCAATTGTCGGCCTTTTAGTTACCTTCCGTGAACTTCCAAGCAAATTTCTTTTTTGTTTTATAATCAACATATATTTGTCCTTGCAACTGCGAACACAAGATTTGATAATATTTGCCAATCATGAACTAATTACTTGTATTCCATGTCGCACAGTGGAGCAGAATCGCAATAAATAGGGGAAAATGCAACATCCCATTTTTAGCACTAAAAATGACGAACATTATGCAGGAAGTTCATAAAGGAAGAGTTAACATACAACTCATACGAAGGTTCGACGTTATCTAAAAAAATAACGTTAATAATTCCAATAAAACTAAAAGAATTTGATAAATATACATACTATGGAATGTGCAGAAAAACTGTAAACCTGTATCCATGTTATCCCGGTACCAATATACTAAATAAATAGGTACTGTTCACAAAGTGTTAATACATTCCTACGAAATTATAAAATATTTGGGCAACCTTCCAATCGGCTAATTGGGAGAAGGGACCCAAGACGCCAGAAATGAAGATTTTAAAGAGTATAGAAAAGATTGTATGTACGCATAAAATAGTCTCGTTGCAATACAAACGAAGAAGTTTTAAACCTTTTTTATCGACTTCTTGAAATCCAGTAGTAGATTAGTGTTTAAGGTATCTTCGCCAAAAAAAAACAAAAAAACTTTTTTTATAAAGTAGCTTGATATGATTCGGCATTTTGATTGGAAAAAATGGCACGTCGACTTTTTTCTCTACTCTTGAGATTGACGCCCATTGTGCGTTGGAACATAAGGCTTCGCCGCGTCAGGTGCGCCAATCATCGTTTATTGCTCAATTTACGACGTCGATCGAATATTTGGCGGGTTCGAGTAACGTGGTTGCCGATCCGTTATCGAGAATTGAGGATCTCAGACTTCCGGTCGAGATTAGTTTAAAAGAGATGGCTGAGGAACAGCTTGGCGACGCGGAGTTGACCGAATTAAATAAATCAACGAGCCCGTGTTTACAGCTTATTAAGCTGCAATGGGGACCGACCCATACCTCTGTTTTCTGTGAAATGTCTGGCGAGGCTTTGCGCCCTTATGTACCCGGGGTATTACGCGAAAGGGTGTTCGATTTGTTTCACAAACCCGCGCATCCAGGTGCCAAAGTTACTGACCGCACCATACGCCAACGCTATGTTTGGCCTAACATGCACCGCGATATTGCGCGGTGGTGCAAAAATTGTGTCGAGTGTCAAATGTCAAAGGTATCGCGACATGTTAAGCGGATTCCCGAACATTTTGTCGCGCCCGATGGTCGATTCGACCACGTACACATCGACATCATTGGTCCATTGCCAGTGAGCAATGGATTTTCATACTGTCTAACGATGATTGACAGATTTTCACGCTGGGTTGAGGCCGTTCCGTTAGTGGAGACCTCGGCTCAGACGATTTCGAGAGCATTCTACGACACGTGGATCTCACGTTTCGGCTCTCCCAAGGTTATTACGACTGACCAGGGTGCTCAATTCGAGTCCCGATTATTTTCTGCGCTCCTCGAGTTAATCGGGTGTGAGCGAATTCGAACGACGCCGTATCACCCCGCTTCGAACGGAATGGTCGAGCGGTGGCATCGTGTTTTGAAGGCGGCAATTATGTGTCACAATGACCAAGATTGGTCACGGGTCCTTTCGACCGTACTATTAGGTCTACGTTCGCATGTGCGAGCAGATACGGACGCATCGCCCGCCGAGTTCTTGTTTGGCGCGGTGATTCGCCTTCCCGGGAAGTTTTTCTTGCCGGAGGATCTATCGCCGAACCCCAAGATCTTTATCGAGGAGTTCAGAGAGTTTATGCGCCAGGTCCGGCCAGTGCCCGTTGTGCACAATTATAAAAAACGCGCGTTCTTTTATAAAGATTTGAAGACGTGCACTGATGTATTCATGAGAAACATGGCCAAAAAGGCTTTGGAACGGCCATATTCAGGCCCTCATAAAGTCGAAGAGCGTGTGTCGGATGCAGTTTACCGCATCGTCGTTAACGGCAGTGTCCGTAGCGTTTCGACGGAGTTGTTAAAACCAGCGTTCTTTATGTTAGATGAGATAGACGATTCGCCGTTGAATAGCGCGGGTCCGTCTGCCGGCGTACCGGCGACTGCGTCGCAGCGCTCTGTTCTCAGAACGTACGCGCGTAAGAAAATAGCGTTCGCGCCCGGTACAGAACCATCTAAATGATTGCGAATTCCCTGCCACTTTCGCTGTGCTGCGCAGCACAATGCATATATTGTACATAGATATGTAAATATGTTTCTTGTTTTATCTTACATTATATATACATATATTTTTTATTATCAATTAATAGTATTAAGTCGTGCAGTTTACTGCGTCTGCACTCGGGGGGGAGTGTGTGGGGATAAGGCTACCCCCTCCTTGCGGACTGTGCAGGAGTGGGGACTAGTCGAGCTCGTGCGGAATCGTCCGGATGGACTCGCCCCAGTCCGTTGAGACTAGTCAAGCGTGCGTGGTGTGGTCTATTTGACTACACATTTTGGGCACCACGTGTTGCCCGTGGTACATTAATAAGACAAGTATTAGTCGTGTAGCCCATTGGCTAACGACTATTTGTACCCTAGTTTATCTGTGGTACGGTAAACATATTTGCACCGTTGTGCGTACTGAATCACCACGTGCACGTTCTCGTGCTGGTGAACAATAAAGTTCCTAGTTGCTTCATCCAGTCGTACGTCTATTACCTCTCACCATCGGATACGATAGCGGCAGTAGGACCGCCAAAGGACGTCAGTATAACGTTTCCCCAACATTATTATCCTACACTGACACGTATAACAGCGCCATCTGAGGGTCAGAATTGGCAAACAATTTCCTACGCGTGACGTCACATGGCCGTCCCTACACACCAACACAAATGTAGCGTTATTGCTGTAGGTGTATCCCTACTCCCCCATAATCAGCTAGTAGATTCTACAGTTTATTAAATAATGGATTCTACTAATTTCAAAACGGATTTATTCTTTATTTAATAATATACAGGATTGGTGATTACAATTGTTAGAAAATAATATAAATAGCGCATATAAATTCGAGGAAGAACATTCAATATTTACATTTATAAATCCATATACAATACGTCCCGTAACCAGTGGTACCTATTAGGTGCGATATCAGAAAATTTCCTTTATTTTCGACTTCTTTTTGCTGTAGAATCACCACATTCCGTATTGTGTTAGCGCTGAAAACAAATAGAACCTTAGTATAAAATTAAACGTAACGTATGAATAAACAGGATACATGCGATACTTACTTCAGCTCCATCTCCGCACAGCACACACCCCAGGGGATCATGCATGCTCCTGCGAACATTAACATTTATAATAAAACATGTGTTTAATTATTATCTACTAAACAAGACGCTAAACATTCGCACTTCGTGCATAACCATACTTTTCTGTCTTGCAGATAATGTGAAACTCGATTTTCGCGACGTAGATAATTGGAAATTATTCAATTGCATAATTACGTTTGCCTTCTGGATACGTCGACATGATTTGTCTGGATATTGATGGATGAAATTACTTGGAATATTCTTCAATTTTGCCAGCACTGACTGCCACTGCCAGTGACTGCCACCTCGAAAACGAATTCAAACTGGACGTAGAGGCTTGACCAACGCTCTTGAATCGACGCTCGGATTGGCTGCGCCATAGTGCCGAAACTCGTGATTGGCCAAGATTCTATGTCCAATTTGCATTCATTTTCGAGGTATGAGATGACAGTCACTGGCAGTGGCAATCAGTGCCGGCAAAATCGAAGAATATTCCAAGTAATTTCATCCATCAATATCCAGACAAATCATCTCGACGTATCCAGAAGGCAAACGTAATTATGCAATTGAATAATTTCCAATTATCTACGTCGCGAAAATCGAGTTTCACATTATCTGCAAGACAGAAAAGTATGGTTATGCACGAAGTGCGAATGTTTAGCGTCTTGTTTAGTAGATAATAATTAAACACATGTTTTATTATAAATGTTAATGTTTGCAGGAGCATGCATGATCGCCTGGGGTGTGTGCTGTGCGGAGATGGAGCTGAAGTAAGTATCGCATGTATCCTGTTTATTCATACGTTACGTTTAATTTTATACTAATGTTCTATTTGTTTTCAGCGCTAATACAATACGGAATGTGGTGATTCTACAGCAAAAAGAAGTCGAAAATAAAGGAAATTTTCTGATATCGCACCTAATAGGTACCACTGGTTACGGGACGTATTGTATATGGATTTATAAATGTAAATATTGAATGTTCTTCCTCGAATTTATATGCGCTATTTATATTATTTTCTAACAATTGTAATCACCAATCCTGTATATTATTAAATAAAGAATAAATCCTTTTTGAAATTAGTAGAATCCATTATTTAATAAACTGTAGAATCTACTAGCTGATTATGGGGGAGTAGGGATACACCTACAGCAATAACGCTACATTTGTGTTGGTGTGTAGGGACGGCCATGTGACGTCACGCGTAGGGAATTGTTTGCCAATTCTGACCCTCAGATGGCGCTGTTATACGTGTCAGGCGAACGGCAGGATCTGATGCGAATCTGCTGCTCATCTGACGTCAGGCCCTGATGTCAGGCTCTGTACCTCAGACCGCAGCCTAATGCGGACACAGATGACTACGGATCTGACGTCAGGCTCTGCGCTCCAGATCTGGTTATCAGGGTGTTTAATATTACTACCTTCTTTGTTCCTTCCAATGATGAATCTTTTATTCAATTTAAATCCGATTGTTTGTATAAATAGCCATTGTTATAATTGGCGACATTTTTGTATACCATTAGTTTTGTAAAGATATTAATTTACGACAATGTTTTTAAATGTGCTTATTTCATTTGTTCGTGCAGCAGGGTTACTTTCTTCTTCTCTTCTGCTTCGATTATCTGTAAATATATAAAAGCCACATTTTAGTTACAATTTAACATAGAACTTATAGAAAAGAATGGCCTTTTGCTATAGTAAGTGTAGAGACTACAAAATGTGTCCGAAGGAGGTGAGAATATATGGCAGAAGGACTTGTTGCAGGAAATTTAAATGCTAATGATAATTTAGCGAAAATGAACGAAGAGATACAATATATTTTTAACGCCCAATGGCTATAACAAAATTAATAATATTAATAGAATTAATTTAGTATGTTTATTGGTGTTTTGAAGTAAGTATATTGTTAATGGAAAACTAATAAAATTAATGCATAGCATGGCAACTACTGTGAATTTTGAAGTATTACGAATGTATTTCACCAAAGATTGAAGAGAATCAAGGGAGATGTGTTTTCAGCGTACTTTTTTCACTAATGTGACTTGCTCTACATTGCAAGCAATCGACCATAATTTTCTTAATTAATGATATGTCTTTTGACAAATTTTGTCGATTTACCTTATTTGATAAATTTCCAGAAACTTGTGCGAAAGAAGGTGCTTCTCTGTCTACCGTAACCTTCTCTGGACAACCTCCAAGCCTGTGCGTCCCCTTCATTTCTATAAGCATACATAGAAACTCTAAATTAAAAATAGTTTGCTCGTATAAAAATATGTGGCAATTTAAATTCAATTTGTTACAATATATTATTTTGTACATACGTGTTACAAATTTCCAGAAACTTGTGCGAAAGAAGATGCTTCTCTGACGAACCTTCTCTGGACAACGTTCCAAAGTCTGTGCGTCCCCTTCGTTTCTATAAGCTCTACATAAAAAGTCTATTAAACATTTTTGGCGACTTGCCTTGTTAATTGAGACAATAATTCAGAGTGCTATATGGTATAAAAACTCGTGACATTTCAAAAATTTTGACAACTTACCTTATTTGACACTTGGCAGGTTATGTTCGATTGAAACTAGCTACGTTTACTAGCGACCCGAACACATCGACTTTTTGTCTTTTCGTGCTGCGTGAATTGAACTCACGTCCGTGAACAATTTTAATTTTGGCGCTATAACGGTACTCTCGGATAGGCTGCGCCACTTTGCCGATAATCGTGATTGGTTAGGATTGTACTGGATTACAGGGGTGACAGAAGTGGGGATACTAAGCACGAGTTACGATGTACCGGGAGTAGTAGAGGGGGCATCCTTGCATGTGTGCATAAGTAGTATAATATACATATAGCTCTACTGCCGGGTACACAGGGACAAGTGAGGACGTCGCGTCCCTAAATCGCGTCCCCACCTCTGGCAACGCTGCTGGATTGCATGCATGCGCAAGGCAGTCAAAGTGATTGTACTACCGCGTATTGTACCTATACTTATATGTAGAAGCAGTGAGAAGAGTCTACAAAGAATTCCAGTGTCTGCAGAACTCCAAGAAGAGCTACGTAATTATGAACAATTATAATTTTGAATGATCTGTTGAGGATAGATGGCGCACTCGACCATCTCCCTGGTTCATGACGGTGTCGCATCGCGGTGCGCAGTAGCTGTGCGTGTTAGTTGTTGGCGAGAAACCGAGCGAATTAGACGTCGTACAGCTTTCAATAAAATTTCCTTTGTTCGGTTTATCACAAACACGTGGTTCTTTCTTTTAACCTCAACATTATCTATTTCGTGGAAATTGGTATATGAACATATATATATATGAAACATGCTGCGGACGAGTGAGTTTCGTTGCGCGAACATTTCTGTCGTGTAAGACTAATAAAAGAATAAAACGCAAGAGATAACGCGGTTAAAATGTTATATTTCGCCGATAAATAATGTATAACGATGCGTCGTCGTCGTTAACGCGATACACTTACGAATGCTTTTCAGCATCGCAATCGTCCGAAGCCTGCCCTATTCAGGTAACAACGCAGTCCTTGGAAAGACTTGGTTTATAGCATCTCCAAGTTGTCGATTTTTCAATGCCTAAGTAACGTGACGACCGATAAATGACCGTTTCAGAACTCGCTCGTCTGTCTCGGGCCTAAGGGTGTCCCGTAATCAGAGTTGGGAAAAGTTTATCTAAATAAAAATCTCAAATAACGAATAAAGATAAAGTATCATTTATTCGGTTGTTGTTTAAATAATTTTTTATCTAGATAATGCCCAACTCTGCCCGTACTTTCTATCCTATATTGTTGAAAATTGTACCAATGGATTGGTGAAGTTTTCTCGACGGAAATTACCCGAAATACGACATATGTACATCGCACTAGTTTTGACAGTAACCAATTTGAATATATATTATCCCGAATAATGATTGGGGCAAGACGCAGGAATTAAAACATTATTAAATTGTTAAAACTATAGCCCCATTTGCCGTATTCTGCCACATTATTGGTATTATTTCCAAAAAGATGAAACGAAAATCATAGAGATTGAAATTTTCATGATTGGATGATACATCTCGCTACCCGATATCGCCCGTTTAACGCTTTTGACGATGAAATCTCGCGACCCAGTACCGGCCGACCGATCATGTAAACAAAGTCTATAGTTTGCGTCGTGTCTCTTGTCGTCCGAGACCTGTTTCTTTGTAATATATTTCTATACGTTCTTCAGTCGGGTATCCCATGCGCGGCACACGCGGTGCATAATAATTCTGCAGGTACACTTGGGCCAGAATCGTTCAGAATGGACCCACGTCTCCGATGGACAATAGTGGACCATCGTGTGCTATTCAAGCCCCTGTGCAGCCAACTTATGTTGTACCTGTCGAATCAACAGTTCGGGAGGAGCAGTTCTTACATTCAACAGCACCGGCATTTACGGATAATGGGTAAATACACATTTTTCAATCTTCAATGAATGATACAAGAAACCCAATGTTAGAAATGTAGTATGCATGGAATGTATCCTGTACATTAATACGTCTCCTTGTGTTCTGTTTCCAGACGGGTGAGCTCGATGATAGAGAGCATTTATAAATGCATCAAGCAACAACACAATGCAGTGTGCCACAGAAACCACCCAGCATCCGGATATACTCCTTAGCAGAGATGCATTCGTTCGAAAAGTAACCCGATCAACATTTCAAGAATGCTGCAATTTGTGAAGTAATGACCCACCGGCGGGAGAAACTCTAACGCCCAGGGATTCACAGCCATAAATCAATAAAGTAAATATTTATTTTCGTGTACAACAGTCCTGCGCCAAGAGTCGAATTGTGAGCAGGAGAACACTTTGGTTACTTCACATGTTTCCGTTTTGTCGTAAAAATATTGATAGCATGCAGCAGGCACAGATAAAAGAAAAGTAATGTTAGAAATAAATCCGTTACATTTTGAAGGATATTTTCTTATAATTTTTTATGTTCGCAGGAGAGGACCGCGAACGCCCCACTCGTGCGCTGTCAGAAGCCCTCGAGTGCGTGCAGTTACCACCTCATCCGTGTGGAGTCACCACCATCTTGTCCGTCTAGAGTCACCACCATCTCCGTGCGGAGTCACCACCTTGACCGTGTGGAGTGACCACCACCTTACTGTTATATGTTTCGAAAAGTCTAGCTACTTAGAATTTGTTTTGCCGTTTTATACATATCTGTCTTGAACGTTAAATAATAACATGCGGCTTTTGAATCTTTTTGAAGAGATTCTGGATTATGCAAAACCTTTGTAAGCGATACATTAGTCGTATCTCTTCTTTTCGATATTTCTTGTTTAATAGCAACAAGAAACTCGTTAATTCAATAGAGTAATTGTGAGAGAGATGCCGAACTCGGAGAGGCGCCGCAAAATCGGTAATTCAGGGATGTCACTAATAAAACACACCATTGCCGATTTGATATGTTTGAGGCTGTTGTTTTGAGTCAGTTTGCCAAGCAAGAGCGTGTTTCCTGTATTATTGTTAAAGATTTTGCTGTTTTTCGAGGTAAGCCTGGCGCACTTTGCTTGAATAGTTATATGTCGCGTTTATTTTTACTATCATAGTAGCTAAAAATTCATAGTTTTTCTTGATACAACTTTTGTCATACGTTAAAGGGACCTTGTAGAATATTTTCTTGACAGAATAGGTTACTTTCGACATAGCATGTGGAAATACGAAAGTGCGGCGCCTTTTCCGGGCATTTCGAATAGACGCCGCACTGGATTATTTGTCCAAAATGTAAAAAGTGGCTGCATGAACATGCACCCTGTATAACACTATGTGTAACGAATGTGGGAGGAAGAAAAAGTATTGTTAAATTTCGAAAAGCAGAAACCTACTGCACCCATTTAATTTTCCAATTTTATAATTGTATAAAGTAAAAAAATATTTCGTTTTACTTTGTTTTTACAAGTTTAAATCGAAAATTAAACGTTTTTCGAAATGCGGCACCACTCCCGCATGTGCGGCGTCTCTCCTACCAAAGGATGTTTTTAGTTTCAATTTTTTAAGGGTGACAAATATTAAAATTTTGATTTTCCTTGGAAAACATTTTCATTGCGAAATTTAGACACGGTGACAATTTTGCGCAACGTGCGGCAAGTCTCCCACAATTACCCTATACAATTTTTCTAAATTTTTAAATAAGAATTTTATAGTACCTTCAGCGGTTACTAATGTCGAGTCTTCTCTACTGACATTTTCTATTATAATTCATATAGGTTCTAATCAGGGGTCAAAATAAAGTTTCGTTTCGTTTTTAAAAAAATTCTGTTAGAACTTATATGTTTCGTTTAAGAAAATATCTGTTCGTGTGGGATTTGTATTGAAAGAAATCTTACTCTCTGGAACTTCTTTAAAAAGTGTTCTCGTGGAACAGGTATTTTAGAATTTCTATAATAAAAGTTGCATGGAGACAAGTTATATTAGAACGTTTATTAAAAAGGTTTCATCAGATAAAGAAAAGTATCAAACTATTAAGTACTAGTTTCATTTAACAATATAATATCGTATTCTTCATATATTTATTTAATAAACGGCATGGAAATCATAACATGAGTAATTAATAGTTTCATAAAAAATATTATTGAACAGAAAAGGGAACTTTGCAAGAATAATACCTAAATAACATTTTTTTATAACTTGAACCGAAATACATAGAAATTCTATAATATCTACGTAGCAATTATGATATACGTAGGTAAATATTATAAATAAATAACACATTCGGAATATCGTAACTATAAGAATAATTTAACTGTAATAATTATTTAATATTGTTGTAATATGTTTCATTATATTGTAATCCGATATTATATTGTAAATGTGTATTACATTGTTTTACATTGTAATACACATTTTATGAAAAAAATACAATCCGAATATCTTAACTATAAGAATAATTTAACTGTAATAATTATTTAATATTGTTGTAATATGTTTCATTATATTGTAAACCGATATTATATTGTACGTTATGTCTATTACATTGTAATACACATTTTATTAAAGAAATAAAAATTATTTAACATTTAAATTTGTATTTTGTACAAATAGAATAACTCAATCTGCTCGATTTATACCGCCAACCTGCGGTCGGTATTTGGCAGCAAGATCTGCTCGAAATCTGCTATCAATCTGCTGTCAGATCCTGACATCAGGCTCTGCTAGATTGCTGCTCTCAATCTGCGGCCAGATCACGGCAGCAAGATCTGATCGAAATCTGACATCAATTTGCGGTCAGATCCTGATGTCAGGCTCTGACCGCAGAACCATAGTCAAATGCGGACATAGTAGGACCCGAATCTGACGTCAGGATATGCTCTGTATCTGCCGTCAATCTGATGTCAGATCCTGACATCAGGCTCTGACCACAAAACCATAGTCAAATGCGGACATAGTAGGACCCGAATCTGACGTCAGAATTTCCTCGAATCTGACATCAATCTGCTGCCATACTGCGGTCAGTTTGTTTACTGGGGAATAGCCGAGGGACGAGTAAAGATACACGGCAGCGATATATATACAGGGTGTCTTTCATGTACTTGGCGTCGAGACGCTGCCGCGTCTCTAGATATATATATATATTTTTATATGTATATATATGTATATATATATATATATGTATGTATGTGATCTAATTAGGCTTTACCTGTGCGATCTATCCATATTTCGTGGATGGTTTGGGTTAGAGAGCGGTTACGGTCAGGGAGGAAGAGCGGGGGAGGGGACCATGAACTAGCCCCCCCCCCCGGGGAGCGGCGACGTCACGCCGCTCCCGATAGTGCGATCGAGCTCCGGGGCATAAACGGGCGGCTGATAACGGGCCGCCCTGTAGGGGCACATCGCCAGCCGCCCGCCCGAGGTGGCCATCGGGGAATTACTCCCCGGCCGCCTTAAAGGCCCCTCGGGGCACACGGCGGCTAGGGCGGCCCGTGAGGCCGTCTATGACCCGGCCCGGTCGCGACCGTAACATCGTCGTGGCCGTGACGAAGCAGCTCGATCGCGGGGTCGCGGGGCGGGGGTGCCGGGGGGCACCACCCGCCCTAGTAGCAGCGACCCGGGAAGAGGCGGCGCGGACGCGTGGTCCGTCGCGCCGCCGTGTAAGGAGAATATAGCTGGGGGAGGTATCAATACTCCCCCAGGGAAGGCCGCCCTTCAAGGGGGTGCTGTGTGCGGAGTTGCTTTCAAAGCGCAGGGGGGGGGGGGGCAGCGAACGAATCGCTAGTTTGCACTCGCGTCAAGTCCCTCCCCTGAGGCGCGCAACTCCGCACACGAGGTAGACCACCTTGGAGGTTTCAGTGGGTTCGAGTCCCACATAATCCGTGGGGATTTCCTCCAAGTAAAAAAAAAAAAAAGAAAAGAGAGCGGTTACGATCCCTGGTTTTCTTGAACTCATGTATCCTAATCTATCCTCATTTCTCACATGCCCAGATAGCACAACGTCTGGTAAAGTCTTAAAGACGTCCAAAAGGCGTCTTAGAGACGTCTTAAAGACGTCTTGTTACAAATCAAGACGTTCAGACCTAAAATGGATATAAACTAGACGTCTCTAAGACGAGGTGTGCTATCGGGGTGTGTGTGCGACGGGAAACGAATCGACGCCAGCGCCATGCCAAGCCAAGTGACGAATCAGATTCGCCGCTTTCAAATGTGTACGAATTAGATTCGTCGCTTTCAAATGTGTACCAATCGGATTCGTCGCTTTCAAATGTGTACGAATCGGATTCGGGGCTTGGCTTGGCGCTGGCTTCGGCGAATTTTCCTCTTGGCGTTAATTGGTTCTGACGTGGGTAGTAGGCAAAGATAAGGACGTAGATAAGGACGAAAAATTGATATAAAGTATCGCCAACGACCCTGTACTTTATGCTATTCCATCGAAACCAATTCGTGGTCCCGAATGTATCATATTTCGGGATTATTAGTTTCGGTGCAGAGAAAAATTCCTTACGGTGTTTAGCAAAAGGGTCAAGTGTGGTCTTCACATTTCCTTAACTGTTTCCGGCCGCCCTGTGGCCTGCACGGTGGTTCGCTAGGAAGGTATTAAAGCTCACTCCATCTTGCAAAGCTTAAATTGCTGCTATAGAGGAAACTCTGAGGCGCAGCGCGTCTGTTGGACCTTTAAAAGCTGACACTATCTGTACTTTATGCTACTAGTAACAAAGCTTATAAAAATTATGTAGTTAAAGAAAATGTGTGGAGAGAAATATCTAATAAATTAAAAACAACAAATAAAGTATTGTTTATTTATATGTATGTTCATAAATGTTACAACTTTTAAATAATAAACGAAATAAGAAGCCGAAAGCAACGTCTAGAAGCACGCGTTTGACGCTTATAAGAAATCCCGCCTTTAGCGCTTGAATTGAATTACACGCGAAAATCACGAACGATCAGGCCAGACCCATCTTCAGAGGTGGATCGGTTTGGGCGAGATGCGGCCGCGTCAATGACGTCATCCATGATGTTTGCAGCCCGAACGCGCGCGATCATCGTGATCGCCAAGTGGAACGAGAACCACGGCGTTGCGGTCGTTTTTAGCGCAAGTGGAACGCACCCTTACCCAGATAGCACACGACGTCTTATAGACGACCATTTTAAGTCGATTTTACGTCTGAACGTCTGAATGTCCTGATTCGTGACAAAGACGTCTTTAAGACGTCGTACGGACGTGTAAAAGACGTCTTTAAGATGTCTCTAAGACATCCACAAGACGTCTTCAAGACGTCTTTAACACGCTCATAAGACATCTTAAATATGTCTGTCAAAAGACATCTTAAAGACGTCGGTAAAAAGCCATCTTAAAGACGTCTGTAAAAAGCAATCTTACGGCAGGACTGGCGCAAGGATTTGTAAATTTTTGCAGCATTTGCATGGAATATTAAACATATAGTAACGCAATTATCGTACATTTGTTTCGTCAATTTTTCTTTAATACAATTATATGACAGTGTGTGAAATAAGTCTAGAGGTCGAATGATGATTAGGTTAGGTTGTAGAGCAGCACTTATGCTGAACCTCGCCTATTCACAATTATTGTTATATCGTAATTGTCATGATCCTATAAAGGCATTTAATAATAATATCCTGTAGAATATTTCGCTGTAATGCACGTTTTTTATAAACAATTAATACAATATATATGTACCCTGATAGCCAGATCTGGGCAGCAGAATCTGACATCAGAACCGTAGTCGTCTATGTCCGCATTTGGCTGCGTTCTGAGGTGCAGATTCTGATGTCAGATCCTGATGTCAGATCGGCAGCAGATGGACAGCAGATTCTGCCGTCTGCTAGGCACAGCCAACAGCGCCATCTGAGGGCCAGACTTTTCAAACAATTCCCTACCCGTGACGTCACATGGCCGTTCCTACACACCAACACAAATGTAGCGTTATTGCTGTAGGTGTATCCCTACCCCTATATAACCTGCCAGCCGATTGGGCAGTGGATTAAATAATTAATTCTACTTATTTCTAAAAATATTTATTCAATCTTTACAATTGTTACAGAATAATATATGTAGCGCATATAAATTCGAGGAAGAACATTCAATATTTACATTTATAAATTCATGTACAATACGTCCCGTAACCAGTGGTATCTATTAGGTCTGATATCAGAAGATTTCCTATATTTTCGACTTCTTTTTACTGTAGAATATTCCGTATTGTGTTAGCGCTGAAAACAAATAGAACATTAGTATAAAATTAAACGTAACGTATATATAAACAGGATACATGCGATACTTACTTCAGCACCATCTCCGCACAGCACACACCCTAGGCGATCATGCATGCTCCTGCAAACAGTAATATTTATAAGAAAACATGAGTGAAATTATTATTTACGAAACAAGACGCTAAACATTCGCACTTCGCGCATAACCATACTTTTCTGTCTTGCAGATAATGTGAATCTCGATTTCCGCGACGTAGATAATTGGAAATTATTCAATACCATACTTACGTTTGCTTTCTGGATACTTCGAGATGATTTTCATGGATAGTTGTGGATGAAATTACTTGGAATATTCTTCGATCTTGCCGGCACTGACTGCCTCTGCCAGCAACTGCCAGTGACTGCCATCTAAGACCTCGAAAACGAATGCAAACTGGACGTAGAGTCTTGACCAATCGCGAGTTTCGTTACTATGGTGCAGCCAATCCGGGCGTTGGTCAAGACTCTACGTCCAGTTAGCGTTCGTTTTGGAGGTCTGAGATGGCAGTCACTGGCAGTGGCAGGCAGTGCCGGCAAGATCGAAGAATATTCCACGCGATTCTAAAATTCTGAGTATCAATATCCAGATAAATCATCTTGAAGTATCCAGAAAGCAAACGTAAGTATGGTATTGAATAATTTCCAATTATCTACGTCGCGGAAATCGAGATTCACATTATCTGCAAGACAGAAAAGTATGGTTATGCGCGAAGTGCGAATGTTTGGCGTCTTGTTTCGTAAATAATAATTTCACTCATGTTTTCTTATAAATATTACTGTTTGCAGGAGCATGCATGATCGCCTAGGGTGTGTGCTGTGCGGAGATGGTGCTGAAGTAAGTATCGCATGTATCCTGTTTATATATACGTTACGTTTAATTTTATACTAATGTTCTATTTGTTTTCAGCGCTAACACAATACGGAATATGGAGATTCTACAGAAAAAATAAGTCGAAAACATAGGAAATCTTCTGATATCAGACCTAATAGATACCACTGGTTACGGGACGTATTGTACATGAATTTATAAATGTAAATATTGAATGTTCTTCCTCGAATTTAAATGAGTAGTAAGGCTATGGGGATTCCAACACAGGTCCTCTGAGGGGAGCGCGGGGGCGGGGGGAAGTGAGGGCGCGCGGGGGAGCGCGGCGGAGGGAAACATGGGCGCGGGGCCTGCGGGGAGTGGAAGACCGGTTGCGCGCGCACGAGCCGCAGAGTGGGGGAAGCCGCGATGATGGAGGGGGTCAGTCCGGACCGAGCCGCCGCGGAGGCCTCTCCAGCCCGGACCCACCGTCGGAAATTTTTCAGACCTGACCCAGGGGTCGAGCCGCCGCGGAGACCTCTCCAGACCGAACCCACCCCAAAAATTTTTTCAGACCTAACCCAGGGAGGGGACAGCCACTGAAAAAATTTCTGGGGGGACGGGTCCTGTCTGAAAAATCTTTTTTCAGACTCGATCCGTTCCCTGAAATTTTTTCCCCAAAATATTTTTCTAAACCAATATGTGATGGAATTTTCCCCCCAACACAGAGAAATAATAATATATTTTAATCGGATGATGTCGGGAAAGATCGACTTTTTACAATTCATGTATTTCGAGGATGGGAAAGAGAGAGCATTACTTTTAAAGCTAAATTCGAGAGAGGGAAAGAGACGCCACTACATAGTGGTACAATCGAATTTTATTCTACAGGGTGTCCGCGGGAAGACTGGACAGCCGGTTTTCTCCTAAACTATTGGAGATAAAAATATAAAAAAAATAGGGAATTGCATGGTTCGAGGGGGCCAATTAATTAGCGCGAACGAATTTTTTTATCGATAATTATTTTAAAAGATACGATGGTCAAGTTCGGTTTTTCAAATGGAACTATTTTTTTTGAACACCTGAGTCGATAGTGCGTTCCAAGACAAATTCAATAAGCTTTAATGTATACACTTTATTTTCACTGGTTTTTAAGATATTGCGCTTGCAAATTTACTGATTTTCACTGGAAGAAAACTGTCTGGTATAGCACGCACCGGGGACGGTCTTACTGGATCCACGGGTGGCACTGCCTTTTGAAATAGATACCTACCTGCCAAAGGTCTACGCCAGGCCCAAAGGCTGGACAATATTTTTCCGTCAGAAATGCTACTTAGGTAGGTACATCTGCGGTATATTTATTTCGCACTTGCTTCTACGCTCGGATGGCCGGTTCTTTTGGGAGGGATGCAAGTTCGATTGGTTAGGTTAGGAGGAGTGAAAGTTGCTAGACTAAATTTCAATCATAGGGAGCAGATTGTATCAGAACCATTCGGATTTGCATTCCTCACAAACGGCTGCTCTCTTGAAGAGGCCCTCTTCACAGCAATGCCCACCTTCTCTCGCACGGAATACGTTAACGCTTGCTTTTGTTCTGATATTGAAGCTCGTGTTTATACTCGAGGGGGACCACGCGTCGACAGCGAGCTACCCCTTTTCTTCCTGTGTCTCTCCACGAGCCGTGTTGACGGTGGATTGTAGGAGCGTAGATATCTGGATGCCAGTTATTGAATTCAGGAGACGATAGAAACATTTTATTACAAAACACACATGTAGTATAATTAAAGTAAATCGTATTCCTCTCGGGCAGGAGTACTGATAATGATCGAACTTGCGCCCCACCTCGCGCAGACCAATTACACGGAGGGTAGTCGGGTCACACACTGCCCAAATGATACAGGGTAATTCTGGAGCAACGCTCGTCAAGGAGATGCGCTGGTACCCCGTGGCGAGGACAGACCTTCGCATTGCCTCACCCGATTTTTATGGTTTTTTTTTCGGAAAAAGGTACGAATCCTGGGCCGAACGTAGCGAATTGAAGTCGACCCTCCGCAGTCGAGGGTGAAATATCCATTACAGCGTATTAAGAGACCCTTTTCTTCATCGTATCGAAAGGGAAGTGACGCCAATGGATTCCTTATGTTTTTCTGACGAAAATCATACCAAATGTCATGCAAATCGGACTACTTTGACACAAGCTATTTGTATTCCCTATGTAAAAGTTGTCCGATTTACACGACATTTGTAATGATTTTCATCGGAAAACCCCAAGGAATCCATCGGCGACACTTCCATATCCATACGATAGGGAATAACGAATTGTTTTATTTCTTAAAAAGGTAGGTACAGGCTGATTCTGGTGCTGCGCCCGTTACCCCGTCGCGAGGACAACACCCCGCAGTGCCCATAGAATTTTATGGCTTTTTTCGGAAAAAGGTACGAATCCTGGGCCGGACGTAGCGAATTGAGGTCGAGCCCCCGCAGACGAGGGTGAAATATCCATTTGAGCGTATTAAGAAATTCTTTTCTTCGTCGTATCGAAAGGGAAGTGGTGCCAATGGATTCCTTATGTTTTTCTGGTGAAAATCATACCAAATGTCATGCAAATGGGACTACTTTGACACAAGCTATTTGTATTCCCTATGTAAAAGTTGTCCGATTTACACGACATTTGGCATGATTTTCATCGGAAATCCCCAAGGAATCCATCCGCGACACTTCCATATCCATACGATAAAGAATAAAGAATTATTTTATTTCCTAACCAGATACAGGGTAATTAAGTAGCAGCGCCCGTCAAGGAGATGCGGCGGCCTAGTACCCCGTGGCGAGGACAACGCCTCGCAGTGCCTGACCGAATTTTATGGCTTTCCACCCGCGAAGGGGTTCGAGTGCCTAATAAGAAGTGAGAAATCTTCGACTTGCGCATTTCTCATCAGATCTTTGCAAAACCGACACCTATCGATTCCTTATGTTTCGCCGATGAAGCTGACACTAAGAACGACGTAATTCGGACCATAATGAAGGAAATTCCATGGAATATCGATTTATATCATTTCAAGCTGACTTGACTTGGTTAAAAATAGTCCGATTTACATGAAATTTGGTATGATTCTAATCGACGGAACGCCAGGATTCCATTGGCGCCACTTCCCCTTCGATACGATGAAGAAAAGAAGCAAACATTTGAAATCCTGAACATTTCTCACTTCTTGATGGTATTCCAAACCCTTCGAGGGTCGAAAGCCATAAAATTCGATGGGCACTGCGGGGTGTTGTCCTCGCCACGGGGTGACGGGCGTACCTCCAGAATTAACCTGATGAAATAGAGGTGGAAGATGCCACATCTGGTTACCAAAAACTACCCGTACTGATCGGCCGCGGTGTTTCGCCAGAGTCGCGGTTTATGAACGGATTTTCCGCGCGAAGGAGTGAGAAATGTTCAGGATTTCAAATGTTTGCTTCTTTTCTTCATCGTATCGAAGGGGAAGTGGCGCCAATGGATTCCTGGCGTTCCGTCGATTAAAATCATACCAAATTTCATGTAAATCGGACTATTTTTAACCAAGTCAAGTCAGCTTGAAATGATATAAATCGATATTCCATGGAATTTCCTTCATTATGGTCCGAATTACGTCGTTCTTAGTGTCAGCTTCATCGGCGAAACATAAGGAATCGATAGGTGTCGGTTTTGCAAAGATCTGATGAGAAATGCGCAAGTCGAAGATTTCTCACTTCTTATTAGGCACTCGAACCCCTTCGCGGGTGAAAAGCCATAAAATTCGGTCAGGCTCTGCGAGGGGTTGTCCTCGCTACGGGGTACCAGGCCGCCGCATCTCCTTGACGGGCGCTGCTCCTTAAGGCTGCCGTCTCAAGTTTGTTTTGGTCCGAATCGATCGAAGCGCCCCTTGTAAACAGACGGACCCTAATGAAATTACTCCGATCGATAAAAAGAATTTGTACAGCAATGACATCTTCAGGTACTCTGGGTAGACGAATTTTTAACGCATAGTTGCCACATGTTCTCTCTGTCTCTGCCGCGCTGTTGCCACAGAGTTCTCTCTTTTCATCGAGAAGTCTTGAAGGAATACAGCACGAGAGCTGCGTCTAGCGTTAGAGCCTCCCTGAATGTAGCAATAATGAAAGATAGAGAGGTCCGGGAGTGTAAGAAGGAAAGATGGAAAGATAACCTGACACAATTTGAACTATCATTATTAACGAATAACGATATTACACATAAAATTTATTTGCAGAATTGAAAGCCGGTTTCGTTCAAAGTACTTAGTCCGATTCAAATTATTTCCTGTCAATTTAATCGGCAGAATCACTTTCATATTGATACGATAAAAAATAAAGAAATTCTGTTTCTGCATAATCAATGATATGTACATCGCCGAGCAACTCCAGGCAACAGATTAGACGGGTGAGCGATACAATGTCGCTCGGCTCGAGCTTCGGGGGACCTCAAGAATAGAGGCCCTCGATTAAAAAAATTATTTGTGGCCGACGGATGGAATTCCCGTCGAATAAACTGATTCATCCGTGGCATTTCAAATAAAACTAACTCTGGGTTATTTTTATTCGACGACAAATAAATATAAAGTCTCTTTAATTTGATAGTTTATTTCAATAATTTATGAAAGAGTACTAATTTGGGTATCAATATCCCTTCTAAACTTCACAATTCTTATTATCTTCTCTCATTCGGTGCAATATTTATGTTTACTTGTGAAAAAATATAATGATATGATTGTTCAATGATTTGTATATTTTGTGTGTTTTAATAGAATGTAAAACTTTCTATCGTATCGGCATGAATGTTTCAGTAACATACTGCTGTGATTTCCCAAATAAAAATGAATTTACACACGGTATAAATCAGATTATTTTTAAACGATTTTATTCAGCTTCGACCCTCGGTTTGTTTGTATATTTTTTGTATGTTTGATATATGCATGGTAGAAATCTGGCAACTGAAATTTAACCAACTTCCAACTATCGAGTTGTCTTGAAACTTTGCAGGCGTGCGTAGTTTGGAGGACAATACAATATTTTAAAAAAAATTAACCCCGAAGGGGTGGAAAAATTACCCACTTATCAATAAATATAACCCATAACCACAAAACGACTTGAAATCAGCCACTTGCGTTCTTTGCGAAAACGACGAAAAACCGCTTCGTTCTGAACGCTAGTGGAATCGCGATTTCCGTAGTAAATACACAAATCGAGAAGTGATTCGTTACGTTCGAATAGGACAAAATTGTAGTACAGAGACTCGAACTGGGATCAGAAGCCACCGCCGAACAGCCCAAGTCCTCGCTGGTCGGGACCGGCGCACAGTGGGGCAAAGTGGCGAAGTTTGTTTCAAAATCAAAGAACTTTTGATAGAAATGAGATAGAGTGATGATTTTTTTAAAAATTAAAGCTGAAAAATTGCAGAATAAGGGAAAATTAATGAAATTATGGTACGAACGTTTTTAACCATTGAAAATCTGTGTTAAACTTGAAATTTTATAACAAAAATATGTTTTGTCCAATACCATGTTCGGTTAGAATTTTTTCTTGACATGTTGTACATCATTTCCTATAGATTTTGTCGCGCTGATTTCAAATCCGTTCGCAAAATTTGTCTACTACCTCAGGATTTTGAAAAAAAACGATTTAAAGTTTAACACAGATTTTCAAAGGTAAAAAACGTTCGTATCATAATTTCACTAATTTTCCCTTATTCTGCAATCTTTCAACTTTAATGCAATCTTTTAACTTAATTTAAAAAAAAAATCATCACTCTATCTCATTTCCATCAAAAGTTCTTTGATTATGAAACAAACTTCGTCACTTTGCCCCA
This sequence comes from Andrena bucephala, assembly GCA_947577245.1. NCBI lineage: Eukaryota > Metazoa > Arthropoda > Insecta > Hymenoptera > Andrenidae > Andrena > Andrena bucephala. The sequence goes on along the minus strand of OX387718.1, from coordinate 18,291,499 downwards.
CTGTGCGGCGCGGCGTTGAGCCCGTATCGCGAACAGAGCCTTAATTCCCAGTGTTCGTTTCTCGCTTCTTTCTGGCCGAAGGGGGGAGCGAGATGGAACGCTTTGCCTGCGCGACGGCCGCGAACGCAAAGGACGGAGTTGTCAGGCGTCCGAAAGACGGAGCGAGACAAAACATCATCCCGTCGTCTATCTCGTACCGCCCATGCTCGCTTTCAGTGCCTCTCGCTCGCTCTCGCCTTCGCCGGACAAGAGTGAGACAGAAGGAATAGGGAAAAGTCCACATCGTTTACACCAAACCGAGCCCGTAACGAGACAGTACGGTAGTATCTTTTATTTGAGTTATCCAGATAATGTCTTTGCCCATTTCTGTTCTCCAGCCACTTCGCCGTGATTCATTCAAGCCTCCCTTACGACGAAATAGTAATAGGGGAAATGCGGCAACAGCGCGATTCGACTCTCGATACATCTCGGCAACTATGTCTTTCCTACATTTATCGGCTAGATTGGACTTCCACCGGTTTTGATGGTACAATGCACGAATATACCACCAACGCCGGTGACGGAGAATCCTTGAAGCTTCATTCTGTCATTTCTCGAGTCTGTCTCAGTACACGAGTCAGAAATTCATTATTATTTCAACGTACGGTGCTTATTGGCGTTCAAACGCACCAGACCCGTGTGCACGAATGTCTACTGGAGGCAACTATACCCGCAAAAACTTCTTTCATGCCGATTCCAGGGCGAAAGTTGTAATTTACGAATTGTTTACTACACGCGTATACGTACACGCTTTTCCTAGCTTGTGTGAGCGTACGCACACATTCAAGGCCCGGTGAGACGGCAGCCTTAATTACCCTGTATCTGCTTAGGAAATAAAATAATTCTTTATTCTTTATTCTTTATCGTATGGATATGGAAGTGTCGCGGATGGATTCCTTGGGGATTTCCGATGAAAATCATGCCAAATATCGTGTAAATCGGACAAATTTTACATAAGGAATACAAATTGCTTGTGTCAAAGTAGTGCGATTTGTATGACATTTGGTATGATTTTCATCAGAAAAACATAAGGAATCCATTGGCACCACTTGCCTTTCGATACGACGAAGAAAAGAATTTCTTAATACGCTCAAATGGATATTTTACCCTCGACTGTGGGGGCTCGACCTCAATTCGCTACGTCCGGCCCAGGATTCGTACCTTTTCCCGGAAAAAGCCATAAAAATCGGGTGAGGCACAGCGAAGGGCTGTCCTCGCCACGGGGTACCAGGCCGCCGCATCTCCTTGACGGGCGTTGCTCCATAATTACCCTGTATCTGGTTAGGAAATAAAATAATTCTTTATTCTTTATCGTATGGATATGGAAGTGTCGCGGATGGATTCCTTGGGGATTTCCGATGAAAATCATGCCAAATGTCGTGTAAATCGGACAACTTTTACATAGGGAATACAAATAGCTTGTGTCAAAGTAGTCCGATTTGCATGACATTTGATATGATTTTCGTCAGAAAAACATAAGGAATCCATTGGCGTCACTTCCCTTTCGATACGATGAAGAAAAGGGTCTCTTAATACGCTGTAATGGATATTTCACCCTCGACTGCGGAGGGTCGACTTCAATTCGCTACGTTCGGCCCAGGATTCGTACCTTTTTCCGGAAAAAAAACCATAAAAATCGGGTGAGGCAATGCGAAGGTCTGTCCTCGCCACGGGGTACCAGCGCATCTCCTTGACGAGCGTTGCTCCAAAATTACCCTGTATCATTTGGGCAGTGTGTGACCCGACTACCCTCCGTGTAATTGGTCTGCGCGAAGTGGGGCGCAATTTCGATCATTATCAGTACTCCTGCCCGAGAGGAATACGATTTACTTTAATTATACTACATGTGTGTTTTGTAATAAAATGTTTCTATCGTCTCCTGAATTCAATAACTGGCATCCAGATATCTACGCACCTACAATCCACCGTCAACACGGCTCGTGGAGAGACACAGGAAGAAAAGGGGTAGCTCGCTGTCGACGCGTGGTCCCCCTCGAGTATAAAGACGAGCTTCAATATCAGAACAAAAGCAAGCGTTAACGTATTCCGTGCGAGAGAAGGTGGGCATTGCTGTGAAGAGGGCCTCTTCAAGAGAGCAGCCGTTTGTGAGGAATGCAAATCCGAATGGTTCTGATATAATCTGCTCCCTATGATTGAAATTTAGTCTAGCAACTTTCACTCCTCCTAACCTAACCAATCGAACTTGCATCCCTCCCAAAAGAACCGGCCATCCGAGCGTAGAAGCAAGTGCGAAATAAATATACCGCAGATGTACCTACCTAAGTAGCATTTCTGACGGAAAAATATTGTCCAGCCTTTGGGCCTGGCGTAGACCTTTGGCAGGTAGGTATCTATTTCAAAAGGCAGTGCCACCCGTGGATCCAGTAAGACCGTCCCCGGTGCGTGCTATACCAGACAGTTTTCTTCCAGTGAAAATCAGTAAATTTGCAAGCGCAATATCTTAAAAACCAGTGAAAATAAAGTGTATACATTAAAGCTTATTGAATTTGTCTTAGAACGCACTATCAACTCAGGTGTTCAAAAAAAATAGTTCCATTTGAAAACCCGAACTTGAGCATCGTATCTTTTAAAATAATAATCGATAAAAAAATTCATTCGCGCTAATTAATTGGCCCCCTCGAACCATGCAATTCCCCCTTTTTTTTTTTATCTCCAATAGTTTAGTTGAAAACCGGCTGTCCAGTCTTAGGTGGGACACCCTGTATATATGTCGAAAGTCACTGAGAGGTTCCAGAGCATTAATGTAATAGCGTGCGAGGAGCTGGCTTAAGGGGGTAGACACGGGTAATGCAGCGCGCTGTATACCGACACAATCTGGCCCGAAACATGGGTTTAGTAGAATACGCTTTTCGTCCTTATATGAGCGAATTTTGGGCTGGGCGAGGTCTCATTCCAAAGAGAAAGGTTCAGTGCAGCGCGCTCTGGTCATGGTTCGACGAGATTGTGTTGATATCTAATAATATGAGTGTTCAAAGTAGAGCAAAAATCGACAAAATACACCCGCATGAACCAACGTATTTTTAGGTCACTAAAAGAGTCTTGTGACTCAAACGATGACCAGAGCGCGCTGCACTGAACTTTCCTCTTTCGAATGAGACCTCACCCAGCTCAAAATCTGCTCATATAAGGACGAAAAGCGTATTCCCGTAATTGCATTCCCAATTACGAGTTCCGCCATATTGGCGATAATACAGAGCAAGTCACGTGACAAATTTAGTTGAGCTAGTAGACACGAGATGGCGCCTACTCGGGAGGACTGCCAACGTGGAGTCATAGCAAAACTGAAGCGTTAGCTGGATACATGTGCCACAGTAAAAGCGTACTGGCAATCAATGTATGAATTTTCGGACGATTGTAGGTTCGGTTATATGCATTTTAGGCATATAACTGCTAGGAACTGTGTACATTTACTAAATTAACGCTTTTATTGTAACACATACACTTGAAATCGCTGTCGAATTTGTTATAATTATATGGCCACATTATTTAAAATAAAAAAAGAGATTGGAACTTTTTTACTAATACTGGAAATATTGATTTACTGATATCATATTTTCAGAATGTGGAAGTTACAGCAATTATTTGCAATTATTGCTCTTATTATTATTCTTCCGAGTATTGTATATAACATATAACAAGGAAAAGTCTCCAAATCAGTCCAATTGACTCCCTGATTTTTTTTTGTAATTCTTTACGGTCCTATGCAGAGATGGGCATTATTTAAATAAAAGAATATACTTCCGAAAGGCCCCAGTGGCCGATCGACACGATGTTTGGGGTAGGGTGTGTGTACCCTAAATCTAAAATTTGATTTAGCTTCGGGTATTTATTAGTTTCCTTTGTTTATTCGAAGGCGTTTCATCTTGGGCTTCGAATAATTATTCATCTTTCATTATATCTTTATCCTAAGGTCGTATTCAGATATATTGGCCGGTCGATTCGTTTTCGCGAACAGCGATCGAGGAGAAATCAGCCACCACCATCTGACGATCGTGGATTTGTCTGTTGGAGTTACGTGGCCACCCAAGGGTATGGTGGGGTAACGGGAATGCTGCGCGGCTCCGTCTGAACGTAGCCGTGTGACTGTTATGACCAAATACGATATGAAGCTATCGAGAAAGAATCAATGTTCTGACCAATAAAGCTCCTGAATTTTTTCGGAGCTAAGGCACACCTATTCTGATGTGTGTATTTCTACGCTGCAGCTCGGTTTGGCCTATACACAACAGAAGCTTGGTGCTATCCCCACCACTTCTGGCTCACTCTTGTTCTGCGAAGGCGAGAGTGAGATGGAACGAGAGCGAGTCAGAAAACGTTGCGAACAGGAGCACCGAGGCAGCTAAGCGGTACCTATGGTGGGAGTATACGCGTTACGAAACTCACCGGCCAATATATCTGAATGTAAAGTCTCGTTAGCCGCTCGCTTAGGGTTGCCAGATCTTCGGCATTCAGCCGGAGTCTCGGGTTTTGAACCGTTGTCTCCGGTCTCAGGCAGGCACAATAAAAATCTCCGGCAGAATAGAGAGTATGTTGCAGCGTGCCATAAACAAAATAGAAATCTATTAAAATCTGTAACAAATTCTAATAACTATTCATAATACTTTTATTATTATTATTATTATTATTATTATTATTACTCGTTTATAAGAAGTCATTATTATAATGAATTTTAGATGCCTATTTTTTTCTTCGCCCCTTTTTTTCTCACTTTCCCCACTGCAATCCTCCACGAAATTGAAATCTCCGGCAAAAGATCAGGCTTGATCTGGCAACCCTGCGCTCGCTGGTCCGGACCGGCGTGAGCCCGTATCATGAACGGAGCCCTAATTCCGAGGCTGAGTTTCTCGCTTCTTTCTGGCCGAAGGGGGGAGCAGGATGGAACGCTTTGCGTGCGCGGCGGGCGTACGCGACGGGCGCGAGTGCTCAGATGGAATCGTGACTGTTCGATGCATCCGCGCCACGGTCAGATAGCCAGGCACGGCACGAGTCTTTTTTGCGCCATAAGCGAGCTTGACAAATTCCGCCATTTATTATAATACATTTAATTGAGCTTCTTCATGACCTTACTCTACTCGTAGTTTAAAACCGTTGTAGTATAATTTGTAGTATTTCATTTAAAAATTTATTTTCAACAATGCCAACAATGAAAAGGCCATTTTGCATTTCTTGTCAACCTTACGCCCTAGCAGTTGCCTAATTTTGCAGAGTAAAGTCATAAATAATCTCAAATAAATGTAATATAATAAAGGGCGCAATTTGACAAGTTCGCATAGGGCGCAAAAAAGACTTATGCCGGGCCTGCGTCAAGTTTTTGCGAAGCAGTTCCCGTGCTCACCGTAAGCACTTGCGACCATCGTGCACGCCCGTCGCGCATACAAAGGACGGAGTGTCAGGCGTCCGAAAGACGTCGTCTGTCTCGTACTGTCCTCGCTCGCTTTCAGTGCCTTCGCTCGCTCTCTTTCCATCTCGCTCTCGCCTTCGCCGGACAAGAGTGAGACAGAAGTGGTGGGGATAGCGAAAAGTCCGTACCGTGTACACTGTACACCAAACAGAGCCCGTAACGATCTTAGATGCTCGAATAACTGACGAGAACCTTTGTGGCCCGAGCCGCACGAGATCGCCGTTGCTCAGCGATGTCATCGATTATATAGAAACAGAATTTGTTTTTTTTTTCATCGTATCAATATGAAAGTGACACAAATGGATTCCTGGCATTCTCCCGATTAAATTGACAGAAAATAATTTAAATCAGACTATTTTTAACGAAACGGGCTTCCAATTCTGCAAACAAATTTTCACGTAATTTCCTTAATTATGGTCCGAATAATATCATTTTTGGGGCCAATTTGATCGAGAAAACATGACGAATCGATTCACGTCACTTTCGCAAAGATCTGATTAGAAATGCAGAACTGAAGATTTGTCACTGCTTAGTGCGTAACATTGTATGGCCCCGCTGGATTCGAGCGTCGAAACCCACGAAATTCAGCGAGTTGCATGATTGCTAGCGTGAAGGACAAGAGAGGACTTTGCATGGCGAAGGAAAGTCAGCCTTCTATAGAACTCAAATCGAGAAAGACTTTGCTGACAAACTTTACATATGTATATTCGCGTCAAATAAATACTTTAATTGTAAAATTTAGACGACAAACTATTGTTGAATTTCGCCAGTTCTTACATATGCATCACTTGGTTGGGAATTCCTGATCCCAGAGTTTCATGAATTTACCTATTGAAATGTTGCTTCAAGTCATCGGAAAATTGCATTACTTCTTCTCGTACATACATATATGTATCTGTTCGCGAGTAGGTTTATGTCCACGAAAATGAGTCGAGACGCGAAGCAATTCGGTCTATTTTTTCTTATGAATACATGATTAGGACACACACACACACTACGTTCACTAAAAATAGACCGAATTGCTCCATGTTTGGCATCATTTTCATCAGTAATGCAGTGCTCTGGTGAAGAACATCGTAATACGGAGCTAATATTCTAGGCCGTAGAATCTACGATATTGTCAATGTGCAGTTGAAACGCACGCTATCGTTTCTTAGCATTTATACGGGGTGATTCTGTAGCTAGAATCGTCAAACGCGATGCTCGCCAACAATCATGTGTCTCGCTGAGTTTCGTGGGCTTCGACGCTCGAAACCAGCGGGACTATACAATGTTGCACGCTAAGCAGTGACGAATCTGATGTTCTGCAATTTCTAATCAGATCTTTGCAACAGTGACGTCAATCGATTCCTTACAATTTTATATATAATGTTTGTTCATAACTGCTTCTTTCTGCATAGGACGTGTAATAAGTGTATTTCATGTTCTGTTTCGGTGCTTTGCAAGTAAAAAAATGTCTAACCTAACAAACTTCATTTTCTGGGGACATCCCCTCATCTATTTTCCCTTTTCACTTATAATTCCTTACTGCTAACGTAGAATATTGTAGCATAAGCACATTTCAAGTAATTAAAATGTACAATGAATTTTCTATGTTTGCAGTACCAGCCGACTTCCGTTTAAATTTTTATAAGTACAACGCAACAGCTGAGAATTTCTTTCCTTATTCAGAATAAAATACGGAAATAGCAAACAGCTCCCTCTCGCGTTTACCGGGCAATCGGCGATCTATCGGTATTACCATTTCTGTGCAGAAAAAACCTGCTGTAATACCGACCTGCCGAATCGGCCAGGTCACGTGACGTGTCTACCCCCTTAAATAGTGGTGCTATGCACCACCTCTACCATCTACCCCTCCTCTTATTTCTCAGCTATATTTTTTATGATGTGAATACAATATAATACTTTGAGAAACGTCATATGCATGAATTATAGAATTATGCTGTGTTGACAGAAACTGTATCGGATGATTTGGAGTTTGCACACCATATAAGGTCATATCACATGATCGCATGTGATTTGAGTCCCACCCTCAAGGATAAAAGTCTCGACATGTGTTGAACGTAATATAATACTTTTGGGAACGTCGAATCTTAGAATTATGTAGAATCAGCAGAAACTGTGTCGAATGATCTTGCACACCAATTCGTCATACGCGTGAATCATGGAAAGAATTATGCTGTATCAGCAGGAACTGCAGAGAACCATATTAGGATAGATCATCGTTTTTTTTTTGCATTCGAGGGAGGGGGTACGGCAAAAGAGTTAAACGGCGATATCAAATCGTGGCACCAACAATAAAAGCGCGCTCCAAACTGCACAAAGCCTCCAATCATTGCAACGTGTTGCGAGGAAAAGACACACTGCATTTACGATCATGAAAGAATTCGCGCAAGTAGAACGCCAATTGTTGGATCAATCTGCACGATTGATTTCCCGGGAAGAGTACCTCGCGTGGGAAGAACGGTGCAACGAGTGCATCGAATCATTGGAAGAACACAGCCGCGTAAAACGCCCGCGATTAGCGATCGGTGTTCAACAATCGTTGGTTGCTCGAATCGCGCGGCTCGAAGGATTGAAACATTCGTTGCGCGGACGTTTCGTGCGCGAAGGTGCCGGACATTCGAGCACAGGACTTTTGTGGCGCGAAATAGACACTGCTTTCGATAGCCGCGTATTAACTGGTGCCGTGCTAAATTCGAACTATATCGAACCGCGCAACTTCCTTCAAGATGCGGGGACCATTGTGCTGGAGCATGTGTGGGGCGCTTTGAGGAAACATCGAAACCTCAAAGTAAACACGGTGTTCAACGGCGAATTTGTGGCGGGTGACAAGCATGCTTGCAAAAGCATCAACACCCGAAACTACGAACTCTTCCGCACATCCGATCTACAGGAGTGGTATCAGCGATGCGTCGTCGAACCCACCCTGGCATCGTTGGAAGAGTTCCAGGAACGCGACAGCGGATGGGCATTGACGAGAATCCTCAACCTAACCGTCAATGTCAACAAGTACAATCCGCTGCGCGCGGGGTGCCACTACAAGTTGCCGCAGAATTTATTGTTGAAGAATGCAACAATTAGCGTACAATCCCCGGACAATGAGTGCTTCGCGTGGGCAGTGGTCGCCGCTCTCCATCCTGCCGAACGAGACACCGCGCGCCCAAGTTCATACCCCGACTATGCGTCCGTATTAAATCTCCAGGGCATTGAGTTCCCGATGTCTCTGGGACATATCGGGAAGTTTGAACGGTTGAACAGCATCTCCATCAACGTGTACAGCTTCGAGATGGAGATGGAGAAGCCGAAGGGATCGACAGTCTTCCCCCTGCGTCTCACCAGCCAAAAGAGGGATCGACATGTAAATTTGCTCTACACGCCGAATCAAGAGCACGGCGATGTAGGGCATTTTGTGTGGATCAAGAACTTGTCCAGGCTGGTGAGCGCGCAGCTGAGCAAAAACAAAGCAAAGAAATTCATCTGTGATCGGTACGTATAGAAAACTTGTGAAATGTTAAAATGTCTCGCGGAAAAAAAAGAAAAAGAAAAAAAAATTTTGTGTTTTTACAGATGTATGCACTACTTCGGATCTACCCAGAAGTTGGAGCTTCATACAGTGTTCACTGCTGCCCAGTGAAGGAAACAACTTGCTGAGTTTCAACAACCACGGTATGAAGGAGCGGCTCCCCTTCGTGGTGTATGCAGATCTCGAATGCATCATCGAGAAAACAGAGGACAGCCGCCAAATTGAAGACAATAAATTACACACGTATCAACACCATAAAGTTCATAGCATTGCATATTATATGCATTGCTCGTATGATACATCGGTATCGACGTATCGATGTCGCCGCGACGCGGATTGTGTTTCATGGTTCATAGACGAACTAAAAAATTTTGCAAACTTCGCCAAATCCATCTTGTCTAGTAATGTTCCCATGCTTGATTTAACTCCTGAACAGTGGATGACATTTCGCGAAGCAACACACTGTCATATTTGCGAAGAACCATTTGAGGCTAGTGATATACGAGTTCATGATCATTGCCATCTATCCGGACGGTTCAGAGGTCCAGCACATTCGAAGTGCAATTTAAATTATAAAAACGCGTTTTACATCCCCATAATTTTCCATAATTTATCCGGCTACGATTCACATTTCATTATCGAGGAAATAGCTACCGCTTTTGAAGGTCACGTTGACGTATTGCCTATAACGAAAGAAAAGTATATTTCATTCACAAAAAATGTCGAAGATACGGCTGAATCAGACTCACGAAATTATATTAAATTACGATTCATCGATTCGTACAAATTTCTCAATACCAGTCTCGACAAATTAGCATCTTTTCTGAGCACAGATCAATTAAAAATTTTACGATCCAAATTTGATACATTATCCGCCGAAGATTTCAATTTATTGACGCGAAAGGGTGTCTTTCCATATGAATACCTTGATTGCGCGAACAAGCTGCAGGATCCATGCTTACCGCCGCGCGAATCATTCTACAGTTCGTTAACGGGTGAAACTGTATCCGAGACCGATTACACACATGCTGAGACTGTCTGGCAGCGTTTCGGGATTAGAACCTTGGGCGAATACAGCGACTTGTATTTGAAAACTGATGTCTTGTTATTGGCAGATATTTTTGAAAATTTTCGCGAAAGTTGCATCAAGAGCTACGGACTAGATTCAGCACATTATTATACTCTACCTGGTTTCACATGAGATGCAATGCTAAAACACACCAAAATTACATTTGAATTGCTCACAGACGTCGATATGGTCATGTTTATCGAACGTGGTATACGCGGGGGCTTAAGTCAATGTTCCGGAAGATACGCACATGCCAATAACAAGTACATGTCATCTTACGACGCATCGTAAGAGTCATCGTACTTGATGTACTTTGACGTGAACAATTTGTATGGATGGGCAATGTGTCAGCCTCTGCCATACGCTAAATTTCAATGGGTCGAAGATGTTGTAAATTTTGACATATCTTCAATCGCTTCCGATTTGCCCACGGGATACATTCTCGAGGTAGATCTGGAATATCCGCAACGTCTGCACAACATTCATGCCGATCTACCGTTCTGCCCAACGCGTGCCAAACCACCTGGCAGCAGGCAGGACAAATTACTCGCGACGGTATATGATAAGCAGCGTTACGTTATTCATTATCGCAATCTGCAGCAGTGCACGCGTCACGGTCATCGTATTACAAAGATACACCGCGTGCTCCAATTCGCTCAATCTCCCTGGCTCCGCGATTACATCGAACTAAATACACGGTTTAGAACAGCCGCGACAAACGATTTTGAAAAAAATTTGTATAAATTGATGAACAACGCGGTATTCGATAAGACTATGGAAAATGTGCGAAACCATGTGGATGTAAAACTTTTAACACATTGGGATGGGCGATATGGTGCGGAGGCAATGATCGCGAAACCGAATTTCCACAGCAGAAGTGTTTTTTCGGAAAAGGGTATAGCCGGTTAAGATGGTCAAATGTGCCCCTGAACCGAATTCAAATCACGATGAGTCATTCGAAAGCTTATAAAAAAAGAATGATTTCTGTCAAGTTTCAACTTCGTATCTCGACCCGGGGGGTAGTAAAGGGTAAAAATGGAAAATCAGGTTTTTGTCGAATTTCTCCTATACCAGCGGATGAAAAATTTTGAAAAAATTCAGAGACATGTCTGTCATCGGTGCACATATTAGGGAATCGCGTCAGATTTTTAAATTGAAAAACCAAGCTGTGAAAAATAAAAAACGCCAAAAAATGCTGAAAAATGCCGGTTTTGTATCGAAGCAGTCTTGATACTATAATTATATTTTTACTGTAAGTCCGCATCGTTGTTACTATTGTCTTGAATTTTTTTCAGATTTTTCAATTTGGTGCGCCGCAGTTAAAAAAATTAAAAACCGATTTTTTCGCCGTTTTTTCCGTGTCAGAGTAACTAATAGGTCGAACTTTCGTACATACTTTATGGAATAAGCCTTTTATGCAATCTTCAACGTCTTCACATGCAGCAAAACAGCGTAGAAATTAAACGAACTAAACATGCTGTGCCATTACAGTCTAAAATGTCTATCATATTTTCAACGGCGTCAATGGCGCAGCGGTAAAGTGTCCGACTGTTGAATCGCTGCGAACTTTTTGAACGTAGGTTCAAGCCTCGGAATTTCTATGTCCCACAGGGTCATTTTTTTTTCACATTAATTATGTATTTTTTCGATTTCTAGCTATATGACAATGATCGATATTTATATACAAATGTTTTAAAAACATTAAAAATATTTTAATAATTGAAATATACATAAACATAACTTGAGAAGATTTTGATGCCACCGTTTCTCTGATCAAGTATCCCGTCAATTACAGTATTGTTGTAACATTCCCTGCACTAAATTAATATTATATGAAATTGATTTTCCAATCTCTTACCTTTAACAATTGTGGATGGATTACAGCAACAATTGTGTGTTGTTTTGTAATTATTTCGCCTCTTCTTATAGATCATACAACTCATTCTGGTTTCCAAAATTCAAAAGTTAAACAATGCTATAATTGGCATGATACCTAACAATAGTTTTCAACTATTGAAATAATTTTAATATGTTTTTAAAACATTTGTATATAAATATCGATCATTGTCATATAGCTAGAAATCGAAAAAATACATAATTAATGTGAAAAAAAAATGATCCTGTGGGACATAGAAATTCCGAGGCTTGAACCTACGTTCAAAAAGTTCGCAGCGATTCAACAGTCGGACACTTTACCGCTGCGCCATTGACGCCGTTGAAAATATGATAGACATTTTAGACTGTAATGGCACAGCATGTTTAGTTCGTTTAATTTCTACGCTGTTTTGCTGCATGTGAAGACGTTGAAGATTGCATAAAAGGCTTATTCCATAAAGTATGTACGAAAGTTCGACCTATTAGTTACTCTGACACGGAAAAAACGGCGAAAAAATCGGTTTTTAATTTTTTTAACTGCGGCGCACCAAATTGAAAAATCTGAAAAAAATTCAAGACAATAGTAACAACGATGCGGACTTACAGTAAAAATATAATTATAGTATCAAGACTGCTTCGATACAAAACCGGCATTTTTCAGCATTTTTTGGCGTTTTTTATTTTTCACAGCTTGGTTTTTCAATTTAAAAATCTGACGCGATTCCCTAATATGTGCACCGATGACAGACATGTCTCTGAATTTTTTCAAAATTTTTCATCCGCTGGTATAGGAGAAATTCGACAAAAACCTGATTTTCCATTTTTACCCTTTACTACCCCCCGGGTCGAGATACGAAGTTGAAACTTGACAGAAATCATTCTTTTTTTATAAGCTTTCGAATGACTCATCGTGATTTGAATTCGGTTCAGGGGCACATTTGACCATCTTAACCGGCTATACCCTTTAATAGCTGTTGAATTGCGAAAACTCGAGGTGAAATTCAACAAACCGATATACGTGGGTATGTGCATTCTGGACATATCAAAAATTTGTTTGTATGAATTTCACCACGAGTACATGTCTCCCCTGCACGCTCAAAATTGTAAAATTCTATACACCGATACTGACGGCCTCATTTATCACATTCGATGCGACGATATCTATGAGTCCATGAAACATAATACCGATAGATTCGACACAAGCGATTATCCCATCCGCAATGCATATAATATGCCGCGTGTAAATAAGAAGGTTCCAGGGCTGATGAAGGATGAAAATAACGGTGCGATAATGACCGAATTCGTAGGTCTTAGAGCGAAAATGTATGCACTTCGCGTAGACGGCAAAAAAGATACGAAAAAGGCGAAAGGCGTCAAGACCAACATCATAGCCAGAACGATAACTTTCGACGACTACGCGCAGTGTTTGCATAGGGAGATCGAAATGGTTCGCAGACAATCATGCATACGGTCTAAATTGCATAAAGTGTACACCATTTCGGAATCCAAAATCGCTCTAAGTCCATACGACGACAAGCGGTATATCGTACCCGATTCGACCGACACTCTGCCCTGGGGACATTACCAAATTCCATTGTAAAATAGAAATTATTGTATTTATTGTATTTATTGTATTTATTGTATAATATAAAAAAAAATTTGAAAACTTCATATCGAAATGATGTGTAGTTTCATAAAGAGCGAGGGAGAAACGCAGACAATAAAAAAATAGAATTCTGGAATATCCATATCTCTGTTAGCCCAATGATATCCAGTTGTTCTATGAATTCCCCGAATTTGGTGAAAAATTATATATCTTTCTTTACTATCCATGGGCTAATAAATAAAGATACATAATTTTTCACTAAATTCGAGGAATTCATAGAACAACTGGATATGATTGGGCTAACAGAGATATGGATATTCCAGAATCCTATTTTTATTGTCTGGTTTTCTCCCTCGCTCTTTATGAAACTACACATCATTTCGATATGAAGTTTTCATCAAAATTTTGTGAGCGTGTTACAGCGGTGCAATATCATCGCTGAAACTTTAGACTCATGCTGCGCTGTTAAAGCTATATACGTGATAGTGAATATTTCGATGGTGAATCTCTTGTCGATTGCGAACTGCTGGCATGTGCCATGAATGATATTATCGACGTCGCTTGCAGCAAAATGTTAAATAAATTGTTCACACATACACATATGTATCATTGTATTTATTGAGCCATGTATTATTTAACAATACATTATTTTTATTTATCCAAGAATTGTGTGATTTATCAAAGCCCAACCACTTGACGTACACCTTATCCCTCTTTCTACGCAACACTTTTTCCACTAGATACACATCAGGATCGATGACGCGTTGCAGCTCGTGTTCATAGAATCCTCCGGCAACAGGTTTTCCACAGGAATCGACGAGCAGATACGTCGCGGGATTAGTTGCCTGTACTTTGACTATCTTAAACACCTCCGTTGTCCAATTCGGTGCATAGCCTTTATCGAATATGGTTTTAAATTTGCTCACGCGCACAAACTCGCCCAACTTGAATCTCACTGCAGCAGCGACCTTTATGTTGCTGTACACGGTGGCTAGCAGCTTATCGGCGATCGCATGGGTAACATCGCAAGGACGCATTCCGATGGTTCTATGTTTTCGTGCGTTACACTCTGCAAGTAGACGCGGTAGCGCATCGGTCCATCTGTAGGTTCCATTAAGCGTAAACATTTTCCACATATTGTTCTTCAAAGTTCGATTGAAACGTTCCACGACGGAGGCCTTCATCACCGAATACGTCGAATAATGATTAATGTCATGCTTTGTAAAGAGTTTCTGCACATCGGCGTTGTAAAATTCTTTTCCTTGATCGGTTTGCAAATTTTTCGGATATCGATCTCTAAATATCTTTGCAAACGCTTTAGCCACCTCAGCGCCACTTTTAGTCTTGAGCGGTAACGCCCACCCATACTTGCTCAGCACATCGATGACGGTGAGTATGTAGTGGTGACCCTGGTTGAATCGCGAGTATGGACGCATTTCTACAATGTCAGCTTGCCAAAGATCATCGTATCCATGCACTATGACGCGCCTCCGTGGGAAATGTCTTCGAGCTGGAGCGTGCAATTCCTCAACGAGTTGTCGCTTTTTGTGGCTATGGTTTTCTTTACTCTTGGATTTCGATAATGGCTGCATGTTTGATCGCAGAGGTGTCTTGGACACGAATGATGCGATAATTATCGTGTACGTGCATTATGTGCTTCTCGTCGGTCCCAGGAAATTCTGGACAAGTTGCTGCTCCGTAGCAAAAGCGGTTATAGCCTCTTTAATTTTACGAATTTCGTTGTCCGGCTGTGGGATAGAATTCAACGCTTGCGATATCTTTTGAACGCTGTTTTGCAACGTCAGCATATCTTTCTGAAACATGACCAGCTTCCTCTCTAATTCTTCCTGCTGCTCTCTCAAAAGTTTAATGCTCTTTTCCACGTATAGTTTATTGACGGCATCGGTGTTGGCCACCGGCTGAGCTACGCGTCGTATCTTGCGTGATTTTGCATCAAAGTCGGCACCAACCACGCAAAGAGCGTTATCTCGCATGTAATTTCGAAGCACACCGTTCCATTTGTAATAGTCCATTCTAGCTGCTCCACTCTTCTCGAGCGATACCCCAAATTTGTTAATCGGCATCTCGATGCATACTATGCATATCATCGGTGTGCGGTTTAATTTATATAATGAGGCCTATCTCGCGGAGTTCCTCGTGAATAGATAGAATTTCAGGATCATGAGAGTTGTTACCGGCCTGACGCGACGCTTCCAGCAAACGCAACCGATCCACCAGCTCGTTGGGATCGTCCCAGTGCACGTAATCGATCTTGTTATCGTTTACCACCATGGCTCGCGGTGTCCTTAGACCTTTCCCTGCTCTATTAGCCGATGCGCTAGGGAGTAGTGGTGCAATTACATGTTTGTACTTGTATCCCTTGTTGCTCAATGGAGGCTTTTTAGCGACATGATCGCGTCTGTGGGCTTTTGTCACCAGCAGTATACTTTTGTATTTTTGTTTATCGGCATCGGTGCATACAGTATCGTCAGGAATTATCTTGAAAATCAGTTCATAAAGGCCGACTGCTCCTCTGTATTTTACACTATCTATGATTATATTGTCATCCTTGTCTATATCGAAAGCCTTATCCCCAAGCATGGGTCTACTATCGTCAAAGTATACGCCGTACACGTAGTCAATTGTTGTATTCCTATCACCACTTAGGATTGCGCTCATGTATTTTTGCCCCAGCGGACCGAAATGGCTGCGAAACGTTTCTTGTCCCTCGGGTGTTTGGAGTTGTTGCCTAACAGATGTTGCCAACGGCTCGTTGGGACCAGTTTCGAAAACGTCATCATCAATGGTTGAGAGCGATTGTACATGAGGAATTGTATTTATTGGCGTTGGTGGAACCGGAGAATCGTTTGACGTGGCATTCCGTCGTTTCCGCTTCGATTGAACTGGTGTGGAGGTTACGGGTGAATATTCCGATGACGTGTGTGGTTTCCTCTTTGCCTTGCATGGTGTGTTCCCTTTCGGATGAATTTTTGTTTCAGGCGTTAATGTTTCATTCTCTTCAACGTCTGTGCTCATCAACGATGATTTGTCAACTTCTGCCGCAGCGGTATTTTCCATAATATGTTTTAAGGGTTCTACGATAGGTTTGAAGTATCTCTCCAACGCGATATCTTCCTCCATCTTGCCAGTCTTCAAAGCCTGATGTTTCTTGCGAATGGCTTCGCTGGTTTTTGCAATTTCCTTCGCTATTCTCTCGCGATCCTTAATCTCCAGAGTATCGATATCAATCATCATTGTACCGCAGATGTTGCTTTCCCACCAACGTGTTGATGACAATTGATGATCTCGCGGTATGGCAAACTCGTTAAATCCCTTTCTATAACGTCCATTGGACATCGCGCTATACTTATATATCACCGCGAAACCATACTCCCGTTGCCAACAATTACGTCACAAAGCGCAGAAATCCTCGTAAGTCATGTCAGTGTTTACGTGATCGTTGTACACATGTTTCAAGTTGGTACCATCCTGCTTAAACAGAATCAACAGATTCGCATTGTCGCGTATAAGATGTTTGGGAATCTTTGCGTACGTCTGACAGAGATAGAAACAGTCAACGTTCGAGTGGCGCCCCATTGCAAAGTACTCCCTTATCGTATCTTGCTTGCCGCATGCCACATCATCAAAGATAAAAATAGAATTCGGAAGCGATTCGCTCGGCGGGATGACGTCACTGTTATTCGAAAACGTAAAGTAGCCAATTTCATCTATCGGAGTCAATAAATTCTCCAAATACTGATATTTCGGCTGTTGCAACGACTTGGAATACACGTACACGTTCTCAAAGCGGACGCCGTGTGGACTTTCCAACAAGCTCACCAGCACGTTGGTCTTTCCACAATTTGATGGACCGCAAATTAGGCACCGGATAGTGTTTGGTAGCATGCTACCATGTCTGTGTCTTGTTTTCGGGGACATCATTTGCAATTTGTCGTCAAAATTTGCCACGCGTATCGTTACAGGTTGTCGCACGAATCGCATCCTCTCCGTGAACTGTGAAAAATGATTTTGATACGTCGAAGCAGCGACGCGCCCTATTTATAGGTCCGCGCCGAAACACGACAGCTCAGTATTCAAAATGCTTCTGATCCTGTCGGATAATTGCGATTTTCGAGACCTAACCTCTGAGCAGTTGAAATACATACCAAAGATTATTCTACTGCGCGAGTTTGGCAGACACATTGACCAGTTGTAGGACCGACTCCCGGAGCATATAAAAGCCGATTCTGAGGTTCGGCAGCATCGTCGGTGCTTGGAACATTATAACCGCCCTTGGCAGCGAACGCATATCGATGGTCCAGCACCATTGATTAAAAACTGTAGCGAATGTCACCGACGAGAGTAAAGAAAGGTTGTGGTCTGTTAAATCGGGCGATAAACGCGCTACCTATCGAATTACATATTCCGGGATATCAGTTTTGCGGTCCAGGAACTCATCTGATAAAACGATTGGCTAGAGGTGATCGAGGTATCAATCCGTTGGACGCAGCGTGTCGCGAACACGATATTGCGTATTCGCGTAGCAACGACCTCGGTAAAAGGCACGTGGCAGATAAAGTTCTCGCTGACAAAGCGCGAAAACGCATCGTTGCGCGAGACTCGACTCTGGGCGAAAGAGGTGCTGCTACAGCTATTTGGGCAACTATGAAGGCCAAGACGAAAATCGGAATGGGGATGAAAACAAAAACCCGCAAAAGGACTCCAAAGAGAGCATCGCAAAAGCGGATTCTTCCTGTGGCAAAACGGGGTGGTATATTACCACTTCTCCCGCTGCTAGGTGTTCTCGGATCGTTAGCTGGCGGAGCGGCGGGGATCGCCAAGGCGGTAAACGTTAACAAGGCGGCGCAGCATCAGCTGCAGGAAATGCAGCGTCATAATCGCTCCATGGAAGGCCGTGGACTTTATCTCACGCCATACAAGCGTGGACAGGGAATATCGAAACGAAAAAAAAAAACGTCGAAAAGAAAATAAAAATGCCTGCGGGCGTAACTACCGATGCGCAATTGGAGGAGTTGGCAAAACGTATGCGTATTCCATTCTTTAGAGGTGTTTTTATGCGCAATGCACTACCAGCCGGAGGAGTACGTCGAAACGAGAGCGGTATTGTAAATGTGGACAATGTCGAGGGGCCGGGGACTCATTGGGTGGCATATGCGAAGAGAGGGTGTCGAGCTATATATTTCGACAGCTTTGGGAATCTTCGACCGCCTAAGGAATTGGTACAATATCTGGATAAAGATGCTGTGAAAATCGAATACAATCGAACGTCTTATCAGAAGTACAATCAGAGCAATTGTGGACAACTATGTCTACGCTTTCTACAAACGATCGACACTATATTTAAGGATTGACTTCCCACCACTATGATTCAGTACTAGTCGAGTCGTGCAGCTCTGAATATGTCGCTAACATTCACTCTAACCGGCAAGAGTAGCACCCTCGCGGTGAGCTATTTTCCACCCATAGATTTGAGCGACGATGATTACGAGCTTGGCCTAACAACCTTTGAAACTTATCATACAATACCGAACATCGACTGGAGCAATGATAACTTCTACTTCACCTCAAACTATGGCATCAAAAACAGCAGTGTTGACACCACTCCTGAAATTATTAGGATTCCACACGGCTCCTACGAACTAGACGCCATTGCCAAGTATTTGAGATAGCGATTACTCGAGCGGAATCCAAAAAATCTGGATGACACCGATGGTGACAACGATGTGTATCCTATAGTGTTGCGTCCCAACAACAACACCATGAAAAGCGAGCTGTACTGCTCGTTCACCATAGATTTTACGAAGCGCAATAACATTGGATCGCTACTGGGCTTCTCGACGAATCGGGTATTAGAACCAGGACGGTGGCACGAATCAGACGATCCAATTAATATCATGAACGTGAACATTATCCGCGTAGAATGTAGCGTGACCACTGGCGCGTACAACAATGGGAGGCGTGTACATACGATACATGAATTTTCTCCGAGAGTTCCACCAGGATATAAGATATCGGAAACGCCTGATCACGCCTGAAACAGATCATTTACCTTCCAATCACCGCACGGGTCGTTACGGATCTAACGATACGCATTGTGGATCAAGACGGACGGTTGCTAGATTTTCGAGGTGAAGAGATTACCATCAGACTACACGTGCGACGACGGCGATAATACGTGTGGTGTGTAAGAGATGCTTGTGTTGAACGACTCCAGAAACCCGTTTCTTCCAAGTGAAATTGTTTACAACAACAACAACAACTGCAACAGCTCAGATCACGCTAAAAAGAAGAGGCTCACTGCTGCGAACATTGCATTTTTGAAATCATTGGGATTCATTGTGTGCATATAAGTTGAAAAAAATGGCTGACATTCTAAGCATTGGAGAAAAGCCGACGTTTGATGATCGTATCGTGAAGCTCGAGACTCACATATACAACCCATATGTCAACACGACGTTTGGATACAGCGATGAGATAAGAATACCGATACAGCAGCAGGATTTATACACATTACCGTGTGAAAGTTTCCTCTATGTGGAGGGGAAATTGAAGATAAATAAGCCAAATGATGTGTTAACGGTGATGTTGGGAAATAATTGTGTGGCGTTCTTATTCGATGAGATTCGATACGAGCTGAACGGTGTGGAGATTGATCGCAACAGAAACGTTGGAATAACTAGCACGCTTAAAAACTATGTATCACTGACATCTGATGAAGACAAAAATATGGAGAATGCTGGATGGGGCTTGAAACGACGCGATGGGCTAATAGTGAAAGATCATTTCAATTTTTGCGTCCCACTCAAATATTTGCTGGGATTTTGCGAGGACTACAAACGCATGATTATTAATGCGCGTCACGAATTGATTTTAATACGATCGCGCAACGATAACAATGCTCTGATAGGATCACAGATGTTGGAACCAGAAATTGAATTACTTCAACTACAATGGCGGATGCCTCATGTGACGCTGAACGACGTTAATAAGCTATCGTTGCTACGTACTTTGGAAAGTGGACAAAACCTGAGCATTTGTTTTCACTCGTGGGATCAGTATGAGTATCCTCTCTTACAGAGCACGACCAAGCATTCGTGGGCCGTGATGGCATCTGCACAGCTGGAGAAGCCGCGATGCATCATCCTTGCTTTACAGACTAATCGAAAGAATGTGATGCCTGAAGATATTACTATGTTCAACAACTGTAAATTGACCAATGTAAAACTTTTTCTCAACTCGGAATTTTATCCATATGATGACATGAACTTGGACTTTGACAAAAATAAGCATGCCATCTTGTTTCATATGTATACACAATTCCATAAATCGTATTATGGACATAGTTGCAACGAGGCATTATTCACCGTGGCTGAATTTTTACAATTTGGTTGAATACAATCCACTGACAAACGTGGTGCGCAAAATCAATTAAATTGTCACGCTACTTGCCTGCCCTCTCATGTGTAAAAATCATATCAAAATTTCATCGTGAAAATCAAGATGCTTTACAAGAAAGACTGCATTCTCCCGTCTGTCTTGGAAGCGAACGAACCTCTAAATTGTACCGATAATGACTGTACCAACATTTGTTGACCTGCAAGGGTTCATCGTTGATGGAAGATTTGTTGTGAAGGAAGTGGCTGTCCTACGAAAGGGAACAATTCTCTCGCACTATATTTTTGGGAGTTCAATGCCGCAATATCTTCTTGTGAAATCCGACAAATCAAGCATCCGATGGTTGGTGGCAAAACATCATGGACTACGGTGGGACGATGGAGACGTTCCGTACAGTATGGCTAAACAGCTAATTTCGAAAGCTGTAGGTGATGCAATCGACGAAGAAGATGACGCATCCCATATCGTATACGTTAAAAGGTTGCAGAAACGCGACTGGCTTGCGGAATTCCTCGATGAAAATACGAGAGCGGACGTGATCATCGAGACGCTGGACATTGACTACGAGGATATTAAATCTCTAAATAAGCTAAATGCAGTTAATACTCTGCGATGTGGCAGACACGCAAAGCATTGTGCCTTGCAAAATGTATTTAAAATATTCAACTGGTGGTCTACACACCAAAGAGAAATTAATAAATAAAATATGATCAATTTTTAATGCATAAATGTTTTTTTTCTTGACCCTTCCCAACCTCCTATATGCTAGATTAAGACGATAGTTATAATTATTATGTAGAAGCGGTTCGATTCATGTTCAGAGTGGTACGATTCACGTTCAGAGTAGTACGATTCACGTTCGATTCACGTTCAATACCCGTTCGACACCTGATCAAAGCCGTTCAGTACCCGTTCGATTCACGTTCGATTTACGTTCAGAGTGATACGATTCATGTTCAGAGTGGTACGATTCATGTTCAGAGTGGTACGATTCACGTTCGATTTACGTTCAAAGCCGTTCAGAGTGGTGCGATTCAGGTTCGATTTACGTTCAGTACCCGTTCGATTCACGTTCGATTCACGTTCGATTTTAATTTCATATTCTTTCAATTTTAAATAAAATTTCTTAAACACATATTATTTCTCCATTTCATTTATCCGTCATCCTCCTCGCCACCTAATTTTAAGATTCAGCGTTTCTGTATTACATTTTCTTCGCGCCTTCTTCGCGCTGTGATAATGGTTAATTTCATATTCTTTTAATTTTAAATAAAATTTCTTAAACACATATTATTTCTCCATTTCATTTATCCGTCATCCTCCTCGCCACCTAAT
Source organism: Andrena bucephala (assembly GCA_947577245.1). NCBI lineage: Eukaryota > Metazoa > Arthropoda > Insecta > Hymenoptera > Andrenidae > Andrena > Andrena bucephala. Next base: position 18,269,211 of record OX387718.1, on the reverse strand, counting down.
TTTAAGATTCAGCGTTTCTGTATTACATTTTCTTCGCGCCTTCTTCGCGCTGTGATAATGGTATCATCCTGCACGGCTGCTCCAGAGGAGTCAAATTACATGCGATTGCGCGATACGCTGCGACGCTAAATCGGAACGCTTTGAAAACTTGTTAGCTATAGAATAAAATGCGATTGTACCACTATGTAGTGGCGTCTCTTTCCCTCTCTCGAATTTAGCTTTAAAAGTAGTGCTCTCTCTTTCCCATCCTCGAAATACATGAATTGTAAAAAGTCGATCTTTCCCGACATCATCCGATTAAAATATATTATTATTTCTCCGTGTTGGGGGGAAAATTCCATCACATATTGGTTTAGAAAACTATTTTGGGGAAAAAATTTCAGGGAGCGAATCGAGTCTGAAAAAAGATTTTTCAGACAGGACCCGTCCCCCCAGAAATTTTTTCAGTGGCTGTCCCCTCCCTGGGTTAGGTCTGAAAAAATTTTTGGGGTGGGTTCGATCTGGATAGGTCTCCGCGGCGGCTCGACCCCTGGGTCAGGTCTGAAAAATTTCCGACGGTGGGTTCGGTCTGGAGAGGCCTCCGCGGCGGCTCGGTCCGGACTGACCCCCTCCATCATCGCGGCTTCCCCCACTCCGCGGCTCGTGCGCGCGCAACCGGTCTTCCACTCCCCGCAGGCCCCGCGCCCATGTTTCCCTCCGCCGCGCTCCCCCGCGCGTCCTCACTTCCCCCCGCCCCCGCGCTCCCCTCAGAGGACCTGGGTTGGAATCCCCATAGCCTTACTATATGCGCTACATATATTATTCTGTAACAATTGTAAAGATTGAATAAATATTTTTAGAAATATTTATACAGCAATAACGTTACATTTGTGTTGGTGTGTAGGGACGGCCATGTGACGTCACGGGTAGGGAATTGTTTGAATAGTCTGGCCCTCAGATGGCGCTGTTGGCTGTGACTAGCAGACGGCAGAATCTGCTGTCCATCTGCTGCCGATCTGACATCAGAATCTGCACCTCAGAACGCAGCCAAATGCGGACACAGACGACTACGGTTCTGACGTGCAGACTCTGCGCTCTCGTGCCACAGCCTGCTACCAATCTGATGTCAGATTGGCAACAGATGGTTATCTGGGTACCTAGAATTTGAAAGTGTTTATAAGGAAGTATGTTGCGTAGGTGCGAATAACGATTGCTTCGTAAACGGAAAGTCCAGGGTTCGATTCCTCTCGTCACCATCAATTTTTTTTCTTCCGAACCTGGATCTGTTAAAGACGTCTTTAAGACGTCTGAAAAAAGACATCTTTAAGATGTCTGTAAGACGTCTTAAAAACATCTTTAAGACGTCTTGATTCGTGACATGAGACGTGCCGAAGACTTGTATAAGACGTGAAAACGACGTTCATGTGCGTCTTAAAGACGTCTGGAACGTCTGACTCCAGACGTCTTTAAGATGTCTTTAAGATGTCTGTGTGCTGGCTGGGTAGATATCAACCCAGGTTGCGTTCCGATTCACGCAGTAAGTGCATGAAATTGGTGGCATCATACGGTTCCCTAGAACTCCTCTCACTTGCCACCAATACGATGCCACTTCCGATGCAGCGAGCGCGCAGCAAACGCAGAAATTTCAGAGGTGAAACAGTCACTGCGCAGCGCGCATGCGTGTTTGTTTCTACAATCTTTGATTATTTGAATTTCTCTATTTCTAATCATCTTCATTTTCGCTTTCATCACTATTATGTAATAGTGTCAAGGTTATTGTAAACAACGTTTCTTTCTCCATAGTAGCATTTTCAAATTCCAAGAACGCATGAACCGCAGTAACCAAACGGAACGATATGAATGCGCGCAGCGACTGCACTGCGATCTCTGCACTCACTGCGTGAATCGGAACGCACCCATAATCTCGTTGAACCAGAGCGGGCTGCATTGAACCTTCGAATGAGGCTTCACCCAGCCTAAAATCTGCTCGTATAAGGACGAAAAACGTAATTTCCCAAACCCATGTTTCAGGCCTGATTGTGTCGGTATACAGCGCGCTGCTTTACCCAAGTCTTTAAAAAAAAAACTTCCTCTCGAAAAGTCCTGACCAAATTGAAAGAAAATTTGTCGAGACCTTGCGATACTCAAAGGGTTAATATGTTTTATTTCCGAATTTTCCAAAAGAATAATACAGTATAGTACCTACGTATAAAATACGTCTAAACTTACCTTATTACGCTTGTCCTGTATGTGTTAAGAAGAATATAGGTTTCGTTAAAAAAATGTTAAGTAATCTTAAAATATCCATCACGAATATTTCTCCGACGATATTTCTGAATACTTTCAGTATTAAAAAGATCTGATATAATTAAAAACTTACACTCAATTTCAGATAAAAGCGATATAAGCAATTGCTTTTGCTGTTGAATGAAACAAGATATAAGGAGGATTGCAGAAAATAGCCATTTTAAATACCACATACAATCGAAAAATTCTTGGAAGACATTTGAGGATATCTTCTTAGGAATTCGGAAACCATATTCATTTATTTGAAATGTAAGAGGAAAGTTATAGAAAACGAGTACAAATGTAATAATGATTAAACTTATATGAGCATTACAGTAAAGTCTCTCTATGGGCTCGGTTTTGTGCACACGATGAGGGCTTGTCACCTATCCCCACCACTTCTGTCTCACTCTTGTCCGGCGAAGGCGAGAGCGAGATGGAACGAGAGCGAGCGAAAGGCGCTGAAAGCGAGCGAGGACGGTACGAGACAGACGACGCGTTGATGTTTTGTCTCGCTCCGTCTTTCGGAGGCCTGATACTCCGTCCTTTGCATGCGCGGCGGGCGTGCGCGATGGTCGCTAAATCTTGACGCAGGCCCGGCTCAAGTCTTTTTTGCGCCCTGGGCGGAAAGTCGACAATAGGTGCAAAATGGTATTTTCATTGCTGGTATTGTTCAAAATAAACTTTAAAATTAAATATTACAAGTTGTACTATAAGTGGTTTAATACTACGAATAAAAATTCAGAGTAAGGTCATCAATAAACTCAAATAAATATATTATAATAAATGGCGGAATTTGGCAAGTTCGCCTAGGGCCCAAAAAAGACTCGTGCCGTGCCTGGCTATCTGACCGTCGCCCGCATGCGTCGAGCAGTCACGATTCCATCTGAGCGCTCGCACCCGTCGCGCACGCCTGCCGCGCACGCAGAGCATTCCATCTCGCTCCCCCTTCGACCAGAAAGAAGCGAGAAACGAACACTCGGAATTAGGACTCGGGCCTCCATGAGGGCTCATCGCCGGTCCGGACCAGCGAGCCCATAGGGAGACTTTACTGTACTTTTCGCTAACATTTCCTATAGATAATCTATCTTTACAATAATTAGTAACCCGATTTTGGTTTTATCTATCAATATCTAGACAAAATGTTTTATATTATAAAAAAAATTTATATAAAAATATTTAAAGAAATATATATTTTTTCATGTCTGCTTTTATTGTCCTTGTTAATTAAATGATGGATAGTGTAAGTTATTATACGTTTCAAGTACACCTATTATACAGGGTCATCGTTTAATCCTGCAACCCGCGCGCGCGCGAACTTGTAAAATGGCAACACCGCCTCACGGACGCATTCCACTACAACCATGCACCGGCCCAGCGGAGAGCTGCCAGCGACCGCTGGACAAGAGTGATGCCCGAGCTTCGAAAATTTTAGCGTCGCAAAGAGCTAGTTATTGGGAATTTCCCGGCCCAGGTAATCGACCCGCGCGCTCCGCTTTTATGATTGGTTTACCACTCGCACCCCAGATTACTGTACTGAGGTTTGAAAATAATGTGAACTGATCTCGTACCCGTCTCAATTTCAAAAATTTTAGCTACGACAGGGTTGACCGCGGCGCTATACCCTTGTACAGAGAGATTTTTCGCCACCTGCTTGTAAAAGCCACAATAATGGCACATCGTTCCAAAAAATGACATTAACGAAAGCCGGTATAGGCGTGGCGTTGAGTAGCTAAAACATTCAAACACAAAAATTCTAGAAAAAAATTCAAACACTGTTACAATCAAAGATACGTCGCATTAGTTACCCCTTACGTCTGATCTAGGTATGCACCGCATTAAGGACAAAATCATAAAAAAGAAGACCAGAACAATAGATTCTGAGGTCTACAGAACTAACACATAATTGACTAAAAATTTAATTTCTCAATTTATGAAAGTAATGATACAGAAACAACTAGCCTATTGTTTATCAACACCACGAATTTTAAAAACAGCGTTAAATACATTATCAAATAAACAGTTTCCAACAGCTTTTTAAACAATTATGGTTAAAAAATTGATAAAAGAAAAATTAAGTAAACGTAAAATATGTTAAATTATCCATCATTAAGAAGGAATAATTTTTCCTCATTTTTCGGCGCAAATTGCATTCCGATATCTTTTATATTTCAAAAGTTATACGAAAAAGGCTCCAAATTTTTCAACCCGGGCCGGGAAATTCTGAATAGTTCTTTGCAACGTTAATTTGAAAGAGACCAGCCCAAAATTCTCGAAGCTCGGGCATCACTGCTGTCCAGCGGTCGCTAGCAGCTCTCCGAACGCCGGGACGGTGCATGGTTGTAGTGGAATGCATCCGTGAGGCGGTGTTGCCAGTTTACCTGTCCGCGCGCGCGCGGGTTGCAGGATTAAACGATGACCCTGTATATCACTTTTGTTTTTTACAGAATATCATTCGGGTATTAAACTCTGTAGGCAGGTATGCGGACGCAAATTCGGTGAACGCATCGTCGGTAGCTGTTCTCATGTAGCAATAATTTTATTATACTTCGGTTTTGCTAATCTTCGATAAACATAACAGTAGATTTTTTCTCCAATTATTTTGAAGATGAATCATTACTTAAAGAAAATGAGAATGGAACGTAACGTCCACATGACTTTAGTCATTAGGACATTTGCACTTGCTTTTATATCTTTCCCATTACATCTCGGATTAAAAAGTATGTATGGTTTACTGATTTTTTAGAAAGTATTTTTAAATATTCTGTAAAAAAAATTATTTTCCAAGTGGTACCCAAAGTAATCATCATCTACCACCCCCCTTTGAAATCCCATTGTACATACTAATAAAGAAAACTAATTTTTACTTTGTATAAACCTAATTCTTGACTGCAATCAACGTTACGTGTGGTATTTTGTATTATTTTTATGGAATACTAAAATGTAATATATACAAGATCAGGTATAATTTGAGATACAACTACAAAGTATAGACATTACGTATGAATGTTTCAACTTCGACATTTTTCCGTAAGGAATCAGCTGTTTCATTTTATCGTCAGTTATATTCCAACTTATATTTAACAAATATAAAAAGATGAATAAATATTCATGTTCACGCTACCATTAATCGAGGTGCAATATTCATAGCCATAAGTTCTTGGAAAAGTAATTTTGCTGCATACGGTAATCTAACTTGAGAGATCTGTGTTTTGTTTTTACATCCTTTACATTCGAATGTATTATTTCTTAGATTGGCTATTGCAATTAAACCACAGAAATTACATATGTGAATTCGATATGGATCTGAAACTTCAAATAAACGTTCTCTTAGGAATTGCGCAGCTCCATGGGAAATCTGACAATCACGTTCCATTTCCCCGAATCGTAAACCTCCATCTCTAAAAATTATAATATTGATATGTCAATATGCAAATTATAATAATGAATGCAAATAAGGTAAATGTCCTAATACCTGAACACGTCCCAGTACTTGGACACTTGGATTATTACATTTAATATTCATTTCATCCATAAAATAACTATTTTATTCAATTACTCAAATATTTAATAAAATATATTCATATACATAGTTTTTTTAGTAAACTTGTAACACTCGTAATAAAAATAAATTTTCTTGAACTCTCCTGTTTACACCATTTTAGTATTGCTCTTATCTGATTTGCTAAACAGTCTCCATTTTTTCTTAAGCGAATATTATTAATAATGTTTAGTATATTGGTACAACTAATACAGTTTTAGAAAAATGGTACCTTGTAGTATTATTTTTTGATTGGAAGATTAAAATTAAAGTTCGTATTAGTTTTTTATTCGCGTGTCTATCTACTGGTACAGTGAAATCAGGGAACGACCCTACACCTGACCATGTGTGCAAACTGTGAAATAAGTACGCGTTATTGTTGACACAGTAATAAAATAATTACTTAACACCTTGACAATTATTACTTTGTATTCTTGGTATCTTGTTTAAATGATAATATTTCTTTTTACTTAAGTTTGTTCATTGATTTGAATAAATTACTTATACAGAAGAAATATGCCAAAAGTAAAAAAACTATTGTTTTTTTTTATTTAATTTTCCTAGAAAACATCCAAATTTCATCATGTGTCCAGGTAATGGGACAGTAAAATCGGGACACCGAGACATACTAGCTGTCCAGAAATTGGGCCATTGTAAGGATTATGAATTTTCAACATTTTACAAAATTATTCAATCGTACAATATGTTTTTTTTTTAATGATAAAGTACACACGATGCCCCATGTAATTGCAAAATCGTTTTTAAATAAATCGATTTGTATAACTGAAAAATTGTCAAACGTGTGTCCGCCGTACCTTAAATGTCCAGGTATTGGGACATTTACCTTATCAGAAATAATGTAATTTACCTTGCTCTTCCTTCCATAGGCTGCCTAACTAAGATTTGTACAGGTCCTCGAGCTCTGCTATGAATTTTGTCATCTACCATATGCTTTAAACGTTGATAATAAGTTGGACCGAGAAAAACTTGGGCATTGATCTTACGACCTGTGTGTCCATTGTACATAACTTCATTTCCTCTTAGCTGGTATCCATACTCTTGTAAAAGTGTAGAAATCTTTTGCACATTTACAGCGTCATTAAATGGAGTAGCATCACCAATTTCACCTATTAAAAAGTAAATTGCAGTTCATTTGTTACATGTTTTGTACATTTTGTAAGTAATTATGTGATTGGAGACAACAATATAAAATACCTTTATTAGCTGATACTTTCCCCTGTATACACTCAATCAAGTGACCAATAGTCATACGTGATGGAATAGCATGAGGATTAATTATTATATCTGGTGTTAGACCTTCACATGAAAATGGCATATCTTCTTGCCTATACTGAATTCCACAAGTACCTTTCTGCCCATGACGCGAAGCAAATTTATCACCAATTTGTGGAATACGAACACTACGTACTCTTATTTTACAAAATTTGTATCCTTCACTATTAAGAGTCAACATGACCTGATCCACTATGCCAGTTTCACTGTTACGTAGGAAGGTAGATGCGTCTCGTTTTGTGAAACGTTTTGTTGTACTGTCCAGCTACAAAAATGGTTAAAATTAATTTTATCATTATTCTAGGAAAAAAGGAAAGAATCAGTTGAATTAGTTGAGCGACTGTTTTAACCATTTGAGGGGGTGTAGAAGTCTATAAGACGACAAAATGTGATTGTTTCTGAGGGCGTATGTACATAAGCCGCAATTTGTACGACGATTTTGTTTTATTTGTAATATACGTATAGAATAATGTTTGATAAACATGTTCACTTATCTTGCACTCAAAAAGTATTAAAAATTGCTCTTGTTATTGTTGTTTCTGCGAACTACTGCATACCACGTCTGTCAACATGGTCACCAATCTACGACCCGTAAAAATGATTTAAAACGTTATATCAAAACATTTTTTTATAGCTTATGCTTGTACCTAAGGTCAGTATCAGATATATTGGCCGGTAAGTTTATTTTCGCGAGCAGTGATCGAGACGAAATCAGCCACTATCATCTGACGATCGTGGATTTGTCAATTTGTCGGTGATAGTGCAAAACCACGTATGAGCAGTTTGTAAATACCACGGATCTGCATTCTACCGATTTTACAGGAGGAAGAGAAATTTAATATTTTAGCAATTTTATGGGATTTCTTTGACTGAACTTTTTTGGGACAGTTTTAGCACTCCTTGTAATAAATACTAACATCAATGGTGTGACTTTTAAAAAAAACGAAACAGCGCTTGGCAACCGTAGGCGCGAAATCTCAATTTTGCTACTTTTGCAGATTCACGGTATTTACAAACTGCTCATACACGGTTTTGCACTATCACCGACGAATTGGTGTTGCGAGGCCCTCAAAGGATATGTTGGGGTAACGGGAAGGCTGCTCGGCTCCGCCTGAACCTAGCCGTTTGGCTGTCATTTATTCTTAGCGTAATAGTTGTATGCGTTACGAAGCTATGCGTAGACCAATACGAGATGAAGCTATCGAGAAAGAATCAATGATCTGACCAATAAAGCTCCAGAATTTTTTCGGAACTGACGAACACCAATTCTGATATGTGTATTTCTACGCTGACAGCTTGGTATGTCCTACACGTCAGAAGCTTGGCACCATCCCCACCACTTCTGGCTCGCTCTTGTTCTGGCCCGATTGGCTAGTTTGGGACCAATCGAACCTCAAGCCCACCTTCTCTCAGTCCCAAACTAGCCAATCGGGCCTGCTTATCTCTCGCGTCTAAACACGCGCTCGAATTTCAAAACAAAAGCATGCGTCGACGTATTCCGTGCGAGAGAAGGTGGGCCTTGGGGAGGAGATATTGCTGTGAAGAGGGCCTCTTCAGGACAGTGGCCGTTTGGGAGGGATGCAGGGCAGATTGGTTAGATTAGGGCCAATCGGACTTCAAGCCCGCCGTCTCTCGCACGGAATACGTCCACATGTGCTTTTGTTTTGAAATTCGAGCGCGTGTTTATACTCGAGAGATAAGGGATCCGTCTTTAATTTGAAGGTAGGACGAAGCGGGCGGGACTACGCGCAGTCAGCGAACTACATGCTCTCTTTCTTCCTGTGTCTCTTCGCGAGCCGTATTGATGTTGAATAATACTTTTTAATTGCTAGATCCCAAAAATTAATCAGGCTGATCGGCCAGAGCATTTCGCTAGGGTCGCGATTTAGGATCGTATTGTCTCGCCAGTCGACGGTAGACAACGGTTTCCTACAGTTTTGGGTAATTTATGGCTTAGTTGGTTCCGCCTCGTAGCAGACGTGAACTCAGGGTATCGGAAACAGGAAACACAATTTTTTTCTTTATAGCTACTCGAGGACTTTCTGTTTCTCTTCTCTTCGGACCCTTTCGAACCAAAACACGTGGTGTCTGTTGCCTACCTCGAAGCAATGGGTGGTACATTGGCAGTAAAAGGACGGAACGCGGACTTTTGTAAAAGTGCACGATAGTCAGTTCGTTGCACTTCTGCGAAGCACGTGTGCTTCGAAAATGTGCTGGCTTCTTTTTACCTGAAGCCTCTTAGCCTGGTGGGGATCAACTCATAATGGAACGAGAGAAACTTTTTGGGGGTGGAAGAAGTCGCTTGGAAAAAATCTTGTTAGTCAGCAAGCAATCACGTCGAAGAAATGTTCTCTGCTCAAGAGTATTACGCGATGTTCTGGGTGTACCCACCGAACAACGGGGACGCAAGTGCTGCAGCGTGAGAATTTGTGCGAGAATACCCACGGCTCCGAACGCCAAGTAAAAATTCATTTTCACCAATTTTTATAACGTTGGAACAACACGTTCCATAAATAATAAATTAAGTGGTCACTGTTAGTAGAAGTGCAGTGAAGTGAATATTCGGTGCATTAACCCGGACGCACTTGACGTTGCAACCCTTAACTTTGGGTGGTGTCGTGTACCTGAGATCAGCTGTGCACTCGGCGCGTCTGTCGATGACCAGGATCGGTTCAGTGACCTAGTGACACAGGTTTTCAAGCTGCAGGTGAATTTCCGAAAGGGTGAGTTTTAGTTACATTATTGGCGACTATTATTTTTTAAGCCTAACGCAGGCTATGGCTTATTTCCGGCGATAATTCTCCAAATTTCCGTACGTAAATTTTTCTTCGCAATTTTTAAACGGATTTATTCATTATCAACCACAGTGTTGGCTGTTATTGAACTACGGATTTTTATCACAATAACGAACTACGATCACTTTTCACTCGTTCCCTGTTGCATTACCTTTTCGTTTGTACGTTATTAAAAAAGGAAATTTACGTGTTCCTTATCCTCTCACTCCAAATAATTATTATTTTCGATTCTTCTAAAAAACAACAACTGTGTATTCGTCTTTTTACATTACACGTGATTTTCATCCATTTATCCTTTTTTCATTGTTCACTTTAAGTGGCAAACAAACCATGGCAAAAGTTTCGATTTTTTTGTTACGTCTTTTTCATTTGCCATTCTACGCAATTTCGCCTTGCTTGTTCATAGTCGCAGCGCGGCCCGGCGCGCGGCCACGCTAGCGCGGGAACTCCAGCGGAAGGCTCGCGCTCTGATTGGTCGGTGCTTTTTGTTATTATCTCGTTAACGAAACCTCGGAGAGAATTTTCGCAAAGGAAAAAGTTGTTTGCAATCACCCCCTGAATCACCCCCTTCAAGGAACCGCAGCATTTTTGGGACACCCTGTATAGTTCAAATTGTATGTTACTAGTTAATCGCGAACGTATAAACATATCTACAATTTATAGTCAATGTTAGCAATGCATGTCGAATTGAGATGATGCAATTTGGTGCTTTTGTGTTCATTGCACGATACAAAATGTGACACAATGTTTAGGCGGCAGCAATCAGATTTCAGAAAGAACTGCTCTGCGTGATAAACAGGCAACCTATGTTTGAATTCTAAAGAGGAAGATTCTTGTGTTCGCCTGTGCATGTTTTGTTGCAAATTTAACCTGTCAATATGAATAAAACTTACAGAGACTGTTGGGAATTTTTTCGAAAAAATGCAAGCGAAGAATCTGCCACATGCAATCTTTGTGTAAAACAGTTTTTATTCTCAGGATCGGCGATCATAAGTCTTCGCAGACATCTTGAAAATATTCACAGTTTTAAAAGAGTGGAAAGTATATATGTGCCATGTACCAACAGTTTTAATTTTAACTCGGTCAAACAATTCCAGTGTTCAGACAACAATGGAACAATTGATAAATTTATTACACAATCAACTTTGTGGAAATAATATCAGAGTTGACAGCTTTGATCACATTTCATTTAATCAAATAACACAAAGTGAATTTATAAGACAAAGTGTAACATTTAAACGATTTAAACTCCCTCGTTATTCACTAGTTAATGATGGATTTTTATACACACAAAAAAGGAGGATTAATTAAAAATATAAATACGCTGTACATTTGAAAGAACTTTGGAATTAATTGATGTAAAACTAACTTGTTTTAGTCTTTCACTAAAACAAGGCTTTCTACATAGCTATTATGAGCGATGTTATGCAAAAATTTGGACGGATCCTCCCTCTGGCGTACCAGCAGTTTTGTTATAATCATGAGATGCATTTAGCCATTTTAAAAACACTTTATGTAAACAAAAACTACTGATGAGACACAATTTAGTCACTCAAATGATGACAATGGATTCTCACAAAATGAAAATAACGATTCAGCCAACTCAAATTCTGATGTTGAAACAGATAGTGTCAGCTTTTGAAAGTCCAACAGACGCGCTGCGCCTCAGAGTTTCCTCTATAGCAGCAATTTAAGCTTTGCAAGATGGAGTGAGCTTTAATACCTTCCTAGCGAACCACCGTGCAGGCCACAGGGCGGCCGGAAACAGTTAAGGAAATGTGAAGACCACACTTGACCCTTTTGCTAAACACCGTAAGGAATTTTTCTCTGCACCGAAACTAATAATCCCGAAATAAGATACATTCGGAACCACGAATTGGTTTCGGTGGAATCTGATGTTGAAACAGTAAAAACCTCAATGTTCAGTTGTGACCAACCATCAAAGAAACAAACACAGCAATACGAAAAATTGGAAAAGTGTTTAAGAATTCGCCAGTGAAGAATTAATTCTACAAAATATATAGATGGAAGAAGAATAAAATACACAGTTAAAGGCATCCGCCGGTCAAAAAATCGATTTTTTTTGCATATATTTGACGCTCGGCGTCAAACTTGAAATACCTACGTTTTTCTCGAAACAATTTTTCATGCACTATCGTCACGATAAAAAATGCAATACTTTACCGAATCTAAAAATTCAAACGAGATTCTACTCGTAATTACACTGGCTTCCGCGCTACCCCCTATTGCGAATTTTCATACACTCCATTTTTTTTTTACGAAACATTTTTGTGCGAAAAAACCCATGTTTCGGGGACCCTATCGTTTAAACATTTGGCAATCATCACCCAGTTATTTCTTAACACTGCCTTAGGGTAGCGCGATAACCACACATGTGTAATTAAGGAATATCTTTGGTTTTTTGATTTTGGATGATCCTCTCTAAAGTTATCGTGGCGCTAGTGCAGGCCAGTTTTTTTTACAACGATGCACTACGCAATGCATATCAGAGACAGGGGTGGACAAAAATGAAATTAAAAAAATGTTTTATACTCTACATTTATAACAGAATAAAGTGCAAAAAGTTTTAGATCCGTACATTGTATACTTTTTTCTAGAAAAAATTACCCCATAAAAAACTTTAAAAAAGTAAAAAACAACGCCAAGTACATGAAAAAGTCGAGGACGAAAAAAAGTATTATCAAATAAATATCAAATAAATCACAAAAAAAAGAAAATAATAAAAATAATATAATTACAAAATAAAAAAAAGATGTGAAATCAAAATGAGATGCAAGTACACAAAGGTGCTTTCCCGCAGCGTGCAAAGGCGACACTGTGTAACACAATAAATGACAAAAAAAGATGTCCGCGGCCTGGAAGTCAAATACTTGGCGTGACCAGGCAAGGTGTTCTTACATCATCAATACCCATACCTTCCCTCTCGTAGGCTTTCAGATAATTTGCTAATTTAAACCTCTGACAATATGAGTACATTTTCATTATATTGCGTTTTAAAATAATTGTAAGATCATTCATCGACACCGATACCTTTCCCCTCATAAGCTTTCACATAATTTGTCAATTTAAAACTCTGACAATATGAATACACTTTCATTATTTTGCGTTTTTAAATACTTCTTATTCATCGACATCTTGACCTCGTCTGGCCACGCCAAGTATTTGACTTCCAGGCCGCGGACATCTTTTTTTGTCTTTTATTGTGTTACACAGTGTCGCCTTTGCACGCTGCGGGAAAGCACCTTTATGTACTTGCAGCTCATTTTGATTTCACATCTTGTTTTTATTTTGTAATTATATTATTTTCTTTTTTGTGATTTATTTGATATTTATTTGATAATACTTTTTTTCGTCCTCGACTTTTTCATGTACTTGGCGTTGTTTTTTACTTTTTTAAAGTTTTTTATGGAGATCTCACTTCTTTTTACAAAGATAATTTGCATAGAGAATGATTTCAGATAATTTTCAATATTATAAATTATTATTACATTATTATTAATTGATGACTGGATAATTTTTTCATCCTCTCTGGGTTATTTTTTTTTTAAATATATTGTATACAATATATTGTCATTCAAACTACGCACGCCTGCAAAGCTTCCAGACAATTGGATTGGTGGAACTGGTTTAAATTTGAATTTTTAGATATAAAGCAAGCATACAAAAAGGTAACAGAGGATCGAAGATGAATAAAATCGTTTAATTAATATAATAATAATAATAACACCATGTTCCAATAAATTTTTTTCTCTGACGTAGATCACACTGCCATCATCTTCTGCTTCGATTACCTGTAAATATATAAAATCCACATTTTAGTTATTTTAGTTACAACTTAACGTAGAACTTGTATAGAAATAGAGTGACATTTTGCTATAGTAAGTGTAGAGACTACAAAATGTATCAGAAGGAGGTGAGAGCGTATTAGTCTAAGAGCTGGCTACACAGGGTTTAAGGGGGTAGACACGGGTAATGCAGCGCGCTGTATACCGACACAATCTGGCCCGAAATAGAGGGTTGGGATTTTTCATCATTCGTCCTTATATGAGCAGATTTTGGGCTGGGTTAGGACTCATTCGAAAGAGGAAGGTTCAATGCGGAGCGCTCTTCTCATGGTTCAACGAGATTGTGTTGATATCTAATAATATGAGTGTCCAAAGTAGACCAAAAGACGACAAAATACACCCGCAGAATCCAAGTATTTTTAGGTCACTAAAAGAGCTTTGTGACTGAAACGGTGAGAAGAGCGCTCTGCATTGAACCTTCCTCTTTCGAATGAGTCCTAACCCAGCCCCAAATTTGCTCATATAAGGACGAATAATGAAAAATCGTGACTTCAGTCCCAAATACGAGTTCCGCCATATTGGCGATAATACAGAGCAAGTCACGTGACAAATTTAGTTCAGCTAGTGAACACGAGATGGCGCCTACTCGGGAGGACTGCCGACGTGGAATCATAGCAAAACTGAAGCGTTAGCTGGATACACAAGCCACAGTAAAAGCGTGATGCAGTCAATGTATGAATTTTCGGACGATTGTAGGTTAGGTTATATGCATTTTAGGCATATAACTGTTGGGAACTGTGTACATTTACTAAATTAACGCTTTCATTGTAACACATACATCACTTGAAATCGCTGTCGAATTTATGTTATAATTACATGGCCACATTATTTAAAATAAAAAAAGAGATTGGAACTTTTTTACTAATACTGGAAATATTGATTTACTGATATCATATTTTCAGAATGTGGAAGTTACAGCAATTATTTGCAATTATTGCTCATATTATTATTCTTCCGACTATTGTATATAACATACAACAAGGAAAAGTCTCCAAATCAGTCAACAGTTGAGTCCCTGATTTTTTTTTTGCAATTCTTTATGATCCTATGCAGAGATGGGCATTATTTAAATAAAAGAATATACTTCCGAATGGCCCCAGTGACTGATCGACACGAGGTTTGGGGTAGGGTGTGTGTACCCTAAATCTAAAATTCTATTTAGCTCCGGGTATTTATTAGTTTCCTTTGTTTATTCGAAGGCCTTTCATCATGAGCTTCGAATAATTTTTCATCTTTCATTATATCTTTATCCTAAGGTCGTATTCAGATATATTGGCCGGTCAATTCGTTTTCGCGAACAGCGATCGCGAACAGCGATCGAGGAGTATGGTGGGGTAACGGGAATGCTGCTCGGCTCCGTCTGAACGGTCCGAACGTAGCCGTGTGGCTGTTATGACCAATACGAGATGAAGCTATCGAGAAAGAATCAATGTTCAGACCAATAAAGCTCCTGAATTTTTTCGGAGCTAAGGCACAGCTATTCTGATGTGTGTATTTCTACGCTGACAGCTCGGTTTGGCCTATACACACCAGAAGCTTGGCGCTAACCCCATCACTTCTGGCTCACTCTTGTTCTGCGAAGGCGAGAGTGAGATGGAACGAGAGCGAGTCAGAAAACGTTGCAAACGGGAGCACCGAGGCAGGCAAGCGGTACCTATGGTTGGAAAATACGCGGTACGAAACGCACCGGCCAATATATCTGAATGTAAAGTCTCGTTAGCCGCTCGCTGGTCGGGACCAGCGTTGAGCCCGTATCATGAACGGAGCCCTAATTCCGAGGCTGAGTTTCTCGCTTCTTTCTGGCCGAAGGGGGCAGCGGGATGGAACGCTTTGCGTGCGCGACGGACGCGAGCGCTCAGATGGAATCGTGACTGTTTGACGCATGCGCGCCACGGTCAGATAGCCAGGCACGGCACGAGTCTTTTTTGCGCCATAACCGAGCTTGCCAAATTCCGCCATTTATTATAAAACATTTAATTGAGCTTCTTCATGACCTTACTCTAAACTTTTACTTGTAGTTTAAAACCGTTGTGATATAATTTGTAGTATTTCATTTAAAAATTTATTTTCAACAATGCCAACAATGAAAATGCCATTTTGCGCCTCTTGTCAACCTTACGCCCTAGCAGTTGCCTAATTTTACAGAGTAAAGTCATAAATAATCTCAAATAAATGTAATATAATAAAGGGCGCAATTTGACAAGTTCGCCTAGGGCGCAAAAAAGACTTATGCCCGGCCTGCGTCAAGATTTTGCGAAACGGGTCCCGTGCTCACCGTAAGCGCTTGCGACCATCGCGCACGCCCGTCGCGCACACAAAGGACGGAGTGTCAGGCGTCCGAAAGACGGAGCGAGACAAAATATCAACGCGTCGTCTATCTCGTACTGTCCTCGCTCGCTTTCAGTGCCTTCACTCGCTCTCTTTCCATCTCGCGCTCGTCTTCGCCGGACAAGAGTGAGACAGAAGTGGTGGGGATAGCGAAAAGTCCGTATCGTGTACACCAAACCGAGCCCGTAACAATCTTAGATGCTCGAATAACCGACGAGAACCTTTGTTGCCCGAGCCGCACGAGATCGCCGTTGCTCGGCGATGTGTCATCGATTATATAGAAACAGAATTTGTTTTTTTTTCATCGTATCAATATGAAAGTGATACAAATGGATTCCTGGCATTCTCCCGATTAAATTGTCAGAAAATAATTTAAAGCAGACTATTTTTAACGAAACGGGCTTCCAATTCTGCAAACAAATTTTCACGTAATTTCCTTAATTATGGTCCGAATAATATCATTTTTGGAGCCAATTTGATCGAGAAAACATGACGAATCGATTCACATCACTTTCGCAAAGATCTGCTTAGAAATGCAGAACTGACGATTTGTCACTGCTTAGTGCGTAACATTGTATGGCCCCGCTGGATTCGAGCGTCGAAACCCACGAAACTGAGCGAGTTGCATGATTGCCAGCGTGAAGGACAAGAGAGGACTTTGCATGGCAAAGGAAAGTCAGCCTTCCATAGAACTCAAATCGAGAAAGACTTTGCTGACAAACTTTACATATGTATATTCGCGTCAAATAAATACTTTAATTGTAAAATTTAGACGACAAACTATTGTTGAATTTCGCCAGTTCTTACATATGCATCACTTGGTTGGGAATTCCTGATCCCAGAGTTTCATGCATTTACCTATTGAAATGTTGCTTCAAGTCATCGGGAAATTGCATTGCTTCTTCTCGTACATACATATATCTGTTCGCGAGTAGGTGTCACGAGTGACGCGGCTTTGGTTTCCCAAATAAATGCACATTTTTTAGAGCCCTCGGTCGACGGCGACTTGAGTCATCCAGTACTGAATATGAATATGTTCATATTTCTCATTACACGTTGATAAGAGTGTTACCACCGATGGATTGGTGAGTTTATGTCCACGAAAATGGACTTCCGTTTCCGGTCGCGAGTGTGGCAGTAGTGTGAGAGTGAGCGGTGTTGGCAAGTGAGGGAAAGTCTGGTTAGGAGGAAGAGGAGTGGGTGAAGTGTGTGTGAGGAAGGTGAGGGTGAAGTGAGGAAGGTTTAGGGATAAAGGGAAAAGGGCTGGGATAGAGGGTGACAGGAGAATAGGAGGTATAAGGTTTGGAGGTTAAGTGGCAGAGGTAGGCGAAACTTGGCGGGAAAGAGGCAGCAGAAAGGCAAGGGGAGACATCTGTGGGTGAGGAGAAGAGGTAGAAGATTTGGAGGAAAGGAGGGAGATTTGAACGGGTAAAAGGAGATAAGATAATGGATAAAGGGAAGGATGGTACGGCAAGGGGGTGTAGTGGGGCGGTAAGGAAAACGGATGCAGGGGGGGGGGGGGGGGGAAGAGGCAAGAGTTGGTGGGAAAGGGGGAGAAAAAGGGAAGGGGAAGCAGAAAATTGAAGAAAGGTATAGAAAGGATAGTGGTGGTAGTGTAGGGAGTAGCGCAGGGAGTTTAGATAGTTTGTGGGGAAAAAAGAGGGACAGAGAGGAGGAGATGGAGGGAATGTACGAAGATGGAAGGGGGGGTTTCAAAAGGAGTGGGAAAATTATGAGATCGCCGGGGGGAAAGGAAAAGGAGGAGAGGAAACAAGTGGGAGGGGAGATAGGAGGGATGGAAGGTATAATGAAGGAGTTGGTGGGGGAGATGAGGGAACTGAGGGAGGAAGTGAAGAGAGAGAGAGAGAGGAGAGAAGAAGGATGGAGGAGGAATGGAGAGGGGAAAGGAGGAAATTGGGGGAGTGGCTGAAGGAGGAGAAGATACGGAGGGAAGGTTTGGAGAAAAACTGAAGGGTTGGGAAGAGAGGGATAGGAGAATGGAAGAGGTGATGGAGAAAGTAGAGAGCTGGGAAAAGGAAGGAAGACGTGGTAAGGGAGTGGTGGAGGAAGGCCAAATGGAGGAGTGGGGCCTTAGGATGAGAAGAATGGAGGTGATGCAGGATAAAAAAGAAAGAGAGGGCAGAAGGAACAATGTAGTGGTAAGGGGAGTGGTGACAGAAGGAGGAAAGGTCGGAGAGGAGATACGGAAGCTATGGGGTAGGATGGGGTTGGAGCGGGGAGACATAAAAGAGGTGGTAAGGATAGGGAAAGCGGGAGGGGGAGGTAGAGGAATGGTGCTGGTGAAAATGGCGGGGAGGGAGGAAAAAGGAAAGTGATGGAAGCGAGGAAAAATATGAAGGGCGGAAGAGAGAGGATTGATGACGATCTGACGGAGGAGGAGAGGAGGGGAAGATGGAAAATAGAAAGGGAGGCGGAGAGGGAAAGGGAGAGCGGGAAGAACGTGCGGATTGGGTATATGAAGATGTGGGTGAACGGGAGGATGAAGAGATGGGATGAGGTGTATGAGAAATGGATAGAAGAGCAAGGAAACGAAGAGAGGGCGAAGGGGGAGGAGGGAGGGGGTGAAGGGGTGGGAGGAGGTGGCCGGCGGAGGAGGTTTTAAGGTGGCTTTTTGGATTGTGGCGGGATTAAAGAATAAAGATGGGGATTTTTGGAAAGGACTGGAGGAGTGGGAGGTGATAGTGATGTGTGAGACATGGATGGAGGAAAGAGATTGGGATTATGTAAGGAATAGGCTGCCAAAGGGATACGTGTGGGGAAAACAGTGGGCTAAGAGGGAAAATAAAAAGGGGAGGGCAATAGGGGGAATGTTAATGGGGGTAAGAAAGGAAATAGAAGCAAGGGACGAAGGAGTAGGGGAAAGAGAGGGGATAATGATGAGGATGGTGAAGATGGGGGGGAGTGGTGGAGGGTGGTGGGAGTATATGTAAACAGAGATCTGCAGAAGAAACTGGAGGAGTTAGAGGAGTGGGTGGAGGGAAGAGAAGAGGGAGTAAGGGTGGTGATAGGGGGGGACTTTAATGCAAGGACGGGAAGGGAAGGGGGGGAAATTTCGGGAAAGGAGGAAGGGGAGGAAAAAGGACTGGGAACTAGGAGATCGAAGGATATGGAGGTGAACGGGGAGGGGAAGAGGTTGTGCAAATATTTAGAGGAGAGGGGGTGGGGAATACTAAATGGAAGCATGGAGGGGGATGAGGAGGGGGAATGGACGTATACAGGAGGGAGAGGGAACTCAGTCATGGACTATGTCATAGGGAACGAGGACACGAGGGAAAGAGTAGAGAGGATAGAGGTGGGGGAGAGGGTGGATTCAGACCATTACCCGGTGGTGGTGTGGCTGAGGGGAGAAGGTAGGGAGAGGGAAAGGAGGGAGAGAAAAGGTGGGGGAAAGTGGGCAGGAAGGGGGAATTGGGCAGCAGAGGGGAGGGAGGAGTTTATACAAAGGTTTGGGAAGAGAGGGGGGGAGAGGTATACAGGAGGAATGGAAAGAGCTGAAGGAAAGGGTAAAAGGGGTGATTGGGATGGTGGGGGCGGGGGGAAAAAGATTGGAAAGGGGGGGTGGTGGGACAAAGAATGTAGGGAGGAGAAAAGTAAGGTTAGGGAGGAGCTGAGAAGATGGAGAAGAGAGGGAGGAGAGGGGAAAGAGTATAGAGAGAGGAAAAAGGAATATACGATAATGTGTGAGGGGAAGAAGAGGAAGGAGGTGGTAAAGTGGGAGAAGGAGGTTGAGGAGGTTAAGACGGAAGGACAAGTGTGGAAAGTGGTGAATAGGGAGAGAAAAAGGAGGGGGAGGGTGGAGGAGGGGATAAAAATGGAAGAGTGGAAAGACTACTTTAGGGGAGTGTTGGGTGGAGGGAGTGGAGGGTGAGAAAAGGGGGGAAAGAAAGAGTGGGGAGGATGGGGAGGAGTTAAGTAAGGAGGAGATTGGAAGGGTGGTAAGGGGGCTGAAGGAGGGAAAGGCGGGAGGAGGTGACGGCATACCCAATGAGGTGTGGAAGTTTGAGGGGGGTGGAGGTGAGGGATTGGTTATGGGTAATTTGTAACAGGGTGTGGAAGGGGGAAGGGTGGGTGGAGGAGAGGAGGGATGGAATTGTGGTGCCGGTGGTCAAGAAAGGGGTAGGGAAGAAGGTGGAGGACTATCGGGGGATCACTCTTACGCAGACGGCATATAAAGTTTATGCAGCGGTGCTGGCTGAGAGGTTAAGGCAGGAGGTGGAGGAGAAAAGGTTGCTACCACCGAGTCAGGCCGGCTTCAGGAGAGGAATGGGGTGTATGGACAACATATACGTGTTGAACCATCTGATTAACCGGCAGGTGACCAGGAAAGGAAGGAAGATGGTGGTATTCTTCATAGACCTGAAGGCGGCTTTTGACTCGGTGGATCGGGAGGTGTTGGTGAGGGCTATGAGGAAGAGGGGCGTGAGGGAAGGGCTAGTGGAAAGGTGTGGGGAGGTATTAAAGGAAACGGTGTGTAGGGTGAGGGTGGGAGAGGAGGAAGGGAAGGAGTTCTGGACGGCAAGGGGGGTGAGGCAGGGCTGCCCCCTGAGCCCAAGTATGTTCACCTTGTTGCTGGCGGACTTGGATGAGGAGTTGGAAAAAGGAGGGTGGGGAGGGGTGAGATTGGGGGGAGGAAAGTGTACACCCTGGCATATGCGGACGATGTGGCGCTGGTGGCAGAGGATGAGGAGGGAATGAAAGGTATGATGGGGAAGCTGGAGCGGTATATGGATGGGAAAGGTCTGCATTTGAACGTGGGAAAGTCGAAAATCATGAGGTGTATAAGGTGGGGAGGTAGATGGAGGAGGGTTGTGTGGAGGTGGTAGGGAAAGGAGGTAGAGGAAGTGAAGACGTTCAAATATCTGGGGTATACGTTGATGGGGAGTGGGGGGCAGGAGGCCCATGTGGAGGAGAGGGTGAGGAAAGCGGCGGCAGTGATGGGGAGGGTATGGGGGATCGGTAAGAGGAGGTTTGGGAAAGACTGGGGGAAAAGGATCTGGCTGTTTGATAAGTTGGTGTGGGCGACGATGAGCTATGGGGTGGAGATTTGGGGGTGGAAGGTGAGGGAGAGGATGGAGGGGGTACATGAGAGATATTTGAGATGGGTGTTGGGGGTGGACTGGTGTACCCCGGGATATATGGTGAGGGAGGAATTGCAGAGGGATAGGTTGAAGGGTAGGGCGGGTTTAAGGGCATGGGGTTGACAGGAAGCTGGAGAAGGGGCAAGGAGGGGAATTAGCTGGGATGTGCTGGGAGAAGATAAAGGGTAGGGCAAAGAGGGGTAAAGTCCTGGGGGAGTGGGAAGAGGAAAGGAGGGGTTTCTTTGAGGAGAGGGGATGGACAGTGGAGGGGCTGGAACGAATAAGGGAAATGGGGGAAATGAGGGGAGAGGAGTTAGTAAGTAGGGAAAAGAAATTGCAGGAGACGGAGAGATGGGAAAGGATTAGGGAATCGAAATTTAATAGGTGGTATGGAGCGATAAAGGGGGTAGGGGTGCCGGGTTATTTAAAGGGATGGGGGGAAAGTAGAGTGGCGCGGTTCAGATTGGGGTGCGAGATGAGGGGAGGGAGGTATTGGGAGGAAGAGGAGAAGAGGAAATGTAGGGTTTGTGCATGGGGGACTTGGGAGCATGTGTGGGCAGTGATGCCAGAATGAGGACGGGAGCGCTCGAGAATTTCCCCCACCTCGCATGCTGCACACTACGCCGGAGCTGCGTGTCCGTGAGCTCGGCGCTTCGGACAACGTCGGGAAGACGAGAGAGAAAACGAACGTGTGTCTTTCTCTCTCGCTCTTGAAACGCTGCGATCCAAGGTTACGTGCAAGCGACACGCGGCCGTGCGCGATCTTCTTGAGTGCCTCGAGATACACTTTTCACTTTCTGACATATGTATAATACTCTTGTAATGAAAAAAAATTTGGAAAAAATTTTGTTAGGAAAATCACGTTTTAAGACCTCCTGATCACGTTTTGACTATTTAGAAAAGAGCTTTTTTTTTAAATATCTCATGTATTTGTTAACACGATTACGTTTAAACGGCAAAATGGATTTCAATGAAACTTTATATTAAAATTTTATATTCGTGTCTTAAGATCCATTAGATCATGAAAAATGATAATTACCCGTTATGATTCTTCGATTTTTCAGATATACGAACTAAATTCTACATAAAAAAAAGTTAAATAAAGTTCTTCTGTAACTTGTTTAACAAAGAAAAATGTACATTCATAATTGAGGCATTTGATGGAAAAAGGGCACATACGCCAAAATGCCATTTCAAGAAAATCGATTTCAAAGTTTTCATTATAGTATAACTTAATAAAAAGTAATGCAATTAAATCAAATTTTTTTAAGGATGTAGTTACCGTGTCGTTCAAGCGTTCTGAATACAGAAGTCATGATTTAAAAATGATATGTGTCTTTATTTATAAGTTTTAAACAAGTGGTTTATGTGCCCTTTTTTCATCAAATGCCTCAATTTCTTGTCTTCGTTTTAAATTTCCGTACTTTTTATTTGAGCTATTTCTATTTTTCAAACCTTAAAATGAATTTTTTTATTAAAAGACGAATATTTTGATACTGTACATTGGTGAACTTTGTTAAAATTAGAATCCACTCTTGGCCAGTACCATGCACGCTGTAGAAGCCTTCGATAAAAAATATTTTTTCAGAGTATGATCTAAAATCTAAAATCTAAACGTAATCACATCAAACGTAATTATATCAAGTTGCGACAAAGAATCACGCACTATTTACAAATTAATTACGCGCAGCGTGCACGTTACCGCTCGATGGAAACTACGGGAAAGTGGTGGTCTCTTTCATCGAGAGGGAAATGTAAACAATTGGTTATGCAAAGCTAATCGCGATACATGTTGTACACTAAAATGTGTAAATTGGTATAAAGGTATTATTGTACAAGAATAGGAGAGAAAGGTAACTGGTAAATGCATCTGTGGCAGTTCGGTACTGTCACCATTACCTTGCTGTTATTTCTTTTAGCCTTTTCTTCGATTTTTCTCCTTTCTGAATTTTTCTTACTATTTTACGATTTCCTATCTATTCTTTTCGTTTCCCGTTTCGAGGGTTCGCTCGGGCCTGGTTTTCGTCAAGTACATTTGACGGGCAGATCCGCGATCTGTGGTCGCGTATGCTTTGTTTATGTTTTGTTTATGCTTTGGTTATTCGTTTTGCTGCATTAGTTGCCGAGAAAAATATTTCGCATTAATCCGCAGAGGCGATTCTTCAACTTTTCCAAGACGTTGGGAAAGATCCTGATGTTTTGGAACGTATGACGTGTGGTCGAACAAAGTGTTCTAATATTATATCGAACGTTCTGTGTCCTCGGGAAACAGAGCGTCTTAGTCTGGTTTTACAGAATTCTAAGTTTTCAGTATTTATTGATGAAACATCCGACATTACCAATGAGAAATGGATGTCGTTTATTGTTCGGTATGTCGCACCCGAGACTTTGGATGTTCGAACGGAATTAGTAGAATTAATTAATCTTGACGCGCGACAATGTACTGCCGATAAAATATTTACCTCCTTTAAGAACTCCATGTGGAAAAAGCAAATTCCTTTCGGAAACATTCTTGCTTTGTCGTGTGATAACGCTTCTGTCATGACAGGGTGTCACTCGTCATTCAAGACCAAACTTGCAGAAATTCGCGGTGAAAATTTTTTCACCATGCCGTGTCCACGTCACTCCTCTGCATTGGTAGTACATGCAGCATGCGCTACCATTCCCGAGGTCTGCGAGGAATTATTACGGAAAGTCGCAACATTCATTTATAGCAGTCCCAAACGCTCTACCATTTTTCGCGAATTTCAGCAATGTTTTCAATCTACTGACCGCAAAATTTTAAAATTGTGTACTACGCGATAGTTATCGCGTTACTCATCCGTAGTTACACTTTTAGAAAATTGGGACAGTGTGTTGCACTTTCTGCAAGAATTGGTCGTAAGTGAGAAGACAAAGTCTGGGGATCATCTGCTTATCATCATGCAAAATCCAGAAGCGAAAGCATATCTTCTGTTTTTGAAATACGTTCTAGAGTATTTTAATGACTTTAGTTTATTCTTTCAGTCGCAACAAACAAGGATCCATTTGCTTCAAAATACTAGCAAAACTCTTTTGTACGATATTTTACGTCATTTTTTGAAACCGCAGCTTTTGAAGCACATGGATTCAGTAAAATTAATAGATTTTTCAAGAGGCAATAATCAAATCGCATTAGATAGTATTCATTTAGGTCCGGATTGTGACACTTTTCTTTGTCAATTAGTCGCAGAAGGCCAACCCGATGTTGTCCAAACCGTTCGAGAAAATTGTATTAAGTTTTACATAACGGCTGCAAACGAAATTCGTAATCGATTGCCAATCGATGACGAATTTCTGAGCAAGTTACGTATTTTTGAGCCTCATTTGGCATTAGTAGATACTGACAGAGACACTTCCTTCAAAAGTGTTCTCTTTATTGCTCAGAAACTGGGCGGTTTCGACGAAGACGGTTTGCAAAACGAATGGTCAACATTGCACCTGAATTTTGCAGATGCAGTCAAGCTTTGTACATTAGCTTTTGATGATGTATGGAAAACGGTGTTGTTAACGCGAAACGATCAAGGCTCGTATAAATATCCATGTTTGCAGGAATTATTAAATTCCATTAGAAGTCTTCCAAATTCAAACGCCGATGCTGAAAGATCGTTTTCCATGCTTCCCGACATAAAGAACAAGAAACGAAACCGACTTTGTTCGACCATCGTCAATGCCATTTGCGTAACGAAATCGGCATTAAAGGCGCACGGGGAAACAGCTCAGAGCATGGAGGTAGATGACAAACATCTATCTCTCATGTCATCTGAGAATTTATATGCAACTTTTGCGAAGAAGCAAAAGAATAGTTTACGTTTACATGCCGTTGATGACCTCGCGGATTTTCCTTCTACGTTGGGTAATGCAAATTGGTGATGTCCAGAATATTATCAATTTCATCCATTTTCTATTTCATTCGATTTTTGGACATCGCGAATATGTAATAGTTGTTCGATTTACCTCACGCAATTCTTGTTCTATCCTTGCAATAAATTCGCTTGCTTGCTGTACATATGATTCATAGAGAGAACTTCGAGATAATTGTACAAATAAATGTATATTCTTAATTATATTCATTTTATATGTAACAATTATCTCGAAATTCTGTCGCATGTATTATAGTAAATTCCTTTGCTTGCTTTCTATTCTTTGGAAATGTAAACAATTGTAGCATTATTTCAGTCTTACATCTCGTCAATATATCGAACCCAATTGATATATTTACGTGCTGCCTTTCTTTTCTATTTTTGTAATGTTTTTGTACATTTTAGTGTACAACATGTATCGCGATGTTAGCTTTGCATAACCAATTGTTTACATTTCCCTCCCGATGGAAGAGACCACCACTTTCCCGTAGTTTCCATCGAGCGGTAACGTGCACGCTGCGCGTAATTAATTTGTAAATAGTGCGTGATTCTTTGTCGCAACTTGATATAATTACGTTTGATGTGATTACGTTTAGATTTTAGATTTTAGATCATACTCTGAAAAAATATTTTTTATCGAAGGCTTCTACAGCGTGCATGGTACTGGCCAAGAGTGGATTCTAATTTTAACAAAGTTCACCAATGTACAGTATCAAAATATTCGTCTTTTAATAAAAAAATTCATTTTAAGGTTTGAAAAATAGAAATAGCTCAAATAAAAAGTACGGAAATTTAAAACGAAGACAAGAAATTGAGGCATTTGATGAAAAAAGGGCACATAAACCACTTGTTTAAAACTTATAAATAAAGACACATATCATTTTTAAATCATGACTTCTGTATTCAGAACGCTTGAACGACACGGTAACTACATCCTTAAAAAAATTTGATTTAATTGCATTACTTTTTATTAAGTTATACTATAATGAAAACTTTGAAATCGATTTTCTTGAAATGGCATTTTGGCGTATGTGCCCTTTTTCCATCAAATGCCTCAATTATGAATGTACATTTTTCTTTGTTAAACAAGTTACAGAAGAACTTTATTTAACTTTTTTTTATGTAGAATTTAGTTCGTATATCTGAAAAATCGAAGAATCATAACGGGTAATTATCATTTTTCATGATCTAATGGATCTTAAGACACGAATATAAAATTTTAATATAAAGTTTCATTGAAATCCATTTTGCCGTTTAAACGTAATCGTGTTAACAAATACATGAGATATTTAAAAAAAAAGCTCTTTTCTAAATAGTCAAAACGTGATCAGGAGGTCTTAAAACGTGATTTTCCTAACAAAATTTTTTCCAAATTTTTTTTCATTACAAGAGTATTATACATATGTCAGAAAGTGAAAAGTGTATCTCGAGGCACTCAAGAAGATCGCGCACGGCCGCGTGTCGCTTGCACGTAACCTTGGATCGCAGCGTTTCAAGAGCGAGAGAGAAAGACACACGTTCGTTTTCTCTCTCGTCTTCCCGACGTTGTCCGAAGCGCCGAGCTCACGGACACGCAGCTCCGGCGTAGTGTGCAGCATGCGAGGTGGGGGAAATTCTCGAGCGCTCCCGTCCTCATTCTGGCATCACTGCCCACACATGCTCCCAAGTCCCCCATGCACAAACCCTACATTTCCTCTTCTCCTCTTCCTCCCAATACCTCCCTCCCCTCATCTCGCACCCCAATCTGAACCGCGCCACTCTACTTTCCCCCCATCCCTTTAAATAACCCGGCACCCCTACCCCCTTTATCGCTCCATACCACCTATTAAATTTCGATTCCCTAATCCTTTCCCATCTCTCCGTCTCCTGCAATTTCTTTTCCCTACTTACTAACTCCTCTCCCCTCATTTCCCCCATTTCCCTTATTCGTTCCAGCCCCTCCACTGTCCATCCCCTCTCCTCAAAGAAACCCCTCCTTTCCTCTTCCCACTCCCCCAGGACTTTACCCCTCTTTGCCCTACCCTTTATCTTCTCCCAGCACATCCCAGCTAATTCCCCTCCTTGCCCCTTCTCCAGCTTCCTGTCAACCCCATGCCCTTAAACCCGCCCTACCCTTCAACCTATCCCTCTGCAATTCCTCCCTCACCATATATCCCGGGGTACACCAGTCCACCCCCAACACCCATCTCAAATATCTCTCATGTACCCCCTCCATCCTCTCCCTCACCTTCCACCCCCAAATCTCCACCCCATAGCTCATCGTCGCCCACACCAACTTATCAAACAGCCAGATCCTTTTCCCCCAGTCTTTCCCAAACCTCCTCTTACCGATCCCCCATACCCTCCCCATCACTGCCGCCGCTTTCCTCACCCTCTCCTCCACATGGGCCTCCTGCCCCCCACTCCCCATCAACGTATACCCCAGATATTTGAACGTCTTCACTTCCTCTACCTCCTTTCCCTACCACCTCCACACAACCCTCCTCCATCTACCTCCCCACCTTATACACCTCATGATTTTCGACTTTCCCACGTTCAAATGCAGACCTTTCCCATCCATATACCGCTCCAGCTTCCCCATCATACCTTTCATTCCCTCCTCATCCTCTGCCACCAGCGCCACATCGTCCGCATATGCCAGGGTGTACACTTTCCTCCCCCCAATCTCACCCCTCCCCACCCTCCTTTTTCCAACTCCTCATCCAAGTCCGCCAGCAACAAGGTGAACATACTTGGGCTCAGGGGGCAGCCCTGCCTCACCCCCCTTGCCGTCCAGAACTCCTTCCCTTCCTCCTCTCCCACCCTCACCCTACACACCGTTTCCTTTAATACCTCCCCACACCTTTCCACTAGCCCTTCCCTCACGCCCCTCTTCCTCATAGCCCTCACCAACACCTCCCGATCCACCGAGTCAAAAGCCGCCTTCAGGTCTATGAAGAATACCACCATCTTCCTTCCTTTCCTGGTCACCTGCCGGTTAATCAGATGGTTCAACACGTATATGTTGTCCATACACCCCATTCCTCTCCTGAAGCCGGCCTGACTCGGTGGTAGCAACCTTTTCTCCTCCACCTCCTGCCTTAACCTCTCAGCCAGCACCGCTGCATAAACTTTATATGCCGTCTGCGTAAGAGTGATCCCCCGATAGTCCTCCACCTTCTTCCCTACCCCTTTCTTGACCACCGGCACCACAATTCCATCCCTCCTCTCCTCCACCCACCCTTCCCCCTTCCACACCCTGTTACAAATTACCCATAACCAATCCCTCACCTCCACCCCCCCCAAACTTCCACACCTCATTGGGTATGCCGTCACCTCCTCCCGCCTTTCCCTCCTTCAGCCCCCTTACCACCCTTCCAATCTCCTCCTTACTTAACTCCTCCCCATCCTCCCCACTCTTTCTTTCCCCCCTTTTCTCACCCTCCACTCCCTCCACCCAACACTCCCCTAAAGTAGTCTTTCCACTCTTCCATTTTTATCCCCTCCTCCACCCTCCCCCTCCTTTTTCTCTCCCTATTCACCACTTTCCACACTTGTCCTTCCGTCTTAACCTCCTCAACCTCCTTCTCCCACTTTACCACCTCCTTCCTCTTCTTCCCCTCACACATTATCGTATATTCCTTTTTCCTCTCTCTATACTCTTTCCCCTCTCCTCCCTCTCTTCTCCATCTTCTCAGCTCCTCCCTAACCTTACTTTTCTCCTCCCTACATTCTTTGTCCCACCACCCCCCCTTTCCAATCTTTTTCCCCCCGCCCCCACCATCCCAATCACCCCTTTTACGAGAGGTAATGGATGACGAGGGAGGGGGAGAGGAGTGGATGAGAAGAGTGGAGGAGTGAAGAGGGGGTTGTATGGGAGGAAGAATGACAAAGGAATGAGAGTGAGAGGCGGCGAGCGGAAGCGGGGGTCAAAAGAGAGGGATGGGAGGTGCGGGGAGGCGTGCGATGCGTGCGTGGCGGAGGGGTGCGAGCGAGCGGGCGAATAGGTTAAGGTAGTTTTTTAAGAGCGGGCGATTAGGTTAATATAGATTTAAGGGTTAAGTGTAAGAGGAGGAGGGAGACAGTTTGTAATCCCTAAGGGGACGCAAAATAAAGTACTACTAATGTCCACGAAAATGAGTCGAGTTGCGAAGCAATTCGGTCTATTTTTTCTTATGAATACATGATTAGGACACACACACACTACGTTCACTAAAAATAGGCCGAATTGCTCCATGTTTGGCATCATTTTCATCAGTAATGCAGTGCTCTGGTGAAGAACACCGTATTACGGAGCTAATATTCTAGGCCCTAGAATCTACGATATTGTCAATGTTTCTTAGCATTTATACGGGGTGATTCTCTAGCTAGAGTCGTCAAACGCGATGCTCGCATACAATCATGTGTCTCGCTGAGTTTCGTGGGCTTCGACGCTCGAAACCAGCGGGACTATACAATGTTGCACGCTAAGCAGTGACGAATCTGAAGTTCTGCAATTTCTAATCAGATCTTTGCAAAAGTGACGCCAATCGCTTCCTTACAATTTTATATATAATGTTTGTTCATAACTGCTTTCTGCATGGGACGTGTAATAAGTGTATTTCATGTTCTGTTTCGGTGCTTTGCTAGTAAAAAAAATGTCTAACCTAACAAACTTTATTTTCTGGGGACATCCCCTCCATCTATTTTCCCTTTTCACTTATAATTCCTTACTGCTAACGTAGAATATTGTAGCATAAGCACATTTCAAGTAATTAAAATGTACAATGAATTTTCTACGTTTGCAGTACCAGCCGACTTCCGTTTAAATTTTTATAACTACAACGCAACAGCTGAGAATTTCTTTCCTTATTCAGAATAAAATACGGAAACAGCAAACAGCTCCCTCTCGCGTTTACCGGGCAATCGGCGATCTATCGGTATTACCATTTCTGTGCAGAAAAAACCTGCTGTAATACCGACTTGCCGAATCGGCCAGGTCACGTGACGTGTCTACCCCCTTAACGTGACTCAATGCAGGCACCATTCTTATTTAAAAATGTTGGATTAGTATTGCCGAATACGAAATCGCCGGTCTGCCGCATCAGTCCGGGGAACTAACGGCGGGGGTGGACGTCAAACAGGTAAAATTTTCTAGCTCAATAACGTCATTTCTGCAGTCCTGAAAATTCTGGTAAAAAGATGTTACGAAGAGCGTGTAACTATTGGCAGACAACTAGACAGGGGAGAAATGACCGACAGATCGAAGTAAAGCTGCAAAATATTCGGCAAAATTAACGTCATTCTTGCAGTTCTGAAATTTCATGTACCTATTGTTTACGCATTTAATGAACGGTATGCAAAATGGCAGACCTCCAAGTGGGGGATAAAACGTGGCAGACGTCGATGAAAAGTGCGGTAAATGGCTTACGCCCTCTAAACACCCGAACGCAGCGGTTAAATACTCTGGGTTAATTTGTTGTTTTTGTACTGTGCATTTCATATACTTATTGTTTACGCATTTAATGAACGATATGCAAAGTGGCAGACGTCGATGAAAAGCGCGATACGTGGCTTACGCGCTCTAAACACATGATCGCAGCGGTTAAATACTCTGGGTTAATTTATTATTTTTGTACTGTGCGGAGTTAGTGCGGAGTTTAATTAATGAACAATTATCATGTAACAGCCATGAAGAAGCGAACACAAAGATTGTTTCACGCTTGTAATATCGATTACGACGCAAATATGTTAATTAAATGCTCCGATACCGACATTCTAATTATAATGCTGGGAAATATGCACCACTTAAAAAGTAAATTAAATATTTGGATCGAAACTGGAATTTCATGCAAAAGAAGATTTATCCATGTTAACGAATTATATCAATCACTAGGAAATATGCTTTGCAAAGCGCTTCCAGGATTTCACGCCTTAATGGGATGTGATTATAATCCGTCTTTTTATCGTAAAGGGAAGCAGCGACCATTAAAAATTTTATCAAAATCAGAAGAATACCAACAGGCTTTTTCCGATTTGGGTGATGTCTCATGTGACAGAAATGTCATATTCCCAATATTAGAAAAATTTATTTGCGAAATTTACGGTATGCGAACTGTCCATGACGTAAATGAAGCTCGATTTCATTTATTTTCTTCCCAATATAAAATACAAAATATTCACGAAAAATTTGCAAAGAAAAACATTAAAAATTTCGATGCTTCGAGTTTACCGCCATGCAAAACAGAATTATGGCAGCAATTTTTAAGATCCTATTATATTACAAATATGTGGCAGAACTCATACACGAAAATTTTAACTGAATTGAAGCCAGAACTTTGTGGTTGGATCGTCAATGGTGGAAATTATGATTTTAAATGGTTTGACGGACAACAATTACCGTCATCTGTAAAGGACATATTATTGGACATCGAAGATGCTGAAGGTGAAATATTACATGCATATATGTTTATTTCAGATTGTTATTTAGGTATATTGTTTTCATAACGTTTTATAATTTATTTCCAGTTTCTAGCCCAGAAGCTGAAACCGATACTGACGAAACCGACCAGTATGATAGCGACGAGGACGTTGGTTATGATGCACCTAATGAATAAAAACACAAATAAAAATAATTCCTGTCGCAAGAAGTAATATTTTTTACCTCAGCTCCTTGACTATATGATTTAAATGATGACCCTGTTTTTAAAATATTTATGAATATTATAAGCATGAAAAAGATCATTCAAGACGATTTATTCCGTAAAGTTGATCCACATGCAAGAGTGCACATGATACCTACAATTTACGTTTTTACTAATAATTTTACTACAAATTTTTAAAAAATTAAAAAGAATAAGAAATGACACTGTAAAACTAAGTGACCAAAGAATAAAAATGACAAAATGAATCGTGGTTGTCCGCTTGTCGCTTAAGCGCGAAAGCCACGTATCGCGCTTTTCATCGACGTCTTCCACGTTTTATCCTCCACTTGGAGGTCTGCCATTTTGCATATCGTTCATTAAATGCGTAAACAATAAGTATATGAAATGCACAGTACAAAAATAATAAATTAACCCAGAGTATTTAACCGCTGCGATCATGTGTTTAGAGCGCGTAAGCCACGTATCGCGCTTTTCATCGACGTCTGCCACGTTTTATCCTCCACTTGGAGGTCTGCCATTTTGCATATCGTTCATTAAATGCGTAAACAATAAGTATATGAAATGCACAGTACAAAAACAATAAATTAGCCCAGAGTATTTAACCGCTGCGTTCGGGTGTTTAGAGCGCGTAAGCCATTTACCGCACTTTTCATCGACGTCTGCCACGTTTTATCCCCCACTTGGAAGTCTGCCATTTTGCATATCGTTCATTAAATGCGTAAACAATAAGTATATGAAATTTCAGAACTCTAAGAATGACGTTAATTTTGCCGAATATTTTGCAGCTTTACTTCGATCTGCCGGCCATTTCTCCCCTGTCTAGTTGTCTGCCAATAGTTACACGCTCTTCGTACCATCTTGTACTATGTATACCAGAATTTTCAGGACTGCAGAAATGACGTTATTGAGCTAGAAAATTTTACCTGTTTGACGTCCACCTCCGCCGTTAGTTCCCCGGACTGACGCGGCAGACCGGCGATTTCGTATTCGGCAATACTAATCCAACATTTTTAAATAAGAATGGTGACTGCATTGAGTCACGTTAAACCCTGTGTAGCCAGCTCTCCGTCTATATGGCAGAATGTCTTGTTGCAGGAAATTTAAATAAATGCTAATGGTAATAATTCAGCGAACATGAACCAAGAGATCCAATATTTTCAACACACAATTGATTGGTTTTGGAATAAAATTAGTTTAGTATGTTTATTATTGGTGAATTGAAATATTGTTAATGGAAACCTGTAACGAGTTATTGTAGGGAGGACGACGATCTTGCCCCCCACCGCGAGCCCGACCGCGACAACACGCACCACGCTCTGCCAACGGTCTTGCCCCCCACCACTCGTCCGCGGGTACCGAGAATCGGCGCGAGATGGGCATGCAACGAATGTCCTTCTCGCTGCCGAAATCCGCGGACGAGGACATATAGGCCGAGGGCATAGGCCTATTTGGCAGAGACCGCCTAGAGCGAACGTACGAGCAAGTACACCTCTCCCGGAGACCTCCTGTGCGATTCCACGTTCTCGTGTAGAAACACTCGTTCTTGCGAAAGCCAAGCGCCCGTGCTTCACATTAGTTCTCGTGTGTCGACAGACTGAGTCTCTGTGCATTTTTTAATTTGCCCCCTCCCCGGTTCCCAGAAGGACAGCGTGAGCCATCCTCTGGACGCAGGTGACCACTTATCGATCTTCCGAACAGATTTATCTCCGTTCTCAAGAGCGTCCTTACAGTCTCCGATCCACCCACGGGTTGTGCCCACCGGGTAACCGGACTCAAGACTCTCCGACCAGGGTCTAACGGCAGGGCTTGCCCGCCAAGACACCGAACGGTCAAATCGTCTATCCCCTCCCCCCTTCGCCGCCTCGTCTCCGATTTCATACGCGCCGCGCCTCGCGCCGCGATACACACCGAACCGTGCGCCGCGGTACACACCGACTCTCGCGCCGCGATACACACCGAACCGTGCGCCGGGATACACACCGAACCGCGCGCCGCGACCCGGGATAAGCTAAGCCGTACATACTCTGTGTGCCAGCGTAGACCTGGCCGGGACATCCTGTATATAGCTCTAAGGTTGAATAAACAGTCGTACTCCACTCTACCTAGGCGTATAATCATTCGATCGGCGGCCCTGGACCACCGTCCTGAGCTGGCGACACGGTACCTCCACCGTCCCACCGGTAACCCCTCGTTCTACGGTTACATTTGGCGCCCGAACAGGGACAGTAGGAAGTACGGAGGACGATCGAATGGTCAGGGTAGGCTGGGTATACGACAAAACCAAAGCCGAACTCATTGCACTCGCGACACGCTACAATATCGACGCCACCGGAACAATCGACATCTTACGTGCACGAATAGTGGCGCACCTACGTACCGGCAACGCGATGAAGGACAGCCAGACCACCACAAGGACAGACCCTCCACCCACCGGGTCCAAGACAGCTACCGTGACGACAGACCCAACCCATCAGACTCGCCGCTGGTCACATTTTCCCCCGGAAAGATGGCACCAACAGTCGATAACGGCCCACCGACTGTCCAGTATATGATGGACAGAGTAAAAAGGTGGGGCGGGCATTTCGATGGGGGAAAGGGAGCCGAAGACTTCCTCGAGCAATTAGAAGATTTACAGGAAGGCTACGAGGTTACTCCGGAACAAATCCTGCGCTGCCTCCCCGTGATTCTAAAAGGAACGGCGCTACACTGGTTCCGCGTCGAGAAGAAAAATCTCCCGACGTGGGACACGTTCCTCGCAGCGTTTAAGCGGAGGTTCCTGCCACGGAGAAGGCAACACGACTTGGAGAAGGAAATTCACCAACGCCTCCAAGGACCGACCGAAACCGCCGCCGATTTCTCCGACCAACTACGGCTACTGATGTACCGCCACGGCAATATCTCGGAGGAGAACCAGCTAGAGTGGGTTTACTCCAACCTACGCCCCGAATACCGCCTTTTTATCCACCGCCGAGACTTCACGACGCTGCCCGACCTCATCGATATGGCGACCGACCATGAACCCAGAAATGGCCGAATGGTGTAAGGAGCGCGGGAGTCCCTCGACCACGACTGACACGGTGGTCAGGGTGGCCAACGGCGAGAGGGTGCGAGTCACCGAACAAATAACCTTCCTCGCGCAAGTACTCGGCGGCGTCTTCACGTTCGAATGTGCGGTACTCCCCAACCTCTCCTGTGACGTACTGTTCGGCGTCGACTCACAGCGGACCGTCGGAATGACCCTCCAGATCGGGATATTTGTATGGAGCCCGACGGAGGACGGCGCCATGATAGATGCACCCCCCGGACTACGAGGCAGCACACCGGACCAACGACGAGTATTCGAGGCATTCCTCGTGCAGGAACTCGGCCAGTTCGACCAGTTGCCCGGTCTCACTCACATGGCCGAACACCGTATCCGACTAAAGGCGGGCGCCGAGCCCGTCAAACACCGATACACGCCCAGGAACCCCGCCACGCAGGCCATCATCGACGAGGAGGTAAGCAGGATGCTCGCGGAGGGCATAATCGAACCCTCCAACAGCCCGTGGAGCTCTCCAGTCGTGGTGGTCAAAAAGAAAAATGGGAAACGGAGATTCTGTATCGACTTTCGCAGGGTCAATGAAGTGACCGAGAAGGACGCATACCCACTGCCGCAGGTCCAGGCAACGCTCGAGAAACTACGAGGCGCAAGGTACATCTCCACCATAGACCTGGCCAACGGCTACTGGCAGGTGCCCCTTGACCCCGAGAGTCGCCCGATAACCGCCTTCACCGTACCGGGAAGGGGGCTGTACCAGTTCCGAGTGATGCCTTTCGGGCTACACTCCGCGCCAGCCACCTTCCAACGCCTGCTCGACCAGATCATCGGCCCGCGACTGGAGCCGCGGGCATTCGCCTACCTCGACGACATCATCGTACTCGGAAGCACCTTCGAGGAGCACCTCGACAACCTCCGCGAAGTTATGCAACGACTACGGGCGGCCGGACTCAGGCTAAACAAGGAGAAATGCCAGTTCGGCCGAACCGAATTGCAGTATTTGGGCCACACCGTCACCGAGCAGGGAGTCGCGACGGATCCCGAAAAGGTACAGGCCATCGCCAGGATACCGGCCCCCACCAACCTCAGGGAGTTGCGACGATTTTTGGGCATGGTCTCCTGGTACAGACGGTTTATACCGAGATTTACCGACATCGCCGCCCCCCTTAACCACCTATTACAGAAGAAGGTACGGTGGACATGGGGCGAAAAAGAAGAAGCCGCGTTTGAAACGCTCCGGCAACAGCTGGCAACCGCCCCCGTACTCGCCTGCCCAGATTTCACGCTGCCCTTCACCCTCCAAACCGACGCAAGCAACGAGGGGCTCGACGCCGTCCTAACGCAGGACGTAAATAGCGAAGAACGCGTTATCGCGTACGCAAGCCGCACGCTGAACTCCGCCGAGAAAAATTACTCGGTGACGGAAAAGGAGTGCCTCGCGGTCGTGTGGGGCATCAGGAAAATGCGACCGTACCTAGAGGGGTACCGCTTTACAGTCCTGACCGATCACCAGTCCCTCAAGTGGCTGCGTACGATGGACAACCCCTCCGGTCGGTTGGCACGCTGGGGCTTGGAACTGCAGGAATACGACTTCGACATCCAGTACAGGAAGGGGGCCAACAACCTGGTCGCCGACGCCCTCTCCCGACAACCGGAAGGAGTCACCCAAACCGCTGCGGTCACCAGCGTGGAGGCGCCAACCGGCTGCACTTGGTACGACCGCATGAAAGCAGCCGCCGAAAACGAACCGCACCGCTACCCGGAGTATCACGTCGTAGACGGGCGTCTCTACCGGCATATTTCGGACACCCACGGCCCTCGGTCCGAGGGAGAGTGGAAGCTGTGCGTACCCCAGCCACTCCGGGAAGCGGTGCTACAAGAAAACCACGACGCACCCACCGCCGGACATTTGGGAGCCAGCAAGACGGCCGCGCGACTGGCACAGCGCTACTTCTGGCCGGGAATGGTTCGCGACGCGACGCGATATGTACGCCGCTGCCAGAAGTGCCTCGAGTACAAGGCGCTACAACGGGCACCCGCTGGCGGAATGCAAACAACACCGGCCGCCAACCCTTGGGAGGTAGTCGCAGTGGACTTGGTCGGGCCCCTGCCACGGTCAGCTAAAGGATGCACCATGCTGTGATGCAGGACAAATTCAGTAAGTGGGTCGAGCTACAGCCACTGCGACAGGCAACCGCCCCCGCCGTCACCAGGGCCTTCAAGGAGCGGATTGTCCTCCGTTTCGGATGCCCACGACGGGTAATATCGGACAACGGCCGCCAGTACGAGAGCAAGGAATTCACCGGAATGCTGCGGAGCTACGGAATCGAGCACCGGCGGACGCCCCCGTACACCCCCCAGTGCAACCCAGTGGAGAGGGTCAACCGCGTTATTAAAACAATGATCGTCCAGCTGACCGACGGAGACCACCGCCACTGGGACCACTGGCTGCCCGAAATAATGTTCGCGTACAACACTGCACGCCATGACTCCACCGGGTACACCCCGGCATACTTGAATTATGGCCGGGAACCAGCGATTCCCGGGGCGATCCGCCAACCGACGACCGCGATCAACGACGAGGACGCCGAGGACCAGACCGCAGACTGCGCCGAAGATACGGAGCGCCTACAGGAAGCCATACGCCTCGCCCGCCACGCGCAGGCTCAGGCGACGGAGGCGCAGAAACGAATATACAACCTTCGGCGGCGGGACTGGCGGCCACGGATCGGCGACAAGGTAATGCTTCGAGAGCACCCGTTGTCATCCGCGGCCAAGAACTTCGCGGCCAAACTGGCGCCGAAGTTCTCAGGACCCCACGTCGTCAAGGAGTACGTAGGGCCAAATCTGGTCCTGCTGCGGAACGGAAGGAAGCAACCGCGGAGGGCTCATCTACAAGACTTGAAGCCTTGCGGAGGAGAGGGGGGAGGCATCCCTGACGGGACACAGAGTACGGACGCACTCGACCCGGCCATAACCCCCTCCTCTCGAGTAAACAACAACACCGTTCGAGGAATTTCGAAAATAACTCAAAAGGACGAGCACCAGGTGGCTGCGACAATAAACACCGCGGGAACACTTTCGCGCTGGAGTAATCAGCGCGAAGGAGCGTATAAGCCCCGCGGTGGCTCGGAGGGGGCAATAACACGCCAGCATGCCGCCGAAAACAAGGGTAGCACACGAGGTCGTCAGGAAGGCAGCAGTACCTCTCCGGGCCTCCGAAGCCAGACGGCCGATGGAGTGCCAGCTCCGGAAGCGACCAGGCTCGACGCCTCGAATCGCCCCAGCGGCCAAGAGGAAGCTGGACTTCGATGGCCCCCCCCCCCTCCGGCACGAGGACCACCAGCCCGGTCGAAGCCACCACCCCGGAAGCCGTCCTCTACCATGGGGGTGACCCTGGTAGAGGAGGGCTTCCGGGGTGGTGGCTTGTAACCGTAGAACGCGGGGTTACCGGTGGGACGGTGGAGGTACCGTGTCGCCAGCTCAGGACGGTGGTCCAGGGCCGCCGATCGAATGATTATACGCCTAGGTAGAGTGGAGTACGACTGTTTATTCAACCTTAGAGCTATATACAGGATGTCCCGGCCAGGTCTACGCTGGCACACAGAGTATGTACGGCTTAGCTTATCCCGGGTCGCGGCGCGCGGTTCGGTGTGTATCGCGGCGCGAGAGTCGGTGTGTACCGCGGCGCACGGTTCGGTGTGTATCGCGGCGCGAGGCGCGGCGCGTATGAAATCGGCGACGAGGCGGCGAAGGGGGGAGGGGATAGACGATTTGACCGTTCGGTGTCTTGGCGGGCAAGCCCTGCCGTTAGACCCTGGTCGGAGAGTCTTGAGTCCGGTTACCCGGTGGGCACAACCCGTGGGTGGATCGGAGACTGTAAGGACGCTCTTGAGAACGGAGATAAATCTGTTCGGAAGATCGATAAGTGGTGACGGCCTGCGTCCAGAGGATGGCTCACGCTGTCCTTCTGGGAACCGGGGAGGGGGCAAATTAAAAAATGCACAGAGACTCAGTCTGTCGACACACGAGAACTAATGTGAAGCACGGGCGCTTGACTTTCGCAAGAACGAGTGTTTCTACACGAGAACGTGGAATCGCACAGGAGGTCTCCGGGAGAGGTGTACTTGCTCGTACGTTCGCTCTAGGCGGTCTCTGCCAAATAGGCCTATGCCCTCGTCCGCGGATTTCGGCAGCGAGAAGGACATTCGTTGCATGCCCATCTCGCGCCGATTCTCGGTACCCGCGGACGAGTGGTGGTGGGCAAGACCGTTGGCAGAGCGCGGTGCGTGTTGTCGCGGTCGGGCTCGCGGTGGGGGTCAAGATCGTCGTCCTACCGACAATAACTCGTTACAAACCTAAAAAATTAATGAATTAATGAATACATGGCAACTACTGTGGATTTTATATTAAAGTATTACGAATGTCTTTCACAAAAGATTGAAAAGCATCAAAGGAGATGTGTTTTCGGCGTTCTTTCTTCACTAATGTGACTTGCTCTACATTGCAAGCAATCCACCATAACCTATTTTCTTAATAATTCTTAATGCTATGTTTTTTGACAATTTTTCTCGATTTACCTTATTTGACAAATTTCCAGAAACTTGTGCGAAACAAGATGCTCTGTCTATCTATCAAATCTTCTCCAGACAACTTCCATGTCTGCGACTCTACATAAGAAATCTATTTAAAAAATTTTGGCGACTTACCTTGTTAATTGAAACAATAATTCAGTCTCCTATTTAGTGTAAAAACTCGTGACATTTCAAATTCGGACAACCTACTTTATTTGACACTTAGCACTTGGTAGGTTATAAAATTCAAAATAGTATATATATATATGTATGTACAATGACGGACGACGATCCCTGCCGAATAATCCCGAGAGTCGACGAACGAAGAACGAAACATGTGTTAGTTTCGTTTTGGCTGAAGGTGTGCGTGTAACGCGTATATGTATTATGACCACAAAAATTTTGACTGAAGAAGAATCAGAAAAAAAATTTCTTACCGTTTCCGACTGATCCGTGAGACGATATTACGATATCTCTGTCATGCGAGGACCGATTTTATTGAAATTGGTCTTATTCGAAAGCTGATATGCGGTTTACATAAGAAAAATGCCTTTAAATTTAGAAAATATTGCAGACGTGATGAGATATTAATGAAATAAGTTTCAGGTTAGGTTGGAATAGCCGCGCGACGAGTAAATGATAGCGGTAGCGACAGTCGACATATATACAGGGTGTCTTTTTTCATGTACTTGGCGTCGTGACGCTACCGCAGGGGTGCACAGGGAGCCGTTTTTAGTGCCTAGCTGCGAGCAACCCGCTTGTCCCGTTGCTAAGGTTAGAATCGGTGAGGGGAACTGCAGTAGTGTACGTGCGTGCTCGTAGGCTCGTAGCGTAAGTATATATGGCTGGGTTCCTTCTGGAGCCCCAATACAGAACAGGTCCAGTAATAAAATTCAGGGGGGTTCTTGAAATTGCCAAAACATTTGCTACTGCCGGAATTTGGTATGAGTTGACGGTTCGATTTTACTGATAATGAAACATTTATTGTTAATAATACTTATCTTTTCACTGACACATAAAATATTTAGAAAGTTAATCCAGCCGCTTTGCTTTGCTGGGCTGGACTAGCATGTGTGGATTATTAATTAATTAGGAATTATTTTGTTAAAATTAGTTAGCTAACACAATTTCTGAGAGTCTAAGGACTGTGGGATTCTCCTAGTCAGAAATTGTGTATATGAATTTATGAACATTGAGGGAGGGCCCTCAGCTGTGTGAAATTGTATGGTTTTCGAGATGTGGGATGTCATGTTTTCCTGTGCGTACGAATGTTCCGTAAAGATCGATTACATCTTTGAATCGGAAGTCTGATGGATGGATTTGAGCACACACACACACACACCGCCTCGTTAAGTAGAGGGTCCCATGGTAGCGTGGCCGAGCGATAAAATGCAGCGTAAAGGTAGGATTTCCTAGACACGATTCGCCGCGGTGGCGGTGAATCGCGGCCCGTCGCCGCGGCAGGCAGACCTCAGGTACCACGTTAAGGGGGTAGACACGTCACGTGACCTGGCCGAATCGGCAGGTCGGTATTACAGCAGGTTTTTTCTGCACAGAAATGGTAATACCGATAGATCGCCGATTGCCCGGTAAACGCGAGAGGGAGCTGTTTGCTATTTCCGTATTTTATTCTGAATAAGGAAAGAAATTCTCAGCTGTTGCGTTGTACTTATAAAAATTTAAACGGAAAGTCGGCTGGTACTGCAAACGTAGAAAATTCATTGTACATTTTAATTACTTGAAATGTGCTTATGCTACAATATTCTACGTTAGCAGTAAGGAATTATAAGTGAAAAGGGAAAATAGATGAGGGGATGTCCCCAGAAAATTAAGATTGTTAGGTTAGACATTTTTTTACTAGCAAAGCACCGAAACAGAACATGAAATACACTTATTATACGTCCTATGCAGAAAGCAGTTATGAACAAACATTATATATAAAATTGTAAGGAATCGATTGACGTCACTTTTGCAAAGATCTGATTAGAAATTGCAGAACTTCAGATTCGTCACTGCTTAGCGTGCAACATTGTATAGTCCCGCTTGTTTCGAGCGTCGAAGCCCACGAAACTCAGCGAGACACATGATTGTTGGCGAGCATCGCGTTTGATAGCTAGAGAATCACCCCGTATAAATGCTAAGAAACGATAGTGTGAAGCGGCGTGTGTGTCCTAATCATGTATTCATAAGAAAAAATAGACCGAATTGCTTCGCAACTCGACTCATTTTCGTGGACATAAACTCACCAATCTATCGGTGGTAACACTCTTATCAAGGTGTAATGAGAAATATGAACATATTCATATTCAGTACTGGATGACTCAAGTCGCCGTCGACCGAGGGCTCTAATAAATGTGCATTTATTTGGGAAACCAAAGCCGCGTCACTCGTGACACCTACTCGCGAACAGATATATGTATGTATGTACGAGAAGAAGCAATGCAATTTCCCGAT
The DNA here is from genome assembly GCA_947577245.1 of Andrena bucephala. Lineage (NCBI taxonomy): Eukaryota > Metazoa > Arthropoda > Insecta > Hymenoptera > Andrenidae > Andrena > Andrena bucephala. Next base: position 18,227,455 of record OX387718.1, on the reverse strand, counting down.
GACTTGAAGCAACATTTCAATAGGTAAATGCATGAAACTCTGGGATCAGGAATTCCCAACCAAGTGATGCATATGTAAGAACTGGCGAAATTCAACAATAGTTTGTCGTCTAAATTTTACAATTAAAGTATTTATTTGACGCGAATATACATATGTAAAGTTTGTCAGCAAAGTCTTTCTCGATTTGAGTTCTATGGAAGGCTGACTTTCCTTCGCCATGCAAAGTCCTCTCTTGTCCTTCACACTGGCAATCATGCAACTCGCTCAGTTTCGTGGGTTTCGACGCTCGAATCCAGCGGGGCCATACAATGTTACGCACTAAGCAGTGACAAATCGTCAGTTCTGCATTTCTAATCAGATCTTTGCGAAAGTGACGTGAATCGATTCGTCATGTTTTCTCGATCAAATTGGCCCCAAAAATGATATTATTCGGACCATAATTAAGGAAATTACGTGAAAATTTGTTTGCAGAATTGGAAGCCCGTTTCGTTAAAAATAGTCTGATTTAAATTATTTTCTGTCAATTTAATCGGGAGAATGCCAGGAATCCATTTGTGTCACTTTCATATTGATACGATGAAAAAAAAACAAATTCTGTTTCTATATAATCGATGACACATCGCCGAGCATGATCTCGTGCGGCTCGGGCAATAAAGGTTCTCGTCGGTTATTCGAGCATCTAAGATCGTTACGGGCTCGGTTTGGTGTACACGATACGGACTTTTCGCTATCCCCACCACTTCTGTCTCACTCTTGTCCGCCGAAGGCGAGCGCGAGATGGAAAGAGAGCGAGCGAAGGCACTGAAAGCGAGCGAGGACAGTAAGAGATAGGCGACGCGTTGATATTTTGTCTCGCTCCGTCTTTCGGACGCCTGACACTCCGTCCTTTGTGTGCGCGACGGGCGTGCGCGATGGTCGCAAGCGCTACCGGTGAGCACGGGACCCGCTTTGCAAAATCTTGACGCAGGCCGGGCATAAGTCTTTTTTGCGCCCTAGACGAACTTGTCAAATTGCGCCCTTTATTATATTACATTTATTTGAGATTATTTATGACTTTACTCTGTAAAATTAGGCAACTGCTAGGGCGTAAGGTTGACAAGAGGCGCAAAATGGCCTTTTCATTGTTGGCATTGTTGAAAATAAATTTTTAAATGAAATACTACAAATTATATTACAACGGTTTTAAACTACGAGTAAAAGTTTAGAGTAAGGTCATGAAGAAGCTCAATTAAATGTTTTATAATAAATGGCGGAATTTGGCAAGCTCGGTTATGGCGCAAAAAAGACTCGTGCCGTGCCTGGCTACCTGACCGTAGCGCGCATGCGTCGAACAGTCACGATTCCATCTGAGCGCTCGCGCCCGTCGCGCACGCAAAGCGTTTCATCCCGCTGCCCCCTTCGGCCAGAAAGAAGCGAGAAACTCAGCCTCGGAATTAGGGCTCCGTTCATGATACGGGCTCAACGCCGGTCCCGACCAGCGAGCGGTTAACGAGACTTTACATTCAAATATATTGGCCGGTGCGTTTCGTAACGCGTATTCTCCCACCATAGGTACCGCTTGCCTGCCTCGGTGCTCCTGTTTGCAACGTTTTCTGACTCGCTCTCGTTCCATCTCACTCTCGCCTTCGCAGAACAAGAGTGAGCCAGAAGTGATGGGGTTAGCGCCAAGCTTCTGGTGTGTATAGGCCAAACCGAGCTGTCAGCATAGAAATACACACATCAGAATAGGTGTGCCTTAGCTCCGAAAAAATTCAGGAGCTTTATTGGTCTGAACATTGATTCTTTCTCGATAGCTTCATCTCGTATTGGTCATAACAGCCACACGGCTACGTTCAGACGGAGCCGAGCAGCATTCCCGTTACCCCACCATACTCCTCGATCGCTGTTCGCGAAAACGAATTGACCGGCCAATATATCTGAATACGACCTTAGGATAAAGATATAATGAAAGATGAAAAATTATTCGAAGCCCAAGATGAAAGGCCTTCGAATAAACAAAGGAAACTAATAAATACCCGAAGCTAAATAGAATTTTAGATTTAGGGTACACACACCCTACCCCAAACCTCGTGTCGATCAGCCACTGGGGCCATTCGGAAGTATATTCTTTTATTTAAATAATGCCCATCTCTGCATAGGACCATAAAGAATTACAAAAAAAAATCAGGGAGTCAACTGTTGACTGATTTGGAGACTTTTCCTTGTTGTATGTCATATACAATAGTCGGAAGAATAATAATAAGAGCAATAATTGCAAATAATTGCTGTAACTTCCACATTCTGAAAATATGATATCAGTAAATCAATATTTCCAGTATTAGTAAAAAAGTTCCAATCTCTTTTTTTATTTTAAATAATGTGGCCATATAATTATAACATAAATTCGACAGCGATTTCAAGTGATGTATGTGTTACAATAAAAGCGTTAATTTAGTAAATGTACACAGTTCCCAACAGTTATATGCCTAAAATGCATATAACCTAACCTACAATCGTCCGAAAATTCATACATTGACTGCATCACGCTTTTACTGTGGCTTGTGTATCCAGCTAACGCTTCAGTTTTGCTATGATTCCACGTCGGCAGTCCTCCCGAGTAGGCGCCATCTCGTGTCCACTAGCTGAACTAAATTTGTCACGTGACTTGCTCTGTATTATCGCCAATATGGCGGAACTCGTATTTGGGACTGAAGTCACGATTTTTCATTATTCGTCCTTATATGAGCAAATTTGGGGCTGGGTTAGGACTCATTCGAAAGAGGAAGGTTCAATGCAGAGCGCTCTTCTCACCGTTTCAGTCACAAAGCTCTTTTAGTGACCTAAAAATACTTGGATTCTGCGGGTGTATTTTGTCGACTTTTGCTCTACTTTGGACACTCATATTATTAGATATCAACACAATCTCGTTGAACCATGAGAAGAGCGCTCCGCATTGAACCTTCCTCTTTCGAATGAGTCCTAACCCAGCCCAAAATCTGCTCATATAAGGACGAATGATGAAAAATCCCAACCCCCTGTTTCGGGCCAGATTGTGTCGGTATACAGCGCGCTGCATTACCCGTGTCTACCCCCTTAAGGGACCCAGTTGGGTTCGAGCACTTGAAAGGGTCTATTCTAACGGTCAGTATACCTGTTTCAGAAAAACCAGATTGTTTATTGTTTACCATATCGATATGAAAGTGACACCGATGGATTCCTCACGTTTTGCCGATAAAAATTATACCAAAGGGTCTAGCTGGATAAGCATAGTGAAAAGTGCCCTTGAACCGATTTTAGCTGGCAATGCACCTTTCAATAGTGTAGCACAGGAAAACATTGTACACCAAGTTTCAACCCCCTATCTCAACCAAGAGGGTAGTTATAGGGTAAATTCGAATTGTCGGTTTTTGCCATATTTTCCCTATTTAATGGTCAGCAAAAATTCTAAAAAAAATCTGAAATATTGCAGACATGATTGTGTATGATTGTAAATTTTTTCAGATTTTTTCGTTGCAACTGCTAAGTGTAAGAAATAAAAAACGCAAAAAAATGTCGAAAAATGCAGATTTCGTGTTGAAGTTTTCGAGCCACTAGATTTTTAATTTTACAGTAGTTAGATATTGACATGACTATTATCTACAATTTTTTCAGATTTTTTGGTAAGGTGCGCCATAGTTAAAAAAATCAGAAAACGATATTTTCGAGATATTTCGCGTGAAAACGTGATAAGTACTTTCAATTTTTGCATTTCCGTCATACAGTGAATGCATTATATGATTTTTAATATCTCTACATTCGACAGAGTAATATGTAAACGGAGTTTCCCGACTTTTCGGGCTCGGGACGGGCAGGCAACTTTCGGGCGCGATCGGGAGGGGTCCCGATACTTTCGTATTGCTCGAGATCCCGACAGTTTCGGGACCCCGAGACTCGATTCGGGCTACAAGCATAGCCGCGAAGAGCGGACAATTTGATTTCAGGTCGGCTCGGCAAAACTCGGACGCGATCGGACGATATCGTTACCAGTAATAGATTAAAATTATTACCTGAGAACATAGAACAATTAAGTTTCTTACACGTTAATTTGAAATAATAAAATATTCGCCTCCTGTATATTGTTGTTACTATGAAACATCCAGGAAATATTCCCTTTTGTATGCTTATAGTTCGTACGTTTTCTATTTTAAATCTGAACCTATCCGGAAAAAGATAATACCTTATATATTCCCTTTACATATAGTACTAAGTGTGAAGTATATTTTATTAAGATTTAAAAATATTGTCGATATAAAAATAGTCTTCTTCCCAAGTTCTGAACATGGTATTTATTTAAGTACGTATGTGGACGTATTCAGTGTTCACAGACTATTTGGTAGCAATGAAAATACATATATATGTAAATAAATAATAAGATACAAATTATGATTCAACAGGAGACAGAAAGGTAAAAATTATCACTCTGGTATCGATATAAATGACATACATAATTTTCCGACCCGTCCCGAGGGCCGAGAATCCGAGCCGCGGGACGATCTGCACACTCCTATTCGTAACGCGTATTCTCTCGTCATCGCAGAACACGAGTGAGCCAGAAGTGGTGGGGATAGCGCCAAGCTTCTGTCATGTATAGGCCAAACCGAGCTGCAGCGTAGAAATACACGCATCAGAATAGGTGTGCCTTAGGCCTTAGCTCCGAAAAAATTCAGGAGCTTTATTGGTGAGAACATTGATTCTTTCTCGTTAGCTTCATCTCGTATTGGTCTACGTATAACTTCGTGACGCACACAACTACATGTGTACTACGCTGACAATAAGAATAAATAACAGCCACACGGCTACGTTCAGACGGGGCCGAGCAGCATTCCCGTTACCCCACCATACCCTTCGGTGGCTAGGGAACTCCAACTGACAAATCCACGATCGTCAGATGGTGATGGCTGATTTCTCCTCGATCGCTGTTCGCGAAAACGAATCGACCGCCCAATATATTTAAATACGACCTTAGGATAAAGATATAATGAAAGATGAAAAATTATTCCAAGCCAAAGATGAAAGGCCTTCGAATAAACAAAGGAAACTAATAAATACCCGAAGCTAAATAGAATTTTAGATTTAGGGTACACACACCCTCCCCACAAACCTCGTGTCGATCGGCCACTGGGGCCATTCGGAAGTATATTCTTTTATTTAAATAATGCCCATCTCTGCATAGGAGCGTAAAGAATTACAAAAAAAATCAAGGAGTCAACTGTTGACCGATTTGGAGACTTTTCCTTGTTATATGTTATATACAATAGTCGGAAGAATAATAATAAAAGCAATAATTGCAAATAATTGCTGTAACTTCCACATTCTGAAAATATGATATCAGTAAATCACTATTTCCAGGGTTATTAAAAAATTTCAGTCTCTTTTTTTATTTGAAATAATGTGGCCATATAATTATAACATATATTCGGCAGCGGTGGTGTATGTGTTACAGTAAAAGCGTGAATTTAGTAAATGTACACAGTTTCCAGCAGTTTCTAGTCAATGTATGCCTAAAATGCATATGACCTAGCCTACAATCGTCCAAAAATACATACATTGACTGTATCACGCTTTTACTGTGACACATGTATCCAGCTAACGCTTCAGTTTTGCTATAATTCCACGTTGGTAGACCTCCCGAGTAGGCGCCATCTCGCATCCACTACTTGAACTAAATTTGTCACGTGACTTGCTCTGTATTATCGCCAATATAGCGGAACTCGTATTTGGGAATGCAATCACGGGGATACGTTTTTCGCCCTTATATGAACAGATTTTAGGCTGGGTGAGATCTCATTCGAAAGAGGAAGGTTCGAGGCAGCCCTCTCTGGTCATTGTTTGAGCCACAAAACTCTTTTAGTGACGTAAAAATACTTTGATTCTTGCGGGCGTATTTTGTCGACTTTTTCTCTACTTTGAAGACTTATATTATTAGATATGAACACAGTTTCGTCGAACCATGACCAGAGCGGGCTGCATCGAACCCTTCCTCTTTCGATTGAGACCTCACCCAGCCCAAAATCTTCTCACATAAGGACGAAAAACGTATCCCCCCAAACCCATGTTTCGAGCCACATTATGTGGGCATTACAGCGCGCTGCATTACCCGTGTCTACCCCCTTTACACTGGGTGTGATTAGTGATCCTTGGTGATCCTTTTTTCTTTTTTTTTACTTGGAGGAAATCTCCGCGGATACCCCTCACTAAAACCTGCAAGGTGGTCTACCTCTTGTGCGGAGTTGCGCGCCTGAGGGGAGGGACTTGGCGCGAGAGCAAACTAGCGATCCGTTCGCTGCCTGCCCTCCCCCCCTGCGCTTTGAAAGCAACTCCGCACACAGCACCCCCTTCAAGGGGGGCCTTCCCTGGGGGAGTATTGATACCTCCCCCAGCTATGTTCCCCTTATACGGCGGCGCGACGGACCACGCGTCCGCGCCGCCTCTTCCGGGGTCGCTGCTACTAGGGCGGGTGGTGCCCTCCGGCACCCTCGCCTCGCGACCCCACGATCAAGCTGCTACCCGGCCGCGACGATGTCACGGTCGCGACCGGGCCGGGGCGTAGACGGCCTCACGGGCCGCCCTAGCCGCCGCGCGTCCCGAGTGGCCTTTAAGGCAGTCGGGGAGTAATTCCCCGTCGGCCACCTCGGGCGGGCGGCTGGCGAATGTGCGCCTACAGGGCGGCCCGTTATCAGCCGCCCGTTTATGCCCCGGAGCTCGATCGCACTATCGGGAGCGGCGTGACGTCGCCGCTCCCCGGGGGGGGGGGCCTAGTTCATGCCCCCCCCCCCTCTCCCTCCCTGAGAGACAGACTCCCCTTCCCGCACAAATCCCGCCTACATGCGCCCCCCCCTCTCTCACAGGGAGGGGGGCATACGAGGGGTCTGTCGCCGCACCCGTTATGGGGTGCGGCCCCCTTCCCACTCCCGTTACGGGGGGAGCCACGGCGCGACCCGGGGGTTTTAACCGGGGGAGCGGGGCGACTTTAGAACTAAGTCGCCGCACCACCTCCCCCGGCCCCGGGTCATCTCGCGCGCCGCCTCCGAGGGACCACGCGGGGCCTAAGACCCGCCCTCATGCGGTCCCTCTCAGCCTCCTCCTTCTCCAGCATGACTACTTCGGAGAAGGAGGAGACGGCCTCCCAGCAGCCCCGATCGGGACCCCGGTCGGGACCCAGCTGCCGCTTCAGGACCCGGCGGTCATCTTGCCACTCCGGGCAACTAGCCAGAGTATGACCCGCCGAGTCCTCGACGCCCCGGCCGCAGCTGTGGCACTGCGACGACTCCTCCCGCCCTATGCGACACAGATAATCCCCGAAGCATCCTACACCGGTGATCATCTGCGTCAGGCGGAAGGTGAGCCTGCCGTACCTACGCCCCACCCATTCGGCGAGAATAGGCAGGATATCCCGACGACGCGTCTCTCCCGGTGTTCGGGGAGAGAGAGCCAGTCTATCCAACTGGCTCCCATGCGTCGCCGAGTCTGGCCCCGCACCTCAGGTCCATCCGGCGCAAGGCGGTTCCTCGTTCCACGGAGATCGTGAGAGGCGAAGTAAACCTCCGCCTCCATCTCCGCGAGCAGATGAAAAGGAGAAGACCCACCCAGCGCCGACAGATCGGCGTGTGACACCGTGCGGTATGCCCGCACGGCACGGAGGACCGCGCGGCGATGAACCCTAGCAAGGAGTTCTCGCCCCACGCGACAGTCCTCCAGGTCGCCGGCCCACACTGGGGCTCCGTAGAGCGCCATGGACCGGACGACCGTCACATAGAGCTGCCGAACTGCTTCGTGAGGGCCTCCCAGGTTGGGCATGATGCGTGCGAATGCACACACCTGTCGCTCCAACCGGGGGCCCAGGACCCGAAAGTGCTGCCTTGGTGATCCTCTAGAGCAGGCCTGCCCCATCGGGTGCAAATACCTCCTGAATTTCTGGGACCCGGGTAACAGCCGAGAGCGGGACTGTTCCATTGCTACCCGTTGCAAAATTTGTGAGAGAACTGCATGAGTGTGCGTCCATGTAGAAGAGGTCTTCGGATGCAAGCAATAGACTCGTGGTACGAGCCTACATGGACAGCCGCACACTCATGCAGTTCTCCCGCAACCCATGCTGTGGTTAGCAACGTAACCAGTCCCGCGCTCGACTGTTGCCAAGGTCCCAGAAATTCAGGAGGTATTTGCACCCGATGGGGCAGGCCTGCTCTAGAGCAAGGGTGCACAGGGAGCCGTTTTTAGCGCCTAGCTGCGAGCAACCCGCCTGTCCCGTTGCTGAGGTTAGAATCGGTGAGGAGAACTGCAGTAGTGTACGTGTGTGCTCGTAGGCTCGTAGCGTAAGTATATATGGCTGGGTTCCTTGTGGGGCCCCAGTGCAGAACAGGTTCCGTAATAAAATTCAAGGGGGTCATGAAATTTCCAAAACATTTGGTACTGCCGGCATTTGGTATGACTAGACGGTATACATAAATGGTATACTAGACATAATCCAATTAAAAAAACACTGATTGAAATGAATTTAGGTTACATGGGGAACGATGAATATATTAAAATTGCTGAAATCTTATTACTAACAATAGAACCTATAAAAATTGCAATTGAAAATCTGAGTAGAGATGATTCGATATTATCAAGTGCTGAGGGTGGTCTTAAATTCTTATTTACAAATTTAGAAAAATTCAATACTGAAAGAAGGGATAAGACTATTGTATCGCTTATAAAATTTTTGCATAATCCAGAACCTCTTCAAAAAGATTAAAAAAATGTATTTTTCATTAAACATCCAAGACAAATATGTACAAAACGGCAAAACAAATTCTAAGCAGGCTTTTCGGAAAATATAATAGTAACCATGATTTTCCTGAAAATACTGAAAAACTTACAGATCCTCAAAATGAAGAATTACCATTCAGAAAACTATTAGATTTAGCAATCGCAGATAGTCTCCAAGAATTTAGTGTCAACCAAGAAGGTAAATTCGGGACTTTAACAAAGGAATTTCATATTTTTAAGTCCACAGGAAAAAGGACACCCAATTTACAACAACTTTTGGATGTTCTAAATACGATCAAGCCAACATCCATCCACAACGAACACAAATTTTCTACAGCTACAGATTTTGTCATAAAACAAAAATAAGTAGATTGGCTGATGCTACATTAGGTGCATTGTGTTTTTTAAAAAACTATTTTAAAAGAAAAAAGTAATGGTACGCCTTGCACAAATTTGTTTTTTCATTTACACAAGTTTTGTGTAAATTCGGCAGGAATACACATTTAGTTAAAGTTTTCTTGCATTTTAGATAAATATTATCAACATTATTCTAAAAATATAAATTTTGCAATATTTTTTTAATTTCTTCAGAATTCTCAAGAAATATAATCTGATTTCTAAAATTCTGGAGAAACTAAAAATATCGAGAAATCAGGAACACTACTTGGAGCTTTTAGGTTATGAGAGCAATATTTTTTGTTTTTTACTTTAGAGCGATAGATTAATAATTTAAAGTCTAGTTCCTGTGATAAATTCGTTGCTTCTCGAGTTAACTTTCATTATAACTGCTATGTAATATGCAAATTTAATAAGGGCATTACTTTGGCGAAATAATTTTATGAGCGTAACAATTCCATGCAGAGATGAAATGCGCTCGTACGACTTGCATTAACGAATAATAACTTATGTAATACTGCAAATTTCGATGTTATTTTTAAGATCTCGAACTACAAGTTTGTGGAAAAAATATTTTTTTCTTCAGAGTTCTACACCCCCCTAAGCTACCTAGACTGACAACAATGTCTTATTTCTTACGAGGAACATCACCCAATTGATACAAGCCAATTATGACGAAAATTGGCGTACAGATAAAGCATTCGAAAATATTTCACACGAATTTTTTTCTTATCGGCAAATACACAGTTCGACAAATTTTGATTTTTTTACGGACTTGTAACATTCAATAGCCATTTCTTATAGGTTTTCGTGCGCTGAAACGAATCCGCAAACCGTTTGTCGCCATAACCCTCAGTTTTTGAGAAATTCGATTTTAAAAAAAAAATACAAATTTTCGACTTTGAACATCTTTTATGCCGAAACAGTAATAGTTATTCAGTTGCTCGTTACGTCAAATTATTCTATAAACCCTCCCGAATACAACGATATAAGTTATTGCATTATGAACATTTAAATATGTTCAAACAACGATCAAAGGGAAAAGGACACCCGAAATGCACCCATTTTTGCAGATATCTTTCAATATATTTCCAAAACTAAGGGTCTGGGAGAAATCTGACCATTTCACGCGATGCAGCAGACAGTTTTCCTTCGGAAATCGTGAATAGAAGTGCCAAGTCTCGTTTTGTTTTCAATAAAGAAGCGAAATAGTTTGGAAAACCGTGAAGCCGACAGTGGTAGTCAACGACGTGGCGGCCGGCGTATCCACAGTCGCTCCCGGTAACAGAATCGTTTAATTTTGATTTTTTGAATATGCAAGGTGTCGGCGCTATGTGTGTACAATTAGGTTCATCAGTTCCTAATGTATTAAAAATACAAAAGAATTGTTCGTGTGAAAGTCCAAGCCTAACTGTACACACATAGCGCCGACACCTTGCATATTCAAAAAATCAATATTACAGAAAATTTATTACATAGTTTATTATGTAATAGTTAATAATTTTTTGTTACTGGGAGCGGCTGTGAATACGCCGGCCGCCGGTGGACTATGTACCACTGTCGGCTCCGCGCGTTTTGCCAAACTATTTCGCTTCTGTATCGAAAACAAAACGTGACGTACCACTTCTGTTGACGTTTTTCAAAGGAAAACTGTCTGCTGCATCGCGTGGAATGGTCAGATTTTCTCCCAGACCCTTAGTTTTGAAAATAAATTGAAAGATATCTGCAAAAATGGGTGCATTTCGGGTGTTCTTTTCCCTTTGATCGTTGTTTAATCATATTTAAATGTTCATAATGCAATAATAATTTATATCGCTGTATTCGGGAGGATTCATAGAATAATTTGACGTAACGAGCAACCGAATAACTATTGCCGTTTCGGCATAAAAGTTGTTCAAAGTCGAAAATTTGCAGTTTATTTCAAAATCGAATTTTTCAAAAACTGAGGGTGATGGCGACAAACGGTTTGCGAATTCGTCTTCAACGCATAAAAACCTATAAGAAACGGCTATTAAATGTTACAAGTCCAGATGGCTGTCGAACTGTGATATTGATGTTTATTGGGTGAAACCATCCTTAAAAGTTGTGGGCCGAAAATATTTTAAGCTGAATAATTGAAAACTCACAGGCATAGGAAAAAATGATAAAGACAAAACTTACCGGAATTTTTCTAAACAATAATGCGAAGTAAGTAAAATTCAAACGAAGTTATAGATGGCGCAAAACCATTTTTTTGGTACTTTTACTCAGTGCAAACACACTTTATTTTATACAGACATCTGTGGAGTGTGGTGTATAAATCTATAATGTAGTATGTAGATGTAACAAAAATAATACTATTTTCTCGTTTTCATCAAATCCTGACATCAAACCTTGAACTACCGCCTTTATTATATATTTTTTTTTAAATTGTAGATCGTACGGTAGTTCCTCGAAAGGTGACGGTGGGTGACCGACCGAAACAAATTTGTATATGCCACATGAGTATGCAGGTGTTTTTTTTACCACTGTGCCGCCTGTGACTTCGTTCAAATTGTACTTACGTCTTTACTACCCATTATTGAATTTTTCAGGATTTGGATTTTTTACGGCATCTTTGGGTGCCGAGGAAACATCATGCTGAATTTGAACCTTACAGGTCATCGGGAAGTGCGAAAAAAAGCCTCTGGACAGACTTTGCTAACAAAGGAACACCCATCTTAAGGGTCGTATTATTATCGAATCCTTTACCTATATCCTATATGCCAAGTTTCACGAAAATAGGCGTGTGTCAATTGAATGATGTTCCTTGTTAGTCTTATAACTCTAATAGGATGCCACCCAGCTGTTTCTTGCAACCCTTGAGTATATTCTCTAACTACAATGCTGCATTATCTTATAAAGAAAATTTATTTAATATAATATTTGGGCTGAACTTTACTGTAGCCTCCCAAGCTTTTGCCACGTATTATACGTCATTCCAAGCGTTCTGACATGCTGAATACGAATATCGTATCCGTTTTTGGCGGAAACTCAGTTTTCGGGATATTAACAAAAATAAATAAGTACCAGGCATGGGCAAATTTTTTATTTACATAAAGTTTCGAATAGCGAATAAACGTTAAAAAAAATTATTCGTTATTCGTTCATCAGCCCGAATAATTTTTTTAACTGTTATTCGTTATTCGAAACTTTATTTACATTAAAAATTTGCCCATCTCTGACTGATTTTATTAGATTGGATAATTATGCAATATTGGAGAGACAGCTCCGATAACCTTGGCCTTGACATATGTGTCCACCAAAAATAGGTACGATATTCGTATTCAGCACATCAGAACACGTACAATAATGACGTATAAGTTCCAAAATCTTGGAAGTTTTAAAGTAAAGTCTATATTTATACAATACATACCTCATCATCTGCCTCAGGTAAAGTAATAGTTTTACCTATAACTACATCATCTCCAGATACTCGAATTCCAGGAGCAATGATACCATCATCATCCAATTTATCATAAATAGCATTGCGCATTCCTTGACAAGTTTGCCGTGTAGGTTTTTCAAATTGTTCTTCTTGATCACCGATTCTCTTGGATTCTGAATCTTTGTAAGATCTGTAGAATACAGATCGAAAGAAACCTCTTTCAACAGCACTAGCATTCAAAATAACACTATCTTCTTGATTATAACCAGTATAACATAATATAGCAACTATACTATTAATGCCAGCTGGTAATTCACGGAACCTAAGATACTCCATAGACCTCGTAGTAACTAAAGGTTTGTGTGGATAATATAATACATGAGCCAAGGTATCCATTCGCACATGAAAATTTGTGATGTACACTCCCATTGCTTGTTTACCCATAGCACTTTGATAAGTATTTCTTGGACTTTGATTATGATCCGGAAATGGAATAATTGAAGCACAGACTCCTAATATCATTGCTGGATGAATTTCACAATGTGTATATGTTGTACAATAAGCATATTCCTTTTCCTGCCTCAAATCTTCAGGTGACATAGCAATCATGACAGTTTCTTCTTCTAAAGTATCAATATATTCAACTACTCCACTACCAACTAATTCTTGCCAGCCATCATTATTGTAATCTCTTTCTTTCAACATATCAATATGTCTTTTCTTTAGTAACAGATTCTGTCCTTCAACAATTAATAAGGGCCTACTAATTCTTCCTGCATCTGTATATATTCTGATTTCACGATCTCTAATATCTCTGATCATAGAGACTTCAGACACAATAATGTCCATCTGACGTCTTAGCTTACGTAAAGTAGCCATTAATTGATCTGGGTCTCTGTGAATACCAACCCAGCAACCATTTACAAATATTTTTGTTGCATCAGCTATTGCACTTGGGGCAATTTCTTCTAAATTTTCCATAGACCACTCCTCTAAGAATTCAAGAATAGGAGAAGGCTGAGATCCAACACTAATATATGCCATTAATGCCAAATTTTTTACTAAACCTACAGCAGCACCTTCAGGAGTTTCTGCAGGACACAGCATACCCCATAGTGTGTTATGTAACTGACGTGGTTTAGCTAGTTTACCATCCCTTCCAATGGGAGAATTTACTCTCCTTAGATGCGAAAGTGTTGATGCAAATGTTAATCTATTTAATACTTGTGAGACACCAGCTCTGGCTTGATGTGCTTTCTTTTGGTCTCCCCAATTACCAGTAGCAAGTGAGTACCTCAAACCATCAGTAATAATTTTTGTTTTGATGGCGAGTTCAAGATTAAAGTCTTTCCCTCTGTCTATAAATTTTTGTGCATACAATCGCACCTCTTTCATCAGATTTTTAAACAATCCTCTAAATAAAAATGCCAATAATGGACCAGCCAAATCTAATCTTTTATTACCATAGTGATCTCGATCATCTAATTCTCTCCTGCCAAGAGATGCTGATAATAATCGATGTACCATATAACCAAGGAAGTAAGCTTTTTTGGTTTCACAAAAATCACTTATTCCTACATGTGGAAGCATTTCTTTCTGTAAAATCTCTCTAGCATATTTAATACGTTTCTCTTTAGTTACTCCGGGTCTTGCACCTCTAGTACCAATAAAATTTAGTGCAACATTTTGTTCCTGTATTACAAAAGCTTCGTCTAAAGAAGGTTTTACCATTTCCATCATTTCAGGGTCATCAAAGTCGTATATAATGTGTTCTAAAATATCACGATCAGCAACAAATCCAAGGGCCCGAAAAACAATCATAATAGGAATTTCCTGTTTAATATATGGAATAATTGCAATAATACGTTGTCCTATTGCAGACTTTTTAATGCTAGCTCCACTCTTTGCCATCATATTAATCCATAATGTAGATGTAGGACGCGAACTATGTTCCAAACAGGATCTAATTTCTGACTTATATGCATATTTACCATCTTTCATACTAAATACATAAACTGTGTTTGTTGCCATTTTTTCTTGTGCAATAAGTACTTTTTCTGACCCATTAATAATAAAATAACCACCAGGATCCAATGGACATTCATTTAATTCTGTTAAGTCTCGATCAGATAAACCAGCCAATAAACAGTACTTTGATCTTAACATAATTGGAATTTTTCCGATAAATGTTTTTTGGTGTTGTGTTTCAATAGGATCTTCGCCATCTTTTACAATTGTTTTAGTTATATCTACGTACAATGGTGCAGAATATGTCAAATTTCTAAGTCTAGCTTCATTAGGCATCATAGGAGATGGAGCTCCATCCTTTTCCCAATGAGTAGGCTTTGATAAGTAGATCTGTTCAAACTTTAATAAATGTCTAACTGGATTTTCTATTTCACCAGAAGTATGTTGTGCCTCTGCTTGTAAATCAATTTGTGGTGAATCTTCGACGATTCTTTGAACAGACATTTCAATAAATTCATCAAAACTATCAAGTTGTTGTCGTACAAGACCTTTCTCATCAAAATAAGCATTAATAACAATCCAGCATGCTTCTTGCCAAAGTTTTGATGAAATTTCTTCTGCATCTTCATCATCATATTGATCTAAATAAGACAGTAGTTATTGTTAAATTTATATTTCTAAATCTCTAAATAAAACTACAACAGTATCAGGATCGATTAAAATAAACAGTTGTGGTAGGAGACATTCGAAATTACTATATATAAACACAAGATATGTTAAGGTTATGTCATAGTAATAGTATTTTAAATTTTTCTTTATTGATATAATTATTACGTTTGTATAGAATTCTTACCATCTTCGAGGGCGTACATATTTTATTTATAAAGATTTTAGAAATATGGATTTTCGTTTCAATAACAAACTTTGTACATATATCCCAAAATCCTCTACACACAACCATGGACCTCAGGGGGTGTATGGGGTGTAACCAGGTGTAACACTCAATTGGGAGTAGAATATTAATATGCGACACTAGCGATCGGTACGCGAACTAGTAGTAATGGCCGACGCAAGTATTGTTGCGTGGCTCTTCGTGAAACAGCGTCCGTTTTCAGGGGATGGGATCAGACTTCGGCGGACACCGGCGGAGCTGAACACCTACAGGGGCGGTGGTAATGTGTGCGTGAATTGACGCCAGCGCGAAGCCAGCACGTGGCGTAAACGCGAAACGAATGTGACGTCACTACGGTAGACTCCCGGCCCCGTAAAAAGTCAGCTTTGCCGGACTCCGGCAGAGCTGATACAATTTCAGCCGGAGTCCCCGGCACTGCTATTGGTCAGAGGGAAACACCAGGGAGCGGTGGTAATGTGTGCGTAAGACGCACGATGGGAGACGAACCGACACCACGGCCAATCAGCGTCGCCGGGGAAATATGTTGTCGACGCTGATTGGCCGCGGTGTCACTCGCTTGGCGCTGGCGTCGGTTTGTCTCCAATCGTGGCGTCTCACGCACATATTACCATGGCTTCTGTAGGTGTTCCACCTCCATCACGTGACACTGCGATGAATTATGGCGGTAACATTCAAGAGTATAAGGTCCTTTACGTCCCTGTTTCTAATAAAATTAATTGAAATATATGTAAGATTGATGGCAGGTAACAGAAAACACAAAATAATAATGAAAACATTATGTATTTATACACTAATATAATAATATAAATGTATAATAATATAATATATACAATAATATATACAATAATATAATATATACAATAATATAATACATACAATAATATAATATATACAATAATATAATACATACAATAATATAATATATACAATAATATAATATATACATATTTTCTAATTGTTGTTATCGGTAGTGCCGTCATTCTCCTCATCCGCCAATAGACATTCTGATACCTGTTCCGGTATTTCCTCATTGTCGTACATACTAGTATTAAATACTTCTATCATTTCATCCGTAATTTCGTAATCATAGCAGTGCGCATTTTGGTTTGACATGTCCAGTTTTATTCGGGTGAGCGCAGCTAGTGTTTCTGGGTGTAATCTATTCCTACCTCTAGTTTTGATTTGTGTTACAATGGAAAAAAATCGTTCGACATCAGCATTAGAATGAGGCAATGATAAGCACAACTGCGCTAATTGGCATATGTTTGCAAACTTATAATTATCTATAATACTTGTTTCGTGCCAGAACTGCACGACGTTGTAAATTACATCTTTTTGCTTTGATATTTATATCACAAAATGTACATTTTCCCTTGTACAGGTTCTGCGGATCTTGTTGCAACCATGGCTTAAATGCCGGGTCCTCCAGCCACTCTGCCACAAATGTTTGTTTCCATCCTTTTTTGCTGTTATCACTGCCTATTTACAAAATACTACATTTTATTCACACAGTATTAAAAAGCAATTCACGAAAATAATCATTGAACAGAGAAACTGCGTTACGTTGATAAGTCCATGATTTCAGACATGAATATATTAAAGATGTATCTTACTTGATTCGGTCCCTACATCCATGCCTGTTGCTTCATCCGTACTTGTAGATTCATCTGTACTTTCTACTAAACTATTTGTATATGTCATGTTCTTCATATGTTCCTGACTATTTCCATGACGCTGCAAATTAGATTTCATTGCAGTAATAGTTACATTGCAACATTTACATTTTCCCTTGTACGGGTTCTGCGGAACTTGTTGCAGCCACAGTTTAAATTCCGGGTCCTCCAGCCAAAGTAGACAAAATACTCGCTTCTGTGTTTTTCTTTTTCTTGCAGCGGGGACGGTGAAGCTACCTGTTCATAAAATTCGTTTATAATTCTGTGAATTCAGACATGAATATATTAAAGATGTATCTTACTTGAATTGCTACATCCAGCACTGCTGGCATCACTGCCTATGTATAAAATATCCATTATTAGTACATTTCTAATATATCATTACTACAATTCTGTTCATGCAAAAGTATTAAGTAAAGATTCCTTATTCATTCTGCAGCTTTAAAGACGTGTGGCGTCTACAAAACCATATGAGCAGTAGTACTTGTACGCGCCCGTGGCGGATTTGGCTTGGCTTGGCGTTGGCGTCGGTACATCTGTGACGTCACATTCGTTTCGCGTTTACGCCACGTGCTGGCTTCGCGCTGGCGTCAATTCACGCACACATTACCACCGCCCCTGTAGGTGTTCAGCTCCGCCGGAGTCCGCCGAAGTCTGATTCTGTAGGACATTTTATCATATGGTGATAAATTTGTAATGTTTGGTATCAAACTTTTAAAAAAATTTATATCTTCATACTCTACGTTTTGCACTGTTTTATTTTCTAAGTATTTTAGCTTTTTCTTTTCTACATCTAACAATTGCGAACCAATATTTGAAGTCGTAAGAGGTTTTTTTCTAATATTAATAAATGCTTGATTTTCGGCTGATGTTGAAGGGTAAGATATTATTTCAACATCCTCTTGGGGTGACACCAATCTATCCTTGTTCGGTTCTAAATTATTTTCCGGAATATTTTGGTTATTGCATATTGATTCGTTTTCTTGACAAATAAGATTTTCTCCTGAACATCTTGGTGTAAATCTTTCAGAAATAAAAGGGATTCAAAGTATGTCCATTGGTTCTTAACGGTAATATTTGCATCTCCCGATTTTGTTTTTGGAATAGATGCGAAGACAACCCTAAATTTATCCCTCAACAATTTCCATTTATTTCTTGCTAGATCTCCTAGAAGTTAAATACGAAAAAATCACTAAAAATTCATAAAATCCCTTAAATAAATTCTAACGATGACTATGTAATATGTTTTCTGTACCCTGATAACCAGATCTGAAGCGCAGAGCCTGACGTCAGATCCGTAGTCATCTGTGTCCGCATTAGGCTGCGGTCTGAGGTACAGAGCCTGACATCAGGGCCTGACGTCAGATGAACAGCAGATTCGCATCAGATCCTGCCGTTCGCCTGACACGTATAACAGCGCCATCTGAGGGTCAGAATTGGCAAACAATTCCCTACGCGTGACGTCACATGGCCGTCCCTACACACCAACACAAATGCAGCGTTATTGCTGTAGGTGTATCCCTACTCCCCCATAATCAGCTAGTAGATTCTACAGTTTATTAAATAATTAATTCTACTAGTTTCAAAAAGGATTTATTCTTTATTTAATAATATACAGGATTGGTGATTACAATTGTTAGAAAATAATATAAATAGCGCATATAAATTCGAGGAAGAACATTCAATATTTACATTTATAAATCCATATACAATACGTCCCGTAACCAGTGGTACCTATTAGGTGCGATATCAGAAAATTTCCTTTATTTTCGACTTCTTTTTGCTGTAGAATCATCACATACCGTATTATGTTAGCGCTGAAAACAAATAGAACCTTAGTATAAAATTAAAGGTAACGTATGAATAAACAGGTATACATGCGATACTTACTTCAGCTCCATCTCCGCACAGCACACACCCCAGGCGATCATGCATGCTCCTGCGAACATTAACATTTATAATAAAACATGTGTTTAATTATTATCTACTAAACAAGACGCTAAACATTCGCGCTTCGTGCATAACCATACTTTTCTGTCTTGCAGATAATGTGAAACTCGATTTTCGCGACGTAGATAATTGGAAATTATTCAATTGCATAATTACGTTTGCCTTCTGGATACGTCGAGATGATTTGTCTGGATATTGATGGATGAAATTACTTGGAATATTCTTCAATTTTGCCAGCACTGACTGCCATTGCCAGTGACTACCACCTCGAAAACGAACGCAAACTGGACGTAGAGTCTTGACCAACGCTCTTGAATCGACGCTCGGATTGGCTGCGCCATAGTGCCGAAACTCGTGATTGGTCAAGACTCTATGTCCAATTTGCATTCATTTTCGAGGTATGAGATGACAGTCACTGGCAGTGGCAATCAGTGCCGGCAAAATCGAAGAATATTCCAAGTAATTTCATCCATCAATATCCAGACAAATCATCTTGACGTATCCAGAAGGCAAACGTAATTATGCAATTGAATAATTTCCAATTATCTACGACGCGAAAATCGAGTTTCACATTATCTGCAAGACAGAAAAGTATGGTTATGCACGAAGTGCCAATGTTTAGCGTCTTGTTTAGTAGATAATAATTAAACACATGTTTTATTATAAATGTTAATGTTCGCAGGAGCATGCATGATCGCCTGGGGTGTGTGCTGTGCGGAGATGGAGCTGAAGTAAGTATCGCATGTATACCTGTTTATTCATACGTTACCTTTAATTTTATACTAAGGTTCTATTTGTTTTCAGCGCTAACATAATACGGAATGTGGTGATTCTACAGCAAAAAGAAGTCGAAAATAAAGGAAATTTTCTGATATCGCACCTAATAGGTACCACTGGTTACGGGACGTATATGGATTTATAAATGTAAAAATTGAATGTTCTTCCTCGAATTTATATGCGCTATTTATATTATTTTCTAACAATTGTAATCACCAATCCTGTATATTATTAAATAAAGAATAAATCCTTTTTGAAACTAGTAGAATTAATTATTTAATAAACTGTAGAATCTACTAGCTGATTATGGGGGAGTAGGGATACACCTACAGCAATAACGCTGCATTTGAGTTGGTGTGTAGGGACGGCCATGTGACGTCACGCGTAGGGAATTGTTTGCCAATTCTGACCCTCAGATGGCGCTGTTATACGTGTCAGGCGAACGGCAGGATCTGATGCGAATCTGCTGTTCATCTGACGTCAGGCCCTGATGTCAGGCTCTGTACCTCAGACCGCAGCCTAATGCGGACACAGATGACTACGGATCTGACGTCAGGCTCTGCGCTCTCACGGCAGACCCTGCTGCCAATCTGATGTCAGATTGGCGTCAGATGGTTATCAGGGAGGTAGGACAATTAAGAAATGCGTCTGTGTGCTTTAAACGTTGATCAACGAGTGATTGTACAAAGATGCCGTCGTTCAGGATTGAAAAATGTAACATGTTCTTGTTAATAAAGTTATCCAATTATAAAGATAGTTTCTTAATTAATTGTCTAACGAATCGTTTGATTGGTTCTTCGTTCATTAAGAACGAGCGTTTTTACATGATATCCGTGATTTAATAGCAAAGCAACCGAAACCAATATTTAATCAATACTATTTAACGAGCGTCTATAAGTAGTATTCCTTGGAATGCTTTGTTCATAGTTTCAGTTGCTTCGTTTAACAATTTAAATTTGGCGCGTCGAAACTTGACCATGCAGAGCCATCTAACATTAGACTATATTCATGTGTTACCACTTGAGATCGTAACAACACCAACGGAAACCGCAACACTTTCTCTCTCGCAGAAATTCGATAAAAAATGGCGGACCAATCAAAAAGTGGCCTTCTCGTGTCCAAACCAGTGGTGGGTCGGTATTTTTCAACGCATCGCTAATTCATTTACGACATGTCGCAAATGTACGTATAATATGTCGTTTTTAAGCCCATTTCATACGTGTCATTTGTCGCAAATGTGGTAAATAGAAATATTCATTATTTCAACTAATACAAAATGAATCGTGAAGAGTAAAGTAATTAAAAATAAATGTACGATAATAAATCAAATTTATTCGAATTGAAAATTATGTAAATAAAAATATCTGTTTCAGAAAAAATGAAATTGATAAATTATTATCAAATTTCTTTTTTGGGTGCAACATCCTTTTCAGTGCGGTGGAATCAAGCGACATTAAAGCTTTTGTGCATGCACTAAATAAGAAATATTTAGTTCCATCGAGAAAAACATTAAGTACAACACTTTTAAATGTACGATATGAACAATTATACAATTCCATTGATCAAAATGAACAGCAAGGCGCTATATTTTTAACTGATGGCTTCTTTTCCTAAAATAAAAATAGTCTTTTTTATTAACATAATTTTTAATTTATTATTCTGGTGGTAAGTTGGCAAACTATTGAAACTAGGTCCGGGTCCCACCAAACATTCCGAATAAGTATTTATTAATGAAATAAGTCAAAATTTAGTGTTCAAAAAAATTTAAAAACACTCGTTTTTCACAACATGTCTATTTAAACACTAATAATCATATGGTCTTCGACGGATTTCGACCTACTCTCAATAGTTCAATTTTCTGTTACTAGTTTGCGTATCGAAATTCTTGGTTTCCCAATATGCATTTCTTTTACTAACCTTTCAATATCCATTTTTCGTCAGCGTAACTTAATTTAATTTAATTTTTTTAGTCAAAATTATAATTATTAATAAATTGGCACTTCTTCATAACCTATACGAAAAATGTTTTATAGGTAAGTTATTTTCATTCCAGATATATGACATTTATGACACATTTACGACATTTAAGACACGTGTCGTGTATAAAATAAAAAATTCGTGTCTTTACCCACCTCTGGTCCAGACTCTTATTATAGTGTCTCTAGATGTGAAGAAGTAGGCCGTAGATGGCGTTTAAAACGCGGTATGAAACGCAAATTCGAGTGTCCTATCTATTCCCTGCCGATTGTGGCTTCTCTTCAGGTTGGTTCTCTTCGGTTTCGCTGACCTCAAGTGCTCGAAATCCTCCTTGAGATAGTTCGTATTGTCCTTATACACCTTGAAAAGGGTAGTTCTACAGTTGTACGTGCATTTAAGTAAGTTAAAAAGAAAAAAATACTAATATTCGATTAATACTTATTCGTTTCTGAGATTACTCGATCGTTGGCAGGAGTTTACCATTTTTATAGATTTCAGCCATCGTGGTCTCATTGCATGACCTTAACCTTAGATGTAATGGGCTACTTAAAATTTGCGTTTTCCGAATAAATTTGAAATAATAATCATCACTACGAAGTAATTGATAATTATGAATAATAATATTTGATGTGTTTAACAAAAGTCGCAATTTGTTAGAGAACGGCTTTGAAGTCAAATGTTTCAGCGCATTCTGTTCGCGTTGTAATCTCGTTTGACTCCTTAACGCTGTTTAATACGAAATCACAAATAAGAATATTTTTCAGTAAAATTACCATTATAGTATTTTTATTCACGTATAAAATATAATTTTCGAAATTTTATACAATTATTACATACAAATAGATCAATACTTAATAAATATAGGTATAGATAATAAAAATGAATTTTTATTTAAAATATAATAATTAAGAGCATATTTTAAACGTATTTATTGAAGTTTCTGTTATTTCAGAAAGGTATTGTATGAGTCAGAAAGTAGAAAAACCAATATTATCAGGTCAACGTATAAAGACCAGAAAAAGAGGTACGTTCTAAGTAATATGGAATATTTCAAATGATATTTATTGAAGTTTATAATAACAATGTTTTCCCTGTTTAGATGAAAAAGAAAAGTATGATCCAACAGGATTTCGAGACGCAATTATACATGGTTTGGAAAAGGCTGGCAACGACCTAGATGCAATTTCAAAGTACTTGGATGCAGCTGGCTCCAAATTAGATTACCGGCGATATGGAGAAGACCTATTTGACATCTTAATAGCTGGTGGCCTTTTAGTTCCAGGTGGTTCTATTGCTCAAGATGGTGATAAACCAGTTAAAACTACTGCCTGTGTTTTTGAACAACCAGAGGATATGGAATCAATGAGAAACTTTGAACAAGTAATATATCCCATTTTACATATGCTTATAGAGATTATGTTTAATTATTATCATGATTCTTTGAATATAATTTCATTTATAGGTGTTTGTGAAACTTATGCGACGCTATAAATATTTGGAAAAAATGTTTGAGGATGAAATGAAAAAAGTATTGGTTTTTATGAAGGGATTTTCCCCTAAAGAAAGAATAAAATTGGCTAGAATGACAGCTTTATGGATTTCCAATGGTTCTGTTCCACCCTCAGTCCTTTCAGTTTTGATTAATGAACATCTTGTCAAAGATAACTTAGCACTGGACTTCTTATTAGAAGTTTTTGTTACCTGGAGACAGGAAAAAGGTTTATCCAGTTTAATGACAGCTCTGAAAAAAGGAAATATTGAAGGAAGGTACGATGATATTTCACATAAGATAAACTTCATTACTACATATTAGATTTATATCTGACCTTTTTCATATTTATATTATTTTGTTTATTAACAAACAGGTTAATGGAATTTGTACCGCCAAATAAACGAACAGAAGAATATTTTCGATCTGTATTTGAGACTGTTGGTCTTGCAGATATTGTAAAATTACATAAAGCCCAAGCAAGTCAAGAAGCTAAACGAGATTTGCAACAATTGCTCTTGGATGATTTAACTGATAATCGTCCTATGAAGGATATTATACTCGATCTCAAAGAAATGGCACAAAGGAGTGGTATTCCTGAACATGAAGTTATTGGCCTGGTATTATTCTTTTACTTATTATAATTGTTGTTATTATTGTTAGTGTTGCTATTGTAGCAGATCTTGATATCTTACCCGCCGGGTACGCGGCTACCCGAACTAAATAAACAATATCACATTCAATTGCTTGAAGTTAGTTCGGATTGCCGGGTACCCGAGCTCTATGTAGTGATCCTCTAGGTAGTGATCGGCAGATGTGTCCACCATTTTGACCTAAGCGGAAGTCGCAAAATGAAAAAATGCTAGATAGGATATTTTAACTGAGGAGAGCAGAATATAGGAAAGATTTCTGGAAAAAATCAAATCTATAATACAGTTTCTCACATACCTTAATCAGTCGTATGATAGAATGTTTTTTTTTTCCTAAAAAATATATTTATAAATCAATCGTGAAAATATGATGAAGAAGTTAATAATGACAGCGTTAAATGAAGTTTGCTGCTGATTCCACTTTTCGCTCAATGTTGTGGAATCCAATTGGTAGATGTTATTGCTTCGCCCAATAGGAAAAATTATGCAGATAAACGATGGTGGGGCTAGGCACGTACCAATTACGTGCGAGCAGTATCTCTTTCTTTTTCTACTTGTTTACTTGCTCTCTCTACTTCCGATTTCGGTCACTAATGGTGTCGACCAATAGAAAACGGCGGCCACATCTGCCTATCACTACCTAGAGGATCACTAGCTCTATGTAGCTACTACTACACTCTAATTTTAGATTTTAGAACTAAAAGAAACTAAGCAAATATTATTAATTGTTTTTTAGATTTGGGTTGTTGTAATGGGTCAAGCTGAGTGGAATAAAAAAGAAGAACTGGTAGCTGATCAGGCACTGAAACATTTAAAAGTGTACACTTCACTGTTCGATGCTTTTACAACCACTGCCAGATCTGAACTAGCACTTATTCTCAAGGTGCAGGAATTCTGTTACGAAAATATGAACTTTATGAAAGTCTTCCAAAAAATCGTTTTACTATTTTATAAAAGTATGTGATATATATATTAACACATGATTTGTTATCGTTTTGTTTTTTTTTTCTTCTATTTCTGACAGTATATTTTATTTCAGCCGATGTAGTATCAGAAGAAGTGATTCTGAAGTGGTACAAGGAAGGCCATTCTGTTAAAGGAAAGATGCTTTTTTTGGATCAAATGAAAAAATTTGTCGAATGGCTACAGAATGCAGAAGAGGAATCTGAATCAGGAGAGGAAGAAGATTAGAAGCAACAAAAGTACATTATTTTTATTTAGTGGTATCTCTTTTTTCTAATTTCATATTTTTTTCTTTTCACATTCCAGAATAATATAACCTCCATTGTCAGAAAATAATATACATGGATTTTATCAACAAATTTCAAGAAGGGATGAGATGTAAACTACAATTGGATTGTATTGTTAAATAGAAATTTAAAAAAACAGTTTGTATTATTGTGAAGCATAGTATAACAAGACAAGTACATAAAAGTTTTTAATTGTTCATAAACAGGAAATGACATTATACTAACGTGATTAGTGTGAAAGATAAATTGTAAATCTGCAATGTCTTTAAATTGTATTACTTTAAGAAGAAATATTTTGTGTTACATTTTTATAACACCGCTACAAAATATATACAGAATAACAAAGGATAGATCTTTATTTGATTTTAATTATTAAATCCCTAAATAATTTTTTAACCTTTTTTCTTTGTATCGTCATATTTTACTAAACTTCGTCTCCACAGGCAATAGTATCGTGATGAGGTAGAGACCGCAGGCTTTTTACAATTGGCAGCAAGTCTACAAAGATTTGTAAGACGCTCACTATTTCTCAATTATCATTTAGAATATCATTTGCCTGTAGTTTTGCTCTTAGCTATACTCACGATGAACAGCGGGCACCTGTGCCGAAAAGATTGCAAGTTGCGCAGATCTGAGATATTCTTCCGAATGGCCCCAGTGGCTAGTGCCGATCGACACGAGGGATGGGGAGGTAGTGTAAAGAGAACAATGGTTGGCCACTTAAGGGGGTAGACACGGGTAATGCAGCGCGCTGTATACCGACACAATCTGGCCCGAAACATGGGTTTAGTAGAATACGCTTTTCGTCCTTATATGAGCGAATTTTGGGCTGGGCGAGGTCTCATTCGAAAGAGAAAGGTTCAGTGCAGCGCGCTCTGGTCATGGCTCGACGAGATTGTGTTGATATCTAATAATATGAGTGTTCAAAGTACAGCAAAAATCGACAAAATACACCCGCATGAACCAACGTATTTTTAGGTCACTAAAAGAGTCTTGTGACTCAAACGATGACCAGAGCGCGCTGCACTGAACTTTCCTCTTTCGAATGAGACCTCACCCAGCTCAAAATCTGCTCATATAAGGACGAAAAGCGTATTCCCGTAATTGCATTCCCAATTACGAGTTCCGCCATATTGGCGATAATACAGAGCAAGTCACGTGACAAATTTAGTTGAGCTAGTAGACACGAGATGGCGCCTACTCGGGAGGACTGCCAACGTGGAGTCATAGCAAAACTGAAGCGTTAGCTGGATACACAAGCCACAGTAAAAGCGTGATGCAGTCAATGTATGAATTTTCGGACGATTGTAGGTTAGGTTATATGCATTTTAGGCATATAACTGCTGGGAACTGTGTACATTTAGTAAATTAACGCTTTTATTGTAACACATACATCACTTGAAACCGCTGTCGAATTTATGTTATAATTATATGGCCACATTATTTAAAATAAAAAAAGAGATTGGAACTTTTTTACTAATACTGGAAATATTGATTTACTGATATCATATTTTCAGAATGTGGAAGTTACACCAATTATATGCAATTATTGCTCTTATTATTATTCTTCCGACTATTGCATATAACATACAACAAGGAAAAGTCTCTAAATCAGTCAACAGTTGACTCCCTGATTTTTTTTGTAATTCTTTACGGTCCTATGCAGAGATGGGCATTATTTAAATAAAAGAATATACTTCCGAATGGCCCCAGTGGCCAATCGACACGATGTTTGGGGTAGGGTGTGTGTACCCTAAATCTAAAATTTTATTTAGCTCCGGGTATTTATTAGTTTCCTTTGTTTATTCGAAAGCGTTTCATCTTGAGCTTCGAATAATTTTTTATCTTTCATTATATCTTTATCCTAAGGTCGTATTCAGATATATTGGTCGGTCGATTCGTTTTCGCGAACAGCGATCGAGGACAAATCAGCGACCACTATCTGACGATCGTGGATTTGTCTGTTGGAGTTACGCGGCCACCCAAGGGTATGGTGGGGTAACGGGAATGCTGCGGGGCTCCGTCTGAACGTAGCCGTGTGGCTGTCATGACTAATACGAGATGAAGCTATCGAGAAAGAATCAATGTTCTGACCAATAAAGCTCCTGAATTTTTTCGGAGCTAAGGCACACCTATTCTGATGTGTGTATTTCTACGCTGCAGCTCGGTTTGGCCTATACACAACAGAAGCTTGGCGCTATCCCCTCCACTTCTGGCTCACTCTTGTTCTGCGAAGGCGAGAGTGAGATGGAACGAGAGCGAGTCAGAAAACGTTGCAAACAGGAGCACCGAGGCAGCTAAGCGGTACCTATGGTGGGAGTATACGCGACGGGCGCGAGTGCTCAGATGGAATCGTGACTGTTCGATGCATCCGCGCCACGGTCAGATAGCCAGGCACGGCACGAGTCTTTTTTGCGCCATAAGCGAGCTTGACAAATTCCGCCATTTATTATAATACATTAATTGAGCTTCTTCATGACCTTACTCTACTCGTAGTTTAAAACCGTTGTAGTATAATTTGTAGTATTTCATTTAAAAATTTATTTTCAACAATGCCAACAATGAAAAGGCCATTTTGCATTTCTTGTCAACCTTACGCCCTAGCAGTTGCCTAATTTTGCAGAGTAAAGTCATAAATAATCTCAAATAAATGTAATATAATAAAGGGCGCAATTTGACAAGTTCGCTTAGGGCGCAAAAAAGACTTATGCCGGGCCTGCGTCAAGTTTTTGCGAAGCGGTTCCCGTGCTCACCGTAAGCACTTGCGACCATCGTGCACGCCCGTCGCGCATACAAAGGACGGAGTGTCAGGCGTCCGAAAGACGGAGCGAGACAAAATATCAACGCGTCGTCTGTCTCGTACTGTCCTCGCTCGCTTTCAGTGCCTTCGCTCGCTCTCTTTCCATCTCGCTCTCGCCTTCGCCGGACAAGAGTGAGACAGAAGTGGTGGGGATAGCGAAAAGTCCGTACCGTGTACACCAAACAGAGCCCGTAACGATCTTAGATGCTCGAATAACTGACGAGAACCTTTGTGGCCCGAGCCGCACGAGATCGCCGTTGCTCAGCGATGTGTCATCGATTATATAGAAACAGAATTTGTTTTTTTTTTCATCGTATCAATATGAAAGTGACACAAATGGATTCCTGGCATTCTCCCGATTAAATTGACAGAAAATAATTTAAATCAGACTATTTTTAACGAAACGGGCTTCCAATTCTGCAAACAAATTTCACGTAATTTCCTTAATTATGGTCCGAATAATATCATTTTTGGGGCCAATTTGATCGAGAAAACACGACGAATCGATTCACGTCACTTTCGCAAAGATCTGATTAGAAATGCAGAACTGAAGATTTGTCACTGCTGCGTAACATTGTATGGCCCCGCTGGATTCGAGCGTCGAAACCCACGAAACTCAGCGAGTTGCATGATTGCTAGCGTGAAGGACAAGAGAGGACTTTGCATGGCGAAGGAAAGTCAGCCTTCTATAGAACTCAAATCGAGAAAGACTTTGCTGACAAACTTTACATATGTATATTCGCGTCAAATAAATACTTTAATTCTAAAATTTAGATGACAAACTATTGTTGAATTTCGCCAGTTCTTACATATGCATCACTTGGTTGGGAATTCCTGATCCCAGAGTTTCATGCATTTACCTATTGAAATGTTGCTTCAAGTCATCGGGAAATTGCATTACTTCTTCTCGTACATACATATATGTATCTGTTCGCGAGTAGGTGTCACGAGTGACACGGCTTTGGTTTCTCAAATAAATGCACATTTATTAGGGCCCTCGGTCGACGGCGACTTGAGTCATCCAGTACTGAATATGAAATTGTTCATATTTCTCACTACACCTTGATAAGAGTGTTACCACCGATGGATTCGTGAGTTTATGTCCACGAAAATGAGTCGAGACGCGAAGCAATTCGGTCTATTTTTTCTTATGAATACATGATTAGGACACACACACTACGTTCACTAAAAATAGACCGAATTGCTCCATGTTTGGCATCATTTTCATCAGTAATGCAGTGCTCTGGTGAAGAACATCGTAATACGGAGCTAATATTCTAGGCCCTAGAATCTACGATATTGTCAATGTGCAGTTGAAACGCACGCCGCTTCACACTATCGTTTCTTAGCATTTATACGGGGTGATTCTGTAGCTAGAATCGTCAAACGCGATGCTCGCCAACAATCATGTGTCTCGCTGAGTTTCGTGGGCTTCGACGCTCGAAACCAGCGGGACTATACAATGTTGCACGCTAAGCAGTGACGAATCTGATGTTCTGCAATTTCTAATCAGATCTTTGCAACAGTGACGTCAATCGATTCCTTACAATTTTATATATAATGTTTGTTCATAACTGCTTCTTTCTGCATAGGACGTGTAATAAGTGTATTTCATGTTCTGTTTCGGTGCTTTGCAAGTAAAAAAATGTCTAACCTAACAAACTTCATTTTCTGGGGACATCCCCTCATCTATTTTCCCTTTTCACTTATAATTCCTTACTGCTAACGTAGAATATTGTAGCATAAGCACATTTCAAGTAATTAAAATGTACAATGAATTTTCTATGTTTGCAGTACCAGCCGACTTCCGTTTAAATTTTTATAAGTACAACGCAACAGCTGAGAATTTCTTTCCTTATTCAGAATAAAATACGGAAATAGCAAACAGCTCCCTCTCGCGTTTACCGGGCAATCGGCGATCTATCGGTATTACCATTTCTGTGCAGAAAAAACCTGCTGTAATACCGACCTGCCGAATCGGCCAGGTCACGTGACGTGTCTACCCCCTTAAGGGGGCCGTCTCACCGGGCCTTGAATGTGTGCGTACGCGCTGACAAGCTAAGTTAAGGGGGTAGACATGGGTAATGCAGCGCGCTGTATACCGACACAATCTGGCCCGAAACATGGGTTTGGGAAATTACGTTGTTTGTCCTTATATGAGCAGATTTTGGGCTGGGCGAGGCCTCATTCGAAAGAGGAAGGTTCAGTGCAGCGCGCTCTGGTCATGGTTCGACGAAATTGTGTTGATATCTAATAATATGAGTGTTCAAAGTAGAGCAAAAGTCGACAAAATACACCCGCAAGAATCCAAGTATTTTTAGGTCACTAAAAGAGTTTTGTGACTCAAACGATGACCAGAGCGCGCTGCATTGAACCTTCCTCTTTCGAATGAGACCTCACCCAGCCCAAAATCTGGTCATATAAGGACAAACAACGTAATTTCGTGATTGCATTCCCAAATACGAATTCCGCCATATTGGTGATAATGCAGAGCAAGTCACGTGACAAATTTAGTTCCGGTAATTGACACGAGATGGCGCCTACTCGGGAGGACTGTGGGGATCGAGTTTAAAGGTTCGAGCCATCCCCTCCTAGCGGACTGTGCAGGAGTGGGGATTCGTCGAGCTCGTGCGAGCGTTGCCGTGCAGACTCGCCCCAGTCCGTTGACTAGAGTCTTGGCAAGACGCTGTGTAGGCTAGTCGTCCTAGCGGTTAGACACCACGTGTTCCACTGGTGTATTCCGTACACTGTTCTGTGGCGTGTAGCCTGTTGGCTAACGTCCACTATTCCTAGTCTATTGTTATAGCCGATTGCAATACGGCTACTGTGATTGCGGTGCAATACAGACACCCACACGTGCCAAGTACTCGTTGCACGTGGGGCAATAAAGTTCCTAGTCTTGCCAATTAAACCACAAGTTATTACCTCTCCACCCTTGGACACGACTGCAGTAGTAGGACTGCTGAGGAGGAAGGTCACTACCTTTCCCACCACCTAAATCCTACAGGACTGCCAACGTGGAATCATAGCAAAACTGAAGCGTTAGCTGGATACATGTGCCACAGTAAAAGCGTACTGGCAGTCAATGTATGAATTTTCGGACGATTGTAGGTTAGGTTATATGCATTTTAGGCATATAACTGCTAGGAACTGTGTACATTTACTAAATTAACGCTTTTATTGTAACACATACACTTGAAATCGCTGTCGAATTTATGTTATAATTATATGGCCGCATTATTTAAAATAAAAAAAGAGATTGGAATTTTTTTACTAATACTGGAAATATTGATTTACTAATATCATATTTTCAGAATGTGGAAGTTACAGCAATTATTTGCAATTATTGCTCTTATTATTATTCTTCCGACTATTGTATATAACATACAACAAGGAAAAGTCTCCAAATCAGTCAACAGTTGACTCCCGAATTTTTTTTGTAATTCTTTACGGTCCTATGCAGAGATGGGCATTATTTAAATAAAAGAATATACTTCCGAATGGCCCCAGTGACTGATCGACACGAGGTTTGGGGTAGGGTGTGTGTACCCTAAATCTGAAATTCTATTTAGCTTCGGGTATTTATTAGTTTCCTTTGTTTATTCAAAGGCCTTTCATCTTGGGTTTCGAATAATTTTTCATCTTTCATTATATCTTTATCCTAAGGTCGTATTCAGATATATTGGCCGGTCAATTCGTTTTCGCGAACAGCGATCGAGGAGTATGGTGGGGTAACGGGAATGCTGCTCGGCTCCGTCTGAACGGTCTGAACGTAGCCGTGTGGCTGTTATGACCAATACGAGATGAAGCTATCGAGAAAGAATCAATGTTCAGACCAATAAAGCTCCTGAATTTTTTCGGAGCTAAGGCACACCTATTCTGATGTGTGTATTTCTACGCTGACAGCTCGGTTTGGCCTATACACACCAGAAGCTTGGCGCTAACCCCATCACTTCTGGCTCACTCTTGTTCTGCGAAGGCGAGAGTGAGATGGAACGAGAGCGAGTCAGAAAACGTTGCAAACGGGAGCACCGAGGCAGGCAAGCGGTACCTATGGTTGGAAAATACGCGGTACGAAACGCACCGGCCAATATATCTGAATGTAAAGTCTCGTTAGCCGCTCGCTGGTCGGGACCAGCGTTGAGCCCGTATCATGAACGGAGCCCTAATCAGTGATGCCAGAATGAGGACGGGAGCGCTCGAGAATTTCCCCCACCTCGCATGCACACTACGCCGGAGCTGCGTGTCCGTGAGCTCGGCGCTTCGGACAACGTCGGGAAGACGAGAGAGAAAACGAATGTGTGTCTTTCTCTCTCGCTCTTGAAACGCTGTGATCCAAGGTGGGGTGCAAGCGACACGCCGCCGTGCGCGATCTTCCTGAGTGCCTCGAGGCTCGAGATACACTTTTAACTTTCTGACATATGTATAATACTCTTGTAATGAAAAAAAATTTGGAAAAAATTTTGTTAGGGAAATCACGTTTTTAGACCTCCTGATCACGTTTTGACTAGTTAGAAAAGAGCTTTTTTTTTTAAATATCTCATGTATTTGTTATCACGATTACGTTTAAACGGCAAAATGGATTTCAATGAAACTTTATATTAAAATTTTATATTCTTGTCTTAAGGGGGTAGACACGGGTAATGCAGCGCGCTGTAATACCCACATAATGTGCCCGAAACATGGGTTTGGGGGGATACGTTTTTCGTCCTTATATGAGCAGATTTTGGGCTGGGTGAGGTCTCAATCGAAAGAGGAAGGTTCGATGCAGCCCGCTCTGGTCATGGTTCGACAAGATTGTGTTGATATCTAATAATATGAGTGTTCAAAGTAGAGCAAAAGTCGACAAAATACACCCGCAGGAATCCAAGTATTTTTAGGTCACTAAAAGAGTTTTGTGGCTCAAACGATGACCAGAGCGGGCTGTCTCGAACCTTCCTCTTTCGAATGAGACCTCACCCAGCCTAAAATCTGTTCATATAAGGACGAAAAACGTATCCCCGTGATTGCATTCCCAAATACGAGTTCCGCCATATTGGCGATAATATAGAGCAAGTCACGTGACAAATTTAGTTGAGCTAGTGGACACGAGATGGCGCCTACTCGGGAGGACTGCCAACGTGGAATCATAGCAAAACTGAAGCGTTAGCTGGATACACAAGCCACAGTAAAAGCGTGATGCAGTCAATGCATGCATTTTCGGACGACTTTAGGTTAGGTTATATGCATTTTAGGTATACATTGACTAGGAACTGCTGGGAATTGTCTACATTTACTAAATTCACGCTTTTACTGTAACACATACATCACCGCTGCCGAATATATGTTATAATTATATGGCCACATTATTTCAAATAAAAAAAGAGATTGGAATTTTTTAATAACACTGGAAGTAGTGATTTACTGATATCATATTTTCAGAAAATATAATTATTGCATTTATTATTATTCTTCCGACTATTGTATATAACATATAACAAGGAAAAGTCTCCAAACCGGTCAACAGTTGACTCCTTGATTTTTTTCGTAATTCTTTACGCTCCTATGCACAGATGGGCATTATTTAATTAAAAGAATATACTTCCGAATGGTCCCAGTGGTCGATCGACACGAGGTTTGGGGGAGGGTGTGTGTACCCTAAATCTAAAATTCTATTTAGCTTCGGGTATTTATTAGTTTCCTTTGTTTATTCGAAGGCCTTTCATCTTTGGCTTCGAATAATTTTTCATCTTTCATTATATCATTATCCTAAGGTCGTATTCAAATATATTGGCCGGTCGATTCGTTTTCGCGAACAGCGATCGAGGAGAAATCAGCTATCACCATCTGACGATCGTGGATTTGTCAGTTGGAGTTCCCTAGCCACCGAAGGGTATGGTGGGGTAACGGGAATGCTGCTCGGCCCCGTCTGAACGTAGACGTGTGGCTGTTATTTATTCTTATTGTCAGCGTAGTACATATGTAGTTGTGTGCGTCACGAAGTAATGCGTAGACCAATACGAGATGAAGATATCGAAAAAGAATCAATGTTCTGACCAATAAAGCTCCTGAATTTTTTCAGAGCTAAGGCCTAAGGCACACCTATTCTGATGCGTGTATTTCTACGCTTCAGCTCGGTTTGGCCTATACATGACAGAAGCTTGGCGCTATCCCCACCACTTCTGGCTCACTCGTGTTCTGCGATGACGAGAGAATACGCGTTACGAATAGGAGTGTGCGGATCGTCCCGCGGCTCGGATTCTCGGCCCTCGGGACGGGTCGGAAAATTTCGGGCGGGATCGGGCGGGGTCCCGATACTTTCGTATTGCTCGAGATCCCGACGGTTTCGGGATCCCGACGGTTTCGGGATCCCGAGACTCGATTCGGGCTACAAGCATGACCGCTATGAGCGGGCAATTTGATTTCAGGTCGGTTTGGCAAAACTCGGACACGATCGGCTCGAAAGCCAGCTATTACGAGCGGACCGAGACGGAAAGAATTATGTATATCATTTATATCGATACCAGAGTGATAAGTTTTTACCTTTCTGTCTCCTGTTGAATCATAATTTGTATCTTATTATTTATTTACATATATATGTATATTCATTGCTACCAAATAGTCTGTGAATACTGAATACGTCCATATACGTACTTAAATAAATACCATGTTCAGAACTTGGGAAGAAGACTATTTTTATATCGACAATATTTTAAAATCTGAATAAAATATACTTCATACTTAGTACTTTATGTAAAGGGAATATATAGGGTATTATCTTTTTCCGGATAGGTTCAGATTTAAAATAGAAAACGTACGAACTATAAGCATACAAAAAGGAATATTTCCTGGATGTTTCATAATAACAACAATATACAGGAGGCGAATATTTTATTATTTCAAATTAACGTGTAAGAAACATAATTTTTCTATGTTCTCAGGTAATAATTTTAATCTATTACTGGTAACGATATCGTCCGATCGCGTCCGAGTTTTGCCGAGCCGACCTGAAATCAAATTGTCCGCTCATGGCGGCTATGCTTGTAGCCCGAATCGAGTCTCGGGGTCCCGAAACTGTCGGGATCTCGAGCAATACGAAAGTATCGGGACCCCGCCAGATCCCGCCCGAAAGTTGCCGGCCCGTCCCGAGCCCGAAAAATCGGGTAACCGCACACCCCTAGTTACGAAACTCACCGGCCAATAAATCTGAATACGATCTTAGAAGTTCGAATAACCGACGAGAACCTTTGTGTCCCGAGCCGCGCGAGATCGTCGTGCTCGGCGATGTGTCATCGATTATAAAGAAACAGAATTTGTTTATTTTTCATCGTATCAATATGAAAGTGACACCATTGGATTCTTGGCATTCTCCCGGTTATATTGGCAGAAAATAATTTAAATCGGACTATTTTTAACAAAACGGGCTTTCACTTCTACAAACAAATTTTTCACGTAATTTCCTTAATTTTGGTCCGAATTATATCATTTTTGGGGCCAATTTGATCGAGAAAACATGAGGAATCGACTGACGTCACTTTCGCAAAGATCTGATTAGAAATGCAGAACTGCAGATTTGTCACTGCTTAGCGCGCAACATTGTATGGCCCCGCTGGTTTCGAGCGCCGAAGCCCACGAAACTCAGCAAGTCGCATGATTGCCAGCGAGAAGGCCAAGAGGGGACTTTCCATGGCGAAGGAAAATCAGCCTTCTACAGAACTCAAATCGAGAAAGACTTTGCTAACAAACTTTATATTCACGTCAAATAAATACTTGTAAAATTTAGACGACGAACTATTGTTGAATATCGCCAGTTCTTACATATGCCCCACTGGGTTCGGAATTCCTGATCCCAGAGTTTCATGCATTTACCTATTGAAATGTTGCTTCAAGTCATCGGGCAATTGCATTGTTTCTTCTCGTACATATGTATATCTGTTCGCGAGTAGGTGTCATGAATGACGCGACTTTTATTTCCCAAATAAATTCACCCCTATCAGGGCCCTCGCTCGAACCGCTTGACAAGGAGACCGCACGATGTGAACCGAGTGCGAGTGAAATAGCGCACCAGCGGTACACCCTCGGTCGACGGCGACTTGAGTCATCCAGTACTGAATACGAAATGTTGAAAATTTCTCATTACACCTTGATGAGAGTGTTACCATTCATGGATTGTTGGTGAGTCAAGACACGAAGCAATTCAGTCTATTTTTTCTTATGAATACATGATTAGAACACACTCTACGTTGAATAAAAATTGATCGAATTGCTCCATGTTTGATATAATTTTCATCGGGAAATCCTAAAAAATTCATCGGTAATACTTTCATCAATACTTATCAAAAACACGAACATTTTATTTTTCTGTACTGGGTATTTTATCTAGCTCGTCGGTTTTATTGTTCTCGGCTGTCAACGGGCGGTCTACTAGGACCCGAAGGTCCACGCTCGCAACGAGAAAGCAAGACAGTGGGGTGGGTAGGTCTTTCCCGATAAACTGAGCCCAAAGGCTTCTCAACAATTGAAACATTGGAAGACTGTACATATTCTTTCTGATGCTTTCGGCGATATGCGCAACCATTTGTATGCCCGGTTTCATGTCTAACAAGTCAGGCGATTTTGTTTGTGAGAGCCATATATAAAGACAGTCCTGTAACGTTCACTACATCTTCAATTATAAAACTGCAAATATGTTATTTTACACATGTGTCTCGCTGAGTTTCGTCGGCTTCGACGCTTGAAACCAGCGGGGCCATACAATGTTGCGCACTAAGCACTGATGAATCTGAAGTTTTGCAATTTCTAATCAGATCTTTGCGATCGTGGCGTCAATCGATTCCTTATACTTTCTCAATCAAATTGGCCCCAAAAATGATACAACTCAAACCATAATTAAGGAAATTACGTGAAAAATTTGTTTGCAGAATTGAAAGCCCGTTTCGTTAAAAATAGTCCGATTTAAATAATTTTTCATAAAAAAAATGCGTAGGCTGGATGCGCGTAATTATTACATGGCCCCCTCCATAGACATATATAGACGGATCAGAAGATGGGACTATCGGCGTGGGGAAGGAAGGCTTGGAGGGGTAAAGGCATAGGTTCAGATACAGGCGCGTCGGTTAGCTTCGGATGCATTCGGCATGCATAACCACAGCGTTATCCGATTTACTCGTATCGCTCCCCTTACCGCGAACCTTGCCACCCCCCTCAGCTTACGCTCCACCGTCTATATATGTCTATGGTCCCCTCCTCGAAGTGACAGAAAATATAACCTATGTATACGCTATATGACAATAAATGTTGAGCGGCTATTTCGTTCTTTTGCGCTACATTTGTGAACATTTTATCATCCTTCCGAAACATTATTATTACGTCGCAACAGTATCATTAGGAAATCGGGTCTAGCATATAGGATATATTTTCTGTCACTTCGAGGACAGAAAATCCGGTCCTCCAAGTGACAGAGAATATAACCTATATGCTATACCCGATTTCCTAAAGATACTGTTGCGGCGTAATAATAATGTTTCGGAAGGATGATGAAAAGTTCACAAATGTAGCGTAATACAACGAAATAGCCGCTAAATATTTATTGTGTTATAGCATATACATAGGTTATATTTTCTGTCACTTCGAGGAGGGACCACATAATAATCACGCGTTGGATTCAACATCAAACACAATTTTATATATGTTTGTTCATAACTGCTTTCTGCATAGGATGTGTATTTCATGTTCTGTTTCAGTGTTTTGCTAATTAAAAAATGTCTATCCTAACAAACTTCATTTTCTGGGGACATGCCCTCATCTATTTTTCCTTTTCACTTATAATTCCTTACTGCCAACGTAGAATATTGTAGCATAAGCACATTTCAAGTAATTAAAATGTACAATGAATTTTCTACGTTTGCAGTACCAGCCGACTTTCCGTTTAAATTTTTATAAGTACAACGCAACAGCTGAGAATTTATTTCCTTATTCAGAATAGAATACGGAAATAGCAAACAGCTCCCTCTCGCGTTTACCGGGCAATCGTCGATCTATCGGTATTACCATTTCTGTGCAGAAAAAACCTGCTGTAATACCGACCTGCCGAATCGGCCAGACCACGTGACGTGTCTACCCCCTTAAGATCCGATTAGATCACGAAAAATGATAATTACCCGTTATGGTTCTTCGATTTTTCAGATATACGAACTAAATTCTACATAAAAAAAAGTTAAATAAAGTTCTTCTGTAACTTGTTTAACAAAGAAAAATGTACATTCATAATTGAGGCATTTGATGGAAAATGGGCACATACGCCAAAATGCCATTTCAAGAAAATCGATTTCAAAGTTTTCATTATAGTATAACTTAATAAAAAGTAATGCAATTAAATCAGATTTTTTTAGGATG
The DNA here is from genome assembly GCA_947577245.1 of Andrena bucephala. NCBI lineage: Eukaryota > Metazoa > Arthropoda > Insecta > Hymenoptera > Andrenidae > Andrena > Andrena bucephala. Next base: position 18,189,066 of record OX387718.1, on the reverse strand, counting down.
TAGTTACCGTGTCGTTCAAGCGTTCTGAATACAGAAGTCATGATTTAAAAATGATATGTGTCTTTATTTATAAGTTTTAAACAAGTGGTTTATGTGCCCTTTTTCCATCAAATGCCTCAATTTTTTGTGTTCGTTTTAAATTTCCGTACTTTTTATTTGAGCTATTTCTATTTTTCAAACCTTAAAATGAATTTTTTTATTAAAAGACGAATATTTTGATACTGTACATTGGTGAACTTTGTTAAAATTCGAAACCACTCTTGGCCAGTACCATACACGCTGTAGAAGCCTTCGATAAAAAATATTTTTTCAGAATATGATCTAAAATCTAAAATCTAAACGTAATCACATCAAACGTAATTATATCAAGTTGCGACAAAGAATCACGCACTATTTACAAATTAATTACGCGCAGCGTGCACGTTACCGCTCGATGGAAACTACGGGAAAGTGGTGGTCTCTTCCATCGGGAGGGAAATGTAAACAATTGGTTATGCAAAGCTAACATCGCGATACATGTTGTACACTAAAATGTACAAAAACATTACAAAAATAGAAAAGAAAGGCAGCACGTAAATATATCAATTGGGTTCGATATATTGACGAGATGTAAGACTGAAATAATGCTACAATTGTTTACATTTCCAAAGGATAGAAAGCAAGCAAAGGAATTTACTATAATACATGCGACAGAATTTCGAGATAATTGTTACATATAAAATGAATATAATTAAGAATATACATTTATTTGTACAATTATCTCGAAGTTCTCTCTATGAATCATATGTACAGCAAGCAAGCGAATTTATTGCAAGGATAGAACAAGAATTGCGTGAGGTAAATCAAACAACTATTTACATATTCGCGATGTCCAAAAATCGAATGAAATAGAAAATGGATGAAATTGATAATCTTCTGGACATCACCAATTTGCATTACCCGACGTAGAAGGAAAATCCGCGAGGTCATCAATGGCATGTAAACGTAAACTATTCTTTTGCTTCTTCGCAAAAGTTGCATATAAATTCTCAGATGACATGAGAGATAGATGTTTGTCGCGATGAGTAACGCGATAACCATCGCGTAGTACACAATTTTAAAATTTTGCGGTCAGTAGATTGAAAACATTGCTGAAATTCGCGAAAAATGGCCGAGCGTTTGGGACTGCTATAAATGAATGTTGCGACTTTCCGTAATAATTCCTCGCAGACCTCGGGAATGGTAGCGCATGCTGCATGCACTACCAATGCAGAGGAGTGACATGGACACGGCATGGTGAAAAAATTTTCACCGCGAATTTCTGCAAGTTTGGTCTTGAATGACGAGTGACACTCTGTCATGATAGAAGCGTTATCACACGACAAAGCATGAATGTTTCCGAACGGAATTTGCTTTTCCACATGGAGTTCTTAAAGGAGGTAAATATTTTATCGGCAGTACATTCTCGCGCGTCAAGATTAATTAATTCTACTAATTCCGTTCGAACATCCAAAGTCTCGGGTGCGACATACCGAACAATAAACGACATCCATTTCTCATTTCATCAATAAATACTGAAAACTTAGAATTCTGTAAAACCAGACTAAGACGCTCTGTTTCCCGAGGACACAGTACGTTCGATATAATATTAGAACACTTTGTTCGACGACACATATCATTTTTAAATCATGACTTCTGTATTCAGAACGCTTGAACGACACGGTAACTACATCCTTAAAAAAATTTGATTTAATTGCATTACTTTTTATTAAGTTATACTATAATGAGAACTTTGAAATCGATTTTCTTGAAATGGCATTTTGGCGTATGTGCCATTTTTCCATCAAATGCCTCAATTATGAATGTACATTTTTCTTTGTTAAACAAGTTACAGAAGAACTTTATTTAACTTTTTTTTATGTAGAATTTAGTTCGTATATCTGAAAAATCGAAGAATCATAACGGGTAATTATCATTTTTCATGATCTAATGGATCTTAAGACACGAATATAAAATTTTAATATAAAGTTTCATTGAAATCCATTTTGCCGTTTAAACGTAATCGTGTTAACAAATACATGAGATATTTAAAAAAAAAGCTCTTCTAAATAGTCAAAACGTGATCAGGAGGTCTTAAAACGTGATTTCCCTAACAAAATTTTTTCCAAATTTTTTTTCATTACAGGAGTATTATACATATGTCAGAAAGTGAAAAGTGTATCTCGAGGCACTCAAGAAGATCGCGCACGGCCGCGTGTCGCTTGCACGTAACCTTGGATCGCAGCGTTTCAAGAGCGAGAGAGAAAGACACACATTCGTTTTCTCTCTCGTCTTCCCGACGTTGTCCGAAGCGCCGAGCTCACGGACACGCAGCTCCGGCGTAGTGTGCATGCGTGGTGGGGGAAATTCTCGAGCGCTCCCGTCCTCATTCTGGCATCACTGGCCCTAATTCCGAGTCTGAGTTTCTCGCTTCTTTCTGGCCGAAGGGGGGAGCGGGATGGAACGCTTTGCGTGCGCGACGGACGCGAGCGCTCAGATGGAATCGTGACTGTTTGACGCATGCGCGCCACGGTCAGATAGCCAGGCACGGCACGAGTCCTTTTTGCGCCATAACCGAACTTGCCAAATTCCGTCATTTATTATAAAACATTTAATTGAGCTTCTTCATGACCTTACTCTAAACTTTTACTCGTAGTTTAAAACCGTTGTAATATAATTTGTAGTATTTCATTTAAAAATTTAGTTTCAACAATGCCAACAATGAAAAGGCCATTTTGCGCCTCTTGTCAACCTTACGCCCTAGCAGTTGCCTAATTTTACAGAGTAAAGTCATAAATAATCTCAAATAAATGTAATATAATAAAGGGCGCAATTTGACAAGTTCGCCTAGGGCGCAAAAAAGACTTATGCCCGGCCTGCGTCATGATTTTGCGAATGGGGTCCCGTGCTCACCGTAAGCGCTTGCGACCATCGCGCACGCCCGTCGCGCACACAAAGGACGGAGTGTCAGGCGTCCGAAAGACGGAGCGAGACAAAATATCAACGCGTCGTCTATCTCGTACTGTCCTCGCTCGCTTTCAGTGCCTTCGCTCGCTCTCTTTCCATCTCGCGCTCGCCTTTGACGGACAAAAGTGAGACAGAAGTGGTGGGGATAGCGAAAAGGCCGTATCGTGTACACCAAACCGAGCCCGTAACGATCTTAGATGCTCGAATAACCGACGAGAACCTTTGTTGCCCGAGCCACACGAGATCGCCGTTGCTCGGCGATGTGTCATCGATTATATAGAAACAGAATTTGTTTTTTGAATATGAAAGTGACACAAATGGATTCCTGGCATTCTCTCGATTAAATTGACAGAAAATAATTTAAATCTGACTATTTTTAACGAAACGGGCTTCCAATTCTGCAAACAAATTTTTACGTAATTTCCTTATTTATGGTCCGAATAATATCATTTTTGGGGCCAATTTGATCGAGAAAACATGACGAATCGATTCCCATCACTTTCGGAAAGATCTGATTAGAAATGCAGAACTGAAGATTTGTCACTGCTTAGTGCGTAACATTGTATGGCCCCGCTGGATTCGAGCGTCGAAACCCACGAATCTCAGCGAGTTGCATGATTACTAGCGTGAAGGTCAATAGAGGACTTTGCATGGCGAAGGAAAGTCAGCCTTCTATAGAACTCAAATCGAGAAAGACTTTGCTGACAAACTTTACATATGTATATTCGCGTCAAATAAATACTTTAATTGTAAAATTTAGACGACAAACTATTGTTGAATTTCGCCAGTTCTTACATATGCATGACTTGGTTGGGAGTTGCTGATCCCAGAGTTTCATGCATTTACCTATTGAAATGTTGCTTCAAGCTATCGGGAAATTGCATTGCTTCTTCTCGTACATACATATATCTGTTCGCGAGTAGGTGTCACGAGTGACGCGGCTTTGGTTTCCCAAATAAATGCACATTTATTAGAGCCCTCGGTCGACGGCGACTTGAGTCATCCAGTACTGAATATGAATATGTTCATATTTCTCATTACACCTTGATAAGAGTGTTACCACCGATGGATTCGTGAGTTTATGTCCACGAAAATGAGTCGAGTTGCGAAGCATTTCGGTCTATTTTTTCTTACGAATACATGATTAGGACACACACACTACGTTCACTAAAAATAGACCGAATTGCTCTATGTTTGGCATCATTTTCATCAGTAATGCAGTGCTCTGGTGAAGAACATCGTAATACGGAGCTAATATTCTAGGCCCTAGAATCTACGATATTGTCAATGTGCAGTTGAAACGCACGCCGCTTCACACTATCGTTTCTTAGCATTTATACGGGGTGATTCTGTAGCTAGAGTCGACGCTCGAAACCAGTGGGACTATACAATGTTGCACGCTAAGCAGTGACGAATCTGATGTTCTGCAATTTGTAATCAGATCTTTGCAAAAGTGACGTCAATCGATTCCTTACAATTTTATATATAATGTTTGTTCATAACTGCTTTCTGCATACGACGTGTAATAAGTGTATTTCATGTTCTGTTTCGGTGCTTTGCTAATAAAAAAATGTCTAACCTAACAAATTTCATTTTCTGGGGACATCCCCTCATCTATTTTCCCTTTTCACTTATAATTCCTTACTGCTAACGTAGAATATTGTAGCATAAGCACATTTCAAGTAATTATAATGTTCAATGAATTTTCTACGTTTGCAGTACCAGCCGATTTTCCGTTTAAATTGTTATAAGTACAACGCAACAGCTGAGAATTTATTTCCTTATTCAGAATAGAATACGGAAATAGCAAACAGCTCCCTCTCGCGTTTACCGGGCAATCGTCGATCTATCGGTATTACCATTTCTGTTCAGAAAAAACCTGCTGTAATACCGACCTGCCGAATCGGCCAGGTCACGTGACGTGTCTACCCCCTTAATCTTAAGACACCTTTATGAATACCGGCCTATGACTCGAAAAGTGACGGAATGAGGCTTCAAGGCTTCTCCGTTGGCGGCGCTAATGTTGTACTCGAGCCACGGAGCACCAGCATGACGTTTACGCAGGGCCGGCACGAGGTTAGTTGGCGCCCTTATTCAAGAAAATTTTTGGTACCCCCAAATTTTTGCACCTGTTTTCTATTTAATATGTTTAAAAGAAATACATTTATATTTCCTTTATGTGGGGGTTGGATTCCTTTATTATTAAGCGTGCGATATAGTTTTTTAACGCTCCATTCGGCTGGCGTCCTTATGGGGCGCATAACTTGCATAATGGTTCCGCCCGCCCTGCGTATACGCGATGTAATAAACAAACCGTAAATTACAACTTTTGTCCTGGAATCGGCAAGAAGAAAGTTTTTGCGGGTTTAGTAGACATTAGCGACCTTCAGTAGACATTCGTGCAGGGTGATCTGGTGCGTTTGAACGCTAATAAGCACCGTACGTTGAAATAATAATGAATTTATGAATCGTGTACTCAGGACAGCCCGAAAAATGACAGAATAAAGGTCGTCGCCCACTAGGCCGAAGCGCCGCGAAGCGAAGCGCGGCGACCACGCATCGCTCATATGACAGAACAGCAGGCACCACGCATCGCCTATACAGGGTGTCCCAAAAATGTCGGAGTTCCTTGAAGGGGGTGATTCAGGGGGTGATTGCAAACAACTTTTTCGTTTGCGAAAATTCTCTCCGAGGTTTCGTTAACGAGATAATAACAAAAAGCACCGACCAATCAGAGCGCGCGCCTTCCGCCCGAGCTCCCGCGGTAGCGTTGGCTACGCGGTAGGCGGCCGCGCTTGTACTACGGACGTACGAACAAGCAAGTCGACATGCATAGAAGGAAACCGCGTTACACAGTTTTTTTTTTAAAGCAGAATCTTAAATAATAATTATTTGAAGTGAGAGGACAAGAAATACGTACATTTCGTTTTCAAATAACGCATAAACGAAAAGGTAATGTAGCAGAAAATGTACGACATGTGATCGTAATTCGTTATTGAGGTAAAACTCCGTAGTTTAATAACGGCCAACCCAACTAAATTTAAACAATAATATTAGGTGTATGAATAAATTCTTTCCGACTGGATTTACATAATCAGTACAAAGCTACTGAATTTCTATCGCGGTGGTATTTTTCATATTTTTTAAATCGAACTGATATTGTACCCTAAAATCGGAAAGAATTTATTTCTACACCTAATAATCACCAATAAATTAAACAAAACTCACCCATTCGGACATTCCTTTCCTTCTTTTTCAGAAACCTTTTTTTGTGTCACTGGGTCACTGTACCGATCCTGGTCATCGGTGGACGAAAAGATTTATGGTAGGGTAGCGCCCAGTGCTCAGCTGATCGCAGGTATTCGCAGGACACCACCCGAAGGTAAGGGTCGCAACGTCAAGTGCGTCCGGGTTAATGTACCGAATATTCACTTCACTGCACTGATACTAACACTGATCACTTAATTTATTTTTCACGGAACGTGTTGTTCCTACGTTATAAAAATTGGTGGCCCCGAAAGGGGCCGATTACTGTTAATTGAGCAGTTGCTCAATGTGGCCACCCTCAGCGTCTATGCACGCCTCCGCACGTACAACCAGCTGCCTTTGACCTGCTCGCAATGTTTCTGGCGTAATGTTTGCTACCGCAGCATGAATCCGCACGACTATGTCTTCCAGTGAATCCACTGGCTGACGGTACACCTCATCCTGAAATGATTGTTGTACAACAAATACAAAACGTAAGTAAAAAAAGAATACCTATAAAAAATTAAGAGCACTAATGAAATTATCTTCAGGTAGCCCCAGAAGAAAAAATCCAGCGTGGTCATATCCGGTGACCGTGGGGGCCACGCAACAGGACCGTCGCGGCCGATCCACCTGTCCTGGAGGGTTTCATTAAGGTAGTCGCGGGCAATTATGGCGAAGTGAGGTCCAGCCCCGTCTTGCTGATAGAACATGTTCTGTCGGACCTCATTTGGAATATGGGCCATAAGACCCGGCAGAACATGCTCTAAAAAGACTGTATACGCTGGACCGTCCATCCTGTCTGGCAGCATGTACGGCCCAACGATAAATTCGCCACAAATGCCCGCCCATACATTAATTGACCAACGGACTTGTGCTGCGCGTGTCCGAAGCGCTAGCGGATTCTCGTCGCTCCACACATGCCAATTGCGGGAATTGAAGCAGCCTTCCCTCTTGAAGATTGCTTCGTCCGTCCACAATATGTATTTGCAGAACGACGGATTCCGCTGCACTTCTCCCAACAGCCACACTGAATACTCAACCCGCTGGTCGGCATCCCCGGGGTGCAAATGTTGCACCCGTACATAGCGGTACGGGTGCAACATGTTTTCCCTCAGAGTTCGGTGTACCGTCATTCTGCTGGCACTAGAAGAAAATGCAGAAACATCCATTATTAGATAACATTTGTTTCCCTTAATTAATAATTGCTGCAGTTATCTTGTACTGTGACTTACTCTAGGCGGCGGCTCAAGTCGCGCACGCTGACGGTCAGATCCTCGTCGATGGCTTCCAGGACGTTCTCTTCTACCACTAGGTTCCGCGCTGCTCGGGGTCTACCCACGTCGCTGTCTCGCAGCATCATCGACCCCGTCGAGTATAATCTAGACGCCAAACATCTAATCGTTACTGCCCTCGGGGTTTCGATGCGCGGGTACTCCAGTGCCAACGCTCGCACGGTAGCATTTGCGTCCCCGTTGTTCCGCGCGTACACCCAGAATATCGCGTAATACTCTTCGGCTGAGTACATTTTTGGGACGAGATTACTAGCTGACTGACAGGATTTTTTCCCAAGCAACTTCCTCTACCCCCAAGTAGTTTCTGTCGTTCCATTATGAGTTTACTCCCACCAGGACAAGAGGCTTTAGGTAAAAAGAAGCAGCACATTTTCGAAACAGACGTGTTTTGCAGAAGTGCAACGAACGAACCATCCTCCACTTTCACAAAAGCCCGCGCTCCGCCCTTCTACTGCCAATGTACCCATTGCTTCGAGATAGAAAACAGACACCACGTGTATCGGTTCGAAAGGGTCCGAAGGGAAGAGAAGCAGAAAGTCTTCGAGTTGCTATAAAGAAGAAAATGCATACTATTCCTGTTTCCCCTTTCCGGTACCCTGAGTTCACGTCTGCTACGAGGCGGAACCAATTAAGTTATAAATTATCCGAACCTGTAGGAAACCGTTCTCTACCGCCGACTGGCGGGACAATACGGTCATAAACCGCGACCCTGGCGACATGCTCTTGCTGATCAGCCTGATTAATTTTGGAGAACTAGAAATTACAGAGTATTATCCAGCATCAATACGTCTCGCGGAGAGACACAGGAAAAGAAGGGGTACTACGTTGACTGCGCGTAGTCCCGCCTGCTTCGTCCTACCCTCAAATTAAAGACGGATCCCTTATCTCTCGTGTCTAAACACGCGCTCGAATTTCAAAACAAAAGCACGCGTCGACGTATTCGGTGCGAGAGACTGTGGGCTTGAGGTACGATTGGCCACAAACTAACCAATCGGGCCTGCTTATCTCTCGTGTCTAAACACGCGCTCGAATTTCAGAACAAAAGCACGCGTCGACGTATTCGGTGCGAGAGACTGTGGGCTTGAGGTACGATTGGCCACAAACTAACCAATCGGGCCTGCTTATCTCTCGTGTCTAAACACGCACTCGAATTTTAAAACAAAAGCACGCGTCGACGTATTCCGTGCGAGAGAGGGTGGGCTTGAAATCCGATTGGCCCTAGTCGAATCAATCTGCCCTGCATCCCTCCCAAACGGCCACTGTCCTCAAGAGGCCCTCTTCACAGCAATATCTCCTCCCCAAGGCCCACCTTCTCTCCCACGGAATACGTCGACGCATGCTTTTGTTTTGAAATTCGAGCGCGTGTTTAGACACGAGAGATAAGGGATCCGTCTTTAATTTGAGGGTAGGACGAAGCAGGCGGGACTACGCGCAGTCAGCGGAGTACCCCTTCTTTTCCTGTGTCTCTCCGTGAGACGTATTGATGCTGGATAATACTCTGTAATTTCTAGTTCTCCAAAATTAATCAGGCTGATCAACCAGAGCATTTCGCCAGTGTGGCGATTTATGACCGTATTGTCCCGCCAGTCGGCGGTAGAGAACGGTTTCCTACAGGTTCGGATAATTTATGACTTAATTGGTTTCGCCTCGTAGCAGACGTGAACTCAGGGTATCGGAAAGGGGAAACAGGAATGGTATGCATTTTCTTCTTTATAGCAACTTGAAGACTTTCTGCTTCTCTCCCCTTCGACCCTTTCGAACCGATACACGTGGTGTCTGTTTTCTATCTCGAAGCAGTGGGTACATTGGCAGTAAAAGGACGGAGCGCGGGCTTTTGTGAAAGTGTAGGATGGTTCGTTCGTTGCACTTCTGCAAAACACGTGTGTTTCGAAAATGTGCTGGCTTCTTTTTACCTAAAGCCTCTTGTCCTGGTGGGAGTAAACTCATAATGGAACGACAGAAACTACTTGGGGGTAGAGGAAGTTGCTTGGGAAAAAATCCTGTCAGTCAGCTAGTAATCTCGTCTCAAAAATGTACTCAGCCGAAGAGTATTACGCGATATTCTGGGTGTACGCGCGGAACAACGGGGACGCAAATGCTACCGTGCGAGCGTTGGCACTGGAGTACCCGCGCATCGAAACCCCGAGGGCAGTAACGATTAGACGTTTGGCGTCTAGATTATACTCGACGTGGTCGATGATGCCGCGAGACAGCGACGTGGGTAGACCCCGAGCAGCGCGGAACCTTGCGGTAGAAGAGAACGTCCTGGAAGCCATCGACGAGGATCTGACCGTCAGCGTGCGCGACTTGAGCCGCCGCCTAGAGTAAGTCACAGTACAAGATAACTGCAGCAATTATTAATTAAGGGAAACAAATGTTATCTAATAATGGATGTTTCTGCATTTTCTTCTAGTGCCAGCAGAATGACGGTACACCGAACTCTGAGGGAAAACATGTTGCACCCGTACCGCTATGTACGGGTGCAACATTTGCACCCCGGGGATGCCGACCAGCGGGTTGAGTATTCAGTGTGGCTGTTGGGAGAAGTGCAGCGGAATCCGTCGTTCTGCAAATACATATTGTGGACGGACGAAGCAATCTTCAAGAGGGAAGGCTGCTTCAATTCCCGCAATTGGCATGTGTGGAGCGACGAGAATCCGCTAGCGCTTCGGACACGCGCAGCACAAGTCCGTTGGTCAATTAATGTATGGGCGGGCACTTGTGGCGAATTTATCGTTGGGCCGTACATGCTGCCAGACAGGATGGACGGTCCAGCGTATACAGTCTTTTTAGAGCATGTTCTGCCGGGTCTTATGGCCCATATTCCAAATGAGGTCCGACAGAACATGTTCTATCAGCAAGACGGGGCTGGACCTCACTTCGCCATAATTGCCCGCGACTACCTTAATGAAACCTTCCAGGACAGGTGGATCGGCCGGGACGGTCCTGTCGCGTGGCCCCCACGGTCACCGGATATGACTCCGCTGGATTTTTTCTTCTGGGGCTACCTGAAGGTAATTTCATTAGTGCTCTTAATTTTTTATAGGTATTCTTTTTTTACTTACGTTTTGTATTTGTTGTACAACAATCATTTCAGGATGAGGTGTATCGTCAGCCTGTGGATTCACTGGAAGACATAGTCGTGCGGATTCATGCTGCGGTAGCAAACATTACGCCAGAAACATTGCGAGCAGGTCAAAGGCAGCTGGTTGTACGTGCGGAGGCGTGCATAGACGCTGAGGGTGGCCACATTGAGCAACTGCTCAATTAACAGTAATCGGCCCCTTTCGGGGCCACCAATTTTTATAACGTAGGAACAACACGTTCCGTGAAAAATAAATTAAATGATCAGTGTTAGTATCAGTGCAGTGAAGTGAATATTCGGTACATTAACCCGGACGCACTTGATGTTGCAACCCTTACCTTCGGGTCGTGTCCTGCGAATACCTGCGATCAGCTGAGTACTGGGTGCTACCCTACCATAAATCTTTTCGTCCACCGATGACCAGGATCGGTACAGTGACCCAGTGACACAAAGAAAGGTTTCCGAAAAAGAAGGAAAGGAATGCCCGAATGGGTGAGTTTTATTTAATTTACTGGTGATTATTAGGTGTAGAAATAAATTCTTTCCGATTTTAGGGTACAATAACAGTTCGATTTAAAAAATATGAAAAATACCACCGCGATAGAAATTCAGTAGCTTTGTACTGATTATGTAAATCCAGTCGGAAAGAATTTATTCATACACCTAATAGTAGTAGTAATACTTTATTGTTTCCCCTCGGGGTTTACAATTCTTAACTCTACTCTTACATTTAATCCTTAAACCTAAACGCCTTAATCTCTACTCCCCCCAATCCCGCTCGCACGCTCGCTCGCACGCTCGCTCCCCCGCTTGCTCCCCCGCTCGCCCCTCCGCTCTCCCGCTCGCTCTCTCGCTCTCCCTCCCCCGCCACGCACGCCCTTCCTTCCCCTACCCACCCTAACCTCTGACCCCCGCTTCCGCTCGCCTCCTGTCTCTCACAATCCTTGCTCTTCCACTCTTCTACTGTAACCCCCCTCATTTCTTCCACCCTCCTTATCCATTCCTCTCCACTTCCCTCGTCACACAATACCTCCCTCACCACTTCCTGCCACCCCCTTTCCTTCCCCCATTCCGTACACACCTCCCACACGTGCTCCCACGTTTCCTCCCCCCATCCACACATCCTACATTTCCTCTCCTCCTCCTCCCTCCAATACCTCCCTCCTCTCATCTCATTCCCCAACCTGTACCTTGCCATTCTTCTCCACCTATTCTCCCCCCACCCCCTCTTCAAATATCCAGGCACCCCCACTCCTTTTATCCTTCCATACCACCTATTATACCTGGACTTGCTTATCTTTTCCCATCTTTCCACCTCCTCTCGCCTTCTTCCCCTTCAAACCAGCTCCTCCCCCCCTCAATTCTCCCCTCCCCCTCACCAATTCCACTCCTTCCACTGTCCACCCTCTCTCCTCAAAAAATCCCTTTTTTTCCTCCTCCCATCCCCCAACACCTTTCCCCTCCTCGCCCTACCTTTTAGCTCCTCCCAACAATCCCTCGCCAGCTCCCCCCCTGCCCCTCCTCTAACATCCTCTCATATGTCCACGCCCTCATCCCCGCCCTTCCTTTCACCATATCCCTCCGCAACTCCTCCCTCACAAGATATCCTGGAGTACACCAATCCACCCCCAGCACCCATCTCAAATACCCCTGCAACCCCTCCACCCCTTTCCTCTCTTTCCATCCCCATATCTCTACTCCATACCCCATCGTGGCCCACACCAATCTATCAAACAACCATACCCTCTTCCCAATACCCCATACCTGCCCCATCACCGCCGCCGCTTTCTTCACCCTATCCCTCACTTGTGCCTCCTGCCCCCCATTCGCCATTAATGTATACCCCAGATATGTGAACTCCTTCACCTCCTCCACCTTCTTTCCCTTCCATCTCCATACCACCTTCTTCCACCCCCCCCCCCCTTCCTACACCGCATCATCTTTGATTTTCCCACATTAAGCTGTAGCCCCTTCCCATCCATATACCTTTCCAGCCTCGCCCTCATCCCCTTCATTCCCTCTTCATCCTCCGCCAACACTGCCACATCATCGGCATACGCAAGGGTGTAAACCTTTTTACCCCCTAACCTCACCCCTCCCCATCCACCCTTTTCCAGCTCCTCATCCAAATCCGCCAAGAGCAACGTAAACAGGCTAGGGCTCAGTGGGCAACCCTGCCTTACTCCTCTAGCTGTCCAAAAAACCCTCCCCATCTCGTCCCCCACCTTTACCCTACATACCGTTTCCTTCAACACCTCCTCACATCTCTCCACTAGCCCCTCCCTCACTCCTCTCCTCCTCATCGCCTTTATTAACACCTCCCTGTCCACCGAGTCAAAGGCCGCCTTTAGGTCAATGAAGAATATCACCATCTTTCTCTCTTTCCTCGTCACCTGCCTATTCATCAGAAAATTCAACACATAAATGTTGTTTATGCAACCCCTTCCTCTCCTAAAGCCGGCCTGACTCGGTGGCAGCAACTTCTTCCCTTCTACCTCCTCTCTTAACCTTTCCGCCAACACAGACGCGTACACTTTGTACGCCGTCTGTGTCAGCGTCACCGCTCTGTAATCTTCTACCCTCTTTCCAGCCCCTCTCTTAACTACCAGTACCACTACCCCTTCCCTCCATTCCTCCACCCATCCTTCCCCCTTCCACACCCTATTACAAATATCCCATAACCACTCCTCCACCTCTATCCCACCATACTTCCACACCTCATTTGTTATACCATCTCCCCCTCCTGCCTTCCAATCCTTCAGATTCCTTACCACCCTCCTCACCTCCTCCTTACTTAACTCTCTCTCCTCGTCCTCCACCCTCCTTCTTTCCCCCCCTTTTCTCACCCTCCACTCTACTCCTCCTAGTAGCCCCCTAAAATAGTCCTCCCACTCCTCCATTCTAATCCCCTCCTCCACCCTCCTTCTTCTCCCCCTCTCACTATTTACTACTCTCCACACCTGCCCTCTGTCTTCACCCCCTCAATCTCCCTCTCCCACCTTTCTACCTCCTTCCTCTTTTTTCCCTCACACATAATCTTATAGGCCTTTTTCTTTTCCTATATTCTTTCCCGTCTCCTCCCTCCCTCCTCCATCGCCTCAACTCCCTTCTTACCTTCCATTTCTCCTCCTTACATTCCTTATCTCACCAACCTCTCCGTCCCACCCTCTCCCCTCTTTGCCCCACCTTCTTTATCACCCCTGTTATCCTGTCCCTCAACTCCCTCCATTCTTCCTGGATTCCTCCGCCCCCTCCCTTCCTCTTACCAAATGTCCTTATGAACTCCTCTCTTCCCTTTTCTGTCCAGTTTCCCCTTGCTACCCCTCTTCCCTCCCCCGTTTTCCCCCTACTACCCCCTTCCTGCCCTCCCCCCTCAACCATACCACCACTGGATGATGGTCCGACTCCACCCTTTCCGCCACTTCCATTCTCTCCACTCTTTCCCTCGTATCCTCGTTTCCTATCACGTAGTCTATCACTGTATTCCCTCTTCCTCCCGTGTATGTCCATTCCCCCTCCTCATCCCCTTCTAGGTTTCCATTCAATATCCCCCATCCCCTCTCCTCCAGAAAGCTACACAGCCTCCTCCCCTCATTATTCACCTCTCTGTCCTTCGATCTCCTACTTTCCAGTCCCTTCTCTTCCTCATCTCCCCCCCAAATCTCCCCCCTTCAGCCCCCGTCCTTGCGTTAAAATCTCCACCTATCACTACTCTCTCTCCATCCTCTCTCCCCCCATCCACTCCTCTAGTTCCTCCAGCTTCCTCTGCAGATCCTTATTTACGTACACCCCCACCACCACCCACCACTCCCCACCCATCCTCACCCTCTTCATCATTATGCCCTCCTTCTTCCCCCTTCCCCTTCCCTTGTTTCCAACCCCTTCCTGATCCCCATTATCATTCCCCCCCTTGCCCTTCCTTTCTTATTCTCCCTTCTTGCCCACTGCTTCTCCCACACATACCCCCTTGGCAACTTAACTCTCACCCTTTCCCAGTCTCTTTCCTCTATTCATGTCTCACACAGTACCACTACCTCCCATTCCTCCAAACCCTTCCAGAACTCTATGTCCTTATTTTTCACCCCTGCCACGTTCCAGAAAGCCACCTTATAACTTCCTTTACCCACTACATCCCCTCCCTCCCCTTCCTTAACCTCCCCCCCTCCTTTCCCCCTTTCTCGTTTCCCTGATCCTCCATCCATTTCTCTCCTATTTCATCCCACCTCTTCATCCTCCCATTCACCCACATTTTCATGTACCCCACCTCTACATTCATCCCCTTCCTCCTCTCCTCCTCTGCCTCTCTCTCTATCTTCCACTTCCCTCTTCTCTCCTCCTCCGTGAGGTCATCCTCAATCCTCTCCTTCCCGACCTTCAACTTTTTCCTTGCCTCCATAACTTTCCTTTTTTCCTCCCTTCCCGCCAACTTCACTAGCACCATTCCTCTGCCATCCCCTCCCGCTTTTCCTATCCTTGTCACATCCTTCATACTCACCCCCTCCAGCCCCATCCTCTCCCAAAGCTTCTTCACCCCCTCCTCCACATCCCCTCCTTCCCACCCCAATCTCCTTATTATTACATTGTTCCTCCTTCCCTCTCTATCCTTCCTATCCTGCATTACCTCTATCCTTCTCAGCCTTATTTTCCATTCCTCCACCTGTCCCTCCTCCACCCCTTCCTTACCCTGTCCTCTTCCTTTCTCCCAGCTCTCCACCTTCTCTATCACTTCCAACATCCTTGTGTCCCTTCCTTCCAACTTTTCCAACTTTTCCTCCAATCCTTCTCTCCTCGCCTTCTCTTCCCTCATCCACTCTTCCCACTTCCTTCTTTCCCCTCTCCGTTCCTCCTCCATCATTCTTCTTTCCTCCCTCTCTTTCCTCATCTCCTCTTTCATCTCCCTTATCTCCCTTATTAACTCCATCATCACTCCTTCCATACTCCCTCCCCCTGCTCCTCCCCGTCTTTGCCCCCTTTTACCGGTGACCTTTCCGTTTTGCCACTCTTTTTAAACACTCGCCACCCCTCTCTTTCTGAATTCCCCACCTCCTCCTCTCTTTCTCTCTTTTTCCCATACCACTCTCCATGCTCCCTATACTGCTCCCCACACTACTTCGACTGTCCTTCCTATTCCTTTCCTTTATCGCTTCACTCCCCTTGTCCTCCCCCCCCTCTTCCTCCCCTCTCCCCCTGATTGCCCTTCTCCCCCAGACCCTCCAGCCCCAATCCCACCGAAATTCCCTTTCAACATTCTCCACTATCCTTTTCCCCCGTTTAAAAATTCCCGCCTTCTCTGCCGACACCTCTACCTCCTTTCCTCTCCGACAGGTGTCACCCCTTGCACCTATCCTTGCTCCTTCCCGCCACACTTCTCTCACCACTATCCCTAACCTCCAAACCTTCCCTTCTCCCTTCTATATCTCTGTCACCGTTACTCCTAGCCCTTTCCCTCTTATCCCTATCCTTTGCACACCTCTCTCTTCACCTCTACACTCGCACTCCACTCCCCTTTTCACCTTCTCTCTACGCTTTCTCTACACCACACACACCACTCGCTTCCAACACACCTTTCACCCAACGCGACCGGAAACGGAAGTCTCATACACCTAATATTATTGTTTAAATTTAGTTGGGTTGGCCGTTATTAAACTACGGAGTTTTACCTCAATAACGAATTACGATCACATGTCGTACATTTTCTGCTACATTACCTTTTCGTTTATGCGTTATTTGAAAACGAAATGTACGTATTTCTTGTCCTCTCGCTTCAAATAATTATTATTTAAGATTCTGCTTTAAAAAAAAAAACTGTGTAACCCGGTTTCCTTCGATGCATGTCGACTTGCTTGTTCGTACGTCCGTAGTACAAGCGCGGCCGCCTACCGCGTACCCAACGCTACCGCGGGAGCTCGGGTGGAAGGCGCGCGCTCTGATTGGTCGGTCCTTTTTGTTATTATCTCGTTAACGAAACCTCGGAGAGAATTTTCGCAAAGGAAAAAGTTGTTTGCAATCACCCCCTGAATCACCCCCTTCAAGGAACTCCGACATTTTTGGGACACCCTGTATGACAGAACAGCGCCGACGAACATTTCGCCTTGGACGCCGCGCTTCGCTTCGGCGAAATAGGCGACGGGCTTAAGGCTTCAAGGCTTCTCCGTCAGAGACGTTGATGGAATATTCGAGCCACATAGCACCAGCATTGGTAAAAATCCAAGCTAGCCGATAAATGTAGGGAAGACATACCCACACAGCACAAAGCCGTCCTAAAAGCGTCCCAGCACACGTTGTTACGATGTAGAGAAGACACTCGTACTTTCTCAGTAACTTTAGAGTTTATTGTAGATAGACTTAAGGTTAAGGTTAAGCCCTGATAGCCAGATTTGGGGAGCAGAATCTGACGTCAGAACCGTAGTCGTCTGTGTCCGCATTTGGCTGCGTTCTGAGGTGCAGATTCTGATGTCAGATCGGCAGCAGATTCTGCCGTCTGCTAGGCATACTGATCCTCCAGGGAGTGATCGGTATAACCGCAGCCGTTTTTCAAAATTTGGAGCAAAACCGGAAATAAACATAACCTAACCGTTCACTCTATCTCTTTCTATCAGTATTTCTGTCTCTTTCTATCAGTTTTTCTGTCTCTTTCTATCAGTATTTCTGTCTCTTTCTATCAGTATTTCTGTCTCTTTCTATTTTACAGTTTTTTTCTCTGTCTACTTCCGTTTTTGCTCCAAATCGCAGCAACCAATCAGCGACGATATACGTTGTTCCGATCACTCTCTAGAGGATCACTATAAGTGTATAACTTGAAGTGCCATCTAGTAGGGAAATATGTAACCTGAAAGAAAATAAACACCTCCCAGATAACCATCTGTTATCAATCTGACATCAGATTGGTAGCAGGGTCTGGCATGAGAGCGCAGAATCTGACGTCAGAACCGTAGTCGTCTGTGTCCGCATTTGGCTGCGCTCTGAGGTGCAGATTCTGATGTCAGATCCTGATGTCAGATCGGCAGCAGATGGATAGCAGATTCTGCCGTCTGCTAGGCACAGCCAACAGCGCCATCTGAGGGCCAGACTTTTCAAAAATTCCCTACCCGTGACGTCACATGGCCGTCCCTACACACCAACACAAATGTAGCGTTATTGCTGTAGGTGTATCCCTACCCCTATATAACCTGCCAGCAGATTGTGCAGTGGATTAAATAATTAATTCTACTTATTTCCAAAAATATTTATTCATTCTTTACAATTGTTACAGAATAATATAAGTAGCGCATATAAATTCGAGAAAGAACATTCAATATTTACATTTGTAAATGCATATACAATACGTCCCGTAACCAGTGGTACCTATTAGGTCTGATATCAGAAGATTTCCTATATTTTCGTCTTCTTTTTTCTGTAGAATCGCCATATTCCGTATTGTGTTAGCGCTGAAAACAAATAGAACATTAGTATAAAATTAAACGTAACGTATATATATAAACAGGATACATGCGATACTTACTTCATCACCATCTCCGCACAGCACACACCCTAGGCGATCATGCATGCTCCTGCAAACAGTAATATTTATAAGAAAACATGAGTGAAATTATTATTTACGAAACAAGACGCTAAACATTCGCACTTCGCGCACAACCATACGTTTCTGTCTTGCAGATAATGTGAATCTCGATTTCCGGGACATAGATAATTGGAAATTATTCAATACCATACTTACGTTTGCTTTCTGGATACTTCGAGATGATTTATCTGGATATTGATACTCAGAATTTTAGAATCGCGTGAAATATTCTTCGATCTTGCCGGCACTGACTGCCACTGCCAGTGACTGCCATCTCAGACCTCGAAAAGGCACGCAAACTGGACGTAGAGCCTTGACCAACGCTCGGATTGGTTGCGCCATAGTACTGAAACTCGCGATTGGTCAAGACTCTACGTCCAGTTTGCGTTCGTTTTCGAGGTCTTAGATGGCACTTACTGGCAGTTGCTGGCAGTGGCAGTCAGTGCCGGCAAGATCGAAGAATATTCCAAGTAATTTCATCCACCACTATCCAGGCAAATCATCTCGATGTATCCAGAAAGCAAACATAATTATGGTATTGTAAGTTATTGTATTTATTTAATTGTTCCCCTTAGGGTTACAATGGCTTCCGTTTACATGAATCTTAACCTAACTTAACTTGACTTAACCTACTTCCTCCTCCTTCGCACTTATCTTTCCCTCCCTCTCGTTCCTTACTCTATCCTTACTCTATTTCTTTTCCGATTACCTTCTACTTCTTACTTTCCCCCCTCCTCCCCCCTCCGATTTTCCTCAGTGTTCCCTTGTCTTCTTTTCTCCATCTTTTTCATCCACCCTTCCCCTTCCTCCCCTTCCCCTAATATCATTCTTATCTTTTCCTGTCTTCCCCCGCCCCTTTCCTCTTCTCCACTGCACCTTTCCAAAACGTGCTCCCACGTTTCCTCTTCTCCCCCGCATACCCTACAGATCCTTTCTTCTTCTTCTTCCCAGTATCTCGCTTCCCTCAATTCGTTTCCCACCCTCCATCTCGCAATCCTCTTCCATCTCTCTTCTTTCCATCCTTTCTTCAGATACCTTGGAATTCCTTCCACTCTCACCTCCCTGTACATCTTGTTGTACCTGGCCTCTCTCAACCTCTCTTCCATTTCTCCTTCTTGCTTTTCCCTATCTTTTCTTTCCACTTCCCTCCATTCCATTTTTCCTTCTCTCCTTTCCCTCTCCACCATACTCCGCTCCCATCCCCTTTCCTCGAAGTACTTCCTTCTGCCTTCCTCCCATTTCGACACTCTCCCTCCCCCTTTCGCTCTTCTCGTTACTTCCTTCCAGCAAACCTTGGCCAACTCCCCGCCTTTTCCTTCCCTTAGCCTCTCCTCGAAACTCCACGCTCTTTTCGCCGCCTTCGTTCTCAGCTTGCTCCTCTTAACTTCATCCCTGATTATGTACCCTGGCGTCCTCCAGTCCACCCCCATCGTCCATCTTAAAAATCTCTCCTGCGTCCTCTCCATCTTCTCCCTTTCCTCCCACTCAAAAATCTCCACTCCGTATGACATTATTGTCCATACCAACGCGTCAAACATCCATATCCTTCTTTCCCATTCTCCTCCGAACACCCTCTTTCCCATTCCCCACACTTGCCTCATTACTCTCCCTGCCTTCCTTACTCTCTCCTCTACGTGCGCTTCCATCCCTCCATTGCATTTCAGCTTGAAGCCCAGATACGTCATTTCCCTTACCTCTTCTATACTTTTCCTCTTCCATTCCCATTTCTCTTCACTTTTCCTTCCCCCTGCTGCCCTGAACCTCATAATTTTTGTCTTTTCCGTGTTAACCGTCAATCCCTTTTTATCCGCGTATCCTTCCAATTTCCTCAGCATTGCCCTCATGTTTCTTTCGTCTTCCGCCAACACCACCACATCATCTGCGTACATGAGAGAGCAAATCAACCTCCCTGCTATCCTCACTCCTCCTTCTACCCCCCTACTTAACACTTCCTCCAAATAAGACGTGAGAATATTAAATAGCAGGGGACTGAGTGGGCATCCCTGCCTCACTCCCCTCGCCGTCCAAAATTCTTCCCCCTCCTCTCCCCCAATCTTTACTTTGCTCCTTGTCTCTCTGTATATTTCCCCTACCCTTTCCCTGAGTCCTTCCCTTACCCCTCTCTCTCTCATCGTCTCTCTCAGTATCCCCCTGTCCACCGAATCGAACGCTGCCTTGAAGTCGACAAACAGCGCTACTAGCATCCCTTTCTCCTTCGCTATATATCTGCTGATGATGTAATTTAGCACGTATATATTGTCTATTGTGCCCATCCCCTTTCTAAAGCCCGTTTGATTCGGTGGCACTATCCTTTTCTCTTCCACTTCCTTCTCCAATCTGTTTGCCAGCACCATCGTGTAAACCTTGTACAGCGTGGGCATTAGCGTCACCCCTCTAAATTCTCCTACCTTCCTTCCTTCCCTCTCCTTTCTTTACTATTGGTATTATAACCCCCTCTTTCCAACTTTGCGGCCATCCTTCCCCCCTCCACACTCTCCTGTATATCTCCTATGCTCTCCTCTTCACCTCCTCTCCTCCATATTTCCACGCCTTATTTGGCACTCCGTCACTTCCCGTCGCCTTACCGTCCCTTAGTTACCTTATTACTTTTTCCACCTCTTCCCTTGTCACATCCTCTTCCTTCTTTTCCTCCTCCTCTTTAACTCTTCTCTCCCCCCCGCTTACCACTTTCTCCTCCACCCCTCTTAGCAGCTCCATAAAATGCTCCTTCCACTCTTCCTTCCCTATCTCTTTGTTCACTCTTCTCCTCCTCTTCCTCCCTCTGTTTATTATATCCCACACCTTCACCTCCGTCTTGGCTTCTCCTACCTCCTTCATAAATCTTACTTTCTCTTCTTCTTTCTTTCTCTCATAAAACTCCCTATACTTCCTTTTCTCCTCCCTGTATGCTCTACCCTCTCCCCCTTCTTCATCCATCTCCTTAGCTCCCTTCTCACTTTCTTTTTCTCTTCCCTGCACTCTTATTCCCACCATCCTCTCGACCCTACTTTTTTCTTTTCCTTCCCCATGGCCTCTCTTATTTTCTTTCCTAGCTCTCCTACCAGCTCCTTCAACTCCCCTCCTACCATCCTCAACTTTTCCGTTCTCTTTCCATACTCCCTTATCCCTTCCTCCGTCCAGTCTCCTTTCCTTCCTCCCTTCTCTCTCTCTTCCCTTCTTTCCCTTTCCTATCCTCCCCCTTTCATCTCCAGCACTATGAGCATGCATGATCGTCTAGGGTGTGTGTTGTGCGGAAATGGTGCTGAAGTAAGTATCACATGTATCCTGTTTATATATACGTTACGTTTAATTTAATTAAATCCACTGCACAATTTGCTGGCAGGTTATATAGGGGTAGGGATACACCTACAGCAATGACGCTACATTTGTGTTGGTGTGTAGGGACGGCCATGTGACGTCACGGGTAGGGAATTTTTTAAAAGTCTGGCCCTCAGATGGCGCTGTTGGCTGTGCCTAGCAGACGGCAGAATCTGCTGTCCATCTGCTGCCGATCTGACATCAGGATCTGACATCAGAATCTGCACCTCAGAGCGCAGCCAAATGCGAACACAGACGACTACGGTTCTGACGTCAGATTCTGCGCTCTCATGCCAGACCCTGCTACCAATCTGATGTCAGATTGGTAACAGATGGTTATCTGGGAGGTGTTTATTTTCTTTCAGGTTACATATTTCCCTACTAGATGGCACTTCAAGTTATACACTTATAGTGATCCTCTAGAGAGTGATCGGAACAACGTATATCGTCGCTGATTGGTTGCTGCGATTTGGAGCAAAAACGGAAGTAGACAGAGAAAGAAACTGTAAAAAAGAAAGAGACAGAAATACTGATAGAAAGAGACAGAAATACTGATAGAAAGAGACAGAAAAACTGATAGAAAGAGACAGAAATACTGATAGAAAGAGATAGAGTGAACGGTTAGGTTATGTTTATTTCCGGTTTTGGGTCCAAATCTTGAAAAATGGCTGCGGTTATACCGATCACTCCCTGGAGGATCACTATACACTTATATAGCCCAACGAACAATAATCTCATTCAGCATTCCATTCCACATCCATTACTTATATTAACATCACATTGTTTTTAGTGTTTTATCCTATTTAACTTATAATATATTACATGACACTTTCTCTTGTATTTATTGCACTCTACATTCAGTCTACATGTACTCATATTTTAATATCTATGATATGACTTAATATAATATAATCTAATATAGTAAACAGTCTTTTATTTTGAGTTCTCCTCTTTCCTCCGTTTGCTCCTTACGAGCCCCTGCTTCGCCCTTCACCTGTGTTATATTTCATTTCCCTTAGCTTATCTATCGCTAGTCACATTTTTTGTACTTATCTGGATTCCTATATTACGTTATATATCTTTTTTTATTGTATTTAGAAAACCTACCACTAATCTAGCTATACTAGGTTCAGTTTCATTTATTCTCTCCATAATTTCATCTCCCTCTCTGACGCCTCTTCTCATTTCCTCGTATTTATTGCACTTCCATAATACATGGTTAATATCCTCAATTCCCTCCTCACATTCGCACTCTGGTGATTCTATTATCCCTTTCCTGTGCAGGGATTCCGCCAGGTTGTAATGGTTTGATCTCAGTCTATTAAGTGTAGTTATAGTTTTTCTTTCTATATTTGCCATTTTCTTAAACCAAGGTCTCCTTTTCCCAGTATTATTTATCTTTAAGTTAAAATATTTTACTCCTTTCTCCTTTCCTTCTTCCCTCATATCCTTGGTTGACTTATCCCATGCCTTCTCTACCAGTGCTGTTTTAATGTCCTCCATCGGTATTTTCCACTGGTGTTCTGCATTTCCGGCCGTTTGCTCTTTTGCTTTTTTTATCAGCTCTTTCTAATTCCGGTATTATGTATTTTTTTCACTGTATCTTCTATCTTGTTGTTCCTATTGTTATTATTGAAGTAAATAGGCATCCCATATTCTAACACTGATCTAGTCAATTAGGCAATTAGTAGCGACAGTGTTACGGGGGGATCAACGGCTCTTGCCGCTCAACCCAGGTGTCGCTCGGACCCTTCAGCCAGTGAGCGTTCAAACATGAGGAGCTCGGATGTTCCCCAGGGCGGACCGCGCCGTCCGGTACAACCGCTCCTCTTCCTCTGTGCGATCTGCAACACAGATTCCAAGGGCCTCCCTATTATAGGAGGTGTGACTGCGCCACTCGGCTCTTTAGGCCCCGCGTCTTGTCTCTCAGCACGGCCCGTGAGACAGGGGCCCTTCCTCGGTTAGGAGGAGGGGAAGTGGCTTTGGGGGCCGCCTCCTCAAGGTACGCTATAACCCGTAGTAGTTCAACCCCGTTTCTCCGGGCTTTTTATAGACCCGGGCCAGCTTGCAGACTCACGGTACTCTCGGGGGGGACCTTTAATGGGGGAGGGCGATCCCTTCCTAGACACACCTTGATGTGCCGGAGTTTTACGTGTTGCGCCAGCTTCCCCCTCGGGCCGACGAGTCCAGCCCGTCACTAATTGTCATGCCGCGGTTCATGGAATGGTGTCTCGACGCTGTACTATCGGACCCCCATCCACCCCCTACTCTCAATTCGATATCGTGGAACTCCTGGACCGGAAGGCCGGTATCCGTTCTCAGAGTCTCAGCCGGACATTTCGCCGCCAAGGTCTGGATTGTGTACCCTTTTTTTGGCAAGTCAAACTACGTTCCCACCCGCCTAATCTCCGTGTCCCTGACCTCCCCCTGAGTTTACTGCCTTGTCCTCTTAACGTACTCCCCTTTGTTTCCCTCTCCTGCACTCACGAGCAAATCTGGCCCACTGGTTGCCCCCGTCCTCCCCCTCTCGACCTATCGTTCATTTAAAGTCGGGCTAAGCTAATCTCTTCTACCCTAGGGTCTGGGATCCCATTCCCGGTGAGGTTCGTTCGTTCCACTATCTAGTCCGAGTGCGAAAGCGAGACACCATTCGGTGGGGCGGCCACGACCCGCCCCTACCGGTGAACCCGTATCAAGGTGTGTTCAGCCGGTGCGCCGGTAATCGCTCTCAGCGTTAGAAACGTCTGCCTTGCCTGCGACCTACTCCCGCTCGGCCACCTCGTTTGACCGCGCGGCCGTTGCGAGAGCAGTCGTTATTTTACTTTTCTCATCGTCAACCTTGCTTACTCTGTGCCCGAAGGACCTTTTTACTTTCCGTCGAGCCCCTCTTTGGCTCGTTTTCGTTTGCGTCGGGTGTTTCGTCCTCTGTTGTCCTAGTCTCCTGATCTGCTTGCCTGCGGGACGGGTCGTGGGCGGAAGCGGGAGGGGGGTGGGGTGTCCCGCCAAGATCGGTGTTACCCTCGTGCTAGGCCGGGATGCCCTCAAGACAGGGGTGGCCCCCGCTGAAGACCAAGAGGCCCTCCGTCACTGAGCACCGTCAACCGGAACTCCCTTGTTCATCGATGCTTCCGGATCCGGTGGCCGTGTCGCCCGTGAGCGCCACGGTCCGTGTTATGCCCCACGGTGCAACCCGACCAGCGGTTTCTCACCTGTCTCCGTATCCGTTTTCGCTCGTTCCTGTTCCCCTGCTTCAGTCCTGGTCTCGTTGCCTCTTGCCTGCGGGACGGGTCGTGGGCGGAAGCGAGGGGGGGGGGGGGGGTGTCCCGTCAAGATCGGTGTTACCCCCGTGCTAGGCCGGGATGCCCTCGAGACAGGGATGGCCCCCGCTGAAGACCTAGGGGTCCTCCGTCTCTGAACACCGTCAACCGGAACTCCCTTGTTCATCGCTGCTTCCGGATCCGGCGGTCGAGTCGTCCGTGAGCGCCACGGCCCGTGTTATGCTCAACGGTGCGACCCGACCAGCGGTTTCTCACTTGTCGCTGTTCCTGTTTTCGTTCGTCTCCGTTCCGACTCCCGTCTGTCTTCCTCGTTCATTTGATGTTCGTTTGGAGGACAGCGGGGACCCTCAGATGGGGAATCCTCAGGTAGCATGTGTTGAACCTGTCTGCCGCGGGGCGCATCCTCGGTAATCTCATCTTCCTTTCCGTTTTTGATCTTCTCGATTCCATTATCCTCCCCGTTATTGGGGGGTGGTCGATCCTTGGCCAGGAAGACAGCATCCCCTGTCCGGTCGCTAGGTGGTGTCCAAAACACCCCCGGCGCGGCCGAAGGGGAACATATCCGTCCTTCCAGAGCCAACCTCACGCACCCTTCCCGCTATTGGGGGAGTGATTGACCCTTGGTCAAGAAGACAGCATCCCCCATCTGACCGCTAGGTGGTGTCCAAAACACCCCCGGCGCGGCCGAATGGGAACATAGCCATCTTCCCAGAGCCAACCTCACGCTAATCTCCCCGCTATTGGGGAAGTGATCGACCCTTGGCCAGGAAGACAGCATCCCCCATCCGGCCGCTAGGTGGTGTCCAAAACACCCCCAACGCGGCCGAAGGGGAACATAGCCGTCTTCCCAGAGCCCCCTCACCACGCTCAAGGTGGTCGACCCTGGAGGTCGAACATTGATCTAACCAGTGACTTGTACAATAGTATCATCGTTTCGGGATCGGCACCCTCTTTTACATGACTTATACAGTGTGTCCGCGGGAAAGCTAAACAGCCGGCTTCCTCCTAAACTATTGGAGATAAAAATATAAAAAAAATAGGGAATTGCATGGTTCGAGGGGGCAAATTAATTAGAGCGAACAAATTTTTTTATCGATTATTATTTTAAAAGATACGATGGTCAAGTTCGGTTTTTCAAATGGAACTATTTTTTTTGAATACCTGAGTTGATAGTGCGTTCCAAGACAAATTCAATAAGCTTTAATGTATACACTTTATTTTCACTGGTTTTTAAGATATTGCGCTTGCAAATTTACTGATTTTCACTGGAAGAAAACTGTCTGGTATAGCACGGACCGGGGACGGTCTTACTGGATCCACGGGTGGCACTGCCTTTTGAAATAGATACCTACCTGCCAAAGGTCTACGCCAGGCCCAAAGGCTGGACAATTTTTTTCCGTCAGAAATGCTACTTAGGTAGGTACATCTGCGGTATCGAGAAGCGCACCGTTACTTTTATTTCGCACTTGCTTCTACGCTCGGATGGCCGGTTCTTTTGGAAGGGATGCAAGTTCGATTGGTTAGGTTAGGAGGAGTGAAAGTTGCTAGACTAAATTTCAATCATAGGGAGCAGATTGTATCAGAACCATTCGGATTTGCATTCCTCACAAACGGCTGCTCTCTTGAAGAGGCCCTGTTCACAGCAATGCCCACCTTCTCTCGCACGGAATACGTTAACGCTTGCTTTTGTTCTGATATTGAAGCTCGTGTTTATACTCGAGAGGACCACGCGTCGACAGCGGGCTACCCCTTTTCTTCCTGCGTCTCTCCACGAGCCGTGTTGACGGTGGATTGTAGGAGCGTAGATATCTGGATGCCAGTTATTTAATTCAGGAGACGATAGAAACATTTTATTACAAAACACACATGTACTATAATTAAAGTAAATCGTATTCCTCTCGGGCAGGGGTACTGATAATGATCGAACTTGCGCCCCACTTCGCGCAGACCAATTACACGGAGGGTAGTCGGGTCACACACTGCCCAAATGTGTGATGCGCTGGCACCCCGTGGCGAGGACAGACCGTCGCATTGCCTCACCCGATTTTTATGGCTCTTTTCGGAAAAAGGTACGAATCCTGGGCCGAACGTAACGAATTGAAGTCGACCCTCCGCTGTCGAGGGTGAAATATCCATTTGAGCGTATTAAGAAACTCTTTTCTTCATCGTATCGAAGGGGAAGTGACGCCAATGGATTCCGGGCGTTCTCCCGATTAAAATCATGCCAAACATCATGAAAATCGGACTATTTTTACATAAGGAATACAAATAGCTTGTGTCAAAGTAGTCCGATTTGCATGACATTTGGTATGATTTTCGTCAGAAAAACATAAGGAATCCATTGGCACCACTTCCCTTTCGATACGACGAAGCAAAGAATTTCTTAATACGCTCAAATGGATATTTCACCCTCGACTGCGGGGGCTCGACCTCAATTCGCTACGTTCGGCCCAGGATTCGTACCTTTTTCCGGAAAAAGCCATAAAAATCGGGTGAGGCACAGCGAAGGACTGTCCTCGCCACGGGGTACCAGGCCGCCGCATCTCCTTGACGGGCGTTGCTCCATAATTACCCTGTATCTGGTTAGGAAATAAAATAATTCTTTATTTTTTATCGTATGGATATGGAAGTGTCGCAGATAGATTCCTCGGGGATTTCCGATGAAAATCATGCCAAGTGTCGTGGAAATCGGACAACTCTTACATAAGGAATACAAATTGCTTGTGTCAAAGTAGTCCGATTTGCATGACATTTGGTATGATTTTCGTCAGAAAAACATAAGGAATCCATTGGCGTCACTTCCCTTTCGATACGATGAAGAAAGGGGTTTCTTAATACGCTCAAATCGATAATTCACCCTCGACTGCGGAGGGTCGACTTCAATTCGTTACGTTCGGCCCAGGATTCGTACCTTTTTCCGAAAAGAGCCATAAAATTCTATGGGCACTGCGGGGTGTTGTCCCCGCCACG
The DNA here is from genome assembly GCA_947577245.1 of Andrena bucephala. NCBI lineage: Eukaryota > Metazoa > Arthropoda > Insecta > Hymenoptera > Andrenidae > Andrena > Andrena bucephala. Next base: position 18,161,328 of record OX387718.1, on the reverse strand, counting down.
GGGTGACGGGCGCAGCACCAGAATCGGCCTGTACCTACCTTTTTATGAAATAAAACAATTCGTTATTCCTTATGGTATGGATATGGAAGTGTCGCCGATGGATTCCTTGGGGTTTTCCGATGAAAATCATTACAAATGTCGTGTAAATCGGACAACTTTTACATAGGGAATACAAATAGCTTGTGTCAAAGTAGTCCGATTTGCATGACATTTGGTATGATTTTCGTCAGAAAAACATAAGGAATCCATTGGCGTCACTTCCCTTTCGATACGATGAAGAAAAGGGTTTCTTAATACGCTGTAATGGATAATTCACCCTCGACTGCGGAGGGTCGACTTCAATTCGCTACGTTCGACCCAGGATTCGTACCTTTTTCCGGAAAAAAAGCCATAAAAATCGGGTGAGGCACAGCGAAGGTCTGTCCTCGCCACGGGGTGCCAGCGCATCTCCTTGACGGGCGTTGCTCCAGAATTACCCTGTATCATTTGGGCAGTGTGTGACCCGACTACCCTCCGTGTAATTGGTCTGCGCGAAGTGGGGCGCAAGTTCGATCATTATCAGTACTCCTGCCCGAGAGGAATACGATTTACTTTAATTATAGTACATGTGTGTTTTGTAATAAAATGTTTCCATCGTCTCCTGAATTCAATAACTGGCATCCAGATATCTACGCTCCTACAATCCACCGTCAACACGGCTCGTGGAGAGACACAGGAAGAAAAGGGGTAGCCCGCTGTCGACGCGTGGTTCTCTCGACTATAAACACGAGCTTCAATATCAGAACAAAAGCAAGCGTTAACGTATTCCGTGCGAGAGAAGGTGGGCATTGCTGTGAAGAGGGCCTCTTCAAGAGAGCAGCCGTTTGTGAGGAATGCAAATCCGAATGGTTCTGATACAATCTGCTCCCTATGATTGAAATTTAGTCTAGCAACTTTCACTCCTCCTAACCTAACCAATCGAACTTGCATCCCTCCCAAAAGAACCGGCCATCCGAGCGTAGAAGCAAGTGCGAAATAAAAGTAACGGTGCGCTTCTCGATACCGCAGATGTACCTACCTAAGTAGCATTTCTGACGGAACAAAATTGTCCAGCCTTTGGGCCTGGCGTAGACCTTTGGCAGGTAGGTATCTATTTCAAAAGGCAGTGCCACCCGTGGATCCAGTAAGACCGTCCCCGGTGCGTGCTATACCAGACAGTTTTCTTCCAGTGAAAATCAGTAAATTTGCAAGCGCAATATCTTAAAAATCAGTGAAAATAAAGTGTATACATTAAAGCTTATTGAATTTGTCTTGGAACGCACTATCAACTCAGGTGTTAAAAAAAAATAGTTCCATTTGAAAAACCGAACTTGACCATCGTATCATTTAAAATAATAATCGATAAAAAAATTCGTTCGCGCTAATTAATTGGCCCCTTCGATCCATGCAATTCCCTATTTTTTTTATATTTTTATCTCCAATAGTTTAGGAGAAAACCGGCTGTCCAGTCTTCCCGCGGACACCCTGTAGAGCAGGCCTGCCCCATCGGGTGCAAATACCTCCTGAATTTCTGAGACCCGGGTAACAGCCGAGCGCGGGACTGGTTACGTTGCTAACGACAGCATGGCTTGCGGGAGAACTGCATGAGTGTGCGTCCATGTAAGCTCGTACCACGAGTCTGTAGCTTGGGCCCGGACACCTCTTTGCGATTCTGGGCGCCGGGTCAGGAGTCAAGCGTTGAGCTATTCGTTGCTCAGCTCCACGCTCGGCGATGCAATTGTTTGCTACTGTGGACATTTGATATGATTTAAATTGTACCGTCCTCAATGTGTGGATGATAGTAAGGAACCCCGAGATGATGCATATGTATAAGAAGCAACAAAATTGAAAATGTAGAAACGTATCTATTATAAAATTTCACCGAAACATAACATATTTAGAATGTTATTACTATATAAATAAATAAGTCGCAAAGAAAAAGAACAAAATCGTATTTAACGATATATTATATTTGTCTAGGGGTCATCATTGCATTTAGCGATCGTTACAAGCGCAAAATTATATGCATAATGAATGTGTATGTACATTAGCGTCATACGAGGAATTAACAAAAATTTAGTGTGGTGAACTAATAAACCAATAATAATAATATATACATATATGTATGCAGGAGCTGTACTTCTGAAAGGCACCAGTTGCCGATCGAGATGAAACTTGGTGGGGTTTTCCGAGGGGTGTGGATAGACCCCAAATATAAAATCTTAGCTTCGGGAATTAATGCGTTCAAAAGATGCAGGGGTAATTGTGCACAAAAGGGTACAGCACACCTTACCGATTTCGATGAAATTTAAAGGTGTTGTAAACCTCAATATTCTCAACAACTTTATCCTATATAACCGCCGCACGGCCTTAGTTTCTGAGATATTCACAAAAACTTTAGTAAACTTTTCCTCGTGGATTTGAACGAATTTTTTTAAGCGCTTTACCACTGTCACCCCTCTTAACAGTATTTCTGATGACTTATTTCGACACAACGCAATCCACTTTCCACACTGTCTCGGCTATTATATTGGTTGGGGCTAGATTAGTCGGGGGAGAGGGGGCAGCGGCCGCGCCCCGCTTGCGGGCGCGTAAAGCATGATAGCGAGCTGATGTGAGTTTGAGGATGCTAAAAATGAGACTGTAGTTACAAATATCGCGCGGGGGCTTGCAACAATTGTTTCTTTCCTGTTTTGGTCGAAAACAAACATAAATGTTACACGCCCATCATGTAATGCTCCATGTCGCGCACAGCAATTACAGCTCCCCCAAAGTAACTGAATCTTCCAAACGGGTGAACTCCCGAAGCTAAAATTTTATATTTGGGGTCTATCCACACCCCTCGGAAAACTCCACCAAGTTTCATCTCCATCGGCGACCGGTGCCTTTCAGAACCATATCTCATGCAGGTAAATACACATCATTGCACATATTGATACTACAACTACAAAATTATATACATAACTGCGATACACGTATAATTCAAGAAGAATACAAAGTGGGGTACGTAAGTATAATTCCACTTGCATAACCGATTGTACATATATAATATATGCAATATGTATGGAATTAAAATATATAGTGTCGTATTGTTTCCTTATCGGTACGTTTTACTATGTGTTGTCGTGTTTGCTTGCCTAAACGTGTTATGTTGGGAACCAAATTTCCACGTGTACATGGGGTATGGCAACCTGCCGTATTTATAAAACCAGAAATTTCTTGTCGAAGATGGAAGAACCGATTAAGAATTCTTCTGTCTTCTTTCTTGATATCAGTCAATCTATTCCAGATTGTCTCTGAATTTTGGAGTAGGGATGAAAGCTCGTTGGATGAACACATGTTTCTTAGAACTACGTACCTGGTACCTCTTTACCTTCTTGGGGGTGGAAGGGAATGGTCAATAAACTGTCGGTGTTGGAACCGTTACCGTCGCGCGAAAATTAATATGACCGGTTGCAGCCCACTCCTAAGTAATAAAGTTGTAAACCGAGTTGGCCTGTAGGGCTGTAGGCCAGTGTAGGCCATGATGACAAAAATGCAGTAGAAATATGGGCTTCGAAGTGGTTAAAGTTAATTTGAAGGACGTTGGCTGCTGACAGATCTGTTGGCTTTATGAGTTTATTGCTGCCACGTGTATTTTGACGAATTCGTTGGATTTAGTTACGAGACACGAAATAAAATCGTACATCTGGCGATAAATCATTAACTCTGTGGAGTTCGCGGTCCTAAAAAGTCCATATTGCCGTGGCCCAATATGGACTTTTGAGGACCGCGAACTGTACACCGTGGCCTGTACGTATACATCTGAGAGATACAGTAATTTAAAATCTGTGCTGCAGTGGTCGTTTTTGCATTAATGTGATTAAAATAAATACAATTTATAAGTATGTTACATGTATCCGGGTACACCTGTGTTCCACCTTCTATGAGTGGGTTATGAGTGGGGCGTCGCGTCGCGATCGTGAATGTTCCAACAACATTGTGAGCTAGCGAGCGAGATAACAATTATCGTAGTAAAATCCACGAATTCGTCAAAAAACACGTAGCAGCAATAAACTCATAAAGCCAACAGATCTGTCAGCAGCCAACGTCCTTCAAATTAACTTTAACCACTTCGAAGCCCATATTTCTACTGCATTTTTGTCATCATGGCCTACACTGGCCTACAGCCCTACAGGCCAACTCGGTTTACAACTTTATTACTTAGGAGTGGACTGCAACCGGTCATATTAATTTTCGCGCGACGGTAACGGTTCCAACACCGACAGTTTATTGACCATTCCCTTCCACCCCCAAGAAGGTAAAGAGGTACCAGGTAGATACGTAGTTTTTAAGAAACATGTGTTCATCCAACGAGCTTTCATCCCTACTCCAAAATTCAGAGACTTTCTGGAAAAGATTGACGGACCTCACTTTGGAAAAAGCTCCTCAAGTGTCAAGACGTTGAAGGAAATCTTTTAACACGTACATAAAACGCGAAGTCATCCTGCATAGCATATAGTACCAGTGTACCTCATCGCTTCGCTGTGAAGTGCTATTATTAGGATTATACAATATATATAGTGTTGTGCAAACTTACTTTTAAAAAAAAAATGGCTTCAACATCGGCAAGTGGGAGTCCACGGATTGTGAAGCCCATAAAGACCATATGGGAGGAACTGTTCTTCGTTACGGAGCATAGAGGTGCCGCTATATGCCTCGTGTGTTGCACGAAATTTAATTGCATTAGGAAATCTAGTGTCAAAAGACATTATGATAATCGTCACGCCAAGGACTACAAAAATTTGACGGGTCGACGGCGGAAACAGAAAATTGATTCATTGAAAGAAAGCCTGAGACAATGTGAGGGAGATTCATTGGACGAGGTAAGTCATTTTTCATCTTACGGATTATTCCATGTCAGCTCGATCATCATTTCTTACGTGAAAACTATCGTTTATTGCGGGGGGTTCTTATTATGAAAATGGACTGCGCGTATGACCAACTTATGTTCTGGGACCGGGTGAAAACCGAGCGCGGAACTGTGAATGGACTGTCGGTTCATTTTCCTGATATCAAAGGAAAAAGTGGTCAATTTAAGGGGGTATACTCGTTTGAACCCTCGGAAAATGTGTACATTTTATGTATTTTTTTACAAGTCAACGGCTTGACGAAGATTTCCAGTTTTTTACGATCTTTACATAGTATTAGGAACTACTTAAGAAAAAAGTTTCAGTTAAAAACTATTGTTTTTCGGAAGTTATGGATACATATCTGAAAGTCTCTCAATTTCAGACGGCTAAACGGTGGCCCTGAAAAAAACTGTATGTCGTGTCTGAAATAAAAAACAGTACAATTTTCTTATACAATATGTTAATAGCTATCGTCCTACGGGGCTGATTTTGAAAATTTTAGAAAATAAAGAAATGGCGAGAAATCAAAGGTAAAGTTAGATTAAATCCGATTTTTCACACTTTCAAACGGTTATAGCCCCTTGACGCGGAATAACCCATGTCCTGCCATGTTCCAAGAATTTTCTTTCATTATCAATTCTTCTTTTAACTTTTAATTATTTTTTAACATTGACTGCCGATAGTAAATCATTGTTTTAATCATAGGAAAATAGTAGTACGAGTCGTGAAGCTGTAACGCGCAGCTTCAAAATTGCGCTAAAAATAGCGAAAGCCTCACGACCATACACAGATGGAAAATTCGTGAAGGAGTGCCTGTTGGTTTGTGCAGAAGATCCACAGCAGCACAAGAAAGTCGAAGCAATTAGTCTTGGGCGGAATACAGTCACGCGCCGCATTCAGGAGATGGCTGAAGATGTGACGCGCCAGTTATGGGATTTATGCCATACTTTTGTTGCATTCAGCCTAGCTGTGGATGAGTCCATGGACATTTCGGGGACTCCGCAGGTCGCGATATTTATTCGGGGGGTTAATGAAAATTTAATAGCAACGGAGGAACTGCTAAATTTTTGCCCCTTGAAAGACACCACAACAGGGGAAGACATCATGTCGTGTGTGGAGGAGGCGGTCGATAATTTGAGTTTAGATTGGACGAAGCTAGTATCTGTCTCCACTGATGGTGCTCCTGCCATGGCTGGCAGGAATACAGGTTTCGTTGGCCGCCTCCGAAGAAAATTAGGAAATTTAGCAGTTCCTCAAGAAATTGACGCAATACATTGTACTATACATCAACAAAATTTGTGTGCAAAGAGCATTGAATTAGAACATGTTATGTCAGTGGTAATTCAAACTACAAATTATATTAGAACGAATTCCCTAAAACGACGGCAATTTAGAATACTTTTGGAAGACGTGAATTGGGATTGCGGCGAGCTACCATTGCACACCGATGTACGATGGCTTAGTAGGGGAAAAATTCTCGATAGATTTTTTAATCTGCGAGAAGAGATTTCTCATTTTGTGGACGCGGTAGGTCGGCCTGTACCCGAATTGGTCCAAAATAATTGGTTGTGCGATTTAGGATTCATGTCTGATTTGGCAGATCATTTAAATTCTTTAAATTTAGAATTGCAAGGAAAGGGCAACACAATTGTTGATTGCCACAAATCAATTTGCGCTTTTGAAGCGAAAATTGAATTGTGGAAAACGCAATTAAACGAAAATAATGTCTCCCAATTTTCGAAATTAGGATCCCTAATCACGCCCAATAAAAGTACTGATGTGTATAAAAATACATTAAAAAAGTTGGGTGATGAATTTACAAAACGATTCGGTGATATAAAGGCGCTCCAAATTCAATTTCAGACACTTTCAAATCCATTTTCAATAGATATACACACGGTTTCACCTGCGCTGCAATTAGAGCTACTAAATTTAAGATCCGACCTATACCTGAAAGAGAAATTCTTCATTAAAAACGATCTGAGTAGTTTTTATAAAAATTTCCCAAAAATAAAATACCCCCATTTATATAAGACCGCATCGAAAATATTAGCAATGTTTGGTACAACTTATTTATGCGAACAGCTATTTTCTAACATGAAGAAAACGAAATCATCAAGTCGGGCATCATTGAAAGATTACAACTTAAGATGTAGTTTAATGCTAAGTGCACACAGAAATCTGGCCCCTGATATACCACGTTTAGTGAAACAAACACGACAACATTGACTAAAGACACAATAAAAATAGACTGACATGATATGTTCTAATTCCATATATATGCACCATTGCATATATTGTATGTGTACAATGGGTTACGCAACTGGAACTGCACTTTGGTTACTAAACTTTAGTAACTTTAGTAACTAAAGTGTAGCTCCAGTTGCGTAACCCATTCTACATATACAATATCAAATTTGTACAACATTATATACACAATACGATACACGCAAAATTCAAGAGGAATACAAGGTCGGGTGCGCTATTGAATGTGCACAATGGGTTACGCAAGTGGAAGTAAAGTGTATCTCGGTTTGCATAACTGCCAATCGCCATAATCTATTGTACACATACAATATCGCACCCCACCTTCTATTCCTCTTGAATTTTGCGTGTATGTTATGTATATAATTTTGTAGTCGGTGTATATGTACAATGTTCTGCATTAACTGCATGGATGCGCGCGCGCGCGTGTGTGTGTGTGTGTATTCATGCAGGTTTATTCAACCCATTTTATTTTCATTAATTCCCCGCATAACAGTAATGTACATACACATTCCTTATGTATAAAACTTTGCGCTTGCATCGATCGCTGAGTGCAACAAAGACTAATACACAAATTTATATATGTATATAATTTTGCGCTTGCATCGATCGCTGAGTGCAACAAAGACTAATACACAAATGTATATATGTATATAATTTTGCGCTTGCATCGATCGCTGAGTGCAACAAAGACTAATACACAAATGTATATATGTATAAAACTTTGCGCTTGCATCGATCGCTGAGTGCAACAAAGACTAATACACAAATGTATATATGTATATAATTTTGCGCTTGCATCGATCGCTGAGTGCAACAAAGACTAATACACAAATGTATATATGTATATAATTTTGCGCTTGCATCGATCGCTGAGTGCAATTAAGACTAATACACAAATGTATATAATATGTATGTATATATTTATTAGTATATAATTTTTTACTTTTGCAAATGTGTATATCGTTCAATACAATTCTGTTCTTTATCTTTGTAAGTTATTTATTTTTATAGTAATAACATTCTAAATGTGTTATGTTTCGGTGAGAATTTATAATACGTTTCTATATTTTCAATTTTATTGCTTGTTATACATATGCATCATCCCGGGGTTCCTTACCATAATTCTATAGTAGCAAAGAATAGCATAGCCGAGCTTGAAACCGAGCAACGAAATAGCTCCATGCATGGCTCCTGACCCGGCGCCCAGAATCGCAAAGAGGTCTCCGGGCCCAAGCTACAGACTCATGGTACGAGCCTACATGGACGCACACTCATGCAGTTCTCTCACAAATTTCGCAACGGGTAGCAATGGACCAGTCCCGCGCTCGGCTGTTACCCGGGTCCCAGAAATTCAGGAGGTATTTGCACCCGATGGGGCAGGCCTGCTGTAGAGGGAGTTCTTATACTGATTGACGATGTTATGGTATGGGGTGAGGATAAAAATGAGCATAATGCAAGGTTAAAACAAGTTTTGGACAGGGCGCGAGAATACAATGTAAAATTTAACCTAAATAAATGTCAGTTTGGCAAACCAGAAGTGAAATACATAGGTCACATATTTTCTGATAACGGAATAAAAGTGGATGATGACAGGATAAAAGCAATAATTGAGATGAAAACGCCTGTAACGTACCGCCACGACCGCCATAAATTTTTCCTTTGTTTTTACACAAATTGTTAATTATGTTTACCTTATATCTAAGAGAGCGCGTTCGAACAGCGCGGGAGTGAATCCAGTGACGCGCAACGCACGCGCATAACCGTCCTTTTCAAACAAGCGAACTCAGTGCCGCGAGTGAATAGAGCGCGCGTGCGTAGACAGCACGATCAACCGGACGAATAAACCGAGCGTAGTACGCGAATGGCGCGAACCGGACGTTAATTATAATTGGTGCGCGAGATCGCGCAGCTAGTGATTGGCGCGGGCCAAGCACCAACAACGAGTATAAATACAGGCTCGCCAGCAGCAGAGAATCAGACTTGGTTCTGCCACCGAACCACGAAGAACAGACGACGACGAGGTTCTGCCACCGAACCAGCACACAAGAAGTTATCTTTAAAACCCAAACTCTAAAAGACTTCCTCTCGAGGTAGCTTTAATTAGCTCCTCAATCTCAAAACCGAGGTAGCTTTAGTTAGCTCCTCAACTTCCTCTCGAGGTAGCTTTAATTAGCTCCTCAATCTCAAAACCGAGGTAGCTTTAGTTAGCTCCTCAACTTCCTATCGAGGTAGCTTTAGTTAGCTCCTCAACTTCCTATCGAGGTAGCTTTAGTTAGCTCCTCAACTTCCTACCGAGGTAGCTTTAATTAGCTCCTCAATCTCAAAACCGAGGTAGCTTTAATTAGCTCCTCAATTACACATCCAGGGCATACTTACCGTTCCCTACACCACATACTCCAAAGCGTGGGCCAGCTAATAGGCACCAGAAGTCATTACCAAATCCGAAGGAAGGAAGCCAAATTCAACTTCCATCTGGGGACGCCTTTACCGGCTACCTGGCTACCATCTGAGATCGCTTACACTAGCACTCAGCTACCATCCTAGAAAGCGTGGGCAAGCTGATAGGCAACTGGAAGCCACAACAATACAGTGAGAAGGAATCCTCTCGATATCTCAACTCAACATTACTAAATCGACCTAGCGTCAATTCTTGTAGTACACATTATACAGACTACGTGTCTAAGACTTTATGTTAATTACGATTTAGAATCGTATCTTTAGAATAATTAACGCGATATTCCTTATAACCGACTTAGCGTCTAAAACATATATAATACTCCTAATTACCGACTAAGCGTGGAAAACCCAAACCGAGCGATATTCTTTAATACCGACCGATACGTCGTTACGCGATTACCTTATAAAAGAATCATATTGTTTTATCGACTGAGCGACCAAAGGTCAATAACCATTTATTTTGAATAAATATTTGTTATTTATTGCTAAAGAAGGACTCTCGTATCTTAAAATTCATTTCTTAATCGCACGCCACCCGAACCAATCCCACAAATTCACAGGTAAACCGCTCTACTCGTGAATCTCCTGTAAGAACGGCAACATCTCGTTCGAGAACGTTACACGCCAGAAAACAAAGATGAGTTGCTAACTTTGTTAGGAATGGTAGCGTACGTAGGAAGATACATACCCAACTTGTCTGAAGCAAATGCGATTTGAAGGGGGTAGACACGGGTAAGCGCGCTGTATACCGACACAATCTGGCCCGAAACATGGGTTCGGGATTTTTCGTTTTTCGTCCTTATATGAGCAGATTTTGGGCTGGGCGAGCTCTCATTCGAAAGAGGAAGGTTCAATGCGGAGCGCTCTGCTTATGGTTCAACGAGATTGTGTTGATATGTAATAATATGAGTAGAGCAAAAGTAGAGCAAAAGTCGACAAAATATACCCGCAGAATCCAAGCATGTTTAGGTCACTAAAAGAGTTTTGTGACTCAAACGGTGAGCAGAGCGCTCCGCATTGAATCTTCTTCTATCGAATGAGACCTTGCCCAGCCCAAAATCTGTTCATATAAGGACGAAAAACGAAAAATCGTGACTGCATTCCCAAATACGAGTTCCGCCATATTGACGATAATACAGAGCAAGTCACGTGACAAATTTAGTTCAGGTAGTTGATACGAGATGGCACCTACTCGGGAGGGCTGCCAACGTGGAATCATAGCAAAACTGAAGCGTTAGCTGGATACATGTGCCACAGTAAAAGCGTGCTGCAGTCAATGTATAAATTTTGGGACGATTGTAGGTTAGGTTATACGCATTTTAGGCATATAACTGCTGGGAACTGTGTACATTTACTAAATTAACGCTTTTATTTTAACACATACATCACTTGAAATCGCTGTCGAATTTATGTTATAATTATATGGCCACATTATTTCAAATAAAAAAAGAGATTGGAACTTTTTTACTAATACTGGAAATATTGATTTACTGATATCATATTTTCAGAAAGTGGAAGTTACAGCAATTATTTGCAATTATTGCACTTATTATTATTCTTCCAACTATTGTATATAACATATAACAAGAAAAAGTCTCCAATTCGGTCAACAGTTGACTCCCTGATTTTTTTTTTGTGATTCTGTACGGTCCTATGCAGAGATGGACAGTAGTAAGGCTAGGCCGGTTCTAACGCTGGTCCTCTGAGGGGAGCGCGGGGCGGGGGGAAGTGAGGCCGCGCGGGGGAGCGCGGCGGAGGGGAACATGGGCGCGGGGCCTGCGGGGAGCGGAAGACAGGTTGCGCGCGCACGAGCCGCGGAGTGGGGGAAGCCGCGATGATGGAGGGGATCAGTCCGGGCTGAGCCGCCGCGGAGACCTCTCCAGACCGGACCCACCGTCGGAAACTTTTCAGAGGGGGAATGACCCCCGAAAACTTTTTCAAACCCCCACCCACCCCCGAGAACTTTTTTAGAGGGAAGGAATGACCTTGGCCCAACCCCGAAATTTTTTTCCAAACCAATATGTGATGGAATCCCCCCCCCCCCCCCCCCCAACACAGAGAAATAATAATTTATTTTTATCGGATGAAGTCGGGAAAGATCGGGAAAGATCGGCTTTTTACAAACCATGTATTCCGAGGATGGGAAAGAGAGAGAGCATTACTTTTAAAGCTATATTCGGAGGAGGGAAAGAGACAGCGCTACTTGGTGGTACAATAGCATGCATTCTATAGATAACAATTTTTCGAAGCGTTCCGATTCAGCGTCGCAGCGTATCGCGCGATCGTGAGTAATTTGACTCTCCTGGAGCGGCCGTGCAGGGTGACGTCATTCGGCAGCGCGAATCATAGAAAGAATTATGCGGCGTCAGCAGAAATGCTGAATCTTAAAATTATGTGACGAGGAGAGGAGGAGGACGGGTAAATAAAATGTAGAAATAATTCATGTTTAAGAAATTTTATTTAAAATTAAAAGAATATAATTTAACATTTTTTCTTCCTACAAGCATCAGCTATAATAACATTGATGGCGCATGCTACCAGTTCGCAATCTACATGATAATCCTCACAGTAATGTTCGCTATCGCGTATGATTTTAGCAGCACGACGCGCATCTAATGTTTCGCAGGCAACATCGCTCTGCTGTAGCGCGTTAACAAAAGTTTCAAATTTTACTTTCACATCTTCAGCAGTTTGATACATCCGCGGATACACATACTCTATACATGGTTGAAGATTTTGTAAAAATGTTGCTGTATCTAGTGTGAAATACAGTGCATTATCACATTGTGTAATCTTTATAATTGGTGAATCAAAGATCCGAAAAACTTCCACCGTTAAAGTATCAATCCGCATTGAGTCAGGTAATCGTGCACATTCTTCGATGGCTTCACGGCTGTCGAATAGCACACCCCATGTATGCCATGATAATATGAGATGATTTCCATGATTGTCGCCGAGAAGAACTTCTACATCGACCGTAGGTCCTACGTCGATTCCAATTTCTAAATATTTGCTACTCATGGATGTTAATGCGTATCTTCTGACCATGATACGCGATCCTTGGCGCGGACCAGGGGGGTGATACTCATAGAGGCTTGGAATGTAATCGCCGTATAGTACTCCTCCACAATGGTAGGCAGCGCTGTATGCAATTTAGTTTCAAGATTATCCACTAGATGGTGCTGACCACAGGCTGCTGTAGGGAATTGGATGGGTTCGGGTAACGTACGACATACGTTCTCCCCAGCGGCCTACTTCCGCTGTGTTCGATTGACAACTAGGCTGGTTAAATAACTGGTTACACTGCAGTTGATGTTGTGTCCTTAATTGTAAACCATCATCTCCACAGAGGCGGACGATGATGGGAATACCCACCAGACATTATCTGGATAGAGGGCAACTATAATACAACAGCACCACGTGTACGAGAACTAGGCACATGTGCAGTTCACAGAGAGGTTTGCTCTGTATCACGTAGTGTAACGTTCTGCGTGCCGCATGGCAACGCTCGCCGATGCGCGGACTATCCCCACTCCTGAACATGTACGGAGAGGGGGAACCGCCGATCCCCACACTGCATTAGAGCACTAAAGAGGTGAGTATGCGCATCCGCCATATTGGGTCCTCTGGAGAGAGATGATTATTGAGAATCCGCCTTTTTCAGTATTGTCAAATTTGATTTATAAACCATATATAAGCTTAAATGTAATAAAATACTCTAATAATGTGTCGTGCTACAACGTATCAATATCAGCAACGCATATTTTTGTTTATAAAGTGAATCTGAGCATACTCAAAAAGGCGGATACTCAATAATTTTCTCTCTCCAGAGGACCTAATATGGCGGATGCGCATACTCACCTCTTTAGTGCTCTAGCTGCATTTGCCGCAATTTTGTTGAATTCAGTTGAATTTGGCGGTTATTATTGACCGTTACGACCGTTACAGTTCAATCTGGTTCAATCCAAGTGTTGCCAAGCGTGATCAAGCGTGATCAAGCTAAGCAACACTAAGCAAAGCCAAGTCAAGCTCAAGTAGCATTCAGTATCGTGGTTTCGTGTGTGTTTAATTAGTTTTATTGATTAGTTTTGTATATTAAAAACTACAATCAATAGGTATGTACAGGGTGTCCCATCTAAGACGAGACAGCCGGTTTTCTCCTAAACTATAGGAGATAAAAATATAAAAAAAATAGGGAATTGCATGGTTCGAGGGGGCCAATTAATTAGCGCGAACGAATTTTTTTATCGATTATTATTTTAAAAGATACGATGGTCAAGTTCGGTTTTTCAAATGGAACTATTTTTTTGAACACCTGAGTTGATAGTGCGTTCCAAGACAAATTCAATAAGCTTTAATGTATACACTTTATTTTCACTGGTTTTTAAGATATTGCGCTTGCAAATTTACTGATTTTCACTGGAAGAAAACTGTCTGGTATAGCACGGACCGGGGACGGTTTTACTGGCTCCACTTGTGGCACTGCCTTTTGAAATAGATACCTACCTGCCAAAGGTCTACGCCAGGCCCAAAGGCTGGACAATTTTTTTCCGTCAGAAATGCTACTTAGGTAGGTACATCTGCGGTATCGAGAAGCGCACCGTTACTTTTATTTCGCACTTGCTTCTACGCTCGGATGGCCGGTTCTTTTGGGAGGGATGCAAGTTCGATTGGTTACGTTAGGAGGAGTGAAAGTTGCTAGACTAAATTTCAATCATAGGGAGCAGATTGTATCAGAACCATTCGGATTTGCATTCCTCACAAACGGCTGCTATCTTGAAGAGGCCCTCTTCACAGCAATGCCCACCTTCTCTCGCACGGAATACGTTAACGCTTGCTTTTGTTCTGATATTGAAGCTCGTGTTTATACTCGAGAGGACCACGCGTCGACAGCGGGCTACCCCTTTTCTTCCTGTGTCTCTCCACGAGCCGTGTTGACGGTGGATTGTAGGAGCGTAGATATCTGGATGCCAGTTATTGAATTCAGGAGACGATAGAAACATTTTATTACAAAACACACATGTACTATAATTAAAGTAAATCGTATTCCTCTCGGGCAGAAGTACTGATAATGATCGAACTTGCGCCCCACTTCGCGCAGACCAATTACACGGAGGGTAGTCGGGTCACACACTGCCCAAATGATACAGGGTAATTCTGGAGCAACGCCCGTCAAGGAGATGCGCTGGTACCCCGTGGCGAGGACAGACCTTCGCATTGCCTCACCAGATCTTTATGGTTTTTTTCCGGAAAAAGGTACGAATCCTAGGCCGAACGTAGCGAATTGAAGTCGACCCTCCGCAGTCGAGGGTGAATTATCCATTACAGCGTATTAAGAAACCCTTTTCTTCGTCGTATCGAAAGGGAAGTGGTGCCAATGGATTCCTTATGTTTTTCTGACGAAAATCATACCAAATGTCATGCAAATCGGACTACTTTGACACAAGCTAATTGTATTCCCTATGTAAAAGTTGGCCGATTTCCACGACATTTGGCATGATTTTCATCGGAATCCCCAAGGAATCCATCCGCGACACTTCCATATCCATACGATAAAGAATAAAGAATTATTTTATTTCCTAACCTGATACAGGGTAATTATGGAGCAGCGCCCGTGAAGGAGATGCGGCGGCCTGGTACCCCGTGGCGAGGAAAACCCCTCGCAGTGTCTGACCGAATTTTATGGCTCTCCACCCGCGAAGGGGTTCGAGTGCCTAATAGGGAGTGAGAAATCTTCGACTTGCGCATTTCTCATCAGATCTTTGCAAAACCGACACCTATCGATTCCTTATGTTTCGCCGATGAAGCTGACACTAGGAACGACGTAATTCGGACCATAATGAAGGAAATTCCATGGAATATCGATTTATATCATTTCAAGCTGACTTGACTTGGTTAAAAATAGTCCGATTTACATGAAATTTGGTATGATTCTAATCGACGGAACGCCAGGATTCCATTGGCGCCACTTCCCCTTCGATACGATGAAGAAAAGAAGCAAACATTTGAAATCCTGAACATTTCTCACTTCTTAATGGTATTCCAAACCCTTCGAGGGTCGAAAGCCATAAAATTCGATGGGCACTGCGGGGTGTTGTCCTCGCCACGGGGTGACGGGCGTACCTCCAGAATTACCCTGATGAAATACAGGTGAAAGATGCCACATCTGGTTACCAAAAACTACCCGTACTGATCGGCCGCGGTGTCTCGCCAGAGTCGCGGTTTATGAGCGGATTTTCCGCGCGTCGGCGGTAGGCAACGGTACATAGTACGGGTCCGAAGTCATCGTACGCACTTCCCACCGACAGAGCAATATGCGGATTAACTCAGACTGGACAATGTCACCACGTTTTTTATTGGCCTTTACAAATTTGGCAAACAGATGTTGTCGAAACGTTCTTGGAGAAATAATAAATTATCGATCGTAAAGAGCGAATGAATTTTCGCCTGGCTCTGAGTCCGCTTTTGTCCCGACGCACGCGAGAAGGAGGCCACAAATATAGGAATTGAAAAGTATTATCCACCGTCGATACGCCTCGTGGAGAGACACAGTAGGAAAAGGGGTACACCGTTGAGTGCGCGTGGTTCCGCCTGCATCGTCCTCCTTTCAAATTAAAGACGGATTCCTTATCTCTCGAGTATAAATCCTTATCTCTCGAGTATAAACACGCGTTGGATTTTCCAAACAAAAGCACGCGAGAAGAATTGGGTGCAAGAAAAAGTCGGCCATTGTACCCCGTGGTGAGGACAACCCCCCCGCAGTGCCTCACCCGATTGTACGGCTTTTGACCCTCGACGCGGTTCGAGTGCCTATTAAGAAGTGAGAAATCTTCGACTCCCGCATTTCTCATCAGATCTTTGCGAAAACGACACCCATCGATTTCTTATGTTTCGCCGATGAAACTGACACCAAGAACGACGTATTCGGACCATAATGAAGGAAATTCCATGGAATATCGATTTATATCATTTCAAGTGGACTTGACTTGGTTAAAAATAGTCCGATTTACATGAAATTTGGTATGATCGTCATCGGAAAAACATAAGGCACCCATCGGTGTCACTTCCATAGCGATACGATAAAAAATAAAGAATTATTTTATTTCTCAAACAGGTATGAATTCTCGGCCGACCGCGACAAATCGAGGTCGGTGCCCCACTGTCGAGGGTGAAAATGTGAAGTATCCATTTCAGCGTATTAAGAAATTCTTTATTCTTAATCGCATCGCTATGGAAGTGACACCGATGGGTGCCTTATGTTTTTCCGATGACGATCATACCAAATTTCATGTAAATCGGACTATTTTTAACCAAGTCAAGTCAACTTGAAATGATATAAATCGATATTCCATGGAATTTCCTTCATTATGGTCGGAATTACGTCGTTCTTGGTGTCAGCTTCATCGGCGAAACATATGGAATCGATAGGTGTTGTTCTCGCAAAGATCTGATGAGAAACGCGCAAGTCGAAGGTTTCTTACTTTTTAATAGGCACTCGAACCCCATCGAAGGTCGAAAGCCATACAATACAATGAGGCACTGCGGGGGGGTTGGCCTCGCCACGGGGTACTATGGCAGACCCTTTCTTGCAGCCAATACGTCTCGCGTGCTTTTGTTTTGTAATTCCAATGCGTGTTTATACTCGAGAGATAAGGAATACGTCTTTAATTTGAAAGGAGGACGATGCAGGCCTGAACCACGCGCACTCAACGGTGTACCCCTTTTCCTACTGTGTCTCAGCGCGAGACGTACTGGCACTTCTTCAGAGTAATTTCGTTTCCTACCCCATTGCCAAGGAAACATTCTTCTATGTAACATAGGAACATCTTCTTTCTGTCATCGTGTGGACCAGAAGATTCATTTTCGTCACGGTCAGCGTTGCGGACATCATTATAATTTATTTATATTGTAGTGGGGCACGGGTTATGGCCTGCCGAACGTAGAGAGTTTAGCTAGGGGAAAAGAAAAATGCCATATCTGGTTCCCATAAATTAAACACCCTGATCGGCCGGAGTGTTTCGCCATGGTCGCGGTTTATGACTGAAATATCCCGCCAGCCGGTGGCCAGGTACAACGGTACGTTCCGATCCGTAATTACTGAGGCGACCATCCACCAACGCAGCACTACCTACATGTATTAACTCAGAGCGAAAGGTGTCGAAAGCCAAGAAAACAGCATGTTTGATTGCTTTCTAAGTAGAAACCCAACAGATGTCGAAGAACTGTCCCTCGAAAATACTAAATTTCCAATCGTAAACATTATTAAATGAGTTTCTCTTCATTCTAAGCTACCCTCTTCTTTGTCCCGTAAGACGGAAGAAGTAGTATTTTATTTCGCATTTCCTTTTACGTTCGGATGACCGGGATGGGTCCCAGTTAGGAAATGGTGGGTGTTATAATTTTTTTTTTCGTTTGTCATAAAAACTTCCCCATTGCATCTTTTAACCATCTCCATGGATATTTCCAACCAATAAGGAAGAAGTTCCTTTCTTTCGAAAGGGCCAATGGCATCTTTTGACAAATTTTCCTCAGAGTTAGGAAACAGATTACTTGTATGTAATTCAATGGAGCAAAAACATCATAAGACATTACTTCCTTAGTAATATTGCGTAATATTCCTGTATTTTAGGTGTTTCATACCTAAGATTTACGCTAGGCTGTTTAATCATGTGTTTTGAATTACATATGATCCAACTAATTCCTACATATCAGTTTATTGGTATGTATTTGTTTGTTTGCTCGTTAACACCTTGAAGAGTGTATATAACACACCATATGAGCAAGAATGTTTGGTTACTGTAGACTGTATACCCTTTAATTTTGAATTTCGAGAGTTTTAGATATGTTTATAACTGTCAACGGTATTCACCCCTTTTTCACCTTCTAAAAGCAGATGTTTTGTTCACGGTTTACCTCAGTCTTATTCCAACCGACTCGCGGGTCACACGTTGTGTCAGAGCACGGTGACTTATTTTCAATAGCATACGCAGTATTTTATATATGTTTTTAACTTTCCTTGAGGATGATCTAAACCAAGATCGAAACGTCGGAAACTAATATATATAATTAATTAATTGCAAAATAGCTTTGATGTATTATTTTAGTTTATTAAAATAATAATTGTTTTAAGGGGGTAGACACGGGTAATGCAGCGCGCTGTATACCGACACAATCTGGCCCGAAACATGGGTTTGCGCGCTGACGTTGTTTGTCCTTATACGAGCAAATTTTGGGCTGGGCGAGATCTCATTCGAAAGATGAAGGTTCAATGCAGCCCGCTCTGCTCATGGTTCAAAGAGATTGTGTTGATATGTAATAATACGAGTGTCCAAAGTAGAGAAAAAATCGACAAAATGCACTCGCAGATTCCATGTATTTGTAGGTCTCTAAAAGAGTTTTCTGACTCAAACGATGAGCAGAGCGGGCTGCATTGAACCTTCCTCTTTCGAATGAGACCTCACCCAGCCCAAAATTTGCTCATGTAAGGACAAACAACGTCAGCCCGTGATTGCATTCCCAAATACGAGTTCCGCCATATTGGCGATAATACAGAGCAAGTCACGTGACAAATTTAGTTGAGCTAGTGGATACGAGATGGCGCCTACTCGGGAGGACTGCCAACGTGGAATCATAGCAAAACTGAAGCGTTAGCTGGATACATGTGCCACAGCAAAAGCGTGATACAGTCAATGTATGTATTTTTGGACGATTGTAGGTTAGATTATATGCATTTTAGGCATACATTGACTAGAAACTGCAGGAAACTGTGTACATTTACTAAATTCACGCTTTTACTGTAACATATACATCACCGCTGCCGAATATATGTTATAATTATATGGCCACATTATTTCAAATAAAAAAAGAGATTGGAATTTTTTAATAACACTGGAAGTAGTAATTTACTGATACCATATTTTCAGAATGTGGAAGTTACAGCAATTATTTGCGATTATTGCTTTTATTATTATTCTTCCGACTATTGTATATAACATATAACAAGGAAAAGTCTCCAAATCGGTCAACAGTTGACTCCTTGATTTTTTTTGTAATTCTTTACGCTCCTATGCAGAGATGGGTATTATTTAATTAAAAGAATATACTTCCGAATGGCCCCTATGGCCGATTGACACGAGGTTTGGGGGAGGGTGTGTGTACCCTAAATCTAAAATTCTATTTAGCTTCGGGTATTTATTAGTTTCCTTTGTTTATTCGAAGGCCTTTCATCTTGGGCTTCGAATAATTTTTCATCTTTCATTATATCTTTATCCTAAGGTCGTATTCAGATATATTGGCCGGTCGATTCGTTTTCGCGAACAGCGATCGAGGAGAAATCAACCACCACCATCTGACGATCGTGGATTTGTCTGTTGGAGTTACAAGGCCACCCAAGGGTATGGTGGGGTAACGGGAATGCTGCTCGGCTCCGTCTGAACGTAGCCGTGTGGCTGTTATGACCAATACGAGATGAAGCTATCGAAAAAGAATCAATGTTCTGACCAATAAAGCTCCTGAATTTTTTCGGAGCTAAGGCCTAAGGCACACCTATTCTGATGCGTGTATTTCTACGCTGCAGCTCGGTTTGGCCTATACATGACAGAAGCTTGGCGCTATCCCCACCACTTCTGGCTCACTCGTGTTCTGCGATGACGAGAGAATACGCGTTAAGCTGGCCGTTCCAATGAGCGGCTACAGCCGCCAGCGACCGCGGCTGGCGGCTACAGCCGCCAAGCGACTGCGACTGGCGTTGTCGGAAATGGTATTTCCTATACCTAAGCGTCAACGCCATGGCCCCACCAGTGCAACGACGCGCCGCACAGGACCTTTTTGAGCACTTGAAAAAAGGGTCTATTGTCGTATGAGGTCTCGAGGACCGTCGAAGACAGTGAAAGACTAGCCTTTTTTTTTATATATACATCGTGCTCTGTTTATCTGCCAGATTGAAGAAGGCAATGACATTTGGGTGTTTCTTTTCAGATATCGGAATGAAATTTGTGGCAAAAAATAGGATAAACCTATTCCTTTCTAGTGATGTATAATTTAATATTTTTTACATCTATTAATTTGTGTTTTCTATTTTTTAACTCAATCGTGATAAAAAATTGAAAACTGTTTTTTTGGTACTTTATTAGTGTTTTAAGTCGCACGTTGGGGAAACATTCAGTTTTCAAGTTATAAGGAAAAGTCGAATAGTAAGGGAAGTAGCCGAATATCGTTTTGTTTAAATTAATGATCAGTCATTTGCGATAAAAATCATCTTTTATTAGTAATTCATTAACCCTCGGAGACCACAGTGGGTTACGCTAATCCAGTTCGCCCGGAAAATACCTGACATTTCTGGACGGTAAAGTATGGGGAGTTAGGGCTTTCGGGGAAAAAAGTCTGATACCTTTGCTACAAATCCCCCCCGAGAATCACTAGTATTCCAGAAGCAGGAGAGTAAACTTATTGGAAAGGTAGTCTGTGGGTTACATTTACTCAGTGTGACTGTAACGTTAGAAATATATTTTTTTCTGTGTCAATTTATTATATGTACAGTATTTGTGAGTTATCAAAAGTGAAATACATTCTTTTTTAAAGATAGAAACGTAGATATAAATAAATAACTGCATACATTTCGTCAACTTTACTGCATTTATGGAATAAATTATTGTTTCAACCATGTCATCGTATTATTTTGGATTTTTGTACAAAATTTTCATTAGATACAGGGAATTTTTCGGAGATTTTTCATTTCAGCTGTTCGGGACCGCTATCTTCACAAAGCACAAAATTAGGTATGTAGTGTAGTGTCCAATGCTCGAAACGACATTCCAGTGGCCGAAAATCTAAAACATTATTTTAAATATGGAAAACTTAATTTAAAAAAAACGAAAAGTAACTTAGCAATTGAATAATTACAAATGGATATTTGAAAATTACTTTTCAATATAGAATTTTGTTGTGACGGTAACATACCCGCTGCGGTTGGCTATATTTTTTGCAGGTTCCTTGCTACTGGGGAAACATTCCAATCCCTGTCATTTGCATTCCGAATTTCGCCAGGGTACATCGGCAGCATTGTAAAAGATGCTCTTAAACATCTATGCCGAAGATTAGTACCTACATTTCTGCCGCAGCCCAGTGGATCAAATTTCAAAAAAATTGCTCAGCAATTCTCTGCCAAATGGAATTTTCCAAATTGCATCGGAGCAATCGATGGGAAGCACATTAGGGTAGTGTGTCCCAAAAATAGCGGATCGCTGTTTTTCAATTACAAGAATTATTTCTCGATCGTGTTATTAGCATTAGTCGATGCCGACTATAAATTTATTGCAATTGACGTCGGCTCCTATGGAAAAGGAGGGGACAGTGGGATACTCGAAAAATCGGTGATGGGTCGACAGATTCGGACGGGAACATTCAATTTTCCCACGGAGAAGGCACTGCCAGGATCTGGTATAGTGTTGCCGCACGTCATCGTGGGTGACAAAGCCTTCAGACTCACGAAGCACATGATGAAGCCGTATCCCAAGAATCAAGCTGCGGAAGATGAGACCAAAAAAATTTTCAATTATCGTTTGTGCAGAGCACGAAGGGTCTCGGAGAATGCGTTCGGACTGTTGTCGCAGTGTTTCCGGATATTCTATTCCCCCATCGCGGTATTGCCGGACACGACGGATTCCATCGTCACAGTAACGTGCTGCCTGCACAATTTGTTGCGTGACGAATATATCCAAAATAATAGTGAAAATCAGCGAAATTCAGAAGCAGAATTGCCAACGGGCAATATGATGCCGTTGGGTAGACCAGGAGGCTTTGGAAATATAGAAGGCTTCGAAGTACGGACCAAATTTCGACACAGGAACCTGCAAAAAGGAGGCAAGTTTGTTTTGAACACACTATGAGTTATAAAGTATAATAAATTTAAAAAATTTAATTTATATATTTTATCATAGTACCCGCCGTAATATAGAAGGAAGCGAAAAGGTTCAACAGATTAGAAGCAGTACGGATACCGACATTCCACAAACATTGATGGATATTCTAAAAACTCCTGCAAGGTATGAAGGTGTTATAAAAACACAGTCAGAGATGAATATTCCTATTTCAAGGGGAAGAAGATCAAGCAATACCTCCAGTTCAGTGTCAAAAACGCACAGAAATGATTCCAGCACTGGACTGGATGTTTTGGAAACAAGAGCTATCGAAAGAGAAAAACTAATGGGCAGTATCAATCAGCAAATCAATGGATTGCGACTCTGCTTCGATCTTTTTTAAAAGTATGGCGATGACGGTTAAAAAATTTCCGCCGTAATTCATTTTGAAAGCAAACGCTTCTTTGCTTCAATTGATTAATGATCTATGACTGTGATGTCCCCGGGAACCCACCAAATGTGGAGCGAGAGCGTACAACATATGGACGTGAAAATCACTCTGCGGAACGTGATTATTATGAGACCTTAGCTAGTACCCTAACCCAGACCTTAGATACTTTGTATTAACTACAGTCAAAATATAAAACTGGTACTATAATAAAATTACGTTACGAAAAAATAAAATACGTCTTGGAAAAATTAACTTACCTTAATGTGAGGAGCAACTTTTCCTGGGGGGAAATTGGAGATTTCACTCTCCTACACGGTTGTTTCGTTAAATCTTTTCCAACCATATTTAAAACAAAATCCACCTGCTCCTTGCTTAGCCTAAAAAAATGTCTGAAGGCTTGGTCATCTTCCAATAGATGATTGGCTATTAGGATGCTTGAATAGCCCTCGGTATGGCGAGCCTTGTACATGGCCTTCACTTCCTTCCTTTTCCTCTTCCTTGTCCTTCCTTCAAAATGATCCACCAGAAGCGCGTCATCGTCTTCTTCTTCTTGCAGCACCAGGGCAAGCAACAACTTCCAACTCATTCCACGGCACAATGAAATTATCACCACACTACGAATTTGTTCTCTCGCGATGTTTTCACCTCGAAGTCGCAATAACGAGTGTCGTTTTAGCAAAGGTTGGGAGAGGTCCTAACCCAAAGGCAATAAAGTCACAAACCATCGACGCCAATGTAGGTGTTCCCCCTCCACTACGATAGGGATTTCCCTGACAGTGCTGCGCTGCACCCACTCCTTGAATTCGTCAGTGAATTCGCTGCGTTCCTCATTTATTCGTTATAACATAATAACGTACTCACATTTGTGTTTAAATAATACTTCGTGCATGTTATTATGTTTGGTAATTATTTTTAATACAATTAGTGTTTATCATGCCGAAAACATCAACTGAGAGAGCTTGGCAGGAGCGAAAACGCGCACAACCTCCAGATTCAACCCCCCTCCCGAGAAACAAATGACGATAACTGATAACAGAAGAAAAAAATATTGTTTGAACTTTATTAATTTTTGCATTAGATATACAGCATTCATTGTACCACTGTAGAAATTAGAGCTCTTCATGGGCGCCATCGACTCGTGACAGAATCGTCTGAAATAAAAAAACTAAAAATATTCTTAAAATATCGCCTTAAAAGGTTATCGCCTTACCCGTCTTCATTGCAAACAAACAATCCGACGATTTTTAGCACATGTTTAAAAACAATGTTGCAAAGAAGCATGTTCTTCCACGCATACATCTATTCATAAAAGAAGAATGGGTGATCCAAAATTACTCCTTGTGCGTACGGCAATAACCATTCACAAATATTTTAAGAATATTTTTAGTTTTTTATTTCAGATGATTCTGCCACGAGTTCTGATAGCGCCCATGCGGAGCTCTAATTTCTACAGTGGTATAATGACATGCAAAATATAATGCAAAAATTCGTAAAATTCAAACAATCATTTCTTTGTTTGCGCTTCGAATATGTAGTAATGAAGTCCAAAAAAAACGAAATTTGATCTCGCTTTATATACGACTATTATTCGCTCAAGGAAAGAAAAACATATATAGGTCTTGTTATTTTTATCTACCATAGTTGTACAAATATTTCAAAAGTAATGCAATTAATATAAATATGAATTTCGAGCATATTAAATAATACTAACATTGACAGATTATCTTGTTACATCGACAATAAATCGTAAAATAATTTTCAGTTTTTTCTAAAAAAATCGATTTTCTAATGCTATTGAGTTTGAAGTTGCATATCTCGTAGAAAATTGCAGTTTAAAAATTGATTTAAACGAGATTAATTACAACCCGACTACCAGTTTTCACAGGCACGTTTTTTTTTTTTTTTTTTTTTTTTTTTTTTTTTAGCGTGGGGAAATCTTCATAGACACCTCGGCCTCCTGGGGTGGGAGATCGAGGTAGTGTCGGATTTTTACCGACTAAAACCCCACGGTGATCACTCCTTAGCGAGAACTTGGTAATTGTGTCCCACTGCTAGAAGCAGAGGTGTCGTGGGCCAGTGCGGCTTCCAAGTCGTGCATTATTTTAAATACGGACGCCTTGGCACTGCAAAGTATATTCGGCGGGAAGGTTTTCGCCAAAGCCCCCATACTCTTAAAAAAAAGCATGGTGGGATCACCATCCTCGTCTCTGGACTCATTAATATGAGACAGCAGATTTTCGCGCTCCAGAGCCCTTTGTTTCCAGGCACTAATGACGGGAGTGGAATCTGTTTTTTGCCGTTTTTTGACACTTGTATTTCCTCCACTTGGCCGTTTCTTTGATGGAGCGACATCTTCGGTGTTCCCCTCCTCTGGCAGTATTTCCGGGTCTCCTATGCCTGACCGGCTCGTGGAAGGAGAGATACTCCCTATGGCTTCCGGGATATTCACTTGCGGTGTTTGTGAATCCTCCGGAGGAACACCTTCCCAGCAGGCCGCAGTCTCAATGACCTCGTATTCTCGAGGGTTTTGAGAAATAATTACTGTGGGTACTACAATAAAATAAATAAAATAATTTTTTGAAAATTTTGAAATTAATCGTATTTCAAAACTCATAGTGTGTGTAAAAAAATACTTGCCTCCTCTCAAACGGGACCTTGTCCATAAACAACAACAGGCTCTTCAGCGGCCATTCCTTTTTGGTCTTGGCTGCCGACCCTGTGCCGCATTTCCCTTCCCTCTTCTTTCTCATATAGGTGTCCCTAATATTTTTCCACCTTTTCTTACAATCACTAACTGAAATAATTGAATAATATATTTTTGTAGGTTCCTTGGTACTAGAGAAACATTCAGATCGTTGTCATGCATCGTTAACACACATTTTTGGACAATCGTCATATCTTCTACAATTATTTATTAATCAGTATGAAAATTGGTAAAAAACTTCCTTGTATATTAAGGAAAAACTTTGTCACTGTAAGTTATATGTACCTCAAAATTGCCTCGATACTTTTTAACGGCGAACGTTGAAAAACATGTTATGTCCAGTGTTACTTTTTAATTACGGTTATGTCCAGTGTTACTTTTTAATTACGAGAATCCCCCCCGCATATTTCCGACTCGTTCCGAAGCTCGGGTTCCCGAACCTCGAACTGTCACGACTTTCAAGACCTATCAAGACTTTCAAGAAATTTTTGTTTTGAATAACAGTCGAAGCGATTTGAAACTTCTGTACAGATTCGAAGCGATTCGATTTGCTTGGCGACCATGACTAATGAGATTCGAAACGATTCACAACATTGTGTCATAGATTCGATTCGATCGGTCTTGAGCCCATCACTACGTGTATCGCCATGAGAATGAAATCATATGCAGCTCGCGATACAAGTATCGCATACATGTATCCCCGTGTGAAAGAGCTCTTATAATTTATCTGTTATTAGAAATAAATTTCAGGTGGACGTATGGAAATTTCGCGGACTGTAGGTACTTTAATTATAAAAAAATTACTCTTCGATTGCATTATTAGCCCTAGTTGATGATTAATGCAAATAAATATAATTTAAGGATACATTACCTGTTCTCTCCACTGTGGCGGATATTTATTTCCACAGATTGTCCTTCCCTTCGCAGGTTTTGTGATCATTCCTACTGGCATTGTAAATCACAGGATAAGTTGATACCGCGTGTATCAATGTTTCATCCTCCGCATGCGAAAACAGTACTGGTGGTAACTTGGGGGTCATTTCAGACACACTGACACACACTAATACACGGGATAAACTCTGGAGCACTTTTCGCTGATGTGAAACGCACAAATATGTTTTCCGTACTGACGAACTGTCGCTGCAAGTCGCAGTTTAAATATTTTTCCCTTCAGGGTGTATACCTTCTTGGAGGGGAGGTTTTGCGCGACACTCAAAATATTATTGGTCGGGAGAAATCACACCTCCGCAAATCGTAGGCATAGAGGTGGAAAAATACAGTAATACAATAAGAACACGATTTTCTTGGTTTTCCCCGGGCGTGAGTCCCATGATGTAGTCATCAGCCTGATGCCCTAAAAGGGACTGTTAGCGGGCCACGGTTTACTACCGGTTTACAACACTAGACATTTGGTCCCCAACACGATATAAAGTAATTAGAAAACATTTGCCAAATAACTTGTAGAACTGCAGAACAGTTTTTAGGTTTAATCCTCAATTGCTACAAGCTACACCCTCTGCTGCAGTATAAATAAATTATAACTATGTTCCGAACGCTGACCGGGGCGAAAATTAATCTTGTGGCCCGCACGATGAGCAAAACAAGATGTTCTTATGTTAGATCGAAGAATGTTTCCCTGGCAAGGAGGTAGGAAACGAAATTACTCTGAAGAAGTACCAGTACAACTTGCGTTCAGGCACAGGAAGAAAAGAGGTAGTTCGCTGACTGCGGTTGGTTCCGCCTGCGTCATCGTCCCTACAAATTCGAGATAGATCACTTATCTCTCGAGTATATGCACGCGCTCGAATATCCCAATAAAAGTACGCGCGACGTTTTGGATGCAAGGAATGGTTGGTCATAGGGGGGGATATGTCACTATGAAGAGTTGAAAACTTTGCGTCTGCAAGGAATGCAGGTCCGATTGGTGCAAATATAATGACATTCCTGTGGCCCATCTTTTCTTGCACCCGATATGTCGCGCGTGTTTTTGTTTTACTATTCGAGCGCGTGTATATAATCAAGCCATAAGGTATCCTTCTTCAATTCGAAGGGAAGCCGACACAGGCTGGCCACGCGTAGCCAGAGGATTACCCCGTTTGGTCCTGTGTTCCTATGCAAGACATGATGCCACCTTCGCGCAGCAGCATAGTTGTAAAATTGATATCAACAGAAATGTGTAGAGATAAGGACTTCGGCCTCTTTTCGGATGATACGGTCCTCATCTGTTTACACGAATTGGTGCCGCTGCTCGGTATTTCACTGTACAGTGAAATCTGGTATACATTATCGTAAAGGACGTCAAATTTTATTATATTTCCGGCCGAATGTAAACAGTGGTTTGCGAAAAAATAGCCAAATTGATCGGCCAGAGTGTCTCATCAGATTCACGGTGTATGATCTGATTGCCCCGCACTTGGACGGTCGACAACGGTGCGTACCGTTGCGAAGTCGTCATGTGTACCTACCACCCGCTGACATACGGATTAACGAAAAGGCCGCTTTTTATTGTATTTTCAAATTTTATTATATTTTGGACCTTTATTATCCCAAACGAAGCAGTCTCTGGGAGATAACAGTTGTGAGCGAAGAGAAAATTCATTTATCGTTTATGCCCGGCAATTTGGTATTTTCGAAGACGGCTTCGACAACATCTGGCTGCCAGCATTCTAAAGGGCAATCAAGAACATGGTGCCGTCTTTAAGACTTTTAGGGATTCTTCAGTCTGAGCTAATCCGTATATTGCTCTATCGGTGGGTAGCAGGTATCTACCGTTGTGAACCACCGACTCGCGGGACGGTACGGCTATTAACCGCGACTCAGGCAAGACACTCTGGCTGATCAGCCTGGTTAATTTCTGGCAACCAGATGTGGGAATTTCCCCCTCGATTTCGTCAAGAGGGAGAAGGTTCCTCCTGTTCGCTCGAATATTAAAACAAAGCACGCGTTGACGTATTCCGTGCGTGAGAAGGTATACCATAGGGAGTAAATTATATTATGACCTAATCGGACCGCATACCTCGCGGGCGCCAACTTTCGACCTCTCCATAGTAATACAGGGTGATTCTGGAGCTACGCCCGACAATGGATGTGGCCTGGTATCCCGTAGCGAGGACAAGCCTCCGCAGTGCCTCACCGAATTTGATGGTTCTCGACCTTCGAAAGGGTTGGAATACCATCAAAACGTTAGAAATGTCCAAGATTTCCCAATTTCTCATCAAATCTTTGCGAAAGCGACGCCAATCAATTCCTTATGTTTCGCCGATGAAACTAACACCAAGAACGACGTAATTCAAACCATAATGAAGGAGATTCCATGACAAATCGAATTATATCATTTGAAGCTGACTTGGTTAAAAGTAGTTCGATTTACATGAAATTTGGTATGATTCTCTTCGGAAAAACATAAGGAATATATTGGCGTCATTTCCCTCTCGATACGATGAAGAAAATCACTTCTTAATACGTTGTAATGGATATTTCACCCTCGACTGCGGGGGGTCGACCCCGATTTTCCGAGGTCGGCCGAGGATTCATACGTGTTTCAGAAATAAAATAATTCTTTATTCTTTATCGTATCGATATGAAAGTGACACCGATGGATTCCTTATGTTTTTCCGAAGAGAATCATACTAAATTTCATGTAAATCTAACTATTTTTAACTAAGTCAGCTTCAAGTGATATAATTCGATTTGTCATGGAATCTCCTTCATTATGGTCTGAATTATGTCGTTCTTGGTGTTAGTTTCATCGGTGAAACATAAGGAATCGATTGGCGTCGTTTTCGCAAAAATCTGATGAGAAATTCGGAAATCCTGGACATTTCTGACTTTTTAATGGTATTCCAACCCTTTCGAAGGTCGAGAGCCATCAAATTCGGTGAGGCACTGGAGGGTCCAGTCCTCACGTGCCTTGCGTGCGAGGCGACTGTCGGGTTTTTAACATAATCAAAGGTGCCTCACGGCCGCAAGAGCAAAAATCGCATGTTGGGGAAATATATCTTAAAATAATAATCGAAAAAAAAATTCATCTGCGCTAGTAAATTTGCCCACACGAACTATGCAATTGCATATAAATAATTTTTTTTATCTCCAATACGTTAGGAAATATCCAGCTGTTTACTGTTCCCGCGGACACCCGCGGATTAATAAAAAGTCACGCTTTTGTTCACAGCGAATAATATGTGAATTCTTAAAGACGGCAAAGTTACGTTTTTGATTATCCTTTGAATATCTGGCAACCAGATGTTGTCGAAGCCGTCTTTGAAAATACCAAATTGCCGACCATAAACGATAAATGAATTTTCTTTCGCTCACAACTGTTACCTCCCAGAGGCTGCTTCGTTTGGGATAATTAAGGACACATCATAAAGGCAACATACAGAACACAATATGAAGGTCCAAAATATAATAAAATTTGAAAATATAATAAAAAGCGGCCTTTTCGTTAATCCGTATAGGTATTGCTCTGTCAGCGGATGGCAGGTACAGGTAAATGGTGATTTCCCACCCGTAAGCACTGTTGTCCGTCGTCGAAGTGCGGGACAATACGATCATAAACCGCGACTCTAATGAGACGCTCTGGCCGATTAACCTGGCTGGTTCTTTGGAAACATCTGGTTCCATTAGACCCGAAATATACTCAAATTTTACACCTGAGGTTCCCTACGCGTAGCGAGTTCAATATAGTGTATTTAGTTTTTACTAAACAGTCGAAATTGAAGAATTCTACGTATCCGTATTTCACAGTTTGGTCTTTAGTTTATGTTGACAAAACGCCAAAATGAACCAACAATTTATAAGAAGAAGGAGTAAAAAATGAGTCATTTTTAATATATAACATTTGATATATTACGAATCTGATTGCGTGACTGGATTCGTTATAAAAAAGTACATCAGTTTCGCCTAACAGATTATTCTACATATATGGTGCATATTTTCCGAGATATTGGGGCAAACGTGTTTTTCACCTCCAGATATGGATGATTGCCGATAAAAGAAAATACGTGTCAAATATTTAATGTTTCAATAATTTGTGGAATTGCCTTTTGATTTGATAATAGTTAGACCCTTCTTGGTATGAAATTTACTTAGTTGTATATTATAGCAGGTTGTATTTTGCTCTACTACTACACACATAGACCATTTCAAGTGCTCGAAATCAAGTGGGATCCCGAACGCTGCGCGGCTGGTGTCTGGCCTCCGCAGATCGCGGCTAGGAAATTCGGCCTAGACGCTTCCGCGCGAGGCTGTTTCGCAAAGTGATCATGATCGCGGTATGCAATTTCCACATATCCAACTCCGCGAGGCGTGCCTCGCGAGGAATCCTCGCAAAGTCGATACGCACCTTATGGCCCACCTTTTCTAGTACCCAATACGTCAGCGGGTGCTTCTATTTTGATATTGCAACGCGTGTTTAGCGCATACGTTCGTTCGCTTTATTGATACAAAGTGTTTATTACAGATATAAGAGAGTTCCTATTCTTTGGCAATACGGCGTCAGGCCGCTTGCTGTATCTAAACTCTCTCTTCATTCAAACAAGCAATCCTTTGAAGAATTTCCATATATTTTTATACTACATAAAAAGGCGAATTGAATAACAATAACAGAATTTATCATTTGAAGTATCTGATGTTAAAATAATTTTAAATGTCTTCATTGACGTACCGCATTAAAACACAAAGTAAAAGAAATGAATGTGTTTCCAAAACATGGTTTGTTATAATTGGAAATATATTTATATATTTGTAAAAAACACTTTGTATCAATATATTGATACACGCTTTGTTATAATTGGCAAATTTACCAGTTCATCTAGGTGCCAGAAAAGTGACAAAAAAATATAAATATTGAAAAAAAATGTTTTCCCTTCAAGGCTGGCGTTCCAATGTGCGGCCGGCGATGGTCCCACTTGTGCAAGGGAGAAGTATGCATCTGTTTCTCCCTTGCACTAGTGGGACCGTCGCCGGTCGCAGTCGCCGGCCGCACATTGGAACGCCAGCCTTGAAAAGTATGAAATATATTTATATTTGTAATAAACACTTTCTATCAATAAAGCGAACGAATGTATGCACCGACCTAATAATGCCTATATCATATGATTAGTAGAGCCTATTGGAATACGCTATTGGTACTCACTCAATTTCGAAAAGAATGTGGTATAGTCCGCGTCAAAAACCGCGAGAACAAAAGAAAGGGTTTTACAGAGAAACATAATGAAAAACAGGTGATCCTTCAATTTTTCAGACCATATCGCATGTTTGACTATCGAGGACATACGGAAAAAAAATCTGATTGGTCCGGCCTTTTGCACGGTGTTTACGGGTAGTTTTGACTCGCAAAGAACGTGGACACTTGAATGATTCCCTGATTTTCCTTGAAGTGGCATCATGCTTACCAAAAAATGGTAAATATGTCATTTTTGGGATCATTTTAAAATGGATTTTATACCATGTAAAAAATCTCACTAAATTGGCAACTAAAGGTTTTGAAAGGATAATTTCTTAGCTTTCCAAAACACTTAGGAAAAATTGTCTACGATAATGTGTTCGCAAGTTATAGGTGTTTAAAGTGAAAAGTTCCTTTTTTATTTTGATGACGAATAACTCTGTCAATAAAAATCATACAACAAAACTAAGAAAACGAAATTAAAGAGAAATGTTTGCTCTATAAGAGCCCTCCATTAGATTTATCTGGAAAAACAAATTTTTGGCCCGTGCATACGTCCAAACTAGGCAAAAATTTCTGAAACTTCGCTTCATCTTGATAAAACAGTATCATAATGTATGATGGAAAAAATTGAGTCACTGTTTCAAAAACTAGAGACTTCAAGCGTTAAAATCCTTTTTTTAAATGTTTTTTGCGATCATTTTTCGCGGAGATACAGCCATTTGAAAATGATCAAAATTTTCGGGAAATTATAGTGTTCCTTTAATTTTTTCCAGCAGTATATATAAAAAAAACATAATTCCATAAGTTATGAATTCTGACTTCTTTCGTTATTTCGGGATAATCTGTCCGAATGTGACGATGGATCGCAGGGCGGCTAGAGTCGCAGAGCGGCTAGAGTCGCTAGACTGCTTCTGGAGGAGTAGAGCGGCAGCCGCTGCGCGACTAGGAGATTCTGCCGTTATGGCGGAAAATTCATGGCATTGTGTTGTGTCTCGAGTAGCCTAGGCTGCTCATGAACCAGACGCGCATAGGCTATAGCAATCATGGCGCGGCCGCAGCAGTCGCAGCCGCTCATAGGAGTTGGGATGAATGCTTTTCCATTGTACCAGTCTACGCGGCTACAGCCGCAGTCGCCGGCCGCAGTCGCTAGCGGCTGTAGCCGCCCATTGGAACGGCCACCTTTACGATTATAGGAGTGTGCGGATCGTCCCGCGGCTCGGATTCTCGGCCCTCGGGACGGGTCGGAAAATTTCGGGCGGGATCGGGCGGGGTCACGATACTTTCGTATTGCTCGAGATCCCGACGGTTTCGGGATCCCGAGACTCGATTCGGGCTACAAGCATGACCGCCATGAGCGGGCAATTTGATTTCAGGTCGGCTTGGCAAAACTCGGATGCGATCGGCTCGAAAGCCAGCTATTACGAGGGGACCGAGACGGAAATAATTATGTATATCATTTATATCGATACCAGAGTGATAAGTTTTTACCTTTCTGTCTCCTGTTGAATCATAATTTGTATCTTATTATTTATTTACATATATATGTATTTTCAATGCTACCAAATAGTCTGTGAATACTGAATACGTCCATATACGTACTTAAATAAATACCATGTTTAGAACTTGGGAAGAAGACTATTTTTATATCGTTAATATTTTAAAATCTGAATAAAATATACTTCACACTTAGTACTTTATGTAAAGGGAATATATAGGGTATTATCTTTTTCCGGATAGGTTCAGATTTAAAATAGAAAACGTACGAACTATAAGCATACAAAAAGGAATATTTCCTGGATGTTTCATAATAATAACAATATACAGGAGGCGAATATTTTATTATTTCATATTAACGTGTAAGAAACATAATTTTTCTATGTTCTCAGGTAATAATTTTAATCTATTACTGGTTACGATATCGTCCGATCGCGTCCGAGTTTTGCCGAGCCGACCTGAAATCAAATTGTCCGCTCATGGCGGCTATGCTTGTAGCCCGAATCGAGTCTTGGGGTCCCGAAACTGTCGGTGTTCGAGAATCGGTAGTTCCGATCTCCGCCACACCCCAACTCACCGCAGCACCTCCTGGACTGCGTAACGCCACGACCGATCCACAATCGATCTGCCAATCATCTGCGCTCCGCGACCGACGATCAGCCAATCAGCGCATCGCGTGAAACGATTTCAGCCGGTTGTAGAATACGCGTAGCCAATCACAGTTCAACTCATCTGTGGCTCAACCAATCAGATTTCCCCACGTCGGTCGATCGTCGAGAATGTTCGAGACGACCCGTACAGGAAGTCGGATGGTCAACTGTTTTCATTCTCGTTCATACAGAGTACAGTGAAAGACGCGTAGTTCTCAACTTCAAATCTCTTCACGTAACTGGTGAATCGCTCAATTCCTTCTCGCTCAGCATCAATCTGGTGCTCACCTCAATTGTTGCTTTCTCTCGCAAACGCTCAAGTCTCATTTTTCTCACGCGAATCGATCGTGGATCGTTGTCGAGGCTCGTCCACGTGGCGGTCGGTGTGCGTGATATCTCATTGTTACAACAATTCTCACGATTGTTTATCTCAAGGCCAGTGATGCCAGAATGAGGACGGGAGCGCTCGAGAATTTCGCCCACCACGCATGCACACTACGCCGGAGCTGCGTGTCCGTGAGCTCGGCGCTTCGGCCAACGTCGGGAAGACGAGAGAAAAAACGAATGTGTGTCTTTCTCTCTCGCTCTTGAAACGCTGCGATCCAAGGTTACGTGCAAGCGACACGCGGCCGTGCGCGATCTTCTTGAGTGCCTCGAGATACACTTTTCACTTTCTGACATATGTATAAAACTCTTGCAATGAAAAAAAAATTGGAAAAAATTTTGTTAGGGAAATCACGTTTTAAGACCTCCTGATCACGTTTTGACTATTTAGAAAAGAGCTTTTTTTTTTAAATATCTCATGTATTTGTTAACACGATTACGTTTAAACGGCAAAATGGATTTCAATGAAACTTTAAATTAAAATTTTATATTCGTGTCTTAAGATCCATTAGATCACTAAAAATGATAATTACCCGTTATGATTCTTCGATTTTTCAGATATACGAACTAAATTCTACATAAAAAAAAGTTAAATAAAGTTCTTCTATAACTTGTTTAACAAAGAAAAATGTACATTCGTAATTGAGGCATTTGATGGAAAAAGGGCACATACGCTAAAATGCCATTTCAAGAAAATCGATTTCAAAGTTTTCATTATAATATAACTTAATAAAAAGTAATGCAATTAAATCAAATTTTTTTAAGGATGTAGTTACCGTGTCGTTCAAGCGTTCTGAATACAGAAGTCATGATTTAAAAATGATATGTGTCTTTATTTATAAGTTTTAAACAAGTGGTTTATGTGCCTTTTTTCCATCAAATGCCTCAATTTCTTGTGTTCATTTTAAATTTCCGTACTTTTTATTTGAGCCATTTCTATTTTTCAAACCTTAAAATGAATTTTTTTATTAAAAGACGAATATTTTGATACTGTACATTGGTGAACTTTGTTAAAATTAGAATCCACTCTTGGCCAGTACCATGCACGCTGTAGAAGCCTTCGATAAAAAATATTTTTTCAGAGTATGATCTAAAATCTAAAATCTAAACGTAAACACATCAAACGTAATTATATCAAGTTGCGACAAAGAATCACGCACTATTTACAAATTAATTACGCGCAGCGTGCACGTTACCGCTCGATGGAAACTACGGGAAAGTGGTGGTCTCTTCCATCGAGAGGGAAATGTAAACAATTGGTTATGCAAAGCTAACATCGCGATACATGTTGTACACTAAAATGTGTAAATTGGTATAAAGGTATTATTGTACAAGAATAGGAGAGAAAGGTAACTGGTAAATGCATCTGTGGCAGTTCGGTACTGTCACCATTACCTTGCTGTTATTTCTTTTAGCCTTTTCTTCGATTTTTCTCCATTCTGAATTTTTCTTACTATTTTACGATTTCCTATCTATTCTTTTCGTTTCCCGTTTCGAGGGTTCGCTCGGGCCTGGTTTTCGTCAAGTACATTTGACGGTCAGATCCGCGATCTGTGGTCGCGTATGCTTTGTTTATGCTTTGGTTATTCGTTTTGCTGCATTAATTGCCGAGAAAAATATTTCGCATCAATCCGCAGAGGCGATTCTTCAACTTTTCCAAGACGTTGGGAAAGATCCTGATGTTTTGGAACGTATGACTTGTGGTCGAACAAAGTGTTCTAATATTATATTGAACGTTCTGTGTCCTCGGGAAACAGAGCGTCTTAGTCTGGTTTTACAGAATTCTAAGTTTTCAGTATTTATTGATGAAACATCCGACATTACCAATGAGAAATGGATGTCGTTTATTGTTCGGTATGTCGCACCCGAGACTTTGGATGTTCGAACGGAATTAGTAGAATTAATTAATCTTGACGCGCGAGAATGTACTGCCGATAAAATATTTACCTCCTTTAAGAACTCCATGTGGAAAAAGCAAATTCCGTTCGGAAACATTCTTGCTTTGTCGTGTGATAACGCTTCTGTCATGACAGGGTGTCACTCGTCATTCAAGACCAAACTTGCAGAAATTCGCGGTGAAAATTTTTTCACCATGCCGTGTCCATGTCACTCCTCTGCATTGGTAGTGCATAAAGCATGCGCTACCATTCCCGAGGTCTGCGAGGAATTATTACGGAAAGTCACTACATTCATTTATAGCAGTCCCAAACGCTCGGCCATTTTTCGCGATTTCCAACAATGTTATCAATTTACTGACCGCAAAATTTTAAAATTCTGTACTACGCGATGGTTATCGCGTTATTCATCCGTAGTTACACTTTTAGAAAATTGGGACAGTGTGTTGCAATTTCTGAAAGAATTGGTCGTAAGTGAGAAGACAAAGTCTGGGGAAGATCTGCTTATCATCATGCAAAATCCAGAAGCGAAAGCATATCTTCTGTTTTTGGAATACGTTCTATTGAATTTCAATGACTTTAGTTTATTCTTTCAGTCGGAACAAACAAGAATCCATTTGCTTCAAACTACTGCCAAAACTCTTTTGTATAATATTTTACGTAATTTTTTGAAACCGCAGCTTTTGAAGCACATGGATTTAGTAAAATTAATAGATTTTTCAAAAGGCGATAACCAAATCGCATTTAATAGTATTCATTTAGGTCCGGATTGTGACATTTTTCTTTCTAAGTTAGTTGCAGAAGGCAAACCCGATGTTGTCAAAACCGTTCGAGAAAATTGTATTAAGTTTTACATAACGGCTGCAAACGAAATTCGTAATCGATTGCCAATCGATGACGAATTTCTGAGCAAGTTATGTGTTTTTGAGCCTCATTTGGCATTAATAGATAATGACAGAGACACTTCCTTTAAAAGTGTTCTCTTTATTGCTCAGAAATTGGGCGGTTTCGACGAAGACGGTTTGCAAAAAGAATGGTCGACATTGCACCTGAATTTTGCATATAAAGACAAGCAGATGCTTTGTACATTAGCTTTTGATGATGTTTGGAAAACGGTGTTGTTCACGCGAAACGATCAAGGCTCATTTAAATATCCATGTTTGCAGAAATTATTAAATTCCATTAGAAGTCTTCCATATTCAAACGCCGATGCTGAAAGATCGTTTTCCATGCTTCCCGACATAAAGAACAAGAAACGAAACCGACTTTGTTCGACACTCGTCAATGCCATTTGCTTAACGAAATCGGCATTAAAGGCGTACGGGGACACAGCTCAGACCATGGAGGTATATGACATACATCTATCTCTCATGTCATCTGAGCATTTATATCCAATTCTTGCGAAGAAGCAAAAGAGTAGGTTACGTTTACATGCCGTTGATGGCCTCGCGGATGTTCCTTCTACGTCGGGTAATGCAAATTAGTGATGTCCAGAATATTATCAATTTCATCCATTTTTTATTTCATTCGATTTTTGGACATCGCGAATATGTAAATAGTTGTTCGATTTACCTCACGCAATTCTTGTTCTATCCTTGCAATAAATTCGCTTGCTTGCTGTACATATGATTCATAGAGAGGACTTCGAGATAATTGTACAAATAAATGTATATTCTTAATTATATTCATTTTATATGTAACAATTATCTCGAAATTCTGTCGCATGTATTATAGTAAATTCCTTTGCTTGCTTTCTATCCTTTGGAAATGTAAACATTTGTAGCATTATTTCAGTCTTACATCTCGTCAATATATCGAATCCAATTGATATATTTACGTGCTGCCTTTCTTTTCTATTTTTGTAATGTTTTTGTACATTTTAGTGTACAACATGTATCGCGATGTTAGCTTTGAATAACCAATTGTTTACATTTCCCTCTCGATGGAAGAGATCACCACTTTCCCGTAGTTTCCATCGAGCGGTAACGTGCACGCTGCGCGTAATTAATTTGTAAATAGTGCGTGATTCTTTGTCGCAACTTGATATAATTACGTTTGATGTGTTTACGTTTAGATTTTAGATTTTAGATCATACTCTGAAAAAATATTTTTTATCGAAGGCTTCTACAGCGTGCATGGTACTGGCCAAGAGTGGATTCTAATTTTAACAAAGTTCACCAATGTACAGTATCAAAATATTCGTCTTTTAATAAAAAAATTCATTTTAAGGTTTGAAAAATAGAAATAGCTCAAATAAAAAGTGCGGAAATTTAAAATGAACACAAGAAATTGAGGCATTTGATGGAAAAAAGGCACATAAACCACTTGTTTAAAACTTATAAATAAAGACACATATCATTTTTAAATCATGACTTCTGTATTCAGAACGCTTGAACGACACGGTAACTACATCCTACAAGAATCTGATTTAATTGCATTACTTTTTATTAAGTTATACTATAATGAAAACTTTGAAATCGATTTTCTTGAAATGGCATTTTGGCGTATGTGCCCTTTTTCCATCAAATGCCTCAATTATGAATGTACATTTTTCTTTGTTAAACAAGTTACAGAAGAACTTTACTTAACTTTTTTGTATGTAGAATTTAGTTCGTATATCTGAAAAATCGAAGAACCATAACGGGTAATTATCATTTTTCGTGATCTAATCGGATCTTAAGGGGGTAGACACGTCACGTGACCTGGCCGATTCGGCAGGTCGGTATTACAGCAGGTTTTTTCTGCACAGAAATGGTAATACCGATAGATCGACGATTGCCCGGTAAACGCGAGAGGGAGCTGTTTGCTATTTCCGTATTCTATTCTGAATAAGGAAAGAAATTCTCAGCTGTTGCGTTGTACTTATAAAAATTTAAACGGAAAGTCGGCTGGTACTACAAAGGTAGAAAATTCATTGTAAATTTTAATTCCTTGAAATGTGCTTATGCTACAATATTCTACGTTAGCAGTAAGGAATTATAAGTGAAAAGGGAAAATAGATGAGGGGATGTCCCCAGAAAATGAAGTTTGTTAGGTTAGACATTTTTTTACTAGCAAAGCACCGAAACAGAACATGAAATACACTTATTACACGTCCTATGCAGAAAGCAGTTATGAACAAACATTATATATAAAATTGTACGGAATCGATTGACGTCACTTTTGCAAAGATCTGATTAGAAATTGCAGAACTCCAGATTCGTCACTGCTTAGCGTGCAACATTATATAGTCCCGCTGGTTTCGAGCGTCGAAGCCCACGAAATTCAGCGAGACACATGATTGTTGGCGAGCATCGCGTTTGACGACTCTAGCTAGAAAATCACGCCGTATGAATGCTAAGAAACGATAGTGTGAAGCGGCGTGCGTTTCAATTGCACATTGACAATATCGTAGATTCTAGGGCCTAGAATATTAGCTACGTATTACGATGTTCTTCACCGGAGCACTACATTAATGAATTAAAAAATAAATGAATAGGTCAATTAGTTAAAATTAATGAACTGTGCATGATTTTAATGACACCTAATTTAATTGCCCTTACAAACTGAATTACTAATTGTAATTAAAAGAATTTTTGACGTGCAACATGAAACTGCGCACGCAAATGGTTGGGCTCGGATTATCGGGAAAGACCTACCCATCCCACCGTTTTGCTTTCTCGCTGCGAGCGAGGACCTTCGGGCCCCAGTAGACCACCCGCTGACAGCCGAGAGCAATAAAACCGACGGGCCAGATAAAATGTTATAAATGTGATAAAAGTATTACCAATGGAGTTTTTAGGGATTCTCGATGAAAATGATGTCAGATATGGAGGAATTCGGTCCATTTTTAGTGAACGTAGTGTGTGTCCTAATCATGTATTCATAAAAAAAAATAGACCGAATTGCTTTGCGTCTCGACTCATGTTCGTGGACATAAACTCACCAATCCATCGGTGGTAACACTCTTATCAAGGTGTAATGAGAAATATGAACATTTCGTATTCAGTACTGGATGACTCAAGTCACCGTCGACCGAG
The DNA here is from genome assembly GCA_947577245.1 of Andrena bucephala. NCBI lineage: Eukaryota > Metazoa > Arthropoda > Insecta > Hymenoptera > Andrenidae > Andrena > Andrena bucephala. The sequence continues at coordinate 18,121,070 of OX387718.1, read as the reverse complement.
GGTCACTCGCTGGTGCGCTATTTCACTCGCACTCGATTTACGTCTTTCAATCTCCTTGTCAAGCGGTTCGGACGAGGGCCCTGATAAATGTGAATTTATTTGGGAAACCAAAGTCGCGTCATTCGTGACACCTACTCGCGAACAGATATATGTATGTACAAGAAAAAGCAATTCAATTTCCCGATGACTTGAAGCAACATTTCAATAGGTAAATGCATGAAAAGGTGGGATCAGGAATTCCCAACCAAGTGATGCATATGAAAGAACTGGCGATATTCAACAATAGTTTGTCGTCTAAATTTTACAATTAAAGTATTTGTTTGACATGAATATAAAGTTTGTCAGCAAAGTCTTTCTCGATTTGAGTTCTATATAAGGCTGACTTTCCTTCGCCATGAAAAGTCCCCTCTTGTCCTGCACGCTGGCAAGAAATCGACGCTCGAAACCAGCGGGGCCATACAATGTTGCGCGCTAAGCAGTGACAAATCTGCAGTTCTGCATTTCTAATCAGATCTTTGCGAAAGTGACGTCAGTCGATTCCCCATGTTTTCTCGATCAAATTGGCCCCAAAAATGATATAATTCGGACCAAAATTAAGGAAATTACGTGAAAAATTGTTTGCAGAATTGAAAGCCCGTTTCCTTAAAAATAGTCCGATTTAAATTATTTTCGGTCAATTTAATCGGGAGAATGCCAGGAATCCATTTGTGGCACTTTCATATTGATACGATGAAAAATAAACAAATTCTGTTTCTATATAATCGATGACACATCGCCGAGCACGGCGATCTCGCGCGGCTCGGGACCCAAAGGTTCTCGTCGGTTATTCAAACTTCTAAGATCGTATTCAGATTTATTGGCCGGTGAGTTTCGTAACTAGGGGTGTGCGGTTACCCGATTTTTCGGGCTCGGGACGGGCCGGCAACTTTCGGGCGGGATCGGGCGGGGTCCCGATACTTTCGTATTGCTCGAGATCCCGACAATTTCGGGACCCCGAGACTCGATTCGGGCTACAAGCATAGCCGCCATGAGCGGACAATTTGATTTCAGGTCGGCTCGGCAAAACTCGGACGCGATCGGACGATATCGTTACCAGTAATAGATTAAAATTATTACCTGAGAACATAGAAAAATTATGTTTCTTACACGTTAATTTGAAATAATAAAATATTCGCCTCCCGTATATTGTTGTTATGAAACATCCAGGAAATATTCCTTTTTGTATGCTTATAGTTTGTACGTTTTCTATTTTAAATCTCAACCTATCCGGAAAAAGATAATACCCTATATATTCACTTTACATAAAGTACTAAGTGTGAAGTATATTTCATTCAGATTTTAAAATATTGTCGATATAAAAATAGTCTTCTTCCCAAGTTCTGAACATGGTATTTATTTAAGTACGTATATGGATGTTTTCAGTATTCACAGACTATTTGGTAGCAATGAAAATACATATATATGTAAATAAATAAATTAGATACAAATTATGATTCAACAGGAGACAGAAAGGTAAAAACTTATCACTCTGGTATCGATATAAATGATATACATAATTCTTTCCGTCTCGGTCCCCTCGTAATGGCTCTCGAGTCGATCGCGTCCGAGTTTTGCCAAGCCGACCTGAAATCAAATTGCCCGCTCATGGCGGTCATGCTTGGAGCCCGAATCGAGTCTCGGGATCCCGAAACCGTCGGGATCTCGAGCAATACGAAAGTATCGGGGTCCCGCCCGATCCCGCCCGAAATTTTCCGACCCGTCCCGAGGGCCGAGAATCCGAGCCGCGGGACGATCCGCACACTCCTATTCGTAACGCGTATTCTCTCGTCATCGCAGAACACGAGTGAGCCAGAAGTGGTGGGGATAGCGCCAAGCTTCTGTCATGTATAGGCCAAACCGAGCTGCAGCGTAGAAATACAGGCATCAGAATAGGTGTGCCTTAGGCCTTAGCTCCGAAAAAATTCAGAAGCTTTATTGGTGAGAACATTGATTCTTTCTCGATAGCTTCATCTCGTATTGGTCTACGCATTACTTCGTGACGCACACAACTACATATGTACTACGCTGACAATAAGAATAAATAACAGCCACACGGCTACGTTCAGCCGGGGCCGAGCAGCATTCCTGTTACCCCACCATACCCTTCGGTGGCTAGGGAACTCCAACTGACCAGTGATGCCAGATTCGGGACGGGAGCGCTCGAGAATTTCCCCCACCTCACATGCACACTAGGCCGGAGCTGCGTGTGTGCATGCGCCGAGCTCGCGGACACGCAGCTACGGCGTAGCGTGCATGCGAGGTGGGGGAATCTGGCATCACTGCAACTGACAAATCCACGATCGTCAGATGGTGATGGTTGATTTCTCCTCGATCGCTGTTCGCGAAAACGAATCGACCGGCCAATATATCTGAATACGACCTTAGGATAAAGATATAATGAAAGATGAAAAATTATTCGAAGCCAAATATGAAAGGCCTTCGAATAAACAAAGGAAACTAATAAATACCCGAAGCTAAATAGAATTTTAGATTTAGGGTACACACACCCTCCCCCCAAACCTCGTGTCGATCGGCCACTGGGGCCATTCGGAAGTATATTCTTTTAATTAAATAATGCCCATCTCTGCATAGGAGCGTAAAGAATTACAAAAAAAAATCAAGGAGTCAACTGTTGACCGATTTGGAGACTTTTCCTTGTTATATGTTATATACAATAGTCGGAAGAATAATAATAAAAGCAATAATTGCAAATAATTGCTGTAACTTCCACATTGTGAAAATATGATATCAGTAAATCACTACTTCCAGTGTTATTCAAAAATTCCAATCTCTTTTTTTATGTGAAATAATGTGGCCATATAATTATAATATATATTCGGCAGCGGTGATGTATGTGTTACAGTAAAAGCGTGAATTTAGTAAATGTACACAGTTTCCAGCAGTTTCTAGTCAATGTATGCCTAAAATGCATATAATCTAACCTACAATCGTCCAAAAATACATACATTGACTGTATCACGTTTTTGCTGTGGCACATGTATCCAGCTAACGCTTCAGTTTTGCTATAATTCCACGTTGGCAGACCTCCCGAGTAGGCACCATCTCGCATCCACTACCTGAACTAAATTTGTCACGTGTCTTGCTCTGTATTATCGTCCATATGGCGGAACACGTACTTGGGAATGCAATCACGGGGATACGTTTTTCGTCCTTATATGAACAGATTTTAGGCTGGGTGACCTCTCATTCGAAAGAGGAAGGTTCGAGACAGCCCGCTCTGGTCATCGTTTGAGCCACAAAACTCTTTTAGTGACCTAAAAATACTTGGATTCTTGCGGGTGTATTTTGTCGACTTTTGCTCTACTTTGAACACTCATATTATTAGATATCAATACAATCTCGTCGAACCATGACCAGAGCGGGCTGCATTGAACCTTCCTCTTTCGATTGAGACCTCATCCAGCCCAAAATCTGCTCATATAAGGACGAAAAACGTATCCCCCCAAACCCATGTTTCGGGCACATTATGTGGGTATTACAGCGCGCTGCATTACCCGTGTCTACCCCCTTAAGACAAGAATATAAAATTTTAATATAAAGTTTCATTGAAATCCATTTTGCCGTTTAAACGTAATCGTGTTAACAAATACATGAGATATTTAAAAAAAAGCTCTTTTCTAAATAGTCAAAACGTGATCAGGAGGTCTTAAAACGTGATTTACCTAACAAAATTTTTTCAAATTTTTTTTTCATTACAAGAGTATTATACAAATGTCAGAAAGTGAAAACTGTATCTCGAGGCACTCAGGAAGATCACGCACGGCCGCGTGTCGCTTGCACCCCACCTTGGATCACAGCGTTTCAAGAGTGAGAGACAAAGACACACATTCGTTTTCTCTCTCGTCTTCCCGACGTTGTCCGAAGCGCCGAGCTCACGGACACGCAGCTCCGGCATAGTGTGCATTAGGGTGGTTCTTAGCTATAGGGGTCAAAATTTTTTTTGAGTTTTTTTTTAGTCTTACCCTCCTAAAATATGAGATTGGGTGAGAAAATGATATGTGTAAAGTTTCAAAGCGATTGGACAACGGGAACCCGTGCCGCATTTGAGTTGAAGTTTTGAAAAAATAGTGATTTCTCAATATTTATGCATTTTTACGGAAAGTTGTTTATCTAGCACGAATTCGCTCCACACTATCGGATTCTGTAGACATTTCTGAAGAAGAAACCATACATGAAAAATGTCAGAACGGTTTATAACTTGGACTGTTCGAGAAAATATCCGTCGGGAACGCGTGCACGGCGTTTTGCCGCCTGGCGGCCATGGCTCGTCTTCCACGACTCGTCAGGGCCGTCGCTACACGCAATCTACACGGTGCCCCGTGGAGTGGTCCTTAGTTATAGAAGTTAAAATTTTTTTAGTTTTATTTTAGTCTTCGGCTACTTTCGAAGTATTAGTGAAATTTTTTTAATAAAAGTACAATTTCTTACATGTATAATAGTAATATTTGTATATTACTTCCAACAATAAATTCAAAATCTTTGAATTAAGGGGGTAGACACGGGTAATGCAGCGCGCTGTAATACCCACATAATGTGCCCGAAACATGGGTTTGGGGGGATACGTTTTTCGTCCTTATATGAGCAGATTTTGGGCTGGGTGAGGTCTCAATCGAAAGAGGAAGGTTCGATGCAGCCCGCTCTGGTCATGGTTCGACAAGATTGTGTTGATATCTAATAATATGAGTGTTCAAAGTAGAGCAAAAGTCGACAAAATACACCCGCAGGAATCCAAGTATTTTTAGGTCACTAAAAGAGTTTTGTGGCTCAAACGATGACCAGAGCGGGCTGTCTCGAACCTTCCTCTTTCGAATGAGACCTCACCCAGCCTAAAATCTGTTCATATAAGGACGAAAAACGTATCCCCGTGATTGCATTCCCAAATACGAGTTCCGCCATATTGGCGATAATACAGAGCAAGTCACGTGACAAATTTAGTTGAGCTAGTGGACACGAGATGGCGCCTACTCGGGAGGACTGCCAACGTGGAATCATAGCAAAACTGAAGCGTTAGCTGGATACACAAGCCACAGTAAAAGCGTGATGCAGTCAATGCATGCATTTTCGGACGACTTTAGGTTAGGTTATATGCATTTTAGGTATACATTGACTAGGAACTGCTGGGAATTGTCTACATTTACTAAATTCACGCTTTTACTGTAACACATACATCACCGCTGCCGAATATATGTTATAATTATATGGCCACATTATTTCAAATAAAAAAAGAGATTGGAATTTTTTAATAACACTGGAAGTAGTGATTTACTGATATCATATTTTCAGAAAATATAATTATTGCATTTATTATTATTCTTCCGACTATTGTATATAACATATAACAATGAAAAGTCTCCAAACCGGTCAACAGTTGACTCCTTGATTTTTTTCGTAATTCTTTACGCTCCTATGCAGAGATGGGCATTATTTAATTAAAAGAATATACTTCCGAATGGTCCCAGTGGTCGATCGACACGAGGTTTGGGGGAGGGTGTGTGTACCCTAAATCTAAAATTCTATTTAGCTTCGGGTATTTATTAGTTTCCTTTGTTTATTCGAAGGCCTTTCATCTTTGGCTTCGAATAATTTTTCATCTTTCATTATATCTTTATCCTAAGGTCGTATTCAAATATATTGGCCGGTCGATTCGTTTTCGCGAACAGCGATCGAGGAGAAATCAGCCATCACCATCTGACGATCGTGGATTTGTCAGTTGGAGTTCCCTAGCCACCGAAGGGTATGGTGGGGTAACGGGAATGCTGCTCGGCCCCGTCTGAACGTAGACGTGTGGCTGTTATTTATTCTTATTGTCAGCGTAGTACATATGTAGTTGTGTGCGTCACGAAGTAATGCGTAGACCAATACGAGATGATGCTATCGAAAAAGAATCAATGTTCTGACCAATAAAGCTCCTGAATTTTTTCAGAGCTAAGGCCTAAGGCACACCTATTCTGATGCGTGTATTTCTACGCTTCAGCTCGGTTTGGCCTATACATGACAGAAGCTTGGCGCTATCCCCACCACTTCTGGCTCACTCGTGTTCTGCGATGACGAGAGAATACGCGTTACGAATAGGAGTGTGCGGATCGTCCCGCGGCTCGGATTCTCGGCCCTCGGGACGGGTCGGAAAATTTCGGGCGGGATCGGGCGGGGTCCCGATACTTTCGTATTGCTCGAGATCCCGACGGTTTCGGGATCCCGACGGTTTCGGGATCCCGAGACTCGATTCGGGCTACAAGCATGACCGCTATGAGCGGGCAATTTGATTTCAGGTCGGTTTGGCAAAACTCGGACACGATCGGCTCGAAAGCCAGCTATTACGAGCGGACCGAGACGGAAAGAATTATGTATATCATTTATATCGATACCAGAGTGATAAGTTTTTACCTTTCTGTCTCCTGTTGAATCATAATTTGTATCTTATTATTTATTTACATATATATGTATATTCATTGCTACCAAATAGTCTGTGAATACTGAATACGTCCATATACGTACTTAAATAAATACCATGTTCAGAACTTGGGAAGAAGACTATTTTTATATCGACAATATTTTAAAATCTGAATAAAATATACTTCATACTTAGTACTTTATGTAAAGGGAATATATAGGGTATTATCTTTTTCCGGATAGGTTCAGATTTAAAATAGAAAACGTACGAACTATAAGCATACAAAAAGGAATATTTCCTGGATGTTTCATAATAACAACAATATACAGGAGGCGAATATTTTATTATTTCAAATTAACGTGTAAGAAACATAATTTTTCTATGTTCTCAGGTAATAATTTTAATCTATTACTGGTAACGATATCGTCCGATCGCGTCCGAGTTTTGCCGAGCCGACCTGAAATCAAATTGTCCGCTCATGGCGGCTATGCTTGTAGCCCGAATCGAGTCTCGGGGTCCCGAAACTGTCGGGATCTCGAGCAATACGAAAGTATCGGGACCCCGCCCGATCCCGCCCGAAAGTTGCCGGCCCGTCCCGAGCCCGAAAAATCGGGTAACCGCACACCCCTAGTTACGAAACTCACCGGCCAATAAATCTGAATACGATCTTAGACGTTCGAATAACCGACGAGAACCTTTGTGTCCCGAGCCGCGCGAGATCGTCGTGCTCGGCGATGTGTCATCGATTATAAAGAAACAGAATTTGTTTATTTTTCATCGTATCAATATGAAAGTGACACCATTGGATTCTTGGCATTCTCCCGGTTATATTGGCAGAAAATAATTTAAATCGGACTATTTTTAACAAAACGGGCTTTCACTTCTACAAACAAATTTTTCACGTAATTTCCTTAATTTTGGTCCGAATTATATCATATTTGGGGCCAATTTGATCGAGAAAACATGAGGAATCGACTGACGTCACTTTCGCAAAGATCTGATTAGAAATGCAGAACTGCAGATTTGTCACTGCTTAGCGCGCAACATTGTATGGCCCCGCTGGTTTCGAGCGCCGAAGCCCACGAAACTCAGCAAGTCGCATGATTGCCAGCGAGGAGGCCAAGAGGGGACTTTCCATGGCGAAGGAAAATCAGCCTTCTACAGAACTCAAATCGAGAAAGACTTTGCTAACAAACTTTATATTCACGTCAAATAAATACTTGTAAAATTTAGACGACGAACTATTGTTGAATATCGCCAGTTCTTACATATGCCCCACTGGGTTCGGAATTCCTGATCCCAGAGTTTCATGCATTTACCTATTGAAATGTTGCTTCAAGTCATCGGGCAATTGCATTGTTTCTTCTCGTACATATGTATATCTGTTCGCGAGTAGGTGTCATGAATGACGCGACTTTTGTTTCCCAAATAAATTCACTCCTATCAGGGCCCTCGCTCGAACCGCTTGACAAGGAGACCGCACGATGTGAACCGAGTGCGAGTGAAATAGCGCACCAGCGGTACACCCTCGGTCGACGGCGACTTGAGTCATCCAGTACTGAATACGAAATGTTCAAAATTTCTCATTACACCTTGATGAGAGTGTTACCATTCATGGATTGTTGGTAAGTCAAGACACGAAGCAATTCAATCTATTTTTTCTTATGAATACATGATTAGAACACACTCTACGTTCAATAAAAATTCATCGCATTGCTCCATGTTTGATATAATTTTCATTGGGAAATCCTAAAAAATTCATCGGTAATACTTTCATCAATACTTATCAAAAACACGAACATTTTATTTTTCTGTACTGGGTATTTTATCTAGCTCGTCGGTTTTATTGTTCTCGGCTGTCAACGGGCGGTCTACTAGGACCCGAAGGTCCACGCTCGCAACGAGAAAGCAAAACAGTGGGGTGGGTAGGTCTTTCCCGATAAACTGAGCCCAAAGGCTTCTCAACAATTGAAACATTGGAAGACTGTACATATTCTTTCTGATGCTTTCGGCGATATGCGCAACCATTTGTATGCCCGGTTTCATGTCTAACAAGTCAGGCGATTTTGTTTGTGAGAGCCATATATAAAGACAGTCCTGTAATGTTCACTACATCTTCAATTATAAAACTGCAAATATGTTATTTTACACATGTGTCTCGCTGAGTTTCGTCGGCTTCGACGCTTGAAACCAGCGGGGCCATACAATGTTGCGCACTAAGCACTGATGAATCTGAAGTTTTCCAATTTCTAATCAGATCTTTGCGATCGTGGCGTCAATCGATTCCTTATACTTTCTCAATCAAATTGGCCCCAAAAATGATACAACTCAAACCATAATTAAGGAAATTACGTGAAAAATTTGTTTGCAGAATTGAAAGCCCGTTTCGTTAAAAATAGTCCGATTTAAATAATTTTTCATAAAAAAAATGCGCAGGCTGGATGCGCGTGATTATTACATGGCCCCCTCCATAGACATATATAGACGGATCAGAAGATGGGACTATCGGCGTGGGGAAGGAAGGCTTGGAGGGGTAAAGGCATAGGTTCAGATACAGGCGCGTCGGTTAGCTTCGGATGCATTCGGCATGCATAACCACAGCGTTATCCGATTTACTCGTATCGCTCCCCTTACCGCGAACCTTGCCACCCCCCTCAGCTTACGCTCCTCCGTCTATATATGTCTATGGTCCCCTCCTCGAAGTGACAGAAAATATAACCTATGTATACGCTATATGACAATAAATGTTGAGCGGCTATTTCGTTCTTTTGCGCTACATTTGTGAACATTTTATCATCCTTCCGAAACATTATTATTACGTCGCAACAGTATCTTTAGGAAATCGGGTCTAGCATATAGGATATATTTTCTGTCACTTCGAGGACAGAAAATCCGGTCCTCCAAGTGACAGAGAATATAACCTATATGCTATACCCGATTTCCTAAAGATACTGTTGCGGCGTAATAATAATGTTTCGGAAGGATGATGAAAAGTTCACAAATGTAGCGTAATACAACGAAATAGCCGCTAAATATTTATTGTGTTATAGCATATACATAGGTTATATTTTCTGTCACTTCGAGGAGGGACCACATAATAATCACGCGTTCGATTCAACATCAAACACAATTTTATATATGTTTGTTCATAACTGCTTTCTGCATAGGATGTGTATTTCATGTTCTGTTTCAGTGTTTTGCTAATTCAAAAATGTCTATCCTAACAAACTTCATTTTCTGGGGACATGCCCTCATCTATTTTTCCTTTTCACTTATAATTCCTTACTGCCAACGTAGAATATTGTAGCATAAGCACATTTCAAGTAATTAAAATGTACAATGAATTTTCTACGTTTGCAGTACCAGCCGACTTTCCGTTTAAATTTTTATAAGTACAACGCAACAGCTGAGAATTTATTTCCTTATTCAGAATAGAATACGGAAATAGCAAACAGCTCCCTCTCGCGTTTACCGGGCAATCGTCGATCTATCGGTATTACCATTTCTGTGCAGAAAAAACCTGCTGTAATACCGACCTGCCGAATCGGCCAGACCACGTGACGTGTCTACCCCCTTAAAGTAGCAGCTCAGAAAGATAATAATGGTCATCTAACAGGTTTGTATTTTGATAGCCGCCATGATAGCACCTTGTTTAGAGAAAAGCACGGCGCCAAATACTTTAAAAAAACTATAAAGGAAGATCATTATTCACTGGTTAAAGAACCAGGATCTAAATATCTCGGCCACGTATCGCCAAAGTCAGGCTGTAGTGCTGACATTTCAGAAAGTATTTATACTTACTTAGATGAAGAAGTTCCTGGTGGTGTAGCACATATTTGCGTCGTAGGTTGCGACGGAACTGTTGTAAATACAGGTATTCGTGGAGGTGCCATCAGACTCCTAGAAGTTAAATTGGGCAGGCCACTTCAGTGGATTATTTGTTTATTTCATTTCAATGAGTTGCCTTTCCGGCATCTTTTCTCTCATGTCGATGGGCACACTTCTGGACCAAGGGCCTATTGTGGTATCATCGGCCAAAATTTGAAAGGATGTGAGAACCTTCCAGTAATTTGCTTCCAAGCCATTGATTGTGAGTTTCCTGGTATTAACCCATCCATTCTCAGTAAGGATCAAAAATATTTGTTGAGGATTGCTTCTGCCATTAAGGTTGGTGTGGTTCCCGAAGATCTTCTGAAGTCAGAACCAGGTGCACTTAATCTTTCACGATGGTTGACCATAGCCAATAGAATCTTGATGCTTTTCGTTTCCACCCGACAGCCCAGTGCACATTTGAAGTTGCTTGTTAACTTTATTCTCAAGGTCTATGCACCATCATGGTTCAAAATCAAAGGGGAACATTCTGTTAAGTATGGTGCTCGTCATGTATGGCAATTTATTCAATCCTCGCGTTACTTAGCCAAGAAATACAGGTCAATCATTGATAAGGTAATTTCAAATAATGCATACTTCGCCTTACCAGAAAACGTCCTTTTGGCTATGTTAACTGATGACAGAGACAACATCAGAGAACTTGCTGTGCGTAGAGTGCTGGCAACACGTGAGAAACTAAAGTCGGTAGAAATCCGAAAATATTCTCCACCTTCGTTGAATTTCGATGCTACCGATTATGCCGGCTTGATCAATTGGGACGAATGTGCAATAACTTCACCACCTGTACTGGACTCTGTGGAAACCATCTCCCTGAAAAAAATGCTGGAGGAGGGGAAGATCCCCAAATCCTGGGACTTTGAGGCATAACCTTGCCACACTCAGGCTGTGGAGCGTATGGTAAAGCTCGTAACGGAGGCATCCAACAAAGTCATTGGAGTCGACGCAAGGGATGGCTTCATTCGAGCCACCCTTCAGTCGCGCAGTCATATGCCTGCCTTTGAGTACAAATCCCATTTTTCCACTACATCAAGTCTATAAATTCCGTCTTCTAGTCCACAAGGTGGTTGGGTGGGCTAGGGAGGAACTCGACATGCAGCCACCTTCACGTGGTGAGTTCTGACTCACTCTCTTGTCATAGGTTGGGCGAAGGGCTGCTTAAACCGCTCGCACAAGCATGTTACATTCTCTATTTTCGGAATCTTAATCTAAGAATGCCGTATAATAAAGTGTGATTCACTATCAAGTCATTTTTATACTTTTTGATCAAATTACGAAATTTCAAGGCTCTTGCTGGAACAGAAGATATTAACTCACAGGGCTGATATTTTGTACAGTTCTTATTGATCCCAAGACACAACTTTCCCGCACTAAGGCCTAACGCTACAATCACTTTCATTTTTTTCGGGACGGCCTACCGCCGACATCTGTTGCTTACTAACGTTCAGACGTTGGGATAGGTAGGTTGTTCGAGATTCGGTAGTTCCGATCTCCGCCACACCCCAACTCACCGCAGCACCTCCTGGACTGCGGAACGCCACGACCGATCCACAATCGATTGCGCCAATCATCTGCGCTCCTCGACCGACGATCAGCCAATCAGCGCATCGCGTGACACGGTTTCAGCCGGTTGTAGAATACGCGTCGCAAATCACAGTTCAACACATCTGTGGCTCAACCAATCAGATTTCCCCACGTCGGTCGATCGTCGAGAATGTTCGAGACGACCCGTACCAGAAGTCTGATTGTCCAACGTTCATCAATCTTGTTCACGCAGAGTACGTGAGTAGACGCGTCGGTTTTCCAGAAACGTTTAACACGTAACTCGTGAATCCTCTCACCAATCTCAGTCTCAGTAGTGCTCACAATTCTCATCGAGAAATTCAGTGCTCACCTCGACGCAATTTCGGTCTCAGTTTCACGCGCAATCGATTGTGGATCCTGGTGCGACCGCGTGGTCATTGTGCGTGGCAACTCTCAGCGAGAGTTCTCTATTGTACAGCACAACGTGCTTTTGTTCACCGCTCACCCCTTTTATTGACCGTGACTCACTCTGCGAGTGTAGCAAAAATAAATACGAACATTGTACATTTCTCATTATCACTGTGCTGTTCATTTGTGCATAACCTCAAAACCGGTATCCGCTCAGCTCACGAGGCCAACGGTCAGACTTTCAAACATAGGTACTTACATCTGGCAGAACTCGCAATAGCATTCTCGAGAGGATGGCACGAAACAGTCATTGCTCAGTTTTTTTCTGGGGGACCGGTCAATATTAACGATAAGTACATATACATACATAAATTGTATTACCTACCCAAATTCTCGGCGTTTGAGAAGACATAGTTCTTACTGCAAATACTCCTAAATCGACTCGTTGAACGTAATATGTACAATATGTAAAAGTTTTAACATCATTTCCGGACCAAACAGCGGTTCCTTTGCGACATTATGTGTTTTTTTCTTTAAAATTTAAACATTATCTCCTCTGTTATAAACAACCTTGCGGCAAGGTTTTTTAATGAATAGCCATCGATTCAGGGGTGCAAATTCATCCCTTATAGCTCACGACAATATAATCTCTTTACACCCTGTACATCAGATAAACAGAAAGTTTGTTTGTTTCTTTGTTTGTTTGGTTCAAATCTAGAAACGCAATTTTAACCCACTTCCAACTATCGAATAGACTTGAAACTTTGCAGGCGTCTGTAGTTTTGATGAAAATACAAGATTTTGAAAAAAACTAATCCCCGCGGGGGTGAAAAAATTGCACACCCTACGATAAATACGCATAACCACAAGTCCAAACGACTTGAAACCAGCCTATAACCACAAATCAAAACCAGAGACACCAAAAAGTAAATAATAATTTAAAAAAATATATAAAAAAATATTTTAAGTGGAACGATTTTATTTAATTTGATCAAAAATGCACTAAACACTAAACAAGAATTTAAATAAAATCGTGGTACAGGATATTTTACAACATGAAATGAATCAATTTCATACAGAAGCAAGCGTCGAAATGAGCGATGAAAAACGATGAAATATCCTGCCCCACGATTGTATTTAAATTATTAAATTATTAAACTATTTTAGTTTTTAGTGTATTTTTGATCATTTGTAGGTAAGATTTGTTAAATATTCCATTACAATTGAATTACATATATCTACCTATATAGAATTTTAAATAAACTGAATTTCGACCGTAAAACTTAACAACGAAGGTATCGGCGCACTGAATCGGTCAGATTAAGGGGGTAGACACGTCACGTGGTCTGGCCGATTCGGCAGGTCGGTATTACAGCAGGTTTCTTCTGCACTGAAATGGTATTACCCATAGATACGCGGCTGCCTGTGCACGCGAGAGGGAGCTGTTTGCTATTTCCGTATTCTATTCTGAATAAGGAAATAAATTCTCAGCTGTTGCGTTGTACTTATAAAAATTTAAACGGAAAGTCGGCTGGTACTGCAAACGTAGAAAATTCATTGTACATTTTAATTACTTGAAATGTGCTTATGCTACAATATTCTACGTTGGCAGTAAGGAATTATAAGTGAAAAGGAAAAATAGATGAGGGCATGTCCCCAGAAAATGAAGTTTGTTAGGATAGACATTTTTGAATTAGCAAAACACTGAAACAGAACATGAAATACACATCCTATGCAGAAAGCAGTTATGAACAAACATATATAAAATTGTGTTTGATGTTGAATCGAACGCGTGATTATTATGTGGTCCCTCCTCGAAGTGACAGAAAATATAACCTATGTATATGCTATAACACAATAAATATTTAGCGGCTATTTCGTTGTATTACGCTACATTTGTGAACTTTTCATCATCCTTCCGAAACATTATTATTACGCCGCAACAGTATCTTTAGGAAATCGGGTATAGCATATAGGTTATATTCTCTGTCACTTGGAGGACCGGATTTTCTGTCCTCGAAGTGACAGAAAATATATCCTATATGCTAGACCCGATTTCCTAAAGATACTGTTGCGACGTAATAATAATGTTTCGGAAGGATGATAAAATGTTCACAAATGTAGCGCAAAAGAACGAAATAGCCGCTCAACATTTATTGTCATATAGCGTATACATAGGTTATATTTTCTGTCACTTCGAGGAGGGGACCATAGACATATATAGACGGAGGAGCGTAAGCTGAGGGGGGTGGCAAGGTTCGCGGTAAGGGGAGCGATACGAGTAAATCGGATAACGCTGTGGTTATGCATGCCGAATGCATCCGAAGCTAACCGACGCGCCTGTATCTGAACCTATGCCTTTACCCCTCCAAGCCTTCCTTCCCCACGCCGATAGTCCCATCTTCTGATCCGTCTATATATGTCTATGGAGGGGGCCATGTAATAATCACGCGCATCCAGCCTGCGCATTTTTTTTATGAAAAATTATTTAAATCGGACTATTTTTAACGAAACGGGCTTTCAATTCTGCAAACAAATTTTTCACGTAATTTCCTTAATTATGGTTTGAGTTGTATCATTTTTGGGGCCAATTTGATTGAGAAAGTATAAGGAATCGATTGACGCCACGATCGCAAAGATCTGATTAGAAATTGGAAAACTTCAGATTCATCAGTGCTTAGTGCGCAACATTGTATGGCCCCGCTGGTTTCAAGCGTCGAAGCCGACGAAACTCAGCGAGACACATGTGTAAAATAACATATTTGCAGTTTTATAATTGAAGATGTAGTGAACATTACAGGACTGTCTTTATATATGGCTCTCACAAACAAAATCGCCTGACTTGTTAGACATGAAACCGGGCATACAAATGGTTGCGCATATCGCCGAAAGCATCAGAAAGAATATGTACAGTCTTCCAATGTTTCAATTGTTGAGAAGCCTTTGGGCTCAGTTTATCGGGAAAGACCTACCCACCCCACTGTTTTGCTTTCTCGTTGCGAGCGTGGACCTTCGGGTCCTAGTAGACCGCCCGTTGACAGCCGAGAACAATAAAACCGACGAGCTAGATAAAATACCCAGTACAGAAAAATAAAATGTTCGTGTTTTTGATAAGTATTGATGAAAGTATTACCGATGAATTTTTTAGGATTTCCCAATGAAAATTATATCAAACATGGAGCAATGCGATGAATTTTTATTGAACGTAGAGTGTGTTCTAATCATGTATTCATAAGAAAAAATAGATTGAATTGCTTCGTGTCTTGACTTACCAACAATCCATGAATGGTAACACTCTCATCAAGGTGTAATGAGAAATTTTGAACATTTCGTATTCAGTACTGGATGACTCAAGTCGCCGTCGACCGAGGGTGTACCGCTGGTGCGCTATTTCACTCGCACTCGGTTCACATCGTGCGGTCTCCTTGTCAAGCGGTTCGAGCGAGGGCCCTGATAGGAGTGAATTTATTTGGGAAACAAAAGTCGCGTCATTCATGACACCTACTCGCGAACAGATATACATATGTACGAGAAGAAACAATGCAATTGCCCGATGACTTGAAGCAACATTTCAATAGGTAAATGCATGAAACTCTGGGATCAGGAATTCCGAACCCAGTGGGGCATATGTAAGAACTGGCGATATTCAACAATAGTTCGTCGTCTAAATTTTACAAGTATTTATTTGACGTGAATATAAAGTTTGTTAGCAAAGTCTTTCTCGATTTGAGTTCTGTAGAAGGCTGATTTTCCTTCGCCATGGAAAGTCCCCTCTTGGCCTCCTCGCTGGCAATCATGCGACTTGCTGAGTTTCGTGGGCTTCGGCGCTCGAAACCAGCGGGGCCATACAATGTTGCGCGCTAAGCAGTGACAAATCTGCAGTTCTGCATTTCTAATCAGATCTTTGCGAAAGTGACGTCAGTCGATTCCTCATGTTTTCTCGATCAAATTGGCCCCAAATATGATATAATTCGGACCAAAATTAAGGAAATTACGTGAAAAATTTGTTTGTAGAAGTGAAAGCCCGTTTTGTTAAAAATAGTCCGATTTAAATTATTTTCTGCCAATATAACCGGGAGAATGCCAAGAATCCAATGGTGTCACTTTCATATTGATACGATGAAAAATAAACAAATTCTGTTTCTTTATAATCGATGACACATCGCCGAGCACGACGATCTCGCGCGGCTCGGGACACAAAGGTTCTCGTCGGTTATTCGAACGTCTAAGATCGTATTCAGATTTATTGGCCGGTGAGTTTCGTAACTAGGGGTGTGCGGTTACCCGATTTTTCGGGCTCGGGACGGGCCGGCAACTTTCGGGCGGGATCGGGCGGGGTCCCGATACTTTCGTATTGCTCGAGATCCCGACAGTTTCGGGACCCCGAGACTCGATTCGGGCTACAAGCATAGCCGCCATGAGCGGACAATTTGATTTCAGGTCGGCTCGGCAAAACTCGGACGCGATCGGACGATATCGTTACCAGTAATAGATTAAAATTATTACCTGAGAACATAGAAAAATTATGTTTCTTACACGTTAATTTGAAATAATAAAATATTCGCCTCCTGTATATTGTTGTTATTATGAAACATCCAGGAAATATTCCTTTTTGTATGCTTATAGTTCGTACGTTTTCTATTTTAAATCTGAACCTATCCGGAAAAAGATAATACCCTATATATTCCCTTTACATAAAGTACTAAGTATGAAGTATATTTTATTCAGATTTTAAAATATTGTCGATATAAAAATAGTCTTCTTCCCAAGTTCTGAACATGGTATTTATTTAAGTACGTATATGGACGTATTCAGTATTCACAGACTATTTGGTAGCAATGAATATACATATATATGTAAATAAATAATAAGATACAAATTATGATTCAACAGGAGACAGAAAGGTAAAAACTTATCACTCTGGTATCGATATAAATGATATACATAATTCTTTCCGTCTCGGTCCGCTCGTAATAGCTGGCTTTCGAGCCGATCGTGTCCGAGTTTTGCCAAACCGACCTGAAATCAAATTGCCCGCTCATGGCGGTCATGCTTGTAGCCCGAATCGAGTCTCGGGATCCCGAAACCGTCGGGATCTCGAGCAATACGAAAGTATCGGGACCCCGCCCGAAATTTTCCGACCCGTCCCGAGGGCCGAGAATCCGAGCCGCGGGACGATCCGCACACTCCTATTCGTAACGCGTATTCTCTCGTCATCGCAGAACACGAGTGAGCCAGAAGTGGTGGGGATAGCGCCAAGCTTCTGTCATGTATAGGCCAAACCGAGCTGAAGCGTAGAAATACACGCATCAGAATAGGTGTGCCTTAGGCCTTAGCTCTGAAAAAATTCAGGAGCTTTATTGGTCAGAACATTGATTCTTTTTCGATAGCATCATCTCGTATTGGTCTACGCATTACTTCGTGACGCACACAACTACATATGTACTACGCTGACAATAAGAATAAATAACAGCCACACGTCTACGTTCAGACGGGGCCGAGCAGCATTCCCGTTACCCCACCATACCCTTCGGTGGCTAGGGAACTCCAACTGACAAATCCACGATCGTCAGATGGTGATGGCTGATTTCTCCTCGATCGCTGTTCGCGAAAACGAATCGACCGGCCAATATATTTGAATACGACCTTAGGATAAAGATATAATGAAAGATGAAAAATTATTCGAAGCCAAAGATGAAAGGCCTTCGAATAAACAAAGGAAACTAATAAATACCCGAAGCTAAATAGAATTTTAGATTTAGGGTACACACACCCTCCCCCAAACCTCGTGTCGATCGACCACTGGGACCATTCGGAAGTATATTCTTTTAATTAAATAATGCCCATCTCTGCATAGGAGCGTAAAGAATTACGAAAAAAATCAAGGAGTCAACTGTTGACCGGTTTGGAGACTTTTCCTTGTTATATGTTATATACAATAGTCGGAAGAATAATAATAAATGCAATAATTATATTTTCTGAAAATATGATATCAGTAAATCACTACTTCCAGTGTTATTAAAAAATTCCAATCTCTTTTTTTATTTGAAATAATGTGGTCATATAATTATAACATATATTCGGCAGCGGTGATGTATGTGTTACAGTAAAAGCGTGAATTTAGTAAATGTAGACAATTCCCAGCAGTTCCTAGTCAATGTATACCTAAAATGCATATAACCTAACCTAAAGTCGTCCGAAAATGCATGCATTGACTGCATCACGCTTTTACTGTGGCTTGTGTATCCAGCTAACGCTTCAGTTTTGCTATGATTCCACGTTGGCAGTCCTCCCGAGTAGGCGCCATCTCGTGTCCACTAGCTCAACTAAATTTGTCACGTGACTTGCTCTGTATTATCGCCAATATGGCGGAACTCGTATTTGGGAATGCAATCACGGGGATACGTTTTTCGTCCTTATATGAACAGATTTTAGGCTGGGTGAGGTCTCATTCGAAAGAGGAAGGTTCGAGACAGCCCGCTCTGGTCATCGTTTGAGCCACAAAACTCTTTTAGTGACCTAAAAATACTTGGATTCCTGCGGGTGTATTTTGTCGACTTTTGCTCTACTTTGAACACTCATATTATTAGATATCAACACAATCTTGTCGAACCATGACCAGAGCGGGCTGCATCGAACCTTCCTCTTTCGATTGAGACCTCACCCAGCCCAAAATCTGCTCATATAAGGACGAAAAACGTATCCCCCAAACCCATGTTTCGGGCACATTATGTGGGTATTACAGCGCGCTGCATTACCCGTGTCTACCCCCTTAAGTTCTTTTCCTGTGCGTGTTTTCTCTCGGGAGATCTTGTTCTTATCAATGATACGTGTTCTGTCTGTTTCGGATATGAAGCCCATGTCTTCAAGAAGAGCTGACCCGAAAGCCGCAGCTCCCCTGTGTGAAATATTGTATCTCTGAGCAACAATTGCAGCGTTTGTGAGTTTCAATCTCATTTGACTACTATTAGAAGCAGGTGTGGTTGGCTTATACTCTTTGTCAAAAGTCAAATTATCGTCATCACTGCAATCGGTTTCTTGAACCATCTGTGAAGTGGTAGATGACGAAGGAGTACCCGCGGAAGTACTTGGAGTAGATCCGTTATTATACTTACGTTCAAGTCTTTTATTAAGTTTTAATGATTGAACAGCATCTACCCTGCCCACGCCCATTTTTCTGTCAGTTCTTTGATCAATAAGAAATTGTTGCTCAATTTTAGGCACCTTTTTTTCTTCAGGACAGTGACAAAGTTCATTAAAACCTAAGCATTTGTATGCTGTGACATCAAACAATTTTTCAGCTTCTTGTTTGAATACTGCAATTCTAGCTTTTACAGTTTGACTTTCATTCTCTCGTTTAATCACATCTTTAATACTAATGTACTTTTTGTGATACGATTGTATCATCGCAATAATACGCTGTCGAGAAACGGTGGGGATAGATGCTGCCTCATAGATCTGTTCAAGCTTTGTAGCAACTCTCTCTACAATAGCTGAGAAATGTGGTTCCCTATTACCACCTGATTCAGAACCTATAACCCATCGTTCGTGTAAACAACAAGAAATTACATCCTTGTATGTTGGGAGGACACGTTGAGAACTGAAATCAGTTGGAGGACCAAAAAAGGGGCAATTTACAGATCGCCTGAAGGCAAATTTTGACGATTTGCTGAGACTCATTGTTTACGCTGTGATGGCAGACGCAATTCAGCACCCAAAAAACGTCTCCAGACAAAAGCAGGACTAAGACTGACGTGGGCTGAGGGTGGAAGAACTACGCTGACAAGTGACACGGTTAAGGAGGTACTGTCGTTTGCTGAGAAGATTGCGTCCAAAGAGCAGACAGGCAAGAGCTGGTGTCGACGTTTGCACTTCGCTCGCATTGGCTCGCACCGCTTGTGTCTCGTTCGCTCTCTTCGCTATTAGCCGACGCGACATCTATGAATCGGTAAGTAGCACCACGTGCCTCACGTGACGAAGAAACCGAACGGGACGCGTCCCTCGGACGCAATCTTCTCAGCAAACGACAGTAGATACAAGTAATAAAAGTCACTTATTATTGCGCAATCGCACTTCGCGCAACATAGGAAATTTTGTAAAACTCTTCTTATCGCATAAACGGCTTTGAAGAATACTTTACATTCAATACTGACGACACTGAAGTTAACAACAACACGGATAATGACTTATAAGCAATTTTTACACTTTTTACTCAAATTTCGAAATTTCAAGGCTCTTGCCGGAACAGAAGATATTAACTCACAGGGCTGAAATTTTGCACAGTTGTTATTGATCCCAAGACACAACTTTCCCGCACTAAGGCCTAACGCTACAATCATTTTCATTTTTTTCGGGACGGCCTAGTCGGCGGGTTAGAACCACGCCTATCTATCCCTGCCTATCTTTCGTTCCTTTAAAAATTTCTTCAGAGTTTAGTGAAAGAGGAAGGACACCCGAAATTTCTAACTGGTCACAGACAACTCCACATTTTAGTTGGGAAAGTAAGTACATACATAGGTATACCTACTACAGCACACATGGATGTTTTAAAGTTTGATCTACGTTGATTTCTTGGTTGCAACGATCTTTTAAACCACCCATTATGTTAACTGTTTATTAATGCTTCGAGTACGAGACTTTGAGTCCTAAATCAGAACCACACCGATAGTTCACTAATGCATACTCACGGTCGCTCGAGACCCTCACCGAGGTACTATGGAACGGGGTGGAAGGGGTTTCGGATTACGTTTGGATATTTGTTGTACATATACGAGAAAATAATAAGCTTGGGAATTATAAAAAAAAAAGTTTATTCAATACTTGTGTTATTGCATGTATTATAAATAATAACAACGATAACGATAATAACAATGAAAACAACAAAGACAACAAAAATAATAGAAACTGTAAGATAACGAATGCAAAAACACGAATATATCGTTTATACAGGGTGATTCTGGAGCTACACCCGTTACAGAGATGCGGCCTGGTACTCCGTGACGAGGACAACCTCTCGCAGTGCCTCATCAAATTTTATGGCTTTCGACCCTCGAAGGGGTTGTGAAATGCCTACTAAGAAGTGAGAAATCTTGGACTTCTGCATTTCTCATCAGATCTTTGCGAAAACGACGCCAATTGATTCCTTATAATTCGGAAAATAATGAAGGAAATTCCATGAGAAATTAATTTCCATAACCTAAAGCTAATATCGTTAATAATAGTCCGATTTACATGAAATTTGGTATGATTCTCATCGGAATAACATAAGACATCATTTTCATATCGATACGATAAAGAACAAAGAATTCTTTTTTTCTGAAACAGGTATGGGTAAATGTTTACATTAGGGAAGGATTCTCCGATTGCAATGACCTTGACATATGTTACCAAGGCTTTGGTTTACGAGATAAAAAATTTTACTTAACACTAGAACTGCCGACTGTTTCACAGCCGACAGTATTAGTATTGGTAGGGGCTAGGTAAGCGCGGGGGCGCGTAAAGCAAGGATTCACTTTCCCGTCACCCACATTAGGGCCCTTTACACGGACGTTCTGGCGCGCGATCTGGCGCGCGGCTCGCAAAAGTAGCTCCTTCGCGCAGGCCAGAAGGTCGTACTTCACATGCTTTTTACACGATCCACCGCAGTGGTGTATTGTGTACTACCTGTTCGATGTATATCATCGATCTGCGAAACAATCGGCAAGACACGATCGCGATATACGTTCGCAAAAAATATACAAATTCCTCGATATACCTGGCTTATAGAGGATATCATAAATGCTGTTACTGTAGGGTACACTGAAACATCTGTTTTTACAAAGCTATATTTGGTTGACCTGAAGGTGCTACAAATTATGGAAATGGTTTATGACTCAGTTATAACGAGTGTAAAATTTTACAAGGGTACATTAAAAAATGTCCAAATGTTTCCCCGGCAATGCGTTGGCAAATGAAATTGCAGTAACACATTCACTGTTGTGACGATCATAATTATTACTATTGACAGCAATAATTACCATGGCATTGCTTGTTTTAATATAAAAACTAATTATGTTAGACAATAGATACACATAAGATAAGTGGTGAAAAGATGTAATGTGCAAGATGTTTTGAAGAAAGGGGGTAGTCTTCTTGCGTGGCGCGTTCGAAAAGATGTGGCGTGCCAGAAAGCACCACAGTCCTGCCCGCGCGCCAACCTCGACTCCAGAAGAGTTTACATAAGAGACAGAAAAGGTAGTTGGAAAAGGAAAACGGCACTTGAAACCAAGGGATGGTGACGCTTCGTTCCATCTCCCTCTCGCCTTCGCCGGACAAGAGTGAGACAGAAGTGGTGGGGATAGCGACAAGTTCACAACGCGTACACCAAATCGGGCACATAGGGAGACAATACTGTACACAATACACCATTGCGGTGGATCGTGTAAAAAACATGTGGAGTCGACGTATGTTCGCGATAGCGAAAAATGATTGGACCCTCCTTTTAATTGTACAGTTTCTTTTAATGGTTTTGTTTTGCTTCTACATATATTTTCTATACTACATGTTAGTTTGTAAGATGTACATATTGTGACAGGGGATCCGTTTGTATTTGGACGCTCTCCCGCGACCAATGGGTGATCGGCCCGGCCGCTCACGTCGTTCCCGTGGTTCGGGTGGACCGAGTAGCTCGGGCCGCGGGATACCGGTCCTTATCGGCAATCCGCGAGGCAGCGGCCTTCCTTCTTCTTGTTAACACACCGCGATTGTAAACACGCGCCTTAGCGGATTTTCGCGATTCCCTGTGTTGCTCTACAGAGCGAAATCGGTATCTGCGCTTTACTTGAATCGGCCTCGAGTACGAGCCCTTTTTCTTTCTGCACTACGCGAAAAAAGTTGCCTCGTCGATACGAGCTGTTCGCGGATCAGTGACTCCGAATCGCTGGATCGGAGAAAATATACTCTTCGTCAAACCACACGTGTTGAATCCATTCTACCAGAATCCAGAACCTTACTGAGTCTATCGAAAACGGGCGAAGGAAATTTAGCTCATTTTCTGGTCCTTCGAGCCGAATTAAATCTCCGGATTTCTTTGGATGCTCCGGATTAGATCGGATTCTTACCGGTTCGAGTTCGCGTGTGTGTGCTTCGCGAACATTCTGGAAGCTTCCACGGCACGTGTAGCAAGTGAGTAGTGAAGTGCTCGGCGCGTTTCCGCTACTTCCCCGCGACTTCCGTTTGGTGCTTCGAGAAAGTGAACCGATTCTGTGTCTTCTCGTGACGCGGTTCGTGCGGGTTTCGAGTGAGCTTCGAATTTTCTGTCGTCGTTATAACGTGCACGCGATCGCTTCCAGGAAAAGATGGCGTCCACGCTCGAGGATCTGGTTCGCGAGCAAAACGAAACCGCCGGTCGCATTGAGCGATTCCTGATCAACCTACGCAAGTTGGGAAAGAACAATATAACTCTGTCGGTGCTGGAAACCCGACGGGAGCTTCTAGAGGACTATTGGAAGACCTTTACCACGGAGCACCGCAGTTTGATTCGCGTGCCGGAGGCCTCCACTAATGATTACGTCAAGAACGATCGGTACACAGACGTTGAAGAGATTTTCCTCCAACATTCGGCCGTGTTGAGAGACATACAGCGCGAGTTGGATGAAAGCCCTGAATCCGCTCCCAAGGGCAACGCCACTTCCGGATGTACGGTGAACAGTGACAACTCGGCTCTTCCGAAGATTCCGCTACCGACCTTCTCAGGGGACCTCCTGGCGTGGGAGAGTTTCCGTGATCAATTCCGGTCATTGATTCATGACTCTACTCGCATTTCCAAGGTCAGGAAACTGTCCCCACCTTCTCCGACGTTAAGGATTTCTTCGAGAATAGGGTCCACGCACTCTACGCTGCGCAGACCCAAGAACCTACTACTCCCTCGAAGCAACGTGACGCAACGAAGGGGACGAAGACAGCGTCCGAACGTTCCACGACAGCACTCCCGGTGAAAGTTGACGCTTCAACCAAAACGGCAAACCAAACTGTCACTGCCCGCTTTGCCAAGGCACTCACAATTTGAACTATTGCGCGAAATTCAAAGGGATGAACGCAGGCGATCGCAAGGCCCAGGCAATCAAGGTAGGAGTCTGTTTCTCTTGTTTGAACCTCGGACATGTCGTGTCGGCTTGCCCTTCCGCGTTTCGGTGCCTGGTGTGCGACTCGAACCACCACACTCTGCTGCACGACGCTTACGTGCCTTCCGAGGTCAAAATGGACAATAACAACAACGTTGAACCAGAATCTATCTCCAAAGCCTTGGTGAACTCTATTTGTGCCAAGCGTTTAGTTCTTCTGGCAACGGCTCGTGTGCGTCTTTTGGCCCCCAATGGTAAATTCGTATCGGTTCGAGCGGTGCTGGATCAGGGAGCTGATGCGTCGTTCGTCAGTGAATGGGTAGCTCAAACGCTTCGTTTAAAGAAAAGGTCGACGCATGTTCAGTTGGCTGGCTTTCAGGGTTGAGACGTCGGAACGGCTAAATACGAAGTGGAAGTGGTCTTGACGACGGACTTTAACTCTTCTTTTAAACTCCCTTTTCATGCGTTGGTGACTCGAGAGGTGATGCCGCCGACACCTTCACGTTTGGCCTTCGTGACCGGATGGCTTCATTTAACGTGCCTTCAGCTCGCCGACGCGGACTTCCATACGCCGTCACGGGTCGACATTCTGCTTGGTGCAGACGTCTGCAGTGCCCTGGTTGGAGAGACGCGCCGGGGACCCAGGGGCACTCCTGCAGCTACGCACACTCCCTTCGGCTGGGTCTTATTTGGTCCGGCGTCTCAGGATGCTGATGTTGCGATGGCTCCGACGCGACGGGTTTACCATACGAGTACTCAGGACCCCATCTCGGTCCAATTGCAGCGGTTTTGGGAGCTGGAGGACGTTCAGGAGACACCGCCGCTGAGCTCTGAAGAACACTGGTGCGAGGAGCACTTCCAGGCATCCCTACCAGCGGAACGATGTCGGAAGATACATGGTACGACTGCCGTTTCGCCCAGACGGCCCTGGGACTCTAGGCTCGTCCAGACCCGCTGCGTTGAGAGCGCTGCTCAGCAACGAAAGGCGACAGCAGAAGGATACCGGGCTACGCGACAAGTACTCCGACTTTCTGGACGAGTATCTCAAACTCGGGCACATGGACCTTGTACCGGAGGGATCGGGCAGCGCCTCCCCTTCGTACTACCTCCCCTACCACGCTGTGTGGAAGGGTGAGAGGGAGAACCGTAAAATCAGAGTTGTTTTTAATGCATCTTGTTCAACTTTTTCAGGTCTCTCGCTGAACGACCTGTTGTCGCCAGGTCCCAAGCTGCAGACCACTTTGTGGAGCGTGTTGACACATTGGAGATTATACAGATATGCCTTCACCACGGACATCGTCAAGATGTTTCGTCAGATCCTGGTGCACTCAACTGATCGCGACTGGCAATGTATTCTGTGGCGTGCAGACCCCAGCCATACGTTGGGTACGTTCCGGCTGAATACCGTGACTTACGGTACGACCTCCGCGCCGTTCCTGGCGTTGAGAGTGTTGCGACAGCTTGCACAGGACGAGGGAAAACGTTTTCCTCTCGGCTCACAAGTGCTACTGGAGCACTCGTATGTGGATGACCTCCTGGCAGGCGGTCACGACCTGGGGCAGGCCCGAGAGGTTCAAAAGCAGCTTATCGGGATCCTAAATGCTGGAGGGTTTCAGCTAAGCAAGTGGGCCACCAACCACTCGCTGTTAGGTCCACAGGAGTCGGAGAGCTCCAAACTGTTTCAGGAGTCAGACCAGCACGGAGCGTTGGGACTACTCTGGACGTCCGCTTCAGACACGTTGTCCGTCAAGGGACCAGGACTGCCTTCGGTCTCGGACGATGCCCATTGGACCAAACGCAGGGTACTCTCAGATCTGGCGAGGCTCTTCGGCCCCATGGGCTGGGTCGCCCCCGTATTTGTCCGGGGAAAGATCCTCATGCAGGACCTCTGGCTCGCTAGGGTGGGCTGCGATGAACGAATCCCCGCACCATTGGCTGCCTCTTGGATTTCGTTTCGCAAGGATTTACAGTCTCTCGACGACGTGCGAGTTCCTCGGTGGATCTCCTATGATCCGACCGAATCTCAGGTCGAACTTCATGGGTTTTGTGATGCGTCGAAAAGGGCTTACTGTGCTGTTGTGTTCCTTTGTGTCCACAATCCCAATCAAGATCTCACACACTCTAATATTCTGGTTGCTAGGACGAAGGTAGCTCCTGTCAAGGTTGTCAGTGTGCCGCGGCTTGAGTTGTGTGGCGCTGTTCTACTCGCTCGCCTACTGACATGCACGCAGAAGGAATTAGGTTTACGCGGCGCCAGAACGGTCGTCTGGACTGACTCGTCGGTGGTGCATGCCTGGACCAGATCGCATGCGTCTCGGTGGAAAACGTTTGTGGCACATCGGGTGGCGGAGATACAAAAGCTATTACCTGACACTCACTGGCGACATGTCCGCATGCAGGACAACCCCGTGGACCTGGCCACTCGAGGCGTGGAACTGCCCACGCTTCAAGGGCTCAACCTCTGGTGGCAGGGCCCTCCGTGGCTGACTCGGACACATTCGGATTGGCCCACATCGACTGTGGATCTGACGTCGGAAGCAACCTCTGAACAAGGAAGCAACGCTATCATGCACACTGTGTGTGACAGAACTCACAATGAGCTGCTCTCGCGTTTCTCCACGTTCTTTCGCTTATTGCGAGTCACAGCACTAATCTAACGGTTCTTTTTTAACCTTCGAAACGGATCTCGGAGGATGACTGGGTTTATTACCTCCACTGAACTGAATGAAATCCGGGCATTGCTTTGTCGGCTCAGCAAGTTGGACACATTTCTTCAAGAGTGTGACGATCTTCTTAAGGGGAAGTCGGTCAAGGTGGACTCGCCATTGGTTCCTCTACGAGCCTTTCTTGACGACCAAGGGCTTATTCGAGTCGGTGGCCGGCTGAGTCAAGCTGTGTTGCCACTAGATCACAAATATCCCATCGTCATAAGCCGATATTCGCCATTAGCACTGCTGCTGGCGAGATATGCCCATTTGACCACGTTACATGGGGGTTTCACTTTATCTCGCTGCTTTTTATTATAGAGGTGTTGGATCCCAAAATGTCGTACCCTGATTAAAGAGGTTGTCCACAACTGTCTTCAGTGTCTGCGGTTCAGGGGTGCCACGGGACACCAACAGATGGGTAGTCTACCAGCATCCAGATTGCAGCCTTCCAGACCCTTCTTGAAAAGTGGTGTGGACTATGCCGGACCTTTGATGCTTCGGACTGCCAAAGGGGGAGGACACAAGTCCTATAAAGGATATGTTGCTGTGTTCGTGTGCCTCTGCACGAAGGCTGTCCACCTTGAGGT
Organism: Andrena bucephala; assembly: GCA_947577245.1. Taxonomy (NCBI): domain Eukaryota; kingdom Metazoa; phylum Arthropoda; class Insecta; order Hymenoptera; family Andrenidae; genus Andrena; species Andrena bucephala. The sequence continues at coordinate 18,093,403 of OX387718.1, read as the reverse complement.
TGTGTCAGACCTCACCTCGTCTATCTTTATAGCCTCATTTCGCAGGTTTGTCTCGCATCGAGGTCATTGTGCCGAGCTGCTGAGCGACAATCCGAGGCGCTGATGGGGAGTTGCAGTCCCTCTTCAAGGCGGCGTCCAGTTTTTATGGAGAGGTGTCTACGACATTGGCCATGGATGGTACACGGTGGTCATTTATCCCACCGTATTCACCCCACTTCGGAGGACTGTGGGAGACTGCCGTAAAATCGGCCAAATACCATCTTCGACGTGTCATCGGGGACCATACCTTAACATATGAGGAAACGGCTACACTGATGTGCCAGATCGAGGCCTGCCTCAATTCGAGACCTCTTACGCCTATGTCTGAAGACCCCTCCGATTTTTCCTCGTTAACTCCGGGCCACTTCCTTGTTGGCGAACCCTCAATTGCCATACCTGAACCAAACCAAGTGAACGTGTCTGTTCAAGGGTTGATGCGATGGAAACTTATAACTAACCTTCGCGACCATTTTTGGCTCAGGTGGACGAAGGAGTATCTCCACCAGCTGCAGCAGCTTTCAAAGTGGAGGAATTGGAAGGTGGGGGCTCTGGTTCACGTCAAGGACTAGCTTCTGCCGCCCACCAAATGGCCCCTCGCTCGTATTGTGGAGGTTCATCCGGGGAAAGACGGCCTCGTAAGAGTGGTCACAATCCACATATCCAATAAGACGTCCACACGTTCCATCAGCACGCTGTGCCCTTTGCCCGAGTGGACGAGCACCAAACTGTCATCGACGAGCACCACCGTTGGAAACTCTGCTTCACAGTTCGAAGCGCCGTGATTTCTGCAGCATGCCGGGTCGTCACGGCGGGCGGCGCACCCTCTGGTTCGGCCGGCTGCCGAATTCACCGATCGATGGACAAATCGATGCGACCGTGCCTCCTATACCGTGGAGCCCAATTCCGCCGTTACTGACCCCGGCTCGGCACACGACGTCACTTGAACGCGTCGTGCGTTTGGTAGTTTATTTTTGTGCATTACCTTCCTTTGTTTCGTCGTCGTGCTCTCGGACGAGGCGGGCGGCATGTTCGCGATAGCGAAAAATGATTGGACCCTCCTTTTAATTGTACAGTTTTTTTTAATGGTTTTGTTTTGCTTGTACATATATTTTCTATACTACATGTTAGTTTGTAAGATGTACATATTGTGACAAGAGATCCGTTTGTATTTGGGCGCTCTCGCGCGACCAATGGGTGATCGGCCCGGCCGCTCACGTCGTTCCCGTGGTTCGGGTGGACCGAGTAGCTCGGGCCGCGGGATACCGGTCCTTATCGGCAATCCGCGAGGCAGCGGCCTTCCTTCTTCTTGTTAACACATCGCGATTGTAAACACGCGCCTTAGCGGATTTTCGCGATTCCCTGTGTTGCTCTACAGAGCGAAATCGGTACCTGCGCTTTACTTGAATCGGCCTCGAGTACGAGCCCTTTTTCTTTCTGCACTACGCGAAAAAAGTTGCCTCGTCGATACGAGCTGTTCGCGGATCAGTGACTCCGAATCGCTGGATCGGAGAAAATATACTCTTCGTCAAACCACACGTGTTGAATCCATTCTACCAGAATCCAGAACCTTCCTGAGTCTATCGAAACCGGGCGAGATTAACCCTTTCGCGAATCGCGAAGAAAGTTTAGCTCAACGTAGAAATGTGAGCCCGAACTCGTGGTCTCTAAGTAGTGATGGGTACGACCTTCTGGCATGCGCGAAGGAGTGCCGCGATCCGGCTTCACGTACTTTTGCGTGCCGCGCGGCGTGTGGCGCGCCGGACCGCGCGCCGGAACGTCCGTGTAAAGGGCACTATTAAGGCTGCCGTCTCAAGTTTGTTTTGGTCCCAATCGATCGAAGCGTTGCTTGTAAACAGACGGACCCTAATGAAACTACTGCGGTCGATAAAAAGAAGTTGTACAGAGGTGACATCTCCAGGTACTCTATGTAGACGAATTTTTTACGCATAGTTGCCACATTTTCTGTTCTTTCTGTCTCTGCCGCGCTGTTGCCACAACTCCTTCTATTGAAAAGGCTTGGAGGAATACGGCACGAGAACTGCGGTGCGTCAGTCACGCACACATAACCACCGTTCCTGTAAGTGTCCCTCCTCCATCAGCGGTAGCTGGAGCCCGCCGATTCCTGGTTGTATGTGTTACGAAGCTATGCGTAGGCCAATACGAAATGAAGCTATCGAGAAAGAATCAATGTTCTGACCAATAAAACTCCTGATTTTTTTCGGAGCGAACGCACACCTATTTTGATGTGTGTATTTCTACGTTGACAGCCAGAGTTGGGCATTATTCGACTAAATTTTCATTCGAATACGTATTCGTATAAATCCCCAAGATTTATTCGCGAATAACGAATAACGATTTTATTCAACGAAAAATTATTCGTTATTCACGAATAAATCTGTACTGTTATTCGAGCCAGATTTATGTTTTATTCGCTCTATCTCTTCAAACTCGATCCACGTGCGCGACTATATACAATGTATTAGTGAAGAGGTAGAGCGTACCAGAGTTGGGCATTATCTAGATAAAGAATTATTTAAATAACTATCTTTTCGAAACCTTCGAATATAGCCACGAATAACTGTCGTCAACGTTGAAACTTGGTGAGTCACCAAGACCGCAAGTCGCCGCCGCCTGTCCTTTGTGATCGGCGCTCGCCACTCGGCCGGGCTCGACCCTCGGGCAAGCGGATCACTTGGAACACAATGTCTGAGGTTTTGTTCAAATTGAAACACGTTATATATAGTGCATATGAAAATAAGTGGTGTTCAAGTTGTCACATTTTGCCATATTCAAAATTGTTTTATAAATACAGACCCTCAAAGTACACAACTTTCATCGATTTTTTGAAAATTACCTTTCGAATTTGGCAAAAAGATTATTTAAATCCTCCTTATTTTCACATGGACGCTAACATATTTCAATTTGGACAATATTCCCAGGACGACACGGAGGACATAGCCGTGGGGGAACAATATTTATATTTACTCATAAAAAATATATTAAAATAATTCTTTATGTAATTTGTTTTGATAAAATGTAAAACTTCCACATTCGCTATCGTATCGACATGAACGTTTATATAACATACTCCTGAGATTTTCCAGATGAAAATAAATTTAAACACAGTATAAACCGATTATTTTTAGCATTTTTAGATTAGAAATGTTACATTTATATTTAATTACGAAGTACAGTTCTAGAAATACTCCGATTTATACCGTGTTTGAACTCATTTTAATCTGGATTGGAATACTGAAAACGTCACGTTTTACATTTTATCAACACTTTATGCCTCTTCAACCGAGCTTACAAGCCGCCGCCGAACAGCCCAAATCCTCGCTGGTCGGGACCGGCGTTGAACCCGTATCGTGAACAGAGTCCTAATTCCGAGTGTTCGTTTCTCGCTTCTTTCTGGCCGAAGGGGGGAGCGAGATGAGACGCTTTGCGTGCGCGACGGGCGCGAACGCAAAGGACGGAGTGTCAGGCGTCCGAAAGACGGAGCGAGACAAAACATGAACGCGTCGTCTGTCTCGTACCGTCCTCACTCGCTTTCAGTGCCTCTCGCTCGCTCTCGCCTTCGCCGGACAAGAGTGAAACAGAATTGGTGGGGATAGTGTACATCGTGTACACCAATCCAAGCCCGTAATGAGACAATACAGTAGTATATTTTATTTGAGTTTATCCAGATATTATCTTTGCCCATCTCTGTTCTCCAGCCAGTTCGCCGTGATTCATTCAAGCCTCTTTGATGGCAAAATAGTGATAGGGGAAATGCGGCAACAGCGCGATTCGACTCTGGATACGTCTCGGCAACTATGTCTTTCCTACATTTATCGGCTAGTTTGGTCTTCCACCGGTTTTAATGGTACAAGGCACGATTATACCATCAGCGCCGGTGACGGAGAATCCTTGAGGCTTCATTCTGTACGGTGCTTATTAGCGTTCAAACGCACCAGACCCGTCTGCACGAATGTCTACTGCAGGCAACTATACCCGCAAAAACTTCTTTCTTGCCGATTCCAGGGCGAAAGTTGTAATTTACGGTTTGTTTACTACATCTCGTATACGCAGGGCCGGCGGAACCATTATGCAAGTTACGCGCCGCATGAAGGCGCCAGCCGAATGGGACGCTAAAAAACTATATCGCACGCTTAATAATAAAGGAATCGAAGCCCTACATAAATGAAATGTACACCCCGTAAAGACAAAACATATTAAATAGAAAACAGGTGCAAAAATTTGGGGGCATCAAAAATTTTCTTGCATAAGGGCGTCAACCAACCCCGCGTCGGCCCTGCGTACACGTCACGCTGGTGCTACGTGGCTGCAATAGCGCCACCAACGGAGAAGCCTTGAAGCTTCATTCTGTCAGTTTTCGATTTAGAAAATCATTATTATTTCAACGTACGGTGATTATTAGCGTTCAAACGCACCAGACCTGGCTGCACAGATGTCTACTGAAGGCAACTGTACCCACAAAAACTTCCTTCATGCTGATTCCAGGACGAAAGTTGTAATTTACGGATTGTTTACTACACGCGAATACGTACACGCTTTTCCTAGCTTGTGTGAGCGTACGCACTCATTCAAGGCCCGGTGAGACGGCAGCCTTAACACTAGAAATAACGAGTTTAACACATACTCACATCGGTTCGCTACCATGCTATACGCGTTATGAAACTGATTTCAATACCCTGATAACCACATCGGACGGCAGGATCTGCCGGCAGCTGCGGCGCAACCTACGTCCGCATTCGACTACGGATCTGCCGGCAGATGCCTGACACATCCAACAGCGCCATCTGAAGGCCACAATTATCAAACAATTCCCCACGCGTGACGTCACATGGACCTACGCACCAACACAAATGCACATTACTGCTGTAGGTGTATCCCTACCTTTCTAGGACGCGTGGAGAATTGATAGCAAATGATAGGAATCAGTGAAATGGAGCAGTGGATTTCGCTCACATAACCTGCGAGCAGATTCTGTAGTTTATTAAATAATAACAATTGTTCTATGTTTTTAAAGGTATGGTTTGTTTTTATTAATATGTACATTTGATGCACGTGAGTGATTAAAATGAGAAAATGATATAAGTGGCACCTATAAAAGAAAAGAGGAACTTTCAATATTTACACCGTAAGCAGTGGTGATTCTACATTAAAAAATAAGTCAATTTTCTCGATAACGAAGGGCGATATCAAAAACTTTAATCTTATATTTTCGACTATTTTTTTTGCAGAATCACCATATTCCCACTTGTGTTAGTTCTGAAAATAAGTACAATATTAGTCTAAAATTAAAAGGATGAACGCCGAGAGGTGTATTTTACTTTCAGTTATACTGAAGTAAAATGAGCACTGAAAAGTGCTGTTTGGTGTGTACGTTTTAAAGTAGTGGCGCTGAAAAGTGCCGATTGATGTTCATTGAGAACGTCGAGAGGTAGTTCCCGTTGAAGTCAGCAAAATAAGCACTGAAAAGTACCGTTTGTTGTCTTCGCCGCAGTAAAAGGAGACACACTTCTCCTTTTAATAGGCATATTTCTGAAAAATAACTGCAGTTAATTTTTGTTTTCACGTGACAGTAAATCATGACTTTTACGGTCATGACACTAAATGTCATGACTTTTACTTTCACGTGAAAACGGACCTTCATAGGTCATCTGTTTCTTTTTCATGTTGTTGCTCTTCGTTCCAGAAACTGCGGGGCATTCGATGTTCCTGGGATGACGAGGGCTTGGTTCTTGGACCACGCTTCCTACCGCGGACCCTCTCCTTTGCCGCCTTCAGTTCCGCTTGCATCCGCAATTGGAAGTCGGATCGAGTGGGCCTGTCTAACTTGCGGTTACTACAGACACCGTCTCAAAAAGAAATGTATGCAAAGTACGTTAGGATCAATGGAACATACAGTAATAGTAACAATAATTCTACGTAAAAGGATGAAAAGTGCTTATTGCTTCGTACCAAAAATCGCCATCGCGGTACGGGTGTCGTAGAAAGATTTAAGTCCTTCGCGGCCAAACCAAGTGAATGACGACGTTGAGTCGTATGACAGTGCTTCCTTGAAGCAGGACTTGACCGCTCCCTTGAAATCGAATCCGCCCACGTATTCGAAATACTTTACCTAAACAAAGCGAGTAAAGATTGATGTAAGTATATATTATATATAATAGTAAATAAAAGAATAATTACGTTTTCACTTACGACTTTGTAATAGGTGTCGTCATCGATGTCCTCAAAGCATTCGACCACCTGCACTGAGGACAAGGGGAGGACTGCTGGCTTCGTCAGTCGACCAGTGTTATGGGTGGTCTGGACAGATTTCTGTATACTCATCAAGAGAGTATTCATTCCTCTGCAAACAGAACGGATGGAGACGTAACGTATTAATAAACACGTTACATGCGATACTTACGTTAGCTCTGTCTCGATCCTCCGATCGCGTCCCGTGAGATCTTCCATTCTCCTGCGAACATTAACATTTATAAGAAAATATCCTTACAGTAATATTTTTATAGCAAAAATAAAGCAAAATGTAAATTTACCCATTATCAGGGTGTTGTGTCGGCGCTGTATTATGCTGCAACGGCTCACCGTGGATCACAGTGGCGCGTGTACACGATGTCCCTGGATCTGTGTATCCTTCGAGCGCAGGAACATTGGCCGCATCCGTATCCTGAAACATAACATTCTGATTAAGAGTAGGAACACCCTTCGACGTTGTTGGATCGTGTTCCTGCAGGACTGTCGCCAGATCCTGGATGTCCTGCTCAATTGTGGGCCCCGCGCGGTCGACGTCCTTCGCCGTTTCGGAATATCCTCCTCGGAAGACGTCGTTTGGTATCGTGTGGGTTTCACGACCACACGTTTCCCTCGTTTCTCCATGCCAGCCTGTAAGTAAAAAAAGTACATATTACGATACTTAGCAAAGGCGTGTTAGATGTGTTTTCCATTTTACATGCAATATTTTATGCACCAACTATTCTCACCTTTTCCATATTATATTTTTATGTATCTTAATTGTACGAAACCTCAAGACGAACCTATTTAACGTACTATTCAATAATTCGAGTGTAACGCGACAAAGGCTTGAACAGTAGAAAACGTGAAAGAATTATCCATCACCATAGATTAACAAGGATACGTGTAAACATGGTTTTACTTGTTAAGAGCAATACAAAAGAAGAAAATGTAAATATTATAGCACGTCACTCACCAGAAAATAGTTGTAACTTACCAAAAAGAAGAGACGAAGCTAGAAAGTGAACATTTTTTTTTTTTTTTTTTACATGGTGGAAATCCCTTACGGATACCTCACCCCCCGTGGGAGGGGTGAGATTATGTGGGGCTTGCACCCACTAAAACCACCATGGTGACCACCTGACGCGAGAGGCTTACACAAGGGAGAGAGACTGGCAGCGAGATACTTCTAACGAAAATAAATATTGAAGAATTTAAACACTACGGCTTCTCGCTGTGTGAAATAACGGCAACGACATAGATACGGGTTTCTAAGGGGATGGGGTCGGCGTTCTTGTCAATGGGCGTACTACCGTGAAAAGGAATTCTATAACATTTTGCGCGAACCTGATCGCGGGAGATGTATAGAATTTCAGTGCTTAATGTGGTGCATTTATATACGCCAAGAGCGGAAGACTTCAGGGCGATATCATAAAAATCATCGACCTCTAGAAATTTTTTAATTCCTAAACGATAGGAGTTATTGGGGTCCACGCTAATATTGAAAATTACGCAGATCGAGCCGTCGACTGAGATGCAACAATTATCGCATACATTTATGCCCAGAGATATGCTATTGAACTCTATCTTGTATTGAGAACAATTGGGGTCGTTACTAAGCGGTCTAGATACGCGAATAGAAAAATCGACATTACAATGAATATTTGTGCCATGAAGTGGTCTCTCCCTCATCCTATTGAAATATTGTTGGAGAGGAAGACTTGGCTTTCGCAGATAATTTTTAAAAATGGACATGTTATTTTCATATGGAAAAGCAGAAAATGAATCTAAATTACCAAGACGTCTGACATCGTCGGTTAGGTGAAGAAGACCATGGACGTTATAACTATTAAAAGTTGGGCCATAAAGTTCTTCGTTACGAAGAACAAATTTCTCCAGAGCTGACTCTGCGAATCTCAAGTGTGTGCTCGATGGAGATTCTGAAACTAAACCCCGTATGGCCGCATGTAAGAATAAGAAATGATTGTATGCGGTTTTCTCCAGTACCCCATTCAGTATAACTGGCCCTGTATACAGAAGGAACTGACGAAATTCGGTCGCTTTATATTTAGAGCATAGTTCAATACCTCTGGGACGTCTGGCAAAGTCTGCGGGGCAATATCTGCTAACACTATTCAGTCTCGCAGACAGTATCGAAATTTCCTTGCGGCTCAATTTTGAGAAAGGTGAATACTCTCCAAATATCCACGCAGACAAGAGTTTCTTTACTACGCCCAAGCATACAAGATGCATATACTCAAAAGGAACTTGTGAAACCATTCCCATCGGTAGCGATGACAATGGGTTTGTACCTTCCTTGCGATGCTTTACGTCTAACCGTTTAATATATTCCTCATCGGTTCGAGGAGAATGTTTTATCCCATGGTAAGCGTAATGCTTACCGATCAGGGTACCAGAAACCGTACATTTGGAACAGGGACGGGAAGACATATGCCCATAATGATTTAACACAAATGCTCGAGCTGGTGCGTCAGCTATGAAACACCTCAGTCGTACGGGCAACTTACTGCAATGAAAATTTATGCCTCCGTTGGACATGATGGCACTAACGTCTGTAATAAATTTATCAAAGAAAATATTGGGGTCGCGTGATTTTCCGGAACCTTTATAAATGCCTACCACTATAGGCTTTATATGAGGAATATTTGAAATCCTACATTGAACGGGCCAGATATGAATGGAACTTGATTTGTCTAAACTACATCCATCGGTATGAAAATCTAATTCTAAGTGTCTAACAAAAGCTACGGACAAAGTACTCGGGAGACTTTTAACAATTTCTGCTTCCAGATCAAAATGAATATATTCTCCTGGTGCCACGACGAATGTGACAGCAGGAGTACGTGGCGTAGATACAAGTGTTCTAACGTCCTGAGGCAACTGGGAGAAACAGGAATGTGTTCGAAGCAGAGATAATATATTATTTCCTTGAACGTGTGTCAAATTGTTGTCTACGAAACAAGACGCTAACCGTTGGCGAAAAGATGGCTCGGAGGGAGTACCACAGGACAATGAAACTGTATCGTGGATATTAGAAACACGTGAAGTGGAAGTAGAAGGACCGGCATCTTCTACATTTATATCGCGCCTAGCACTGAATCTATCGGGGATTAAATCAACAGGAGTGGACGAACTACAACCGGCAAATGTGCTAGCAGCATCTTGCACGGTAGGAGTATTATCCGCTACTCTACGAACGGTGTTAAATGCAGAAAGGTATCGCACGCGTAAGTTGCTTCGCACTTCGCGCATAACCCTGCGTTTTTGCCTCGCCGATAGTGCGTGTCCCGATTTCCGCGACGCAGATAATTTGAAATTATTAAATTCCATAATTACTAACAGAGCGTTCGCCACGGTACCGCCAAAATGTTACCTCGTGGTACCCTTTATTCGACGTGGTACCCTTTGTGCTTGAAAACGAACGCTCTGATTGGCAGCGCCGCCTTGCGGTCATTCGTGATTGGTCGGGACTCTACTTCCCAGTTCGCGTTTGTTTCGAATTCTCGTTCATTCTGAGGTGACAGTCATTGACGGCAGATCCGAAGAAGTAATTATGGAATTTACGCTTACCATGGGATAAAACATTCTCCTCGAACCGATGAGGAATATATTAAACGGTTAGACGTAAAGCATCACAAGGAAGGTACAAACCCATTGTCATCGCTACCGATGGGAATGGTTTCACAAGTTCCTTTTGAGTATATGCATCTTGTATGCTTGGGCGTAGTAAAGAAACTCTTGTCTGCGTGGATATTTGGAGAGTATTCACCTTTCTCAAAATTGAGCCGCAAGGAAATTTCGATACTGTCTGCGAGACTGAATAGTGTTAGCAGATATTGCCCCGCAGACTTTGCCAGACGTCCCAGAGGTATTGAACTATGCTCTAAATATAAAGCGACCGAATTTCGTCAGTTCCTTCTGTATACAGGGCCAGTTATACTGAATGGGGTACTGGAGAAAACCGCATACAATCATTTCTTATTCTTACATGCGGCCATACGGGGTTTAGTTTCAGAATCTCCATCGAGCACACACTTGAGATTCGCAGAGTCAGCTCTGGAGAAATTTGTTCTTCGTAACGAAGAACTTTATGGCCCAACTTTTAATAGTTATAACGTCCATGGTCTTCTTCACCTAACCGACGATGTCAGACGTCTTGGTAATTTAGATTCATTTTCTGCTTTTCCATATGAAAATAACATGTCCATTTTTAAAAATTATCTGCGAAAGCCAAGTCTTCCTCTCCAACAATATTTCAATAGGATGAGGGAGAGACCACTTCATGGCACAAATATTCATTGTAATGTCGATTTTTCTATTCGCGTATCTAGACCGCTTAGTAACGACCCCAATTGTTCTCAATACATAATAGAGTTCAATAGCATATCTCTGGGCATAAATGTACGCGATAATTGTTGCATCTCAGTCGACGGCTCGATCTGCGTAATTTTCAATATTAGCGTGGACTCCAATAACTTCTATCGTTTAGGAATTAAAAAATTTCTAGAGGTCGATGATTTTTATGATATCGCCCTGAAGTCTTCCGCTCTTGGCGTATATAAATGCACCACATTAAGCACTGAAATTCTATACATCTCCCGCGATCAGGTTCGCGCAAAATGTTATAGAATTCCTTTTCACGGTAGTACGCCCATTGACAAGAACGCCGACCCCATCCCCTTAGAAACCCGTATCTATGTCGTTGCCGTTATTTCACACAGCGAGAAGCCGTAGTGTTTAAATTCTTCAATATTTATTTTCGTTAGAAGTATCTCGCTGCCAGTCTCTCTCCCTTGTGTAAGCCTCTCGCGTCAGGTGGTCACCATGGTGGTTTTAGTGGGTGCAGCCCCACATAATCTCACCCCTCCCACAAGGGGTGAGGTATCCGTAAGGGATTTCCACCATGCAAAACAAAAAAAAAAAAAATGTTCACTTTCTAGCTTCGTCTCTTCTTTTTGGTAAGTTACAACTATTTTCTGGTGAATGACGTGCTATAATATTTACATTTTCTTCTTTTGTATTACTCTTAACAAGTAAAACCATATTTACACGTATCCTTGTTAATCTATGGTGATGGATAATTCTTTCACGTTTTCTACTGTTGAAGCCTTTGTCGCGTTACACTCGAATTATTGAATAGTACGTTAAATAGGTTCGTCTTGAGGTTTCGTACAATTAAGATACATAAAAATATAATATGGAAAAGGTGAGAATAGTTGGTGCATAAAATATTACATGTAAAATGGAAAACACATCTAACACGCCTTTGCTAAGTATCGTAATATGTACTTTTTTACTTACAGGCTGGCATGGAGAAACGAGGGAAACGTGTGGTCGTGAAACCCACACGATACCAATCGACGTCTTCGGAGGAGGATATTCCGAAACGGCGAAGGACGTCGACCGCGCGGGGCCCACAATTGAGCAGGACATCCAGGATCTGGCGACAGTCCTGCAGGAACACGATCCAACAACGTCGAAGGGTTCCTACTCTTAATCAGAATGTTATGTTTCAGGATACGGATGCGGCCAATGTTCCTGCGCTCGAAGGATACACAGATCCAGGGACATCGTCTACACGCGCCACTGTGATCCACGGTGAGCCGTTGCAGCATAATACAGCGCCGACACAACACCCTGATAATGGGTAAATTTACATTTTGCTTTATTTTTGCTATAAAAATATTACTGTAAGGATATTTTCTTATAAATGTTAATGTTCGCAGGAGCATGGAAGATCTCACGGGACGCGATCGGAGGATCGAGACAGAGCTAACGTAAGTATCGCATGTAACGTGTTTATTAATACGTTACGTCTCCATCCGTTCTGTTTGCAGAAGAATGAATACTCTCTTGATGAGTATACAGAAATCTGTCCAGACCACCCATAACACTGGTCGACTGACGAAGCCAGCAGTCCTCCCCTTGTCCTCAGTGCAGGTGGTCGAATGCTTTGAGGACATCGATGACGACACCTATTACAAAGTCGTAAGTGAAAACGAAATTATTCTTTTATTTACTATTATATATAATATATACTTACATCAATCTTTACTCGCTTTGTTTAGGTAAAGTATTTCGAATACGTGGGCGGATTCGATTTCAAGGGAGCGGTCAAGTCCTGCTTCAAGGAAGCACTGTCAGACGACTCAACGTCGTCATTCACTTGGTTTGGCCGCGAAGGACTTAAATCTTTCTACGACACCCGTATCGCGATGGCGATTTTTGGTACGAAGCAATAAGCACTTCTCATCCATTTACGTAGAATTATTGTTACTATTACTGTATGTTCCATTGATCCTAACGTACTTTGCATACATTTCTTTTTCAGACGGTGTCTGTAGTAACCGCAAGTTAGACAGGCCCACTCGATCCGACTTCCAATTGCGGATGCAGGCGGAACTGAAGGCGGCAAAGGAGAGGGTACGCGGTAGGAAGCGTGGTCCAAGAACCAAGCCCTCGTCATCCCAGGAACATCGAATGCCCCGCAGTTTCTGGAACGAAGAGCAACAACACGAAGAAGAAACAGATGACCTATGAAGGTCCGTTTTCACGTGAAAGTAAAAGTCATGACATTTAGTGTCATGACCGTAAAAGTCATGATTTACTGTCACGTGACAACAAAAATTAACTGCAGTTATTTTTCAGAAATATGCCTATTAAAAGGAGAAGTGTGTCTCCTTTTACTGCGGCGAAGACAACAAACGGTACTTTTCAGTGCTTATTTTGCTGACTTCAACGGGAACTACCTCTCGACGTTCTCAATGAACATCAATCGGCACTTTTCAGCGCCATTACTTTAAAACGTACACACCAAACAGCACTTTTCAGTGCTCATTTTACTTCAGTATAACTGAAAGTAAAATACACCTCTCGACGTTCATCCTTTTAATTTTAGACTAATATTGTACTTATTTTCAGAACTAACACAAGTGGGAATATGGTGATTCTGCAAAAAAATAGTCGAATATATAAGATTAAAGTTTTTGATATCGCCCTTCGTTATCGAGAAAATTGACTTATTTTTTAATGTAGAATCACCACTGCTAACGGTGTAAATATTGAAAGTTTCTCTTTTCTTTTATAGGTGCCACTTTCATCATTTTCTCATTTTAATCACTCACGTGCATCAAATGTACATATTAATAGAAACAAACCATACCTTTAAAAACATAGAACAATTGTTATTATTTAATAAACTACAGAATCTGCTCGCAGGTTATGTGAGCGAAATCCACTGCTCCATTTCACTGATTCCTATCAATTCTCCACGCGTCCTAGAAAGGTAGGGATACACCTACAGCAGTAATGTGCATTTGTGTTGGGGTGTAGGTCCATGTGACGTCACGCGTAGGGAATTGTTTGGTAATTGTGGCCTTCAGATGGCGCTGTTGGATGTGTCAGGCGGGCAGCAGGATCTGCCGTCGATCTGCCGTCCATCTGCCAGCAGGCTCTGCCCGGCACGGCCTGCCGGCAGATCCGTAGTCGAATGCGGACGTATGTTGCGCCGCAGCTGCCGGCAGATCCTGCGCTCTCCTGGCAGACCCTGCCGTCAATCTGCTGGCAGACCCTACCGTCAATCTGCTGGCAGACCCTGCCGTCAATCTGCTGGCAGACTGCCGGCAGATGGCTATCAGGGTATATTATGACGAAAGTTTTTTATTAATATCTCTGAAACTAAGACGAACCGCCAAAAAATTTAGAGGGAAATGTTGACAAACATATGTCAAGGTCATTAAAATCAGTGAGGAGGTAGCTTTTCGACAGGTTTACCATTTTTGGGGTTAGAATATTTATTCACATATTTCATATATATTTATCATATAATCAACAATTAAACACATTAATAGAGACTCCCTAGCCTATCCCCAAACAATACTAATACCGTCGGCTGTGAGGCAGTCGTCTGTATAGGTAAGTTTCAATGAATAATTATGCCAAGTTTTTTGCAAATATCTCGTAAACCAAAGGCGAGCGCCGAAAAGTTTAGAGGGAAATGTTGTTCAGAATGATGACCTTGACAACATATGTCATTGAAATCGGAGAATCCTCCCCTAATGTAAACATTTACCATCCATTTCAGCTTATTAAGAAATTCTTCTTTCTTTATTGTATCGATATGAAAGTGGCACCAATGGATTCCTGGCGTTCTCGCGATTAAAATCATACCAAATGTCATGTAAATCGCACTACTTTTACAAAAGCAATTTGTATTCCTTATGTAAATGTAGTCCGATTTACATGACATTTGGTATGATTTTCATCAGAAAAACATAAGGAATCCATTCGTGATGTCCATTTCCTCCATTACGTTCCTACATCGTACTAGGAGCAGTTTGAATAGCGCGTAGAGATATTTGGAATTGGAGTACTATTTCTATAAATCTTATCCAAGGGATTCGTTGAAAAATGCATCGATTTCGGCCGTCGCGACCTTGAAGCTCAGAGGGCGTTCTCTGTTCTATTTCCCACAGTTGTTTGCAGGTAATAGGTTCTCTGTTGGGGCACATGTAGTTGCCGCGGGTTCTCCGTGGTGGGGATCTCGCGGGTCGCGATGGCCTGTGGACTTTGGAGGGTACGCGTTTACCTTCCACGTGTTTAGACCCTTGGTGCCAGGTCTCCTAATTTCCCTGGCTTATTGAGGTTATTTCCCGAGCGGCGCCGAGCTCCGAGGCCCGGTTGAATCTATTGTTCCCTGTTTCGCTGTTTAGCGTTATATTGGGATACGACGCCTCGAGCTGTTTTTATGGAGGTCTTCGGTTCGCGAGTGCTGCACGTGCGCTTCAGGTTGTCGTGACCGTTATCCGTGGACGTCAGTCCATTGTGCTCGCGCGATTTGGGAAAGTCCTTCGTTCCCCTCTTTAGTTAAGATTGCTGGCCGAGTTGGTTAATTTAATCGGACGAAAAACAGCAGCGGGGGCCGCCCGTGGCCGTCCCAAGTTGACGGCACGGGCCTTGCCTACCTGCGGCCCCCGCGCCTCGCTTCTTTATTTTTGACGTTCGTGAATCTGGCCGGTGTGGGGGGTCAAAAGAAGTAAAAAATAAGTCAAAAGAAGTTTTTCGCAAATATCTCGGAAACGAAGGCCGAGCGGCGGTAACATGTACCTATATAGGGAAAAGTTGTTTAGAATGATGACCTTGACAACATATTTCAAGGTCATCAGAATCGGTGAGGTGTACCCTTTTATGCATTATTACCGGAATTCTTTATTCTGGGTTAATCCATATATTGCTCTGTCGGTGGATACATAGTAGGTACTAAGTACATACGATGACAATTGGGACGCGCAGGTCCGTTGTTAACCGCCAACTCGCGGGACAATACGGTCATACGCGACTCTGGCGAGACGATCTGGCCGATTAGCCTGTGGAATTTTTCAGAGCGAAACGAAAATACATTCGCTCTTTACGATTGGTAATTTCATATTCACCTTCCCAAAAAACGTTTCAATCTATACCTACTCAATCTACTGCCTTCGAAGAGGACCGAGGTCCTCAAGCGAAGCCGAAAACGCGCAGAAAATAGGGACGCGAAAAGTCACGGGAAACAGAAAACTACCCGCTTCCACGCGCAAAAAAGACTGATTTGCGCGAGACGTTTCATTGCCGAAACCCGAGAGTTTCATTGAATGGCTTGCATAAAATAATCCTGGAAGAATTGCAGGAAAAGTCATGCAGGTACTCGTACAAACAGAAGACAATCTATTTATTTAAAAAAAAAAATATTAGTACTTTTTAAATAAATTCGATAACAGCCAAACGATGACAAGTATCTCCTCGTTTCATGCGTGGTCGACATCAAATCACATTTTGATGAAAGTTCTTGAAGGCAAGACACAACTTCAAAAACGTCGTTTGTAATTGTAGCAATCCTGTTCTTATTCTCATTTTTAATATTTATTCGTACCTAAGTGAGAACGGTCCTCGTCGCTCGTCGCTCGTCCCTCATCATTCCATCAGTGAGCACATATCGACGCGTGTTACGAAAAGTAGTAAGTTTCATTTTTTCTACATGCAGTTGTCCGTAAGAAAAATTATGAAACGTGCTACTCTTCGTAACGCGCATCGATATGTACGGTAAACCAACCATAGTAATTGACCGTATACCAGTGAATGACCATTAGGCAAGGAAATGTTAATTATAAAATTAAAAATATAATATGTTTATAAATGGTGTGTAGTTCCACTTTTAATATCCCATATTTTTAGTTATGCGTATTAAGCAAACATTAATAAGTACAATTCTTTTTAAAAGTATGCGGTCATTTACTGGGCTTCTACGTGTTTTGCATTTTATAATCTTTTTTTTAAATTACGATAAGAATAAGTAATTATTTTTATAGAAATTTCAAGACAAATAAATTTAAATGCAATTTCAACGGTTGTTTTGTTGTTATACATAAATATATTCAAGTATTAATCTGAAAGGTTCATAAATTCAACAATTCGATCATTCACTGCGGAGGGTCGACTTCAATTCGCTACGTTCGGCCCAGGATTCGTACCTTTTTCCGGAAAAAAAAACATAAAAATCGGGTGAGGCAATGCGAGGGTCTGTCCTCGCCACGGGGTGCCAGCGCATCTCCTTGACGGGCGTTGCTCCAGAATTACCCTGTATCATTTGGGCAGTGTGTGACCCGACTACCCTCCGTGTAATTGGTCTGCGCGAAGTGGGGCGCAAGTTCGATCATTATCAGTACTCATGCCCGAGAGGAATACGATTTACTTTAATTATAGTATATGTGTGTTTTGTAATAAAATGTTTCTATCGTCTCCTGAATTCAATAACTGGCATCCAGATATCTACGCTCCTACAATCCACCGTCAACACGGCTCGTGGAGAGACACAGGAAGAAAAGGGGTAGCCCGCTGTCGACGCGTGGTCCTCTCGAGTATAAACACGAGCTTCAATATCAGAACAAAAGCAAGCGTTAACGTATTCCGTG
The DNA here is from genome assembly GCA_947577245.1 of Andrena bucephala. Classification (NCBI taxonomy): domain Eukaryota; kingdom Metazoa; phylum Arthropoda; class Insecta; order Hymenoptera; family Andrenidae; genus Andrena; species Andrena bucephala. The sequence goes on along the minus strand of OX387718.1, from coordinate 18,076,154 downwards.
CGAGAGAAGGTGGGCATTTCTGTGAAGAGGGCCTCTTCAAGAGAGCAGCCGTTTGTGAGGAATGCAAATCCGAATAGTTCTGATACAATCTACTCCCTATGGTTGAAATTTAGTCTAGCAACTTTCACTCCTCCTAACCTAACCAATCGAACTTGCATCCCTCCCAAAAGAATCGGCCATCCGAGCGTAGAAGCAAGTGCGAAAAAAAAGTAACGGTGCGCTTCTTGATACCGCAGATGTACCTACCTAAGTAGCATTTATGACGGAAAAAAATTGTCCAGCCTTTGGGCCTGGCGTAGACCTTTGGCAGGTAGGTATCTATTTCAAAAGGCAGTGCCACCCGTGGAACCAGTAAAACCGTCCCCGGTTCGTGCTATACCAGACAGTTTTCTTCCAGTGAAAATCAGTAAATTTGCAAGCGCAATATCTTAAAAACCAGTGAAAATAAAGTGTATACATTAAAGCTTATTGAATTTGTCTTGGAACGCACTATCAACTGAGGTGTTCAAAAAAAATAGTTCCATTTGAAAAACCGAACTTGACCATCGTATCTTTTAAAATAATAATCGATAAAAAAATTCGTTCTGGCTAATTAATTGGCCCCCTCGAACCATGCAATTCCCTGTTTTTTTTTATATTTTTATCTCCAATAGTTTAGGAGAAAACCGGCTGTCCAGTCTTAGGTGGAACACCCTGTATATGAGTGTAGTTATCGCCCGAAGCAGGTGTAAGCAAGTCCGGACATTGTTACCGACATCGCAGCTGTTTAAAAATTTATATTTTATTAAAACTAGGTGCGGGGGAGGTTGTATTAAAACTATTGATATTGTTGCGCCGGGGCGTTTCCATCGCAGGCCACCCCGACGCAAAGGGATATAGTAAATGACCACACGCGAGTGCACGTTGCGCAACTCCGATATATTTCGTCATACAGGAATCTTCAAGCATGGATTGACACGTCCGGTCGCGGTGGCGTACGTTAGGCCGGGTACAGACTTGAGCACGAAAGCGAACGAGACAAGCCGAGGCAGACCCGAATGCCTCGGATGGACAAATTGAGATTTTTTGTTCTGTGCGCCGCGCACGAAGCAAGCTGAGGCAAACTGAGGAAACTTGTATAACATCATAGAGGATACATTTCATTTATAATAACGTAAAGTAAAGAATGAATTTTTATGTAATTCATGATATTCGTTGAAATGACTCCGATCGGAGCCGCTGCCGGCAGCGACAATGTTAAAAGTGGAAGGAATGTTTTAGGGGGTCAGAAAAATTTTCTTCAATTTATGTGACTCCTCTTTCATGAAAAATAAAAAATATAGAAAAAAATGATGTTAAACGATTTTATTAAAAATGCACTAAAAACTAAAAAATAATTATTTTCTTGTACTACAATTTCGATGGTGATATACTACGAACGCCTGCAAAGTTTTAGTTTTATTATTCGTATATACGTGACGAATCATTCCTCGATAAATTGTGTATTTTTGATAATCGCGATGCAACTACCCCTACAGCACACTTTATTGCATGAATGTCCCAGTTACGTTGCGCTGCAACATTTGAAACATTGCACGGAATGTCCCCGAAACGTTACAAGTACATTGCTATGTCCGCCCCTGTGCAACATTGCGGGAGATATTTCTGCAACATTGTTTTGGAATTTTACAGCAACGTTTCGGGGATTTTGCAGCAATGGTCACGGAACGTTTCGGAGATTTTATGGCAATGGTCACGCAACATTTCGGAGATTTTCTTGCAATTGTCGTGCAACATTTCTGAGATATTACACAGCAATGGTCACGCAACGTTTCGGGCAGTAGGGCCAAAAATAAAAATATCGGTATTAAATTAATGTATATATATACCGTGTCTTTGATGGACGCGAGACGACACGAACGAGTACAGAATCGTAGTAGTATAACGTCCCTATTTTTTTATAAATATAAAATTCTTTTACCTCAGTGAGATTCGAACCCATGCCCTCCAGCACCGTAGACGAACACTTTACCGCTGCAGCTACAACCGTTGATTGGAAAGATTGCTTACGTATTTTAACATATGCTCCTACCGTCCAACACTTTAAACTCAAATTATTCAAAAACGAAGATTCGTTTCGACAAACCCCATTACATCTCCCTAATCGTGGAGTCGGATATCTCACAACAAATTCATTTCGACGCTTGATGTTGTATTAAGTTGATTCATATCCTGTTATGAAATATCCTGCGTAGTACAAGAAAATAATTTTTATTAGTTTTTAGCGCATTTTTAAAACAATCGTTTATCATAATTTTTTTTGTTATATTTTTTTTACTTTGTAGTTTTTAGAGTTTATGGATTTACATTTCACAGCTCAGACTTCTTTACAAATATCTTTTGTTGCTGTATACAGTTTAACACTTTGCTTAAATCTTATAGTGATAATTAAGTAATTGTATTAATTCTTTATATCAGATATTTTCCACGTTCACATATATTCCCTCGGAGATTGTCTGTGGAATCTTAGAATGTATTCCGCGTGTTCGCATTTCAGGAACGTTCCGCGTAGGTGAGGAGTGAAAATATGTAAGTCCATATTCCACGGCAATGTGTGCGCAATATCCCGGGAGTATTGTACCGCAGTATGTGCGCAATATTCCACGGCAATGTATGCGCAATATTCCTGGAGTATTGTACCGCAGTATGTGCGGAATATTCCACGGCAATGTGTGCGCAATATTCCGGAAGTATTGTACGGCAGTATGTGCGCAATATTCCACGGCAATGTGTGCGCAATATTCCAGAAACATTGCACAAACGTGGCCATTGCAATATTCCACGGCAATACTTCTACAATGTTGCTGTAATATGTCAATGCAACCTGCAACCAAACGGTAACATTGCAATGTCTAGCAACGTTTCTGCAACGTTCCTGCAACTAAGTGTGCTGTAGGGGTAGCGTCTTGAACGCAGCGTCTTTTTGTCGTTTTCGTAAAGAACACGAGCGGCTGATTTCAAGTCGTTTGGATTTGTGGTTATGGGTTATATTTATTGATGACTGTGTAATTTTTTCAACTCTCCCGTTTTTTTCATAATTTTATATTGTCATCATAACTACGCACGCCTACAAGTTTCATCTCGATCGGCCACCGGTCCCTTTCGGAAGTACAGCCCTTTTCTTGTACTACAATTTTGATGGTGTTAATATCACTTTAATTGAAATCGTGGGGCTCGATATTTCATAGCAGGATATGAATCACTTTAATACTTCAACTTCTGGTTGCACATGGTGCCCCACGATTTTATTTAAAGTGATATTAACACCATCAAAATTGTAGTACAAGAAAAGAATTATTTTTAAAATTTTTAGTGCGTTTTAATTTAGTTTTTACTGCATTTTTAATAAAATTGTTTAACATTAAATTTGTTTTATATATTTTTTATAGACTACAACGCAGTAGTAATGAAAATATGCGGTGACAGTTAAAATTCATATTTCTCAGAAAAAAAACACAAATACACATGTATAGAAGACGGCTCGTCTTTTCTTTGCTTTCGCTATATTCCTCGGGCCGATCCAAAGTTGTCGGATCGGCTCGAGGCATGCGGCGAATGGCGCCGAGGCACGTCTATGCCTCGGAACGACAGCCACCCTGAGCATGAATTAATTTTTTTCGACCGATAACGTGCGGCGAACAGCCCCGAGGCAGCGGCGAACGGCCGGAGGCATGCGGCGAACGGCCCCGAGCAATTCACCGACGTGCAACACTTGCATACGCATTCTGCCTCGGCTTGCCTCATTCGCGTTCGTGCTCAAGTCTGTACGCGGCCTTACAAGACTCCGTCCTCGACGTTGTTCTCGAAGGGGGCTGACCCTCTTCTGTCTTCAGCTACGAGCACCAGTAGGCTATGCACGGGCCTATATCCGGTGCTCGCAACAATATAATTCTGCTTCAGGCTGTAGGTACACATTCACTCTGAATGTGTGTCAAATTTTAGCTCAATCGGTCCAGTAGTTTTTGAGAAAAATGTGCGCCCGATCTAAAAAAATTGTTTCGAGAAAAAAGCGTTTAAAGTTTTTCATGCAGTTACAACCTATACGACTGAAGTTACGGTAGATAACGACTAAATTCTGTAACTTCCTCAGCTTCAAAAAAATCATTTTGGGCAGCTCTCTTTTCTCTGGTGGCAGTCATAGCCTCTTTAGATACAATGATCGAGAAAACGATTACGTGCCACGCTGCGGCCTTAAGCCCCTATAACTCTGATAGATCTACGAATTCCACCTTAATATTTTAGGGACATATTTTCGAAACCCCCAAACTATTAGGAAATAAAAAAAAGATCGAATTTTTGGGGGTAATACCACCTTAACCCGCATCTGATTCGGTACACAAGACCACACAAGCCATCTACAACCCAAGTAATCCGGTTAGTTAGTTGCAACCATGTTTCCAAATAGTAATGATTGTAATAAATTTCATTTCAATATCAGACACTCCTTGGTAGGGTGATGCGTGCTGGTGACAATAATAAATATGCGAGGAAAAGGATTAACTTGTTCAGTGCATCGGTGGTACACTTACCGCGCGGACAAGACCGACTGTCGACCAGATGACGAGAACATTGCCTATTGTCTAAGGCTTAAGGGGGTAGACACGTCACGTGGTCTGGCCGATTCGGCAGGTCGGTATTACAGCAGGTTTTTTCTGCACTGAAATGGTATTACCCATAGATACGCGGCTGCCTGTGCACGCGAGAGGGAGCTGTTTGCTATTTCCGTATTCTATTCTGAATAAGGAAATAAATTCTCAGCTGTTGCGTTGTACTTATAAAAATTTAAACGGAAAGTCGGCTGGTACTGCAAACGTAAAAAATTCATTGTACATTTTAATTACTTGAAATGTGCTTATGCTACAATATTCTACGTTGGCAGTAAGGAATTATAAGTGAAAAGGAAAAATAGATGAGGGCATATCCCCAGAAAATGAAGTTTGTTAGGATAGACATTTTTTAATTAGCAAAACACTGAAACAGAACATGAAATACACATCCTATGCAGAAAGCAGTTATGAACAAACATATATAAAATTGTGTTTGATGTTGAATTCAACGCGTGATTATTATGTGGTCCCTCCTGGAAGTGACAGAAAATATAACCTATGTATATGCTATAAGACAATAAATATGTAGCGGCTATTTCGTTGTATTACGCTACATTTGTGAACTTTGAGTTGTATCATTTTTGGGGCCAATTTGATTGAGAAAGTATAAGGAATCGATTGACGCCACGATCGCAAAGATCTGATTAGAAATTGCAAAACTTCAGATTCATCAGTGCTTAGTGCGCAACATTGTATGGCCCCGCTGGTTTCAAGCGTCGAAGCCGACGAAACTCAGCGAGACACATGTGTAAAATAACATATTTGCAGTTTTATAATTGAAGATGTAGTGAACGTTACAGGACTGTCTTTATATATGGCTCTCACAAACAAAATCGCCTGACTTGTTAGACATGAAACCGGGCATACAAATGGTAGCGCATATCGCCGAAAGCATCAGAAAGAATATGTACAGTCTTCCAATGTTTCAATTGTTGAGAAGCCTTTGGACTCAGTTTATCGGGAAAGACCTACCCACCCCACTGTTTTGCTTTCTCGTTGCGAGCGTGGACCTTCGGGTCCTAGTAGACCGCCCGTTGACAGCCGAGAACAATAAAACCGACGAGCTAGATAAAATACCCAGTACAGAAAAATAAAATGTTCGTGTTTTTGATAAGTATTGATGAAAGTATTACCGATGAATTTTTTAGGATTTCCCAATGAAAATTATATCAAACATGGAGCAATGCGATGAATTTTTATTGAACGTAGAGTGTGTTCTAATCATGTATTCATAAGAAAAAATAGATTGAATTGCTTCGTGTCTTGACTTACCAACAATCCATGAATGGTAACACTCTCATCAAGGTGTAATGAGAAATTTTGAACATTTCGTATTCAGTACTGGATGACTCAAGTCGCCGTCGACCGAGGGTGTACCGCTGGTGCGCTATTTCACTCACACTCGGTTCACATCGTGCAGTCTCCTTGTCAAGCGGTTCGAGCGAGGGCCCTGATAGGGGTGAATTTATTTGGGAAACAAAAGTCGCGTCATTCATGACACCTACTCGCGAACAGATATACATATGTACGAGAAGAAACAATGCAATTGCCCGATGACTTGAAGCAACATTTCAATAGGTAAATGCATGAAACTCTGGGATCAGGAATTCCGAACCCAGTGGGGCATATGTAAGAACTGGCGAAATTCAACAATAGTTCGTCGTCTAAATTTTACAATTAAAGTATTTATTTGACGTGAATATAAAGTTTGTTAGCAAAGTCTTTCTCGATTTGAGTTCTGTAGAAGGCTGATTTTCCTTCGCCATGGAAAGTCCCCTCTTGGCCTTCTCGCTGGCAATCATGCGACTCGCTGAGTTTCGTGGGCTTTGGCGCTCGAAACCAGCGGGGCCATACAATGTTGCGCGCTAAGCAGTGACAAATCTGCAGTTCTGCATTTCTAATCAGATCTTTGCGAAAGTGACGTCAGTCGATTCCTCATGTTTTCTCGATCAAATTGGCCCCAAAAATGATATAATTCGGACCAAAATTAAGGAAATTACGTGAAAAATTTGTTTGTAGAAGTGAAAGCCCGTTTTGTTAAAAATAGTCCGATTTAAATTATTTTCTGCCAATATAACCGGGAGAATGCCAAAAATCCAATGGTGTCACTTTCATATTGATACGATGAAAAATAAACAAATTCTGTTTCTTTATAATCGATGACACATCGCCGAGCACGACGATCTCGCGCGGCTCGGGACACAAAGGTTCTCTTCGGTTATTCGAACTTCTAAGATCGTATTCAGATTTATTGGCCGGTGAGTTTCGTAACTAGGGGTGTGCGGTTACCCGATTTTTCGGGGTCGGGACGGGCCGGCAACTTTCGGGCGGGATCGGACGGGGTCCCGATACTTTCGTATTGCTCGAGATCCCGACAGTTTCGGAACCCCATGAATGGATTCGGGCTACAAGCATAACTCGGCAAAACTCGGACGCGATCGGACGATATCGTTACCAGTAATAGATTAAAATTATTACCTGAGAACATAGAAAAATTATGTTTCTTACACGTTAATATGAAATAATAAAATATTCGCCTCCTGTATATTGTTGTTATTATGAAACATCCAGGAAATATTCCTTTTTGTATGCTTATAGTTCGTACGTTTTCTATTTTAAATCTGAACCTATCCGGAAAAAGATAATACCCTATATATTCCCTTTACATAAAGTACTAAGTATGAAGTATATTTTATTCAGATTTTAAAATATTGTCGATATAAAAATAGTCTTCTTCCCAAGTTCTGAACATGGTATTTATTTAAGTACGTATATGGACGTATTCAGTAGCAATGAAAATGCATATATATGTAAATAAATAATAAGATACAAATTATGATTCAACAGGAGACAGAAAGGTAAAAACTTATCACTCTGGTATCGATATAAATGATATACATAATTCTTTCCGTCTCGGTCCCCTCGTAATAGCTGGCTTTCGAGTAGATCGCGTCCGAGTTTTGCCAAGCCGACCTCAAATCAAATTGCCCGCTCATGGCGGTCATGCTTGTAGCCCGAATCGAGTCTCGGGATCCCGAAACCGTCGGGATCTCGAGCAATACGAAAGTATCGGGACCCCGCCCGATCCCGCCCGAAATTTTCCGACCCGCCCCGAGGGCCGAGAATCCGAGCCGCGGGACGATCCGCACACTCCTATTCGTAACGCGTATTCTCTCGTCATCGCAGAACACGAGTGAGCCAGAAGTGGTGGGGATAGCGCCAAGCTTTTGTCATGTATAGACCAAACCGAGCTGCAGCGTAGAAATACACGCATCAGAATAGGTGTGCCTTAGGCCTTAGCTCCGAAAAAATTCAGAAGCTTTATTGTTCAGAACATTGATTCTTTCTCGATAGCTTCATCTCGTATTGGTCTACGCATAACTTTGTGACGCACACAACTACATATGTACTACGCTGACAATAAGAATAAATAACAGCCACACGGCTACGTTCAGACGGGGCCGAGCAGCATTCCCGTTACCCCACCATACCCTTCGGTGGCTAGGGAACTCCAACTGACAAATCCACGATCGTCAGATGGTGATGGCTGATTTCTCCTCGATCGCTGTTCGCGAAAACGAATCGACCGGCCAATATATTTGAATACGACCTTAGGATAAAGATATAATGAAAGATGAAAAATTATTCGAAGCCAAAGATGAAAGGCCTTCGAATAAACAAAGGAAACTAATAAATACCCGAAGCTAAATAGAATTTTAGATTTAGGGTACACACCCCTCCCCCCAAACCTCGTGTCGATCGGCCACTGGGGCCATTCGGAACTATATTATTTTAATTAAATAATGCCCATCTCTGCATAGGAGCGTAAAGAATTACAAAAAAAATCAAGGAGTCAACTGTTGACCGGTTTGGAGACTTTTCCTTGTTATATGTTATATACAATAGTCGGAAGAATAATAATAAAAGCAATAATTGCAAATAATTGCTGTAACTTCCACATTCTGAAAATGTGATATCAGTAAATCACTACTTCCAGTGTTATTAAAAAATTCCAATCTCTTTTTTTATTTGAAATAATGTGGCCATATAATTATAACATATATTCGGCAGCAACATATATATACAGTAAAAGCGTGAATTTAGTAAATGTAGACAATTCCCAGCAGTTCCTAGTCAATGTATGCCTAAAATGCATATAACCTAACCTACAATCGTCCGGAAATGCATGCATTGACTGCATCACGCTTTTACTGTCGCTCATGTATCCAGCTAACGCTTCAGTTTTGCTATGATTCCACGTTGGCAGTCCTCCCAAGTAGGCGCCATCTCATATCCACTAGCTCAACTAAATTTGTCACGTGACTTGCTCTGTATTATCGCCAATATGGCGGAACTCGTATTTGGGAATGCAATCACGGGGATACGTTTTTCGTCCTTATATGAACAGATTTTAGGCTGGGTGAGGTCTCATTCGAAAGAGGAAGGTTCGAGACAGCCCGCTCTGGTCATCGTTTGAGCCACAAAACTCTTTTAGTGACCTAAAAATACTTGGATTCCTGCGGGTGTATTTTGTCGACTTTTGCTCTACTTTGAACACTCATATTATTAGATATCAACACAATCTCGTCGAACCATGACCAGAGCGGGCTGTATCGAACCTTCCTCTTTCGATTGAGACCTCACCCAGCCCAAAATCTGCTCATATAAGGACGAAAAACGTATCCCCCCAAACCCATGTTTCGGGCACATTATGTGGGTATTACAGCGCGCTGCATTACCCGTGTCTACCCCCTTAAGGTGTCGAAAATATTCGAATGCTAGAAAATATTTAACAAGGGAAGCTATAAAGCGAAACGCGTACACAGCTGTAGAAGATATTGAAAGATAGAGTTCCGTTATGGGTGGACAATATGGAACAAAGAAAACTTCTTTCCAAGGGTATTTGAGTACAATACTAGTATAAACTACTTAAGATTAATATCTTAACGTTCGCCGAGTCGTCCGCATATCGGCTGCTATAATGTTTTATTACTTTATGCAAGCAACGCGAAACATCCCCGAACAGATCATGAGTTTTGGGGAAAATCTACGCCGTTTCTAACAACCCCCTAAAATTAATCAATCCTGCGTGCATTATGTACTCGTATATTTTAAACATTTTGTTTTCATTTGATATGAATATTGCCTGTAGATTCACATATCGTAGACTTGCCGCACACAAATGTTGCTGTAAAACAAAAATATTGTACCATGGGCTGTGGGATCCTTTATCTTCCAGATAATTACGATGTCCCTTTCAACCCACCTCTCCCCTACCTGCATAGGGAAAACCCACTGTACATGAGCCTTTTGACCCATATTTATAGCAAAACAATGATACCGATCACAGTGTAGTCCCAAGATAATTATCCACGAGTCGTCGCCATCATTACCCCAATTTGGTTTTTACTTCAGCAACGTTGGGAATCAGCACCGTGACCGCGACGCCCGACGTTCGAGAGCAATGCGACTATGTACTGAAAGACACGGATAGGAGAATATATAGCCTTTATTCGATTACAATATGTGCTTATAAATACCTTTTACAAAACTATCGCTATAATGAAAAAATCTTTTTATTACAAAAAGAAACAACTCTGAGGGGCCCTTATCGCAGAGATTACCAACCAACTTACGAAGATACTGTATTGTTCAACCCCCACACACACATGTGTAAAGCGGTGTGTAGACGTTCAATATTATTGGGCGATATTCAATATTGCACAATAATATTCAGCGTCTACAGGCCGCTTAAGAATTGCCTGGCGTCACGCTGTCTGGATCCGTCGTCGCCGTGCTTGTCTTAACATAAACTTCTGCACGAGGCTGTGCCCTGTTTGTTGGTTGGTGTCGGATTTTCCAACACATGATTGAAAGCCCTACAATACACTACCTTATAATAGATTTATGTTAAAATATAAATTGTAATCAAAATTATATTATTTCTCTATTTTTTTACTATTTTATATGTTTACTATTATTTTTACTATATTATAATGTATAGTTATAAGACATATATATATTAGGGTGGACCTTAGGTACTCTTGACGAAATATATTTTGCGAGATTTTTTTGGTCCCGTCCCCCAGAAATGTGACACTTGTTGGGAAAATGATCTGGAAAAAATTTCAGCTCGATTGGACCACGGGAAAAGGACGCGCCACGAATTTGAAAATTTTGAACTTTATAAACCTTGACATAAATATACATTATGATGTATCGTTGAATTTGTATTTTTTTTCTGTTTAAGAATTCAAACACAGCATATACGATTGTTAACAAAAAAACGTCCGTGACCTTGAAAATTCGAAACAGTGACCTTGAAAAAAAAATTTCCTCCCATTATATTCGTCTCTTTATATACTAGAACTTTTGTCTGAAGAGTTTTTTCATATATCCATAAACGATGGAGATATTAAACATTTTTTATTTTCATTATACCGCTCCATTATACAGAAGAAAAGCAGTTCTAAGACTAAAAATAAGTTATTATAGCTATTATGTAAATTACGAATGGAAATGTCATTAAAGTATTGCGTCCCAGATTTGCTGGTGGACTCGTCAGTAGGGCCCAGCAGAACCTGTCTCAATTCCCGATACAACGTCTTAATACGTTCACCTTGAATTTAAGCTATCATGTAAATTTCTAAATTATGGATACCCTAAGCGTTTCGTCCCAGACCTGCTCGTGGACGTTTGATAAGACCGAGCAGATCTTGCCCTAGACGCGACTGTGTTAACAAACACAGTCTTAAATGCGTCTCAAAAATTCAAATAGCCACGGAGGTATTTATTAGGGGTTCCTTTATATTAAAAATGCTTTAAAAATCCTTTGATAAATTCTCTTTTGTGACGTCAGGATACTGCTTTCTATATTCCATCACATTCTGCAGTATAAATTGTTTCACTTCTTCATTTTTTGATAATATTTTGTTATATTCTTCAATAAGTTTAACGCCACGTTCAGCGGTGTCATTTACCACTTTTAATCCTTTCACGATGTTTCGACCAATTTGGAATGCCTCGTCATCATTCCATGTAGAAGGGTCTTTTTAAAAAAATGTGGTAGGTATTAAAAACCTTTCAAAGAATCTTTTGGAATCAGGAGAAATAAAATGTTCCATTTTTTTGTAGACGAATTGTTCCACATCCTTTGGAAGGATTTTATATTTTTTAAGGCATTCGTTGTCGTCACTGCTTACACTGGCATTTATTGCCTCTATCATTTTTATTTTAGTGTCATTCCCAATGGCACTATCGAAAAATGATAATGCAGCAGTTTCTGGTGCCAAATACCACAAATGATTGATCATTTTGTTCATTGCAGTGCGGCTTATTGTATCGTCAATTTGACGATAAGCGAATAAATTGTTTACAAATTCCAAATCTTGTCGCGGGGCTTCTGTTGCGACTGGAGCTTGTATCCACGCTTTTAAATATAAATTGGCGAGGAAAATACAAATGTCGCGAATTCCAGTGGCCTTTTCGCTGGTCAAGATAAATTCTTTTCGGAATAAATATATTTTTATACAATATATCGCCTTGGCCATCCATCGAGCGTGATGAAAAGCTCCTGGAACTCGAAATATATAATTTGTTCTAGGAGTTCCGCCTAAGAAAAGAACTGTAAGCTCCAAGAATTATTTATAATCTTCTCGTGGTTGTTTGATATTTTTCAAGGTTTGCATTGCAAACTCCAGCACTTCAGTACTATTTATAATTGTAGATTGGTGGACGTACTCGTCTTCAATTCCTGCCACAAAATTGGATTTATTGATCTGGGGCCAAGCCTGCTGAAATCGTTTGAAAAGTGGAATATTTGGACCCGATGATTTCTCTAACTTTACATAAAAAACACTCCGTAAATCAAGTTCGTATATGTGATGCCGGCAAGGAAAATATAGCAAATCTCTTTCAAATTTTTGTTCGAGAAGGATACATGCGCCTTGGAAACGTCCCATGTTCGATGACGTTGTGTCACAGCAAAGTGCTTGCACTTTGCTACCTAAATCCCATTTCTGCACTAAATCGTATACCGCAGAAGCTTGTTTGTCTCCAGTACCCGATAGAATTGCAGGGATTCCAAGCAGCTGCTCAATACCTCTGCAAGTTATTAGTACAGGTAAACGATCAATTTTCTCATTGCCTATTAAAGCTGGCAACAGCTTTCCGTCCCAATGTAGTGTAATAGCACCAAGCTCACAGTCTTTGAACGCTACACGATATTTATCTGCAAGTTGTGCTCGAAGATCCGTGCGATGACGCCGTATAGACGTTCGATTGATAATTAAGTCGCCTAGGTCATGACCAAGAGCTTGAGCTGTTGCTGTTATTATACGAACAGCATCACGATCGCTTACTTTGCACTTGTCAAGGGTTGCAACAAGCTTTGGCGTAATTATATCAATTTGCGCACGTCTTTTTTTAGGGTTGCTTGGACCAGCTTCATCCACGGGAATAATAAATTCAATATTTTCACCCTCACTTGATAGGTGACCATCTTCTTCGCTGGATGATGCTACTTTGTCCATTGTTTCGTCTTGATTTAAACGATATACAAGTGTCAGTAAAGGCCAATATATCTTATATTATATATCCAAGATAACGATCAGTATTTTGATATTTAAAAATGAATTGCATAAAGAATATTTACCTTGCACAGCTTCACACTGCGCCTGCCTTGATTCTTCTTGCTCCTTCCGAATCGTTTTTTTCTGTTCTTTCCGGTATAATATATGATCGCTTCCAATCATAGAACCAGGACGACCATTTTTTCGTTGATTTAATAGAAAAAGTTTGTCTTCCTCTATTTTAATAGTTTTTAACGCATCGGCGGGTGCAATATCAAAAATGTTATCTAGCTTGTCTAAAAACTCCTTCTCCCGATTTTTTTCGGATTCAGTACTGCGCTTGCAACTTTTATGCAAAGCCGCCCATTCCTGATACAATGCATCTAGCTTGTCAATGCAATGCTGTGGTCTTTTCGTTGGAATTCGCGCTTTCTCCCAAAATATTTTAACTTCCTTAATAACTAAAGAAGCACTAGCCTTAAGATTCAATTTCACATTCCGCATATTGTGAAATAGGACTCTTAAGACTTGCCCGTTGGATGGCAATTTTGCACCGATTATTTGACTTTCGTCATGATCGAGTAAATATAATTTCTTCCTTATACCTTCCATTTCACTTTCACTTTCACTACGATATGTCACTGTTACCTCGCTGAACGCTCAGAACATAATGGCCCAACTATGAGTTTTCGGACCTTCTGTCCCATCCCTTCCTGCGCAGGTATAATTCTAACGGTTTCTGAGGGGTACAAACTGATTACCTGACTCAGCTGTAGCTGCATTTCGAAGGTTTTCAAAACTCGCATTTCAATACATGTACGAATTAAATATTTAAGAAACTGTAGTATTGTCAAAAATGCAACTATTTCACATGAAATTTAAAATGTTCCTTTATACAGGGTGTCCCACCTAAGACTGGACAGCTGGCTTTCTCCCAAAGTATTGTCGATAAAAATATAAAAAAAATAGGGAATTGCATGGTTCGAGGGGGGCAATTTATTAGCGCGAACGAATTTTGTTTTCGATTATTATTTTAAAAGATACGATGGTCAAGTTCGGTTTTTCAAATGGAACTGTGTACAAAGAAAGAGACATTGTTGCGCCATCTCCCGAGCCCGAGCGAACCCAGGCGTGATGACGTATCCCAGGCCCCCACCACGCTCAGGTGGAGCATCGATAATATCTCCCTTCCATCGATCGGCGATCGATGGAAGGGGGAGAGCTCGCGGATTCGAGGAAATCGACGCAGATTTCCTCGACTTACTAGTTGACGAGCCGTCTAACAGGTAACACCTTCTAATCGCTTCAACCGCTTGCTTGCTTCGCTTCGCTTAAACGCTTTGCTTTGTTAAGGACCTCGGGCCGAGTCTACGTGCTTCGCTGCTTAAATAGAAAGCCCTACCGCGTAGGAACAATTGGTGTAGAATACCTTAAAACAGACAATATTCGAGAGAATTGTGCATCATTAGACCTTTATTGTAAATAACTGTAAATAGACTTATATTGTAATATTAAACTAGTGCTTAAAATTAGTGTCATAAACCTAACGAAACCCTCTCGCGAGCTCCCAGTTCCAGCGACGTGTGCGGTTCCGATACTTGCTAACATTTTTGGTCCTTCGAGCCGGAGCGGCGCCGTTTGGATTCTGTGGTTCTGGAACGTTCGGGATTCCTCGCGCGTGTTGTGGCTAACCGGCGTGCGTGACCTCTGGGAAAGAACATGAGTAAAATTATAACGAGTCAGCGCGATCTTCGCGGCCGAATCTCGCGCGCGTATGATAATTTAAAGAACCTGGGAAACAACAATCTGACCAAGGGTCATGTGTCTGCGTGTTTGGGAGCCCTGCGGAAAAACTGGGCCAAATTCGAAGCCCAGCACGACGAATTGATGGGTATGGACGACGAACCGGAAATAGTAGATGATCCCTATTTTAAAGAAGACGAGCCTGCGAACACGGAGGAGGCCTTCCTTACGCAGGAGGCCCTCCTCATGGACAAATTAGGGGAAATACTTAAATTAGAAAGGGTCGCCGCGCGGACCGTCGAGCGCTTGTCCATGGATACGGAACACGTGGCTACCGTGGTTCTAATACCCGATTCGTCGAGAAGCCCAGTAGCGATCCAATGTTATTGCGCTTCGTAAAATCTACGATGAACGAGCAGTACAACTCGCTTTTCGAGGTGTTGTTGTTGGGACGCAACACTATAGGATACACATCGTTGTCACCATCGGTGTCATCGAGATTTTTAGGGTACCGCTCGAGTAATCGCGGCCTCAAATACTTGGCAATGGCCTCTAGTTCGTAGGAGCCGTGTGGAATCCTAATAGTTTCAGGAGTGGTATCAACACTGCTGTTTTTGATGCCATAGTTTACAATGTTCGGTATTGTATGATAAGTTTCAAAGGTTGTTAGACTAAGCTCGTAATCATCATCACTCAAATCTATGGGTGGAAAGTAGCTCACCGCGAGGGTGCTACTCTTGCCGGTTAGAGTGAATGTTAACGACATATTCCGCGCTGCACGGCTCGACTAGTACTGAATCATAGTGGTGGGAAGTCAATCCTTAAATTTGGTGTCGATCGTTTGTAGAAAGCGTAGATAGAGTTGTCCACAATTGCTCTGATTGTACTTCTGATAAGACGTTCGATTGTATTCGATTTTCACGACATCTTTATCCAGATATTGTACCAATTCCTAAGGTGGTCGAAGATTCCCGAAGCTGTCGAAATATATAGCTGGACACCCTCTCTTCGCATATACCACCCAATGAGTTCCCGACCCCTCGACATTGTCGAAATTTACGATACCGCTCTCGTTTCGACGTACTCCTCCGGCTGGTAGTGCATTGCGCATAAAAACACCTCTAAAGAATGGAATACGCATACGTTTGGCCAACTCCTCCAATTGCGCATCGGTAGTTAGGCCCACAGGTATTTTTATTTTCTTTTCGACCTTTTTTTTTTCGTTTCGATATTCCCTGTCCACGCTTGTATGAGGTGAGATAAAGTCCATGACTTTCCATGGAGCGATTATGACGTTGCATTTCCTGCAGCTGATGCTGCACCGAATTATTATCGTTTACCGCCTAGGCGATCCCCGCCGCTCCGCCAGCTAACGATCCGAGAACACCTAGCAGCGGGAGAAGTGGTAATATACCACCCCGTTTTGCCACCAGAAGAATCCGCTTTTGCGATGCTCTCTTTGGAGCCCTTTTGCGGGTTTTTGTTTTCATCCCCATTCCGATTTTCGTCTTGGCCTTCATAGTTGCCCAAATAGCTGTAGCAGCACCTCTTTCACCCAGAGTCGAGTCTCGCGCAACCATGCGTTTTCGCGCTTTGTCAGCGAGAACGTTATCTGCCGCGTGCCTTTCACCGAGGTCGTTGCTACGCGAATACGCAATATCGTGTTCGCGACACGCTGCGTCCAATGGATTGATGCCTCGATCACGTCTAGCCAATCATTTTATCAGATGAGTTCCTGGACCACAAAACTGGTATCCCGGAATATGTAATTCGATAGGTAGCGCGTTTATCGCGCGATTTAACAAACCACAGCCTTTCTTTACTCTCGTCGGTGGCATTCGCTACAGTTTTTAATCAATGGTGCTGGACCATCGATATGCGTTCGCTGCCAAGGGCGGTTATAATGTTCCAAGCACCGACGATACTGCTGAA
The DNA here is from genome assembly GCA_947577245.1 of Andrena bucephala. Lineage (NCBI taxonomy): Eukaryota > Metazoa > Arthropoda > Insecta > Hymenoptera > Andrenidae > Andrena > Andrena bucephala. The sequence continues at coordinate 18,059,263 of OX387718.1, read as the reverse complement.
CCTCAGAATCGGCTTTTATATGCTCCGGGAGTCGGCCCCACAACTGGTCAATGTGTCTGCCAAACTCGCGCAGTAGACTAATCTTTGGTATATATTTCAGCTGCTTATCCGACAGGATCAGAAGCATTTTGAATACTGAGCTGTCGTGTTTCGGCGCGGACCTATAAATAGGGCGCGTCGCCGCTTCAACGTATCAAAATCATTTTTGACAGTTCATGGAGAGGATGCGATTCGTGCGACAACCTGTAACGATGCGCGTGACAAATTTTGACGATAAATCGCAAATGATGTCCCCGAAAACAAGATGCAGACATGGTAGCATGCTACCAAATACTATCCGCTGCTTAATTTGCGGTCCATCAAATTGTGGAAAGACCAACGTGCTGGTGAGTTTGTTGGAAAGTCCACACGGCGTTCGCTTTGAGAACGTATACGTGTATTCCAAATCGTTGCAACAGCCGAAATATCGGTATTTGGAGAATTTATTGTCTCCGATAGATGAAATTGGCTACTTTACGTTTTCGAATAACAGTGACGTCATCCCACTGAGCGAATCGCTTCCGAATTCTATTTTTATCTTTGATGATGTGGCATGCGATAAGCAAGATACGATACGAGAATACTTTGCAATGGGGCGCCACTCGAACGTTGATTGTTTCTATCTCTATCAAACGTATGCAAAGGTTCCCAAACATCTTATACGCGACAATGCCAATCAGTTGATTCTGTTTAAGCAGGATGGTACCAACTTGAAACATGTGTACAACGATCACGTAAACACTGACATGACTTACGAGAATTTCTGCACTTTGTGTCATAATTGTTGGCAACGGGAGTATGGTTTCGCGGCGATAGACAAGGATAGCGCGATGTCCAATGGACGTTATAGAAAGGAATTTAACCAGTTTGCCGTACCATGAGATGGTCAATTGTCGTCAACACGTCGGTGGGAAAGCAACGTCTGCAACAAAATGATGACTGATATCGATACTCTGGAGATTAAGGATCGCGAGAGAATAGCGAAGGAAATTGCAAAAACCAGCGAAGCCATTCGCAAGAAACATCAGGCTTTGAAGACTGGCAAGATGGTGGAAGATGTCGCGTTGGAGAGATACTTCAAACCTATCGTCGAACCCTTTAAACATATTGCGGAAAATACCGCAGCGACAGAAGTTGACAAATCGTCGCTGATGAGCACAGACGTTGAAGGGAATGAAACACTAACGCCTAAAAAAACTCATGCGAAAGGGAATACATCGCGTAAGGCAAAGAGGAAACCACACACGTCATCGGAATATACATCCGTAACCTCCACACCAGTTCAATCGAAGCGGAAGCGGCCGAATGTCGCATCAAACGAGTCTCCCGTTCCTCCCGTGCCAATAAATACATTTCCTCGGGTACAATCGCTCTCAACCATTGATGATGACGTTTTCGAAACTGGTCCCAATGAGTCGTTGGCAACATCTGTTAGGCAACAACTCCAAACATCCGAGGGACAAGAAACGGTTCGCAACCATTTCGGTCCGCTGGGGCAAAAATGCATGAGCCCAATCCTAAGTAGTGATAAGGATACATCAATGGACTATGTGTACGGCATATACTTTGGCAATAGTGGGACGATGCTTGGGGATAAGGCTTTCGATATAGACAAGGATGACAATATAATCATAGATGGTGTAAAATACAGAGGAACAGCCGGTCTTTACGAACTGATTTTCAAGAGAATTCCCGACGATACCCTATACACCGGTGTCGATAAACAAAAATACAAAAGTATACTGCTGGCGACGAATGCCCACAGACGCGGTCATGTCGCTCAAAATCCCATATTAAGCAACAAGGGATACAAGTACAAATATGTAATTGCACCGCTACTCCCTTGTGCATCGGCTAGTAGGGCAGGGAAAGGTCTAAGGACACCGCGAGCCATGGTGGTAAACGATAATAAGATCGATTATGTGCACTGGGACGATCCCAACGAGCTGGTGGATCGATTGCGTTTGCTGAAAGCGTCGCGTCAGGCGGGTAACAACTCTCATGATCCTGAAATTCTATCTATTTACGAGGAACTCCGCGAGGTAGGCCTCATTATATAAATTAAACCGCACACCGATGATGTGCATAGCATGTGTCGAGATGCCGATCAACAAATTTGGGGTATCGCTCGAGAAGAGTGGAGCAGCTAGAATGGACTATTACAAATGGAACGGTGTGCTTCGAAATTACATGCGAGATAACGTTCTTTCCGTGGCTGGTGCCGACTTTGATGCAACATCACGCAAGATACGACGCGTAGCTGAGCCGGTGGCCGACACCGATGCTGTCAATAAACTATACATGGAAAAGAGCATTAAACTTTTGAGAGAGCAGCAGGAAGAATAAGAGAGGAAGCTGGTCGTGTATCAGAAATATATGCTGACGTTTCAAAACAGCGTTCAAAAGATATCACAGGCATTGAATTCTATCCCACAGCAGCGCTGCGAAGGATAATCATTCGAGACGGTTGAACTTGTCCAGAATTTCCTTGGGTCGATGGGGAGCACACAATGCACGTTCATGATAATTATCGCATCATTCGTGTCAAAGACACCTCTGCGATCAAACATGCAGCCATTATCGAAATCCAAGAGTAAAGAAAACCATAGCCACAAAAAGCGACAACTCGTTGCGGAATTGCACGCTCCAGCTCGAAGACATTTCCCGCGGAGACGCGTCATAGTGCATGGATATGATGATCTGTGGCAAGCTGACATTATAGTAATGCGTCCATACTCGCGATTCAACCAGGGTCACCACTACATTCTCACCGTCATCGATGTGCTGAGCATGTATGCGTGGGCGTTACCGCTCAAGACTAAAAGTGGCGCTGAGGTGACTAAAGCGTTTGCAAAGATATTTAGAGATCGATATCCGAAAAATTTGCAAACCGATCAAGGAAAAGAATTTTACAACGCTGATGTGCAGAAACTCTTGACAAAGCATGACATTAATCACTATTCGACGTATTCGGTGATGAAGGCCTCCGTTGTGGAACGTTTCAATCGAACTTTGAAGAACAATATGTGGAAACTGTTTACGCTCAATGGAACCTGCAGATGGACCGATGCGCTACCGCGTCTGCTTGCAGAGTATAACGCACGAAAACATAGAACCATTGGAACGCGTCCTTGCGATGTTACCCCTGTGATCGCCGATAAGCTGCTAGCCACCGTGTACAGCAACACAAAGATCGCCACTCCAGCGAGATTCAAGTTGGGCCAGTTTGTGCGCGTTAGCAAATTTAAAACCATATTTGATAAAGGCTATACGCCGAATTGGACAACGGAGGTGATCGAGATAACCAAAGTACAGACAACAGAGGATTCTATGAACACGAGCTGCAACGCGTCACCGATCCTGATGTATATCTAGTCGAAAAAGTGTTGCGTAGAAAGGGGGATAAGGTGTACGTCAAGTGGCTGGGCTTTGATAAATCACACAATTCTTGGATAAATAAAAATAATGAATAGTAAAATAATAATACATGGTTCAATAAATACAATGATACATATGTGTATGTGTGGACAATTTTTATTTTTACACATTAATTCCGCTATTTATATGAACGAGTTAATAAATACAATGATCCATATACATGAGTGGATAATTTTATATTACTCAATACTTCCTCCCCTATTTATAATAAATACAATAATTTCTATTTTACAACGGGATATTATAATGTCCCCAGGGCAGAGTGTCGGTCGAATCGGGTACGATATGCCGCTTGTCGTCGTACGGACTTAGAGCGATTTTGGATTCCGAAATGGTGTACACTTTATGCAATTTAGACCGTATGCATGATTGTCTGCGAACCATTTCGATCTCCCTATGCAAACACTGCGCGTAGTCGTCGAAAGTTATCGTTCTGGCTATGATGTTGGTCTTGACGCCTTTCGCCTTTTTCGTATCTTTTTTGCCGTCTGCGCGAAGTGCATACATTTTCGCTCTAAGACCTACGAATTCGGTCATTATCGCACCGTTATTTTCATCCTTCATCAGCCCCGGAACCTTCTTATTTACGCGCGGCATATTATATGGATTGTCAGTAGGATAATCGCTTGTGTCGAATCTATCGATATTGTGCTTCATGGACTCATAGATATCGTCACATCGAATGTGATAAATAAGACTGTCAGTGTCGGTGTATAGAATTTTACAATTTTGAGCGTGCAGGGGAGACATGTACTCGTGATGAAATTCATACAAACAAATTTTTTATATGTCCAGAATGCACATACCCACGTATATCGGTTTGTTGAATTTCACCTCGAGTTTTCGCAATTCAACAGCTATTAAATTTTCCGAAAAAACACTTCTGCTGTGGAAATTCGGTTTCGCGATCATTGCCTCCGTGCCATATCGCCCTTCCCAATGCGTGAAAAGTTTTACATCCACATGATTTCGCACGTTTTCCATAGTCTTACCGAATACCGCGTTGTTCATCAATTTATACAATTTTTTTTCAAAGTCGTTTGTCGCGGCTGTTTTAAACCATGTGTTGAGTTCGATGTAATCGCGGAGCCAGGGGGATTGAGCGAATTGAAGCACGCGGTGTATCTTTGTAATTCGAAGACCGTGATGCGTGCACTGCTGCAGGTTGCGATAATGGATTATGTAACGCTGCTTATCGTATACCGTCGCGAGTAACTTGTCCTGCCTGCTGCCAGGTGGTTTGGCACGCGTCGGACAAAACGGTAGATCTGCATGAGCGTTGTGCAGACATTGCGGATATTCCAGATCTACCTCGAGAATGTATCCCGTGGGCGAATCGTAAGCGATTGAAGATACGTCAAAATTTACAACATCTTCGACCCATTGAAATTTAGCGTATGGCAGAGGCTGACACATTGTCCATCCATACGAATTGTTCACGTCAAAGTACATCAAGTACGATGACACTTCCGATGCGTCGTAAGATGGCATGTACTTGTTATTGGCATGTGCATATCTTCCGGTACATTGACTTAAACCCCCGCGTATACCACGTTCGATAAACATGACCATATCGACGTCGGTAAGTAATTCGAATGTAATTTTGGTATGTTTTAGCATGGCATCCCATGTGAAACCAGGTAGAGTATAATAATGCACTGAATCTAATCCATAACTCTTAATACAACTTTCGCGAAAATTGTCAAAAATATCTGCCAATAACAAGACATCTGTTTTCAAATACAAATCGCTGTATTCGCCCAAGGTTCTAATGCCGAAACGCTGCCAGACTGTCTCGGCGTGCGCGTAATCGATCTCTGATACAGTCTCACCCGTTAACGAACTGTAGAATGATTCGCGCGGCGGTTAGCATGGATCCTGCAGCTTGTTCGCGCAATCAAGGTATTCATATGGAAAGACACCCATTCGCGTCAATAAATTGAAATCCTCGGTGGATAATGTTTCGAATTCGGATCGTAAAATTTTTAATTTATCTGTGTTTAGAAGAGATGCTAATTTGTCGAGACTGGTATTGAGAAATTTGTACGAATCGATGAATCGTAATTTAATATAATTTCGCGAGTCTGATTCATCCATATCTTCGACATTTTTAGTGAAAGAAATATACTTTTCTTTAGTTATGGGTAATACATCAACATGACCTTCGAAAGCGGTAGCTATTTTCTCGATAATAAAATGTGAATCGTAGCCGGATAAATTATGAAAAACTATGGGGATGTAAAACGTATTTTTATAATTTAAATTGCACTCCGAATGTGCTGGACCTCTGAACCGTCCGGAGAGATGACAATGATCGCGAACTCGTACATCTTCAGCCTTGAATGGCTCTTCGCAAATATGACAGTGTGTTGCATTGTGAAATGCCGTCCACTGTTCGCGACTTAAATTTATCATTTGAGTATTACTTGTCAGAATGGGTTTAGCGAAGTTTGCAAAATTTTTCAGTTCGTCTACGAACCATGAAACACAATCCGCGTCGCGGCGACGTCGATACGTCGATAGCGATGTATCGTACGAGCAATGCATATAATATGCAATACTATGCACTTTATGGTGCTGATACGTACGTAATTTATTATCTATATCACCCATTCGGTGACTGTCCTCTGTTTTCTCGATGATACACTCCAGATCTGCATACACCACGAAAGGGAGCTGCTCCTTCCTGCAGTGGTTGCCGAAACTTAGCAAGTTATTGCCTTCGCTGGGCAGCAGGATGGCGCAGTCGTTCATCTTACTGCAGTCCAGCGAATGAAGCTCCAACTTCTCGGCAGATCCGAAGTAGTGCATACATCTGTAAATAAAAAAAAAATTATTTAATTTTTTTCGTGAGACATTTCAACATTTCATAATTTTATATACATACCGATCGCAGATGAATTTCTTTCCATTGTGCCTGCTCAGCTACATGCTCACCACCCGGGACAAGTCCTTGATGCATGCAAAGTGCCCTACATGACCATGCTCATGATTCGACGTGTAGAGCAAGTTGACGTGCCGATCCCTCCTTTGGCTGGTGAGACGCAGCGGAAAGACTGCGGAACCTTTCTTCATCTTCTCCTCGAAGGTGTACACGTTTACAGAGATTTCAGTTTGCCGTTCAAACTTTACAATTTGCTCCAGGGACATTGGAAATTGAATGCCCTGGAGATTTAACACCAATGAATAGTGCGGATATGAACTTGGGCGATCGGCATGTCTTTCGGCGGGATGGAGAGCGGCGACCACTGCCCATGCGAAACAGGCGATGTCTTCACATCGCACGCTAATCGTAGCTTTCTTCAGTGACAATTCCCGCGGTAACTTGTAGCAGCACCCCGCGCGCAGTGGATTGTACTTGTTGACATTGACGGTCCGATTCATGATTCTCGTCAATACCCATCCGCTGTCGCGTTCCTGGAACACTTCCAACGATGCCAGGGTGGGTTCGATGACGCATCGCTGGTACCACTCCTGTAGATCGGATGTGCGGAAGAGTTCGCAGTTCCGGGTATTGATGCTTTTACAAGCATACTTGTCACCCGCTACAAATTCGCCGTTGAACACAGTATTCAGTTTGAGGTTTCGATGTTTCCTCAAAGCACCCCGCACATGCTCCAGCACAATAGTCGCTGCATCCTGGAGGAAGTTGCGCGGCTCGATGTAGTTCGAATTTAGCACGGCACCAGTTAATACGCGGCTATCGAACGCAGTGTCTATTTCGCGCCACAAAAGTCCTGTGCTCGAATGTCCGGCACCTTCACGCACAAAACGTCCGCGCAACGAATATTTCAGTCCTTCGAGCCGCGCAATTCGTGCAACCAACGATTGTCGAACACCGATCGATAATCGCGGGCGTTTCACTCGACTGTGTTCTTCCAAAGTTTCGATATATTCGCTGCACCGTTCTTCCCACGCGAGGTATTCTTCCCGGGAAATCAATCGTGCAGATTGATTCAACAATTCGCGTTCTACTTGCGGGAATTTTTCCATGGCTGTAATGTCTTTTCTGTGCAACGTGTTATAAGAAATTGAGGCTTTGCCCAGTTTACAGCGCGCTTTTATGCATGATTTGCTATCTCTGTCTTACTCTTTTGGCGTACCCCCTCCCTCGAATGCATTGCATGCAAAAAAAATGGCGATCCGTCCCAACATGGTTCTCTGCAGTTTCTGTCGATGCAGCATAATTCTTTCTATGATTCATGCATATGACGAATTAGCGCGCGAGATCGTCCAACAAAGTTTCTGCTGACACCGCAGAATTCTAAGATTCGACGCTCCCACAGATATCATGGTACATTAGCATTGCAAAAAATGACATCATCTCGCGTGATACGCTGCGACGTTAAGATTGAAAAACATTATGGAAAAGTTGGAAGTTTTGAAATATAATGCGGTGGTGGGGGAAGCAATCGCACCACTATTTAAGACGGCTCCCTGACGCTATTCCATCAATCGCTCAGTACCCTCAGTGACTTTCGACGGGACAAATAGTGCTCTGAAAAAAATGTGCAGTACCTGTATCGAAGAAAACGCCAGACGCATGAATTATTACGTTCCAATCGTGCGGGATGATGGCGTGGCTCAATGCGGGGAGGATACAGATGTTTGGTAAGGCTTAATTTTCACATATTCCCAAAATTTTTATTCCTAATACGAGCGGACAATTTCATAGCTTTGCTTATTCTCTTAGCTCGCGCCGAACATCGCGTATCATGGTCAGAAGATACGCATTAACATCCATGGGCAGCAAATATTTGGAAATTGGAATCCGCGTACGGCCTACGGTCGATATAGAAATGGTTCTCGGCGAAAATCGTGGGATGTTTCTCACGTTACCATCGTATACATGGCATGCGATATGCAACAATCGTACGATCATTGAAGAACGTTCACGATTACCTGGATCACCTTCGATGCAGATGAATCAATTAACAATGGATTTCTGTGAGATCTATAATTCTCCGATTGTAAAGATGACGCTACATAATAAGCCGCTGTATTTCAAAACGGTATTTCAATACAGTCACATTTTTATTAAATCTTGAGCCATGTATAGACTATGTGTATTCGCGGCTGCAAATTTGAAACTTTTGTTAACGTGCTACAGCAGAGCGATGTTGCCTGCAAAACATTAGATGGGCGTCGTGCTGCTAAATTCATATGTGATAGCGAACATTACTGTGAGGAGTATCTTGTAGATTGCGAACTGGTAGCATGCGCCATCAATGTTATTCTAGCTGATGCTTGTAGGAAGAAAAAATGTTAAATTATATTCATTTAATTTTCAATATATATTTTTAACAGTATATTCTGTCCCCATTTATTTACCCCTCTTCCTTCTCCTTTCGCCACATAATTTTAAGATTCAGCATTTCTGCTAACGCCGCATAATTATATTTCGTTCTTCGCGCCACCAAATGACGTCACCCTACACGGCTGCTCCAGAGGATTAAATTTACACACGATCGCGCGAGACGCTGCGACGCTAAGTATTGCTCTCTCTTTCCCTCCTCCGAATAGAGCTTTTAAAGTATTGTTCTCTCTTTCCCTCCTCCAAATACGTGGTTTGTAAAAAGCCGATCTTTCCCGACATCGTCTGAAACAGCATCCGATAAAAATGAATTATTGTTTCTCTATGTTGGGGGGAAAATTTCATCACATATTGGTTTGTAAAAAATTTTCGGGGGTGGGCCAAGGTCATTTCCTCCCTCAGTTACGTCTAAAAAAAAAATTTCGGGGTTCATTCCCTCCCTCTGAAAAAGTTTTCGGGGGTGGGCCAGGTCTGGAGAGGTCTCCGCAGCGGCTCGGCCCGGACTGATCCCCTCCACGATTGTGCTTTCCCCCACTCCGCGACTCGTGCGCGCGCAACCTGCCTTCCGCACCCCGCTGGCCCCGCGCCCATGTTTCCCTCCGCCGCGCTGCCCCGCGCGCCCTCACTCCCCCCCCCCCCGCCGCCACGCTCCCCTCAGACAACCTGGGTTAGAACCCGCTTAGCTATACTATTGCTACTGAGCCGCATAGAACTTCAGCAACAGCCACGTGCTACCCCAGAAGTGGACCCGCCGACCGCAGCCGACGTCTCGGCCATCCAACAAGTTAAGATTCCCCCATTCTGGAAAAAGAACCCCATGCTCTGGTTCAACCAGGTGGAGGCGGCATTTGAACTCGGTCGTATAACCAGGGACACGGCAAAATTCAGGTACGTCGTTTTACACCTGAATCAGACGGTGTTACCATACGTGTCTGACCTGGTTTCCACACCCGCTGAAAGTAACAAGTATGCCGCGATAAAGGATCGTATTGTGGGCTCATTCGCGGAAACCAGCGAGTCAAAATTGAGACGACTATTGCGCGGTCTGCCGCAACAGTCCGACGAAAAACCGTCCGCCATCTTACAAAAGATAAAGAACCTCGCAGGAGGCCAGTGCGGCGACTCGGTTTTACGCACGCTGTTTCTCGAACAAGTGCCAGACCAGGTACGAGGAATCCTCGCAATCAGCGAGCTAACAGACCTGGCAAAAGTTGCCCTCCAAGCCGATATGATACTGGAATTCTCCAAACCGAATACCTCCGCCATTTCGTTCCCGTCTTGCACGGAGAACACTTCTGCGCGAAGCGACGACGTGGGCGCCATCAGCCTGGCCAGCCTGCAAGAAGTCATCAACAGCTTGACGCGCGACGTCGCAAAATTACGCAGCCAGCAAAAACAACGCCCGCGCTCGCGATCACATACGCGCAACAAATCAAATGACCAAGGAGAAGACACCGGGCTGTGTTTCTTCCTCAGAAAATTTGGTGACGAAGCATACAGGTGTCGCAAACCCTGCTCAAAATCAGGCGCAACAAAGAAGTGGCAAGCTCCAGTTGCGGAGGCAGAACCGACAGGTGGTGGCTACGAAGGAGCCAGCAGCAAAGGCCGACGTCTTCACGTCCTTGACAGGACCACCGGTCTAAAATTTCTAATAGATTCTGGTTCAGTTGTGTCAGTAATGCCCCGCAGCTATTTTAAGGAAAAACTGCACGCCACCTCGTACCAGCTTCCACGCTGCCAACACTACCGTCATCCATACTTATGGACAACGACTCATCACCCTCGACCTTAGCCTGCGTGGCAGCTTCAAGTGGCCGTTCATAATAGCAGATGTGAAAACACTGATAATAGGGGCAGATTTCGTTGGTCACCATGCGCTGCTCATTGATTTGAAGGATCAGCTCCTCGTTGACACTCGCACCCGGCTGTCACGAATTGGAAGCGTAACCAAACCCGCAGTACACTGCATCCCAACGGTCGAATCTGTCCTCAGCAACCCTTCGGACCAGTTACAAAGGTACGCTACACTATTATCCAAATATGCCATAATAACAAAACCGCCAATAGGTCCTACGACAAGGGCGAACACTGGCGTAGTGCACCATATCAACACGAAAGGTCGGCCTGTTGTATTCCGCCCCCGCAGACTGGCAGGAAAGAAGCTGGCAGCAGCCAGGACTGAAATCCTTGCGATGCTAGAGCAGGGCATAATCAGGCCGTCCAACAGCCCATGGTCAAGCCCCTGCACATGGAGAAGAAAAAATCTGGTGATTGGCGGCTCTGTGGGGACTATAGGACATTGAATGCACAAACAGTTCCCGATCGCTACCCACCTCCACTCATAGATGACTTATTTACGAGACTACACGGCAACAGGGTGTTTTCAGCATTAGATTTGACGACGGCATATTACCAGATCCCCATGGCCGAAGAGGATATACAGAAGACTGCCATCACCACACCCTTTGGCCTATACGAGTTCCTCGTGATGCCATTCGGTCTGAGGAACGCAACACAGACGTTTCAACGATACGTTGACTCTATTTTTAGGGACCTGGAATTCGTATTCTGCTACGTGGATGACATCTTGATCCTTTCAACTTCTCACGAACAGCACCTGGAACACCCAGCTATTGTGTTCGAGCGGCTGAAACAGCATCAGCTAAACATCAATCCAAGCAAATGTCAGCTGGGCCTGGAGGAGGTATCCTACTTGGGTTACGTAATCAATCAAGACGGGTACAAACCTCCACAGAATAGGGTCCAAGGCATAATAGAATACCCGAAGCCATCCATCATCAAAGACCTCCGCCGTTTCCTGGGAACGCTGAACTATTACCGCAGGTGTATCCCACACGCTGCGAAAATGCAAGCCCCACTCAACGCTTACCTCAAAGATTCCAGAAAAAACGACAAGCGCAAGGTCGACTGGACGAAGCAGGCTGAGGAGGCATTCAACCACTGCAAACGCAGCCTGACCTCGATTGCAGCCACGATCCATCTCTCTCCTACGGCCCACCTGGCCCTAACGACCGACCCGTCGGATACTGCAATTGGGGCCTCTCTGGAACAGTCCGCGGATGACGCCTGGACTGTTGAAAAGGGAAGAAACAGGATGTAGATGTTTCCTGGCCGTCGCTTACGTCACCCAGCATTTTCAGTATTAATGCGGATGCATTCGATTCCAGTACTAAGGTTCCATTCTTACAAGCGTCTAGAATGCGCGTAACATCACCAAAGCTGGACCTGCGTCAGAACTCGATTGCACTGCATCTGACATTGACAAGGAATAGCCTAAAGAAAGTGTTCTTCGTTATATGTAGAACGGTTCTAAAACCGCGCGGAGTGAAAGGATTAGGATTTTTACGAGGTGGAAAGTTGTGTTAAACGAGCAGGGCCAGTTGGTTATCAGAGGAATGATTGAAAGGTAAGTTTACACGTTTGCGCGTACATTTGGGTCCTTAGTTTGTTTTCATATTTTAGTGGACAAATCGCTAGAAGCAAGCCTATTATTAGGCGGTTGACAATTACCACTGTCCAATCTATTTCTAAGCATGTATATTATCTGCAAGGGGACATTTTTGACGATGGATATTGTAACGTGCCGCTACCTACCGCCATAAATTTTTCCTTTTGTTTGCGCACATATTGTTAATTTCATTCACATTATACCTAAGTTACTATGCCGCGCATGTGAGTGCGCGTTCGAACAGCGCGCGAGAAAACATAGTGACGTGCAACGCATGCGCACAGCCGCCTTTTCAAACCACAGACTAAGTGCCGCGAGTGAATCAAGCGCGCGTGCGCACACCGCACGAACAACCGGACGCCGAATTATCCGAGCGTAGTGTGCGAGTGGCGCGAACCGGATGCTAATTATTATTGGTGCGCAAGATCGCACAGCCAGTGATTAAGGTGCGGGTTATGTACCGCGAGCCGGTATAAATACAGGCTCGCCAGCAGCAGAAAGGCAGACTTGGTTCTGCCACCGAACCACGAAGACCTAGATCGCTTTAGCTAGCCCCTCAGTCTGGAAGAAGTTATCTTTAAATTCAAAATCTAAAACTTCCTCTCGAGGTAGCTTTAATTAGCTCCCCAATCTCAAAACCGAGGTAGCTTTAGTTAGCTCCTCAATTTCCTTTCGAGGTAGTTTTAGTTAACTCCTCAACTTTCTACCGAGGTAGCTTTAATTAGCCCTTTAATCACAAACCTAGGGCATACTTCCTAGTCCCTCCATCACATACTCCAAAGCGTGGGCCAGCTTATAGGCACCAGAAGCCATAACCAATCAGAGGGAAGGAAGCCGATAATTCAACTTCCATCTGGGCACGCCCAAACCGGCTACCTGGCTACCATCTGCGAACGCTCTAACTAGCTACTCAGCTACCATCCTAGAAAGCGTGGGCAAGCTGATAGGTAACTGGAAGCCACTACAATCCGAGAGAAGGAATCCTCTCGTAATTCTCAAATTATAACATACCGAATCGACCTAGCGTCATTCTCTGTATTACTCATATTACCGATTTAGCGTCGTAACCAAAAATCGAACAATATTCATCGTTACCGACTTAGCGTCTAATCTACCAATCACCGACCGATACGTCGTTACGTATTTACATTAGTCCTAATAATTAATTGTAATAATCCACACGGCTCAGTGTCGTATTATATGTTTAATTTCGACCAAGCGTCAAAAACTATTTTTGAATAAACCTTTTGTTATTTATTGCTAAAGAAGGACTCTTGTATCTTGAAATTCATTTTTTAATCACACGCTACCCGAACCAATCCCACAAATTCACAGGTGAACCGCTCTACTTGTGAATCTCCTGTAAAGAACGGCAACGTCTCGTTCGAGAACGTTACAATATGGTAAATATTCGACTGTATTCGATCATGTGCTGTAATTTGTAAGCTTTTCTACAGAATAAACTCTCAAATTATCTCGTAGAATTACCAGATGACGCGAGGGGCAAATTTTATAGCGGATTTCCCGACGATTGGGAAAATATTTATCAAATTTGGAGAAAATTTATACAAGAAGGGTCTAAACTAACCTTTCGCTGGCCGAACCCTATGGCGGACAGCGACGACGACTTGAAAAGCGAAGTAACAGATATCACGTACACATCTTTCAGCAGTCCCGTAGATAAAACACTGAATTTTGAAGCTTTGAAAAAAATACGTACACCCCGACCGTCATTAAAATTCCGGCTGTACATTTAATGTCTCGCAGTTGAGCAATGGCAAAGACAATCGCAGCCCGCGTAGTGGTCGAATAAGCAATTCACTCGCACAGACACGTATGTCTAATACGAGCGGTAATTTGTACGATACCGTTGCCACACAAACTCCCACAAAGCAGTGCAGTTGTGAGAAAGAAAACTATAAACAGCAAGAAACCATAGCTTCGAGCTGCTCTTACCTTGAAAATAAAACTAACAAATTAAAGGATAAATTGAATAGCATTGTTGATAACTTGGATAAGAATTGTCCTCAAGAATTTATGAATAAAATCATTGAAATATTTGACTGCCTGAATTATGTCATTTGGCATGGGTCAATTAAAGACGATGAATCCAATACAGATGTTTCAAAGCTAGAACAAAATAAATTATCAGTGCAGGAGCAATGTAGCCCGGCAAATTCACTCGAATATTGCCAATCCGAATTAATTCCTCTGCAAAATGCTCTTCATCTTGACAAAGATAAACATTCATGTTTGTTTATAATGTTTATCGGATCGGTGCAAGGAAGACTAATTCACAATTACGCAGCACAACATTTAATTATAAGCGATTGATTACACAGCGATTAGAGGAGCACGCAGAACGTATAATTAAAGCAAATGTATTTACAGCGCACGGTTCAATATGTAATCTCGTTATTGTACAAACACGTTTAATAAATAACTATTTACACTAAACTTTATCTAATGTTGAAGCTTTAGCGAGCGCTATTGATTATTAGCGAATACTTATCGATTAATAGCAAAGCCAGGCAGTTAGAAAGCGCGAAAGCTAGTTACTAAGCAGGTGAGTAACTTTAAGCAACGGTAAAAGGCGCTAGCAGGAGAAGCGCGTATCGTAGGCAAAGGGCACGTAAGCACGGTACGTGTTAACAGTTTCGGAGTCGCGAACCAAGAGAGTCTTCCAGGAATCGCGATCTATTTCCTGGAAGGAATAGCAGTCCCCCTTCCATCGATCGTAAGGCGATGGAACGGGCCGTGATCGACGCTCCACACGAGTCAGCGCACCGTTGCCATTGCCTAATTATCGGTGGGCCCACGGAGATGGCGTTAGCATGCAGAATTTCCTTAACAATGTTCTTTGTAAACCGATCGCGCTATCGTGGGTAATAAAGCCGCCGACTATAACGATTTAGTGGGAAAACAGAGGAACTTTATTGGCACAAATAGAGATAAAGATGTCGATGACGATAGGGGGATTGAAATTTATGCAGGTGTTCCCAAGATATCAGCGGGACGAGTACTACACCAAAAGGAAACGTTAATTAAACCTCGTAAACGTAAAGTACGAAAACAATTGATGCATCAGAAGCATAATATTACAGTGAACGAATATATTCCAAATGTATTTTCTCAAGGCAAAAGTTCCTCCGATGCAAGTAGGATTGCTAAAGTTAATAGCACGTACTTTAATGATTCCAGTGTTAGTATTATAGGGACCGGCGAGACAGAACGTCTAAGAGTTAACAAATTGATTAATAATACAAATGATGAAGAAAGTACACACGAAATGCAGGAACATCTCGTACAGAAGCATTCAACTAACCACTATAGGTCGGGCGAGACTGTTTGCGACTCTTTTAAGGCAAGCGAGAACAATGAATGTGAAATTAATGGAACTACGGGAAGGAGGAACGATGCGGCAGAAACAAATTCTCGTATGGAAATTTTCAAGGGCCGAGACGGAAATTTGAATCATCAGCATCAAGATTATGTAATTGAAGAGCAACCTAAACAAGTGCTAGCTCAACCAATGGATGCTGGTAAAAGAACTTCGAAACCCGTTATAATTAGTTCAGTACCTGTTAGCGCAGACGTTATGAGAAAGCAAGGGCTGCAACGACGCTTTATGAGTTACTAATCTTCAGCTGATATAAAATGTACATTTTATCAAGATATCCCATTTAAGGATGACATTTTAATGACTGAACTATTTGTAAGTAATGTAAAATACTTTGTTAAATTGTCTACAGCCTTCACTCGTTCCTAGGAAAATCACCATTTTTTACGTTCGTTACGTTTTACTCGAGAAGGATATAATAAACTTATAGGACAAACAAGTTTTGTACATTGTTTTATTGTTTATAGTGCAATTTAACAATTGTATGAAGTACGTGGGAAGTATATTCCGGATATAAGTCAATAACGTAAGAAATGTACAATAACTTAATGCCGATAAAGCTAAAACTGAAAAAAGATGTTACATATACATATACGTACATACTAAAGCGTGGATCAGTACGAACGAGTAGGGTAGAAAATAAAAATATATGTATAATAAAATAAATTTCGAGTTTTACAATTTTTCAAATTGTACACAACGCACATATTTTAGAGAGAATCCATTATGCGTAATGCTGTATATGTGTGTGTGTGTGCGTGCGTGAGTGCGCGTGCGGGCGTGTGCGTGCGCGTGCGCGTGTGCGTGCGCGGGTGCGTGTGCGTGTGCGTGCGCGTGCGCGTGTGCGTGTGCGTGTGCGTGTGTGTACATACGTGTATACATATGTACGAAGTATATTTAATTATTTTTCTAAATATATAAACGTGTAAGAGACTGAAAGATCGAATGGGTAGGGTCGTAATGATCTTTGCAACTGGAGTTGAGAATTTTCTTTTATACAGAACGACCGATGCTCGTCGTTAAGATCACCACCCATCCTCGGTGCACCTCTAGATTCTGCTCTATCCTCTATCTTTATATTCTTTATATACCATTCGATATGATGTTAGCAGAAATCATCAGCTAAATATTTTAATTATGCAGAAACGAGCTCGTTAGCTCTCATCGCATAGAGGAGTACCATCGCCACTGAGGGACATACTACGAGGACTATAGTTGGTGTGCGGGGTTCCCCGAGGGGATTTATAAGACGGAGTGCGGCCGGAATTCCTGTTTCGCGGCGTTGTTCTGCCCATAGATTCCTCGTAGTTTCGTGGAGTTTTTCTAGAGTCTTCATATCTTGGGGTGGAACCGCTGGTGAAAAAAAAGTTAAAAAACAGGCAAAGTTGCGTTCGTATTAGGATTTGTCGGTTTTTAAAAACCGGGTTTTATTTATCAATTTGTAAAATTCGAAAACCGGGTTTTAAATTTAAAAAACGGTTTTATATACTAGAATTAATATGAAGAAGTGATTTAATTATTTAACTAAAACCGTTAACATTTTGACTTGAAATCGCCTCAGACACAAGCATATTGTAGTACGTAATTGTTTACTGTAAAACTAATCTTCATGAGTTCGTATTTCCGGAAAAAAATACGAAATGGAATAAAGATTTATAATTTGGTACGACATTTTAAAAGATTTATATTTTGTACGGATTTTAGTTATTTTAGCTATTTTTCATTTGGTTTTGTATGCAGTCTATTTTATTGTGTTATGGTTTTGTAGATCCATAAATATTAGATGAACTCAAGAATTGTACGTATTCGTACGGATTTTAGCTATTTTAATTTTGTTTTTGATTGGTCTTGTATAGATAGAGTATATTTTATTTTGTTATATTTTTGTAATTCCATTAATAGTAAGAAAAGTGAAATTTTTTAAACTAAGTAAAAATATTTATTTACTATTTTAATTACATCTTTTTGTGAAAGTTCGAAAACCGGTTTAATCGGTTTTTTGGGAATAGCGAAATTCGAAAACCGGTTTTTTTCAAAAGTCGGTTTTTGTATAAACCCTAGTACGTATATGTGGTTTTAGGGGGTGAAAAACAAAGATACTTACGTGACTCTGGGGCCACTTTTCAATCTTGCCCAGGCTTCGGCCGCCTTCTTCCAGTCCATGGGATCACCGGTTGTCGATATAGGAGGGGTAGGTCTGTGCGACGCCGTGGACCTGTGATGATCAGGAGTAGCTACCGGAGGAGGCGGATGGATAAAGAGCCCTTGTTGGTGGTTAGGCGTCTGTTGCCCGTATGCGGCGTATGATGCGGCGTTTGGTGGGGTGTCATGAAAGGGGTTTGGCCAGACAGGGTGTACGGTGTATTCGGATAAGTGTGAACCACACCGTATCCAGCTGCGCTAGCAGTTCCTGGAGTGTGCGGCGGATAATGGTGCGAGGTTTGATTGGCCACTTGCGATAAAGAGTGTAACATGTGATGAGGAAGATTTTGCGCCACTCTTTGGATCGCTTCTTGATTCATTCCTGTAATATCACGTCGATAAATACATGCGTAGATTAACATTAAAAATCTGTTGAAGCGCGAATGCATGTGTCAAAATGCTTACCGCTCACTGCTCCAGGCGTAGTATGGTAAGGCGTTCTAGAGGTCATTGCGCCGCGCGGAGTGCTAGGTGTAGACTGCCCAGGTACTGGATCTCGAAAGTGTTCCTTGAACTAACGAAAGAGATCGTTCACCCTGCCGAACATTTGTCCCCTGAATCGGAATCCCTTCCGCGACACTGTCACGTATTCGTGACGGCACCGGGTCCGCGGAAGGTAAGACAAAAGGAACTTTCCTGGGTAATTCTGAAATAAAATGTCCCTATCTGAACGTATACGGTAGGACTTAGAGAACACAGCCGACCGATACGGACCTTTGCGGCGGATATTATGTACGGTATACCTCCGGGGTTTTCTTTCTTTTGCTCTTTTAATATTTCCTCCGCTTTATCTTTGATACCCCCTGTTCAAGAAATTAGCATTCTGGCGACATCTTCCAGGCCCCACGCTAATTAGGCAGTGGCAACGGCCTGCTTGCTCATGTGGTGTAGCGATCACGGCCCCTTCCATCGACTCACGATCTTGGAAGGGGAAGGCTCTTCTTTCCAGGAAATCGAGCGCGATTTCCTGGATCGCTCACTTTTGTTCGCGACTTAGCTGCTAATAGTACACTTTTGCTTACGCTACGCACCTCACCTGCTTGTGCCTTTACTACACGAAAGTTCTTCATTTGCAGAGGTGCTTGCTTTCGCTTAATAATTGCTTGCTCAGAAATCAACGTATAGCTTAACAATAATTGTGCTTCTTACTATTAAGATAATTAACAGTTATAGTGTAAATAGTAGTTTACTTTACGTGTGACCTTTGTACAAAACATTGAATTATAATTGTGAACGTTTAAACTTAGTTTTTTCGTAGTGCTTCTTTAATTTCGTGCATCCTCGCGCCGATCCGATATTACGTTTTATAACATCCTCTATGCTTGGCTTGTAATACTTAAAGTCCAACAGTTCCGGCGCATACGCAGCCATAGGATTCACGTGCCTCGCGATTATTTCATCCAAGTCCTCGAACTCTTCGTTCCCTATCCACAGACTTTGTCCTAGGGAGAACGCATTCTCTTTTCCCTCCTCTCTGACGTCTATGTGCTGGTAGATCTCGTCGGTCACTTTCCACGTGACGGTCAAGTGATCCGCGCCTTTGCTGCTGGGCCTAACGATCGCTTCCCCTTGTTTCATAGTTTGCATAAGTTTCTCAGTTTCCGCGGAGCTGATATTATGAAAGGATGGATGAACGATCACTCGTTTCAGGTACGTCTGACGCTGTTTGGCCTTTTCCGCGTCTTCCTCCACCTTCGCGTCCTTCTGTTCGGCGTCCGTGTCGTAATACGGATCCCGTTGCGGCCTGAAAATAAAGGAAACTTTCAACTACCGGCCAGCGCTCGTAGCCCAACCTTAGAGACGATGTTAAGAGAACACGCACACACCTCCATTCGTGATTTTTATCAGCGAGATCGCTGCTCTTGCTCGTACATTCGACGCTGCATCGCTCGACTTCGATCTTTATTATGCGGCAATGAATGATCTGTCCTACGCTCACTCTCTCCTCGGGATTCGCGACGTGTCTGTCGGATAAATTTTGAATGTGAATATAACCGGATATGCCGTTGTCCAGTCTCAATCTGACGCCAGTAGCTTTGCCCGGGCAGGCTCCAGCGTCGAAGTGATTCCATACTTTGGATAGCTCGGGGAAGTCGTTCTTCAAGCAGAACGGGCACTGCCACAAGCCCGTTTAATCGTTTCTCACGGGATTGGCTTGATCCAATTGCTCGCCCTGCGGTTTCCTATGGCTAATACCTATCACCGCGGCCAGCACCAATTTACCTACGTAAAACGTTTCCGGCGTCTCCGTTGTCAGGATATCGAACAGTCTCTCCGCGCTGGGCGACTGCTAGGACACACGTAGATCTTTGTATGTCGTACAAAGTGACGCACTTGTTACCAAAACCTTGCCGCTCGAGCTCTTCCGCGAACGCGCAGTGGCGGATCCAGGAGCCTTCCTTGGTGAGGGGTGGGGTGGGGTGGGGGGGGGGGGGGGGGGGGGGCGAAACGTGTAAAAGTACATAACTACATTTTTTAACTTTCTTTTACGAGATTTAAAATTTGCTTGTAATTTATATTTTAATATATCTATCTGATACTATAGTCTGAATAATTAAATACACATTAATTATTTATACATTACAAGAAATCAGATTAGTTACAGTACCTGTTATTGAATATTCAGTTTTATAAAGAAAATGGGTATAAAAAGTGTTAAAAATTAATAAGATTAAGATACTTTCAAAAACAATTTTATTTTACAATACAAATTCTGTTCTACGTACTTCTGGTCTTCGTTTAACTCTACATCGTTTAACTTAACAACGTAAGTCCGGTGAGTCTATCTTCTGGTATAGTTGATCTAAACCACGTCTTAAGGGGGTAGACACGGGTAATGCAGCGCGCTGTATACCGACACAATCTGGCCCGAAACATGGGTTGAGGAAATTACGTTGTTTGTCCTTATATGAACAGATTTTGGGCTGGGTGAGGTCTCATTCGAAAGAGGAAGGTTCAGTGCAGCGCGCTCTGGTCATGGTTAAGAAAGTTAAAAAATGTAATTATGTACTTTTACACGTTTCGCCCCCCCCCCCCCCACCCCACCCCACCCCTCACCAAGGAAGGCTCCTGGATCCGCCACTGCGCGTTCGCGGAAGAGCTCGAGCGGCAAGGTTTTGGTAACAAGTGCGTCACTTTGTACGACATACAAAGATCTACGTGTGTCCTAGCAGTCGCCCAGCGCGGAGAGACTGTTCGATATCCTGACAACGGAGACGCCGGAAACGTTTTACGTAGGTAAATTGGTGCTGGCCGCGGTGATAGGTATTAGCCATAGGAAACCGCAGGGCGAGCAATTGGATCAAGCCAATCCCGTGAGAAACGATTAAACGGGCTTGTGGCAGTGCCCGTTCTGCTTGAAGAACGACTTCCCCGAGCTATCCAAAGTATGGAATCACTTCGACGCTGGAGCCTGCCCGGGCAAAGCTACTGGCGTCAGATTGAGACTGGACAACGGCATATCCGGTTATATTCACATTCAAAATTTATCCGACAGACACGTCGCGAATCCCGAGGAGAGAGTGAGCGTAGGACAGATCATTCATTGCCGCATAATAAAGATCGAAGTCGAGCGATGCAGCGTCGAATGTACGAGCAAGAGCAGCGATCTCGCTGATAAAAATCACGAATGGAGGTGTGTGCGTGTTCTCTTAACATCGTCTCTAAGGTTGGGCTACGAGCGCTGGCCGGTAGTTGAAAGTTTCCTTTATTTTCAGGCCGCAACGGGATCCGTATTACGACACGGACGCCGAACAGAAGGACGCGAAGGTGGAGGAAGACGCGGAAAAGGCCAAACAGCGTCAGACGTACCTGAAACGAGTGATCGTTCATCCATCCTTTCATAATATCAGCTCCGCGGAAACTGAGAAACTTATGCAAACTATGAAACAAGGGGAAGCGATCGTTAGGCCCAGCAGCAAAGGCGCGGATCACTTGACCGTCACGTGGAAAGTGACCGACGAGATCTACCAGCACATAGACGTCAGAGAGGAGGGAAAAGAAAATGCGTTCTCCCTAGGACAAAGTCTGTGGATAGGGAACGAAGAGTTCGAGGACTTGGATGAAATAATCGCGAGGCACGTGAATCCTATGGCTGCGTATGCGCCGGAACTGTTGGACTTTAAGTATTACAAGCCAAGCATAGAGGATGTTATAAAACGTAATATCGGATCGGCGCGAGGATGCACGAAATTAAAGAAGCACTACGAAAAAACTAAGTTTAAACGTTCACAATTATAATTCAATGTTTTGTACAAAGGTCACACGTAAAGTAAACTACTATTTACACTATAACTGTTAATTATCTTAATAGTAAGAAGCACAATTATTGTTAAGCTATACGTTGATTTCTGAGCAAGCAATTATTAAGCGAAAGCAAGCACCTCTGCAAATGAAGAACTTTCGTGTAGTAAAGGCACAAGCAGGTGAGGTGCGTAGCGTAAGCAAAAGTGTACTATTAGCAGCTAAGTCGCGAACAAAAGTGAGCGATCCAGGAAATCGCGCTCGATTTCCTGGAAAGAAGAGCCTTCCCCTTCCAAGATCGTGAGTCGATGGAAGGGGCCGTGATCGCTACACCACATGAGCAAGCAGGCCGTTGCCACTGCCTAATTAGCGTGGGGCCTGGAAGATGTCGCCAGAATGCTAATTTCTTGAACAGGGGGTATCAAAGATAAAGCGGAGGAAATATTAAAAGAGCAAAAGAAAGAAAACCCCGGAGGTATACCGTACATAATATCCGCCGCAAAGGTCCGTATCGGTCGGCTGTGTTCTCTAAGTCCTACCGTATACGTTCAGATAGGGACATTTTATTTCAGAATTACCCAGGAAAGTTCCTTTTGTCTTACCTTCCGCGGACCCGGTGCCGTCACGAATACGTGACAGTGTCGCGGAAGGGATTCCGATTCAGGGGACAAATGTTCGGCAGGGTGAACGATCTCTTTCGTTAGTTCAAGGAACACTTTCGAGATCCAGTACCTGGGCAGTCTACACCTAGCACTCCGCGCGGCGCAATGACCTCTAGAACGCCTTACCATACTACGCCTGGAGCAGTGAGCGGTAAGCATTTTGACACATGCATTCGCGCTTCAACAGATTTTTAATGTTAATCTACGCATGTATTTATCGACGTGATATTACAGGAATGAATCAAGAAGCGATCCAAAGAGTGGCGCAAAATCTTCCTCATCACATGTTACACTCTTTATCGCAAGTGGCCAATCAAACCTCGCACCATTATCCGCCGCACACTCCAGGAACTGCTAGCGCAGCTGGATACGGTGTGGTTCACACTTATCCGAATACACCGTACACCCTGTCTGGCCAAACCCCTTTCATGACACCCCACCAAACGCCGCATCATACGCCGCATACGGGCAACAGACGCCTAACCACCAACAAGGGCTCTTTATCCATCCGCCTCCTCCGGTAGCTACTCCTGATCATCACAGGTCCACGGCGTCGCACAGACCTACCCCTCCTATATCGACAACCGGTGATCCCATGGACTGGAAGAAGGCGGCCGAAGCCTGGGCAAGATTGAAAAGTGGCCCCAGAGTCACGTAAGTATCTTTGTTTTTCACCCCCTAAAACCACATATACGTACTAGGGTTTATACAAAAACCGACTTTTGAAAAAAACCGGTTTTCGAATTTCGCTATTCCCAAAAAACCGATTAAACCGGTTTTCGAACTTTCACAAAAAGATGTAATTAAAATAGTAAATAAATATTTTTACTTAGTTTAAAAAATTTCACTTTTCTTACTATTAATGGAATTACAAAAATATAACAAAATAAAATATACTCTATCTATACAAGACCAATCAAAAACAAAATTAAAATAGCTAAAATCCGTACGAATACGTACAATTCTTGAGTTCATCTAATATTTATGGATCTACAAAACCATAACACAATAAAATAGACTGCATACAAAACCAAATGAAAAATAGCTAAAATAACTAAAATCCGTACAAAATATAAATCTTTTAAAATGTCGTACCAAATTATAAATCTTTATTCCATTTCGTATTTTTTTCCGGAAATACGAACTCATGAAGATTAGTTTTACAGTAAACAATTACGTACTACAATATGCTTGTGTCTGAGGCGATTTCAAGTCAAAATGTTAACGGTTTTAGTTAAATAATTAAATCACTTCTTCATATTAATTCTAGTATATAAAACCGT
The DNA here is from genome assembly GCA_947577245.1 of Andrena bucephala. Classification (NCBI taxonomy): domain Eukaryota; kingdom Metazoa; phylum Arthropoda; class Insecta; order Hymenoptera; family Andrenidae; genus Andrena; species Andrena bucephala. The sequence continues at coordinate 18,035,214 of OX387718.1, read as the reverse complement.
TTTTTAAATTTAAAACCCGGTTTTCGAATTTTACAAATTGATAAATAAAACCCGGTTTTTAAAAACCGACAAATCCTAATACGAACGCAACTTTGCCTGTTTTTTAACTTTTTTTTCACCAGCGGTTCCACCCCAAGATATGAAGACTCTAGAAAAACTCCACGAAACTACGAGGAATCTATGGGCAGAACAACGCCGCGAAACAGGAATTCCGGCCGCACTCCGTCTTATAAATCCCCTCGGGGAACCCCGCACACCAACTATAGTCCTCGTAGTATGTCCCTCAGTGGCGATGGTACTCCTCTATGCGATGAGAGCTAACGAGCTCGTTTCTGCATAATTAAAATATTTAGCTGATGATTTCTGCTAACATCATATCGAATGGTATATAAAGAATATAAAGATAGAGGATAGAGCAGAATCTAGAGGTGCACCGAGGATGGGTGGTGATCTTAACGACGAGCATCGGTCGTTCTGTATAAAAGAAAATTCTCAACTCCAGTTGCAAAGATCATTACGACCCTACCCATTCGATCTTTCAGTCTCTTACACGTTTATATATTTAGAAAAATAATTAAATATACTTCGTACATATGTATACACGTATGTACACACACGCACACGCACACGCACACGCGCACGCGCACGCACACGCACACGCACCCGCGCACGCACACGCGCACGCGCACGCACACGCCCGCACGCGCACTCACGCACGCACACACACACACATATACAGCATTACGCATAATGGATTCTCTCTAAAATATGTGCGTTGTGTACAATTTGAAAAATTGTAAAACTCGAAATTTATTTTATTATACATATATTTTTATTTTCTACCCTACTCGTTCGTACTGATCCACGCTTTAGTATGTACGTATATGTATATGTAACATCTTTTTTCAGTTTTAGCTTTATCGGCATTAAGTTATTGTACATTTCTTACGTTATTGACTTATATCCGGAATATACTTCCCACGTACTTCATACAATTGTTAAATTGCACTATAAACAATAAAACAATGTACAAAACTTGTTTGTCCTATAAGTTTATTATATCCTTCTCGAGTAAAACGTAACGAACGTAAAAAATGGTGATTTTCCTAGGAACGAGTGAAGGCTGTAGACAATTTAACAAAGTATTTTACATTACTTACAAATAGTTCAGTCATTAAAATGTCATCCTTAAATGGGATATCTTGATAAAATGTACATTTTATATCAGCTGAAGATTAGTAACTCATAAAGCGTCGTTGCAGCCCTTGCTTTCTCATAACGTCTGCGCTAACAGGTACTGAACTAATTATAACGGGTTTCGAAGTTCTTTTACCAGCATCCATTGGTTGAGCTAGCACTTGTTTAGGTTGCTCTTCAATTACATAATCTTGATGCTGATGATTCAAATTTCCGTCTCGGCCCTTGAAAATTTCCATACGAGAATTTGTTTCTGCCGCATCGTTCCTCCTTCCCGTAGTTCCATTAATTTCACATTCATTGTTCTCGCTTGCCTTAAAAGAGTCGCAAACAGTCTCGCCCGACCTATAGTGGTTAGTTGAATGCTTCTGTACGAGATGTTCCTGCATTTCGTGTGTACTTTCTTCATCATTTGTATTATTAATCAATTTGTTAACTCTTAGACGTTCTGTCTCGCCGGTCCCTATAATACTAACACTGGAATCATTAAAGTACGTGCTATTAACTTTAGCAATCCTACTTGCATCGGAGGAACTTTTGCCTTGAGAAAATACATTTGGAATATATTCGTTCACTGTAATATTATGCTTCTGATGCATCAATTGTTTTCGTACTTTACGTTTACGAGGTTTAATTAACGTTTCCTTTTGGTGTAGTACTCGTCCCGCTGATATCTTGGGAACACCTGCATAAATTTCAATCCCCCTATCGTCATCGACATCTTTATCTCTATTTGTGCCAATAAAGTTCCTCTGTTTTCCCACTAAATCGTTATAGTCGGCGGCTTTATTACCCACGATAGCGCGATCGGTTTACAAAGAACATTGTTAAGGAAATTCTGCATGCTAACGCCATCTCCGTGGGCCCACCGATAATTAGGCAATGGCAACGGTGCGCTGACTCGTGTGGAGCGTCGATCACGGCCCGTTCCATCGCCTTACGATCGATGGAAGGGGGACTGCTATTCCTTCCAGGAAATAGATCGCGATTCCTGGAAGACTCTCTTGGTTCGCGACTCCGAAACTGTTAACACGTACCGTGCTTACGTGCCCTTTGCCAGGGCGGTGGCACGAATCGGACGATCCAATTAATATCATGAACGTGAACATTATTCGTGTAGAATGTAGCGTGACAGCTGGCGCGTACAACAATGGCAAACGTGTACATACGATACATGAATTTTCTCCGAGAGTTCCACCAGGATATAAGATATCGGAAACGCCCGCAGAGATCATTTACCTTCCAATCACCGCACAGGTCATTACGGATCTAAGGATACGCGTTGTGGATCAAGACGGACGGTTACTCGATTTTCGAGGTGAAGAGATTACCATCAGATTGCACGTATGACGGCGATAATACGTGTGGTGCGAACGAATGAGATGCTTGTGTTAAACGACTCCAGAAACCCGTTCCTTCCAAGTGAAATTGTTTACAACAACAACAACAACAACAACAACAACAACTGCAACAGCTCCGATCACGCTAAAAAGAAGAGGCTCAGTGCTGCGAACATTGCATTTTTTAGATCATTGGGATTCATTGTGCGCATTTAAATTTTAAAAAAATAGTTGATATTCTAAGCATTGGAGGAAAGCCGACGTTTGATGATTGCATCGTCAAGTTCGAGACTCACACATACAACCCGTACGTCAACACAACGTTTGGATACAGCGATGAGATAAGAATACCCATACAACAGCAGGATTTATACACATTACCGTGTGAAAGTTTCCTCTATGTGGAGGGGAAATTGATGATAAATAAACCAAACGATGCGTTAACGGTGATGTTGGGAAATAATTCTGTGGCGTTCTTATTCGATGAGATTCGATACGAGCTGAATGGCGCAGAGATTGATCGTAACAGAAACGTTGGAATAACTAGCACGCTTAAGAACTATGTATTGCTGAAATCTGACGAAGGCAAAAATATGGAGAATACCGGATGGGGCTTGAAACGACGCAACGTGCTAATAGTGAAAAATTATTTCAATTTTTGCATCCCATTCAAATATTTGCTGGGATTTTGCGAGGACTACAAACGCATAATTTTTAATGCGCGTCACGAATTGATTTTACTACGATCGCGCAACGACAACAATGCTCTAATAGCATCACCGATGTTGGAACCAGAAATTGAATTACTTAAAGTGCAATGGCGGATGCCTCATGTGACGCTGAACGACCTTAATAAGCTATCGTTGCTACGTGCTTTGGAAAGTGGACAAAACCTTAGCATTTGTTTTCAATCGTGGGATCTGTACGAGTATCCTCTCTTACAAAGCACGACCAAGCATTCGTGGGCCGTGAAGGCATCTGCGCAGCTGGAGAAGCCGCGATGTGTGATCTTTGTTCTACAGACTGGTCGAAAGAATGTGATGACTGAAGATGTTACTAAGTTCAACAACTGTAAATTGACCAATATAAAACCTTTTCTCAACTCGGAATTTTACCCATATGATGACATGAATTTGGACTTTGACAAGAATAACCACGCCATCTTGTATCACATGTATACTCAATTCGGTAAATCGTATTATGGACATAGTTGCAACGAGACATTATTCATCGTGGCTGAATTTTTACAATTTGGTCCCCTCATGGTGATTGATTGCTCGCGACAAAATGAGTCGATAAAGAATGGCACCGTGGATGTGCGAATAGAATTCGAGTGTAAAGAGAATGTGCCGGCAAATACTACGGCCTACTGTCTGATTCTGCACGATCGGGTGGTTGAATACAATCTGCTGACAAACGTGATGCGCAAAATCAATTAAATTGCCACGCTACTTGCCTGCCCTCTCATGTGTCAAAATCATACCAAAATTTCATCGTGAAAATCGAGATGCTTTACGAGAAAGACTACATTCTCCCGTCTGTCTTGGAAGCGAACGGACCTCTAAATTGTACCGATAATGGTCGTACCAACATTTGTTGACCTGCAAGGGTTCATCGTTGATGGAAGATTTGTCGTCAAGGAAGTGGCTGTCCTACGAAAGGGAACAATTCTCTCGCACTATATTTTCGGGAGTTCGACGCCACAATATCTTCTTGCGAAATCCGACAAATCAAGCATCCGGTGGTTGGTGGCAAAACATCATGGACTACGGTGACGTTCCGTACAGTATGGCTAAACAACTAATTTCGAAAGCTGTAGCTGATGCAATCGATGAAGAAGATGACACATCCCATATCGTATACGTTAAAGGGCTGCAGAAACGTGACTGGCTTGCGGATTTCCTCGACGGAAATACGAGAGCGGACGTGATCATTGAAACGCTGGACATTGACTACGAGGATATCAAATCTCTAAATAAGCTAAATTTCGGGGGTTTTAAATATGTTTATAACTGTCAACGGTATTCACCTTTTTTCACCTTCTAAAAGCAGATGTTTTGTTCACGGTTTTCCTTAGTCTTATTCCAACCGACTCGCGAGTCACACGTTATACCAGAGCACGGTGACTTATTTTCAATAGTATACGCAGTGTTTTATATATGTTTTTAACTTTCCTTGAAGATGATCTAAACCAAGATCGAAACGTCGGAAACTAATATATAATGAATTAATTGCAAAATAGCTTTGATGTATTATTTTAATTTATTAAGATAATAATTGTTTTAATCTGACCGATCCAGTGCGCCGATACCATTGTAGTTAAGCTAAATGTAGTTAATACTCTGCGATGTGGCAGACACGCAAAGCACTGTGCTTTGCAAAATGTATTTAAAATATTCAACTGGTGGTCTAAACGCCAGAGGGAAATACATAAATAAAATAATCAAATTTTAATGTATAAATGTTTTTTCTTCACCCTCCCCAACATCCTGTATGTGATGTACGCTAGATTAAGACGATGGTTACATTATTATGTAGAAGCGGTTCGATACACTATCAAAGCGGTACAATACACGTTCCGAGTAGTACGATACACGTTCAATACACGATCAAAGTGGTTCATTACACGTTCGATTCACGTTCAGAGTGGTTCATTACACGTTCAATTCACGTTCAGAGTGGTACGATTCACGTTCAGAGTGGTACGATTCACGTTCGATTCACGTTCAGAGTGCTACGATTCACGTTCGATTCACGTTGAAAGTGGTACGATTCACGTTGAAAGTGGTATGATAGATGTTCGATACACGATCAATGTGACGTGATCTAGTCGAATGATGTGTCCAAAAAAGAAGGGCAAGTGATTCGGTTCAACCAAATGACTAGTGTGAATAAGGAGAGGATAGTCAGCGAAAATGAAGGTGGAGAACAACAACATCTTACTTCGCAACGTCTGCAACTTTAGACATGGATCCACATGCGAGAGCCTGGAGATGCAGCGAGACTATTGGTCTTCAAAGCTTTGAAGATGACAGTCGCTTTTGTAACAATTTTTGTGTATTATCAGTTTTCAAATGCTACTACAGCGGTCAAGACATACGTTACAACGAGGAACATTTCAAGAATTTATCGTATCTAAGTCGAGTGCCTTAAGTGCAATTGCTTCGAAGTGAATCGCTTTTGAAGTGGATCGTTTTTGAAGTGCATAGTTTTTGAAGGAAACTGCTTTTGAAGGAAATTACTTTCGAAGGATATCGTCAGTCGTTCAACACACGGAAATACAAGCGATTAATACCGTAAGTTTCCATTATCATATTTTAGTGAATCGTTGTGTTAGTAACTTTGAGAATTATAAGAAAAATTGGTTTCAGATTATGTCATTGCCCGTGAATTTGAATCGTCCAGCTTCCGCTACGATCACCTCAGCTGTGATACCAATCCATACCTCCGGCCCGAAAGTATATGTTACGTGCCGGAATGTCGAGGTTCAAACCGAAGAAATTCGGAATGACATCGTCCACGAGGCTGAAGTTATTCACGATGGCAATATTTTTTTAAAAGTATTTCATAATGCTGACACCAGAATTGATGAACCACCGAATGATCACTACGGGGATGAACAATTTTGGTTGAATCGGCATGCGCGGTGTAAATACTTATCAGATGATAGTGATGATGATGACGAAGATGTATATGGAAATATATATATATCAACGGAACCGTGCGGGTACTCCACAGAGCGTGGTTTGGCGAAACTGCGTCGATGCTAAAAAGATTGATTTTAACGCCGTTTGTACAACTGCAGTATCGGGGCTTTACGCTTGCGATATTGCAGTTCAGACTGTGCCCGAGCAAATTGGCAATGATTCATTTTATGCCGATGAGAATGTATTCAGTGAAATCGTCGACAATGTCATTATTACCTACGACGATAGTGCCCTATTTGCTGACGATGTTGTCGAGTGGGATAATTAAGTTAAATAAATTACTCAATCTTAAAAATCTTAATATTAATATGTCAGGTTTACTTAACTATATTCCACCTTCCCTGCGAAATACCATATCAAGTATTTACACATATCACGATTATGAGTAGGATAAGGGTGTGTGGCACTCGGTATATGTACCATTCAGGGAAGACTAATGTTGGAGAGCTGGCGTTGGGGGAGTTGGTTAGGCGGCTGACACGTACCGCGGGGAGTCTGCTGACGCGCGTGTGGTGAGTCTGACGCGCGTGAAGAACTTCTGCACGAATATTGCATTTATACGTCATTAGTGAAAGTTTAAAGTGATCCAAACATCTTATCACTTACTAGTGTCGTGCGCCGCGGTAGTTGCATATAACTCTGCACCAGGAATGTATCGGGAGGACCCGAGAAAGGGTGGACATAATGTCTTCGCAAACACCACATGGCGCGAAGCGTAACATTACAGCTGTGGCTGGAGACAAAGAGAATGTCTCACCAGAACCCCAACTTAGGCCCAGGCAATCTAAAGCTCCGAAATTGAAGTCCCTTCAATTAGACAGACTGTATAAGGACCTCCGTAAAGAAAATAACTCAACCACCAAAAAGATAGTTAAGCCTAACCTCAACGTCACCCGAAAGTATGGCCCGGCACCATCTTCTCAAGTACTCCAACAGATGGCGGAGTTATCACAGACTGGCGCGCCGACTCCATCGACTTCAGACTGGGAACAACCTAAAAAAAACTTCAAAAATGAATAGCTAACCTCTGACTGATTTGACACCCACAACGGACGAGAACCGTTTTCAAATTCTGTCTAACGAACAGGATATGGATATTGAAGACAATGCCCCTGCATCAGGGCCCCATACCACAATAACAACCAAAAAAGATCAAAAGCAACCACCTATATATACAGTTAAGACGGATATCAATATATTGATAAATACAATAACCACTGCTAACATACCAAAGACAGCATTCTTTATTAAGGAGACATCCAAAGACAATCATATTATCTATGCGTTATCTTCAGACCATTACAAAGCGGTCACAAATTTACTCTTAGATAATAAAACGCAATTTTACACATACACACCAAAGAACCTTAAACCTAAATCCATACTATTAAAAGGTATTAAAGGAAACTTCACCACAGAAGAAATCAAACAAGAAATCGAAGATCTCAAACTTCCAGAGGTTTAAATAAATAACCTGACCAAATTTGAATACGATAGAAAGCGACCAGACGCATTCCACTATCTCCTGCAACTTTGAACCAATAGCAAGACCAAAGATTTGTTTAAAATAAAATCACTAGCTTTCCAAAGAGTCCGATGGGAACACCTAAGGAGGCCCAGCATATTCCAATGTCGGAAATGTCAACGACTAGGTCACGCCAGCAAGAATTGTTTCTTGGAATATAGGTGTGTTAAATGCGCCAAATCTCATGAGCCGGGAAGCTGTCAAATACAAAGAGAGGATAGTAAACACCAGCTAAAGTGTGCCAACTGTGGGCAAGAGGATGAAGAGGCGGTTCTTGAGAGAAGTGGATGTAGTCTAGCGAATGTAGCCACAATAGGAGATGAGTTTATTTTTTCCGAACGTTCCGATAAACTCAACATTATTGGAGCCCATTACGAGTGTATTAATTCTCCTCGTTACCTTAATAACGGCACCAGATTAAAGCAGATAGATGACCATGAGGCAGAGACAATAAAACTAGAATTTAATAATAACCGTGCTCAAAATGTCACTCTAGTCCAATTTGAAACCAATAATCCTGCCAATGATCCCGTCTTAACGGGTGAGGTGTTGCAACCTTTTTGTAACCCTGATTGGATGACCAAATTACTCAAACGTCTTCCTCACAAGACTTCATCCGCCCTTGACGGAATTCCGCCGATTGTTCTTAAGCATTTACCCCCTAAATTAATTTTCGATATAACTGTTATTTTTAACAATGCTATCAATAGGTGTTACTTTCCCGTGATTTGGAAGGAGGCGAAAGTTTTATCTATCCTTAAGAAAGGGAAAAACCCCAATAACCCATCTAGTTATCGACCTATCAGCCTCACACCCAGCTTAAGCAAAGTTTTTGAGGCGATCTTGAATGATGCTTTGAACGAACATTGTAATTCAAACAGGGTAATACCTGAGAGTCAATTTGGTTTTAAACACCTCCACGCTACAACTCATGCCATACACAAAATGCTCGCGGACATAAACAGTCAGGTGGCCAATAGTCGTCCAGTTGGAGCCGCACTCCTAGATTTGGAGAAGGCCTTTGATTCGGTCTGGCTAAACGGATTAATTGTCAGAATGAGCAGAAGAAATTTCCCAAATTGGCTTACACATATGGTTTGGGATATGGTCAGTGGGAAAAGCTTTGTCATGTGGGATGGTGTTGGCATATCTAAGAACAGATTCAGGATCGAGGAGGATCTTCAACAGGGTACGGTTAATTCGCCGATTCTTTTTAATATTTTTATTAGCGAACTTCCTAAATTATTTAAATTTAATGAACCCGGGCAGCCAGCAATGCTGTCGTTTGCGGACGACATCGTTATACAGAGTGTCCCAAAAATGTCGGAGTTCCTTGAAGGGGGTGATTCAGCGGGTGATTGCAAACAACTTTTTCCTTTGCGAAAATTCTCTCCGAGGTTTCGTTAACGAGATAATAACCAAAAGCACCGACCAATCAGAGCGCGCGCCTTCCGCCCGAGCTCCCGCGGTAGCGTTGGCTACGCGGTAGGCGGCCGCGCTTGTACTACGGACGTACGAACAAGCAAGTCGACATGCATCGAAGGAAACCGCGTTACACAGTTTTTTTTTTAAAGCAGAATCTTAAATAATAATTATTTGAAGCGAGAGGACAAGAAATACGTACATTTCGTTTTCAAATAACGCATAAACGAAAAGGTAATGTAGCAGAAAATGTACGACATGTGATCGTAATTCGTTATTGAGGTAAAAATCCGTAGTTTAATAACGGCCAACCCAACTAAATTTAAACAATAATATTAGGTGTATGAATAAATTCTTTCCGACTGGATTTACATAATCAGTACAAAGCTACTGAATTTCTATCGCGGTGGTATTTGTCATATTTTTTAAATCGAACTGTTATTGTACCCTAAAATCGGAAAGAATTTATTTCTACACCTAATAATCACCAATAAATTAAATAAAACTCACCCATTCGGGCATTCCTTTCCTTCTTTTTCGGAAACCTTTTTTTGTGTCACTGGGTCACTGTACCGATCCTGGTCATCGGTGGACGAAAAGATTTATGGTAGGGTAGCGCCCAGTGCTCAGCTGATCGCAGGTATTCGCAGGACACCACCCGAAGGTAAGGGTCGCAACGTCAAGTGCGTCCGGGTTAATGTACCGAATATTCACTTCACTGCACTGATACTAACACTGATCACTTAATTTATTTTCTACGGATCGTGTTGTTCCTACGTTATAAAAATTGATGGCCCCGAAAGGGGCCGATTACTGTAAATTGAACAGTTGCTCAATGTGGGCACCCTCAGCGTCTATGCACGCCTCCGCCGAGTATAATCGAGACGCCAAACGTCTGATCGTTCCCTCGCTCGGGGTTTCGATGCGCGGGTACTCCACTGCCAACGCTCGCACGGTAGCACTCGCGTTCCCGTCGTTCTGCGCGTACACCCAGAACATAGCGTAATACTCTTCGGCGGAGTACATTTCTGGGCCGAGATTACTAGCTGACTGACAGGATTTTTTCGCAAGTAACTTCCTCTACCCCCAAGTAGTTTCTCTCATTCCATTATGAGTTTACTCCCACCAGGACAAGAGGCTTTAGGTAAAAAGAAGCCAGCACATTTTCGGAACACACGTGTTTTGCAGAAGTGCAACGAAAACTTTCACAAAAGCCCGCGCTCCGTCCTTCCACTGCCAATGTACCCATTGCTTCGAGATAGAAAACAGACACCACGTGTATCGGTTCGAAAGGGTCCGAAGGGAAGAGACGCAGAAAGTCTTTGAGTTGCTATAAAGAAGAAAATGCATACCATTCCTGTTTCCCCTTTCTGACACCCTGAATTCACGTCTGCTACGAGGCGGAACCAATTAATTCATAAATTATCCGAAACTGTAGGAAACCGTTCTCTACCGCCGACTTGCGGGACAATACGGTCATAAACCGCGACCCTGGCGAAATGCTCTGGCTGATGAGCCTGATTAATTTTGGAGAACTAGAAATTACAGAATATTATCCAGCATCAATACGTCTCGCGGAGAGACACAGGAAAAGAAGGGTAGTCCGCTGACTGCGCGTAGTCCCGCCTGCTTCGTCCTACCCTCAAATTAAAGACGGATCCCTTATCTCTCGAGTATAAACACGCGCTCGAATTTCAAAACACAAGCACGCGTCGACGTATTCGGTGCGAGAGACTGTGGGCTTGAGGTCCCATTGGCCGCAAACTAACCAATCGGGCCTGCTTATCTCTCGTGCCTAAACACGCGCTCGGATTTCAAAACAAAAGCACGCGTCGACGTATTCGGTGCGAGAGACTGTGGGCTTGAGGTCCGATTGGCCCTGCATCCCTCGCAAATGGCCACTGTCCTGAAGAGGCCCTCTTCACAGCAATATCTCCTCCCCAAGGCCCACCTTCTCTCGCACCGAATACGTCGAGGCGTGCTTTTGTTTTGAAATTCGAGCGCGTGTTTAGACACGAGAGATAAGAAGGCCCGATTGGTTAGTTTGTGGCCAATCGGACCTCAAGCCCACAGCTCTCGGGCCTTCTTATCTCTCGTGTCTAAACTCGCGCTCCAATTTCAAAACAAAAGCACGCCTCGACGTATTCGGTGCGAGAGAAGGTGGGCCTTGGGGAGGAGATATTGCTGTGAAGAGGGCCTCTTCAGGACAGTGGCCATTTGCGAGGGATGCAGGGCCAATCGGACCTCAAGCCCACAGTCTCTCGCACCGAATACGTCGACGCGTGCTTTTGTTTTGAAATCCGAGCGCGTGTTTAGGCACGAGAGATAAGCAGGCCCGATTGGTTAGTTTGCGGCCAATGGGACCTCAAGCCCACAGTCTCTCACACCGAATACGTCGACGCGTGCTTGTGTTTTAAAATTCGAGCGCGTGTTTATACTCGAGAGATAAGGGATCCGTCTTTAATTTGAGGGTAGGACGAAGCAGGCGGGACTACGCGCAGTCAGCGGACTACCCTTCTTTTCCTGTGTCTCTCCGCGAGACGTATTGATGCTGGATAATATTCTGTAATTTCTAGTTCTCCAAAATTAATCAGGCTCATCAGCCAGAGCATTTCGTCAGGGTCGCGGCTTATGACCGTATTGTCCCGCAAGTCGGCGGTAGAGAACGCTTTCCTACAGTTTCGGATAATTTATTAATTAATTGGTTCCGCCTCGTAGCAGACGTGAACTCAGGGTATCAGAAAGGGTAAACAGGAATGGTATGCATTTTCTTCTTTATAGCAACTCGAAGACTTTCTGCGTCTTTTCCCTTCGGACCCTTTCGAACCGATACACGTCGTGTCTGTTTTCTATCTCGAAGCAATGGGTACATTGGCAGTGGAAGGACGGAGCGCGGGCTTTTGTGAAAGTTTTCATTGCACTTCTGCAAAACACGTGTGTTCCGAAAATGTGCTGGCTTCTTTTTACCTAAAGCCTCTTGTCCTGGTGGGAGTAAACTCATAATGGAATGAGAGAAACTACTTGGGGGTAGAGGAAGTTACTTGCGAAAAAATCCTGTCAGTCAGCTAGTAATCTCGGCCCAGAAATGTACTCCGCCGAAGAGTATTACGCTATGTTCTGGGTGTACGCGCGGAACGACGGGAACGCGAGTGCTACCGTGCGAGCGTTGGCAGTGGAGTACCCGCGCATCGAAACCCCGAGCGAGGGAACGATCAGACGTTTGGCGTCTCGATTATACTCGGCGGAGGCGTGCATAGACGCTGAGGGTGCCCACATTGAGCAACTGTTCAATTTACAGTAATCGGAACAACACGATCCGTAGAAAATAAATTAAGTGATCAGTGTTAGTATCAGTGCAGTGAAGTGAATATTCGGTACATTAACCCGGACGCACTTGACGTTGCGACCCTTACCTTCGGGTGGTGTCCTGCGAATACCTGCGATCAGCTGAGCACTGGGCGCTACCCTACCATAAATCTTTTCGTCCACCGATGACCAGGATCGGTACAGTGACCCAGTGACACAAAAAAAGGTTTCCGAAAAAGAAGGAAAGGAATGCCCGAATGGGTGAGTTTTATTTAATTTATTGGTGATTATTAGGTGTAGAAATAAATTCTTTCCGATTTTAGGGTACAATAACAGTTCGATTTAAAAAACATGACAAATACCACCGCGATAGAAATTCAGTAGCTTTGTACTGATTATGTAAATCCAGTCGGAAAGAATTTATTCATACACCTAATATTATTGTTTAAATTTAGTTGGGTTGGCCGTTATTAAACTACGGATTTTTACCTCAATAACGAATTACGATCACATGTCGTACATTTTCTGCTACATTACCTTTTCGTTTATGCGTTATTTGAAAACGAAATGTACGTATTTCTTGTCCTCTCGCTTCAAATAATTATTATTTAAGATTCTGCTTTAAAAAAAAAACTGTGTAACGCGGTTTCCTTCGATGCATGTCGACTTGCTTGTTCGTACGTCCGTAGTACAAGCGCGGCCGCCTACCGCGTAGCCAACGCTACCGCGGGAGCTCGGGCGGAGGGCGCGCGCTCTGATTGGTCGGTGCTTTTGGTTATTATCTCGTTAACGAAACCTCGGAGAGAATTTTCGCAAAGGAAAAAGTTGTTTGCAATCACCCCCTGAATCACCCCCTTCAAGGAACTCCGACATTTTTGGGACACCCTGTATGTATCCGCGACTGTATCAAACTGTAGAAGATGTGAGGATAAAATAAAATTTCTTCAACACATATTATTTTACCATTTCATTTATCTGTCATCCTCCTCGCCACCTAATTTTAAGATTCAACGTTTCTGGTTTGATAGATGTTTGATAGACGTTTGATACGCGATCAAAGTGGTATGGTATAGTGAAATGATGCAAACGAAGAAGGGAAAGAAGATGCGTGTGCATAAGGAGAGGATTGTCAGCGGAAAATAAAGGTGGAGAACAACAACATCTTACTTTGCAAAGCTACGCACTTCTCGGTTTCATGATATGGATTTACATGCGAGAGCTTGGAGATGCAGTGAGACCAGTTGTCTTCAGATCTTGGCAGCGAACAGAGTCGTCGTAACTGTGCTATAAAAATCTGTGCTATAAAAATGGGATTAGTGAGAATCGCTCCAGAGTGTGACCCCGAGGTATGTACTTTACAATATTTTGACATTTATCGCGTTTAACCGTTGATACCGAGTGAAATTAAATCAGGTGATATTATATCGTGGGTTTTCTATCTTTTAGCGCTCGCCACCGCCATCGCCTACGTGGTCGGCGGATTGGGGCTCACCTCCATCACCCCCATCGCCGCCGCCGCCCCCCATCGCCGCCATCGCCCCCATCGCCGCCACTTCTGCAGGTATGTAGTGCATTGTTTTTGTGTGCTTCGTGTTTAATATGTTTAATGTATCAGTGTTATATCAACGTTTGTGTTTATGATCTAGAACCGCAACGAGTTATGGTGGCGGCGCCCAGGGTGGCGGGCGCAATTACTGGCTGAAAATTCCATAAATCAGCCTGTAGATCTGCGTGTGCGGCGGCGGGAGCCACAGGTTGCGCCGAGGTGGGCCCCATATCGAATTCCGGAGCCACCGTCCCCTCAATCACCACCACCATCACCACCGTCACCACCGCCTCCCGAGTGATTTTTTTTTCATTTCTTTCCCAATGCTTTTCATTTTGTATTTTATTATTTTGTATTTTATTATTTTATTATATTTTCTTTTTTCTTTATATACTTTCTTTCTTTCTTTTTCTTTATATATTTAATTTTTTTCTTTATACAGGGTGTCCCATCTAAGACGAGACAGCCGGTTTTCTCCTAAACTATAGGAGATAAAAATATAAAAAAAATAGGGAATTGCATGGTTCGAGGGGGCCAATTAATTAGCGCGAACGAATTTTTTTATCGATTATTATTTTAAAAGATACGATGGTCAAGTCCGGTTTTTCAAATGGAACTATTTTTTTTGAACACCTGGGTTGATAGTGCGTTCCAAGACAAATTCAATAAGCTTTAATGTATATACTTTATTTTCACTGGTTTTTAAGATATTGCGCTTGAAAATTTACTGATTTTCACTGGAAGAAAACTGTCTGGTATAGCACGGACCGGGGACGGTCTTACTGGTTCCACGGGTGGCACTGCCTTTTGAAATAGATACCTACCTGTCAAAGGTCTACGCCAGGCCCAAAGGCTGGACAATTTTTTTCCGTCAGAAATGCTACTTAGGTAGGTACATCTGCGGTATATTTATTTCGCACTTGTTTCTACGCTCGGATAGCCGGATCTTTTGGGAGGGATGCAAGTTCGATTGGTTAGGTTAGGAGGAGTGAAAGTTGCTAGACTAAATTTCAATCATAGGGAGCAGATTGTATCAGAACCATTCGGATTTGCATTCCTCACAAACGGCTGCTCTCTTGGAGAGGCTCTCTTCACAGCAATGCCCACCTTCTCTCGCACGGAATACGTTAACGCTTGCTTTTGTTCTGATATTGAAGCTCGTGTTTATACTCGAGAGGACCACGCGTCGACAGCGGGCTACCCCTTTTCTTCCTGTGTCTCTCCACGAGCCGTGCTGACGGTGGATTGTAGGTGCGTAGATATCTGGATGCCAGTTATTGAATTCAGGAGACGATAGAAACATTTTATTACAAAACACACATGTACTATAATTAAAGTAAATCGTATTCCTCTCGGGCAGGAGTACTGATAATGATGGAACTTGCGCCCCACTTCGCGCAGACCAATTACACGGAGGGTAGTCGGGTCACACACTGCCCAAATGATACAGGGTAATTCTGGAGCAACGCCCGTCAAAGGAGATGCGCTGGTACCCCGTGGCGAGGACAGACCTTCGCATTGCCTCACCCGATTTTTATGGTTTTTTTCCGGAAAAAGGTACGAATCCTAGACCGAACGTAGCGAATTGAAGCCGACCCTCCGCAGTCGAGGGTGAATTATCCATTACAGCGTATTAAGAAATTCTTTGCTTCGTCGTATCGAAAGGGAAGTGGTGCCAACGGATTCCTTATGTTTTTCTAACGAAAATCATACCAAATGTCATGCAAATCGGACTACTTTGACACAAGCTATTTGTATTCCTTATGTAAAAATAGTCCGATTTTCATGATGTTTGGCATGATTTTAATCGGGAGAACGCCCGGAATCCATTGGCGTCACTTCCCCTTCGATACGATGAAGAAAAGAGTTTCTTAATACGCTCAAATGGATATTTCACCCTCGACTGCGGAGGGTCGACTTCAATTCGTTACGTTCGGCCCAGGATTCGTACTTTTTTCCGAAAAGAGCCATAAAGTTCTATGGTCACTGCGGGGTGTTGTCCTCGCCACGGGGTGACGGGCGCAGCACCAGAATCAGCCTGTACCTACCTTTTTAAGAAATAAAACAATTCGTTATTCCCTATCGTATGGATATGGAAGTGTCGCCGATGGATTCCTTGGGGTTTTCCGATGAAAATGATTAAAAATGTCGTGTAAATCGGACAACTTTTACATAGGGAATACAAATAGCTTGTGTCAAAGTAGTCCGATTTGCATGACATTTGGTATGATTTTCGTCAGAAAAACATAAGGAATCCATTGGCACCACTTCCCTTTCGATACGACGAAGCAAAGAATTTCTTAATACGCTCAAATGGATATTTCACCCTCGACTGCGGGGGCTCGACCTCAATTCGCTACGTTCGGCCCAGGATTCGTACCTTTTTCCGGAAAAAGCCATAAAAATCGGGTGAGGCTATGCGAAGGTCTGTCCTCGCCACGGGGTGCCAGCGCATCACACATTTGGGCAGTGTGTGACCCGACTACCCTCCGTGTAATTGGTCTGCGCGAAGTGGGGCGCAAGTTCGATCATTATCAGTACTCCTGTCCGAGAGGAATACGATTTACTTTAATTATAGTACATGTGTGTTTTGTAATAAAATGTTTCTATCGTCTCCTGAATTCAATAACTGGCATCCAGATATCTACGCACCTACAATCCACCGTCAGCACGGCTCGTGGAGAGACACAGGAAGAAAAGGGGTAGCCCGCTGTCGACGCGTGGTCCTCTCGAGTATAAACACGAGCTTCAATATCAGAACAAAAGCAAGCGTTAACGTATTCCGTGCGAGAGAAGGTGGGCATTGCTGTGAAGAGGGCCTCTCCAAGAGAGCAGCCGTTTGTGAGGAATGCAAATCCGAATGGTTCTGATACAATCTGCTCCCTATGATTGAAATTTAGTCTAGCAACTTTCACTCCTCCTAACCTAACCAATCGAACTTGCATCCCTCCCAAAAGAACCGGCTATCCGAGCGTAGAAACAAGTGCGAAATAAATATACCGCAGATGTACCTACCTAAGTAGCATTTCTGACGGAAAAAAATTGTCCAGCCTTTGGGCCTGGCGTAGACCTTTGGCAGGTAGGTATCTTTTTCAAAAGGCAGTGCCACCCGTGGAACCAGTAAGACCGTCCCCGGTCCGTGCTATACCAGACAGTTTTCTTCCAGTGAAAATCAGTAAATTTGCAAGCGCAATATCTTAAAAACCAGTGAAAATAAAGTGTATACATTAAAACTTATTGAATTTGTCTTGGAACGCACTATCAACCCAGGTGTTCAAAAAAAATAGTTCCATTTGAAAAACCGGACTTGACCATCGTATCTTTTAAAATAATAATCGATAAAAAAATTCGTTCGCGCTAATTAATTGGCCCCCTCGAACCATGCAATTCCCTATTTTTTTTATATTTTTATCTCCTATAGTTTAGGAGAAAACCGGCTGTCTCGTCTTAGATGGGACACCCTGTATATTCTCTTTTTTTCTTTTATATATATTCTTTTTATCATTTATTATTATTATTATTAGTTATTCTATTTGATTCTATTTTGTAACAATATATTCTTAAACGTATTTCATTGTGCCAGTTTATTTACCCATCATCCTCCTTACCACATAATTCTAAGATTCAGCGTTTATTTTATTCATACCTTTTTTCATGCTGTCAAATGATGTCATCTTGCATAGTTTTCTCAAAGGAGTTAAATTACACATTGCTGCATATTGGTTCAGAAAAAAGTATTTCTGTTTGCTACATAATGGTTCGCTGGATCATTGATTAAAAAAATTATTATTTCTCTGCATTGGAAATAAATGTCTGTATGTCGCATAATGGTTTGGAAAAAAAATTTTGGGGAAAAAAATTTCAGGGAGCGGATCGAGTCTGAAAAAAGATTTTTCAGACAGGACCCGCCCCCAGAAATTTTTTCAGGGGCTGTCCCCTCCCTAGGTCAGGTCTGAAAAATTTCCGACGGTGAGTCCGGTCTGGAGAGGTCTCCGCGGCGGCTCGGCCCGGACTGATCCCCTCCATCATCGCGGCTTCCCCCACTCCGCGGCTCGTGCGCGCGCAACCTGTCTTCCTCCCCATTATACGGGTGACACACTTTTCACTATGCTTATCCAGCTAGACCCTTTCGTACGGCGAGGCATCAGGGTTTTGTCCTGTAGCTGCTCGATTTCGAACATAAACCGCGGTTTTCACCGCTTCTGCCCATAAAAACTGAGGTAATTTCTTCGCGTGTAACATGATGCGTGCGCTTTCGACGATGGTTCTCATGCCACGCTCCGCTTTACCATTCTGCTCCGGCGTGTATGGCACCGTGGTTTCATGTACAATTCCCTTTTTCGATAAATAATTTTTCATCGCGCAATTAACATATTCAGTGCCGTTGTCGGAGCGAAGTACTTTTATGCTTCTACCATGTTTATATGTTACCTTTTTCTCGTACTCCTTGAAATGTTCGAATACATCGGCTTTGTGTCTCAAGAAATACACGTAGCGAAAACCCGATACATCATCTTTAAATGTAACAAAGTAACGAGCACCGCCTATGGATTGTGTGGTCATGGGCCCACAGACATCCGAATGTATGAATTCGCCTGGTTGGACGTTGGTGCGTTTCTCGTGCTCCTTAAAATGAAGTCGATGTGACTTACCTATTTGGCAGGGTTCACAAAAGAATGTGTCAATGCTTGACTTTTTTATACCTTGCAGCAGGCCTCTGTCAGCCATTTGTTTGAGTGCATTTTTATTCAGGTGCCCTAGGCGCTCGTGCCACGGGCGTGCTTCAGTCGTCACCACATGAGCTTCCCCGTTGATGGCGGATTTAGCATAGAAGAACATTCGGAAAATCTGGTTCTCTTGCTTCACTCCTTCGGCGACCACTGCTCCGTTCCGCGTAACTATTACACAGTCATTTCGAAAAAGCACGTCGAAACCTTTTAGTGTGCACATGCCGACTGAGAAGAGATTTTTTCTTATTCTCGGTACGTATAGTACGTTTTCGATTACACTTTCGCACCATTTCGCATTGACGAGTTTATTTATGACGACCGTACCTTTTCCACGAACTTCACAGACACCATCATCGCCCAGTGATACAGTTTCACCTGTCACGGGCTGGTAGTTGGTAAACCAGTCTTTTCTATGACTGATATGCCTCGAAGCACCACTGTCCGTTATCCATACGTCACTCGCGTCGAGTTCAAGTAGTTTATGTTTTTGTTCGACAGTCGGTAGACGAGGTTTACACTCTACGTCTTTGGAAACTACAAAGGCGCACAATCACGAGGTTTCGGCTTCGCGTTGCGTGTGGCCCCCTCGAGCGTGTTTCTGTTTACAGTCCTTGGCATAGTGCCCCTTTTTTTGCAACTTTAGCACTGAATTTCAAAATTCTTCTTGTTATGCCCTCCTATTCCTTTGTTAACCGAATTTTTCGAACCGTGGATCGTTGCGGCGAACGTACTGGCACTTTCTTCGTCGGTGGTCATCCTTGATTCTTCTTTGATTAATCTTTCGGTTAGATTATCAATGGTTTGCTGCTCGCTCGACACACTGTCCCACGCCGTTTTCAGGGCATTATACTTCATCGGTAAAGTTGCTATAATTTTTGCGATTATGGCCACGTTGAAAACTCCCTCTCCAAAGTCTGAGAGTTTCATTGCCATGTTTTGCACCTTTGAGATGTGCTGGACTACAGAGTCGCTCGGATTCATTCTGTATTCGTGGAACTTTTGCGTTAACAATAGTTTATTTGATGCAGACTTTTGTTCGTGTATTCTGCTCATCTTCGTCCACATTTCATGTGCTGTTACGCAGGTTAGCAGGCTCTCCATTTGTGCTGGCTCCACGGATGAGGAAATCAGAAACGTTGCTTTTGCGTTTCGTTTCATCCATGTCTTCTTTGCAGCTGCTTCTGTGCCCGCCGGTTCCCTGCTGGTTCCGTCCACTACGTCTTCCAGATCATATGCAACAAATAGTGCCTTCATCTGGAATTTCCAAGCCTGGAAATTCTGTCCGTTGAATTTTGTTATTTGCTTCACAGAAATCTCTTCGGCCATTTTTCTTGTTCTTCCTTGTTCGCTTCCTACCTGTTGTGCCGTGACGCCGGGGGTCGAGATTCTGGGTACGAATCTCGGGTGCTCCTGAGCGTCCTTCACTATCGTCGTCCACGGGCTCCGGAGGTTCGGGTGATTATGCCGGGACGGGAGGATTCGGTTTAGAACCCGGAGGTAGGAGATCGTTGCAGGTCGAAGAGTTAGAACTCACCGTAAGGGTTTAACAAGTTTATTCTATCCCGATCTGGGTGACAATGACACTGTGCCTATTTTGGCATGAGTCTCGAAAATCGGGTGGTGTTCCCGTAACAAAGCGTTATCAAGTCTGAGCTCGCATTGCTCGTACGACGTTATTATATTATCGTCGGGACGAAGCGGGGACCATGGGGGTCTCCGCCTTCGGCCTGGTTTTTCGGTGTTTCGCCATCTGCTGATGGTCTTTCTGCGCTTCCGAGATCCCTTACGCGGTTGTGCCGGATTTCGGCCGCTCGATTGTGGTAATCGGTATGTGCGCGGTGTCGACACGCTCAGATGTCGGCTCGGGCACAACATACCGAAGACAGAACACACTTGTACGCTGTTAAGTTTCACCCTTTAATTTACTTTCTTTCACCCGTTCACGTGAACTGGACCCATAACCTGTTGTTAAAAAGCCTTTTTCTGAACTTAGGATTTATTCACACATATGTAAAATAGAAAGAAAAGAAAAGATATATATTTAAGAAAAAGAAGAAAAGAATGTTCGCTCGCAGATATACACGAAGCGGATGCTAGGCGCGGACTAACTAGGACACTACACATTCGGCATTCAACACGCAGTAACACACTTTGTGTATGGATAGAGTAGGAAACTACTTATCCTCAACACAGAGTACAGGCGAGTTGGAGGAGGATAGTTCCGAAAGCATGAAGG
The DNA here is from genome assembly GCA_947577245.1 of Andrena bucephala. NCBI lineage: Eukaryota > Metazoa > Arthropoda > Insecta > Hymenoptera > Andrenidae > Andrena > Andrena bucephala. The sequence goes on along the minus strand of OX387718.1, from coordinate 18,014,205 downwards.
ACCCAGTGGAAACTCCAAAATCATCCCAGGCCTGTGAGCGATGGAAGGGCCAGAGTAGAAGGGAAAGGCGACGTGATCGGGACAAGGACCTGCTGCGATAGCAGCAACAGCAACTACAGCAGCCGAAGGATAAGAATATGCAGCAACAACATCAGCAGCAGCAACATTTACAGCAGGTCCAGAAGCCTACGGCGCGGGACCACAAGAAGGAGAGACGTGGCCCTAGACCGCCGAGAAAGAGGCCGGAGGCGGTCATCATTAGAGTCCCATCAACCTCTAACTACATGGATACATATAGGACTCTTCTGGCAAAGAGTAGGGTCGCCCTTGAGGGGGTAGTAAGAGTGAAAAGGACCAGGCTGGGCCATGTCCTACTTGAATTAGATAGGAAATCGAGTGCTGGGGCAATGGCGAAAACATCCGGGAGACCATGGGATCGCCGGAACTAGTGTGCGCGCCGCTGCAGGACAAAACTGTAGTGGAAATCAGGGGGATCGATCCCCTGATTGAAGCCCCGAAATTACTCGAAGATCTCGCCAAGGTGCTCAGGCTGGACCCCAAGGAGCTTACCCTGAAAGTTCTTAGGATGAGCCCAATGGGTACCCAGCTTGGTGTGGTGGAGGTCCCCACTAATGCGGTGAGAAGCATGCCAGAGGGAGTTTCCGCACTGGAATCACAGTGGTGAAGTGCAGGATCCTCCCCAAGCTGATGAGGTGCTTCGTATGCCACCAGCTGGGGCACCTCGCTAAGGACTGCCAGACCACAAGTAGTGGTACTGAATTATTTAGGAGATGTGGCGAGGTGGGACATCAGATCAACAAATGTCCAAATCAGCCCAAGTGCATAATTTCCTCTAAGGAGGGGGTTACGGGGACTAGGGTGGCGCATGTCACCGCGTCTTTGGGCTGCCCGGCGAATAGGAGCAGAAGTGGACAGGGGGCGGAGGGCTGAGGTCCGGAGAAGAATGGTAAGTGACCTCTCTTAGTATGTCCCTAAAGATTCTTCAAATTAATTTAAATAGGTGCAGACTGGCCCAGGATAATATGGTCTAGAACGTATCGGCTATGAATATTGATGTGGTTATAATCTCTGAAACCTTTAGGCAACTGAATGCCTGGTTTAATGATGTGTCTGGTAATGCGTCGGTTTGGGTTACGGGGTTCAATGGCAGGTTCCCCACCCGTTCCCCGCACTTGAGCGCGGAGGATGTTGCGGGAGCGGTTGTGGACAACAACCTTGTTGTCATTAGCTGTTACTGCACGCCCAGGGCAAAGGTCCCGGAATTTTGGGCCTTTCTGGACTCCGTAGAAGATGTTATTACCACCTCCAGCACCCCGGATAGGGGCATTGTAGTAGCAGGGGATCTAAACGTCAAGTCCCCAGCGTGGGGTGGCAATAAATCGGATAAGAAGGGGGCTGCGGCTATGGAATTCCTGGCCCGGCACGGCCTGATGCCGATAAGGCTAAAAGAGCCGGCCACTTTTCTTCACCACCACAAGGGCTCCTCCGTGGTCGACGTAATGGCTGTTGACCACCCTACTTTCAGGCGGATCATGAAGAGCGAAGTACTCGGTCACCTCACATACTCGGACCATCTATACGTCTGCCATACCCTGGCTAAGCCCTCCAAGCCGGTGCCCGTTCCTTCGGCCTGGGCCCAGTACTCGGTTAAGGATTTGGACGTTAAGGATATTATTAGGAGATACCAACGACTCCGGCAGGCGAGTGACGCACTGGGGATGCGAAATGACGTCTCCCCGGACTTTGGAGCGGAACCAGAAACTGATAGGCTTCAGAAGCTTCTGGAGGAGGTAAGGGCTTGAACACTTCCCAAAAAGGCTCCCCCGCGCGGGACACGCAAGCCAAATTACTGGTGGACCCCGGAGATTGCCGGGGCAAGACGGGAATCTCTGAGGGCGAGGCGCTGGTTCCAGTGTCGAAGAAAGAAAGGATCCCCGGACGCGGAGTCAGCCAGAGCTGAGTACTCCCGGAAGAGAAAAGAAGTGCAAATTATGATCTGGGCATCAAAGGAGGCCCACTGGAAAAATCTCCTCTCGATGGTGAATTCGAACCCATGGGGAAAGCCACATAAGGTGGTAATGGCTAAGTTGAGCGGCACGTCACCTAAAACTGTTTTAACTCCAGTTCAGGCCCGGGTGATAATAGAACACCTGTTTGTCACGGCCCCCCCTGGTAGCGACTCGCACCCCCTCGCGTGGTCCCCACCCTATGTCAATGGTGAGCTGGGTCACCAGAGGAACTGAAGAGAACACAGTAAGGGGCATAGACGAGGCTCTTATAAAGGATTCCCTGTCCAAATTAAAATCTAACAAGGCGCCAGGACTCGACTCAGTCCCTTCGGAGGTGGTGGCGTGTGTCCTTAGGAGCCACCATGAGGACGTGAGGGCTATGGCGATAGACACCATAAGGAGAGGGGTAATTCCACAAGCGTGGAAGAAGGCCAGGGTAATCCTGATCCCAAAGCCGGGTAAGGACCCCGCCTCACCAGGTTCATTCAGGCCCATAAGCATACTCCCTGCCCTTAGTAAGGCATGGGAGTATGTCATCAAGGGGCTAATTGATAAACAGACTGGGGGAACCCATTCCACCAGGCCCAGTTCGGTTTTAGGAGAGGCAAGAGCACCGTTGATGCGACCAAGGAGATCTTGGGATTCGCTAACGAGTGCGCCAAGAAAAATGGTATATACGCCATGGTGGCAATAGACGTAGAAAATGCATTTAACTCTCTCAGCTGGGACCTGGTTATCGAGGAACTATGACTAAGAGGCGTGTCCTCGTACCTGGTCCGACTCATCAGGGATTATTTCAGGAACCGCTGGGTTTTAGTCCATACCCCGCAGGGTCACGTCGAGGCCCAGATTTGGGCAGGGGTTCCACAGGGATCAGTGCTGGGCCGCTATCTGTGGAACCTGGTATACGATGGAGTCCTGAAAGTACTAAATAGGGATGAATCGATACCACCAATGTATCGATACTTTTACTCATTACTTGTATCGAATGAAAGTATCGGTACTTACTCGGTATCGACACAAAAGTATCGATACCTACTTGTATCGAATCATAATGAGTATATATATATATATACATATATCAACAAAGGCTAACGCAACACATGACCAGGGTTGCCACCTCTCCGGTTTCGGCCCGGAGACTCCGGGATTTGAAGCAAATCTCCGGGCTCCGGTTTTACTGGAAAAATCTCCGGGTTGTAGAAAAAGCGAAATAATAAGAAATTGTTATGCTTTCCTTAAAATTTTCCTTTTAAAACTTTCAAGTGTCTCAAGCAGCGACATCTATCGAAACTAATAATTCTTGGGGAATTTCTATCTGTTCTCGAAAATCACCATTTCCTATCGCGGGGATGACCCGAATATTCGAACGTCATTTGTTACTGTTCAGCCCAACGTTGCTATGGTATGCTTACCATAGCAACGCTCATGAGCATTCCAAAGAAGAAAGAGTATCAAGAAGGTGTCATTGTTACCTATATATCTGCGGCTTTTAATTTGAATGTATGTTATATGTATATTCTATAAGTGCAGTAATAATATCTAAGTGCAAATATAAAAATTTTAACTTTTCAAACGAGGCTGTTACAAGTAAGTATATGTATTATGTACGTATGAATTTGTTTTCTAAATTATTTTTTTAAGTTAAATTAATCTGTGTGATATAAAATTGTATAAATATAATTCAGAGAATTTATTCGTTTGTAAATTTGTCTTTATATTGCAATTATCAAGACCAATTTATTTATATATTGTTTTTAGAAACGAAGATGGAATCGCCTTTGCAAAAGAAGCGAAAGTATTTAACCAGTTTTAACATGGGATGGTGGAGTAAGAATGAATATAAAGAGTGGTTATTAAAAGTTGATACGCACACTGCAAAATGTAAGTGGTGTTCACGCATCTTCACTGTAAAATACGATGGAATAAAATCAGTGCAATCCCATTGTGATGGTAAGCAATGTTACGTCCTGAAGGGACTTTTGTAAATCGCCCCGAGCGGTTAGGGTGATTTACAGGGTTCGCTGCTCTATTAAGGTGCTAAAGCACGCCTTGACTATACTTACCAGGATCGGGAAGGTGATTAGGGGTCGACTGAAAGAGTACTAGGAATGTAAAGGGGAAACGATAATGCCAAAATATATTGTTACATAAATAATCGGTTATTCATACCTAGAGACGGCGCTCCGTCTCGGCTGTCGCTCGCTGTATCGCACGGCACGCTTTCCGTCTCGTATGTCGGTCGCTCGCTGTGTCGCTGACCCAAACGTAGGTCGTGGTCGCTCGCTTCTGTGCTCTCGGATGGCACTCGGAAGTCGGTCACTTCGTCGCTCGCGGTCTCTAATCGTCGGTTTCTACGCGGTCCTACGTCGATCACGATTAACGCTCAAGGGCTCTCCCGGCTAGGCCGTTCTCGGTGCGTCGGATGGAGTTACCCTTTCACGAATTACTATCGGCCGTTCGTATTTCGCGGACTTGACGCAGAGTCGCGGTATCTAGACGGCTCTCTGGCTCGTCGTGACTTCCTATCTCGAGCTCCCAAAATTGAATGAATCCCCGAAGTACCGCGATCGAGGTTCAAGCCTCGCACTCCCTATCTCGAGAACGGGGGAAATCGCCCCGTCCTTCGCAACTTCCATTGCTCCATGCTCTGGAATCTAGGGCCCGGACCATCGGTGGTCACGTTGTGCCCACGCCGACGGATTCCGCGTTCGCCGACCTACTAACCCGCGTGTTGCGATTCCGCTGAATCGCTGATGGCGAAATGGAAGGTGACGCGGGGACAGCAACCACGGAATGGACCTGAAGGGCCCATGTAACACTGTATAGAGTGTTAAAAAAGTAATATGCACTGGTTTGCTGTGTGAATGTACACCTGTGGACCGGTAGAGATTTGTAAACAAATTTTGCTACGAAATTGTCTATTACATTGGAAATTAATGTTTCAACGATTCGATTGTGTAGAGTTGCACGTAGAGTACAGTACGTACCCCCAAACCTAAACAAACACAATACGACGTTTAAAGGGACAGCAGATAGTGCAAAGTGCATTGACCTTGTTAGGCCCACTAGGCCACTGTGCCAGAGCCCACCATTCGGATAGATACTATCAAAGCGGCAGAGTAGTGGTAGTCCCATGCCTCTACGTGCAACTGTACATAATCGAATCGTTGAAACATTAATTTTCAATGTAATAAACAATTTCGTAACAAAATTTGTTTACAAATCTGTATCAGTCCACAGGTGTACATTCACCCACCAAACCAAGGAACATTACTTTTTTAACACCTTGCACATTAAATCGATCTGCGCATGCGTTAATATTACTGTTTCAATATGATGTAATTTAATTACTTTGTAATTATAATTTATGGAGTAATCAATTGTAATTCTGCACAACTCTGTACAATTGTAACACATAGTCAATCTAAGAGTGTGAAATCGGTATAATATAAAATAAACTATAATTTTATAAATGTTTACATTCCTTTTCTTGTGCCCATTGCAAAATTCTCAATAAAATATTATTCATTAGAAATTCTGTTTCTTCTTTACTTTCAGCCCTACAGTCAAATGATTTTTCTACGTAGTCAGTACTTTTGGCCCGTATTAATAATAATAATAAAATAAACAATTAATCTTACTCGATCATCAGGCTGGGTTTCATTTTCAGCGGGGTCCATTTCAATTATCGATGCATCTGCATCTTCTAAATTAGGTGTTGATACGTCTTTTGCGTCCACCTCGGAAGATTCTTCCGGGAAAGATGATCCTGCATCTTCGTCAATATTCGAGACACTTGTGCTTGTGCTCTCCTGATCTAACGTAAATAACATTTTTTCGTAGTACCATAAGGTAGGTACGTATATATCTGTGGTTGTAAGGAAAAACGACCCATGTCACAATTTCAAAAAATTTGAGTTCATGCATTAATTCAACTGTAGAATATTGGATGTATGTTTTTATCCGAAAAAAATGCATAAAAACGAATACGACGTATCTTTCCTTTGTGATCGCTTTTTATTTTCTATTTTTATTTATCTGCATATACTATAACATATTTTGTGTAAAATAAAATGAGCAAAATTATATTTCATATCTAGAAACGCGGTAGCGTCTCGACGCCAAGTACATGAAAGAAAAGACATCTTGTATATGCCTGTCGCTACCGCTTATCATTTACTCGTCGCCCGGCTAATCCAACCTAACCTGAAACTTATTTCATTAATATCTCATCACGCATGCAATATTTTCTAAATTTAAAGGCATTTTTCTTATGTAAACCGCATATAAGCTTTTGAATAAGACGAAATTTCAATAAAATCTGTCCACGCATGACAGAGATATCATAATATCGTCTCATGTATCAGTCGGAAACGGTAATTTTTTCTTCTGATTCTGATTCTGATTCTTCTTCTGCAACCAAATTTCGTCAAACATAATACGTATATACGCGTTACACGCACACCTTCAGCCAACAGAAACTAATACATGTTTCGTTCGTCATACGCGTTACACGCACACCTTCAGTCAACAGAAACTAACAGATGTTTCGTTCGTCATACGCGTTACACGCACACCTTCAGCCAACAGAAACTAACACATGTTTCGTTCGTCAAACGCTATTACGTTACCTTCACTATGCAATCTACTCCAAATTTTGACAGCTTACAGTCAGGTCATAAACCTGGCGAGTGTTAAATAAGGTAAGTTGTAATTGCAACGAAAATGCAGTCTCAAACACAAGGTAAGTTGCCGAAATTTGAATTGCGACATGTTTGTATATCATCAAACTGTTTTTTATTTGTAACTAAACTGAGGATTTTGTGTATATGTAGACCATAAAAAACTTCAAAAAAGTAAAAAAATTACGCCAAGTACATGAATTATCTTTGTAAAAAGAAGTGAGATCCCCATAAAAAACTTTTAAAAAGTAAAAAACAACGCCAAGTACATGAAAAAGTCGAGGACGAAAAAAAGTATTATCAAATAAATATCAAATAAATCACAAAAAAAAGAAAATAATATAATTACAAAATAAAAAAAAGATGTGAAATCAAAATGAGCTGCAAGTACATAAAGGTGCTTTCCAACTGCGCTTAAGATGACACAACTACATATACACAGCTAAAATGCTGTGTTATTCCATTACTCATATCGCGGACATTTTAATTAACCCATCAAAAAGAATCCCATTTAAAAACATTGTCGTAAATTAATAGCTTTACAAAATTAATGATATACCAAAATTGCGCTAATCATAACAATGCCTATTTATACAAAGAAAAAAATGTATTAAATAATACCCATCAAAAAGAATCCCATTTAAAAACATTGTCGTAAATTAATAGCTTTACAAAATTAATGATATACAAAAATTGCGCTAATCATAATGTTACGAGCCGGGGCTGCGGCAACGCGAGAGGCCGGCGAGAAGGGTATTTCCCAAGGAATACGGTTTATGAGTTTGTTAGTTAGGTGCGCGGACGAACCTGATGCGAAATCAGGGAGCCGCTAGGATTGTTGACGGCGAGGACGAACCTGATGCGAAATCAGGGAGCCTCTAGGAATGGAGTCACACGCGGACGAACCTGATGCGAAATCAGGGAGCCGCAGGAGGGTGAAACGTCGTGAACGAACCCGATGCGAAATCGGGGAGCCACTGGGTTGGAGAAGATGTTTTGTTTTGGTTGAAGGGTTGCGAACGAACCTGATGCTTGATCAGGGAGTCGCGGGAAATGTTAATAATGCCTCGTAACTATTAATTTATGTTTGATACAACTCGAGCGGTAAAGCTGTATCAGTGGGTGAGTGCTACTAATATTATAAGGATCGCTGGGTGAAAGATGGGTTTAACGAATCTACTCAATTTATACGTGAACACCATTCATATATTGAATAATCAAGTATGATACAAATGTAAGTGTCGCGATGAAATAATAAATAGTGTAGTTAATTACCACTAGTTGCACGGTGTTGACGCACTGGCGATGCGGGGACGTACGAGTGGCTATTTCAAAAGTGCCAAATAGAATATAAACCGAACTCGCGGATTCTATGAGGTTAACTATGATCCTGACGGAGATTTTAGCTTGATCTTTAACCAACTCTGTACGAGCGTGACACGACGTGACTCTACGCGTGACTCTATAGCTTTTAACCAACGAGGGTAGAAACCAAAGGGTTTATATAGTACCAAAATGAGTGGGGATTCATTAGGAGTTTCCATATAAGGAAATTCTTCGAGGTCGTCGTCGTGTCATTCCCGTTCCCATGATCGTGATCCAGATGGTCGAGATCATGACCCCCCTTAGTGGTGTATGATAAGCAAAAGGATTTTAGGGCGCCTTCCCTTCTCAGAAGCGAGCTCGAAAGTGGTTGAGAGTGGCGTATGGGAAGATTCCACATACGTAACAATAACAATGCCTATTTATACAAAGAAAAAAATGTATTAAATAATACCCATCAAAAAGAATCCCATTTAAAAACATTGTCGTAAATTAATAGCTTCACAAAATTAATGATATACAAAAATTGCGCCAATCGTAACAATGGTTATTCATACAAAGAAAAAAATGTATTAAATAATATTAAGCAGATATATATATATCCTTTATTATTCCCCTAGGGGTTATAATCTCCCTTTACATTCTCCACCTTTTCTTAGCTTCCTTACATTTTTTACCATTAATCTTACTCCTTATCCTTAAATCTTATCCTATCTTATCCTATCCTATCGCCGTCGCTCGCTCGCACGCTCGCTCGCCCGTCCGTTCTCCCCCTCCTGGACCTCCGCTTCCACTCGCCGCCCATTCTCTCCCATTTCCTCATTCATTCTCTACACTTCTTCTCCACATCTCTCTCTTCTCTCCTCTATCCTCCTCATCCACTCTTCTCCCTCCCCTTCCCCACCCAACACCTCATCCACCATCTCCTGCCACCCCCTCTCTCCCCCCCAACCCATACATACCTCCCACACATGTTCCCATGACTCTTCCTCCCACCCACACACCCTACACACCCTTTTCTCCTCCGCTTCCCAATACCTACCCTCTCTCATTTCATTCCCCAACCTGAATCTCGCTACCCTCTGCCACCTACTCTCCCCCCACCCGTTCTTCAGGTAGCCCGGCACCCCCGGCCCCTTTACCCTTCCGTACCATTTATTGTACTTTGCTTCCCCTATCCTCCTCCACCTCTCCTCCTCCTGCAGTTTTCTTTCCCTTTCCACTATCTCCTCCCCTCTTATCTCCCCCTTTTCCCTCCCTCTTTCTACCTCCACTACTGTCCACCCCCTTTCCCCGAAAAATTGCTCCCTTTCCTTTTCCCACCCCTCTAGCACCTTTCCCCTCTTAAACCTCCCCTTCATCTCCTCCCAACACGCCCTCGCCAGTTCCCCTCCCTGCCCCTCCTCCAACTTTCTCTCGAATTCCCACGCCCTCATCCCTGCCCTACCCCTCATCAGCTCCCTCTGCATCTCTTCCCTGATCATGTATCCCGGCGTGTTTCTTTCAACCCCCAACACCCATTTTAAAAATCTCTCTTGCAGGGCCTCCACCTTCCCCCTCTCTTTCCAACCCCACACCTCCGCCCCATATCCCACCACCGCCCATACTAACCTGTCAAAAAGCCATATCCTTCTTCCCCAATCCTTTCCAAATAACCTTTTTCCTATCCCCCATACCTTCCCCATTACCGCTGCCCCCTTCCTCACTCTCTCTCTTCCACATGCTTTTCCTGTCCCCCATTTCCCATTACCGTGTATCCCAGGTATTTATATGTCCTCACCTCTTCCAGTTCTTTCCCTTTCCATCTCCATGTCATTTTCTTCCACCTTCCCCCACCTCTCCTATACCTCATCACCTTTGTTTTACCCACGTTTACTTGTAGACCCTTCCCATCCATATATCTCTCTAGCTTCCCTATCATTCCCCTCATCCCATCCTCATCCTCCGCTAGCATCGCCACATCGTCTGCGTATGCCAGCGTGAAAATCTTTCTCTCCCCCACCTTTACCCCCCCCCCCCCATCCCCCCTTCTCGAGTTCCTCATCCATATCCGCTATTAACAATGTGAACAGGCTTGGGCTTAAAGGACACCCTTGCCTTACCCCCCTTGCGGTCCAAAACCTCTCCCCCTCCTCGTCCCCCACTCTTACCCTGCAAACTGTCTCCCTTAATACCTCTCCACATCTCTCCACCAGCCCTTCCCTTAGACCCCTCCCCCTTAGCGCTTTCATCAACACCCCCCTGTCCACCGAGTCAAACGCGGCCTTCAAATCCACGAATAGGATTACCAATTTCCTACCTTTCCTCGTCACCTGCCTGTTCACGAGGTAGTTCAGCACATAGGTGTTGTCTATGCACCCTAACCCCCTCCTAAACCCCGTTTGACTCGGTGGCAGCATTCTCTTCCCCTCCACCTCCACTCTTACCCTCTCCGACAACACAGAGGCATACACTTTGTACGCCGTCTGTGTCAACGTTATTCCCCTATAGTCTTCTACCTTCTCCCCTGCTCCTTTCTTTATCACCGGCACCACCACCCCCTCTCTCCACTCTTCTGGCCACCCTTCCCCCCTCCACACCCTATTGCATATTCTCCACAGCCACTCCTCCACTTCTACGCCCCCGTATTTCCACACTTCATTTCCGATCCCATCCCCACCCACCGCCTTCCCGTCCTTTAAATTCCTCACCACCCTCTTTATTTCTTCCCTTTCCAACTCACTCTCTCCGTCCTCACCCCTCCCTCTCTCCCCTCCCATCCGCACTCTCCACTCCACTCCTCCTAGCAGCCCCCTGAAATATTCATCCCACTCCCTTATTCTTATCCCCTCGCTTACCCTCCTTCTCATCTTCCTTCCCTTGTTCACCACCTTCCATACCTGCCCCTCCGTTCTTACTTCCGCCACTTCTTTTTCCCACCTCTCCGCTTCCTTTTTCTTTTTCTCCTCACACATCTTCTCATACTCTTTCTTCCTTGCTCTATACCCTCCCCCATCCCCTCCTTCCCTCCTCCATTTTCTCAGCTCCCTCCTCACCTTCCTCTTTTCCTCTCTGCACTCCGAATCCCACCATCCTCCCTTCTTTTCCCTCTTCCCCCCTTCCCCCGGTTTATCCATCGCTCCTTTTATCCTTTCCTGTAGTTCCCTCCAATCGTCCTCCATTCCCCCCTGCCCTCTCCCCTTTTTCCAAACTCTCTCATAAACTCCCTCCTTCCCTCTTCCGACCAGTTTCCTCTGCCCCCTTCCCTTTCTCCTCCTTTTTTCCTCCCTCCTCCCTCCTCTCTCCCCTCCCCACTCCCCACACAACCACCGGGTGGTGATCCGATTCTATCCTGTCCCCTACCTCCAACCTTTCCATCTTCTCCCTTGTATCTTCGTTTCCTAATACATAGTCAATCACTGTGTTCCCCCTTCCCCCTGTGAAAGTCCACTCCCCCTCCTCGTCCCCCACTGTGCTTCCATTCATTATTCCCCAACCTGTTTCCTCCAGATACCTGCACAGTCTCCTCCCTTCCCCATTCACCTCCATATCCTCGGATCTTCTACTCCCCTCCCCCTTCGCTTCTTCCTCCTCACCTTCCCATTCTACTCCCCCTTCCTCCGCCGTACGCGCATTAAAATCCCCCCCTATTACTACTCTCACTCCTCCTTCCCTTTCCTCCATCCATTCCCCCAGATCCTCCAGTTTCTCCTTCAAGTCTCCATTAACATATACCCCCACTATCTTCCACCCCCCCCCAATCTTCACTTTCTTCGCCATTATCCCCTCCTTCCCTCCTCCTCCCCCCTCTCCCACTTCAAGTTCCTTTCTTACACCCATTATCATTCCCCCCATCGTTCTCCCCCTCTTGTTTTCCCTCCTGGCCCATTGCTTTTCCCAAATGTACCCCTTGGGCAGTCTCCTTGCCACAGCCTCCCACTCTTTCTCCTCTACCCACGTCTCACTCATAACTATCACATCCCATTCTGTCAGTCCCCTCCAGAATTCTTCATCCTTCCTCTTAACTCCCGCCACATTCCAGAATGCCACCTTCCACACCCCCTCTTTTCCTTTTCCTTCCCAACCCTCTTCTCCCTTTCCATTCCCCCATCCCACTTCATTCGTTTCCCTGCTCCTCACACCATTTTTCCTTTATTTCGTCCCACCTTCTTACCTTCCCGTCCACCCACATTTTCATATATCCCACCTGCACCCTCCTACCTCTCTCCCTCTCCCTTTGCGCCTCCCTCTCAATCTTCCACCTTGCCCTCCTTTCCTCCTCTGTGAGGTCGTCCTCCACCCTTTCTCTTCTGCCTCTCAGTTTACCTTTTGCCTCCATAACTTTCCTTTTTTCTTCTCTTCCCTCCAATCTCACCAATACCATTCCCCCTCCTTCTTTTCCTGCTCTTCCTATTTTCACCACCTCCTTTATTCCCCCTGTCCCCAACCCCATCCGTTCCCAGACCCTCCCCACTTCCGCCTTCACGTCACTTCCTTCTCCCCCATCCCCCTTACCACCACGTTACATCTTTTCCTCTCTCTCTCTTTCTTGTCCTGCATCACGTCTATCCTTCTTACTCTTAGTCTCCACTCCTCTTCATCCCCAGTCACCTCCATGTCCCCTCTCTCTACGCTCTTCTTTTCCCTTTCCCATCTCTCTACCTTCTCCATCACCTCTTCCATCCTTCTCTCCTTTTCTTCCAGTTTTCCCATCTTCTCTACCAACCCTTTCCTCCTCCTCTCCTCCCTCATCTCTTCCTCCCACCTCTTCCTCTCCACTCTTCCTCCAACCTTCGTCTTTCCTCCCTCTCCTTTTTCATTTCTTCTCTCTCCTTCCTTATTTCCTCCTTAATCTCTTTTCTCTCCTCCCTGTCCCTTTTCATATCCTCCCTCATCCTCCTCATCTCCAACATCATTTCCCTTATCATCCCTACCAACCCTTCCCCCCCCCTCCTCTCCATCTTTCCCTCCCCGCTTATCCTCTTTCTCCGGTGACCTCCTTGTCCTCCCGCTTCTCTTAAACACTCCCTTTTCCTCCATCATGCCCTCTTTCTCCTCATCTCTCTCCCGCTTTTTCCCCCAAAAATTCTCCAGACTTCCCACACTACTCCCCACGCTGCTCGTACTATCCTTTCTCATTCTTTCCTCACCCACCACCTTCCCCTTTCTTTTCTCCCCTTCTAATCCCTCCTCCATCTTCCCGTACCTTTTCCCTTTTTTCTTCCCTTTGTCCTACCCTCCCTTCCTAACCTTCCCCTGCCCTACTGCCCCTTTTTATCCTCTTTTCCAATTCCTCTCTTGTCGTGCCCTCTTCCCTTGTATCTCTATACCTTGCACCTTATCTCCCGTTTGTATTTCCCGCCTCTTAGCTTCTTTCCTCTCCCACACGGTGTCACCACTTATCACGCACCGCTCTTCACTCTACCTTCCCGCCTTATTTCACCTATCCTCTCCTAACCTCTACACCTCTCCTTATCCTTCCTGCACCTAGCCCGCCCTACAGCCTAATCTTTCCCTTTACTCCTGGTCCCTTCCTCACTACTACACTCTCTTCCACACTCTCCAGCCCTCCTTCACCACCTATCTCTCCCTTCCTTCACTCAAACACCCGCTCACTTTTCGCACTACTGTCACGCACGCGACCGGAAACGGAAGTCCTATTAAGCAGATATATTTTTATACAAATAAATATTTTAATACGAATAAATATTTTATTCAAAATACTTGGCGCCGCGCCCCGAATTGGTGTTTCTAAACTGAATAAATATGTATAAATTGCATTAATCTTTTTTTCTATCTTTCTTTCTTGTGCGTGCGTTCGTGAATGTGCGTATGTGTGCGTGTGCATATGCTACGTATGATATTAGAGTTAAATATATGTACAATAAATCTGACTGAGTTTCTAATATGTATATGTATAATATGTATATGTTTATGTATTTTAGATTGTAAAGGAGTTATTGTTAATTATTAAGACTAAGTCTGTTCGCGAAAGCGTTAACGCGATGAGCGTGAGTATGCCGGGGAGGTTATGTTTGAAGTAAAGCACAGCGTCTGTGTTGAGCAATGTACCGTGGTCAGTTTTATTTCGTACACTCGCGGAGTGAGTCACTTCAATAAAATGATGAGCGTTGAGAAAAAGCACGTTGTGCTGTACAAGTGAGAATTCTCGTTGAGATTTTTCCGCACACTGACCACGCGGTCGCACCCCGATCCACAATCGATTACGCGTGAGCTTGAGAAGGAACCTGGAACGAGGTGAGCAGTGCAATTCTCGCTGAGAATTGTGAGCACTGAAATTCTCGATGAGAATGGTGAGCACTACAGAACGATATTATGAGAAGATTCACTAGTTATGTGTTAAACTTTTCCGAGAAACCGACGCGTCTACTCACATACTCTGACTGAACAAGATTGAAAACCGTTGGACAATCAGACTTCCTGTACGGGTCGTCTCGAACATTCTCGACGATCGACCGACGTGGGGAAATCGGATTGGTTGAGCCACAGATGAGTTAAATTGTGATTGGCTACGCGTATTCTACAACCGGCTGAAACAGTGTCACGCGATGCGCTGATTGGCTGATCGTCGGTCGCGGAGCGCAGATGATTGGCAGATCGATCGTGCGGAGCGCAGATGATTGGCAGATCGATCGTGGATCGGTCGTGGCGTTACGCAGTCCAGGAGGTGCTGCGGTGAGTTGGGGTGTGGCAGAGATCGGAACTACCGATTCTCGAACATATACTATTTTCTTTTTTTTGTGATTTTTGATAATATTCTTTTTTGTCCTCGACATTTTCATGTACTTGGCGTATTTTTTACTTTTTTAAAGTTTTTTTTGGGGTTCTCACTTCTTTTTACAAAGCTATTTCATGTTCTTGGCGTCATTTTTTTTACTTTTTTAAAGTTTTTTATGAGGATCTCACTTCTTTTTACAAAGATAATTCATGTACTTGGCGTCTTTTTTTTTATTTTTTTGAAGTTTGTTATGGGGATTCTGAATTTCAGCTTCTTCTTTTTTACAAATTTTTCACTGTCACGGGTACTAAAAGTAAGGATAAAGTTAGGAAATCCCAATAAGTTATAAATTCTGATCTATCTTCGTTACACGTCCACGCGTTTACGGCGCACTGCAGCCTATCGAGTGATGTTAGAAGATAAAGCGCGTTTGTAGCCAGTAAAGCTTACTTGGAATACTCAGAATAGCGCAAAGCAGCTCAGCGAGTGTACTTTTATTATTTTTTGATTAAGGATAAATTCTACGTAAGTTTTACACCTACGCAAAAAAAACATGTGCACTGCATTGCCGATCTATATGTATTATATGAATGTATAGTACTTTGTGTGCAGTACATAGTGCGCGAAGCAGCTTAATAATGTGGTTATTTCATTTCCTCATGCGGCAGGGTTACTTTCACTTTCAGCTGTTGAAATAATTCTCTTCGTCTGCATCGTTAACTGAAAAATAGGACACATTTACTAATTATTTATAAATTATCACACGTGCTCATATGTCAAGATCATTGCATCATTGAATGAACAATTGCGTATGCAAAACTCTACCTGAAAATTTTTGCGTTCATAGTCTGACGTAGATCACACTGCATCATCTTCTGCTTTGATTATCTATAAATATATAAAGCCACATTTTAATTTTGATTATGTGTAAATATATAAAGCCACATTTTAATTATATACAACTTAACGTAGAACTTATTATTTATAGAAATAGAGTGGCCTTTTGCTATAGTGAGTGTAAAGACTAAATAATGTGTCCAAAGGAGGTGAGAGCGTATGGCTGAAACTCTTGTTGCAGGAAATTTAAATGCTAATGGTAATAATTGAGCGAAAATGAACGAGAAGATCCAATATTTTTAATGCACAATTTATTGGAGTTGGAATAAAACTAATTTAGTATGTTTATTGGTGAATTGAAATAATGGGAATCTAAAAAATGAATGAATTAATGAATAGCGTGGCAACTACTGTGGATTTTATTAATATTTAAAGTATTACGAATGTCTTTCACAAAAGATTGAAAAGCATCAAGGGAGATGTGTTTTCAGCGTACTTTCTTCACTAATGTGATTTGCTTTACATTGCAAGCAGTCCACCATAATCTATTTTCTTAATAATTCTTAATGCTATGTCGTTTGACAAATTTTGTAGATTTACCTTATTTGACAAATTTCTAGAAACTTGTGCGAAACAAGATGCTCTGTCTATCTATCTAATCGTCTCCGGACTACCTCCAAGCCTGTGCGTCCCCTTCATTTTTAACCAAGTCCTGTGCGTCCCCTTCATTTCTATAAGCTTCCCTGATAACCATCTGACGCCAATCTGACATCAGATTGGCAGCAGGGTCTGCCGTGAGAGCGCAGAGCCTGACGTCAGATCCGTAGTCATCTGTGTCCGCATTAGGCTGCGGTCTGAGGTACAGAGCCTGACATCAGGGCCTGACGTCAGATGAGCAGCAGATTTGCATCAGATCCTGCCGTTCGCCTGACACGTATAACAGCGCCATCTGAGGGTCAGAATTGGCAAACAATTCCCTACGCGTGACATCACATGGCCGTCCCTACACACCAACACAAATGTAGCGTTATTGCTGTAGGTGTATCCCTACTCCCCCATAATCATCTAGTAGATTCTACAGTTTATTAAATAATTAATTCTACTAATTTCAAAAAGGATTTATTCTTTATTTAATAATATACAGGATTGGTGATTACAATTGTTAGAAAATAATATAAATAGCGCATATAAATTCGAGGAAGAACATTCAATATTTACATCTATAAATCCATATACAATACGTCCCGTAACCAGTGGTACCTATTAGGTGCGATATCAGAAAATTTCCTTTATTTTCGACTTCTTTTTGCTGTAGAATCACCACATTCCGTATTGTGTTAGCGCTGAAAACAAATAGAACCTTAGTATAAAATTAAACGTAACGTATGAATAAACAGGATACATGCGATACTTACTTCAGCTCCATCTCCGCACAGCACACACTCCAGGCGATCATGCATGCTCCTGCGAACATTAACATTTATAATAAAACATGTGTTTAATTATTATCTACTAAACAAGACGCTAAACATTCGCACTTCGTGCATAACCATACTTTTCTATCTTGCAGATAATGTGAAACTCGATTTTCGCGACGTAGATAATTGGAAATTATTCAATTGCATAATTAGGTTTGCCTTCTGGATACGTCGAGATGATTTGTCTGGATATTGATGGATGAAATTACTTGGAATATTCTTCGATTTTGCCGGCACTGATTGCCACTGCAAGTGACTGTCATCTCATACATCGAAAATGAATGCAAATTGGACATAGAGTCTTGACCAATCACGAGTTTCGGCACTATGGCGCAGCCAATCCGAGCGTCGATTCAAGAGCGTTGGTCAAGACTCTACGTCCAGTTTGCGTTCGTTTTCGAGGTGGCAATCACTGGCAGTGGCAGTCAGTGCTGGCAAAATTGAAGAATATTCCAAGTAATTTCATCCATCAATATCCAGACAAATCATCTCGACGTATCCAGAAGGCAAACGTAATTATGCAATTGAATAATTTCCAATTATCTACGTCGCGAAAATCGAGTTTCACATTATCTGCAAGACAGAAAAGTATGGTTATGCACGAAGTGCGAATGTTTAGCGTCTTGTTTAGTAGATAATAATTAAACACATGTTTTATTATAAATGTTAATGTTCGCAGGAGCATGCATGATCGCCTGGAGTGTGTGCTGTGCGGAGATGGAGCTGAAGTAAGTATCGCATGTATCCTGTTTATTCATACGTTACGTTTAATTTTATACTAAGGTTCTATTTGTTTTCAGCGCTAACACAATACGGAATGTGGTGATTCTACAGCAAAAAGAAGTCGAAAATAAAGGAAATTTTCTGATATCGCACCTAATAGGTACCACTGGTTACGGGACGTATTGTATATGGATTTATAGATGTAAATATTGAATGTTCTTCCTCGAATTTATATGCGCTATTTATATTATTTTCTAACAATTGTAATCACCAATCCTGTATATTATTAAATAAAGAATAAATCCTTTTTGAAATTAGTAGAATTAATTATTTAATAAACTGTAGAATCTACTAGATGATTATGGGGGAGTAGGGATACACCTACAGCAATAACGCTACATTTGTGTTGGTGTGTAGGGACGGCCATGTGATGTCACGCGTAGGGAATTGTTTGCCAATTCTGACCCTCAGATGGCGCTGTTATACGTGTCAGGCGAACGGCAGGATCTGATGCAAATCTGCTGCTCATCTGACGTCAGGCCCTGATGTCAGGCTCTGTACCTCAGACCGCAGCCTAATGCGGACACAGATGACTACGGATCTGACGTCAGGCTCAGCGCCCCAGATCTGGTTATCAGGGTTTACGTAAAAACTCTAAATTAAAAATAATTTGCTGGTATAATAAAAATATCTGTCAATTTGAATGCAATGCAATTTGTTATAATATATATTTTGTACATGCATGGTACAAATTTCCAGAAACTTATGCGATAGAAGATGCTTCTGTGTCGAACCTTCTCCGGACAACTTCCAAGTCTGCGACTCTACATAAAAAATCTATTAAAAAATTTTGGCGACCCACCTTGTTAATGGAGACAATAATTCAGTCTCCTATGTAGTGTAAAAACTCGTGACATTTCAAATTTGGACAACTTACCTTATTCGACACTTGGCAGGTTATGATGAATTGACACTTGGTAGGTTATAAAGCGATGACACTTGGTAGGTTATCTAATTCAATAGTATATACATAGGTATATGTACAATGACGGACGCCGATCCCTGCCGAATGATCCCGAGAGTCGACGAACGAAACGAAACATACACTAGTTTCTTTTGGCTGAAGGTGTGCGTGTAACGCGTGTATACGTATTATGTTGACGAAAAATTTCTTGGAGAAGGAGAAGAAGAAGAAAATCTTATCGTTTTCGACAGATCCATGAGACGATATTACGATATCTCTATCATGCGTGGACCGATTTTATTGAAATTGGTCTTATTCGAAAGCTTATATGCGGTTTACATAAGAAAAATACCATTGAATATAGAAAATATTGCAGGCGTGATGAGATATTAATGAAATAAGTTTCAGGTTAGGTTGGAATAGCTGTGCTTCGAGTAAAGATACACGGCAGCGACAGGCATATACAAGGTGTCTTTTCTTTCATGTACTTGGCGTCGAGACGCTACCGCGTCTCTAGATACGTATTATGTTGACAAAAATTTGGCTTGAAGAATCAGAATCAGAATCAGAAGAAAATCTTACCGTTTCCGACTGATTCATGAGACGATATTATGATATCTCTGTCATGCGTGGACAGATTTTATTGAAATTGGTCTCATTCGAAAGCTTATATGCGCTTTACCTAAGAAAAATGCCTTTAAATTTGGAAAATATTGCAAGCGTGATGAGATATTAATGAAATAAGTTTCAGGTTAGGTTGGAATAGCTGTGCTTCGAGTAAAGATACACGGCAGCGACAGACATATACAAGGTGTCTTTTCTTTCATGTACTTGGCGTCGAGACGCTACCGCGTCTCTAGATTATTTAGGTTAGTGGGCATAGTTATAATGTACCTACCTTCAAAAGATTGATCTGTATCTGTTAAATCCGTATCTGTAGAATACTGGGCAATGAGATCCATTTTCAACTATGGTAACTGCAGTTAAATTTTAATGAACGTGTTTATTAAACTTTGACACATTTATTGAACGGGAACGCACTAATGCTTTAGACGTGTACGATGCCCGCGTCTCGCGTAGAATGCTCGCATCTCACGTACAATGTTTATGTTTTGTTTTGGAAAAACAACTTAACTGCGACACGTTCAAGCAGAACAACACAAGTCCAGTGGACTTGTGTCGTTCTGCCTAAAGTATATGTACGTTATTACTATTTTGTTTATTATTATTTGCGTTAATTATACGAATATTGAATATTATGCAAAGTGAAGGAAATATACGTTTATATCGTAAGACAAAAACAAGGAAACATTGCTAATAAGAAGAATTGGTGTTTAGAACTTTCAACGACAATATCTCGAAAGTGAAAACATGTGACATGGGTCGTTTTTCCTTACAACCACAGATATCTTCCTTCCCCTTGCCGGAACGTTTGGACTCCGCCACTTTGTGCATCTCTTTCCGGAAACCTGCACGAAGACTTTGTATCCTCTTCCGAATGAAATCCTTATCGGCTTCCGGGAAGTGTGGTTTCACCAAGTCGATGAGCCTTTTGTACGAGAGAGTTTTTAAATTTCTATTGAAATACGGTTTCGTTTTCAATTTCCACAGGCAAGGCATTTGCCTGTATAAATCAATAAATTCGGCTGTCAATTTCTTTCCCCAGGAGTCTGCCATTTCCCTATGTGTGATAATTTGTATTTTTAAACTGGCACGGTACACTCACAAGTCACTATTACATGTCCGAACACTTTGACTTTTTGTTTGATTCTGCCTCTGCTTCGTGTTTTCCCTTAAAACGTAAACATTGGTTCCTCCCTCCGTAGCTGAAATTTCCGGTGGAGGTGGTTATGCCACAATCTAATTGGTCAAGGTGTGACAGAAGGTGCTGGCGACCATTCTCCTGGAATTCGTAAGGTCTAGGCCAGCAATAAAAATTAAAAGCCCCATCAGTGAAGGCATCGCGGAGAGTCCCAGGATTATGGCAATTGGAATTACCGATCCAGGTGTTCGCCAGGCGCAAGGAATAAACTTAAATATCTCAAGTCTTAACAGTCATGGTTAAAGGAGATAAATATGTAGTCGTGGGAGGAGGGTAAATAGAATTTTTTTTTCAGCTATTGATAAACTAAATTGAGTTTCATTGTAAGTATGTGGAAATACGCGTGGTTACACTGCACATCTTGCAATCAATCCGCCGGGTTCATCAGCAATCCACTGCTAATATATTTTTATAAACAATTGATCTACATATACAGCTCCACCCTGCGCTATTTTACTAAAAAATCACACGCGATTCCTCGCGATGAGCGTCAAAACACTTCGCGGAGGCACCCGGGGCCAGAAGGGGTAGTTTCCGCGACGTCTCGCCTGCGCCATCCTCTTTTCAAATTACACGCGGATCCCTTATCGCTCGAGGATATATATACATGCGCTCGCATATAAAAAAAAACTACCCGGGACGTATTGGGTGCAAGAAAAGATGGGGCATAGGGAGGAGACATTACTATGACGATGTGTAAACTTCGCGTTTGCAAGGAATGCAGGTCCGATTGGTCCTAATCCTAATATAATCTCCTTCCTACGAGTTACCTTCCCTCGCAGCGCATATGTCGAGCGAGCTTTTGTTATGATATTCTAACGCAGGTTTGTACGCGAGAGATAAGGGAGTCGTCTTCAGTTTTAAGGGAGGACGATGCAGGCGGAACCCCGCGCGGACAGCAGATTACCACTTTTCCCCCTATGACCTGTCTCCGCGAGGAGTATTGATTAGTGATGGGGGTGATACGAGTCTATTCTCATGAGTTTTAAGCAGTTCAATACCCAAAGTACTCGCTAGCATCGTTAAAAATAGTTCGATTTACATGAAATTTGGTATAATTTTCATTTGAAAAACATAAGAAATGCATCGGTATCACTTCCATATCGATACAATAAAGAATAAAGAATACAGTTTTTCTGAAACAGGTATGTATCCTCGGCCGACCGCTGCGAATCGAGGTCGGCGACCCACAGTCGAGGGTGAAATATTCATTACAGCGTGTTAAGAGATTCATTATTCGTCATCGTATCGATATGAAAATAATACTAATGGATTCCTGGCGTTCTCCCAATTAAAATTATCACAAATATCATAGAAATCCGGACTACTTTTACACAAGCAATACAAATTATAAAAGGAGTAAGCATTTTAGGACACTTTCGCCAAGATCCGATGAAAAATGTAGAATTTTTGATTCGTCACTTCTTAAGGGGCAACATTGTACGGCCCCCCCCTGGGCTCGAGGGTCGAAGTCCTTGAAACCCATCGAGGCACGGCTTATCGGTAGCGTTGCCTCTTGAGTCGAGGTTTGCGTGCGGCGAAAATTCTTGCGCGCCACACTTTTGGACGCGACACGCCTGACAACGGTTGTCGGTCCGGAGATAAGGATGGTTGAGGATGCACACAGTCGGGATGCCAGGGTATTGAAATCCTCTCCTTACTAATTATAGCCTTTATTCTCCTTGTCACTAACTATATACACTATTTACAATTCTGTCCGCTGTGTCGATCGCGTTTTGCTTCGCGGTTGAAACGATGGAGACCTGGTAACGGCCAGTCGTCTCTGTTTCGGAGCGGTAGCAGGAAAGAGACCGGGCAGCGTCCGGGCGTCTCTGTTTCGGAACGGTAGCAGGAAAAAGACCGGGCAACTTCCAGTCGTCTCTGTTTCGGAGCGGTAGCAGGAAAGAGACCGGGCAACTTCCAGGCGTCTCTGTATAGCACGGTAGAGGGAAAGAGACCGGGCAAGTTCCAGGCGTCTCTGTATAGCACGGTAGAGGGAAAGAGACCGGGCAACGTCCAGGCGTCTCTGTACGGTACGGTAGAGGGAAGGAGGATAGTGTACGATCATATGATCGGCGGATGCACGGATATTCTCGCTAGTACTCTTGCACCGGGCAGCATCCAGGCAGGCGGTCTAGGAGGGGGATCCGTAGCCCCACTCAAACTGCTTGCCTCAGTCGCTCGAGGCTTATGTCCCGATTCTCGGAAATTCTCAGCAGCGAGAAATCGACGCGATCTAGCGGCGCGGTGGGGAGTGAGCGTCATTTGACGCGTCGCGAGACCGGCGTGCTTCGGATAGATTCGGCCCCATTCGGTCGCGGTCGCCCGCGCGCTTGGCCTCTCGCTCACTCCCGGTCGCACCGCCGCACAGTGGTCCCAAATCGCCAAAAGCTGGCCAAAATTTAGTTTTCGAAGTATATAGCAGTTTTTTGCTATTATAGCAGATTTGTTGTATATATATCAGTGCATCAAATGCCGCTTGAATTTCTTAAATATATTGATTGGTTATTGTGATATAGGCTGTCAAAGTTGACGAAATTTCATGCTCCTTAATGTCTTGAAAATGGGAGCATGTTTAATGTGTCAGAGAAAATTTATCTGAAAAGATCCATATGTGCAACAGTTTACCATTAAAGTAGACGTTATAAACATAAACTTTCCACAGAAACAAAGTAAAATATCTTTGAATTTGCCCTTGTAATTCCCTTCTCAATGTGTCATAAATCTAAGTCATGTTTTAAACAAATGGAAGGAAAACAGAGATGAGTGTCACCGAGTGTCACGCTGTAACAAGTTTCTTGAAAAAAGTAACATGTCAAGTATGATATCCAATTGCGAAAATTTGCGGAAATTTGCGGTTTTTTAAGATATTTAATTTTAAAGTGCCAAGTAGGGGTATCAACGCTATCTACACTCTGTCCCACCAGAGCGTATTGATGATATCTCTCCAAAATTTAATATATTTGTAAAAAATGTAATATGAGATAAAAAATTTATCGAAAACACTAGTTTGATCTTACTTCATAATGGGTCCAAGATTATAACTTGACAATGCTTCGGTTTGAAGCGTCCAGTTCAATACAGGAAGACCACTTCCAAAAGATCTGCTTTTTCAATGATTTAAACAAAACCAACACTCTATTAGCCAATGATAGAAGAAGGATATTCCCCCAGACGTGTTCGAAATGGTTTCGGATACCGAAGAAATAATATATTTAGTTCAGAGGAAAGCACATCCGATTCTGATGATTCTGAATGAGAACATAAATAAAGACAGATTAGTATATGAATAAAACAGCATTCTTTATTTTAAACAACACTTATAATCCATAATTCCCTTTTATTATTTTCGACGATACATTTGACCTACGTGATCCATTAAACGTAGAAATGGAGTTTGTCACTGAAGTCCGAAAAAATTTTCAAAAACGTTTGGAAATTAACATCGTTATATTAAATTCGATATTCTAATTATATAATTTTAGTAAAAAATCGAAGAATCCATTTTCACAAAAATTAAAACCAACGTTTACACCAGTAATATTAGATTCGCCATTTTGTTTTTTGAAATTTTCAACCCAGATTCGTAGTCAGTAACCTCAAACACCTTAGTATACCAAGTTTCGTCCAATATGATGTGTTTCTGATATACGCGTCCGCCATATTGGATTCGCCATTTTGTTTTAAAAAATTTGAAGTTCAGAGTCGTAGTCAGCGACCTGAAAAACGTCAGGATATCAATTTTCGTGCAGATCTATCAATTTTTTAATATGCACGTCCGCCACATTGGATTCGCCATTTTGTTTTAAAAAATTTGAATTTCAGATTCCTAATCAGCGACCCCAAAAACCCCCGAGCACCGATTTCTGACTAAATTGAAGTACGTTTTGATGGGTTTGCCGCTTTTTAACGATTTGGGACCACTGTGCGCCGCGCGCCTGACTCCTCGCGCTGGGACGGTACGTCACAACGGTTCTATTCGCACGCAAGAACGTGGAATTCCGGCGCGCCACACTTCTAACCGCGCACAAGATGCTAGCAAGAACGTCCGATGAGGTGGAAACTTTTCGTCTGCAAGGAGAATGCAAATCGCAATACAGTCGTTATAACTGAGTAATAAACCATTTTCATAATTTATAGCACCTTCAGATAAACCAAATGTAGCTTCGTAAAAACAGATGTTTCAGTGTGCCCTACAGTAACAGCATTTATGATATCCTTTATAAGCCAGGTATATCGAGGAATTCGTATACTTTTCGCAAACCTACGTATATCGCAATCGTGTCTTGCCGATCGTTTCGCAGATCGATAATATACATGGAACAGGTAGTACACAATACAAGACTGCGCTGGTTCCTGGAAAAAGCATGTGGAGTCGACGTAGAAATGGGAGCCCGAACTAGCTGTCTCTAAGTAGTGACGGGAACGATCTTCTGGCCTGCGAGAAGGAGCGCGCTCCTTCCGACGTTCCGGCACGCCACGCCAAATGCGTGCCGCGCTGGCGTGTGGCGCGCAAAAGTGCCACGCAAGAAAGTCCGTGTAAAGGCCGCAATTCACAGGCCCAGCGTTCGAAGGGTTGACAGCGACCGCTGGACAGCAGTGATGCCCGAGCTTCGAGAATTTTAGGATGGTCTCATTCAAATTAACGTCGCAGAAAGCTGTGCGGAATTTCCGGCCCAGGTAAGCGAGCCGCGCGCTCCGCTCTTATGATCGGTTTACCACTCGCACCCCAGATTACTGTAATGATATTTGAAAACAATGTCAACTGATCTTGTACCCGTCTCAATTTCAAAATTTTTAGCTACGACAGGGTTGACTGCGGCGCTATACCCCGGTACAAAGAGATTTGTCGCCACCTGCGTGTAAAAGCCACAATAATGGCGCATCGTTCCAAAAAACGACATTAACAGACGCCGGTATAGGCGTGGCTTTGAGTAGCTAAAAGATTAAAACATTGAGGCACAAAAATTCTAGAGAAAAAATTCAAACACCGCTACAATCAAAGTCACGTCCCATTAGTTACCCTTTACGTCCGATGTATGCATGCACTGCATTAAGGATAAAGTTATAAAGAAGAAAACCAGAACAATAGATTCTGAGGTTTGCAGAACTAACACATAATTGAATAAAAATTGAATTTCTCAATTTATGAAAGTAATGATACAGAAAGAACTAGCCTATTGTTTATCAACACCATGAATTTTAAAAAGAGCATTAAATACAGTATGAAATAAACAGTTTGCAAAAGCTTTTCACAATAATTATTGTTTTAAAATTGATAAAAGAAAAATTAAGTAAACGTAAAATATTTCAAATTATCCATCATTAAGAGGAAATAACTGTTCCTCATTTTTCTGCGCAAATAGCATTCCGATATCTGGTATAGTTCAAAAGTTATACCGAAATGGCCCCAAATTCTTCAACCCGGGCCGGGAAATTTCAAATAGCTCTTTGCGACGTTAATTTGAAAGGGACCATCCTAAATTTTTCGAAGCTCGGGCATCACTGCTGTCCAGCGGTCCTGGCAACGGTGAATGGTTGTAGTGGGATGCGTCCGCGAGGCGGTATTGCCATTTTTATCTTTTCGCGCGCGCGTAGATTGTAGTTTTAACGGATTACCCTGTACAGAATCTTATGAGAGGTGTCAGACTAGAGCGGACGATCCGCGAGGCGGATTTTTGACCACGGGCACGCCGCTGTCCGCCCGCTCAGCACGGTTTGCCTGCCTGTGCCGGGAAACATCTTTTCATATGATTCAAGAAACAGCAAAATGCTATTGCAAATAAATCCGTGCGGACAAAACGTTTATGTGTAAACACATGCAACGGCAACGGTTCGTCCGCCCGTTTAACTGCAAGCGGCCGGTCTGCGCGGACAAAATGCAAAGAAGATTCTCGTAAGATTCTGTATGTTACGTGGGCGCGAACCGGATTTTTTCGAATTTCACTAAGTAGACGCCACTGCGTACTTGCGTGTCGCAAGTCCGTCATCATAAGCGTGATGCAGTCATAAATCTCGGCCTCGCGAACGCTGTTGAGGGTTCACGCGGTGAATTAGGACATTCGAAGTCCCGAACTTCCTCATCTGCATCGTTCAGGGAAGAGGATACCTCCCCCGCCAGGTAACTGGTGGTGGGGATGCCCCCCTCCTTTCCAGAAAAATGGCCCAATTAGGTTTTCCTAATGAGCCGAAAATCAGCACAGCGCAATCGAGTTCTGACACTTGGTATACTCAGGACATCACTCTTGTGCCGACTCACGAAGAACTCACGAGTAATACACACAACCATCATTGCCGAAGCAACCCTGACAACTGACACCGATTTTTGGACACATCGACCAGATCGACCTGCATCGGAGAAGTAGTCAAGGAACCTAGGCTAGTTATATTACTTTTTTCTCGTATAGAATTATTTTAGTAGTAATTAACACTTAAAATGAAAATGGAGCATCAAAAAAGTAGAACACATTTTAAGAAGTGCGTGTATCCCATGTGCGGTTTAATAAACCGCGATGTTAGAGACGCCACTTCTTTTCACACATTTTCTGTGTCTGACCAGGAAAGGTGTATAACGTGGCTCGTTAACTGTGGCTTAGACGATTGGGTGGATAAATCAAATGCGAAATTGAAAAAAAAATTTGTATGTAGGCGTCATTTTGACAGAAGTAGTTTTCACGCGTCCGGGAAATTGATGAAACATGCCGAACCGAATAAATATTTTGATCCTAGCGTCGATTTAGAAAACGCTAATAAGAAACTTGATGCCAATTCGTTGATAAAAGAGCGCAATGAACTCGGACAACGGTTGATTGAATATGAGGAACAGTTGCAGGAAGCAAAGAAGAAATGTGATGTTCTTCTCTTGCGACTGCGGGCGAAGTGTAGAATAGTAAATCGTCTAAAGCAACAGCTGTTTTCAGGCAGTATCGATGATACATGCCTGAAGAAAGCAATCGCGAGGAGGGTATCGGGTTATATTCTAACATTTATTTGCATGGTCTTATTTAAGGGAAATAAATCACGTTTTTCGGGTAAGGAGAAAAGGTTGTGTATGCCGTTACATTACACTTCGCCGTCTTTGTACATAAAAATGCGTGATGTTCTCAAGTTTCGTCTTCCGAGTCCGAGCACTATTATTCGTTGGTTCGGGAAAATTGATATTTGGCCAGGTATTTGCCATTCGCCGCGTTAACAGTAAAAGCTTCGCACATGGAAGTCGCAAATCGCAATTGCGTTCTTCTATTTGATGAGATGGCAATCAAGAAGTGTTTAAACTTTCACCCATCGAAACAAATTATTGAAGGTTTCGAAGATTTGGGGGTTTTAGGTCGAAATTTAGCCGTGGGTACGCAGGTTCTTGTTTTTATGTTGGGGGCTTGTTCGATAATTGGAAGCAACCAGTGGCCTTTTTTATTTTAAAATCTAGTGTAAAGAAGCATGACCTATCCCGAATTTTAGATAATATTTTAGATGCAGTTTACAATACTGGTTAACGAGTCAGAGCAGTTATTTCCGATCAAGGAGCAAGTAATCAGAGCGTAGCAGACAACAGAGTCACAGTTGACCATCCATATTTTTTCAGAAATAGCAAAAAAATTGATTTTTTATTTGATTTTTTACACCTTTTTAAAAGTTTTAGAAATAATTTAATAAAGTATGATTTTTCAATCGGCGGAACACCAGTTTCTTGGTCAGACGTCGTTGCTCTTTGGAAATTAGAAGAAAGTAAAAGCACACGAGCGGCTTACAAATTATCTAATAAACACGTTAACACGTTGCGTCCGGCACCAAAAATAGTTGACCTTCACCTAAATACAAGAAACAGCTGCACCATGGTAAAAAACGTTGCAAATTTGTAACGAAATGCACACACTGATGAACACGTTCGTACTGAATGCGTATGCAAAAGGAAAATTCGGTACCTGAAAAATTCTTCTTCACCTTCCACATTTATTGGGACCGGGCCCAAGAGTTCCATGACGTGACCGTACACGTCACCCGGACGCAACGTGTTAACCCAAATGCGTTTGATAAGATGAAATGTAAGCTCGCTCTTCAAGTTTTCAGTAAGAGAGTGTTCACCGCTTCGTTAATGGGCAACATAAAGTCAAAAACCGTACAACACACGGCTACTTTCTTCGAAACCTTGAATGATTTGTTTGATAACCTTAACAGTAGGTGTGCACGTGACCCCAACCCAAACAAATGCGCGCTGTCGCGTTTTTATGATAACGTCGAACGGAATTTGAGAATGCAATTGCAGAACATGCAGTATTGGTTTGTAAAGTCCGAGAAAGGGTTTAAAGCGCCGCCTTGTTTCTTGGGGTTACAGCAATCTGTACGTGGCACCTTGCAACTGTGGAATGATTTGCGCACCGAGAACATTACGTTTTTATTAACATCGAGATTGAACACGGATTGTTTAGAAAATTTCTTTTCCGTTCTTCGAATGCATGGTGGCTCGTACAATCATAATCCTTCGGCAAAAGCAGTGCGTCTCGCGATTAGAAAGAATATTTTATTGAATTTGAATAAAAGCATGTCAACCGCGAATTGTATGATAGACTATGACACACAGTTATTGTCAGAGGATATGCCACAGCATGAACCAGCCACGTCCACGTTTGATGACTCCACATGTGCGATTGAGGAGCACATTGATGATGAAAGTCTAAGATAGAATATTTTGCGGGGTACGTTGCTAAGAAAAGTATACAAAAGTCGCGTTGTAAGAAATGCTTAGCCGAATTGGTTGAAGAAAATGCCAGTTTTTCTTGAAACGAGCAAACACTGTTGTCTTTCCGAGCATATAATGTGCAAGACAATCTTGACTTTGGACATCTTTATATTCCAAGGAAAGACGTTTCCATTATTTTCCAAATTATGTCGCGAATATTTGATTCTCATTACCCGGCACTACGGAGTCAAACAAACATCTTGGATAAACTATTTTCGATAATTTGTTCTGTTGTAGAACAAAAATATCCAAAATTTAGCCACGGTGACTGTACTGCACGCCGTAAAGATTTAATTTGTTTCGCATTAATAGTAAAAATTCATAAAGACGCGGTGTGGCTCGGAGAGAAACTGAGATTCGCGGGTAGCTCGTATAAAAACATTACAAAAGTGTCTACTGTGAGACATTCATAAAAATTTACTTTTCATAGCAGCTGCCTGGTCTTTCGTACACAGACGAAAATAGTGTATATGTATATGTATAGGTAGATAGTTTTTTTTGTATGTACATACTGTTTAAGTATCATAGTTTACAATAATGTATACAGTTTTACTTATGTACAGAGAGTGAATTTCATTCCTTCGGATCGACTACACACACACACACACACACACACACAAACTGAAGGAGGGGCAGCTCCTTCAGGGTGTGTGTTGTCGGTTCGCGGGATTAAAATTCACTATCTGCACACAGTTCGAAGTATTTTCAATGTTCCATTTTTCGGTATAACAATGAGTATCTACATTTCTTTTTCTGTAGAATTGTTCACTTTCTGTTTAGATGCACGCTTTGCATTTTAGTGAACATTGAAAATAGTTAGGGATGGTAAGGAACTTCTTTCACGCCTTCACGTGGCCCATCCCGTTAACTTTATTACTTCAATGTTTTGATGTTTTAACATTAGCAGATTCACTTTGAAGTAACGGCGGAACTAAGGTGAAAGAAAGGCACTTGTGGTGTACATACTACTGTTTAAATGTTGCGCCAAATAATAGAACGAGATGCATGATTGTAAAGTGAAAATGGAAACGAGAGAGAGACAGAGAACGGGAGAGTGTGCGTGTGATAAACAATACCTCTTCTTGTTGTTTTGGCCATATATTTTGTTCTCAAACGTGTAATGAATCTTATTTGCTACCGAGATTGCAGTCCAATTGCAACACTCTTTCGCTTGCTTTTTAAATAGTGCAAGCGCCGAACACGCGAGAGAAAGTATAGGTACTCGAAAAATAGGAAAGTCTCATGAGACACGGTCCGCCCGTGGCAGTAGGAAAATCGAATCATTTGTCGAAGAAGAGACCCCAGGACTCGGGACGGGAACCCCGATATAAGAAAATTTAGGCTCGCTGCATTCGCGCTGGTTCGACTCGATATTAAAAGCACTGCAGTGGTGCATCCCTTTCACTTACACTACTGTGACTTGCTGTCGCCCTTTCCCTTGAAGGTGTGAAATTGTTAAAAGAGGCAAGACAAGTAGCTGAAAAACAAAGTCACATCAAGTTCGATATAATAATATATACTCTACGAATGCTTCAAATACATCCAAACAATTGTTTGAACTGGTTGGACTATTCATTATATTCTGCTGCGTGATAAATTGAATTATTTGTTTAACTTCTGTATCATGTTTTAATAAATATATCAATATGTTTGAATTTATATCAAGTGTCGTTCATTTGATTTATTACACACGCCTCACACGGCATGATTATCCTTTCAAGAGTAAAAAAGCGCCCTTTCACGTTCGTATTTATTGTTTTATTTTCTTATTTCTGCATTCAACGGCCGGCTATCCGAAATGAACTGAACATAGCTTCGAATATGTTTCATAATCAAAGTAATAGGATGGACAGTGTTGAATATCTCAGAAACAATAAGTTTTAGGATTTAGTATTTAAGTAGCCTTTAGTATTTTCATACTCAGAATTCACTATTCTATTGAATTTGACATTCCATTTGAAAAAATAAAATTGACTTCCACATCCGATCGATCGCTGTAAAGAAACTACTTACTTTAACCGTGTTTTGTGTTTCTTACAATCAGACAACTTTTATACATAATATTTTCGCTTATTACTTGAAATAATAGATATTTGAGGTGAACGGAGTTAGTGGGACACCCTGTATAACAGCTTCTATACTCTTCTCGGTGATACCGGCAGCTTTACCTGTGTCAATGCTAGAAACACATTATGTTTCCCACACCCACCGCTCGAAAATCGGAGAGGGCGCTCGAAAACCAGTGGTTGTTTCAGAATATCAGTACTTCAAGATGGTGACACTGAAGACAATAGAGTGAAAGGTCTATTCTATACCTGGTCTGTGGTCTCGATTTACGTAACGGCTTTCATCACGTTAAGATGGCGGAATCCTCGATGAAATACACATCGCTTGTCACGCCTCTTGGACAGTACGAATATCGAAAAATGCCGTTTGGTCTTACCAATGCGCTGCGCGTGTTTCAGCGTTACATTAATAGCATTTTCGCAGATTTGGTTAGACAAAATAAAGTCCTTTTATATCTTGATGATATTCTAATTGCCACCACAGATGTTGCCAACACATCCTTTGCGAGGTGTTCAAGTTGGCACGGCGTCACCGGCTGGAATTCCGATTCGACAAGTGTTCTTTTCTCTCCGAAGAGATCACGTATTTGGGCTATCGTATAAGCACAGGCGGCATTCGGCCTAGCGACGACAATATAGAAGCCGTGTTAAAATATCCGTTGCCGCGAAACACAAGAGAATTGCATAGTTTTGTCGGGTTAGCCAGCTACTTCAGGCGCTTCGTTGCAAGTTTTTCTAGAATAGCTAAGCCATTATATGATTTATTGAAGAAAAACGTTCCGTTCAGTTTTGGTTGCGAGGAATTGGACGCGTTCGAGACTTTGAAGGATCCGTTGTCGCGTCGGCCCGTATTGGCCTTGTATTCGCCCACTTTGGATACGGAGTTGCACTCTGACGCCAGTGCGAGCGGTTTCGGAGCGATACTTGTACAGCGACAATCGGATGGGACGCGTCGCCTGGTGTCACCGAGGCGAAATACCACAGTTTCGAGTCAGAATGCTTGGCGATAATATACGCGATAAAACGATTTCATGTCTACTTGTACGGGATGCGCTTCAAAATTTTAACGGATTGCAATAGTCTTCGACTAACCCTCAGCAAACAGAACATAAACCCCCGGATATCGCGGTGGGCCATGTACCTACAACAATATGATTACGAAATCGAACACCGGCCCGCCGCGAAGTTGTGCCACGTAGACGCACTTAGTCGTTGCCACAGTGTGTTGGTGTTAGAGGCGAACACGTTCGAACAGATGCTATCGATTAAACAGGATCGGGATCCAGATATCCGAAAATTCAGAGAAATGTTAGAGACTGCGGAGGACAAGTTCTACGAACTTCGCGACGGTCTCGTATATCGAAAAATCAAAAATCGGGAATTACTATTTTATGTCCCGTTAAGTATGGAGGATAATGTAATCCGCACGTGCCACGACGACATTGGCCACATGGGCGTCGGTAAGATTGTCGAAAATATTAGCCGCGTATACTGGTTCTCACGGATGAGGGAAAAGGTAAAAAGATACGTTTCGAATTGTTTAAAATGCGCGGAGTTTTCTCCAACTAGCGGCAAACCAGAGGGATTGTTGCACCCTGTTCCGAAGAGCGGCCTTCCGTTCCAGGCGATTCATGTCGACCACTACGGTCCTCTCGAGCGAACAGGCCGAGGATACAAGCGTGTACTTTCTATTGTTGACGGATTCACGAAATTTATAAGATTGTATGCGTGCAAATCGACCACGACCGATGAAGCGATCAAACATTTAAAAGATTATTTCAGAGCCTACGGCAGGCCAAATAGATTAATCAGCGATCACGGAACTTGTTTTACTTCCGCTCAATTCAGCGAGTTCGCAAAAGAAAGGTCTATCGACCACGTATTAATCACCGTCGGCACCCCACGCGCCAACGGGCAAGTCGAGCGCTTTAATAGAACGATAACACCGATGCTAACGAAACTTTCCGAATGTCCAAATAAGTGGGACCAAGTGCTCGATTTGGTAGAATTCTCTTTAAATAATACGATTTGTCGATCCGTTGATGATACCCCGAGCAGACTCAAATATGTGTGTGTGTGTGTGTGTGTGTGTGTGTGTGTGTGTGTGTGTTGTTTGGTTCAAATATGGAACTCAAATTTAACCCACTTCCACCAATCCAATTGTCTTCAAACTTTGTAGGGGTGCGTAGTGAAGATGGCAATACAAAATTATGAAAAGAAAAACCGGAGGGTGTGAACAAATGACCCAGTCAGCAATAATTTTAACCCATAACCCCAAATAGAATACACGTATTTAATCCATGACTGCCAAATATTCGCGAATGCTTTTCCGCAGTAGCAAGGACAAAACTATGTTGATTATAAAACAAACAAAAAATTTGTTCAGAAGTTCCCGGAAGGTAACTAAAAAGTGGATGATTGCTGACAATTTTTCAATTGGTTGCTTATGGAAAAAAACTGTATGTAACTAATTATTTGCTATTACTTAACAGAATCGATACTACTCATTTGGGGACCCAACAATTTTTTTCTTTTATATCACCCAAAATTAAACACTTAATTTAAAATGCTGCATGAAAAATACATACAAACATAGACATGTGTTTACACACAGATCAGAAGTCGGTGTCATGATATTTTTACCGTTTTTAGGTGCTCATATTAGTAGTCTACAGGTAACATATAAAAATACATACTTACTCCCATATCGTTTGAATTCTGACTTCTTTCCTTACTTCTTGGGATTCTGTCCCACTGTGGCAATGGATAGCAGTGCGACTGGTCGTTAGACTCCCTTCGGGAGGAGTCTAGCGACCGGTGGTCGCAGTGCCAGCCTGCGACTAGGTATAATGGGAAACAGATCCTCATCGCATTGTGTTGCGTCTCCAGTAGCCTAGGCTGGTACTCAAACAGACTCGCGTCAGGCTCCTATGTCTGGCGCATACCCGACGATCGCAGACGCTTATAGGAGAACAGATGCATGCTTCCCCATTGCACCAGTATACAGGCGGGATCTCCTACCTGCGACCGGTCGCAGCGACCGGCAGCGACCCCACTAGTGCAAGAGAGAAACAGATGCATACTTCTCCCTTGCACTAGTGGGGTCGCTGCTGGTCGCTGCGACCGGTCGCAGGTAGGAAATCCCGCCTTACTGCTACCAGTCGCTGCGACCAATCGCAGCAACCAGTTGCAGTATACTCGTGCAATGGGAAAGCATGTATCTGTTCTCCTACAAGCGACTGCGATCCTCGGGTATGCGCCAGACGTAGGAGCCTCACGCGAGTCTGTTTGAGTACCAGCCTAGGCTACTCGAGAGGCAACACAATGCGAGGAGGGTCTGTTTCCCATTATACCTAGTCGCAGGCTGGCACTGCGACCCATTGCCACAGTATGACAGAATCCCAAGAAATAAGGAGAGAAGTCAGAATTCAAAAGATATGTATTTTTATGTTACCTGTAGACTACTAATATGAGCACCTAAAAACGGTAAAAATATCATGACGCCTACTTCTGATCTGTGTGCAAACACGTGTTTATGATTGTATGTATTTTTCGTGCAGAATTTTAAATCGAGTCTTTTAATTTTTGGTGATATAAAAGAAAACAATTTTTGGAGCCCCAAATGAGTAGTGTCGATTCTGTTAAGTAATAGCAAATAATTAGTTATATACAGTTTTTTTTCCATAAGAAACCAATTGAAAAATTGTCAGCAGTCATCCCTTTTTTAGTTCCACTTCCGGGAACTTCTGAACAAATTTTTTGTTTGTTTTCTAATCAACATAATCTAGACCTTGCTACTGCGGAAAAAGCATTCGCGAATATTTGGCAGTTATGGATTAAATACGTGTATTCTATGTCGCACAGTGGGGGCAAATCCCCAAAAATGGGAAAAAATGTAACATCCTGTATTTTGCAATTTAAAAATGCCGAACATTATTAAGGAAATTGATACTAAAAGTGTTAATATATAAGTTTGACGTTATTTAAGAAAATAACGTTAATTCGTCATGATTTAGCGTCAATAGTTCCAATAAAACTACAAGAATTTGATAAATATGCCATGGAAAGTGCAGTGTTCCTATCGACACACGCGCGAAGTTCCATGATGTAGCATGATGAGTGATGCCCTAAACGGATTGTTAGCGGGCCACGGTTTACTAGAGCTTTATGACACTAGACCTTCGGCCCCCTACACGATATAAAGTAATTAGGAAACATCTGCCAAGTAACTTGCAGAACAGCGGAACAATTTTTAGGATTAATCCCCAATTGCTACAAGCTAATTCCTCTACGCTCGGCAGGCAATAAACCGTGTTTCGCTACAGTATAAAAGAATAAAAGGTATGGTCGGAACGTTGACCGTGACGAAAATTAATTTTAAGGTCCGCACAATTACCAAAAGAAGATGTTCTTATGGGATAGGTTCAGATTTAAAATAGAAAACGTACGAACAACTAACCGATGAAACTAACACCAAGAACGACGTAATTAGGACCATAATGAAGGAAATTCCATGAAAAATCGAATTATATCATTTGAAGCTGCCTTCGTTAAAAATCGTCCGATTTACATGAAATTTGATATGATTTTCATCGGCGAAACATAAGGAATCGATTGGCGTCTTTTTCGCAAAGATCTGATGAGAAATTCGGAAATCCTAGACATTTCTCACTTTTTAATGGTATTCAAACCCCTTCGAGGGTCGAAAGCCACAAAATTTGTCCTCGCCACGGGGTACCTACCGAGGTTCGAAACAAGAGTTTCGAGACTTCGAAGCCGATCACTACTTCGAATCCGTTCAGACTTCGAAGCCGACCAAAACTGTTCAAGAGCTTCGAATCATGTTCGAAGCGCTTCGAAGTTTTCGTCATATATATAGATTCGAAGCACTTCGAAGCGCTTCAGATCCCATCACTACTGAGATGAATATAGTCTTATAGTATTTTATTCGTAGCAGACTTCATAGATTCAAATCTAAGACGCTCATTATTAGTGGAAATGTGTAGAGCAAAGAAATACGCATTTACTTCAAAATCTACTATCCGTTATTTAATGTTAACAACGGGAAAATAAACATAATCGAAGCAATGTAAATTAAATTTTGTGACGGGCCTGGGCGAACGTGTCTCATATTAAACATCTTCCGTTTACTTCACGCTATATCTGTCACTCTGTCCATGCGAACAGAGCCGAACGCGCAGATTTATATAATTATGACAATTCTAGGCAGATGGTGCCACAGTGGTGTTTCAACTAGAGACACTATAATAAGAGTCTGGACACGAGAAGGCCACCTTTTGATTGGTCCGCCATTTTTTATCGAAATCCTGCAAGAGAGAAAGAGATATAGACCATTTCACTCTTAACCACTCTTAAGGGGGTGGACACGGATAATGCAGCGCGCTGTATACCGACACAATCTGGTCCGAAACATGGGTTTGCGCGCTGACGTTGTTTGTCCTTATACGAGCAAATTTTGGGCTGGGCGAGGTCTCATTCGAAAGATGAAGGTTCAATGCAGCCCGCTCTGCTCATGGTTCAAAGAGATTGTGTTGATATGTAATAATACGAGTGTCCAAAGTAGAGAAAAAATCGACAAAATGCACTCGCAGATTCCATGTATTTGTAGGTCTCTAAAAGAGTTTTCTGACTCAAACGATGAGCAGAGCGGGCTGCAATGAACCTTCCTCTTTCGAATGAGACCTCATCCAGCCCAAAATTTGCTCATGTAAGGACAAACAACGTCAGCTCGTGATTGCATTCCCAAATACGAGTTCCGCCATATTGGCGATAATACAGAGCAAGTCACGTGACAAATTTAGTTGAGCTAGTGGATACGAGATGGCGCCTACTCGGGAGGTCTGCCAACGTGGAATCATAGCAAAACTGAAGCGTTAGCTGGATACATGTGCCACAGCAAAAGCGTGATACAGTCAATGTATGTATTTTTGGACGATTGTAGGTTAGATTATATGCATTTTAGGCATACATTGACTAGAAACTGCTGGAAACTGTGTACATTTACTAAATTCACGCTTTTACTGTAACACATACATCACCGCTGCCGAATATATGTTATAATTATATGGCCACATTATTTCAAATAAAAAAAGAGATTGGAATTTTTTAATAACACTGGAAGTAGTGATTTACTGATATCATATTTTCAGAATGTGGAAGTTACAGCAATTATTTGCAATTATTGCTTTTATTATTATTCTTCCGACTATTGTATATAACATATAACAAGGAAAAGTCTCCAAATCGGTCAACAGTTGACTCCTTGATTTTATTTGTAATTCTTTACGCTCCTATGCAGAGATGGGCATTATTTAATTAAAAGAATATACTTTCGAATGGCCCCAGTGGCCGATCGAAACGAGGTTTGGGGGGAGGGTGTGTGTACCCTAAATCTAAAATTCTATTTAGCTTCGGGTATTTATTAGTTTCCTTTGTTTATTCGAAGGCCTTTCACTTTGGCTTCGAATAATTTTTCATCTTTCATTATATCTTTATCCTAAGGTCGTATTCAAATATATTGGCCGGTCGATTCGTTTTCGCGAACAGCGATCGAGGAAAAATCAGCCATCACCATCTGACGATCGTGGATTTGTCAGTTGGAGTTCCCTAGCCACCGAAGGGTATGGTGGGGTAACGGGAATGCTGCTCGGCCCCGTCTGAACGTAGCTGTGTGGCTGTTATTTATTCTTATTGTCAGCGTAGTACATATGTAGTTGTGTGCGTCACGAAGTTATGCGTAGACCAATACGACATGAAGCTATCGAGAAAGAATCCATGTTCTGACAAATAAAGCTCCTGAATTTTTTCGGAGCTAAGGCCTAAGGCACACCTATTCTGATGCGTGTATTTCTACGCTGCAGCTCGGTTTGGCCTATACATGACAGAAGCTTGGCGCTATCCCCACCACTTCTGGCTCACTCGTGTTCTGCGATGACGCGAGAATACGCGTTACGATTAGGAGTGTGCAGATCGTCCCACGGCTCGGATTCTCGGCCCTCGGGACGGGTCGGAAAATTTCGGGCGGGATCGGGCGGGGTCCCGATACTTTCGTATTGCTCGAGATCCCGACGGTTTTCGGATCCCGAGACTCGATTCGGGCTACAAGCATGACCGCCATGAGCGGGCAATTTGATTTCAGGTCAGCTTGGCAAAACTCGGACGCGATCGGCTGGAAAGCCAGCTATTACGAGGGGACCGAGACGGAAAGAATTATGTATATCATTTATATCGATACCAGAGTGATAAGTTTTTACCTTTCTGTCTCCTGTTGAATCATAATTTGTATCTTATTATTTATTTACATATATATGTATTTTCATTGCTACCAAATAGTCTGTGAATACTGAATACGTCCATATACGTACTTAAATAAATACCATGTTCAGAACTTGGGAAGAAGACTATTTTTATATCGACAATATTTTAACATCTGAAATAAATATACTTCACACTTAGTACTTTATGTAAAGGGAATATATAGGGTATTATCTTTTTCCGGATTGGTTCAGATTTAAAATAGAAAACTTACGAACTATAAGCATACAAAAAGGACTATTTCCTGGATGTTTCATAATAACAACAATATACAGGAGGCGAATCTTTTATTATTTCAAATTAACGTGTAAGAAACATAATTTTTCTATGTTCTCAGGTAATAATTTTACTCTATTACTGGTAACGATGTCGTCCGATCGCGTCCGAGTTTTGCCGAGCCGACCTGAAATCAAATTGTCCGCTCATGTCGGCTATGCTTGTAGCCCGAATCGAGTCTCGGGGTCCCGAAAGTGTCGGGATCTCGAAGAATACGAAAGTATCGGGACCCCGCCCGATCCCGCCCGAAAGTTGCCGGCTCGTCCCGAGCCCGAAAAATCGGGTAACCGCACACCCCTAGTTGCGAAACTCACCGGCCAATAAATCTGAATACGATCTTAGAAGTTCGAATAACCGACGAGAACCTTTGTGTCCCGAGCCGCGCGAGATCGCCGTGCTCGGCGATGTGTCATCGATTATAAAGAAACAGAATTTGTTTATTATTCATCGTATCAATATGAAAGTGCCACAAATGGATTCCTGGCATTCTCCCGATTAAATTGACCGAAAATAATTTAAATCGGACTATTTTTAAGAAAACGGGCTTTCAATTCTGCAAACAATTTTTCACGTAATTTCCTTAACTTTGGTCCGAATTATATCATTTTTGGGGCCAATTTGATCGAGAAAACATGAGGAATCGACTGACGTCACTTTCGCAAAGATCTGATTAGAAATGCAGAACTGCAGATTTGTCACTGCTTAGCGCGCAACATTGTATGGCCCAGCTGGTTTCGAGCGTCGATTTCTTGCCAGCGTGCAGGACAAGAGGGGACTTTTCATGGCGAAGGAAAGTCAGCCTTATATAGAACTCAAATCGAGAAAGACTTTGCTAACAAACTTTATATTCATGTCAAACAAATACTTTAATTGTAAAATTTAGACGACAAACTATTGTTGAATATCGCCAGTTCTTTCATATGCATCACTTGGTTGGGAATTCCTGATCCCACCTTTTCATGCATTTACCTATTGAAATGTTGCTTCAAGTCATCGGGAAATTGCATTGCTTCTTCTCGTACATACATATATCTGTTCGCGAGTAGGTGTCACGAGTGACGCGGCTTTGGTTTCCCAAATAAATGCACATTTATTAGAGCCCTCGGTCGACGGCGACTTGAGTCATCCAGTACTGAATATGAAAATGTTCATATTTCTCATTACACCTTGATAAGAGTGTTACCACCGATGGATTGGTGAGTTTATGTCCACGAACATGAGTCGAGACGCAAAGCAATTCGGTGTATTTTTTTTTTCTCGGTCTATTTGGTTTTCGTGCATTTTCGAGAATGCCGAGCTGCAAAGAATAATGTATGAAAAAGCATATGATCGCATGTAAAATAACAAAATTAACCTCCATATGTCCTCTACCCGTCCACATAGGAAATACCCCCCGAAAACATTTCTCTTTTGTCTGACACATTTTTACCCTATGTACACTTTTCTTTAATTTTGTTAAATATTTGCCAAATGGTTCAGTTTGTGGACAGTGGGTTTGGGATACATTCGATGTGCTTGCAAACGGATCGTGCTTCTGCTTCCCCTGTCTTTGTGTATGTTGTATGAGTGTATTATGTGAATCTATTGTATGATTGTGTTGTGTAATATTAAGTAATTTTAAACAATATTTAGTCAATTAATAACATTTATTAAAAACATTTTATGTCTAAATAATTGTGTGTATTATTATTTACCCGAGAGTATTGTCGAAGAACTTCGATGATCGCCTCACACACTTCCGGCACAATCGATGACATTACTTGTTTCGATTATTTGAATAGATACATTAAACTGGCCTAAGAATCACCTGTAGCCAAGTATCTAAGCGTGACAACTAATCGTATGGTGGGCGGAATTGCAGCACGATAATTTGTGTCTTTCTTTGCAATTTTTGGAGCCTCTAAATTCAGGAGCTCTTCAAAATCAGATTTTGTCATTCGTACAAAATTGATAAAACTACCTCCATCGTTTAATAGCAACTCTGATATTAAATGATCACCATAATTTTCTCCATTTCTCAAAAACGCCTTTTTCCACCAACGCCTTTTTTTTGGTCGATGCTATTACAATCATGGAGGCGCCAACACCCATAGCTATCGACGGATCCAGGAGCAGTGATGCCAGATTCGGGACGGGAGCGCTCGAGAATTTCCCCCACCTCGCATGCACACTACGCCGTAGCTGGGTGTCCGCGAGCTCGGCGCATGCACACACGCAGCTCCGGCCTAGTGTGCATGCGAGGTGGGGGAAATTCTCGAGCGCTCCCGTCCCGAATCTGGCATCACTGTCCAGGGGGTGGAAACTCCAGCAAAACTTTTGGTTTAGTATTTGCACGCCCTCTAAGCTATGAAAGATTATGTTTGAACTAAAATTCAATATGGCGGCTCATGCCGGAAAAATTAAATACACGCAGAATCTGCGTACTGTAATATGTAGAATAAGAAATACATTTGTTGACACGTTAAGAAGATTTGCATATGAAATTGAGATGTTAGAGAAAAATATTTAATTAAAGTTGCAGTAACTGAATTTAATTAAATATTTCACATTCACCTGAAGTTTCTTATCTAAACCTTCCCCATCTTTTCAGTTATTATTGGCATAATTGGACATTATTTTGCCAACAATAATTGATAATGCCAACATATGTATCTCTTACCCTACATATTGTACAAGATACTTAATTGTAAAAAATACAAGTAGAGGTAAGGATTAGTGAGTGGCACATATTTTTCAATTGAAAATATTTCTTTTATTTATCTTGTATCTAGGTAAATATAACATATAAAGTAAAAATATAGTAGTGTATATAAGAAATATAGGAGAACATAGAACTATGAAAATTATTTATCTACTTTTTTCTATAATTCTTGGTGTAGTAGCTGCAAGCTTGGTTCGCTAAATGCATTTGAACTATACCTACCACCGGAGTCTTTACATTTTAACAGTCTGTAAATATTCCTGCACGATCGTGTACCATCATCAATGAACTGCTTGTCCACTCCCTACAAAATCAAAAATTCATTTTTGTGTCTTTTGATAGTATTTGACGAGTACAATCCAAACATACAAGTTTTAAGTGTAGGAAATGACTCTTAATATATTTTCTTAAGAATTTAGTAAATGTAGTAAACTGCAAGTGTTTGATAATAGAATTTATAATGTGAAACTAAAAAAAAATTAAGAGGATTCAAATAAACGCTGTGTATTCTAACCTTAAACCGTATATGAAACTTTCTTACCTGCGAATCTCGTTGCAGTTGCTCCATTCTTCTTCACATTCATTTTTAATTAGTAAACTCTAATATCCCTCTACTTCAGAATATCAATATAATCGTGTAATAATAACAAGTAAAAAGCACAATTATTATTTATATAGATTGCGTTTCACCTGTTGTCACTTATAAAATAGTATAAGCCTCAGCCGATCGTCTATGTACAGACACAAACACAACTACACTGCGACATC
Organism: Andrena bucephala; assembly: GCA_947577245.1. Lineage (NCBI taxonomy): Eukaryota > Metazoa > Arthropoda > Insecta > Hymenoptera > Andrenidae > Andrena > Andrena bucephala. The sequence continues at coordinate 17,971,742 of OX387718.1, read as the reverse complement.
AGTGCCCTCTAACAAGGGGAGTCCACTGTGAGGTAGACATCGATTTTTATGAGCCTTGGCAGGATAGATCTACGTGGAAAATAAGTAAATACGTGTCCGAGCGTTTCTGCCATTGGGCCTTAATAACAGAGATAATTACAGGTAAATTATTAAACATTTCATAGCGCCAATGGAAAGCATAAAAGCCATAACCACAATTTAAGAATATGCCGTGGAGCGTTCGGTAAGACGTCGACGTGGCGTTGTTGCGGTCGTGAGTTCGATTCCGCCTGTGTCTACAGTAGGGTGGTTCTTAGCTATAGGGGTCAAAATTTTTTTTGAGTTTTTTTTTAGTCTTACCCTCCTAAAATATGAGATTGGGTGAGAAAATGATATGTGTAAAGTTTCAAAGCGATTGGACAACGGGAACCCGTGCCGCATTTGAGTTGAAGTTTTGAAAAAATAGTGATTTCTCAATATTTATGCATTTTTACGGAAAGTTGTTTATCTAGCACGAATTCGCTCCACACTATCGGATTCTGTAGACATTTCTGAAGAAGAAACCATACATGAAAAATGTCAGAACGGTTTATAACTTGGACTGTTCGAGAAAATATCCGTCGGGAACGCGTGCACGGCGTTTTGCCGCCTGGCGGCCATGGCTCGTCTTCCACGACTCGTCAGGGCCGTCGCTACACGCAATCTACACGGTGCCCCGTGGAGTGGTCCTTAGTTATAGAAGTTAAAATTTTTTTAGTTTTATTTTAGTCTTCGGCTACTTTCGAAGTATTAGTGAAAATTTTTTAATAAAAGTACAATTTCTTACATGTATAATAGTAAAATTTGTATATTACTTCCAACAATAAATTCAAAATCTTTGAATTAAGCATAGCATATAAAGCAGCGGCTGAGTCACGGCCGTGCGTAAGCCAGCTACCTGTGGTGGAAAATTCAGTCATCCATTTAGCCACCCTCACTGGTTTTTCCCTGCGAAGGACATTTTATTGTAATGTTAGCGACTTCGTCACTAGCTCGCCTTCGCAAGTAAGGGATAATTGTACCGTTTGGCGTAGGTAGGTAGGGGAGACCGGAGCTGGTCTGGGAGGCGAGTCTTTCAATTTTTGATTTTTAATAAATGATGTGGGCGAAATATCATTAAACCGGTTAGTATATTTGATAGGGCATATATTTGCCTATCTGATTAAATTATTAATGTTGACTCAATGTGACAACAATTAAGGTATTTTAATGTTTTTCTAACACTTTCCATGCTGGTCATCAGTTAAGAAAATGTTATTAGTAACTTATCTCAGTGGTAATAAAATAACACAATGTCACAAGAGTTGTTTCATTATAAAATATTAATTTCTTTCTTTCATATTTTAATAATAAGCTGAAAATTCTTTCAACTTAAACATTAATTATAATATATTTATAACATCGCGAAATTTAAACAAAAAATAAAAATCGCTTTATAAATAACAAAATAACAGTTTAAACCTTATTAACGTTAGTAGTCAACCAGCCCCGACCGATCATTTTGACTTCAATAATCTATATAATCTTCAATTATTTATGTATAAACAAAAATACTATCTCAATAGATCGTCTAATAAACAAACTTTAAAATAGTCCCTTAACATTTATTCTATTGTAACTGTATATGTAGAGCGTGAGAAAATAAAATCTTTAAGAAAAAAATATTTACTTACATAATCAATTTTTCGACAAACGCTGATAACTGTTGAAAAACGTGCGATCGCGGGGTCGGACATAAATGAATGGCATAGTAGAAGTGACTTCTTTCTACAGTGAATCTTTTCGCAGTAAAGCATACGTCGGTGCAAGGTTATTAATAATTAGTCAACCTACCCCTTGAGACAACCAGCCCCGGTCTCCCGTACTCTTCGGTTTTTCGCCGTGGGCCGGAGTGAGTCAGGCTATCGCCGCGTCACCTGTCTGGCAGCCAAACTCGCCCAGGTATGTTTCGGCGTGCGAAAGTGGATAGTATCCCATTTTGGCGCCGATTTTTCCCGCGCGTTTCTGGCGTCGCTTGAGGGACGCGTACCTGTGCGAGGGCTGTATAAATAGCCCTCCAAAGGTGACGCGAGCTCTCAGTCTTGTAGTAGCCCTTGAAGGTACCGTGTCGAGTCGTTAATATTTACAAGTATTTACAAGTATATCACCGCGCATCGCCAGTTCGCGTTGATATAAAGGAGTGTTAAACAGAAAGTGAATTTAGAAAAATGGACAGGAGAAGTTCTAATGCAATATATTTGCTGGGTCATGACGAAAATCAAATTGTTAGCTCAAAACTTCCTAGTAATGGACAAGTTTTACGTGTATTGTATTACAATTTGCGAAAAGTAAAATTAGACATTCGACCAAGTGCCGCGATGGTGGTAAAAGAAGTGGAAGTGTTTTGGGAGAAAGCACGCATCCCTGTAAAACATTCGTACAATAGTGTTGCAAAACTAATAGCGTTGTATGAAAGTTTGCGACTATTGCAACGGTCTGAAAAGCGCCGAAGTGCACTACAAGAAAGCAAAGAAAAGAAATTTCTTGACTCACTAGACGATCTTTTTGATATCGCTCATAGTGATGCATTAACAATGATGCATATTGAAAGTGACAAACAATTTCTATTAAATCAAAGACAAAAGGGGAGACCAGGATCACTGATTGGAGTAGATAGAAATTTTACAGAAATGGAACAGCGGAAAACAATTCGACAAGAAGAAGATGAGATACGGAAACAACGATTTGATGCGATGGCGGAAGTAGAAGGTGTGTATAAATATATATCTAAATTTGATATACATATATTTATTTCTAATTTTGAATTTGTTTTAACGTATTTCTAGATTCGAGGTAACTCTTTTTTCTTGTATTGCAGAATTAGCACAACTTGAGTCAACTTCATCTAGTGATGAACCAGAATCTTCTGCATTCAAAGGTTCTATTACAGAGCAGCCTGATTTTCTTAATGATCCAGGTCCAAGTAACCCAAAGAAGCCAAGGGGGAAACGGGATTTTATTAATATGAAACTCGTCGCATCATTGGACAACTGCAAAGTGAGAGATCGTAATGCAGTTCGCATCATCATTGCTACTGCCGAATCGTTAGGGCATAAATTAACCGATTTGATCATTAACCGATCTTCAATTCGGCGTATACGCCATCATCTTCGCGCAGAACGCACCGCGAAATTGCGGGAAGTATTTCAAGAAAATGTACCTAAAATTATAACAGTTCATTGGGATGGGAAAATGCTACCATGCTTATCTGGCAAAGGACGGGTAGAGAGATTGCCTGTAGTTGTTACATATTCACAAAAAGAAAAACTCCTGGGGGTTCCTGCAATAGTAGAATCTACTGGTAAAGAACAAGCGTTAGCAGTATTCGAAATGCTAGAAGATTGGCAACTAACAGGTTCGGTACAAGCGATTTGCTGCGATACTACTTCTACAAATATGGGACGATTGAAAGGTGCTTGTGTTATTTTAGAGCAAATGCTCGGGCGGGATTTATTGTACTTTCCGTGTCGTCACCATATGTACGAATTAGTTTTAAAATGTGTATTCGAAGAAAAAATATCGAAATCTTCAGCTCCTGAAATACCGTTATTCAAGAAATTTCAAAAAGCTTGGTCGACCATTAAACAATCCAATTTTCTGTCAGGTATAGAAGATGATTATGTTAGTGGAAAGCTCCAAGACATAGAATTAAAATTGAACTTCTGCTTCAATACTATACAGCAAAAGCAACCAAGAGGTGACTATGTGGAATTCCTCGAATTAATGATTATTTTTCTTGGTGGAACTTGTGCCAAAGGAAATCGTTTTCATATTCCTGGAGCTTTCCACCATGCCAGATGGATGGCTAAAGCCATATATATATTAAAGATATATTTATTCCGCGAAGAATTTGCATTAAGTTCCGAAGAAATGGTAGGAATTCAGGATATATGTATATTTTTAACTAGTTTATACATTGAAGCGTGGTTCAGTGCTCCAATTCCAGAAAAAGCTCCGCATCAGGATTTACGATTTGTGCAACAGCTTTATGCATACGAAGCAGTTGACAAAAATATAAGCCAAATAGGATTACGTAAATTTAGTGGCCATTTATGGTATTTGACGCCAGAATGTGCAGCTCTATCTTTTTTTGATGCAGATTTATCTTTCGATGTAAAATGGCGTATGGTTACAAAGATAGATGAAATCGATACAAAAATTTCTTTAAAAAAAATTGTTATAAAAAATATTGACATAAAAAATTATGTTAATGCCAGCGTGGAAAAATTTATTTCAGGAGAAAGCAAAAATTTTTTTAAAAGATTTAATATATCGACAAATTTTTTGCAACTAGATCCGGAAGCCTGGGAAAACGACGAAGGTTATAAAGCGGGTTTAGAAATTGTACAGAATTTGAAAATTGTGAATGACACTGCGGAGCGAGGCGTAAAACTGATGTCAGACTACAATGAAATATTAACAACAAATGAAGACAACAAACAATACATTTTACAAGTTTTAGAAGAATATCGACGATTGTACCCCGATACAAAGAAATCTAGCTTGATACAAGACAAATACTAACACGTATGCATTATTTTAATTTTATTTATACCTATATCTAAGCTAAATTGTAATAATATTTTGTTGTATATAAATACTTACATAATTATAAGGAATTAATGAATAATACAATTTTAATAAATAAAAAATAGTGTATATTGTGACATCCGGATTCTGCACCTGCGTAGAGTAGCTTACACGCTGCGTTATATTCTATCATATAATTGTAAGAGATAAAAAACAAAGATTTCGTCTATATTTTTGGAAGTAATATACAAATATTACTATTATACATGTAAGAAATTGTATTTTTATTAAACAATATTCATTGATACTTCGAAAGTAGCCGAAGACCAAAAAAAATTCAAAACAAATTTTGACTGCTATAGCTAAGGACCATTCTACGGGGCACCGTGTCGATTGCGCGTAGCGACGGCCCTGGCGAGACGCATCAGGCGAGCAATGGCCGCCACTGCCGCCAAGCGAAAAAACACCGTGAACGCGTTTCCGCTGGATATTTTCTGAAACAATCCGAGTTTCAAACCGTTCCGACATTTTTTGTGAATGGTTTCTTCTTCAGAAATGTCTACAGAATCCGTTACTTTTGAGCAAATTCGTGCTAGATAAACAACTTTTCGTAGAAATGCAAAAGTATTGGGTAGAAATTATGCACATCGGCACTTTTTTAAACTTTGACGGCCGATTACAACCGTATAAAACCATCAAATTTAATAGTTGTATACACCGATATATTCAGGAAACTCTCCTCTATCTTTTGAGAGTAAATTGAACTTTCTAGCATTCTTGGTTTTCACGTAATACCTCATTCTTGCCCAAAATCGGGCGCTTTTTACAAAACTCATGTTTTTCAAAAACTGTGGGTGATAGAGCAGTTTTGTTTACGGATTCGTGTTTGGGACGAAAAACTCTACTAGGATCTCGAAGTTCATATTGCAGATCCAAATACGTGTTGGACAGTGTAGTTAAACCCCCAAATCGCCTATTCTGGCTTATACGCTGCGTTGTATACTAATTTTAAAAGATAAAATTCAAAGATTTTGTCAATATTTTTTTAAATAACACATACATATTCTTATTGTACATCTAATAAACTGTACTTTTAGCAAAAAGTATTCACTGATACTTCCAAAATAGACGAACACAATTATTTCCTAAATTGACGAGAAATCACTATTTTTTCAAAACTTCAAGTCAAATGCGGCACGGGTTCCCGTTGTCCAATCACTTTGAAACTTTACACATATCATTTTCTCACCCAACCTCATATTTTAGGAGGGTAAGACCAAAAAAAATCGGAAGTTGAAAAATAAGGACCACCCTAATGTACAACTTATGTTTGTATTGCTTTCCGGCGGGTCACGTGTGTGCGGTGACGGGCGCGTCGGTTCGCGGCGTCGGCGGCTTTTGCGGCGAGTCGGTAGGATTGTGGAAGTCGGAGATTGCGGAACGTTCTACCCTGGCCGGCCGTATAGGCGTGTCCGTATGGGAGTCGTATAACTGAGGTTCAGAGTGCAATAGGTCTCCGGCCTAATGGGCGCGGATTCACCTCTCTGGCGTAGGCGGAGCGCAAGACGAATCTCGGCTGATTTCGGAAGAGGCTTGTAATGGTACAGTCGTGGCGATGGCCGACACTGACACACCTCGGGCTATCAAAAATCGAGCGTCTTGCTGGTTTGCGTGAAGCCGTATAGCGACATGCACAAGAGCTCCTTATTCCGCTCGCCGCGGCCTTTATATTGGGAGGCCGTAAATCTTCGCTCGCGGGAGCCGTCTCGCGGCGGCGGCCGCCTAGCGGCCACGGCGCGAACTAGGCTCCTTTAATCTTCGCTCACGAGAGCCGTCTCGCGGCGGCGGCCGCCTAGTGGCCACGGCGCGAACTAGGCCCTTTGTTGGATGCCTACCGTTCGCCCGGCTCTCGCGGTGACTTCGTCACAAATGGATTAATGGAAACCTTGGGAATGAAGCATGAGCCAAAAGAATGGCGTCTATTCATAGACGCATCAAAAAGCAGTTTAAAACTGTATTGCTGCACATCGGAAATGTGCATCCTTCCATCCCGATTGCATATAGCACAACAATGAAAGAATCTTACGACTCTTTAAAGATGGTTTTGTCCAAAATACAATACGAAAAGTATAAATGGCACGTTTGTGGTGATTTGAAAGTAATTGGAATACTACTAGGTCTTCAAATGGGCTACACTAAATACTGCTGTTTTTTGTGTGAATGGGACAGCAGAGCAAGAAATCAACATTATTCTAAAAAAGTTTGGGCTCCGCGACACAAGTTAATTCCCGGGCAAAAAAATGTACAACATAATAACCTAATTGATCCTAAAAATGTATTTTTACCACCGCTACATATAAAATTAGGAATTAGGAAAAACTTCGTAAAGGCAATGGATAAATCTGGAACTGGTTTTGCATATTTAAAAGAAACATTCCCGTCCATATCCGATGCAAAAATAAAAGAAGGAATATTTGTTGGACCTCAGATCAGGACTTTAATGAAAGATCCAGAATTTCCAAAGAAATTAAATCCTTTGGAAAGAAAAGTATGGTGCTGTTTCATAAAAACTACAGAAAATTTCCTCGGTAAACAGAAATCAAAAAACTATGTTTCCATTGTAAATCAACTTTTAAAATCGTGTAAAAATCTGGGCTGTAATATGTCCTTAAAAATGCACTTTTTACACTCCCACCTGAAATTTTTTCCGTCAAATCTTGGTGATGTGAGTGAGGAACAAGGAGAACGTTTCCATCAAGATGTTTCCAAAATGGAAAAGCGTTACCAGGGCAAGGATATGATTGCAATGCTTTCGGACTATTGTTGGACGCTTATGAACGACAACAAGGACCCGATGTACAAACGTAAAGCAGCACGTAAACATTTTTAAATTTGTTTGCGTGAGCGATGCTACAGGTAATTTTTTATTTTATATATTTCATTTTTTCTGCAGTTTAACAAAATTTAAAAAATGTTTTGAACTGTGCGACCGTCAGAATTTTCAACAATTGAAATTGATTAGAATGTTCTATACAATTCTGTGAATAGTCTCCATGAATACACGAAAAAAATATGGCTGATACATATAGATAGTCGGTGCCCACTGTACGGTACCATCGGCGCGTCGATTACGCGTAGCAACGGCCCTGACGAGTCGCGTCAGGCGAGCAATGGCCGCCAGGCGGCAAAACATCGTGAACGCGTTGCCGATAGATATTTTCTCGACTAGTTCGAGTTAAAAACCGTTGCGACAATTTTCCTGCATGGTTTCCTCTTCAGAAATGTCTACAGAATCCGATGCTGGGTTGCGTTTTCGGGCTAGGTAAACAATTTTTCGTAAAAATGCGAAAATATTGAGTGGAAACCATGCACATCGACACTTTTTCAAACTTTGATGGCCATTTACAACAATTCCAAACATTCAAATTTAACAAACATGTACACTGATATATTCGGTAAACTCTCCTCTATCTTTTGAGACAAGGCTGAACATTCTAGCGTTTTTAGTTTTCACGTAATACCTCACTTTTGCCCAAAATCGTGTGTTTTTACAAAAGCTCGTGTTTTTCAAAATTGAGGGTGATAGAGCAATTTTACTTACGGATTCGTGTTCAGGGCGAAAAACTCTACAAGAAACTCCGAGTGGAATTTGCAGACCAAAAATCGTGTTGGACAGTGTTATAGTACATGTGTGTTTTGTAATAAAATGTTTCTATCGTCTCCTGAATTCAATAACTGGCATCCAGATATCTACGCTCCTACAATCCACCGTCAATACGGTTCGTGGAGAGACACAGAAAGAAAAGGGGTAGCCCGCTGTCGACCAGGGAGTCGAGACCGAAGCAGAAACCGAATTTCAGACTGGTCGCGACCGGTCTAGCGACCAGTAACCGAGGCGAAAAGGGACCGCTGTTGTGACCGTAACAGTGAGAGGTTGTGGAGGGAAACCGAACTCCAGACCGATTGCCTCTCGACCGGAAATCTCAGACCGTACTTTTGACCAGACCAATCGAGACCAAACCGAAGGCATAACCAGTCCGCCGACTGGTCTGTTGACCGGTCGCAACCGGTCGCGTTAATTTATGGAGAGATTTCTGTTCCTCTCCATAAATTAAGAGTCGGAGCGATTCGGAGCGGTTCGGAGCAGTTCGGATCGGTTCAACCTAGCTGAATAAGCCGGGAAGGTATGGATGCTATTCCTGCCGCTCACACTGTTTGTCACACTCGTGACGGGTTTGTTGATAGCAGACTTTTGCAGTTATTTGTTACTGTAACACTGTCCATTCCAAACTATGTCGATCTGCCGAGATATTATTGTACTTCAAACACTAGTTAGGGTAAACCCGGGTGACGCGGTCGACCTAATATAAAATGACTATTAAAACTAATATAGACATTACTTATTTTATCAAGACAAACCTATATGTTTAAAATTTTATGCTCATTCAGAAAAACTGGTCGATATTTGCTTTAAGACAATACTTACTGTAAATCGGTTTAAAAACTGAAGTCATGACATCTGACCACCTCTCCCGAGGTGCCGGGAGAAACGGTTTTCGTCGTTGGCAGAGACCACTGACATAATTATCCATGGAAAATTAACAAAGGATAAACCAAAATTATTTATGAGTGAATACAACGACAGATTTATTGATATTTAATTTGTTTACGCTAAACAAGTAAAGAACACATCAATCAAAAAGTGAACTACCCACTGGCGATTAGCAAGGCAAATGAATACAAAAGTGAATAAATAAACTAAATAAACGAAAATAATAATAAAATAATAATAAAAAGTAAAAAAATAAACATAAATAATAAAAAAATCATAACTCGACCATCTCTCCTGTTTGCAGCGAGAGATGGTCTTCTCGTTAGCTTTGAAAGGAAGAGTTACTATGGCCAAATACTTTAGCTGCATTGTCCCTCAATGTCTCTACTATCTTATTATCCCAAACATTAAACGAAAATAAACTTAGAAGTATATTGTAAATACGATTCTGTACAACCGCTGTTCGACAAAAGAGGTTAAATGTAACCCCAATTTACATTTTAAAGCCTATAAATCCAGAAAAACACAGAAGGAAGCGAAATGACGCTATTCATTCAACTGTTTGGCTTCTAGAGAAGGAATTGGTCTGCACTTTAACGCATTTTTACGTACAGAGTCTGAAATATAGCGACTCGACCAACTCTCCGACCCGACCGCGTCTCCCGGATTTACCGTATTATTTTAATAGAAGTAGTTAATATAAATAAATTATTGTTAATATACAAATAACAAGAAAATGGTTGAAAATATAATTCTTCATGTGATTATTTTAAAAGTATGTCCAAGTGTGGAAAAAACAGAAGATAGGAATGTAATAAAATGTAAATATATTTTTTTTCAACACCTGCATGAAAATGGGTGTTTTTTACGCTTGCTGAGCGTGAGCAAAAAAATCTGGATGTTCGATTGCTTTTTTATTCTGTCGAAATTAATAAATAGGGGAGAGTCATACAGTACCGGGCAGCATACAGTACCGGCCAAAGCTAGATCTCGCTGTTAATGTTAGTTAACTGTACTATTGATGGAGAAATAAGTAAATTCTAGAGTCCGTAGCAACATATTCCGGCGACGTTCTTTTTCTTTCAGTATTACCAGAGTTCTAAACATTTATCGTTTACGCTAGTGTTTCGGACGACAAAAGTTATTTTTGTTCGCTGCGAATTACAACTTTTTTAATCCAGGGAATTATTAATCTGTATGATAAAATTCAATAAAAACAATTTATCTTCTTTTATTAAGCACAATTTGTACTGCAAATTACTTTTTAGAAATTTGATTTTTACCAACAACAGCCCAAGTTATAGTACAAAAAACTTAGAGTGGCCGGTACTGGATGACAATTTTGCGTTGGCTGCGAATTACAAATTTTTTATTCCTGCGAATTATTAATCTTTACGATAAAATTTGTGAAAAACGATTCGTCTCCTCTTATTAAGCACTATTTGCAGTACAAATTACTTCTTTGAAACTTGATTTTTACCAACAGTAGCCCAAGTTACAGTACAAAAACTGAAAACGGCCGGTACTGTATGACTCTCCCCTACGTGTATTACTAAAATTACTGATTCCGATAATGATTCTAATTTGGGGTTATCGCGCCATTCCATACATTTTTTGTATATTGTCTAGTACTTTTCTTTTGATTTTGATGGTAGCTTTTCTTCAATCGCTTTTGCAGCTTCTGCAACTTCGAGGGGCGTGTGGTATCCCGTATCGCTATCACTCTCATTATTACTCATTTTATCTTTTAATTCTATGTTTTAATAAAAAGGGGTGCTGTGACAGTTGTAATATCAAGATAAAACACACATGATCCATAACGATTAGTCGAATAACTGCATCTTCATATCACAGGGTAACGTCAAACTCCAGTTTCCTTGGGAGCAATGTAAAAAAGTGCGAATACGCATGCGCGTAAAGTCTTTTTCCCTTGGGAGAAAAGTAGAAAACGGGAATAAGTCTGAAATTGGTCATTTTGCTACCGCCCAGCAGGCGTAAAAAAACACCCATTTGCATGCAGGTGTTGAAAAAAAATGTGTTTTGATGTCCTTTATACATATCATAAGAACCTTATGTTACATTTTTAATAAAGTTCATGAATTTCTTTAAAATCACCATCACAGTTAGCCTACCATTTTTGGGAATCTAGAAGGTTTGGCCCATTTGATTAATATTTTTTCAAACTGAAAAAAATATTTTTGTAAGATAGTAAATTACAAAACAAATTTTTATTTTGCAAAAGTCTCTTCGAAGGAATCTAAAACTTGGAGAAAATATTACCAAATACCTTGAAATTCTACCTACAAAATAAGCACATTCTAAAAAGGGATTTTTTAAAATTAACGTCGTAAGACGTTAAAAAATTTAAATCCAAGTTAGAAGTTTTCTGTAACTCAGGAACCAATTTCACTTTTATGAAGAGAGTACACGGTGCGTTTATGTAAGATGTTTGAAACGGTTTTTATTCGACGATGCTTGAGCTGTCTGGGAGAGGAAAAGCCCTGCTGTCGAGAACGCCCAATCCTACAATAAAAGCAACTCTTCGTAGTTTACCATACCATTCTTAACATGCAAAATGTAGTCCCAGCTTATTAAAGGTTTCAAATTGTTTTTAGTAATTGCGATTTTACTCAGGGCTTCATGGTCGTGATTTAGCCACTCGTAAACAGCACTTTATTGTTATATCTATAGACCCTCATTCGCTCACGAAAGGACGCATCGCGAGAGTTTCTCTAAGGCGAGGACAAAACACCCTGTATTTGCGTTGAACCATAACATTATATGGAACAGGGACTTTTCGGTATAATCCCTACCGAATCCCTTCAAACAAAAGCATTTAAAGAAACTCTTTCGCTGGCATAAATGACACCATTTAGGCGGATGCGGGACCAGTCGATTTTATGTTTCGTCCTGATTGAAGCAATACGGTATTGTAAATCGTTCGCAATAGTGCAGCGCGCCCCTCGCTTACTTGAAACGGGGCATGCCAGAACCGTGGGTTTTCGCCCACGGACCCTACCACCACTCCGGGACCAAGCGTACCCCTTTCTAGCGCCTGTACCGCACCACACAAGCATACCCGTCCCTCCATCCGTGTGCCATACGCGCTGCCTGGCCGGCGCTCTCCGGCAAGAATTCGTTTTCCCGACATCGAAGCGCTTATGTCGCAAGCAAAAAGTCATGAGATCAAGTCCCGGTGGGGATATTCTACATGTTTTCTTTATTTATTCTCTAATTTCTCTTCCTATATTCTCAGAAGACTAAAGTCTTGAAAACTGTTAATTTATAAAACATTTTCGAAGCTTGATTTGTTGCTAAAGATGCGATCCCCTTCTGGCTTGTACCTCACCACTACAAGCGTACCCTACCTTCTGTTCATGTGCCGCGCTGCCTGGCCGGCTCTCTCCGCCAAGAATTCATTTCACCGAAATCCTAGAGCTTGGGTCGCAAACAGAAAGTCCGAGGTTCAAAATCCGGTGCGAATATTCTACTTTTTTCATTAATTATTCTCTAACTTCTATTTCTATATTTTCAGTAGAATAAAAACTTGAAAACTGTTAATTTACAAAGCATTTTCGCAGCTGGCTAATGTACGATGTTGGCCTTCTGCTTTTTTTGTACATGAACAGAAATAATTCCTTGAAATGCTACTTAAAACATAAGCTCCTTTCTAGGATGGACTCTTTAAAATTCGCGTCACAATGAACGGAATCGGTGATTTCCGTTTCAAGTAAGCGAGCCGCCCGCTCCGCTATTACGGTCGGCTTACCACTCCCACCCCAGATTATTGTAATGAGGTTTGAAAACAATATCGACTGGTCTCGTACCCATCGCAATAATGTCATTTATACCTACAGAAGAGCTTTACTAACCCACTGTTGGCCAACGACACTCTTTTCGTGTCAATCAGGTTTATACGTATCTGCTTATTTGCTTGCTAATTATTTACGAAAATTGTGTTATTGCTCGATGGAAACCACGAGAAGGTGGTGGGCTTCTTCCATCAGGAGAAGATAAGGATAGGTCGAGATGGATAGAATGGATAGGATCAGATAGAAAGGTTCGGGAAAGTGAGATACGCGTAGATGCTATGATACCACCACTACAATACTATTGTAACTGTTTCGTAAATTCTATATATTATCAAGGCCGAAAGGCTTTTCTCAATTTTACCCGATACGAAAACTAAGAAGCGAAATTAAATGGGTAGCGAACTTGTAAATTCCATCTGTGTGGTGCGTACATCCCTAAAAGCCAGAAACGAGACGAGTCGTACTATGACTGTCGACGATAGGCATCTCGCTCTTATGTCGGGAGATCATTTGTGTGAAACTTTGTCCAATCCCCAACAATTTAAGCAACTCACCCTCCTGTAGAATATCCCCACCGGGATTTGAACTCATGACTTTTTGCTTGCGACACAAGCGCTTCGATGTCGGGAAAACGAATTCTCGCCGGAGAGCGCCGGCCAGGCAGCGCGTATGGCACACGGATGGAGGGACGGGTATGCTTGTGTGGTGCGGTACAGGCGCTAGAAGGGGGTACGCTTGGTCCCGGAGTGGTGGTAGGGTCCGTGGGCGAAAACCCACGGTTCTGGCATGCCCCGTTTCAAGTAAGCGAGGGGCGCGCTGCACTATTGCGAAAGATTTACAATACCACTCGCACCCCGTATTGCTTCAATCAGGACGAAACATAAAATCGACTGGTCCCGCATCCGCCTAAATGGTGTCATTTATGCCAGCGAAAGAGTTTCTTTAACTGCTTTTGTTTGAATCGCAGTAGGGATTATACCGAAAAGTCCCTGTTCCATATAATGTTACGGTTCAACGCAAATACAGGGTGTTTTGTCCTCGCCTTAGAGTAACTTAAGCCTTGAAATGATCCATGGACATAATCTCGCGATGCGTCCTTTAGTGAAGCCCTGAGTAAAATAGCAATTACTAAAAACAATTTGAAACCTTTAATAAGCTGGGACTACATTTTCCATGTTAAGAATAGTGTGGTAGTTACGAAGAGTGACTTTTATTGTAGGATTGGGCGTTCTCGACAGCAGAGCTTTTCCTCCCCCAGACAGCTCAAGCATCGTCGAATAAAAACCGTTTCAAACATCTTACATAAACGCACCGTGTACTCTCTTCATAAAAGTGAAATTGGTTCCTGAGTTACAGAAAACTTCTAACTTGAACAGGGATTCTTTTCTACGGGTAGGTAATTCCACGGCAACTCGATTACTTTTTGCACTCGATGCCAGGCATTTTTTTAAAGATGCAGTCCACATGAAATCATGGGAGGTGCGCGGGAGTAGATCACCATTTTGCTGTTTTCGAATTTATTTAAAAAGTATCGGCCGTCAAAGTTTGCAATTTTTACATCTTTTCGTGAGCCCGAGTTGTGCTTAAGGGGGTAGACACGTCACGTGACCTGGCCGATTCGGCAGGTCGGTATTACAGCAGGTTTTTTCTGCACAGAAATGGTAATACCGATAGATCGCCGATTGCCCTGTAAACGCGAGAGGGAGCTGTTTGCTATTTCCGTATTTTATTCTGAATAAGGAAAGAAATTCTCAGCTGTTGCGTTGTACTTATAAAAATTTAAACGGAAGTCGGCTGGTACTGCAAACGTAGAAAATTCATTGTACATTTTAATTACTTGAAATGTGCTTATGCTACAATATTCTACGTTAGCAGTAAGGAATTATAAGTGAAAAGGGAAAATAGATGAGGGGATGTCCCCAGAAAATAAAGTTTGTTAGGTTAGACATTTTTTTACTAGCAAAGCACCGAAACAGAACATAAAATACACTTATTACACGTCCTATGCAGAAAGCAGTTATGAACAAACATTATATATAAAATTGTAAGGAATCGATTGACGTCACTTTTGCAAAGATCTGATTAGAAATTGCAGAACTTCAAATTCGTCACTGCTTAGCGTGCAACATTGTATAGTCCCGCTGGTTTCGAGCGTCGAAGCCCACGAAACTCAGCGAGACACATGATTGTTGGCGAGCATCGCGTTTGACGACTCTAGCTAGAGAATCACCCCGTATAAATGCTAAGAAACGATAGTGTGAAGCGGCGTGCGTTTCAACTGCACATTGACAATATCGTAGATTCTAGGGCCTAGAATATTAGCTCCGTAATACGATGTTCTTCACCAGACCACTGCATTACTGATGAAAATGATGCCAAACATGGAGCAATTCGGCCTATTTTTAGTGAACGTAGTGTGTGTGTGTCCTAATCATGTATTCATCAGAAAAAATAGACCGAATTGCTTCGCAACTCGACTCATTTTCGTGGACATAAACTCACCAATCCATCGGTGGTAACACTCTTATCAAGGTGTACTACTCAAGTCGCCGTCGACCGAGGGCTCTAATAAATGTGCATTTATTTGGGAAACCAAAGCCGCGTCACTCGTGACACCTACTCGCGAACAGATATATGTATGTACGAGAAGAAGCAATGCAATTTCCCGATGACTTGAAGCAACATTTCAATAGGTAAATGCATGAATCTCTGGGATCAGGAATTCCCAACCAAGTGATGCATATGTAAGAACTGGCGAAATTCAACAATAGTTTGTCGTCTAAATTTTACAATTAAAGTATTTATTTGACGCGAATATACATATGTAAAGTTTGTCAGCAAAGTCTTTCTCGATTTGAGTTCTATGGAAGGCTGACTTTCCTTCGCCATGCAAAGTCCTCTCTTGTCCTTCACGCTGGCAATCATGTAACTTTCGTGGGTTTCGACGCTCGAATCCAGCGGGGCCATACAATGTTACGCACTAAGCAGTGACAAATCGTCAGTTCTGCATTTCTAATCAGATCTTTGCGAAAGTGATGTGAATCGATTCGTCATGTTTTCTCGATCAAATTGGCTCCAAAAATGATATTATTCGGACCATAATTAAGGAAATTACGTGAAAATTTGTTTGCAGAATTGGAAGCTCGTTTCGTTAAAAATAGTCTGCTTTAAATTATTTTCTGTCAATTTAATCGGGAGAATGCCAGGAATCCATTTGTGTCACTTTCATATTGATACGATGAAAAAAAAAACAAATTCTGTTTCTATATAATCGATGACACATCGCCGAGCAACGGCGATCTCGTGCGGCTCGGGCAACAAAGGTTCTCGTCGGTTATTCGAGCATCTAAGATCGTTACGGGCTCGGTTTGGTGTACACGATACGGACTTTTCGCTATCCCCACCACTTCTGTCTCACTCTTGTCCGGCGAAGGCGAGCGCGAGATGGAATGAGAGCGAGTGAAGGCACTGAAAGCGAGCGAGGACAGTACGAGATAGACGACGCGTTGATATTTTGTCTCGCTCCGTCTTTCGGACGCCTGACACTCCGTCCTTTGTGTGCGCGACGGGCGTGCGCGATGGTCGCAAGCGCTTACGGTGAGTACGGGACCCGCTTCGCAAAATCTTGACGCAGGCCGGGCATAAGTCTTTTTTGCGCCCTAGGCGAACTTGTCAAATTGCGCCCTTTATTATATTATATTTATTTGAGATTATTTATGACTTTACTCTGTAAAATTAGGCAACTGCTAGGGCGTAAGGTTGACAAGAGGCGCAAAATGGCCTTTTCATTGTTGGCATTGTTGAAAATAAATTTTTAAATGAAATACTACAAATTATATCACAACGGTTTTAAACTACAAGTAAAAGTTTAGAGTAAGGTCATGAAGAAGCTCAATTAAATGTTTTATAATAAATGGCGGAATTTGGCAAGCTCGGTTATGGCGCAAAAAAGACTCGTGCCGTGCCTGGCTACCTGACCGTGGCGCGCATGCGTCGAACAGTCACGATTCCATCGGAGCGCTCGCGCCCGTCGCGCACGCAAAGCGTTTCATCCCGCTCCCCCCTTCGGCCAGAAAGAAGCGAGAAACTCAGCCTCGGAATTAGGGCTCCGTTCATGATACGGGCTCAACGCCGGTCCCGACCAGCGAGCGGCTAACGAGACTTTACATTCAGATATATTGGCCGGTGCGTTTCGTAACGCGTATTCTCCCACCATAGGTACCGCTTGCCTGCCTCGGTGCTCCTGTTTGCAACGTTTTCTGACTCGCTCTCGTTCCATCTCACTCTCGCCTTCGCAGAACAAGAGTGAGCCAGAAGTGATGGGGTTAGCGCCAAGCTTCTGGTGTGTATAGGCCAAACCGAGCTGTCAGCGTAGAAATACACACATCAGAATAGGTGTGCCTTAGCTCCGAAAAAATTCAGGAGCTTTATTCGTCTGAACATTGATTCTTTCTCGATAGCTTCATCTCGTATTGGTCATAACAGCCACACGGCTACGTTCAGACGGAGCCGAGCAGCATTCCCGTTACCCCACCATACTCCTCGATCGCTGTTCGCGATCGCTGTTCGCGAAAACGAATTGACCGGCCAATATATCTAAATACGACCTTAGGATAAAGATATAATGAAAGATGAAAAATTATTCGAAGCCCAAGATGAAAGGCCTTCGAATAAACAAAGGAAACTAATAAATACCCGAAGCTAAATAGAATTTTAGATTTAGGGTACACACACCCTACCCCAAACCTCGTGTCGATCAGTCACTGGGGCCATTCGGAAGTATATTCTTTTATTTAAATAATGCCCATCTCTGCATAGGACCGTAAAGAATTACAAAAAAAAATCGGGGAGTCAACTGTTGACTGATTTGGAGACTTTTCCTTGTTGTATGTTATATACAATAGTCGGAAGAATAATAATAAGAGCAATAATTGCAAATAATTGCTGTAACTTCCACATTCTGAAAATATGATATCAGTAAATCAATATTTCCAGTATTAGTAAAAAAGTTCCAATCTCTTTTTTTATTTTAAATAATGTGGCCATATAATTATAACATAAATTCGACAGCGATTTCAAGTGATGTATGTGTTACAATAACAGCGTTAATTTAGTAAATGTACACAGTTCCCAACAGTTATATGCCTAAAATGCATATAACCTAACCTACAGTCGTCCGAAAATTCATACATTGACTGCATCACGCTTTTACTGTGGCTTGTGTATCCAGCTAACGCTTCAGTTTTGCTATGATTCCACGTCGGCAGTCCTCCCGAGTAGGCGCCATCTCGTGTTCACTAGCTGAACTAAATTTGTCACGTGACTTGCTCTGTATTATCGCCAATATGGCGGAACTCGTATTTGGGACTGAAGTCACGATTTTTCATTATTCGTCCTTATATGAGCAAATTTGGGGCTGGGTTAGGACTCATTCGAAAGAGGAAGGTTCAATGCAGAGCGCTCTTCTCACCGTTTCAGTCACAAAGCTCTTTTAGTGACCTAAAAATACTTGGATTCTGCGGGTGTATTTTGTCGACTTTTGGTCTACTTTGGACACTCATATTATTAGATATCAACACAATCTCGTTGAACCATGAGAAGAGCGCTCTGCATTGAACCTTCCTCTTTCGAATGAGTCCTAACCCAGTCCAAAATCTGCTCATATAAGGACGAATGATGAAAAATCCCAACCCCCTGTTTCGAGCCAGATTGTGTCGGTATACAGCGCGCTGCATTACCCGTGTCTACCCCCTTAAGCATTTATATCTTCGAAACTGTCGTATTGAGTTCATTCTTCTCTTTTTGTCATCTAGAAGGTTTGGCCCATTTTATTAATATTTTTTTAAATTGAAACTATCACGTTTCAGCGCGTGATCTGTTTAAAAGAATTCAACTGTTGAAAATAGTGTTTAATAAATAATAATTCCATGTAATCTCCAAAAGACAACACATATGAAAACTTTAATCACGTGGCAAACCGCTCAGACGTGATAGTTTTCGCAGCGAAAACCGAAACGTGATAGTTTTCATGAGAACGAAGGCAAACGTGCTACTTTTCTTAGAAAATATTTTGAAACGTGCTACTTTTCTTAGAAAATATTTTGAAACGTGCTACTTTTCGTAACGCACGTCGAAATAACGTAATCAAATCAGACAGTACTGCTAAACCAAACATAACATTAATTTTTCCATATTACCCCGCACCCCCATCCCTACAGTGCTTACTTTTAATATAATAACAATTTTGAATGACCATCTTCATAATGATAAATGGTGAAATGTGAACGTAAGGATTCTTTGTCACGTTTTCGGCGACTCAGACCACTGTGTATCGGGGGGGGGGGGGGGGGGCGTGTAGTATCCCGTATCACTATCACTCTGATTATCACTAATTTTATCTTTTAATGAAAAGAGGTGATGTGACAGTTATAATGTAAACATAAACACACGTGATCGATATCGATTAGTCGACCAATTGCTTCTTCATACCACAGGTTAACGCCATGTTCACTCAGCTCGCAAACCCAAGTTTCCTTGGGAGTAAAGTAAAAAATGCGAATACGCGTTCGTGCAAAGTTTTTTCCCTTGCGAGAAAAGTTGAAAATGCGACATGTCTGAAATTGGCCATTTTGCTCCCGCTCGGCAGGCGTAAAAAAACACCCATTTTCACGTAGATGTTGAAAAAATGCTTTTTTCTCGAAACTATGTTCTTCAAATCGGTGCCAATGATATATAAATAACTACTGAACCGATTGCAATGAAACTTGGCACGATTATTTCTCACATCAATATCTAGTCCTTAAATGGATTTTTTTGCAATAGCCACAGTTTGGTTTTAATAACTGAAAAACTAATGAAATTGCTAAACTCGTAAAAAAATTCATAAAATGTCCTCTCTTTTCACAGCTCTTGGTGTATGTGATCCCTTGAAGAAAATCCCTGACATCGAGTTCAAAAAGCGATCAAGTTGGCGTGGAATTCCCTCTACCAAAACGAGGGAAGAAAGTGCACTTTATAATTAACATTTCCCTCGCTATGGCTTTCCCTGTCGAAGTTCAAACGATGACCAGTTATATGATCCTAAGTGGAGCGTCTACCGGCGGGCTAATTAACCGCGGGCCATGGAGCCGTACATGTCATAAAACTATCTCCCACCTTACTTCCTTCTTCCAATGAGTGTGATACCCTTCCTTTTCCTCCACAACTTTTCAATAACCAATAAGAATCGTTCTGAGTTTACCTATATATTAAGGAAATTCGTGCGACAAGGGCAGAGTCACTTTGGCAACGCTGAAGTGAACACCCAAATTCTCTTTGATACGATCGTGTCGTGTTTCAACATTCAATCGGACTTTTTCAAGCCCAACTTAATTTTAATTATTTTAGAGCTCGGAGTTTAGAATAATTTCGTTATATTTCGTAAGTTTCGTAATTTTTTAATTGTGATTGCAATATGGCATTTCGTGCTAGAAAGCAATGCCATCCGGTTCGCGCGTATTTTTCGTATATCGAGGAAGATGATACATCGGAATGTATTATCGAAGTCGGTAATCAGATTTGCGGATATAAGTGTAAGGGCGACCATGCCACAAACTTGGAGCGGCATATGTCATTGAAGCATCCAAATGAATATTGTGAACTAAGTAGTTTAAAAGTGTGTGAAAAAAAAGAAGGAGCAACAAAAAAACAAAATGTGTGTGTAGTGCAGTTAAGTGACAGTGACGTAGTTGACGCTTGTGTAGAATTAGTAACTATAAACGTTCGTCCATTTACCTTAATGGAAGACAGTGGTTTTAAAAAGTTATTAAATCCAATCCTCGCAGGATTGGAAAATAAAATTGTTATAAACGCAGAGAACATTAGGTCTGAAATAACGGTGCGGGCACAGTGTATTCGGCGCGATATTCAGAACGAAATTATAGGCCGGTTGGTATGCTTAAAAGTTGACACCGCGTCGCGTCTTGGACGATCGTTTCTCGGATTGAATATGCAATATATTAAGGACGGTAAAGTAGTGTTGCGAACATTATGCGGTAAAGAGATACACGGGTCTCACACAGCCGCGAATTTGAAATCAGAAATTAAGCGTGTATTAGCGATGTACGGACTAACTTTGCGTAATGTGTATTCAGTTACAACAGACAATGCGAGTAACATGGTGAAGTGCGTACAACTTATGGCCGAGGAAATTCAAGAGGAACAACCCAGTGAATTGGAAGAGGACTGCGGCGAAGAGGATACCACGGAGAACTTGCCGTTATGGGATTTGGAAGAGGGTTTGGAAATAAAAGGTGTGAGATGCGCTGCGCACACACTGCAACTCGCAGTGTGTGCTGTAATTAAGAAGGATCCATACGTAGGGATCATCGAGAAAGTTAGGCAACTTAGCAAACAATTGCGCCTACCCTCAATGTCGGTGACCCTAAAGGCCCTAGGTCTACTAAAACCGCCAATCGACTGCCCAACGCGTTGGAATTCGACCTACGATATGTGTAAGTACGTGTACGACAAGCGAGATGTGTGCCGCGAAATTGCTTCCAATTCCGACGAATTCACCGAAGCGACCTGGAAGCAATTAGAAGAGATTGTAGACGCGTTAGGACCCGCGAAAATTGCGACGAAACAGTTGCAGGAGGAGCAACTCGTAATGGGCGATTTTTTCAGAGCATGGCTGACGTGCAAAATTAGTATTAAGAAGCTCGATACCGTCGCGTCAAAAACATTGATAGTGAGCATGGAAAACCGCGAGCGTGATTTATTTCAGAATGATGTGTTTCGTGCCGCGATTTTTATGGATCCACGATATAATGTATTATTGAGCGAATCGGATAAAACAGCGGCGAAAGAACAATTAGTTTCACTATGGAAAAGATTGCATGATCTTACACTAGAGAATGGCGAGAATGTGGCAGCGAGTAGTGTGAATGAGTGCGAGAATGAATGTGACGATATCGAGCAGTTGTTGTTGAAATCTGAAACGGTAATAAATTCATCCCCCGCCCAAACCGCAATAAATATAAACAATATTTT
Source organism: Andrena bucephala (assembly GCA_947577245.1). Classification (NCBI taxonomy): domain Eukaryota; kingdom Metazoa; phylum Arthropoda; class Insecta; order Hymenoptera; family Andrenidae; genus Andrena; species Andrena bucephala. The sequence continues at coordinate 17,949,761 of OX387718.1, read as the reverse complement.
ATGTTCATATCTTTCGTGGAAGCGTGTTTCCAAAGATACAGATTTATTATTATATTGGGAATCAATGAAAACCGCGGAACCAGTATTATATAAATTAGCGTGTGTAGTTCAGAGTGCGCCTGCTACACAAGTCAGCGTGGAGAGATTGTTTTCCGGTGTAAAGCATGTAGTTTCGAATCTGCGATATAATCTACAAATGCATGTCATCGATGATATAATGGTTGTTAGATGTAATACATTATTTAAGTCGTAATATTATTAATTAGTGTAAGCGTGAGTGGCTGTGTAGTGCAGTGCAGTGCCGTGTAGTGTGGTGCGGTGTAGTGTACTGTAGTGTAGTGCAGGGTAGTGCAGTGCATTATAGTGTAGTGTAGTGTAGTGAATATAATAACTGCAATCACAATATCAAGGAACAACATCGTCATCGAGGGACTTCGACGGCGGGTATCGACTACGGACAACTGCAATCACCTCCCCATTGGATCAAAACGGAAGAGGAACAGCGGCCTGGCACGTGAAGGATTGACAAGCGACGACCTTGATATGGGCATTATGGCTTCTTCACCACTCATCAAAAGATAAGTTTCATGTTTATTAAGCACAATTGAAGTCTCGGGTGCAATTAAAGAACTAGCCCTCGAAAATGGGAATAATTATTGACCAACGCTAAGAAAGATTGGAAAATTAAATGTTGTTAAATTGTACTTTAAAAAACACAGTGTTGTAAAGCTCGTCACGACACACTTTTTTTCTATTTACAGTTTGTTTATCCAATGATTACTATTCGAGTTAAAAATTATGAACAAAAAATTTTTCAACGTCCAAAATCATTATTTCTTTAAAACATAAATTGCGATAACTTGAATAAATATTAACGGATCGTTATGAGATTTAAAACATAACTTCATAAAACTCTAGCGAAGCCGTAAAATGTATGCACAAAACCCTTATGTTAAAAAATGTAATAATATTTAATTAAAAAGTAATACTGGACATAACTCATGTTTTTCAACGTTCGCCGTTAAAAAGTATCGAGGGAATTTTGAGGTATATATAACATGCTGCGACAAAGTTTTTCCTTAATATACAAGGAAGATTTTCACCAATTTTCACACTGATTAATAAATAATTGTAGAAGATATGACGATATATATAAATCTCGCATGCCACCAACAGTCAGCAGCCGCGTATATAATGCATTACTTAGCAGTTTTAGCACTCGCGTTGACTGTTGGTACCGCGCGGAATTTATATATATCGTCATATCTTCTACAATTATGTATTAATCAGTGTCAAAATTGGTGAAAATCTTCCTTGTATATTAAGGAAAAACTTTGTCGCAGCATGTTATATATACCTCAAAATTCCCTCGATACTTTTTAACGGCGAACGTTGAAAAACATGAGTTATGTCCAGTATTACTTTTTAATTAAATATTATTACATTTTTTAACATAAGGGTTTTGTGCATACATTTTACGACTTCGCTAGTGTTTTCTGAAGTTATGTTTTAAATCTCATAACGATCCGTTAATATTTATTCAAGTTATCGCAATTTATGTTTTAAAGAAATAATGATTTTGGACGATGAAAAATTATTGGTTCATAATTTTTAACTCGAATAGTAATCATTGGATAAATAAACTGTAAATAGAAAAAATGTGTGTCGTGACGAGCTTTACAACACCATGTTTTTTAAAGTACAATTTAACAACATTTAATTTTCCAATCTTTCTTAGCGTTTGGTCAATAATTATTCCCATTTTCGAGGGCTAGTTCTTTAATTGCACCCGAGACTTCAATTTACTTTCCCCACAAATTGTTTTGATAAGAAACTAATTTTGATTCTTTTACAGGTACTAAAGAATGGCAACGTATAATCATGACGGGGCCATCATTGCCTTACTTTTGTATTTTTGTTTATCGGCATCGGTGCATACAGTATCGTCAGGAAGTCTCTTGAAAATAAGTTCGTAAAGGCCGGCTATTCCTCTCTATTTTACACCATCTATGATTATATTGTCATCCTTGTCTATATCGAAAGCCTTATCCCCAAGCATGGGTCCACTATTGCCAAAGTATACGCCGTACACATAGTCCATTGATGTATCCTTATCACTACTTAGGATTGCGTTCATGTATTTTTGCCCCAGCGGACCGAAATGTTTGCGAAACGTTTCTTGTCCCTCGGATGTTTGGAGTTGTTGCCTAACAGATGTTGCCAACGGCTCGTTGGGACCAGTTTCGAAAACGTCATCATCAATGGTTGAGAGCGATTGTACACGAGGAAATGTATTTATTGGGGCGGGAGGAAGGGGACACTCGTTTGATGTAGCATTATGCCGTTTCCGCTTCGATTGAACCGGTATGGAGGTTACGGGTGAATATTCCGATGACGTGTGTGGTTTCCTCTATGCCTTACGCGATGTGTTCCTTTTCGATGGGATTTTTGTTTTAGGCGTTAAGGGGGCAGACATAGGTAATGCAGCGCTCTGTATACCGACATAATCTGGCCCGAAACATGGGTTTGCGCCCTGACGTTGTTTGTCCTTATATGATCGAATTTTGGGCTGGGCGAGGTCTCATTCGAAAGAGCAAGGTTCAGTGCAGCGCGCTCTGCTCATGGTTCGACGAGATTGTGTTGATATCCAATAATACGAGTGTTCAAAGTAGAGCAAAAGTCGACAAAATACACCCGCAAGAATCCAAGAATTTTTAGGTCATATAAGGACAAACAACGTCAGGGCGTGATTGCGTTCCCAAATACGAGTTCCGCCATATTGGCGATAATACAGAGCAAGTCACGTGACAAATTTAGTTGAGCTAGTGGATACGAGATGGCGCCTACTCGGGAGGACTGCCAACGTGGAATCATAGCAAAACTGAAGCGTTAGCTGGATACATGTGCCACAGCAAAAGCGTGATACAGTCAATGTATGTATTTTTGGACGATTGTAGGTTAGATTATATGCATTTTAGGCATACATTGACTAGAAACTGCTGGAAACTGTGTACATTTACTAAATTCACGCTTTTACTGTAACACATACATCACCGCTGCCGAATATATGTTATAATTATATGGCCACATTATTTCAAATAAAAAAAGAGATTGGAATTTTTTAATAACACTGGAAGTAGTAATTTACTGATATCATATTTTCAGAATGTGGAAGTTACAGCAATTATTTGGAATTATTGTTTTTATTATTATTCTTCCGACTATTGTATATAACATATAACAAGGAAAAGTCTCCAAATCGGTCAACACTTGACTCCTTGATTTTTTTTGTAATTCTTTACGCTCCTATGCAGAGATGGGCATTATATAATTAAAAGAATATACTTCCGAATGGCCCCAGTGGCCGATCGACACGATGTTTGGGGGAAGGGTGTGTGTACCCTAAATCTAAAATTCTATTTAGATTCGGGTATTTATTAGTTTCCTTTGTTTATTCGAAGGCCTTTCATCTTTGGCTTCGAATAATTTTTCATCTCTCATTATATCTTTATCCTAAGGTCGTATTCAAATATATTGGCCGGTCGATTCGTTTTCGCGAACAGCGATCGGGGAAAAATCAGCCATCACCATCTGACGATCGTGGATTTGTCAGTTGGAGTTCCCTAGCCACCGAAGGGTATGGTGGGGTAACGGGAATGCTACTCGGCCCCGTCTGAACGGAGCCGTGTGGCTGTTATTTATTCTTATTGTCAGCGTAGTACATATGTAGTTGTGTGCGTCACGAAGTTATGCGTAGACCAATACGAGATGAAGCTAACGAGAAAGAATCAATGTTCTCACCAATAAAGCTCCTGAATTTTTTCGGACCTAAGGCCTAAGGCACACCTATTCTGATGCGTGTATTTCTACGCTGCAGCTCGGTTTGGCCTATACATGACAGAAGCTTGGCGCTATCCCCACCACTTCTGGCTCACTCGTGTTCTGCGATGACAAGAGAATACGCGTTACGAATAGGAGTGTGCGGATCGTCCCGCGGCTCGGATTCTCGGCCCTCGGGACGGGTCGGAAAATTTCGGGCGGGATCGGGCGGGGTCCCGATACTTTCGTATTGCTCGAGATCCCGACGGTTTCGGGATCCCGAGACTCGATTCGGGCTACAAGCATGACCGCCATGAGCGGGCAATTTGATTTCAGGTCGGCTTGGCAAAACTCGGACGCGATCGGCTCGAAAGCCAGCTATTACGAGCGGACCGAGACGGAAAGAATTATGTATATCATTTATATCGATACCAGAGTGATAAGTTTTTACCTTTCTGTCTCCTGTTGAATCATAATTTGTATCTTATTATTTATTTACATATATATGTATTTTCATTGCTACCAAATAGTCTGTGAATACTGAATACGTCCATATACGTACTAAAATAAATACCATGTTCAGAACTTGGGAAGAAGACTATTTTTATATCGACAATATTTTAAAATCTGAATAAAATATACTTCATACTTAGTACTTTATGTAAAGGGAATATATAGGGTATTATCTTTTTCCGGATAGGTTCAGATTTAAAATAGAAAACGTACGAACTATAAGCATACAAAAAGGAATATTTCCTGGATGTTTCATAATAACAACAATATACAGGAGGCGAATATTTTATTATTTCAAATTAACGTGTAAGAAACATAATTTTTCTATGTTCTCAGGTAATAATTTTAATCTATTACTGGTAACGATATCGTCCGATCGCGTCCGAGTTTTGCCGAGCCGACCTGAAATCAAATTGTCCGCTCATGGCGGCTATGCTTGTAGCCCGAATCGAGTCTCGGGGTCCCGAAACTGTCGGGATCTCGAGCAATACGAAAGTATCGGGACCCCGCCCGATTCCGCCCGAAAGTTGCCGGCCCGTCCCGAGCCCGAAAAATCGGGTAACCGCACACCCCTTGTTATGAAACTCACCGGCCAATAAATCTGAATACGATCTTAGAAGTTCGAATAACCGACGAGAACCTTTGTGTCCCGAGCCGCGCGAGATCGCCGTGCTCGGCGATGTGTCATCGATTATAAAGAAACAGAATTTGTTTATTTTTCATCGTATCAATATGAAAGTGCCACAAATGGATTCCTGGCATTCTCCCGATTAAATTGACCGAAAATAATTTAAATCGGTCTATTTTTAAGGAAACGGGCTTTCAATTCTGCAAACAATTTTTCACGTAATTTCCTTAATTTTGGTCCGAATTATATCATTTTTGGGGCCAATTTGATCGAGAAAACATGAGGAATCGACTGACGTCACTTTCGCAAAGATCTGATTAGAAATGCAGAACTGCAGATTTGTCACTGCTTAGCGCGCAACATTGTATGGCCCCGCTGGTTTCGAGCGTCGATTTCTTGCCAGCGTGCAGGACAAGAGGGGACTTTTCATGGCGAAGGAAAGTCAGCCTTATATAGAACTCAAATCAAGAAAGACTTTGCTGACAAACTTTATATTCATGTCAAACAAATACTTTAACTGTAAAATTTAGACGACAAACTATTGTTGAATATCGCCAGTTCTTTCATATGCATCACTTGGTTGGGAATTCCTGATCCCACCTTTTCATGCATTTACCTATTGAAATGTTGCTTCAAGTCATCGGGAAATTAGGGCCCTTTACACGGACGTTCCAGCGCGCGTTCCGGCGCGTCACACGCCGCGCGGCACGCAAAAGTACGTGAACGTCGGAGCGACGCTCCTTCGTGCACGCCAGAAGGTTATACTCGCCACTACTTAGAGACAGCGAGTTCGGCCTGATATTTCTACGTCGACTCCATCTACATGTTTTTTCCACGATCCACCGCAGTGGTGTATTGTGTACTACCTGTTCGATGTATATGATCGATCTGCGAAACGATCGGCAAGACACGATCGCGATATATGTTCGCGAAAAGTATACGAATTCCTCGATATACCTGTCTAGTAGAGGATATCATAAATACTGTTACTGTAGGGTACACTGAAACATCTGTTTTTAGGAAGCTACATTTGGTTGACCTGAAGGTGCTACAAATTCTGGAAATGTTTTATGACTCAGTTATAACGACTGTAAAATTTTACAAGGGTACTTTAAAAAATGTCCAAATGTTTCCCCGACAATGCGATGGCAAATGAAATTGCATTTAACACATTCCCTGTTGTGACGATCATAATTATTACTATCAACGGCAATAATTTACCATGTCACTGCTTGTTTTAATATAAAAACTAATATTGATAGACAATACATACACATAGGTATGCAAGTGATGTTATACGTAAGATAAATGATGAAGAGATGTAATATGCAAGGTGTTTTGAAGAAGGAGGTAGTCTTCTGATTGCTTGTGATGCAGGTCAAATTTTTCACCCACGCTCTTGCGTGGCGCGCAAGAAAGCACCACAGTCCTGCCCGCGTGCGAGAAAGCACCACGCTCCTGCCCGCGCTCCAACCTCGACTCCAGAAGAGTTTACATAAGAGACAGAAAAGGTAGTTAGAAAAGGAAAAAACGGCACTTGAAATCAGGCTCGTCGCGCGCCTCAGGATTTCTAACAGTGCAGAAATCCTGAGGCGCGCGACGAGCCTGGCAGCCGATCCTGGCAGCCAAGACTCCAGAGGCAACGCCGTCGATAAGCCGTGCCTCGATGGGTTTGGAGGGCTTCGACCCTCGAGACCAGGGGGGCCCCCTAAGACGTGACGAATCGAAAATTCTACATTTCTCACCGGATCTTGGCGAAAGTGACGTGAATCGTTTCCTTATGTTTTCCCAATGAAAATGGTCCAAAACCGACACAAATCGGATTGTAATTAAGGAACCTTCATAATAAATTGATTTCCATAACTTCGGTAAAAATAGTTCGATTTATATGAAAGTTGGTAGGCATAATTTTCAATTGAAAAACATGAGAAATCCATCGGTATCACTTCCATATCGATACAATAAAGAATAAAGTATACAGTTTTTCTGAAACAGGTACGAATCCTTGGCCGACCGCAGCGAATCGAGGCCGGCGACTCACAGTGGAGGGTGAAATATTTATTACAGCGTATTAAGAAGTTCTTTACTCTTTATCGTATCGATATGAAAGTAACACCAATCTATTCCTGGCGTTCTCCCCATTAAAATTATCCAAAATGTCGTGCAAATCGGACTACTTTTACACAAACAACATCGACAAGACAACGTCGACAGCGATGTATCATACGAGCAATGCATATAATAGGCTATACGATGAACTTTATGCTGTTGATACATGTGTAATTTATTATCTACATCACCCATTCGGTGACTGTCATCTGTTTTCTCGATGATGCATTCGAGATCTGCATACACCACGAAGGGGAGCCGCTCCTTCATACCGTGGTTGCCGAAGCTGAGGAGATTGTTGCCTTCGCTGGGCAGCAGGATGGCGCAGCCGTTCATCTTACTGCAATCCAGCGAATGAAGCTCCAGCTTCTCGGCGGATCCGAAATAGTGCATACATCTACAAAAACACAAAAAAAAATTTTATTTAATTTTGTTTCGCGAGGCATTTTAACATTTCACATGTTTTCTATACGTACCGATCACAGATGAATTTCTTTGCTTTGTTTTTGCTCAGCTGCGCGCTCACCAGCCTGGACAAGTTCTTGATTAGCACAAAGTGCCCTACATCGCCGTGCTCTTGATTCGGCGTGTAGAGCAGGTTGACGTGCCGATCCCTCTTTTGGTTGGTGAGACGCAGCGGGAAGACTGTCGATCCCTTCGGCTTCTCCATCTCCATCTCGAAACTGTACACGTTGATGGGGATGTCGTTCTGCCGTTCAAACTTCCCGATATGCCCCAGAGACATCGGAAATTCAATGCCCTGGAGATTTAATACGGACGCATAGCTGGGGTATGAACTTGGGCGATCAACATTTCTTTCAGCAGGATGGAGAGCGGCGACCACTGCCCACGCGAAGCATGCATTGTCCGGGGATTGTACGCTAATTGTTGCTTTCTTCAGCAATAAATTCTGCGGCAACTTGTAGTGGCATCCCGCACGCAGCGGATTGTACTTGTTGACATTGACGGTTAGATTGAGGATTCTCGTCAATGCCCATCCGCTGTCGTGTTCCTGGAACTCTTCCAGCGATGCCAGGGTGGGTTCGACGACGCATCGCTGGTACCACTCCTGTAGATCGGATGTGCGGAAGATTTCGCAGTTTCGGGTATTGATGCTTTTGCAAGCATGCTTATCACCCGCCACAAATTCACCGTTGAACATCGTGTTTACTTTGAGGTTTCGTTGTTTCCTCAAAGCACCCCGCACATACTCCAGCACAATGGTCGCCGCATCTTGAAGGAAGTTGCGCGGCTCGATGTAGTTTGAATTTAGCACTGCACCAGTTAATACGCGGCTATCGAACGCAGCGTCTATTTCGCGCCACAAAAGTCCTGTGCTCGAATGTCCGGCACCTTCGCGCACGAAACGTCCGCGCAACGAATATTTTAGTCCTTCGAGACGCGCGATTCGAGCAACCACGTATTGCCGAACACCGATCGATAATCGCGGGCGTTTTACGCGGCTCTGTTCTTCCAACGATTCGATACATTCGTTGCACCGTTCTTCCCACGCGAGGTACTCTTCCCGGGAAATCAATCGTGCGGATTGATCCAATAATTGGCGTTCTGCTTGCGCGAATTCTCCCATGGCTGTAATCTGTGCAACGTGTTACAACAAATTGAGGCTTTGCACAGTTTACAGCACGCTTTTATGCATGATTTTCTATCTCTGTCTTACTCTTTTAGCGTACCCCCCTCCCTCGAATGCATTGCCTGCAAAAAAATGGCGATCCATCCTAATATGGTTCTATGCAGTTTCTGTCGATGCAGCATAATTCTTTCTATGATTCACGCGTATGACGAATTAGCGCGCAAGATCGTCCAACAAATTTTCTGCTGATACCTATTTTCTAAGAATTGATGTTTCTGCTGACACCTATTTCTAAGAATCGTTGTTTTTGCTGACACCTATTTCTAAGAATCGTTGTTTCTGCTGACCCAGAATTCTAAGATTCGACGTTCTCAGAAGTATCATGTTACATTAGCATTGCAAAGAATGACATCATCTCGCGCGATACGCTGCGACGTTAAGATTGAAAAACATTATGGAAAAGTTGGAAGTTTTAAAATAAAATGCGGTGGTGGGGGAAGCAATCACACCACTATTTAAGACGGCTCCCGAACGCTGTTCCATCAATCGCTCAGTAGCTTCAGTGACTTTCGACGGAACAAATAGTGCTCTGAAAAAAAATGTGCAGTACCAGTGTCGAAGAAAAAATGTGCAGTACCAGTGTCGAAGGAAACGCCAGACGCATGAATTATTACGTTCCGATCATGCAGAATGATGGTGTGGCTTAATGCGGGGAAGATACAGTTGCTTGGTAAGGCTTAATTTTCACATATTCTCAAAATTTTTATTCCTAATGCGAGCGGATAATTTCATAGCTTTGATTGATCTCTTAGCCCGCGCCGAACATCGCGTATCATGGTCAGAAGATACGCATTAACATCCATGGGCAGCAAATATTTGGAAATTGGAATCCGCGTACGGCCTACTGTCGATGTAGAAATGGTTCTCGGCGACAATCGTGGGATGTTTCTCACGTTACCATTGTATGCATGGTATGCGCTATGCAGCAATCGTACGATCATTGAAGAACGTTCACGATTACCTGGATCATCTTCGATGCAGATGAATCAATTAACGATGGATTTTTGTGAGATCTATAATTCTCCGACTGTAAAGATGACGCTACATAATAAGCCGCTGTATTTCAAACCGGATACAGTGACATTTTTATTAAATCTTGAGCCATGTATAGACTATGTGTATCGCCGGCTGCATCAAAATGTAAGAGATGTGCAGATGAAATTTGAAAGTTTTGTTAACGTGCTACAGCAGAGCGATGTTGCCTGTGAAATATTAGATGCGCGTCGTGCTGCTAAAATCATATGCGATAGCGAACATTACTGTGAGGATTATCATGTAGATTGCGAACTGGTAGCATGCAACATCAATGATATTCTATCGTAGGAAAAAATGTTAAATTATATTCTTTTAATTTTAAATAAAATTTCTTAAACATATACAGTGTGTCCGCGGGAAAGCTAAACAGCCGGCTTCCTCCTAAACTATTGGAGATAAAAATATAAAAAAAATAGGGAATTGCATGGTTCGAGGGGGCCAATTAATTAGCGCGAACGAATTTTTCTATCGATTATTATTTTAAAAGATACGATGGTCAAGTTCGGTTTTTCAAATGGAACTATTTTTTTTGAACACCTGAGTTGATAGTGCGTTCCAAGACAAATTCAATAAGCTTTAATGTATACACTTTATTTTCACTGGTTTTTAAGATATTGCGCTTGCAAATTTACTGATTTTCACTGAAAGAAAACTGTCTGGTATAGCACGGACCGGGGACGGTCTTACTGGTTCCACGGGTGACACTGCCTTTTGAAATAGATACCTACCTGCCAAAGGTCTACGCCAGGCCCAAAGGCTGGACAATTTTTTTCCGTCAGAAATGCTACTTAGGTAGGTACATCTGCGGTATATTTATTTCGCACTTGCTTCTACGCTCGGATGGCCGGTTCTTTTGGGAGGGATGCAAGTTCGATTGGTTAGGTTAGGAGGAGTGAAAGTTGCTAGACTAAATTTCAATCATAGGGAGCAGATTGTATCAGAACCATTCGGATTTGCATTCCTCACAAACGGCTGCTCTCTTGAAGAGGCCCTCTTCACAGCAATGCCCACCTTCTCTCGCACGGAATACGTTAACGCTTGCTTTTCTTCTGATATTGAAGCTCGTGTTTATACTCGAGAGGACCACGCGTCGACAGCGGGCTACCCCTTTTCTTCCTGTGTCTCTCCACGAGCCGTGCTGACGGTGGATTGTAGGAGCGTAGATATCTGGATGCCAGTTATTGAATTCAGGAGACGATGGAAACATTTTATTACAAAACACACATGTACTATAATTAAAGTAAATCGTATTCCTCTCGGGCAGGAGTACTGATAATGATCGAACTTGCGCCCCACTTCGCGCAGACCAATTACACGGAGGGTAGTCGGGTCACACACTGCCCAAATGATACAGGGTAATTCTGGAGCAACGCCCGTCAAGGAGATGCGCTGGCACCCCGTGGCGAGGACAGACCTTCGCTGTGCCTCACCCGATTTTTATGGCTTTTTTTCCGGAAAAAGGTACGAATCCTGGGTCGAACGTAGCGAATTGAAGTCGACCCTCCGCAGTCGAGGGTGAATTATCCATTACACCGTATTAAGAAACCCTTTTCTTCATCGTATCGAAAGGGAAGTGACGCCAATGGATTCCTTATGTTTTTCTGACGAAAATCGTACCAAATGTCATGCAAATCGGACTACTTTGACACAAGTTATTTGTATTCCCTATGTAAAAGATGTCCGATTTACACGACATTTGTAATGATTTTCATCGGAAAACCCCAAGGAATCCATCGGCGACACTTCCATATTCATACGATAAGGAATAACGAATTGTTTTATTTCATAAAAAGGTAGGTACAGGCCGATTCTGGTGCTGCGCCCGTCACCCCGTGGCGAGGACAACACCCCGCAGTGCCCATAGAATTTTATGGCTCTTTTCGGAAAAAGGTACGAATCCTGGGCCGAACGTAACGAATTGAAGTCGACCCTCCGCTGTCGAGGGTGAATTAACCATTACAGCGTATTAAGAAACCCTTTTCTTCGTCGTATCGAAAGGGAAGTGGTGCCAATGGATTCCTTATGTTTTTCTGACGAAAATCATACCAAATGTCGTGTAAATCGGACAACTTTTACATAGGGAATACAAATAGCTTGTGTCAAAGTAGTCCGATTTGCATGACATTTGGTATGATTTTCGTCAGAAAAACATAAGGAATCCATTGGCACCACTTCCCTTTCGATACGACGAAGATAAGAATTTCTTAATACGCTCAAATGGATATTTCACCCTCGACTGCGGAGGGTCGACTTCAATTCGCTACGTTCGGCCCAGGATTCGTACCTTTTTCCGGAAAAAAAACCATAAAAATCGGGTGCGGCAATGCGAAGGTCTGTCCTCGCCACGGGGTACCAGCGCATCTCCTTAAAGGGCGTTGCTCCAGAATTACCCTGAATCATTTGGGCAGTGTGTGACCCGACTACCCTCCGTGTAATTGGTCTGCGCGAAGTGGGGCGCAAGTTCGATCATTATCAGTACTCCTGCCCGAGAGGAATACAATTTACTTTGATTATAGTACATGTGTGTTTTGTAATAAAATGTTTCTATCGTCTCCTGAATTCAATAACTGGCATCCAGATATCTACGCTCCTACAATCCACCGTCAACACGGCTCGTGGAGAGACACAGGAAGAAAAGGGGTAGCCCGCTGTCGACGCGTGGTCCTCTCGAGTATAAACACGAGCTTCAATATCAGAACAAAAGCAAGCGTTAACGTATTCCGTGCGAGAGAAGGTGGGCATTGCTGTGAAGAGGGCCTCTTCAAGAGAGCAGCCGTTTGTGAGGAATGCAAATCCGAATGGTTCTGATACAATTTGCTCCCTATGATTGAAATTTAGTCTAGCAACTTTCACTCCTCCTAACCTAACCAATCGAACTTGCATCCCTCCCAAAAGAACCGGCCATCCGAGCGTAGAAGCAAGTGCGAAATAAATATACCGCAGATGTACCTACCTAAGTAGCATTTCTGACGGAAAAATATTGTCCAGCCTTTGGGCCTGGCGTAGACCTTTGGCAGGTAGGTATCTATTTCAAAAGGCAGTGCCACCCGTGGAGCCAGTAAGACCGTCCCCTGTCCGTGCTATACCAGACAGTTTTCTTCCAGTGAAAATCAGTAACTTTGCAAGCGCAATATCTTAAAAACAAGTGAAAATAAAGTGTATACATTAAAGCTTATTGAATTTGTCTTGGAACGCACTATCAACTCAGGTGTTCAAAAAAAATAGTTCCATTTGAAAAACCGAACTTGACCATCGTATCTTTTAAAATAATAATCGATGAAAAAATTCGTTCGCGCTAATTTATTGGCCCCCTCGAACCATGAAATTCCCTATTTTTTTTATATTTTTATCTCCAATAGTTTAGGAGAAAACCGGCTGTCCAGTCTTAGGTGGGACACCCTGTATACGGAAAAACACGTTAAAGTGCAGACGAATTACTTCTCCAGAAGCCAAACAGTTGAATGAATAGCGTCATTTCGCTTCCTTCTGTGTTTTTTTTTATTTATAGGCTATAAAAGATAAATTGAGGTTACATTTAACCTCTTTTCTCAACCAGTGGTGTACAGAATCGTATTTAAAATATACTTCTAAGTTTATTTCCGTCTAATGTTTGGGATAACAATATAGTAGAGATATTGAGGGCCAATGCAGCCAAAGTATTTGGCCATATTAACTCTTCCTCTGAAATCTAACGAGAAGACCATCTCCCGCTGCAGAAAGGTGAGATGGTCGAGTTATGATTTTTTTATTATTTTTGTTTATTTTTATTTTTTATTATTATTTTTGTTTATTTAGTTTATTTCTTCACTTTTGTATTCATTTGCCTTACTAACCGCCAGTAGGTAGTTCACTTTTTCTTTCATGTGTTCTTTACTTGTTTAGCGTAAACAAATTAAATATCAATGAATCTGTAATTGTATTCACTCATAAATAATTGTACTTTTTTAGTTTTAATAGCCATTTTATATTAGGTCGACCGCGTCTCTCGGATTTACCCTACGTGTTGGGAGCATAAAATCTAGCAGCGTTGCACTTCGACAGGGCACGCACTCCAGTCGTCTCAACGAGTGGCCACCGAGCACGGGCCCAGCGGGCGACGAGGACCTGCCGAGCTCGGCACGGCCCGGACGCCCCGGATGACTCAGAGGCTCCGAGCTGTCCATAAGCTTAGCATAGAGATTCCGCACGGCACGGACGGCTCGGAAGGCTCGGCTCGGTGGCTGTATAAACCGACCTTAAGACGTCTATCAGACCTTTGACAGACGTCTAGAGGGTGCCTTAGAGACACCGGAGAGACGGCTTCACAACGACGTTCAGACTTTCAGACCTAGAATGGACATGAATCAGACGTCTCTAAGACGAGGTGTGCTATCTGGGTACGTAAAATACCCGCATGTAGAAAACCAAGTTTTCTACGTGGGTAAAACTGTATAATACCAGACAGAATTTTTCTAAGTTTTCTACCGTTTTCTACAGTTTTATACATGTAATATATCTTGAAAAGTTCAATTTTGCGGGAGTGAACAAAAGAGTAGCAAAAGATGTCAAAAATGGATTTAGAAGGGCGACCGAAGCATTCTTTTTGGAAACAAGGGGAGTTTGAACACCAACGATTACCAAATGGAAAAAATGGTGCTTTGTGTTCAGTCTGCAAAAAGGTATTAGCCAATACTGCGGAACAAAGATTAAAAAATCATAGGTTAGTATTACAATACATTATTTTATATGTGAAATAAAATGGTTCTTTTTCTGTATTGAAAAAAATTATCTTTATAGAATTAAAAAAGGAATTATCCCTTTTTGTTTCGAATATATTTATAGTAATATAATTTTTTAGGAAAAACTGCCCGTCGAAAAATGCTGCGGTTAACATATGCAGCGATCAAAATATAAATATTAATTATAATGTAGTTGATGAAAATCATAATCATTTGAAAGAAACAAACTTAGGAGAAGTACAATCAACCACAGATGTTAATAGGCCAGGAGGTAAATATAACTATTTATGCGGGCTTCTTAGCATTGTATTCTTTAACTGTTGGTGCCATCTAGTAGGGAAATATGTAACCTGAAAGAAAATAAACACCTCCCAGATAACCATCTGCCTCCAGTCTGACACAGTGATGCCAGAATGAGGACGGGAGCGCTCGAGAATTTCCCCCACCTCGCATGCACTCTACGCCGGAGCTGCGTGTCCGTGAGCTCGGCGCTTCGGACAACGTCGGGAAGACGAGAGAGAAAACGAACGTGTGTCTTTCTCTCTCGCTCTTGAAACGCTGCGATCCAAGGTTACGTGCAAGCGACACGCGGCCGTGCGCGATCTTCTTGTGTGCCTCGAGATACACTTTTCACTTTCTGACATATGTATAATACTCTTGTAATGAAAAAAAATTTGCAAAAAATTTTGTTAGGGAAATCACGTTTTAAGACCTCCTGATCACGTTTTGACTATTTAGAAAAGAGCTTTTTTTTTAAATATCTCATGTATTTGTTAACACGATTACGTTTAAACGGCAAAATGGATTTCAATGAAAATTTATATTAAAATTTTATATTCGTGTCTTCAGATCCATTAGATCACGAAAAATGATAATTACCCGTTATGATTCTTCGATTTTTCAAATATACGAACTAAATTCTACATAAAAAAAGTTAAATAAAGTCCTTCTGTAACTTGTTTAACAAAGAAAAATGTACATTCATAATTGAGGCATTTGATGGAAAAAGGGCACATACACCAAAATGCCATTTCAAGAAAATCGATTTCAAAGTTTTCATTATAGTATAACTTAATAAAAAGTAATGCAATTAAATCAAATTTTTTTAAGGATGTAGTTACCGTGTCGTTCAAGCGTTCTGAATACAGAACTCATGATTTAAAAATGATATGTGTCTTTCTTTATAAGTTTTAAACAAGTGGTTTATGTGCCCTTTTTTCATCAAATGCCTCAATTTCTTGTGTTTGTTTTAAATTTCCGTACTTTTTATTTGAGCTATTTCTATTTTTCAAACCTTACAATGAATTTTTTTATTAAAAGACGAATATTTTGATACTGTACATTGGTGAACTTTGTTAAAATTAGAATCCACTCTTGGCCAGTACTATGCACGCTGTAGAAGCCTTCGATAAAAAATATTTTTTCAGAGTATGATCTAAAATCTAAAATCTAAACGTAATCACATCAAACGTAATTATATCAAGTTGCGACAAAGAATCACGCACTATTTACAAATTAATTACGCGCAGCGTGCACGTTACCGCTCGATGGAAACTACGGGAAAGTGGTGGTCTCTTCCATCGAGAGGGAAATGTAAACAATTGGTTATGCAAAGCTAACATCGCGATACATGTTGTACACTAAAATGTGTAAATTGGTATAAAGGTGTTATTGTACAAGAATAGGAGAGAAAGGTAACTGGTAAATGCATCTGTGGCAGTTCGGTACTGTCACCATTACCTTGCTGTTATTTCTTTTAGCCTTTTCTTCGATTTTTCTCCTTTCTGAATTTTTCTTACTATTTTACGATTTCCTATCTATTCTTTTCGTTTCCCGTTTCGAGGGTTCGCTCGGGCCTGGTTTTCGTCAAATACATTTGACGGTCAGATCCGCGATCTGTGGTCGCGTATGCTTTGTTTATGTTTTGTTTATGCTTTGGTTATTCGTTTTGCTGCATTAGTTGCCGAGAAAAATATTTCGCATCAATCCGCAGAGGCGATTCTTCAACTTTTCCAAGACGTTGGGAAAGATCCTGATGTTTTGGAACGTATGACGTGAGGTCGAACAAAGTGTTCTAATATTATATCGAACGTTCTGTGTCCTCGGGAAACAGAGCGTCTTAGTCTGGTTTTACAGAATTATAAGTTTTCAGTATTTATTGATGAAACATCCGACATTACCAATGAGAAATGGATGTCGTTTATTGTTCGGTATGTCGCACCCGAGACTTTGGATGTTCGAACGGAATTAGTAGAATTAATTAATCTTGACGCGCGAGAATGTACTGCCGATAAAATATTTACCTCCTTTAAGAACTCCATGTGGAAAAAGCAAATTCCGTTCGGAAACATTCTTGCTTTGTCGTGTGATAACGCTTCTGTCATGACAGGGTGTCACTCGTCATTCAAGACCAAACTTGCAGAAATTCGCGGTGAAAATTTTTTCACCATGCCGTGTCCATGTCACTCCTCTGCATTGGTAGTGCATGCAGCATGCGCTACCATTCCCGAGGTCTGCGAGGAATTATTACGGAAAGTCGCAACATTCATTTATAGCTGTCCCAAACGCTCGGCCATTTTTCGCGAATTTCAGCAATGTTTTCAATCTACTGACCGCAAAATTTTAAAATTGTGTACTACGCGATGGTTATCGCGTTACTCATCTGTAGTTACACTTTTAGAAAATTGGGACAGTATGTTGCACTTTCTGCAAGAATTGGTTGTAAGTGAGAAGACAAAGTCTGGGAATCATCTGCTTATCATCATGCAAAATCCAGAAGCGAAAGCATATCATCTGTTTTTGAAATACGTTCTAGAGTATTTTAATGACTTTAGTTTATTCTTTCAGTCGCAACAAACAAGGATCCATTTGCTTCAAAATACTGCCAAAACTCTTTTGTACGATATTTTACGTCATTTTTTGAAACCGCAGCTTTTGAAGCACATGGATTCAGTAAAATTAATAGATTTTTTAAGAGGCGATAATCAAAACGCATTAGATAGTATTCATTTAGGTCCGGATTGTGGCACTTTTCTTTGCCAATTAGTTGCAGAAGGCAAACCCGATGTTGTCCAAACCGTTCGAGAAAATTGTATTAAGTTTTACATAACGGCTGCAAACGAAATTCGTAATCGATTGCCAATCGATGACGAATTTCTGAGCAAGTTACGTGTTTTTGAGCCTCATTTGGCATTAGTAGATACTGACAGAGACACTTCCTTCAAAAGTGTTCTCTTTATTGCTCAGAAATTGGGCGGTTTCGACGAAGACGGTTTGCAAAATGAATGGTCAACATTGCACCTGAATTTTGCAGATGCAGTCAAGCTTTATACATTAGCTTTTGATGATGTATGGAAAACGGTGTTGTTAACGCGAAACGATCAAGGCTCGTGTAACGTTCTCGAACGAGACGTTGCCGTTTGTTACAGGAGATTCAACAAGTAGAGCGGTTTATCCGTGGAATTGTGGGATTTGGTTCGGGTGGCGTGCAATAAAGAAATGAATTTCACGAACTAGAGTCCTTCCTTTTAACAATAGGTAACAAAAGATAATTTATTCAAGGAAATAAATGCTTGTTGATCCTTGGTCACTCGGTTGGTAAATTAATACAATTCTGTCTAACTAAATATCGTTATGACGTATCGGTCGGTACTAAAGAATAACCCTCGTATTATTACGGTTTTTGACGCTAAGTCGTTTATAAAGAATATAGTGCTATTTACACTAGTGGTACGATTCTAAATCGTAAACGAAAATAATGTCTTTGACACGTAGTCGGTAATAACGAATAATGAAGAATTAACGATCAAACGAACTTACCTTGTGAAGTTCGATCGTGATTATACCAGCTGTCTCGTCCGAATAGATCAATAGGTAGTAACGCCAGTTGCACGATCCTAGCACAGTATTTTTAAATTTGGTACACAAAACCAAATAGCGGCCCCAATGGGCCCCACTTCGTGGCAGGTGGCGCTGCGCTCTGCCTACCAAGCTGCGCTGCGCCGCCGCGGTTCTCCATTCATTTTTAAAGTTTCCAAGGAACGGACAGGAGAGGTTATGCAAGGCAAAGAAAAAGAAAAAATGGCCCCAGAAACCAGGGGCAAAGAAAAAGGGGAAGGGGGAAAAACATTCCAGCCCATTACACCATGTGATGGTCCTTACGCCTATGTAATATTTGGGGCTTATAATAGGGATGGGAGGGTCTGATCTATTCGGACGAGACAGCTGGTATAATCACGATCGAACTTCACAAGGTAAGTTCGTTTGATCGTTAATTATACTTCGCTGTCTCGTCCTCTAGATCAATAGGTAGTTGTTTAAAGCGTGTTTTTTGCCCTTACTTATCGTTTATTTCGTCACCTTTGCCATAACCGTTGCAGCAAAATTTGCTTCATCCGGTAACGGCCTGTTATAGAACTGAGCAAATACTCTCGACTTGTCCGACCACCCCGCCGCTTTATGTATTGCCTCTATGCTTAACCCTTTCCGCTGCGCCGCCGATGTCGCAGCGTGCCGCGTACTATGCGCCGAAAAAATATCGGTGTCCACACCGCTTGCCTTTAATACATCTTTGATCCATCTGCTAATGGACTGAGCGGTTGCTGCTTTATGCGGCCTTCTATACGTAACTAACAACCTGTCTTCGTCACCGCGTATGTGGCTCGTCCTTTTTTCGTAGTCTCGTAGTAGGGAGGCTACGCAAATCCTCGGTCTGTCACGCAGATACGGTAGAACTAGGTTTCGTTGTTTGTGTCTAGCGCTTGTGGTCTTCAAATGATCCGTCATGCGAATTCTTATTCCGGATTCCAGTGTTTTTATGTTATTTAGCCGTATTAGCGAAAAAGTCTGGACTCGTTGGCCGGTAGCCAAAGCAAGTAAGGTTACGAGTTTCTTTGTCTCCCATTCTAAGGTACGCTTTTTATTGGTCCCATCTTCCTCCAAGTATTCAAGGACTTTCTCCGGATCCCATACGCTCTCATACTTCGCGGTCTGAGGCCTTACCCTGATCAGACCCTTAAAGAACCTCCTCATCCGCGGATCTTCACCGATCTCCCTTTGCGCGACAAGTGAGATTGCTGACCTGTAGGTGTTCAGGGTTCCGTACGTCTTCACCGTTTCTAATGAGTCTGCTAAGAACTCCAAGACGCTCTCCGTGGACGGGTCGTAGTAGGGGATTTTATTCCGTTGGCAGTACGTCCACCACAATCGCAAGGGTTTATTATACTGTTTCACGGTGGCCTCCGAGACTGACTGCAGCATCACTGGGATTGCTGCCTCTGGTACACCTTTTCTCCTGAATGCTTCGCAGATAATTTTCCTGCTACCAACGTAAGTGTCGCCGCTAGTGGGTGGTTCTCCCTGTAATCGTATTTTAACAAGTTATTATGCGGATTAAAATACATTGGTTCCATTATCGTCAGTTCTACGAACATCGGATACCAGGATTGAGTTGGCCAATATGGGACCACTACAACTCCTTCTGCTCTGTTGTCTCTTATCTTTTGTAAAGTTCTTAATACTAATGAAAAAGGTGGGAAAGCATAAAAGTAAAATTCGCTCCAGTCTACGGTGAACGCATCAACTCTGAAGGCATGGGGGTCTCTACGCCAAGATATAAACTTTTCGCACTTATTGTTAGCACTCGACGCGAATAGATCAATGTCAAAGCTTCCGAAGTTTTCCTCTATCATACCGAAAGCCCAATCCGCTATTTCCCATTCCGTCTCTTTTGGGAGTACTCTTGACTCTGCGTCCGCTATCGAGTTTTCGCTTGAGGCGATATAAGACGCGAAAATCCACAGATCACGCTCCTCGCACCACTGCCATATTTTTCTACTTAATTTATTTAACTTAGGGAACTGGATACTCCCTCCTCGATTTATATAAGATATGGCAGTCGTGTTATCGATTCTCAAGAGAATCTCACAACGCCTGAGGTCTGTGCAATAACATCTCAGCGCGTAAAAAGCAGCCGTAAGCTCTAGATAATTAATTGAATCGCTCTTTTCATCCTCGGTCCACCATCCATGGGTTTTCTTTTTCCCGCATACGGCCCCCCAACCTGATAAGGACGCATCAGAAAACAATTCAACTATGTATTTTCCCTGCCGTATCGGATTTCTTCCAACCCTTATTTTACTCAACCACCAATCGAAGTCCGGACGTAGCCGCGGGGATACAGTCATAACCTTGTCATAATCTCCGTCGTTCTCGCGTAGTGCTAGGAACTTTTCCCTTTCGAGCGCCTTCACATATAGCGATGCGTACTTGATGCCCGGGCAAGCCGATACTAGTAACCCTACTAAATGCGCCATTTCTCTAATTCTGCACTTCGATTGATTTTTGAATTTTCTTACTATTGCTTCAATTTTTTGTCTCTTGTCGTCAGGCAGAGCAACGCACAATTTTTCTGAATTGAACAGGAACCCTAAGAATTTACACTCCGTTGCCGGTGTTAATTGACATTTTTCTATGTTTAGAACAAAACCTAGTGACTCGAGTAATTGTCTTGTTGTGTTTAAGTTGGTTTCACACTCGTTAGAAGTTCTACCTAATAGCAGAATGTCGTCTAGATAGAACGTAGATTTGAAACCTCTCGACCGTAGGTTTTCTGCTACCGGTTTTAACAGCTTGGTAAACAAGAAAGGGGCTGTACATAACCCAAAAGGTAAACAATTAAACTGGTACAATTCCCCCTTAAATAGAAATCTCAGATATTTTCTATCGTTGGTGTCAATCGGAATAAGGAAATATGCATCCTTCAAATCGATTGACGCCATATAGCAATTTTTAGTCATTAGTCTGATAACCGTTGACCTGTCTTCCATTTTAAAGTGAGGTGGCTCTATGAACTTATTTAAATTTTTCAAATTCAGGATGAATCTTTTACTGCCATTCGCTTTTTCTGTAAGGAAATGGGGTGATATGAATTCTCCTTCACACTGATCACATTTAGAGACTGCTCCCTTTCTCGTCATTTCACTAATTACACCCTCGTAATCTGTCAGCTCTGATTGAGAGTAAGCAGATTCTTTGGGTACCTTACGTTGGCAGACCTTCCCTTCAAACGGTAGTTTGTATCCTCTGACACCTTGCAGGATATTCCTGTCCGACGTAATCGATTCCCATTCTTTTAAGAAATATTGCAGTCTACCAGCTAATTTACTTACATCTACCTCCGGCGTGTCCCCGTCTTCCATGACTGGCTTCGCTGTCCCCCCTGTCGCACCGATCTGGATGCCCTTACAGGGGGGGGGGGGCTCTGGAGTTTAAATGACTGTTGGTACTCCTTGATGACTGGCCGTAATTCTTTTTTGTCGCAGTGGGTGGGGCGAGCTGTTTCCGACCACTCGCTTGCTTCTGGATCTCCTTCGAAGATTTTTCCATAGCCTTGGCCGCCTTTACCTTCTCTGAGAAGTCTTCACCAAACAGTAGTGCACTTACTGGGCTCCCATCTGCAATGGTTTTTACCACAGAACTTAACCCTGGTGTTATGAAGGCCCTCCTCGTTACGGATGTTCTATAATGCAAATCCGTCAGGATCCTTCCCGCATCGCTGAGCGCCGTGATGAGCATTTTTTCATCTAATTTTTCTGACTTCTCGCCTCTTAGAAGTTCCGTTAGGGACCCCCCAACCGCACTAATCGTTTTGCCAAGTTGGTCTTGTTCCATCCTCTGGTATTCGTCTTTTTTTAGAGCAACACTTGACATTGCTGATTTCACCTCTGGGTTCAGCATCGGAGCTTTTAACGTTGGGCAGTTTGATGCCGGCGAATACTTTTTTAAGAGTTCCAGCTTTGACTCCTTTGCCATACCCGATTTCAATAGTTTCGCCCACCTCTCTGCAATCGTAGGGTGAAACTCCGGTCCCACGGCCGAGTCCTCTATTAGGTCGTCTCCCAATAGTTCCAAGGTTTCCGCAGAGAGGGCTTCTTCTGCCTCTACGTCTGTTCCCTTCTGAGACGCGGGGTCTTGTTTCCTAACCTCAATCGACGGACTGCGGGAGTGGCGTGGGGTCCTAGGTCCCCCGTTGTCGTGCGGCGATTCCAGACGCCGACTTTGGCTTGTCGTGTCTCTCGGACGACGCTCATCGCCATCTTTGTCGCGTTGTGGTACTCGTTGCACATGGCTTGACGTGCCTCTCGGGCGACGCTCGGCACCATCTGTTGCACCTTCGGAATGCGAAGACTGACTTCGACATGACGCACCTCGCGGGCTACGCTCTCTATCGCCTTGGTCAGACTCGCTATCGTACCTTTTGCTATAGCGGCTTCGTCGACGCCTTCTCGGTGACTCTCCATGCGCCGAGGTCTCCGAATGTCGAGGCCCGCTCCGTGATCTCGATGATGATCGATCATATCTACTACTAATCTTCCTCTCGAGTTGCCTTAGTTTTTCCCATAACCGGTCTTTCTTAGCTCCTCGAGATCGACTTCTTTCCTCGTCACTCATTTCTAGGTTAACTACACGTGTGATGCAGATCGCACAGCAAAACGTAATGGAGAACCGCGGCGGCGCAGCGCAGCTTGGTAGGCAGAGCGCAGCGCCACCTGCCACGAAGTGGGGCCCATTGGGGCCGCTATTTGGTTTTGTGTACCAAATTTAAAAATACTGTGCTAGGATCGTGCAACTGGCGTTACTACCTATTGATCTAGAGGACGAGACAGCGAAGTATAATTGACGCCAGGTCGTTTATAATGAATATAGTGCTATTTACACTAGAGGTACGATTCTAAATCGTAAACGAAAATAATGTCTTTGACACGTAGTCTGTAATAACGAATAATGAAGAATTGACGCTAGGTCGATTTGGTAATGTTAGTTGAGAGTGCGAGAGGATTCCTTCTCTCTGAATAGTGCTGGCTTCCAGTTGCCTATCAGCTTGCCCACGCTTTCTAGGATGGTAGCCGAGTGCTAATGAAAGCGATCTCAGATGGTAGCCAGGTAGCCGGTAAAGGCGTCCCCAGATGGAAGTCGATAGTGGCTTCCTTCCTTCTGATTCGGTCGTGGCTTCTGGTGCCTATGAGCTGGCCCACGCTTGGTAGGATGAGGTTGAGGGGCTACTAAAGCGGTCTCGAAGGGAAGTTAAAGGGGCTACTCAAAGCGACCTTGTATGGTGTTGAGGGGCTACTAAAAGCGGCCTCGTAGGAAATAGTATGGTGTACGAAGATTTAGAGTAACTTCCTTGGACTGAGCTAGACTGAGGGGCTGGTGAAAGCGGCCTCGATCCAGTAGGTTCGGTGGCAGAACCAAGTCTGCTCTCTGCTGCTGGCGGGCCTCTACTTATACTCCAAGTCGATGCTTGGCCCGCACCAATCACTAGCTGCGCGATCTCGCGCACCAATTATAATTAGTATCCGGTTCGCGCCACTTTGACACTACGCTCGGAATAATTCGGCGTCCGGTTTATCGTACGGTGTGCGCACGCGCTCTTTTGTTCACTCGCGGCACTGAGTTAGCTGTTTGAACGGGCAGCTATGCGCATGCGTTGCGCGTCACTTAGTTCACTGTTTCCCGCCGCATGGGATGTCGCTCGCACGTGTTTCGCGTGTCCTTACGAATAATGTAATAAAAGGGGTAAAATGAACTAGAATGATAACTTAACTAGGAAAAAATGTACATCGGTTCGTAGCGGTACGTTACATCTCGCCGCCCGGTTTTTCTCTCGTCCCGAGAGATGTAGGTTTAGGGATGGATGCTGCGGTGATTATCGGTTCGCTTGTAGAGGTTTGGTGCTCTACCTCCTTTTCTATCCTCCGGAATGTTTCTGCGTCCTTGTTAGCCCTGGTCGCTCTTCCCATCGTCGAAGGTGGTGCGTTCCCAGTCCCGAATAGGAATATGTATTTCCATACGCGCCGCCGTGGATCGGAACGATAGAGCCTGATGTATGGTCGCCAATCTACTTCTGGCACTGTTATTTTACGCGGTTCCCATGGTATGGGTGGTTCGAAACGCGGCGATGTCAAATGTTTGGTTCTCCTGACCTTGTACTATCCCCCTTATTGACTACATTTTCCCCTGATATATTTCTTGTCTTTCTCTATTTACAGTGTTTCTATTGCTTACTATCAGGATTCCTTGAAAAGTTTCTATCCTATTCTATTTACTATGCGACTCTATCGTTCGGACTGCGCGGTTTGTTTATGTCGCGGCTCGGCGTGTCCTTGGCGCAGGGTCATCGTTCCCGTGGTTGATAGGGATGCGAGGGTAGGTTCGAAATAAGTATGGAAATTAATATATTGGGAAAAATAGAAAAAATTTATTGAGGCCGTGGTTGGGCCCATTCATGGGCCTCCAATACATTAAGGGAGAGCCCCAGGTTTAGGGCCTCCTCGTTATTCGCACTTATGTGCATGAATGCCTCGATGCACTCTGTACATTTTGCTGCTACTCCCCAGCAATAAATTTCTCTCGTGCAAATAATGCAATATTTAAAGTTGACCAGATTCCTGCGTAGGGTCAGGAGATGGTGGCTCGCGGGGGTGTAATACGTTGTTTCCTCTGCTCGTAGATTTTTAAAACAGTGGTCGCAGATCTTTCTTCTGTATAAGTCGCTGCGGTCTGTATGGGTGTCTGGCCATTTGGCCGTCAGGCACACCATTTCCAGGAGTCGCAGGTACGGGTCTTCTTCTGTTTCGCGAGTACGGTTCATCCATTCTTCCTCGGGGGATTTAATTGCCATAATTTCTGTACCGACACACCACGTGTTTCAATGATTCGATTTTCTTTATAACAATTTGCTTTTATAAATTAATATGTGTTTCGTGTTTTTCCTACCTTAGTTTCTTTTGTATTCTGTTTTCTTCTGATTCGCTTCTGTTTTTCTTGCTTCTCTTCACTTTTGAAAAATTTTCCGCGTGGCTTTCGGCTTGGCGTCACTTTTCAGAATGATCTTTGTATAATCTCCACCACCTTTGAATTTAGCGGTATGAAGTTGTTAGGGGTTTGTCCTAATGTCCCTAGGGGCGCCACAGTCTGGTGGCGTATAGGCCCTTTTTATTCTGTCCTGGTGGACAACCTTAGTTCGGCGGGAACTCACAGCTATCTTTACATTGTTGTTTTTAAGGACCTCTATTATTGTATACGGGCCGTCATATTCGTCGCTGAATTTATCCCTTTTTGGTTTTAATACTAATACTTGTTCGCCTCTGTGGTAATTAACTGAGGATACTTTTCGGTCGTAGTAGTATTTTTGTGTATGTTTTGAGTTTGTTAGATTGTGTCTTCCCATTTCGCGGATATTAAATAGCTTTGTGACAAACCTATCCACGAAGTCTGGATATGTGGCTAATGAGTCGTTTGGTTTTAGGCTTGATGATTGTCTGGCCTTTTTACCGTATATTAATTCGTAGGGGGTGTATTTAGTACCTTCATGTATACTTGTATTATAAGAGAACATAGCTTGTAGTAGCCACTGGTCCCATTGTTTTTCTTTAGTTATGTAGTGTTTTAAGTATTCGACTAACACATGATGGCTTCTTTCCACGGAACCGCTTGACTGAGGATGGAACGCTGAGGTTTTGTACTGCTTAATGTTAAGAGCTTTTGCTAACTTTTGCATGAGAGAGCTGATGAATGAAGTTCCTTGATCCGTCAGAATGGCTTTTGGGCATCCGTATTGGCAAATGAAGTGTGTGGTGAATGCTTGGGCTATTTCTTCGCTTGTGAACGAGACTAATGGTATTGCTAATGAAAATTTCGTTAAGTTGTCCTGTATAGTAAGTATATATGATTTCCCTGACTTAGTGGGTGGCAATGGTCCCACAATATCCATGGATATTTTGTCATAGGCATCTAGTGGCGTATCTGTTATTATCATTGGTTCTTTAGTTTTAATTCGCACTAGTTTTTTCTTTTGACAACTTATGCATGTTTTAATGTGTTGCCTTACATCCTTTTTCATGTTTGGCCAATGGTATAAGTTTCTGATTCTGTTGTAGGTTTTGGTTACCCCTTTATGTCCTCCTACTGGTGACTCGTGGTTTTCTTTGATTATTACTAGACGATCTTGTTCTGATGGCATTTGTACGGTGCCATTACAGATTGTGATGCTGATATTTGTTTGTAAGAACCTTAGCGTGATCATTTGTTTTAATTTTTCCCATGATATATTAATTTCTGTTCTTGGTAGCGAGATTTTGTTAATGTTTTCTTCTGTTAATTTATTATACAGGTTCCTGATTACGGTATGATAGGCTTCTTCGTTTGGGGGATCTGGCATTACCATCCCTAAGATGGTTCGTCCTGGTTTGGGAAGTTTTATTATACTTCCTGCCTGGAGTGGTAAGGTAATTTTAATTTGTTCTTTAGTTATGAATTCTGTGCTTTCTTCACCCATTGGATTGCCGAGTGTAGTGATGAATATTCCTGCAGTTTCTCTTCTCATCCATAGATGATCCGTAATTTCTTTGACTCTACTCTTGATTAATTCTTGGTTAGTTACTCTTGGATATGCTCGTTGTCGTGGTGATTTTTGCTGTTGTGGTGGTTCCTGTCGTCGCGATGATACTTGCTGTCGGGGTGGTCCAATGCATGTTTTGAAATTATTGTTTGAGTCTTTTCTTATCGTTACTGATGATATTGGCCCCGTTAGTGTTTCGCTAGATTCCCTTGTACAGTATTTTCTTCCTCCCATTGGTGGGCTGTTTTTCTTGCTGCTACTGCTATCACTGAAGTTTATTTTAGGGGGGTTTCTATAAATATGAGTCCTTGGGACTACTTCGTTTTCAGTTATTTCCATTATTTGATTCCAATCCTTTTCTGATGCTTCTATTTCCATTCGTTGTGGGCTCTGAGGACGGTTAAGAGTGGTTGGTCTGGGGTTTGACGGTGGAAGACCGATTTGTTCAGGGGAGGGGTGAACCTCTACTGATACTTGAATATTTTTGTTTGCTTCAAAACTATCGGTGGATACCTCCATTTCCTCTGATTCCCTTTTTGGTGTGATTCCCCTCTTTTTCTCCGCCGGTTTGCTTGATGATGTGGTAGTTGTTGTTTTATGTTTCCTTTTTAATTTTCTTCTCATTTGTATTTGGTCAGGATTGAATTCGGATGATGACGAGGAGGATGAGCCATCTCCTCTTGGTTGTTTCGTTGGGCTTGGATTTGGGGATCCCGGACTCGTGGTGGTTTGGGAGTGTGATCGTTTCCCTGTTACTTGTAGCGGGAGTATAGTTACTGGATTCCGTGAAAGAGCATCTGCGTTAGTGTTATACCTCCCAGGCTTGTATATGATTTTGTAGTCATATTCGGCTAGTTTTATTTTCCAGCGCATGAGTCTTGAGGTAGGATTATCTAGTGTATGTAGCCATTCTAGCGGTTTATGGTCCATCACTAAGGAGAAACGTTTTCCGTATATGTATGTGCGGAAATGTTGTACGGCGTATATTAGAGCTAGAAGTTCGCGTTCTGTTGGGGCGTACCGTGTTTCGGCTTCGTTTAGTATTCGTGAGGCGTATGCTATGGGTAGGTCTTTTCCGATTTCTCCTTGACTTAGAACGGCCCCTACTGCGTAACCAGAGGCGCCAGTAGTTATTATAAAAGGTTTATTGAAATCTGGGTATTGCAATATTGGTCCTTCGCATAATGCGTCCCGTAATGTTTCGAATGCGTTTTGTTGTTTGATCGTCCCTTCGAATCTGCGATCCTTTCTGGTTAGGTCGGACATTGGTTTAGCTATTTTTGAAAAGTACTTTATAAATCTCCGGTAGTATCCGGCTAGTCCTAAAAATTGTCTAATATTTTTCGCGGTTCTAGGTTGTGGAAACAGTTTGACTGCTTCTAGTTTATTTGGGTCTGGCCTAACCCCTTCTTCACTAATAATATGACCCAAGTAACATACTTCTCTTTTTAGGAATTCACATTTGTCCGGTTGCAGAGAAAGGTTGGCTTCTCTAAGTCTATTCATTAACCTTATAAATTTTGTAGCGTGTTCTTGAAGTGAACTAGCATAGATTACTATGTCGTCGAGGTACACGAATAATTCTATTCCTTGTAGTCCAGTAAGAACTTGGTCCATTAACCTTTGAAATGTAGCGGGGGCGTTCTTGAGACCGAATGGCATTCGATTGAACTCATAATGTCCGTAGGGTGTCGAAAAAGCAGTTTTGTGCTTATCGTCTGGATGCATCGGTATCTGGTGGAATCCTGATGCTAGGTCGAATATTGAAAAGTACTTGGCGCTGCCTAGCTGGTCTAATATTTCTACAATATTCGGTAAGGGGTACGCGTCGCCTATAGTTTTCTCGTTCAATCGACGGAAGTCTATTACTATCCTCCAGCGTATGTTCCCTTCACTATCCTTTTTCTTCGTTACTATGAACAACGGGGAGTTGTACGGAGAGGTTGAATGCGAGATTATTTTGTTTTGTATCAGCTCATTTATCTGTCTATTGATTTCTTCCTTATGGACTTGGGGATATCGATATTGTTTTACGTTTACCGGTGCCTCATTCTCGGTGATTATTCTGTGAGTTACGACGGTTGTTGCTCCTAATTCGCTACCAGGAAGGTGGAATCTATCTGCGTATTGTTTAATTAGGTTCTCGATGTTTGCCCTTTCTTCCGGATTTAAGTGATTAAGGCGAAGTAGTTCTAGTACTTGCCTAACGTGTTCCGGCGATTCTATTTCTCCTTCGAATTTTACTTCTTCGTACGGTTCTATTTCTACTGAAGGTATTTCGATTTTGATGTCATTGGAGGAAGTGTTAATTGCGTAGAGATATCCTATTCCATCGTCGTTCGTAACTATAGCGTTACCCATTAAGATTTTTGGGTGCACGTTCAGTTTCGGCACATATCCCGTTTGTAGGCCTTGATTTAAAATCTTGATAGGTATTTGATACCTCATGCGGGCAGGAATTTTTATTTCTACATTTTTAAACGGAAGTAATTCGCTTCCTATTGTGATCCCTAGCCTTGAGTAATCTATAACAGCTCCGCTGCTGTGGAAAAAATCTGATCCTAAAATTCCGTCCTGAGCGGTTGGTAAGGTTTTGACTACGTGGATTACAGCTGTCGTATTTAATATGTTGGTTTTAATGTACCCTATTGTGTCTAGAGAACCTTCTGTAATTCCCGATAGATTGTAGGTGATGTCGGTAAAAATCTGCGTGCCTGGCGAAACGGCTTCTTCTTTGATAACGCTCAAATCAGCTGCTGTGTCGATCATCATTATTACCCTATTTTGTTTGAAATCTGGACTAGATAATGCTAAACTGGGGGCTCTCCATGTTTCAGATATTCGTAATTTAAGTACGGCTTGACTTCGTACAGGATTTTGGAAGGAATTCGGCGTTTGTTGTTCTGGATTTGGCGATTCCGCGGATCTTCGTTTGTCGTTATACATTTTCTTTCTACATTCCTGAATCGTATGTCCCTTGTGCTTACAGTATCTACACTCGATTTGTTGTGATTGACGCGTCGCGGAATTACGCGACGTCGTTGGTGACCCAGAATTATTCTTTGTTGATCGCGGCGCGATGTTTATATTCCGGCATTCCTGAACCGTGTGCCCTACTTTCCTACAATGATTGCAGTATTTTGATTTCCAGCTTATTTGTGCTATTTGTCCTACCGGGAATTTGCCCGTACCCGAAACAATTTGCGCACTGCGCGGAGTGTGATAGTCCTTCTGCGAATTTATTTCTCATTATATTTTCCTGACACTCTGCCTCGGCTTTGATCGCGGTGCTAATGGCGGTATCGAGGTCAGTGAATTCGACGGTTCGCATTCGTGCATAGATTTCTGGTTTTAACCCCGTTAAGAAGGCTTTAATTGAATTGGCTTCAGCGGATTGATTGTACTGCGCTACGTGTAAGGGGACCTCTATTTCATTACAGTATCTTAATTGTAGGAGGATCCCAGAGACTCGACTGCTATAATCTACAGTGGCTTCATTCGGTAACTGAGCGATTTTTGACATTTCCCCATATAACTGAATTGAGGAATGTAGTGGGGCGAAACGTGAGCTTAGGACCTTAATTACTTCTTCAATCGTAATATAATCCCCGTTTAGTATGACTCGAGAGGCTTGCCCGGTTAGTTTACATTTGATTAGCTGTACTAGACCGTATTCGGCGTTTGGCGCGATCATTCCTTTCGCGTTCCTACAGCATTTTGAGAATTGGTGAATTGTAATGTTACGCCCGTCAAAGACCGGAACCGTGTCCGCGGCATCGCGAATTCTCGTATGCGGTTGCCGTGCATTATCCTGACTTAACTGTAAGCGTTGTAATTCTTCGATAACTGCGTTCATCTGAGGGGTGTTAGATCCTGCTCCGTCGGTAGGCATGATTTAGCTTCTTTTAACGCGACTGACTTAGTAAGAAAGAAGGAGTCTTGTTCTTTGCTAGGAGAGTTTATCTCCCTTGCCACACGTATTGCGGTTTCAAAGCAATTTTCAATCCCACCGCTGTCACCAAAATTTACTACCTGTAACGTTCTCGAACGAGACGTTGCCGTTTCTTACAGGAGATTCCACAAGTAGAGCGGTTTACCCGTGGAATTGTGGGATTTGGTTCGGGTGGCGTGCAATAAAGAAATGAATTTCACGAACTAGAGTCCTTCCTTTTAACAATAGGTAACAAAAGATAATTTATTCAAGGAAATAAATGCTTGTTGACCCTTGGTCACTCGGTTGGTAAATTAATACAATTCTGTCTAACTTAATATCGTTATGACGTATCGGTCGGTACTAAAGAATAACCCTCGGTTTGGGTTTCGGCGCTGAGTCGGTAATATAGGAGTATTACTTCGGTTTTTGACGCTAAGTCGTTTATAAAGAATATAGTGCTATTTACACTAGTGGTACGATTCTAAATCGTAAACGAAAATAATGTCTTTGACACGTAGTCGGTAATAACGAATAATGAAGAATTGACGCTAGGTCGTTTATAATGAATATAGTGCTATTTACACTAGAGGTACAATTCTAAATCGTAAACGAAAATAATGTCTTTGACACGTAGTCTGTAATAACGAATAATGAAGAATTGACGCTAGGTCGATTTGGTAATGTTAGTTGAGAGTGCGAGAGGATTCCTTCTCTCTGAATAGTGCTGGCTTCCAGTTGCCTATCAGCTTGCCCACGCTTTCTAGGATGGTAGCCGAGTGCTAATGAAAGCGATCTCAGATGGTAGCCAGGTAGCCGGTAAAGGCGTCCCCAGATGGAAGTCGATAGTGGCTTCCTTCCTTCTGATTCGGTCGTGGCTTCTGGTGCCTATGAGCTGGCCCACGCTTGGTAGGATGAGGTTGAGGGGCTACTAAAGCGGCCTCGAAAGGAAGTTAAAGGGGCTACTCAAAGCGACCTTGTCTGGTGTTGAGGGGCTACTAAAAGCGGCCTCGTAGGAAATAGTATGGTGTACGAAGATTTAGAGTAACTTCCTTGGACTGAGCTAGACTGAGGGGCTGGTGAAAGCGGCCTCGATCCAGTAGGTTCGGTGGCAGAACCAAGTCTGCTCTCTGCTGCTGGCGGGCCTCTACTTATACTCCAAGTCGATGCTTGGCCCGCACCAATCACTAGCTGCGCGATCTCGCGCACCAATTATAATTAGTATCCGGTTCGCGCCACTTTGACACTACGCTCGGAATAATTCGGCGTCCGGTTTATCGTACGGTGTGCGCACGCGCTCTTTTGTTCACTCGCGGCACTGAGTTAGCTGTTTGAACGGGCAGCGATGCGCATGCGTTGCGCGTCACTTAGTTCACTGTTTCCCGCCGCATGGGATGTCGCTCGCACGTGTTTCGCGTGTCCTTACTAATAATGTAATAAAAGGAGTAAAATGAACTAGAATGATAACTTAACTAGGAAAAAATGTACATCGGTTCGTAGCGGTACGTTACACTCGTATAAATATCCATGTTTGCAGGAATTATTAAATTCCATTAGAAGTCTTCCAAATTCAAACGCCGATGCTGAAAGATCGTTTTCCATGCTTCCCGACATAAAGAACAAGAAACGAAACCGACTTTGTTCGACCATCGTCAATGCCATTTGCGTAACGAAATCGGCATTAAAGGCGCACGGGGAAACAGCTCAGAGCATGGAGGTAGATGACAAACATCTATCTCTCATGTCATCTGAGAATTTATATGCAACTTTTGCGACGAAGCAAAAGAATAGTTTACGTTTACATGCCGTTGATGACCTCGCGGATTTTCCTTCTACGTCGGGTAATGCAAATTGGTGATGTCCAGAATATTATCAATTTCATCCATTTTCTATTTCATTCGATTTTTGGACATCGCGAATATGTAAATAGTTGTTCGATTTACCTCACGCAATTCTTGTTCTATCCTTGCAATAAATTCGCTTGCTTGCTGTACATATGTATGATTCATAGAGAGAACTTCGAGATAATTGTACAAATAAATGTATATTCTTAATTATATTCATTTTATATGTAACAATTATCTCGAAATTCTGTCGCATGTATTATAGTAAATTCCTTTGCTTGCTTTCTATCCTTTGGAAATGTAAACAATTGTAGCATTATTTCCGTCTTACATCTCGTCAATATATCGAACCCAATTGATATATTTACGTGCTGCCTTTCTTTTCTATTTTTGTAATGTTTTTGTACATTTTAGTGCACAACATGTACCGCGATGTTAGTTTTGCATAACCAATTGTTTACATTTCCCTCCCGATGGAAGAGACCACCAATTTCCCGTAGTTTTCATCGAGCGGTAACGTGCACGCTGCGCGTAATTAATTTGTAAATAGTGCGTGATTCTTTGTCGCAACTTGATATAATTACGTTTGATGTGATTACGTTTAGATTTTAGATTTTAGATCATACTCTGAAAAAATATTTTTTATCGAAGGCTTCTACAGCGTGCATGGTACTGGCCAAGAGTGAATTCTAATTTTAACAAAGTTCACCAATGTACAGTATCAAAATATTCGTCTTTTAATAAAAAAATTCATTTTAAGGTTTGAAAAATAGAAATAGCTCAAATAAAAAGTACGGAAATTTAAAATGTACACAAGAAATTGAGGCATTTGATGGAAAAAGGGCACATAAACCACTTGTTTAAAATTTATAAATAAAGACACATATCATTTTTAAATCATGAATTCTGTATTCAGAACGCTTGAACGACACGGTAACTACATCCTTAAAAAAAATTTGATTTAATTGCATTACTTTTTATTAAGTTATACTATAATGAAAACTTTGAAATCGATTTTCTTGAAATGGCATTTTGGCGTATGTGCCCTTTTTCCATCAAATGCCTCAATTATGAATGTACATTTTTCTTTGTTAAACAAGTTACAGAAGAACTTTATTTAACTTTTTTTTATGTAGAATTTAGTTCGTATATCTGAAAAATCGAAGAACCATAACGGGTAATTATCATTTTTCGTGATCTAATCGGATCTTAAGACAAGAATATAAAATTTTAATATAAAGTTTCATTGAAATCCATTTTGCCGTTTAAACGTAATCGTGATAACAAATACGTGAGATATTTAAAAAAAAAAGCTCTTTTCTAAATAGTCAAAACGTGATCAGGAGGTCTTAAAACGTGATTTCCCTAACAAAATTTTTTCCAAATTTTTTTTCATTACAAGAGTATTATACATATGTCAGAAAGTGAAAAGTGTATCTCGAGCCTCGAGGCACTCAGGAAGATCGCGCACGGCCGCGTGTCGCTTGCACCCCACAGCGTTGTCACAGCGTTTCAAGAGCGAGAGAGAATGACACACATTTCGTTTTCTCTCTCGTCTTCCCGACGTTGTCCGAAGCGCCGAGCTCACGGACACGCAGCTCCGGCGTAGTGTGCATGCGAGGTGAGGGAAATTCTCGAGCGCTCCCGTCCTCATTTTGGCATCACTGGTCTGACATCAGATTGGTAGCAGGGTCTGGCGCTGGCATGAGAGCGCAGAGTCTGACGTCAGAACCATAGCAGACGGCAGAATCTGCTGTCGATCTGCTGCCGATCTGACATCAGGCATCTGACATCAGAATCTGCACCTCAGAACGCAGCCAAATTCGGACACAGACGACTACGGTTCTGATGTTAGATTCTGCTGCCAGATCTGGTTATCAGAGAAGTTTCTTGTATAAATTATTTATCTAATTGTATAGGTTCGGAATTAAGTTAAAAAATTAGAGTTGCCATGCAAACTAGTTCAAACGTTTGGAACAGTATGGAAGCAAGAAAAGAGCCCGAAAATTCCCTAAAAAATTCAACTACATTGAAAGCTAAAAGAAGAAAAAAGAGCAATTCTTCACATATTGATATATTGAATGATGAAGAAATAGTGATAATTAATAGAGGATTGATTCATTTTTTAATAACATACAATATAGATTTTAAGTGCATAGAATCCAATTATTTTGATGATTTTATGAAGGCCCTTCATCCGGGATATACTTTTCCCAATTCTTTAGATTTAATGACAAATATCTTAAATGAAGCCTATGATCACTACAAAAATACGAAATTCTATTTCAATTGCTGTGGAATTTTATTAATTAGCTGCCAAAGAAACTGTAATCAATACATAAGCATGACGTACAATCAGCAAGGAACTTCTACATACAATGATGCTTGCGATAGTTTGAGAAGTTTAGAAACATTTATTACAAAATCAATTGAAATAACCAAGCAAAAGTACAATGTCGATATTTATGCAGTTGTTTCAAATATAGACAATTATTTCAATTTACCAGTGATTGTAGAAGGTTCAGATGATAGGAAATACTGGTATTTTAATTGCATCACCAAAAATATAAACTCAATAACCAAATCAATATCAGCCAACAGTGAACATGACGTAAATAAAATTGTAATGGAATTTTCAATAGTAGATGAGCAAGAACAAATTTTGAAGCATGACGGTACTAAAATGACAATCATTACTGATGATAATTACAACAATACTGTTAATGCACTTATACCTCGCTGCCAAAATTAAAAAATCTTGCGGAATCTAGTAGCCGATAATAAATACAAGTGCAATCAGGAGACACTGCAGTTGTTATTTGATTCAAATTTTGAAGCCAAGCTAAATAGTAGTGTAAGTATACTAAAAGCAATTAATAAACAATCACATATACAAAATAAAATGAAGTACAGCATTGCAGATTGTTTGGGAATGCATTAATTCCCAAAGCCGCCACTCTCACTCTCGGCGCAGCACCTCACGGACTCAGCTCAGAGTCACAGATCGACGGTCGATCCGGCAATCGAAGACGCTGAGCGACGGTCAATCACCAATCATCGACGCTCCGCAACCGTCGATCATCCAATCAGCGCAACGCTTGACGCTGTTCCGGTCAACTCAAGAATACGCGTCAACTAATCACATCTCATCACATTCATGGATCAACCAATCAGATTTTCCCACGTTTGTCGATCTTCGAGAATGTTCGAGACGACGCCGGTAATGGTCGAACGATCGTTCGTTCGAATTCACTCTTGTTCACGTAGCGTGTAGGAACGGACGTTTCGCGTGGGATTCTGTGTATTTTCTCACCTCGTGAATTCTCACTCATCAAGTGAATAGCATCTAATCATAGATAATATGATTGAAAATTTTTTCGACCGAAAATTTTTTAAAAAACTTTTAAAAAAATTATAAATGTTATCGGTCTATTATACAATAAAAGCTATTTTGCAAATTTTATGATTTTAATATTTCCAACGTTTCGGTCAATATTACGACCATTATCAAGGAAAGTATATAAAAAGAAAACTGCTCTGCTTTTGTAGCTTAGGCACGTGTTAAACGTGCGACGTACCAGTCGGTTGGAGAGTGACTGAGGTAAACATAAATCGGCAGGCAGGAACAGCCAGAGGATAAAACCGAAGACGGTCAAAACGGCACCAAGGGGGGGGGGGGGGCCGTTAACTGCTATGGAAAAAAAAAATTTTAAATGTGAACTTGAAAAACCTCTCAACAAACTGCCAAATTACCATCAGTTGTAGCCAATATGGTAAAGATCCAAATTCGCCAGCGTTCGAAACTATAATTACATACAATAATAATATGTAGTATTGATCAAGTGATAGAAAAAAGTGGGGGGAACCAGAAAACGGAAACTCTAACAGAGAGACAACATCATCACCTCTTACTTCTTCAATAAGGTTGCGTAATATTCCTGTATTTTAGGTGTTTCATACCCAAGATTTACGCTTGGTTGTTTAA
Organism: Andrena bucephala; assembly: GCA_947577245.1. NCBI lineage: Eukaryota > Metazoa > Arthropoda > Insecta > Hymenoptera > Andrenidae > Andrena > Andrena bucephala. Next base: position 17,913,128 of record OX387718.1, on the reverse strand, counting down.
TCATATGTAACGTCTCTATCAGAATCCTCCGATCCAAGTTGGCCTCTCGATCAACGACCTTAACGTTATCAAAGTCAAATCTATGATCGAATTCTAGCGAATGTTTCGTTAGGGCAGTGTGCTGTAAGGTGTGTAAAAAAATGTTCCTTTTGTGTTCGTATATACGTTTTTCTAAAAGTTTGGATGTCTGCCCAATGTAAGTCAGGTTACAACCCATGCAGGGAATAGAATGGACAATATGAAAATTTTTGGATAACGGTATTTTGTCCTTAATTGGAGGAAACAACTGTTTGGTGTAGATTGGCAGTTTGAAGATTGTGTGTATTCCTACTTTTCTAAAAATTCTTTTTATATCATTTGAGATGTTGTTGATAAAAGGTATGACCACGATATTTTTCCAACTAATCGGTCCAATTTTTTTGTTTCTCTCTTCTCTACGTTTTTCTACAAGTAACGGATGATAAATCTCTATCACCCGTTCACGAATGATTGTTGAGATCATTGCGCTAGGGTAACCGTTACGTTTTAACGTGTCTTTAATGAGAAGCAAATTAGTTGGTCGAAAATCAGGATCCGATACCTTCACAGCACACAGGCGCCTTAAAGGCGCCTTTCAGACGCCTGGTCCCAGGCGCTCGAGGCGCCTTAAAGGCGCCGCGAGTGTTCCACGAGCGTCCAATATGCGCCTTCGGAGCGCCTGATGTTACAAAACGGGAAGCCTTAAAGGCGCCTTTAAAACGCCTGAATTAGGACTGACAGGCGTCTCAAAGCCGCCTGAAATGGGCGCTTACAAGGCGCCTGGAGCAGGCGTCTCAAAGGCGCCTGAAATGGGCCTGGATTAGGACTGACAGGCGTCTTAATTATCGATAAATTGGGGCTGATGCAGCTGTTTAAAAATCTCTATTAGGGCGTATCTAAGATGGTTATCGATACTGATTAATTATAATATAAATTTAATAAAACAGAGGGTTATAAAAATGAAATCGGACACGATAAAAATTCATTTCCATTGTTTATTTATTTAAAATTTCTTTACAGATACTTGAAAAAACAAGGAGGTTCTCAGTTGGACACATATATTTCTTTTTTTATCATTATTATTATTACATACCATGCTTTGTATAAAATATATAATTCACAGTGTGTTTACAAAAACAATGTACAAACAGTTTACAATTATTTTTTAACTTATTTGAGAATATTTTTCTTAGATTAATATACTCATGCAAGAAATGCTTAATACTTCAAATTTGACCGTTCTTAAGTTCGGTAAGAAGAAACTACTTTTTCACGGATTTGTAGCTGATACACGTGAAAAACTTATTAATCACTTAATTATACGTTATGATATACATCAGCGAAACCATCAGCAAGGTACTTTGAATATTCAGGAATCGAATTCAATACTTTTAACGCCCGTTCCGAACAGAAAAAAGTCATATTTAAATATAAAGGATAAAGTGAAATTTTTACTGGACCTATAAAATTCCTTCCTCTACAGAGCGGAATCGCCGCATCAACATTGGATGTTTGTAAAAGATTTTATAACTGATTGTTTGTAATGTTTATCGGATCGGTGCAAGGAAAACTAGTTCACAATTAACGTAGCACAGCATTTAATTTAAACCGATTAGAGGAGCACGAAAACGTATATTCGTCACAGTTATAATTATGTACAAAGGTCACTCGTATTAGACAACTATTTACACTATGAAATATCTTAAATGTAAGCCACAACGAATTTAGGAAGAACTTGGCATTCAAGCAAGAGTAGAAGCCAAGCAGCAAGCTCTAAAGCAATTACTAGGCAGATGAGTAATTGTTGAGCGTTAAAAGTGCTAGCAAGAGAAGCGCGTAGCGTATATAAGTAAACCTGTTAACAGTTTCGGAGTCGCGAACCAAGAGAGTCTTCCAGGAATCGCGATCTATTTCCTGGAAGGAATAGCAGTCCCCCTTCCATCGATCGTAAGGCGATGGGAGGGGCCGTGATCGACGCTCCACATGAGTCAGCGCGCCGTTGCCATTGCCTAATTATCGGTGGGCCCACGGAGATGGCGTTAGCATGCAGAATTTCCCTAACATTTCCTCCCCGGGATTCATCACCCGATGAATAAATATAGACGCTAGCTGAAATCGATGTGTTGGTCGATAGGCGTGGCATAGTCCGTTCTCGTGGCAGTGGCGTCGCTGAGCTCATGTGGCGGCGTCGCGCAACCCCAACGTTGAGGCAGTATGTATCTCGCGGCAGCAAACGCACGCGAGCAGCAACGCAGATTTATCTCGCGGCAGCAACGGCGCGCGCGCAGTAGCAAGCCCAAAGCAACTAGGGCCAGGTTTGTTAAAAGCGTCAGCAAGAGAAGCGCGGTACAAGCATATTTATCTCGCGGCAGCAAAGGCGCGCGAGCAGTAGCGGATTTATCTCGCGGCAGCAAACGCACGCGAGCAGTAGTGGTCGTGATCGCAATCTTCGCCTAAATAGAGCACGTCTTAGGCGACCGGGACACAAGACGTAAGAGGCGTTCGCGATGTAGCGGTGATCGCGTGAGCACCATGGTCGTCATCGTTGCGTCGAGGTAGCGGTCATGTTGACATTTGGGGACGACCCCACGTGAAAGTCCCTGCGAAGCTAAACAAGTAAGAAAACACATGTAAGCAGATGTACAATGTTTCTAACGCGAGATGGCTAATTGCGTGGAACGGATATCTCATTTGGCCTTATCCATCTGCTGAGGGCCTGTAGGGATGGCAGGTATCCCGCGGGCCACCTGCACTAGAGTGGCGGTCGTCTCGAAGCCAGCAAGTGGACGAAACGGCCGCGGGATGTCATCGTACGGCGCGCAGGAAAGGCCAGAAGAGCGGAAGCGTTTAGGCGGAGCGCGCCGGTCGAGGAGATCGTCCCTCCGTGCCCTTGCAACTCTCCTCCAGTGCGTCCACGGTGTTGACTCGTGCTTCGAGGAAATCCTTCATCTCGTCGAAGGTCGGAGGTGTCTTCGTCCTTGCTATCCGGGTCTCCCATTCTCGACGGGATTGGGGATCCAACCGCGCCGCCACGAAGTGGACGAGCCAGTCGCCAGTGGCGTCGAAGGGCCTCTTCAGGGTAGCCAGAGCCTTGACGGAGTCCCACAGCGTGTAAAACATCCGCTTGAGCTCAGGTCCCGACTCCTGCTTGAGTGTAGGTAACTCAAAAATATTCGCCAGTACACTCTTAACCGCCAGGCGCTGATTGTCATAGCGGTCGCGCAGTAACTCCCAAGCAACGTGGAAATTCTCTTCGCTCTCAGGTATGTTGCGAAGGAGGAGCTCAGCATCACCAGTAAGAGCGCCTCGCAGATAATGCAGGCGCTCGGCATCCGTCAATGCTTGGTCCAGGACCACCAGGGAGCGGAAGAGCCCTTGGAACGACGGCCAGTCTTTATGTTTGCCCTCGAAGGTAGGTAACGGTATCTTCGGGAGCGAGGACGTAGGACGAGCGGCCACAGCAGTGGAATGGTCACTCGATTGCTCTCCGGAGGCCAAACGCTCTAGTGTACGATTTACTATTTCCTCATTCTTCGTGATCTCCTCTAATTTCTCCAGGAGAAGAGCTTCCTGCTCGAGGAATCCCTCTTCGGTGTTGGATGGTTCGTCGTCCAACCAATATTGATCGTCCACTATTTCCGGATCAGATCGTATGGCGAGCAATTTGTCGTGTTGTATTTCGAATTTGGCCCAATTTTTACGAAGGGCCGCTAATCGCGAAGACACGTTAGCTCTGGTGAACTTATTTGCTCCTAGTTTCTTCAAATTCTCAAACGCGTTAGAGATTCGACGGTTAAGGTCGCGTTGGCTTTCAAGAAGGTGACTCATTGTTTGCCGTTGTAGGTCACGCGCGACGGTTAGACGGCACTCTCGAACGTTCGCGAACTTTTTGCACTTAGAGGTCACGCGCGACGGTTGGCCCGCACTAACCGAAACGTTCTAATAATCGCGAACTTTTTTCACAGGCACCAGAATCCGGCTCGAAGGACCAAAAAATGTTTGTAATGTTTATCGGATCGGTGCAAGGAAAACTAGTTCACAATTAACGTAGCACAGCATTTAATTTAAACCGATTAGAGGAGCACGAAAACGTATATTCGTCACAGTTATAATTATGTACAAAGGTCACTCGTATTAGACAACTATTTACACTATGAAATATCTTAAATGTAAGCCACAACGAATTTAGGAAGAACTTGGCATTCAAGCAAGAGTAGAAGCCAAGCAGCAAGCTCTAAAGCAATTACTAGGCAGATGAGTAATTGTTGAGCGTTAAAAGTGCTAGCAAGAGAAGCGCGTAGCGTATATAAGTAAACCTGTTAACAGTTTCGGAGTCGCGAACCAAGAGAGTCTTCCAGGAATCGCGATCTATTTCCTGGAAGGAATAGCAGTCCCCCTTCCATCGATCGTAAGGCGATGGGAGGGGCCGTGATCGACGCTCCACATGAGTCAGCGCGCCGTTGCCATTGCCTAATTATCGGTGGGCCCACGGAGATGGCGTTAGCATGCAGAATTTCCCTAACATTTCCTCCCCGGGATTCATCACCCGATGAATAAATATAGACGCTAGCTGAAATCGATGTGTTGGTCGATAGGCGTGGCATAGTCCGTTCTCGTGGCAGTGGCGTCGCTGAGCTCATGTGGCGGCGTCGCGCAACCCCAACGTTGAGGCAGTATGTATCTCGCGGCAGCAAACGCACGCGAGCAGCAACGCAGATTTATCTCGCGGCAGCAACGGCGCGCGCGCAGTAGCAAGCCCAAAGCAACTAGGGCCAGGTTTGTTAAAAGCGTCAGCAAGAGAAGCGCGGTACAAGCATATTTATCTCGCGGCAGCAAAGGCGCGCGAGCAGTAGCGGATTTATCTCGCGGCAGCAAACGCACGCGAGCAGTAGTGGTCGTGATCGCAATCTTCGCCTAAATAGAGCACGTCTTAGGCGACCGGGACACAAGACGTAAGAGGCGTTCGCGATGTAGCGGTGATCGCGTGAGCACCATGGTCGTCATCGTTGCGTCGAGGTAGCGGTCATGTTGACATTTGGGGACGACCCCACGTGAAAGTCCCTGCGAAGCTAAACAAGTAAGAAAACACATGTAAGCAGATGTACAATGTTTCTAACGCGAGATGGCTAATTGCGTGGAACGGATATCTCATTTGGCCTTATCCATCTGCTGAGGGCCTGTAGGGATGGCAGGTATCCCGCGGGCCACCTGCACTAGAGTGGCGGTCGTCTCGAAGCCAGCAAGTGGACGAAACGGCCGCGGGATGTCATCGTACGGCGCGCAGGAAAGGCCAGAAGAGCGGAAGCGTTTAGGCGGAGCGCGCCGGTCGAGGAGATCGTCCCTCCGTGCCCTTGCAACTCTCCTCCAGTGCGTCCACGGTGTTGACTCGTGCTTCGAGGAAATCCTTCATCTCGTCGAAGGTCGGAGGTGTCTTCGTCCTTGCTATCCGGGTCTCCCATTCTCGACGGGATTGGGGATCCAACCGCGCCGCCACGAAGTGGACGAGCCAGTCGCCAGTGGCGTCGAAGGGCCTCTTCAGGGTAGCCAGAGCCTTGACGGAGTCCCACAGCGTGTAAAACATCCGCTTGAGCTCAGGTCCCGACTCCTGCTTGAGTGTAGGTAACTCAAAAATATTCGCCAGTACACTCTTAACCGCCAGGCGCTGATTGTCATAGCGGTCGCGCAGTAACTCCCAAGCAACGTGGAAATTCTCTTCGCTCTCAGGTATGTTGCGAAGGAGGAGCTCAGCATCACCAGTAAGAGCGCCTCGCAGATAATGCAGGCGCTCGGCATCCGTCAATGCTTGGTCCAGGACCACCAGGGAGCGGAAGAGCCCTTGGAACGACGGCCAGTCTTTATGTTTGCCCTCGAAGGTAGGTAACGGTATCTTCGGGAGCGAGGACGTAGGACGAGCGGCCACAGCAGTGGAATGGTCACTCGATTGCTCTCCGGAGGCCAAACGCTCTAGTGTACGATTTACTATTTCCTCATTCTTCGTGATCTCCTCTAATTTCTCCAGGAGAAGAGCTTCCTGCTCGAGGAATCCCTCTTCGGTGTTGGATGGTTCGTCGTCCAACCAATATTGATCGTCCACTATTTCCGGATCAGATCGTATGGCGAGCAATTTGTCGTGTTGCATTACGAATTTGGCCCAATTTTTACGAAGGGCCGCTAATCGCGAAGACACGTTAGCTCTGGTGAACTTATTTGCTCCTAGTTTCTTCAAATTCTCAAACGCGTTAGAGATTCGACGGTTAAGGTCGCGTTGGCTTTCAAGAAGGTGACTCATTGTTTGCCGTTGTAGGTCACGCGCGACGGTTAGACGGCACTCTCGAACGTTCGCGAACTTTTTGCACTTAGAGGTCACGCGCGACGGTTGGCCCGCACTAACCGAAACGTTCTAATAATCGCGAACTTTTTTCACAGGCACCAGAATCCGGCTCGAAGGACCAAAAAATGTTTGTAATGTTTATCGGATCGGTGCAAGGAAAACTAGTTCACAATTAACGTAGCACAGCATTTAATTTAAACCGATTAGAGGAGCACGAAAACGTATATTCGTCACAGTTATAATTATGTACAAAGGTCACTCGTATTAGACAACTATTTACACTATGAAATATCTTAAATGTAAGCCACAACGAATTTAGGAAGAACTTGGCATTCAAGCAAGAGTAGAAGCCAAGCAGCAAGCTCTAAAGCAATTACTAGGCAGATGAGTAATTGTTGAGCGTTAAAAGTGCTAGCAAGAGAAGCGCGTAGCGTATATAAGTAAACCTGTTAACAGTTTCGGAGTCGCGAACCAAGAGAGTCTTCCAGGAATCGCGATCTATTTCCTGGAAGGAATAGCAGTCCCCCTTCCATCGATCGTAAGGCGATGGGAGGGGCCGTGATCGACGCTCCACATGAGTCAGCGCGCCGTTGCCATTGCCTAATTATCGGTGGGCCCACGGAGATGGCGTTAGCATGCAGAATTTCCCTAACACTGATTAAAGACGATTTTTTTCCGTAAAAATGTGGGAAGGAAATTAATTCGTGTGTAACTTCCACAATTTTTGTTCAAATTCATCGGCAAGTTTCCACCCTGTAGATTATTGGTTTTAGAATAATAATCACCTGAAAGCATTTCGCTTTCATATTCCTGGATGTACACGACCTGCAGCGGCGCGCCGTACAGGACTATCTTCAAAGATTGATAACTTCGACAATTTTATACATTCCTACGATTTTTTTTTCTGTAAATACTCGCAAACGTGCCCACAAAAGATTATCAAAATCACGACTATAACGATTGCTTGGTATGAAAATAATTTAGCGTCAAAGAACTAACGATTTTACAGAGCCGCCCTTAGCACCGGGCAAAGGGGGCCCTGACCCCGGGCCCCGCGCTTAGGGACTTTATTTTGTAAAAGGTAAATGAATTAAGTATAATTGTCAAGTTATCAATTTTTATAGAATAGATTTTTGGCAAGCTTAAGTGACGCGTGAACTAGAGACGTAATCTGTTTTGAATTAGATGTTTTCAATAATATCAACTTTTGGGCCGGGCCCCGCAAACCCTAAGGGCGGCACTGCCGTTACTAAATTGATTTTTTCGCCGCTTTCCGGTCGCACGCTCGCTTGAACCATTTCTGGATGGAGGACTCCGCTTCCTTCCTGTTCGTGGACATTTTCCCCTTTTCCGCAGCATCTTAAAGAAGAATTTCAAGAAGATGTTACATATATATTGAATTCTACATTAATCAGTATTAGGTATGGTGAAATTTCGGTGATAATTACATACCTACAACGACTTGTGCCAACTTTAATTTATGAAATGGTTGCTTCCCCTGCCTCCCGAAGCAGCTGAACATGAGGGCCAAATCGTTCGTAAGGAAGGAGCCGCGAGAGAGAGAGAGAGAGAGAGAGAGAGAGAGAGAGAGAGAGAGAGAGAGAGAGAGAGAGATCTTTCCTTTCCAACACTGGAGTTGTTGGTGCACCAACTTTTGTCTCCAAATTCTTCACACGCTCCAAAGTTTCGAAGATTAGTATTCTGTTTCAATTATTTTGTGCCAGCATTACACGATTCAACTCTGTTACATTTTTTAATTCCGCAGCGTTGCTATTGCAGTTGCAGTTGCTGCTGGTGGTGGTGCTGGTGCTGCAACTGGGGCCTGCTGCATCTGTGTTTTCTGAAAATTATTTATTACATTTTATATTTTTTCACTGCAACTTTCCATGATAAAAAACTATCTCCGCAAAGAGTACAATTATCATTATACAGGGTGTCCCATCTAAGACGAGACAGCCGGTTTTCTCCTAAACTATAGGAGATAAAAATATAAAAAAAATAGGGAATTGCATGGTTCGAGGGGGCCAATTAATTAGCGCGAACGAATTTTTTTATCGATTATTATTTTAAAAGATACGATGGTCAAGTTCAGTTTTTCAAATGGAACTATTTTTTTTGAACACCTGAGTTGATAGTGCGTTCCAAGACAAATTCAATAAGCTTTAATGTATACACTTTATTTTCACTGGTTTTTAAGATATTGCGCTTGCAAATTTACTGATTTTCACTGGAAGAAAACTGTCTGGTATAGCACGGACCGGGGACGGTTTTACTGGCTCCACTTGTGGCACTGCCTTTTGAAATAGATACCTACCTGCCAAAGGTCTACGCCAGGCCCAAAGGCAAGACAATTTTTTTCCGTCAGAAATGCTACTTAGGTAGGTACATCTGCGGTATCGAGAAGCGCACCGTTACTTTTATTTCGCACTTGCTTCTACGCTCGGATGGCCGGTTCTTTTGGGAGGGATGCAAGTTCGATTGGTTAGGTTAGGAGGAGTGAAAGTTGCTAGACTAAATTTCAATCATAGGGAGCAGATTGTATCAGAACCATTCGGATTTGCATTCCTCACAAACGGCTGCTCTCGTGAAGCATTGCTCTTCACAGCAATGCCCACCTTCTCTCGCACGGAATACGTTAACGCTTGCTTTTGTTCTGATATTGAAGCTCGTGTTTATACTCGAGAGGACCACGCGTCGACAGCGGGCTACCCCTTTTCTTCCTGTGTCTCTCCACGAGCCGTGTTGACGGTGGATTGTAGGAGCGTAGATATCTGGATGCCAGTTATTGAATTCAGGAGACGATAGAAACATTTTATTACAAAACACACATGTACTATAATTAAAGTAAATCGTATTCCTCTCGGGCAGGAGTACTGATAATGATCGAACTTGCACCCCACTTCGCGCAGACCAATTACACGGAAGGTAGTCGGGTCACACACTGCCCAAATGATACAGGGTAATTCTGGAGCAACGCCCGTCAAGGAGATGCGCTGGTACCCCGTGGCGAGGACAGACCTTCGCATTGCCTCACCCGATTTTTATGGTTTTTTTCCGGAAAAAGGTACGAATCCTAGGCCGAACGTAGCGAATTGAAGTCGACCCTCCGCAGTCGAGGGTGAATTATCCATTACAGCGTATTAAGAAACCCTTTTCTTCGTCGTATCGAAAGGGAAGTGGTGCCAATGGATTCCTTATGTTTTTCTGACGAAAATCATACCAAATGTCATGCAAATCGGACTACTTTGACACAAGCTATTTGTATTCCTATGTAAAAGTTGTCCGATTTACACGACATTTGTAATGATTTTCATCGGAAAACCCCAAGGAATCCATCGGCGACACTTCCATATCCATACGATAAGGAATAACGAATTGTTTTATTTCTTAAAAAGGTAGGTACAGGCTGATTCTGGTGCTGCGCCCGTCACCCCGTGGCGAGGACAACACCCCGCAGTGCCCATCGAATTTTATGGCTTTTTTCGGAAAAAGGTACGAATCCTAGGCCGAACGTAGCGAATTGAAGTCGACCCTCCGCAGTCGAGGGTGAATTATCCATTACAGCGTATTAAGAAACCCTTTTCTTCGTCGTATCGAAAGGGAAGTGGTGCCAATGGATTCCTTATGTTTTTCTGACGAAAATCATACCAAATGTCATGCAAATCGGACTACTTTGACACAAGCTATTTGTATTCCTATGTAAAAGTTGGCCGATTTCCACGACATTTGGCATGATTTTCATCGGAAATCCCCAAGGAATCCATCCGCGACACTTCCATATCCATACGATAAAGAATAAAGAATTATTTTATCTCCTAACCAGATACAGGGTAATTATGGAGCAGCGCCCGTGAAGGAGATGCGGCGGCCTGGTACCCCGTGGCGAGGACAACCCCTCGCAGTGTCTGACCGAATTTTATGGCTTTCCACCCGCGAAGGGGTTCGAGTGCCTAATAGGGAGTGAGAAATCTTCGACTTGCGCATTTCTCATCAGATCTTTGCAAAACCGACACCTATCGATTCCTTATGTTTCGCCGATGAAGCTGACACTAAGAACGATGTAATTCGGACCATAATGAAGGAAATTCCATGGAATATCGATTTATGTCATTTCAAGCTGAATTGACTTGGTTAAAAATAGTCCGATTTACATGAAATTTCGTATGATTTTAATCGACGGAACGCCAGGAATCCATTTGCGCCACTTCCCCTTCGATACGATGAAGAAAAGAAGCAAACATTTGAAATCCTGAACATTTCTCACTTCTTAATGGTATTCCAAACCCTTCGAGGGTCGAAAGCCATAAAATTCGATGGGCACTGCGGGGTGTTGTCCTCGCCACGGGGTGACGGGCGCAGCACCAGAATCAGCCTGTACCTACCTTTTTAAGAAATAAACCAATTCGTTATTCCTTATCGTATGGATATGGAAGTGCCGCCGATGGATTCCTTGGGGTTTTCCGATGAAAATCATTACAAATGTCGTGGAAATCGGCCAACTTTTACATAGGAATACAAATAGCTTGTGTCAACGTAGTCCGATTTGCATGACATTTGGTATGATTTTCGTCAGAAAAACATAAGGAATCCATTGGCACCACTTCCCTTTCGATACGACGAAGAAAAGGGTTTCTTAATACGCTGTAATGGATAATTCACCCTCGACTGCGGAGGGTCGACTTCAATTCGCTATGTTCGGCCTAGGATTCGTACCTTTTTCCGGAAAAAAACCATAAAAATCGGGTGAGGCAATGCGAAGGTCTGTCCTCGCCACGGGGTACCAGCGCATCTCCTTGACGGGCGTTGCTCCAGAATTACCCTGTATCATTTGGGCAGTGTGTGACCCGACTACCCTCCGTGTAATTGGTCTGCGCGAAGTGGGGCGCAAGTTCGATCATTATCAGTACTCCTGCCCGAGAGGAATACGATTTACTTTAATTATAGTACATGTGTGTTTTGTAATAAAATGTTTCTATCGTCTCCTGAATTCAATAACTGGCATCCAGATATCTACGCTCCTACAATCCACCGTCAACACGGCTCGTGGAGAGACACAGGAAGAAAAGGGGTAGCCCGCTGTCGACGCGTGGTCCTCTCGAGTATAAACACGAGCTTCAATATCAGAAGAAAAGCAAGTGTTAACGTATTCCGTGCGAGAGAAGGTGGGCATTGCTGTGAAGAGGGCCTCTTCAAGAGAGCAGCCGTTTGTGAGGAATGCAAATCCGAATGGTTCTGATACAATCTGCTCCCTATGATTGAAATTTAGTCTAGCAACTTTCACTCCTCCTAACCTAACCAATCGAACTTGCATCCCTCCCAAAAGAACCGGCCATCCGAGCGTAAAAGCAAGTGCGAAATAAAAGTAACGGTGCGCTTCTCGATACCGCAGATGTACCTACCTAAGTAGCATTTCTGACGGAAAAAAATTGTCCAGCCTTTGGGCCTGGCGTAGACCTTTGGCAGGTAGGTATCTATTTCAAAAGGCAGTGCCACAAGTGGAGCCAGTAAAACCGTCCCCGGTCCGTGCTATACCAGACAGTTTTCTTCCAGTGAAAATCAGTAAATTTGCAAGCGCAATATCTTAAAAACCAGTGAAAATAAAGTGTATACATTAAAACTTATTGAATTTGTCTTGGAACGCACTATCAACTCAGGTGTTCAAAAAAAATAGTTCCATTTGAAAAACCGAACTTGACCATCGTATCTTTTAAAATAATAATCGATAAAAAAATTCGTTCGCGCTAATTAATTGGCCCCCTCGAACCATGCAATTCCCTATTTTTTTTATATTTTTATCTCCTATAGTTTAGGAGAAAACCGGCTGTCTCGTCTTAGATGGGACACCCTGTATATACATGTATATTGACTTACCAATTTCGATGTTGTGTTCTAAAGAGGATCTCTCCTGCCTTCCATAGCTGGTGCTGGGAGATGCTGTTTCGTCTAAAAACCAAAATTACTTTTGTTAAAGAGTTTTGCTGCAAACATTGAACATATATATATGATTCATATCTCGCGCCCTCGCCAGTGCTTTAATCAAGGGTACCTCAAGTGGGAACAAACAGAGACGAGTTATGAGTGTTATGACGTCTCTGCTTGTGTCCCTATACCTCTGGCAAGTCCGGACTTTTAAGGAAGGCGCCTTGCAGAGCGCCTTGCCGCAAAGTCCATCTGTGCTATGTATTTAACTCGTTCAGTATGTATCTTTAACAAGGCAGGCTTGTCATACATTTTCTAGTGGAAAGAATTACAGTAATATTCGGAATTACATAGTTTCAAGTACAAAGGCATGCAAACATAACCTCCAAGCGTGTCGGGATCACGTACGAAATAGAACCTCTCTAAGGACAAGTTAATTGACCGTAAAAATTACGGCAGTTGGAAATCTTTAGACCTTACTGTACAAGCGTATTTTTAACCGAGAACCTGTGGGGTTGCGTCGAAGGAACGGCCTAGTACGAAAGCGAACATAATAATTCTCGAGGTAAGGAGGCAGAATTGTGGACACATCCAAAACGCTTCTACTGCAAATAAAGCGTAAGGAAAATGTGAAAAATGTATTGTTACTGATCTACAAGGGCAGATGCTGCCAACCGTATCAATGCAAGATAGAATGTGTACATTAAAGAACGCAGAAGAAGAGGGACTTTTACCAAGAGAATTGGTGAAACAGCACGATTCTTTATAGAAATGCTTAGGACAGAAGATAACTTCAACACAAAAATAATATGATGGAACCGAGCAAAGTAGCGGGAAGGGAATTACAAAATTGTAAGTTCAGAGAAACAACCATGCGAAATATATATGTTAAGGTAGGCATGCAAAACACTAGAACATTAACACATTAGCATATTTTCCCACCTGGTACTATAATGGTTTGGGTAATTCTTGGCGCTTTGGGATACGTCCTTGTTCGCGAAAGAGATAACGCGATGAGCGTGAGCGATGCCGGGGAGGTTATGTTCGAAGTAAGTGCAGCCTTTGGGTTGAGCAATGTACAGTGGTCTATTTATTCTGGTACACTCGCGGAGTGAGTCACAAGTCAAATAAAATGGTGAGCGGTGAGCACAGGCACGTTGTGCTGTACAATCGAGAACTCTCGCTGAGAGCTTTCACGCACATTGACCACGCGGTCGCACCCCGATCCACAATCGATTTGCGCGTGAGACTGAGACCGAACTTGCAAAGAGGTGAGCACTGAGATTCTCGATGAGAATTATGAGCACTGCGATTCTCGGTGAGAATCGTGAGCACTACAGACTGAGATTGGTGATAAGGTTCAATAGTTACGTGTTAAACGTTTACGAAACACCGACGCGTCTACGCACGTACTCTGAGAGAACGAGAATGAAAACCGTTGGACAATCCGACTTCCTGTACGGGTCGTCTCGAACATTCTCGACGATCGACCGATGTGGGGAAATCGGATTGGTTGAGCCACAGATGAGTTAAATTGTGATTGGCTACGCGTATTCTACAACCGGCTGAAACAGTGTCACGCGATGCGCCGATTGGCTGATTGTCGGTCGCGGAGCGCAGATGATTGGCCGATCGACGGTCGCGGAGCGCCGATGATTGGCAGATCGTTCGTGGATCGGTCGTGGCGTTACGCAGTCCAGGAGGTGCTGCGGTGAGTTGAGGTGTGGCGGAGATCGGAACTACCGATTCTCGAACAGTCCTCTTTTGGGGAGCCTCGTCGTCTTCACTACTCGAAAACCTCCTAGGGATGATTCGCCGCTTCTGGCCAGATCCTGCATCCGATTGCAGGTCGCTGGTTTCCTCGGCTTTTCTTGCCATGCGCCTGGCTTCGGCGTAGTCATCTGGAAGAGCACATTAGTAATTAGTTGGTATGATAATTAGTCAATGATTAGTTCAATAATTAATAAGTAGATATTATAATAATTTCAATCTACAGTAAATTCTACTCCCAAACATCGATATGGCTAACAGTTGCCACGATTTGTCGCACTTATCGCACTTTTTAATCGCATTTGTCATGCGTGTGCAATCATACCCCGGCCAACAACATGAGTTTCCCTCCACCCAATTCAGCGGCACAGCTTCCACCGTTTCGTCCCCAAGGAACTTCACGATGGTCCATGCGTTCCGCGCCATTTCTAATGCTGTATACAAAAGTATTCATGAAACGAAACATATTTAGAAATTTTGCTAGCGTGTATTCTTAGCTTAAAAGGTATAGACGATGAGATTAGAAAAACGCGGAACCTGAATCATTAATGTTATCGCTATAAAGATATTTTAAAGACAGTACAAACATTGAATGAGTATATTATTCGTACGCAGGAAAGGAGCACAGCAAAGCAAAGGAAAAATTATTATTATTATTATCTAGAGACGCGGTAGCGTCTCGACGCCAAGTACATGAAAGAAAAGACACCTTGTATATGCCTGTCGCTGCCGTGTATCTAGAGACGCGGTAGCGTCTCGACGCCAAGTACATGAAAGAAAAGACACCTTGTATATGCCTGTCGCTGCCGTGTATCTTTACTCGAAGCACAGCTATTCCAACCTAACCTGAAACTTATTTCATTAATATCTCATCACGCCTGCAATATTTTCTATATTTAATGGCATTTTTCTCATGTAAACCGCATATAAGCTTTCGAATAAGACCAATTTCAATAAAATCGGTCCACGCATGATAGAGATATCGTAATATCGTCTCATGGATCTGTCGAAAACGGTAAGATTTTCTTCTTCTTCTCCTTCTCCAAGAAATTTTTCGTCAACATAATACGTATACACGCGTTACACGCACACCTTCAGCCAAAAGAAACTAGTGTATGTTTCGTTTCGTTCGTCGATTCTCGGGATCATTCGGCAGGGATCGGCGTCCGTCATTGTACATATACCTACCCTGATAACCAGATCTGGAGCGCAGAGCCTGACGTCAGATCCGTAGTCATCTGTGTCCGCATTAGGCTGCGGTCTGAGGTACAGAGCCTGACATCAGGGCCTGACGTCAGATGAACAGCAGATTCGCATCAGATCCTGCCGTTCGCCTGACACGTATAACAGCGCCATCTGAGGGTCAGAATTGGCAAACAATTCCCTACGCGTGACGTCACATGGCCGTCCCTACACACCAACACAAATGTAGCGTTATTGCTGTAGGTGTATCCCTACTCCCCCATAATCAGCTGGTAGATTCTACAGTTTATTAAATAATTAATTCTACTAATTTCAAAAAGGATTTATTCTTTATTTAATAATATACAGGATTGGTGATTACAATTGTTAGAAAATAATATAAATAGCGCATATAAATTCGAGGAAGAACATTCAATATTTACATTTATAAATCCATATACAATACGTCCCGTAACCAGTGGTACCTATTAGGTGCGATATCAGAAAATTTCCTTTATTTTCGACTTCTTTTTGCTGTAGAATCACCACATTCCGTATTATGTTAGCGCTGAAAACAAATAGAACCTTAGTATAAAATTAAACGTAACGTATGAATAAACAGGTATACATGCGATACTTACTTCAGCTCCATCTCCGCACAGCACACACCCCAGGCGATCATGCATGCTCCTGCGAACATTAACATTTATAATAAAACATGTGTTTAATTATTATCTACTAAACAAGACGCTAAACATTCGCGCTTCGTGCATAACCATACTTTTCTGTCTTGCAGACAATGTGAAACTCGATTTTCGCGACGTAGATAATTGGAAATTATTCAATTGCATAATTACGTTTGCCTTCTGGATACGTCGAGATGATTTGTCTGGATATTGATGGATGAAATTACTTGGAATATTCTTCAATTTTGCCAGCACTGACTGCCATTGCCAGTGACTACCACCTCGAAAACGAACGCAAACTGGACGTAGAGTCTTGACCAACGCTCTTGAATCGACGCTCGGATTGGCTGCGCCATAGTGCCGAAACTCGTGATTGGTCAAGACTCTATGTCCAATTTGCATTCATTTTCGAGGTATGAGATGACAGTCACTGGCAGTGGCAATCAGTGCCGGCAAAATCGAAGAATATTCCAAGTAATTTCATCCATCAATATCCAGACAAATCATCTCGACGTATCCAGAAGACAAACGTAATTATGCAATTGAATAATTTCCAATTATCTACGTCGCGAAAATCGAGTTTCACATTATCTGCAAGACAGAAAAGTATGGTTATGCACGAAGTGCGAATGTTTAGCGTCTTGTTTAGTAGATAATAATTAAACACATGTTTTATTATAAATGTTAATGTTCGCAGGAGCATGCATGATCGCCTGGGGTGTGTGCTGTGCGGAGATGGAGCTGAAGTAAGTATCGCATGTATACCTGTTTATTCATACGTTACGTTTAATTTTATACTAAGGTTCTATTTGTTTTCAGCGCTAACACAATACGGAATGTGGTGATTTTACAGCAAAAAGAAGTCGAAAATAAAGGAAATTTTCTGATATCGCACCTAATATGTACCACTGGTTACGGGACGTATTGTATATGGATTTATAAATGTAAATATTGAATGTTCTTCCTCGAATTTATATGCGTTATTTATATTATTTTCTAACAATTGTAATCACCAATCCTGTATATTATTAAATAAAGAATAAATCCTTTTTGAAATTAGTAGAATTAATTATTTAATAAACTGTAGAATCTACTAGCTGATTGTGGGGGAGTAGGGATACACCTACAGCAATAACGCTACATTTGTGTTGGTGTGTAGGGACGGCCATGTGACGTCACGCGTAGGGAATTGTTTGCCAATTCTGACCCTCAGATGGCGCTGTTATAGGTTTCAGGCGAACGGCAGGATCTGATGCGAATCTGCTGTTCATCTGACGTCAGGCCCTGATGTCAGGCTCTGTACCTCAGACCGCAGCCTAATGCGGACACAGATGACTACGGATCTGACGTCAGGCTCTGCGCTCCCACGGCAGACCCTGCTGCCAATCTGATGTCAGATTGGCGTCAGATGGTTATCAGGGTATGTATATACTATTGAATTAGATAACCTACCAAGTGTCATCGCTTTATAACCTACCAAGTGTCAATTCATCATAACCTGCCAAGTGTCGAATAAGGTAAGTTGTCCAAATTTGAAATGTCACGAGTTTTTACACTACATGGGAGACTGAATTATTGTCTCAATTAACAAGGTGGGTCGCCAATATTTTTTAATAGATTTTTTATGTAGAGTCGCAGACTTGGAAGTTGTCCGGAGAAGGTTCGACACAGAAGCATCTTCTATCGCATAAGTTTCTGGAAATTTGTACCATGCATGTACAAAATATATATTATAACAAATTGCATTGCATTCAAATTGGCAGATATTTTTATTATACCAGCAAATTATTTTTAATTTAGAGATTTTATGTAAAGCTTATAGAAATGAAGGGGACGCACAGGCTTGGAGGTTGTCCGGAGACGATTAGATAGATAGACAGAGCATCTTGTTTCGCACAAGTTTCTAGAAATTTGTCAAATAAGGTAAATCTACAAAATTTGTCAAACGACATAGCATTAAGAATTATTAAGAAAATAGATTATTGTGGACTGCTTGCAATGTAAAGCAAGTCACATTAGTGAAGAAAGTAGGCTGAAAACACATCTCCCTTGATGCTTTTCAATCTTTTGTGAAAGACATTCGTAATACTTTAAATAATAATAAAATCCACAGTAGTTGCCACGCTATTCATTAATTCATCAATTTTTTAGATTCCCATTATTTCAATTCACCAATAAACATACTAAATTAGTTTTATTCCAATACCAATAAATTGTGCATTAAAAATATTGGATCTTCTCGTTCATTTTCCCTCAATTATTACCATTAGCATTTAAATTTCCTGCAACAAGAGTTTCAGCCATACGCTCTCACCTCCATTGGACAAATTATTTAGTCTCTACACTCACTATAGAAAACGGCCACTCTATTTCTATAAATAATAAGTTCTACGTTAAGTTGTATATAATTAAAATGTGGCTTTATATATTTACAGATAATCAAAATTAAAATGTGGCTTTATATATTTACAGATAATCAAAGCAGAAGATGATGCAGTGTGATCTACGTCAGACTTTGAACGCACAAATTTTCAGGTAGGGTTTTGCATACGCAATTGTTCATTCAATGATGCAATGATCTTGACATATGAGCACGTGTGATAATTTATAAATAATTAGTAAATGTGTCCTATTTTTCATTTAACGATGCAGACGAAGAAAATTATTTCAACAGCTGAAAGTGAAAGTAACCCTGCCGCATGAGGAAATGAAATAACCACATTATTAAGCTGCTTCGCGCACTATGTACTGCACACAAAGTACTATACATTCATATAATACATATAGATCGGCAATGCAGTGCACATGTTTTTTTTTGCGTAGGTGTTAAACTTACGTAGAATTTATCCTTAATCAAAAAATAATAAAAGTACACCCGCTGAGCTGCTTTGCGCTATTCCGAGTATTCCGTGTAAGCTTTACTGGCTACAAACGCGCTTTATCTTCTAACATCACTCGATAGGCTGCAGTGCGCCGTAAACGCGTGGACGTGTAACGAAGATAGATCAGAATTTATAACTTTTTGGGATTTCCAAACTTTATCCTTACTTTTAGTACCCGTGTCAGTGAAAAATTTGTAAAAAAGAAGAAGCTGAAATTCAGAATCCCCATAAAAAACTTCAAAAAATTAAAAAAAAAAGACGCCAAGTACATGAATTATCTTTGTAAAAAGGAGTGAGACCCCCATAAAAGACTTTAAAAAAGTAAAAAATGACGCAAAGAACATGAAATAGCTTTGTAAAAAGAAGTGAGATCCCCCAAAAAAACTTTAAAAAAGTAAAAAATACGCCAAGTACATGAAAATGTCGAGGACAAAAAAGAGTATTATCAAAAATCACAAAAAAAAGAAAATAGTATACATGAAAAAGTCGAGGAAGGAAAAGAGTATTATCAAAAAATAAATATAAAAAAACACAAAAAAAAAGACAAAGAAACATGAAACAGTCAAGGACGAATAAAGTATAACTATCAAATAAATATAATCACATAAATAAAAATAAAAAATATAATTACAATATAAAAAAAGATGTGAAATCAAAATGAGCTGCAAGTACATCACAAAAAAAAGAAAATAATATAATCACACAAAAAAAGAAAATAATGTAATCACACAAAGAAGAAAACAACATAATTACAATATAAAAAAAGATGTGAAATCAAAATGAACTGCAAGTACATCACAAAAAAAAGAAAATAATATAATCACACAAAAAAAGAAAATAACATAATTACAATATAAAAAAAGATGTGAAATCAAAATGAGCTGCAAGTACATAAAGGTGCTTTCCAACTGCGCTTAAGATGACACAACTACATATACACAGCTAAAATGCTGTGTTCATACATTCCATTACTCATATCGCGGACATTTTTATTAACCCATCAAAAAGAATCCCATTTAAAAACATTGTCGTAAATTAATAGCTTTACAAAATTAATGATATACAAAAATTACGCCAATTATAACAATGCCTATTTATACAAAGAAAAAAATTTATTAAATAATACCCATCAAAAAGAATCCCATTTAAAAACATTGTCGTAAATTAAAAGCTTTACAAAATTAATGATATACAAAAATTGCGCCAATCATAACAATGACTATTTATACAAAGAAAAAAATGTATTAAATAATATTAAGCAGATATATTTTTATACATGTCACGTCCCAGGTGGAGGTCTTTTGGGGGACAATGACATGTGGGGTAGGAGTCAGGCGCGAATCTAAAATCCAGCACACTGAGGATTTGGAAGGAACCCAGGCGCAAATCTAAAATCCTGCACTCTGAAAGTTTTGGGGAATGTCAGGCGCGAATCTAAAATCCAGCACTCTGAGGATTTTGAAAGGAACTCAGGCGCGAATCTAAAATCCAGCACTCTGAGGATTTTGAAAGGAACTCAGGCGCGAATCTAAAATCCAGCACTCTGAGGATTTGAAGGAACCCAGGCGCGAATCTTTAATCCAGCACTCTGAAGCTAGGGGGAGATCAGGCGCGAATCTTAAATCCAACACGCTAATCGACCAGGGAAGGTTTAAAAGATGAATACACACCCCGGGAACACCCGTTAGAGCACCTTATGTTTGTTTTGATTTAAATTATAAGATTGACCGTTGCATTTATGTAAAGAATACCACGCGTATGGTTTCCGAGATTAGCACGGCTAATGCGAAAGTATGTTTGTAAACAGCGAATGCGCTCTCGCGTTTACTAACAGGAATCAGCTGTTGCGGCAGCCTGCCTTAGCTTGGAATCTTTATACCCCAAGGATGCACACAATAATTCGAAGCGTGATTCGAAACAAAGAGGTTTATTGGCTTTAAACATGAGTACGATAAAATGGTTAACGGTAATTAGCCACTATATAAGTATATGAACATGAAATACAATAGCTGATGATAATTACGTGAAATAATGATCGCAATAAGCGTATATATATAAGCAATAGATATGAATAGTAATACGAAGTAGTCAATGATCGCAATAAGCATATATATATAAGCAATAGATATGAATAGTAATATGAAATAAGCGTATATGTATATACGCTTATTGCGATCTTTGATTATTTCATATTACTATTCATATCTATTGCTTATATATATACGCTTATTGCGATCATTGACTATTTCGTATTACTATTCATATCTATTGCTTATATATATATGCTTATTGCGATCATTGACTATTTCACATTACTATTCATATCTATTGCTTATATATATATACGCTTATTGCGATCATTATTTCACATAATTATCATCAGCTATTTCATGTTCATATACTTATATAGTGGCTAATTACCGTTAACCATTTTATCGTACTCATGTTTAAAGCCAATAAACCTCTTTGTTTCGAATCATGCTTCGAATTATTGTGTGCATCCTTGGGGTATAAAGATTCCAAGCTAAGGCAGGCTGCCACAACAGCTGATTCCTGTTAGTAAACGCGAGAGCGCATTCGCTGTTTACAAACGTACTTTCGCATTAGCCGTGCTAATCTCGGAAACCATACGCGTGGTATTCTTTACATAAATGCAACGGTCAATCTTATCATTTAAATCAAAACAAACATAAGGTGCTCTAACGGGTGTTCCCCGGGTGTGTATTCACCTTTTAAACCTTCCCTGGTCGATTAGCGTGTTGGATTTAAGATTCGCGCCTGATCTCCCCCTAGCTTCAGAGTGCTGGATTAAAGATTCGCGCCTGGGTTCCTTCAAATCCTCAGAGTGCTGGATTTTAGATTCGCGCCTGAGTTCCTTTCAAACTCCTCAGAGTGCTGGATTTTAGATTCGCGCCTGAGTTCCTTTCAAAATCCTCAGAGTGCTGGATTCAAGATTCGCGCCTGACCATCCTCCCAAATCCTCAGTGTGCTGGATTTTAGATTCGCGCCTGACATTCCCCAAAACTTTCAGAGTGCAGGATTTTAGATTTGCGCCTGGGTTCCTTCCAAATCCTCAGTGTGCTGGATTTTAGATTCGCGCCTGACTCCTACCCCACATGTCATTGTCCCCCAAAAGACCTCCACCTGGGACGTGACATGTATAAAAATATATCTGCTTAATATTATTTAATACATTTTTTTCTTTGTATAAATAGTCATTGTTATGATTGGCGCAATTTTTGTATATCATTAATTTTGTAAAGCTTTTAATTTACGACAATGTTTTTAAATGGGATTCTTTTTGATGGGTATTATTTAATAAATTTTTTTCTTTGTATAAATAGGCATTGTTATAATTGGCGTAATTTTTGTATATCATTAATTTTGTAAAGCTATTAATTTACGACAATGTTTTTAAATGGGATTCTTTTTGATGGGTTAATAAAAATGTCCGCGATATGAGTAATGGAATGTATGAACACAGCATTTTAGCTGTGTATATGTAGTTGTGTCATCTTAAGCGCAGTTGGAAAGCACCTTTATGTACTTGCAGCTCATTTTGATTTCACATCTTTTTTTATATTGTAATTATGTTATTTTCTTTTTTTGTGTGATTATATTATTTTCTTTTTTGTGTGATTACATTATTTTCTTTTTTTGTGTGATTATATTATTTTCTTTTTTTGTGATGTACTTGCAGCTCATTTTGATTTCACATCTTTTTTTATATTGTAATTATATATTTTATTTTTATTTATGTGATTATATTTATTTTATAATTATACTTTATTCGTCCTTGACTGTTTCATGTTTCTTTGTCTTTTTTTTGTGTTTTTTTATATTTATTTTTGTTAATACTCTTTTCCTTCCTCGACTTTTTCATGTATACTATTTTCTTTTTTTGTGATTTTTGATAATACTCTTTTTTGTCCTCGATTATTATTAACGGGAAAACCCTTTAGTAAGCAAGATACAAAACATGGAGCAATATGTGAATGTGAGCGTTACAAATAAATTAAAATAACTTAAAAATAAAATAAAGTAAAATAAAATAAAATAAAATAAAATCGGTGTGAGTACATAACATAACATTAACGCATCAGGTCAAGTGACCTGTACAGTGACGAAACGCCCAAACAGAAATGATCGTAGGTCGCTGAGGGAGATAGCGACGTGCGATTATTTATTATTTATCACACGGGCGTTTTTTTTATCCAAAATAGTTAAACCGTCCGAAATATTAACAAATATATTTTATGAAACTGACACAACTGCAGTTATTGACGTAAATAGCGACGAGGATTAATAAATAATGATATCAACCTTTCTCGTTATTACCTATGATTTTCCAACTCCCATTGATTACTCTCACGGCACGCTTCACGACTCGCTTCTTTGCCCGACACTATACATGAACAATAAATCCCAAACACGCTTCATTCACACTTCGATCTCCCCAACGAACCGCAATCGTTTCTTCTATTCGCATGTAAATGACACGTACTCAGGCTCGCGACAAATACTCTTTCTCGTCACAAAACCCCACATATTTATAATATAATGATCTTCTTTAAATTATTCAACTATGTTCCACCATCTCGACTATCTTCAGGTTTTTATATATAATAGCTCGATAATAGAGCATTATTCTCGATTTTTTGGAGGTGGTCACTCAAAGGGTTGTTTCGAAAACCACCCCCAAAAAATTAATTATTTTTTTCTACCCTTAATAATAGAGTTAAAATTTTGAGAAAAATATATGAAGTACATTTAGTATGTAGCTATTTTTCGTTTTTTTTTTCATTCAAATATCTCAAGTAGCAACCGAGAAAAAAAATAATAACGTTAAGGGCGTTTACGCCCGTATTACCCTTAAACGGAGGGGTAGCGATCTAAAACTTTACACAATGGTGTTGCAGGCAAGGAGCATTGTTTAAAAAATAACAACTCCAAGAATCGGCATGAGGGCCGTTTGCCCATGCTTATCCTGCTAGACCAGGCCTGCCCCATCGGGTGCAAATACCTCCTGAATTTCTGGGACCCGGGCAACAGCCGAGCGCGGGACTGGTTACGTTGCTAACCACAGCATGGGTTGCGGGAGAACTGCATGAGTGTGCGGCTGTCCATGTAGGCTCGTACCACGAGTCTATTGCTTGGATCCGAAGACCTCTTCTACATGGACGCACACTCATGCAGTTCTCTCACAAATTTCGCAACGGGTAGCAATGGAACAGTCCCGCGCTCGGCTGTTACCCGGGTCCCAGAAATTCAGGAGGTATTTGCACCCGATGGGGCAGGCCTGTGCTAGACCCTTTCCTTTCAGAAGAATGCAATTTGGGCCCTACTCAAATTTGTAATGTCGCGGAAATGACATACATAAATGCGTGAAATTATCTGACAGAATTATAATCTTCCTTAAGCAGAGCTATGAGTTGTGCTAATCAATGTTTCCCTGACATTGATTTGTTTTCTATCTCCCTCAGCGACCTCCGATCATTTCTGTTTGGGCGTTTCGTCACTGTACAAGTCACTTGACCTGATGTGTTAATGTTATGTTATGTACTCACACCGATTTTATTTTATTTTATTTTATTTTACTTTATTTTATTTTGAGTTTGTTGAGACTTCCGTTTCCGGTCGCGTTGGGTGAAAGGTGTGTTGGAAGCGAGTGGTGTGTGTGGTGTGGAGAAAGCGTAGAGAGAAGGTGAAAAGGGGAGTCGAGTGCGAGTGTAGAGGTGAAGGGAGAGGTGTGGAAAGGATAGGAGGTGTGGAAGGGCTAGGAGTGACGGTGACAGAGATATAGAAGGGAGAAGGGAAGGTTTGGAGGTCAGGGATAGTAGTGAGAGAAGTGTGGCGGGAAGGAGCAAGGATAGGTACAAGGGGTGACACCTATCGGAGAGGAAAGGAGGTAGAGGTGTCGGAAGAGAAGGCGGGAATTTTTAAACGGGGGAAAAGGATAGTGGAGAATGTTGAAAGGGAATGTCGGTGGGATTGGGGCGGGAGGGTCTGGGGGAGAAGGGCAGTCAGGGGGGAGGGGTGGAAGAGGGGGGGGGGAGGACAAGGGGAGTGAAGCGATAAAGGAAAGGAATAGGAAGGACAGTGGAAGTAGTGTGGGGAGCAGTATAGGGAGCATGGAGAGTGGTATGGGAAAAAAGAGAGAAAGAGAGGAGGAGGTGGGGAATTCAGAAAGAGAAGGGTGGCGAGGGTTTAAAAAGAGTGGCAAAACGGGAAGGTCACCGCTAAAAGGGGGCAAAGACGGGGAGGAGTTGGGGGGAGGGGGGATGGAAGGAGTGATGATGGAGTTAATAAGGGAGATAAGGGAGATGAAAGAGGAGATGAGGAAAGAGAGGGAGGAAAGAAGAATGATGGAGGAGGAATGGAGAGGGGAAAGAAGGAAGTGGGAAGAGTGGATGAGGGAAGAGAAGGCGAGGAGAGAAGGATTGGAGGAAAAGTTGGAAAAGTTGGAAGGAAGGGACAGAAGGATGATGGAAGTGATAGAGAAGGTGGAGAGCTGGGAGAAAGGAGGAGGAAGGGGTAAGGAAGGGGTGGAGGAGGGACAGGTGGAGGAATGGAAAATAAGGCTGAGAAGGATAGAGGTAATGCAGGATAGGAAGGAGAGAGAGGGAAGGAGGAACAATGTAATAATAAGGAGATTGGGGTGGGAAGGAGGGGATGTGGAGGAGGGGGTGAAGAAGCTTTGGGAGAGGATGGGGCTGGAGGGGGTGAGTATGAAGGATGTGACAAGGATAGGAAAAGCGGGAGGGGATGGCAGAGGAATGGTGCTAGTAAAGTTGGCGGGAAGGGAGGAAAAAAGGAAAGTTATGGAGGCAAGGAAAAAGTTGAAGGTAGGGAAGGAGAGGATTGAGGATGACCTCACGGAGGAGGAGAGAAGAGGGAAGTGGAAGATAGAGAGAGAGGCAGAGGAGGAGAGGAGGAAGGGGATGAATGTACAGGTGGGGTACATGAAAATGTGGGTGAATGGGAGGATGAAGAGGTGGGCTGAAATAGGAGAGAAATGGATGGAGGATCAGGGAAACGAGAAAGGGGGGAAAGGAGGGGGGGGGAGAGGTTAAGGGAGGGAGGGGATGTAGTGGGGGAAGGAAGTTATAAGGTGGCTTTCTGGAACGTGGCAGGGGTGAAAAATAAGGATATAGAGTTCTGGAAGGGTTTGGAGGAATGGGAGGTAGTGGTAATGTGTGAGACGTGGATAGAGGAAAGAGACTGGGAAAGGGTGAGAGTTAAGTTTCCAAGGGGGTATGTGTGGGAGAAACAGTGGGCAAGAAGGGAGAATAAGAAAGGAAGGGCAAGGGGGGGAATGATAATGGGGGTCAGGAAGGGGTTGGAAACAAGGGAAGGGGGAGAAGGAGGGCATAATGATGAAGAGGGTGAGGAAGGGTGGGGAGTGGTGGGTGGGGGTGGGGGTGTACGTAAATAAGGATCTGCAGAGGAAGCTGGAGGAACTAGAGGAGTGGATGGGGGGGAGAGAGGATGGAGTGAGAGTAGTGATAGGTGGAGATTTTAACGTACGGACGGGGGGTGAGGGGGGGAGGGAGATTTGGGGGGAGATGAGGAAGAGAAGGGACGGGAAAGTAGGAGGTCGAAGGACAGAGAGGTGAATAATGAGGGGAGGAGGCTGTGTAGCTTTCTAGAGGAGAGGGGGTGGGGGATATTGAATGGAAACGTAGAAGGGGATGAGGAGGGGGAGTGGACATACACGGGAGGAAGAGGGAATTCAGTGATAGACTACGTGATAGGGAACGAGGATACGAGGGAAAGAGTGGAGAGAATGGAAGTGGCGGAAAGGGTGGAGTCGGACCATCACCCTGTGGTGGTATGGTTGAGGGGGGAGGGCAGGCAGGGGGTAGTAGGGGGGAAAACGGGGGAGGGAAGGGGGGTAGCAAGGGGAAACTGGACAGAAAAGGGAAGAGAGGAATTCATAAGGGCATTTGGTACGAGGGAGGGAGAGGGCAGAGGAATCCAGGAAGAATGGAGGGAGTTGAGGGACAGGATAAAAGGGGTGATAAAGAAGGTGGGGCAAGGAGGGGGGAGGGTGGGACGGAGAGGTTGGTGGGATAAGGAATGTAAGGAGGAGAAATGGAAGGTAAGAAGGGAGTTGAGGCGATGGAGGAGGGAGGGAGGAGACGGGAAAGAATATAGGAAAAAGAAAAAGGACTATAAGATTATGTGTGAGGGGAAAAAGAGGAAGGAGGTAGAAAGGTGGGAGAGGGAGATAGAGGGGGTGAAGACAGATGGGCAGGTGTAAAGAGTAGTAAATAGGGAGAGGGGGAGAAGAAGGAAGGTGGAGGAGGGGATTAGAATGGAGGAGTGGGAGGACTATTTTAGGGGGCTACTAGGAGGACTGGAGTGGGGGGTGAGAAAAGGGGGAGAAAGAAGGAGGGTGGAGGACGAGGAGAGAGAGTTAAGTAAGGAGGAGGGGAGGAGGGTGGTAAGGAATCTGAAGGATTGGAAGGCAGGAGGGGGGGATGGTATAGCAAACGAGGTGTGGAAGTATGGTGGGATAGAGGTGGAGGAGTGGTTATGGGATATTTGTAATAGGGTGTGGAAGGGGGAAGGATGGGTGGAGGACTGGAGGGAAGGTGTAGTGGTACCGGTGGTTAAGAGAGGGGCTGGAAAGAGGGTAGAAGATTATAGGGGGGTGACGCAGACACAGACGGCGTACAAAGTGTATGCGTCTGTGTTGGCGGAAAGGTTAAGAGAGGAGGTAGAAGGGAAGAAGTTGCTGCCACCGAGTCAGGCCGGCTTTAGGAGAGGAAGGGGCTGCATAGACAACATTTATGTGTTGAACTTTCTGTTGAATAGGCAGGTGACGAGGAAAGAGAGGAAGATGGTAATATTCTTCATGGACCTAAAGGCGGCCTTTGACTCGGTGGACAGGGAGGTGTTAGTAAAGGCGATGAGGAGGAGAGGAGTGAGGGAGGGGCTAGTGGAGAGATGTGAGGAGGTGTTGAGGGAAACGGTATGTAGGGTAAAGGTGGGGGACGAGATGGGGAGGGTGTTTTGGACAGCTAGAGGAGTAAGGCAGAGTTGCCCACTGAGCCCTAGCCTGTTTACGCTGCTCTTGGCGGATTTGGACGAGGAGCTGGAAAAGGGTGGATGGGGAGGGGTGAGGTTAGGGGGTAAAAAGGTTTACACCCTTGCGTATGCCGATGATGTGGCGGTGTTGGCGGAGGATGAAGAGGGAATGAAGGGGATGATGGCGAGGCTGGAAAGGTATTTGGATGGGAAGGGGCTACAGCTGAATGTGGGAAAGTCAAAGATGATGCGATGTAGGAAGGGGGGGGGAGGTGGAAGAAGGTGGTATGGAGATGGAAGGGAAAGGAGGTGGAGGAGGTGAAGGAGTTCACGTATCTGGGGTATACCTTAATGGCGAATGGGGGGCAGGAGGCACAAGTGAGGGATAGGGTGAGGAAAGCGGCGGCGGTGATGGGGCAGGTGTGGGGTATTGGGAAGAGGAAGTTTGGGAAGGATTGGGGGAAAAGGGTTTGGTTGTTTGACAAATTGGTGTGGGCCACGATGGGGTACGGAGTAGAGGTATGGGGATGGAAAGAGAGGAAAGGGGTGGAGGGGTTGCAGGAGAGGTATTTGAGATGGGTGCTGGGGGTAGATTGGTGTACTCCAGGATATCTGGTGAGGGAGGAGTTGAGGAGGGACATGATGAAAGGAAGGGCGGGGATGAGGGCGTGGACATATGAGAGGAAGTTAGAAGAGGGGCAGGGGGTAGCTGGCGAGGGATTGTTGGGAGGAGCTGAAAGGTAGGGCGAGGAGGGGAAAGGTGTTGGGGGGATGGGAGGAGGAAAGAAAGGGATTTTTTGAGGAGAGAGGGTGGACAGTGGAAGGAGTGGAATTGGTGAGGGGAAGGGGAGAATTGAGGGGGGAGGAGCTGGTTTGCAGGGGAAGAAGGCGAGAGGAGGTGGAAATATGGGAAAAGATAAGTAAATCCAGATATAATAGGTGGTATGGAAGGATAAAAGGAGGGGTGGGTGCCTGGATATTTGAAGAGGGGGTGGGGGGAGAATAGGTGGAGAAGAATGGCAAGGTACAGGTTGGGGAATGAGATGAGAGGAGGGAGGTATTGGAGGGAGGAGGAGGAGAGGAAATGTAGGATATGTGGATGGGGGGAGGAAACGTGGGAGCACGTGTGGGAGGTGTGTATGGAATGGGGGAAGGAAAGGGGATGGCAGGAAGTGGCGAGGGAGGTATTGTGTGACGAGGGAAGTGGAGAGGAATGGATAAGGAGGGTGGAAGAAATGAGGGGGGTTACAGTGCAAGAGTGGAAGAGTAAGGAATGTGAGAGACAGGAGGCGAGCGGAAGCGGGGGTCAGAGGTTAGGGTGGGTAGGGGAAGGAAGGGCGTGCGTGGCGGGGGAGGGAGAGCGAGAGAGCGAGCGGGAGAGCGGAGGGGCGAGCGGGGGAGCAAGCGGGGGAGCGAGCGGGCGAGCGAGCGTGCGAGCGAGCGTGCGAGCGGGATTGGGGGGGGGGGTAGAGAGTAAGGCGTTTAGGTTTAAGGAGTAATTGTAAGAGTAGGATTAAGAATTGTAAACCCCGAGGGGAAACAATAAAGTATTACATACACTCAAAGGGTTGTTTCGAAAACCACCCCCAAAAAATTAATTATTTTTTTCTACCCTTAATAATAGAGTTAAAATTTTGAGAAAAATATATGAAGTACAGTTAGTATGTAGCTATTTTTCGTTTTTTTCATTCAAATATCTCAAGTCGTAACCGAGAAAAAAAATAATAACGTTAAGGGCGTTTACCCGCGTATTACCCTTAAGGGGGTAGACACGTCACGTGGTCTGGCCGATTCGGCAGGTCGGTATTACAGCAGGTTTTTTCTGCACTGAAATGGTATTACCCATAGATACGCGGCTGCCTGTGCACGCGAGAGGGAGCTGTTTGCTATTTCCGTATTCTATTCTGAATAAGGAAAGAAATTCTCAGCTGTTGCGTTGTACTTATAAAAATTTAAACGGAAAGTCGGCTGGTACTGCAAACGTAGAAAATTCATTGTACATTTTAATTACTTGAAATGTGCTTATGCTACAATATTCTACGTTGGCAGTAAGGAATTATAAGTGAAAAGGAAAAATAGATGAGGGCATGTCCCCAAAAAATGAAGTTTGTTAGGATAGACATTTTTTAAATAGCAAAACACTGAAACAGAACATGAAATACACATCCTATGCAGAAAGCAGTTATGAACAAACATATATAAAATTGTGTTTGATGTTGAATCCAACGCGTGATTATTATGTGGTCCCTCCTCGAAGTGACAGAAAATATAACCTATGTACAGTGTGTCCGCGGGAAAGCTAAACAGCCGGCTTCCTCCTAAACTATTGGAGATAAAAAAATAAAAAAAATAGGGAATTGCATGGTTCGAGGGGGCAAATTAATTAGCACGAACGAATTTTCTTACCGATTATTATTTTAAAAGATACGATGGTCAAGTTCGGTTTTTCAAATGGAACTATTTTTTTTGAACACCTGAGTTGATAGTGCGTTCCAAGACAAATTCAATAAGCTTTAATGTATACACTTTATTTTCACTGGTTTTTAAGATATTGCGCTTGCAAATTTACTGATTTTCACTGGAAGAAAACTGTCTGGTATAGCACGGACCGGGGACGGTCTTACTGGTTCCACGGGTGACATTGCCTTTTGAAATAGATACCTACCTGCCAAAGGTCTACGCCAGGCCCAAAGGCTGGACAATTTTTTTCCGTCAGAAATGCTACTTAGGTAGGTACATCTGCGGTATATTTATTTCGCACTTGCTTCTACGCTCGGATGGCCGGTTCTTTTGGGAGGGATGCAAGTTCGATTGGTTAGGTTAGGAGGAGTGAAAGTTGCTAGACTAAATTTCAATCATAGGGAGCAGATTGTATCAGAACCATTCGGATTTGCATTCCTCACAAACGGCTGCTCTCTAGAAGAGGCCCTCTTCACAGCAATGCCCACCTTCTCTCGCACGGAATACGTTAACGCCTGCTTTTCTTCTGATATTGAAGCTCGTGTTTATACTCGAGAGGACCACGCGTCGACAGCGGGCTACCCCTTTTCTTCCTGTGTCTCTCCACGAGCCGTGCTGACGGTGGATTGTAGGAGCGTAGATATCTGGATGCCAGTTATTGAATTCAGGAGACGTTAGAAACATTTTATTACAAAACACACATGTACTATAATTAAAGTAAATCGTATTCCTCTCGGGCAGGAGTACTGATAATGATCGAACTTGCGCCCCACTTCGCGCAGACCAATTACACGGAGAGTAGTCGGGTCACACACTGCCCAAATGATACAGGGTAATTCTGGAGCAACGCCCGTCAAGGAGATGCGCTGGCACCCCGTGGCGAGGACAGACCTTCGCTGTGCCTCACCCGATTTTTATGGCTTTTTCCGGAAAAAGGTACGAATCCTGGGCCGAACGTAGCGAATTGAGGTCGAGCCCCCGCAGTCGAGGGTGAATTATCCATTTGAGCGTATTAAGAAACCCCTTTCTTCATCATATCGAAAGGGAAGTGACGCCAATGGATTCCTTATGTTTTTCTGACGAAAATCATACCAAATGTCATGCAAATCGGACTACTTTGACACAAGCTATTTGTATTCCCTATGTAAAAGTTGTCCGATTTACACGACATTTGTAATGATTTTCATCGGAAAACCCCAAGGAATCCATCGGCGACACTTCCATATCCATACGATAAGGAATAACGAATTGTTTTATTTCATAAAAAGGTAGGTACAGGCCGATTCTGGTGCTGCGCCCGTCACCCCGTGGCGAGGACAACACCCCGCAGTGCCCATAGAATTTTATGGCTCTTTTCGGAAAAAGGTACGAATCCTGGGCCGAACGTAACGAATTGAAGTCGACCCTCCGCAGTCGAGGGTGAATCATCCATTTGAGCGTATTAAGAAACCCCTTTCTTCATCGTATCGAAAGGGAAGTGACGCCAATGGATTCCTTATGTTTTTCTGACGAAAATCATACCAAATGTCATGCAAATCGGACTACTTTGACACAAGCAATTTGTATTCCTTATGTAAGAGTTGTCCGATTTCCACGACACTTGGCATGATTTTCATCGGAAATCCCCAAGGAATCTATCTGCGACACTCCCATATCCATACGATAAAAAATAAAGAATTATTTTATTTCCTAACCAGATACAGGGTAATTATGGAGCAACGCCCGTCAAGGAGATGCGGCGGCCTGGTGCCCCGTGGCGAGGACAGTCCTTCGCTGTGCCTCACCCGATTTTTATGGCTTTTTCCGGAAAAAGGTACGAATCCTGGGCCGAACGTAGCGAATTGAGGTCGAGCCCCCGCAGTCGAGGGTGAAATATCCATTTGAGCGTATTAAGAAATTCTTTGCTTCGTCGTATCGAAAGGGAAGTGGTGCCAATGGATTCCTTATGTTTTTCTGACGAAAATCATACCAAATGTCATGCAAATCGGACTACTTTGACACAAGCTATTTGTATTCCTTATGTAAAAATAGTCCGATTTTCATGATGTTTGGCATGATTTTAATCGGGAGAACGCCCCGAATCCATTGGCGTCACTTCCCCTTCGATACGATGAAGAAAAGAGTTTCTTAATACGCTCAAATGGATATTTCACCCTCGACAGCGGAGGGTCGACTTCAATTCGTTACGTTCGGCCCAGGATTCGTACCTTTTTCCGGAAAAAGCCATAAAAATCGGGTGAGGCACAGCGAAGGACTGTCCTCGCCACGGGGTACCAGGCCGCCGCATCTCCTTGACGGGCGTTGCTCCATAATTACACTGTATCTGGTTAGGAAATAAAATAATTCTTTATTTTTTATCGTATGGATATGGAAGTGTCGCAGATAGATTCCTTGGGGATTTCCGATGAAAATCATGCCAAGTGTCGTGGAAATCGGACAACTCTTACATAAGGAATACAAATTGCTTGTGTCAAAGTAGTCCGATTTGCATGACATTTGGTATGATTTTCGTCAGAAAAACATAAGGAATCCATTGGCGTCAGTTCCCTTTCGATACGATGAAGAAAGGGGTTTCTTAATACGCTCAAATGGATAATTCACCCTCGACTGCGGAGGGTCGACTTCAATTCGTTACGTTCGGCCCAGGATTCGTACCTTTTTCCGAAAAGAGCCATAAAATTCTATGGGCACTGCGGGGTGTTGTCCTCGCCACGGGGTGACGGGCGCAGCACCAGAATCGGCCTGTACCTACCTTTTTATGAAATAAAACAATTCGTTATTCCTTATCGTATGGATATGGAAGTGTCGCCGATGGATTCCTTGGGGTTTTCCGATGAAAATCATTACAAATGTCGTGTAAATCGGACAACTTTTACATAGGGAATACAAATAGCTTGTGTCAAAGTAGTCCGATTTGCATGACATTTGGTATGATTTTCATCAGAAAAACATAAGGAATCCATTGGCGTCACTTCCCTTTCGATACGATGAAGAAAAGGGTTTCTTAATACGCTGTAATGGATAATTCACCCTCGACTGCGGAGGGTCGACTTCAATTCGCTACGTTCGACCCAGGATTCGTACCTTTTTCTGGAAAAAAGCCATAAAAATCGGGTGAGGCACAGCGAAGGTCTGTCCTCGCCACGGGGTGCCAGCGCATCTCCTTGACGGGCGTTGCTCCAGAATTACCCTGTATCATTTGGGCAGTGTGTGACCCGACTACCCTCCGTGTAATTGGTCTGCGCGAAGTGGAGCGCAAGTTCGATCATTATCAGTACTCCTGCCCGAGAGGAGTACGATTTACTTTAATTATAGTACATGTGTGTTTTGTAATAAAATGTTTCCATCGTCTCCTGAATTCAATAACTGGCATTCAGATATCTACGCTCCTACAATCCACCGTCAGCACGGCTCGTGGAGAGACACAGGAAGAAAAGGGGTAGCCCGCTGTCGACGCGTGGTCCTCTCGAGTATAAACACGAGCTTCAATATCAGAAGAAAAGCAAGCGTTAACGTATTCCGTGCGAGAGAAGGTGGGCATTGCTGTGAAGAGGGCCTCTTCAAGAGAGCAGCCGTTTGTGAGGAATGCAAATCCGAATGGTTCTGATACAATCTGCTCCCTATGATTGAAATTTAGTCTAGCAACTTTCACTCCTCCTAACCTAACCAATCGAACTTGCATCCCTCCCAAAAGAACCGGCCATCCGAGCGTAGAAGCAAGTGCGAAATAAATATACCGCAGATGTACCTACCTAAGTAGCATTTCTGACGGAAAAAAATTGTCCAGCCTTTGGGCCTGGCGTAGACCTTTGGCAGGTAGGTATCTATTTCAAAAGGCAGTGTCACCCGTGGAACCAGTAAGACCGTCCCCGGTCCGTGCTATACCAGACAGTTTTCTTCCAGTGAAAATCAGTAAATTTGCAAGCGCAATATCTTAAAAACCAGTGAAAATAAAGTGTATACATTAAAGCTTATTGAATTTGTCTTGGAACGCACTATCAACTCAGGTGTTCAAAAAAAATAGTTCCATTTGAAAAACCGAACTTGACCATCGTATCTTTTAAAATAATAATCGATAAGAAAATTCGTTCGTGCTAATTAATTTGCCCCCTCGAACCATGCAATTCCCTATTTTTTTTATATTTTTATCTCCAATAGTTTAGGAGGAAGCCGGCTGTTTAGCTTTCCCGCGGACACACTGTATATGCTATAAGACAATAAATATTTAGCGGCTATTTCGTTGTATTACGCTACATTTGTGAACTTTTCATCATCCTTCCGAAACATTATTATTACGCCGCAACAGTATCTTTAGGAAATCGGGTATAGCATATAGGTTATATTCTCTGTCACTTGGAGGACCGGATTTTCTGTCCTCCAAGTGACAGAAAATATAACCTATATGCTAGACCCGATTTCCTAAAGATACTGTTGCGACGTAATAATAATGTTTCGGAAGGATGATAAAAAGTTCACAAATGTAGCGCAAAAGAACGAAATAGCCGCTCAACATTTATTGCCATATAGCGTATACATAGGTTATATTTTCTGTCACTTCGAGGAGGGGACCATAGACATATATAGACGGCGGAGCGTAAGCTGAGGGGGGTGGCAAGGCTCGCGGTAAGGGGAGCGATACGAGTAAATCGGATAACGCTGTGGTTATGCATGCCGAATGCATCCGAAGCTAACCGACGTGCCTGTATCTGAAACTATGCCTTTACCCCCCCCAAGCCTTCCTTCCCCACGCCGATAGTCCCATCTTCTGATCCGTCTATATATGTCTATGGAGGGGGCCACGTAATAATCACGCGCATCCAGCCTGCGCATTTTTTTTATGAAAAAATTATTTAAATCGGACTATTTTTAACGAAACGGGCTTTCAATTCTACAAACAAATTTTCACGATTATGATATTTTTTACGATCTGGTTAGAAATTGCAAAACTTGATATTCATCAGTGCTTAGTGCGCAACATTGTATGGCCCCGCTGGTTTCAAGCGTCGAAGCCGACGAAACTCAGCGAGACACATGTGTAAAATAACCTATTTGCAGTTTTATAATTGAAGATGTAGTGAACGTTACAGGACTGTCTTTATATATGGCTCTCACAAACAAAATCGCCTGACTTGTTAGACATGAAACCGGGCATACAAATGGTTGCGCATATCGCCGAAAGCATCAGAAAGAATATGTACAGTAGGGTGGTCCTTATTTTTCAACTTCCGATTTTTTTTGGTCTTACCCTCCTAAAATATGAGGTTGGGTGAGAAAATGATATGTGTAAAGTTTCAAAGTGATTGGACAACGGGAACCCGTGCCGCATTTGACTTAAAGTTTTGAAAAAATAGTGATTTCTCGTCAATTTAGGACATAATTGTGTTCGTCTATTTTGGAAGTATCAGTGAATACTTTTTGCTAAAAGTACAGTTTATTAGATGTACAATAAGAATATGTATGTGTTATTTAAAAAAATATTGACAAAATCTTTGAATTTTATCTTTTAAAATTAGTATACAACGCAGCGTATAAGCCAGAATAGGCGATTTGGGGGTTTAACTACACTGTCCAACACGTATTTGGATCTGCAATATGAACTTCGAGATCCTAGTAGAGTTTTTCGTCCCAAACACGAATCCGTAAACAAAACTGCTCTATCACCCACAGTTTTTGAAAAACATGAGTTTTGTAAAAAGCGCCCGATTTTGGGCAAGAATGAGGTATTACGTGAAAACCAAGAATGCTAGAAAGTTCAATTTACTCTCAAAAGATAGAGGAGAGTTTCCTGAATATATCGGTGTATACAACTATTAAATTTGATGGTTTTATACGGTTGTAATCGGCCGTCAAAGTTTAAAAAAGTGCCGATGTGCATAATTTCTACCCAATACTTTTGCATTTCTACGAAAAGTTGTTTATCTAGCACGAATTTGCTCAAAAGTATCGGATTCTGTAGACATTTCTGAAGAAGAAACCATTCACAAAAAATGTCGGAACGGTTTGAAACGCGGATTGTTTCAGAAAATATCCAGCGGAAACGCGTTCACGGTGTTTTTTCGCTTGGCGGCAGTGGCGGCCATTGCTCGCCTGACGCGTCTCGCCAGGGCCGTCGCTACGCGCAATCGACACGGTGCCCCGTAGAATGGTCCTTAGCTATAGCAGTCAAAATTTGTTTTGAATTTTTTTTGGTCTTCGGCTACTTTCGAAGTATCAATGAATATTGTTTAATAAAAATACAATTTCTTACATGTATAATAGTAATATTTGTATATTACTTCCAAAAATATAGACGAAATCTTTGTTTTTTATCTCTTACAATTATATGATAGAATATAACGCAGCGTGTAAGCTACTCTACGCAGGTGCAGAATCCGGATGTCACAATATACACTATTTTTTATTTATTAAAATTGTATTATTCATTAATTCCTTATAATTATGTAAGTATTTATATACAACAAAATATTATTACAATTTAGCTTAGATATAGGTATAAATAAAATTAAAATAATGCATACGTGTTAGTATTTGTCTTGTATCAAGCTAGATTTCTTTGTATCGGGGTACAATCGTCGATATTCTTCTAAAACTTGTAAAATGTATTGTTTGTTGTCTTCATTTGTTGTTAATATTTCATTGTAGTCTGACATCAGTTTTACGCCTCGCTCCGCAGTGTCATTCACAATTTTCAAATTCTGTACAATTTCTAAACCCGCTTTATAACCTTCGTCGTTTTCCCAGGCTTCCGGATCTAGTTGCAAAAAATTTGTCGATATATTAAATCTTTTAAAAAAATTTTTGCTTTCTCCTGAAATAAATTTTTCCACGCTGGCATTAACATAATTTTTTATGTCAATATTTTTTATAACAATTTTTTTTAAAGAAATTTTTGTATCGATTTCATCTATATTTGTAACCATACGCCTTTTTACATCGAAAGATAAATCTGCATCAAAAAAAGATAGAGCTGCACATTCTGGCGTCAAATACCATAAATGGCCACTAAATTTACGTAATCCTATTTGGCTTATATTTTTGTCAACTGCTTCGTATGCATAAAGCTGTTGCACAAATCGTAAATCCTGATGCGGAGCTTTTTCTGGAATTGGAGCACTGAACCACGCTTCAATGTATAAACTAGTTAAAAATATACATATATCCTGAATTCCTACCATTTCTTCGGAACTTAATGCAAATTCTTCGCGGAATAAATATATCTTTAATATATATATGGCTTTAGCCATCCATCTGGCATGGTGGAAAGCTCCAGGAATATGAAAACGATTTCCTTTGGCACAAGTTCCACCAAGAAAAATAATCATTAATTCGAGGAATTCCACATAGTCACCTCTTGGTTGCTTTTGCTGTATAGTATTAAGGCAGAAGTTCAATTTTAATTCTATGTCTTGGAGCTTTCCACTAACATAATCATCTTCTATACCTGACAGAAAATTGGATTGTTTAATGGTCGACCAAGCTTTTTGAAATTTCTTGAATAACGGTATTTCAGGAGCTGAAGATTTCGATATTTTTTCTTCGAATACACATTTTAAAACTAATTCGTACATATGGTGACGACACGGAAAGTACAATAAATCCCGCCCGAGCATTTGCTCTAAAATAACGCAAGCACCTTTCAATCGTCCCATATTTGTAGAAGTAGTATCGCAGCAAATCGCTTGTACCGAACCTGTTAGTTGCCAATCTTCTAGCATTTCGAATACTGCTAACGCTTGTTCTTTACCAGTAGATTCTACTATTGCAGGAACCCCCAGGAGTTTTTCTTTTTGTGAATATGTAACAACTACAGGCAATCTCTCTACCCGTCCTTTGCCAGATAAGCATGGTAGCATTTTCCCATCCCAATGAACTGTTATAATTTTAGGTACATTTTCTTGAAATACTTCCCGCAATTTCGCGGTGCGTTCTGCGCGAAGATGATGGCGTATACGCCGAATTGAAGATCGGTTAATGATCAAATCGGTTAATTTATGCCCTAACGATTCGGCAGTAGCAATGATGATGCGAACTGCATTACGATCACTCACTTTGCAGTTGTCCAATGATGCGACGAGTTTCATATTAATAAAATCCCGTTTCCCCCTTGGCTTCTTTGGGTTACTTGGACCTGGATCATTAAGAAAATCAGGCTGCTCTGTAATAGAACCTTTGAATGCAGAAGATTCTGGTTCATCACTAGATGAAGTTGACTCAAGTTGTGCTAATTCTGCAATACAAGAAAAAAGAGTTACCTCGAATCTAGAAATACGTTAAAACAAATTCAAAATTAGAAATAAATATATGTATATCAAATTTAGATATATATATATACACACCTTCTACTTCCGCCATCGCATCAAATCGTTGTTTCCGTATCTCATCTTCTTCTTGTCGAATTGTTTTCCGCTGTTCCATTTCTGTAAAATTTCTATCTACTCCAATCAGTGATCCTGGTCTCCCCTTTTGTCTTTGATTTAATAGAAATTGTTTGTCACTTTCAATATGCATCATTGTTAATGCATCACTATGAGCGATATCAAAAAGATCGTCTAGTGAGTCAAGAAATTTCTTTTCTTTGCTTTCTTGTAGTTCACTTCGGCGCTTTTCAGACCGTTGCAATAGTCGCAAACTTTCATACAACGCTATTAGTTTTGCAACACTATTGTACGAATGTTTTACAGGGATGCGTGCTTT
Organism: Andrena bucephala; assembly: GCA_947577245.1. Lineage (NCBI taxonomy): Eukaryota > Metazoa > Arthropoda > Insecta > Hymenoptera > Andrenidae > Andrena > Andrena bucephala. The sequence continues at coordinate 17,874,153 of OX387718.1, read as the reverse complement.
CTCCCAAAACACTTCCACTTCTTTTACCACCATCGCGGCACTTGGTCGAATGTCTAATTTTACTTTTCGCAAATTGTAATACAATACACGTAAAACTTGTCCATTACTAGGAAGTTTTGAGCTAACAATTTGATTTTCGTCATGACCCAGCAAATATATTGCATTAGAACTTCTCCTGTCCATTTTTCTAAATTCACTTTCTGTTTAACACTCCTTTATATCAACGCGAACTGGCGATGCGCGGTGATATACTTGTAAATACTTGTAAATATTAACGACTCGACACGGTACCTTCAAGGGCTACTACAAGACTGAGAGTTCGCGTCACCTTTGGAGGGCTATTTATACAGCCCTCGCACAGGTACGCGTCCCTCAAGCGACGCCAGAAACGCGCGGGAAAAATCGGCGCCAAAATGGGATACTATCCACTTTCGCACGCCGAAACATACCTGGGCGAGTTTGGCTGCCAGACAGGTGACGCGGCGATAGCCTGACTCACTCCGGCCCACGGCGAAAAACCGAAGAGTACGGGAGACCGGGGCTGGTTGTCTCAAGGGGTAGGTTGACTAATTATTAATAACCTTGCACCGACGTATGCTTTACTGCGAAAAGATTCACTGTAGAAAGAAGTCACTTCTACTATGCCATTCATTTATGTCCGACCCCGCGATCGCACGTTTTTCAACAGTTATCAGCGTTTGTCGAAAAATTGATTATGTAAGTAAATATTTTTTTCTTAAAGATTTTATTTTCTCACGCTCTACATATACAGTTACAATAGAATAAATGTTAAGGGACTATTTTAAAGTTTGTTTATTAGACGATCTATTGAGATAGTATTTTTGTTTATACATAAATAATTGAAGATTATATAGATTATTGAAGTCAAAATGATCGGTCGGGGCTAGTTGACTACTAACGTTAATAAGGTTTAAATGTTATTTTGTTATTTATAAAGCGATTTTTATTTTTTGTTTAAATTTCGCGATGTTATAAATATATTATAATTAATGTTTAAGTTGAAAGAATTTTCAGCTTATTATTAAAATATGAAAGAAAGAAATTAATATTTTATAATGAAACAACTCTTGTGACATTGTGTTATTTTATTACCACTGAGATAAGTTACTAATAACATTTTCTTAACTGATGACCAGTATGGAAAGTGTTAGAAAAACATTAAAATACCTTAATTGTTGTCACATTGAGTCAACATTAATAATTTAATCAGATAGGCAAATATATGCCCTATCAAATATACTAACCGGTTTAATGATATTTCGCCCACATAATTTATTAAAAATCAAAAATTGAAAGACTCGCCTCCCAGACCAGCTCCGGTCTCCCCTACCTACCTACGCCAAACGGTACAATTATCCCTTACTTGCGAAGGCGAGCTAGTGACGAAGTCGCTAACATTACAATAAAAGGTCCTTCGCAGGGAAAAACCAGTGAGGGTGGCTAAATGGATGACTGAATTTTCCACCACAGGTAGCTGGCTTACGCACGGCCGTGACTCAGCCGCTGCTTTATATGCTATGCTTAATTCAAAGATTTTGAATTTATTGTTGGAAGTAATATACAAATATTACTATTATACATGTAAGAAATTGTACTTTTATTAAAAAATTTTCACTAATACTTCGAAAGTAGCCGAAGACTAAAATAAAACTAAAAAAATTTTAACTTCTATAACTAAGGACCACTCCACGGGGCACCGTGTAGATTGCGTGTAGCGACGGCCCTGACGAGTCGTGGAAGACGAGCCATGGCCGCCAGGCGGCAAAACGCCGTGCACGCGTTCCCGACGGATATTTTCTCGAACAGTCCAAGTTATAAACCGTTCTGACATTTTTCATGTATGGTTTCTTCTTCAGAAATGTCTACAGAATCCGATAGTGTGGAGCGAATTCGTGCTAGATAAACAACTTTCCGTAAAAATGCATAAATGTTGAGAAATCACTATTTTTTCAAAACTTCAACTCAAATGCGGCACGGGTTCCCGTTGTCCAATCGCTTTGAAACTTTACACATATCATTTTCTCACCCAATCTCATATTTTAGGAGGGTAAGACCAAAAAAAGAACTCAAAAAAAATTTTGACCCCTATAGCTAAGAACCACCCTAATGTACAGTCTTCCAATGTTTCAATTGTTGAGAAGCCTCAGTTTATCGGGAAAGACCTACCCACCCCACTGTTTTGTTTTCTCGTTGCGAGCGTGGACCTTCGGGTCCTAGTAGACCGCCCGTTGACAGCCAAGAACAATAAAACCGACGAGCTAGATAAAATACCCAGTACAGAAAAATAAAATGTTCGTGTTTTTGATAAGTATTGATGAAAGTATTACCGATGAATTTTTTAGAATTTCCCGATGAAAATTATATCAAACATGGAGCAATTCGATCAATTTTTATCGAACGTAGAGTGTGTTCTAATCATGTATTCATAAGAAAAAATAGACTGAATTGCTTCGTGTCTTGACTCACCAACAATCCATGAATGGTAACACTCTCATCAAGGTGTAATGAGAAATTTTGAACATTTCGTATTCAGTACTGGATGACTCAAGTCGCCGTCGACCGAGGGTGTACCGCTGGTGCGCTATTTCACTCGCACTCGGTTCACATCGTTCGGTCTCGTTGTCAAGCGGTTCGAGCGAGGGCCCTGATAGGGGTGAATTTATTTGGGAAACAAAAATCGCGTCATTCATGACACCTACTCGCGAACAGATATACATATGTACAAGAAGAAACAATGCAATTGCCCGATGACTTGAAGCAACATTTCAATAGATAAACGCATGAAACTCTGGGATCAGGAATTCCGAACCCAGTGGGGCATATGTAAGAACTGGCGAAATTCAACAATAGTTCGTCGCCTAAATTTTACAATTAAAGTATTTATTTGACGTGAATATAAAGTTTGTTAGCAAAGTCTTTCTCGATTTGAGTTCTGTAGAAGGCTGATTTTCCTTCGCCATGGAAAGTCCCCTCTTGTCCTTCTCGCTGGCAATCATGCGACTCGCTGAGTTTCGTGGGCTTCGGCGCTCGAAACCAGCGGGGCCATACAATGTTGCGCGCTAAGCAGTGACAAATCTGCAGTTCTGCATTTCTAATCAGATCTTTGCGAAAGTGACGTCAGTCGATTCCTCATGTTTTCTCGATCAAATTGGCCCCAAAATGATATAATTCGGACCAAAATTAAGGAAATTACGTGAAAAATTTGTTTGTAGAAGTGAAAGCCCGTTTTGTTAAAAATAGTCAGATTTAAATTATTTTCTGCCAATATAACCGGGAGAATGCCATAAATCCAATGGTGTCACATTCATATTGATACGATGAAAAATAAACAAATTCTGTTTCTTTATAATCGATGACACATCGCCGAGCACGACGATCTCGCGCGGCTCGGGACACAAAGGTTCTCGTCGGTTATTCGAACTTCTAAGATCGTATTCAGATTTATTGGCCGGTGAGTTTCGTAACTAGGGGTGTGCGGTTACCCGATTTGTCGGGCTCGGGACGGGCCGGCAACTTTCGGGCGGGATCGGGCGGGGTCCCGATACTTTCGTATTGCTCGAGATCCCGACAGTTTCGGGACCCCAAGACTCGATTCGGGCTACAAGCATAGCCGCCATGAGCGGACAATTTGATTTCAGGTCGGCTCGGCAAAACTCGGACGCGATCGGACGATATCGTTACCAGTAATAGATTAAAATTATTACCTGAGAACATAGAAAAATTATGTTTCTTACACGTTAATTTGAAATAATAAAATATTCGCCTTCCTGTATATTGTTGTTACTATGAAACATCCAGGAAATATTCCTTTCTGTATGCTTATAGTTGTTCGTACGTTTTCTATTTTAAATCTGAACCTATCCCATAAGAACATCTTCTTTTGGTAATTGTGCGGACCTTAAAATTAATTTTCGTCACGGTCAACGTTCCGACCATACCTTTTATTCTTTTATACTGTAGCGAAACACGGTTTATTGCCTGCCGAGCGTAGAGGAATTAGCTTGTAGCAATTGGGGCTTAATCCTAAAAATTGTTCCGCTGTTCTGCAAGTTACTTGGCAGATGTTTCCTAATTACTTTATATCGTGTAGGGGGCCGAAGGTCTAGTGTCATAAAGCTGTAGTAAACCGTGGCCCGGTAACAATCCGTTTAGGGCATCACTCATCACGCTACATCATGGAACTTCGCGCGTGTGTCGATAGGAACACTGCACTTTCCATGGCATATTTATCAAATTCTTGTAGTTTTATTGGAACTATTGATGCTAAATCATGACGAATTGACGTTATTTTCTTAAATAACGTCAAACTTATATATTAACACTTTTAGTATCAATTTCCTTAATAATGTTCGGCATTTTTAAATTGCAAAATACAGGATGTTGCATTTTTTCCCATTTTTGGGGATTTGCCCCCACTGTGCGACATAGAATACACGTATTTAATCCATAACTGCCAAATATTCGCGAATGCTTTTTCCGCAGTAGCAAGGTCTAGATTATGTTGATTAGAAAACAAACAAAAAATTTGTTCAGAAGTTCCCGGAAGTGGAACTAAAAAAGGGATGACTGCTGACAATTTTTCAATTGGTTTCTTATGGAAAAAAAACTGTATATAACTAATTATTTGCTATTACTTAACAGAATCGACACTACTCATTTGGGGCTCCAAAAATTGTTTTCTTTTATATCACCAAAAATTAAAAGACTCGATTTAAAATTCTGCACGAAAAATACATACAATCATAAACACGTGTTTGCACACAGATCAGAAGTAGGCGTCATGATATTTTTACCGTTTTTAGGTGCTCATATTAGTAGTCTACAGGTAACATAAAAATACATATCTTTTGAATTCTGACTTCTTTCCTTATTTCTTGGAATTCTGTCATACTGTGGCAATGGGTCGCAGTGCGACTGGTCGCTAGACTCCCTCCGGGAGGAGTCTAGCGACCGGTGGTCGCAATGCCAGCCTGCGACTAGGTATAATGGGAAACAGACCCTCCTCGCATTGTGTTGCCTCTCGAGTAGCCTAGGCTGGTACTCAAACAGACTCGCGTCAGGCTCCTACGTCTGGCGCATACCCGAGGATCGCAGTCGCTTGTAGGAGAACAGATACATGCTTTCCCATTGCACGAGTATACTGCGACCAGTCGCTGCGATCAATCGCAGCGACCAATCGCGGGTAGGAGATCCCGCCTTTAGGGTAGGTTAGATTTAAGGGGGTAGACACGGGTAATGCAGCGCGCTGTAATACCCACATAATGTGCCCGAAACATGGGTTTGGGGGGATACGTTTTTCGTCCTTATATGAGCAGATTTTGGGCTGGGTGAGGTCTCAATCGAAAGAGGAAGGTTCGATGCAGCCCGCTCTGGTCATGGTTCGACGAGATTGTGTTGATATCTAATAATATGAGTGTTCAAAGTAGAGCAAAAGTCGACAAAATACACCCGCAGGAATCCAAGTACTTTTAGGTCACTAAAAGAGTTTTGTGGCTCAAACGATGACCAGAGCGGGCTGTCTCGAACCTTCCTCTTTCGAATGAGACCTCTCCCAGCCTAAAATCTGTTCATATAAGGACGAAAAACGTATCCCCGTGATTGCATTCCCAAATACGAGTTCCGCCATATTGGCGATAATACAGAGCAAGTCACGTGACAAATTTAGTTGAGCTAGTGGACACGAGATGGCGCCTACTCGGGAGGACTGCCAACGTGGAATCATAGCAAAACTGAAGCGTTAGCTGGATACACAAGCCACAGTAAAAGCGTGATGCAGTCAATGCATGCATTTTCGGACGACTTTAGGTTAGGTTATATGCAATTTAGGTATACATTGACTAGGAACTGCTGGGAATTGTCTACATTTACTAAATTCACGCTTTTACTGTAACACATACATCACCGCTGCCGAATATATGTTATAATTATATGGCCACATTATTTCAAATAAAAAAAGAGATTGGAATTTTTGAATAACACTGCAAGTAGTGATTTACTGATATCATATTTTCAGAATGTGGAAGTTACAGCAATTATTTGCAATTATTGCATTTATTATTATTCTTCCGACTATTGTATATAACATATAACAAGGAAAAGTCTCCAAACCGGTCAACAGTTGACTCCTTGATTTTTTTCGTAATTCTTTACGCTCCTATGCAGAGATGGGCATTATTTAATTAAAAGAATATACTTCCGAATGGTCCCAGTGGCCGATCGACACGAGGTTTGGGGGGAGGGTGTGTGTACCCTAAATCTAAAATTCTATTTAGCTTCGGGTATTTATTAGTTTCCTTTGTTTATTCGAAGGCCTTTCATCTTTGGCTTCGAATAATTTTTCATCTTTCATTATATCTTTATCCTAAGGTCGTATTCAAATATATTGGCCGGTCGATTCGTTTTCGCGAACAGCGATCGAGGAGAAATCAGCCATCACCATCTGACGATCGTGGATTTGTCAGTTGGAGTTCCCTAGCCACCGAAGGGTATGGTGGGGTAACGGGAATGCTGCTCGGCCCCGTCTGAACGTAGACGTGTGGCTGTTATTTATTCTTATTGTCAGCGTAGTACATATGTAGTTGTGTGCGTCACGAAGTAATGCGTAGACCAATACGAGATGAAGCTATCGAGAAAGAATCAATGTTCTGACCAATAAAGCTCCTGAATTTTTTCGGAGCTAAGGCCTAAGGCACACCTATTCTGATGCGTGTATTTCTACGCTGCAACTCGGTTTGGCCTATACATGACAGAAGCTTGGCGCTATCCCCACCACTTCTGGCTCACTCGTGTTCTGCGATGACGACAGAATACGTGTTACGAAATACGAATAGGAGTGTGCGGATCGTCCCGCGGCTCGGATTCTCGGCCCTCGGGACGGGTCGGAAAATTTCGGGCGGGATCGGGCGGGGTCCCGATACTTTCGTATTGCTCGAGATCCCGACAGTGTCGGGATCCCGAGACTCGATTCGGGCTACAAGCATGACCGCCATGAGCGGGCAATTTGATTTCAGGTCGGTTTGGCAAAACTCGGACGCGATCGGCTCGAAAGCCAGCTATTACGAGCGGACCTAGACGGAAAAAATTATGTATATCATTTATATCGATACCAGAGTGATAAGTTTTTACCTTTCTGTCTCCTGTTGAATCATAATTTGTATCTTATTATTTATTTACATATATATGTATTTTCATTGCTACCAAATAGTCTGTGAATACTGAATACGTCCATATACGTACTTAAATAAATACCATGTTCAGAACTTGGGAAGAAGACTATTTTTATATCGACAATATTTTAAAATCTGAATAAAATATACTTCATACTTAGTACTTTATGTAAAGGGTATTATCTTTTTCCGGATAGGTTCAGATTTAAAATAGAAAACGTACGAACTATAAGCATATAAAAAGGAATATTTCCTGGATGTTTCATAATAACAACAATATACAGGAGGCGAATATTTTATTATTTCAAATTAACGTGTAAGAAACATAATTTTTCTATGTTCTCAGGTAATAATTTTAATCTATTACTGGTAACGATATCGTCCGATCGCGTCCGAGTTTTGCCGACCCGACCTGAAATCAAATTGTCCGCTCATGGCGGCTATGCTTGTAGCCCGAATCGAGTCTTGGGGTCCCGAAACTGTCGGGATCTCGAGCAATACGAAAGTATCGGGACCCCGCCCGATCCCGCCCGAAAGTTGCCGGCCCGTCCCGAGCCCGACAAATCGGGTAACCGCACACCCCTAGTTACGAAACTCACCGGCCAATAAATCTGAATACGATCTTAGAAGTTCGAATAACCGACGAGAACCTTTGTGTCCCGAGCCGCGCGAGATCGTCGTGCTCGGCGATGTGTCATCGATTATAAAGAAACAGAATTTGTTTATTTTTCATCGTATCAATATGAATGTGACACCATTGGATTCTTGGCATTCTCCCGGTTATATTGGCAGAAAATAATTTAAATCGGACTATTTTTAACAAAACGGGCTTTCACTTCTACAAACAAATTTTTCACGTAATTTCCTTAATTTTGGTCCGAATTATATCATTTTTGGGGCCAATTTGATCGAGAAAACATGAGGAATCGACTGACGTCACTTTCGCAAAGATCTGATTAGAAATGCAGAACTGCAGATTTGTCACTGCTTAGCGCGCAACATTGTATGGCCCCGCTGGTTTCGAGCGCCGAAGCCCACGAAACTCAGCGAGTCGCATGATTGCCAGCGAGAAGGACAAGAGGGGACTTTCCATGGCGAAGGAAAATCAGCCTTCTACAGAACTCAAATCGAGAAAGACTTTGCTAACAAACTTTATATTCACGTCAAATAAATACTTTAATTGTAAAATTTAGACGACGAACTATTGTTGAATTTCGCCAGTTCTTACATATGCCCCACTGGGTTCGGAATTCCTGATCCCAGAGTTTCATGCATTTACCTATTGAAATGTTGCTTCAAGTCATCGGGCAATTGCATTGTTTCTTCTCGTACATATGTATATCTGTTCGCGAGTAGGTGTCATGAATGACGCGATTTTTGTTTCCCAAATAAATTCACCCCTATCAGGGCCCTCGCTCGAACCGCTTGACAACGAGACCGAACGATGTGAACCGAGTGCGAGTGAAATAGCGCACCAGCGGTACACCCTCGGTCGACGGCGACTTGAGTCATCCAGTACTGAATACGAAATGTTCAAAATTTCTCATTACACCTTGATGAGAGTGTTACCATTCATGGATTGTTGGTGAGTCAAGACACGAAGCAATTCAGTCTATTTTTTCTTATGAATACATGATTAGAACACACTCTACGTTCGATAAAAATTGATCGAATTGCTCCATGTTTGATATAATTTTCATCGGGAAATCCTAAAAAATTCATCGGTAATACTTTCATCAATACTTATCAAAAACACGAACATTTTATTTTTCTGTACTGGGTATTTTATCTAGCTCGTCGGTTTTATTGTTCTCGGCTGTCAACGGGCGGTCTACTAGGACCCGAAGGTCCACGCTCGCAACGAGAAAGCAAAACAGTGGGGTGGGTAGGTCTTTTCCGATAAACTGAGGCTTCTCAACAATTGAAACATTGGAAGACTGTACATATTCTTTCTGATGCTTTCGGCGATATGCGCAACCATTTGTATGCCCGGTTTCATGTCTAACAAGTCAGGCGATTTTGTTTGTGAGAGCCATATATAAAGACAGTCCTGTAACGTTCACTACATCTTCAATTATAAAACTGCAAATATGTTATTTTACACATGTGTCTCGCTGAGTTTCGTCGGCTTCGACGCTTGAAACCAGCGGGGCCATACAATGTTGCGCACTAAGCACTGATGAATCTGAAGTTTTACAATTTCTAATCAGATCTTTGCGATCGTGGCGTCAATCGATTCCTTATACTTTCTCAATCAAATTGGCCCCAAAAATGATACAACTCAAACCATAATTAAGGAAATTACGTGAAAAATTTGTTTGCAGAATTGAAAGCCCGTTTCGTTAAAAATAGTCCGATTTAAATAATTTTTTCATAAAAAAAATGCGCAGGCTGGATGCGCGTGATTATTACGTGGCCCCCTCCATAGACATATATAGACGGATCAGAAGATGGGACTATCGGCGTGGGGAAGGAAGGCTTGGGGGGGTAAAGGCATAGGTTCAGATACAGGCACGTCGGTTAGCTTCGGATGCATTCGGCATGCATAACCACAGCGTTATCCGATTTACTCGTATCACTCTCCTTACCGCGAACCTTGCCACCCCCCTCAGCTTACGCTCCGCCGTCTATATATGTCTATGGTCCCCTCCTCGAAGTGACAGAAAATATAACCTATGTATACGCTATATGACAATAAATGTTGAGCGGCTATTTCGTTCTTTTGCGCTACATTTGTGAACTTTTTATCATCCTTCCGAAACATTATTATTACGTCGCAACAGTATCTTTAGGAAATCGGGTCTAGCATATAGGTTATATTTTCTGTCACTTCGAGGACAGAAAATCCGGTCCTCCAAGTGACAGAGAATATAACCTATATGCTATACCCGATTTCCTAAAGATACTGTTGCGGCGTAATAATAATGTTTCGGAAGGATAATGAAAAGTTCACAAATGTAGCGTAATACAACGAAATAGCCGCTAAATATTTATTGTCTTATAGCATATACATAGGTTATATTTTCTGTCACTTCGAGGAGGGACCACATAATAATCACGCGTTGGATTCAACATCAAACACAATTTTATATATGTTTGTTCATAACTGCTTTCTGCATAGGATGTGTATTTCATGTTCTGTATCAGTGTTTTGCTAATTAAAAAATGTCTATCTTAACAAACTTCATTTTCTGGGGACATGCCCTCATCTATTTTTCCTTTCCACTTATAATTCCTTACTGCCAACGTAGAATATTGTAGCATAAGCACATTTCAAGTAAATGTACAATGAATTTTCTACGTTTGCAGTACCAGCCGACTTTCCGTTTAAATTTTTATAAGTACAACGCAACAGCTGAGAATTTCTTTCCTTATTCAGAATAGAATACGGAAATAGCAAACAGCTCCCTCTCGCGTGCACAGGCAGCCGCGTATCTATGGGTAATACCATTTCAGTGCAGAAAAAACCTGCTGTAATACCGACCTGCCGAATCGGCCAGACCACGTGACGTGTCTACCCCCTTAAGTAGATTCTAATTTAGATTTAAGACCCCACCAAAGTGACTTGCTAGGTTTACAGCCGATTTTTCCTAGGATACCAAAGTTCAAATCGTTCTATCACTAAAAGATTGACAATGCAATTTAATGTACAAATTAGCGTTATTAAAAGTTCCTATTATTTTTGTTTAAGCACGAGTGCTCGTTTGAGACTGCTGCTTAGTATAAGTTTTTATTGTAACATGGTGCCAATTTCGGCTGTGTTTATACCTAGTTCTCAGATATAAAATTGTTATGTATGTTCTATGGCTGAATAAACACTTTTTATAAAAAAAAAAATAAAAAAAATCGGTGGTACATACGGTGAGGGCGTAGACCAGAGATGGGCATTGTGATGACCCACTAAATTTTCGCGCGGTATTATTCTAAAATCTATCGTAAATCTCAAAATCACTCCACCAAAGTCCCTCAAACTCAACACCAACCCCATTTCCCCAATCACTGATCACCTTGACGATGTACCTTAGCGGTCCCCATCTCAAGATGGTCGGTACAAAACCCCTTCACCTATTCGCCCTACGAGGCACCAATCCCTCCTCAATACTTGAATTCAAACAAGTCCTTCGTAACAAAACCCTCTTAAATCGAGACTACGTCTCACTCCCCTCTATACGACTCACTGAGTCCAAGCCATTCTAACCCCTTTCCCATTAAAACACCCAAAATCCATCCGATGGGATGAGTATTTCAAATTCACAGTTATAAAAACCCCGGAAGTCTAATTGCGACGCAAATTTGGTGTACGTGACATAAACATAGTCTAAATATAGACGTACCAGTTATAAAAACCCCGGAAGTCCTACTGCGACTTATTTTCTTAAATGTGTCAAGGTCCCTACCGCGCGTACCCCCCGCAACACACCATGCAACCCATATAAATACGAAGGATCGAGAGGCCAGGAGCTCTTTCTTCGACAGAAATCTATCTTCGACAGACATAGTATTGTTCAAAAGTATATCTTTAAAAGTGTATAGAATTAACTTCAGTGTTCTACGGCAACTACTGTAAGTTATTATTATTATTTAATATTATCGTGCTTATCATCTCCATACCAGTTATTACTATTGTTTTCTATATATATGCTTATTGCGATCATTTATTATTTCATATTGATATTCACATCTATTGTTTCTACAGGGTGTCCCACCTAAGACTGGACAGCCGGTTTTCTCCTAAACTATAGGAGATAAAAATATTAAAAAAATAGGGAATTGCATGGTTCGAGGGGGCCAATTAATTAGCGCGAACGAATTTTTTTTATCGATTATTATTTTAAAAGATACGATGGTCAAGTTCGGTTTTTCAAATGGAACTATTTTTTTTTAACACCTGAGTTGATAGTGCGTTCCAAGACAAATTTAATAAGCTTTAATGTATACACTTTATTTTCACTGGTTTTTAAGATATTGCGCTTGCAAATTTACTGATTTTCACTGGAAGAAAACTGTCTGGTAGAGCACGCACCGGGGACGGTCTTACTGGATCCACGGGTGGTACTGCCTTTTGAAATAGATACCTACCTGCCAAAGGTCTACGCCAGGCCCAAAGGCTGGACAATATTTTTCCGTCAGAAATGCTACTTAGGTAGGTACATCTGCGGTATATTTATTTCGCACTTGCTTCTACGCTCGGATGGCCGGTTCTTTTGGGAGGGATGCAAGTTCGATTGGTTAGGTTAGGAGGAGTGAAAGTTGCTAGACTAAATTTCAATCATAGGGAGCAGATTGTATCAGAACCATTCGGATTTGCATTCCTCACAAACGGCTGCTCTCTTGAAGAGGCCCTCTTCACAGCAATGCCCACCTTCTCTCGCACGGAATACGTTAACGCTTGCTTTTGTTCTGATATTGAAGCTCGTGTTTATACTCGAGAGGACCACGCGTCGACAGCGGGCTACCCCTTTTCTTCCTGTGTCTCTCCACGAGCCGTGTTGACGGTGGATTGTAGGAGCGTAGATATCTGGATGCCAGTTATTGAATTCAGGAGACGATAGAAACATTTTATTACAAAACACACATGTACTATAATTAAAGTAAATCGTATTTCTCTCGGGCAGGAGTACTGATAATGATCGGACTTGCGCCCCACTTCGCGCAGACCAATTACACGGAGGGTAGTCGGGTCACACACTGCCCAAATGATACAGGGTAATTCTGGAGCAACGCCCGTCAAGGAGATGCGCTGGCACCCCGTGGCGAGGACAGACCTTCGCATTGCCTCACCCGATTTTTATGGCTTTTTCCGGAAAAAGGTACGAATCCTGGGCCGGGCGTAGCGAATTGAGGTCGAGCTCCCGCAGTCGAGGGTGATATATCCATTTGAGCGTATTAAGAAATTCTTTTCTTCGTCGTATCGAAAGGGAAGTGGTGCCAATGGATTCCTTATGTTTTTCTGATGAAAATCATACCAAATGTCATGCAAATCGGACTACTTTGACACAAGCAAATTGTATTCCTTATGTAAGAGTTGTCCGATTTCCACGACACTTGGCATGATTTTCATCGGAAAACCCCAAGGAATTCATCTGCGACACTTCCATATCCATACGATAAAAAATAAAGAATTATTTCGACGCGTGGTCCTCTCGAGTATAAACACGAGCTTCAATATCAGAACAAAAGCAAGCGTTAACGTATTCCGTGCGAGAGAAGGTGGGCATTGCTGTGAAGAGGGCCTCTTCAAGAGAGCAGCCGTTTGTGAGGAATGCAAATCCGAATGGTTCTGATACAATCTGCTCCCTATGATTGAAATTTAGTCTAGCAACTTTCACTCCTCCTAACCTAACCAATCGAACTTGCATCCCTTCCAAAAGAACCGGCCATCCGAGCGTAGAAGCAAGTGCGAAATAAAAGTAACGGTGCGCTTCTCGGTACCGCAGATGTACCTACCTAAGTAGCATTTCTGACGGAAAAAAATTGTCCAGCCTTTGGGCCTGGCGTAGACCTTTGGCAGGTAGGTATCTATTTCAAAAGGCAGTGCCACCCGTGGATCCAGTAAGACCGTCCCCGGTGCGTGCTATACCAGACAGTTTTCTTCCAGTGAAAATCAGTAAATTTGCAAGCGCAATATCTTAAAAACCAGTGAAAATAAAGTGTATACATTAAAGCTTATTGAATTTGTCTTGGAACGCACTATCAACTCAGGTGTTCAAAAAAAATAGTTCCATTTGAAAAACCGAACTTGACCATCGTATCTTTTAAAATAATAATCGATCAAAAAATTCGTTCGCGCTAATTAATTGGCCCCCTCGAACCATGCAGTTCCCTATTTTTTTGATATTTTTATATCCTATAGTTTAGGAGAAAACCGGCTGTCTAGTCTTAGGTGGGACACCCTGTATATATACGCTTATTGCGATCTTTGATTATTTCATATTGCTATTCATATTGTTTTCTATATATATACGCTTATTGCGATCATCATTTCACGTAATTATCATCATATTCATGTTCATATTCTTATATTGTGGTTAACTACCGTTAAACATTTTATCGTACTCATGTTTAAAGCCAATAAACCTCTTTGTTTTGAATCACGCATCGAATTATTGTGTGCCTCCTTTGGCTATAAAGATTCCAAACTAAGACAGGCTGCCGCAACAGCTGATTCCTGTTTGTAAACGCGAGAGCGCATTCACAGTTTACAAACGTACTTTTGCATTAGCTGTGCTAATCACGGAAACCATACGCGTGGTTTTCTTTACATAAATGCAACGGCAAATCTTATCACCTAAATCAAAACAAACATAAGGTGCTCTAACGGGTGTTCCCCGGGTGTGTATTCACCTTTTAAACCTTCCCTGGTCGATTAGAATGTTGGATTTAAGATTCGCGCCTGATCTCCCCCTAGCTTCAGTGTGCTGGATTCAAGATTCGCGCCTGGGTTCCTTTCAAAATACTCAGAGTGCTGGATTCAAGATTCGCACCTGACCTTCCCCAAAACCTTCAGAGTGCTGGATTAAAGATTCGCGCCTGGGTTCCTTTAAATCCTCAGAGTGCTGGATTTTAGGTTCGCACCTGACATTCCCCAAAACCTTCAGAGTGCTGGATTTCAGATTCGTGCCTGACATTCCCCAAAACCTTCAGAGTGCTGGATTACAGATTCGCGCCTGAATTTTACCCCACATGTCATTGTCCCCAAAAGACCTCCACCCGGGACGTGACAGCATCATTTAAATAAAAAGTTTTTTAAATAACATTTCAAATATAAGAGACTTTATTTCTATTAGTCGTCGAATAGAAATAACTTTGGGTAATTTTTATTCGAAGCGCCTAAAATAACTTTTGTATTTGACGGGATTCATTCGACGGCTACGCATAATTTTTTTATTCGACGGGAATTCATTTTAAGCTTTGAAATGATTTTCTCCGTTTCAAGCGTGTTTTATTTTAAAAGTTATTCGATAACTTTGGGCGAGCCTCGAGAGCCTTTGATCGAAGCCGCCGGCTTCTCGAGCCGAGCGACATTGTATCGTTCACCCGTATACACTGCAGCGCGGAGTTGCTCGGCGATGTGTCATCGATTATACAGAAACCGAACTTTTTTATTTTTCGTCGTATCAATATGAAAGTGACACCAATGGATTCCTTGCATTCTCCCGATTAAATTAACAAAAAAATTATTTAAATCGGACTACTTTTAACGAAATGGGCTTTCGATCCTGCAAATTAAAATTAAAGTTCAAATTGTGTCAGGTTTGGTATCATTTTCGTCGGGAAAACACAAGGAGGCGATTGATATCACTTTCGTGCAGATTCGATGAAGAATCTGATTTCAGATTTTTCCGTTTCGTAATGGTTTGTGCTATCTATGTCTTTTATGGCCCCGTGTTTCTCTGCTGTCGAGCGCTCGCTTCTAAAGGGTCTCAGGTGTGTTAACACGGTCAGGCACGCATTTTAACTGCAATACTTATTGGCAATACCGAAGATTCTAGGGCTTAGAATATTAGCTTCGTATCGTGATGTTCTTACCAGAGTTTCGTATCAATAAAGCGAACGAATTTAAAATAAAATCAATTTGCAAGATTGAAAGCCCGTTTCGTTAAATGGTAGTCCGATTAAAATAATTTTTTTGTCGATTTAAACGGGAGAATGCAAGGAATCCATTGGTGTCACTTTCATATTGATACGACGAAAAATAAAGAAATTCTGTTTCTGTATAATCGATGACACATCGTCGAGCAACTCCGCACTGCAGTGTATACGGGTGAACGATAGAATGTCGCTCGGCTCGAGAAGCCGGCGGCTTCGATCAAAGGCTCTCGAGGCTCGCCCAAAGTTATTTAACTTCGAATAACTTTTGAAATAAAACACGCCTGAAACGGAGAAAATCATTTCAAAGCTTAAAATGAATTCCCGTCGAATAAAAAAATCATGCGTAGCCGTCGAATGAATCCCGCCAAATACAAAAGTTTTTCTAGGCGCTTCGAATAAAAATTACCCAAAGTTATTTTTATTCGACGACTCTCGAATAAAATTTTTGTCTTTTATTCGAAATCAATTTTTTATTTAAAATAATTTTTTGCCCATCTCTGGCGTAGACTGCATAACCTGATTGGAGTATTCGAATTCAAAATACAGAGGGGCACCCTAAATTAAACTTCACGTGCCCCTCTGTATTTTGAATTCGAATACTCCAATCAGGTTATGCAGTCTATGCCCTCACCGTATGTACCACCAATCACCATTGCCTGCAGTCTATGCACTCAATGCGCGAAATGGGTGGCACCCTTATCCTGCCGACGGATATATATGTATGTATCTCTGGCAACCTCTGGCAACCTCGAATGTTTTACAAACATCCATTGTTGATGCGGAAATTCCGCATGATAGAGAAACGAATTCTACACTTCCAGTTGAAATTTTAAGTACAAATATTCATTCATTCAAGAGTTATGATGTACACCGTATTTGAAAATGTAGTTTCGAGATAAACGACTTGAAAGTTAAGTCCCATACGCCAATACCGCTCTGCGGGGCCGTTACTCGACGGTGCACTCAATTATGTTCAGCGCTATAATTTCCGTAATTATTCGAATTTTCTCACGATACATTGTTGTAAATGTTCACAAAGCATGGTACTTTCAGAATTAATAATAATAAAAAATCGATTTTTCAAGATTTCAATAGTCCTATATCCCCTTAAGGGCACACCCCGGTCAAAACGTCAGCAAATTTTTTTTTGCATATTTCCATCCCACAACATCTCAAGAATGACCAGGTAAAATTTTAGTACGTTTCGACCGTACGAAATTGCACGAAATTGAATCATTTTGTAATTATAATTCATGGAGTACTTCAATTGTAATTCTGCACAACTCTGCATATTAGTAGTATGTACAAACTGTTACAGTCAACGTGATTTTTAATAGGTATAAGTATATAGTCAAGGGTGGATGGGGGCCCATGCTGTCCTACTTTCGAGGGTTTTACGGTGGGGACTTACGCTGTATCTGGCTTCGAAAGGGGGTGCGCAAGCTAAACAGTCCTGACGGTGCAGGCGATTGACAGCTGGAATTTTTTTTTTCTTCTTTTTCAAGTAAAACTCCTTCGTTTTTTTGCGACTAGGCAATCGCTTGTTCTTGAAGCGTTCGTTTGGATAGATTTGTTTGCCAGATACGTCGATAAGGGGCAATCGGCAGTCGACACCGTGCCGTTTTTCAGGGATTTCGACTTTCGTCGCTATCGTGCCTCCGTTCTCAGGTAAAAGGACTTTATGATTTTCGGCACACTGTCGGGTTTTTCCCCCGAGGTCCTGGGTGAGTCGGGCTGTAGCCAAACTACGCATCTAGCAACCAGATTCCGACAGCTAAGTATTTTTCGCGCCCGGATACGGCGCGTTTTCGGCGTCGGTTGGTCCTAATGTAAGCTGTTGCGTAACCAAATCGGACTCGTATTCGTCCCAAACGGCCAGTCTCTGGAAAAGGCCCTCTTCACAGCAAATACCTCCTCCCCAAGTAGACAGTCCACTGTCTCGCGCACGGAATACGTCAACGCGTGCTTTTGTTTTGACTCGAGGGATAAGGGAGCCGTAGAAGGGGGGATGACGCGGGTGGGACCACGCGCAGGCAGGGGACTACCCCTTTTATCCTTGTGTCTCACCGCGAGGCGTACTGGTACTTGTTCAGAGTTATTTCGTTTCCTACCTCATTGCCGGAGAAACATTCTTCGACCTAACATAAGAACATCTTCTTCTTTTCGTCATCGTGCGGACCATAAGATTAATTTTACGTCATGGTTAGTGCTCAGAACATCAGTATAATTTAATTATGCTGTAGCGGAGCACGGCTTATTGCCCGCCGACCATAGTCGAGCTACTAGAGGAGGAAAATGCCATATCTGGTACCCAAAAATTAATCAGCCTGATCGGCCAGAGCGTTTCGCCAGGGTCGCAGTTTATGACCGTATTGTCCCGCGAGGCGGCGGTTAACGACGGTTCTTTTACTTGGACTCGTGTCTGTTCGCATGTTTTTCCAAGCGAATTAAAAGAACGCCGACGCACAGTGGTTCGAGTATACTACATGCTAGCTGGACAAAATTATTTTTTGGCGGGTCTGGGTTCATATGGGGTCCAAATTGTTAGAAAACATACCTGATTTGTATTACAGTTTATTATTTAACTAAAAATAGCAATAATATAAAAATATGACTAATTCACTAAAGGAAAAAGGACAAAACGACAGTATTGTACATTAAATATAATTAACAATTATAACATTATGTCTATTCCTGTAATTTCTGAGTTTTTAAGTTATAAAACCTGGTTTTTGAACTCAGTTTTCTCTGCATCGCTATTAAAATAGTGTTTTACAATATGTTCCACGTCGATCCACGCGACAAGGGTTGAATGTACGGAAAGTAGAGACTTTCTAGTTTATTTTAATCAATCGGTCGATCTGCAAAAATTTGCAAAACTATATTTTTTTAATTGTTTTCGAGCGCGACGCTCGGTAGCACCACTCCGTGGATTAAAATAGTGTTTTACTATATGTTCCACGTCGATCCACGCAGCATTCTAAAAATTTCAACCCCATATAAACTCAATACCGAGAAAAAATATAACAACTGTGCTCTCTCTCCTGCCGAGCGTCGCGCTCGAAAACAATTAAAAAAATATAGTTTTGCAAATTTTTGCAGATCGACCGATTGATTAAAATAAACTAGAAAGTCTCTACTTTCCGTACATTCAACCCTTGTCGCGTGGATCGACGTGGAACATATTGTAAAATACTATTTTAATAGCGATGCAGAGAAAACTGAGTTCAAAAACCAGGTTTTATAACTTAAAAACTCAGAAATTACAGGAATAGACATAATGTTATAATTGTTAATTATATTTAATGTACAATACTGTCGTTTTGTCCTTTTTCCTTTAGTGAATTAGTCATATTTTTATATTATTGCTATTTTTAGTTAAATAATAAACTGTAATACAAATCAGGTATGTTTTCTAACAATTTGGACCCCATATGAACCCAAAACCGCCAAAAAATAATTTTGTCCAGCTAGCATGTAGTATACTCGAACCACTGTGCGACGGCCAGACATTTAGATGACATTTGGTAAAATTTTAATCGGGAGAACGCCAGGACTCCATTGGTGTTCATATTTCTCCGCCATTCGATTTTTGCTCTTGAGGCTGCGAGGCACCTTTCAGCACGTCGAAATTCCTGCATAGAGCGCACACGAAAGCTTTCGACGCGCGCCTCGTCGTAAAAATCAACTCTTTCAAGTGCTCCAAACTGCTCGAAAATCCGAGAAACTCGTAAATCAGACCCGTGCGCGGCGCGCCATTGCACTAGCGGGACCCTGCGTTTATTATATGTAGCACTGACAATGAGAGGAATTGCCGGATCAAACAAATAACCCCAAATCGTCTTTTTCACTCCCAACTTTGAGGGCCGCGCGCAGTCACGGAACTACCCCTTTTGTTCCTGTGTCCCTCCGCCCAGTGTATTGACGATATAGTAAACGCGTGTGATTTTTTAATGCAAAAGGGGGTAGTGGGATTGGAAAGATTAACAACAATCCAGGACGCGTTGGACAAACAAAAAGAGATGTTAATAATAATTACTGTAAAGTACTATTACAGTACAGCATATAGTCAATACATATCGTTAAAAATGTAATGTGTATACAGGGTGTCCCAAAAATGTCGGAGTTCCTTGAAGGGGGTGATTCAGGGGGTGATTGCAAACAACTTTTTCCTTTGCGAAAATTCTCTCCGAGGCTTCGTTAACGAGATAATAACCAAAAGCACCGACCAATCAGAGCGCGCGCCTTCCGCCCGAGCTCCCGCGGTAGCGTTGGCTACGCGGTAGGCGGCCGCGCTTGTACTACGGACGTACGAACAAGCAAGTCGACATCCATCGAAGGAAATAATAATTATTTGAAGCGAGAGGACAAGAAATGCGTACATTTCGTTTTCAAATAACGCATAAACGAAAAGGTAATGTAGCAGAAAATGTACGACATGTGATCGTAATTCGTTATTGAGGTAAAAATCCGTAGTATAATAACGGCCAACCCAACTGAATTTAAACAATAATATTAGGTGTATGAATAAATTCTTTCCGACTGGATTTACATAATCAGTACAAAGCTACTGAATTTCTATCGCGGCGGTATTTGTCATATTTTTTAAATCGAACTGTTATTGTACCCTAAAATCGGAAAGAATTTATTTCTACACCTAATAATCACCAATAAATTAAATAAAACTCACCCATTCGGACATTCCTTTCCTTCTTTTTCGGAAACCTTTTTTGTGTCACTGGGTCACTGTACCGATCCTGGTCATCGGTGGACGAAAAGATTTATGGTAGGGTAGCGCCCAGTGCTCAGCTGATCGCAGGTATTCGCAGGACACCACCCGAAGGTAAGGGTCGCAACGTCAAGTGCGTCCGGGTTAATGTACCGAATATTCACTTCACTGCACTGATACTAACACTGATCACTTAATTTATTTTCTACGGAACGTGTTGTTCCTACGTTATAAAAATTGGTGGCCCCGAAAGGGGCCGATTACTGTTAATTGAACAGTTGCTCAATATGGGCACCCTCAGCGTCTATGCACGCCTCCGCACGTACAACCAGCTGCCTTTGGACTGCACGTAACGTTTCTGGCGTGATGTTTGCCACCGCAGCATGAATCCGCACGACTAGGTATTCCAGTGAATCCACTGGGTGACGGTACACCTCATCCTGAAATGATTGTTGTACAACAAATACAAAACGTAAGTAAAAAAAGAATACCTATAAAAAATTAAGAGCACTAATCAAATTACCTTCAGGTAGCCCCAGAAGTAAAAATCCAGCGGGGTCATATCCGGTGACCGTGGGGGCCACGCAACAGGACCGCCGCGGCCGATCCACCTGTCCTGGAAGGTTTCGTTAAGGTAGTCGCGGGAAATTGTGGCGTAGTGAGGTCCAGCCCCGTCTTGCTGATAGACCATGTTCTGTCGGACCTCATCTGGAATATGGGCCATAAGACCCGGCAGAACATGCTCTAAAAAGACTTTATACGCTGGACCGTCCATCCTGTCTGGTAGCATGTACGGCCCAACGATAAAATCGCCACAAATGCCCGCCCATACATTAATTTGCCAACGGACTTGTGCTGCGCGTGTCCGAAGCGCTAGCGGATTCTCGTCGCTCCACACATGCCGATTGCGGGAATTGAAGCAGCCTTCCCGCTTGAAGATTGCTTCGTCCGTCCACAATATGTATTTGCAGAACGACGGATTCCGCTGCACTTCTCCCAACAGCCACACTGAATATTCAACCCGCTGGTCGGCATCCCCGGGGTGCAAATGTTGCACCCGTATAAAGCGGTACGGGTGCAACATGTTCTCCCTCAGAGTTCGGTGCACCGTCATTCTGCTGGCACTAGAAGAAAATGCAGAAACATCCATTATTAGATAACATTTGTTTCCCTTAATTAATAATTGTTGCAGTTATCTTGTACTGTGACTTACTCTAGGCGGCGGCTCAAGTCGCGCACGCTGACGGTGGGGTCCTCGTCGATGGCGTGCAGGATGTTTTCTTCCACCGCAACGTTCCGCGCGGCTCGGGGTCTACCCACGTCGCTGCCTCGCGGCATCATCGACCCCGTCGAATATAATCGGGACGCCAAACGTCTGATCGTTCCCTCGCTCGGGGTTTCGATGCGCGGGTACTCCACTGCCAACGCTCGCACGGTAGCACTCGCGTTCCCGTCGTTCCGCGCGTACACCCAGAACATAGCGTAATACTCTTCGGCGGAGTACATTTCTGGGCCGAGATTACTAGCTGACTGACAGGATTTTTTCCCAAGTAACTTCCTCTACCCCCAAGTAGTTTCTCTCATTCCATTATGAGTTTACTCCCACCAGGACAAGAGGCTTTAGGTAAAAAGAAGCCAGCACATTTTCGGAACACACGTGTTTTGCAGAAGTGCAACGAAAACTTTCACAAAAGCCCGCGCTCCGTCCTTCCACTGACAATGTACCCATTGCTTCGAGATAGAAAACAGACACCACGTGTATCGGTTCGAAAGGGTCCGAAGGGAAGAGACGCAGAAAGTCTTCGAGTTGCTATAAAGAAGAAAATGCATACCATTCCTGTTTCCCCTTTCTGACACCCTGAGTTCACGTCTGCTACGAGGCGGAACCAATTAAGTCATAAATTATCCGAAACTGTAGGAAACCGTTCTCTACCGCCGACTTGCGGGACAATACGGTCATAAACCGCGACCCTGGCGAAATGCTCTGGCTGATGAGCCTGATTAATTTTGGAGAACTAGAAATTACAGAGTATTATCCAGCATCAATACGTCTCGCGGGGAGACACAGGAAAAGAAGGGTAGTCCGCTGACTGCGCGTAGTCCCGCCTGCTTCGTCCTACCCTCAAATTAAAGACGGATCTCTTATCTCTCGAGTATAAACACGCGCTCGAATTTCAAAACAAAAGCACGCGTCGACGTATTCGGTGCGAGAGACTGTGGGCTTGAAGTCCCATTGGCCGCAAACTAACCAATCGGGCCTGCTTATCTCTCGTGTCTAAACACGCGCTCGGATTTCAAAACAGAAGCACGCGTCGACGTATTCGGTGCGAGAGACTGTGGGCTTGAGGTCCGATTGGCCCTGCATCCCTCGCAAATGGCCACTGTCCTGAAGAGGCCCTCTTCACAGCAATATCTCCTCCCCAAGGCCCACCTTCTCTCGCACCGAATACGTCGACGCGTGCTTTTGTTTTGAAATTCGAGCGCGTGTTTAGAGACGAGAGATAAGCAGCCCCGATTGGCTAGTTTGGGACCAATCGAACCTCAAGCCCACCTTCTCTCGCACGGAATACGTCAATGACATCGAAAAGTCCTGCGCCCCGTCTCAGGTAAAGCAACCGCGCGCGATTACAGTCACCTGACCGTACCGCTACAACCCCATATTTCTTCAGTGAGGTCAAATAACAGGTCGACAGAAGAATTGCAGGAGAATTTTGCTAACCCACTCTTGGCCAATGACACTGCTTTTATAATAATCAGATGTGTAAGTTCCAGCTTGTCCTTATCTTGATTATTTGTTGAAAAAGTGTCATTGCTCAATGGAAACCACGAGAAGGTGGCCGTGGCGCACTGTTCTTGACCGTCGACTCAAGGAACAATACGGTCATAAACCGCGACCTTCTTTAGACTACGTTGACGATCAACGCAGTTAGTTTTTACGATTGATCAGAAGTAATACGAAACGTGGGAAGTCTGGCAATCGAACGAATTAAAGTACATGGCCGATCACGGGTGTTTAAAATTTATGACCGGGCCTTCTTAACCCAACACATCTGATTATTATAAAAGCAGTGTCATTGGCCAAGAGTGGGTTAGCAAAATTCTCCTGCAATTCTTCTGTCGACCTGTTATTTGACCTCACTGAAGAAATATGGGGTTGTAGCGGTACGGTCAGGTGACTGTAATCGCGCGCGGTTGCTTTACCTGAGACGGGGCGCAGGACTTTTCGATGTCATTGACGTATTCCGTGCGAGAGAAGGTGGGCTTGAGGTTCGATTGGTCCCAAACTAGCCAATCGGGGCTGCTTATCTCTCGTCTCTAAACACGCGCTCGAATTTCAAAACAAAAGCACGCGTCGACGTATTCGGTGCGAGAGAAGGTGGGCCTTGGGGAGGAGATATTGCTGTGAAGAGGGCCTCTTCAGGACAGTGGCCATTTGCGAGGGATGCAGGGCCAATCGGACCTCAAGCCCACAGTCTCTCGCACCGAATACGTCGACGCGTGCTTCTGTTTTGAAATCCGAGCGCGTGTTTAGACACGAGAGATAAGCAGGCCCGATTGGTTAGTTTGCGGCCAATGGGACTTCAAGCCCACAGTCTCTCGCACCGAATACGTCGACGCGTGCTTTTGTTTTGAAATTCGAGCGCGTGTTTATACTCGAGAGATAAGAGATCCGTCTTTAATTTGAGGGTAGGACGAAGCAGGCGGGACTACGCGCAGTCAGCGGACTACCCTTCTTTTCCTGTGTCTCCCCGCGAGACGTATTGATGCTGGATAATACTCTGTAATTTCTAGTTCTCCAAAATTAATCAGGCTCATCAGCCAGAGCATTTCGCCAGGGTCGCGGTTTATGACCGTATTGTCCCGCAAGTCGGCGGTAGAGAACGGTTTCCTACAGTTTCGGATAATTTATGACTTAATTGGTTCCGCCTCGTAGCAGACGTGAACTCAGGGTGTCAGAAAGGGGAAACAGGAATGGTATGCATTTTCTTCTTTATAGCAACTCGAAGACTTTCTGCGTCTCTTCCCTTCGGACCCTTTCGAACCGATACACGTGGTGTCTGTTTTCTATCTCGAAGCAATGGGTACATTGTCAGTGGAAGGACGGAGCGCGGGCTTTTGTGAAAGTTTTCGTTGCACTTCTGCAAAACACGTGTGTTCCGAAAATGTGCTGGCTTCTTTTTACCTAAAGCCTCTTGTCCTGGTGGGAGTAAACTCATAATGGAATGAGAGAAACTACTTGGGGGTAGAGGAAGTTACTTGGGAAAAAATCCTGTCAGTCAGCTAGTAATCTCGGCCCAGAAATGTACTCCGCCGAAGAGTATTACGCTATGTTCTGGGTGTACGCGCGGAACGACGGGAACGCGAGTGCTACCGTGCGAGCGTTGGCAGTGGAGTACCCGCGCATCGAAACCCCGAGCGAGGGAACGATCAGACGTTTGGCGTCCCGATTATATTCGACGGGGTCGATGATGCCGCGAGGCAGCGACGTGGGTAGACCCCGAGCCGCGCGGAACGTTGCGGTGGAAGAAAACATCCTGCACGCCATCGACGAGGACCCCACCGTCAGCGTGCGCGACTTGAGCCGCCGCCTAGAGTAAGTCACAGTACAAGATAACTGCAACAATTATTAATTAAGGGAAACAAATGTTATCTAATAATGGATGTTTCTGCATTTTCTTCTAGTGCCAGCAGAATGACGGTGCACCGAACTCTGAGGGAGAACATGTTGCACCCGTACCGCTTTATACGGGTGCAACATTTGCACCCCGGGGATGCCGACCAGCGGGTTGAATATTCAGTGTGGCTGTTGGGAGAAGTGCAGCGGAATCCGTCGTTCTGCAAATACATATTGTGGACGGACGAAGCAATCTTCAAGCGGGAAGGCTGCTTCAATTCCCGCAATCGGCATGTGTGGAGCGACGAGAATCCGCTAGCGCTTCGGACACGCGCAGCACAAGTCCGTTGGCAAATTAATGTATGGGCGGGCATTTGTGGCGATTTTATCGTTGGGCCGTACATGCTACCAGACAGGATGGACGGTCCAGCGTATAAAGTCTTTTTAGAGCATGTTCTGCCGGGTCTTATGGCCCATATTCCAGATGAGGTCCGACAGAACATGGTCTATCAGCAAGACGGGGCTGGACCTCACTACGCCACAATTTCCCGCGACTACCTTAACGAAACCTTCCAGGACAGGTGGATCGGCCGCGGCGGTCCTGTTGCGTGGCCCCCACGGTCACCGGATATGACCCCGCTGGATTTTTACTTCTGGGGCTACCTGAAGGTAATTTGATTAGTGCTCTTAATTTTTTATAGGTATTCTTTTTTTACTTACGTTTTGTATTTGTTGTACAACAATCATTTCAGGATGAGGTGTACCGTCACCCAGTGGATTCACTGGAATACCTAGTCGTGCGGATTCATGCTGCGGTGGCAAACATCACGCCAGAAACGTTACGTGCAGTCCAAAGGCAGCTGGTTGTACGTGCGGAGGCGTGCATAGACGCTGAGGGTGCCCATATTGAGCAACTGTTCAATTAACAGTAATCGGCCCCTTTCGGGGCCACCAATTTTTATAACGTAGGAACAACACGTTCCGTAGAAAATAAATTAAGTGATCAGTGTTAGTATCAGTGCAGTGAAGTGAATATTCGGTACATTAACCCGGACGCACTTGACGTTGCGACCCTTACCTTCGGGTGGTGTCCTGCGAATACCTGCGATCAGCTGAGCACTGGGCGCTACCCTACCATAAATCTTTTCGTCCACCGATGACCAGGATCGGTACAGTGACCCAGTGACACAAAAAAGGTTTCCGAAAAAGAAGGAAAGGAATGTCCGAATGGGTGAGTTTTATTTAATTTATTGGTGATTATTAGGTGTAGAAATAAATTCTTTCCGATTTTAGGGTACAATAACAGTTCGATTTAAAAAATATGACAAATACCACCGCGATAGAAATTCAATAGCTTTGTACTGATTATGTAAATCCAGTCGGAAAGAATTTATTCATACACCTAATATTATTGTTTAAATTTAGTTGGGTTGGCCGTTATTAAACTACGGATTTTTACCTCAATAACGAATTACGATCACATGTCGTACATTTTCTGCTACATTACCTTTTCGTTTATGCGTTATTTGAAAACGAAATGTACGTATTTCTTGTCCTCTCGCTTCAAATAATTATTATTTCCTTCGATGCATGTCGACTTGCTTGTTCGTACGTCCGTAGTACAAGCGCGGCCGCCTACCGCGTAGCCAACGCTACCGCGGGAGCTCGGGCGGAAGGCGCGCGCTCTGATTGGTCGGTGCTTTTGGTTATTATCTCGTTAACGAAACCTCGGAGAGAATTTTCGCAAAGGAAAAAGTTGTTTGCAATCACCCCCTGAATCACCCCCTTCAAGGAACTCCGACATTTTTGGGACACCCTGTATACTCTGCGGAATGATCCCGAGAGTCGACGAACGAAACATGTGTGCGAAACTGATAGGTGTGTGTGTATACGTATTATGTCGACGACGACAAATTTTCGACTGAAGAAGAAAAATTTTCTCTTACCATTTCTGACAATTTCATGAGACGATATTACGATATCTCTAGCATGCGTGGACCGATTTTTTCGGAATTGGTCTTATTCGAAAGCTTATATGCGGTTTACATAAGAAAAATGCCTTTAAATTTAAAAAATATTGCAGGGGTGATGAGATATTATTGAAATAAGTTTCAGAATAGCCTGGCGACGAGTAAAGGATATAGCGGTAGCGACAGTCGACATATATATGCAGGGTCTCGGAACATGGATAAACGGCAGGGGCAGTCGATCGACATTTATACAGTCTGTTTTATACAGGGTGTCTTTCATGTATTCAGGGTGTCTTTCATGTATACAGGGTGTCTTTCTTGTACTTGGCGTCGAGACGCTACCGCGTCTCTAGATCTACATCATCCATTCGGTGACTGTCATCTGTTTTCTCGATGATGCATTCGAGATCCGCATACACCACGAAGGGGAGCCGCTCCTTCATACCGTGGTTGCCGAAGCTGAGGAGATTGTTGCCTTCGCTGGGCAGCAGGATGGCGCAATCGTTCATCTTACTGCAGTCCAGCGAATGGGCCTCCAACTTCTCGGCGGATCCGAAATAGTGCATACATCTACAAAAACACAAAAAAATTTTCATTTAATTTTGTTTCGCGAGACATTTTAACATTTCGCATGTTTTCTATACGTACCGATCACAGATGAATTTCTTTTTTTCGTGTCTGCTCAGCTGCGCGCTCACCAGCCTGGACAAGTTCTTGATTAGCACAAAGTGCCCTACATCGCCGTGCTCTTGATTCGGCGTGTAGAGCAGGTTGACGTGCCGATCCCTCTTTTGGCTGGTGAGACGCAGCGGGAAGATAGTCGGTCCCTTCGGCTTCTCCATCTCCATCTCGAAACTGTACACGTTGATGGAGATGCCGTTCTGCCGTTCAAACTTCCCGATATGCCCCAGAGACATCGGAAATTCAATGCCCTGAAGATTTAATACGGACGCATAGCTGGGGTATGAACTTGGGCGATCGGGATGTCTTTCCGCAGGATGGAGAGCGGCGACCACTGCCCACGCGAAGCACGCATTGTCCGGGGATTGCACGTTAATTGTTGCTTTCTTCAACAATAAATTCTGCGGCAACTTGATGTGGCATCCCGCGCGCAGAGGATTGTACTTGTTGACATTGACGGTTAGGTTGAGGATCCGCGTCAATGCCCATCCGCTGTCGCGTTCCTGGAACTCTTCCAGCGATGCCAGGGTGGGTTCGACGACGCATCGCTGATACCACTCCTGCAGATCGGATGTGCGGAAGAGTTCGGAGTTTCGGGTGTTGATGCTTTTGCAAGCATGCTTGTCACCCGCCACAAATTCACCGTTGAACACTGTGTTCACTTAGAGGTTCCGCTGTTTCCTCAAAGCGCCCCGCACATGCTCCAGCACAATGGTCGCCGCATCTTGAAGGAAGTTGCGCGGTTCGATATAGTTCGAATTTAGCACTGCACCGGTTAATACGCGGCTATCGAACGCAGCGTCTATTTCGCGCCACAAAAGTCCTGTGCTCGAATGTCCGGCACCTTCGCGTACGAAACGTCCGCGCAACGAATATTTTAGGCCTTCGAGACGCGCGATTCGAGCAACCACGGATTGCCGAACACCGATCGATAATCGCGGGCGTTTTACGCGGCTCTGTTCTTCCAACGATTCGATACATTCGTTGCACCGTTCTTCCCACGTGAGGTACTCTTCCCGGGAAATCAATCGTGCAGATTGATCCAATAATTGGCGTTCTGCTTGCGCGAATTCTCCCATGGCTGTAATCTGTGCAACGTGTTACAGCAAATTGAGGCTTTGCACAGTTTAGAGCGCATATTTATATCCTCATCGTGATTTTCTATCTCTGTCTTACTCTTTTAGCGTACCCCCTCCCCCGAATGCATTGCATGCAAAAAAATGGCGATCCATCCTAATATGGCTCTATGCAGTTTTTGTCGATGCAGCATAATTCTTTCTATGATTCACGCGTATGACGAATTAGCGCGCGAGATCGTCCAACAAATTTTCTGCTGACACCTATTTTCTAAGAATTGATGTTTCTGCTGACACCTATTTCTAAGAATCGTGTTTTTTTTTGCTGACACCTATTTCTAAGAATCGCTGTTTTTGCTGATTCCGCAGAATTCTAAGATTCGACGTTCTCAGAAGTATCATGTTACATTAGCATTGCAAAAAAAAAATGGCATCATCTCGCGCGATACGCTGCGACGTTAAGATTGAAAAACATTATGGAAAATTTGAAAGTTTTAAAATAAAATGCGGCGGTGGGGGAAGCAATCGCACCACTATTTAAGACGGCTCCCGAACGCTGTTCCATCAATCGCTCAGTAGCCTCAGTGACTTTCGACGGAACAAATAGTGCTCTGAAAAAAAAATGTGCAGTACCAGTGTCGAAGAAAAAATGTGCAGTACCAGTGCCGAAGGAAACGCCAGACGCATGAATTATTACGTTCCGATCATGCCGGATGATGGTGTGGTTCAATGCGGGGAGGATACAGTTGCTTGGTAAGGCTTAATTTTCATATATTCTCAAAATTTTTATTCCTAATACGAGCGGATAATTTCATAGCTTTGATTGTTCTCTTAGCCCGCGCCGAACATCGCGTATCATGGTCAGAAAATACGCATTAACATCCATGGGCAGTAAATATTTGGAAATTGGAATCCGCGTACGGCCTACTGTCGATGTAGAAATGTTTCTCGGCGGCAATCGGGGGATGTTTCTCGCGTTACCATTGTATGCATGGTATGCGCTATGCAGCAATCGTGCGATCATTGAAGAACGTTCACGATTACCTGGATCACCTTCGATGCAGTTGAATCAATTAACAATGGATTTTTGCGAGATCTATAATTCTCCGATTGTAAAGATGACGCTACATAATAAGCCGCTGTATTTCAAACCGGATACAGTGACATTTTTATTAAATCTTGAGCCATGTATAGACTATGTGTATCACCGGCTACATCAAAATGTAAGAGATGTGCAGATGAAATTTGAAAGTTTTGTTAACGTGCTACAGCAGAGCGATGTTGCCTGTGAAACATTAGATGCGCGTCGTGCTGCTAAAATCATATGTGATAGCGAACATTACTGTGAGGATTATCATGTAGATTGCGAACTGGTAGCATGCACCATCAATGATATTCTAGCTGATGCTCGTAGGAAAAAATGTTAAATAATATTCTTTTAATTTTAAATAAAATTTCTTAAACATGAATTATTTCTACATTTTATTTACCCGTCCTCCTCTCCTCGTCATTTAATTTTAAGATTCGGCACTTTGTAATATTTCGTTCTTCACGCTGCCAAATGATGTCATCCCTGCACGGCTGCATCAGAGGATTCAAATTACACACGATCGCGCGATACGCTGCGACGATAAGATTGAAAATCATTTTTGAAAAAATTGATAGCTTTAGAATAAAATGTGGTGGTGGTGGTGGTGGTGGTGGTGGGGGAAAAGCAATCGTGCCTCTATTTAAGACGGCTCCCGAACGCTGTTCAATCAATCGCTCAGTAGCCTCAGTGACTTTCGACGGAACAAATAGTGCTATGAATAAAATTTACAGTACCATTGATGAAATACTCGCTGGGTGTGAGGATTATTTCGTTCCGATCGTGCGAGATGATGGTATAGCTCCATGTGGGGAGAATATATATAATGACTGGTAATGCATAATTTTTACACCTTCTCAAAATTTTTATGTTTGTTCCTAATACGAGCGGATAATTTCATAGCTTTGATTGTTCTCTTAGTCCGCGCCAAGGATCGCGTATCATGATCAGAAGATACGCATTAACATCCATGGGTAGCAAATATTTAGAAATTGGAATCGACGTAGGACCTACGGTCGATGTAGAAGTTCTTCTCGGCGACAATCATGGAAATCATCTCATATTATCATGGCATACATGGGGTGTGCTATTCGACAGCCGTGAAGCCATCGAAGAATGTGCACGATTACCTGAACCAGACTCAATGCGGATTGATACTTTAACGGTGGAATTTTTTCGGATCTTTGATTCGCCAATTATAAAGATTACACAATGTGATAATGCACTGTATTTCACACTAGATACAGCAACATTTTTATTAAATCTTCAACCATGTATAGAGTATGTGTATCCGCGAATGTATCAAACTGCTGAAGATGCGAAAGTAAAATTTGAAACTTTTGTTAACGTGCTACAGCAGAGCGATGTTGCCTGTGAAACATTAGATGCGCGTCGTGCTGCTAAAATCATACGCGATAGCGAACATTACTGCGAGGATTATCATGTAGATTGTGAACTGGTAGCATGCGCCATCAATGTTATTCTAGCTGATGCTTGTAGGAAGAAAAAATGTTAAATTATATTATTTTAATTTTAACTTTAAATAAAATTTCTTAAGCATGAATTATTTCTCAATTTTATTCGTCCATCATCATCCTCGCCATTTAATTTTAAGATTCAACGTTTCTGCTGACACCGCGTAAGATTCACGTTCAATACCCGATCAGAGGGGTACCATAACCGTTTGATACACGTTCGATACACGTTCAAAGTGGTATGATATGGTATAGTGAAATGATGCAAACGAAGAAGGATAGGATGGCCAGTGAGTAATTCGAAGAAGATGCAGATGGCGAAGATGGTCAGCGAAAATGCATGTGGAGCACATAGAAGGAGAGGGTGGCCAGTGAAGAACAAAGGCATCCTACTTTGCAACATATGCAACTTTAGGCATGGGTGACAAATTGCATGAGCGCTGCGGGACCAGTTGTCTTCAAAGCTCGGCAGCCACCGGACAGTTTGTTTTGTGTCGAGAATTTTTTTTTGTGTCAAGAATTTTATTTTTGTGACAATGGGGCTGCAAAGGATAGCGCCGGAGTGTGGCTCGGAAGTATGTACTTTGCAATATTTTAACATTTATCGCGTTTAACCTTTGATATCGAGTGTCAATATTAAATCGTGGGTTTCTATCTTTTAGGACTCGTCACCACCACCGTCACCCTCGTGGCCAGAAGATTGGGGTGACGCGTCGTCGCCCCCTTCGCCACCTTCGCCACCGCCGCCGCAACCATCGCCGCCGCCGCACCCATCGCCACCGCCTCCACAGGCATGTAGTGCAGTGTTTTTGTATGCTTTGTGTTTAATATGTTTAATGTATCAATGTTATATCAACGTTTTGTGATCTAGGACCGCGATGAACTATGGTGGTTGGCGCGGCTACTTGCGGAGGATCGCCCCATGTTCGGCCCCGTGAGGGATGCACGGCTGCGGCACCCTTGGGTGCCGTACCTTCGGATGGGGCACCTGCAGCGGCCGCGGTCCCCATCGCCACCATGGATCGACATGAGTAGGCCGCGGTCGCTGCCTCCCTCGCCACCGTCACCACTGTCGCCGCCGCCGCGAATCGGTGCGCGGGGGCTGCCGTACATCGATCAGCGGGGGCTGCCGCTGATCGATGTGCGGGGCTTACCCCCTACACCACCACCATCGCCCCCCTCACCATTGCCACCATCGCCCCCCTCATCATCGCCACCATCGCCACCATCGCCACCATCGTCACCATCGCCACCATCGTCACCATCGCCACCATCGCCCCCCGGAGCATCGCAGTGATTTTTTCTATCATTTTATATATTTTTTCTTTTAATTTTATATTTTTTTCTATTTTTCTATTTCTATTTTTTATTATTTTTATTGTATATTATTATTATATTTCTTATTTTATTCTTAAATTCTATTTATATTCTTTTATATTTATATTCTATTTTTATATTTATATTCTCTTTTTGTCCTAATTTTTTTATATTCTATTTTTATATTTATATTCTCTTTTTGTCCTAATTTTTTATATTCATATTCTTTTTTATATTTTATGTTTTTGTAACAATATATATTCTTAAACGTATTTCATTGCACCATTTTATTTACCCGTCCTCTTCCTCTCCTCGTCACATAATTTTAAGATTTGCTGGCACCGCATAATTCTTTCTATGATTCGCGCCGCCAAATGACGTCACCCCACGCGGCCGCTCCAGAGGAGCCGAATTACACACGATCGCGCGATACGCTGCGACGCTGAATCGGAACGCTTCGAAAACTTGTTAGCTGTAGAATAAAATGCGATTGTACCGCCATGTAGCGCTGTCTCTTTCCCTCTCTCGAATTTAGCTTTTTAAAGTAATGCTCTGTCTCTTTCCCTCCTCGGAATACGCGGTGTGAAAAAGCCGATCTTTCCCTACTTCATCCGATAAAAATAAATTATTATTTCTCTGCATTGGGGGAAAATTCCATCACATATTGGTTTGGAAAAATATTTGGGGGTGGGCCAAGGTCATTCCCTCCCTCTGAAAAAAGTTCTCGGGGGTGAGCCAAGGTCGGAAAGAGATTTTTCGGGGGTCATTCCCCCTCTGAAAAATTTCCGACGGTGGGTCCGGTCTGGAGAGGTCTCCGCGGCGGCTCGGTCCGGACTGATCCCCTCCATCATCGCGGATTCCCCCACTCCGCGGCTCGTGCGCGCGCAACCTGTCTTCCTCTCCCCGCAGGCCCCGCGCCCATGTTTCCCTCCGCCGCGCTCCCCCGCGCGCCATCACTTCCCCCCGCCCCCGCGCTCCCCTCAGAGGACCAGGGTTAGAACCGGCCTAGCCTTACTACTTAAGTGATAAAGTAATTCTGAGGTAAGGTAAGATGACAGCGGAAGTATTTTATACATATACCTACGTAGAGAAAAGAGGAGACGAAGAAGCGAAGTGAAAAAGTGATGAAGATAATTTTCATTCGTTACTTTGAATGAAAGAAATTTATAATCGATTTCGACACAATATTGAAGCATTAATGAATAAAATTGTTTGATCTGTAACCTATTTGATACTGCAGAGCGTAGAAGTAAGTAATTAATGAAAAACTTCAAAAAATTAAAAAAATGACGCCAAGTACATGAAAAAGTCGAGGACGTTAAAGAGTAAATCACAAAAAAATCAGAAGAAAATATACAATCTTTGTAAAAAGAAGTGAGATCCCCATAAAAAACTTCAAAAAGTAAAAAAATTAGTACATGAAATAAAAAAAACACAAATAATAGAAAATAATAATAATTACAAAGTAAAAAAAGATGTGAAATCAAAATGAGCCGCAAGTACATAAAGGTGTTTTCCCGCAGCGTGCAAAGACGACACTGTGTAACATAATAAAAGACAAAAAAAGATGTCCGCGGCCTGGAAGTCAAATACTTGGCGTGGCCAGGCAAGGTATTCTCAGATCATCAATACTCATATCTTCCCCCTCGCAGGCTTTCAGATAATTTGTCCATTTAAAACTCAGACAATATGAGTACATTTTCATTATATTGCGTTTTAAAATAATTGTAAGATCATTCATCGACACCGATACCTTTCCTCTTACAATCTTTCGCGTAATTTGTCAATTTAAAACACTGACAATATGAATACACTTTCATTATTTTGCGATTTTAAATAATTCTTATTCAATGACACCTTGACACTTGGCCACGCCAAGTATTTGACTTCCAGGTCGCGGACATCTTTTTTTGTCTTTTATTGTGTTACACAGTGTCGTCTTTGCACGCTGCGGGAAAGCACCTTTATGTACTTGCAGCTCATTTTGATTTCACATCTTTTTTTACTTTGTAATTATTATTATTTTCTATTATTTGTGTTTTTTTATTTCATGTACTTGGCGTAATTTTTTTACTTTTTGAATTTTTTTATGGGGATCTCACTTCTTTTTACAAAGATTGTATATTTTCTTCTGATTTTTTTGTGATTTACTCCTTTCCGTCCTCGACTTTTTCAAGTACTTGGCGTCATTTTTTTAATTTTTTGGAGTTTTTCATTAATTACTTACTTCTACGCTCTGCAGTATCAAATAGGTTACAGATCAAACAATTTTATTCATTAATGCTTCAATATTGTGTCGAAATCGATTATAAATTTCTTTCATTCAAAGTAACGAATGAAAATTATCAGTAGGTAGGCTATGCCGATTCTGGACCAAATTGGGCGAGGGGGTGAGGCGGGGCGGGGGCCAAGACTGGTCACGGGTTTTATCGACCGTACTATTAGGCTTACGCTCGCATGTGCGAGCGGATACAGGTGCGTCTCCCGCCGAGTTCTTGTTTGGCACGGTGATTCGCCTTCCCGGGGAGTTCTTCTTGCCGGAGGATCTAACGCCGAACCCTAAGATATTTATCGAGGAGTTTAGAGAGTTTATGCGCCAGGTTCGGCCGGTGCCCGTAGTGCATAACTATAAGAAGCGCGCGTTCTTTTATAAAGACTTAAAGACGTGCACTCATGTGTTTCTTAGAAATATGGCTAAGAAAGCTTTAGAACGGCCGTATTCAGGCCCTCACAAGGTTGAGGAACGTGTATCGGATGCAGTCTATTGTATTGTCGTAAACGGTACTGCACGTAGCGTATCGACAGAATTGTTAAAACCGGCGTACTTTATGTTGGATGATCGCGACGATTCGTCGTCAAATAGCGCGGGTCCGTCTGCCGACGTACCGGCGACTGCATTGCAGCGCCCAGTTTTAAAAACATACGCGCGAAAAAAAGTAGCGTTTGCACCCGGTACAGAACCATCCACTTAAGTGCATTCTCTGCCACGTTCGCTATGCTCCGTAGTATCATGTACATACTGTATATATTTGTAAATATGTTATATATATATTTTTTTTTATATTATAATCGTAGCGTTAAGTCGTGCAGTTAACTGCGTCTGCACTCGGGGGGGAGTGTGTGGGGATCGAGCTTTAAGGTTCGAGCCATCCCCTCCTAGCGGACTGTACAGGAGTGGGGATTCGTCGAGCTCGTGCGAGCGTTGCCGTGCGGACTCGCCCCAGTCCGTTGACTAGAGTCTTGGCAAGACGCTGTGTAGGCTAGTCGTCCTAGCTGTTAGACACCACGTGTTCCACTGGTGTATTCTGTACACTGTTCTGTGGCGTGTAGCCTGTTGGCTAACGTCCACTATATTCTCGTCTATTGTTATAGCCGATTGCAATACGGCTACTGTGATTGCGGTGCAATACCGACACCCTCACGTGCCAAGTACTCGTTGCACGTGTGGGCAATAAAGTTTCTAGTCTTGCCAATTAAACCTACAAGTTATTACCTCTCCACCCTTGGACACGACTGCAGTAGTAGGACTGCTGAGGAGGAAGGTCACTACCTTTCCCACCACTTAAATCCTACAATACATTTCGTATTGGCACCACCTGTTGGATGTTTAAGGTACTTTGGGCACGCGTTGCCGCCGCGCAATCTCCGTACGCGCACGGGGATCGGTGCGCAGGCGCGACCGCAACCGATTCGTGAAATTCAAATCGCGTCTACGATTATGATTTCTGAGAAAGAGGGTGGACCAGGAGAAAAGATTTTTCTGAGAAAAGATAAGGAATCATGGCGCGCGACACGTAGCGCTCGTATAAACATCCGCCAACGAAAATGTAATTTGACGCTCTACCGCGATAGCTATTCGAGATTAATTAACTTAAATAGCGCAACCGCCTCACGAAAGAATGTAACGTCGCGTATAAATATCTGTCGACGAAAATGCTTTCACGCTCTTTCACACGCCCTTTTCTGTCCCATAATCGCGATACATGCAAATACTTGATATGTTATTTCATAGGGACGGTGGAAGATAGGTAAGTAAACCTGACATATTAATATTAAGATTTTTAAGATGTAGTAATTTATTCAACTTAATTATCCCACTCGACAACATCGTCAGCAAATAGGGCGATATCTTCGTCGGTAATAATGGTATTGTCGACGACTTCATTAAATAGATCCTCATCAGTATAAAATGAATCACCCGCAACTTGCTCGGGGGCAGTCTGAACTGCAATATCGCTAGCCTGAAGCCCCGATACTGCATTCGCAAAAACAGCGTTAAAGTCAATCAATTTCGCATTATAACATTTCCGCCAAACAACACTTTTTGGATCCATGAAACTATTCGGTTGATATATATTACTACAGTATTCATCATCCTCATCATCACTAACATCTAAAAAGAATGTTTTTTGCCGCGCATGCCTATTTAACCAATATTGTTCGTTCGCGTAGTGGTTAACCGGCGCCTCGCCATTAGCATTGTAAAACACCTTTAAAAAGATGTCGCCATCGTGAACAACTTCCGCCGCATGAAGTTCGTCACCACGAATTTCTTCGGTTTGAACCGCAACATTCCGACACGCAACATATATTTTGTGGTTGGAGTCATGTATAGGCTGCACTGGGGAGTCGGAGATTGCAGCGGCAGCTGGGTGATTCAATTGCCCGGACAATGACAT
Organism: Andrena bucephala; assembly: GCA_947577245.1. Classification (NCBI taxonomy): domain Eukaryota; kingdom Metazoa; phylum Arthropoda; class Insecta; order Hymenoptera; family Andrenidae; genus Andrena; species Andrena bucephala. Next base: position 17,836,745 of record OX387718.1, on the reverse strand, counting down.
AATCTGAAACGAATTTTTTCGTATAATTCTCAAAGTTGCTGACACAACGATTCACTAAAATATGGTAATGGAAACTTACGGTATTAATCGATTATATTTCCGTGCGTTGAACGGTGGATGATATCCTTCTAAATGATCACGCTTACAACAAGAATAACAACAACTACAACAACACTATGATGCGACAGTCTTCGATGCAACTGCAATCGACTCAGACACAATAAATTTTGAAAACGTTTCTTGTAGTAACGTATGACCGGACTGATGCAGTAGCATGATAGAACTGATTTTAACGCGATCGTTCCATGATTACACATACGAAACCATAGAGCAATAATTATTCGACGTTGCATTCATGTAAGCAACCATCGTAAACATACAACGATAATGATTTGGGGTAGAATTCCGAGTACTTTCATGATCGAGGAGGCTGTAAGTCAATCGTCGCGGTAGTCCATGGAATAAACATGACGTTGCACTGCACGATGCAGTATGTTTATATCTGAGTGTTGATGGCGCGCGACAGGATTGAACGCGTTTTGACACCTACGTGCATGCGCTTCGTGCCGTATGTTTATATTTGAATCGTGGGACCGATACAGCGCACGTGCAATGATGTATACATAGAGCGATAATTATTGTAAATCAATCATCGCGATAGTCCATGGAATAAACATTGCACTGCGCCATGCCGTATGTTTATATCTGAGCACGATTGAACGCGTTTTGGCGTCTACGTGCACGCTCTTCGTACCCTGTATTTATATTTGAATCGTGGGACCGATGCAGCGCACGTGCAATGATGTATACATATAGTGATAATTATTGTAAATTAATCGTCGCGGCAGCCCATGGAGTAAACACGACATTGCGTTCGATGATGATTTCTGAGAAAGAGGGTGGTACATAATTTCTGAGAAATCATAGAGCGAACCGCGCCATGCCGTGTGTTTATATCTAAGCATTGACTTTTCCCAAGACCATGCCTCTAAGAAGTACCCTCGAGAAAACGCAATGGCCCTGAAGCAATAAATTAGGCGTTGCGTTCACGCAGCGATAATTATTCGGGGTAGAGTTCCGAATATTTCCACGATCGAGAACAGGGCGACGTCTCAAGTACCCTTCTCGAAGGTCTGCAAGTCAAGCGTCGTGGGAGCGTGTACGGGTGAAAAGAATTCGTACGAAGACCCTAGGATGTCTGGTTTACAGTAGACCAGTGTCAAGACCCCCCACATATTGCCTATCCGGTAACGCTATTGACTTTTCCCAAGACCATGCCTCTAAGAAGTACCCTCGAGAAAACGCAATGTCCCTGAAGCAATAAATTAGGCGTTGCGTTCACGCGAGCAACTAAGCGATAATTATTCGAGGTAGAGTTCCGAGTATTTTCACGATCGAGAATAGGATGATCGCCCTTATCGGGTAGATTGTTAGTCAATCGTCGCGATAGTTAAAAGCACGTCTCTAAGAATTAATATATGGATATGTACGAAAGGATATTAATATTGATGCGTTACAGATATTGATGTGAAAGTCATACATTTATTATTAAAACATATACATATATGCACGTACTATAGTGGTACGTGGTTTACATCACGCAGCATAGATTGTAATCCTAACGCCAACAATTCACAATCAATCAAAGAATGTTGCTCAAAGTGCTCGCTTTCGGAAATTAATTTCACATAATTCGTTGGTACGGGAGCGGTACGTAGCACTTCTACGAAGGTTGCATATTTACTACTTACAGAGTACATATTTTCGGTTAGCCAGGTATACATATGTTCAATACAATGTTCGTACGTGAATAGTTTACGCATCGTGGCTTCAGTCATATATATGACAGCGCGATTATCGGTGATTTTAATAAGTTGATCATCATGCATACGTGTGAAGTCTATTCGTAAATGATCAATTACGATGTGGGTTTGGGGCGATGTTGCATTGCTTCGTAATCGTTGGAGTATGTCCGCCTTGTTTTGTAGCAGGAGCTTCCACGTCGACATTGAAAAGCTCAATTCGCTGCCTTTATTGTCGGCTATGGTGATCTCAACGTGGCACGAATCCATGCCAATGCGTATTCCAATAGTTAGACGTTTATAAGTTGTTGCGGTCAACGGGTAATCACGCCCCAGAATCCGTATAATTGACGGTTTTGGTGTTTTCGACGTATTTTTCGTTGCGAATCCAGAACTATAAGAAACATGTACACGAAATTAATGCATCGTCCGTTAACGTTTACAGTGAAAGAAGTAAGTGAATGAAGTAAGTGTAAAGTGTACAGTAACGAGTACATACCTCATATTGGACTGTTGATGATATTGTTGTTTTTGACGTTTATTTGGAAGACCACCATCGTTGTCGGATGCGCAGGATGAATCGTTTAAGCTGCGTTTGTACATTTTGATATGCACTACGTATGATTCTCATCGGCGGAGAAAAAAATGACGCGAACGATACATGTTAGCACTCGAGTGTACGTGGTATAATGAAGTCCGCAGGACCGACCCACGTCATTTTATACTGATTCACGCACACGTACACGTCCATGTGTGAAAGTATATCATATCAGTGATGGTCAAGGTGTGTATGTATACCGCACAAGGGTTAGAGCAGGCGTGCACAGCTGAATGCTCGCCGGGCAAAAATTTTCGGACGCGTGCGGAAAGAGCATCGTAAAGGACTAGGCCACGCCTTTATGAGCGACAGTGCCGTGAGGGCCGTGGTGGGGAGTGTTCGTGAGTGAAGTGTGCCGCGGAACATCAGCAACACACATTACAGTTTACACGCATACTACGACAGCGGTTACAAATATTGGCCACAGGGTGGGGGAACTGCTCACGGCGTCGCTCTTCGCTTTGCTAACGAGCAATCGAGAGCGCTCTTGCCCGCCACAGCCTTGCTGTGCAGGCCTGGGTTAGAGAATACGCGACAAATTCAAATAGCGTGCACGACAAATTTAAGGAGCGTATATATCACAATGCATATAAAAGTGTGTGGATCATAAATGTACACTATAAGCTGGAATAATTAGTTTCATATTATAAAATCGTCGAGGAATAAGAAAGGTGTGAAGAAACTGTGACGTGGGCATCCCCACCATGCTTCAAGACTACCCTACTTGAAAACTACCCCTACCCTACAACGCGTAGGACCTTCGTTCTAGACTAGGGAAGGGAAATGTATATAAGGGCGGCAACCACAGCCGCACAGGCCAGTGCAGTTATCACAAGCATTTTTTATAAAAAAATCATGGACGCGTTTGAGTTAAATTTATATCGAGCGGCGCAGGACATGAATGCATTTAAAATGCAGCAATGCATCGTAAGTAAAGTTTTATGAAAATTTAATTGGTGCACGTATCCCATTCGACGATATTTTAATGAATTTGTGCGTTTGTTATAGCAACGGCATGGCAAAATCGAACGTGCGTGGCACGAGGAGCGTGATGAATTGGTGCGAAAAATCGTAAGTATAGTTTTTTTTGTGTAAATTGAATTGGTGCATGTATTCTAACAAAAGTTATCCATTTGTTTCAGTATGAGCTCGATAGTCTGATGAGGGCGTGGCGCGTGGAGCGACGTGAGGCTATTCGATATCTCGTAAGTGATGTTTCGAAAAAAATTATATTGGTATGTGTACACCATTCAACAGTGTGTAACGAGTTATTGTCGGTAGGACGACGATCTTGCCCCCCACCGCGAGCCTGACCGCGACGACACGCACCGCGCTCTGCCAACGGTCTTGCCCCCCACCACTCGTCCGCGGGTACCGAGAATCGGCGCGAGATGGGCATGCGACGAATGTCCTTCTCGCTGCCGAAATCCGCGGACGAGGACATATAGGCCGAGGGCATTGGCCTATTTGGGGGAGACCGCCTAGAGCGAGCGTACGAGCAAGTACACCTCTCCCGGAGACCTCCTGTGCGATTCCACGTTCTCGTGTAGAAACACTCGTTCTTGCGAAAGCCAAGCGCCCGTGATTCACATTAGTTCTCGTGTGTCGACAGACTGAGTCTCTGTGCATTTTTGAATTTGCCCCCTCCCCGGTTCCCAGAAGGACAGCGTGAGCCATCCTCTGGACGCAGGCCGTCACCACTTATCGATCTTCCGAACAGATTTATCTCCGTTCTCAAGAGCGTCCTTACAGTCTCCGATTCACCCACGGGTTGTGCCCACCGGGTGACCGGACTCAAGACTCTCCGACCAGGGTCTAACGGCAGGGCTTGCCCGCCAAGACACCGAACGGTCAAATCGTCTATCCCCTCCCCCCTTCGCCGCCTCGTCACCGATTTCATACGCGCCGCGATACACACCGAACCGTGCGCCGCGGTACACACCGACTCTCGCGCCGCGATACACACCGAACCGTGCGCCGTGATACACACCGAACCGCGCGCCGCGACCCGGGATAATCTAAGCCGTACATACTCTGTGTGCCAGCATAGACCTGGCCGGGACATCCTGTATATAGCTCTAAGGTTGAATAAACAGTCGTACTCCACTCTACCTAAGCGCATAATCATTCGATCGGCGGCCCTGGACCACCGTCCTGAGCTGGCGACACGGTACCTCCACCGTCCCACCGGTAACCCCGCGTTCTACGGTTACAAGTGTTTTAATTGAATCGTGTGTTTGTTTCAGCACGAACGTGAAAAAGAAATGGCGGAATGGAGTGACGACTACTTAGGGATGCTTCGACATCTCATAAGTGATGTTTCGGGAAAAATTATTCTGATACGCGTACACCAATCGACGATGTTTTAATCGAGTCGCGCGTTTGTTTCAGCGTCGGGCTGACATCGAGGCCCATGCGCGCGATGGAGATCGCGATGTCATCATCCAGCAGCTCGTAAGTAATGTTTCGTACAATTGATACGCGTACACCATTCGACGATGTTTTAATCGAGTCATGTGTGTGTTTCAGCGTCGCCAATATCCGACGCAGGAGGACGGGCGGATTTGCCGCGAGTTGCGGGAAAAAATTGAAGTAGCTCGGCGTACGTGGCGAGAAGACACGTTGGACGTGGAGTTTCTGGCGTTCGGAGGCGAGTTCTGGGGCCTGCGACGCTTATTCGGAGAGTGAGTGTGAGTGAATTTTAATTGTTTGGTGTTTCGCGTGCTATCACCAACGTTTTCTGTAATAATAATTTGGTGTTTTCTCTGTGTGTTGCAGGACGTAACATCACGCCGAAATTTTTTTAAAATAAAATATTTTCTATAAATTTAAAATTTTTAAAATAAATATCATTTTTATTCAAAACTGTGTTTTATTAATGTACATTAATGCATGCATACTTAAATTGTAGAATCAGTATTTGCGTAAAAATAACGTTCGTATGGGAGGGAAATTCCTGCTCGTGGGTAGAGGAAGCATTCGCCGCTGTCATTGCTCTCATTGCCGCCGCCGTTATGTTAATCGCTATACAGGGTGTCCCACCTAAGACTGGACAGCCGGTTTTCTCCTAAACTATTGGAGATAAAAATATAAAAAAAATAGGAGATTGCATGGTTCGAGGGGGCCAATTAATTAGCGCGAACGAATTTTTTTATCGATTATTATTTTAAAAGATACGATGGGCAAGTTCGGTTTTTCAAATGGAACTATTTTTTTTGAACACCTGAGTTGATAGTGCGTTCCAAGACAAATTCAATAAGCTTTAATGTATATACTTTATTTTCACTGGTTTTTAAGATATTGTGCTTGCAAATTTACTGATTTTCACTGGCAGAAAACTGTCTGGTATAGCACGGACCGGGCACGTACTGGCTCCACGGGTGGCACTGCCTTTTGAAATAGATACCTATCTGCCAAAGGTCTACGCCAGGCCCAAAGGCTGGACAATTTTTTTCCGTCAGAAATGCTACTTAGGTAGGTACATCTGCGGTATCGAGAAGCGCACCGTTACTTTTACTTCGCACTTGCGTCTACACTCGGATGGCCGGTTCTTTTGGGAGGGATGCAAGTTCGATTGGTTAGGTTAGGAGGAGTGAAAGTTGCTAGACTAAATTTCAATCATAGGGATGAGATTGTATCAGAACCATTCGGATTTGCATTCCTCACAAACGGCTGCTCTCTTGAAGAGGCCCTCTTCACAGCAATGCCCACCTTCTCTCGCACGGAATACGTTAACGCTTGCTTTTGTTCTGATATTGAAGCTCGTGTTTATACTCAAGAGGACCACGCGTCGACAGCGGGCTACCCCTTTTCTTCCTGTGTCTCTCCACGAGCCGTGTTGACGGTGGATTGTGGGAGCGTAGATATCTGGATGCCAGTTATTGAATTCAGGAGACGATAGAAACATTTTATTACAAAACACACATGTACTATAATTAAAGTAAATCGTATTCCTCTCGGGCAGGAGTACTGATAATGATCGAAATTGCGCCCCACTTCGCGCAGACCAATTACACGGAGGGTAGTCGGGTCACACACTGCCCAAATGTTACAGGGTAATTCTGGAGCAACGCCCGTCAAGGAGATGCGCTGGCACCCCGTGGCGAGGACAGACCTTCGCATTGCCTCACCCGATTTTTATGGTTTTTTTTTCGGAAAAAGGTACGAATCCTGGGCCGAACGTAGCGAATTGAAGTCGACCCTCCGCAGTCGAGGGTGAATTATCCATTACAGCGTATTAAGAAACCCTTATCTTCATCGTATCGAAAGGGAAGTGGTGCCAATGGATTCCTTATGGTTTTCTGACGAAAATCATCCCAAATGTCATACAAATCGCTCTACTTTGACACAAGCAATTTGTATTCCTTATGTAAAATTTGTCCGATTTACACGATATTTGGCATGATTTTCATCGGAAATCCCCAAGGAATCCATCCGTGACACTTCCATATCCATACGATAAAGAATAAAGAAGTATTTTATTTCCTAACCAGATACAGGGTAATTAAGGAGCAGCGCCCGTCAAGGAGATGCGGCGGCCTGGTACCCCGTGGCGAGGACAACCCCTCGCAGTGCCTGACCGAATTTTATGGCTTTCCACCCTCGAAGCGGTTCGAGTGCCTATTAAAAAGTGAGAAATCTTTGACTCGCGCATTTCTCATCAGATCTTTGCGAAAACGACACCCATCAATTTCTTATGTTTCGCCGATGAAACTGACACCAAGAACGACGTATTCGGACCATAATGAAGAAAATTCCATGGAATATCGATTTATATCATTTCAAGTTGACTTGACTTGGTTAAAAATAATCCGATTTACATGAAATTTGGTATGATCGTCATCGGAAAAAATAAGGCACCCATCGGTGTCACTTCCCTTTCGATACGACGAAGAAAAGAGTTTCTTAATACGCTGTAATGGATAATTCACCCTCGACTGCGGAGGGCCGACCTCAATTCGCTTCGTTCGGCCCAGGATTCGTACCTTTTTCCGAAAAAGCCATAAAAATCGGGTGAGGCAATGCGAAGGTCTGTCCTCGCCACGGGGTACCAGCGCATCTCCTTGACGGGCGTTGCTCCAGAATTACCCTGTATCATTTGGGCAGTGTGTGACCCGACTACCCTCCGTGTAATTGGTCTGCGCGAAGTGGGGCGCAGGTTCGATCATTATCAGTACTCCTGCCCGAGAGGAATACGATTTACTTTAATTATAGTACATGTGTGTTTTGTAATAAAATGTTTCTATCGTCTCCTGAGTTCAATAACTGGCATCCAGATATCTACGCTCCTACAATCCACCGTCAACACGGCTCGTGGAGAGACACAGGAAGAAAAGGGGTAGCCCGCTGTCGACGCGTGGTCCTCTCGAGAATAAACACGAGCTTCAATATCAGAACAAAAGCAAGCGTTAACGTATTCCGTGCGAGAGAAGGTGGGCAATACTGTGAAGAGGGCCTCTTCAAGAGAGCAGCCGTTTGTGAGGAATGCAATTCCGAATGGTTCTGATACAATCTGCTCCCTATGATTGAAATTTAGTCTAGCAACTTTCACTCCTCCTAACCTAACCAATCGAACTTGCATCCCTCCCAAAAGAACCGGCCATCCGAGTGTAGAAGCAAGTGCGAAGTAAAAGTAACGGTGCGCTTCTCGATACCGCAGATGTACCTACCTAAGTAGCATTTCTGACGGAAAAAAATTGTCCAGCCTTTGGGCCTGGCGTAGACCTTTGACAGGTAGGTATCTATTTCAAAAGGCAGTGCCACCCGTGGAGCCAGTAAGACCGTCCCCGGTCCGTGCTATACAAGACAGTTTTCTTCCAGTGAAAATCAGTAAATTTGCAATCGCAATATCTTAAAAACCAGTGAAGATAAAGTGTATATATTAAAGCTTATTGAATTTGTCTTGGAACGCACTATCAACTCATGTGTTAAAAAAAAATAGTTCCATTTGAAAAACCGAACTTGACCATCGTATCTTTTAAATTAATAATCGATAAAAAAATTCGATCGCGCTAATTAATTGGCCCCCTCGAACCATGCAATTCCCTATTTTTTTTATATTTTTATCTCCAATAGTTTAGGAGAAAACCGGCTGTCCAGTCTTAGGTGGGACACCCTGTATATGACTGAAGCCACGATGCGTAAACTATTCACGTACGAACATTGTATTGAACATATGTATACCTGGCTAACCGAAAATATGTACTCTGTAAGTAGTAAATATGCAACCTTCGTAGAAGTGCTACGTACCGCTCCCGTACCAACGAATTATGTGAAATTAATTTCCGAAAGCGAGCACTTTGAGCAACATTCTTTGATTGATTGTGAATTGTTGGCGTTAGGATTACAATCTATGCTGCGTGATGTAAACCACGTACCACTATAGTACGTGCATATATGTATATGTTTTAATAATAAATGTATGACTTTCACATCAATATCTGTAACGCATCAATATTAATATCCTTTCGTACATATCCATATATTAATTCTTAGAGACGTGCTTTTAACTATCGCGACGATTGACTAACAATCTACCCGATAAGGGCGATCATCCTATTCTCGATCGTGAAAATACTCGGAACTCTACCTCGAATAATTATCGCTTAGTTGCTCGCGTGAACGCAACGCCTAATTTATTGCTTCAGGGACATTGCGTTTTCTCGAGGGTACTTCTTAGAGGCATGGTCTTGGGAAAAGTCAATAGCGTTACCGGATAGGCAATATGTGGGGGGTCTTGACACTGGTCTACTGTAAACCAGACATCCTAGGGTCTTCGTACGAATTCTTTTCACCCGTACACGCTCCCACGACGCTTGACTTGCAGACCTTCGAGAAGGGTACTTGAGACGTCGCCCTGTTCTCGATCGTGGAAATATTCGGAACTCTACCCCGAATAATTATCGCTGCGTGAACGTAACGCCTAATTTATTGCTTCAGGGCCATTGCGTTTTCTCGAGGGTACTTCTTAGAGGCATGGTCTTGGGAAAAGTCAATGCTTAGATATAAACACACGGCATGGCGCGGTTCGCTCTATGATTTCTCAGAAATTATGTACCACCCTCTTTCTCAGAAATCATCATCGAACGCAATGTCGTGTTTACTCCATGGGCTGCCGCGACGATTAATTTACAATAATTATCACTATATGTATACATCATTGCACGTGCGCTGCATCGGTCCCACGATTCAAATATAAATACAGGGTACGAAGAGCGTGCACGTAGACGCCAAAACGCGTTCAATCGTGCTCAGATATAAACATACGGCATGGCGCAGTGCAATGTTTATTCCATGGACTATCGCGATGATTGATTTACAATAATTATCGCTCTATGTATACATCATTGCACGTGCGCTGTATCGGTCCCACGATTCAAATATAAACATACGGCACGAAGCGCATGCACGTAGGTGTCAAAACGCGTTCAATCCTGTCGCGCGCCATCAACACTCAGATATAAACATACTGCATCGTGCAGTGCAACGTCATGTTTATTCCATGGACTACCGCGACGATTGACTTACAGCCTCCTCGATCATGAAAGTACTCGGAATTCTACCCCAAATCATTATCGTTGTATGTTTACGATGGTTGCTTACATGAATGCAACGTCGAATAATTATTGCTCTATGGTTTCGTATGTGTAATCATGGAACGATCGCGTTAAAATCAGTTCTATCATGCTACTGCATCAGTCCGGTCATACGTTACTACAAGAAACGTTTTCAAAATTTATTGTGTCTGAGTCGATTGCAGTTGCATCGAAGACTGTCGCATCATAGTGTTGTTGTAGTTGTTGTTATTCTTGTTGTAAGCGTGATCATTTAGAAGGATATCATCCACCGTTCAACGCACGGAAATATAATCGATTAATACCGTAAGTTTCCATTACCATATTTTAGTGAATCGTTGTGTCAGCAACTTTGAGAATTATACGAAAAAATTCGTTTCAGATTATGTCATTGTCCGGGCAATTGAATCACCCAGCTGCCGCTGCAATCTCCGACTCCCCAGTGCAGCCTATACATGACTCCAACCACAAAATATATGTTGCGTGTCGGAATGTTGCGGTTCAAACCGAAGAAATTCGTGGTGACGAACTTCATGCGGCGGAAGTTGTTCACGATGGCGACATCTTTTTAAAGGTGTTTTACAATGCTAATGGCGAGGCGCCGGTTAACCACTACGCGAACGAACAATATTGGTTAAATAGGCATGCGCGGCAAAAAACATTCTTTTTAGATGTTAGTGATGATGAGGATGATGAATACTGTAGTAATATATATCAACCGAATAGTTTCATGGATCCAAAAAGTGTTGTTTGGCGGAAATGTTATAATGCGAAATTGATTGACTTTAACGCTGTTTTTGCGAATGCAGTATCGGGGCTTCAGGCTTGCGATATTGCAGTTCAGACTGCCCCCGAGCAAGTTGCGGGTGATTCATTTTATACTGATGAGGATCTATTTAATGAAATCGTCGACAATACCATTATTACCGACGAAGATATCGCCCTATTTGCTGACGATGTTGTCGAGTGGGATAATTAAGTTGAATAAATTACTACATCTTAAAAATCTTAATATTAATATGTCAGGTTTACTTACCTATCTTCCACCGTCCCTATGAAATAACATATCAAGTATTTGCATGTATCGCGATTATGGGACAGAAAAGGGCGTGTGAAAGAGCGTGAAAGCATTTTCGTTGACAGATATTTATACGCGACGTTACATTCTTTCGTGAGGCGGTTGCGCTATTTAAGTTAATTAATCTCGAATAGCTATCGCGGTAGCGCGTCAAATTACATTTTCGTCGGCGGATGTTTATACGAGCGCTACGTGTCGCGCGCCATGATTCCTTATCTTTTCTCAGAAAAATCTTTTCTCCTGGTCCACCCTCTTTCTCAGAAATCATAATCGTAGACGCGATTTGAATTTCACGAATCGGTTGCGGTCGCGCCTGTGCACCGATCCCCGTGCGCGTACGGAGATTGCGCGGCGGCAACGCGTGCCCAAAGTACCTTAAACATCCAACAGGTGGCGCCAATACGAAATGTATTGTAGGATTTAAGTGGTGGGAAAGGTAGTGACCTTCCTCCTCAGCAGTCCTACTACTGCAGTCGTGTCCAAGGGTGGAGAGGTAATAACTTGTAGGTTTAATTGGCAAGACTAGAAACTTTATTGCCCACACGTGCAACGAGTACTTGGCACGTGAGGGTGTCGGTATTGCACCGCAATCACAGTAGCCGTATTGCAATCGGCTATAACAATAGACGAGAATATAGTGGACATTAGCCAACAGGCTACACGCCACAGAACAGTGTACAGAATACACCAGTGGAACACGTGGTGTCTAACAGCTAGGACGACTAGCCTACACAGCGTCTTGCCAAGACTCTAGTCAGCGGACTGGGGCGAGTCCGCACGGCAACGCTCGCACGAGCTCGACGAATCCCCACTCCTGCACAGTCCGCTAGGAGGGGATGGCTCGAACCTTAAAGCTCGATCCCCACAGTATGAAAAATCTGAAAAATTTACCAACGCGGGCCCAAATACCGACGCGGACCCAAAGTACCTTAAACATCCAATAGGTGACGCCAATACGAAATGCGCGCAACGCCATTTTGAAATTTTGAAAATCCTCCCCCTCCCCTGTGACGTCAGCCCCCTCGCCCACGAACTCGAGCTGCGCGCGCGGCGCCATTTTGAAAATTTTCAAATCCCCCTTCCCCTGTGACGTCATCCCCCTCATCAACGAATTCGGTCGACGCCATTTTGGAATCCCCCTCCCCTGTGACGTCGTCCCCTCACCTACGAACTCGGTACACCCTCCCCTCCCCACCCCCTCGCCCTCGCCGAAGAGCGCGCGGTACCCCCCGCCCCGCCTCACCCCCTCGCAACAATTTGGTCCAGAATCGGCATAGCCTACCTACTATTATCTTCATCTCATTTTCACTTCGCTTCTTCGTATTCTCCTCTTTTCTCTACGTAGGTATATGTATAAAATACTTCCGCTGTCATCTTACCTTACCTCAGAATTACTTTATCACTTACAATCGGGAACTAATGTATCAATTTCGATGCAGTTTTTTAACGTGCAGCGCAATAATGAAGGGTCGGATGCAATAAAGGGACTAGCGCTCGAAAATGTGAAAAATTATTGTCCAAACGCTAAAAAGGATTGGAAAATTAAATTTTGTTAAACTGAATTTTTAAAAATATAGTGTTGTAAAGCTCATTACAACACACATTTTTACTATTTACTGTTTGTTTATCCAATCATTAATATTCGCGCTAAAAATTATAAACAAAATATTTCTCATCGTCCAAAGTCAATATTTCTTTAAACATAAATTGCAATAACTTGAGGAAATATCAACGGATCGTTATGAGACTTAAAACATAATTTCAGAAAACTCTAGCGAAGTCGCAAAGTGTATGTCAAAAACGAGTATGTTAAAAAATATAATAATATTTAATTAAAAAGTAATACTGGTTTGTGGGTATATGCTGATTGCATATCGACTGATTGATTTGATTAGTGGTTACAGGCTGATTTCAAGTCATATGAATTTGTTGTTATGGGTTATATTTATGATATACAAACAGGACGCAATTCAAATCTCGGCAGCTTACCTTGTGTTTGAGACTGCATTTTGGTTGCAATTCAATGGTACAACGATACATATTTGTAAAAACACGTGGCATCTCAAATTTTGACAACCTACCTTATTTCACACTCGTCAGGTTATAATCTGACTGTAAGCTGTCAAAATTTGGAGTAGATTGCATAGTGAAGATAGCGATTGACGAACGAAACATGTATTAGTTCGTTTTGTCTGATGGTGTGCGTGTAACGCGTATATACGTATTATGTTGACAAAAATTTTGACTGGAGAAGAAGAATCAGAAGACGAAACTTACCGTTTTTGACAGATCCAACAGACGATATTACGATATCTCTGTCATGCGTAGACCGATTTTATTGAAATTGGTCTTATTCGAAAGCTTATATGCGGGTTACATAAGAAAAATGCCATTAAATATAGAAAATATTGCAGGCGTGATGAGATATTAATGAAATAAGTTTCAGGTTAGGTTGGAATAGCTGTGCTTCGAATAAAGATACACGGCAGCGACAGGCATATACAAGGTGTCTTTTCTTTCATGTACTTGGCGTCGAGACGCTACCGCGTCTCTAGATTTTGCTCTACCAAAAAACGATTTTATGTGAATACTTACAAATTTGTCCACGCGCAGCGGTTTTGGTAAACCATTTAATAAACGATGTTTGATATCGTTCATTTCTGATTCGACGGCACTGGAACTAGCGTTTAATTTGCCAAATTGAAATTTCTCCATCATTAACCCAGTATATAATGGAAAATGTGGTAGTAAATTACTAATGCTTCTAACCATTTGCGGGCTATAATATGGATTTATCTCTGTACCATTTTTTTCATTTTCACCTTCATTTTTAATATTTAAGCTAAACTCGCGACACCATGAGAATACCAACGTTTCATCGTTAAGATCTTGTGACTCTAATTCGTGGTCTTCAAAATTAGACTCGCACGTGGGATCATCATTTGTTGCGACATCTGCCATTTTCGCGAACTTTTCCTTACCTTTAATGACATTTATCATGTAAATGCGAGCCTCTTCCGATAATGTTTTTTCTCCACATTCGTCTAAACCGCATGTCTGTGCATAACATAAAATTGTTACGAGCCGGGGCTGCGGCAACGCGAGAGGCCGGCGAGGAGGGTATTTCCCAAGGAATACGGTTTATGAGTTTGTTAGTTAGGTGCGCGGACGAACCTGATGCGAAATCAGGGAGCCGCTAGGATTGTTGACGGCGAGGACGAACCTGATGCGAAATCAGGGAGCCTCTAGGAATGGAGTCACACGCGGACGAACCTGATGCGAAATCAGGGAGCCGCAGGAGGGTGAAACGTCGTGAACGAATCCGATGCGAAATCGGGGAGTCACTAGGATAGAGTTCACAGACGAACCTGGTGCGAAACCAGGGAGCTGTTAGGAGGTTGGATTATTCACAGACGAACCTGGTGCGAAACCAGGGAGCTGTTCGGAAGTTGGTAGATTTACAGACGAACCTGATGCGAAATCAGGGAGCCGTAGGAGGGTAAGGTTTGGTGGACGAACCCGATGCGAAATCGGGGAGCCACTGGGTTGGAGAAGATGCTTTGTTTTGGTTGAAGGGTTGCGAACGAACCTGATGCTTGATCAGGGAGTCGCGGGAAATGTTAATAATGCCTCGTAACTATTAATTTATGTTTGATACAACTCGAGCGGTAAAGCTGTATCAGTGGGTGAGTGCTACTAATATTATAAGGATCGCTGGGTGAAAGATGGGTTTAACGAATCTACTCGATTTATACGTGAACACCATTCATATATTGAATAATCAATTAAGGTACAAATGTAAGTGTCGCGATGAAATAATAAATAAATGTGTGTAGTTACCACTAGTTTGCACGGTGTTGACGCACTGGCGATGCGGGGACGTACGAGTGGCTATTTCAAAGTGCCAAATAGAATATAAACCGAACTCGCGGATCCTATGAGGTTAACTTTGATTCTGAGGGAGACTTTAGCTCGATCTTAACCAACTCTGTACGAGCGTGACACGACGTTACTCTACGCGTGACTCTATAGCTTTTAACCAACGAGGGTAGAAACCAAAGGGTTTATATAGTCCCAAAAATGAGTGGGGATTCATTAGGAGTTTCCATATAAGGAAATTCTTCGGGGTCGTCGTCGTGTCATTCCCGTTCCCATGGTCGTGATCCAGATGGTCGAGATCATGACCCCTCTTAGTGGTGTATGATAAGCAAAAGGATTTTAGGGCGTTTTCCCTTCTCAGAAGCGAGCTCGAAAGTGGTTGAGAGTGGTGTATGGGAAGATTCCACATACGTAACAAAATTAATAAATTTTTGACGAAGACTTTAAAGTTTTCAAAAGCTATTTGATTCGTCAGTTGCCCCATAGCCAATAGATAGAAGGTTTTGACTTGCGGATGAAGAGATTTTATAGGCTTCCAACGTGATACAAAATGCATGTAATGGCAAATGTCGAGTCTTACGAATGAACGTGGCAAAGTCAGAAGTGACTCGTTTGTTAAGCATAAAAAACATTTGGATAAATAATCTTTTAGATTTTTACATTGTGCGAGAACTCTCGTTATAGCACCCAAAAGCGCTTTGTCGAAATCACAAGTTATCTCTTGTGGTAGTGGAAACTTACTTGTGTGACTGGAACCGAGACGAATTATTTCATACAATGTATTGCGTTCGTATTCTGTGTAGAACTTAGCATTTGGAATACTGGCATTTTCGATGTAGGTGTCTCGGCAACAATTTGATATAAATAAATGTGTGGGCACAAGTTTCCATCAGGTGTACGCAGTTTTTTAACAAGTGATCCAGTGGCATCAATAAATATTCTTCGATAATGTTGAATATAAACGGCTGTTTGTTCCACTATCCAGTAATGGACGAAAAACGGATCTAAACCTATAGAGTGAATAGAACCCGGATGATACTTATATTTCATTTGTAAAATGCTGTTTACTGGATCGGTTGAAGTAATTTCCAAATTCTTGTTTATTAATTGCTCCTTAGCTTTTCGCAACACGCATGGTTTCGGTAAATGCGGAGGCTCGGGATCACCAATCTCCATCAGATTATCTGCTTCTGCTCTTCGCCACATGTTAGGCAAAGTTTTATTATCCACCATGGTTTTTGCAATTGCAATTCTGCGACTGCCTTTCAACTGTCTTCTTTTGTCATGTTTGATGGTCGATACAAAACCTTCCACTTCACATTCAAAAACTAATTCCGATTGGGGCAATGGTTTGTTTATAATAAACCCTACAAATTTAGCCTGGCATTCGGAACAAGATCCTGACATTTTCAAATACAAACCCTGCTCTGAAACTTTACACCTTTTGAATGCGAAGGGACATGGAAGTTTCACTTCTTTATATATAGCGGCAAACAGTACGTCAGACCAAACTCTTCTTTGAAGCGTAGAATACATTCGACTTTGACCTTCATTGTTTGCATATTCCACGTTTTCCGGTTTTATTTTTATGCACTCTTTATGTGACAGGATTACATTAAACCGAATTAAGTTATCAGAAATGCTCTCTGTCGAAGCATCTAAATCAATAAATGACAAATCTTCTTGAATATTGTGGAAACTTTATACTTTTTTCCAAATATCGTATCGATTCTGCTTGCACATGACATAAATACACTTCGGTTTCAGTGTCTGATTCATACGATTCGAAATATCTTTATAAACTGCGTCACTTGGAACAACAGGCAACCAACGATTATCAGCCAGATGCTTATAATCTTCTGAGAGAATTATATTCATAAGTTCATCTACAGTATTCATTTTGAAGATCTGTATAATATTCTAAATAAAGGAAACTCTGAATGAAAAAATGTTGGTCGAACTTTCTTAATCTTTAAGTGACTTCGTACTTACGAAATAGAAGGATAATGAAATGTGCTGTAGACGTAAACTAGAGCAAGCCCAATCAATAAAACAAATAACACACATATAACTAGAACTTAATTAACGAAACACCACCTAAAACGAACAAAACGAAACACAAACTGAACAGTAACTTAAAATGCATAAGAAATGCTTAAAACGTCTCATTGTGCAGTTGCTGATCGAATGGTTCTGTTTCAACTGAATGCAAAGAGAAAGTCGAAGGCTTTTCTGCACCATAACATAAACACATGAAGTGTCTATCGTCTAAGCAGTTCCTTCGGAGGAACCCCATAGCTCCTTACAGAGCCACCCCTAGAGTTTGCGGGACCCGGGGCAAAAGTCGATATTATTTAAAACATCTAATTGACTGTGTCCACACGCACTACCTAATTAAATGTATATTTATATAAGTATATAAAATTGTATACTTACCAAAGACAGAAAACGTAACATGAAAATAAATAACTAAATAACACATATAAGCACAATAGCACAAAAACCGTAAATCGAAAATTAACAAGTTGGAAAGTATATTTCTGTTACGACCGACATTTCGTTGCATGCATGACTGTACCATGTTGCTATGGATGCTTCGGATATTTATTAGTTTCCTAGATATTAATAAAAAATTATTGTTAATTATTTTTACAATTTTGTTTGAATTACATACACGTAGCTGCGAGCCCCCTAACGAGGGGTCTTCTCGCCTCTGATTCCGAATAAATACCAACATATTTTCTGAATATCTCGAAATCTAAAAGAGTCCGGCGGTAATATGTATAGAGAAAAGTTATTTAAAATGTTGATCTTGGCAACACATTACAAGGTCATTAAAATCGGTGGTGAGGACCCTATTTCCAATAATTATCCTACATATTTACGACATTTCGCAATTCTGCTGCTATGATTTCTAGCGAGCATTTATAGTTTTAACCTATATAATTTTAAAAATATATGCGAATAATTGATACCTTGACAACTATACTTAATTTATTTAATTTGTACAAAATGAAATCCCTAAGCGCGAGGCCCGGGGCAAGGGCACCGCTTGCTCAGTGCTAAGGGCGGCTGTGCCTCCTCACGAATTTGGGACAATGTGTGCGAACGTAATACGTCAAAGCGCGACGCGACGTACATGGTAGACGTGTAATTATTCGACCATTCGAATTTTCGAATAATTTCGAAAACGAATAATTTCTTCGAATATTCGAATATTCGAATAATGAGGAGTATTCGAACATTCGAATATTCGGAGCGATCGAATTTCGGATTGTACCGAATAAGAATCTGAACATGCAATATTTGTTCATACTTTACCGTGAAATTCTTTTCATATTGGTCTTTACAATTATTTGTTTTTCAAACGAAAAATTTGGAATTTTATTAATCTTTGGTTCTATGAATTTTGCAACGAAGGGTATGAATTCTATTTAAATTTAGAGACCTAGTGTATTTAAATGTTGAATCATAATGCTAATTAATAGCAATAGTAGTAATTGTATTCCTTGCTTATTTTCGAAGCGTTCATCGGGAAACATTTGCTTGCCAAATGTCGAATAGGGGGCAATTGGCATCGTGCCGTTTTTTCAGGGATTTCGACCTTCTTCGCTCAAAGTTAATCCGTATATTGCTCTATCAGCAGATGGTACATTTGGTAACCATCCGTACCTGTATGTACCGTTGTCCACCGCCGACTCTCGGGGCAATTTCGTCATAAACCGCGACCCTGGCGAAATGCTCTGTCCGATCATCCCGGCTAGGTAGGTGTACTTCCCTACCTCCTCCAGCTTCTTACCCTTCCACCTCCACGAAACCTTTTTCCATCTCCCACCCCCCTTCCTACACCTCATTACCTTCGTCTTATCTACGTTTGCTTCCAGCCCCTTTCCATCCAAATATCCTTCCAATCTCGCTATCATCCCTTTCATACCCTCCTCATCCTCCGCCAGCACCGCTATATCGTCGGCATACGCCAACGAGTACACCTTCCTATCGCCCAACTTCACCCCCCCCCCCCATCTACTTTTCTCCAACACCTCATCTAGATCTGCAAGCAGCAAGGTGAAGAGGCTAGGGCTCAGTGGGCAACCCTGCCTCACACCCCTAGCAGTCCAAAACCTCCCCCCCTCCTCGACCCCTACTCTAACCCTACTCACCGTCTCCTCGAGTATCTCCTCGCATCTCCTAACCAACCCTTCCCTCACCCCCCTCCTCCTCATTGCCTGCACCAGTACCCCCCTGTCCACCGAGTCAAACGCCGCCTTCAGGTCCATGAACAATATCACCATCCTCTTCCCTTTCCTCCCCACCTGCCTATTAATCAAATAATTCAGGACGTATACATTGTCCATGCACCCCAACCCCCTTCTAAAGCCAGTTTGACTCGGTGGAGGAGTGGGTGAGGAAGGGAGCGGCGGTGATGGGGAGGGTGTGGGGCATAGGTAAAAGGAGATTTGGGAAGGACTGGGAAAAGAGGGTATGGCTATTCGATAAGCTGATGTGGGCAGTAGTGGAATATGGGGTGGAGGTGTGGGGGTGGAGGGCAAGGGAGAGGGTGGAGGCTTTGCACGAGAGGTACCTGAGGTGGGTGCTGGGAGTGGAAAGATACACCCCTGGGTACCTGGTGAGAGAAGAATTGCAGAGGGGGATGTTGAAGGGAAGGGCGGGATTGAGGGCGTGGGGGTATGAGAAGAAGCTGGAGGAGGGGGGAGATGGAGAATTGGCCAGGTTGTGTTGGGGGGAGATGAAGGAGAGGGCGAGAAGGGGTAAGGTTCTGGAAGGGTGGGAGGAAGAAAGGAAACAATTTTTCGAGGGGTTGGGGTGGAAGGTGGAGGAGGTAGAAAGACAGAGGGAAAGAGGGGAAATGAGGGAGGAGGAGATAGTGGGTAGAGATAGAAGGATGCAGGAGGAGCAGAGGTGGGGGAGGATCAGGGAATCGAGCTACAACAGGTGGTATGGGGCAGTGAAGGGGGAGGGAGTGCCTGGGTATTTGAAAAAGGGGTGGGGTGAGAGTAGGTGGAGGAGGGTAGCAAGGTATAGGTTGGGGAACGAGATGAGGGGGGAGGTATTGGGAAGAGGAGGAGAGAAGGATGTGTAGAAGATGTGGATGGGAGGTGGACTCGTGGGAGCATGTGTAGGAGGTATGTGGGGGATGGGGGGTAGGTAGAGGATGGCAGGGGATGGTGGGGGAGGTACTAGGAGATGACGGGCAGGGGGAAGGGTGGTTGAGAGAAATTGACAGGTGGAGAGGGGGTGAAGATGTATGTGTGCGAGGAATAGATGAGGTGTGAATGAGCAAAGGGAAGTGGATGAGGAAACGAGCGGAAGCGGAGGTCCGGAGATAGGGTAGGGGGGTGAGGGGGCGGAGGCGGGCGGGAGAGCGAGCGAGCGAGCGAGCGGGCGTGGTGGCGTAGGTGTAAGGACGTAGGTTAAGTTATATAGGTTAAGTTAGAATAAGGCATAGATTTAAGTGCGGATGTGAGGTCGGAGGGTGCAGTTGTAGAAGGAAGGAGATTGTAACCCCTAGGGGAACAATAAAGAGTATATATACAGGGTGTCCCAAAAATGTCGGAGTTCCTTGAAGGGGCTGATTCAGGGGTTGCTTGCAAACAACATTTCCTTTGCGAAAATTCTCTCCGAGGTTTCGTTAACGAGATAATTACAAAAAGCACCGACCAATCAGAGCGCGCGCCTTCCGCCCGAGCTCCCGCGGTAGCGTTGGCTACGCGGTAGGCGGCTGCGCTTGTACTACGGACGTACGAACAAGCAAGTCGACATGCATCGAAGGAAACCGCGTTACACAGTTTTTTTTTTAAAGCAGAATCTTAAATAATAATTATTTGAAGCGAGAGGACAAGAAATACGTACATTTCGTTTTCAAATAACGCATAAACGAAAAGGTAATGTAGCAGAAAATGTACGACATGTGATCGTAATTCGTTATTGAGGTAAAAATCCGTAGATTAATAACGGCCAACCCAACTAAATTTAAACAATAATATTAGGTGTATGAGTAAATTCTTTCCGACTGGATTTACATAATCAGTACAAAGCTACTGAATTTCTATCGCGGTGGTGTTT
The DNA here is from genome assembly GCA_947577245.1 of Andrena bucephala. NCBI lineage: Eukaryota > Metazoa > Arthropoda > Insecta > Hymenoptera > Andrenidae > Andrena > Andrena bucephala. The sequence goes on along the minus strand of OX387718.1, from coordinate 17,815,730 downwards.
TTCATATTTTTTAAATCGAACTGTTATTGTACCCTAAAATCGGAAAGAATTTATTTCTACACCTAATAATCACCAATAATTTAAATAAAACTCACCCATTCGGACATTCCTTTCCGTGTCATTTTTTTGTGTCACTGGGTCACTGTACCGATCCTGGTCATTGGTGGTCGAAAAGATTTATGGTAGGGTAGCGCCCAGTGCTCAGCTGATCGCAGGTATTCGCAGGACACCACCCGAAGATAAGGGTCGCAACGTCAAGTGCGTCCGGGTTAATGTACCGAATATTCACTTCACTGCACTGATACTAACACTGATCATTTAATTTATTTTCTACGGTACGTCTTGTTCCTACATTATAAAAATTGGTGGCCCCGAAAGGGGCCGATTACTGTTAATTGAACAGTTGATCAATGTGGGCACCCTCAGCGTTTATCACGCCTCCGCCGAGTATAATCGAGACGCCAAACGTCTGATCGTTCCCTTGCTCGGGGTTTCGATTCGCGGGTACTCCACTGCCAACGCTCGCACGGTAGCACTCGCGTTCCCGTCGTTCCGCGCGTACACCCAGAACATAGCGTAATACTCTTCGGCGGAGTACATTTCTGGGCCGAGATTACTAGCTGACTGACAGGATTTTTTCCCAAGTAACTTCCTCTACCCCCAAGTAGTTTCTCTCATTCCATTATGAGTTTACTCCCACCAGGACAAGAGGCTTTAGGTAAAAAGAAGCCAGCACATTTTCGGAACACACGTGTTTTGCAGAAGTGCAACGAAAACTTTCACAAAAGCCCGCGCTCCGTCCTTCCACTGCCAATGTACCCATTGCTTCGAGATAGAAAACAGACACCACGTGTATCGGTTCGAAAGGGTCCGAAGGGAAGAGACGCAGAAAGTCTTCGAGTTGCTATAAAGAAGAAAATGCATACCATTCCTGTTTCCCCTTTCTGACACCCTGAGTTCACGTCTGCTACGAGGCGGAACCAATTAAGTCATAAATTATCCGAAACTGTGGGAAACCGTTCTCTACCGCCGACTTGCGGGACAATACGGTCATAAACCGCGACCCTGGCGAAATGCTCTGGCTGATGAGCCTGATTAATTTTGGAGAACTAGAAATTACAGAGTATTATCCAGCATCAATACGTCTCGCGGAGAGACACAGGAAAAGAAGGGTAGTCCGCTGACTGCGCGTAGTCCCGCCTGCTTCGTCCTACCCTCAAATTAAAGACGGATCCCTTATCTCTCGTGTCTAAACACGCGCTCGGATTTCAAAACACAAGCACGCGTCGACGTATTCGGTGAGAGAGACTGTGGACTTGAGGTCCGATTGGCCCTGCATCCCTCGCAAATGGCCACTGTCCTGAAGAGGCCCTCTTCACAGCAATATCTCCTCCCCAAGGCCCACCTTCTCTCGCACCGAATACGTCGACGCGTGCTTTTGTTTTGAAATTCGAGCGCGTGTTTAGAGACGAGAGATAAGCAGCCCCGATTGGCTAGTTTGGGACCAATCGAACCTCAAGCCCACCTTCTCTCGCACGGAATACGTCAATGACATCGAAAAGTCCTGCGCCCCGTCTCAGGTAAAGCAACCGCGCGCGATTACAGTCACCTGACCGTACAGCTACAACCCCATATTTCTTCAGTGAGATCAAATAACAGGTCGACAGATGAATTGCAGGAGAATTTTACTAACCCACTCTTGGCCAATGACACTGCTTTTATAATAATCAGATGTGTAAGTTCCAGCTTGTCCTTATCTTGATTATTTGTTGAAAAAGTGTCATTGCTCAATGGAAGCCACGAGAAGGTGGTGGGCTTTTTTCATTAGGAGAGGTTAAGGATGGGTCAGGAGGATGGAAGTAAGAAGGCCCGGTGATAAATTTTAAACACCCGTGATCGGCCATGTACCTTAATTCTTTCGATTGCCAGACTTCCCACGTTTCGTATTACTTCTGATCAATCGTAAAAACTAACTGCGTTGATCGTCAACGTAGTCTAAAGAAGGTCGCGGTTTATGACCGTATTGTTCCTTGAGCCGACGGTCAAGAACAGTGCGCCACGGTCACCTTCTCGTGGCTTCCATTGAGCAATGACACTTTTTCAACAAATAATCAAGATAAGGACAAGCTGGAACTTACACATCTGATTATTATAAAAGCAGTGTCATTGGCCAAGAGTGGGTTAGTAAAATTCTCCTGCAATTCATCTGTCGACCTGTTATTTGATCTCACTGAAGAAATATGGGGTTGTAGCTGTACGGTCAGGTGACTGTAATCGCGCGCGGTTGCTTTACCTGAGACGGGGCGCAGGACTTTTCGATGTCATTGACGTATTCCGTGCGAGAGAAGGTGGGCTTGAGGTTCGATTGGTCCCAAACTAGCCAATCGGGGCTGCTTATCTCTCGTCTCTAAACACGCGCTCGAATTTCAAAACAAAAGCACGCGTCGACGTATTCGGTGCGAGAGAAGGTGGGCCTTGGGGAGGAGATATTGCTGTGAAGAGGGCCTCTTCAGGACAGTGGCCATTTGCGAGGGATGCAGGGCCAATCGGACCTCAAGTCCACAGTCTCTCTCACCGAATACGTCGACGCGTGCTTGTGTTTTGAAATCCGAGCGCGTGTTTAGACACGAGAGATAAGGGATCCGTCTTTAATTTGAGGGTAGGACGAAGCAGGCGGGACTACGCGCAGTCAGCGGACTACCCTTCTTTTCCTGTGTCTCTCCGCGAGACGTATTGATGCTGGATAATACTCTGTAATTTCTAGTTCTCCAAAATTAATCAGGCTCATCAGCCAGAGCATTTCGCCAGGGTCGCGGTTTATGACCGTATTGTCCCGCAAGTCGGCGGTAGAGAACGGTTTCCCACAGTTTCGGATAATTTATGACTTAATTGGTTCCGCCTCGTAGCAGACGTGAACTCAGGGTGTCAGAAAGGGGAAACAGGAATGGTATGCATTTTCTTCTTTATAGCAACTCGAAGACTTTCTGCGTCTCTTCCCTTCGGACCCTTTCGAACCGATACACGTGGTGTCTGTTTTCTATCTCGAAGCAATGGGTACATTGGCAGTGGAAGGACGGAGCGCGGGCTTTTGTGAAAGTTTTCGTTGCACTTCTGCAAAACACGTGTGTTCCGAAAATGTGCTGGCTTCTTTTTACCTAAAGCCTCTTGTCCTGGTGGGAGTAAACTCATAATGGAATGAGAGAAACTACTTGGGGGTAGAGGAAGTTACTTGGGAAAAAATCCTGTCAGTCAGCTAGTAATCTCGGCCCAGAAATGTACTCCGCCGAAGAGTATTACGCTATGTTCTGGGTGTACGCGCGGAACGACGGGAACGCGAGTGCTACCGTGCGAGCGTTGGCAGTGGAGTACCCGCGAATCGAAACCCCGAGCAAGGGAACGATCAGACGTTTGGCGTCTCGATTATACTCGGCGGAGGCGTGCATAGACGCTGAGGGTGCCCACATTGATCAACTGTTCAATTAACAGTAATCGGCCCCTTTCGGGGCCACCAATTTTTATAATGTAGGAACAAGACGTACCGTAGAAAATAAATTAAATGATCAGTGTTAGTATCAGTGCAGTGAAGTGAATATTCGGTACATTAACCCGGACGCACTTGACGTTGCGACCCTTATCTTCGGGTGGTGTCCTGCGAATACCTGCGATCAGCTGAGCACTGGGCGCTACCCTACCATAAATCTTTTCGACCACCAATGACCAGGATCGGTACAGTGACCCAGTGACACAAAAAAATGACACGGAAAGGAATGTCCGAATGGGTGAGTTTTATTTAAATTATTGGTGATTATTAGGTGTAGAAATAAATTCTTTCCGATTTTAGGGTACAATAACAGTTCGATTTAAAAAATATGAAAAACACCACCGCGATAGAAATTCAGTAGCTTTGTACTGATTATGTAAATCCAGTCGGAAAGAATTTACTCATACACCTAATATTATTGTTTAAATTTAGTTGGGTTGGCCGTTATTAATCTACGGATTTTTACCTCAATAACGAATTACGATCACATGTCGTACATTTTCTGCTACATTACCTTTTCGTTTATGCGTTATTTGAAAACGAAATGTACGTATTTCTTGTCCTCTCGCTTCAAATAATTATTATTTAAGATTCTGCTTTAAAAAAAAAACTGTGTAACGCGGTTTCCTTCGATGCATGTCGACTTGCTTGTTCGTACGTCCGTAGTACAAGCGCAGCCGCCTACCGCGTAGCCAACGCTACCGCGGGAGCTCGGGCGGAAGGCGCGCGCTCTGATTGGTCGGTGCTTTTTGTAATTATCTCGTTAACGAAACCTCGGAGAGAATTTTCGCAAAGGAAATGTTGTTTGCAAGCAACCCCTGAATCAGCCCCTTCAAGGAACTCCGACATTTTTGGGACACCCTGTATATCATCCCGGCTAGTTTTTGGGACGAGCTGGTTGTAAATACATTTCCTCCACCTCGTCAAGACGACGAAGGTACCTCCTCCACTGACGAATTAACAGAGGGAGGTCCCTCCTCTTCTGCAAAAGTGTAAACAATTGGAATTTGTCACCTCCCAATATTCTGGACAACGCGTCTACCATCCGAACGCCGGAAAAGTTAGCGAGGGCTCTTATTAAGGGGGTAGACACGTCACGTGACCTGGCCGATTCGGCAGGTCGGTATTACAGCAGGTTTTTTCTGTACAGAAATGGTAATACCGATAGATCGACGATTGCCCGGTGAAAGCGAGAGGGAGCTGTTTGCTATTTCCGTATTCTATTCTGAATAAGGAAAGAAATTCTCAGCTGTTGCGTTGTACTTATAAAAATTTAAACGGAAAGTCGACTGGTACTACAAACCTAGAAAATTCATTGTACATTTGAATTACTTGAAATGTGCTTATACTACAATATTCTTCGTTAGCAGTACGGAATTATAAGTGAAAAGGGAAAATAGATGAGGGGATGTCCCCAGAAAATGAAGTTTGTTAGGTTAGACATTTTTTTTACTAGCAAAGCACCGAAACAGAACATGAAATACACTTATTACACGTCCTATGCAGAAAGCAGTTATGAACAAACATTATATATAAAATTGTACGGAATCGATTGACGTCACATTTGCAAAGATCTGATTAGAAATTGCAGAACTTCAGATTCGTCACTGCTTAGCGTGCAACATTGTATAGTCCCGCTGGTTTCGAGCGTCGAAGCCCACGAAATTCAGCGAGACACATGATTGTTGGCGAGCATCGCGTTTGACGACTCTAGCTAGAAAATCACGCCGTATGAATGCTAAGAAACGATAATGTGGAGTGGCGTGCGTTTCAATTGCACATTGACAATATTGTAGATTCTAGGGCCTAGAATATTAGCTACGTATTAAGATGTTCTTCACCAGAGCACTACATTAATGAATTAAAAAATAAATGAATAGGTCAATTAGTTAAAATTAATTAACTGTGCATGATTTTAATGACGCCTAATTTAATTGCACTTACAAACTGAATTACTAATTGTAATTAAAAGAATTTTTTGACGTGCAACCTGAAGCTGCGCACGCAAATGGTTGGGCTCGGATTATCGGGAAAGACCTACCCATCCCACCGTTTTGCTTTCTCGCTGCGAGCGAGGACCTTCGGGCCCCAGTAGACCACCCGTTGTCAGCCGAGAGCAATAAAACCGACGGGCCAGATAAAATGTTCATGTTTGATAAGTGTTGAGGAAAGTATTACCAATGGAGTTTTTAGGGTTTCTCGATGAAAATGATGTCAGATATGGAGGAATTCGGTCCATTTTTAGTGAACGTAGTGTATGTCCTAATCATGTATTCATAAAAAAAAAATAGACCGAATTGCTTTGCGTCTCGACTCATGTTCGTGGACATAAACTCACCAATCCATCGGTGGTAACACTCTTATCAAGGTGTAATGAGAAATATGAACATTTTCATATTCAGTACTGGATGACTCAAGTCGCCGTCGACCGAGGGTCTCTCGCTGGTGTGCTATTTCACTCGCACTCGATTTACGTCGATCAATCTCCTTGTCAAGCGGTTCAGACGAGGGCCCTGATAAATGTGAATTTATTTGGGAAACCAAAGTCGCGTCATTCGTGACACCTACTCGCGAACAGATATATGTATGTACAAGAAAAAGCAATTGAATTTCCCGATGACTTGAAGCAACATTTCAATACGTAAATGTATGAAAAGGTGGGATCAGGAATTCCCAACCAAGTGATGCATATGAAAGAACTGGCGATATTCAACAATAGTTTGTCGTCTAAATTTTACAGTTAAAGTATTTGTTTGACATGAATATAAAGTTTGTCAGCAAAGTCTTTCTCGATTTGAGTTCTATATAAGGCTGACTTTCCTTCGCCATGAAAAGTCCTCTCTTGTCCTGCACGCTGGCAAGAAATAGACGCTCGAAACCAGCGGGGCCATACAATGTTGCGCGCTAAATAGTGACAAATCTGCAGTTCTGCATTTCTAATCAGATCTTTGCGAAAGTGACGTCAGTCGATTCCTCGTGTTTTCTCGATCAAATTGGCCCCAAAAATGATATAATTCGGACCAAAATTAAGGAAATTTCGTGAAAAATTGTTTGCAGAATTGAAAGCCCGTTTTCTTAAAAATAGTCCGATTTAAATTATTTTCGGTCAATTTAATCGGAAGAATGCCAGGAATCCGTTTGTGGCACTTTCATATTGATACGATGAAAAATAAACAAATTCTGTTTCTTTATAATCGATGACACATCGCCGAGCACGGTGATCTCGCGCGGCTTGGGACCCAAAGGTTCTCGTCGGTTATTCGTACTTCTAAGATCGTATTCAGATTTATTGGCCGGTGAGTTTCGTAACTAGGGGTGTGCGGTTACCCGATTTTTCGAGCTCGGACGGGCCGGCAACTTTCAGGCGGGATCGGGCGGGGTCCCGATACTTTCGTATTGCTCGAGATCCCGACAGTTTCGGGACCCCGAGACTCTATTCGGGCTACAAGCATAGCCGCCATGAGCGGACAATTTGATTTCAGGTCGGCTCGGCAAAACTCGGACGCGATCGGACGACATCGTTACCAGTAATAGAGTAAAATTATTACCTGAGAACATAGAAAAATTATGTTTCTTACACGTTAATTTGAAATAATAAAAGATTCGCCTCCTGTATATTGTTGTTATTATGAAACATCCAGGAAATAGTCCTTTTTGTATGCTTATAGTTCGTAAGTTTTCTATTTTAAATCTGAACCAATCCGGAAAAAGATAATACCCTATATATTCCCTTTACATAAAGTACTAAGTGTGAAGTATATTTATTTCAGATGTTAAAATATTGTCGATATAAAAATAGTCTTCTTCCCAAGTTCTGAACATGGTATTTATTTAAGTACGTTTATGGACGTATTCAGTATTCACAGACTATTTGGTAGCAATGAAAATACATATATATGTAAATAAATAATAAGATACAAATTATGATTCAACAGGAGACAGAAAGGTAAAAACTTATCACTCTGGTATCGATATAAATGGTCTACATAATTCTTTCCGCCTCGGTCCCCTCGTAATAGCTGGCTTTCGAGCCGATCGCGTCCGAATTTTGCCAAGCCGACCTGAAATCAAATTGCCCGCTCCTGGCGGTCATGCTTGTAGCCCGAATCGAGTCTCGGGATCCCGAAACCGTCGGGATCTCGAGCAATACGAAAGTATCGGGACCCCGCCCGATCCCGCCCGAAATTTTCTGACCCGTCCCGAGGGCCGAGAATCCGAGCCGCGGGACGATCCGCACACTCTCCTATTCGTAAAGGCCGGCACACACGGTCCAGTCGGCCTGTCAGATCGGCCTGCGCAGGCAGGCCTGTGCAAGTCGGCTGGACCGTGTGGATGCACTACGCCGTCCGGCCGGCCTGCGCAGGCCGGCTTGACGCCGCACAGTGGTCGGGATAGGGATAGTTAGTGATACATTGTTGTATAATTTTTAAACTAAAAAAGATATCGGAATGGCGCCGAAAAACATAAAATGAAAAAATTATTCCTTTCTAATGATTTATAATTGAATATATTGTACGTCCATTTAATGTTGTTTTTTCAATTTTTTCAACTTAATTGTTATAAAAAAATTTGAAAACTGCATATTTAGTTGGGAAAAGTTTTAGTTTCCGATTATAAGGAAAAACAAAATAGTACAATTAGAAATTGTGGCGAAATCTACAGTTTAGTTAAACATTAGTATTCATTTATTATTCATTTATTCAACGGATTTATTCATTTCAGCGTATTAAGAAATTCGTTATTCTTTATTGTATCGATATGGAAGTGATACCGATGGATTCCTTATGTTTTTCCGATGAAAATCATGCAAAATTTCATGTAAATCGGAGTATTTTTAACAAATTCAGCTTGAAATTATATAATTGGATTCGATAGACGTCGTTTTCGGAAAGATCTGATGAGAAATGCGGAAATCCTGGACATTACTGACTTTTTAATGGTATTCCAACCCTTTCGAACATCGAGAGCCATCAAATTCGGTGAGCGAATGGAGGATCCTGTCCTCGCCACGGGGTACCAGGCGGCATCCCTTTGACAGGCGTCGCTGGAGAATCACCCTGTAGTATACATTCAGTAGATTTCGGTAGGAGAAAGTTTATTTTTCCTGTGTAATTCGGACTGTGCAGGCAGGCTGGAGCAAATTCGAAAAAAGATTCGGTCGGCCTGAGGCCGCGACCAGATCTGAACCGAACGTCACTTGAGACTCCCTATTCTCCATTGCAGCGTAGTAAGAAATTCATCATTCTTTATCGTATCGATATGAAAGTGGTATCAATAGATTCCTGGCGTTCTCCCGATTAATATCATAATAAATTTCATGCAAATTGAACTACTTTTACACAAGCAATTTGTATTCCTTATGTAAAAGTAGTCCGATTTACATGAAATTTGGTATGATTTTCATCAGAAAAACATAAGGAATCCACTGGTGCCGCTTTCATATCGATAAGATAAAGAACGAAGAATTTTTTACTGCGCTAAAATGAATATTTCACATTTTCACCCTCGACTGCGGGGGTCGACCTCACTTCGCTACGTTCACCCGCGTATTCATACCTGTTTCAGAAAAAAATAATTATTTATTCTTCATCGTATCGATATGGAAGTGATGCCGATGGATTCCTTATGTTTTTTTAGATGAAAATCATACAAAATTTTATGTAAATCGGACTATTATTAACGAAATTAGCTCGAGGTTATAGGAATTAATTTTTCATGGAATTTCCTTCATTATTTTCCGTGAGAACACTCGTGGATCGCCGATTCGCGAGCCTGGGCAATCCTGAGCGAGCCCGTTCGGCTCGCCGATCCACGTGCTGTCGGATTTCACCTTAAGACCCAATTAATGTGATGGTACGCGTGCTGCCCGATACGTTATCACCCGCCATAATTAATATTAAGCAAGAGAGTGATTGCTAGCCACAAGCTAGTCCAGAAGGTAAACTCGGAATAGGCGGGATCTCCATAATTTTGGGAGCTGACAATTCTAATTGGTTGCACTTTTGAGGAAGAGGAGGGTCTCCCCTCTGTGAATTCGTCGATGGAACAGGTACCCTCACCGTCCTGACGACGTGGCGGAAGAGCACAGCCAGCTAGTCCTAAAAAATATTCGCCTTCCTGTATATTGTTACTATGAAACATCCAGGAAATATTCCTTTCTGTATGCTTATAGTTGTTCGTACGTTTTCTATTTTAAAAAGGAACCTATCCAGAAAAAGATAATACCCTATTGAAGTATATTTTATTATGATTTTAAAATATTGTCCATATAAAAATAGTCTTCCTTCCAAGTTCTGAACATGGTATTTATTTAAGTACGTATATGGACATATTCAGTATTAGGTGGCAATGAAAATACATATATATGTAAATAAATAATAAGATACAAATTATGATTCAACAGGAGACAGAATGGTAAAAACTTATCACTCTGGTATTGATATAAATTGATATACATAATTCTTTCCGTCTCGGTTCTCTCGTAGTAGCTGGCTTTCGAGCCGATCGCGTCCGAGTTTTGCCGAGCCGACCTGAAATCAAATTGCCCGCTCATGGCAGTCATGCTTGTAGCCCGAAACGAGTCTCGGGATCCCGAATACTCGAGCAATACGAAAGTATCAGGACTCCGCCTGAAAGTTTCCGACCCGTCCCGAGGGCCGGGAACTCGAGCCTCGGAACGATCATCACACTCCTAGCTGTTCCAGTACCCGGAAAAAGCGAGCCGAGCCGAGCCAAGTATCCGTAAAAACCGATCGGTCCGAAACAACCGAGTAGCTCGAATTTTTCCGAGCGGTCCAAAAAAATCAAGCGGGCAGAATGTGTCGAGTAGGTTGAAGCTTGGACGTTTCGGGCAATGAAAATGTTTCCAATATTTTAAGAAACGCGTATCTACTGGAATGTGAATAATGGTTGTTAATAATGTGAATAATTATAAAGTAAATTGAAAATGGAAATACACTGGTGGACTAAATTAAAGGAATACTATAATTTGCCGAAAAATTTGGTCATTATAAAATCGCTGTATCTTCGCGAAAAATAGTCGCAAAAAATATTTTAAAAAAGCATTTTAACGCCTCAAGTTTCTAGTTTTTGATTTAAGGACACAAATTTTTTTCCAGCCATTATGATACTGTTTTATCAAGATGAAGCGCAGGAAACAAAATTTTAAAAATTTAAAATACCGTCAGGCCGGTCGGAGCGTGTGGATGCACCATCCGGCCAGCCTGTCAGGCCAGACGGAGCGTGTGGAGGCAGTACGGGCGTCAGGCCGACTTGCACAGGCCTGCCTGCGCAGGCCGACCTGACAGGCCAACTGGACCGTGTGTGGCGGCCTTAACGCGTATTCTCTCGTCATCGCAGAACACGAGTGAGCCAGAAGTGGTGGGGATAGCGCCAAGCTTCTGTCATGTATAGGCCAAACCGAGCTGCAGCGTAGAAATACACGCATCAGAATAGGTGTGCCTTAGGCCTTAGCTCCGAAAAAATTCAGAAGCTTTATTGGTCAGAACATTGATTCTTTCTCGATAGCTTCATCTCGTATTGGTCTACGCATAACTTCGTGACGCACACAACTACATATGTACTACGCTGACAATAAGAATAAATAACAGCCACACGGCTACGTTCAGACGGGGCCGAGCAGCATTCCCGTTACCCCACCATACCCTTCGGTGGTTAGGGAACTCCAACTGACAAATCCACGATCGTCAGATGGTGATGGCTGATTTCTCCTCGATCGCTGTTCGCGAAAACGAATCGACCGGCCAATATATTTGAATACGACCTTAGGATAAAGATATAATGAAAGATGAAAAATTATTCGAAGCCAAAGATGAAAGGCCTTCGAATAAACAAAGGAAACTAATAAATACCCGAAGCTAAATAGAATTTTAGATTTAGGGCACACACACCCTCCCCCCAAACCTCGTGTCGATCGGCCACTGGGCCATTCGGAAGTATATTCTTTTTATTAAATAATGCCCATCTCTGCATAAAAGCGTAAAGAATTACAAAAAAAATCAAGGAGTCAAGTGTTGACCGATTTGGAGACTTTTCCTTGTTATATGTTATATACAATAGTCGGAAGAATAATAATAAAAACAATAATTGCAAATAATTGCTGTAACTTCCACATTCTGAAAATATGATATCAGTAAATTACTACTTCCAGTGTTATTAAAAAATTCCAATCTCTTTTTTTTTTTGAAATAATGTGGCCATATAATTATAACATATATTCGGCAGCGGTGATGTATGTGTTACAGTAAAAGCGTGAATTTAGTAAATGTACACAGTTTCCAGCAGTTTCTAGTCAATGTATGCCTAAAATGCATATAATCTAACCTACAATCGTCCAAAAATACATACATTGACTGTATCACGCTTTTGCTGTGGCACATGTATCCAGCTAACGCTTCAGTTTTGCTATGATTCCACGTTGGCAGACCTCCCGAGTAGGCGCCATCTTGCATCCACTACCTGAACTATATTTGTCACGTGACTTGTTCTGTATTATCGCCAATATGGCGGAACTCGTATTTGAGAATGCAATCACGGGGATACGGTTTTCGTCCTTATATGAACAGATTTTAGGCTGGGTGAGGTCTCATTCGAAAGAGGAAGGTTCGAGACAGCCCGCTCTAGTCATCGTTTGAGCCACAAAACTCTTTTAGTGACCTAAAAATACTTGGATTCCTGCGGGTGTACAGTAAAGTCTCCCTATGGGCTCGCTGGTCGGGACCGGCGATGAGCCCTCATGGAGACCCGAGTCCTAATTCCGAGTGTTCGTTTCTCGCTTCTTTCTGGTCGAAGGGGGAGCGAGATGGAATGCTTTGCGTGCGCGGCAGGCGTGCGCGACGGGTGCGAGCGCTCAGATGGAATCGTGACTGCTCGACGCATGCGGGCGACGGTCAGATAGCCAGGCACGGCACGAGTCTTTTTTGGGTCCTAGGCGAACTTGCCAAATTCCGCCATTTATTATAATACATTTATTTGAGTTTATTGATGACCTTACTCTGAATTTTTATTCGTAGTATTAAACCACTCATAGTACAACTTGTAATATTTAATTTTAAAGTTTATTTTGAACAATACCAGCAATGAAAATACCATTTTGCACCTATTGTCGACTTTCAGCCCTAGGCAGCCGCCTAATTTTGGTTACAGGGACCAGCCAAGCTTACGGGCAGCGATCGGTATGTACATAGCCAAAAAAAATGTATAAATAACGCGTCTTAGATTAAATAAATCATTTATATATACTTTTTTAAAATTAAATATTACAAGTTGTACTATGAGTGGTTTAATACTACGAATAAAAATTCAGAGTAAGGTCATCAATAAACTCAAATAAATGTATTATAATAAAGGGCGCAATTTGACAAATTCGCCTAGGGCGCAAAAAAGACTTGAGCCGGGCCTGCGTCAAGATTTAGCGACGCATTCCCCTGCTCACCTTATGCGCTTGCGACCATCGCGCACGCCCGCCGCGCATGCAAAGGACGGAGTATCAGGCCTCCGAAAGACGGAGCGAGACAAAACATCAACGCGTCGTCTGTCTCGTACCGTCCTCGCTCGCTTTCAGCGCCTTTCGCTCGCTCTCGTTCCATCTCGCTCTCGCCTTCGCCGGACAAGAGTGAGACAGAAGTGGTGGGGATAGGTGACAAGCCCTCATCGTGTGCACAAAACCGAGCCCATAGAGAGACTTTACTGTATATTGTCGACTTTTGCTCTACTTTGAACACTCATATTATTAGATATCAACACAATCTCGTCGAACCATGACCAGAGCGGGCTGCATCGAACCTTCCTCTTTCGATTGAGACCTCACCCAGCCCAAAATCTGCTCATATAAGGACGAAAAACGTATCCCCCCAACCCATGTTTCGGGCACATTATGTGGGTATTACAGCGCGCTGCATTACCCGTGTCTACCCCCTTAAAGTCATCGTTCAGCTTATGTTTTGGCTCATACTTACAGAAATTAATAATTTATACCAAAGACAGTAAATATTTCATCAACTCATTCATAGAAGCCCCCAATAAAAATACTAATGATTATGCTACCTTTGTACAGTCTATGTACTGCAGCCATTTAAAAAATAATTCATTGGGCAGAGCAGACCTTAAAGTATAAACAAATGGACATGTTTTTCATAAACAGGTTGTTTGGGATTGGTCGCAGCGACACGACCAAACGTGCGCATGCCCTCGATTGCGAAGAAGCGCGGATTTTGAACGCGCTTCTGCTACCAGTGTAGCTGCTGGGCGATCGCGGTGACGGACTGGTCGGGCCATCTCGGGATTGACACATGGAACTAATTAGCTATTGTGTCACCCCACTAATTAGCTTGGCTCGCGACAGGTACGTGGGTCGCGTTGATTGGCCAGGTGTCTGCTCTCCCGAACCGGTGGCTTGGCCCGTGCCGTCTCCGCGATCGCTCTCTTCTGTGTGGATCGCGTAACGATAAACATCGTGGCTCTTCGCAACGCGAATCACAAAGAGCAATCGGTGCTCCGATAATTCTACCACATCCTTAAAATTATTCTAAATTTCAATACACGCGCTTGCGTGTTAGTTAATTAAGTAAAATAAGTGTGTGTGACTATAGTGTTGTAAAAGTAAGCTAAATTCTCGCGAATTTAAGAAAAAACGTGCTCGTTTATTGTGCCGCCATTAATGTACAGTTGAATTCTAAAACTATTAATTAAGTTGCGTCGCGTGATTACATCGATTGCGCGATAAAGATAGGAACGTTGGTGCTCCACGTTCTTGCTTGAACATAAAGTTGGTCCTTCGAGCCGGAGACCCGGTAATTTCCTGTGCCGTTCAAGTGCTGTGTGTCGTGAGGTGACCGCGTGAGGAGAGCTCGTTCCGTTACACCAACATGGAGAACTTGCTCGCTGAACAGATCGATCTGTACCATCGGCTCTCTCGTGTGTATGAGAATCTAAAAAAGAAAGGTGCCGCTAAAATGACTGAAGGTTCGGTGCAAGCTAGACTGGAACTACTAACGTCGCTATGGGAGCAATTCTCGAAGCAGCACAGTGTTTTAATGAAAAGTCGTACGGAAGAATTTATGCGCCACGAGTATTTTACCAAGGATGGTTTCGGACTTGGCGAAGAATCGTTTTTAGATCAGAAGGGGTACCTACTGGACCTCCTTCGTGAACTCAAACGGAAGGCGGAGCCCATTGCCAACGTGGCCCCGACTTCCGGTGGCGCTCCTGCCGCGGCAACACGATCTCGCGCTACTCTGCCCCGCATCCCTCTTCCCAGCTTCGACGGACGGTACAGTGAATGGCAGGCGTTCCACGATTCCTTTGTCTCGCTGGTCATCAAGGACTCTTCATTGATGGATGTGGATCGCCTACACTATTTAAAGGGCTGTGTAAAGGGCGATGCTAGTACGGTGATTCGAAATCATACCACGACGGACGATAATTTCCAACCAGCCTGGGAAGCTTTAAAGGAACGGTTTCAGAATAAACGCCTGTTAGTGAATGCACAGCATACCATTCTAAATGAATTGCCTTCGGTAAAAAGTGAATCGTCGTCGGAACTGAAGAGATTGTTCTACGGCACGTGGGACGTGGTCGGTGCTCTGGCCGCCATGAATCGTCCCGTGACTACCACAGACTGGTGGGTGAAAATGACTGCCGACCGTCTGGACGAACAATCGAGCCGCGAGTGGGAGGCATCCCTCGGCCTCTGTACAGAGCCGCCGACCTTGGAAGCTCTAAAGGTGTTCATTGAAACCCGTATTCATACGGTCGAAGCGCTTGAAAATAAACGCAAGCGTGATCCCCCCGCCGAAGACAATAGTGCCCTTTACACGGGCGGTCCGGCACGCGTTCCGGCGCGCGTTCCGGCGCGCGTTCCGCAAAAGTACGTGAAGCCGGATCGCGGCGGTCCTTCGCGCAGGCCAGGAGGTCGTACCCGTCACTACTTAGAGACAGCGAGTTCGGGCTCCCATTTCTACGTCGACTCCACATACTTTTTACACGATCCACCGCAGTGGTGTATTGTGTACTACCTGTTCGATGTATATCATCGATCTGCGAAACGATCGGCAAGACACGATCGCGATATACGTTCGCGAAAAGTATACAAATTCCTCGTTAAACCTGGCTTATAGAGGATATCATAAATGCTGTTACTGTTGGGTGCACTGAAACATCTGTTTTTACGAAGCTATATTTGGTTGACCTGAAGGTGCTATAAATTATGGAAATGGTTTATGACTCAGTTATAACGAGTGTAAAATTTTACAAGGGTACATTAAAAAATGTCCAAATGTTTCCCCGGCAATGTGTTGGCAAATGAAATTGCAGGTATCACATTCACTGTTGTGACGATCATAATTATTACTATTGACGGCAATAATTACCATGTCATTGTTTTAATATAAAAACTAATATTGATAGACAATAAATACACATAGGTATGCAAATGATCTTATATGTAAGATAAATGCTGAAGAGATGTAATATGCAAGATGTTTTGAAAAAAGGGTGGAGTCTTCGGATTGCGCGTGATGCAGGTCAAATTTTTCACCCACGCTCTTGCGTGGCGCGCAAGAAAGCGCCACGGTCCTGCCCGCGCGCCAGAAAACACCACGGTCCTGCCCGCGCTCCAACCTCGAGTCCAGAAGAGTTTACATAAGAGACAGAAAAGGTAGTTGGAAAAGGAAAACGGCACTTGAAACCACGGGCCCGGCACGCGCATCAGGATTTCTAACAGTGCAGAAATCCTGACGCGCGCGACGATCCTGGCAGCCGATCCTGGCAGCCAAGACTCCAGAGGGAACGCCGTCGATAAGCGGTGCCTCGATGGGTTTCGAGGACTTCGACCCTCGAGACCAGGGGGGCCGTACAATCTTGCCCCCTAAGACGTGGCGATTAGAAAATTCTACATTTCTCACCGGATCTTGGCGAAAGTGACGCGAATCGTTTCCTTATGTTTTCCCGATGAAAATGGTCCAAAAACGACACAAATCGGATTGTAATTAAGGAATCTTTGTAATAAATTGATTTCCATAACTTCGTTAAAAATAGTTCGATTTATATGAAAGTTGGTAGGCATAATTTTCATTTGAAAAACATGAGAAATCCATCGGTATCACTTCCATATCGATAGGATAAAGAATAAAGTATACAGTTTTACTGAAACAGGTATGAATCCTTGGACGACCGCAGCGAATCGAGATCGGCGACCCACAGTCGAGGGTGAAATATTTATTACAGCGTATTAAGAAATTCTTTATTCTTCATCGTATCGATATGAAAGTAACACTAACGGATTCCTGGCGTTCCCCCAATTAAAATTATCACAAATATCATGCAAATCGGACTACTTTTACACAAACAATACAAATTATAAAAGGAGTAGGCATTTCTTAAACGCACTCTCTTATCGTATCGATATGGACGTGACAAATGGATTCCTGGCTCACCCTGGCTCACACAGTCGAGGGTCGTTCGAATACGAAAGGTCAACTTCAGATCAATTTTTTTGTAATTAACATGAATACGACATATTTGTTTGCATGGATACATACTTTGTCTATTAGCTATCAGAATAGAGTGATGGATACACAAAAATACAACTTTCATACTAAACTACGTCTTTGCCATATTTTTTTTTTCTGTTTCTGGAGCTATTTCTAACTTTCACTTTTACCCCTTTATATGTATGTACCTACCTCTTCCTACCGTTTCTACTTACATATACCTACTAAGTTTCAAGGGTTCGCACAGGGCTGGTCACCGTCAGGAACATTTGGCGACCAGACCTTTGCGCGCCGATGGACAGTTGTCTTATCCCACCCTTTCTCTCCACTCTCTCTATGTTGTTCGTTCTAGTCATCGTACGGACCACGGAAACCGAGCAGCCTTCATAAAACAAAGTTTTCACAATTATTTTGATCACCGTACGGATCACAGAGTCTACATCAATCAATCATGCTTTTGGATCAGTTACACTCTCGTCGGACTCCAGGGTGAGCCAGGAATCCATTTGTCACGTCCATATCGATACGATAAGAGAGTGCGTTTAAGAAATGCCTACTCCTTTTATAATTTGTATTGTTTGTGTAAAAGTAGTCCGATTTGCATGATATTTGTGATAATTTTAATTGGGAGAACGCCAGGAATCCATTAGTGTTACTTTCATATCGATACGATGAAGAATAAAGAATTTCTTAATACGCTGTAATAAATCTTTCACCCTCGACTGTGGGTCGCCGATCTCGATTCGCTGCGGTCGTCCAAGGATTCATACCTGTTTCAGTAAAACTGTATACTTTATTCTTTATCCTATCGATATGGAAGTGATACCGATGGATTTCTCATGTTTTTCAAATGAAAATTATGCCTACCAACTTTCATATAAATCGAACTATTTTTAACGAAGTTATGGAAATCAATTTATTACAAAGATTCCTTAATTACAATCCGATTTGTGTCGTTTTTGGACCATTTTCATCGGGAAAACATAAGGAAACGATTCACGTCACTTTCGCCAAGATCCGGTGAGAAATGTAGAATTTTCTATTCGCCACGTCTTAGGGGGCAAGATTGTACGGCCCCCCTGGTCTCGAGGGTCGAAGTCCTCGAAACCCATCGAGGCACGGCTTATCGACGGCGTTCCCTCTGGAGTCTTGGCTGCCAGGATCGGCTGCCAGGATCGTCGCGCGCGTCAGGATTTCTGCACTCTTAGAAATCCTGATGCACGTGCCGGGCCCGTGGTTTCAAGTGCCGTTTTCCTTTTCCAACTACCTTTTCTGTCTCTTATGTAAACTCTTCTGGACTCGAGGTTGGAGCGCGGGCAGGACCGTGGTGTTTTCTGGCGCGCGGGCAGGACCGTGGCGCTTTCTTGCGCGCCACGCAAGAGCGTGGGTGAAAAATTTGACCTGCATCACGCGCAATCCGAAGACTCCACCCTTTTTTCAAAACATCTTGCATATTACATCTCTTCAGCATTTATCTTACATATAAGATCATTTGCATACCTATGTGTATTTATTGTCTATCAATATTAGTTTTTATATTAAAACAATGACATGGTAATTATTGCCGTCAATAGTAATAATTATGATCGTCACAACAGTGAATGTGTTACCTGCAATTTCATTTGCCAACACATTGCCGGGGAAACATTTGGACATTTTTTAATGTACCCTTGTAAAATTTTACACTCGTTATAACTGAGTCATAAACCATTTCCATAATTTGTAGCACCTTCAGGTCAACCAAATATAGCTTCGTAAAAACAGATGTTTCAGTGCACCCTACAGTAACAGCATTTATGATATCCGCTATAAGCCAGGTATATCGAGGAATTTGTATACTTTTCGCGAACGTATATCGCGATCGTGTCCTGCCGATCGTTTCGCAGATCGATGATATACATCGAACAGGTAGTACACAATACACCACTGCGGTGGATCGTGTAAAAAGCATGTGGAGTCGACGTAGAAATGGGAGCCCGAACTCGCTGTCTCTAAGTAGTGACGGGTACGACCTCCTGGCCTGTGCGAAGGACCGCCGCGATCCGGCTTCACGTACTTTTGCGGTACGCGCGCCGGAACGCGCGCCGGAACGCGTGCCGGACCGCGTGCCGGACCGCCCGCGTAAAGGGCACTATTCAATCAGCAACCAAAGGCACCAATGCCAAGGACACCGCTGCCAAAGGCGCCACTGCTAAGGGTACCGCTGCCAAGGGCGCCTCTGTGCACCAAGTCGTCGTGACACCGTCGCACTCCAAGGACTGCGGTCTGTGTGAGGGATCGCATTACCTACTGTTCTGTCCAAAATTCAAGGGTCAGGATGTTGCTTCTCAGAAGGCCTCGGTCGAGAAGTTGCAGCGCTGCCTAAACTGCCTGGGCAAACATCAAATCGACAGCTGCCAGTCGACTAAACGCTGCCAACGTTGCGCCGATCCACACCATTCTTTTCTGCACGATGCCTACCAGACGACTACGGGTGCGGTAGTGCAGCACGTCACGCCTTGCGTACTCAATACGCCGCCAGTGATGCTCGGCCTTGCGCGAGTTCGCGCATACACACCGGCCGGTCAACATGTCTCAGTGCGGGCCCAATCGATCCCGGGAGTGAAGTGTCCTTGATAACGGAACTGCTCGTGCAACGACTGGGTTTAAAAAGACAGCGCGCTCGCATACCTTTGCTGTTCGCCGGCGGAGCTCCTTCGCAATGCACGCGAGGGGCAGTTCATTTGAACATCACTGCCGACCGCGATGGCGAGAGTACTCTGGCCCTGTCAGCATTTGTGTTAACGGATTTGTCTAGCTACAAACCACCCGTCGTGCACGACGGTACTGTTTGGTCCCACCTACAAGGCCTGCAGTGGGCCGAGCCACGAATGGCTAATCAGGACCCGATCGAATTGCTGCTGGGCGCTGACATTTACAACGACTTCATGTTAGAAGGCGTTCGCAAGGGCAAGCCAGGCACTCCTCTAGCTGAGGAGACTACCTTTGGCTGGATTCTCACCGGCGGTCTTAGGAAAGGGAACGTATCCAGTCGTAAGAGCGCTTCTACAGTTCAGTGCTGCTCAATTAGTCAGGAACTTCCTGGCCTGCTGGAGAGGTTCTGGGAGCAGGAAGAGGTCCAGGCTCCACCCACTCTTTCTCGCTGCGATCAAGAAGCTGAAGATCACTTCCAAGCCACGCACCGTCGCACGGCCGAAGGGCGCTTTGTGGTAAGGCTTCCGTTCAAAGTTACTCCGGAGCTGGGATCATCCAGACCCGCTGCCCTTCGCACATTGGATTCGATGCAGCAGCGTTTTCTTAAAAATTCCGAATATAAACGAGCTTACCAAGATTTCCTACAAGAATATGAAAACCTCGGTCATATGGTGGCGGCGCGCTCCCCTCCTGAAGGTCGACATTTCTATTTACCACATCATGGTGTCCTGAAATCGACGAGTTCCACTACGAAGCTGCGCGTAGTATTCAATGGCTCGATGTCAACCAGCAACGGGAAGTCCCTCAATGATGTTCTGCACACGGGGCCCAATTTATTACCGGCCTTAGCCGACTTGTTGTTGAAGTGGAGTCGCCATCCCATCGCCTTTGTCGCTGACGTTGAAAAGATGTATCGACAAATCGTTATACATCCCGACGACAGAGATTACCAGCGTATACTCTGGCGAAAGGGAAAGGAGTTGAAATTAAAAGAATACAAACTTTGTACAGTCACTTACGGACTAGGTTGTGCGCCTTACCTGGTTCGTCGATGCTTGCGGCAGTTGGCAGTTGACGAGGCTGAGTCGTTTCCTTTGGCGTCAAGGACATTGCTCTCCGATGTCTATATGGATGACATATTGACTGGATCATCGACGGTGGAGGAAGCCCTGAATCTACAAAGAGAATTGGATCAGCTCACTAAGGCGGGCGGCTTTCAACTCCATAAATGGGCGTCGAACTCGCCCGAGTTCATGAGGTCAATCCACAATGACGTCACCTGCACTGCACGTCACTGGGATACGGACACTCAGCATAGTGTCTTAGGTATCCAGTGGTTTCCCGATTCTGATAATTTCCAGATCAGGCTTCTGGATGGAAGCTCGACACCTACTACCACGAAGAGGAGCGTCTTAAGCCAGGCTGCGCAAATCTTTGACCCACTAGGCTGGCTAGCCCCGGTAACGGTATGGACAAAAATCTTCATCCAGTCACTCTGGGCGCTCTCATCTGACTGGGATGACCCGTTACCTGTGCAATCTGAGGACGCATGGCGCGAATTCTTGAAGGCACTTCCAGCTCTCCGTCAAATTCAGATTCCACGTTACATGGGCTTGACCTCTACCAGCCAATCGGTGGAAGTGCACGGCTTCTCCGACGCATCGGAGAGAGCATACTCAGCGGTAGTGTACCTACGAGTGCAAGAGGTATCGGGTGCTGTTCAGGTCCATTTAATTTCAGCCAAGACAAAGGTAGCCCCTCTCAAACAACTGTCGCTTCCGCGCCTCGAACTGAGTGGCGCCCATCTACTCACTCGTTTGGTGGCGCATCTTCTGTCGACTCTGGCACTTCGGATCGACGGCGTCCACCTGTGGACCGACGCTTTGGTGGCCTTGGGATGGATCCAGTCTCCGTCCAGTCGGTGGCAAACCTACGTCGCCAACCGAGTAGCTGACATACAACGCACGCTACCACAGGCTCACTGGCGTCACGTTCCCGGTCAAGAAAATTCTGCCGACTGTGCTTCGAGAGGACTGACACCGTCTGATCTCCCCGAGCACTCGCTGTGGTGGTCTGGACCGCCTTGGCTGTCTACAAGCGAAGGACGACCTGTCGCTTTAAAGGAGCCAATTGAAACGCCTCATGATGAGAGAAGGCGAATCTTACATATCCAACGCCCTTCGGATGATAAGGTGAGCCTGCATTTAAACCGCTTCTCAAACTTCCGCCGACTGCTTCAAGTTACAGCGTGGTGCTGTCGTTGGCTCCCGTCAGCCAGAGGAAAAAGACTGCCTTACCTGGTCGCCAGCGAGATAAGAGATGCTCAAACGAGGCTGGTCCGATGTGTGCAAGCTACGTCCTTCGCTTCAGAATTAGACGCCCTCCAAAAACGCCAACCGCTGCCTCGAGGGAGACGCTTATTGCGACTCACTCCCTTCAAGGACCCGGCGGACGGCACCTTACGCGTTGGCGGGCGGCTGCATTATTCGAGGATTGACTACAATCAACGACACCCTGTGATACTCCCAGACGACTCGTCACTGGCCTCTCTGTGGATCACCGAGGCGCACCAGCGCTGTCTGCACGGAGGGGTGCAACTTACGCTGTCCACTCTTCGCCAGCATTGCTGGGTTCTGCGAGGTCGTCATCTCGTCAAGGCCTGCATTCATCGGTGCCTCACTTGCGTGCGATGGAAGGGCAATACCACGGATCAGCTGATGGGGGTGTTACCAACACCTCGAATAACGCCTTGTCGTCCTTTCCTGCGCGTGGGCGTAGATTATGCAGGACCCATTTCTATTCGATCCAGCCGAGGGCGTGGTCAGCATGCTCGAAAGGGCTATATCTCTTTGTTTGTTTGTTTAGCTACCAAGGCCGTGCATCTGGAGGTGGTGTCGGACGGGACAACGGAAGCCTTCTTGGCTGCCCTGAAGCGTCTGACCTCTCGCCGTGGCCTCTGCTCCCAGATCTACAGCGACTGCGGTACGGTATTCGTGGGTGCGGACAAGGAACTACGCGTCCTCCTACAAGCCGTCAGCCCCCAAAACAGACAACTCCTGGATCATCTGTCATCCGAGGGAATCGAGTGGAAGTTTAATCCCCCTTCCGCACCTCATTTCGGCGGGATCTGGGAGGCTGCGGTGAAGTCCGTCAAGCACCACCTCCGGAGAGTGCTCGGCGAACATAAATTGACGTACGAGGAGCTGGCCACGCTCCTCGCTGAGATCGAAGCGTGTTTAAATTCTAGACCGTTAATACCGCTGTCGGACGATCCCGACGATCTCGATGCATTGACGCCGGGTCATTTCTTGGTCGGTGAGGCGATTACCGCGATACCCGAACCGAACTTGGAAGAGCTCCCAGACAATCGACTCTCACGGTGGCAACTGGTCCAGAAAATGCAGCAGCATTTCTGGCGCCTGTGGTCTAGGGACTATTTAAATACGTTGCAGACTCGGGGAAAGTGGAATCGCGCTCAGACAGCCATTCGGGAGGGCGACCTGTGCTTAATCAAGAGTGAACTGCAGCCGCCCTCGCGATGGCCTCTGGCTCGAGTTCTCAAAACCCATCCGGGCCCGGATAGCCTCACACGTGTTCTTACACTTAAGACGGCGACGTCGGAGTTCACTCGACCTTTAAACAAGCTGATTCTCTTACCCTTTGTTGCCGCCGCTGGGTTCGATGCTGGGAGCTCTCGAGGTGACGTCGTCGATTGACGTTGATAGACATAACCTGGTCACTTCTTCTAACCTTTGCTCTTTAGGGCTTGTTCTATTGCGTTATTCTTATATTACTATCTTTGTTCTTATCACTTTTAACTTGTGTGTATAACGTTCATTTCTTCTTTAACCGTCTTCAATTTTAATCACTCATTCACTGTCAAACACTTGATACCGTACTGCTGAGCAACGAGGTGTCTGTTTCGTCAGAATATGACGAGACGGGCGGGAATGTTTGGGATTGGTCGCAGCGACACGACCAAACGTGCGCATGCCCTCGATTGCGAAGAAGCGCGGATTTTGAACGCGCTTCTGCTACCGGTGTAGCTGCTGGGCGATCGCGGTGACGGACTGGTCGGGCCATCTCGGGATTGACACGTGGAACTAATTAGCTATTGTGTCACCCCACTAATTAGCTTGGCTCGCGACAGGTACGTGGGTCGCGTTGATTGGCCAGGTGTCTGCTCTCCCGAACCGGTGGCTTGGCCCGTGCCGTCTCCGCGATCGCTCTCTTCTGTGTGGATCGCGTAACGATAAACATCGTGGCTCTTCGCAACGCGAATCACAAAGAGCAATCGGTGCTCCGATAATTCTACCACATCCTTAAAATTATTCTAAATTTCAATACACGCGCTTGCGTGTTAGTTAATTAAGTAAAATAAGTGTGTGTGACTATAGTGTTGTAAAAGTAAGCTAAATTCTCGCGAATTTAAGAAAAAACGTGCTCGTTTATTGTGCCGCCATTAATGTACAGTTGAATTCTAAAACTATTAATTAAGTTGCGTCGCGTGATTAAATCGATTGCGCGATAAAGATAGGAACGTTGGTGCTCCACGTTCTTGCTTGAACAAGGTGAATATTAAATTTGGCGAGTTTCTTTAAATTATTTATTAAATAAGAATAAATATAATAAATTAACTGCTATGATTAGGTACGGGTAGATAATAATGCACAAGTAGCACTGCACGGTTGGCACAAAGGTGTTTATTACCACACAACAACCGTGAACGGTACAGAGTGTATGCCTTCCGAAAGCCTAATAATCTGTATACTTTCTTCTGCCGTGAACCCACACAAGCTCAGGCTACCCCCACTCTACAATGTCCATTCCTCAAGTTACCGCATTAACTACTAATTTTATCATTATATCTGTATACAATTTATTTATGTATTATTTATGTTTATGTAAACAACAGCTCCCTTCCTTATCAAACGTTCGTGTCCGTTCATTGTCAACGCATTATTCTCGTTAAAATATAATTATATTCGGAACAAAAATATCTGGGCCATCGAAATATAGATATATTTTATTATATAAAAAAAACATTATATTGTATTTCCTACTTTTTGGGGAAGAGGGTCAATATTTTTATAGGGGTCAACATCTGTATGCGTTACCCTATTCGAATACAGTATTGTCTCGTTACGGGTTCAATTTGGTGTATTTGGTGTACGGACTTTTCGCTACCCCCACCACTTCTGTCTCACTTTTGTGCGGCGAAGGCGAGAGCGAAATGGAACAAGAGAGAGCGAGAGGCACTGAAAGCGAGCGAAGACGGTACGAGACAGACGACGCGTTCATGTTTTGTCTCGCTCCATCTTTCGGACGCCGTGACACTCCGTCGTTTCCGTGCGCGACGGGCGTGCGCGATAATCGCAAGCGCTTACGGTGAGCACGGGAATCGCTTCGGAAAATCTGGACGCAGGACCAGCTCAAGTCTATTTTGCGCCCTAGGCGAAATTGTCATTTATTTGAGATTATTTATGACTTTACTCTGCAAAATTAGGCAACTGCTAGGGCGTAAGGTTGACAAGAGGTGCAAAATGGTCTTTTCATTGTTGGCATTGTTGAAAATAAATTTTTAAATGAAATACTACAAACTGTACTGCACCGGTTTTAACCCTTTCGGTACGAGTGACGGATATATCCGTCATCCATCTGATGACCTGTGTGTACGAATGACGGATATATCCGTATTCCATCTGATGACCTGTATGTACGAGCGCTGGATATATCCGGTTTCCATGTGACAGCCTGTATGCACGAGCGCCAGCTATAGTTGGCAACAGAGTATTCTATTTTACCGACATATTAGATTAAACATATTCAAAATACATTTTGCACATACGCTTAAAACGTTTGACTTTGGATTTCAAGACGATCGTTTTCTGCTATTTTAACGGATTTCATCGATTCGACAGTGGAACGATATTTCTTATACAATAAAAATTATTCTAATAAAAAGTCTTTCTTATTTCTTATAAGAATTCTAAAAAAGAACAACTACAGGTATAATTGTTGTTTGATCTCAATTGATCTAAAAAATTTGAGGTTAAGGTTTTGTTTGAAATTATTTCATAGAAACATTTTAGGCCCTTTTTAGAATGTCTGCAGGAAACAAAAACCGTAATCGACTTAGAAGCAGATTAACGGACTCCGAATATTACGAGAATTTCGAAAATGAAAATAATTTAAATCTGTGTAAAACACGAAGAACAAATGTAATACAGGGTGTCCCACCTAAGACTGGACAGCCGGTTTTCTCCTAAAGTATTGCCGATAAAAATATAAAAAAAAAAGGGAATTGCATGGTTCGAGGGGGCCAATTAATTAGCGCGAACGAATTTTTTTATCGATTATTATTTTAAAAGATACGATGGGCAAGTTCGGTTTTTCAAATGGAACTATTTTTTTTGAACACCTGACTTGATAGTGCGTTCCAAGACAAAATCAATAAGCTTTAATGTATACACTTTATTTTCACTGGTTTTTAAGATATTGCGCTTGCAAATTTACTGATTTTCACTGGAAGAAAACTGTCTGGTATAGCACGGACCGGGGACGGTCTTACTGCATCCACGGGTGGCACTGTCTTTTGAAATAGATACCTACCTGCCAAAGGTCTACGCCAGGCCCAAAGGCTGGACAATTGTTTTCCGTCAGAAATGCTACTTAGGTAGGTACATCTGCGGTATCGAGAAGCGCACCGTTACTTTTATTTCGCCCTTGCTTCTACGCTCGGATGCCCGGTTCTTTTGGGAGGGATGCAAGTTCTATTGGTTAGGTTAGGAGGAGTGAAAGTTGCTAGACTAAATTTCAATCATAGGGAGCAGATTGTATCAGAACCATTCGGACTTGCATTCCTCAGAAACGGCTGCTCTCTTGGAGAGGCCCTCTTCACAGCAATGCCCACCTTCTCTCGCACGGAATACGTTAACGCTTGATTTTGTTCTGATATTGAAGCTCGTGTTTATACTCGAGAGGACCACGCGTCGACAGCGGGCTACCCCTTTTCTTCCTGTGTCTCTCCACGAGCCGTATTGACGGTGGATTTTAGGAGCGTAGATATCTGGATGCCAGTTCTTGAATTCAGGAGACGATAGAAATATTTTATTACAAAACACACATGTACTATAATTAAAGTAAATCGTATTCCTCTCGGGCAGGAGTACTGATAATGATCGAACTTGCGCCCCACTTCGCGCAGACCAATTACACGGAGGGTAGTCGGGTAACATACTGCCCAAATGATACAGGGTAATTCTGGAGCAACGCCCGTCAAGGAGATGCGCTGGTACCCCGTGGCGAGGACAGACCTTCCCATTGCCTCACCCGATTTTTAAGGCTTTTTCCGGAAAAAGGTACGAATCCTGGGCCGGACGTAGCGAATTGAGGTCGAGCCCCCGCAGTCCAGGGTGAAATATCCATTTGAGCGTATTAAGAAATTCTTTTCTTCGTCGTATCGAAAGGGAAGTGGTGCCAATGGATTCCTTATGTTTTCCGATGAAGATCATATCAAATTTTATGTAAATCGGACTATTTTTAACCAAGTCAAGTCAGCTTGAAATTATATAAATCGATATTCCATGGAATTTCCTTCATTATAGTCGGAATTACGTCGTTCTTGGTGTCAGTTTCATCGGCGAAACATAAGAAATCGATGGGTATCGTTTTCGCAAAGATCTGATGAGAAATGCGCGAGTCGAAGATTTCTCACTTCTTAATAGGCACTCGAACCGCTTCGAGGGTCAAAAGCCGTACAATCGTGTGAGGCACTGCGGGGGGGGGGGGGGTTGTCCTCACCACGGGGTACAATGGCCGACCTTTTCTTGCACCCAATTCTTCTCGCGTGCTTTTGTTTTGAAATTCAAACGCGTGTTTATACTCGAGAGATAAGGATTTATACTCGAGAGATAAGGAATCCGTCTTTAATTTGAAAGGAGGACGATGCAGGCGGAACCACGCGCACTCAACGGTGTACCCCTTTTCTTACTGTGTCTCTCGACGAGGCGTATTGACGGTGGATAATACTTTTCAATTCCTATATTTGTGGCATCTTTCTCGCGTGCGTCGGGACAAAAGCGGACTCAGAGCCAGGCGAAAATTCATTCGCTCTTTACGATCGATAATTTATTATTTCTCCAAGAACGTTTCGACAACATCTGTTTGCCAAATTTGTAAAGGCCAATAAAAAACGTGGTGACATTGTCCAGTCTGAATTAATCCGTATATTGCTCTGTCGGTAGGTAGTGCGTACGATGACTTCGGACCCGTACTATGTACCGTTGCCTATCGCCGACGCGCGGAAAATCCGCTCATAAACCGCGACACTGGCAGGACACCGCGGCCGATCAGTACGGGTAGTTTTTGGTAACCAGATGTGGCATCTTCCACCTCTATTTCATCAGGGTAATTCTGGAGGTACGCCCGTCACCCCGTGGCGAGGACAACACCCCGCAGTGCCCATCGAATTTTATGGCTTTCGACCCTCGAAGGGTTTGGAATACCATTAAGAAGTGAGAAATGTTCAGGATTTCAAATGTTTGCTTCTTTTCTTCATCGTATCGAAGGGGAAGTTGCTCCAATGGATTCCTGGCGTTCCGTCGATTAAAATCATACCAAATTTCATGTAAATCGGACTATTTTTAACCAAGTCAAGTCAGCTTGAAATGATATAAATCGATATTCCATGGAATTTCCTTCATTATGGTCCGAATTACGTCGTTCTTAGTGTCAGCTTCATCGGCGAAACATAAGGAATCGATAGGTGTCGTTTTTGCAAAGATCTGATGAGAAATGCGCAAGTCGAAGGTTTCTCATTTCTTATTAGGCACTCGAAACCCTTCGCGGGTGGAAAGCCATAAAATGCGGTCAGGCACGGCGAGGGGTTGTCCTCGCCACGGGGTACCAGGCCGCCGCATCTCCTTGACGGGCGTAGCTCCTTAAGGGGGTAGACACGGGTAATGCAGCGCTCTGCATACCGACATAATCTGACCCGAAACATGGGTTTGCGCCCTGACGTTGATTGTCCTTATATGATCGAATTTTGGGCTGGGCGAGGTCTCATTCGAAAGAGGAAGGTTCAGTGCAGCGCGCTCTGCTCATGGTTCGACGAGATTGTGTTGATATCCAATAATACTAGTGTTCAAAGTAGAGCAAAAGTCGACAAAATACACCCGCAAGAATCCAAGTATTTTTAGGTCACTAAAAGAGTTTTGTGACTCAAACGATGAGCAGAGCGCGCTGCACTGAACTTTCCTCTTTCGAATGAGACCTCACACAGCCCAAAATCTGGTCATATAAGGACAAACGACATCAGGGCGTGATTGCGTTCCCAAATACGAGTTCCGCCATATTGGCGATAATACAGAGCAAGCCACGTGACAACTTTAGTTGAGCTAGTGGATACGAGATGGCGCCTACTCGGGAGGACTGCCAACGTGGAATCATAGCAAAACTGAAGCGTTAGCTGGATACATGTGCCACAGCAAAAGCGTGATACAGTCAATGTACGTATTTTTGAACGATTGTAGGTCAGATTATATGCATTTTAGGCATACATTGACTAGAAACTGCTGGAAACTGTGTACATTTACTAAATTCACGCTTTTACTGTAACACATACATCACCGCTGCCGAATATATGTTATAATTATATGGCCACATTATTTCAAAAAAAAAAAGAGATTGGAATTTTTTAATAACACTGGAAGTAGTAATTTACTGATATCATATTTTCAGAATGTGGAAGTTACAGCAATTATTTGCAATTATTGCTTTTATTATTATTCTTCCGACTATTGTATATAACATATAACAAGGAAAAGTCTCCAAATCGGTCAACACTTGACTCCTTGATTTTTTTTGTTATTCTTTACGCTCCTATGCAGAGATGGGCATTATTTAATTAAAAGAATATACTTCCGAATGGCCCCACTGGCCGATCGACACGATGTTTGGGGGAAGGGTGTGTGTACCCTCAATCTAAAATTCTATTTAGCTTCGGGTATTTAATAGTTTCCTTTGTTTATTCGAAGGCCTTTCATCTTTGGCTTTGAATAATTTTTCATCTTTCATTATATCTTTATCCTAAGGTCGTATTCAAATATATTGGCCGGTCGATTCGTTTTCGCGAACAGCGATCGAGGAGAAATCAGCCATCACCATCTGACGATTGTGGATTTGTCAGTTGGAGTTCCCTAGCCACCGAAGGGTATGGTGGGGTAACGGGAATGCTGCTCGGCCCCGTCTGAACGTAGCCGTGTGGCTGTTATTTATTCTTATTGTCAGCGTAGTACATATGTAGTTGTGTGCGTCACGAAGTAATGCGTAGACCAATACGAGATGAAGCTATCGAGAAAGAATCAATGTTCTGACTAATAAAGCTCCTGAATTTTTTCGGAGCTAAGGCCTAAGGCCCACCTATTCTGATGCGTGTATTTCTACGCTGCAGCTCGGTTTGGCCTATACATGACAGAAGCTTGGCGCTATCCCCACCACTTCTGGCTCACTCGTGTTCTGCGATGACGAGAGAATACGCGTTACGAATAGGAGTGTGCGGATCGTCCCGCGGCTCGGATTCTCGGCCCTCGGGACGGGTCGGAAAATTTCGGGCGGGATCGGGCGGGGTCCCGATACTTTCGTATTGCTCGAGATCCCGACGGTTTCGGGATCCCGAGACTCGATTCGGGCTACAAGCATGACCGCCATGAGCGGGCAATTTGATTTCAGGTCGGCTTGGCAAACCTCGGACGCGATTGGCTCGAAAGCCAGCTATTACGAGCGGACCGAGACGGAAAGAATTATGTATATCATTTATATCGATACCAGAGTGATAAGTTTTTACCTTTCTGTCTCCTGTTGAATCATAATTTGTATCTTATTATTTATTTACATATATATGTATTTTCATTGGTACCAAATAGTCTGTGAATACTGAATACGTCCATATATGTACTTAAATAAACACCATGTTCAGAACTTGGGAAGAAGACTATTTTTATATCGATAATATTTTAAAATCTGAATAAAATATACTTCATACTTAGTACTTTATGTAAAGGGAATATATAGGGTATTATCTTTTTCTGGATAGGTTCAGATTTAAAATAGAAAACGTACGAACTATAAGCATACAAAAAGGAATATTTCCTGGATGTTTCATAATAACAACAATATACAGGAGGCGAATATTTTATTATTTCAAATTAACGTGTAAGAAACATAATTTTTCTATGTTCTCAGGTAATAATTTTAATCTATTACTGGTAACGATATCGTCCGATCGCGTCCGAGTTTTGCCGAGCCGACCTGAAATCAAATTGTCCGCTCATGGCGGCTATGCTTGTAGCCCGAATCGAGTCTTGGGGTCCCGAAACTGTCGGATCTCGAGCAATACGAAAGTATCGGGACCCCGCCCGATCCCGCCCGAAAGTTGCCGGCCCGTCCCGAGCCCGAAAAATCGGGTAACCGCACACCCCTAGTTACGAAACTCACCGGCCAATAAATCTGAATACGATCTTAGAAGTTCGAATAACCGACGAGAACCTTTGTGTCCCGAGCCGCGCGAGATCGCCGTGCTCGGCGATGTGTCATCGATTATAAAGAAACAGAATTTTTTTATTTTTCATCGTATCAATATGAAAGTGACACCATTGGATTCTTGGCATTCTCCCGGTTATATTGGCAGAAAATAATTTAAATCGGACTATTTTTAACAAAACGGGCTTTCACTTCTACAAACAAATTTTTCACGTAATTTCCTTAATTTTGGTCCGAATTATATCATTTTTGGGGCCAATTTGATCAAAAAAACATGAGGAATCGACTGACGTCACTTTCGCAAAGATCTGATTAGAAATGCAGAACTGCAGATTTGTCACTGCTTAGCGCGCAACATTGTATGGCCCCGCTGGTTTCGAGCGCCGAAGCCCACGAAACTCAGCGAGTCGCATGATTGCCAGCGAGAAGGACAAGAGGGGACTTTCCATGGCGAAGGAAAATCAGCCTTCTACAGAACTCAAATCGAGAAATACTTTGCTAACAAACTTTATATTCACGTCAAATAAATACTTGTAAAATTTAGACGACGAACTATTATTGAATTTCGCCAGTTCTTACATATGCCCCACTGGGTTCGGAATTCCTGATCCTAGAGTTTCATGCATTTACCTATTGAAATGTTGCTTCAAGTCATCGGGCAATTGCATTGTTTCTTCTCGTACATATGTATATCTGTTCGCGAGTAGGTGTCATGAATGACGCGACTTTTGTTTCCCAAATAAATTCACCCCTTCAGGGCCCTCGCTCGAACCGCTTGACAAGGAGACCGAACGATGTGAACCGAGTGCGAGTGAAATAGCGCACCAGCGGTACACCCTCGGTCGACGGCGACTTGAGTCATCCAGTACTGAATACGAAATGTTAAAAATTTCTCATTACACCTTGATGAGAGTGTTACAATTCATGGATTGTTGGTGAGTCAAGACACAAAGCAATTCAGTCTATTTTTTCTTATGAATACATGATTAGAACACACTCTACGTTCAATAAAAATTTATCGAATTGCTCCATGTTTGATATAATTTTCATCGGGAAATCCTAAAAAATTCATCGGTAATACTTTCATCAATACTTATCAAAAACACGAACATTTTATTTTTCTGTACTGGGTATTTTATCTAGCTCATCGGTTTTATTGTTCTCGGCTGTCAACGGGCGGTCTACTAGGACCCGAAGGTTCACGCTCGCAACGAGAAAGCAAAACAGTGGGGTGGGTAGGTCTTTCCCGATAAACTGAGCCCAAAGGCTTCTCAACAATTGAAACATTGGAAGACTGTACATATTCTTTCTGATGCTTTCGGCGATATGCGCAACCATTTGTATGCCCGGTTTCATGTCTAACAAGTCAGGCGATTTTGTTTGTGAGAGCCATATATAAAGACAGTCCTGTAACGTTCACTACATCTTCAATTATAAAACTGCAAATATGTTATTTTACACATGTGTCTCGCTGAGTTTCGTCGGCTTCGACGCTTGAAACCAGCGGGGCCATACAATGTTGCGCACTAAGCACTGATGAATCTGAAGTTTGCAATTTCTAACCAGATCTCCGCCGTCTATATATGTCTATGGTCCCCTCCTCGAAGTGACAGAAAATATAACCTATGTATACGCTATCTTTTGCGCTACATTTGTGAACTTTTTATCATCCTTCCGAAATATTAGTATTACGTCGCAACAGTATCTTTAGGAAATCGGGTCTAGCATATAGGTTATATTTTCTGTCACTTCTCACTTCGAGGACAGAAAATCCGGTCCTCCAAGTGACAGAGAATATAACCTACAGTGTGTCCGCGGGAAAGCTAAACAGCCGGCTTCCTTCTAAACTATTGGAGATAAAAATATAAAAAAAATAGGGAATTGCATGGTTCGAGGGGGCCAATTAATTAGCGCGAACGAATTTTTTTATCGATTATTATTTTAAAAGATACGATGGTCAAGTTCGGTTTTTCAAACGGAACTATTTTTTTTGAACACCTGAGTTGATAGTGCATTCCAAGACAAATTCAATAAGCTTTAATGTATACACTTTATTTTCACTGGTTTTTAAGATATTGCGCTTGCAAATTTACTGATTTTCACTGGAAGAAAACTGCCTGGTATAGCATGGACCGGGGACGGTCTTACTGGATCCACGGGTGGCACTGCCTTTTGAAATAGATACCTACCTGCCAAAGGTCTACGCCAGGCCCAAAGGCTGGACAATTTTTTTCCGTCAGAAATGCTACTTAGGTAGGTACATCTGCGGTATCGAGAAGCGCACCGTTACTTTTATTTCGCACTTGCTTCTACGCTCGGATGGCCGGTTCTTTTGGGAGGGATGCAAGTTCGATTGGTTAGGTTAGGAGGAGTGAAAGCTGCTAGACTAAATTTCAATCATAGGGAGCAGATTGTATCAGAACCATTCGGATTTGCATTCCTCACAAACGGCTGCTCTCTTGAAGAGGTCCTCTTCACAGCAATGCCCACCTTTTCTCGCACGGAATACGTTAACGCTTGCTTTTGTTCTGATATTGAAGCTCGTGTTTATACTCGAGAGGACCACGCGTCGGCAGCGGGCTACCCCTTTTCTTCCTGTGACTCTCCACGAGCCGTGTTGACGGTGGATTGTAGGAGCGTAGATATCTGGTTGCCAGTTATTGAATTCAGGAGACGATGGAAACATTTTATTACAAAACACACATGTACTATAATTAAAGTAAATCGTATTCCTCTCGGGCAGGAGTACTGATAATGATCGGACTTGCGCCCCACTTCGCGCAGACCAATTACACGGAGGGTAGTCGGGTCACACACTGCCCAAATGATACAGGGTAATTCTGGAGCAACGCCCGTCAAGGAGATGCGCTGGCACCCCGTGGCGAGGACAGACCTTCGCTGTGCCTCACCCGATTTTTATGGCTTTTTTTCCGGAAAAAGGTACGAATCCTGGGTCGAACGTAGCGAATTGAATTCGACCCTCCGCAGTCGAGGGTGAATTATCCATTACAGCGTATTAAGAAACCCTTTTCTTCATCGTATCAAAAGGGAAGTGACGCCAATGGATTCCTTATGTTTTTCTGACGAAAATCATACCAAATGTCATGCAAATCGGACTACTTTGACACAAGCTATTTGTATTCCCTATGTAAAAGTTGTCCGATTTACACGACATTTGTAATGATTTTCATCGGAAAACCCCAAGGAATCCATCGGCGACACTTCTATATCCATACGATAGGGAATAACGAATTGTTTTATTTCCTAACCAGATACAGGGTAATTATGGAGCAACGCCCGTCAAGGAGATGCGGCGGCCAGGTACCCCGTGGCGAGGACAGTCCTTCGCTGTGCCTCACCCGATTTTTATGGCTTCTTCCGGAAAAAGGTACGAATCCTGGGCCGAACGTAGCGAATTGAGGTCGAGCCCCCGCAGTCGAGGGTGAAATATCCATTTGAGCGTATTAAGAAATTCTTTGCTTCGTCGAATCGAAAGGGAAGTGGTGCCAATGGATTCCTTATGTTTTTCTGACGAAAATCATACCAAATGTCATGCAAATCGGACTACTTTGACACAAGCTATTTGTATTCCTTATGTAAAAATAGTCCGATTTTCATGATGTTTGGCATGATTTTAATCGGGAGAACGCCCGGAATCCATTGGCGTCACTTCCCCTTCGATACGATGAAGAAAAGAGTTTCTTAATACACTCAAACGGATATTTCACCCTCGACTGCGGAGGGTCGACTTCAATTCGTTACGTTCGGCCCAGGATTCGTACCTTTTTCCGAAAAGAGCCATAAAATTCTATGGTCACTGCGAGGTGTTGTCCTCGCCACGGGGTGACGGGCGCAGCACCAGAATCAGCCTGTACCTACCTTTTTAAGAAATAAAACAATTCGTTATTCCCTATCGTATGGATATGGAAGTGTCGCCGATGGATTCCTTGGGGTTTTCCGATGAAAATCATTACAAATGTCGTGTAAATCGGACAACTTTTACATAGGGAATACAAATAGCTTGTGTCAAAGTAGTCCGATTTGCATGACATTTGGTATGATTTTCGTCAGAAAAACATAAGGAATCCATTGGCACCACTTCCCTTTCGATACGACGAAGCAAAGAATTTCTTAATACGCTCAAATGGATATTTCACCCTCGACTGCGGGGGCTCGACATCAATTCGCTACGTTCGGCCCAGGATTCGTACCTTTCTCCGGAAAAAACACCATAAAAATCGGGTGAGGCAATGCGAAGGTCTGTCCTCGCCACGGGGTGCCAGCGCATCTCCTTGACGGGCGTTGCTCCAGAATTACCCTGTATCATTTGGGCAGTGTGTGACCCGACTACCCTCCGTGTAATTGGTCTGCGCGAAGTGGCGCGCAAGTTCGATCATTATCAGTACTCCTGCCCGAGAGGAATACGATTTACTTTAATTATAGTACATGTGTGTTTTGTAATAAAATGTTTCTATCGTCTCCTGAATTCAATAACTGGCTTCCAGATATCTACGCTCCTACAATCCACCGTCAACACGGCTCGTGGAGAGACACAGGAAGGAAAGGGGTAGCCCGCTGTCGACGCGTGGTCCTCTCGAGTATAAATACGAGCTTCAATATCAGAACAAAAGCAAGCGTTAACGTATTCCGTGCGAGAGAAGGTGGGCATTGCTGTGAAGAGGGCCTCTTCAAGAGAGCAGCCGTTTGTGAGGAATGCAAATCCGAATGGTTCTGATACAATCTGCTCCCTATGATTTGAAATTTAGTCTAGCAGCTTTCACTCCTCCTAACCTAACCAATCGAACTTGCATTCCTCCCAAAAGAACCGGCCATCCAAGCGTAGAAGCAAGTGCGAAATAAAAGTAACGGTGCGCTTCTCGATACCGCAGATGTACCTACCTAAGTAGCATTTCTGACGGAAAAAAATTGTCCAGCCTTTGGGCCTGGCGTAGACCTTTGGCAGGTAGGTATCTATTTCAAAAGGCAGTGCCACCCGTGGAGCCAGTAAAACCGTCCCCGGTCCGTGCTATACCAGACAGTTTTCTTCCAGTGAAAATCAGTAAATTTGCAAGCGCAATATCTTAAAAACCAGTGAAAATAAAGTGTATACATTAAAGCTTATTGAATTTGTCTTGGAACGCACTATCAACTCAGGTGTTCAAAAAAAATAGTTCCATTTGAAAAACCGAACTTGACCATCGTATCTTTTAAAATAATAATCGATAAAAAAATTCGTTTGCGCTAATTAATTGGCCCCCTCGAACCATGCAATTCCCTATTTTTTTATATTTTTATCGGCAATACTTTAGGAGAAAACCGGCTGTCCAGTCTTAGGTGGGACACCCTGTATATAGCAGTTCAGAATCGGAAACAGAATTAATTGAAGAATCCAATGTCACGAATTGTGATATAACATGAACGAAAAAGAATTTTGTACCAAGAATTCATCAATTTAACTCAAAAAGTTCGGGAATCGCAAAACAAATACGCAGATCATCCAAAATCATCGATTACTTTCAATTACACAGTCCAACAAAATGAAACTTTTTTTCTGTTCCGCAATATCCACTGGGTGATTCTTGTAGAGTATATCGTCCTGAACACGAATCCGCAAACCGTTTGTCGCCATCACCCTCAGTTTTTGAGAAACTCGATTTTGAAAAAAACTGCAAATTTTCAACTTTGAACATCTTTTCTGCCGAAACGATAATACTTATTTGGTTGCTCCTTGCGTCAAATTATTCTTTGACCCCTCCCGAATACAACGATATAAGTTATTATTGCATTATGAAGATTTGAATATGTTTAAACAACGTTCAAAGGGAAAAGGATACCCAAAATGCACTCATTTTTGAACACATCTTTCAATTTATTTCCAAAACAAAGGGTCTAGGATAAAATCTGACCATTCCACGCGATGCAGCTGACATTTTTCCTTCGGAAAGCATCGACAAAAGTGGTAAGTCACGTTTTGTTTTCAATACAGAAGCGAAATAGTTTGGCAAAACGCGCGGTGCCAACAGTGGTAGTCAGGCGCGTTAAGCGATTGTGTTACGCTGAGCGGCAGTGGATCGCGCGCCGCCGTTGACTACCACTGTCGACGCCGCGCGTTTTGCCAAACTTTTTCGCTTCTGTATTGAAAACAAAACGTGATATACCACTTTTGTTGATGATTTCCGAAGGAAAAATGTCTGTTGCATCGCGTGGAATGGTCAGATTTTCACCTAGACCCTTAGTTTTGGAAATAAATTGAAAGATATCTTCAAAAATGGGTGTATTTCGGGTGTCATTTTCCATTTGATCGTTGTTTAAACATATTTAAATGATTATAATGCAATAATAACTTATATCGTTGTATTCGAGAGGGTTCATAGAATAATTTGACGCAACGAGCAACCAAATAAGTATTATCGTTTCGGCACAAAAGATGTTCAAAGTTGAAAATTTGCAGTTTTTTTCAAAATCGAGTTTCTCAAAAACTGAGGGTGATAGAGCAATTCTGCTTGCGGATTCGTGTTCAGGGGGAAAAACTATACAAGAATCGCCCAGCGGATATTGCGGACCAAAAATCGTGTTGGACAGTGTTATTTATATCTGAAGAGCTCGTAGAAATAATTTTAAATGAGACGAAATATTATTGGGCTCAACAAAGTAGTAACGACGTGAATACTCTCGAAACAACAGTACTAAACGAATTGTACTGTTTCTTCGCCATGTCGTTACTGATGACACGCAACAGAAAACTATCACTTAAAGAATATTGGAGCACAGATAATTATCTACGGAGCGATATTTTTAAAACAATAATGCCCAGAGACCGTTACTTTCTGTTGTTACGAATGATACATTTCTCGCACGAACCTGGACGCACTGGTGATCGCCTAACAAAAATAATAAACATAATCGATATGCTGCGAAAATCATTCAATGCAGCATTTCAGCCTTACAAAGAACTCTGTATAGATGAAAGTTTACTTTTATACAAAGGCCGCCTATCTTTCAAGCAGTATATTCCGTCAAAAAGAAACAGATTTGGCATAAAGTCGTTTATTCTTTGCGATTGCAAAACCGGATATGTGCAAGACATAATAGTTTATACCGGATCATCTACAATTCCGGATAGCTTGTGACGAAACGTCACGAAGCGAGCGAAGCCGACCCGAGCCGAGGCGCAACGGCCCACGGCACCCCCTCCCCAACGCGATCCGCGCTCGGTACACTTAGTACACCACGCGCCACTAGATCGCGTCCGTTTCTCGCAAGTGGAATTCACCGCGCATTAGGATATAAGACCCGCGGCGACCGAAGACAGGCAACCGAGTGGGGATTAAGGAGCCCCCTCACCACATCAATCGAAGGACTGGAAATTGCCCGGATTCGTACTGTGTGGACGCGAATAGCATAACTCCCCCGTAACCCGACCGCTTCGGTGGAGTGACTGGAGTTTGCCCAGGCTCCCCGAAACTGTTCCGTACTTCCGTACCGCCAACTGAGAGCGACTGGACGTTGCCCGGGCTCTCTGAAGGCGCCTCCGACCTTTCCATACCGAGATCGAGGGGACTGGACGCTGCCCGGACCTCGACCGACCGTACCTCCGAACCGCCGACAGAGAGCGACTGGACGTTGCCCGGGCTCTCTGAAGGCGCCTCCGACCTTTCCATACCGAGATCGAGGGGACTGGATGCTGCCCGGACCTCGACCGACCGTACCTCCGAACCGCCGACAGAGAAGCGACTGGACGTTGCCCGGGCTCTCTGAAAGCATCTCTCCAACCTCGTCGTGACGTAGTCACTAGGCCGACGGACGCGTTCCGAGCCTCGACCGACGGCGACTCCTCGGCACCAAGCCCGCGATACTTTCCGGCCAATAGCCGTGCACCCATAGTTAATAGAATAATCACCTAGGGATAAGGATTGTACATATCAAATAAAGACACCTAAACTAAGCAAGGCTCGAATCGCTCTGAACCCTGCGACTCGGCTGAGTTATTCGACGAGTCTTCCCGATCCCGCGTGCCGCCCACGCAGAGTGGACGTCACAAGCTATAGCGAAATCAAGGAAATAGGAAAATCGGGAGCAATCGTTTTAGCACTTTTGGAGCCGTACTTAGGAAAGGGCCATACCCTTTACGTGGATAATTTTTATTCGAGTCCAGCATTATTTAACTTATTATACAGCAAGTGTACCAATGCATGCGGGACTGTAAGAAGAAGACGACGAGGAATGCCAATGATTGATGATAAATTGAAAAAAGGAGAGGCATCTTTTTGTTCTTCGACAAATTTGTTAGTCTTGAAATGGATGGACAAGAAAGAAGTCTATATTATTTCAACTATGCATACTGCAGATTTTACGACAATATCCAGATATGGAGGAAAACAAATTCTGCAAAAGCCTGTATGTGTTGTGGATTACAATAATTCAATGGGTATAGTAGATAAAGTGGACATGGTAATTAGTACTGACGATTCAACGCGTAAATCGTTGAAATGGTACCGGAAATTTTTTTTCCATCTAATTTATATTTGTGTGTGGAACGCGTATTGTCTCTATAAGCACAAAAGGAACGAAACCATATCTATGGCAAAGTTTCAATTGCAATTGATAAAGGAAATAATCGATAAGTATCATCACGATTATATAAAAAATCAAAGAAGAGACACTGATAATCCCATGAGGTTAACAGAGAGGCATTTTCCCTCATTGTATATATCAAGAAGAAAGAAACGAAGCCGAAGATGTGTAGTTTGTTCCAAAAACGACAAAAGATCGGAATCAAGATATGAATGTAAAGATTGTAATGTTGGTTTATGTGTAGATACTTGTTTTAGAATATACCACACCAAATTACATTACTAGCCGTTATACGTATATTAATATATTATCTAGTTTGTGTTTCTTATTATTTATAATAAACGTTTATTCGTATAGTCTATAAGAATATAAATATCTAAAAATATTTAAATTGTAATTGTTCTTGTGTTACTTATATAATTAATAAAATTTTATGTAAATAACTTTTAATATTAAAACAATAAACGACACTTGTTAGAAGAAACAATGTTTTATTAAACACAGTTCTTATTTAACGCTTAAGAAAATCTTCATAGAAAAGAGGACTGACCAAGCGCTATGTGTGCATTTTCGGAGCGGCGCCTCGTACAGCGGGAGTGTCACGGCGGACAGAGCCCCCGTACCGAAAGGGTTAAACTATGAGTAAAAATTAAGAGTAAGGACTTCAAGAAGCTCGATTAAATGTATTATAATAAATGGCGGAATTTGGCAAGGTCGTCTGGGGCGCAAAAAACACTCGTGATGTGCCTGACTATCTGACCATGGCACGCATGCGTCGAGCAGTTACGATTTCATGTGAGCACTCGCGCCCGTCGCCCACGCCGCCCCGCAAGCAAAGAGTTAGATCTCGCTCTCCCCTTCGGCCAGAAAAAAGCGAGAAACGAACACTCGGAATTAGGGCCGTATTCACGATACGGGCTCAACGCCGGTCCCGACCAGCGAATCCCTGACGAGACAATACTGTACTTGGATTATTCAAATATTCGGAACAGCGTTTATCATAAGGCGCAGTAGGCGCAAGCTGGGGCCTCACTCTTTATGGGCCCATATTTTAACCTTCACTCTGTGTACTAACAGTTTAACGTTAACTGTGTATAGGTATGTAATTACACCCCACGCATTTTCTGTCACAAATGTACAGAAAAAACTGTAGCTGCGTAAGTTTTATTAATTTTTAAGAAGATAAGTGTTACGAGCCGGGGCTGCGGCAACGCGAGAGGCCGGCGAGAAGGGTATTTCCCAAGGAATACGGTTTATGAGTTTGTTAGTTAGGTGCGCGGACGAACCTGATGCGAAATCAGGGAGCCGCTAGGATTATTGACGGCGAGGACGAACCTGATGCGAAATCAGGGAGCCGCAGGAGGGTGAAACGTCGTGAACGAACCCGATGCGAAATCGGGGAGTCACTAGGATAGAGTTCACAGACGAACCTGGTGCGAAACCAGGGAGCTGTTAGGAGGTTGGATTATTCACAGACGAACCTGGTGCGAAACCAGGGAGCTGTTCGGAAGTTGGTAGATTTACAGACGAACCTGATGCGAAATCAGGGAGCTGTAGGATACGGACGAACCTGATGCGATATCAGGGAGCCGTAGGAGGGTAAGGTGTCGTGGACGAACCCGATGCGAAATCGGGGAGCCACTGGGTTGGAGAAGATGCTTTGCTTTAGATGAAGGGTTGCGAACGAACCTGATGCTAGATCAGGGAGTCGCGGGAAATGTTAGTAATGCCTCGTAACTCTTAACTTATGTTTGATACAACTCGAGCGGTAAAGCTGTATCAGTGGGTGAGTGCTACTAATATTATAAGGATCGCTGGGTGAAAGATGGGTTTAACGAATCTACTCGATTTATACGTGAACACCATTCATATATTGAATAACTGATTATTGTACAAATGTAAGTGTCGCGGTTAAATTATAAATAAAAGTGTGTAAGTTACCACTAGTTGCACGGTGTTGACGCACTGGCGATGCGGGGACGTACGAGTGGCTATTTCAAAAGTGCCAAATAGAATATAAACCGAACTCGCGGATTCTATGAGGTTAACTATGATCCTGACGGAGACTTTAGCTCGATCTTACTAAATTTAACCAACTCTGTACGAGCGTGACACGACGTTACTCTACGCGTGACTGTATAGCTTTTAACCAACGAGGGTAGAAACCAAAGGGTTTATATAGTCCCAAAAATGAGTGGGGATTCATTAGGAGTTTCCATAGAAGGAAATTCTTCGTGGTCGTCGTCGTGTCATTCCCGTTCCCATGGTCGTGATCCAGATGGTCGAGATCATGACCCCCCTTAGTGGTGTATGATAAGCAAAAGGATTTTAGGGCGTTTTCCCTTCTCAGAAGCGAGCTCGAAAGTGGTTGAGAGTGGTGTATGGGAAGATTCCACATACGTAACATAAGAGTAGAAACAACACATAATTTAAAATCCAAAAATTTAAAAGTGAAATACAAAAATTAAAAGTTACACAATTTCTTCGAACGGTACAACGCGGTACAAACCTAGTACAAACTGGTACAACCACGAGTTTTTAATTTTTCGGATATTTTTTTTCTCAGTAGTACGAGTCGACACTTTGGTTATTTCGATTTTTCTCCGAAACCAAATGAGTTAAACAATTTCTACGAACGGTACAATGTTCGGTACAACTAGTACAATGCAGTACAATCGCTAAAAATCGAAATTTCCAAAAATGGGGGGCTAGCTTGATTTTTATTTTCTTATTTTCTCGAAAACTGTTTCGAATTTTTGAAATCTCGGAACGGTACAATGTTCGGTACAACTAGTACAATGCAGTACAATTGCTAAAAATCGAAATTTCCAAAAATGGTGGCCAGCTTGATTTTTTATTTTCTTATTTTCTCGAAAACTGTTTTGAATTTTTGAAATCTCGGAACGGTACCATGTTCGGTATAACTAGTACAATGCAGTACAATTTGAAAATTATGAAAACCATCTACGATGTAAGTACACGAGCATAGGTATCGCTTACGTTACGCTTACTGGGCACACATATCAGTTCCGTGTCAGTTCACGTAGAATTCAAGTACTCTCCATTAATTTCCTCAATTACATTACTCAAAGTACTTTCCATTACCGCCATTAAAAATAATCCGAATTATATCATAATTGGTGCCATTTTCATCAGAAAAGCACTAGTAATCCATTAGTGATTAAAGGCCCTCGCCGAAATTATTCGAGCTTCAAATAACCGTTCGAATAAAGTTACAAATAAAAATGGAACGTAGTTTACTTGAAATTTGCCACCAATGTTCATAAAGATATTCGGATAAATTATTGTTCAAACATACGCTCCATACACATCGTTGAGCGCGTTTTGAAATACATAACAAAAATATACAATAGTTCCATTTAAAAAAATTATGTTCATAATAATGAAATCTCTGTAAATAATAGCTTAAATGCAAATCTTAATAGTCTATTATAAGCCGTGCGACGCGACGGCCGTACGAGATACAATGTATGTATCCCTAATGTCTGGGCCTCGCGCCGAGTGACCTTCGGCGAAGGCATTGTTGGACGTGGCCGAAACCGCAACGTCGAGCCCGTCGACATCGACAAAAGAACGAGACGATCGGCGGCCGACGAAGGCAGTCTCCTGCAGAGTTGGGCAAAATGCAATCTAATTACAAATTGCAAATTACGATTAAACTGTAATTGTGTAATTGATTACACATTATCTTCGGTAATCATTCATTTAGATAGTTGACAAAACCAAATGGTCATGCTTCCCAAATTAACAATTACAAAAAATAATGTGTAATCAATTACACAATTACAGTTTAATCGTAATTTGCAATTTGTAATTAGATTACATTTTGCCCAACTCTGCCAACCAGCCTAGGGAAAATGCACGGATGGATGCGCGTGATTATTATATGGTTGACGCCTCAAAGTGACAGAAAATACAGGATTGTCTCCCTGAGGGCTCGCTGGTCGGGACCGGCGATGAGCCCTCATGGAGACAAGAGCCCTAATTCCGAGTGTTCGTTTCTCGCTTATTTCTGGTCGAAGGGGGGAGCGAGATGGAACGCTTTGCGTGCGCGGCGGGCGTGCGCGACGGGTGCGAGCGCTCAGATGGAATCGTGACTGCTCGATGCATGCGCGCGACGGTCAGATCGCCAGGCACAGCACGAGTCTTTTTTGGGCCGTAGGCGAACTTGCCAAATTCCGCCTTTTATTATAATACATTTAATTGAGCTTCTTCATGACCTTACTCTTAACTTTTACTCGTAGTTTAAAACCGTTGTAATATAATTTGTGGTATTTCATTTAAAAATTTATTTTCAACAATGCCAACAATGAAAAGGCCATTTTGCGCCTCTTGTCAACCTTACGCCCTAGCAGTTGCCTAATTTTGCAAAGTAAAGTCATAAATAATCTCAAATAAATGTAATATAATAAAGGGCGCAATTTGACAATTTCGCCTAGGGCGCAAAAAAGACTTATGCCGGGCCTGCGTCAAGATTTTGCGAAGCGGTTGCCGTGCTCACCGTAAGTGCTTGCGACCATCACGCACGCCCGTCGCGCACACAAAGGACGGAGTGTCAGGCGTCCGAAAGACGAAGCGAGACAAAATATTAACGCGTCGTCTGTCTCGTACTGTCCTCACTCGCTTTCAGCGCCTGTCGCTCGCTCTCGTTCCATCTCGCTCTCGCCTTCGCCGGACAAAAGTGAGACAGAAGTGGTGGGGATAGCGACAAGCCCCCATCGTGTGCATCAAACCGAGCCCATAGGGAGACAATACTGTATAAGCTATGTATATGCTATATGACAGTAAATGTTTATTGGCTATTTTGTTCTTTTACGCTACATTTGTGAACATTTTATCATCCTTCCAAAACATTATTATTACGCTGCAACAGTATCTATAGGAAATCGTGTATAGCATATAGGTTATATTTTCTGTCACTTCAAGGACAGAAAATCCGCTCCTGAAATCCGCTACTGAAAATGCGTAGGCTGGATGCGCGTGAATATTATATGGTTGGCGCCTCAAAGTGACAGAAAATATATCCTATGTATATACTATATGACAATAAATGTTTATTG
Organism: Andrena bucephala; assembly: GCA_947577245.1. Taxonomy (NCBI): domain Eukaryota; kingdom Metazoa; phylum Arthropoda; class Insecta; order Hymenoptera; family Andrenidae; genus Andrena; species Andrena bucephala. The sequence goes on along the minus strand of OX387718.1, from coordinate 17,770,788 downwards.
GCTATTTTGTTCTTTTACGCTACATTTGTGAACATTTTATCATCCTTCCAAAACATTATTATTACGCCGCAACAGTATCTTTTGGAAATCGGGTATAGCATATAGGTTATATTTTCTGCCATTTCGAGGACAGAAAATTCGCTCCTCGAAGTGACAGAAAATATAACCTAACTAAGAGACTGTACAAATGTTTATTACGCGTTGTATTTATATAATATTTCTGATCGAAATTTATAGAAATACGTGCAAATTATGCTTGTATTAAAATTTATTAATAAACGGAATTATACAACATGTTTCTTGAAATTAGTCGTAACATTCAGGCCGTTATAGATTTTAAATGTTTCCGATAATTTAATTTCTATCACGCGTAGCGTTAGAATCTGTTTCAAGACTTAACCGCTAACGTTGCATGCGACACTAAAGTGGTAAGGGGGTCCTAGGAGCCCCCAAACCTATTCTATACCTCGTCTGTGGTGCTACTCTGGAGCGTGGTACCCCGACTGTCGGTAAGGAAGGAAATATTAATTTTAAGATATTAATATAAATGAAAAAAAAACAGAGAATATCTCGGGCGACGGGGCTCGAACCCAAGTCATCCGCGGTACGTGTTTTTTTTTTTTTTTTAAGTGTTTATTGAAGGACAGTAATCGGTACATGAAAGGCATTCAAAAACATAGAAAAAACTGCCATGCAGTCGCGTCAATATAACAGTATGAACAGCTTGTACGATGCTTACGTAACTCACCGTCAAACAATCTTATTACATAGTAACTTAAAAATATTGTAAAATTAGTAACACAGTTGTGATCTCAGTCGGTGACCAAAGTATTGCCTTGAATATATTAGTGGAAAAAATGTCCAGAAAAAACCACTTTATCATTAATTTGTATGGTGATAGGCTAAAAAAGAAAAAAGAGATGTAGAAAGGGTAGAGAAGATAAGACTTACTATCTAAAACTAAATCTAAGAACATATGTACAGATATTTACAAAAGTCCCAATGGGACCTGTTGTCTACTGTATACTTAGCACTAATTAACTCTGATAACGGCTTGCTGTCGATCGAGCAGCTCACGCATGAACGGGCAGGTGGCATTGAGCCACCAATATTTCGCAAATATTTACCTATGAAAATCGTACAGATCTTTTTCAGGTACTTTAGTAGAGTATTTAAACTTATCGGTCGCGTAGATTGTGTCGTTCAGGGTGAGCGTAATACGTTTGTCTGCCTTGTTTCTCCTCCAGTGATATATCCACGGGATATTTCTGTCATCCTGAATAAGGCCTTGGGCATCACAGGTAAGGAATGCCTGAGGAGACACATATCCCGAGGCGAATTCTCTAGAGGCAGTCTCGTCGTCTCTTATTGATATAGCTCTGAGAAGCTCATTTTTAATGTTTGGGAGTTTAGCAAAGTATTCTCTCGTTATTTTGATCATAAAGTTGTCTATACGCGGGATCTCAGCTTTACTGTATAGTATTTGGTTGCTCACATAGTGCTGCCAATCAGAGCTCTGTGATCGATAAAGGCCCAAACAGGCCATCAGACACATACGCTCCAAACATCGCAGTCGTTCAGCATTTGTATGATTGAAGTTCCACCATACTGGTGCCGCATATGTAATTATTGGTCGAACTAGCAATATACAGGGTGTCCCACCTAAGACTGGACAGCCGGTTTTCTCCTAAACTATTGGAGATAAAAATATAAAAAAAATAGAGAATTGCATGGTTCGAGGGGGCCAATTAATTAGCGCGAACGAATTTTGTTATCGATTATTATTTTAAAAGATACGATGGTCAAGTTCGGTTTTCCAAATGGAACTATTTTTTTTGAACACCTGAGTTGATAGTGCGTTCCAAGACAAATTCAATAAGCTTTAATGTATGCACTTTATTTTCACTGGTTTTTAAGATATTGCGCTTGCAAATTTACTGATTTTCACTGGAAGAAAACTGTCTGGTATAGCACGGACCGGGGACGGGTTTACTGGCTCCACGGATGGCACTGCCTTTTGAAATAGATACCTACCTGCCAAAGGTCTACGCCAGGCCCAAAGGCTGGACAATTTTTTTCCGTCAGAAATGCTACTTAGGTAGGTACATCTGCGGTATCGAGAAGCGCACCGTTACTTTTATTTCGCACTTGCTTCTACGCTCGGATGGCCGGTTCTTTTGGGAAGGATGCAAGTTCGAATGGTTAGGTTACGAGGAGTGAAAGTTGCTAGACTAAATTTCAATCATAGGGAGCAGATTGTATCAGAACCATTCGGATTTGCATTCCTCACAAACGGCTGCTCTCTTGAAGAGGCCCTCTTCACAGCAATGTCCACCTTCTCTCGCACGGAATACGTTAACGCTTGCTTTTGTTCTGATATTGAAGCTCGTGTTTATACTCGAGAGGACCACGCGTCGAAATAATTCTTTATTTTTTATCGTATGGATATGGAAGTGTCGCAGATGGATTCCTTGGGGTTTTCCGATGAAAATCATGCCAAGTGTCGTGGAAATCGGACAACTCTTACATAAGGAATACAATTTGCTTGTGTCAAAGTAGTCCGATTTGCATGACATTTGGTACGATTTTCATCAGAAAAACATAAGGAATCCATTGGCACCAATTCCCTTTCGATACGACGAAGAAAAGGATTTCTTAAGGGGGTAGACACGGGTAATGCAGCGCGCTGTATACCGACACAATCTGGCCCGAAACATGGGTTTGCGCGCTGACGTTGTTTGTCCTTATACGAGCAAATTTTGGGCTGGGCGAGGTCTCATTCGAAAGATGAAGGTTCAATGCAGCCCGCTCTGCTCATGGTTCAAAGAGATTGTGTTTATATGTAATAATACGAGTGTCCAAAGTAGAGAAAAAATCGACAAAATGCACTCGCAGATTCCATGTATTTGTAGGTCTCTAAAAGAGTGTTCTGACTCAACCGATGAGCAGAGCGGGCTGCATTGAACCTTCCTCTTTCGAATGAGACCTCACCCAGCCCAAAATTTGCTCATGTAAGGACAAACAACGTCAGCCCGTGATTGCATTCCCAAATACGAGTTCCGCCATATTGGCGATAATACAGAGCAAGTCACGTGACAAATTTAGTTGAGCTAGTGGATACGAGATGGCGCCTACTCGGGAGGTCTGTCAACGTGGAATCATAGCAAAACTGAAGCGTTAGCTGGATACATGTGCCACAGCAAAAGCGTGATACAGTCAATGTATGTATTTTTGGACGATTGTAGGTTAGATTATATGCATTTTAGGCATACATTGACTAGAAACTGCTGGAAACTGTGTACATTTACTAAATTCACGCCTTTACTGTAACACATACATCACCGCTGCCGAATATATGTTATAATTATATGGCCACATTATTTCAAATAAAAAAAGAGATTGGAATTTTTTAATAACACTGGAAGTAGTGATTTACTGATATCATATTTTCAGAATGTGGAAGTTACAGCAATTATTTGCAATTATTGCTTTTATTATTATTCTTCCGACTATTGTATATAACATATAACAAGGAAAAGTCTCCAAATCGGTCAACAGTTGACTCCTTGATTTTTTTTGTAATTCTTTACGCTCCTATGCAGAGATGGGCATTATTTAATTAAAAGAATATACTTCCGAATGGCCCCAGTGGCCGATCGACACGAGGTTTGGGGGGAGGGTGTGTGTACCCTAAATCTAAAATTCTATTTAGCTTCGGGTATTTATTAGTTTCCTTTGTTTATTCGAAGGCCTTTCATCTTTGGCTTCGAATAATTTTTCATCTTTCATTATATCTTTATCCTAAGGTCGTATTCAAATATATTGGCCGGTCGATTCGTTTTCGCGAACAGCGATCGAGGAGAAATCAGCCATCACCATCTGACGATCGTGGATTTGTCAGTTGGAGTTCCCTAGCCACCGAAGGGTATGGTCAGGCCCAGATCTAGGGGGGGGGGGGGGCAAGCTGGGCAATTGCCCAGGGCGGCCAATTTTGGGGGGCGGCAAAATTGGTAGACTCAATTAAAAAGTAAAACTTTTTGAAAAAACGGTAAAATGTAGGTAATACATGTATGAATTTAGTATCAAACTTATAAATTGTTTGTAAATCACCTATGTACTATTGCCCGATGACAAGAAGAATGACTACCCACAAGCTGAAATGTCAAAGGGGTAACGGGAATCGTCCACTCGTGTCAACCCATCCCCTTCAACACAGTTCTTCCCGCGACAAAGAACGCGAACGAAATCAATCGCAACAATCCGCGGGGTATGGACAGCCGCTAAGAACCAAAAACTAGGACTTCTTTGAAGGGATAGGGTGGAGCGAGCGGGCGATTTCCCTTGCCCCTGTGACATTTCAGCTTGTGGGTAATCCTTCTTCTCATCGGGCAATAGTAATTACTATTACCTATACTAGGGAAAGATGCGTACCTACCTATATTAAAAATCTTGGATTTTTCCCCTTTCCTTATATTTATTTGGTTTCATTCGTTAAATCCTAAAAATGAATAAACTAAAAACGTGATAGAGAAAAATATGAAGGGTTTCCTAAGTAGGCGCTATTACCGCCAGTAAATATAAAGAAATAGTTTAAATTTTTTTATCATTCTTAAGCTTAAAGCTGCGTGCTGCACTTCATCCCGGTGCACAGTGGGCTGGAAATATACTTTTTGTGGCCAAAAGTCAAGATTTCGCCGAATCATTCTGAAACTTGGTGATGAAAGGTTTTTCAGGTCGCTGATAACGAACCTAACACCAAAAATTCAAAATTCAAGATTACGTATTCACGTAACGTAAGCGTTCTGCCACGACTCGCGATGCACCGGCCACCGCGTTCAACTGATTTTCGTTGCCGCGCAACGATGCTCGCTTGGTTGACCACAACAACCTTTCCTTACAAATGCCATTTGTATCAAACGGCGGCTGCTAAAATCGCCTTACTGGCGTTACAACACTGTAGTGTGTGTACAGTTAAAATCTAAATAATACGTGTATGGTGTGTATTGTACAGTGTGACTAATAAATTACATTACTGATTTTATTGAAAAAAAGAAGAAAGTAAGTGCATTTGACTTTTAGGTATTAGTTAAGGGGTCATATACGTTTCTCGGAGCTAAAACGTGGTCAATGTTTGGGAGTAATTCAGGGATAAACTATTAGTCCGATTGGTTTAATTCTTTTTGTGTTTTATAGGTATACGTTTATAGATTATAACACAGGTATGAGAATTCCAAAATTTTTAAAAACGTGGCCTCCGCGGGCAGTGGCGTAGAACATGTTTTCTGACGCCGCCCAAAACGGTGGGCATGATTCAGCCCGTACGAGTGGTCTGAAATAAAAATCACCGATTTTTTAACAATCTGTGGGATCATAGTTATCGTGTGACGGCGCCATTTTTTCGAAAAAAAAAATTGCGGAAATGGTAGCACTTTGAAGAAAAGGGCCGTGATTTTGGCTACAAACCTCGTACGTTTTTGCTTGTTATTAAAAAATGGTTCAATTTAATTGAAAAAGCTCACGTCACACGATAACGAATCTTATGTAGAATATGTGTGTAAATGATGAAGTTAATCGGATGAACGGTGAGGCAATTATCATGCCCACCGTTTTGAAATATTTTTAAAAAATTTCCAATTCTCATACTTGAGGTATATAACTATAGGTATATAAACATATGCCTGTAAAACACAAAAAGAATTAAACCAATGGGATTAATAGTTTATCCCTGAATCACTTGCAAACATTGACTACATTTCAGCACTGAGAAACGTATATGACCCCTTAAGGGGGTAGACACGGGTAATGCAGCGCGCTGTATACCGACACAATCTGGCCCGAAACATGGGTTTGCGCGCTGACGTTGTTTGTCCTTATACGAGCAAATTTTGGGCTGGGCGAGGTCTCATTCGAAAGATGAAGGTTCAATGCAGCCCGCTTTGCTCATGGTTCAAAGAGATTGTGTTGATATGTAATAATACGAGTGTCCAAAGTAGAGAAAAAATCGACAAAATGCACTCGCAGATTCCATGTATTTGTAGGTCTCTAAAAGAGTGTTGGGTTAGTGTTGGGTTAGTGTTGGGTTCATATTTTCAGAATGTGGAAGTTACAGCAATTATTTGCGATTATTGCTTTTATTATTATTCTTCCGACTATTATATATAACATATAACAAGGAAAAGTCTCCAAATCGGTCAACAGTTGACTCCTTGATTTATTTTGTAATTCTTTACGCTCCTATGCAGAGATGGGTATTATTTAATTAAAAGAATATACTTCCGAATGGCCCCTGTGGCCGATCGACACGAGGTTTGGGGGAGGGTGTGTGTACCCTAAATCTAAAATTCTATTTAGCTTCGGGTATTTATTAGTTTCCTTTGTTTATTCGAAGGCCTTTCATCTTGGGCTTCGAATAATTTTTCATCTTTCATTATATCTTTATCCTAAGGTCGTATTCAGATATATTGGCCGGTCGATTCGTTTTCGCGAATAGCGATCGAGGAGAAATCAGTCACCACCATCTGACGATCGTGGATTTGTCTGTTGGAGTTACGGGGCCACCCAAGGGTATGGTGGGGTAACGGGAATGTTGCTCGGCTCCGTCTGAACGTAGCCGTGTGGCTGTTATGACCAATACGAGATGAAGCTATCGAAAAAGAATCAATGTTCTGATCAATAAAGCTCCTGAATTTTTTCGGAGCTCAGGCCTAAGGCACACCTATTCTGATGCGTGCAGTGATGCCAGAATGAGGACGGGAGCGCTCAAAAATTTCCTCCACCACGCATGCACACTACGCCGGAGCTGCGTGTCCGTGAGCTCGGCGCTTCGGACAACGTCGGGAAGACGAGAGAGAAAACGAAATGTGTGTCATTCTCTCTCGCTCTTGAAACGCTGTGACAACGCTGTGGGGTGCAAGCGACACGCGGCCGTGCGCGATCTTCCTGAGTGCCTCGAGGCTCGAGATACACTTTTCACTTTCTGACATATGTATAATACTCTTGTAATGAAAAAAAATTTGGAAAAAATTTTGTTAGGGAAATCACGTTTTAAGACCTCCTGATCACGTTTTGACTATTTAGAAAAGAGCTTTTTTTTTAAATATCTCATGTATTTGTTAACACGATTACGTTTAAACGGCAAAATGTATTTCAATGAAACTTTATATTAAAATTTTATATTCGTGTCTTAAGATCCATTAGATCACGAAAAATGATAATTACCCGTTATGATTCTTCGATTTTTCAGATATACGAACTAAATTCTACATAAAAAAAGGTAAATAAAGTTCTTCTGTAACTTGTTTAACAAAGAAAAATGTACATTCATAATTGAGGCATTTGATGGAAAAAGGGCACATACACTAAAATGCCATTTCAAGAAAATCGATTTCAAAGTTTTCATTATAGTATAACTTAATAAAAAGTAATGCAATTAAATCAAATTTTTTTAAGGATGTAGTTACCGTGTCGTTCAAGCGTTCTGAATACAGAAGTCATGATTTAAAAATTATATGTGTCTTTATTTATAAGTTTTAAACAAGTGGTTTATGTGCCCTTTTTCCATCAAATGCCTCAATTTCTTCGAGGGTTCGAGGGTTCGCTCGGGCCTGGTTTTCGTCAAGTACATTTGACGGTCAGATCCGCGAACTGTGGTCGCGTATGCTTTGTTTATGTTTTGTTTATGCTTTGGTTATTCGTTTTGCTGCATTAGTTGCCGAGAAAAATATTTCGCATCAATCCGCAGAGGCGATTCTTCAACTTTTCCAAGACGTTGGGAAAGATCCTGATGTTTTGGAACGTATGACGTGTGGTCGAACAAAGTGTTCTAATATTATATCGAACGTTCTGTGTCCTCGGGAAACAGAGCGTCTTAGTCTGGTTTTACAGAATTCTAAGTTTTCAGTATTTATTGATGAAATATCCGATAGTAGCAATGAGAAATGGATGTCGTTTATTGTTCGGCGTGTCGCACCCGAGACTTTGGATGTTCGAACGGAATTATTAGAATTAATTAATCTTGACGCGCGAGAATGTACTGCCGATAAAATATTTACCTCCTTTAAGAACTCCATGTGGAAAAAGCAAATTCCGTTCGGAAACATTCTTGCTTTGTCGTGTGATAACGCTTCTGTCATGACAGGGTGTCACTCGTCATTCAAGACCAAACTTGCAGAAATTCGCGGTGAAAATTTTTTCACCATGCCGTGACCATGTCACTCCTCTGCATTGGTAGTGCATAAAGCATGCGCTACCATTCCCGAGGTCTGCGAGGAAAGTCATTACGGAAAGTCACTACATTCATTTATAGCAGTCCCAAACGCTCGGCCATTTTTCGCGATTTCCAACAATGTTATCAATTTACTGACCGCAAAATTTTAAAATTCTGTACTACGCGATGGTTATCACGTTATTCATCCGTAGTTACATTTTTAGAAAATTGGGACAGTGTGTTGCAATTTCTGAAAGAATTGGTCGTAAGTGAGAAGACAAAGTCTGGGGATCATCTGCTTATCATCATGCAAAATCCAGAAGCGAAAGCATATCTTCTGTTTTTGAAATACGTTCCAGAGTATTTTAATGACTTTAGTTTATTCTTTCAGTCGCAACAAACAAGGATCCATTTGCTTCAAAATACTGCCAAAACTCTTTTGTACGATATTTTACGTCATTTTTTGAAACCGCAGCTTTTGAAGCACATGGATTCAGTAAAATTAATAGATTTTTCAAGAGGCGATAATCAAATCGCATTAGATAGTATTCATTTAGGTCCGGATTGTGACACTTTTTTTGTCAATTAGTTGCAGAAGGCAAACCCGATGTTGTCCAAACCGTTCGAGAAAATTGTATTAAGTTTTACATAACGGCTGCAAACGAAATTTGTAATCGATTGCCAATCGATGACGAATTTCTGAGCAAGTTACGTGTTTTTGAGCCTCATTTGGCATTAGTAGATACTGACAGAGACACTTCCTTCAAAAGTGTTCTCTTTACTGCTCAGAAATTGGGCGGTTTCGACGAAGACGGTTTGCAAAAAGAATGGTCAACATTGCACCTGAATTTTGCAGATGCAGTCAAGCTTTGTACATTAGCTTTTGATGATGTATGGAAAACGGTGTTGTTCACGCGAAACGATCAAGGCTCGTATAAATATCCATGTTTGCAGGAATTATTAAATTCCATTAGAAGTCTTCCAAATTCAAACGCCGATGCTGAAAGATCGCTTTCCATGCTTCCCGACATAAAGAACAAGAAACGAAACCGACTTTGTTCGACCATCGTCAATGCCATTTGCGTAACGAAATCGGCATTAAAGGCGCACGGGGAAACAGCTCAGAGCATGGAGGTAGATGACAAACATCTATCTCTCATGTCATCTGAGAATTTATATGCAACTTTTGCGAAGAAGCAAAAGAATAGTTTACGTTTACATGCCGTTGATGACCTCGCGGATTTTCCTTCTACGTCGGGTAATGCAAATTGGTGATGTCCAGAATATTATCAATTTCATCCATTTTCTATTTCATTCGATTGTTGGACATCGCGAATATGTAAATAGTTGTTCGATTTACCTCACGCAATTCTTGTTCTATCCTTGCAATAAATTCGCTTGCTTGCTGTACATATGATTCACAGAGAGAACTTCGAGATAATTGTACAAATAAATGTATATTCTTAATTATATTCATTTTATATGTAACAATTATCTCGAAATTCTGTCGCATGTATTATAGTAAATTCCTTTGCTTGCTTTCTATCCTTTGGAAATGTAAACAATTGTAGCATTATTTCAGTCTTACATCTCGTCAATATATCGAACCCAATTGATATATTTACGTGCTGCCTTTCTTTTCTATTTTTGTAATGTTTTTGTACATTTTAGTGTACAACATGTATCGCGATGTTAGCTTTGCATAACCAATTGTTTACATTTCCCTCCCGATGGAAGAGGTCACCACTTTCCCGTAGTTTCCATCGAGCGGTAACGTGCACGCTGCGCGTAATTAATTTGTAAATAGTGCGTGATTCGTTGTCGCAACTTGATATAATTACGTTTGATGTGATTACGTTTAGATTTTAGATTTTAGATCATACTCTGAAAAAATATTTTTTATCGAAGGCTTCTACAGCGTGCATGGTACTGGCCAAGAGTGGATTCTAATTTTAACAAAGTTCACCAATGTACAGTATCAAAATATTCGTCTTTTAATAAAAAAATTCATTTTAAGGTTTGAAAAATAGAAATAGCTCAAATAAACAGTACGGAAATTTAAAACGAACACAAGAAATTGAGGAATTTTATGGAAAAAGGGCACATAAACCACTTGTTTAAAACTTATAAATAAAGACACATATAATTTTTAAATCATGACTTCTGTATTCAGAACGCTTGAACGACACGGTAACTACATCCTTAAAAAAATTTGATTTAATTGCATTACTTTTTATTAAGTTATACTATAATGAAAACATTGAAATCGATTTTCTTGAAATGGCATTTTGGCGTTTGTGCCCTTTTTCCATCAAATGCCTCAATTATGAATGTACATTTTTCTTTGTTAAACAAGTTACAGAAGAACTTTATTTAACTTTTTTTTATGTAGAATTTAGTTCGTATATCTGAAAAATCGAAGAATCATAACGGTTAATTATCATTTTTCGTGATCTAATGGATCTTAAGACACGAATATAAAATTTTAATATAAAGTTTCATTGAAATCCATTTTGCCGTTTAAACGTAATCGTGTTAACAAATACATGAGATATTTAAAAAAAAAGCTCTTTTCTAAATAGTCAAAACGTGATCAGGAGGTCTTAAAACGTGATTTCCCTAACAAAATTTTTTCCAAATTTTTTTTCATTACAAGAGTATTATACATATGTCAGAAAGTGAAAAGTGTATCTCGAGGCACTCAAGAAGATCGCACACGGCCGCGTGTCGCTTGCACGTAACCTTGGATTGCAGCGTTTCAAGAGCGAGAGAGAAAGACACACGTTCGTTTTCTCTCTCGTCTTCCCGACGTTGTCCGAAGCGCCGAGCTCACGGACACGCAGCTCCGGCGTAGTGTGCATGCGAGGTGGGGGAAATTCTCGAGCGCTCCCGTCCTCATTCTGGCATCACTGGGACAAGAGGGGACTTTCCATGGCGGAGGAAAGTCAGCCTTCTGTAGAACTCAAATCGAGAAAGACTTTTCCGACAAACTTTATATTCATGTCAAACAAATACTTTAATTGTAAAATTTAGACGACAAACTATTGTTGAATATCGCCAGTTCTTTCATATGCACCACTTGGTTGAGAATTCCGGATCCCAGCTTTTCATGCATTTACCTATTGAAATATTGCTTCAAGTCATCGGGAAATTGATTTGCTGCTTCTCGTATATACATATATCTGTTCGCGAGTAGGTGTCACGAATGACGCGATATTGGTTTCCCAAATAAATTCACATTTACCAGGGCCCTCGTCCGAACCGCTTGACAAGGAGACTGAATGACGTAAATCGAGTGCGAGTGAAATAGCGCACCAGAGAGACCCTCCGTCGACGACGATTTGATTCATCCAGTACTGAATATGAAAATGTTCATATTTCTCATTACACCTTGATAAGAGTGTTACCACCGATGGATTGGTGAGTTTATATCCTCGAACATGCGTCGAGACGCGAAGCAATTTGGTCTATTTTTTCTTATGAATACATGATTAGGACACACACTACGTTCACTAAAAATGGACCGAATTCCTCCATATCTGACATCATTTTCATCGAGAAACCCTAAAAACTCCATTGGTTATACTTTCCTCAACAGTTATCAAAAACATGAACATTTTATCTGGCCCGTCGGTTTTATTGCTCTCGGCTGTCAACGGGTGGTCTACTGGGGCCCGAATGTCCACGCTCGCAGTGATAAAACAAAACAGTGGGATGGGTAGGTCTTTTCCGATAATCCGAGCCCAACCATTTGCGTGCGCAGCTTCATGTTGCACGTCAAAAAATTCTATTTAATTACAATTAGTAATTCAGTTTGTAAGTGCAATTAAATTAGGCGTCATTAAAATCATGCAACAGTTCATTAATTTTAATTAATTCACCTATTCATTTAATATTTAATTCATTAATGCACTGTTCTGCTGAAGAACATCGTAATACGGAGCTAATATTATAGGCCCTAGAATGTACGATATTGTCAATGTGCAATTGAAACGCATGCCACTTCACACTATCGTTTCTTAGCATTCATACGGGGTGATTTTCTAACTACTCTCCAAGTCATTTTAGAAGGAACTTGCCGACCGACGAGTTTAGACCCTCATTGGTGCCGAAACAAGTTACTAATGGCTATACCCCAAACAAATGCTCCCTCGGAGCCAATGAGCTCATTCTACATGCGCGAATATGTTCCTTATAAAATGACTTGGAGTATAGAGTCGTCAAATGCGATGCTCGCCAACAATCATGTGTCTCGCTGAGTTTCGTGGGCTTCGATGGTCGAAATCAGCGGGACTATACAATGTTGCACACTAAGCAGATGTTAGATGCCAGCTGTATATACACCACAAACATCCTAAATATACGCCAGCGCATCGCGACTAGTCACCCTTGCAAAATCCTCTGTACAGCCATAACGAATTTAGTCACCATCACCGACCCTTGCACTTTCCATAGTTCATTCCACGTCACCCTTACCCCTTCTTTCATAACTCCTGTATATATAACCCAGTCCCAAAAACCTCAGGGCAGACCATTCTAGCATCTAAGAGCGGAACCTCTGCTAAACACGCCAGTTAAAACTTTACACATAAAACCTCTTGTGAGACTTAGAAGTTATTAACGTGTTGTACTCGACTTCCTGCTACGGAATCCAACACAGTTATGAATCGGAAGTTCTGCAATTTCTAATCAGATATTTGCGAAAGTGACGTCGATCGATTCCTTATGTTTTCTCGATCAAATTAGCCCCAAAAATGATATAATTCGAACCATAATTAAGGAAATTACGTGAAAAATTTGTTTGCAGAATTGAAAGCCCGTTTCGTTAAAAATAGGGTAACGCATACAGATGTTGACCCCTATAAAATGATTGACCCTCTTCCCCAAGAAGTAGGAAATATAATACAGGGTGTCCGCGGGAAGACTGGACAGCCGGTTTTCTCCCAAAGTATTGGAGATAAAAAAAATTTTAAAATCCGGAATTGCATGGTTCGCGGGGGCCAATTTATTAGCCGAGACGATTTTCTTTACCGATTATTATTTTAAAAGATACGATGGTCAAGTTCGGTTTTTTAAATGGAACTATTTTTTTTTGAAGAGGTGACTTGATAGTGCGTTCCAAGACAAATTCAATAAGCTTTAATGTATACACTTTATTTCCACTGGTTTTTGAGATAATGCGATTGAAAATTTACTGATTTTCACTGGAAGAAAACCCGCTGGAACAGCAAGGACCGTAGACGGTCTTGCTGTCGCCACGGGTGGCATTACCTGTTGAAATCGATACCTACCTGCCAAAGGTCTACGCCAGGACTGGCAGGCCCAAAGGCTGGACAATTCTTTTCCGTCAGAAATACTACATAGATAGGTACATCTGCGGCTTGCATGGCTTGGGTACCTGTATGCGACTATAATGTCCGATTCTCTGTTTTCCATGCTAATCGTAATCGTAAGTATTTCTGTTTTATCCTCCACCCATTTTACGTCCTCTCTGATTTTGATACTTATGTTATTTTTGCTTGCTATTGCTATTCCCCCGCCCCTTCTATTGCTTGTTCTGTCTTTTCTGTATATATTGTATCCGTTAATGTTAACGTTGAGTAGTATAGCTACACCGATTCCAATTGAAATTTGAGTTTCAAGGCCACGATAAGGATTTTTCCCCTGACCTTGAAATCCAAATTTGAGATCGACGGGCGGGCGGGCGGACGGGGAGGGGCGGTCACGGGCGGGCGCGGCGGCGGATGACGTCAAAGAGATGGCGGAGTGGTGGGGGTATAGCGCGAGATCAGATATCGAATCAATCGAAAACTGAATCGATATCGAACCGATACCGGAACCGCATCGAGGAGGATGCCACGGGTGAAGTACCACTCTCTCTGGAGCGTGGTAACCGAGACTACAGTCAGTAAGGAAGGAAATATTAATTTAACATATTAATATATATGAAAATATGAAATCTCGTGCGATGGGGCTCGACCCAAGACCACCGCGGTACGAGTCAGCCGCCTATCCAACTCCCCCAACGCCAACTCTCTCACATTAGTCTTTCCCGAGTGGTACATATGCCGAGCGTAATAATTTATTTTTATCGGATACCACGTATTTGGAGGAAGGACATACATCCAAAGAGTTAGACAGAGACAACACTACATAGTGGTACAATCACATGCATTCTAAAGCTAACAATATTTCAAGCGTCTCGCACGATCTCGCGAAATTTTTAATCCTCTGGAGCAACCGTGCAGGGTGACGTCATTTGGTGGCGCGAAGAATGAAATATAATTATATGGCGTCAGCAGAATTTTTTTTTCCATGCCAACATGCGATGAAATTTTTTCCCCAACACAGAGGAATAATAATTTTTTAATCAACGATCTAGCGAACTATTATGTAGCAGAAATTGTTTAATAATTTATTTTTATCAGAAATTGTTTCGGATGATAACGGGAAAGATCGACGTTTTACAAACCGCATATTCGGGGTGGGAAAGAGAGAGCAGTATTGTAAAGCTAAATTCTGGGGAGGGAAAGGGATAGCACTACATAGTGGCACAATCACATGTAATTTGAACCCACCCTCAAGGATAAAAGACGTGACACGTGTTGAATGTATTATAATACCTGCGGGAACGTCAAATCTTTGAATTATGTGTCAGCAGAAACATCAATTCTTAGAAATAGGTGTCAGAAGAAACATCGATTCTTAGAAAATAGGTGTCAGCAGAAAATTTGTTGGATGATCTCGCGCGCTAATTCGTCATACGTGTGAATCATAGAAAGAATTATGCTGTATCAGCGGAAATTGCTTCAGATAATATCAGGAAGGATCAGCTTTTTACATGCAATCTATTGGAGGGAGGGGGTACACTAAAAGAGTTAGACAGAGATAGCAAATCGTGGTGTGGGTATAAATATACGCTCGAACTGCACAAAGCTTCAAATCGTTGCAACCTGTTGCACTGAAAAAAAAGGACATCACATTTACATTCCATTTACAACCATGGAAGAATTCGCGCAAGTAACCCGCCAATTGTTGGATCAATATGCACGATTGATTTCACGGGAAGAATACCTCGCGTAGGAAGAACGGTGCAACGAGTGCATCGAATCTTTGGAAGAACACAGCCGAGTGAAACGTCCTCGATTATCGATCGGTGTTCGGCAATCATTGGTTGCACGAATCGCGCAGCTCGAAGGATTGAAATATTCGTTGCGTGGACGTTTCGTTCGCGAAGGTGCCAGACATTCGAGCACAGGACTTTTGTGGCGCTAAATAGACACTGCGTTCGATAGCCGCGTATTAACTGGTGCCGTGCTAAATTCGAACTATATCGAGCCGCGCAACTTCCTCCAGGATGCGGCGACCATTGTGCTGAAGCATGTGCGGGGTGCTTTGAGGAAACAGCGGAACCTCAAAGTGAACACGGTGTTCAACGGTGAATTTGTGGCAGGTGACAAGCATGCTTGTAAAAGCATCAACACCCGAAAGTGTGAACTCTTCGGCACATCCGATCTGCAGGAGTGGTACCAGCGATGCGTCATCTAATCCACCCTGGCATGGCTGGAAGAGTTCCAGGAACGCGGCAGCGGATGGGCATTGACGAGAATCATGAATCTGACCGGCAGAACGGCATCTCTGTAAACGTGTATAGCTTCGAGGAGAAGACGAAGAAAGGGCCAACAATCTTTCCACTGCGTCTCACCAGCCAAAAGAGGGATCGGCACGTCAACCTGCTCTACACGCCAAATCAAGAGCACGGCGATGTAGGGCACTTTGTCTCGATCAAGAACTTGTCCCGGCTGGTGAGCACACAGCTGAGCAGGTACGGGAAAAAGAAATTCATCTGTGATCGGTATTTATATAAAATTATGAAATGCTGAAATGTCTCACAAAAAAGATTAAATAAAAATTTGGGTTTACAGCTGCATGCACTATTTCGGATCTGCCGAGAAGTTGGAGGCACATGCAGTGGACTGCGGCAAGATGAATGATTGTGCCATCCTGCTGCCCAGTGAAGACAACTATCTCCTCAGCTTCAGTAACCACTGCAGGCAGGAGCGACTTCCCTTCGTGGTGTACGCCGATCTGAAGTGCATCATCGAGAAAATGGAGGACAGTCACCGAATGGGCTATAACAAATTACACACGTATCGGCACCATAAAGTGCACAGCATTGCATATTATATGCATTGTTCATACGATACATCGCTATCGACGTATCGATGTCGCCGCGATGCGAATTGTGTTTCATGGTTCGTAGACGAACTTAAAAATTTTGCAGATTTTGTCAAACCCATCTTGACCAGTAATGTTCCCATGCTGGATTTAACTCGTGAACAGTGGACGGCATTTCGCAATGCAACACACTGTAATATTTGCGAAGAGCCATTCAAGGCTGAAGATGTACGAGGCCGCGATCATTGTCATCTCTCCGGACGGTTTAGAAGACCAGCACATTCGGAGTGCAATTTAAATATATATAGTTTTTCATAATTTATCCGGCTACGATTCGCATTTCATTATCAAGGAAATAACTACCGCTTTCGAAGGTCACGTTGACGTATTACCCATAACTAAAGAAAAGTATATTTCTTTCACAAAAGATGTCGAAGATACGGATGAACAATCAAAGACGCGAAAATGTATTAAATTGCGATTCATCGATTCGTACAAATTTCTCAGTACCAGTCTCGACAAATTAGCATCTTTTCTTAGCGTGGATAAATTAAAAATTTTACGATCCGAATTTGAAACATTATCCACCCAGGATTTCAATTTATTGGCGCGAAAGGGCGTCTTCCCGTATGAATACCTTGATTGCGCGAACAAGCTGCAGGATCCATGCTTACCGCCGCGCGAGTCATTCTACAGTTCGTTAACGGGTGAGACTGTATCCGAGACCGATTACGCACACGCCGAGACTGTCTGGCAGCGTTTCGACATTAGAACCTTGGGCGAATACAGCGACTTGTATTTGAAAACAGATGTCTTGTTATTGGCAGATATTTTTGAAAATTTTCGCGAAAGTTTGTGACGAAGTCGGCCGCCGCCGCGAGACGGCTCTCGCGGGCGAAGATTAACGGCCTCGCAATATAGAGGCCGCGGCGAGCGGAATAAGGAGTTCTTGTGCATGTCGCAATACTGCTTCACGCAATACCAGCAAGACGCTCACTTTTTGATATCCCCGAGGTGTGTCAGTGTCGGCCATCGCCACTACTGTTGCGCTCCGCCTACGTCAGAGAGGTGACTCCGCGCCCATTAGGCCGGAGACCTATTGCACTCTGAAATTCCGTTATGCGACTCCCATACGGACGCGCCTATACGGCCATCCAGGGCAGAACGTTCCACAGACTCCGAATCCCGAACTCCTACCGACTCGCCGCAAACTCGTGGCCCCACCGTGCCGGAAAGAATTACAAACACAATTTGTATCTAGCTCGTCAATAAACACTGTTACTTGTTAACAACGCCTACTACTCATTCGCCGAACCTGGCCATACCGACTGAGCAGAATCCCTTCTCCGTCCACCGGTAACCGTCTCGCCACCGGAGACTATTACAAGTTGCATCAAGAGTTACGGATTAGATTCGGCACATTATTATATTTTACCTGGTTTCACGTGGGATGCTATGCTAAAACACACCAAAATTACATTCGAATTGCTCACCAAAATCGATATGGTCATTGTTTGGGAATGAAATTAGTTTCCCACGCCGCCACACTCATGCTCATGGCAGCACCTCGCGGACCGCGATTCAGCAGCGCTGAACGATCGGCGAGCCGCCAATCAGCGGCGATCGATCAACTGTCGCCGCAATCGATGACCAATCAGCTCGGATCGATCGACCAATTAGCGTGCGCCTCGACGATCCAAGAGAACGGAGAAGAAGCGTAACGGCCAGCGGCCATATTCTATTCATTCTCTTGTGTGCACTGAACTAAACGAGTTCGTGGAGTTATCGCATCGCGAATTGTTCCGAATACTTTAGTTCTTTCACTCAGCTCACCTCATTTCTCAGTGCTACGCATCGCGCAGTAACGTGTGTGCTCGTCTCAGCTCATTTGAACGCTCAGTAGTCCAGCGATTAGTATAATCGGGTGGACGCCACGAGGCATTTCACGCGGTTTCATTTCATTGTACGCTCTCGGTGCAGTCCACAGTGCTTAGTACAAACACTGTGGCACTAAATCGGGACTCTCATTCTTCTCATCTCATCAGCTCATCGAGTTTTTAATAAATTGACAAAGTGGACTCACGCATAAAGTGGTTAAGTGAACATAACCTGTCTTAGACTCCTCTCCTTTCTTCTCACCTGGTCTCATCTCAAACAGTCATGTTTATCGAACGCGGTATACGTGGGGGTTTAAGTCAATGTTCCGGAAGATACGCACATGCTAATAACAAGTACATGCCATCTTACGACGCATCAGAACAAACATCGTACTTGATGTACTTTGACGTGAACAATTTGTATGGATGGGCAATGTGTCAGCCTCTGCCATACGCTAAATTTCAATGGGTCGTAGATGTCACAAATTTTAACGTGTCTACAATCGCTGTCGATTCACCCACGGGATACATTCTCGAGGTAGATCTAGAATATCCGCAACGTCTGCACAACGCTCATGCAGATCTACCGTTCTGTCCGACGCGTGCCAAACCACCTGGCAGCAGACAGGAAAAGTTACTCGCGACGGTATACGATAAGCAGCGTTACCTAATCCATTATCGCAACCTGCAGCAGTGCACGCGTCACGGTCTTCGTATTACAAAGATACACCGCGTGCTTCAATTCGCTCAATCTCCATGGCTCCACGATTACATCGAACTCAACACACGGTTTAGAACAAGCGCGACAAACGACTTTGAAAAAAATTTGTACAAATTGATGAACAACGCGGTATTTGGTAAAACTATGGAAAATGTACGAACCATGTGTATGTAAAACTTTTGACACGTTGGGAGGGGCGATATGGCGCGGAGGCAACAATCGCGAAACCGAATTTCCACAGTAGAAGTGTTTTTTCGAAAAATTTAATAGCTGTTGAACTGCGAAAACTCGAGGTGAAATTCAACAAACCGATATACGTGGGTATGTGCATTCTGGACATATCAAAAATTTGTTTGTATGAATTTCACCACGAGTACATGTCTCCCAAACACGGACAAAATTGTAAAATTCTATACACAGACACAGACAGCCTCATTTATCACATTCGGTGCGATGATATCTACGAGTCCATGAAGCACAATATCGATAGATTCGACACAAGCGATTATCCTACTGACAATCCATATAATATGTCACGCTTAAATAAGAAGGTTCCGGGGCTGATCAAGGACGAAAATAACGGTGCGATAATGACCGAGTTCGTAGGTCTTAGAGCGAAAATGTATGCACTTCGCGTAGACGGTAAAAAAGATACGAAAAAGGCGAAAGGCGTCAAGACCAACGTCATAGCCAGAACGATAACTTTCGACGACTACGCACAGTGTTTGCAAAGGGAGATCGAAGTGGTTCGCAGACAATCATGCATACGGTCTAAATTGCATAAAGTGTACACCATTTCGGAATACAAAATCGCTCTAAGTCCGTACGACGACAAGCGGTATATCGTACCCGATTCGACCGACACTCTGCCCTGGGGACATTATAATATACCCTTATGAAATAGAAATTGTATTTATTGTGTAATATAAGATTGTTCGCACGTGTATAGAAATTATAAATAACGGATTTATGTTAAATGAAATTGTTTATGCATATATAGAAATTATTATTATAAATGGTGGAATTAATGTGCAAAAAATAAAATTGTTCCCATATGTATATGTATACCCATAAAAAAATTCAAAGAAGTAAAAAAATTACGCCAAGTACACGAAAATCAAATAAATCACCAAAAAATAGCAGATAATAATATAAATCACATAAAATAGAAAAAATATACAATACAAAAAAAGATGTGAAATCAAAATGAGCTGCCAGTACATAAAGGTGCTTTCCAACTGCGCTTGAGATGACACAACTACATACACACAGCTAAAATGCTGTGTTCATACATTCCATTATTCATATCGCGGACATTTTAATTATCCCATCAAAAAGCATCCCATTTAAAAACATTGTCGTAAATTTTAATAGCTTTACAAAATTAATGATATACAAAAATTGCGCCAATTATAACAATGGCTATTTATACAAAGAAAAAAATGTATTACATAATATTAAGCAGATATATTTTTATACAAATAAATATTTTAATACGAATAAATATTTTATTCAAAATACTAACCTAGTAGCTAGTAAAGGATGCCCAATGCTTAAGCATTTGCTTAAGAATAAGTAGCGACTATGAATACCGGCCATTATGTAGTCGTTTAAAAGTGATCGTGATTTGTGGCGGTCTCGTCACCGCGCCGTCAGAGCGCCGGCATCGAAAATCTAAGGGTGCGTTCCACTTACGCCCAAATCGCCCACAACACCCGTGATTTCCATTACATATCGCGACCGTGCTGACGATTTGGGCGTAAGTGGTACGTACCCTAAATTGTCCCAGTCATCCAAATGGTCTTTCCTCACTCTGAGAATATATGGCCGCCTAAATCTACCAAACATTTCTTCGTCTTCCTCATCCTCCACATGCTCGAAAATGTTAATATTCACGATCCTATTATTCCTATTCATTTTTCCTATAAGCGCCTTCTACCATAAAAGTAAAATCGCTTTGCGTCACTATATATACGTATACAATGGCGTTCAGAACAGTCCACAAGTATAATTCTGTTCTCTGTTTCACATTTCCTATTCCCCCACTTTTTTTTTTTTACTTGGAGGAAATCCCCGCGGATACCCTCCGCCGGCGGGGGCGGGCAGGGGGTTATGTGGGACTCGAACCCACTAAAACCTCCAAGGTGGTCTACCTCGCGCGCGGTACTGCGCGCCTGGGGGGAGGGATTTGTATGCGAGATCAAACTAGCGATACTTTCGCTACCCTCCCCCCCTGCGCTTCGTGCAGCACCGCGCGAGGTGCCCTCAACGGGGTCATCCCTGGGGGAGTATCACTACCTCCCCCAGCTATGGTCTCCGGGACCGGCGACGCGCGGCGGATCACACGCCCGCGTCGCCTCTTCCGGGGTCGCTGCTGCTAGGGCGGGTGGTGTCCCCCGACACCCCCGCCCCACGACCCCGCGATCGAGCTCCTACCCGGCCGCTTCGTAACTTACGATCGCGGCCGGGTCGGGGCGATGACGGCCTTCAGGGCCGCCCAAGCGAGAGGGCGGCCCGCTATCGGCCGCCCGTCCTGCCCCAGTGAGCTCGATCGCTCTGCAGGGGAGCGGTTTCAGTAACCGCTCCCCAGGGGGGGGGGGGCCCTTATCATGGACCCACCCCGTCTACCCCTCCCTGCGACGCCGCCGCGGCCTTGGCTTCTCCGGTGCCACAACGCACCGGCCGCGGCGGCCTATCGTCGCTCCATCCGCGGCGGCCCCTGTCAACGAGGGCCGCCGCACCTCCACCCCAACGCCCGCTGGCACGCGCCCCCCTCTCCCACAGAGGGGGGCGCACCGGGCATAACGGCCGCGCCCGTTGCGCGGCGTGGCCCCTTCCCACTCCCCGATATCGGGGGGAGCGACTCGACGCGACCCGGGGCCTCGTAACGACAACCGGGGGAGCGGGGCGCTTTTCGCAACTAAGTCGGAGCACGACCTCCCCCGGCCCCGGGTCATCTTCTTCGCGCCCGCCTCCGCGGAGGCCCGATGCGACCGGGATGCCCCTGCCGCACCCGGAGTTCGGGCCACTGTGCCAGACCCCACCATACTACCAAAACGGCAGAGTAGTGGGTAGGTCCATGCCTATACGTGCAATTCTATACAATGGAATCGTTGAAACATCATTTTCAAAGTTATAAACAATTTTGTGGCACGTTTGATTTAACAAATCTCCACTTGTCCAGAAGTGCACATTCGTCCCCAAACCATGTGTTACCCGCAAACCCGTTCACCATGTGTTGTTTTAATTTTAACAAGTCATAATATATGATACATATAAATAATACAAATAATATATGATAGGTAACATTCATGTTTTTTGACGGCCCTCCCATAAATGATATACGCATGGTGTATGCAAATGATTATTATTAACATATATATTAATACTATTCAACACATTAAATTAGCTTGTACAACAAATGAGAGAAAGGTAAATAAAAGAAAAGGCATATCGCTAACCGAAGTTTGTTACACGTGTAACGTACCGCTACAAACCGATGTACATTTTTTCCTAGTTTAGTTATCATTCTAGTTCATTTTACTCCTTTTATTACATTATTAGTAAGGACACGCGAAACACGTGCGAGCGACATCCCATGCGGCGGGAAACAGTGAACTAAGTGACGCGCAACGCATGCGCATCGCTGCCCGTTCAAACAGCTAACTCAGTGCCGCGAGTGAACAAAAGAGCGCGTGCGCACACCGTACGATAAACCGGACGCCGAATTATTCCGAGCGTAGTGTCAAAGTGGCGCGAACCGGATACTAATTATAATTGGTGCGCGAGATCGCGCAGCTAGTGATTGGCGCGGGCCAAACATCGACTTGGAGTATAAGTAGAGGCCCGCCAGCAGCAGAGAGCAGACTTGGTTCTGCCACCGAACCTACTGGATCGAGGCCGCTTTCACCAGCCCCTCAGTCTAGCTCAGTCTAAGGAAGTTAACTCTGAATCTACGTACTCCATACTATTTCCTACGAGGCCCCTTTCAGTAGCCCCTCTACACCATACGAGGTCGCTTTGAGTAGCCCCTTAATTTCCTTTCGAGGCCGCTTTAGTAGCCCCTCAACCTCATCCTACCAAGCGTGGGCCAGCTTATAGGCACCAGAAGCCACGACCGAATCAGAAGGAAGGAAGCCACTATCAACTTCCATCTGGGGACGCCTTTACCGGCTACCTGGCTACCATCTGAGATCGCTTTCATTAGCACTCGGCTACCATCCTAGAAAGCGTGGGCAAGCTGATAGGCAACTGGAAGCCAGCACTATTCAAAGAGAAGGAATCCTCTCGCACTCTCAACTAACATTACCAAATCGACCTAGCGTCAATTCTTCATTATTCGTTATTACAGACTACGTGTCAAAGACATTATTTTCATTTACGATTTAGAATCGTACCTCTAGTGTAAATAGCACTATATTCATTATAAACGACTTAGCGTCAAAAACCGAAGTAATACTCCTATATTACCGACTCAGCGCCGAAACCCAAACGAGGGTTATTCTTTAGTACCGACCGATACGTCATAACGATATTAAGTTAGACAGAATTGTATTAATTTACCGACCGAGTGTCCAAGGGTCAATAAGCTTTTATTTTCTTGAATAAATTATCTTTGTTACACTATTGTTAAAAGGAAGGACTCTAGTTCGTGAAATTCATTTCTTTATTGCACGCTAACCGAACCAAATCCCACAATTCCACGGGTAAACCGCTCTACTTGTGGAATCTCCTGTAACAAACGGCAACGTCTCGTTCGAGAACGTTACACACGAGTACATATCATAGTCATATACACATGAAAGATATATAAATAAATAATGGAATTATAGACGATCTCCCGGCAGCTTTTTTTTATTTAAGCACTTTATGGTGACCGTGACTGTAGCTTTGACCTGGTTCGAACAAATTTAGTTAGTATATTAAATTATCAAGTGCTTAATCGGTCATTATCCCGAAAAATTAATTTAAAATAAAATGGTGGCTGTTCATGCCGGGAGATCGTCTATAATTTCATTATTTATAAGGCAGGACCCCTTGAGGGGGTCACCCGTTTGAACCCTCGGGAAATGTGTATATTTTGTGGATTTTTTTACAAGTCAACGGCTTGATGCAAATTTTGCGTTTTTTTACTATCTTTACATAGTATTATGAACTACTCAAAACAAGTTATGGATACGTATCCGAAAGTCTCTCCATTTTGGACGGCTAATCGGTGGCCCCAAAAACTCGCACTACGTTCAACCAATTCACTTCCAATTTTGCATGCAGAATCATAATAAGATTCCACATCGTACAACGAAGGTTTTTTTTATTCCGATTCCCCGTTTATTATTTATAAAGAAAAAAGATGGATTTTTCTCTTAGAAAAATCTAACTTTACCTTTGATCTCTCACCATTTCTTTATTTTTCAAAATTTTCAAAATCGACTTCGTTGGACGATCGCTATTGACATTATAAATTTTTTTTATTGTTTTTGATTCCACACACGATATACAGCTGTTTTCAGGGCCACCGTTTAGCCCCCTAAAATCGAAAGACTTTCGGAGGTGTATGCATAACTTGCCAAAAATAATAGTTTCTTAACTGAAACTTTTTTTATGAGTAGTTCATAATACTATGTAAAGATAGTAAAAAAAACGGCAAATCTGCATCAAACCGTTGACTTAGTTAAAGCAAACGCTTCATTGCCTACAAAGACGAAGTTTAAATTGTTTATCGTTTCATTATTCTCCGGCAAATTTAACTGCCCGTTATTTAAACGCCTCATAAATTCAGTGTGTTCGAGAACACCACCATCTGATACCCTTCCATTTTTGCCGACATCGACAAAAATAAACTCGTAATTTGAATCGACTAACGCCATTACTACGGTGCTGTAATAATTTTTATAATTGTAATACAAGGCCCCGGAATCCGGTGGTGGAACAATTCTGATGTGTTTTCCATCCATAGCACCTCCGCAGTTGGCGAAATCCCATTTGTCACGAAACCCTTCGGCTATTTTTTTCCACTCGTCCTTGTTATTCGGGAACTATGACAAAACAAAAAAAAATACAAAAATAAACAAAATTTAATTTCCTTGTTATTTCTTATTTTATTAAATTATATGTGTTTTTTTGTACGAAGGACGAAGAAGTGGAATCGCAAGCGGGTCCAAGCAGCTAGAAACGGCCGGCTAGCCAAATTTCTCAATGCGGAAAGAAGAGGAAAAGTGATGATGGCGTCATGAAAGTTTTAGAAACTTGCGCTGTCGCGCTTAAGAATCCCACCATCAGCCGGATAGAAATATCCGAGTATGAAGCCGCGGGAATAAAAATTGCCAAGCAATTGCAACGGATGGACCCGGAGCAGGCGATTTATGCGGACAGTATCATAGCAACCGCGTTGAGAAGAGGGTTATTGAAGACATTAAAACCCCACACAGATGTCTGCGACAACGAGTGTAGGCTCTATGCTGGGCCGAGCTGGGAACAGACGAACGAACATCAGCAAAAGTAATTGTAACGATATAGTAGGAGTTATAATAATAATAATATGAGTTTTATAAATACGAGCGCGAATTATCATTTCATTAATAAATTATTACCCTTACCTTTAAGAACTCTGTCCGTAGTGCATAATACAGTGCTTTGCACGTCTCAGGAATTATTTTGCATAACGCAGGAGCTGATATTCCTGTCGTAAATTTCAAATCTTCATAAGAACGCCCAGTTGCCAAAAATCTCAAGGTAGCGATAAGGCGTTGTTCTGCGGTGATGCTTTTTCTCATAATGGTGTCCATTTTCTTGATTCGGTTTTGAACTAAACCCAGTAGATCATCAAACGCCTTGCAATCCATCCTCAAGTAATTCCGATAATCGTCCGGATAATTTTCTCGCAGTTCTCGAAGAAGAGGCTGATCATTGCAGTCTCCGGGGTATTTTTTCACCCAAACCTGGCGGTTTCTTCTTCTGCTTCTTCTTCGGTCTGCTACTGTTAACTGGGCAGCAGCAGCAGCAACAACAACAACAGCCAAGTTCCGGTCATTGTTTACCGCAAACATGACAAAACTTTTGATGCACTTTTTTAAACCGCGTTCTTCACACAGGCTTTCACTTGAAGTGGTTCGGTGTAAGGATAATAACCACAATTCAAGGAAGTTAAACCAGAAATAACAGTTAACAATAACAATTAACAGTACCAATTAAAAATAACAATTAACAATCACAATTAACAGAAACAATTAACAATACCAAGTAACGGTAATAATTAATGGTAACAACTAAAAGTAGCAATTAACAGAAATAATTAAAAGTAACAATTAACAGTAATAAATTAACAGTAAATATGGAAAAACAGTAAAAATGCGTGCGCGGTACGTGTTGTCTGATAACCGGTTCGAGACCAAGTGTCCGCTCCGTGAATTTTCGCCGGTTAAAAAGGAAAGACTAGACAGAGTTAGAGATAGCGAATAAAAGAAGATAGAAGAAAGATGAATTAGGTAAAAACAGGGGAAAAAACATAGAGAGGGTGAAAAGAAAGCGTGGGATAAGAAAGCTGTCCCCCGGTTCGCAACGGCCTGGTCGCCAAATGTTCCTGACGCTGACCAGGCCTGTGCGAACCCTTGACTCCAGGTACATGGAAGCAGAAACGGTAGGAACAGGTAGGTACTTATAAAGGAGTAAAAGTGAAAGTTAGAAACAGCTGAAGAGACAGAAAAAATAAATATGGCAAAGACGTAGTTTAGTAAGAAAGTTGTACTTTTGTGTATCCATCACTCTATTCGGATAGCTAATGGACGAAGTTTGTAACCATGCAAACAAATATGTCGTTTTTATACTCGAGCGATAAGGGATCCGTTTGTAATTTGAAGGGAGGACGGCGCAGGCGGGACCCCGCGTGCGCAAACGTACGGGCGTTTCTGGCGATATCAGGTGTTTCTGAAAATATACTAGCAGTGGCTTGCTGTTGTCGAGGTCAAGAACCGTTTAAGGAAACCAAACGCTGCACAAATAATTTTTTACCCTTTCTTAAGGAGTCACTCTACCTTGACGGCCTGAACAGGAGCGTGATATTTGGGATTTTTTTCAGAGAAACCCACAAATTATATTAATTGAAAACTATATTTGTACATATTTTGGCAGCATTTAAAAAAAAGTTAAGCAGAGGCTTGGCTGACAGTGCCGAAATCCTGAGGCGCGCGACGAGCCTGGTTTCAAGTGCCGTTTTTCCCTTTTCGTATAATATTTAAATAGGTACAAAAATTAGTCCATTAGTACGTTTATTACGGTTACTTTCCTTATATTTATTCTCTTTTTATTAAGTTCTTTGCTCGTTCTGGTCATCGTTCGGACCACGGAATGCCTACTCCTTTTATAATTTGTATTGTTTGTGTAAAAGTAGTCCGATTTGCATGATATTTGTGATCATTTTAATTGGGAGTATGCCAGGAATCCACTAGTGTTACTTTCATATCGATACGACGAAGAATAAAGAATTTCTTAATACGCTGTAATGAATATTTCACCCTCGACTGTGTGTCGCCGACCTCGATTCGCTGCGGTCGGCCAAGGATTCATACCTGTTTCAGAAAAACTGTATACTTTATTCTTTATCGTATCGATATGGAAGTGATACCGATGGATTCTTTACGTTTTTCAAATGAAAATTATACCAAATTTCATGTAAATCGGGCTATTTTTAACGAAGTTATGGAAATCAATTTATTATGAAGATTCCTTAATTACAATCCGATTTGTGTCGTTTTTGGACCATTTTCATCGGAAAAACATAAGGAAACGATCCACGTCACTTTCGCCAAGATCCGGTGCGAAATGTAGAATTTTCGATTCGCCACGTCTTAGGGGGCAACATGGTACGGCCCCCCTGGTCTCGAGGGTCGAAGTCCTCGAAATCCATCGAGGCACGGCTTATCCTTGGCTGCCAGGATCGGCTGCCAGGCTCGTCGCGCGCCTCAGACTCATCCGCACTGTCGGAAATCCTGAGGCGCGCAACGAGCCTGGTTCCAAGTATCGTTTTTTCCTTTTCTAACTACCTTTTCTGTCTCTTATGCAAACTCTTCTGGATTCGAGGTTTGCGCGCGGGCAGGAGCGTGGTGCTTTCTGACGCGCGGGCAGGACTGTGATGCTTTCTTGCTGCGCGCCACGCAAGAGCGTGGGTAAAAAATTTGACCTGCATCACGAGCAATCAGAAGACTACCCCCCTCCTTCAAAACATCTTGCATATTACATATAACATCACTTGCATACCTATATGTATTTATTGTCTATCAATATTAGTTTTTATATTAAAACAAGCAGTGACATGGTAATTATTGCCGTTGATAGTAATAATTATGACCGTCACAACAGTGAATGTGTTAACTGTAATTTCATTTGCCATCGCATTGCCGGGGAAACATTTGGACATTTTTTAAAGTACCCTTGTAAAATTTTACAGTCGTTATAACTGAGTCATAAACCATTTCCAGAATTTATAGCACCTTCAGGTCAACGAAATGTAGCTTCCTAAAAACAGATGTTTCAGTGTACCCTATAGTAACAGCATTTATGATATCCTCTATAAGCCTGGTATATCGAGGAATTTGAGATACTTTTCGCGAACGTATATCGCGATCGTGTCTTGCCGATCGTTTCGCAGGTCGATGATATACATCGGACAAGTAGTACACAATACACCACTGCGGTGGATCGTGTAAAAAGCATGTGGAGTCGACGTAGAAATGGGAGCCCGAACTCGCTGTCTCTAAGTAGTGACGGGTACGACCTTCTGGCCCGCGCGAAGGAGCGCCACGATCCGGCTTCACGTACTTTTACGGGCCGCGCGCAAGACCGACCGTGTAAAGGGCCCTAATGAGACGACTGGAGTGCGTGCCCTGTCGAAGTGCAACGCTGCTAGATTTTATGCTCCCAACACGTAGGGTAAATCCGAGGGACGCGGTCGACCTAATATAAAATGGCTATTAAAACTAAAAAAGTAAAATTATTTATGAGTGAATACAATTACAGATTCATTGATACTTAATTTGTTTACGCTAAACAAGTAAAGAACACATGAAAGAAAAAGTGAACTACCTACTGGCGGTTAGTAAGGCAAATGAATACAAAAGTGAAGAAATAAACTAAATAAACAAAAATAATAATAAAAATAAAAATAAACAAAAATAATAAAAAAATCATAACTCGACCATCTCACCTTTCTGCAGCGAGAGATGGTCTTCTCGTTAGCTTTCAGAGGAAGAGTTAATATGGCCAAATACTTTGGCTGCATTGCCCTCAATATCTCTACTATCTTGTTATCCCAAACATTAAACGGAAATAAACTTAGAAGTATATTTTAAATACGATTCTGTACACCACTGGATGAGAAAAGAGGTTAAATGTAACCTCAATTTATCTTTTATAGCCTATAAATACAAAAAAACACAGAAGGAAGCGAAATGACGCTATTCATTCAACTGTTTGGCTTCTGGAGAAGTAATTCGTCGGCACTTTAACTTGTTTTTCCGTATAGAGTCTGAAATATGGCGACTCGACCAACTCTCCGGCACCACCGCGTCTCCGGGATTTACCCTATAGGAGTCATACCTGACAAGCGAAGGTCCCGAGGTGTAGCTTCATGACTGTATTGCCTACGCCTTTTTAGCTGGTCGAAAGCGAGTGACTGATCAGTTCTGAACAAATCTTCGACGAGTGAAGACTTATTCATTTCCTATGGAGCACTTAGCTATAATGGCAATTATATTGGAAGAACCTCAAAACAGAAGACGGCAGAGAAGGTGGAATGTCCACCCTCTGTGGGAAAATAGAAGCCAGCAAGGAGAATTTCAAATTTACAATACGCTAATTGACCATGTGGACAAATTTTACAATTACTTCAAGATGTCCAGAAATACGTTTGATGCCCTACTGGATAGAATCGAACTACTAATAAGCAGAAACGATACAAACTGGAAGCGGTCGATATCACTGAGAGAACGCTTAGCAATCTGTCTGAGGTAGGTACAGAAGTTTATCTTACATGTGCAGGAAATAACAGAAAATAGTAATAATAAACGTGCACAAACCGCAGAATACAAATATGCAGGGTGTCCGCGGGAACAGTAAACAGCTGGATATTTCCTAACGTATTCAGAATAGAAAGAAATGTTTATGTGCAATTGCATGGTTGAAGGGAGCTAATTTACTAGCCGCGACAAATTTTTTCTTAGATTATTAATTTAAAAGATACGATGGTCAAGCTTGGTTTTTTAAATAGAACTATATATTTTTTTACAAATCACTTGATAGTGCATTTCAAGACAAATTCAATAACCTATAATGTATACACATTATTTCAAATAGTTTTCGGTATTGCGTTTGCAAATTTACTCTTTTTGACTGGAAGAGAACGCGCCCGAATAGGAAGCACCGAGGGTGGTTTGTTTACGCCACGGGTGGCACGCGCTAGACATTGTCTCTTGAAACAGATTTGTATTCTGCGGTTTGTGCACGTTTATTATTACTATTTTCTGTTATTTCCTGCACATGTAAGAAATAAACTTCTGTACCTACCTCAGACAGATTGCTAAGCGTTCTCTCGGTGATATCGACCGCTTCCAGTTTGTATCGTTTCTGCTTATTAGTAGCATGGAACTAAAGTGAACGCAGCGGCCGTTTTTCGGAGGCAACGCCTCCTTTCTCCCGCCGCGCGTCTTGGCCCCCGCGGCGGGCCAAGGAGCTTCGAGCGGCTCCGTATCAATAGATTTCCGCATCACCCATGGGGTACTATTATTGATGCGTTTTATTTTGTCAGTGGTATCCCCTGTAGGCCTATTCCACTGTGTCACGCGATAAAAATGGATAGGAAAAACGCGTTTTACTATCAAAATTTTAAATACGTTTGGGAAAACTTAATTTTCGCGCACGTTTAGACGTGCTGGGCATATCTAAAATATCAACGGGGAGGCTGGTCGACGTTGTACGCCTGAGGGTAAATCCCGGAGACGCGGTGGTGCCGGAGACTTGGTCGAGTCGCCATATTTCAGACTCTACAGGGTGTCCCTCCTAAGACTGGACAGCCGGTTTTCTCCTAAACTATTGGAGATAAAAATATAAAAAAATAGGGAATTGCATGGTTCGAGGGGGCCAATTAATTAGCGCGAACGAATTTTTTTATCGATTATTATTTTAAAAGATACGATGGTCAATTTCGGTTTTTCAAATGGAACTATCTTTTTTGAACACCTGAGTTGATAGTGCGTTCCAAGACAAATTCAACAAGCTTTAATGTATACACTTTATTTTCACTGGTTTTTAAGATATTGCGCTTGCAAATTTACTGATTTTCACTGGAAGCAAACTGTCTGGTATAGCACGGACAGGGGACGGTCTTACTGGGTCCACGGGTGGCACTGCCTTTTGAAATAGATACCTACCTGCCAAAGGTCTACGCCAGGCCCAAAGGCTAGACAATTTTTTTCCGTCAGAAATGCTACTTAGGTAGGTACATCTGCGGTATCGAGAAGCGCACCGTTACTTTAAAATTCGATGGGCACTGCGGGGTGTTGTCCTCGCCACGGGGTGTCGGGCGCCGCACCAGAATCAGCCTGTACATACCTTTTTAAGAAATAAAACAATTCGTTATTCCTTATCGTATGGATATGGAAGTGTCGCCGATGGATTCCTTGGGGTTTTCCGATGAAAATCGTGCCAAATGTCGTGTAAATCGGACAACTTTTACATAGGGAATACAAATAGCTTGTGTCAAAGTAGTCCGATTTGCATGACATTTGGTATGATTTTCGTCAGAAAAACATAAGGAATCCATTGGCACCACTTCCCTTTCGATACGATGATGAAAAGGGTTTCTTAATACGCTGTAATGGATAATTCACACTCGACTGCAGAGGGTCGACTTCAATTCGCTACGTTCGGCCCAGGATTCGTACCTTTTTCCGGAAAAAAAACCATAAAAATCGGATGAGGCACAGCGAAGGTCTGTCCTCGCCACGGGGTGCCAGCGCATCTCCGTCACGGGCGTTGCTCCAGAATTACCCTGTATCATTTGGGCAGTGTGTGACCCGACTACCCTCCGTGTAATTGGTCTGCGCGAAGTGGCGCGCAAGTTCGATCATTATCAGTACTCCTGCCCGAGAGGAATACGATTTACTTTAATTATAGTACATGTGTGTTTTGTAATAAAATGTTTCTATCGTCTCCTGAATTCAATAACTGGCATCCAGATGCCAACATGGCTCGTGGAGAGACACAGGAAGAAAAGGGGTAGCCCGCTGTCGACGCGTGGTCCTCTCGAGTATAAACACGAGCTTCAATATCAGAACAAAAGCAAGCGTTAACGTATTCCGTGCGAGAGAAGGTGGGCATTGCTGTGAAGAGGGCCTCTTCAAGAGAGCAGCCGTTTGTGAGGAATGCAAATCCGAATGGTTCTGATACAATCTGCTCCCTATGATTGATATATAGTCTAGCAACTTTCACTCCTCCTAACCTAACCAATCGAACTTGCATCCCTGCCAAAAGAACCGGCCATCCGAGCGTAGAAGCAAGTGCGAAATAAATATACCGCAGATGTACCTACCTAAGTAGCATTTCTGACGGAAAAATATTGTCCAGCCTTTGGGCCTGGCGTAGACCTTTGGCAGGTAGGTATCTATTTCAAAAGGCAGTGCCACCCGTGGAGCCAGTAAGACCGTCCCCTGTCCGTGCTATACCAGACAGTTTTCTTCCAGTGAAAATCAGTAAATTTGCAAGCGCAATATCTTAAAAACCAGTGAAAATAAAGTGTATACATTAAAGCTTATTGAATTTGTCCTGGAAAGCACTATCAACTCAGGTGTTCAAAAATGATAGTTTCATTTGAAAAACCGAACTTGACCATCGTATCTTTTAAAATAATACTCGATAAAAAAAATCGTTCGCGCTAATTAATTGGCCCCCTCGAACCATGCAATTCCCTATTTTTTTTATATTTTTATCTCCAATAGTTTAGGAGAAAACCGGCTGTCCAATCTTAGGTGGGACACCCTGTATACGGAAAAACACGTTAAAGTGCCGACGAATTACTTCTCCAGAAGCCAAACAGTTGAATGAATAGCGTCATTTCGCTTCCTTCTGTGTTTTTTTTTATTTATAGGCTATAAAAGATAAATTGAGGTTACATTTAACCTCTTTTCTCATCCAGTGGTGTACAGAATCGTATTTAAAATATACTTCTAAGTTTATTTCCGTTTAATGTTTGGGATAACAAGATAGTAGAGATATTGAGGGCAATGCAGCCAAAGTATTTGGCCATATTAACTCTTCCTCTGAAAGCTAACGAGAAGACCATCTCTCGCTGCAGAAAGGTGAGATGGTCGAGTTATGATTTTTTTATTATTTTTGTTTATTTTTATTTTTATTATTATTTTTGTTTATTTAGTTTATTTCTTCACTTTTGTATTCATTTGCCTTACTAACCGCCAGTAGGTAGTTCACTTTTTCTTTCATGTGTTCTTTACTTGTTTAGCGTAAACAAATTAAATATCAATGAATCTGTAATTGTATTCACTCATAAATAATTGTACTTTTTTAGTTTTAATAGCCATTTTATATTAGGTCGACCGCGTCTCTCGGATTTACCCTACGTGTTGGGAGCATAAAATCTAGCAGCGTTGCACTTCGACAGGGCACGCACTCCAGTCGTCTCAACGAGTGGCCACCGAGCACGGGCCCAGCGGGCGACGAGGAGCTGCCGAGCTCGGCACGGCCCGGACGCCCCGGATGACTCAGAGGCTCCGAGCTGTCCATAAGCTTAGCATAGAGATTCCGCACGGCACGGACGGCTCGGAAGGCTCGGCTCGGTGGCTGTATAAACCGACCTTAAGACGTCTATCAGACCTTTGACAGACGTCTAGAGGGTGCCTTAGAGACACCGGAGAGACGGCTTCACAACGACGTTCAGACTTTCAGACCTAGAATGGACATGAATCAGACGTCTCTAAGACGAGGTGTGCTATCTGGGTACGTAAAATACCCGCATGTAGAAAACCAAGTTTTCTACGTGGCTAAAACTGTATAATACCAGACAGAATTTTTCTAAGTTTTCTACCGTTTTCTACAGTTTTATACATGTAATATATCTTGAAAAGTTCAATTTTGCGGGAGTGAACAAAAGAGTAGCAAAAGATGTCAAAAATGGATTTAGAAGGGCGACCGAAGCATTCTTTTTGGAAACAAGGGGAGTTTGAACACCAACGATTACCAAATGGAAAAAATGGTGCTTTGTGTTCAGTCTGCAAAAAGGTATTAGCCAATACTGCGGAACAAAGATTAAAAAATCATAGGTTAGTATTACAATACATTATTTTATATGTGAAATAAAATGGTTCTTTTTCTGTATTGAAAAAAATTATCTTTATAGAATTAAAAAAGGAATTATCCCTTTTTGTTTCGAATATATTTATAGTAATATAATTTTTTAGGAAAAACTGCCCGTCGAAAAATGCTGCGGTTAACATATGCAGCGATCAAAATATAAATATTAATTATAATGTAGTTGATGAAAATCATAATCATTTGAAAGAAACAAACTTAGGAGAAGTACAATCAACCACAGATGTTAATAGGCCAGGAGGTAAATATAACTATTTATGCGGGCTTCTTAGCATTGTATTCTTTAACTGTTGGTGCCATCTAGTAGGGAAATATGTAACCTGAAAGAAAATAAACACCTCCCAGATAACCATCAGTCTCCAGTCTGACACAGTGATGCCAGAATGAGGACGGGAGCGCTCGAGAATTTCCCCCACCTCGCATGCACAATACGCCGGAGCTGCGTGTCCGTGAGCTCGGCGCTTCGGACAACGTCGGGAAGACGAGAGAGAAAACGAACGTGTGTCTTTCTCTCTCGCTCTTGAAACGCTGCGATCCAAGGTTACGTGCAAGCGACACGCGGCCGTGCGCGGTCTTCTTGTGTGCCTCGAGATACACTTTTCATTTTCTGACATATGTATAATACTCTTGTAATGAAAAAAAATTTGGAAAAAATTTTGTTAGGGAAATCACGTTTTAAGACCTCCTGATCACGTTTTGACTATTTAGAAAAGAGCTTTTTTTTTAAATATCTCTTGTATTTGTTAACACGATTACGTTTAAACGGCAACATGGATTTCAATGAAACTTTATATTAAAATTTTATATTCGTGTCTTCAGATCCATTAGATCACGAAAAATGATAATTACCCGTTATGATTCTTCGATTTTTCAAATATACGAACTAAATTCTACATAAAAAAAAGTTAAATAAAGTCCTTCTGTAACTTGTTTAACAAAGAAAAATGTACATTCATAATTGAGGCATTTGATGGAAAAAGGGCACAAACGCCAAAATGCCATTTCAAGAAAATCGATTTCAAAGTTTTCATTATAGTATAACTTAATAAAAAGTAATGCAATTAAATAAAAAAATTTTAAGGATGTAGTTACCGTGTCGTTCAAGCGTTCTGAATACAGAACTCATGATTTAAAAATGATATGTGTCTTTATTTATAAATTTTAAATAAGTGGTTTATGTGCCCTTTTTCCATCAAATGCCTCAATTTCTTGTGTTCATTTTAAATTTCCGTACTTTTTACTTGAGCTATTTCTATTTTTCAAACCTTAAAATGAATTTTTTTATTAAAAGACGAATATTTTGATACAATACATTGGTGAACTTTGTTAAAATTAGAATTCCCTCTTGGCCAGTACCATGCACGCTGTACAAGCCTTCGATAAAAAATGTTTTTTCAGAGTATGATCTAAAATCTAAACGTAATCACATCAAACGTAATTATATCAAGTTGCGACAAAGAATCACTTTGTCGCAACTTGATTACTATTTACAAATTAATTACGCGCAGCGTGCACGTTACCGCTCGATGGAAACTACGGGAAAGTGGTGGTCTCTTCCATCGAGAGGGAAAAGTAAACAATTGGTTATGCAAAGCTAACATCGCGATACATGTTGTACACTAAAATGTGTAAATTGGTATAAAGGTGTTATTGTACAAGAATAGGAGAGAAAGGTAACTGGTAAATGCATCTGTGGCAGTTCGGTACTATCACCATTACCTTGCTGTTATTTCTTTTAGCCTTTTCTTCGATTTTTCTCCTTTCTGAATTTTTCTTACTATTTTACGATTTCCTATCTATTCTTTTCGTTTCCCGTTTCGAGGGTTCGCTCGGGCCTGGTTTTCGTCAAGTACATTTGACGGTCAGATCCGCGATCTGTGGTCGCGTATGCTTTGTTTATGTTTTGTTTATGCTTTGGTTATTCGTTTTGCTGCATTAGTTGCCGAGAAAAATATTTCGCATCAATCCGCAGAGGCGATTCTTCAACTTTTCCAAGACGTTGGGAAAGATCCTGATGTTTTGGAACGTATGACGTGAGGTCGAACAAAGTGTTCTAATATTATATCGAACGTTCTGTGTCCTCGGGAAACAGAGCGTCTTAGTCTGGTTTTACAGAATTCTAAGTTTTCAGTATTTATTGATGAAACATCCGACATTACCAATGAGGAATGGATGTCGTTTATTGTTCGGTATGTCGCACCCGAGACTTTGGATGTTCGAACGGAATTAGTAGAATTAATTAATCTTGACGCGCGAGAATGTACTGCCGATAAAATATTTACCTCCTTTAAGAACTCCATGTGGAAAAAGGAAATTCCGTTCGGAAACATTCTTGCTTTGTCGTGTGATAACGCTTCTGTCATGACAGGGTGTCACTCGTCATTCAAGACCAAACTTGCAGAAATTCGCGGTGAAAATTTTTTCACCATGCCGTGTCCATGTCACTCCTCTGCATTGGTAGTGCATGCAGCATGCGCTACCATTCCCGAGGTCTGCGAGGAATTATTGCGGAAAGTCGCAACATTCATTTATAGCAGTCCCAAACGCTCGGCCATTTTTCGCGAATTTCAGCAATGTTTTCAATCTACTAACCGCAAAATTTTAAAATTGTGTACTACGCGATGGTTATCGCGTTACTCATCTGTAGTTACACTTTTAGAAAATTGGGACAGTGTGTTGCACTTTCTGCAAGAATTGGTCGTAAGTGAGAAGACAAAGTCTGGGGATCATCTGCTTATCATCATGCAAAATCCAGAAGCGAAAGCATATCTTCTGTTTTTGAAATACGTTCTAGAGTATTTTAATGACTTTAGTTTATTCTTTCAGTCGCAACAAACAAGGATCCATTTGCTTCAAAATACTGCCAAAACTCTTTTGTACGATATTTTACGTCATTTTTTCAAACCGCAGCTTTTGAAGCACATGGATTCAGTAAAATTAATAGATTTTTTAAGAGGCGATAATCAAAACGCATTAGATAGTATTCATTTAGGTCCGGATTGTGGCACTTTTCTTTGCCAATTAGTTGCAGAAGGCAAACCCGATGTTGTCCAAACCGTTCGAGAAAATGTATTAAGTTTTACATAACGGCTGCAAACGAAATTCGTAATCGATTGCCAATCGGTGACGAATTTCTGAGCAAGTTACGTGTTTTTGAGCCTCATTTGGCATTAGTAGATACTGACAGAGACACTTCCTTCAAAAGTGTTCTCTTTATTGCTCAGAAATTGGGCGGTTTCGACGAAGACGGTTTGCAAAATGAATGGTCAACATTGCACCTGAATTTTGCAGATGCAGTCAAGCTTTGTACATTAGCTTTTGATGATGTATGGAAAACGGTGTTGTTAACGCGAAACGATCAAGGCTCGTGTAACGTCCTCGAACGAGACGTTGCCGTTTGTTACAGGAGATTCCACAAGTAGAGCGGTTTACCCGTGGAATTGTGGGATTTGGTTCGGGTGGCGTGCAATAAAGAAATGAATTTCACGATCTAGAGTCCTTCCTTTTAACAATAGGTAACAAAAGATAATTTATTCAAGGAAATAAATGCTTGTTGACCCTTGGTCACTCGGTTGGTAAATTAATACAATTCTAACTTAATATCGTTATGACGTATCGGTCGGTACTAAAGAATAACCCTCGTATTATTACGGTTTTTGACGCTAAGTCGTTTATAAAGAATATAGTGCTATTTACACTAGTGGTACGATTCTAAATCGTAAACGAAAATAATGTCTTTGACACGTAGTCTGTAATAACGAATAATGAAGAATTGACGCTAGGTCGATTTGGTAATGTTAGTTGAGAGTGCGAGAGGATTCCTTCTCTCTGAATAGTGCTGGCTTCCAGTTGCCTATCAGCTTGCCCACGCTTTCTAGGATGGTAGCCGAGTGCTAATGAAAGCGATCTCAGATGGTAGCCAGGTAGCCGGTAAAGGCGTCCCCAGATGGAAGTCGATAGTGGCTTCCTTCCTTCTGATTCGGTCGTGGCTTCTGGTGCCTATGAGCTGTCCCACGCTTGGTAGGATGAGGTTAAGGGGCTACTAAAGCGGCCTCGAAAGGAAGTTAAAGGGGCTACTCAAAGCGACCTTGTATGGTGTTGAGGGGCTACTAAAAGCGGCCTCGTAGGAAATAGTATGGTGTACGAAGATTTAGAGTAACTTCCTTGGACTGAGCTAGACTGAGGGGCTGGTGAAAGCGGCTTCGATCCAGTAGGTTCGGTGGCAAAACCAAGTCTGCTCTCTGCTGCTGGCGAGCCTCTACTTATACTCCAAGTCGATGCTTGGCCCGCGCCAATCACTAGCTGCGCGATCTCGCGCACCAATTATAATTAGTATCCGGTTCGCGCCACTTTGACACTACGCTCGGAATAATTCGGCGTCCGGTTTATCGTACGGTGTGCGCACGCGCTCTTTTGTTCACTCGCGGCACTGAGTTAGCTGTTTGAACGGGCAGCTGTGCGTATGCGTTGCGCGTCACTTAGTTCACTGTTTCCCGCCGCATGGGATGTCGCTCGCACGTGTTTCGCGTGTCCTTACTAATAATATAATAAAAGGAGTAAAATGAACTAGAACGATAACTTAACTAGGAAAAAATGTACATCGGTTCGTAGCGGTACGTTACATCTCGCCGCCCGGTTTTTCTCTCGTCCCGAGAGATGTAGGTTTAGGGATGGATGCTGCGGTGATTATCGGTTCGCTTGTAGAGGTTTGGTGCTCTACCTCCTTTTCTATCCTCCGGAATGTTTCTGCGTCCTTGTTAGCCCTGGTCGCTCTTCCCATCGTCGAAGGTGGTGCGTTCCCAGTCCCGAATAGGAATATGTATTTCCATACGCGCCGCCGTGGATCGGAACGATCGAGCCTGATGTATGGTCGCCAATCTACTTCTGGCACTGTTATTTTACGCGGTTCCCATGGTATGGGTGGTTCGAAACGCGGCGATGTCAAATTTGACGGCGTTGACTGTGTCGACGGTGTTAACGGAGTTGGCACTGAGTTTAATAATGCTCTTAGTTTTCTAATTTTCTTTCCCCCTCGTTTGGGCATAATGGACTGTGAATTAATTTTGTTCTACGTTCGGTATGGTTGCTCGAGACTGAATGAAGCCTTGCTGTAGGATGTCCTTTAAATATGTTTGGTTCTCCTGACGTTGTACTATCCCCCTTATTGACTACATTTTCCCCTGATATATTTCTTGTCTTTCTCTATTTACAGTGTTTCTATTGCTTACTATCAGGATTCCTTGAAAAGTTTCTATCCTATTCTATTTACTATGCGACTCTATCGTTCGGACTGCGCGGTTTGTTTATGTCGCGGCTCGGCGTGTCCTTGGCGCAGGGTCATCGTTCCCGTGGTTGATAGGGATGCGAGGGTAGGTTCGAAATAAGTATGGAAATTAATATATTGGGAAAAATAGAAAAAATTTATTGAGGCCGTGGTTGGGCCCGTTCATGGGCCTCCAATACATTAAGGGAGAGCCCCAAGTTTAGGACCTCCTCGTTATTCGCACTTATGTGCATGAATGCCTCGATGCACTCTGTACATTGTGCTGCTACTCCCCAGCTATAAATTTCTCTCGTGCAAATAATGCAATATTTAAAGTTGACCAGATTCCTGCGTAGGGTCAGGAGATGGTGGCTCGCGGGGGTGTAATACGTTGTTTCCTCTGCTCGTAGATTTTTAAAACAGTGGTCGCAGATCTTTCTGCTGTATAAGTCGCTGCGGTCTGTATGGGTGTCTGGCCATTTGGCCGTCAGGCACACCATTTCCAGGAGTCGCAGGTACGGGTCTTCTTCTGTTTCGCGAGTACGGTTCATCCATTCTTCCTCGGGGGATTTAATTGCCATAATTTCTGTACCGACACACCACGTGTTTCAATGATTCGATTTTCTTTATAACAATTTGCTTTTATAAATTAATATGTGTTTCGTGTTGTTCCTACCTTAGTTTCTTTTGTATTCTGTTTTCTTCTGATTCGCTTCTGTCTTTCTTGCTTCTCTTCACTTTTGAAAAATTTTCCGCGTGGCTTTCGGCTTGGCGTCACTTTTCAGAATGATCTTTGTATAATCCCCACCACCTTTGAATTTAGCGGTATGAAGTTGTTAGGGGTTTGTCCTAACGTCCCTAGGGGCGCCACAGTCTGGTGGCGTATAGGCCCTTTTTATTCTGTCCTGGTGGACAACCTTAGTTCGGCGGGGGCTCACAGCTATCTTTACATTGTTGTTTTTAAGGATCTCTATTATTGTATACGGACCGTCATATTCGTCCCTGAATTTATCCCTTTTTGGTTTTAATACTAATACTTGTTCGCCTCTGTGGTAATTAACTGAGGATACTTTTCGGTCGTAGTAGTATTTTTGTGTATGTTTTGAGTTTGTTAGATTGTGTCTTCCCATTTCGCGGATATTAAATAGCTTTGTGACTAACCTATCCACGAAGTCTGGATATGTGGCTAATGAGTCGTTTGGTTTTAGGCTTGATGGTTGTCTGGCCTTTTTACCGTATATTAATTCGTAGGGGGTGTATTTAGTACCTTCATGTATACTTGTATTATAAGAGAACATAGCTTGTGGTAGCCACTGGTCCCATTGTTTTTCTTTAGTTATGTAGTGTTTTAAGTATTCGGCTAACACATGATGGCTTCTTTCCAGGGAACCGTTTGACTGAGGATGGAACGCTGAGGTTTTATACTGCTTAATGTTAAGAGCTTTTGCGAACTTTTGCATGAGAGAGCTGATGAATGAAGTTCCTTGATCCGTCAGAATGGCTGTTGGGCATCCGTATTGGCAAATGAAGTGCGTGGTGAATGCTTGGGCTATTTCTTCGCTTGTGAACGAGACTAATGGTATTGCTAATGAAAATTTCGTTAAGTTGTCCTGTATAGTAAGTATATATGATTTCCCTGACTTAGTGGGTGGCAATGGTCCCACAATATCCATGGATATTTTGTCAAAGGCATCTAGTGGCGTATCTGTTATTATCATTGGTTCTTTAGTTTTAATTCGCACTAGTTTTTTCTTTTGACAACTTATGCATGTTTTAATGTGTTGCCTTACATCCTTTTTCATGTTTGGCCAATGGTATAAGTTTCTGATTCTGTTGTAGGTTTTGGTTACCCCTTTATGTCCTCCTACTGGTGACTCGTGGTTTTCTTTGATTATTACTAGACGATCTTGTTCTGATGGCATTTGTATGGTGCCATTACAGATTGTGATGCTGATATTTGTTTGTAAGAACCTTAGCGTGATCATTTGTTTTAATTTTTCCCATGATATATTAATTTCTGTTCTTGGTAGCGAGATTTTGTTAATGTTTTCTTCTGTTAATTTATTATACAGGTTCCTGATTACGGTATGATAGGCTTCTTCGTTTGGGGGATCTGGCATTACCATCCCTAAGATGGTTCGTCCTGGTTTGGGAAGTTTTATTATCCTTCCTGCCTGGAGTGGTAACGTAATTTTAATTTCTTCCTTAGTTATGAATTCTGTGCTTTCTTCACCCATTGGTTTGCCGAGTGTAGTGATGAATATTCCTGCAGTTTCTCTTCTCATCCATAGATGATCCGTAATTTCTTTGATTCTATTCTTGATTAGTTCTTGGTTAGTTACTTTTGGAAATGCTCGTTGTCGTGGTAATTTTTGCTGTTGTGGTGGTCCCTGTCGTCGCGATGATACTTGCTGTCGGGGTGGTCCAATGAATGTTTTGAAATTATTGTTTGAGTCTTTTCTTATCGTTACTGGTGATATTGGCCCCGTTAGTGTTTCGCTAGATTCCCTTGTACAGTATTTTCTTCCTCTCATTGGTGGGCTGTTTTTCTTGCTGCTACTGCTATCACTGGAGTTTATTTTAGGGGGGTTTCTATAAGTATGAGTCCTTGGGACTTCATCGTTTTCAGTTATTTCCATTATTTGATTCCAATCCTTTTCTGATGCTTCTATTTCCATTCGTTGTGGGCTCTGAGGACGGTTAAGGGTGGTTGGTCTGGGGTTTGACGGTGGAAGACCGATTTGTTCAGGGGAGGGGTGAACCTCTACTGATACTTGAATATTTTTGTTTGCTTCAAAACTATCGGTGGATACCTCCATTTCCTCTGATTCCCTTTTTGGTGTGATTCCCCTCTTTTTCTCCGCCGGTCTGCTTGATGATGTGGTAGTTGTTGTTTTATATTTCCTTTTTAATTTTCTTCTTATTTGTATTTGGTCAGGGTTGAATTCGGATGATGACGAGGAGGATGAGCCATCTCCTCTTGGTTGTTTCGTTGGGCTTGGATTTGGGGATCCCGGACTCGTGGTGGTTTGGGAGTGTGATCGTTTCCCTGTTACTTGTAGCGGGAGTATAGTTACTGGATTCCGTGAGAGAGCATCTGCGTTAGTGTTATACCTCCCAGGCTTGTATATGATTTTATAGTCATATTCGGCTAGTTTTATTTTCCAGCGCATGAGTCTTGAGGTAGGATTATCTAGTGTATGTAGCCATTCTAGCGGTTTATGGTCCATCACTAAGGAGAAACGTTTTCCGTATATGTTTGTGCGGAAATGTTGTACGGCGTATATTAGAGCTAGAAGTTCGCGTTCTGTTGGGGCGTACCGTGTTTCGGCTTCGTTTAGTATTCGTGAGGCGTATGCTATGGGTAGGTCTTTTCCGATTTCTCCTTGACTTAGAACGGCCCCTACTGCGTAACCAGAGGCGCCAGTAGTTATTATAAAAGGTTTATTGAAATCTGGGTATTGCAATATTGGTCCTTCGCATAATGCGTCCCGTAATGTTTCGAATGCGTTTTGTTGTTTGATCGTCCCTTCGAATCTGCGATCCTTTCTGGTTAGGTCGGACATTGGTTTAGCTATTTTTGAAAAGTACTTTATAAATCTCCGGTAGTATCCGGCTAGTCCTAAAAATTGTCTAATATTTTTCGCGGTTCTAGGTTGTGGAAACAGTTTGACTGCTTCTAGTTT
Organism: Andrena bucephala; assembly: GCA_947577245.1. Classification (NCBI taxonomy): domain Eukaryota; kingdom Metazoa; phylum Arthropoda; class Insecta; order Hymenoptera; family Andrenidae; genus Andrena; species Andrena bucephala. Next base: position 17,727,485 of record OX387718.1, on the reverse strand, counting down.
ATTTGGGTCCGGCCTAACCCCTTCTTCACTAATAATATGACCCAAGTAACATACTTCTCTTTTTAGGAATTCACATTTGTCCGGTTGCAGAGAAAGGTTGGCTACTCTAAGTCTATTCATTAACCTTATAAATTTTGTAGCGTGTTCTTGAAGTGAACTAGCATAGATTACTATGTCGTCGAGGTACACGAATAATTCTATTCCTTGTAGTCCAGTAAGAACTTGGTCCATTAACCTTTGAAATGTAGCGGGGGCGTTCTTGAGACCGAATGGCATTCGATTGAACTCATAATGTCCGTAGGGTGTCGAAAAAGCAGTTTTGTGCTTATCGTCTGGATGCATCGGTATCTGGTGGAATCCTGATGCTAGGTCGAATATTGAAAAGTACTTGGCGCTGCCTAGCTGGTCTAATATTTCTACAATATTCGGTAAGGGGTACGCGTCGCCTATAGTTTTCTCGTTCAATCGACGGAAGTCTATTACTATCCTCCAGCGTATGTTCCCTTCACTATCCTTTTTCTTCGTTACTATGAACAACGGGGAGTTGTACGGAGAGGTTGAATGCGAGATTATTTTGTTTTGTATCAGCTCATTTATCTGTCTATTGATTTCTTCCTTATGGACTTGGGGATATCGATATTGTTTTACGTTTACCGGTGCCTCATTCTCGGTGATTATTCTGTGAGTTACGACGGTTGTTGCTCCTAATTCGCTACCAGGAAGGTGGAATCTATCTGCGTATTGTTTAATTAGGTTCTCGATGTTTGCCCTTTCTTCCGGATTTAAGGGGGTAGACACGTCACGTGGTCTGGCCGATTCGGCAGGTCGGTATTACAGCAGGTTTTTTCTGCACTGAAATGGTATTACCCATAGATACGCGGCTGCCTGTGCACGCGAGAGGGAGCTGTTTGCTATTTCCATATGTTATTTTGAATGTGGAAAGAAATTCTCAGCTGTTGCGTTGTACTTTAGAAAGGCTACTGGTACTGCAAACGTAGAAACTTCATTGTACATTTACTTGAAATGTGCTTATGCTACAATATTCTACGTTGGCAGTAAGGAATTATAAGTGAAAAGGAAAAATAGATGAGGGCATGTCCCCAGAAAATGAAGTTTGTTAGGATAGACATTTTTTAATTAGCAAAACACTGAAACAGAACATGAAATACACATCCTATGCAGAAAGCAGTTATGAACAAACATATATAAATTTGTGTTTGATGTTGAATCCAACGCGTGATTATTATGTGGTCCCACCTCGAAGTGACAGAAAATATAACCTATGTATTTGCTATAAGACAATAAATATTTAGCGGCTATTTCGTTGTATTACGCTACATTTGTGAACTTTTCATCATCCTTCCGAAACATTATTATTACGCCGCAACAGTATCTTTAGGAAATCGGGTATAGCATATAGGTTATATTCTCTGTCACTTGGAGGACCGGATTTTCTGTCCTCGAAGTGAGAAGTGACAGAAAATATAACCTATATGCTAGACCCGATTTCCTAAAGATACTGTTGCGACGTAATACTAATATTTCGGAAGGATGATAAAAAGTTAACAAATGTAGCGCAAAAGATAGCGTATACATAGGTTATATTTTCTGTCACTTCGAGGAGGGGACCATAGACATATATAGACGGCGGAGCGTAAGCTGAGGGGGGTGGCAAGGTTCGCGGTAAGGGGAGCGATACGAGTAAATCGGATAACGCTGTGGTTATGCATGCCGAATGCATCCGAAGCTATCGGACGTGCCTGTATCTGAACCTATGCCTTTACCCTTCCAAGCTTTCCTTCCCCACGCCGATAGTCCCATCTTCTGATCCGTCTATATATGTCTATGGAGGGGGCCACGTAATAATCACGCGCATCCAGCCTGCGCATTTTTTTTATGAAAAAATTATTTAAATCGGACTATTTTTAACGAAACGGGCTTTCAATTCTGCAAACAAATTTTTCACGTAATTTCCTTAATTATGGTTTGAGTTGTATCATTTTTGGGGCCAATTTGATTGAGAAAGTATAAGGAATTGATTGACGCCACGATCGCAAAGATCTGATTAGAAATTGCAAAACTTCAGATTCATCAGTGCTTAGTGCGCAACATTGTATGGCCCCGCTGGTTTCAAGCGTCGAAGCCGACGAAACTCAGCGAGACACATGTGTAAAATAACATATTTGCAGATTTATAATTGAAGATGTAGTGAACGTTACAGGACTGTCTTTATATATGGCTCTCACAAACAAAATCGCCTGACTTGTTAGACATGAAACTGGGCATACAAATGGTTGCGCATATCGCCGAAAGCATCAGAAAGAATATGTACAGTCTTCCAATGTTTCAATTGTTGAGAAGCCTTTGGGCTCAGTTTATCGGGAAAGACCTACCCACCCCACTGTTTTGCTTTCTCGTTGCGAGCGTGGACCTTCGGGTCCTAGTAGACCGCACGTTGACAGCCGAGAACAATAAAACCGACGAGCTAGATAAAATACGCAGTACAGAATAATAAAATGTTCGTGTTTTTGATAAGTATTGATGAAAGTATTACCGATGAATTTTTTAGGACTTCCCGATGAAAATGATATCAAACATGGAGTAATTCGATCAATTTTTATTGAACGTAGAGTGTGTTCTAATCATGTATTCATAAGAAAAAATAGACTGAATTGCTTCGTGTCTTGACTCACCAACAATCCATGAATGGTAACACTCTCATCAAGGTGTAATGAGAAATTTTGAACATTTCGTATTCAGTACTGGATGACTCAAGTCACCGTCGACCGAGGGTGTACCGCTGGTGCGCTATTTCACTCGCACTCGGTTCACATCGTTCGGTCTCCTTGTCAAGCGGTTCGAGCGAGGGCCCTGATAGGGGTGAATTTATTTGGGAAACAAAAGTCGCGTCATTCATGACACCTACTCGCGAACAGATATACATATGTACGAGAAGAAACAATGCAATTGCCCGATGACTTGAAGCAACATTTCAATAGGTAAATGCATGAAACTCTGGGATCAGGAATTCCGAACCCAGTGGGGCATATGTAAGAACTGGCGAAATTCAACAATAGTTCGTCGTCTAAATTTTACAAGTATTTATTTGACGTGAATATAAAGTTTGTTAGCAAAGTCTTTCTCGATTTGAGTTCTGTAGAAGGCTGATTTTCCTTCGCCATGGAAAGTCCCCTCTTGTCCTTCTAGCTGGCAATCATGCGACTCGCTGAGTTTCGTGGGCTTCGGCGCTCGAAACCAGCGGGGCCATACAATGTTGCGCGCTAAACAGTGACAAATCTACAGTTCTGCATTTCTAATCAGATCTTTGCGAAAGTGACGTCAGTCGATTCCTCATGTTATCTCGATCAAATTGGCCCCAAAAATGATATAATTCGGACCAAAATTAAAGAAATTACGTGAAAAATTTGTTTGTAGCAGTGAAAGCCCGTTTTGTTAAAAATAGTCCGATTTAAATTATTTTCTGCCAATATAACCGGGAGAATGCCAAGAATCCAATGGTGTCACTTTCATATTGATACGATGAAAAATAAACAAATTCTGTTTCTTTATAATCGATGACACATCGCCGAGCACGGCGATCTCACGCGGCTCGGGACACAAAGGTTCTCGTCGGTTATTCGAACTTCTAAGATCGTATTCAGATTTATTGGCCGGTGAGTTTCGTAACTAGGGGTGTGCGGTTACCCGATTTTTCGGGCTCGGGACGGGCCGGCAACTTTCGGGCGGGATCGGGCGGGGTCCCGATACTTTCGTATTGCTCGAGATCCCGACAGTTTCGGGACCACAAGACTCGATTCGGGCTACAAGCATAGCCGCCATGAGCGGACAATTTGATTTCAGGTCGGCTCGGCAAAACTCGGACGCGATCGGACGATATCGTTACCAGTAATAGATTAAAATTATTACCTGAGAACATAGAAAAATTATGCTTCTTACACGTTAATTTGAAATAATAAAATATTCGCCTCCTGTATATTGTTGTTATTATGAAACATCCAGGAAATATTCTTTTTTGTATGTTTATAGTTCGTACGTTTTCTATTTTAAATCTGAACCTATCCGGAAAAAGATAATACCCTATATATTCCCTTTACATAAAGTACTAAGTATGAAGTATATTTTATTCAGATTTTAAAATATTGTCGATATAAAAATAGTCTTCTTCCCAAGTTCTGAACATGGTATTTATTTAAGTACGTATATGGACGTATTCAGTATTCACAGACTATTTGGTAGCAATGAAAAAACATATATATGTAAATAAATAATAAGATACAAATTATGATTCAACAGGAGACAGAAAGGTAAAAACTTATCACTCTGGTATCGATATAAATGATATACATGATTCTTTCCGTCTCGGTCCGCTCGTAATAGCTGGCTTTCGAACCGATCGCGTCCGAGTTTTGCCAAGCCGACCTGAAATCAAATTGCCCGCTCATGGCGGTCATGCTTGTAGCCCGAATCGAGTCTCGGGATCCCGAAACCGTCAGGATCTCGAGCAATACGAAAGTATCGGGACCCCGCCCGATCGCGCCCGAAATTTTCCGACCCGTCCCGAGGGCCGAGAATCCGAGCCGCGGGACGATCCGCACACTCCTATTCGTAACGCGTATTCTCTCGTCATCGCAGAACACGAGTGAGCCAGAAGTGGTGGGGATAGCGCCAAGCTTCTGTCATGTATAGGCCAAACCGAGCTGCAGCGTAGAAATACACGCATCAGAATAGGTGTGCCTTAGGCCTTAGCTCCGAAAAAATTCAGGAGCTTTATTGAACAGCCACACGGCTACGTTCAGACGGAGCCGAGCAACATTCCCGTTACCCCACCATACCCTTGGGTGGCCCCGTAACTCCAACAGACAAATCCTCGATCGTCAGATGGTGGTGACTGATTTCTCCTCGATCGCTATTCGCGAAAACGAATCGACCGGCCTATATATCTGAATACGACCTTAGGATAAAGATGTAATGAAAGATGAAAAATTATTGGAAGCCCAAGATGAAAGGCCTTCGAATAAACAAAGGAAACTAATAAATACCTGAAGCTAAATAGAATTTTAGATATAGGGTACACACACCCTCCCCCAAACCTCGTGTCGATCGGCCACAGGGGCCATTCGGAAGTATATTCTTTTAATTAAATAATACCCATCTCTGCATAGGAGCGTAAAGAATTACAAAAAAAATCAAGGAGTCAACTGTTGACCGATTTGGAGACTTTTCCTTGTTATATGTTATATACAATAGTCGGAAGAATAATAATAAAAGCAATAATCGCAAATAATTGCTGTAACTTCCACATTCTGAAAATATGGTATCAGTAAACTACTACTTCCAGTGTTATTAAAAAGTTCCAATCTCTTTTTTTATTTGAAATAATGTGGCCATATAATTATAACATATATTCGGCAGCGGTGATGTATGTGTTACAGTAAAAGCGTGAATTTAGTAAATGTACACAGTTTCCAGCAGTTTCTAGTCAATGTATGCCTAAAATGCATATAATCTAACCTACAATCGTCCAAAAATACATACATTGACTGTATCACGCTTTTGCTGTGGCACATGTATCCAGCTAACGCTTCAGTTTTGCTATGATTCCACGTTGGCAGTCCTCCCGAGTAGGCGCCATCTCGTATCCACTAGCTCAACTAAATTTGTCACGTGACGTGCTTTGTATTATCGCCAATATGGCGGAACTCATATTGGGGAATGCAATCACGGGCTGACGTTGTTTGTCCTTACATGAGCAAATTTTGGGCTGGTTGAGGTCTCATTCGAAAGAGGAAGGTTCAATGCAGCCCGCTCTGCTCATCGTTTGAGTCAGAAAACTCTTTTAGAGACCTACAAATACATGGAATCTGCGAGTGCATTTTGTCGATTTTTTCTCTACTTTGGACACTCGTATTATTACATATCAACACAATCTCTTTGAACCATGAGCAAAGCGGGCTGCATTGAATCTTCATCTTTCGAATGAGACCTCGCCCAGCCCAAAATTTGCTCGTATAAGGACAAACAACGTCAGCGCGCAAACCCATGTTTCGGGCCAGATTGTGTCGGTATACAGCGCTCTGCATTACCCGTGTCTACCCCCTTAAGTGATTAAGGCGAAGTAGTTCTAGTACTTGCCTAACGTGTTCCGGCGATTCTATTTCTCCTTCGAATTTTACTTTTTCGTACGGTTCTATTTCTACTGAAGGTATTTCGATTTTGATGTCATTGGAGGAAGTGTTAATTGCGTAGAGATATCCTATTCCATCGTCGTTCGTAACTATAGCGTTACCCATTAAGATTTTTGGGTGCACGTTCAGTTTCGGCACATATCCCGTTTGTAGGCCTTGATTTAAAATCTTGATAGGTATTTGATACCTCATGCGGGCAGGAATTTTTATTTCTACATTTTTAAACGGAAGTAATTCGCTTCCTATTGTGATCCCTAGCCTTGAGTAATCTATAACAGCTCCGCTGCTGTGGAAAAAATCTGATCCTAAAATTCCGTCCTGAGCGGTTGGTAAGGTTTTGACTACGTGGATTACAGCTGTCGTATTTAATATGTTGGTTTTAATGTACCCTATTGTGTCTAGAGAACCTTCTGTAATTCCCGATAGATTGTAGGTGATGTCGGTAAATATCTGCGTGCCTGGCGAAACGGCTTCTTCTTTGATAACGCTCAAATCAGCTGCTGTGTCGATCATCATTATTACCCTATTTTGTTTGAAATCTGGACTAGATAATGCTAAACTGGGGGCTCTCCATGTTTCAGATATTCGTAATTTAAGTACGGCTTGACTTCGTACAGGATTTTGGAAGGAATTCGGCGTTTGTTGTTCTGGATTTGGCGATTCCGCGGATCTTCGTTTGTCGTTATACATTTTCTTTCTACATTCCTGAATCGTATGTCCCTTGTTCTTACAGTATCTACACTCGATTTGTTGTGATTGACGCGTCGCGGAATTACGCGACGTCGTTGGTGACCCAGAATTATTCTGTGTTGATCGCGGCGCGGTGTTTATATTCCGGCATTTCTGAACCGTGTGCCCTACTTTCCTACAATGATTGTAGTATTTTGATTTCCAGCTTATTTGTGCTATTTGTCCTGCCGGGAATTTGCTGCTACATTCCGTGGCTAAATGCCCGTACCCGAAACAATTTGCGCACTGCGCGGAGTGCGATAGTCCTTCTGCGAATTTATTTCTCATTATATTTTCCTGACACTCTGCCTCGGCCTTGATCGCGGTGCTAATGGCGGTATCGAGGTCAGTGAATTCGACGGTTCGCATTCGTGCATAGATTTCTGGTTTTAACCCCGTTAAGAAGGCTTTAATTGAATTGGCTTCAGCGGATTGATTGTATTGCGCTACGTGTAAGGGGACCTCTATTTCATTACAGTATCTTAATTGTAGGAGGATCCCAGAGACTCGACTGCTATAATCTACAGTGGCTTCATTCGGTAACTGAGCGATTTTTGACATTTCCCCATATAACTGAATTGAGGAATGTAGTGGGGCGAAACGTGAGCTTAGGACCTTAATTACTTCTTCAATCGTATTATAATCCCCGTTTAGTATGACTCGAGAGGCTTGCCCGGTTAGTTTACATTTGATTAGCTGTACTAGACCGTATTCGGCGTTTGGCGCGATCATTCCTTTCGCGTTCCTACAGCATTTTGAGAATTGGTGAATTGTAATGTTACGCCCGTCAAAGACCGGAACCGTGTCCGCGGCATCGCGAATTCTCGTATGCGGTTGCCGTGCATTATCCTGACTTAACTGTAAGCGTTGTAATTCTTCGATAACTGCGTTCACCTGAGGGGTGTTAGATCCTGCTCCGTCGGTAGGCATGATTCTTTTAACGCGCCTGACTTAGTAAGAAAGAAGGAGTCTTGTTCTTTGCTAGGAGAGTTTATCTCCCTTGCCACACGTATTGCGGTTTCAAAGCAATTTTCAATCCCACCGCTGTCACCAAAATTTACTACCTGTAACGTTCTCGAACGAGACGTTGCCGTTTGTTACAGGAGATTCCACAAGTAGAGCGGTTTACCCGTGGAATTGTGGGATTTGGTTCGGGTGGCGTGCAATAAAGAAATGAATTTCACGAACTAGAGTCCTTCCTTTTAACAATAGGTAACAAAAGATAATTTATTCAAGGAAATAAATGCTTGTTGACCCTTGGTCACTCGGTTGGTAAATTAATACAATTCTGTCTAACTTAATATCGTTATGACGTATCGGTCGGTACTAAAGAATAACCCTCGGTTTGGGTTTCGGCGCTGAGTCGGTAATATAGGAGTATTACTTCGGTTTTTGACGCTAAGTCGTTTATAAAGAATATAGTGCTATTTACACTAGTGGTACGATTCTAAATCGTAAACGAAAATAATGTCTTTGACACGTAGTCGGTAATAACGAATAATGAAGAATTGACGCTAGGTCGTTTATAATGAATATAGTGCTATTTACACTAGAGGTACGATTCTAAATCGTAAACGAAAATAATGTCTTTGACACGTAGTCTGTAATAACGAATAATGAAGAATTGACGCTAGGTCGATTTGGTAATGTTAGTTGAGAGTGCGAGAGGATTCCTTCTCTCTGAATAGTGCTGGCTTCCAGTTGCCTATCAGCTTGCCCACGCATTCTAGGATGGTAGCCGAGTGCTAATGAAAGCGATCTCAGATGGTAGCCAGGTAGCCGGTAAAGGCGTCCCCAGATGGAAGTCGATAGTGGCTTCCTTCCTTCTGATTCGGTCGTGGCTTCTGGTGCCTATGAGCTGGCCCACGCTTGGTAGGATGAGGTTGAGGGGCTACTAAAGCGGCCTCGAAAGGAAGTTAAAGGGGCTACTCAAAGCGACCTTGTATGGTGTTGAGGGGCTACTAAAAGCGGCCTCGTAGGAAATAGTATGGTGTACGAAGATTTAGAGTAACTTCCTTGGACTGAGCTAGACTGAGGGGCTGGTGAAAGCGGCCTCGATCCAGTAGGTTCGGTGGCAGAACCAAGTCTGCTCTCTGCTGCTGGCGGGCCTCTACTTATACTCCAAGTCGATGCTTGGCCCGCACCAATCACTAGCTGCGCGATCTCGCGCACCAATTATAATTAGTATCCGGTTCGCGCCACTTTGACACTACGCTCGGAATAATTCGGCGTCCGGTTTATCGTACGGTGTGCGCACGCGTTCTTTGGTTCACTCGCGGCACTGAGTTAGCTGTTTGAATGGGCAGCTATGGGCATGCGTTGCGCGTCACTTAGTTCACTGTTTCCCGCCGCATGGGATGTCGCTCGCACGTGTTTCGCGTGTCCTTACTAATAATGTAATAAAAGGAGTAAAATGAACTAGAATGATAACTTAACTAGGAAAAAATGTACATCGGTTCGTAGCGGTACGTTACACTCGTATAAATATCCATGTTTGCAGGAATTATTAAATTCCATTAGAAGTCTTCCAAATTCAAACGCCGATGCTGAAAGATCGTTTTCCATGCTTCCCGACATAAAGAACAAGAAACGAAACCGACTTTGTTCGACCATCGTCAATGCCATTTGCGTAACGAAATCGGCATTAAAGGCGCACGGGGAAACAGCTCAGAGCATGGAGGTAGATGACAAACATCTATCTCTCATGTCATCTGAGAATTTATATGCAACTTTTGCGACGAAGCAAAAGAATAGTTTACGTTTACATGCCGTTGATGACCTCGCGGATTTTCCTTCTACGTCGGGTAATGCAAATTGGTGATGTCCAGAATATTATCAATTTCATCCATTTTCTATTTCATTCGATTTTTGGACATCGCGAATATGTAAATAGTTGTTCGATTTACCTCACGCAATTCTTGTTCTATCCTTGCAATAAATTCGCTTGCTTGCTGTACATATGTATGATTCATAGAGAGAACTTCGAGATAATTGTACAAATAAATGCATATTCTTAATTATATTCATTTTATATGTAACAATTATCTCGAAATTCTGTCGCATGTATTATAGTAAATTCCTTTGCTTGCTTTCTATCCTTTGGAAATGTAAACAATTGTAGCATTATTTCAGTCTTACATCTCGTCAATATATCGAACCCAATTGATATATTTACGTGCTGCCTTTCTTTTCTATTTTTGTAATGTTTTTGTACATTTTAGTGTACAACATGTACCGCGATGTTAGTTTTGCATAACCAATTGTTTACATTTCCCTCCCGATGGAAGAGACCACCAATTTCCCGTAGTTTTCATCGAGCGGTAACGTGCACGCTGCGCGTAATTAATTTGTAAATAGTGCGTGATTCTTTGTCGCAACTTGATATAATTACGTTTGATGTGATTACGTTTAGATTTTAGATTTTAGATCATACTCTGAAAAAATATTTTTTATCGAAGGCTTCTACAGCGTGCATGGTACTGGCCAAGAGTGAATTCTAATTTTAACAAAGTTCACCAATGTACAGTATCAAAATATTCGTCTTTTAATAAAAAAATTCATTTTAAGGTTTGAAAAATAGAAATAGCTCATATAAAAAGTACGGAAATTTAAAATGTACACAAGAAATTGAGGCATTTGATGGAAAAAGGGCACATAAACCACTTGTTTAAAATTTATAAATAAAGACACATATCATTTTTAAATCATGAATTCTGTATTCAGAACGCTTGAACGACACGGTAACTACATCCTTAAAAAAAATTGATTTAATTGCATTACTTTTTATTAAGTTATACTATAATGAAAACTTTGAAATCGATTTTCTTGAAATGGCATTTTGGCGTATGTGCCCTTTTTCCATCAAATGCCTCAATTATGAATGTACATTTTTCTTTGTTAAACAAGTTACAGAAGAACTTTATTTAATTTTTTTTATGTAGAATTTAGTTCGTATATCTGAAAAATCGAAGAACTATAACGGGTAATTATCATTTTTCGTGATCTAATCGGATCTTAAGACAAGAATATAAAATTTTAATATAAAGTTTCATTGAAATCCATTTTGCCGTTTAAACGTAATCGTGATAACAAATACATGAGATATTTAAAAAAAAAAGCTCTTTTCTAAATAGTCAAAACGTGATCAGGAGGTCTTAAAACGTGATTTCCCTAACAAAATTTTTTCCAAATTTTTTTTCATTACAAGAGTATTATACATATGTCAGAAAGTGAAAAGTGTATCTCGAGCCTCGAGGCACTCAGGAAGATCGCGCACGGCCGCGTGTCGCTTGCACCCCACAGCGTTGTCACAGCGTTTCAAGAGCGAGAGAGAAAGACACACATTTCGTTTTCTCTCTCGTCTTCCCGACGTTGTCCGAAGCGCCGAGCTCACGGACACGCAGCTCCGGCGTAGTGTGCATGCGAGGTGGGGGAAATTCTCGAGCGCTCCCGTCCTCATTCTGGCATCACTGGTCTGACATCAGATTGGTAGCAGGGTCTGGCGCTGGCATGAGAGCGAAGAGTCTGACGTCAGAACCATAGCAGACGGCAGAATCTGCTGTCGATCTGCTGCCGATCTGACATCAGGCATCTGACATCAGAATCTGCACCTCAGAACGCAGCCAAATTCGGACACAGACGACTACGGTTCTGATGTCAGATTCTGCTGCCAGATCTGGTTATCAGAGAAGTTTCTTAACAGTATGGAAGCAAGAAAAGAGCCTGAAAATTCCCTAAAAAATTCAACTACATTGAAAGCTAAAAGAAGAAAAAAGAGCAATTCTTCACATATTGATATATTGAATGATGAAGAAATAGTGATAATTAATAGAGGATTGATTCATTTTTTAATAACATACAATATAGATTTTAAGTGCATAGAATCCAATTATTTTGATGATTTTATGAAGGCCCTTCATCCGGGATATACTTTTCCCAATTCTTTAGATTTAATGACAAATATCTTAAATGAAGCCTATGATCACTACAAAAATACGAAATTCTATTTTAATTGCTGTGGAATTTTATTAATTAGCTGCCAAAGAAACTGTAATCAATACATAAGCATGACGTACAATCAGCAAGGAACTTCTACATACATTGATGCTTGCGATTGTTTGAGAAGTTTAGAAACATTTATTACAAAATCAATTGAAATAACCAAGCAAAAGTACAATGTCGATATTTATGCAGTTGTTTCAAATATAGACAATTATTTCAATTTACCAGTGATTGTAGAAGGTTCAGATGATAGGAAATACTGGTATTTTAATTGCATCACCAAAAATATAAACTCAATAACCAAATCAATATCAGCCAACTGTGAACATGACGTAAATAAAATTGTAATGGAATTTTCAATAGTAGATGAGCAAGAACAAATTTTGAAGCATGACGGTACTAAAATGACAATCATTACTGATGATAATTACAACAATACTGTTAATGCACTTATACCTCGCTGCCAAAATTAGAAAATCTTGCGGAATCTAGTAGCCGATAATAAATACAAGTGCAATCAGGAGACACTGCAGTTGTTATTTGATTCAAATTTTGAAGCCAAGCTAAATAGTAGTGTAAGTATACTAAAAGCAATTAATAAACAATCACATATACAAAATAAAGTGAAGTACAGCATTGCAGATTGTTTGGGAATGCATTAATTCCCAAAGCCGCCACTCTCACTCTCGGCGCAGCACCTCACGGACTCAGCTCAGAGTCACAGATCGACGGTCGATCCGGCAATCGAAGACGCTGAGCGACGGTCAATCACCAATCATCGACGCTCCGCAACCGTCGATCATCCAATCAGCGCAACTCTTGACGCTGTTCCGGTCGACTCAAGAATACGCGTCAACTAATCACATCTCATCACATTCATGGATCAACCAATCAGATTTTCCCACGTTTGTCGATCTTCGAGAATGTTCGAGACGACGCCGGTAACGGAAATGATCGTTCGTTCGAATTCACTCTTGTTCACGTAGCGTGTAGGAACGGACGTTTCGCGTGGGATTCTGTGTATTTTCTCACCTCGTGAATTCTCACTCATCAAGTGAATAGCATCTAATCATAGATAATATGATTGAAAATTTTTTCGACCGAAAATTTTTTAAAAAACTTTTAAAAAAATTATAAATGTTATCGGTCTATTATACAATAAAAGCTATTTTGCAAATTTTATGATTTGAATATTTCCAACGCTTCGGTCAATATTACGACCATTATCAAGGAAAGTATATAAAAAGAAAACTGCGCTGCTTTTGTAGCTTAGGCACGTGTTAAACGTGCGACGTACCAGTCGGTTGGAGAGTGACTGAGGTAAACATAAATCGGCAGGCAGGAACAGCCAGAGGATAAAACCAAAGACGGTCAAAACGGCACCAAGGGGGGGGGGGGGGGGGCCGTTAACTGCTATGGAAAAAAAAAAATTTTAAATGTGAACTTGAAAAACCTCTCAACAAACTGCCAAATTACCATCAGTTGTAGCCAATATGGTAAAGATCCAAATTCGCCAGCGTTCGAAACTATAATTACATACAATAATAATATGTAGTATTGATCAAGTGATAGAAAAAAGTGGGGGGAACCAGAAAACGGAAACTCTAACAGAGAGACAACATCATCACACCTTACTTCTTCAATAAGGTTGCGTAATATTCCTGTATTTTAGGTGTTTCATACCCAAGATTTACGCTTGGTTGTTTAATCATATGTAACGTCTCAATCAGAATCCTCCGATCCAAGTTGGCCTCTCGATCAACGACCTTAACGTTATCAAAGTCAAATCTATGATCGAATTCTAGCGAATGTTTCGTTAGGGCAGTGTGCTGTAAGGTGTGTAAAAAAATGTTCCTTTTGTGTTCGTATATACGTTTTTCTAAAAGTCTGGATGTCTGCCCAATGTAAGTCAGGTTACAACCCATGCAGGGAATAGAATAGACAATATGAGAATTTTTGGATAACGGTATTTTGTCCTTAATTGGAGGAAACAACTGTTTGGTGTAGATTGGCAGTTTGAAGATTGTGTGTATTCCTACTTTTCTAAAAATTCTTTTTATATCATTTGAGATGTTGTTGATAAAAGGTATGACCACGATATTTTTCCAACTAATCGGTCCAATTTTTTTGTTTCTCTCTTCTCTACGTTTTTCTACAAGTAACGGATGATAAATCTCTATCACCCGTTCACGAATGATTGTTCAGATCATTGCGCTAGGGTAACCGTTACGTTTTAACGTGTCTTTAATGAGAAGCAAATTAGTTGGTCGAAATTCAGGATCCGATACCCACACAGCACACAGGCGCCTTAAAGGCGCCTTTCAGACGCCTGGTCCCAGGCAATCGAGGCGCCTTAAAGGCGCCGCGAGTGTCCCACGAGCGTCCAATATGCGCCTTCGGAGCGCCTGATGTTACAAAACGGAACGCCTTAAAGGCGCCTTTAAAACGCCTGAATTAGGACTGACAGGCGTCTCAAAGCCGCCTGAAATGGGCGCCTAAAAGGCGCCTGGAGCAGGCGTCTCAAAAGCGCCTGAAATGGGCGCCTTAGAGGCGCCTGGAACGGGCCTGGATTAGGACTGACAGGCGTCTTAATTATCGATAAATTGGGGCTGATGCAGCTGTTTAAAAATCGCCATTAGGGCGTATCTAAGATGGTTATCGATACTGATTAATTATAATATAAATTTAATAAAACAGAGGGTTATAAAAATGAAATCGGACACGATAAAAATTCATTTCCATTGTTTATTTATTTAAAATTTCTTTACAGATACTTGAAAAAACAAGGAGGTTCTCAGTTGGACACATATATTTATTTTTTTATCATTATTATTATTACATACCATGCTTTGTATAAAATATATAATTCACAGTGTGTTTACAAAAACAATGTACAAACAGTTTACAATTATTTTTTAAATTATTTGAGAATATTTTTCTTAGATTAATATACTCGTGCAAGAAATACTTAATACTTCAAATTTGACCGTTCTTAAGTTGGGTAAGAAGAAACTACTTTTTCACGGTATTGTAGCTGATACACGTGAAAAATTTATTAATCACTTAATTATACGTTATGATATACATCAGCGAAACCATCAGCAAGGTACTTTGAATATTCAGGAATCGAATTCAATACTTTTAACGCCCGTTCCGAACAGAAAAAAGTCATATTTAAATATAAAGGATAAAGTGAAATTTTTACTGGACCTATAAAATTCCTTCCTCTACAGAGCGAAATCGCCGCATCAACATTGGATGTTTGTAAAAGATTTTATAACTGATTAAAGACGATTTTTTTCCGTAAAAATGTGGGAAGGAAATTAATTCGTGTGTAACTTCCACAATTTTTGTTCAAATTCATCGACAAGTTTGCACCCTGTAGATTATTGGTTTTAGAATAATAATCACCTGAAAGCATTTCGCTTTCAGATTCCTGGATGTACACGACCTGCAGCGGCGCGCCGTACAGGACTATCTTCAAAGATTGATAACATCGACAATTTTATACCCTGATAACCAGATCTGAAGCGCAGAGCCTGACGTCAGATCCGTAGTCATCTGTGTCCGCATTAGGCTGCGGTCTGAGGTACAGAGCCTGACATCAGGGCCTGATGTCAGATGAACAGCAGATTCGCATCAGATCCTGCCGTTCGCCTGACACGTATAACAGCGTCATCTGAGGGTCAGAATTGGCAAACAATTCCCTACGCGTGACGTCACATGGCCGTCCCTACACACCAACACAAATGCAGCGTTATTGCTGTAGGTGTATCCCTACTCCCCCATAATCAGCTAGTAGATTCTACAGTTTATTAAATAATTAATTCTACTAGTTTCAAAAAGGATTTATTCTTTATTTAATAATATACAGGATTGGTGATTACAATTGTTAGAAAATAATATAAATAGCGCATATAAATTCGAGGAAGAACATTCAATTTTTACATTTATAAATCCATATACGTCCCGTAACCAGTGGTACATATTAGGTGCGATATCAGAAAATTTCCTTTATTTTCGACTTCTTTTTGCTGTAAAATCACCACATTCCGTATTGTGTTAGCGCTGAAAACAAATAGAACCTTAGTATAAAATTAAACGTAACGTATGAATAAACAGGTATACATGCGATACTTACTTGAGTTCCATCTCCGCACAGCACACACCCCAGACGATCATGCATGCTCCTGCGAACATTAACATTTATAATAAAACATGTGTTTAATTATTATCTACTAAACAAGACGCTAAACATTCGCACTTCGTGCATAACCATACTTTTCTGTCTTGCAGATAATGTGAAACTCGATTTTCGCGACGTAGATAATTGGAAATTATTCAATTGCATAATTACGTTTGTCTTCTGGATACGTCGAGATGATTTGTCTGGATATTGATGGATGAAATTACTTGGAATATTCTTCGATTTTGCCGGCACTGATTGCCACTGCCAGTGACTGTCATCTCATACCTCGAAAATGAATGCAAATTGGACATAGAGTCTTGACCAATCACGAGTTTCGGCACTATGGCGCAGCCAATCCGAGCGTCGATTCAAGAGCGTTGGTCAAGACTCTACGTCCAGTTTGCGTTCGTTTTCGAGGTGGTAGTCACTGGCAATGGCAGTCAGTGCTGGCAAAATTGAAGAATATTCCAAGTAATTTCATCCATCAATATCCAGACAAATCATCTCGACGTATCCAGAAGGCAAACGTAATTATGCAATTGAATAATTTCCAATTATCTACGTCGCGAAAATCGAGTTTCACATTATCTGCAAGACAGAAAAGTATGGTTATGCACGAAGTGCCAATGTTTAGCGTCTTGTTTAGTAGATAATAATTAAACACATGTTTTATTATAAATGTTAATGTTCGCAGGAGCATGCATGATCGCCTGGGGTGTGTGCTGTGCGGAGATGGAGCTGAAGTAAGTATCGCATGTATACCTGTTTATTCATACGTTACCTTTAATTTTATACTAAGGTTCTATTTGTTTTCAGCGCTAACACAATACGGAATGTGGTGATTTTACAGCAAAAAGAAGTCGAAAATAAAGGAAATTTTCTGATATCGCACCTAATAGGTACCACTGGTTACGGGACGTATATGGATTTATAAATGTAAAAATTGAATGTTCTTCCTCGAATTTATATGCGCTATTTATATTATTTTCTAACAATTGTAATCACCAATCCTGTATATTATTAAATAAAGAATAAATCCTTTTTGAAACTAGTAGAATTAATTATTTAATAAACTGTAGAATCTACTAGCTGATTATGGGGGAGTAGGGATACACCTACAGCAATAACGCTGCATTTGTGTTGGTGTGTAGGGACGGCCATGTGACGTCACGCGTAGGGAATTGTTTGCCAATTCTGACCCTCAGATGACGCTGTTATACGTGTCAGGCGAACGGCAGGATCTGATGCGAATCTGCTGTTCATCTGACGTCAGGCCCTGATGTCAGGCTCTGTACCTCAGACCGCAGCCTAATGCGGACACAGATGACTACGGATCTGACGTCAGGCTCTGCGCTCTCACGGCAGACCCTGCTGCCAATCTGATGTCAGATTGGCGTCAGATGGTTATCAGGGTACATTCCGACGATTTTTTTTTCTGTAAATACTCGCAAACGTGCCCACAAAAGATTATCAAAATCACGACTATAACGATTGCTTGGTATGAAAATAATTTAGCGTCAAAGAACTAACGATTTTACAGAGCCGCCCTTAGCACCGGGCAAAGGGGGCCCTGACCTCGGGCCCCGCGCTTAGGGACTTTATTTTGTAAAAGGTAAATGAATTAAGTATAATTGTCAAGTTATCAATTTTTATAGAATAGATTTTTGGCAAGCTTAAGTGACGCGTGAACTAGAGACGTAATCTGTTATCTGTTTTGAATTAGATGTTTTCAATAATATCAACTTTTGGGCCGGGCCCCGCAAACCCTAAGGGCGGCACTGCCGTTACTAAATTGATTTTTTCGCCGCTTTCCGGTCGCACGCTCGCTTGAACCATTTCTGGATGGAGGACTCCGCTTCCTTCCTGTTCGTGGACATTTTCCCCTTTTCCGCAGCATCTTAAAGAAGAATTTGAAGAAGATGTTACATATATATTGAATTCTACATTAATCAGTATTAGGTATGGTGAAATTTCGGTGATAATTACATACCTACAACGACTTGTGCCAACTTTAATTTATGAAATGGTTGCTTCCCCTGCCTCCCGAAGCAGCTGAACATGAGGGCCAAATCGTTCGTAAGGATGGAGCCGCGAGAGAGAGAGAGAGAGAGAGAGAGAGAGAGAGAGAGAGAGAGAGAGAGAGAGAGAGAGAGAGAGAGAGAGAGAGAGAGAGAGAGAGAGAGAGAGAGAGAGAGAGAGAGAGAGAGAGAGAGAGAGAGAGAGAGAGAGAGAGAGAGAGAGAGAGAGAGAGAGAGAGAGAGAGAGAGAGAGAGAGAGAGAGAGAGAGAGAGAGAGAGAGAGAGAGAGAGAGAGAGAGAGAGAGAGAGAGAGAGAGAGAGAGATCTTTCCTTTCCAACACTGGAGTTGTTGGTGCACCAACTTTTGTCTCCAAATTCTTCACACGCTCCAAAGTTTCGAAGATTAGTATTCTGTTTCAATTATTTTGTGCCAGCATTACACGATTCAACTCTGTTCCATTTTTTAATTCCGCAGCGTTGCTATTGCAGTTGCAGTTGCTGCTGGTGGTGGTGCTGGTGCTGCAACTGGGGCCTGCTGCATCTGTGTTTTCTGAAAATTATTTATTACATTTTATATTTTTTCACTGCACACTTTCCATGATAAAAAACTATCTCCGCAAAGAGTACAATTATCATTATATATACATGTATATTGACTTACCAATTTCGATGTTGTGTTCTAAAGAGGATCTCCCCTGCCTTCCATAGCTGGTGCTGGGAGATGCTGTTTCGTCTAAAAACCAAAATTACTTTTGTTAAAAGAGTTTTGCTGCAAACATTGAACATATATATATGATTCATATCTCGCGCCCTCGCCAGTGCTTTAATCAAGGGTACCTCAAGTGGGAACAAACAGAGACGAGTTATGAGTGTTATGACGTCTCTGCTTGTGTCCCTATACCTCTGGCAAGTCCGGACTTTTAAGGAAGGCGCCTTGCAGAGCGCCTTGCCGCAAAGTCCATCTGTGCTATGTATTTAACTCGTTCAGTACGTATCTTTAACAAGGCAGGCTTGTCATACATTTTCTAGTGGAAAGAATTACAGTAATATTCGGAATTACATAGTTTTGTTACGCTATCGCTTGAATGTGGCCACGGAAATGTATATAATCGATATATATAGAGTATGTAGGAGCGAGATTTGAAACGGAGGACGAAGAAGAGTGTTTATTAGAGAGCGCGTCATGCTTTTCGGGGGGGGGGGGGGGTTTCCCTGCTATTTTAAACGTGTCCTTACAATGGAACATCTGATACCTGAACTCAGAAGGCGTACAAAAACCTGGGATTGTATTCAATAGCTTTTAAGGCTGCCGTCTCAAGTTTGTTTTGGTCCGAATCGATCGAAGCGTCCCCAGTAAACAAACGGACCCTAATGAAATTACTCCGATCGATAAAAAGAATTTGTACAGCAATGACATCTTCAGGTACTCTGGGTAGACGAATTTTTTACGCATAGTTGCCACATGTTCTGTACTCTCTGTCTCTGCCGCGCTGTTGCCACAGAGTTCTCTCTTTTCATCGAGAAGTCTTGAAGGAATACAGCACGAGAGCTGCGTCTAGCGTTAGAGCCTCCCTGAATGTAGCAATAATGAAAGATAGAGAGGTCCGGGAGTGTAAGAAGGAAAGATGGAAAGATAACCTGACACAATTTGAACTATCATTATTAACGAATAACGATATTACACATAAAATTTATTTGCAGAATTGAAAGCCGGTTTCGTTCAAAGTACTTAGTCCGATTCAAATTATTTCTTGTCAATTTAATCGGCAGAATCACTTTCATATTGATACGATGAAAAATAAAGAAATTCTGTTTCTGCATAATCAATGATATGTACATCGCCGAGCAACTCCAGGCAACAGATTAGACGGGTGAGCGATACAATGTCGCTCGGCTCGAGCTTCGGGTGGCCTCAAGAATAGAGGCCCTCGATTAAAAAAATTATTTGTGACCGACGGATGAATTCCCGTCGAATAAACTGATTCATCCGTGGCATTTCAAATAAAACTAACTCTGGGTTATTTTTATTCGACGACAAATAAATATAAAGTCTCTTTAATTTGATAGTTTATTTCAATAATTTATGAAAGAATACTAATTTGGGTATCAATATCCCTTCTAAACTTCACAATTCTTATTTTATCTTCTCTCATTCGGTGCAATATTTCTGTTTACTTGTGAAAAAATATAATGATATGATTGTTCAATGATTTGTATATTTTGTGTGTTTTAATAGAATGTAAAACTTTCTATCGTATCGGCATGAATGTTTCAGTAACATACTGCTGTGATTTCCCAAATGAAAATGAATTTAAACACGGTATAAATCAGATTATTTTAAAACGATTTTATTCAGCTTCGACCCTCGGTTTGTTTTTATATTTTTTGTATGTTTGATATATGCATGGTAGAAATCTGGCAACTGAAATTTAACCAACTTCCAACTATCGAGTTGTCTTGAAACATTGCAGGCGTGCGTAGTTTGGAGGACAATACAATATTTAAAAAACAATTAACCCCGAAGGGGTGGAAAAATTACCCACTCATCAATAAATATAACCCATAACCACAAAACGACTTGAAATCAGCCACTTGCGTTCTTTACGAAAACGACGAAAAACCGCTTCGTTCTGAACGCTAGTGGAATCGCGATTTCCGTAGTAAATACACAAATCGAGAAATAAAAAAAAAATGGTACGAACGTTTTTTACCATTGAAAATCTGTGTTAAACTTGAAATTTTACAACAAAAATATGTTTTGTCCAATACCATGTTCGGTTAGAATTTTTTCTTGACATGTTGTACATCATTTCCTATAGATTTTGTCGCGCTGATTTCAAATCCGTTCGCAAAATTTGTCTACTACCTCAGGATTTTGAAAAAAAATCGATTTAAAGTTTAACACAGATTTTCAAAGGTAAAAAACGTTCGTATCGAAATTTCATTAATTTTCCCCTATTCTGCAATCTTTCAACTTTAATATACAAAAAAATCATCACTCTATCTCATTTCTATCAAAAGTTCTTTGATTATGAAACAAACTTCGTCACTTTGCCCCACTGTGCGGCGTGGCGTTGAGCCCGTATCGCGAACAGAGCCCTAATTCCCAGTGTTCGTTTCTCGCTTCTTTCTGGCCGAAGGGGGGAGCGAGATGGAACGCTTTGCCTGCGCGACGGCCGTGAACGCAAAGGACGGAGTTGTCAGGCGTCCGAAAGACGGAGCGAGACAAAACATCATCCCGTCGTCTATCTCGTACCGCCCTCGCTCGCTTTCAGTGCCTCTCGCTCGCTCTCGCCTTCGCCGGACAAGAGTGAGACAGAAGTGGTGGGAATAGCGAAAAGTCCACATCGTTTACACCAAACCGAGCCCGTAACGAGACAGTACTGTAGTATCTTTTATTTGAGTTTATCCAGATAATATCTTTGCCCATTTCTGTTCTCCAGCCGCTTCGCCGTGATTCATTCAAGCTTCCCTTACGACAAAATAGTAATACGGGAAATGCGGCAACAGCGCGATTCGACTCTCGATACATCTCGGCAACTATGTCTTTCCTACATTTATCGGCCAGATTGGACTTCCACCGGTTTTGATGGTACAATGCACGAATATACCATCAACGCCGGTGACGGAGAATCCTTGAAGCTTCATTCTGTCATTTCTCGAGTCTGTCTCAGTACACGAGTCAGAAATTCATTATTATTTCAACGTGCGGTGGTTATTAGCGCTCAAACGCACCAGACCACCCTGCACTGATGTCTACTGGAGGCAACTATACCCGCAAAATCTTTCTTTTTGCCGATTCCAGGACGCAAGACGGTTGAAACGGTTTGTTTACTACCTCGCGTATACGCAGGGTCGGCGAAACCACTATGCAAGTTACGCGCCGCATAAGGGCGCCAGCCGAATGGGACGCTAAAATACTATATCGCACGCTTAATAATAACGGAATCGAACCCCCACATAAACGAAATGTTCACCCCGTAAAGAAAAAACATATTAAATAGAAAACAGGTGCAAATATTTGGGAGCATCAAAAATTTTCTTGCGTAAGGGCGCCAACTAACCTCGCGTCGGTCCTACGTAACGTCACGCTGGTGCAACGTGGCTGCCGTACACCATTAGCGCCACCAATGGAGAAGCCTTAAAGCCTCATTCTGTCACTTTTCGATTCAGAAATTCATTATTATTTCAATGTACGGCGGTTATTATGATTCAAACGCACCAGACCACCCTGCACTGATGTCTCCCGGAGGCAACTATACCCGCAAAAACTTCCTTCTTGCCGATTCCAGGACGTAAGACGGTTGAAACGGTTTGTTTACTACATCGCGTATACGTACACGCTTTTCCTAGCTTGTGTGAGTGTACGCACACATTCAAGACCCGCGAAGACGGCAGCCTTAAGTTACCGTTAGACTAGGCGAGGGTAATAAATAGCTTAGCTTTTTCCTTTGCACATCTGCGTGCCAAATTTCGTCGAGCGGGCAGCGGCTCGTCTCGTAAAAGCATTTAAAACTCTGTCCTCCCTTTCTATAATTGCCGATGTTCTGTTAGGATAAAACTCTGGCCGGAAGAGGCCGGAGTCATAAAGTGATAAACTTTTTCCGAGCGACGTCGTCTTGACCCTGAGGGTTGCGCGTACTTACCTGCGAGATATGTATGTACTGTACGTAGCCTATGTACTACCCCCGTGTCATCGGGAAGCGTGCCTCGATCACCAGACGAGAGTGGGAGGAAGCATGCAGGAAGGGCGAAGGACAGCCCACTAACGAAACTTGAGGGATGTCATCATGCTGATTGGACGACAAGGATCTAAGGGAGGATCCGGAAGATCTCGACATCGACTTCGTCGACGAGCTCGGAGCGCTTGCTTCAACACCGCATTCATTCTGTTGCTAACCAGCTTCCAGAACAGTACTAAATATATTTGAAGTTCAACTTGAATTCTGGGTTGTTTCATTTCAAATCCCGCGCACTCCAACGAGCAGAGCGGTTTAGCGCTCCACGGGCACCAATCCACGTCTAGTTCCCAATATCCCCGCTGAAATACGTAACAGTTTCAAGTACAAAGGCATGCAAACATAACCCCCAAGCGTGTCGGCATCACGTACGAAATAGAACCTCTCTAAGGACAAGTTAATTGGCCGTAAAAATTACGGCAGTTGGAAATCTTTAGACCTTACTGTACAAGCGTATTTATAAACCGAGAACCTGTGGGGTTGCGTCGAAGGAACGGCCTAGTACGAAAGCGAACATAATAATTCTCGAGGTAAGGAGGCAGAATTGTGGACACATCCAAAACGCTTCTACTGCAAATAAAGCGTAAGGAAAATGTGAAAAATGTATTGTTACTGATCTACAAGGGCAGATGCTGCCAACCGTATCAATGCAAGATAGAATGTGTACATTAAAGAACGCAGAAGAAGAGGGACTTTTACTAAGAGAATTGGTGAAACAGCACGATTCTTTATAGAAATGCTTAGGACAGAAGATAACTTCAACACAAAAATAATATGATGGAACCGAGCAAAGTAGCGGGAAGGGAATTACAAAATTGTAAGTTCAGAGAAACAACCATGCGAAATATATATGTTAAGGTAGGCATGCAAAACACTAGAACATTAACACATTAGCATATTTTCCCACCTGGTACTATAATGGTTTGGGTAATTCTTGGCGCTTTGGGATACGTCCTCTTTTGGGAAGCCTCGTCGTCTTCACTACTCGAAAACCTCCTAGGGATGATTCGCCGCTTCTGGCCAGATCCTGCATCCGATTGCAGGTCGCTGGTTTCCTCGGCTTTTCTTGCCATGCGCCTGGCTTCGGCGTAGTCATCTGGAAGAGCACATTAGTAATTAGTTGGTATGATAATTAGTCAATGATTAGTTCAATAATTAATAAGTAGATATTATAATAATTTCAACCTACAGTAAATTCTACTCCCAAACATCGATATGGCAAACAGTTGCCACGATTTGTCGCACTTATCGCACTTCTTAATCGCATTTGTCATGCGTGTGCAATCATACCCCGGCCAATAACATGAGTTTCCCTCCACCCAATTCAGCGGCACAGCTTCCACCGTTTCGTCCCCAAGGAACTTCACGATGGTCCATGCGTTCCGCGCCATTTCTAATGCTGTATACAAAAGTATTCATGAAACAAAACATGTTTAGAAATTTTGCTAGCGTGTATTCTTAGCTTAAAAGGTATAGACAATGAGATTAGAAAAACGCGAAACCTGAATCATTAATGTTATCGCTATAAAGACATTTTAAAGACAGTACAAACATTGAATGAGTATCTTAATCGTACGTAGGAAAGGAGCACAGCAAAGCAAAGGAAAAATTATTATTATTATTATCTAGAGACGCGGTAGCGTCTCGACGCCAAGTACATGAAAGAAAAGACACCTTGTATATGCCTGTCGCTGCCGTGTATCTAGAGACGCGGTAGCGTCTCGACGCCCAGTACATGAAAGAAAAGACACCTTGTATATGCCTGTCGCTGCCGTGTATCTTTACTCGAAGCACAGCTATTCCAACCTAACCTGAAACTTATTTCATTAATATCTCATCACGCCTGCAATATTTTCTATATTTAATGGCATTTTTCTCATGTAAACCGCATATAAGCTTTCGAATAAGACCAATTTCAATAAAATCGGTCCACGCATGATAGAGATATCGTAATATCGTCTCATGGATCTGTCGAAAACGGTAAGATTTTCTTCTTCTTCTCCTTCTCCAAGAAATTTTTCGTCAACATAATACGTATACACGCGTTACACGCGCCCCTTCAGCCAAAAGAAACTAGTGTATGTTTCGTTCGTCGACTCTCGGGATCATTCGGCAGGGATCGGCGTCCGTCATTGTACATATACCTATGTATATACTAATGAATTAGATAACCTACCAAGTGTCATCGCTTTATAATCTTCCAAGTGTCAATTCATCATAACCTGCCAAGTGTCGAATAAGGTAAGTTGTCCAAATTTGAAATGTCACGAGTTTTTACACTACATGGGAGACTGAATTATTGTCTCAATTAACAAGGTGGGTCGCCAAAACTTTTTAATAGATTTTTTATGTAGAGTCGCAGACTTGGAAGTTGTCCGGAGAAGGTTCGACACAGAAGCATCTTCTATCGCATAAGTTTCTGGAAATTTGTACCATGCATGTACAAAATATATATTATAACAAATTGCATTGCATTCAAATTGGCAGATATTTTTATTATACCAGCAAATTATTTTTAATTTAGAGTTTTTATGTAAAGCTTATAGAAATGAAGGGGACGCACAGGACTTGGATAAAAATGAAGGGGACGCACAGGCTTGGAGGTTGTCCGGAGACGATTAGATAGATAGACAGAGCATCTTGTTTCGCACAAGTTTCTAGAAATTTGTCAAATAAGGTAAATCTACAAAATTTGTCAAACGACATAGCATTAAGAATTATTAAAAAAATAGATTATTGTGGACTGCTTGCAATGTAAAGCAAGTCACATTAGTGAAGAAAGTACGCTGAAAACACATCTCCCTTGATGCTTTTCAATCTTTTGTGAAAGACATTCGTAATACTTTAAATAATAATAAAATCCACAGTAGTTGCCACGCTATTCATTAATTCATCAATTTTTTAGATTCCCATTATTTCAATTCACCAATAAACATACTAAATTAGTTTTATTCCAATACCAATAAATTGTGCATTAAAAATATTGGATCTTCTCGTTCATTTTCCCTCAATTATTACCATTAGCATTTAAATTTCCTGCAACAAGAGTTTCAGCCATACGCTCTCACCTCCTTTGGACAAATTATTTAGTCTCTACACTCACTATAGCAAACGGCCACTCTATTTCTATAAATAATAAGTTCTACGTTAAGTTGTATATAATTAAAATGTGGCTTTATATATTTACAGATAATCAAAATTAAAATGTGGCTTTATATATTTACAGATAATCAAAGCAGAAGATGATGCAGTGTGATCTACGTCAGACTATGAACGCACAAATTTTCAGGTAGGGTTTTGCATACGCAATTGTTCATTCAATGATGCAATGATCTTGACATATGAGCACGTGTGATAATTTATAAATAATTAGTAAATGTGTCCTATTTTTCAGTTAACGATGCAGACGAAGAAAATTATTTCAACAGCTGAAAGTGAAAGTAACCCTGCCGCATGAGGAAATGAAATAACCACATTATTAAGCTGCTTCGCGCACTATGTACTGCACACAAAGTACTATACATTCATATAATACATATAGATCGGCAATGCAGTGCACATGTTTTTTTTTGCGTAGGTGTTAAACTTACGTAGAATTTATCCTTAATCAAAAAATAATAAAAGTACACCCGCTGAGCTGCTTTGCGCTATTCCGAGTATTCCGTGTAAGCTTTACTGGCTACAAACGCGCTTTATCTTCTAACATCACTCGATAGGCTGCAGTGCGCCGTAAACGCGTGGACGTGTAACGAAGATAGATCAGAATTTATAACTTTTTGGGATTTCCTAACTTTATCCTTACTTTTAGTACCCGTGTCAGTGAAAAATTTGTAAAAAAGAAGAAGCTGAAATTCAGAATCCCCATAAAAAACTTTAAAAAAGTAAAAAAATGACGCCAAGAACATGAAATAGCTTTGTAAAAAGAAGCGAGATCCCCAAAAAAAACTTTAAAAAAGTAAAAAATACGCCAAGTACATGAAAATGTCGAGGACAAAAAAGAGTATTATCAAAAATCACAAAAAAAGAAAATAGTATACATGAAAAAGTCGAGGAAGGAAAAAAGTATTATCAAAAAATAAATATAAAAAAACACAAAAAAAAGACAAAGAAACATGAAACAGTCAAGGACGAATAAAGTATAATTATCAAATAAATATAATCACATAAATAAAAATAAAAAATATAATTACAATATAAAAAAAGATGTGAAATCAAAATGAGCTGCAAGTACATCACAAAAAAAGAAAATAATATAATCACACAAAAAAAGAAAATAATGTAATCACACAAAAAAGAAAATAACATAATTACAATATAAAAAAATATGTGAAATCAAAATGAGCTGCAAGTACATCACAAAAAAAAGAAAATAATATAATCACACAAAAAAAGAAAATAACATAATTAAAATATAAAAAAAGATGTGAAATCAAAATGAGCTGCAAGTACATAAAGGTGCTTTCCAACTGCGCTTAAGATGACACAACTACATATACACAGCTAAAATGCTGTGTTCATACATTCCATTACTCATATCGCGGACATTTTAATTAACCCATCAAAAAGAATCCCATTTAAAAACATTGTCGTAAATTAATAGCTTTACAAAATTAATGATATACAAAAACTGCGCCAATTATAACAATGCCTATTTATACAAAGAAAAAAATTTATTAAATAATACCCATCAAAAGAATCCCATTTAAAAACATTAATTAATGATATACAAAAATTGCGCCAATCATAACAATGACTA
The DNA here is from genome assembly GCA_947577245.1 of Andrena bucephala. Lineage (NCBI taxonomy): Eukaryota > Metazoa > Arthropoda > Insecta > Hymenoptera > Andrenidae > Andrena > Andrena bucephala. The sequence goes on along the minus strand of OX387718.1, from coordinate 17,699,847 downwards.
TTTATACAAAGAAAAAAATGTATTAAATAATATTAAGCAGATATATTTTTATACATGTCACGTCCCGGGTGGAGGTCTTTTGGGGGACAATGACATGTGGGGTAGGAGTCAGGCGCGAATCTAAAATCCAGCACACTGAGGATTTGGAAGGAACCCAGGCGCGAATCTAAAATCCTGCACTCTGAAAGTTTTGGGGAATGTCAGGCGCGAATCTAGAATCCAGCACACTGAGGATTTGGGAGGATGGTCAGGCGCGAATCTTGAATCCAGCACTCTGAGGATTTTGAAAGGAACTCAGGCGCGAATCTAAAATCCAGCACTCTGAGGATTTTGAAAGGAACTCAGGCGCGAATCTAAAATCCAGCACTCTGAGGATTTGAAGGAACCCAGGCGCGAATCTTTAATCCAGCACTCTGAAGCTAGGGGGAGATCAGGCGCGAATCTTAAATCCAACACGCTAATCGACCAGGGAAGGTTTAAAAGGTGAATACACACCCGGGGAACACCCGTTAGAGCACCTTATGTTTGTTTTGATTTAAATGATAAGATTGACCGTTGCATTTATGTAAAGAATACCACGCGTATGGTTTCCGAGATTAGCACGGCTAATGCGAAAGTACGTTTGTAAACAGCGAATGCGCTCTCGCGTTTACTAACAGGAATCAGCTGTTGTGGCAGCCTGCCTTAGCTTGGAATCTTTATACCCCAAGGATGCACACAATAATTCGAAGCGTGATTCGAAACAAAGAGGTTTATTGGCTTTAAACATGAGTACGATAAAATGGTTAACGGTAATTAGCCACTATATAAGTATATGAACATGAAATAGCTGATGATAATTATGTGAAATAATGATCGCAATAAGCGTATATATATATAAGCAATAGATATGAATAGTAATGTGAAATAGTCAATGATCGCAATAAGCATATATATATAAGCAATAGATATGAATAGTAATACGAAATAGTCAATGATCGCAATAAGCGTATATATATAAGCAATAGATATGAATAGTAATATGAAATAATCAAAGATCGCAATAAGCGTATATACAGGGTGTCCGCGGGAAGAGTGGACAGCCGGTTTTCTCCTAAACTATTGGAGATAAAAATATAAAAAAAATAGGGAATTGCATGGTTCGAGGGGGCCAATTAATTAGCGCGAACGAATTTTTTTATCGATTATTATTTTAAAAGATACGATGGTCAAGTTCGGTTTCTCAAATGGAACTATTTTTTTTGAACACCTGAGTTGATAGTGCGTTCCAAGACAAATTCAATAAGCTTAATGTATACACTTTATTTTCACTGGTTTTTAAGATATTGCGCTTGCAAATTTACTGATTTTCACTGGAAGAAAACTGTCTGGTATAGCACGCACCGGGGACGGTCTTACTGGATCCACGGGTGGCACTGCCTTTTGAAATAGATACCTACCTGCCAAAGGTCTACGCCAGGCCCAAAGGCTGGACAATTTTTTTCCGTCAGAAATGCTACTTAGGTAGGTACATCTGCGGTATTGAGAAGCGCACCGTTACTTTTATTTCGCACTTGCTTCTACGCTCGGATGGCCGGTTCTTTTGGGAGGGATGCAAGTTCGATTGGTTAGGTTAGGAGGAGTGAAAGTTGCTAGACTAAATTTCAATCATAGGAAGCAGATTGTATCAGAACCATTCGGATTTGCATTCCTCACAAACGGCTGCTCTCTTGAAGAGGCCCTCTTCACAGCAATGCCCACCTTCTCTCGCACGGAATACGTTAACGCTTGCTTTTGTTCTGATATTGAAGCTCGTGTTTATACTCGAGAGGACCACGCGTCGAAATAATTCTTTATTTTTTATCGTATGGATATGGAAGTGTCGCAGATGGATTCCTTGGGGTTTTCCGATGAAAATCATGCCAAGTGTCGTGGAAATCGGACAACTCTTACATAAGGAATACAATTTGCTTGTGTCAAAGTAGTCCGATTTGCATGACATTTGGTACGATTTTCATCAGAAAAACATAAGGAATCCATTGGCACCACTTCCCTTTCGATACGACGAAGAAAAGAATTTCTTAATACGCTCAAATGGATATTTCACCCTCGACTGCGGGGGCTCGACCGCAATTCGCTACGCCCGGCCCAGGATTCGTACCAATTTCCGGAAAAAGCCATAAAAATCGGGTGAGGCAATGCGAAGGTCTGTCCTCGCCACGGGGTGCCAGCGCATCTCCTTGACCGGCGTTGCTCCAGAATTACCCTGTATCATTTGGGCAGTGTGTGACCCGACTACCCTCCGTGTAATTGGTCTGCGCGAAGTGGGGCGCAAGTCCGATCATTATCAGTACTCCTGCCCGAGAGGAATACGATTTACTTTAATTATAGTACATGTGTGTTTTGTAATAAAATGTTTCTATCGTCTCCTGAATTCAATAACTGGCATCCAGATATCTACGCTCCTACAATCCACCGTCAACACGGCTCGTGGAGAGACACAGGAAGAAAAGGGGTAGCCCGCTGTCGACGCGTGGTCCTCTCGAGTATAAACACGAGCTTCAATATCAGAAGAAAAGCAAGCGTTAACGTATTCCGTGCGAGAGAATGTGGGCATTGCTGTCAAGAGCAATGCTTCAAGAGAGCAGCCGTTTGTGAGGAATGCAAATCCGAATGGTTCTGATACAATCTGCTCCCTATGATTGAAATTTAGTCTAGCAACTTTCACTCCTCCTAACCTAACCAATCGAACCTGCATCCCTCCCAAAAGAACCGGCCATCCGAGCGTAGAAGCAAGTGCGAAATAAAAGTAACGGTGCGCTTCTCGATACCGCAGATGTACCTACCTAAGTAGCATTTCTGACGGAAAAAAATTGTCCAGCCTTTGGGCCTGGCGTAGACCTTTGGCAGGTAGGTATCTATTTCAAAAGGCAGTGCCACCCGTGGATCCAATAAGACCGTCCCCGGTGCGTGCTATACCAGACAGTTTTCTTCCAGTGAAAATCAGTAAATTTGCAAGCGCAATATCTTAAAAACCAGTGAAAATAAAGTGTATATATTAAAGCTTATTGAATTTGTCTTGGGACGCACTATCAACTCAGGTGTTCAAAAAAATAGTTCCATTTGAAAAACCGAACTTGACCATCGTATCTTTTAAAATAATAATCGATAAAAAAATTCGTTCGCGCTAATTAATTGGCCCCCTCGAACCATGAAATTCCCTATTTTTTTTATATTTTTATCTCCAATAGTTTAGGAGAAAACCGGCTGTCCAGTCTTCCCGCGGACACCCTGTATAGAAGACAATGTGAAAAGCAAAGATCGCAATAAGCATATATATAGAAAACAATAGTAATAAATGGTATGGTGATGATAAGCACGATAATATTAAATGATTATAATAACTTACAGTAGTTGCCGTAGAACACTGAAGTTACTTGTAACACTTTTATAGATATACTTTGAATACGATGTCTCTCGGAGATAGGTTTCTGTCGAAGAAAGAGATCCTGGCCTCTCGATCCTTTGTATTTATATGGGTCACATGGTGTGTTGCGGGGGGTACGCGCGGTAGGGACCTTGACATATTTAAGAAATACGTCGTAGTAGGACTTCCGGGGTTTTTATAACTGGTATGTCTATATTTAGACTATGTTTATGTCACGTACGCCAAATTTGCGTCGCAATTAGACTTCCGGGGTTTTTATGACTGTGATTTTGAGATACTCATCCCATCGGATGGATTTTGGGTGTTCTAATGGGAAAGGGGTTAAAATGGCTTGGGCTCAGTGAGTCGTATGGAGGGGAGTGAGACGTAGTCTCGATTTAAGAGGGTTTTGTTACGAATGACTTGTTTGAATTCAAGTATTGAGGAGGGATTGGTGCCTCGTAGGGCGAATAGGCGAAGGGGTTTTGTACCGACCATCTTGAGATGGGGACCACTAAGGTACATCGTCAAGGTGATTGGTGATTGGGGAGATGGGGTAAGAGTTGAGTGTGAGGGACTTTGGTGGAGTGGTTTTGAGATTTACGATAGGTTTTAGGATAGTACCGCGCGAAAATTCCGTGGGTCATCACAAATGCTGCCATCATTGAGAAGGCAGCAATTGTTAGGGTGCCGGATCTGTAAAATAAAATTATTGAATCTAATACGTTTAAATTGCTTTGCATTATTAATACCTTCTATTAATGGACCAGGAGAATGTTCCTTTTGGAAAATCGGATATACAGAATGATTATGTACTGCTTCTATACTAAAATGAGACTTCCCTAGTTGCCGTTCCACGATCTGTTGTAATGATTTCTCACTCTTCCTAATACATTTTTTAATACTTTGCAAAAAATTTTCAAACGGAAAACAACTGAAATCATCAAGAGGTCCGTGATTTTTGACATCATCTACTATGTGTAACAGATTATGAACGTTGTGTGAGACGTGTTTTGGGCCATATAATAATTCGAAGGTTTCAATAAAATACTGTAATAATTCTACTGCATAATCGAGATGAATAAAATATTTTCTGTGCGACAAGATGACAAATACGGTGTGAAGCGCAAGAAAATTTAAATACCTATCGTGAGCTATATTTTTAAATAAAACTACTGGCCCTGTGTACATACTTATAGCTGTTGCGTACTGCGCAACCTCGTGTTGGTAACAATGCATTTTCCACTATAAGAAAGATTTGGGGGCTTCTGCTAGAGGGTTGTCTACCATGATAATTAGCCAGAGTTTAAATTCGACTCTTTTCCTAATGGGAATGTAAATTGTACATTTGAAATAGGAAGACATAATAATTATGTTCAATTTATGTTTATTATGATGCGTTAGGTTATTATATTGTTATTAATAATTCTTGTGCGCGTCGTATATTTAATCATAGTTAAGCCAGCGATATGTTTGATCTTCGACTTTTTGGCCAGCATGTATGAAAGCCGCTCGATGTAGAAGTTTTTATTTCCTTCTCGGTAGAAACGTAAAATAACGACACTAAAAGACTGCCTTTCCAATCCTGTCTGTATTAACGATAGCACGTTTATTTCTGAGCTCAGCTACAATTCATAATTCCATTTTTAAGTTGTTGTGAATTATAATAAAACAGGGACTTCCGTTTCCGGTCGCGGTGTATGACAGGTGTGTGGAGGTGAGCGGTGTTAGAGGGCGAGGGAAAGCGTGGTGAAGCCGTGAAAGGGAGGATAGAGTGTGAGAGTGGTGGGTTGAGGAAGGTGGGGAAAGGAGCTAAGGGGGAAAGGCGTGTGGGGGGCAGGGAAATGGGAGGGATAAAGGAAAGCTTGGAGGTTAGGTGTTAGAAGTAGGCGAAGTGTGGCGGGAATAACAGATAGAGAGCGAAGGGGAGACACCTGTCGGAGAGTAAAAGAGGTAGAGGTGCTGACGGGCATTTTTTAATGGGGAAAAAGTAATTAGGAGTATGGATAAAGGGAAGGGTGGTGTGGGATGGAAGCGGGGGGGAGTGGGGGAAAGGGCAAATGGGGTGGGGGAAAGGGGTGAGAAATGGAAGGGGAGCGCAAATATAAAGGAAAGGTATAGGAAGGACAGTGGTAGTAGCGTGGGGAGCAGTGTGGGTAGCTTAGATAGTTTCTGGGGAAAAAAGAGAGAGACGGAGGAGGAGGAGGCAGAAGTGATTGAGGAGGAGGGGAGGGGAGGGTGTAAGAGGAGTGGAAAAATGGCAAGGTCGCCAGAAAAAGGGGGCAAAGGGGATGGCGAGCAGGGTGGGGGGGGGGGGGTGGTAGGGATGGAAGGAATGATGAAGGAGTTGATAAGGGAGATATGGGAAATGAAGGAGGAGATGAGGAATGAAAGGGGAGAAAGAAGAAGGTTGGAGGAGGAATGGAGAAGGGACAGAAAGAAGTGGGAAAAGTGGATGAAAGAGGAGAAGGTAAGGAGGGAAGGAATAGAGGAAAAGTTGGAGAGGTTGGAAGAAAGGGATAGGAGGATGGAGGAGGTGATGGAGAAGGTAGAGGGTTGGGAAAAGGAAGGAAGAAATGGCAAGGAAGTGGTGGAGGAAGGACAGGTGGAGGAATGGAGAATGAGGCTGAGAAGGTTGGAGGTAATGCAGGACAAAAAGGAGAGGGAGGGCAGAAGGTGCAATGTGGTGATAAGGGGTTTGGGGCTGGAAGGAGGAGAAGTGGAGGAGGGGGTGAGGAAGCTTTGGGGAGGATGGGATTAGAGTGGGGAGGTATAAAAGAGGTGAAAAAGATAGGAAGAGCGAGAGGGGAGGGCCGCGGAATGGCTGTGGTGAAATTAGCGGGAAGGAAGGAGAAAAGGAAGATAATGGAGGCGACAAGAAAGCTGAGGGACGAGAAGGAGAGGATTGAGGATGACCTCACGGAGGAGGAGAGAAGAGGGAGGTGGAAGATAGAAAGAGAGGCAGAGAGAGAAAGGGGGGTGGATGTGCAGATAGGGTACATGAAAATGTGGGTGAATGGGAGAATGAAAAGGTGGGACGAGGTAGGTGAGAAATGGTTGGGGGAGCAGGGAAACGAAAAGGGGGAAGAGTGGAGGGGAGAGAGGATAGAGGGGGAGAAGGGGGATGCAGGGTAAGGAAGATATAAGGTGGCGTTCTGGAATGTGGCGGGGGTAAAAAATAAAGATGGAGATTTCTGGAAGAAGTTGGAGGAATGGGATGTGGTGGTGTTGTGTGAAACGTGGGTAGAGGAAAGAGACTGGGATAGGGCGAGTAATAAGATGCCAAAGGGATACGTGTGGTGGAAGCAAGGGGCCAAAAGGGGGAGTAAGAAAGGAAGGGCAATAGGGGAAATGATAATGAGGGTGAGAAAGGGGATGGAAACAAGCGAGGGTAAGAGGGGGAGAAAGAGAGGATAATGATGAGGAAGGTTAAGATGGGGGGAATGGTGGAGGGTGGTGGGGGTGTACGTGAATAAGGATTTACAGAGGAAGTTGGAGGAGCTGGAGGAGTGGATGGAAGAGAAAGAGGAGGGAGTAAGGGTGGTGATAAGGGGATATTTTAATGCGAGGGCAGGAGGGGTAGGGGGAGATTTGGGGGAGGAGGAGGAGAGGGGACTGGAAAGTAGGAGATCGATGGACAGAGAGGTGAATGGGGAGGGGAGGAGGTTATGCAAATATTTCGGGGGAGGGGGTGGGGGATAATGAACGGAAATGTGGGGAGGGAGTATAAGGATAGGAAGGAGTATAGGCTATTGTGTGAGGAGAAGAAGAGGGAGGAGATAGAAAGGTGGGAGAAGGAGGTGGAGGGCGCAAAGACAGAGGGGCAGGTGTGGTAAGTGGTAAATAGAGAGAGGAGGAGGAGGAGGGTGGAGGACGGGATAAAAATGGAGGAGTGGGAGAAATATTTTAGGGGGCTGTTAGGAGGAGTGGAGTGGAGGGTGAGAAAGGAAGGGGAAAGAAGGAGGGGGAAGGATGGCGAGGGGGAGTTAAGTAAGGAGGAGATTAGAAGAGTTCTGAGGAATCTGAAGGAGGGTAAGGCGGCATAGCAAATTTGGTGTGGAAGTATGAAGGGAGAGAGGTGGGGGATTGGTTATGGGAAATTTCTAACAGGGTTTGGAAGGGGGAGGGATGGGTGGAAGAGTGGAGGGAAGGAATAGTGGTGGTTAAGAAAGGGACCAGAAAAAGGATGGAGGAATACCGAGGGGTTACGCTGACACAGACGGCATACAAAGTATACGCGTCGGTGTTGGCAAAGCGGTTAAGAGAGGAGGTGGAGGGTAAGAGGTTGTTGCTACCGAGTCAGGCCGGCTTTAGGAAAGGGATGGGATGCATTGAGAACATATATGTGTTGAATTACCTGATAAACAGGCAGGTGACCAGGAAGGGGAGAAGGATGGTTATATTTTTGATAGACCTAAAGGCGGCCTTTGACTCGGTGGACAGGGAGGTGCTGGTGAAGGCGATGAGCAAGAGGAGAGTGAGAGAGGGGCTAGTGGAAAGATGTGAGGAGGTCTTAAAGGAAACGGTATGTAGGGTTAGAGTAGGGGAGGAGGTAGGGAGGAAATTCTGGACAGATAGGGGAGTACGGCAGGGCTGTCCACTGAGCCCGAGTTTATTTACGTTGTTGTGGGCGGATTTAGATGAAGAGATGGAAAGGGGTGGGTGGGGAGGGACGGGAGGGGGCTGCAGCTAAATGTGGGGAAATCTAAGATAATTTAACGTATCGTAGCTTTGGCCATGTATATGGTGGAACTGTCATCCGATATTTTGGCAATTCGTTGACTGTTGCTTCGCGTGAAGTTGATGCGTAAATGATCAACGATGATAGGATCTTGATGCGACGGAGCTGTGTCGTTACGGAAACGTTGAAGTGTCTCCGGTTCTTGCTGCAACAGAAGTTTCCACGTAGACATGGGGAAACACAGTTCGTTGGATTTGTTGTCGACTATCGCGATTTCAACGCAGCACGAATCCCGACCGATGCGAATTCCAATTGCGATGCGTTTATAGGTAGTCAAGGTCAATGGGTAATCACGTCCCATGATTCGTATGATGGCTTTCTTGGGCGATGTTACAGATTTATCGCTGTAAGAAACACGCGCAGAGTTAATGCTTCGATCGGTTTCGTGTAAATTGAAAAGTATGCAAAAGTGTATTCCATAACTTGTATTCAAACGGTGCTATGTAGCAGGAAAATCCGTATCGTTGCAGCGGTTGAGATGGTTCTCAACCATGTGGGAAGCAGCGTTGCAATGTCGGTTGAACATTTTGAATACGCACTACAACTGAGTTTGCTGAACGGTTGCGGATACTAACTGTGCAGGCGCGAACGTACGCGATTGAATGTGGTCCGCAAGACCGTTCGGTACCTCTTTTATAGTGGTTTACAACCACACATGTACAGTATGTTGGTTGTGGAGGTGGTAGCCATCGTCGTGGCTACTTTGTTAAATTATCCTGCAATATCAACAAATACTTATTACCCTTCTTTGTTACAAGCAAAGGCCCAACAATGTCCATTTGGACTTTTTCAAAGGCATGTTTTGGGGTGTCAGTGATGCGCATTGGTTGCCTGGTCCTTGTGGAATGAATTTTATTTCTCTGGCACGTAAAACAAGATCTAACAAATTCAGCAATTTCTTTCCGCATCCCAGGCCAATAAAAATGTTCCCGGATATGATTGTAGAGTTTAGACATGCCCCTATGACGTCTTGATTTTGATGGAGTTACAATTTCACCGGTACATACCGTAATTATGTACTGGGAGTCACTAAAAATCTGTTTAAACAAATCCTCTACACGATTCCACTCAGGAATATTGAAGCTATCTATATCCTTTGAAATGCTAAAAGCCCTAAGACTTAAAGAAGCGATAAGAGCCTTTAGAGATTTTAATGAGGATGTACCCTAGTAGCATTTTTGGTAGGCCAACGGTAGCCAACAGTTGGGAATTAGTTGGAATATAGTTAGTGTTTCTGCCTACAAATTCACAACGTAGGACCGACGGCAAAAAAGTTACGACAGTTTGCCAACCATTCAATGTTGGACCTACAATTATTATGGTTGGTTAATTAACAAAAAGTTACGACAGTTTGCCCACCAATATTCAATGTTGGGCCTACAATTACTATGGTTGGTTAATTAACAAAAAATTTACAACGATGATTAAATGTCGTCTTATAAACGTCAGAAAATTTGCTACATCCAAAAACCTGTTATTATATTCAAAGTTGTGATTTTTCTTTTCTTATTTATAAATACGTAATGAGGACGTCTGCCTTGAGACCAATGTGAAATTTTAAGGAATGAGTCTAAAGGTCGAATGATGATATTTTGTAGAATATTTCGCGTCACTGCACAGTTTCTATAAACAATTAATACTAGTTATGTAACTAGAAACTAGAAGTGTTTACAAGGAAATGTGTTGGGTAAGTGCGAACAGCGGTTGCTTCGTAAGCGGAAAGTTTGGGTTCGATTCTTCTCACAGCGATTTTTTTTTTCATAAACCAGACCTGAAAAAGACGTGTTTACGACGTCTTTTGAAGTTCTTTAAGACGTATTCTGGACGTCTTTTGGAAAGAATATAAATAATTAGGCAACAGTAGGAAAGCCTACCTTGGCTATCTGTTGTTGGCCCAACCTGAAAAAAGTGCCAAATCTAACTGTTGACCAACTAATATTATGTGCGTGGCCCAACTGTATGCCAACAACAATTGCTACTAGGGTAACGAGTTAGTACGGTGGGACGCGAATCTTCTCCCCACTCTTCGCGCATGGCGCGGCCCACCGCTACCGAGCGCGGCCGCGAGATGGCTGCGCGCCGAGCGGCGCTGTAGGGTTTAGACTTCAGTAGGTGTTGTAGTTTATCCCCTGTCGTAGCCCTACGTCCACGATGTGGAGGAATATGCTGGATAATGACTATCACACCTTTAGTTGGGTATATATATGTATATATTTTACAAGACAACGCCTGAGTCGCCAAAGGCGAACACTGGCGTGACAAAAGACTTCGACAACGTCGTAGAAAGCGCACAAGCGCTAGATGTGCAAGACACACACGTGGTTATACTAATATCAACGTTAATCACGATGAAAAGACACGAGGTTAGGATGAGAGTATGATCTCCTGCGACTATTCGTAGCGAAGTCGAATAACGAAGTAGCGCGCCATGCGTCCAACCTGGCCACGCACGTCGGCTCACGCGGGTCTCCCCACCACCGAACAGTTCTCGGAGTGGGAGACCAAGCGCTCCCCACAGCGCTCCCCCCCCCCCCCGAGTGCAAGTGCAGACGCGCACGAACTTAACCTAAATATTGAAGAATAAAATAATATAATATGAAATATATATATATATGTACATGTATTTACAAAGCGCATGTGTGATGCAGCGATGTTGACTGCGATTGCGCAATTGTGGTTATGATCCTTGCGCAATTTTCGCAGTTTTTCGCGAGTATGTCTTTAAGACAGAGCGCGACGGAATGTCTGATGACGCCGAAGGGTCCTTCGACGGCCCTGCTTTATCATACGTCAAATCACCCGCATCTTCTAATAGAAAGAACGCGGATTTTAATAGATCGGTAGACACACATTTTGTGTTACCGTTTATTACGATTTCATACACTGCGTCTGAAATGCGTTTCTCGACTTTGAACGGCCCAGAATACGGAGGTTCTAGCGCCTTTTTCGCGACATTGCGAAGGAAAACATGGGAACATGTTTTTAATTCTTTAAAGAAGAATGCTTGTTTTTTATAGTTGTGCACAACGGGCACCGGTCGTACCATGCGCATGCATTCTCGAAACTCCTCGATGAATACTCGCGGGTTGGGCGACAAATCGTCGGGAAGAAAGAACTCTCCCGGCAATCGAATAGCAGTTCCGAACAGAAATTCGGCCGGGGAGGCGCCAGTATCTGCACGAACGTGCGAACGCACCCCATGAGCACTGTGGGCAGCGCTCGGGATCAATTCTCATCTGAATGACACATAATTGCCGCTTTTAATACTCGGTGCCAACGTTCTATCATACCGTTGGACGCCGGGTGATACGGTGTTGTCCGTATCCGTTCGGAGCCTATCACCGTTAACAACGCAGTGAATAATTGTGATTCGAACTGTGAACCCTGATCGGTGGTGATCACCTTCGGTGCACCGTATCGAGAGATCCATGTGTTGAAGAATGCCCTTGCGACTGTCCGAGCAGAAATCTCGGCAATGGGAGTTGCCTCCACCCAGCGCGAAAATCGATCGATCATTGTCAAGCAGTATGCAAAACCGTCACTGACCGGTAAAGGACCGATCCCCATAAAAAACTTTAAAAAAGTAAAAAAATTACGCCATGTACATGAATTATCACACAAAAAAAAGAAAATATAATAATGTAATTACAATATAAAAAAAAATGTGAAATCAAAATGAGCTGCAAGTACATGAAGGTGCTTTCAGTCAAATACTTGGTGTGGCCAGGCAAGGTTAAGGTGTCGACGAATAAGAATTATTTACAAACGCAAAATATTTAACGCAAGGACGGGGGTGAAGGGGGGGAGATATGGGGGGGAGATGAGGAAGAGAAGGGATAGGAAAGTAGGAGATCGAAAGACAGAGAGGGAAATGGGGAGGGGAGGAGGTTGTGTAGTTGTTGGGAGAGAGGGGGTGGGGGATAATGAACGGAAACGTGGAAGGGGATGAGGAGGGGGAGTGGACGTACACAGAAGGGAGAGGGAATTCGGTAATTGATTATATCTTAGGGAGTGGAGAGAATGGAGGTGGCTGAAAGGATGGAGTCGGACCATCACTCAGTGGTAGTATGGCTGAAGGAGGAATGCAGGGGGGGGAAGGGGAAAAAAGGGGGAGGGAAGAGGGTCGGCAAGGGGGAATTGGACGGAGAAGGGGAGAGAGGAGTTCGTAAGGACATTTGGTAAGAGAGATGGAGGAGGCAGAGGAATACAGGAAGAATGGAAGGAGTTGAGAGATAGGATAAAAGGGGTGATAAAGAAGGTGGGGCAAGGAGGGGAGAGGGGAGGAAGGAGAGGGTGGTTGGATAAGGAGTGTAAGGAGGAGAAAGGTAAGCTAAGAAGGAATTGAGGCGATGGAGGAGGGAGGGTGGAGATGGGAAAGAGTATAGGAAAAAGAAAAAGGAGTATGCAATTATGTGTGGGGGGAGAAGAGGAAGGAGTTAGAAAGGTGGGAGAAGGAGGTGGAGGGGGTGAAGACAGAGCGGCAGGTGTGGAAGGTAGTGAATAGTGAGAGGAGGAGAGGAAGGAGGGTGGAGCAGGGGATAAAAATGGAGGAGTGGGAGGAATACTTTAGGGGGCTATTAGGAGGAGTGGAGTGGAGGGTGAGAAAAGGGGGGAAAGAAGGAGGGGGGAGGACGAGGAGGGGGAGTTAAGTAAGGAGGTGAGAAGGGTGGTGAGGAAGCTGAAGGATGGTAAGGCAGGAGGGGGGGATGGTTTAACAAACGAGGTGTGGAAGTATGGAGGGGTGGAAGTGGGGGACTGATTATGGGAAATTTGAAATAGGGTTTGGAAGGGGGAAGGTTGGGTGGAAGAATGGAGGGAAGGGGTAGTGGTACCTGTGGTGAAGAAGGGGCGGGAAAGAGGGTAGAGGATTACAGGGGGGTTACGCTGACACAGACAGCGTACAAGGTGTACGCGTCTGTGTTGGCGGAGAGGTTGAGAGAGGAGGTGGAGGGGAAGAAGCTGTTGCCACCGAGTCAGGCCGGCTTTAGGAGGGGAATGGGGTGCATTGGCAACATCTACAAACGCAAAATATTGAAAGTGTACTCATATTTGTCAGAGTTTTAAATTGCCCAATTATCTGAAAGCTTGTGAGGGGAAAGGTATCGGTGTCGATGAATGATCTTGGAATTATTTTTAAAACGCAATATAATGATAATGAATATGTACTCATATTGTGAGAGTTTTAAATTGACAAAATATATGAAAGTCCGCGAGAGGATAGGTATGGGTATTGATGATCTGAGAATAATACCTTGCCACGCCACGCCAAGTATTTGACTGAAAGCACCTTCATGTACTTGCAGCTCATTTTGATTTCACATCTTTTTTTATATTGTAATTATATTATTTCCTTTTTTTGTGTGATTATATTATTTTCTTTTTTTGTGATGTACTTGTATCTCATTTTGATTTCACATCTTTTTTTATATTGTAATCATATTATTTTCTTTTTTGTGTATTTATATTACTTTCTTTTTTGTGATGTACTTGCAGCTCATTTTGATTTCACTTTTTTTTATATTGTAATTATATTATTATATTTTCTTTTTTTGTGTGATAATTCATGTACTTGGCGTAATTTTTTTACTTTTTTAAAGTTTTTTTATGGGGATATCACTTCTTTTTTCAAAGATTAATTGTACTATTATTTGCAAATTCATATTCATACACACGTGTTAATTTTTTTTTAGCCTGAATGCATGGAAAATCTTCCAGACGATTAGATCGAAACATTTGGATCAAATGTTGACGCATTAACGCATGATTGTACGTTACTTTGTCTGGTAATATATTGATGAATAATAACGAAACAGCAAATGCACTCGCAACAACTCCGCAATCCCGACTGTTAGGTTGAGCTTGTAGGGGAAGGTGGGACAAGATGGGGTAGATAAGGTCTGATGATGAATAAAACACAGGTTTTCATAATCAACTAATCAATTTTTTTGTTTGAATCATTCTTTGGTAATAAGTCTTTCAGTTTAACTATGCATCAACCTAATCTCTACAGGTTTTAATAGAAAACTTCAGAAAAAGTCCTTTCTCCCGATTGTTAGGTTGAGTTTGTACATGTGGACATTTAATAAATTCTTCGTCAATTTTTCCGCCATGTTTGGTCAAAAAAGGGTATAACTTCTTAAGGTAAATTTTAACACACAAAAAAGAAAATAATATAATTACAATATAAAAAAGATGTGAAATCAAAATGAGCTGCAAGTACATCATAAAAAAAAAGAAAATAATATAATCACACAAAAATGAAAATAATATAATTACAATATAAAAAAAGATGTGAAATCAAAATGAGTTGCAAGTACATAAAGGTGCTTTCCAACTGCGCTTAAGATGACACAACTACATATACACAGCTAAAATGCTGTGTTATTCCATTACTCACATCGCGGACATTTTAATTAACCCATTAAAAAGAATCCCATTTAAAAACATTGTCGTAAATTAATAGCTTTACAAAATTAATGATATACAAAAATTGCGCCAATTATAACAATGCCTATTTATACAAAGAAAAAAATGTATTAAATAATACCCATCAAAAAGAATCCCATTTAAAAACATTGTCGTAAATTAATAGCTTTACAAAATTAATGATATACAAAAATTGCGCCAATCATAACATTGACTATTTATACAAAGAAAAACAATGTATTAAATAATATAACACAACAAAAGACAAAAAAAAAATGTCCGCGGCCTGGAAGTCAAATACTTGGCGTGGCCGGGCAAGGTATTCTGAGATCATCAATACCCATACCTTCCCCGTCGCAGGCTTTCAGATAATTTGTCCATTTAAAACTCAAACAATATGAGTACATTTTCATTATATGGCGTTTTAAAATAATTTTAAGATCATTCATCTTCACCCATACCTTTCCTCTCACAAGCTTTCACATAATTTGTCCATTTAAAACTCTGACAATATGAATACACTTTCATTATTTTGCATTTTTAAATAATTCTTATTCGACGACACCTTGACCGTGCCTGGCCACGCCAAGTATTTGACTTCCAGACCGCGGACATTTTTTTTTTGTCTTTTGTTGTGTTATATTATTTAATACATTGTTTTTCTTTGTATAAATAGTCAATGTTATAATTGGCGCAATTTTTGTATATCATTAATTGTGTAAAGCTATTAATTAATTTACGACAATGTTTTTAAATGGGATTCTTTTTGATGGGTGTTACGTCCCTACTTCCTATTCGGGGCCGCGATTTTTTGGGAGGTTACGTATTTAACCGCTTTTGAGCTAATCCAGGGATTTACGCTCTGGGATAGTCGAGACAACGTTTTTGATATTCAATATTATTATTCTGTGAAGTACCCTACCTTTCTTATTATGAGATTGGGATTAACTTCCACGAGATGGGACCTGATGAAACCCCTGATATCTCCTGGGCCTGGTCGGGCTTCGGGGTGGTCCACTCGCCAACAACCAGGGTTCGCCCAAATGCAGGGGGTTCGATCTCTTGCCTGACGATCGGAGGTGTAGCGATACCAAGAAGCTCGTCGCCGGTCGCCGGCGCTTCACGATAATAACAATTCAGTTTTCGTAGCTGCACTCGTCGCCCCGCACGATGATTCCTTGGCATTTGTCCTTTGGTATTTTAACCAGCAATTATTAATTGACCGATGCATCAATCTCCACCTTCCGCACCAGGTGCTACCGCGGGCAACGTTCTGCTCTTCAACAGCACCATCGGGGAAGGCAAGCTCGATGTAATTGCAAATATTTCATTAGAATTTATTAATATTTTACAAATCGCGTCTCTCAAGGTTTACGCTTGATTTCTGGTAAAACCGCGGGCAACGTTCTGCTATACGATGGTAATACCATCATTCAACGCAACCCGTGAATTATCAGTGTACATTTTCGTAATTTATTTCATTTTAGCAAAAGACAAACGTCAAATCAAAGAGGATTGGAATTTGAGGTAGAACACTTCACTCACTGATTTAATGTAACAAAAATCAATTTTATTTACCGTTACGATGTCTACACTTCAACTTTTATTACTGTTTTGTTTTTTCTCGATTCAAAAGATTCTTGTAGTCTTTAACGTGTGATTGATGAGGAATTAATATAATAACTGAACATGATAACTTTTATAACATGGTAATAATCTCCGCGGGTGGTCCGATCCCTTTTTATAGGGCAATTGGTCACTCCTTCTCCAGGTTTGTCACATGACAATTAAGACGGTGGGAGATGAAATCGCCCAATCATCTGCCGTGGGATCCACCTGAAGAATTCTTTCCAGCGGGCTATCCGAGAGTTTTGTTTACTGCAGAATTTGAGCTATTGCGCGCCTATTTCGGTGTCTTCTGCTTTACTTAAGACGTATTTCTGCAGTTATACGAAACCCTCAGTAGCGTCGATAGTTAAATTCTTATTTTAATTCCTTTTTAGAAGTTTACGCTACTGGGTTTTCGATGTGCTCTGTACGATTGGTTTCGTACAGCCCACATACTAGGGATTGAAGTTAAAATACATCGGTTCCGTATTGGAGCTCGATTTACGGGATATAATAGGGAGGGCAAATTTGTGGCGATGATCAGGAGCGCAGCTTCGCGAAGGTGTCGACTCCGCTGGCGGAAGGGGCCTCTGACCCATCAGCTGGCGTCCACTGGTCCCCTTTGTGTGCGCACGACTGGCTAGCTGGTGTGCGGCTAGTAGCTGTGCGGCTACCTCCTTCATGCTGGTCCTCCTGCTCACTGTTGCCGTCCGTTGATTCTTGACTTGATTTCTTCTTGTAGATTACGGATTACAATGCCTTATCGGCAACACTTGTATACTAGGTGATTACAATACACCAAAGTACGAAATAGTAAATATATTCGATTTAAAGGGTTAGATAATAGTAGACTCCACGTCGCGGGACGTGACACCTCCCCCCTTAGAAAGCAAATTTCCAGAGGAAATTTGTTTCAATTCTTGGATGGCTTCCTTGAATTCTCTTGCTGCTGGAGTCGGTTGTTGTCCCTCGTCAGTTGTTGCTGGTTGATCTGCATTCTGCGATGACGGTTGCTTTTTCTTTGCAAAATGTATTATTAAAGTAGTTAAGGAGCTCCAAATTGCCCCTAACAAGTGTAGTCCGCATCCATAGACTGCATGTATTTGATATCCGTGTACAATGGTATCAAATACTGTTTTTATTATTTTAATGATAATAAAAACTCCAAGTAGTCCTGCGGTGACTGTTCCAAATTTAAGAAATCCATTCCAGAATTTGGCTGCTGCATTTTCGGCCAACGTGGTGATGGTTTCTTCGTCCAAAATTCCCATTATTGAAATTGATCCAACGGGAATATTTTTCCCGGATACTCCTCTGGCGAGTGAATTTAATATCGCTGCTTTTTCTGCAGGGAACATAATGTGGTCCCTTAAATTTTCCAATTCCTTCTGTGTATATATTCCGCTGGTTGCGAGATCCGAAGGAGATGTATAATGCCAGTTGAGTTTTGTTTTTGGATGTAATATTTGAGGTGGATGAACTTCAATTGGATGTGGTGAAATTCTGTGCCATGCTTGGTCAATTTCATACATGACTGGTAGAATGGGACTACATTCTCCATGTGTCCCTTGAGTAGTTAATATGTGAGATTTCGGTGTTAAAAACATAGAATTGTTTTTCAACCATATAGGTAACTCTATATAACATTCATCGGTTTTACGTATTTTAACTTGTACAGGAATGCATTTAACAATGTGAATCACTTCGCCAGCTACTAGTGCCATATGTCCTGGTGATTTCATGACTATATTGGCAAATTCGTCTGGTTTCAGTGTAGCAATTATTAGAGCATTGTTTAATATTTGCTGTTCCAATAAGCATTTTTGAATAATTATGTCTCTGTATAGAGTTTTTAAATCAGTTCTTATGTGTTTTTCCACGTAGACAAATTTGGAATTTACATACGTAAAAATATCCAAATTTTCTACAGGAATTTTGTGTAAAGATGCAAATGTTCTTTCTTTTGTTGTTGTGGAGATTGGGTTAATTTCGCAATCTCCTACTGAATTTAATGAAACGATTGTCACGTTTAAATGTTGCCCATTGCAATCGTATCCAATGAGGGCCGAAACAAGATTCAAGTTAATTACAATTATCCATGGTAAAATCATGGTGATTCCCCGTTTTAAAAAAAAAATTTGGTTTAAACTATCGTTATGTTAATAACGATTTATAATTTTCCCTCCTCTCGCAAGTAATCGTATTAAAATTATCTAATTTTCCTTTTGGAAAGCTCCTGAACAGAATTTTATGGTCTGTAATAGACGACAATCTAAGTATTGTATTACTCAGTCATTTTGTCGATCTATTCTCTATTTGTGTACAATTTTATTTTATTTGATTATCATCCTGGATAGGACTTAATATACGCGAGCTTAAGTTTATTTATATGTACAGTACGAGTTGTTCCATCAGATAATATTTTAACATTCTGATTAGGCAACAATTCGAGTACTTTATACGGTCCTGAGTACTGATCTGCGAACTTTGTCCTCCGAGGTTCTTTCAAAAGATATACTAAATCTCCTGCTTTAAAATCTTGTGGATTAATTTTCCGATCATAATATTGTTTAGTTTTGGCTTTTGCCTTTATCAAATTTTCTCGGGCTTGGGTTTGCAGATTAGTTATTTTACAAAATAAATCTCTTAGATATTCAACATATGTAGGTTCCAAATCTTCACCAATAGGTTTTTCGCTTGAAGGTTCTCGTGCTATGCATCCGAAAACTAATTCATGTGGTGAAAATTTAGTACCCTCATGTACTGCAGTGTTGTATGAAAACATTGCTAAATCTATCCAATTATCCCAATTATCATCATTTGTCGTATACTGTTTTAAATATTCTGTTAGTACGTGATGCGATCTTTCTATCGAACCGTTACTCTGTGGATGATAAGCTGTAGTAACATAACGTTTAATTTTGAATCGCTTAGCGATGATTTTTAGCAAATTTGAAGTAAAATTTGTTCCTTGATCAGTTAAAATGGCTTTAGGTGATCCGAATCGGCAAATAAACCGTTTTATAAATACGTCTGCTATATCGGCAGAGGTGGTTCGAGCTAAAGGTATCGCTATTGAATATTTCGTTAATAAATCTTGTATCGTTAGTATGTGTGTTCTTCCTTTTCTGGTTTTTGGCAATGGTCCTACGATGTCCATGCTGATTTTGTCGAACGCTTTACCTGGAGTATCTGTCAAGACCATTGGTTGTTTTATTTTTATTCTTGTTAACTTTTTCATTTGACAGTCTTGGCATTCTCTGATGAATTTTTGAATTTCCTTCTTCATATTTTCCCAATAGTAATTTTGTCGTATCCTGTGGTAGGTTTTCGTAACTCCTTTGTGTCCTCCACTGGACGACGTATGTTTTTCTTTTATTATATGTTCTCTCAGATTTTCAGGTGGTGTTACCACTTCACCAGTGCAAATGGTGATTGTAATCGGTAGGTTTTCGAAGATGTGCTTTAATCTATTTATGATATATTTCCATGGTATGTCTTCTATATTATGGGTTCTACTTATGGAGAACGATTTCAGGTCGAATTCCGTGACTACGTCCCATAATGACATGAGACCATTTAAAATGTTATCAGGTCGTATAATAGTTCTTGGATTTTCTTTGATTGGTAAACTTATTATATATCTTACTCCATCTGGTACTGGTCGGGCCCTTTCTAGGGTAAGATCTACATGATTTGGTAGTAGATTTTCTGTTTCTAGTTCTTTAGCACCTCTATCGATTGGACTTCCATCCAATCCGATGAAAATGACTCTATTATCTTTTATTTTTGCAAGAGAATCTCTAGATTCTCTTATCACCAATTGGTTTTGATGAGGAATTGTATCCTCGCTTCTACTTGTAGTTGTTCTTGGTGATAATTGAGGCGGTGATGGAGATATATCTATTATTTCCATGGATTCTTCGTCTTGCGGTGTTTCTGTGGTTTCCATTGATTCTTCTTCTTGTAGTGTTCCAGTAGTTTCGATTGATTGTTCTTCTTGTAGTGTTTCGGTAGTTTCAATTGATTCTTCTTCTTCTTGTGTTGTTCCTGCGATGTCAATTGGTTCTTCTTGGATTTTCCTTTTTGGTGAAGGACCAGCAATTGATGAATCGCTTGATAGAGTACTTTTCCGTTTTTGTTCTAAATTTTGAGGTGTTTCTGACGATAATGTATTTTGTTCCATATCTACATCTTCTGATTCTTCTGGTATTGGTATGCGTTTACGTCTCCTTTTTGGAAATTCTAAATATTTGAGTTCCCTATTTGGGAAGGCTAAATGTCTACTTCTCGTCATTGCTCCTTTGAAATCTTCCGGTGAAGTTGACCGTAAATTTTTCTTTTGAGGCGGTTCGCCTTCTGGAGGATCCTCTTCCTCTCTTGCTCTTATCGGTAGGCATACTTCTGGTGGATTGCGGGATAACGCATCAGCGTTGAGGTTACTTTCCCCTTTTTTATAATTTATTTCGAATTCGTAATCGGATAATTTAAGTTTCCATTTCCAAATTCGAGAATTTGGATCTTTTATTGAATTCATCCATACTAGAGGTTTGTGGTCTGTTTCTATTTTAAATTTACGACCATATAAATAGGGTCTAAAATGTGTTACGCAATAAATAATTGCTAAACATTCTTTTTCAATTGTAGAATAATTTTGTTCTGCTGTATTTAATAAGCGGGACGCATAAGCAATAGGAAGATCGTCGCCGGTAAATTCCTGACTAAGCACTCCTCCTATAGCGTAACCCGAAGCATCCATCGTTACTTTGAACGGGTGCGAGAAATCTGGGTATTGAAGTATTGGCTTAGATATTAGAGCTTTCTTTAATATTTGAAATGCTTCTTCTTCTTCTTTGTCCCAAATAAATTTCTTTGTCTTTTTTAATAGATTTGTTAATGGTTTCGATTTTCTTGAAAATTCAGGTATAAATCGTCTATAGTATCCAATTAATCCCAAGAATTGTTTAATGTTCTTAGGGGTTTTGGGTCTAGGAAAATTTTCTACTGCTTCAATCTTTTTTGGATCCGGTTTTACTCCATGTTCGTCAATTATGTGTCCTAAATAGATCACTTCATGTCGTAAAAATTCGCATTTGTCTGGTTGAAGCATTAGTTTTGCTTCCCGTAGTCTTTTCATTAATCTTGTAAATTTTATTTCGTGTTCACGAAGAGAACGGGAATATATTACTATGTCATCCAGATAAACAAAAAGTTCGGTTCCTTGAAGTCCTGATAGAACGCTATTCATAAGGCGTTGAAATGTTGCAGGAGCATTTTTTAATCCAAAGGGCATTCTTGTAAACTGATAATGTCCATATGGTGTAGAAAATGCTGTCTTGTGTGCGTCGTCTGGTGCCATCTTAATCTGATGAAACCCTGATGCTAAGTCGAATGTAGAGAAATATTTTGCGCTTCCTAATTGATCCAATATTTCTGTAATATTTGGTAGAGGATAAGCGTCACCTATCGTTTTTTCGTTTAATTTACGATAATCGATTACTACTCTCCATCGTTTTTTCCCTGTTGAATCTGGTTTTTTAGGAACGATCCATATGGGAGAACTATACGGAGATGAGGATGATTCTATCACACCAGTTTCCAATAATTCATTTATTTGTTGATTTATTTCATCCTTATGAACTGGTGGATATCGATATTGCCGAGTATTTATCGGTATATCATCTGTAGTATGAATTCTGTGTTGTATGCTATCTGTTCCTTCCAAAATTTCTCCTGCCAGATGAAAACGATCTTCGTTTTCCTTTATTAGTTGTATCACATTTTCTTTTTCTTCCTTGTTTAAGTGATCCAACCTGAGTAGTTTCAAGATTTCTTCGAATCGATTTTCTTTCGATATTTTCGTCAAGTTACAGCGTTTATAGGAACGTTCTTCAAATGGAAGTATTTCGATTGTAGGTACTACAACATTACAATCCTCGTCCGTACTATTTATTATTCTCATATGGGCTTTTCCCTCTCGATTTGTTACTAAGGCATTTCCCAAATAGATTCCTTCTTTGACGTGCAATTTTCCTACGTATCCTTCACGCAGTTCTGGATTTGCAATATTAATATGGAAAGGGACTGAACTTCTTTTTGGCACGAATATCTCCTCGTATGTATTAAAGGGAATATAGTTATTTCCCCACTTGATTTGCCTTTTTGCATAATCGATGCTGGCTTCTTGATGTAACAGAAATTCGGATCCTAAGATTCCGTCTTCATCGTCAAACAGTGCGTCGTTTACCACGTGGAAATTCGCTGGATGATTCGCAATCATTATTGATGCAGTCCCTAAGGTAGCTTGATTCGAATCGATTATTCCACGGATATATATGATTTCTTGAGTGTTGACGATTGTCGATGCTGTTACCATTGATTTCTTGATGAGGTTGACATCGGATCCCGAATCAACCATTAATCGTGCCTTCCCTTCCAGATTTGGAGATGTTATTAGTATTGTTGGAATATTTCGTACGGTATTAATAGGAACAGTTACTGTTCGTTTATTTGTTCGTCTTCTTCCTCCATTGATTCCTTCTTCGTTTGTTGTTCCTTCACTGACTTTTTTTCCTCGATTTCCAACGTCGGTTTCCAGGGCGTTGATTTTCCTGATGGTTTTGCTTCTTCCGTTTTTGGGACTCCTATTTTCATTATTTTCTGACGCTGTGGAGGGTTCCCACTCCGGATTGCGCCAGACGTTTCCGGGTGGCCCTGCTCGTTTCCCTGATTCATTCTTGAGTATGGGACTATTTCTCCTGATTCTACTTTGGCCTTGAACTTGAAACAATCCTTAATCAGATGTCCCGATTTCTTACAATAATTGCAAGAAATTTCTAATTGATTCGGTGATGATGTTGCAGCTCCGCTGTTTTGTAATGAATTTGGTTGCCACGCGTTATTTCGCGGCTGATTGTTTTGCCATCCGCTATTTCGCGGCTGGTTATTTTGCCATTTCGGTATGGCTCCTTCGTATTTAGGCGGTCCAGAATTTGGTTTATTTTGGGGTACCGATGGATTCGCTCTTTGATCACGGGACACAGGTTGCTGACGAGTATATGAACTTGTCTTCATTCTCTCGTCTTCTAGTTTGACTTCTTTGTCAATTTTTACGGCTAGAGCATAGATTTCATCCAGCCCTAGTCCTTGACGTTCTTGTCTCAAGCGTAAAGAAATTTCACGAGGTAATCCTTTAATAAAAGCTTCCAGTGTGTCCGCATTGATATTTTCCTGCAGTGTAGCGGATATTTCTCCATAATTTCGTTTTTCCCCGTCTATTATAGCTAAGCGCAAATTTTGAACGCGAGTTATGTAATCGAGAATATTTTCTCCTGGTTTTTTAAATGTATACCCCAATTCGCCTTTATATTGATTCACATTTTTACACGGCGCGAAGTACTGTTTCAATTTATTTCCGAACTCGTCTAGAGTGATTAGATCAGAATCGCCTATCGCAATTAAAGCATGTCCGCGTAATTTATTCATTAATAATTTTGTTAATTGCATTTCTTGCTGAGGGGCTAACATTGATTTTGCCCGTTCACATGCCTTTAAAAATTGAAAAACAGATGGTCGATAGCCATCGAAGAAAGGAACTGCCTCTAACGCGAGTTTGATTGGAATTTTTCCGTCCATCGGATCTTGTTTAGATTTAAAGTCGCGAATTTCTAGTTCACGCGTTACTGGACGTTTTTCGACCGGATTTGGGGTAATTATCTCAGATTTGATACTGTGAACGTCTTCGGCACGCTCCCTCTCTAATCTTTTTACTCTTGCTGTTACTGACTCTAAATGCTCGAATTTTTCATCCCACAACGTTAATATTGTGAGGAGTTGAGATAAAGTTTCGGAAGGGGTCAATTCACCCTTTGATTCTAACGCTGTCTTTGCCTGTCGGATTATCTCTGTTTGCTTTCGCAATTCCTCTTCGTCCTTTTCACCGTGATCCGACATGATTCTTGATTTTACGCGCTTGATTTTACTGATTTGATTTCTCAACTATTGCGGATTATCCCACCGCTGCCACCAATAAAATAACTCCTAATGTTACGTCCCTACTTCCTATTCGGGGCCGCGATTTTTTGGGAGGTTACGTATTTAACCGCTTTTGCGCTAATCCAGGGATGTACGCTCTGGGATAGTCGAGACAACGTTTTTGATATTCAATATTATTATTCTGTGAAGTACCCTACCTTTCTTATTATGAGATTGGGATTAACTTCCACGAGATGGGACCTGATGAAACCCCTGATATCTCCTGGGCCTGGTCGGGCTTCGGGGTGGTCCACTCGCCAACAACCAGGGTTCGCCCAAATGCAGGGGGTTCGATCTCTTGCCTGACGATCGGAGGTGTAGCGATACCAAGAAGCTCGTCGCCGGTCGCCGGCGCTTCACGATAATAACAATTCAGTTTTCGTAGCTGCACTCGTCGCCCCGCACGATGATTCCTTGGCATTTGTCCTTTGGTATTTTAACCAGCAATTATTAATTGACCGATGCATCAATCTCCACCTTCCGCACCAGGTGCTACCGCGGGCAACGTTCTGCTCTTCAACAGCACCATCGGGGAAGGCAAGCTCGATGTAATTGCAAATATTTCATTAGAATTTATTAATATTTTACAAATCGCGTCTCTCAAGGTTTACGCTTGATTTCTGGTAAAACCGCGGGCAACGTTCTGCTATACGATGGTAATACCATCATTCAACGCAACCCGTGAATTATCAGTGTACATTTTCGTAATTTATTTCATTTTAGCAAAAGACAAACGTCAAATCAAAGAGGATTGGAATTTGAGGTAGAACACTTCACTCACTGATTTAATGTAACAAAAATCAATTTTATTTACCGTTACGATGTCTACACTTCAACTTTTATTACTGTTTTGTTTTTTCTCGATTCAAAAGATTCTTGTAGTCTTTAACGTGTGATTGATGAGGAATTAATATAATAACTGAACATGATAACTTTTATAACATGGTAATAATCTCCGCGGGTGGTCCGATCCCTTTTTATAGGGCAATTGGTCACTCCTTCTCCAGGTTTGTCACATGACAATTAAGACGGTGGGAGATGAAATCGCCCAATCATCTGCCGTGGGATCCACCTGAAGAATTCTTTCCAGCGGGCTATCCGAGAGTTTTGTTTACTGCAGAATTTGAGCTATTGCGCGCCTATTTCGGTGTCTTCTGCTTTACTTAAGACGTATTTCTGCAGTTATACGAAACCCTCAGTAGCGTCGATAGTTAAATTCTTATTTTAATTCCTTTTTAGAAGTTTACGCTACTGGGTTTTCGATGTGCTCTGTACGATTGGTTTCGTACAGCCCACATACTAGGGATTGAAGTTAAAATACATCGGTTCCGTATTGGAGCTCGATTTACGGGATATAATAGGGAGGGCAAATTTGTGGCGATGATCAGGAGCGCAGCTTCGCGAAGGTGTCGACTCCGCTGGCGGAAGGGGCCTCTGACCCATCAGCTGGCGTCCACTGGTCCCCTTTGTGTGCGCACGACTGGCTAGCTGGTGTGCGGCTAGTAGCTGTGCGGCTACCTCCTTCATGCTGGTCCTCCTGCTCACTGTTGCCGTCCGTTGATTCTTGACTTGATTTCTTCTTGTAGATTACGGATTACAATGCCTTATCGGCAACACTTGTATACTAGGTGATTACAATACACCAAAGTACGAAATAGTAAATATATTCGATTTAAAGGGTTAGATAATAGTAGACTCCACGTCGCGGGACGTGACAATGGGTATTATTTAATACATTTTTTTCTTTGTATAAATAGCCATTGTTATGATTGGCGCAATTTTTGTATATCATTAATTTTGTAAAGCTATTAATTTACGACAATGTTTTTAAATGGGATTCTTTTTAATGGGTTAATTAAAATGTCCGCGATATGAGTAATGGAATAACACAGCATTTTAGCTGTGTATATGTAGTTGTGTCATCTTAAGCGCAGTTGGAAAGCACCTTTATGTACTTGCAGCTCATTTTGATTTCACATCTTTTTTTATATTGTAATTATATTATTTTCTTTTTTGTGTGATCATATTATTTTCGTTTTTTTTGTGATGTACTTGCAGCTCATTTTGATTTCACATCTTTTTTTATATTGTAATTATATTTTTTATTTTTTATTTATATGATTATATTTATTTGATATTTATACTTTATTCGTCCTTGACTTTTTCATGTTTCTTTGTCTTTTTTGTGTGTTTTTTTTATATTTATTTGTTGATAATACTCTTTTTTTCCTCGACTTTTTCATGTATACTATTTTCTTTTTTTTGTGATTTTTGATAATACTTTTTTTTTGTCCTCGACATTTTCATGTACTTGGCGTATTTTTTACTTTTTCAAAGTTTTTTTTGGGGGATCTCACTTCTTTTTACAAAGCTAATTCATGTACTTGGCGTAATTTTTTTACTTTTTTAAAGTTTTTTATGGGGATTGCATGTTCAATCGAAATTGCGAATGCTTGGACATCAGTTTGGATTTAATGAATTCATTCTTTCTTCATGCTGTCCATTCACCCCATAAGGATATAAATCTGGGAAACATTTCACATCTAAGTGTTCAGCACGATGGCCCAACGGAATGTCATGAACTTTAAGCATTTGATAGAGTGCGGTAGCAGATTCATGAACCCTTTTGTCATACATTGGATAAATAGTAAACTGATCATAATATGAATCAGATTGTGACATTTGCGTCAATAATGCACGTTTGATGTTTTCATCGATATTAAGTGTTTCACCTTCAACGTCCTCGATAGATTCGTTATTATCGTTATTATTATCATTGGCAACAACTTCTTCTTGATATTCTGTATCTGGTAATTTGGCACTCAGCAATAAATCGTGCGATTGTGGTAAAACAATTTCTGAGTATAGAGGATTATTGGCTTTCAACCATACTAAGGCATTCCATACTTTCTTCAAGTCAACTAACTTTTCCCAAACTATTTTAGATTTTGTTGGAACGCCCCGCACCAATATGTATAATTCATGATTTTGATTTAAAGGTTCAGTCGGAGGAAAGATTCTTTTTAAATTTTCTTCTAACGGCAAAGGAAGATGAAATGTTCTCCCCTTTACTTTTGGAAACATATGTTTATGTGGCATATTTTTACGCATTACTGTATCCATTCTCACAATCGTTTGAAACGGTTTAGCTCTTTGAATGAAAATTCGCTCGTAATCGTTCAACACTGCTGTTTCTGGAACTGAACGTACATCAAGCTTATTTAAAATACATTTTAGTGGTATGGAATCGTTGCGAATTTTATCGTGGCAATATCGGCAAATAAAATGCACGTCACCAACTTCGTATCCAATATGATTTAACAACGTTTGCAGTACATTTCCCTTATATGTTCTCTTAGAAATATCAAGCTTACGAACCTCTCTTTGAAAACAGAGTTTCTCGCAGGAAACGCACGGGATGCGTGGTGTGTCCATAGACCGCTTTGTGAAAGCTCTAAATGCTAAATAATATCGAGATATAATCTCTTCCTCGTTCAAGCTTATGTCAGTATTATTTTTTTGTAACGCTTCAGCTTCTTTCCGAGCTTGCAGTATTATTCGTTCAAGTGTTTCAAGGTCACTATCGTTTAAAGCTTTGTCTAAAGTATGTAATAGGTCTTTATAAATGTTCGCTATTCTGTATAACATTTTCTTCAAATTTTGTAAATCCGGAAAGTGAGGTGCCAAAATCTCAAACGCTAAAAAATTGGACTTACATAGTTTAGGGTTTATGTAACAACCATGAGAATGACCAACTTTTTCAACATGCACTTTATTAGAACAGCTACTGATATGCATGTTCAACTTATGTACATTTTTTAATGAGAATTCTAATAATCGTTTGAAGAAATCCTGTAAATTATTCAGAATTTCAACATCTTTTGTTTTACAAAGATAACTACAATGCCATGCTTTTGTCGTCTTCTTCGATTGCAATACAGGTACAACGTTTATAGCTTTCCCTTCCGAATTCAGTATGATTGATTCAGAACCGCTGAAAGTATGGTACGAACTTTCCGCAAAATATGATTCTGAAGAAGATGTATGGCTGGATTGTCCATACAAAGCATTAATCCTGTCATCAACTTCTAAACATTCTGCTGCGCGCGTTAAGGAAACTTCCACTTTTTCTTTACAATCTTTCAACAGTTTCGTCATTTTCAAAATGTACTTTTGCCTAATATGAAAACACCATTTTATTATACGTTCAGCTTCCAATCTACTTGCTTCTCCGGACGGCATGCTAATAATTTTTGAAAGTTTTCTAATATAAGTTTCTTTGTTATTTTTGGTTGCTATATTGTTATTTGTTACAGCAATATAACGATACTTTTTTATTATTTGCAGAGCAGCACGACGTTTTGCTACTTTATTATAATCATCTCCTTTACGTATTTCATGATAATATACCTTCCGCTTTTTGGAGATAACTTCTTTATTTAGCTGATCATAATTTCTTCGCTTTCTGCATTGCACTTCTTTATTTGCGTCATAGTGCACTTTTTTCTTTTTGATTATACCTTCTTTATTTGGCTGATAAAATTTTTTTCGCTTTCCGCATATCACTTCTTTATTTGCGTCATAATGCACTTTTGTCTTTTTGATTATACTTTCTCTATTTAGCTCATAATAATTTTTTCCCTTACTGCATTTCACTTCTTTATTTGCGTCATAATGCACTTTTGTCTTTTTGATTATACTTTCTCTATTTAGCTCATAATAATTTTTTCCCTTACTGCATTTCACTTCTTTATTTGCGTCATACTGCATTTTTTTTATTTATTAATATACCTTCTTTGTGTGCGATATAATATTCATACGTAGAAAGTTTTTTGTCTTTCTCCCCTTTTCTACAATCTTTGCCCTTTTTCATATTACACTCCCCTTTCTTTGCTTTATAAACAGCTTTTCTTTTTAAACTAATTTCCTCTTTATGCCTTTTATAATAATTAGATTTGTATTCTGTCCTATTTCATGGTACGCATACATTGGTGATTTTTGACTTCGAAACAAATGGTGGATCTGTCTTAATTATATTTCTTGTATGTGTAGTGACTTCTTTGTCTCTAAGTGGTACATTTTGAACTGAGGATATTTCATCGTTTTCATTAGTAATGTCACTTCGACCAATTTTTATTGGAGGATCATTTCCACAAGAGGGATTTTTATTAATTGTACTACCAATTGTAGATTCATATTCATATATACAACGTGTTAATTGTTGATTCTGAATGCATGGAAAATGTTCTACACGATTAGATTGAAACATTTGGATCAAATGTTGACGCATCATCGCATGAGTGTACGTTACCTTGTCTGGTAATATTTTGAATAATAACGAGACAGCAAATGCAATCGCAAAAACTCTGCAATTCCGAGTATTAGGTTGAGCTTGTACACGTGGAAATTCAATAAATTTTTCGTTAATTGTACCGTCATGTTTATTCAAAAAAGGGTACAACTTCTCAAGAAAAATTTTATGATGAATATGCAATTTCGAGGAATTAAAAGAATCATAAATATAAACTCTTCTTTTATCATGTTTATAAAAGCTACAAACCCAGTGTCCCCCTGCATTGGTTGTAAAATCTTCGCTTTGGTGCAAAATCTGTATGTGATCCTGATTTTCAGGAACTGGTTCAATTGTAGCAGGCAATTGAACTCTCCACGTCTCGCGTGGTTTATAATTAGAGTTAGCTTCTAATAATTTATGAAAATATTCGATATGCTCATCTGCTAACCGTTCGCCATTAATGATAATTTGCATATTATTAACACTGAGCGGTATGATATTAATACTACGATTCATTACAGACATGACGAATTATACTTTTATTTATATATATAATATAAGGTGGTTTGGTTATGATTCAATAATATATAATATATATATATATATATATATAAGCGGGGCGGTTATGCGCTCGCGGATGACCAACTTTATTAAAAGTGGTTATACTCGAGACACGGCGCACTGCAGCCTATCGAGTGATGTTGTATGATAAGGCGCGTAAGTATGCAGCCAATAAAGGCTGTGTTCCAATTCACGCATTATGCGCATAGACTGCAGAGAAAACCGTTCCGTTTCAGTCTATGCGTGCATTGGTTGCGTTGGTGGCGCATAGGATTCTCTTGAATTCTCCCACTTCTAGCGCATGAAGCGTGCAGTTCATGCGCGCATGCGTATTTGTCTCTTTACGTACGCCTTGAAAAACTTTGAAAAAAATGAAACGTGCTACTCTTCATAACGCGCGTCGAAATTATGTGGTCCCCTCCTCGAAAGGACAGAAAATATAACCTATAAATATGCTACATGACAATAAATGTTTATTGGATATTTCGTTCTTTTACCCTACATTTGTCAATTTTTTATAACTTAACATCATTCCAAAATATTATTGTTACGCCGGAACGGTAGCTTTATGAAATCGAGAAATGTAATTATGCGTGGTTAGGAAATCAAAATTTCCATTGGGACGAGAACTGGTGATTTACAAACGCTTGTTTATTTCTTTGTAGGCTGTTTATTTGGGGCATGTGTCCTTACAATTTTAACAAATAAACAATTAATCTGTATAACGAGTTTGTGTAGACTTATTTTGTCCAGCCATAACCTTATGAAGTGCATAGATCTGTAAACCTGAAAAATGAAACCAAAATGATTTAGAATCTGATAAAGTGCACGGACATTTGAATTTGAGAATAGATGCTATAGTTACTTACAACCACGAACGATTCCATGCCACTGAAAACGCGAAAATTGATACCAGAACCAACCATAACCCTATCAAGCATTAAAATCTGTAAACCTGAAAATTGAAGCTAAAATCAATTCCCACATAGCACAACGTCTGGTAAAGTCTTAAAGACGTCCAAAAGGCGTCTTAAAGACGTCTTAAAGACGTCTTGTTACAAATCAAGACGTTCAGACCTAAAATGGACATAAACTAGACGTCTCTAAGACGAGGTGTGCTATCTGGGTTAGAATGTAATAAAACGCACGAATTTAGTAAGCATAAACAATTTAAGCTGAAACTTAGTATTTCGATGCAATGGACTCAGAAAATGACGTTATGAATGGAAATTTTGATTTATTAATCACGAATAAGTACACTCCACAACTTCGTAATCCGCTCCCCAAAGTGACAGAAAATATAACCTATATGCTATACCCGATTTCATAAAGATACCGTTGCGGCGTAACAATAATATTTTGGAAGGATGTTAAGGCTGCCGTCTCAAGTTTGTTTTGGTCCGAATCGATCGAAGCGTCCCCAGTAAACAAACGGACCCTAATGAAATTACTCCGATCGATAAAAAGAATTTGTACAGCAATGACATCTTCAGGTACTCTGGGTAGACGAATTTTTTACGCATAGTTGCCACATGTTCTGTACTCTCTGTCTCTGCCGCGCTGTTGCCAAAGCTCTTTCTATCGAGAAGTCTTGACAGAATACGGCACGAGAGCTGCGTCTAGCGTCAGAGCCTCGCTGAACGTAAAGGAGGATAGCAATAATGAAAGATAGAGAGGTTGGGTAGTGAAGTTAGGAAACAAGTCAATGAAACAATACTAATTTGCGTATTAATATTTTTTATTTATACGTATATAGAAGGATGTAATATTTTGTATAATCATTGTGCAATTGAAGGGTCGGGTGCAATAAGGGGATTAGCGCTCGAAAATGGGAAAAATTATTGTCCAAACGCTAAGAAAGATTGGAAAATTAAATGTTATTAAACTGAATTTTAAAAAATATAGTTTTATAAAGCTCGTCAGAACACATATTTTTTTTCTATTTACAGTTTGTTTATCCAATCATTACTATTCGAGCTAAAAATTCTAAACAAAAAATTTTCATCGTCCAAAATTATTATTTCTTTAAACATAAATTGCGATAACTTGAGTAAATATTAAGGGATCGTTATGAGACTTAAATCATAACTTCAGAAAACTCAAGAGAAACCGTAAAATGTATGCACAAAACCCTCATGTTAAAAAATGTAATAATATTTCATTAAAAAGTAATATTGGACATAACCCATGTTTTTCAACGTTCGCCGTTAAAAAGTATCGAGGCAATTTTAAGATACGTATAACTTGCAGCAACAAAGTTTTTCCTTAATATACAAGCAAGATTTTCACAAATTTTCACACTGATTAATAAATAATTGTAGAAGATATGGCGATGAAGAAAAGGGTTTCTTATTACGCTCAAATGGATAATTCACCCTCGACTGCGGAGGGTCGACTTCAATTCGCTACGTTCGACCCAGGATTCGTACCTTTTTCCGGAAAAAAAGCCATAAAAATCGGGTGAGGCACAGCGAAGGTCTGTCCTCGCCACGGGGTGCCAGCGCATCTCCTTGACGGGCGTTGCTCCAGAATTACCCTGTATCATTTGGGCAGTGTGTGACCCGACTACCCTCCGTGTAATTGGTCTGCGCGAAGTGGCGCGCAAGTTCGATCATTATCAGTACTCCTGCCCGAGAGGAATACGATTTACTTTAATTATACAGTGTGTCCGCGGGAAAGCTAAACAGCCGGCTTCCTCCTAAACTATTGGAGATAAAAATATAAAAAAAATAGGGAATTGCATGGTTCGAGGGGGCAAATTAATTAGCACGAACGAATTTTCTTATCGATTATTATTTTAAAAGATACGATGGTCAAGTTCGGTTTTTCAAATGGAACTATTTTTTTTGAACACCTGAGTTGATAGTGCGTTCCAAGACAAATTCAATAAGCTTTAATGTATACACTTTATTTTCACTGGTTTTTAAGATATTGCGCTTGCAAATTTACTGATTTTCACTGGAAGAAAACTGTCTGGTATAGCACGGACCGGGGACGGTCTTACTGGTTCCACGGGTGACACTGCCTTTTGAAATAGATACCTACCTGCCAAAGGTCTACGCCAGGCCCAAAGGCTGGACAATTTTTTTCCGTCAGAAATGCTACTTAGGTAGGTACATCTGCGGTATATTTATTTCGCACTTGCTTCTACGCTCGGATGGCCGGTTCTTTTGGGAGGGATGCAAGTTCGATTGGTTAGGTTAGGAGGAGTGAAAGTTGCTAGACTAAATTTCAATCATAGGGAGCAGATTGTATCAGAACCATTCGGATTTGCATTCCTCACAAACGGCTGCTCTCTTGAAGAGGCCCTCTTCACAGCAATGCCCACCTTCTCTCGCACGGAATACGTTAACGCTTGCTTTTCTTCTGATATTGAAGCTCGTGTTTATACTCGAGAGGACCACGCGTCGACAGCGGGCTACCCCTTTTCTTCCTGTGTCTCTCCACGAGCCGTGCTGACGGTGGATTGTAGGAGCGTAGATATCTGAATGCCAGTTATTGAATTCAGGAGACGATGGAAACATTTTATTACAAAACACACATGTACTATAATTAAAGTAAATCGTACTCCTCTCGGGCAGGAGTACTGATAATGATCGAACTTGCGCTCCACTTCGCGCAGACCAATTACATGGAGGGTAGTCGGGTCACACACTGCCCAAATGATACAGGGTAATTCTGGAGCAACGCCCGTCAAGGAGATGCGCTGGCACCCCGTGGCGAGGACAGACCTTCGCTGTGCCTCACCCGATTTTTATGGCTTTTTTCCAGAAAAAGGTACGAATCCTGGGTCGAACGTAGCGAATTGAAGTCGACCCTCCGCAGTCGAGGGTGAATTATCCATTACAGCGTATTAAGAAACCCCTTTCTTCATCGTATCGAAAGGGAAGTGACGCCAATGGATTCCTTATGTTTTTCTGACGAAAATCATACCAAATGTCATGCAAATCGGACTACTTTGACACAAGCAATTTGTATTCCTTATGTAAGAGTTGTCCGATTTCCACGACACTTGGCATGATTTTCATCGGAAATCCCCAAGGAATCTATCTGCGACACTTCCATATCCATACGATAAAAAATAAAGAATTATTTTATTTCCTAACCAGATACAGGGTAATTATGGAGCAACGCCCGTCAAGGAGATGCGGCGGCCTGGTGCCCCGTGGCGAGGACAGTCCTTCGCTGTGCCTCACCCGATTTTTATGGCTTTTTCCGGAAAAAGGTACGAATCCTGGGCCGAACGTAACGAATTGAAGTCGACCCTCCGCTGTCGAGGGTGAAATATCCATTTGAGCGTATTAAGAAACTCTTTTCTTCATCGTATCGAAGGGGAAGTGACGCCAATGGATTCCGGGCGTTCTCCCGATTAAAATCATGCCAAACATCATGAAAATCGGACTATTTTTACATAAGGAATACAAATAGCTTGTGTCAAAGTAGTCCGATTTGCATGACATTTGGTATGATTTTCGTCAGAAAAACATAAGGAATCCATTGGCACCACTTCCCTTTCGATACGACGAAGCAAAGAATTTCTTAATACGCTCAAATGGATATTTCACCCTCGACTGCGGGGGCTCGACCTCAATTCGCTACGTTCGGCCCAGGATTCGTACCTTTTTCCGGAAAAAGCCATAAAAATCGGGTGAGGCACAGCGAAGGACTGTCCTCGCCACGGGGCACCAGGCCGCCGCATCTCCTTGACGGGCGTTGCTCCATAATTACCCTGTATCTGGTTAGGAAATAAAATAATTCTTTATTTTTTATCGTATGGATATGGAAGTGTCGCAGATAGATTCCTTGGGGATTTCCGATGAAAATCATGCCAAGTGTCGTGGAAATCGGACAACTCTTACATAAGGAATACAAATTGCTTGTGTCAAAGTAGTCCGATTTGCATGACATTTGGTATGATTTTCGTCAGAAAAACATAAGGAATCCATTGGCGTCACTTCCCTTTCGATACGATGAAGAAAGGGGTTTCTTAATACGCTGTAATGGATAATTCACCCTCGACTGCGGAGGGTCGACTTCAATTCGCTACGTTCGACCCAGGATTCGTACCTTTTTCTGGAAAAAAGCCATAAAAATCGGGTGAGGCACAGCGAAGGTCTGTCCTCGCCACGGGGTGCCAGCGCATCTCCTTGACGGGCGTTGCTCCAGAATTACCCTGTATCATTTGGGCAGTGTGTGACCCGAATACCCTCCATGTAATTGGTCTGCGCGAAGTGGAGCGCAAGTTCGATCATTATCAGTACTCCTGCCCGAGAGGAATACGATTTACTTTAATTATAGTACATGTGTGTTTTGTAATAAAATGTTTCTAACGTCTCCTGAATTCAATAACTGGCATCCAGATATCTACGCTCCTACAATCCACCGTCAGCACGGCTCGTGGAGAGACACAGGAAGAAAAGGGGTAGCCCGCTGTCGACGCGTGGTCCTCTCGAGTATAAACACGAGCTTCAATATCAGAAGAAAAGCAGGCGTTAACGTATTCCGTGCGAGAGAAGGTGGGCATTGCTGTGAAGAGGGCCTCTTCTAGAGAGCAGCCGTTTGTGAGGAATGCAAATCCGAATGGTTCTGATACAATCTGCTCCCTATGATTGAAATTTAGTCTAGCAACTTTCACTCCTCCTAACCTAACCAATCGAACTTGCATCCCTCCCAAAAGAACCGGCCATCCGAGCGTAGAAGCAAGTGCGAAATAAATATACCGCAGATGTACCTACCTAAGTAGCATTTCTGACGGAAAAAAATTGTCCAGCCTTTGGGCCTGGCGTAGACCTTTGGCAGGTAGGTATCTATTTCAAAAGGCAGTGTCACCCGTGGAACCAGTAAGACCGTCCCCGGTCCGTGCTATACCAGACAGTTTTCTTCCAGTGAAAATCAGTAAATTTGCAAGCGCAATATCTTAAAAACCAGTGAAAATAAAGTGTATACATTAAAGCTTATTGAATTTGTCTTGGAACGCACTATCAACTCAGGTGTTCAAAAAAAATAGTTCCATTTGAAAAACCGAACTTGACCATCGTATCTTTTAAAATAATAATCGATAAGAAAATTCGTTCGTGCTAATTAATTTGCCCCCTCGAACCATGCAATTCCCTATTTTTTTTATATTTTTATCTCCAATAGTTTAGGAGGAAGCCGGCTGTTTAGCTTTCCCGCGGACACACTGTATAATTAAAGTAAATCGTATTCCTCTCGGGCAGGAGTACTGATAATGATCGAACTTGCGCGCCACTTCGCGCAGACCAATTACACGGAGGGTAGTCGGGTCACACACTGCCCAAATGATACAGGGTAATTCTGGAGCAACGCCCGTCAAGGAGATGCGCTGGCACCCCGTGGCGAGGACAGACCTTCGCTGTGCCTCACCCGATTTTTATGGCTTTTTTTCCGGAAAAAGGTACGAATCCTGGGTCGAACGTAGCGAATTGAAGTCGACCCTCCGCAGTCGAGGGTGAATTATCCATTTGAGCGTAATAAGAAACCCTTTTCTTCATCGCCATATCTTCTACAATTATTTATTAATCAGTGTGAAAATTTGTGAAAATCTTGCTTGTATATTAAGGAAAAACTTTGTTGCTGCAAGTTATACGTATCTTAAAATTGCCTCGATACTTTTTAACGGCGAACGTTGAAAAACATGGGTTATGTCCAATATTACTTTTTAATGAAATATTATTACATTTTTTAACATGAGGGTTTTGTGCATACATTTTACGGTTTCTCTTGAGTTTTCTGAAGTTATGATTTAAGTCTCATAACGATCCCTTAATATTTACTCAAGTTATCGCAATTTATGTTTAAAGAAATAATAATTTTGGACGATGAAAATTTTTTGTTTAGAATTTTTAGCTCGAATAGTAATGATTGGATAAACAAACTGTAAATAGAAAAAAAATATGTGTTCTGACGAGCTTTATAAAACTATATTTTTTAAAATTCAGTTTAATAACATTTAATTTTCCAATCTTTCTTAGCGTTTGGACAATAATTTTTCCCATTTTCGAGCGCTAATCCCCTTATTGCACCCGACCCTTCAATTGCACAATGATTATACAAAATATTACATCCTTCTATATACGTATAAATAAAAAATATTAATACGCAAATTAGTATTGTTTCATTGACTTGTTTCCTAACTTCACTACCCAACCTCTCTATCTTTCATTATTGCTATCCTCCTTTACGTTCAGCGAGGCTCTGACGCTAGACGCAGCTCTCGTGCCGTATTCTGTCAAGACTTCTCGATAGAAAGAGCTTTGGCAACAGCGCGGCAGAGACAGAGAGTACAGAACATGTGGCAACTATGCGTAAAAAATTCGTCTACCCAGAGTACCTGAAGATGTCATTGCTGTACAAATTCTTTTTATCGATCGGAGTAATTTCATTAGGGTCCGTTTGTTTACTGGGGACGCTTCGATCGATTCGGACCAAAACAAACTTGAGACGGCAGCCTTAACATCCTTCCAAAATATTATTGTTACGCCGCAACGGTATCTTTATGAAATCGGGTATAGCATATAGGTTATATTTTCTGTCACTTTGGGGAGCGGATTACGAAGTTGTGGAGTGTACTTATTCGTGATTAATAAATCAAAATTTCCATTCATAACGTCATTTTCTGAGTCCATTGCATCGAAATACTAAGTTTCAGCTTAAATTGTTTATGCTTACTAAATTCGTGCGTTTTATTACATTCTAACCCAGATAGCACACCTCGTCTTAGAGACGTCTAGTTTATGTCCATTTTAGGTCTGAACGTCTTGATTTGTAACAAGACGTCTTTAAGACGTCTTTAAGACGCCTTTTGGACGTCTTTAAGACTTTACCAGACGTTGTGCTATGTGGGAATTGATTTTAGCTTCAATTTTCAGGTTTACAGATTTTAATGCTTGATAGGGTTATGGTTGGTTCTGGTATCAATTTTCGCGTTTTCAGTGGCATGGAATCGTTCGTGGTTGTAAGTAACTATAGCATCTATTCTCAAATTCAAATGTCCGTGCACTTTATCAGATTCTAAATCATTTTGGTTTCATTTTTCAGGTTTACAGATCTATGCACTTCATAAGGTTATGGCTGGACAAAATAAGTCTACACAAACTCGTTATACAGATTAATTGTTTATTTGTTAAAATTGTAAGGACACATGCCCCAAATAAACAGCCTACAAAGAAATAAACAAGCGTTTGTAAATCACCAGTTCTCGTCCCAATGGAAATTTTGATTTCCTAACCACGCATAATTACATTTCTCGATTTCATAAAGCTACCGTTCCGGCGTAACAATAATATTTTGGAATGATGTTAAGTTATAAAAAATTGACAAATGTAGGGTAAAAGAACGAAATATCCAATAAACATTTATTGTCATGTAGCATATTTATAGGTTATATTTTCTGTCCTTTCGAGGAGGGGACCACATAATTTCGACGCGCGTTATGAAGAGTAGCACGTTTCATTTTTTTCAAAGTTTTTCAAGGCGTACGTAAAGAGACAAATACGCATGCGCGCATGAACTGCACGCTTCATGCGCTAGAAGTGGGAGAATTCAAGAGAATCCTATGCGCCACCAACGCAACCAATGCACGCATAGACTGAAACGGAACGGTTTTCTCTGCAGTCTATGCGCATAATGCGTGAATTGGAACACAGCCTTTATTGGCTGCATACTTACGCGCCTTATCATACAACATCACTCGATAGGCTGCAGTGCGCCGTGTCTCGAGTATAACCACTTTTAATAAAGTTGGTCATCCGCGAGCGCATAACCGCCCCGCTTATATATATATATATATATATATTATATATTATTGAATCATAACCAAACCACCTTATATTATATATATAAATAAAAGTATAATTCGTCATGTCTGTAATGAATCGTAGTATTAATATCATACCGCTCAGTGTTAATAATATGCAAATTATCATTAATGGCGAACGGTTAGCAGATGAGCATATCGAATATTTTCATAAATTATTAGAAGCTAACTCTAATTATAAACCACGCGAGACGTGGAGAGTTCAATTGCCTGCTACAATTGAACCAGTTCCTGAAAATCAGGATCACATACAGATTTTGCACCAAAGCGAAGATTTTACAACCAATGCAGGGGGACACTGGGTTTGTAGCTTTTATAAACATGATAAAAGAAGAGTTTATATTTATGATTCTTTTAATTCCTCGAAATTGCATATTCATCATAAAATTTTTCTTGAGAAGTTGTACCCTTTTTTGAATAAACATGACGGTACAATTAACGAAAAATTTATTGAATTTCCACGTGTACAAGCTCAACCTAATACTCGGAATTGCAGAGTTTTTGCGATTGCATTTGCTGTCTCGTTATTATTCAAAATATTACCAGACAAGGTAACGTACACTCATGCGATGATGCGTCAACATTTGATCCAAATGTTTCAATCTAATCGTGTAGAACATTTTCCATGCATTCAGAATCAACAATTAACACGTTGTATATATGAATATGAATCTACAATTGGTAGTACAATTAATAAAAATCCCTCTTGTGGAAATGATCCTCCAATAAAAATTGGTCGAAGTGACATTACTAATGAAAACGATGAAATATCCTCAGTTCAAAATGTACCACTTAGAGACAAAGAAGTCACTACACATACAAGAAATATAATTAAGACAGATCCACCATTTGTTTCGAAGTCAAAAATCACCAATGTATGCGTACCATGAAATAGGACAGAATACAAATCTAATTATTATAAAAGGCATAAAGAGGAAATTAGTTTAAAAAGAAAAGCTGTTTATAAAGCAAAGAAAGGGGAGTGTAATATGAGAAAGGGCAAAGATTGTAAAAAAGGGGAGAAAGACTGTTTGGGAATGAAATTAGTTTCCCACGCCGCCACACTCATGCTCATGGCAGCACCTCGCGGACCGCGATTCAGCAGCGCTGAACGACCGGCGAGCCGCCAATCAGCGGTGATCGATCAACTGTCGCCGCAATCGATGGACCAATCAGCTCGGATCGATCGACCAATTAGCGTGCGCGTCGACGATCCAAGAGAACGGAGAAGAAGCGTAACGGCCAGCGGCCATATTCTCAATCATTCTCTTGTGTGCTTTGAACTAAGAAAGTTCGTGGAGTCATCGCATCGCGAAGTGTTACGAATAATCTTGTTCTGTTAATCAGCTCACCGCATTTCTCAGTGCTTCACATCGTGCAGTACCGTGTCTCATCTCATCTTAATTGAACGCTCAAAGTCCAGCGATTAATATAATCGGGTGGACGCCACGTGGCATTTCACGCGGTTTCATTTCGCTGTAAGCTCTCGGTGCAGGCCACAGTGCTTAGTATAACACTGCGGTACCAAATCGGGACACTCTTCTCCTCTCATCGGCTCATCGAGTTGTTTTAAATAAAGCTGACAAAGTGGTCTCACGCACAACGTGGTTAAGTGAACTCTCTAACCTGTCTTAGATTCCTCTCACTCTACTTAATCTCATCTCAAACATTTGTGGTCCTTCCAGCCGGAGCTAAGACAGTGAACTCTCAGTGGTGATTGTGCGTGTGTGAAATCTCAACAACATAACCTTAAAATGCAGTCTGACGAGCAGAAGTCGACGACTAGATCTCAGACAGCGTCGAGGCCAACGACGCCTGTTCTCAACCTCCCAACGGGATCAGGTGGGAGTCTCCCACTCACTGGACCAGAGACAAGGGCATCGTCTCCCTCTGGCGTGCCGTCAGAGGTTTTGTCCAGAGCTGAGACTCAGCTCACACGGCTGGAGTCGATGACGGCTCTAAAGAGGCGCCTACCAAAGTGTGCCCCCAACGCCACAATGACGGAGCTGAAAGTGTACGGGCAGCAGGCCGACGAGCTCTTCAAGGCGTTTCAGAAGGAGCACGCCTATTTCGAGGCAGCGTGGCCTAGGTCGCAGCGCGACCATCCTTATTATAAGGAAAAGTGCTTGTTCCAGATGCAGGAGCTGCAAGCTGACATCCGCATCCACATCGGTCGTCTGGCAGACGAACTGGCCCTATTTCAGCCTTCGGGTGCCTCTAGCTCAGCGAGCTCAGCGTCAGCTCCAGGGAAGCTCCCTGAGCTGGCGTTGCCTACGTTTGCAGGCGACTACACGAAGTGGCCTGCATACTGCGAGCTGTTCTCTGCGCTCATTATCCACCGCAAGGACCTAACAGATATTGAGAGGCTCCAATATCTGTTGTCCAGCCTGGCAGGCGAATCAGCCCAGAAGGTAGAGGCTCTACCTTTGAAGGGGGCTTCCTTCACTCCAGCCTGGGAAATGTTGAAGGAGGCGTACGCAAACAAGTGCCATCTCATCCAGGCGCAGCTGGACAAGCTCTACGCATCGAGGCCTGGCAATCTCAAGGTGTCGGCAGCACTGAAGCAGCTCATCTCCAGCGTCGAAGGTGCAAAAACGTCGCTCATCTCACTTGGCGTGACCACGAACTTAGGTGACGTCATCTTGACCCATCTCGTGGCACGCCAGATGGACAAAGGTTCGAGGGAAGCGTGGGAGACGTCAATGACATCGGCGAACGAGTACCCCACCTTCCAGCGAATCAAGGACTTTGCCCACAATAGGGTGAGGGCACTGGAGAGGGCGGAGGCTCCGTCCTCCCAAGGTCCCACCAGCTCATCGGCGAAGGCACCTTCGAGGCCATCTGCTCAACGAGCCTCAGCTCACTCAGCGACGCAAGGCCCCTCACGACAGAAGAGCTTCCCTTGTGACCTGTGCCACGGGGACCACTTCATCGTTGTGTGTCCAAAGTTCAGGGGGATGACTGTGGCGGAAAGGAGGAAGGTTGTAGCCAACAACATGTTGTGCTACAACTGTTGCGGTCGACACTCGTCTGCAAACTGCAAGTCGCCGCACAAGTGCAAGCAGTGTGGGATCCAGCACCACACTATACTGCACATCCCGGACTCCAGGCCCGCTCAACCTCCACCTCAGACTGAGGCGTCACAGTCATCGACATCTCAACCACGCTGAAGTCTCAACGCAGTCGTCGACCCCTCAGCTCAGCTCACCCCTGAACACTCAGCTCACTCGCTCGCATCATGCAGCCATCTCACGCTTCTAGCAACCGCTCAAGCTCATCTCAGCTCACCAATGTCAACTCATCTGGTTCGTATACTCATAGACTCTGGATCAGAGCTCACCTTCGTCAAGGAGGTCGACTCAACTCAATCTCAAGCGATCTCAGTCATCCATCTCAATC
The DNA here is from genome assembly GCA_947577245.1 of Andrena bucephala. Classification (NCBI taxonomy): domain Eukaryota; kingdom Metazoa; phylum Arthropoda; class Insecta; order Hymenoptera; family Andrenidae; genus Andrena; species Andrena bucephala. The sequence goes on along the minus strand of OX387718.1, from coordinate 17,657,543 downwards.
ATTGGCATTGGAGGGAAGAAGTCCACGCAGACAAGAGGCGTCGCCTCATTAACGCTGCACTCAATCCACCGACCGGTAACAATTTCCCTTCAAGCTCATGTTCTCAGATCAGTGTCTTCCAGGGTTCCCTCAGCCGAGGTGCCCAACCAAGATTGGCCACATCTTGCTGGGCTCACGTTGGCAGATCCTGACTTCTTAAAACCACGACCTGTCGACATTATCATCGGAGCGAACACATATGGACAGATCATAAGGCAGAACGTAATCAAGGGCTCTCCATCCATGCCGATCGCTCAACTCTCAATCTTCGGATGGCTCATACTTGGACCAGTGGCTTCTTCCAACACTCTCACCCAATCATCATATCATACATCACTTGTACAAGAGGGCGAGCCGTCCGTACGTGATTTATTGGAGAAGTTCTGGATTCAAGAGGAGCTTCCGAGTGACAACTCATCTCAACTCAACTCTGAAGAGCAAGAGTGCGAAGATCACTTTCGAGCAACACACACCAGAGATGCTACAGGGCGATACATCGTTCGCATCCCTCTCAAGTCACCACCTAGTGCATTGGGCAACTCATATCAAGCAGCCCATGCATGCTTGAAGCGCACTCTCGTCAAGCTCAACAGGGACGATGGGTATCGTAAACTCTATCAAGAGTTCATGTCAGAATACGAACATCTCAACCATATGGTAAGAGCACCATCAATCTCATCTCATAACAATCCAATCTTTTACCTTCCTCACCATGGAGTGCTCAAGTCCGACAGCGAAACCACCAAGCTGAGGGTTGTCTTCAATGGCTCGTGTGCCACGTCATCTGGGTACTCTCTTAACGATCTCATGCACACAGGGCGTAACCTTCTGCTCAACATCTCAGACGTGCTGCTGTGGATTCGGCAGCACAGGTTCATTTTTGCTACAGACATTACAAAAATGTACCGACAAGTCCGAGTTCACGAAGACGATCAAGATCTCCAACGCATACTGTGGATGGACGAGGAAGGGGAAGAAACATCATTCAGGCTCACGACAGTCACTTACGGCACCAAGGCTGCACCGTTTCTGGCTGTTCGAGCATTACTGCAACTGGTGGAGGACGAAGGGCACCGCTTTCCACTGGCTGTACCCTCCATAACTCATGCACGATATGTCGACGACATCTTTGGCGGCGCTGACACAGGTGAGCAACTCATTACAATTGCACAACAATTGAAAGGCCTGTGTCACGCGGGAGTTTTTCCACTCGCCAAATGGCATTCAACGCATCCTGCACTACTCGAAGAAACATCCTCCAGCTCAAGAGCCCAAAGCTCAACCATCTCACTCGACGACTGCTATACTAAAATTCTGGGGTTGCAATGGAACAGTTTCCAGGACAACTTCACCTTCTCATCGAAACCTCTCAGTTCATTCTCAATCCCAACGAAACGCATCATTCTGTCAGAAGTTTCTCAAATTTTTGATCCACTTGGTTTCCTCTCACCAGTCATAATTCGAGCAAAAATGATTCTGCAAGAGTTATGGCTGCACAAACTTCGTTGGGACGATCCATTGCCACCTCAAGTTACATCTCATTGGTATTCCATCAGAGAAGATCTCACAAGCCTGGCCAGGCTCTCAATTCCCAGGTGGTTCAACACCTACTCTAATTCGGTCGTGGAACTCCACGGCTTCTCTGATGCCTCTCAGCTCGCCATGGCAGCGGTAGTGTACATTACCGTTATCTCACCGTCCACAAATCTCAAAGTGTCGACACTGGTGTGCTCCAAAACTAAGGTAGCACCTCTCAAGAAACTCACAATCCCGAGACTCGAACTCACAGCAGCATTAGGGCCCTTTACACGGACGTTCCAGCGCGCGTTCCGGCGCGCGTTCCGGCGCGTCACACGCCGCGCGGCACGCAAAAGTACGTGAACGCCGGAGCGACGCTCCTTCGTGCACGCCAGAAGGTTATACTCGCCACTACTTAGAGACAGCGAGTTCGGCCTGATATTTCTACGTCGACTCCATCTACATGTTTTTTCCACGATCCACCGCAGTGGTGTATTGTGTACTACCTGTTCGACGTATATGATAGATCTGCGAAACGATCGGCAAGACACGATCGCGATATATGTTCGCGAAAAGTATACGAATTCCTCGATATACCTGGCTAGTAGAGGATATCATAAATACTGTTACTGTAGGGTACACTGAAACATCTGTTTTTAGGAAGCTACATTTGGTTGACCTGAAGGTGCTACAAATTCTGGAAATGTTTTATGACTCAGTTATAACGACTGTAAAATTTTACAAGGGTACTTTAAAAAATGTCCAAATGTTTCCCCGACAATGCGATGGCAAATGAAATTGCATTTAACACATTCCCTGTTGTGACGATCATAATTATTACTATCAACGGCAATAATTTACCATGTGACTGCTTGTTTTAATATAAAAACTAATATTGATAGACAATACATACACATAGTTATGCAAGTGATGTTATTCGTAAGATAAATGATGAAGAGATGTAATATGCAAGATGTTTTGAAGAAGGGGGTAGTCTTCTGATTGCTCGTGATGCAGGTCAAATTTTTCACCCACGCTCTTGCGTGGCGCGCAAGAAAGCACCACAGTCCTGCCCGCGTGCTAGAAAGCACCACGCTCCTGCCCGCGTGCTAGAAAGCACCACGCTCCTGCCCGCGCTCCAACCTTGACTCCAGAAGAGTTTACATAAGAGACAGAAAAGGTAGTTAGAAAAGGAAAAAACGGCACTTGAAATCAGGCTCGTCGCGCGCCTCAGGATTTCTAACAGTGCAGAAATCCTGAGGCGCGCGACGAGCCTGGCAGCCGATCCTGGCAGCCAAGACTCCAGAGGCAACGCCGTCGATAAGCCGTGCCTCGATGGGTTTCGAGGACTTCGACCCTCGAGACCAGGGGGGCCGTACAATCTTGCCCCCTAAGACGTGGCGAATAGAAAATTCTACATTTCTCACCGGATCTTGGCGAAAGTGACGTGAATCGTTTCCTTATGTTTTCCCGATGAAAATGGTCCAAAAACGACACAAATCGGATTGTAATTAAGGAATCTTTGTAATAAATTGATTTCCATAATTTCGTTAAAAATAGTTCGATTTATATGAAAGTTGGTAGGCATAATTTTCATTTGAAAAACATGAGAAATCCATCGGTATCACTTCCATATCGATAGGATAAAGAATAAAGTATACAGTTTTTCTGAAACAGGTATGAATCCTTGGCCGACCGCAGCGAATCGAGGTCGGCGACCCACAGTCGAGGGTGAAATATTCATTACAGCGTATTAAGAAATTCTTTATTCTTCATCGTATCGATATGAAAGTAACACTAATGGATTCCTGGCGTTCTCCCCATTAAAATTATCCAAAATGTCGTGCAAATCGGACTACTTTTACACAAACAATACAATTCATAAAAGGAGTAGGCATTCCATTGTCCGAACGATGACCAGAACGAGCAAAGAACCTAATAAAAAGAAAATAAATAGGGTAAAGACCCAATTACTGACACCTAACCAATTACTGTCACCTTAAGCTATTTTACTTACAATAACGAATAAATAAACTATAGTATATAATCTATAGTATAGATTATAGGTTGAATTACGTAATTCTTTTTTCGTATGAGTTTACAACGTTTATTTATTGGTTATTTTAAGAAAAATAGCTTAAGATGACAGTAATTGGTTAGGTGTCAGCAATTGGGTCTTTTACCCTATAAGGAAAGCAACCGTAATAAACGTACTAGCCAGGTATATCGAAGAATTCGTATACTTTTCGCGAACATATATCGCGATCGTGTCTTGCCGATCGTTTCGCCGATCGATCATATACATCGAACAGGTAGTACACAATACACCACTGCGGTGGATCGTGGAAAAAACATGTAGATGTCGACCGTAGAAATATCAGGCCGAACTCGCTGTCTCTAAGTAGTGGCGAGTCTAACCGTCTGGCGTGCACGAAGGAGCGTCGCTCCGGCGTTCACGTACTTTTGCGCGCCGCGCGGCGTGTGACGCGCCGGAACGCGCGCCGGAACGCGCGCTGGAACGTCCGTGTAAAGGGCCCTATTGATGCTGGCAAAGCTTGCCAAGTATGTTCAAGCAACTCTTCAGCTCAACATTGAATCTACTCATCTGTGGACGGACTCTCAAGTGGCACTTACATGGATCAACTCTCACGCCTCACGCTGGAAGGAGTACGTCAGGAATCGTGTCGCTCAAATTCAGGAACTCTCACCACACTCGCATTGGAGACACGTTCCAGGCACTTCGAATCCAGCTGATTGCGCTTCTCGAGGCCTCACGACATCTCAGCTTGAACATCATCAGCTATGGTGGACGGGACCATCATGGCTTTCTCAACCCAGTGACTCATGGCCATCACAATCATTGCATCAGGACGACTCGAGTGCACTAGAGGCTCGTCCAGGATTCTCGACCTTACTCAACATTCAAGAAATCAAATATCACTGGGAGCTCATATACAAATTCTCTTCTCTCGACAAACTGATTCGCATTACTTCAGCTTGTTTCAGATTCATCTCAAGGTTAAGAAAATTGCCTGTTTCGTTGCCACTCATCTCACACACACCAAAGGATTTGGAAACGGCCCGCATTTTTTGGATCAAGATGACTCAGGCAATCTACTTCAACCACGAACTGAAAGTTATCAGCTCGAACTCAACGTTGCCTTCATCTCATGCCTTCAGTCGACTCACTGCGTTCATCGATGAACAAGGAGTCATACGAGTTGGAGGCAGACTTCGTAACGCTCACATTGATTATGAAGGTAAACATCCTGCAATCTTACCTCGCAACTCACGTCTGTCCGATCTGATTATAGACCACTCTCATAAACGAACTCTTCATGGAGGAACTCAGCTCACTCTCGCTCACATCAGACAGACCTACTGGATCATCGGAGGTCGAGCTCCAGTCAAGTCTCATATACTGAGGTGTGTTGTGTGTGCTCGACAAAGGGGGATCCGTGCCCATCAGCTGATGGGCCAACTACCTCTTTCTAGAGTTACACCCTCACAACCATTCACACACACTGGAATTGACTACGCTGGTCCAATCACTCTCAAAACATGGAAAGGGCGAGGAGCAAAAACACAAAAGGGCTGGATCTGTGTTTTTGTGTGCATGACAACGTCAGCTGTTCATCTCGAGCTGGTGACAGACTACTCAACCGAAGGCTTCATCGCCACATACAGGCGATTCTCATCACGACGTGGGATTCCACACACCATCTACTCAGACTGCGGAACCAACTTCGTTGGTGCCGACGCAAATCTCAAGAGCATGTTCACTCAGGGCTCACAGCATCATCAGGAATTGGCTTCTCTATTTGTCAACGACAATACAACGTGGTGTTTCAACCCACCAGCGGCACCTCACATGGGAGGTAAATGGGAAGCGGTCGTCAAGTCCATGAAATATCATCTACGACGAACCGTCAGTGACACTGTGCTCACATTTGAAGAGTTCAGTACGCTTCTCACCCAGATTGAAGCCATGCTCAATTCAAGACCGCTCGAGCCTCTCAGTGATGACCCTGAGGACATCTCAACGCTAACGCCAGCTCATTTTCTCATCGGCAAACCGCTCTCAACTTTGCCGGAACCATCAGTGGAACACTCAGCTCTCTCACCATCAGCACGATGGCAATTCATCCAGAAGAGGATGCAACAATTCTGGACTCAATGGTCAGCTCACTACCTGCAACGTCAACAGGCCATTTCAAAATGGCATCATCCCTCCAATGACATCAAGGTCGGGTCATTGGTGCTCATCTCAGACGAAAGGTTTCCTCCGAGCAAGTGGCCACTTGCTCGGGTGCTCGCATTGCATCCTGGGAAGGATGGTCTCACCAGGGTCGTGACCGTCAAGACCGCGACCACCACATTAACGAGGCCAATCGCAAAGTTGGCAATTTTGAATGTTTCAAGGTAACCTCAACAACTCTGTTGCTGACGGCGGGAGGAATGTTTGGGAATGAAATTAGTTTCCCAGCTCCGTGCCTTGAAATAGCTAAAAATCCTGAGGTTGTTTATGATTATACAGCAAAAAGCAACTGTGTTGCTGTCATTTCAAATGGCACTGCAGTGCTTGGACTTGGTAATATCGGTCCTCTTGCTGCAAAACCTGTCATGGAAGGCAAAGCTGTTTTATTTAAGCGTTTTGCTGATATTGATGCAGTTGATGCCGCCACACTCATGCTCATGGCAGCACCTCGCGGACCGCGATTCAGCAGCGCTGAACGACCGGCGAGCCGCCAATCAGCGGTGATCGATCAACTGTCGCCGCAATCGATGGACCAATCAGCTCGGATCGATCGACCAATTAGCGTGCGCGTCGACGATCCAAGAGAACGGAGAAGAAGCGTAACGGCCAGCGGCCATATTCTCAATCATTCTCTTGTGTGCTTTGAACTAAGAAAGTTCGTGGAGTCATCGCATCGCGAAGTGTTACGAATAATCTTGTTCTGTTAATCAGCTCACCGCATTTCTCAGTGCTTCACATCGTGCAGTACCGTGTCTCATCTCATCTCAATTGAACGCTCAAGGTCCAGCGATTAATATAATCGGGTGGACGCCACGTGGCATTTCACGCGGTTTCATTTCGCTGTAAGCTCTCGGTGCAGGCCACAGTGCTTAGTATAACACTGCGGTACCAAATCGGGACACTCTTCTCCTCTCATCGGCTCATCGAGTTGTTTTAAATAAAGCTGACAAAGTGGTCTCACGCACAACGTGGTTAAGTGAACTCTCTAACCTGTCTTAGATTCCTCTCCTCTCACTCTACTTAATCTCATCTCAAACAAAGACAAAAAACTTTCTACGTATGAATATTATATCGCACACAAAGAAGGTATATTAATAAATAAAAAAATGCAGTATGACGCAAATAAAGAAGTGAAATGCAGTAAGGGAAAAAATTATTATGAGCTAAATAGAGAAAGTATAATCAAAAAGACAAAAGTGCATTATGACGCAAATAAAGAAGTGATATGCGGAAAGCGAAAAAAATTTTATCAGCCAAATAAAGAAGGTATAATCAAAAAGAAAAAAGTGCACTATGACGCAAATAAAGAAGTGCAATGCAGAAAGCGAAGAAATTATGATCAGCTAAATAAAGAAGTTATCTCCAAAAAGCGGAAGGTATATTATCATGAAATACGTAAAGGAGATGATTATAATAAAGTAGCAAAACGTCGTGCTGCTTTGCAAATAATAAAAAAGTATCGTTATATTGCTGTAACAAATAACAATATAGCAACCAAAAATAACAAAGAAACTTATATTAGAAAACTTTCAAAAATTATTAGCATGCCGTCCGGAGAAGCAAGTAGATTGGAAGCTGAACGTATAATAAAATGGTGTTTTCATATTAGGCAAAAGTACATTTTGAAAATGACGAAACTGTTGAAAGATTGTAAAGAAAAAGTGGAAGTTTCCTTAACGCGCGCAGCAGAATGTTTAGAAGTTGATGACAGGATTAATGCTTTGTATGGACAATCCAGCCATACATCTTCTTCAGAATCATATTTTGCGGAAAGTTCGTACCATACTTTCAGCGGTTCTGAATCAATCATACTGAATTCGGAAGGGAAAGCTATAAACGTTGTACCTGTATTGCAATCGAAGAAGACGACAAAAGCATGGCATTGTAGTTATCTTTGTAAAACAAAAGATGTTGAAATTCTAAATAATTTACAGGATTTCTTCAAACGATTATTAGAATGCTCATTAAAAAATGTACATAAGTTGAACATGCATATCAGTAGCTGTTCTAATAAAGTGCATGTTGAAAAAGTTGGTCATTCTCATGGTTGATACATAAACCCTAAACTATGTAAGTCCAATTTTTTAACGTTTGAGATTTTGGCACCTCACTTTCCGGATTTACAAAATTTGAAGAAAACGTTATACAGAATAGCGAACATTTATAAAGACCTATTACATACTTTAGACAAAGCTTTAAACGATAGTGACCTTGAAACACTGGAACGAATAACACTGCAAGCTCGGAAAGAAGCTGAAGCGTTAGAAAAAAATAATACTGACATAAGCTTGAACGAAGAAGAGATTATATCTCGATATTATTTAGCATTTAAAGCTTTCACAAAGCGGTCTATGGACACACCACAATGTTTTTAAATGGGATTCTTTTTGATGGGTTAATTAAAAAATGTCCGCGATATGCGTAATGGAATTTATGAACATAACATTTTAGCTGTGTATATGTAGTTGTGTCATCTTAAGCGCAGTTGGAAAGCACCTTTATGTACTTGCAGCTCATTTTGATTTCACATCTTTTTTTTATTTTGTAATTATATTATTTTCTTTTTTTTTGTGATTTATTTGATATTTATTTGATAATACTTTTTTTCGCCCTCGACTTTTTCATATACTTGGCGTTGTTTTTTACTTTTTTGAAGTTTTTTATGGGGATCTCTCTTCTTTTTACAAAGATAATTCATATACTTGGCGTAATTTTTTTACTTTTTTGAAGTTTTTTATGGAGATCTCACTTCTTTTTACAAAGATAATTTGCATAGGGAATGATTTCAGATAATTTTCAATATTATAAATTATTATTATATTATTATTAATTGATGGCTGGATAATTTTTTCATCCTCTCGTGGTTATATTTTTTTTAAATATATTGTATACAATATATTGTCATCCAAACTACGCACGCCTGCAAACCCTGATAAACATCTGACGCCAATCTGACATCAGATTGGCAGCAGGGTCTGCCGTGAGAGCGCAGAGCCTGACGTCAGATCCGTAGTCATCTGTGTCCGCATTAGGCTGCGGTCTGAGGTACAGAGCCTGACATCAGGGCCTGACGTCAGATGAACAGCAGATTCGCATCAGATCCTGCCGTTCGCCTGACACGTATAACAGCGCCATCTGAGGGTCAGAATTGGCAAACAATTCCCTACGCGTGATGTCACACGGCCGTCCCTACGCGTGACGTCACATGCACGTGGCTACGCACCAACACATTTGTACCGTGATTGCTATAGGTGTGTCCCCCCCACCCTTTCTACTGCGCGCAGGGAATTTGTAAGCAGCAGTTTCGGAGCAGATTATGTTCACATAACCTACGAGGTTTATTAAATAAGGACTCAATTTATTTGTAAAGGTATTTCTTTATTTTTAATAATACAATAATATATGTGGCACATATATATATAATTTACTCTGAAAACAAATACAATATTAGTATGAAATACTAACGCGTATCGCACGCGTAAGTTATTTCGCATCTCGCGCATAACCCTGCGTTTTTGCCTCGCCGATAATGCGTGTATCGATTTCCGCGACGTAGACAATTTGAAATGATTAAATTCCATAACTACTTACGTCTTCTGGATGCCTCGGATTCGCTTGAATATAAGAAATATATCTCTCGGAATTCTTTGGTATTGCTGTCGACGACTGCCACCTCAGAATGAACGAGAATTCGAAACAAACGCGAACTAGGAAGTAGAGTCCCGACCAATCACGAATGACCGCAAGGCGGCGCAGCCAATCCGTAGCGTAGTCCACTGTACCGCCAAAATGTTACCTCGTGGTACCCTTTATTCGACGTGGTACCCTTTGTGCTTGAAAACGAACGCTACGGATTGGCTGCGCCGCCTTGCGGTCATTCGTGATTGGTCGGGACTCTACTTCCTAGTTCGCGTTTGTTTCGAATTCTCGTTCATTCTGAGGTGGCAGTCGTCGACAGCAATACCAAAGAATTCCGAGAGATATATTTCTTATATTCAAGCGAATCCGAGGCATCCAGAAGACGTAAGTAGTTATGGAATTTAATCATTTCAAATTGTCTACGTCGCGGAAATCGATACACGCATTATCGGCGAGGCAAAAACGCAGGGTTATGCGCGAGATGCGAAATAACTTACGCGTGCGATACCGTTCCGGATTGAATACGGTCAGTAGAGTCGCGGATAATACTTCTACCGTGCAAGATGCTGCTAGCACATCTGCAGGTTGTAGTTCGTCCGTTCCTGTTAATTTAATCCCCGATAGATTCAGTATTAGGCGCGATATAAATGTAGAAGACGCCGGTCCTTCTACTTCCACGTCACGCGTTTCTTCTATCCACGATACAGTTTCATTGTCCTGTGGTACTTTCTCCGAGCCATCTTTTCGCCAACGTTTAGCGTCTTGTTTCGTAGACAGCAATTTAACACACGTTCAAGGAAATAATATATTATCTCTCCTTCGAACGCATTCCTGTCTTTCCCAGTTGCCTCAGGATGTTAGAACACTTCTCGATACGCCACGTAATCCTGCTGTTACATTCGTCGTGGAACCAGGAGAATACATTCATTTCGATCTGGAAACAGAAATTGTTAAAAGTTTCCCGAATACTTTGTCTGTATCTTTTGTTAGAGAGTTAGAATTAGATTTTCATACCGACGGATGTCGTGTGGACAAAGGTTCCATTCAGTTCTGGCCCATCCAATGTAGAATTTCAAATATTCCCCGTATAAAGCCAATAGTGGTAGGAATCTATAAAGGTCGCCATAAACCACGCGATCCCAATATTTTCTTTGAGAAATTTATTGCAGACGTCAAAGCCATCATGTCCAATGGAGGTATAAATTTTCATGCCAGTAAGTTGCCCATACGTCTGAGATGTTTCATAGCTGACGCACCAGCTCGAGCATTTGTGTTGAATCATTTTGGGCATATGTCTCAATATCCCTGTTCCAAATGTATGGTTTTTGGTACCTTGAACGGTAAGCATTATGCCTTCGATGGTATAGATCATTCTCCTCGTACCGATGAGGAATACCCTAAACGGTTACACGAGAACCATCACAAAGAAGGTCCAAGCCCATTGGCATCGCTACCGATAGGAATGGTTACGCAAGTTCCGTTCGAGTATATGCATCTTGTATGCTTGGGCGTAATGAAGAAACTTTTGTCCGCGTGGGTATCTGGAAGCTTTACATTTTTGTCAAAATTGCCTGCACTGAACATTTCTGTGATATCTACGAGACTCAACAGTCTCGGAAGATATTGTCCCTTGGACTTTGCCAGACGTCCCAGAGCTATTGAAGAATATTGTAAATATAAGGCGACCGAGTTTCGTCAGTTCCTTCTATATACAGGGCCTGTTGTACTGTATGGTGTACTCAACGATGACATATACAAGCACTTCTTAATTTTACATGCGGCCATAAGGATTTTGGTTGCAGAATCTCCATCGAGCCCACACTTGAAATTCACAGAGTCAGCTTTGCAGAAATTTGTTCTTCGTAACGAAGAACTATATGGCCCGACTTTTAATAGTTATAACGTCCATGGTCTTCTTCACTTAACCAACGATGTCAGACGTTTTGGTAATTTAGATTCATGTTCTGCTTTTCCCTATGAAAACAACATGTCCATTTTTAAAAAATTTCTTAATAAGCCATCTCTTCCTCTACAACAATTTTCCAACAGGATGAGGGAGATACAATCACATGGCACAAACATTCATCGTAATGTCGATTTTTCTATTCGCGTATCTAGACCCCTTACTAACGACACCAATTGTTCTCAGTACCGTAAGATAGAATTTAATAACATATCTCTAGGCAGAAATGTTCGTGATAATTGTTGCATCTCAGACGATGGCTCGATCTGCATAATTTTCAATATTGGCATGGACAAAGATTCGTATCGTTTGGGTATCAAAAAATTTTTAGAAGTCGATAATTTTTATGATGTCGGCATAGAGTCTTCGGCTCTTGGCATATATAAATGCGCCACATTGAGCCCTGAAATTTTATATATCTCCCCCGATCAGGTTCGTGGCAAATGTTATAGAATGCCTTTTCGCTGTAGTATGTCCACTGACACAAACCTCTCAGAACCCCGTAGGTATATCGTTGCTGTTATTACGCACAGCGAGAAGCCGTAAGATCCATAGTATTTAAATTCTTCCACCTTTATTTTCGCTAGATGTATCTCGCTGCCAGTCCCTCTCCCTTGTGTAGCTTCTCGCGTCAGGCGGTCACCATGGTGGTTTTAGTGGGTGCAAGCCCCACATAATCTCACCCCTGCCATGGGGGGTGAGGTATCCGTTAGGGATTTCCACCATGTAAAAAAAAAAAAAAAACTTCCCTTTCTAGCCTCGTCTCTTGTTTTTGGTAAGTTGCGACTATTTTCTGGTGAGTGGCATGCTCTATAATATTTACATTTTCTTCTTTTGTACTGTACTTTCCTTTAGTATTGCTCTTCATAAGTAATATTATATTTACACGTATCCTTGTTAATCTCTGTTGATGAGTTATTTTATCGTTTGGTTCGAATATTTCTGCATGGGTCATTTTTTCACGTTTTCTACTGTTATAGCCTTTATCGAGTTACACTCGAATTATTGAGTAATACATTACCTGGGTTCGTCTTGAGGTTTGGGCTCGGTTAATAATGCATGTAAAATAGGAAAAACAGCCAACACGCCTTTGCTAAGTATTGTAATATGTACTTTTACTCACAGGTTGACATGTCGCAGCGAGAGAAGCGTGTGGTCGCCAAACCAGCGAGGTACCAGACGACTTCTACGGAGGAGGAAACTCCGAAAAAGAGGACGTCAACCGTGCCGAAGCAATCCATCGATCAGGACATCCAGGATTTGAAGACAATCCTGCAGGAAACAAATGATCTAACAACGTCAAAGGATTTTTCTACGACTAATCCAAGTAACGTTCTTATGTTACAGAACAGTCCTGCTGCTGCCAGTTTTCCTGCCCTCGCAACATTAAGGGATCATCACGATCCAGGGACGTCGTCTGCACGCGCCACAGTCATTCGGAATGAGCCGTTGCAGCACCATACAGTGCAAATACAACCTTCTGCTAATTGGTAAATTTACATGTTTCTTTTGTTTTGTTATAAAAATATTGATAGTGTGAAGTTTTCTATTATAAATGTTCATGTTCGCAGGAGCCTGGAAGATCGCACGGCGAGCGTCGAGACGGAGCTAAGGTAAGTATTGCATGTTATCGTGTTTATTAATACGTTACGTCTCCATCCGTTCTGCTTGCAGAAGAATGAATACTCTGTTGGAGAGTGTTCTTCAATGTGTGCAACCCACCCGTAATGGTCCACCAAGCAAACCAGCAGTCATTCCTCTCTCGTCACCGGAGGAGGTGGACTGTTTCGAGACCATCGACGACGAAACGTATTCCAATGTTGTAAGTGAAAGCGAAATTATGCTTTTATTTACTTTTATATAATACATACATACATCAATCTTTACTTACTTTGCTTAGGTTCAGTATTTAAAATACGTGGGTGGGTTCAGCATGAAGGAAGCGGTCGGGATTTGCCTGAAGGAAGCACTGGTCGACGACGTGACACGGTCCTTCACGTGGTTCGGCCGAACAGGACAAAGGCCGTTGTACAACACTCGCATCGTGATGGTGATATACGGTACGAATCAATAAGCATTTCCATGTTTTTATGCATAATTATGCTAACGTACTTTGCGTGCATTACTTTTTCAGAAGCGGTGTCTGGAAATCTACACTTCACCAAGCCGCTTCGATCTGATTTTCAACGGTCGATCCAGCAGGCACTTCGAGCCGCCAAGGAGAGGGTCCGCAGTAAGAAGCGTGGTCCTCGCGCGACAGCAGCCTCCGATGCATCGCGAATGCGCCGCGATTTGTGGACGGACGACCAGCAGCCTGAAGAAGAAGCTGACCTTTGAAGGTCCGTATCAGTAAAAGTCATGATATTTAGTGTCATGACCGTAAAAGTCACGATTTACTGTCGCGGGAAAACGATAATTAAATATGGTAAATATTTTATTTTTCAGAAATGTGCCCATTAAAAGTAGAGGTGTGTCTCCATTTACAGTGGCGAAGAAACCAAACGGTACTTTTCAGTGCCCATTTTAATTCATTAAAACGTTTAACAACCTCTCGATGTTCTCAATGAACATCAATCGGCACTTTTCAGCGCCCGTTTAATAAAATAATCATGGATTGATACATTCCCAGTATCAATTCAATTTCATACTAATATTGTATTTGTTTTCAGAATAAATTATATATATATGTGCCACATATATTATTGTATTATTAAAAATAAAGAAATACCTTTACAAATAAATTGAGTCCTTATTTAATAAACCTCGTAGGTTATGTGAACATAATCTGCTCCGAAACTGCTGCTTACAAATTCCCTGCGCGCAGTAGAAAGGGTGGGGGGGACACACCTATAGCAATCACGGTACAAATGTGTTGGTGCGTAGCCACGTGCATGTGACGTCACGCGTAGGGACGGCCGTGTGACGTCACGCGTAGGGAATTGTTTGCCAATTCTGACCCTCAGATGGCGCTGTTATACGTGTCAGGCGAACGGCAGGATCTGATGCGAATCTGCTGTTCATCTGACGTCAGGCCCTGATGTCAGGCTCTGTACCTCAGACCGCAGCCTAATGCGGACACAGATGACTACGGATCTGACGTCAGGCCCTGCGCTCCAGATCTGGTTATCAGGGAAGCTTCAAGACAATTGGATTGGTGGAACTGGTTTAAATTTGAATTTTCAGATATACAGCAAGCATACAAGAAGGAAACAGAGGATCGAAGATGAATAAAATCGTTTAATTAATATAATAATAATAATAATACTATGTTCCAATAAATTTTTTTCTCTGACGTAGAACACACTGCCATCATCTTCTGCTTCGATTACCTGTAAATATATAAAATTTTAGTTATTTTAGTTACAACTTAACGTAGAACTTCTATAGAAATAGAGTGGCATTTTGCTATAGTAAGTGTAGAGACTACAAAATGTGTCAGAAAGAGGTGAGAGCGTATGGCAGAAAGTCTTGTTGCAGGAAATTTAAATAAATGCTAATGGTAATAATTCAGCGAACATGAACAAAGAGATCCAATATTTTCAACACACAATTGATTGGTTTTGGAATAAAATTAGTTTAGTATGTTTATTATTGGTGAATTGCAATATTGTTAATGGGAACCTAAAAAATTAATGAATTAATGAATACATGGCAACTACTGTGGATTTTATATTAAAGTATTACGAATGTCTTTCACAAAAGATTGAAAAGCATCAAGGGAGATGTGTTTTCAGCGTACTTTCTTCACTAATGTGACTTGCTCTACATTGCAAGCAATCCACCATAATCTATTTTCTTAATAATTCTTAACGCTATGTCTTTTGACAATTTTTGTCGATTTACCTAATTTGACAAATTTCCAGAAACTTGTGCGAAACAAGATGCTCTGTCTATCTATCTAATCTTCTCTGGACAACCTCCAAGCCTGTGCATCCCCTTCATTTTTATCGAAGTCCCGTGCGTCCCCTTCATTTCTATAATATAATAAGCTTTACATAAAAACTCTAAATTGCTGATATACAAATACAAATATCTGGCAATTTAAATGCAATACAATTTTTTACTACAATATATTATTTATTTTGTACATGCATGGTACAAATTTCTAGAAACTTATGCGAAAGAAGATGCTTCTCTGTCGAACCTTCTCCGGACAACTTCCAAGTCTGCGACTCTACATAAGAAATCTATTAAATAAATTTAGCGACTTACCTTGTTAATTGAGACAATAATTCAGTCTCCTATTTAGTGTAAAAACTCCTGACATTTCAAATTTGGATCACTTACATTATTTGACACTTGGAAGGTTAAGATTGATAGGTTATAAAGTTCAATGGTATATTTAAAAAATAGGTACAGTTACTCACAAAATTGAGCGTACACTTATGTTGGTAGTGAAAATTGGCGGGAGAATGAATAAAAACGAACATATTTGAGTGTAAGAAACGCAATATATATTTATTTATATCGTTTAGCGAACGATTAGTACATTTTTAAAAAAAAAACATTAAGTATTTGTGTATATTTAATTGAAAACATAAAAATATAGGTATTTTACTGACACAAAATTGAGCGTACATATTGATATTTAGGGATTATAATATATGAATAAATAGATATTAATATTTTGTTGCATAACCTTTCGCTTCAATAACAGCCTGCAACCGCCGTGGCATGGATTCGATGAGTTTTTGAATGTAGGAAGGCGAAATATTGTCCCATTCTTCGCGTAATTTTAGTTTTAACTCTTCTTTATTTGTACAATTGTGATTTAACAATTTCGATTTCAGTTCTCCACAGACATGTTCGATCGGGTTAAGATCGGGTGACTGGGGAGGGGTTTTTAATAATTTTGGCACATTATATAATAACCACTCTTGCACCAAATACGATGCGTGCTTCGGATCGTTGTCCTGCTGAAAGTGGTATACACGCGGCATTTGCAACTTTTGTGCCGATTGTTTTAAATTTTTTTAAAAAATATTTAAATATTTCATTTTGTCCATTATACCTTCAATGAATTCTACATTTCCGGTACCATTGGTGCCTATACACCCCCATACCATAACCGAGCCTCCTCCGTGTTTTACTGTTGGACATGTGTTGCGAACATGATGTTCTGTATTGGGCTTCCTCCACACAATTTGCTTTCTCCCATCACGCCCAAATAAATTTATTTTGGTTTCATCGGAAAATATGACACCTTTCCAAAAACTGTCATCACAATTTATATAGGTTTTAGCGAACTGTAAACGTTTTTCTCTATTGACTTTAGAGATGTAAGGTTTCTTTCTGGCCACTCTACCGTGATGCCCTTCTTTACGTAAAGTTCTTCGGACTGTTTCTACCGATATATTTTTTTTAATACGTGTTGAAACCTCCGTTGTTAAATTTTTCATATTAATTCCTGGATTTATTTTAATTTGTCTGCAAATAAATCTATTATCGATGTCCGATAATATCTTCTTTCTTCCTCGTCCAGGTTTATTACGAACTGTTCCTTCGTACTTATAATGATTTACAATTTTCTGAATTGTGGAATGGGTTTTACTCACAATTTTACCCACTTCGCGCAAAGATTTCCCTTGGCAATATAATTTTATAATTAATTGACGAGTAGAAATGTCTGTTTCTTTCCTCCTGCTAGCCATTTCGCTAATACTCAATAAACAGATAACAAGTAGTCATTTGTTTTTAGTTTCTTAGCAACCATATCGAGAACCATTTCACGGGACTTTCCCTTTCAATAATACCATCCTTCAACCTATGCAGACCGCGTAATTTGTAAAATTAGTTATGTGTACGCTCAATTTTGTGTCAGTAAAATACCTGTATTTTTACGTTTTCAATTAAATATACACAAATACTTGATGTTTTTTAAAAACAAAATCCATCAATCGTTCGCTAAACAATACGAATAAATATATATTGCGTTTTCACACTCAAATATGTACGTTTTTATTCATTCTCCCGCCAATTTTCACTACCAACATAAGTGTACGCTCAATTTTGTGAGTAACTGTATGTACAATGACGGACGACGATCCCTGCCGAATAATCCCGAGAGTCGACGAACGAAGAACGAAACATGTGTTAGTTTCGTTTTGGCTGAAGGTGTGCGTGTAACGCGTATATACGTACCCCATAAAAAACTTTAAAAAAGTAAAAAACAACGCCAAGTACATGAAAAAGTCGAGGACGAAAAAAAGTATTATCAAATAAATATCAAATAAATCACAAAAAAAAGAAAATAATATAATTACAAAATAAAAAAAAGATGTGAAATCAAAATGAGCTGCAAGTACATAAAGGTGCTTTCCAACTGCGCTTAAGATGACACAACTACATATATAAACAGCTATAATGCTGTGTTATTCCATTACCCATATCGCGGACATTTTAATTAACCCTTCAAAAAGAATCCCATTTAAAAACATTGTCGTAAATTAATAGCTTTACAAAATTAATGATATACAAAAATTGCGCCAATCATAACAATGGCTATTAATACAAAGAAAAAAATGTATTAAATAATATTAAGCAGATATATTTTTATACAAATAAATATATTAATACGAATAAATATTTTATTCAAAATACTTGGCGCTGCGCCCCGAATTGGTGTTTCTAAACAGAATAAATATGTATAAATTGCATTAATCTTTTTTTCTTTCTTTCTTTCTTGTGCGTGCGTTCGTGAATGAATTTCTAATATGTATATGTATAATATGTATATGTTTATGTATTTTAGATTGTAAGGGAGTTATTGTTAATTATTAAGACTAAGTCAATTAACATTTTTTCGGTTGCGCAGCGCCAAGTATTTTGACTAAAATATTTATTCGTATTAAAATATTTATTTGTATAAAAATATATCTGCTTAATATTATTTAATACATTTTTTTCTTTGTATAAATAGCCATTGTTATGATTGGCGCAATTTTTGTATATCATTAATTTTGTAAAGCTATTAATTTACGACAATGTTTTTAAATGGGATTCTTTTTGATGGGTATTATTTAATACATTTTTTTCTTTGTATAAATAGGCATTGTTATAATTGGCGCAATTTTTGTATATCATTAATTTTGTAAAGCTATTAATTTACGACAATGTTTTTAAATGGGATTCTTTTTGAAGGGTTAATTAAAATGTCCGCGATATGGGTAATGGAATAACACAGCATTTTAGCTGTGTATATGTAGTTGTGTCGTCTTAAGCGCAGTTGGAAAGCACCTTTATGTACTTGCAGCTCATTTTGATTTCACATCTTTTTTTTATTTTGTAATTATATTATTTTCTTTTTTTTGTGATTTATTTGATATTTATTTGATAATACTTTTTTTCGTCCTCGACTTTTTCATGTACTTGGCGTTGTTTTTTACTTTTTTAAAGTTTTTTATGGGGATCTCACTTCTTTTTACAAAGATAATTCATGTACTTGGCGTAATTTTTTTACTTTTTTGAAGTTTTTTATGGTCTACATATACATAAAATCCTCAGTTTAGTTACAAATAAAAAACAGTTTGATGATATACAAACATGTCGCAATTCAAATTTCGGCAACTTACCTTGTGTTTGAGACTGCATTTTCGTTGCAATTACAACTTACCTTATTTAACACTCGCCAGGTTTATAACCTGACTGTAAGCTGTCAAAATTTGGAGTAGATTGCATAGTGAAGGTAACGTAATAGCGTTTGACGAATGAAACATGTGTTAGTTTCTGTTGGCTGAAGGTGTGCGTGTAACGCGTATATACGTATTATGTTTGACGAAATTTGGTTGGAGAAGAAGAATCAGAATCACAAGAAAAAATTACCGTTTCCGACTGATACATGAGACGATATTATGATATCTCTGTCATGCGTGGACAGATTTTATTGAAATTTGGTCTTATTCGAAAGCTTATATGCGGTTTACATAAGAAAAATGCCTTTAAATTTAGAAAATATTGCAGGCGTGATGAGATATTAATGAAATAAGTTTCAGGTTAGGTTGGAATAGCTGTGCTTCGATAAAAGATACACGGCAGCGACAGGCATATACAAGGTGTCTTTTCTTTCATGTACTTGGCGTCGAGACGCTACCGCGTCTCTAGATAATGCGTGAATTGGAACACAGCCAAAGCTTACTCGGAATAGCGCACAACAGCTGCTCGAGTGTACTTTATGTATTTTTGGAATACTCCAACCTATAAAAAAACGAGAAATTTGTAATAAACACCAATATCATACGTATTATTATAAATAAATGTAAAGGTCACTTACCAAATATAATATTTTTTCTTTTGTTTCTCCTACTACGGAGAATAATACGTTCTTCCAAGGGTCTTCCCAGATAGCACGGGACGTCTTAAAGACGTCCATTTTACGTCCATTTTAGGTCCGAACGCCTGTCGTCTTGATTTGTGAAAATGGACGTCTTTAAGACGTCTTCTGGACATTTTCTGGACGTCTTAAATACGCCTTAAAGACGTCTTAAAGACGTCCAGAAAACGTCCAGAAGACGTCTTGGTTAGGTCCGAAATAGGCTTTTTAAGACGTCTTTGAGACGTCTTTAAGACGTCCAGAACACGTCTTGGTTAGGTCCGAAATAGGCTTTTTAAGACGTCTTTGAGACGTCTTGGTTAGGTCTGGAAGAGGCGTTTAAAAGACATTTTTAAGACGTTTGTGTGTTATTTTAGAAATGTCGATACATTACCCACGCAGCACAAGGTCCCAAGGACGTCGCCAGACGTCCCAAGGACGTCCACAGACGTCCCGGGTACGTCCTGGTCTGTAACAGGACGTACCCGGGACGTCTGTGGACGTCCTTGGGACCTTGTGCTGTGTGGGTAGTTATAGGAAACCAGGGATTGTAACCGCTGTCTAAGCCAAATCATCCACGAAGTATGGATAGATCGAACAGGTAAAACCTAATTACATCTACATACAAATGTTTATGAATGCTCCCAGAATAATGGAAAACAAAAAACACAGATGCATTTGTTTAAATGTTTTGACCGAGTGTTTGCAAACAGGTTTTATACATTTTTTATATTGTTTTCATACATTTTTTATACAGCTTTCATAATGTTTTTGTACAGTTTTTGTATATTTGTTTCAGTATTTGCGGTCAAAAGTGTGTAGTTCTAGGTTAGGTTTTATGGGGGTTTGTGTCTCCAGCGAAACTGTGTTACCGACCTGTAATTTGAGAACTGAATTTAGCGTCCTCTACTCATCAGCAGCGTCTAACTCATGAACTACTTTAAAGCGTGTGAAATGCTGCATGCGTGCTGCACGCGTTATACTATTATTGTTTTTAGTCTTCATTAAGCGAGCTACGTGCTGCGCTATTACGGTCGACTAAGAATGGGTTGATAGTAAAATTCTTTTGCAGGTACAAATTACACCACTGATTCGAGGTGTGGACCTCGCGGTCTCGTGAAAGACGAAGCGAGACAAAGTATCATGCTTTCTCCCTGTCGACTTTTTCTTTCCTAGTCGCTCGTTTCCCTCTGAATGATGGACAATTTAAAATATTTTACGTTTACTTAATTTTTCTTTTATCAATTTTTTAACCATAATTATTGTGAAAAGTTTTTGCAAACTGTTTATTTGATACTGTATATAATGGTTGAACTCGGCAGGTGGCGCTTTACGTTTGTGCACAGATAATTATCGCTCTCCGTTACTTCTTTAATTTATCGTGCAAATCACTTTTCCGTGGGTGTGTACGTAGTTTCATCTTATAGTCAGAGTGCAAGTGATTGTTGGTCATAATCCGCTGACCCGGTTCTCGTCGCTGCTGCCGTATATTTCTGGAAAGAATATCGCCAATTCTAGGAAGTCGTTGATCGGGAGCCATTGTTTACAGCCGTCGAGGTTTAGTATCTCTAGTTTTGTTTACATACAATATACGGATTACCTCACTGGGTCAGTGGGCCAGTGTTAACGTTACACAGGTGTCAGGTGCCATCTATTTTTGGAATAACGAGCTTCCAATTAATAACACTAACTCTACCTTATCGGCGTCGTAGGACCATGCCTACTTGTGCACAATGTGCGAAATTCTTACCAAAGTCGGGTCTGTGCTCCGGCTGTGGACTAGACAACAATTGCAGGATGATTACTCCAGCTATCGCAACATCAGTTTCTGTCTCCCAGCCTAATACTAGTTATTCGGCTCGTAAGTCACATACCCCGGATGATCTGTCCAATATAAACTCTACTCTTTCCGACATTCGGAGTCAACTTCACAGTCTTAGCGATATAAGGCAGAGTCTCTCCAAGCTGGATGATATTACTGCTACGCTGAATGAATGCATGAAGCGTGTCGAAAACTTGCAGCTATCATTCTATGATGTTTCTCGGCGTGTTGATGGTTTATCTTCGGATCAACATAAATTGTCAGTGCGATGCGACAACCTTGAGTCGCGTATTACTGCGTGCATCGATGCTCCCCGGCTGACTACAACGGATACGGTGCCAACAGGGGTGTTTTCATCTATATCGCGGCGACTTCAGCGACTGGAGGAAGTAAACTGGCACCACGAATTTGCCGTCACGGGACTACCGGACTTTCCTAATACTTCTATTATGGATGTTATTTGCTCTCTTGCTACCGCCATCAGTGTCCCCTTCGTTAATACTGATGTAGCAGCAGCCACCTGCATCAATAGCAAGAAATCCAAAGCTAAAACATTCATAGTGCGTTTTACGTCCGCTGTTATTCGTGATTCTTGGCTTAATAAGAAGAGAGCTAAAAAAGATCTCAAAGCTATAGAAGTCCTCCCAAATTGGCCTCAAACCAAGATATACATAAATGAGAGATCATCTACCGAGGAGCGCCGAATTTTTGCGGAGGCGAAAGAGTTTGCAAAAGCTCACAACTTCCAGTACGTATGGATGAGAAGAGGAGTCACGTACGTTCGCAAGGACAGCAGCGCAAAGGCTACTCGGTTTCTCCTGCCTCAGGCTTCCCAAGGCGGGAATGAACTTCTCAGAACACTTTTTTTTTTTTTTGCTTGGAGGAAATCCCCACGGATACCCCTCGCCCGCGGGGCGGGCAGGGGGTTATGTGGGAGTCGAACCCACTAAAACCTCCAAGGTGGTCTACCTCGTGTGCGGAGTTGCGCGCCTGAGGGGAGGGACTTGGCGCGAGAGCAAACTAGCGATTCGTTCGCTGCCCTCCCCACCTGCGAAAAGCAACTCCGCACACAGCACCCCCTTCAAGGGGGGCCTTCCCTGGGGGAGTATTGATACCTCCCCCAGCTATGTTCTCCTTACGCGGCGGCGCGACGGACCACGCGTCCGCGCCACCTCTTCCGGGGTCGCTGCTACTAGGGCGGGTGGTGCCCCCCGGCACCCCCGCCCCGCGACCCCGCGATCGAGCTGCTGTCCCGCCGTGACGATGTTACGGTCGCGACCGGGCCGGGGCGTAGACGGCCTCACGGGCCGCCCTAGCCGCCACGCGTCCCGAGGGGCCTTTAAGGCAGTCGGGGAGTAATTCCCCGACGGCCACCTCGGGCGGACGGCTGGCGAATGTATCGCCTACAGGGCGGCCACGTTATCGGTCGCCCGTTTATGCCCCGGAGCTCGATCGCACTATCGGGAGCGGCGTGACGTCGCGGCTCCCCGGGGGGGGGGGCCTAGTTCATGCCCCCCCCGCTCTACCTCTCCAACATATAGCGGCCCGCCCCAAAACTTGGCGGGCCGCTTTCCCCTTCCCCCACAAATCCCCCACACGCGCCCCCCTCACTCACAGGGGGGGGGGGGCATATGAGGGGTCTGTCGCCGCGCCTGTTATGGGGTGCGGCCCCCTTCCCGTTCCCCTTACGGGGGAGCCACGGCGTGACCCGGGGGTTTTAACTGGGGGAGAGGGGCGACTTTAGAGCTAAGTCGCCGCACCACCTCCCCCGGCCCCGGGTCATCTCGCGCGCCGCCTCCGAGGGACCGCGCGGGGCCTAAGACCCGCCCTCGTGCGGTCCCTCTCAGCCTCCTCCTTCTCCAGCATGACTCCTTCGGAGAAGGAGGAGACGGCCTCCCAGCAGTCCCGATCCTCCGCCGTCCGACGCACGACAGTCGGCAGCGAGAGGTCGGGACCCAGCTGCCGCTCCAGGACCCGGCGGTCATCTTGCCACTCCGGGCAACTAGCCAGAGTATGACCCGCCGAGTCCCCGACGCCCCGGCCGCAGCTGTAGCACTGCGACTCCTCCTCCCGCCCTATGCGACACAGATAATCCCCCAAGCATCCTACACCGGTGATCATCTGCGTCAGGCGGAAGGTGAGCCTGCCGTACCTACGCCCCACCCATTCGGCGAGAATGGGCAGGAGCGCCTCGACGACGCGTCTCTCCCGGTGTTCGGGGAGAGAGAGCCAGTCTATCCACCTGGCTCCCATGCGTCGCCGTGCCTGGCCCCGCACCTCAGGTCCATCCGGCGCAAGGGGGTTCCTCGCTCCACGGAGATCGTGGGAGGCGAAGTAGATCTCCGCCTCCATCTCCGCGAGCAGATGGAAGGGAAGAAACCCACCCAGCGCCGACAGATCGGCGTGTGACACCGTGCGGTATGCCCGCGCGGCGATGAATCCTAGTAAGGAGTTCTCGCCCCACGCGACAGTCCTCCAGGTCGCTGGCCCACACTGGGGCTCCATAGAGGAGGAGTGTTAATATAAAATTCTTAACAAATTTTCAAAAAAATATTGCATTTATTAATGCATTAAATGTCCATAAAATAGGCATGATATAAGGAATATAATATATAAGATATAAGATGCAAGAAATATAATATATAAGAAACAGAACTTTTATATGCATTGTTGGATTTCGTACGATGAATATGTGAAAGTGTGTGAATGACGCACGTTAGATTCCACAGAGCATATACTTCCAAATTTTCTGCACGTTTTCCAGCGCGCACATACAAGCGTCGCCGCCGTTGTGGAAAGCGCATCGTACAGTGTTCGTTGCAGGCATTGCTTTCAGGTTAAGAACGACAGTGTCAGGCAAGATTCCACAATAATCGTCGTCAACGTCGGAGCCATCGGTATCCTCGTTGGAGTCGTCGGTGTCGTCGATGTCCTTCTCCTTCTTCTCGAACATCTCAACGATATCTAGGATGGTTGGGTCTGTTCGTACGAGCAGTTGCGATAACCAGGCCTTTTTCTCCAGTCCCTTCACAAACCCGACGCCGACGGTTGCGAGCTCGCGGGCGAGCATTTCTGGAAGCCTATGGTACGGCACCCAGCCATCGGACCAGCGAAGTCCGTGATGATGCGCCGTAAGCCAGGTCGCTTGACGCTTCTCGATCGGTGACAAGCGGGCGTAGGAGTACGGTGTTTCGAAAATCCAATGACAGATCGTCGTTTCCGTGTCGCGATTGTTTGCGAGAATCGCAATTTCCTTAGCGACGAACGTGTTGCGTTCGGTCTTAGAGCCTTGTAGGTCGACCACGACGGATAACATTATTAGTATGCAGTAGTATGTAGTACAACAACAACAACAACAACTATCCCGCGCGACTGCAGGTGAGCGACTGACGTTTTTTGCGATTATCTTCATCGGTATAGTAGTCATAGTCGTAGTCGTTGGAATCACGTAATTTTTCGCACCACGTTCGTCAAAGGACTGTACTCGACGATGCGATCGTGTATGAGTAGACAATAATATGGGGTGCTGTTAGCGGACACGTTACCTCTAGACTCGAAGTCGATTCGCACGTTCACCGTTGCACTCTTCACCGACTCGTTTTGTCGAGAACAATCTATGATCGCGATAGGGGCGTATCGTAAGAATTCGACCGTGTTCAGCAACGGTGCGCCGTGACCGTAGTACGAACGGGTAAATTTCGCGTACATAACGTACAGGAGCGCGTATTTAGATTTATCGAAATCAAGGTTCAGGACGTCGTACGGATACGTCTCGGAATTCAGAAACAATCGTACGTTCGCGAGTTTGCACGGATCGAATCTGCTCGCACTTTTCTGGAGATTATTCTTTCGATCGGTTTGCATAGCGAATATCACGTATCGCGGTTTTACGATCTGCGACGAGGCTTTCACGGCCCACGTGTGTTTCGTAGTCATTTGCAGCAACGGATACTCGTACAGGTCCCACGATCGGAAGCTCATCGCGATCGGTCGATCACTTTGCAGGAGACGTAGCATCGACAGTTTGTGAGTGTCTTCTAACGCGATGTGCGGCATACGCCATTGTATCTTGTTGATCGTTTCGGTAGTATCGCTGAGTTTAGAGAGGCTGCGTACATCGCGTTCGTATCAAGTCGCGCGCGAATCAGGATGAACTCGTGTCGCGCGTTCATCACGATGCGTCTGTAATCTTCGCAGAATCCCAGTAACGTGTTCATGGGCACGCAGAAATTGAACGTCGCGCTATTAAAAATGTCTTTGTCGTGTGCGATGGTATGATCCCAACCGGCGTTCATCAGCGCTTTGCTCCTGTCGACGGACAACGACGCGTAATGTTTCAACGCGGTGGTGATTCCCGGATTTCTGGAACGATCGATCTCCACTCCGTCCAATTCGTATCGAATCTTGTCCAACATGAACGCGACGCAGTTGTTGTCCAAGAAAACTCTCGCAGCGGCTTTCACATCCGCGGCAGTCGTTGCGGCTGCCATCAGAGAGACGCTTCCTTCGACGTAGAGATATCTTTCGCACGGGAGCGTGTACAGATCTTGTTGCTGAATGGGTATTCGTATCTCATCGTTATTTTCGAACGCCGTGTTCGCGTACGGATTGTAAGCGTGCACCTCGATCTTCGGGATACGATCGTCGAAAGTCGGTGTACTCGTCACGTCCAGTATGGTATACATCGTGTTAGACGTGTGTGTATATAAATGATATGTTAGTATGTTACGATGAACCCCAGGGATCGTAGGAAACGCGCGTTCCGATGAGCTAACGGTTTGTCGCTTCTTCTTCCTCATGTTCCCGTTCCGCTCCCTGTCTTTATCAGTGTTGTTGTTGGCTGTGGAAGTGTTTCATTTTGCTGATAATGCGTGGCAGAGACCAGACGAGCAGTAGCGGCAGTGAACGATGATGAGTCGTACGTGTGATCGAACACCAACATGCTACATATGCGATCACGTTATCTTATCGCGAGAACGTCGTTGTACGTGTAAGCGATTCGTTATTTCCTCTTCGCGAAAATCGATCGTATTGATCGATGATGCGTACCGTTAGATCGTGTATCGCTCGTGCAATGATCGGCAGGTAAATGACGTGTCGCGGAGTTTCCGATATCTTATATCTCGGGTGTACGCGAGGTGAAAATTCGTGAATCGTGTGTGCCTGTTGTCGTTGCTGTACGCACCGGTAGTGACGTTGCACGTTACTCTGATCACATTAACAGTTATGATGTTCACGGGTACGTCGGACACGTGCCAGATTCTCGGCACTAAGACACGCGTCGGGGAAAATCCCAACAACGAACTCACGTTGTTCGGTTTCGTAAAGTCTACAAAGAACGAGCAGTACAGCTCGCTTTTCATGGTGTTGTTGTTAGCTCGTAGCACTAGTGGATACTTGTCGTCGTCATCGTTCTCGTTGTTACCGCGTGTTTGAGGATATCGATCGAGTAATCGTTGCTTCAAGTGCTTAGCGATAGCGTCTAATTCGTAGGAACCATGGGGGATCGTAATGTATTCGCGAGCGACATCGATGCTGGGTATTGCAGTGTTCTTGTTCGCGACGAAGTAGAATGTATCGTTGCTCGAGTCGATGTTCGGTATCGTGTGAAACGTCTCCAAGTCGGCGAGTCCTAGTTCGTACTGTCCGTCGCTCAAATCTATCGGTGGAAAATAATTGACCGTGAGCACGCTGCTCCGACCCGTTAACGTGTGCGAGAGTGACATTTTACAACCACCACCGCTAAGGGTTACGCTAGCGAGACAGAGAGAGAGAGGAAGTGACTCGAACGTACGGTTGCGCGTCAATTTATCGTGGGTAGTGTCGAGGCCAAAATTCCAGAGCTGTTTGTCGCAGAAATTGTACGCGCAAGTGACCGCAATTGGTCTGGTCGAAACGTTGAAAGCGATCGTGATTGTACTTGATCGTAGATGGCGTTCCCCGCCCGATATACTCGATCAGTTCCGCGGGTGGTCGCAAATTCCCAAAACTGGCGAAATACTGCACTCGCGATCCGCGTTTCACGTACGCCACCCAGTGCGTGCCTTCGCCGCGATTCTCGTGAAGATTCGCGATACCGCATTCTTTCGGTCGTACGCGCGCGGGGAGCGTGTCGCGCATAAACACACCCCGAAAAAACGGTACGTCGATGCACTCGCGCTCTAATTGCAGGTTCGTCATAGGTTGTTGTCGCTGATGGCGCATTATCGCCGCAAGCCCGGTCGAGCTGAGTTTTTTTTTTCCTCGGTCGTCGTCGTCTCAGGTTCATGCCGGCACCGCGCTTGTACGGTGCCAGATACATTCCTCGCCATTCCATTGCCCGATTATAACGCAACGTTTCTTCCAGCTGTTTTCGCGCGGCCTTCGCGTCGTTGACCGCTTTGGTGATACCCACCGCTCCACCGGCTAATGCCCCGATAGCCGACAGAGCGGGCAGGAGAAGCGGAAGAAAGCCTCCGCGTTTCGCTACCGGTAGAAAACGGCGTTGTCCTCTGGACTTGCGTTTCCGTCTCGTAGTTCTTCTTCCTCCTTCTCCTCTTCTTCTTCTCACACCCATACCATTAGTCTTAGCTTTCATCGCGGCCCACCCTCCAGTCGCCGCTGCTTTTTCACCGAAAGTCGCGTCGTTCGCGAACACTCGTTCCCGCGCTCGCTCGGCTACCGCGCGATCCGCCTCGTGTCGTCCCTCCAAATCCTTTCGGCGAGAGTACGCGATATCGTGCTCCCGGCAAGCGGCATCCAGCAGATTTTTACCTTCGTCGCCGCGAGCCAATCGCTTCAGCAAACACGTCCCTGGTCCGCAGAACTGATACCCCGGAATGTGTAACTCTATCAGTAAACGGTTTATGATATCGATCACCAGTCCCGATCCTCTCTTCTTCTTCGCCTTCGTTGTTGGTCTACGCGTTACCGCAACCATACATGTGAAAATGCAGATACACGGGGATGTAAGGGCAGTCGTAAGTCGATAGCGATCGGTTCAAGGAGCGCTACGATTCTGATTAGCTCGACAGGTGTCGCAAGTATAAATAGCAGTGACGTTACAGTTTCGGTGGGTGAGAGAGAGTGCATGCGATTCGCGGAACAGCCGAACGCTATTCGCGTGACCGCGAACAGGACGTTGAAGGATTTGGCGTGGGATGAGAGCCGTTCACGCAGGCACGATTCGTTGTTGCCAAACAGCGTGCGAGCCGTGATCTGCGGTCCGTCCGGGTGAGAGAAAACGAACGTGCTTCTTAGCCTGCTGGAGAGTCCGAACGGTTTGCGCTTCGAGAACGTGTACGTTTACTCGAAATCGTTGCGACAGCCAAAGTATCGGTATCTGGAGCTAGTGTTGTCGCGCATCGGCGAACTCGGGTACTTTCCCTACTCGGACACCGCCGAGATCGTCCCGACGAGAGACGTTCTACCCGATTCGATCTTCGTGTTCGACGACGTGGCGTGCGACGAACGCAACGCGATTTGCGAATACTTCTCCATGGGCAGGCAGGCGAGCGTGGATTACTTTTACCTGTGCCAATCGTACGCGCGAATACCGAAACACTTGATCAGAGACAACGTGAATTTTCTCGTGCTGTTCAAACAGGACGGGACGAACATGCGTCGCGTGTACAACGATCACGTGAATACGGACATGACGTTCGAGGCGTTCAACGACCTGTGCGCGAAATGTTGAAGACGACGATACGACTTCGTGGTCATCGATAAGGACAGTTCCATGTACGATGGTCGGTATCGACGAGGATTTAACGAGTTCGTGGTAGCTCGCGAACCTCAGTAGATCGCGAGTCCTTCATCGAGCAACACGAGGATGTCTAACGAAGCAGCGACTAACGGTGTCAACATGAAGATCGCGCAACAGCAACAAGAACAATACCAACAAGTGAAACAAAAACGGCGTCGTAGACAACAGCCGGGAGACGTCGAGACGAAGAAGAAAATTGCAAAAATCAGCGACGCTATACCAAAAGAATATATGAGCCTGAAACTCGGTAAAATGGCGACGAAAGTTGCTGCGGAGGAGAGCGCGCATCCGATCGTCGAACCGTTGAAACACTTAGTCGAGAACACTGCGACGTTGAAAACGAGTCCAGCGATACCATCGAAGCCACGACCATCGCTCGTCAAGGGGAAACAGCAGCAGCAACAACAACAGCAACGTTTGAAGAAGAAACGATTATCCTTTACTCCGTCCACAGCCGAAGCGATGATACGTCCTGAAACGACTCCGCTTCCGGATTCGAACGACGACAACGACGACGACAACGACGACAGCGCCGACTACGAACCAGCAGAGGAACATGACCATGGTGAAACGGACGAAACGATTCGAGAAGTTCTCGATCCAAAAACCACCACAGTCGATAACCTCGACGCGTACACCCGAAACGCCACCGGACCGCTATCGCTCGAATATCTGCACTTGTTCTTCACCGACACCAAGAAACTGATCGATAATGTGTACGGTGTGTACCTAGGCGACGACGAACAGCTGATGATCGGTGATTCGTGCTCACTATCGGCGAGAACGACGACGTTAGCGTGAAGGGCAAGCGCTACGCGAGTACTCGAGGCTTGTACGAACTGCTGTTCATGCGAGTGCCTGACGAGCAGGCGTACCCGAATACCGATCTCGACGCGTACCGCGACATCTTGTTGTCGACAAACGCGCATAAACGGGACCATTCGGCTATGCAAGCCCACGCTAGGCAACAAGGGCTATAAGTACAGGAAGATCGTGTCGTTGTTGATTAGTGGAGACCGCAACGTCGGCGGGATCACACACGAAGGTCGCGGACTACCCATCGACGACGCGATGACGGTCACCGATAACGCGATCGATTACGTGTACTGGGACGATCCGAACAAATTGGTCGATAGACTACGATTGCTCGTGGCGTCACGCGATGCCGGTCACACCGGACACGATAACGAAATTGCATCCATCGTGGAGGAACTTCGCGAAGCCGGTCTCATCGTAAATTGATCGTTCGGATCGACAATGCATCAGTATCGTTCGCGATCCCCCCCCCCCCCCAAAATGTCGGTGAATAAGTTTGGAGCATCGTTGCACGGCACCGACGACCACGATCAACGCGTGGAAACGATTCGCTCGCGGAATCTGTACGTCGCGAATTACGTGCGAGAGAACGCGCTATGTCTGGGCACCGATCGGTCAACGTTCGACGCGACGGAACGCAACATGCGTCGCGTGGCACATCCGGAGGAGGATACCGACGCTGCGACGAAGCGATACGTGGACAAAATGGAACGTACCCTCGGACGTGCTCTCGACACTATGGAGGAAGACATGTATGCAGTGACGACGAGACGACTGGACGCTTTGACGACTGCGATAAATACTGCGATGGATGAACGTATCCGTGACCTGGAGAAATCGATAAATACTACGATGAAACGACGCTTCGATCACTTGAGGGAGAGACTCGACGCGCTTGCGATACCGATCACGGAAATAGAGAAACGCAAGGAAGCGAGACGATGTGCAACGATTACGACGACAACAAACCCCGCCAACACCGTACGTGTTTCGAGTGCCTGGTACTGTACCTGCTGCTGGTCGTGAAACGTTACCTGCACCGCCGCCGCCATCACCGCTATGGGCACGAGTAAGGAGCGAATACAATTGGTCGACGAACTGCACGCTCCCGCGAGACGAAATTTCCCACGGAGACCCGTAGTTACTCGAGGCTACGACGATCTGTGGCAGGCTGATTTGGTGGAAATGCGCGCGTACGCGACCCATAATCGTGGCTACAACTACATACTCACCATCATCGATACGTTTAGCAAGTACGCGTGGGCCGTGTTGCGACGAAGCGGCAGATGTCCGCGAAATCTACAAACCGACATGGGAAAGGAGTTCTACAACGCGGAGTTTCAACGATGCGTTACGTCTCGCGGAATCAACCACTACTCGACGTACAGCGCGATGAAAGCGTCGATCGTCGAGTGTTTCAATCGCACGCTGAAGAACCTGATGTGGAATCAATTCTCCTTGAACGCCTCCTATCGCTGGTTGGATCTGCTACCGACGCTCGTGCGCACCTACAATCATCGTAAACATCGCACGATCAACGCGCGACCCGTCGACGTTACCTCCGCCACTCGTTTACCGTTCATCGTATACTCCGGTTCGGATATCGAGCAACGACGACGACGACGACCCGCGAAATTCCACGTCGGCGACAAAGTACGCGTGAGCAAATTCAAAACGATCTTCGAGAAGGGATACACGCCAAACTGGTCGACCGAGGTGTTCGAAATCACCGCTGTACAACGAACGCACCCTGAAACGTACATTCTACGCGATTCCGCGGGAGAGCCGATCTCGGGTGGATTCTACGAGCACGAACTGCATTCGGTCGCGAATCCGGACGTCTATCTGATCGAGAAGATTATTCGTCGCAAGGGGAATCGAGCATACGTGAAATGGTTGGGATTCGACTCGTCCAAGAACTCGTAAATACAGGAAAAGGATGTTCTGTGACGCACCAGCGGCTCTTTATTACTATTACTTCTATAAATAAATCAACAGACGCGGTCGCGTCTGGAAGCTAATTACCCTTCCCCCTCTACCCAGAGGCACACTGAGCGACCATGTCTCTATACACGAATGATAACGAAATTGATAGGTCTCCGCAGCTATTTTACCCTTATTATCTTATCTTATGACATAGTCCTGGTGTTTTAACATGATTAAGCGAATAATTATTTTTTTTCGAACCCATTTGTCGTTTTACTTAATGTATCAAACTGTTTTTCTAAAAGATAAAAGAATTATTCTGAATGAATAGTTATCAAAATGTTACTTTTTTCAGTCAGACTTTTCGTGACGTCACGTTTTACTTCTACACTTGTCGCCAGTAGATCTCGCCATTCTCGTTTTACTTCTACAGTTAACGCCAGTAGATGTCACCGTTCGAAAGCAGAATTGATCCAACCAATCAGGAATGGTTTTAATAAATATAACCGATAACCACAAATCCAAACGACTTGAAATTAGCCACTCGCGTTCGTTACGAAAACGACAAAAAGCCGCCGCGATTGCCGAAAATACACAATTTATCGAGAAATGATCCGTCACGTATGTACCTACGTTCATATTTAAAAAGCAAACTAAAACTTTGCAGGCGTTCGTAGTATATCACCATCGAAACTGTAGTACAAGGAAAGAATTATTTTTTAGGTGACATTAGCACTATAGCGTTTAAGCAAACTGTTAAACACTATACTGCAATAAAAGATATGTATTTGTAAAGAAGTCTGAGCTGTGAAATGTAAATCCACAAACACTAAAAACTTGAAAATAAAAAATATATAAAAAAAAATTTTTATGTTAAACGATTTTATTAAAAATGCACTAAAAAGTAAAAAATAATTCTTTTCTTATACTACAATTTTGATGGTATTTTTTCACTTTACATAAAATCGTGGAGCAGGATATGTCATAACAGAATATGAATCAATTTAATACAGAATGAAGTGTCGAAATGGATTTGTTGCGACATATCCTGCTCCACGATTTTATTTAAAGTGAAAAAATACCATCGAAATTGTAGTATAAGAAAAGAATTATTTTTTACTTTTTAGTGAATTTTTAATAAATTCGTTTAACATAAAATTTTTTTTTGATATATTTTTTATTAAAATATCGTATTGTCATCCGAACTACGCACGCCTCCAAAGTTTCAAGAGAATTGGATTGGTGGAATTGGTTTAAATTTGAGTTTTCAGATATGTAGCAGACGTACAAGAAGCAAACAGGGGAATCGAAGCTGAATAAATTCGTTTAAAAAATACGATTTATTTTCATTTTTGACGTTACAAAAAAAGAATATACACATTTTTAGCGTTTTTGGGCCAATTCGTTTGATTAATTTTGTCGTTGTCAATACATTTCTATGCTGATGTACCATCACCTATCTTGCATGAATATGAACCGCTTTGAGGATGAAGACCGTTATGAAATAGGGCACTTAGTAATTTATAACACATTATGAAAAAAGTGATGAACATCAAAAGTTCGGACATCCGAGACAACGTCAAAAACGCGTTCTTGAACGTTTCCATATTCTTATTCTTTACACGTACGCAATTACTTGAAATAAAAGACTCTTTCCGACGCGTTACCATTCGCGATTTTGTCCTGTCGAAGATGCGAGCTGCCTTAAATATACAGACATCCCCACCTCCTTGCATCCTTGCAATGGGGTACCTAGAATTCTACCTTAACTCATATTGCGCTTTTAAGCATATGAGTAGTATTCTCGGGAGTCAACCTTCATCGTTACAGTGATATGTTTTTTTGAAACATGTAGGTTTCGAATTGCATCTTCTACGCGTCGTACCGCCGTATGTTTTTTCTGAGCTCCGACCGAGAGAGGAATGGCGACAGAGAGATATACGAAAATATCGTACCTCTCTCTCGCGCTCCTTGTTCAAACGTCGCCGCTGCGCGATTATCGCGCCATAACAAAATGTAGGTTTCAACTTGCATATTCTCCGTGTCGTACCTCATGTTACACAAGATGTCGAAAATTGACTTTCGATGTCCGTATGTTTTGACTATGGTCCTAGAGGGAGAGAGAGCGGTGTAAATATCATACCTCTCTCTCTCTCTCTCTCTCTCTCGTGCCCCCGATTCGAACGTCGCAGATAACGGGGTGCGATCTGGCCATGGGGCGATACGAGGGTTGCGGATCGCTTCCTACGACGCGTGACGAGTCATCGGCGGAACCCCCTCTACCTATTCCCAGGTCCCGTTCCCCCTCCAGACGCTCATCCCCACCTGCCCAAGGGTCGCGGTCCCCACCTCTGACTCGTCCTCACGCCGACAGGTTCCGTTCCCCCCACCCGTCTCCCCCTCGCCATCGGTGCGGTACCCTCCGTCACCCGTTGATTTAGAACGCCCCTAGGATATCTACTATTCGTTATATTTAAATAGATCAAGAACGATTACATTGGTTCAAAATATACAACTGAACTTCTATAAGAACATTTGGGAATGTTTTGAGAGAAATTGGGGCTATGTGACGCGCGCAAAGAACAGTTATGCTCTCCACCAATCAGAAGCGATCACAAAAAATTGCGGATTATTGTGTGAGAAATCACCGTGATTGGGAACAAACATGAACGAATTTGCCATCGTGCCCAGCGTTTGTAGGAAATGTGTGAGCGTGTGTGGCGGTATATGTATTGGGAAACCTAAATTTCGATACGCCAACTAGTGACAGAAAAGTGAACTACGGTGAGTAGGCCAAAATCCGTCGAAGTACATATGATTATCAGTGTACATTATTAATTATATTGTACACTATTAATTATATTTTCACCACCTATAAAATTTTTGCTCTGAGGTGTAGCACACCCGAATTTACAAATTTCCTGAATAGAAATTCGCTTTTTTTTTAATTAAGAGAACTTTAATTTGTTAAAAGCTATTACTGCTGAGTACTTATTCGGAATGTTTGCTGGGTACCGGGCCAGGGGGTGGACACTCAATGCTTTAAGAGTGCAGAAGGATAAGCGCCAGTGACGCCATCTAGTGTATACTCAGAACCCCACGATAAGATAATAGATGGCCGTTCAGATGATGGAGTTATTATTCAGATAATGTGCTGATACGTAATTAAAGAACTTAATAAAATGAAGAGACCAATAGAAAAACATACAGAAATACATAATTAGTTGTTACAGTAACTATTTGTAATAACTAATTATGTATTTCTGTATGTTTTTCCATTGGTCTCTTCATTTTATTAAGTTCTTATTCATAAAAGTGTGTTTTATGAATAAGAAAAAGGTAATGAAATTGTTTTAAAATTTTTTTTTATTATATATCAAGCAAAGTAATGTGTACATTACAAAAGTACTTATTTCCAAATGTGTTTATAACAAAAGGGCTTATTTCGAAATGGTTTCATACAAAAGGGCTTATTGCTTAAAAAAAATTGCTTAAACATAAAAGGAATTGCTTGTTTTCATATGAACAAAAATCATAAGGAATTGCTGGCTGTACTAGATAGTATAAGTAAATGGTAGCTGTGACTGCCGGTAACGTTCTCACTCTCTCTCGGGCCATCCCTGCTCGCTCGCGTTCAGTGCTCCTGATTCGATCTCGTCTTGCGTTCCAACATTAAATATTGGTTATTTCAATTAACATTAAAATTATAAAAATGGTTTATTTTGAATTCAAAATAAAATAGTAATTATAGGTACATTAGTGAAATGATATTTAACCCTCCGAGTACTGGACTTCGAGTCCTGGGCCTGGGTCTTTCTAGACCCACACCGATAGTTCACTAATACTAATTCACGGTCGCTCGAGACCCTCACCGATACTGTCGTAAAGTAGGATGGTCGCCGAGCTCGAGACCCTCACCGATATTGTACACACAGTGACGATCGCTCTAGCTCGAATCAGTCGGTTTCGGATTAGGTACGTTTGGAAATTTGTTGTACATATATGAAAGAAATAATCTTGTGAATTATAAAAAAATTACATTTATTCAATATTTATATTATTATCATTACATCTAATGCATACAATTCTACGGCTTTCTGTGGAGTGGTTCTTACACACATGTTTATTACAAGATTCGCATTTTGCGGGGTATTTATTGTTATTTCCCACGCAATAGCAGCATCTCGCACGCTTGTGACCTCCTACTCTCGTTTTTTTAACAATTTTTCTCCCCGTTGCTTCTATCGCCCTCACAATATTTACATTTAGACCTCCTTCCTGATCTTCAAACTGCGTAGCCCGTCTGTCAATATTTTTGGCAGTCAATTTTTTGGCTAATGCCTCTAAAAATAATTTTCGTCTCATCGTAGATGAATGTCTCATCTCCCATGTTGGATTTTTTACATGCCAGATAACATAGGCATTATATGCGGCAATATCAATATAATGCATAAATAATGATAGGGGCCAACGGCGGGTGCAGCGCCTACAAGAATACTCCCTCACTAATTTGTCTAAGACATCGACTCCACTTTTCGTGGAATTGTAATAGTTAATAATTTCTGGTTTAAATTTTTGTGCAGCTGCTGATATATTATGTTCGCGGTGCAATGTGGACAGTAGCACAACACACTTTCGCAGCTTTGGCACGTACGATACCAAGGTTATATTTTGTGTGAATAAAAATTCTGATGAATATACACATCGATTTTGTACTTCTGTTAGAATTTTAGGTAAATCCCGCCTATTCTTGCGCATCGTTCCGACTAAAAAGAGGTTATTTTCTAATAAATACTCGGCTAAAGTTATGTCCGTGAAAAAATTATCGGTCGTCACGCATCGACCAGAATTTCTCCAGAAATCCGTCATTTGTTCTCTGGTGCGTTGCCTTGTTTCCCCAAATAGATGTCCATATTGCAGCAGTAGTATGTTTGGGAATCACAAAGGCTCCATATCTTAATTCCATATTTGCCAGGTTTGTTTGGCATGTAGACTTTGAAGGAGCAACGGCCGCGAAACGTCACCAACTGCTCATCAACGCATCCAACGTCTGTTGCATTGTATGATTCCTTACAATTTTTAGTAAAGATATTTGTAACATCTCTCAGAGGTGCCAGTTTGTCCGTTGCCTTTCTTTCCTCTCGTGTGACGGAATCGTCGAAACGAATATACCTGAGTAAAACATAAATGTAAATGTAAGTGTGGATGTAAGTGAAGATATAAGCGAAAGCCATCCAAAACCGAAAGGCACGGATAATAAATAAATGTAATAACAATAATAATAATAACATACCTTAGAATATCTATGAAGAGATCACGCGACATTGTTGCCGCATAAAATTGCCGAGAAAGTGCATCGCTAGTTTTCCATAGGTCCTGCTTGCGTTCGCGTGATTCTCTGAACCGTCCAATTAGTAGCAGAAGCCCAAAAAATGCTTCCATTTCGGTACGGTCCACTGGTTTCCAGTTTTTATTCGGCGGCATACTCTTATTTGCCTTCATATTGGTATGCAAAATGACGATGTGGATGATTTCTTCATTTATAAATAAATGAAAACAATCATCCACTGTTTCGACATGCTCACTTTTGTCTGTTAGTGAACACTTGCGCTGAAGGTATTCGACTGCACAGTTGTCGGGCGCAACATAGCTCCAGTGGCGTCCAGCTACCATTTGGTTTCCTGGATGTGCAGATGCTGATGGATGATCTTCATCGGATTCAGAATCTTGCTCCTCTGGCTCAGCGTCGCTATTGGAAGCACTTCCACCATCCGATGACTGTTCACAGTCGTGCACGTCTTCATTGTCTTCCGCAAAAAGTGCAGATTGCCCGTCGGTTTGTAATGCAGACATTGTATGAATACAAAGTCAAACAAACAAAAGAACGATAACACGAACAACAATGATAACAACGATAACAACGATAACAACGATAACAACGATAATAACGATAATAACGATAACGATAAAAACAACAAAACCACCAAAAATAATAGACACGGGCAAGAACACAAGAAAGCAGCGAAGCGTCGTCGTCAACTATGCAGTCGCGAATGCCACTCGGCAGCGCAGTCGTCACAAACTTCCCATTGTTGCCACAAACAGTCACCGGAAAGGCCCGATTTATGTTTTTATGACACCCCCGACGGCTAAAAGTTCGCTTGGCCGCGGCTGACCCCCACAGCTCTGTCACTGTGTGCGTTAGCGCTCTCAAACGGTGGGTCAAAATTGATCCAGGCCCCGTACTCGGAGGGTTAAAATACAAATATATTAGGAGAAAAAAGCTTGCTTCTTTTATTCATTCGATTGCAAGCAATTCCTTAAAAAATGAAGGAAAAGCGTTTGTTTTAAACGATTCCTTGGCGGTTTAGGAATTCCGACAAGATAAGGCAATTGCTTGTGTTTTTATTCATATGAATTTAAGCAATTCCTAGTAAAATATTAAGAAAAAGCAATTGCTTACACTTTATTCATTAGGCCCATTGTCCCTGAATTTAAAACATTGCCGCTATCAGATGGAAAAATAAAATGTACGTGTACTAATAAAAAAAAAAGGAAAAGTTGACTGTTCTGCTAACAAGTTCGATCTGTCTTCTTACAAATTAACTCCTCGCTTGTAACTTCTGAGCGCCCTACTCCTCTAATTTCGGCATGTTTTTCCGACTTCCTCCTCGGATCCCTTCATCCAATCAAGACGGTGTTGTCCCTGAAGCTTCGTCAGAGGGTTGTCCTTCAGCCATCTCTCCGTCCTTGGTCCTTCCTTTGCGCTTCCCTCCACTCTCGGCTGATGGTTGAGGCGCGCTCTCCGAGTACATAGTTTACATAGGCTACGTACAGTACATACATATCTAACAGGTAGGTGAGCGCAACCCTCAGGGTCAAGACAACGTCGCCGGCGCGAAGTTTATGACTTTATGACTTTCAGCCTTCCCTGAGCTGGGTTTTTACCCTAACAGGACATCGGTAATTATTGAAAGAGAGGACAGATTTTTAAGTGGTTTTACGAGACGAGCAGCTGCCCGCTCGACGAAATTTGGCACGAAGATGTGGAAGATAAAGTTAAGCTATTTACTATCCTCGCCTGGCCTAACTGTAGTTTTGAAAATTACTGACTGCAACCCCAGGTTCTCGTACGCTTTCTGAGTTCAGGTATTAGCTATTAATATTCCACGAGCGCGTTTGAAAAACTGGCAGGGAAAACCCTTGAAAAGCACAACGCACTCTTCTTGTTTATGAGTCCTGACAATAAACTCCGCCTTGTCCCCCGTTTCAAACTTGCTTAAGACCTTCCAGATATTCCGTTCGCTTCGAATCTAATTATAATATATCTATCTTTCAGTACAAAAGGATTTTGAATTACGCTCTCAATCTAACCTCGATATCTCTATGTCTTATAGCTAACTTCACGCAATTTAACCAGCGGAAACCGCGACAACATCTACTTTTAAATTTCGCTCTTGATTTAACTATCGATTATATACATTTCTGTGGCTACGTTCAAGCGATAGCGTGACACGTGAATTGAAACACAACCTACACTCGCATGTAAAATCCAATCTAATCGGGGCCAGAAAACCCTAGAAAACATGCTGCACTGGCACTGTGCTAAGGCAGCACCGGCATAGTACGAAACCAAAGAGGAGATATAGTAAGAGGCGTCACTACGAGCGGAACCTTTGAAGTCCTTACTTGACCTTGGCATTTAAACTGGTTGTCTATTTGAGCGGGATATTCAAATCGACTCAATGTACCTTACTGCAGTTTACCGATCACTGCCGAAGTTTACCGATCATTACCGAATGGGCATTTAAATTGGTTGTCTAGTGATTTCCGTAGGTTATTTCTGTCCTTGTCGAGTGACGCCTCTTATTATATCTATAGGTACGGGAATATATATATATAGGTCTATAAAGACAAAGGCCCAAAATGGTAACTTTTATTCTCTCCCAACGACTGACCCTCTCCAAAGACTGCTGAGAACTGACGGGTCCTCCTAGCTTACTCCTTCATTCTGGAGCCGCTCGGTGGCGCAACAATCAGGTCGCCACTTTCGGGCTACGCTCGCCGTCTAGTGCAAAATACCCTAGGCGTCGTCGTGTCAACGAATACAAAATACACTGTTTCGACATATTATCGCACTTAACCTAATACTTGAAAAATCAGTCTTACAAAATGCTTCGTAGTCTTACAACCTATTGCGTGTAATAAAAAAGATGAAAACCTTATAGCTAAAATTGAACTTACGTTTTAAACTGCACCCGTTTCTTTGGTATGTTACGCTCAGGTACGTTATTAGGAGGTATGCTATCCGAACTAAGCTGAACGAACGCCGGCTGAACGAATGTCACCTGTTGCGATATCCGCTGGTGTGAATCCGTATATTATATGAAGTTAGCCATAAGACATAGGGATATCAAGGTTTGATGCGAGAGCGAAATTCAAAATCCTTTGTAGAGAAAGATTTATTGTAGGCATGCGGGTTCGAAACGAACAGCAGATGTTTGAACTCAGAAGGCGCACGAGAGCCTTGGATTGCATTCAGTAATTTTCAAAACTACAGTTAGGCCAGGCGAGGATAATTAATAGCTTAATTTTTCCTTCTACATCTGCGTGCCAAATTTCGTTGAGCGGGCTCGTCTCGTAAAACCATTTAAAATTCTGTTTTCCCTTTGAATAATTGCCGATGTCCTGTTAGGGTAAAAACTCAGATCGAGAGCAGCTGAAAGTCATAAAGTCATAAACCGTGCGCGGGCGACGTCGTCTTGATCCTGAGGGTTGCGCGTACCTACCTGTTAGAACTGTATGTACTGTACGTAACCTATGTAAGCTATGTACTCGGAAAGCGTGCCTCGACCACCAGCCTAGAGTGGAGGGAAACGCGAAGGAAGGGCCAAGGACGGAGAGGTGGCTGAAGGACAACCTACTGACGAAGCTTGAGGGACAACACCGTCTTGATTGGACGAAGGGATCCGAGGAGGGAGTCGGAAGAACACGCCGAAATTAGAGAAGTAGGGCGGTCGGAAGTTACAAGCGAGGAGTAAATTTTTAAAAGAGCAGATCGAACTTGTTAGCAAAACAGTCCACGTCGAGCTAAGCATTAAAACCCAAACATAGAATCTATTTAGAAGTGTTTCATTTATTTCTTCCATCATTGAAATTCCCGCGCAAACTCGCGAGCCGAGTGCTTCAGCGCTCCACGGGCACGAACCGGCGCTTTATTGGAAAGTCCCACAAAATCGCGCAACACACCACATATCTCCTCTTTGACGAAACGCCTATTACTTATTCATTAGGGATGGGCGGTTCATCGATGTTGACGAAATATCGATAATGGGGAACCAAACATCGATGTTTCAATATCGATAATGAACTGATCGATGATTACGAAATATCGATTATAGGGGACCAAACATCGGTAATGAACTGCCGAAGATAATATTCGCATTTTTTAAGCTAATTTACGAACGCACAATTGAACGAACGATATTTATCGCTTTTCGATATATCTTTGAATCCCTGTTGGTCCGTTCAGACCACTTTACTTAGTTATTCAGTACTTTTTTTAATAAACATTTTTTAAATATTAATGTTGTTAATTTATTGTTCTGTTTTGTTCATTTTATGCTTTATTGTCCCAGATAGCACAACGTCTGGTAAAGTGCGCAAACAGAAGTTTCACGGTTGTTGGCCAACCGGGGTACCCGGGTACCCCATGTTCCAATACATCTTAAATACAGCGATAATTTTACTTTCGTACTTCTTCGAAACACTTAGTTTTCCATTCCCATAATATACCAAGTGCCGTTTTCAACTATTTAAGCGGATAAATTATCCGAAACAACAACATATATGAAGCTTTATTAATTAAAATCTTTTTTAAATTTTTTTTTTCAAAAACGTATATCGGGGCAAAAGACTTCAAAGAATGGGGATCCGGAGCGGTTTTGCGATATTTTCACCAGAACATAAAAAATTATTAAAGGATACATAAAAATGGGTATCCGGGTACCCGGTTGATCACATAAGGGTTAAAGACGGCCAAAAGGCGTCTTAAAGACGTCTTGTTACAAATCAAGACGTTCAGACCTAAAATGGACATAAACTAGACGTCTCTAAGACGAGGTGTGCTATCTGGGGTAAAATCATCGATATTGTCGAAAAATCGATGATTGTGTTCGATGATTATCGGTTATCGATATTTAGCTATCGATGTCAAAATCGATGTCAACATCGATATTTTCTCAACATCGCCCATCCCTACTGTTCATACTGTTCCGGCATGTCCTCAGGGCTGCCTCAGGGGGTGGACAGTCATATAGGCGCCGTGCAGAAACATAGGGCGGTATTCATAAACGTGTCTTAAGCAAATGCTTAAGATCATCTTCTAGAGGACGGTCTTATTTCACTTAAGACATCAGGTATTCATAGACGTTGCTTAAGACAATGCTCATTCACGTTCGGAAATTTTCGGAATAATTCTGTTAGAACAACCAATGATTGAAGGATATTCCGTTCGTTCCTAGGTGAGCGACGGAGTAGGATGCTCGAACATGTGTGAGTAACGCGTGTGAGCGAGAAGTTATTTATTAATGATTTGCAGAAAAACTTTTTTCCATTGCCATGTAGTGTTTGTATTTATCATAATAAACTAATATATAAACCCAACCACTAAACTGATGTAATGTAAAAATAAAAACACCTCAGATAGCGGAGACTCCATTTAATTATAATTTATTTTGTACATAATTGATATCAATGTCAACGTTAATTAGTGTTGCCATCTTTTTTACAGAAAAATAACGTACATTTGCTTTTGTGGGGTATAAAAAAAAGTACGCTCAACAAATTAAAAGTACATTTTAATCTTATTAATTTTTATTTCTTCCAAACATATTTTCTATTCCTTTTAGCATTACAGAGTAAATTTTTATTATTTTGAAATATCTCAATAACGTAACATACTTTATTTTAAAGTACGGGAGGCAAACCTAACGTCAATGTTCAATAAATCCATTTTTTCAGTATGTGCACTTCGATTTCGCTCTCTACTTGCTTCATGTAAGTAATGGCGGGTATTGGCCAATAGGCTGCAATAGGATGGTCTTAAGACGGTCTTAAGACGTCGAAAACCTCGTCTTGAAAATATAACGTCACTTTGCGAGAATAGGATCGTCTTAAGACTCGAATAAGACCATCTTAAGCAAATGCTTAAGACACGACCTTAAGCATTTGCTTAAGTCACGTTTATGAATCTAGGCGGCATCTTAAGCAATTGCTTGAGACGATCTTAATCTTAAGACACGTTTATGAATACCGCCCATAGTTTAGGGTTTTGAGTATACACTAGATGGCGTTGTTCCCCCCCCCCCCCAGCGCCCCTCACTCCGCTGGCGCTAGGTTGCGTCTGTCTTCGTTGCACTCAATAATCAGTTCAAATCAGTTGCATGTGGTCGCCATTTGCCGCCATTCACCGTCATTTGCTGTCATTGTATCTGATCACATTGTCAGTGATTGTCAGCAATCATCAGCAATTTTCAGTGATATTTTTGTCGGTAAAGTGCAGTAAAGTGTATTGTGTTGTGTTTAATTCTGATTTAAGGTAAGTATTGTGCGTCGAAAATGAACGTGAAACGGATTGCAAATGACAAGCAAAAGTGTGCTGTCCTGGATTGTCCATTAACTCGACAGGTAAAATCTCATCGTTTTCCAATATCTATAATCGCTTTGCAGTGGATTGAAGCAACGCGTAATCCGCGATTGCTAGGCTTAACCTCCAAGCAAGTGCACGATGAGCGGTACGTAATTTGTCATTTACATTTTCAACCACAAGATTATCAATACA
This sequence comes from Andrena bucephala, assembly GCA_947577245.1. NCBI lineage: Eukaryota > Metazoa > Arthropoda > Insecta > Hymenoptera > Andrenidae > Andrena > Andrena bucephala. The sequence continues at coordinate 17,613,668 of OX387718.1, read as the reverse complement.
GTGGACGGAGAAGGCTGGAAGAAGGAACAGTACCTTCCTTGTTGCTGCCTGACAAAAGGGAAAGCAGTTCATCGTCACAGGAAGTTGATGATAAAATTGATGTGGAGAGGAACGAAGATTTGTCACCCGGGATCAATATCACTGCGTCAACTGCAGATTTTTCTTCAGTTACATTTGGGAATTGGTCTTCAAAGTCAGCGGAAATCACTTCCCAACGGACGGACTTCATTTTCCCAACAACGCCAAAATCTACCGTAAGTAACTTTTCCAGTAACTTTTCCTTTTTTTTTATTAGTACACGTACATTTTATTCTTCCATCTGATAGCGGCAATGTTTTAAATTCAGGGACAATGGGCCTAATGAATAAAGTGTAAGCAATTGCTTTTTCTTAATATTTTACTAGGAATTGCTTAAATTCATATGAATAAAAACACAAGCAATTGCTTTATCTTGTCGGAATTCCTAAACCGCCAAGGCATCGTTTAAAACAAACGCTTTTCCTTCATTTTTTAAGGAATTGCTTGCAATCGAATGAATAAAAGAAGCAAGCTTTTTTCTCCTAATATATTTGTATTTTAAATATCATTTCACTAATGTACCTATAATTACTATTTTATTTTGAATTCAAAATAAACCATTTTTATAATTTTAATGTTAATTGAAATAACCAATATTTAATGTTGGAACGCAGGACGAGATCGAATCAGGAGCACTGAACGCGAGCGAGCAGGGATGGCCCGAGAGAGAGTGAGAACGTTACCGGCAGGCACAGCTACCATTTACTTATACTATCTAGTAAAGCCAGCAATTCCTTATGATTTTTGTTCATATGAAAATAAGCAATTCCTTTTATGTTTAAGCAATTTTTTTTAAGCAATAAGCCCTTTTGTATGAAACCATTTCGAAATAAGCCCTTTTGTTATAAACACATTTGGAAATAAGTACTTTTGTAATGTACACATTACTTTGCTTGATATATAATAAAAAAAAAATTTTAAAACAATTTCATTACCTTTTTCTTATTCATAAAACACACTTTTATGAATAAGAACTTAATAAAATGAAGAGACCAATGGAAAAACATACAGAAATACATAATTAGTTATTACAAATAGTTACTGTAACAACTAATTATGTATTTCTGTATGTTTTTCTATTGGTCTCTTCATTTTATTAAGTTCTTTAATTACGTATCAGCACATTATCTGAATAATAACTCCATCATCTGAACGGCCATCTATTATCTTATCGTGGGGTTCTGAGTATACACTAGATGGCGTCACTGGCGCTTATCTGTGGGGCTTGGTATCGACTGTACTCTTCGTCGGCAGGCCCACTGCTGCCAAATCGTCCGTATTCGGCGTGGGGAGAAATAATTGTACTCACACGTGGTAAACAAATAAAATGTCTATTTCTTAGCGACCGCTCTACTCGAGCGCAGGTACAACAAGGCGGAGATTTTTCTGTCGCTCGCAGGCGGCTCCTCCTTCCTTCTCCCCTCTCCTCGGCCGGGTCGCGCCAGTGGCGCCGCTCCCCACATACTCCCCCCCGAGTGACAACGAATACGTAGGTGGTTAAAATCACAGATACAATTCAGGTATTTTTCTACGGACTAAGCTTACGACTATTCTTTGGCGTTGTTGCTTAAGTCTACGCTTGGGTACTCGGGGCGAACATGACCCTTTTCCGCGCGTACGTTTTAAGCGCAGGTCGCGGATTGTCGGTGGACGGAGAGTTCTCCGGTGTCGAACTTCCGGAACTCTCCGGAAGAAAGTACGCGGGCTTCAAGTTCTCCGTTGACACGTCTCGTGGAGATCCGTTAATGTCTATCTTGTAAACCCGATCGGTCACGCGTTCGAGAACTTTATGCGGGCCAGTGTATGGGCGCTCAAGAGAGTTTTTAACGCCCCCAACGCGCAGGAAAACGTGAGAGCACGAGTGTAAATCTCTAAAGAAAAAGGTACGTTTTTTATGCTTATGCTCTACGGGCACCGGTTTCAACCTCCGCATGTGTTCACGAAAATCTTCGAGAAAAACCTGCGGATCGGGAGCAAAATCATCCGGAAGGACGAACTCGCCGGGGACGCGCAACGCGATGCCGTACAAATACTCCGCGGGCGACGCGCTCGTATCCGCGCGGACGTGTGTACGTAATCCGAGCATTACAGTAGGTAACACTTGTACCCAATCCCGTTCGGCGTGACACATAATCGCGGCTTTGAAGGATCGGTGCCACCGCTCTATCATGCCGTTCGCGGCCGGGTGGTAGGCGGTGGTGCGGATTCGCTCGCACCCTATAAGTTTAAGGAGCGCCGAAAAAAGTTGCGATTCAAATTGGGCACCCTGGTCCGTCGTGAGGATCCTCGGGGTTCCGTAACGGGCGACCCAATTGTCGAAGAATGCCCTTGCGATCGTCCTGGCCTCGATGTCCTTTACTGGAATGGCCTCTGGCCATCGCGAGAACCTATCTATAAAGGTTACGCAGTATTTAAACCCTTGACATTCGTATAACGGGCCGACTATGTCCATATGGACGTGTGCGAAACGTCCGTCAGGCGCGACGAACTGCGCGGGAGCGAGGCTCACGTGCCGTGAGATCTTTGATTGCTGGCAGTCTAGACAGTTCTTGCACCAGGCAACTATGTCGCGGTGCATGTTCGGCCAAACATAACGTTGGCGCACTATTCTATCGGTGACCTTTGCGCCTGGGTGCGCCGCATCGTGGAACATATGAAACACGCGCTCACGCAAGGACTTCGGAATGTAAGGTCGTATCGCCTCGCCCGTCATTTCGCATTGCAATGTGGTATGGGTCGGGCCCCATTGGATTTTTTTCAACCGCGCTGCGAACTCTGGAAATTCGCTAATGTTCTTTAGCTCCTCGTCGTCCTCCTGTTGAGCCGCGAGCTCGTTCAGTTCGATCTCTGCCGGTAAGCGGAGAGAATCGATACGGGAGAGCGGGTCGGCAACTAAGTTGTCGCCGCCCGGGACGTGCTCTATTTTCGTGGTGAATTGAGATAAAAATGACAATTGCCGTGAGTGACGAGGCGATGCCTTCTCCGGGCGCTGCATGAACGCGTATATCAGCGGCTTATGATCGGTCACGATCCCGAACTCGCGACCCTCCAGCATGTGACCGAAATATTTCACGGCCTCATACAATGCTGTTAACTCCCGGTCGTACGCGCTGTACTTAACCTGCGCGGTGCTGAACTTTTTAGAAAAGAACGCGAGCGGCCTCCAAGAATCCCCCGAGCGCTGCTCGAGGACTGCGCCTATGACGAAGTCCGAGGCGTCGCACACGACGCGAGTCTCCGCGTCTTCCGAGGGGTGCGCGAGCAGGGTTGCGTTGGCCAGGTCTTTTTTGATCTGGTTGAATGCCTCCTCTGCTTCCGGCGTCCACGCGATCTCCCTCTTATCGTTTTTTCGCGACTCGCGAAGGTACACATGCAACGGTGCTTGCGCGCTCGCCGCGTGCGGAATGCTTCGACGGTAAAAATTGACAACCCCGAGAAAACGTCGCAGCTCCACCACTGTTCGCGGTTTAGGAAATTGTGCGATCGCCTGTATTTTCTCCGCGGTTGGCCTACAGCCCTCGCTACTAATGGCATGTCCGAGAAATTCCAGCCCTGCCTTCCCGAACTGACACTTCTCGACATTCAAGCGAAGGTTAAACTCCTTCAACCGCTGCAAGACCACGCGCAAGTGTGCCTCGTGCTCCTCGGGGCTCATGGACGCGATAAGCACGTCGTCTATGTAGGCAAAGACAAATTCGAGGTCGCCTAGCGCGCGGAAAATATAACGTTGGAATGACTGGGCTGCGTTGGACAGACCGAAGGTCATTACCTTGTATTCAAAAAGCCCAAACGGGGTTATGACCGCCGTCTTGGGGATGTCTTCTGGTGCCATAGGTAGCTGATGGTAAGCTTTAAACAAATCCAGCTTAGAAAAGATTTTTTTATTGTGGAGAATCGCGGCACAGTCGTGGAGGTGCGGTATGGGAAATTTATCCGGAACGGTTACTGCGTTTACACCGCGGTAGTCACCGCAGACTCGCCACTGGCCGTCCTTTTTCATTACTAAATGAATAGGGCTTGCCCAAGGGCTATTTGACGGCCTGCAAATGCCAAGCTCCACTAATCGTTTAAACTCGGCCTTTGCCGCTCTCAGTTTGTCCGGTGACAAACGTCTGGCGCGACTCGCGACGGGTGGACCGGTCGTCACGATGTGATGGAATACATCACTCTGCTTAATAACCGGCGGTTGCTCGAGCCCGACGACCTCGGGAAACTCCTGGAGTATCTCCACGAACTTCGTGGACGGATCAATCGTGCTCATTGATAAAGCCGAAACTTGTTTGACCACCCCGCGAGTGAACGAGTTTACCTGTGGGTCTATGAGCCTTTTACCCTTGAGATTGACTAGTAAGCCGTAACGTTTTAGCAGATCAGCTCCTATAATAGGATATGGGACTGCCGCCACGCAAAAATTCCAAGTTATCGGCCGAATGCCGAGATGGAGGGTGCGGAATCTCTCGCCGAAAGTGTCGATACGTGTGTTATTTGCCGCGTAGAGTTTGAGCTCCCCTGGCTTCGCGTTTTGCTCGTCGCGGACGGGGAGCAAAGAGATCTCCGCGCCCGTGTCTACCAGGAAGGTTTCCGCGGTCACGCGATCGAATACGTGGAGGCGTGCTGAGAGTTGACGACCCTCTGTGTTTGCCTCCGCCACAGAGAGCCGTTCTATTTTTCCGGAAGCGATTCGTCCCGCCAGTTGCACGGCGACTCGAGCGTGCCTTTACAAAAACGTGCCTTCGCGCCGAACTTTTTATGCGTCCAGCATAAATCCGAGCAGTCCCTGCTTTGAGAGTGCCCGCGGTTCCCGCCGGCCCTATTCTTCGACCCTGCACGCGGCGTTGCGGCTTTGCTGAGCCGATTGAGTCGCGCAGTGAAAGCTGTTACCTCCGCGGAAAGTCGTTTAAGTTGACTAGTGCAATCGCACGGCGATGTATGGCCAATCCGTTTAATTCGACCTTATCGGATGACACCAATATCGCTTTAAGGTTCGCTGGCAGGTGATCGAGGAAGATCTGCTTGAGCAATGTGTCGTCACAGCGGCCGTCCGCGTTAAGGTTTCGTAGACGGTGCAAAATTTGCGACGGTTTTCCGTCGGTCAATACCTGCCCTTTTAGCAGTTGCCGAAGCTTGCTTTCGGCCGACGGAGCGAAAGTGGAAATAATCCGTTGCTTTATTAAGGGGGGAGACCACTGTGACGGTCCGAAATGTAAGGGTGTTTTCGGGAATTTATTTCAACCAAATAACGCATGTAAATCAATGTATTGCTCAGTATAGTTAATATGTACATATCGAAGGGTAAGAAAAAAAAATTTTCAATCAAATTCGTAAATCCGTTTCCTGTAAATTCTTCGTCAAAATTTGCGCTGCGGCAAAAACATGCTAGTCGCGTTGACAGTGCCCAGGCTATATGGTTAATCCGAATTCAAAAACACAATATTATTTAGAAACTAGAAGCCTGCCTTTATTACGTGCCGATAAAAAAAAGTCAAATTTCTAAAAAATTACAAAATGGCGGACCTCTGAAAAAAAATCATGTTTTCGGGATACAAAGTTAGGGAAATGTTGATAAAAAAATATAAGGAGGTCGTTAATTTAAAAAAACTGATCGTCAAGTAATAGCGACGGGTTTTCCGTACAATAAATGTCCTTGATCATGTTAATTGGACGTATACTTTTCTTTGTAGACTGTCAAAGCGGTTGAAAAATGTCATTCTGAGGAAAACGCGTTCAATGTTCCGCGCGGTTCAGTCGCGCGTTTGACACCGCTTCACGGAAAACACCATATCTCCGTCAATTTTGCGAATTTCTTCATAAAATTTGGAGACAGCATTCTTGAAACCTACGTCTTTCGGAAAATGTAAAAAAGAAAAAATCGATTTTTCAGATTTCCGACAGTGGTCTCCCCCCTTAAGGTGAATAAGGGGGGATAAATGCGCTTTTGTTTTCTCGTCGGTAATACGTGCGCTAAAGAACGACGACTCTACCTGCATGAACCAGAGTTCAGGGTCTCCGCGAAAAAATGCCGGGATTCTCGGAACGCGGTATGATTCGACGCGAGGCTGGTCCAACACTGCCAGCCTGGTCTGCATTTCAGCAAGTGCAGCTTCCATTTGGGCTGCTCGTTCCGCGTCTGTTGCCATGGCACGGGCACGCGGTTTCGCACTTCCTCGGATCACCCGACCGGGACGTGAAATCGAAGACGGCGGCGATCGACGAAACCGCCAAGACGCATGCGCGAAAACGGAAATGGCGGCGGTTAATGAAACCGCTACGATCTTCGAATCGATCCCTGTCTTGAGAATCGATTTAAAAAATCGAAAATCGCGACAAAAAAGATCGATCTTTGAAAGATCGATTTTAAATCGGCATCCCTAAATAGTAGTATTTTTCATTTATATTTGCATGCACATGTATATGCTCTTGTTACGTATTTCAGCGGGGAAATTGGGAACTGGACGTGGATTGGTGCCCGTGGAGCGCTAAACCGCTCTGCTCGTTGGAGTGCGCGGGATTTGAAATGAAACAACCCAGAATTCAAGTTGAACTTCAAATATATTTAGTACTGTTCAGGAAGCTGGTTAGCAACAGAATGAATGCGGTGTTGAAGCAAGCGCTCCGAGCTCGTCGACGAAGTCGATGTCGAGATCTTCCGGATCCTCCCTTAGATCCTTGTCGTCCAATCAGCATGATGACATCCCTCAAGCTTCGTTAGTGGGCTGTCCTTCGCCCTTCCTGCATGCTTCCTCCCACTCTCGTCTGGTGATCGAGGCACGCTTCCCGATGACACGGGGGTAGTACATAGGCTACGTACAGTACATACATATCTCGCAGGTAAGTACGCGCAACCCTCAGGGTCAAGACGACGTCGCTCGGAAAAAGTTTATGACTTTATGACTCCGGCCTCTTCCGGCCAGAGTTTTATCCTAACAGAACATCGGCAATTATAGAAAGGGAGGACAGAGTTTTAAATGCTTTTACGAGACGAGCCGCTGCCCGCTCGACGAAATTTGGCACGCAGATGTGCAAAGGAAAAAGCTAAGCTATTTATTACCCTCGCCTAGTCTAACGGTAACTTAAAAGCTATTGAATACAATCCCAGGTTTTCGTACGCCTTCTGAGTTCAGGCATCAGATGTTCCATTGTAAGGACACGTTTAAAATAGCAGGGAAAAACCCCCCCGAAAAGCATGACGCGCTCTCTAATAAACACTCTTCTTCGTCCTCCGTTTCAAATCTCGCTCCTACGTACTCTATATATATCGATTATATACATTTCCGCGGCCATATTCAAGCGATAGCGTAACACCTTCCCCCTTATATAAAAGGTGTTTCCATGAAACAGCTTTTCAGTACAAAATTACAAATAATTACTACTAGTGATTATAACTACGCCTCCTCTTCCCGCACCAGCCCCACAGTAAATGAGCTACTCGGTCCACCCATTGTCCTGCAGGAAGCACGAGTTGAAGAATGATAGTTATATTACATTTTCCTTGTTTTCCTTTTTCTTTTTTTTTTCTTTTTACGCTTATAAAATGAAAATTTAAAATTACATTCACACAAAACAAACCAGACATATCATGAATACAATATTATACTTGCATTAACTCTCTTAAACAGAAATATCAGGTCTTATACATGCTAACTTTAACTTATTAGTATGTACTATTTTACACTTATTAGTTCCTATTATTAATTCTACATTTAAATCGCCAAATACTCGACTAATCTTATAAGGGCCTAACCAGTTGCAATCAAACTTGGAAGTTTTCGGTTCCTTAAGTAAGTAAACATCATCGTCTACCTTAAATCCACGAGGATTACGGTTTCTATCGTAATACATTTTACTTTTCTCCTTAGCCTCATTGAGATTTTCTGCCGCTTTAGCTTGTGTGGTGGTAACCTTAGTAAACAACTCATCTAAATGCTGTACAAAAGTTCGTGATATCTGCTCCTTTGCAAATTCAGAAGGTATGAGAGCCTTAACGCCAAAAACCAATTCATGTGGTGTGAAACCTGTAGCCTCATGTACGGAGGTATTATATGAGAACATACCAAATCTAATCCAATCATCCCAATCAGCCTTTGTGCAATAATGTTTTAAGTAATCTACTAAAACACGATGTGCCCTTTCCAGCGACCCCAAAGACTGTGGATGGAAAGCAGTGGAAGTTATCCTCTGAATTTTAAAAATTCTACAGAAATTCTTCATTACTTGACTAATGAAGTTTCTTCCTTGATCAGTATGGATAGTTCGTGGGCAGCCAAATCTACTAATAAACTGTTCTGCTAAAGCAAGAGCAACGGTTACCGAATCTATGGTGGGTATCGGAATTGCATCAGAATACTTTGTTAAATTATCCTGCAATGTTAACAAATACTTATTACCCTTTTTTGTTACCGGTAAAGGCCCAACAATGTCCATTTGGACTTTTTCAAAGGCATGCTGTGGGGTATCAGTGATGCGCATTGGTTGCTTTATCCTGGTGGAATGAATTTTATTTCTCTGGCAAGTAAAACAAGATCTAACAAATTCAGTAATTTCTCTTCCCATCCCAGGCCAATAAAAATGTTCTCTAATATGATCGTAAAGTTTAGACATGCCCCTATGACCTCCAACAGCGGATTCATGACATTCCTTAATAATTTGAAGACGTCTTGATTTTGGTGGAGTTTCAATCTCACCAGTACACACCGTAATTATATACTGAGAATCACTAAAAATCTGCTTGAACAAATTCTCCACACGATTCCACTCAGGAATGTTGAAGCTATCTAAATCTTTTGAAATGCTAAAAGCCCGAAGATTTAAAGAATCAGTAAGAGCCTTTAGAGATTTTAATGAGGATTCAACATGAACAAAATTCAAATTTTCCTGGAAGCTACCTTTGCAAAACAACAAGAAGATATAATACTTATCGTTTGGGAATGCCATAGCATCACCAACATTAACCTGATACTGTTTTATTCGTTCCATTGAAAGTTTACTTCGATCCAAAAGATCCTTGCTGGTTTGAGAAACAACATCATTATTAAGTGGTATAAAATGAACAAGGTTACCCTTGCGCATAAAAAGATGATCTTTTACACTAAGGATGGTAGGGATTGGAGAAGGATAAGTCATTCCCCTGTTTGGATTTACATTATTAACAAGAACTCTACTTTCATTAGCCTTATAACCTGTTGAACATAACTGATCTTCTACAGATTCTAATGAGGTCACTTCATTGAGGATCCCTCTTGCAGTCTTGATCGCAAAACCATCAGGCTCCACGGCCTCTGCCACAATACCAGGCGTAACAACTTCAGGCTCATCAGCCTCTGCCACGACATCAGTCGCTAATAAACTAGGCTCCCCACACCTCTGCCACGAACCAAGATACTGCGAGCCCTGCGATGTTCCCTCAGGGGCCGAACAGAGCGCAGGCACCCTTGTCGAGCACAGATTACTTCTCACGGCTCCTGAAGCGGGTTCTCGGGGCTGAGAATTACCGTATGTCAACAGGCGACCGAGTCGATGTATCGTGCCCGACTGAGGCGATCCTCCAAAATTTTCATTCCCCACAGGCAAGGGTGATACTAATATATTCGAACTTATTCGCAAACCAGTTATGACCTCATTACACTCGGCTGCTGCCTTCCCGCGCGCCAGGAAAACAGATGCCACAACTCTCTCATTTTCAAAACATACGACTTCATCATCCACTCTGTCCACTCCGGAACCTACAATTGATGCCTTATTTGCGCAGATAAGTACCCTTTCCAGGTCCCTCGAATCAGGATTGGAATCCGTGTCAATCAATACAGGTTGTGACTGGGGATTAAGGGTCGGACTTGAATCGACAGGATTTCGTGAAAGTGCATCAGCATTAGCATTAATTTTACCAGGTTTGTACACTATGTTGTAATCGTATTCATTTAATCTAATTCGCCATCTCATTATTTTGGATGTAGGATCCTTGGCATTATGTAACCATACTAATGGACGGTGATCTGTGACCAATGTAAACTGTTGTCCATATAAATAAGGCCGGAAATGCTCAACAGCAAATAAAACAGCCAGTAATTCTTTCTCTATGGTGGAATAATTAATCTCGGCGTCATTCAGAGTCCTAGAAGCATATGCTATAGGCAAATCCTTCCCAATCGACCCTTGACTCAAGATAGCTCCCACAGCAAAATTAGAGGCATCAGTGGTAACAAGAAATGGTTGTGAGAAGTTTGGAAATTGTAATAAAGGTTCTAAACAAATAATGTCCCTCAAAGTTTCAAAAGCAACCCGTGTTCCGAAAGTCCAACAAAATGGAATATCCTGTTTTAAAAGTCTAGTCAATGGTTTCGCGATTTTCGCCATGTTCGGAATAAACCTTCTATAATAACCCACAAGCCCCAAAAATTGCTTTATATTTTTTTGTGTTTTTGGTACGGGAAACTGTTTTACAGCTCGAATCTTATCAGGATCAGGTTTCACTCCTTCCTTTGTAATAACGTGCCCCAGATAGGATATTTCCCTCTGCAAGAAACGGCACTTCTCAGGCTGAAGGGTTAAACCCGAATTTTGCAAACGCGCCAAAAGGGTTTTTAACTTACGGGCATGTCCCTCAAGCGAATCTGAATAAATAACAATATCATCCATATAAACAAACAACTCTATGCCCTGCAATCCGGATAATACCAAATCCATTACCCTTTGAAATGTTGCTGGCGCGTTTTTGAGGCCAAAGGGCATTCGATTAAATTCGTAATGGCCATGGGGGGTAGAAAAAGCAGTTTTAGCCTTAGATGTAGGATCTATCGGAATCTGGTGAAATCCAGAAGCCAAATCTAGAGTACTAAAATACTTGGCTCCTCCTAATTGGTCTAGTATCTCGGTTATGTTAGGTAGAGGATAAGCATCACCTACAGTCTTCTCATTCAATTTCCTATAATCTATGACCATTCGCCATCGTGGCTCTCCGGAAGAGACAGATTTCTTTGGAACAATCCACACAGGAGAATTATACGGAGATGCAGATGGCTGAATTATGTTGCTATTAAGTAAAGAATTGATTTGAGTTTCTATTTCCTTTTTGTGAATCTGAGGGAACCGATACTGTTTGGTATTTATGGGAATTTCATCAGTAGTAATAATAGTATGTTGAGTAGCGTTTGATGATCCCAACCTGTCTGCGGTAAGATGAAACTGATATGAGAATTCATTAATAATTTCCAGAATGCTGGTCCTCTCACCCTCACTCAAATGATTCAAATCTAACACCTTAATTAATTGAGCAAGCCTCTGAGCACGGTCCTTAGATGACTCTACGTCAGGATTTCCCGTCCGACCTGATCGAGAAGCGGGAGGCCCAATCTCAAATTCTTCTAACTCAATTGAAGGTATGGTAAGAACAACATGATCAGCAGTAGTGTTTATGGCATATAATTTTGCCAAGCCATTCCTCTGACTCACTAGAGCTTCGCCCACAAAAATACCAGGACCTGCATCAATTCTCCTAACATAACCTGACGCATTAACACTATTAGTTGGTACCGTAATCAAGACTTTAGTTCGAGGAGGTAAATCATGGGATGATGATGCACAGGGAAGGCCTCCTCCTTTTCCGAACTGTAAGGTATCCGGTAGAGTATCTCGAAACCTTAAGGTCATTTCCTGTTTTTTTAAGAACGACAATCCCAAAATTCCGGTTTCCTTAATAGGAAAATCATTATCTACTACTTGGAAGTGAACAGGAATACCATGAATTAAAACCGTAACATCATCCTGGGTGCGAATCATTCCTGAGCCAATTCCGGTAAGGTCATAAACTATATTGGTATTAATTGTAAGGTCCGAAACTAACCCTTCCCGTTTTATTAAATTCAGTTGAGAACCAGTGTCTACAAGGAAACTAGCTGTTTCTTGACGGAAATAATGATTTTCAAGTGGAATAACCAGTGGCTGTACTGCATTTATTGCTTGGAAGTTGTAGCAGACACGATGGATCCGGCGCGTGCAATCAGGGGCTCGTTCTGCATTGGATCCGTCTGCGGAACCCCCTTGGAGTTTAAATGTTTTTGACTTCCGCAAGCTACGTTAACTTGAGGTTGCGCCTTCCTCCAAGTGGTACGAGCATTTTTCGCATAGCATTGCGACTCTATATGACCTGTTTTCCTGCAATTACTACATCTAACTCTATCACGATTGGGTTGATTAAATTTATTATTACGCGTAGGACAATTTACACGGAAATGGCCAAATCCGTTGCAATTGAAGCACTTGCGTTCATCTGCGTTCATAGTGAATACTCCTAATTTGTTTGCGGAAATTTTTGGATCTGTAGGCTCGTTTTTGTGTTGTAATTGATGCTCCATTTTAGAGGCTAGCTTAATAACGGTTGTTAAACTACTAATGTTATCTTTAGCAATCAACAACATGATTGTATCATTTCGTATTCCCTTTAAAAACCCAGCTATTGCTTCCTCGGTCAATAAAACTTTGATTCCCACGAGTTGTTCAGGGTTGAATTTTTCCTGCGCGGCTTCTAATCCTTGATCTAAAATTTCATGCACTCTAGTGCCGAACTCCTCAATGGTCTCGTATTCTATACGCCGTATAACTTTTAATTTATCCTGTGCATTTTTGATGTCGAAACTTTGCTCATACGCGGCTTTAATTAAATTAATCAACTCCTCCACAGTCTTGGGTTCGTTCCCATCAACTATTCTACTATAATCACGTTTCTGTATTCTATTACGTATAATGGCCAGTAAATAAAATTTATCTTCGAGTCTAACTAATGAATCCGCGAGTCTACATTGACTTATGAAATTTGTTACAGAACTCGGTTTCCCATCAAAATGTGGAATAAAATTAGCGATTAGATCAAAAGACATGCGCAAGGCAGCTCTAGGAGCCCCAGAAAATGACCCCGACGCATCTGCCGTCACCATCGTGCTACTAGACGGAACGGATCCGTCATCCGGAAGCGACATACTGAACCTCGGGAGAGGAATAGACTGTGCAGGTACCAAGTGTAACTCATCAGTTGGAAATTCGGGAGTAGGTGCTGAAACACCACTTGCTCCCACTAAAAGATCCTCTATCCCATAAAGGTCACCACCACTCAAACCGGCGTTACTTCTTTCCTTAACTAAACTATATATTTTCTTAAACGGTGGCATTTTTACAGATAATATTGAGTAAATTAAAAGTAAAATAACTTATAAGCTGTTGCTCCGTTCAGTACTGCAGTCCTTCTACGGATAGTCCTCCTATGCTGATCGTCGATTTCGCTGGTCCTGTGTGCCTCAATGACGCAGCAAATTCCAGCACCGTGAAGAATCGTCCGTCCGAAGTCGCCCGAAGAAGTTTCTGGAGTAGCTCAGGAAACGTTGCGTATGATAACCGGATGCATGCGATCTCAGGGATTGATTTGCACGGCCACTGGAATCGCCCTCTCTGGCATTCACCCTTGCTCTCAGGAAAACCGCGCAAAACCCGAGAGAGAGAGGCTGCACTTAATAACTTCGATTATGTCCATTTACGCGATCAAAGAATTATTAGAATAAAAGTTTATAATAATACCCGTTGCACTACTTGAATAGTCACTTATACGCACTCACGAGCCGGCGAAGTCACTCACAAAAGTGTTCAAAAGTTTTTTTTTTTTAAAACTTCCCACAAATTGTTTTTCAAATCTCACAACTATTTTCAATATCCCACCGCTGTCACCAAAATTGTTACGTATTTCAGCGGGGATATTGGGAACTGGACGTGGATTGGTGCCCGTGGAGCGCTAAACCGCTCTGCTCGTTGGAGTGCGCGGGATTTGAAATGAAACAACCCAGAATTCAAGTTGAACTTCAAATATATTTAGTACTGTTCAGGAAGCTGGTTAGCAACAGAATGAACGCGGTGTTGAAGCAAGCGCTCCGAGCTCGTCGACGAAGTCGATGTCGAGATCTTCCTGATCCTCCCTTAGATCCTTGTAGTCCAATCAGCATGATGACATCCCTCAAGCTTCGTTAGTGGGCTGTCCTTCGCCCTTCCTTCATGCTTCCTCCCACTCTCGTCTGGTGATCGAGGCACGCTTCCCGATGACATGGGAGTAGTACATAGGCTACGTACAGTACATACATATCTCGCAGGTAAGTACGCGCAACCCTCAGGGTCAAGACGACGTCGCTCGGAAAAGTTTATGACTTTATGACTCCGGCCTCTTCCGGCCAGAGTTTTATCCTAACAGAACATCGGCAATTATAGAAAGGGAGGACAGAGTTTTAAATGCTTTTACGAGACGAGCCGCTGCCCGCTCGACGAAATTTGGCACGCAGATGTGCAAAGGAAAAAGCTAAGCTATTTATTACCCTCGCCTAGTCTAACGGTAACTTAAAAGCTATTGAATACAATCCCAGGTTTTCGTACGCCTTCTGAGTTCAGGCATCAGATGTTCCATTGTAAGGACACGTTTAAAATAGCAGGGAAAAACCCCCCCGAAAAGCATGACGCGCTCTCTAATAAACACTCTTCTTCGTCCTCCGTTTCAAATCTCGCTCCTACGTACTCTATATATATCGATTATATACATTTCCATATTCAAGCGATAGCGTAACACTACAATCCTTTACAGTGGGTCCAGGGACAGTGTGGCCAATGAGCCGGAAGTCGCCATTTTCAGTTCCAGCCAGATCAAACGCGCGCGATATTTGAAAAGCGTGGAATCATAGTATATATATAGTGACGTGTATGTATAAACTTAATATTTAATTTTATTAATGAAAACTTAGATAAATATTTTATAGTTTATATCAGTTTATAATTATATATACATTATATATTATATATAATATAAATATATAAGTAGATAATTATATAGTTTATAATTATTAAAAAATATGTAGATACACAAATGTTTAAAGTAAATCTCATATAATTATAATTTGATTATACTTCAATAAATACTTAAAAAATAAATAATTAAATAAAAGTAATAACGGTAATGTATGACTTGTAGTTCGAATACTTTATTAATCATAGTATATTACATATTAATTACAAACTATTTCCATTACAAAATATGTATGAATTTTCATAATAAAATATTATAAATACATATACTAATGCAAGTAAATTTATACAAATTCACATAACAAGCTTATTTATTATTGCATGTTTTGATACTATAATTTAATTTAATTTATATCACTTCACACAAAGCAGCTGAATTATGTATTAGTAATCCCTCATCCATTCCACCAAGAGTCGTGCAAGAGAGTTTCCAACTCTCTCTTCTTTGAGGGTCTCGGGGAAAATAATTCATTTTAGCCCCATTCTTTGAGCTATTTTTACACCCTTTGGCAAAACAATGAGGTATCTGAAATAGTGTTTTAATTATCAAGATGTAGCTTAAAATTTGATGTTATTTTAAAGTTATACTATAATTTATTGTTATACTTTGCAAAATAATTATATTTACTTTTGGTTATATTTACCTTGATTTCCGTATTTCCGTGACGTATTTATTACACTTATAGAGTACATCTCTGAAGTTGTAAGAAGTACAACTTGACAATGTGTAAGTATATATGTATACTGATCTATACATAAGAGCTACAGGAAGTTGCCTGAAAATGGCGGCACCAATCAGCGGCGAGGAACACATTGGCCACACTGTCCCTGGACCCACTGTATTATCCTTCTGCACTCTTAAAGCATTGAGTGTCCACCCCCTGGGCTGCCTTTATGGCCGGTATTCATAAACGTGTCTTAAGATTAAGCAAATGCTTAAGCATTTGCTTAATCTTAAGACACGTTTATGAATACCGTCCTACCAATGGGCTAAATGGGTTATAACCCAGGGGCGCTTAAGAATCAAATATGTTGAAATGCTTTATCTCTTCAATTTTAGAGACAAAAATTTCGGGCGGGGGCGTTCACGGGCATTGTTTTTGTTCGTGTTTGTCTTGGTGGAGATCCGGTGTTGTGATATACTGCCTTGCACCGATTGCGAAGAAATTGCACCCTTGGGGGCTAGGGCGCCAAAATTTTTTAGCCCAGAGCGCTCAAATTTGTTAAGACGGTCCTGCATGTCCTGCTAGTGCAGTCAGCCGCGCACGCGTGTGTTGCGTGTGGCATAGTGTGGCATGTACATATACTGTGGTATGTGTGGGTATATGATGCTCATTAGTGCTCATGAGTTTATGACAGTTCGTAGACCTTGTGGTATTTGTTTTTCGGTATTGTTGTAACCCTGTGAATTACTTAAATTGGTGATTTAGCAAGCAGTGATACCTATAGAATATGTAACGCAAGGGAATATATGAAATTTTACATTAAAATAATATGATAAATAGAATTATTTTCGTGGCCGTGAATATTGCAAGTATTTTTCATTTATAATTTTATCATTGGATGCCTATCAGGAATTTTATGCAATATATATTCCTTCTTGCGCTGTAAAATTATTATGAATGAAAGTTGTATGCTAAACAATATCAACAGTTTAAGAAAAAAAAATTTTTTTGCTGTATCTGTTATTATCAGAAATATTTATTTGCATAAGTAATATATAATATATGATCGATTAAGTATTTACCATTCCTTTTTATTAACCGTCGTTAATGTTATTTAGGTAAGAATCTTTGTTTTCTAATCATGAGAGTTACTCTCCTGTTCCTAATTTTGACACAAACAAGGGGAAGAACAATTCAAACATGTCCACAATATTGTACATGTAAACTTGGCGCGCAAGCAGAATGGTTACGTGTTAAATGTGGCAATGAATTGCGGAATATAAAAAGCATCGATATCGATACTGTCAGTGTGGAATTAGTACAATTGTAAGATTACTACAAGTATTTTAGCTATAAAGGAACACTTATCAATGTTCAATATCAATGTTGTTTGATTGCCTTCAATAGTAATATGTTGCAGGGATTTGAGCAGAAATAACATTTATGCCATTGAAGTTGACATATTTAAAAATTTGACAAATCTTAAACGTTTGGATTTATCACAAAATAATATAACTTCTATTGGCGAAGGTTGTTTTAGCGGTCTTGAAAATTTAGAGAGATTGTAAGCATATTGATAAGTATAGGTGCAAGTGTTACATAATCTGCTATTGAACATTAATTTTTGTACACACATTTGATTTTAGGGATTTAAGTAAAAATCAAATCTCAACCATAGGTGCTTACACATTTAGAAAATTGCCTAATTTAAAAAGACTGTAAGTGTATAAATTATGCAAGGTGCGCTAGTACATACATACATATATCGTACATGCTTTCTTATATCTTATACATTGTTTGTTTGATTATTAGTGATTTGTCAGGAAACCGCATAAATATTGCAATACCATCATTATTTCATGATTTACTGGCATTAGAGCGCTTGTAAGTGAGTTTTTAATTTTCTTTTTTTCTGTATACATGTATGTTAGTGACTGCGAGTATTTTTCTATAAGTAAAAATGTATTTGTGTATATATGAAGAAATATTAATTCATAAATATATTGCAGGAAATTAAATGAAAATAGGTTGACAACTTTGAAGGAAGGTACCTTTCATGGCCTCTTATCTTTAAAACAGTTGTAAGTTAGATAAACAATATAATATGAACTCTTATAAAGTAAGATTTGTTAAATCTAAATGTATGTTTTAGAGATCTGTCAAATAATCCATGGATATGTGACTGTAACCTATATTGGTTTAGTAACTGGATTTATAACAGTTCTATTAAATTAAAGTAATGTATTAATCAAACACAAATTTTCAAATTTTTTCGTATACTTCATAATCTTTTTTTCTTTTTTTGTACAATGTTTCAGCCCTGCTCCAAAATGTGCATCACCCGCAAATGTTAAGGATGAATTTGTAAGGAAATTAAAATATTTAGAAACTGTTCAGTGCCAGTGGTTGCCTCCTACAATTGAACTTCGACCAGTTCACAACCAAGTAGTGTTCGCTGGAGATTCACTGACTTTAAAATGTAGAGCACCTAGTATTACAAAGGATAGAAATGCAAAATTGAGTTGGTTGTGGTATCCCAATACCACTGCTACGGAAATTATAAATTTAGATGCATTTACAGATCCAGAAAAACGTTTATCCAACATTAAAGTTGAGAACAGATATCTTG
The DNA here is from genome assembly GCA_947577245.1 of Andrena bucephala. NCBI lineage: Eukaryota > Metazoa > Arthropoda > Insecta > Hymenoptera > Andrenidae > Andrena > Andrena bucephala. The sequence continues at coordinate 17,595,473 of OX387718.1, read as the reverse complement.
CAGATAGTGGCATTGTAGATAGGTATTCTAATATCTAATTTAATTTAAACTAAAATTCTTGTACATTTATATATGGTAATATTATTATTTCTTTTAGTTCTCTTAGTATAGCTTCAGTTAAAGAAGAGCATAATGGACAATGGAATTGTTTGTTAGTTTCCGTAAATGGTAGTAGATCAAAAGCAATCAGTGTAATTGTGATTTCTGATCAAACTCGTTACTGTCCCCTAGCAGGTAAGATAGATCGTACGTATGTATATGTATTTGGAATTGTTGGGTAATTTTTTAATGAATAAATATGTGTTACAGTAACAAGAAATAATAAAGGTATTTATACATGGCCGAAAACAGTGGTGGGATGGCGAGCAGAATTGCCATGCGAAGGGAATCACTTGTCAGGCTTAATGCAAATGCCTTTAAAAGCCTCTTATCACTGCAATGTGACAGGATATTGGGCAGATTTAAATACAGAGTTATGCCCTTACATATCACACACAACAAAAAGCTTAGAACAATTTTCTAAGGTTAATCTCTCACTTACAAAGATCAATTTATTAGAAACTGCGAAAAAATTCAGAAACTATACAGAACATGGTATAAAAGTAACTGATCCAGTTGAACTAAATTTCATAACACAAACTATAGAAAATTATTTAAATTTTCTAGTTGAAGAAAAAGAACTTGGTACCATGTTAATCGATGTTATTAGCACAGTAATTAATTTATCTAAGAGCATCTTAAGAAAAGCTGAAACTTCTTTTAAATCGTGTACGAGACTAAAAAAGGCTGTAGAAACGATTGTAGAATATACTCCATCTATACAATCTTATAAAAGAAATATGGCGTTAGAAGAATTCCGAGTAAAACGCGATAGTTTTACTGGTATAATATGTACATGGTATTCTAATGAAGCTTTTGATGGTAATCCAGGAACAAGATTCCTACAATGCACCACAAACAATAAAACTACTCCCATTAATATAAAAGACAGGATGATCGAAGCTTCGATACACTTGCCTGCATCTGTATTACAGTATTCACAAGACATTATTGCTCATCAGTTAATGATTTCTGTCTACAGTAGTAGCAGATTGTTTCCTAAAACAGTTAACAATGACAATATGGACATTGCGTCATGTGTCATTGGAAGCAAGTTATGTATGTGATTTAAAAAATGATAAAGAACGCGCATTAGGTACGGAAAGCGGAAATATATATAATAAAATTCAAACTTTATTTTCAGTTGGAGTATCGATACAGAACTTAAGCGAGCCAGTCTATATCATGTTAAGAACGCCTTTGTATTACTATGCTGGGAAGAAGTTATTACCAGTGGTATGGGATGAAACATTAGATAAGTCTGGTGGTTGGACGAATGACGGTTGTCGCTTAAGAAATGTGATAAACAATTTAATAGTATTCCATTGTAATAGATTGGGATATTATGGACTTCTACAAGATACTTCTCACCTTGATCGAAATAGCGGCAGGTATGTATTGCATTTCACCTAAGAGTAGACCTACGCCCCTACCGATTTGTGTCACACGCGATTGGTCGTAGCGATTTACCTGCCGGTTTCCTACCAATCAACAGTATGTCCCTGCGCGGAACGAGTCTACTCTTAAATGGAATTCGGTATAGTTGAAAAATGTTTAGTATGTTTTCCAGTCTTTAACGTCATCTATTTTTTTTTAGTACAACTGGAGCAAAATTCAGATATTTAAATCCTGCGATATATGTTGGAAGTATTGTAACAATAACTTGTTTAATTATTACATCTCTAACATATATTATTTGTTGCACATCAATCGCTATGCCCAAGAAAACAAGGCATTGCGTAATTAATACCTGGTGTGCTATGGCATTATTATCATTCTCTTATAGTATCGGTATTCGCCAGACGGAGAATATCGAAATTTGTCAAGGGGTCGGTGTCATCCTTCATTACTTGTCCTTATGCGCTTTATTATGGATGGCTGTGTCAGCTAGGTAATAACCTTTCAAATTTTACAAGAATAATGATATACAAATTATACGATGTAACGATATTAAAATTTGGATTTATTTGCAGTAATATGTACAAAAAGTTTTCTAAATCAAACTTTGGAGATATTCCAAATAATGAACTTCAGGGTGAACCAATACCGAAACCATTATTAGGTCTTTATTTAGTTGGTTGGGGTATAGGTATGATAATTTGTGGTATATCCGGAGCAATAAATCTACGAGAGTATGCAGGATATTCGTATTGCTTCCTCACATCTGGTCCAGGCCTCGCCGGTCTCTTTCTTCCAGCTGGAATCCTAATTGTATATCTAATTATATTTTATTTGCTGATTAAATTTGCGATCAACAATATCGATATAAATGGGCAGCTGTCTGAAAGTACACAAGCTACGGAAAATATGGATTTAGAATTATTGGAACCAAACACAAATCTATCTGCAGATAGAAATAGTATACACAGTACACAAACAGTTTCTTCTGATATCATGGATTCAGAACATTCTCGGTTAGCACAATTAAAAGGTCAAATTGTTACGTTAATTTTATATTTATTATCGTGGATCTCTGCAGCAGCTGCAACTACGAAACCGTTAAATCAATATATCTCTTTTGATGAAATTGTATTTACTATTTTATACTCTCTTTTTTCAAGTTTACTTGGCGTTTTTGTACTTTTCTTTTATGGAATTTCACGAAACGATGTTAGATCGCAGTGGTTAAAAATGCGTTGCTGGCTTCAAAAACGAAAGAATCGATGTTGCAGAACAAGGAGTATTTCTGACGCAAGTCCTGTAATTCCAACACATCCTTTAGTGCAACATGTGGCACCTCCGTTGTCTAATTCTCAAGCTACCCAAGTAACATCCGATTCGAATTCTATTGATTCATCAAGATGTACCAACAGATCGCAAACTTGTAATGGTTTTAAATTTACAGATGCTATAAGCAATCAGGAGGCTTTATCTGTTAATAGAAAAACGCCAAACGTAAATTTAGTCGTGTTACACCGACAACAATATAGATCTAACAATTCCGTTACCACATATACTGAACCAAATTGTGTCGAAATGTTTTATAATCCTCGTCAAAGCGGAGTTGCTAGAAAGTTTTTTCGAAAACAACGACGTCATACGAAAAACAATAATCTTGGTCCGAGAAAACAAGGTGATGGCGGTGCTACGAGCGATGCTGACAGTTGTATTTCTATACCTCGACCTGTTACAAAACTGGAAAGCAACATAGATCAAACTATTTTAAGTACTAGTGCAAAAGTGAATAATACAAATATTCATGTTGAACTAAATCCAATAACTGATCTTAAGAACGTTAACATTCTCTCAGATAGTGGCGGTAGTATATCGGAAGAAAGATGCGTTCCGATGCGTTTTGTTATTGGTCAAGAAAATCTTCGAAATGTAAGAAAGATCAACAACAATTGTAGATTACAAGACTTTATATGCGTCAGCGCAGCAGCGCCAAATTCTCGAATGAACAATTCTTGTCAAAGACTAGAGATAATAAATACAACTTCGCATGATTCAGATGTAGCGATCAAAACAGATGAAGAAAAACACTTGCGAAATGTTTCACAGCAATGTAGTTTAGAATATAGTTCTGAAATAGAATCTACTACTCAGTTGACTAGTGAGAAAAGTGATCATAATTTATCCGAAATCGACGAAACTGTAGAGACAGTTGTAAAAGAAACGGTGAGAGAAAGGTGTCAGAGTATCAATGAATCTCACGAGATAAGGGAACGGCACTCTAAAACAAATTTAAAATGGTTGTCTCACTCTAACAGTATGTACTGTCTTCCAATAGATATTGCAAAACCATTAAGAAATCATCGCAGCTCTCTCGACGACATCACGTCCCTTATTAATTTAAAGGATTGTAAATATTCAAAACCATCATTCACAAATTTGCAAAGTATCGTAAGCTCAAATTTGTGCGGTCGTGTCCCTCTATCTCGAATATCACTTAACCAGTCAAAATTATCTTTCTCTAGAATAAATAGTTTAACTAGTGATAATACACAGAATTTGGTACAGACAACAATGGCATATGTTAATTCAACAATGAATATCGAGTGTGCCTCGAATCTGAGTACTAATGAATACAATTTTCGTTTCACTACAGAAGTAACTTTACCTAGTTCAAATCGAACAAATATTTCACAAGAATCTACAGAAAAGACTATCGATTCTTTGACCGATGATACATCACTCGTATCAAGTTCGTGTAATGTTGTAAAAAGCTTCGAAGTTAGCAATGAACCAGAAGGTGAAAACAAAAATAGAAACTTGGATAGTGTACAACACATAGAAGTGAGTAAAATATACTTGAACAACACAAATATTTATGTACAAGCATCTAAGAAAGAAACCAGCGTTTAATTTGATTGATTTGCTTGTATATAATAAATATTGTATTTGTTTGGGTAATATGACTTCATTCAGATAGCAAACAATCTCTGGTAATACTCACTAAATTTTCTTATTAAATCTAAGAAAATAATTATTGTCTTGGTCATCTTGTTGCGGAATACAGTTCTTATACATGACGAGAATTGTTTTTTTTTTTAAACAAATATATCTTCTACTAATCCATCCAGTTTTAGCTAAATGCCAAATGCTTCCTGTATATTCTGGTTCATAATTCATATATAAATGTTTTTGTCATAAACTGTTTTTAAAGTAGGCGCATTTATTCAAGATAAAATGTACATAATTGATGAAAATGAATTTTAGAATTACAGATTTTTCTATCCTAATTATTTATATGTATTATTTACAGAATGTAAGAGACATTTAAAACTTATGTGTTCATAATTTAAAGAATCAGATTAGTTAGCATTTATTTTCTTGCATATATTTCTCAAATTCGAAAGAAGCCCTGTATTTAACTTAATTTATTTAATTTACACTAATCCACTTTCCTACAATAAATTCTTTTGCAATGACATTTTTTTCATAATAGGTAGTATACACACGATATTACAATTATTTACATATCTTCTCAAAAGGCCTATTTACATAAATAATCTAACGGTTTCTTTTCATTTGTGAAGTATGTGTATGTTTTCCAAGACTGAATATTCCTCATCAGATAAACTAACAATTAGATCATATGAAATATGTATTACAATTTAATTGCATACTTCTTAAATCTTATATATTGTAAATAGTTTTTAGTTCTACTTTTAGCATAAATAAATTCATGTTTAGTAAATGGCACTTTTTTATATCAGTAACTACTATACAATTAGGTATGTTTATACATGTGCATTATTGCACCTACATATTTGGAGTACATAACAATTAGTTTTATATGAAATACAGTTAAACAAAATTTTTATCTACAAAATGATGAATAATTTATATAGCATTTAATTTTTTAATCTTGAAGCGCATAAATGAACTTATTTTTTGTACTTGGAAAATATATTTATATGTTTTAAAAATATAATTTGTATGTACATACATAATTTGTAATATTTTACATACCATATTCTATAAATTGGCATTACTACAAAGTTGTGTGCTGACATAAGAACCAATGCACTAAATTTAATAAACGATGTTACAATATTACAATAGATTCTAATAATTTTTTAAATTTATATTAATCATTAAGATGACAATATTTTATATGAATATTATTACTTTTCCGAATTCAACCAATCTTTAGGGTTTTGTAGCACATTAATAAGTTTTGCTTCTTTTGAACCAGATTCTGGTTCATGCATGTATTGCCACTTTGCGGACAATGGTAAAGACATTAATATACTTTCGTATCGTGCACCAGGAGTATAAAGACCAAATTTCGTACCACGATCGTATATTAAATTAAACTCAACATATCGTCCTCTACGTAATAGCTGCCATTGCCTTTCAGCATACCCGTATGCATCATTTTTGTGCTTTTCAACTAATGGAATATAAGAAGGAATGACAGCTTCTGCACAAGACTCTATAAATTGAAATGCTTCATTTTGGTCTGGTGTATCAAGGTCATCAAAAAATATACCACCTACACCTCTACGTTCTCCTCTATGCGCAATAAGAAAATAATTATCACACCATTTTTTGTATTTTGTATAGTAAGAGCGATCGTACCTATCGCACGCAGTTTTCAGAGTACTATGAAAATGTTTTACATCATCTTCGTCTAAATAATAAGGTGTTAAATCTGTTCCGCCTCCAAACCACCATTGAGTTGAGCCATCCTCATTTTCAATTTCAAAGTAGCGATAATTAAAATGTATCGTGGGAACCATAGGATTGCGCGGGTGAATTACAGCACTTACACCAGCGGCAAAGAATGGCACAGATCCTTCTTGCATCTTTTTTCCACGTGCTCTCATTTGTTGCACTGCACCTGGTGGTAATGTACCGGTAACAACAGACACATTAACACCAGCTTTTTCAAAAACAACTCCGTCTTGTAAAACACAAGTAATTCCTCCGCCGCCTTCTTCTCTGATCCATCGATCAACTTTGAAACAGTAACTGGGATCTTCTAAAGCTTCTAAAGCTTTACAAAAGTCTGCTTGAGTTTTCATTACTAATAATTCCATTCTTTTTCTCATATCATTTTTTTTCTTTAATTCCTTAATGTTAGTAATGGGTTTTGCCATAAATTCTTTCATATCTAATTCATTCTGTGCTGCAAAAACCGTAATGCTCGAACTACTATAGACCATAACTGTCGTGAAAAAGCCGACACTAATGTATTTGAAACTTTTAATTTTGTTTTGAACCAAGGTATGGTTACGAACAAAGTATTGTATGGAAGTCCAATTTTTTAGCAACATATGGGCAATCATGGCTACCTATAATTAATATTATTTGTAACTGTACGTTTTATTACATTAGTTACATATTGTATAAAACAGTACAAAATCTGGCTTTTTGCCTTGTGATTTTTTGTCTTATATTACTGAATCAACTGTAAATAAGGTTAATTTTTTATTTATGTATAAATCTATATAATTAAAAGATTAATTACAAGCATCGCGTATTAAGAAATGAATGGTGTTTACCTTTTTCTGCTCCTAATAACGTTCTAAATGCTGCAAATAATATGAAATAATAGAACAGTCCTTGTTTGAGAGTGTTACGCTATCGCTTGAATGTAGCCGCGGAAATGTATATAATCGATATATATAGAGTACGTAGGAGCGAGATTTGAAACGGAGGACGAAGAAGAGTGTTTATTAGAGAGCGCGTCATGCTTTTCGGGGGGGTTTTTCCCTGCTATTTTAAACGTGTCCTTACAATGGAACATCTGATGCCTGAACTCAGAAGGCGTACGAAAACCTGGGATTGTATTCAATAGCTTTTAAGTTACCGTTAGACTAGGCGAGGGTAATAAATAGCTTAGCTTTTTCCTTTGCACATCTGCGTGCCAAATTTCGTCGAGCGGGCAGCGGCTCGTCTCGTAAAAGCATTTAAAACTCTGTCCTCCCTTTCTATAATTGCCGATGTTCTGTTAGGATAAAACTCTGGCCGGAAGAGGCCGGAGTCATAAAGTCATAAACTTTTTCCGAGCGACGTCGTCTTGACCCTGAGGGTTGCGCGTACTTACCTGCGAGATATGTATGTACTGTACGTAGCCTATGTACTACCCCCGTGTCATCGGGAAGCGTGCCTCGATCACCAGACGAGAGTGGGAGGAAGCATGCAGGAAGGGCGAAGGACAGCCCACTAACGAAGCTTGAGGGATGTCATCATGCTGATTGGACGACAAGGATCTAAGGGAGGATCCGGAAGATCTCGACATCGACTTCGTCGACGAGCTCGGAGCGCTTGCTTCAACACCGCATTCATTCTGTTGCTAACCAGCTTCCTGAACAGTACTAAATATATTTGAAGTTCAACTTGAATTCTGGGTTGTTTCATTTCAAATCCCGCGCACTCCAACGAGCAGAGCGGTTTAGCGCTCCACGGGCACCAATCCACGTCCAGTTCCCAATTTCCCCGCTGAAATACGTAACAAGAGCATATACATGTGCATGCAAATATAAATGAAAAATACTACTATTTAGGGATGCCGATTTAAAATCGATCTTTCAAAGATCGATCTTTTTTGTCGCGATTTTCGATTTTTTAAATCGATTCTCAAGACAGGGATCGATTCGAAGATCGTATCGCAACTGTTGCGTTTTTTCGCGGTGATTTTAAGAACAAAACGCGGGTTGGTGCCCGTGGGGTGCTGAAGCACCCTGCTCGCGAAATGTGTGGGAGTTTTAAATAAAACTAAATTGTTCACTGTCAAAACTTCAATATATTTTCTTAATAGTTTTAAGAGATCGTTGAATAATGAGAACAGGTTGGGACTTTTTCAATCGAGAGTCAAAATTGTTCTGCGTTCTCGGGGCCCTCCGTCGTTGATCCTTGCCTCCTCGAACGTGGTGCCCCTTCCATCCTTGCGCGTCCTCCTAGTCCTCTGGCCAATCAGGATGAAGGATGCGCCAGCTTCAACCGGTAGGTTGTCCCACGGATGTCCGTCCGCCCCCGCGAATCGACGTCCATCTTTTCTTCTAATTTCGGGTGGTGGTGGAAACGCTGTGGAAGCGCGCTTTTCCGTTACACGACGGGGTGCCCACGTGGGAAGAGAAAGTAGGCTCTGCTCCGAGGATCGAGCGAACAACCCTTGAAAGAAATTTATGACTTCCTTCGTGTCGCCAACACTTCTGGAGTCAATCGACACTCCTACAGACTAACAAAAGACAAGGCCTTCTCAAAAGATTACGTGACTTGGAAGAAACTCGCGATTAGTTCCGGGGTTTACTAATTGAGACTCTGCCTAAGATCTTTCCCACGTATGCCACCCGCATCGCGCATCCTTAAAAATACTGTCCTTAATCATACGCAAACATTGCCTTTCAAATTTCGCTCTTGATTTACATATCGATTTATACATTTCAGTAGCTACTTTCACGTAATCATGCAACACACCAGCGAGCATCGCAACTGTTGCGTGGCTCTTCGGAAAACAGCGTCCGTTTTCTGGGGATGGGATCGAGGCCCATGGAATGCTAAAGCACTCTGCTCCGTGAATGCGTTCAGGTCTCCGACTCGCGAATTGAGAGAACTCGAAGAAACTTCACATTCCAGATTGAACAATTTATGTATTTATATAATCTCCCTAATACGTCTTGACTGGGTCGACTCTTGTTACAGAATGCCTTATGTCTACTTTTTTGGTTGCTAACATAAATAAAATACATTTGTTTCCTAAACGAGCGTTTACATACTTTCCACGACGATGAATAAAGATTACAATAAAAACCAACAACTTCATGTAGTTCCATCTGAATTTCCCTCCGAAGCTTCATTCACATCGTAGCAAGATAACGGCAACGCAACACAACACAACCATATAGATCGCGGATCTCTAGCGGCGTGTAGCGCAAACTGTGGAAGTGCGAAATTTGAATCAGACCACACAAATGTAATAGGAAAGGGAAGCGAAAGTGATGTTAGCACAAGTCCGAGGAGTTTGAATAGAGTTAGAGATTCTTTTAATAAATATACTTCAAGATTTTAAATTAATCAATACTTCCTTGGAAGCAGATGTTTGAACATTTGAACTCCACTTTTATCCCTTCTCCTAAATGTGTAAAGCCAGCGCAAAGGTGTTAAACGCTTGATAAGTAAGAAATCGATATCCGAGAGGAAATGTAACGACGAATAGGAATTTATAGTATATCGATAATTCGCCACCACTATTGGTCACCTTCGCCTTAACGACCCAAAACGTCCAGGATAGCACACAGACGTATAAAGACGCCTAAAAGACGTCCTAAAGCCGTTCAGACCTAAAACGGACGTACAATTGACGTCTTTATGACGTCTGTGCTATGTGGGGTGCTTTCATTTTCATATTATAGACCTAAGACTGTTGTACCTGAAATACATTAAGAATATTACCAACATCGTGTTCATCCGCTCCTTCACTCTTCGTTAGTGGGATCACTGATTAGTAACAGCCACAGACTGTAGTGATCCTCTAGGTAGTGATAGGCAGATGTGGCCGCCGTTTTCTATTGGTCGACACCATTAGTGACCGAAACCGGAAGTAGAGAGAGCAAGTAAACAAGTAGAAAAAGATAGAGATACTGCTCGCACGTAATTGATACGTGACTATCTGCGTAATTTTTCCTATTGGGCGAAGCAATAACATCTACCAATTGGATTCCACAACATTGAGCGAAAAGTGGAATCAGCAGCAAACTTCATTTAATGCTGTCATTTTTGAACGTGCAAACTATTGCTAACTCATGCAGATTTTAAAAGTTATTTATAATTTATTTTCGACCGTAATAATTAAAATATATGATTTCGGCGCACTAGTTCGGTCCTTTAAAATGTCCTCCTAAAAGGTCCTTCATGCAGATTTAGTAAGTATGAATATTTATGAGACAAAATTTAGGATAAAGCTAACCCGTCAATGCACGAGTGAAAAATATTTCCGAATGTACATGAGTGGAGTTCCAGGACTCACTGTTCCCCTGTTCCCTGTTCCCCCTGTTACGTGCTCCGTAGAGATCTAGAAACAGTCTAATGTATTTAACCTAACATGTTTTAAGGGGGTAGACACGTCACGTGACCTGGCCGATTCGGCAGGTCGGTATTACAGCAGGTTTTTTCTGCACAGAAATGGTAATACCGATAGATCGCCGATCGCCCGGTAAACGCGAGAGGGAGCTGTTTGCTATTTCCGTATTTTATTCTGAATAAGGAAAGAAATTCTCAGCTGTTGCGTTGTACTTATAAAAATTTAAACGGAAGTCGGCTGGTACTGCAAACGTAGAAAATTCATTGTACATTTTAATTACTTGAAATGTGCTTATGCTACAATATTCTACGTTAGCAGTAAGGGTTAGCATAAGTGAAAAGGGAAAATAGATGAGGGGATGTCCCCAGAAAATAAAGTTTGTTAGGATAGACATTTTTTTACTAGCAAAGCACCGAAACAGAACATGAAATACACTTATTATACGTCCTATGCAGAAAGCAGTTATGAACAAACATTATATATAAAATTGTAAGGAATCGATTGACGTCACTTTTGCAAAGATTTGATTAGAAATTGCAGAACTTCAGATTCGTCACTGCTTAGCGTGCAACATTGTATAGTCCCGCTGGTTTCGAGCGTCGAACCCCACGAAACTCAGCGAGACACATGATTGTTGGCGAGCATCGCGTTTGATAGCTAGAGAATCACCCCGTATAAATGCTAAGAAACGATAGTGTGAAGCGGCGTGCGTTTCAACTGCACATTGACAATATCGTAGATTCTAGGGCCTAGAATATTAGCTCCGTAATACGATGTTCTTCACCAGAGCACTGCATTACTGATGAAAATGATGCCAAACATGGAGAAATTCGGCCTATTTTTAGTGAACGTAGTGTGTGTGTGTATCCTAATCATGTATTCATAAGAAAAAATAGACCGAATTGCTTCGCAACTCGACTCATTTTCGTGGACATAAACTCACCAATCCATCGGTGGTAACACTCTTATCAAGGTGTAATGAGAAATATGAACATATTCATATTCAGTACTGGATGACTCAAGTCGCCGTCGACCGAGGGCTCTAATAAATGTGCATTTATTTGGGAAACCAAAGCCGCGTCACTCGTGACACCTACTCGCGAACAGATATATGTATGTACGAGAAGAAGCAATGCAATTTCCCGATGACTTGAAGCAACATTTCAATAGGTAAATGCATGAAACTCTGGGATCAGGAATTCCCAACCAAGTGAGGCATATGTAAGAACTGGCGAAATTCAACAATAGTTTGTCGTCTAAATGTTACAATTAAAGTATTTATTTGACGCGAATATACATATGTAAAGTTTGTCAGCAAAGTCTTTCTCGATTTGAGTTCTATAGAAGGCTGACTTTCCTTCGCCATGCAAAGTCCTCTCTTGTCCTTCACGCTGGCAATCATGCAACTCGCTGAGTTTCGTGGGTTTCGACGCTCGAATCCAGCGGGGCCATACAATGTTACGCACCAAGCAGTGACAAATCGTCAGTTCTGCATTTCTAATCAGATCTTTGCGAAAGTGACGTGAATCGATTCGTCATGTTTTCTCGATCAAATTGGCCCCAAAAATGATATTATTCTGACCATAATTAAGGAAATTACGTGAAAATTTGTTTGCAGAATTGGAAGCCCGTTTCGTTAAAAATAGTCTGATTTAAATTATTTCTGTCAATTTAATCGGGAGAATGCCAGGAATCCATTTGTGTCACTTTCATATTGATACGATGAAAAAAAAACAAATTCTGTTTCTATATAATCGATGACACATCGCCGAGCAACGGCGATCTCGTGCGGCTCGGGCAACAAAGGTTCTCGTCGGTTATTCGAGCATCTAAGATCGTTACGGGCTCGGTTTGATGTACACGATACGGACTTTTCGCTATCCCCACCACTTCTGTCTCACTCTTGTCCGCCGAAGGCGAGCGCGAGATGGAAAGAGAGCGAGCGAAGGCACTGAAAGCGAGCGAGGACAGTACGAGATAGACGACGCGTTGATATTTTGTCTCGCTCCGTCTTTCGGACGCCTGACACTCCGTCCTTTGTGTGCGCGACGGGCGTGCGCGATGGTCGCAAGCGCTTACGGTGAGCACGGGACCCGCTTCGCAAAATCTTGACGCAGGCCGGGCATAAGTCTTTTTTGCGCCCTAGACGAACTTGTCAAATTGCGCCCTTTATTATATTACATTTATTTGAGATTATTTATGACTGTACTCTGTAAAATTAGGCAACTGCTAGGGCGTAAGGTTGACAAGAGGCGCAAAATGGCCTTTTCATTGTTGGCATTGTTGAAAATAATGTTTTAAATGAAATACTACAAATTATATTACAACGGTTTTAAACTACGAGTAAAAGTTTAGAGTAAGGTCATGAAGAAGCTCAATTAAATGTTTTATAATAAATGGCGGAATTTGGCAAGCTCGGTTATGGCGCAAAAAAGACTCGTGCCGTGCCTGGCTATCTGACCGTGGCGCGCATGCGTCGAGCAGTCACGATTCCATCTGAGCGCTCGCGCCCGTCACGCACGCAAAGCGTTTCATCCCGCTCCCCCCTTTGGCCAGAAAGAAGCGAGAAACTCAGCCTCGGAATTAGGGCTCCATTCATGATACGGGCTCAACGCCGGTCCCGACCAGCGAGCGGCTAACGAGACTTTACATTCAGATATATTGGCCGGTGCGTTTCGTAACGCGTATTCTCCCACCATAGGTACCGCTTGCCTGCCTCGGTGCTCCTGTTTGCAACGTTTTCTGACTCGCTCTCGTTCCATCTCACTCTCGCCTTCGCAGAACAAGAGTGAGCCAGAAGTGATGGGGTTAGCGCCAAGTTTCTGGTGTGTATAAGCCAAACCGAGCTGTCAGCATAGAAATACACACATCAGAATAGGTGTGCCTTAGCTCCGAAAAAATTCAAGAGCTTTATTGGTCTGAACATTGATTCTTTCTCGATAGCTTCATCTCGTATTGGTCATAACAGCCACACGGCTACGTTCAGACGGAGCCGGGCAGCATTCCCGTTACGCCACCATACTCCTCGATCGCTGTTCGCGAAAACGAATTGACCGGCCAATATATCTGAATACGACCTTAGGATAAAGATATAATGAAAGATGAAAAATTATTCGAAGCCCAAGATGAAAGGCCTTCGAATAAACAAAGGAAACTAATAAATACCCGAAGCTAAATAGAATTTTAGATTTAGGGTACACACACCCTACCCCAAACCTCGTGTCGATCAGTCACTGGGGCCATTCGGAAGTATATTCTTTTATTTAAATAATGCCCATCTCTGCATAGGACCGTAAAGAATTACAAAAAAAAATCAGGGAGTCAACTGTTGACTGATTTGGAGACTTTTCCTTGTTGTATGTTATATACAATAGTCGGAAGAATAATAATAAGAGCAATAATTGCAAATAATTGCTGTAACTTCCACATTCTGAAAATATGATATCAGTAAATCAATATTTCCAGTATTAGTAAAAAAGTTCCAATCTCTTTTTTTATTTTAAATAATGTGGCCATATAATTATAACATAAATTCGACAGCGATTTCAAGTGATGTATGTGTTACAATAAAAGCGTTAATTTAGTAAATGTACACAGTTCCCAACAGTTATATGCCTAAAATGCATATAACCTAACCTACAATCGTCCGAAAATTCATACATTGACTGCATCACGCTTTTACTGTGGCTTGTGTATCCAGCTAACGCTTCAGTTTTGCTATGATTCCACGTCGGCAGTCCTAACGAGTAGGCGCCATCTCGTGTCCACTAACTGAACTAAATTTGTCACGTGACTTGCTCTGTATTATCGCCAATATGGCGGAACTCGTATTTGGGACTGAAGTCACGATTTTTCATTATTCGTCCTTATATGAGCAAATTTGGGGCTGGGTTAGGACTCATTCGAAAGAGGAAGGTTCAATGCAGAGCGCTCTTCTCACCGTTTCAGTCACAAAGCTCTTTTAGTGACCTAAAAATACATGGATTCTGCGGGTGTATTTTGTCGACTTTTGCTCTACTTTGGACACTCATATTATTAGATATCAACACAATCTCGTTGAACCATGAGAAGAGCGCTCCGCATTGAACCTTCCTCTTTCGAATGAGTCCTAACCCAGCCCAAAATCTGCTCATATAAGGACGAATGATGAAAAATCCCAACCCCCTGTTTCGGGCAAGATTGTGTCGGTATACAGCGCGCTGCATTACCCGTGTCTACCCCCTTAATTTGTATGAAGAACGGCAGAAGGAAATAGTACAACTTCAGTTTTCTCGGTTATTTCAAAATGTGCCCGCCAATTTGCGACTTCCGCTTTAGGCCAAAATGGTGGACACATCTGCCGATCACTACCTAGAGGATCACTAATAGCGAATTCGGGAGACCCGCACTGGCCGCACTGAGTGCGAACTTTTTCGGTGCCAAGATCACTAGCGCATTCGGCAGGCACGCACTGACTCAGTTCCATTCTGGTGCCACCTGGTGCTAACCCAACGGACCTCAACACAATATCACTGCAGCATGGATCTAGGTATAGAGGCTGCAGTTGGCTGCAGTGGCTTTCCATTTCAAAAAGGAATGAATACCTAAACATTTGAAGCATCAACATGGAAGGACGAAATGTTTCCATTCAAAACTTCGTTTACGACGAAAATAATTGTATCGTTGAGAATACAAATGAAGTGTTGTGCGTGGTGCAAAACCAAGCAGGTAATACATATTATACATATTTTTGTACGAGTTGATTCTGGACATTTTTGTTATTAAAAAAATTTCATATTTTTAGTCTATTCAATTTAATACATTTCAAAAGCGACCATTTCTTTGGCAAAGTGAAAATATAATTAATGTTACAGGCGAATCAGAGACCATTATGGTATCGAAGAAACAATTAATAGAAGCAGGGTATGAATTGGCCTTGGGCAATCTCCCAGCCGAAAATTTACAAACTTCTGAAATTGATTGTGAGTGGTCAGAGAGCAATACCGCATTCGTGTTAGACAAATACGCGGAATATTTAAAATTGGTAGGCCCAATGAAGGTATTTAACACTAAGAAAGAAATGTGGCATCGAAATGCGCAAGATTTGGAAACCACAAGAGGAAATAAAAAATCGTATCTGCAATGTCAGAATACAAAACAATCATGAAAAGAAAACGTGCGGCAAAGAAAAATAATGCTACGTCCGGCTCAAAACGGATGAGGGTGGAGTATGAAGCCGAACTGGAAAAAATTGCGGCTGTAGATGACAGTTTCCAGCCCGAAGTCTTGCAAAGTGCTAACCAAATAATAGCATAACAAATATATTGCTAAATTATTTCTTACCATAAGAATCCTAATAGTGCCTGATCACTTGAAATTGCCTTTTTGTGATGACAAAAAAATTGTGAATTCTCATATAAATCTTTTAATTTTCCATATGAATTACGTTGAATCCGAAAGTTTCTCTGAAACTAATATTGTTCAGGACACGAAACGTCGAAGCTTCGAGCGTTCGCGAGTTAGATTAAGAATTAGGATTAACTTAGCGTATAAGATAGTCGGTAAGGAAAGACGTTAAGAGTAGGCGTTAAGTTTAAAACTAGAGGTCACGGACACTGTGTATTTACAAGACGAAGCACAAATAAATTTACAAGATTGTTCACTTAACTTAACGCAGAGTCACACACAACTTAATTAACTATGACGCGAAAGTACGCGAAAGATTTAGCGCGAACTGAGCCGTTCGAAATATAGAGTACTGGAACGTTCCAGAAGAGCGTAAGCACGCAAGAATTAAACTGCTACTTATCGAGGCGACGATTCGTAGAAGAGAGATCGATCGCGGTGATGGATCGGGCCGTTTCGCCGAATTCCGTGACGTCAGCACCCCACCCAACAGCTGTTCGCCCTGAGTAAGACGAGGACCGCACCGGCGAACAAAGCCGGTCGCACGGTGAAGCGAGAGAGCTGTCTAATTATCTGAGGTGCGCGTCAACAGATGGCCCGACTGATCTCATCAGTGTAGGCCACTGCTGAGAGGTGGCCAGTTAATTACGATATAGACTCTCTGGGTGTGGTGAAGTAAAAACACTGATTAACCAATGAATACTGGATGTGTGTATTTAGGACGCGGGAGCGTCCGACCAACGCCAGAACTGGCAGAGAACAGAGAGCCCATCGCGGCTCTGCGCGACTTCACGAGAAGCCTCCCCACTCTCCACATACCGGAGGAGTGGGAGAAGGAATTGTACTGCGTCATACCATAGACCCTACAGCACTCCTCTCCAAGACCTTCGGTCAATGCCGAACACTGCACAAATTCTTCGTGCTGGTATCCAGCATATTCACCCGCAATAGTTATGCGGTTCTGCTTTCTGCAGATAGTCGCGCGTAATACAATGTACACCTTACAAACTATGAAACGTTACTAATATACATAAAATAAACTTCACGCAGTGTAGGAACATATAATTGTAAAATACTTTGGTACGCGTGAAATGCACAGTCTTGGAAGTGGTTATTCTAATCTTTGGTTACGGACGCGAATGCGACCTTCTTACGCTGGTATGTTCTGAGCGCGGGCACGGTACTCGCGGATGTGGAAGGACCGCTGTCCGCTCCGTGGGACGGAACAGAGTTCGCAAGCTCATCGGCGACCAGATGAGCTGGTTTCAAGAGTTCAATAGAAACGGACTCATGCACGCCGTTCACATCGATCTTATATACTCGATCGTTCACCCGTTGCAACACCTTGTGCGGACCGGTGTACGGTCTTTCAAGAGACTTCTTGACCATATTCCGCAGAAAAACATGCGAGCAAGTATGCAATTCACTAAACACGAACGCACGCCGCTTATACTTGTGCGCGACTGGCACTGGTCGCACCAGACGCATATGCTCACGAAACTCATTGACAAAAATGTCCGGATCCGGCACCAAATCCTTCGGATGGAAAAACTCGCCGGGCAGTCGCAGGGTAGTGCCAAACAAAAATTCGGCCGGGGACGCGCCCGTGTCAGATCGCACATGCGTCCTGAGACCGAGCAGTACGGACGACAGAGTACGAGGCCAGTTTGTGTCAGAATGGCACATTAACGCGGCCTTGAAAACACGGTGCCATCGTTCAATCAATCCGTTGCTCGCCGGATGGTAAGCCGTCGTGCGAATCCGCTCGCAGCCGATCAAGGACAGTAGTGCCGAGAACAACCTCGACTCAAACTGAGCTCCCTGATCGGACGTTAAAATCTTGGGAGCTCCGTAACGCGAAACCCAAGTATCAAAAAATACCTCGGCAATCGACTGAGCCGACACCTCCCGCAAGGGCACCGCCTCCACCCATCGCGAGAACCTGTCCATCATGGTCACATAATAACTATAACCGCCGCGCTCCGGTAAGGGACCCACAATGTCCACGTGTACATGATCAAAGCGACCATCAGGAGCCACGAATTGCCCGGGCAACAGTTTAACGTGCCGCGATATCTTGGACTGTTGGCAGTCAATGCATGTCTTGCACCACTTCGCGATGTCGCGTTTGTTGTGCCCTGCGTGGTGGCTCGCAAGGCTGGTACGGGATTTGGCGATATCGTAGGTTCGGGAGTGAACAAAAGATTAGGATCTACTGGGCGAACTACACCAAGTACGTTTAAATTCAGAGACTAAGTCTTTATTCAAACTTTAACTAAACTAGACTGAGGTGTACAAGAGTTATATAGCCGTGTTAACAGGTCGAGAGTCGGGTCTAGAATCCTCGTTTAGCGGTGTCGAATTGGTTTTTATATCCCTGCTGGGCGTGGTACGCGTTACCATGCCCGGTCGAGGCGATGCGTTCGCATTTTGCTGATTTTGTAGATTCGGTCGCTAGCGGCTGTCTTAGCTTGGAAACGTCTCGAACGTTTCGTAACGAACGTAATATAATATGTATAATGTATAGCGGTGACACGTGTGCTTGGGCGTTGCCTGGGCACAACATCCCTTCCCCCTAAGGGAGGTATTCATTTATTATTTGAATATAATCTTGTATTTTCGGCCTTGCCTCCTTTAGACAATGCAATAATATTGCATTTTCAACATCATCATCACTGCTACTTGATTCGCACAATTCCATAGCTAATAATAAATTTTCGGCCATTTCGATGGTTATCCGTAAATCTTGCTTGATGCCTTGATGTTCAATTATGTATAAATATTTATTATAAACTTTTCGAGCGCTAAGGAAGGAGGCGAAGATAAATATGTAATATTGTAAAGTTAATTCTTTACTCTTTTCTGTTCAAACTTCGCGCTTTAAGAGCTTGCGCTAAACGCCGCTAGGGCGAGGATCGCAAAACTGCACTGCCACAAAACAACAGTGCCAAAAAGGTTGCACTCGTGCAGTTCATTCCGTTGATCCGAATGCGAATTTTGCACTTGTTGCGTACCGCGCAACCTCGAGTTGGTAACAATGCGTTTTCCACTATAAGAAAGACTTGGGGGTTCAGCTAGAAAGTTGTCTGCCATGATAAGTAATCCGAGTTTAAATTCGCCTTTTTGCCCGGCATATTTGAAGCCGCTCGTTGAGCTAGCTTTTGTCGGTTTCTCCTTAGAAACGTAAAATAACAATTCTAAAAGATTGCCATTCTAATCTTGACTGTATTAGCGATAACACGTTTATTCCTGAGCTCTGTTACAATTCATAATGCATCTTTAAGTCGTTGTGAATAGTAATAAAACGTTTAAACCTACAAAGAATACAAACTAAAAGTCAACTGAAGTCAATTTATTCAAACACAGACGCGCAACTCCGAGCCGAGTACAGTGGGTCCAGGGACAGTGTGGCCAATGTGTTCCTCGCCGCTGATTGGTGCCGCCATTTTCAGGCAACTTCCTGTAGCTCTTATGTATAGATCAGTATACATATATACTTACACATTGTCAAGTTGTACTTCTTACAACTTCAGAGATGTACTCTATAAGTGCAATAAATACGTCACGGAAATACGGAAATCAAGGTAAATATAACCAAAAGTAAATATAATTATTTTGCAAAGTATAACAATAAATTATAGTATAACTTTAAAATAACATCAAATTTTAAGCTACATCTTGATAATTAAAACACTATTTCAGATACCTCATTATTTTGCCAAAGGGTGTAAAAATAGCTCAAAGAATGGGGCTAAAATGAATTATTTTCCCCGAGACCCTCAAAGAAGAGAGAGTTGGAAACTCTCTTGCACGACTCTTGGTGGAATGGATGAGGGATTACTAATACATAATTCAGCTGCTTTGTGTGAAGTGATATAAATTAAATTAAATTATAGTATCAAAACATGCAATAATAAATAAGCTTGTTATGTGAATTTGTATAAATTTACTTGCATTAGTATATGTATTTATAATATTTTGTTATGAAAATTCATACATATTTTGTAATGGATATAGTTTGTAATTAATATGTAATATACTATGATTAATAAAGTATTCGAACTACAAGTAATACATTACCGTTATTACTTTTATTTAATTATTTATTTTTTAAGTATTTATTGAAGTATAATCAAATTATAATTATATGAGATTTACTTTAAACATTTGTGTATCTACATATTTTTTAATAATTATAAACTATATAATTATCTACTTATATATTTATATTATATATAATATATAATTTATATGTAATTATAAACTGATATAAACTATAAAATATTTATCTAAGTTTTCATTAATAAAATTAAATATTAAGTTTATACATACACGTCACTATACAGGGTGTCCCACCTAAGATTGGACAGCCGGTTTTCTCCTAAACTATTGCCGATAAAAATATAAAAAAATAGGGAATTGCATGGTTCGAGGGGGCCAATTAATTAGCGCGAACGAATTTTTTTATGGACTATTATTTTAAAAGATACGATGGTCAAGTCCGGTTTTTCAAATGGAACTATTTTTTTTGAACACCTGAGTTGATAGTGCGTTCCAAGACAAATTCAATAAGCTTTAATGTATACACTTTATTTTCACTGGTTCTTAAGATATTGCGCTTGCAAATTTACTGATTTTCACTGGAAGAAAACTGTCTGGTATAGCACGGACCGGGAACGGTTTTACAGGCTCCACGGGTGGCACTGCCTTTTGAAATAGATACCTACCTGCCAAAGGTCTACGCCAGGCCCAAAGGCTGGACAATTTTTTTCCGGCAGAAATGCTACTTAGGTAGGTACATCTGCGGTATCGAGAAGCGCACCGTTACTTTTATTTCGCACTTGCTTCTAGGCTCGGATGGCCGGTTCTTTTGGGAGGGATGCAAGTTCGATTGGTTAGGTTAGGAGGAGTGAAAGTTGCTAGACTAAATTTCAATCATAGGGAGCAGATTGTATCAGAACCATTCGGATTTGCATTCCTCACAAACGGCTGCTCTCTTGAAGAGGCCCTCTTCACAGCAATGCCCACTTCTCTCGCACGGAATACGTTAACGCTTGCTTTTGTTCTGATAATGAAGCTCGTGTTTATACTCGAGAGGACCACGCGTCGACAGCGGGCTACCCCTTTTCTTCCCGTGTCTCTCCACGAGCCGTGTTGACGGTGGATTGTAGGAGCGTAGATATCTGGATGCCAGTTATTGAATACAGGAGACGATAGAAACATTTTATTACAAAACACACATGTACTATAATTAAAGTAAATCGTATTCCTCTCGGGTAGGAGTACTGATAATGATCGAACTTGCGCCCCACTTCGCGCAGACCAATTACACGGAGGGTAGTCGGGTCACACACTGCCCAAATGATACAGGGTAATTCTGGAGCAACGCCCGTCAAGGAGATGCGCTGGCACCCCGTGGCGAGCACAGACCTTCGCATTGCCTCACCCGATTTTTATGGTTTTTTCCGGAAAAAGGTACGAATCCTGGGCCGAACGTAGCGAATTGAAGTCGACCCTCCGCAGTCGAGGGTGAATTATCCATTACAGCGTATTGAGAAACCCTTTTCTTCATCGTATCAAAAGGGAAGTGGTGCCAATGGATTCCATATGTTTTTCTGACGAAAATCATACCAAATGTCATGCAAATCGGACTACTTTGACACAGGCTATTTGTATTCCCTATGTAAAAGTTGTCCGATTTACACGACATTTGGCATGATTTTCATCGGAAAACCCCAAGGAATCCAGCTGCGACACTTCCATATCGATACGATAGGGAATAACGAATTGTTTTATTTCTTAAAAAGGTAGGTACAGGCTGATTCTGGTGCTGCGCCCGTCACCCCGTGGCGAGGACAACACCCCGCAGTGACCATAGAATTTTATGGCTTTTTTCGGAAAAAGGTACGAATCCTGGGCCGAACGTAGCGAATTGAAGTCGACCCTCCGCAGTCGAGGGTGAATTATCCATTACAGCGTATAAAGAAACCCTTTTCTTCATCGTATCGACAGGGAAGTGACGCTAATGGATTCCTTATGTTTTTCTGACGAAAATCATACCAAATGTCATACAATTCGCACTACTTTGACACAAGCAATTTGTATTCCTTATGTAAGTGTTGTCCGATTTCCACGACACTTGGCATGATTTTCATCGGAAAACCCCAAGGAATCCATCGGCGACACTTCCATACCCATACGATAAAGAATTATTTTATTTCTTAACCCGATTTGAAATTTCAACGCCTGTTTATACTTGAGAGACAAGGATTTATACTCGAGAGATAAGGAATCTGTCTTTAATTTGAAAGGAGGACGATGCAGGCGGAACCACGCGCACTCAACGGTGTACCCCTTTTCTTACTGTGTCTCTCCACGAGGCGTATTGACGGTGGATAATACTTTCCAATTCCTATATTTGTGGCATCTTTCTCGCATGCGTCGGGACAAAAGCGAACTCAGAGCCAGACGAAAATTCATTCGCTCTTTACGATCGATAATTTATTATTTCTCCAAGAACGTTTCGACAATTCGTTTGCCAAATTTGTAAAGGCCAATAAAAAACGTGGTGACATTGTCCAGTCTGAGTTAATCCGTATATTGCTCTGTCGGTGGGTAGTGCGTACGATGACTTCGGACCCGTACTATGTACCGTTGCCTACCGCCGACGCGCGGAAAATCCGCTCGTAAACCGCGACTCTGGCAAGACACCGAGGCCGATCAGTCCGGTTAGTTTTTGGTAACCAGATGTGGCATCCTCCACCTCTATTTCATCAGGGTAAATCGAATTTTATGGCTTTCGACCCTCGAAGGGTTTGGAATACCATTAAGAAGTGAGAAATGTTCAGGATTTCAAATGTTTGCTTCTTTTCTTCATCGTATCGAAGGGGAAGTGGCGCCAATGGATTCCTGGCGTTCCGTCGATTAAAATCATACCAAATTTCATGTAAATCGGACTATTTTTAACCAAGTCAAGTCAGCTTGAAATGATATAAATCGATATTCCATGGAATTTCCTTCATTATGGTCCGAATTACGTCGTTCTTAGTGTCAGCTTCATCGGCGAAACATAAGGAATCGATAGGTGTCGTTTTTGCAAAGAGATCTTTGAGAAATGCGCAAGTCGAAGGTTTCTCACTTCTTATTAGGCATTCGAACCCCTTCGCGGGTGGAAAGCCATAAAATTCGGTCAGCCACTGCGAGGGGTTGTCCTCGCCACGGGGTACCAGGCCGCCGCATCTCCTTGACGGGCGTTGCTCCCTAATTACCCTGTATCTGGTTAGGAAATAAAATAATTCTTTATTCTTTATCGTATGGATATGGAAGTGTCGCCGATGGATTCCTTGGGGTTTTCCGATGAAAATCATGCAAAGTGTCGTGGAAATCGGACAACTCTTACATAAGGAATACAAATTGCTTGTGTCAAAGTAGTGCGATTTGTATGACATTTGGTATGATTTTCGTCAGAAAAACATAAGGAATCCATTGGCGTCACTTCCCTTTCGATACGATGAAGAAAAGGGTCTCTTAATACGTAGTAATGGATAATTCACCCTCGACTGCGGAGGGTCGACTTCAATTCACTACGTTCGGCCCAGGATTCGTACCTTTTTCCGGAAAAAAACCATAAAAATCGGGTGAGGCAATGCGAAGGTCTGTCCTCGCCACGGGGTACCAGCGCATCTCCTTGACGGGCGTTGCTCCAGAATTACCCTGTATCATTTGGGCAGTGTGTGACCCGACTACCCTCCGTGTAATTGGTCTGCACGAAGTGGGGCGCAAGTTCGATCATTATCAGTACTCCTGCCCGAGAGGAATACGATTTACTTTAATTATAGTACATGTGTGTTTTGTAATAAAATGTTTCTATCGTCTCCTGAATTCAATAACTGGCATCCAGATATCTACGCTCCTACAATCCACCGTCAACACAGCTCGTGGAGAGACACAGGAAGAAAAGGGGTAGCCCGCTGTCGACGCGTGGTCCTCTCGAGTATAAACACGAGCTTCAATATCAGAACAAAAGCAAGCGTTAACGTATTCCGTGCGAGAGAAGGTGGGCATTGCTGTGAAGAGCAATGCTTCAAGAGAGCAGCCGTTTGTGAGGAATGCAAATCCGAATGGTTCTGATACAATCTGCTCCCTATAATTGAAATTTAGTCTAGCAACTTTAACTCCTCCTAACCTAACCAATCGAACTTGCATCCCTCCCAAAAGAACCGGCCATCCGAGCGTAGAAGCAAGTGCGAAATAAAAGTAACGGTGCGCTTCTCGATACCGCAGATGTACCTAAGTAGCATTTCTGACGGAAAAAAATTGTCCAGCCTTTGGGCCTGGCGTAGACCTTTGGCAGGTAGGTATCTATTTCAAAAGACAGTGCCACAAGTGGAGCCAGTAAAACCGTCCCCGGTCCGTGCTATACCAGACAGTTTTCTTCCAGTGAAAATCAGTAAATTTGCAAGCGCAATATCTTAAAAACCAGTGAAAATAAAGTGTATACATTAAAGCTTATTGAATTTGTCTTTGTACGCGAAAATCGACCGTCTAGCGACATCTGGCACAGTTGTCGATCAATTAGACGTTCGGCGACGGCGCGCTTACTCATGTGGAGCGGCGATCATTGCCCCTTCCGTCGACTCGCGAT
This sequence comes from Andrena bucephala, assembly GCA_947577245.1. Taxonomy (NCBI): domain Eukaryota; kingdom Metazoa; phylum Arthropoda; class Insecta; order Hymenoptera; family Andrenidae; genus Andrena; species Andrena bucephala. The sequence continues at coordinate 17,570,871 of OX387718.1, read as the reverse complement.
CGATGGAAGGGGAAGAATCTGTCTTCCAGGAAATCGAGCGTGATTTCCTGGATCGCTCTCTTGGTTCGCGACTCCGAACAGTTAACACGTACCGTGCTTACGTGCCCTTTTACCTACGATACGCGCTTCTCCTGCTAGCGCCCTTTACCGTTGCATAAAGTTACTCACTTGCTTAGTAACTAGCTTCGCGCTTGCTAATTGTCTAGCTTTGGCTTTAAGCGCTAAACCATCGCTACTCCATAGTGCTCGCTAAGGTTTCAATAATATATAAGTTAAGTGTAAATAGTTATTTATTAAAACGTGCTTTGTACAGAAAGGAGAGTACATAGTGAACTTCGCGCTGTAAATACTTTGCTATAATTATACGTTCCTCTTGCTCCTTTAATCGCTTGTATTTTGATAGCCTTAAATTAAATGTCGTGCCACGTAATTGTGAATTAGATTTCCTTGCACCTATCCGATAAACATTATAAACATTTTTGGTCCTTCGAGCCGGAGATCCAGTGCCTGGAAGACAGTTCACGAACGTTCGCGAGTGTCGTTCAAACGCGTAAAGTCCCGCGTGACCTCCACACCTGCTTTGTTCGCGAGTGTCGTTCAAACGCGTAACGTCCCGCGTGACCTCCACACCTGCTTTGTTCGCGAGTGTCGTTCAAACGCGTAACGTCCCGCGTGACCTCCACACCTGCTTTGTTCGCGAGTGTCGTTCAAACGCGTAACGTCACCGCGTGACCTCCACACCTGCTAACGTTCGCGAGTGTCGTTTAAACGCGTAACGTCCTGTGCGACCTCCATACCTGCGAACAAAGGCAGAACAATGAGTAACCTAATAGCAAGCCAGCGCGACCTTGCCGGTCGAATCAGTCGAGCGTTCGATAACTTGAAGAAACTAGGGGCCAACAATTTAACAAAGGGGAATATTACCTCGCGCTTGGAGACCCTTCGAAAGAATTGGTCCAAATTCGAAGACCAGCAGGATGAGTTGCTGGCCAAGGCGGCCGCTGACGAAACCTTCGCAGCCAATGCATATTTTAAGGAAAGGGGGCTGGACGCTGCCTCCATGGAAGAGGTCTTCAATGTGCAGGAAGCGCTTCTCCTGGACAAATTGAGCGACGTTACAAAGATGGAAGCGCTCGCAACCCGGGTACTAGAACGTTCCGCGACGGGAGAATCCTACGACCACCACGCTGTGGCCGCGCGATCGATGTCCTCGCTCCCGAAGATTCCATTGCCTACCTTCGAGGGCAACCACAAGGACTGGTCGTCATTCCAAGGACTCTTCCGATCTCTCGTAGTCCGGAATCAGGCGTTAACGGATGCCGAGCGACTACACTACCTGAGAAGCTCCCTTACTGGCGATGCTGCTCTCCTTCTGCGCAATCTACCTGAAAGAGAGGAGAATTTCGAGGCTGCTTGGGAACTATTAAATGAGCGCTACGACAACCAGAGATTGATGGTCAAGGCTCAAATGAACGCAATCTTCGGCCTACCTTCGATTACTCGCGAGTCTGGACCCGAGCTGAAACGGCTGTTCTATACAGTGTGTGATTCCGTCAAGGCCCTAGAAGCCATGAAACGACCCTTCGACGCCAGCGGCGACTGGCTCATCCACCTGATCGTGGAACGCATAGACCCTCAATCCCGACGCGATTGGGAAACGGCTATCGGCAAGACGAAATTGCCTCCTACCTTTGCGGAGCTACAGAGCTTTCTGGAAGGGCGCGTGAACACCCTTGAGGCTTTGGCGGAGCAGGGTAAGAGACCGGAGAGCCGAACAGCGAAGCCAGCTGCAACACAAAGGTCGACAAAGGTTCATCAAGTCAGCCAAGCTAAACGCGCCTTGGAGCCATGCAGTCTCTGCAAAGCGAACCATTTTATATTGTACTGTCGATCTTACAAATCGAAGACAATCGCCGAACGCCGGACGGCGTTACAAGCTGCGAACCTGTGCTATAACTGCCTAGGCAAGCACCAGGTTAAAGACTGCGGTTCGGACCGGCGATGCCAGCAATGCAATGGAAAACATCACACAACGATTCACGAAGACAGTGCGGTCGCGAGTGACATCAAAGAGGTCGCGGTCAATACCTCTACCTGCGTATCGAACCCCTTACCGGTCGTGCTCCTTGCCACGGCGCGTGTTAGATTGCTGCAGCCGGACGGAGGGTCCAAAATAGTGCGTGCCCTCATCGACCAGGGAAGCGAGGTGTCGCTTCTCACCGAGGCCTTGGCGCAGCAGCTTCGATTACGGAGAAGACCGTCGAACATTCGTCTCGTAGGTGTCGGAAGTCAGGCCTCGGAACGAATTCGCGGCCAGGTGCAACTGGAGTTCACTGCCCACTTCAGTTCAACGAAACGACACGTGGTAGCCGCCCTGGTGCTACCAAGGATTACGTCCTACCAGCCACGCGTCGACCGCTGTTCGCGAGGGTGGTCTCACCTGCAGGACCTCACCTTGGCGGATCCCAATTTCGACTCCGACGGGCCGATCGATCTATTACTAGGAGCCGACGCCTTTGCCCTCATCCTGCTCGAGGGCATTGCCAAGGGTCGCCCCGGAGAGCCGATGGCCCAGAAGACCGCGCTAGGCTGGATCGTGTCGGGACCTACTACGCCGGGCACTAGCAACGCGGTAGCTGATGGACGCAGCCTCTCAGCCCTTCAATGCTCCTCCGATGAGGAATTACTGCCACTGGTTCGCCGCTTCTGGGAACAGGAGGAACTCCCTGTATCACATGCCTATACCCCAGAGGAACAAACCTGTGAGGAACACTACCGGACGACTCACCAGAGATTACCGTCCGGACGCTATTTGGTTCGCCTGCCACTCCGGGACACCTTGGACCTCGGAGAGTCACGTCACGGTGCACGACGCATGCTACTGCGGATGGAGAATAGATTCGCAAAGGAACCTGTCTTCGCTCAAACCTACCAGGACTTTATGAGTGAGTACCTGCAACTCAACCATATGTCTAGAGCGCGGGTTCATCTGCCAGGACCGTCGTACTACTTGCCTCATCACGGCGTCCTGAAGGAAAGCAGCACGACCACCAGACTACGAGTGGTTTTCAATGGGTCCTATGCCACCACGACGGGACATTCGCTGAACGACGAGATGCTAGTGGGTCCGAACTTACTGCCTAGCCTGCAACAGCTGCTACTGCGCTGGCGTGTACACCGGATCTGCCTTACTGCCGACATCGAGAAGATGTATAGACAAATCCTTCTCCACCCGGATGATCGCCGCTATCAGCGGGTGCTCTGGAGAGATAGTCAAGACAGTGAAATAAGTGATTACGAGCTGAATACTGTCACTTATGGACTGAACTGTGCCCCGTACCTCGCCATCCGCACCCTACGTCAGCTGGCGTCGGACGAACAGCAGCGGTTTCCACGAGCGGCGGCCATCTTGCAACGCGATGTCTACATGGACGACGTCGTGACAGGTGCCGACTCCATCGCAGAAGCTACCGACCTACAAAGGGAGCTACGTCAACTCTGCCAGGCCGGCGGGTTCAATCTGAGGAAGTGGGCGTCCAATCACCCATCACTGATGGAGAACCTGCCCGCTGGCGACGCCATTCCTGAGTGCAAGTGGCAGGCCGGCGAAACGTATACAGCGCTGGGGGTCCACTGGAGCCTGGACGACGACTGCTTCCGGGTGCAAGTGCAGCCGCCCACAGCGGACAGCGGCATAACGAGGCGACGGGTTCTATCAACCATTGCAAAAATATTTGACCCATTGGGTTTGGTGTCCCCAGTAACGGTTAACGCCAAAATATTCATGCAGTCCCTCTGGTTACTCAACTTAGATTGGGACACACCTTTGCCGCCGACGGAAGCCGGCTACTGGATGCAGTTCCTCGAAGAGCTGCCTAAGCTGAACCAAATCGCTGTTCCTCGCTGGCTCGGCGTACAACAAACGCCTCAACTTCGGGAGCTCCATGGCTTCGCTGACGCTTCGGAGCGGGCATATGCTGCCGTCGTTTATCTTCGGATCGTGAACAACGATGGTCTCGCTCGGACCCAGCTGATCATGGCCAAAACCAAGGTGGCGCCCTTGAAACGGATCTCACTACCCAGGTTAGAGTTGTGCGCCGCGGTCCTGCTGACCAAACTGATGGCTCTCACCTGCGCGAGTCTGGGGTGGAGTGGCACCGCCGTACATTTGTGGAGCGATTCCACTATCGCCCTCGCCTGGATCCAAGGACATCCCTCACGCTGGAAGACCTACGTGGCCAATCGGGTATCGGAGATACAACTCACGCTGCCGGAAGCCCAGTGGCATCACGTCTCCAGCCAGGACAACCCGGCTGATTGCGCCTCCAGAGGCCTACCGCCCCGTCAGTTGCCCGACTTTGCCCTGTGGTGGACCGGCCCTGCCTGGCTGATTTCACCGGACGGATGGGACAGCGGGAAACAGCCGACGTTGCCACTAACGGACCTAGAAGCCCGGACAACCTCCACTTTGACGTCGGGTGAACCTGCAACGGGCAATCCGCTTTTATCTCGGTATTCAAACATAACCTCTCTTCTTAGAACCACCGCCTGGTGCTTGCGGTGGCTACCACGAAGAGAACCACTCACGCTAGGATGTCGCCTGATGCCCACCGAGGTCGAGGCAGCACGAGTCCGCTGGCTCCGACTGGTGCAGCGCCAAGAATTCCCCTACGGACATCCAACAACTGGAAGAAGGACGCCCACTGCCGAACCGTAGCGGACTGCGACGGCTGAACCCCTACTTGGACGAACAAGGCCTCCTTCGTGTCGGGGGACGCCTCCGCCATGCTGCGCTACCGCTGGACGCCCAACACCAAGTGCTGTTACCACGAGACAGCCGTCTGACCGAGCTACTGGTGGACGAGGCCCACCAGCGAACCTTACACGGAGGCACGCAACTTACCCTGGCCACCGTGCGGCAGAAGTACTGGATTCCCCAGGGTCGACAGCGAGTCAAGGCCATTCTCCATCGCTGCGTCACTTGTATCCGATGGCGAGCCACAACTGGACAACAATTGATGGGGGATTTACCAGCCGCTCGGGTGACACCAGCCCGGCCCTTCCTGCATGTCGGAGTAGATTATGCAGGACCATTAATTCTGTTAAGAGCGCGAGGCCGAGGCCAACGCACGCATAAAGGCTACGTCGCGTTATTTGTATGTCTGAGCACTCGTGCGGTACACTTAGAACTTGTTTCCGATTACAGTACCGAAGCTTTTCTCGCCGCTCTACGGCGGTTCACTTCACGGCGAGGACGTTGCTCAGTCATTCAGAGCGACCAGGGAACAACCTTCGTGGGAGCCGCCCGGGAACTCCGGGATATGCTGGCTCACCTCGACTCCGGGCGTGACGCCATCCATTCCGCTCTCCTGAAGGACGGCATTGAATGGAGATTCAACCCTCCGGCTGCCCCTCACTTCGGCGGCCTATGGGAAGCTGCAGTCAAATCGACCAAGTATCATCTAAGGAGGGTGATAGGCGAACAACACCTCACCTATGAAGAGATGACTACGCTGCTGCATCAAATCGAAGCCTGTTTGAACTCGAGACCCCTGCAGGCGATGAGTGACGACCCGGGTGACCTCACCACGCTGACACCCGGCCACTTTTTGATCGGCGAAGCCCTGCTAAGCTTGCCCGATCCCCCCATCGACGACGTCCCTGTCTCTCGTCTGTCCCGATGGCACCTGTTGCAACACATGAGGCTGCAATTCTGGAAGCGGTGGTCCGCTGAATATTTACAATCATTGCAATCACGCAACAAATGGACTCACCAGCGCCCGCAGCCTCGAATCGGCGATTTGTGTATAATTAAATCGGAATTGACTTCCCCTGCTCGGTGGCCACTTGCTAGAGTCACGAAACTTCACACGGGACCCGACGGCTTAACTCGCGTTGTTACAATTAAGACTGCTCGGTCTGAATTTGTACGATCAATTTGTAAATTAGTTTTTATACCGCTTTCGCAAACCACTTCTATGTAATAATTCCACTATTCCATAGATCACTTCACCTGCGTTGCTCGACGCCTTCACATGGGTCGGCGGCGCCACTGCCGCTGAATCGGATCACGCCATAATTGATCGGCCAATCACCGCGCCACAGCCAGCTCGCGATAAATTCATCGGGCGATGAATGCCGGGCGGGAAATGTACGCGAAAATCGACCGTCTAGCGACATCTGGCACAGTTGTCGATCAATTAGACGTTCGGCGACGGCGCGCTTACTCATGTGGAGCGGCGATCATTGCCCCTTCCGTCGACTCGCGATCGATGGAAGGGGAAGAATCTGTCTTCCAGGAAATCGAGCGTGATTTCCTGGATCGCTCTCTTGGTTCGCGACTCCGAACAGTTAACACGTACCGTGCTTACGTGCCCTTTTACCTACGATACGCGCTTCTCCTGCTAGCGCCCTTTACCGTTGCATAAAGTTACTCACTTGCTTAGTAACTAGCTTCGCGCTTGCTAATTGTCTAGCTTTGGCTTTAAGCGCTAAACCATCGCTACTCCATAGTGCTCGCTAAGGTTTCAATAATATATAAGTTAAGTGTAAATAGTTATTTATTAAAACGTGCTTTGTACAGAAAGGAGAGTACATAGTGAACTTCGCGCTGTAAATACTTTGCTATAATTATACGTTCCTCTTGCTCCTTTAATCGCTTGTATTTTGATAGCCTTAAATTAAATGTCGTGCTACGTAATTGTGAATTAGATTTCCTTGCACCTATCCGATAAACATTATAAACAGTCTTGGAACGCACTATCAACTCAGGTGTTCAAAAAAAATAGTTCCATTTGACAAACCGAACTTGACCATCGTATCTTTTAAAATAATAATCGATAAAAAAATTCGTTCGCGCTAATTAATTGGCCCCCTCGAACCATGCAATTCCCTATTTTTTTTATATTTTTATCTCCTATAGTTTAAGAGAAAACCGGCTGTCTCGTCTTAGATGGGACACCCTGTATACTATGATTCCACGCTTTTCAAATATCGCGCGCGTTTGATCTGGCTGGAACTGAAAATGGCGACTTCCGGCTCATTGGCCACACTGTCCCTGGACCCACTGTAGAGCAGAGCGGTTCTGCGATCCACGAGCATCAACCCAGCCCCTAGGACCATCGCCGGGCCGAAGAACCACGCAACACACTACACCGGGGCAGTTCATGGTCGCCGAATACGATACAGGGTTGGGTCGTGTGTAATCCAATCAAATGTAATCGATGCTAGGGGAATTTGCACTGGCATGATGCTGGAGCTGCATTAGTGCAGTGCCAGTGCGGGTCTCCCGAATTCGCTATAACAGACTGTGTCTTGATGTGCCATCTGTTAGGATTACAAGAAACTAAACTAAAAGAAAATAAAAATCTATAGTCATGTTCGCACTGTGACATAAAAAAACCTTTGACTGCATTCATTTTGCAATTTAGGGTGTTCAAAACTACCATTTATATTTTTTTATTATAATGAATCGAGCTCAATGGATCGATTTTTTTACAAATCGATTCTTTGCACAACGATCTGAATTGAATCGAAAAATCGATTCTATGGAAAAGATCGGCATCCCTACTACTATTAAGGATGAATCGATACAAGTAAATACGAGTGTGTTGCGATATCCGCTGGTGTGAATTCGTATATTATATGAAGTTAGCCATAAGACATAGGGATATCAAAGTTAGATGTAGAGCGTAATTCAAAATCCTTTTGTATTGAATGATAGAAATATTATATATAGATTCGAAGCGAACGACACATCTGGAAGGTCTTAAGCAAGTTTGAAACGGGGGACAAGGAAGAGTTTATTGTCAGGATTCATAAACACGTAGAGCGCGTTGTGCCCTTCGAGGGTTTTTCCTTCCACATCTGCGTGCCAAATTTCGTCGAGCGGGCAGCTGCTCGTCTCGTAAAATCATTTAAAACTCTGTCCTCCCTTTTAATAATTGCCGATGTCTTGTTAGGGTAAAAACTCAGCTCGGGAGAGGCTGAAAGTCATAAAGCCATAAACTTTGCGCCGGCGACGTCGTCTTGACCCCGAGGGTTGCGCTTACCTACCCGTCAGAAATCTATGTATTGTACGCAGCCTATGTAAGGTAAAAGTACCAATAACTGGACACGTCACAATACCTGGACACCAATGACATTTATATTTTTACTAAGCTTCATAGAAACTTTAGAACAATATTGTTGGGAACATATGTTATTTTGTAACTTGATCTCTTATATAAAAAATTAAGAAAGCCCTAGATGTAAAGTTTAATATATAAAACAGTCTTTAAATATCGGAGGTGCGTGCACTTGAATTCTGCGTAGATTTCTTAAGTAATTCTTAAGAAAAATACAGTTAGTTGTTAAGGTAATAATAATCGTTATATAACGTTTTTCTGAGAAAAAAACGTATGTACAGAATCTTAAGAAGTTTCTTGTTACATACAAAACAAAACATTGATCAGTTAATGTTGATTTTAATTAAAAATATACGTGTTCATGTATCGGTACATAATAATCTTGTCCTCTGCACGCTGTCCCAATAACTGACCAGCCGTCCAGTTGGTCGGCCTGTCAGCATTTTGAACGCTTAGGTGAAGTCTCAATATCTGACCGCATTGTTGAACCGGTAAAGTGTCTGTGTTTTCTCAAATTTTTGTATATCAAAAGTGTAAGTACAAGTATACTGTACATAAATTAACAGTTTTTTATTTTCAATTCATATTTTTAGTCAATTGCATGCTACATTTTCAACATAACCTAAAATTGAAAAATGAAAAATTCGCACGCAAACCATTCACACAAACACTAGTGGCGCCCTCTGCGCCAAGCATTGCGTTATCTTCCCCATTGGCCAGGTATTGGGACATCAAAAGTGGGACGCTGGGACAAATCAGAATTATATTGTCCATGCACTGGTACACATAACTACTTGCGTTTTTACTCAATTTAATTAAAATAACGCACTGAAAACAAGTTTTTAGTAGCTCATTTGATAGAAAGAAGATAAGTAGCGACTGAGAATACCGGCCAATAGTCGCTACTTATTCTTAAGTAAATGCTTAAGCATGCGGCATCCTCTACTAACCTAGTAGCTAGAAAAGGATGCCGAATGCTTAAGCATTTGCTTAAGAATAAGTAGCGACTATGAATACCGGCCATAAACGTGTCTTAAGATTAAGCAAATGCTCCCAGATAGTAGGGCTGTTCGGGTGCTTGAATATTCGGACGGCTTGAAATTCGCACCGAGCCGGGACTCGGTTTTCGAGCCGAGCCGGGTACCCGTAAAATTCGGACGGCCCGAAAAATCCGGGTAGCTCGAATTTGTTTCGAGCGGCTTGAAAAATTCGGGTAGTCCGAATTGTTTCGGGCCGCTCGAAAGAAAGGGCTAGCTCGAATTGTTTCTATGGATACGTTTTCGAGATATCAACATAGTCGAACTGCTCGAACCACATTCAAGGCCTACGGATTTTCCGAGCCACCCGAAACAATTCGAGCTAGCCCTTTCTTTCGAGCGGCCTGAAACAATTCGGGCTATCCGGTTCTTCCGGGCGGCCCGAAACGATTCGGACTACCCGAATTTTTCAAGCCACTCGAAACAAATTCGAGCTACCCGGATGTTTCGGGCCGTCCGAATTTTACGGATACCCGGCTCGCTTTATTCGAGTACCCGAACAGCTCTACCAGATAGCACACAGGCGTCTGAGCGACATCTTTCGGACGTCTGCGGCAGACGTTCCCATCGTCTGTGAGACGTCTTGAATGTCGCAGCTAGGCCTGGGTTTGGTCTTCTGCACGGCTGTTGTTACAAAATAGTACGCCTTCAAGACGTCTTTAAAGGCGTCTCAAAGACATTTAATGGACGTCTTCAAGACTTTTTTAAAGCCGTTTCAAAGACGTTTAATGGACGTCTTCAAGACTTTTTTAAAGCCGTTTCAAAGACGTTTAAAAATCCCTTCAAGACGTGATTAAAGCCATTTCAAAGACGTTTAAAGGACGCCTTCAAGACGTGATTAAAGCCGTTTCAAAGATGTTTAAAGAACGCCATTAAGACGGTTGAAAAAGCGTTTAAAAGACGTTACTGAGACATCTTTATTAGGCCTAAATTGGGTCAGATACAGCTCTTAAAAAGACAATATTAGGACGTATTTGAGACGTTATTATCAGGTCTAAATTAATTAGGTCAAATGCAAGTGTTTAGATTATGAAATATCTAAATGAAAAATGATTAGAAAACGTAATTAAAGCGTTTGTCGATATAGGAATTAGATTTAATACAAATCTAACGGAGGAAATGGTTTTGAAGATAGAATAAAGTTTAATAAAATATGTATTTAACAGTTACTTTTATTTGTATTATTATTACATATCATGTTTAGTAAACGATCATCTATCGCATTATTACGTGTGTTTACGCAAGTCTTAACGAGGAACTAATATATATATACTTATGCAATACTTAAAAGTACAAATAATGTATTACAAATGCGGACACGGATGGCTACGGTTCTGCCCCGTCAGACTCTGCTTCCCAGATTTGACTAGAAGAGTATGATGTTGTATCGACTATATGTTGTATTTGACATATTATGACGTGGAAGCGGGTGGTTCTCGAACGTAGTACACAGTCAGTTTTTGTATGCAATAATAATAAACTATATTAAACAGAATGAATAGTACAAAAATATAATGCCTTATCACACAACATCACAGTAGCCTACTCTGTTAGAGCAGCGCCATCCGCTAATACATACATTCAGAATACAAGCATGCGCACAACACGCATAAAACAAACTAAATAGTAAACGTTTTTCATTGTACCTTAACATTTATAGACACATCGTATTATGTATACATATTTGTCATCAGATTATTAATGCTTATGTAAGAATTATGAATACAGGACATATGTAGTTTGAATAAATAGTACATGTTAGAATACACAGACTATATAGGAAGTATATATACAGAGAATACACAGAATATGTGTACAGCTTGTCCCACGGATTTTGTGAGTTTATAATTACAAGTGTTTCATTAACAATTTTGTTGCGTCGCGGACTAACGTTGCGAAGAGCTAGAGGGGTTCTTGAGTAATTTATTGCGTGGTACTCGATTTATATGAACTCTACTTATATCAACGAAATTTCAGTAGTGGCCGATTGTATGAACTCTTAATTTCAATTGAATTGCAATATTATTATGTGGTACTAGCAAAATACCGCGTGCTTCGCTACGGCATCACTCAGACTTTCCGTTCTCATTTACTTTACCAATTAATTTTAAGCCCCTAACCCATAGCAGTCCCATTAAAACAAAGTTTTTTCAGGCATATGGTCCATCGAAATCGGTTCAGTAGTTTTCGAGTTTTTCGCTTCCAACATACATACATACATACATTCACACATGCACGGCCCGACCATTTTTATATAATGGTATAGATTCAAAAGCAAATGTTTGGAAAAATCATTTTTATATGAACATGAATTCCTATTAACTAAATGAAAAATCATAACTGGTGGGGGGATTAGTTTAAAATTTTTTTCGAAATTTTTCCAACAGAGGCAGGTTTATTTCGAGTCGCTCATTTCGACCGATATTTAAAAATATCATGCAAACATAACTTAATAAAATTAGTAAAATGGTATAACTAATACATTATAATATTATCATTAGCTTCACAACATTCTTTTAAGAACAAATCCCGATTTATCACAGTCATGCACCGTCGCACACGGCAGCGAGAAAAGACTAACGTTACTACACTCCGCGTCAAAATTGAAGGAACACAATATTTTCCCGAAAATTTTGGTCATTTTCAAATGCGAAAAATGTTCGCAGAAAATATTTAAAAAACGCATGTTAACGCTTGAAGTTTCTAGTTTTCGAATCTAGCACTCAAATTTTTTTTCGTCCATTATGATACTGTTTTAAGAAAATGAAGCGCAGGAAACGAAGTTTCAGAAATTTTTGTCTAGTTTGAACTTATGCACGGGTCAAAAAATTGAATATGACATTGAACATACAAAAAAAAACGTGCACCAATCGTTTAAAAGCTTCGAGAACAAGAAAAGGGTTTTGAAATGACACATAACGTAAAAGAGGTAATCGCTTAATTTTTCAGACTATATCGCATGTTTGATCTTCGAGGACATACGGAAAAAAATCTGATCAATCCGGCGTTTTACACAGTGTTTAAGGGGGTAGACACGTCACGTGACCTGGCCGATTTGGCAGGTCGGTATTACAGCAGGTTTTTTCTGCACAGAAATGGTAATACCGATAGATCGCCGATTGCCCGGTAAACGCGAGAGGGAGCTGTTTGCTATTTCCGTATTTTATTCTGAATAAGGAAAGAAATTCTCAGCTGTTGCGTTGTACTTATAAAAATTTAAACGGAAGTCGGCTGGTACTGCAAACATAGAAAATTCATTGTACATTTTAATTACTTGAAATGTGCTTATGCTACAATATTCTACGTTAGCAGTAAGGAATTATAAGTGAAAAGGGAAAATAGATGAGGGGATGTCCCCAGAAAATGAAGTTTGTTAGGTTAGACATTTTTTTACTTGCAAAGCACCGAAACAGAACATGAAATACACTTATTACACGTCCTATGCAGAAAGAAGCAGTTATGAACAAACATTATATATAAAATTGTAAGGAATCGATTGACGTCACTGTTGCAAAGATCTGATTAGAAATTGCAGAACATCAGATTCGTCACTGCTTAGCGTGCAACATTGTATAGTCCCGCTGGTTTCGAGCGTCGAAGCCCACGAAACTCAGCGAGACACATGATTGTTGGCGAGCATCGCGTTTGACGATTCTAGCTACAGAATCACCCCGTATAAATGCTAAGAAACGATAGTGTGAAGCGGCGTGCGTTTCAACTGCACATTGACAATATCGTAGATTCTAGGGCCTAGAATATTAGCTCCGTATTACGATGTTCTTCACCAGAGCACTGCATTACTGATGAAAATGATGCCAAACATGGAGCAATTCGGTCTATTTTTAGTGAACGTAGTGTGTGTGTCCTAATCATGTATTCATAAGAAAAAATAGACCGAATTGCTTCGCGTCTCGACTCATTTTCGTGGACATAAACTCACGAATCCATCGGTGGTAACACTCTTATCAAGGTGTAGTGAGAAATATGAACAATTTCATATTCAGTACTGGATGACTCAAGTCGCCGTCGACCGAGGGCCCTAATAAATGTGCATTTATTTGAGAAACCAAAGCCGTGTCACTCGTGACACCTACTCGCGAACAGATACATATATGTATGTACGAGAAGAAGTAATGCAATTTCCCGATGACTTGAAGCAACATTTCAATAGGTAAATGCATGAAACTCTGGGATCAGGAATTCCCAACCAAGTGATGCATATGTAAGAACTGGCGAAATTCAACAATAGTTTGTCGTCTAAATTTTACAATTAAAGTATTTATTTGACGCGAATATACATATGTAAAGTTTGTCAGCAAAGTCTTTCTCGATTTGAGTTCTATAGAAGGCTGACTTTCCTTCGCCATGCAAAGTCCTCTCTTGTCCTTCACACTAGCAATCATGCAACTCGCTGAGTTTCGTGGGTTTCGACGCTCGAATCCAGCGGGGCCATACAATGTTACGCACTAAGCAGTGACAAATCTTCAGTTCTGCATTTCTAATCAGATCTTTGCGAAAGTGACGTGAATCGATTCGTCGTGTTTTCTCGATCAAATTGGCCCCAAAAATGATATTATTCGGACCATAATTAAGGAAATTACGTGAAATTTGTTTGCAGAATTGGAAGCCCGTTTCGTTAAAAATAGTCTGATTTAAATTATTTTCTGTCAATTTAATCGGGAGAATGCCAGGAATCCATTTGTGTCACTTTCATATTGATACGATGAAAAAAAAAACAAATTCTGTTTCTATATAATCGATGACACATCGCTGAGCAACGGCGATCTCGTGCGGCTCGGGCCACAAAGGTTCTCGTCAGTTATTCGAGCATCTAAGATCGTTACGGGCTCTGTTTGGTGTACACGGTACGGACTTTTCGCTATCCCCACCACTTCTGTCTCACTCTTGTCCGGCGAAGGCGAGAGCGAGATGGAAAGAGAGCGAGCGAAGGCACTGAAAGCGAGCGAGGACAGTACGAGACAGACGACGCGTTGATATTTTGTCTCGCTCCGTCTTTCGGACGCCTGACACTCCGTCCTTTGTATGCGCGACGGGCGTGCACGATGGTCGCAAGTGCTTACGGTGAGCACGGGAACCGCTTCGCAAAAACTTGACGCAGGCCCGGCATAAGTCTTTTTTGCGCCCTAAGCGAACTTGTCAAATTGCGCCCTTTATTATATTACATTTATTTGAGATTATTTATGACTTTACTCTGCAAAATTAGGCAACTGCTAGGGCGTAAGGTTGACAAGAAATGCAAAATGGCCTTTTCATTGTTGGCATTGTTGAAAATAAATTTTTAAATGAAATACTACAAATTATACTACAACGGTTTTAAACTACGAGTAGAGTAAGGTCATGAAGAAGCTCAATTAATGTATTATAATAAATGGCGGAATTTGTCAAGCTCGCTTATGGCGCAAAAAAGACTCGTGCCGTGCCTGGCTATCTGACCGTGGCGCGGATGCATCGAACAGTCACGATTCCATCTGAGCACTCGCGCCCGTCGCGTATACTCCCACCATAGGTACCGCTTAGCTGCCTCGGTGCTCCTGTTTGCAACGTTTTCTGACTCGCTCTCGTTCCATCTCACTCTCGCCTTCGCAGAACAAGAGTGAGCCAGAAGTGGAGGGGATAGCGCCAAGCTTCTGTTGTGTATAGGCCAAACCGAGCTGCAGCGTAGAAATACACACATCAGAATAGGTGTGCCTTAGCTCCGAAAAAATTCAGGAGCTTTATTGGTCAGAACATTGATTCTTTCTCGATAGCTTCATCTCGTATTAGTCATGACAGCCACACGGCTACGTTCAGACGGAGCCGCGCAGCATTCCCGTTACCCCACCATACCCTTGGGTGGCCGCGTAACTCCAACAGACAAATCCACGATCGTCAGATAGTGGTCGCTGATTTCTCCTCGATCGCTGTTCGCGAAAACGAATCGACCGACCAATATATCTGAATACGACCTTAGGATAAAGATATAATGAAAGATGAAAAATTATTCGAAGCTCAAGATGAAACGCTTTCGAATAAACAAAGGAAACTAATAAATACCCGGAGCTAAATAAAATTTTAGATTTAGGGTACACACACCCTACCCCAAACATCGTGTCGATTGGCCACTGGGGCCATTCGGAAGTATATTCTTTTATTTAAATAATGCCCATCTCTGCATAGGACCGTAAAGAATTACAAAAAAAATCAGGGAGTCAACTGTTGACTGATTTAGAGACTTTTCCTTGTTGTATGTTATATGCAATAGTCGGAAGAATAATAATAAGAGCAATAATTGCATATAATTGGTGTAACTTCCACATTCTGAAAATATGATATCAGTAAATCAATATTTCCAGTATTAGTAAAAAAGTTCCAA
This sequence comes from Andrena bucephala, assembly GCA_947577245.1. Classification (NCBI taxonomy): domain Eukaryota; kingdom Metazoa; phylum Arthropoda; class Insecta; order Hymenoptera; family Andrenidae; genus Andrena; species Andrena bucephala. The sequence continues at coordinate 17,555,335 of OX387718.1, read as the reverse complement.
TCTCTTTTTTTATTTTAAATAATGTGGCCATATAATTATAACATAAATTCGACAGCGGTTTCAAGTGATGTATGTGTTACAATAAAAGCGTTAATTTACTAAATGTACACAGTTCCCAGCAGTTATATGCCTAAAATGCATATAACCTAACCTACAATCGTCCGAAAATTCATACATTGACTGCATCACGCTTTTACTGTGGCTTGTGTATCCAGCTAACGCTTCAGTTTTGCTATGACTCCACGTTGGCAGTCCTCCCGAGTAGGCGCCATCTCGTGTCTACTAGCTCAACTAAATTTGTCACGTGACTTGCTCTGTATTATCGCCAATATGGCGGAACTCGTAATTGGGAATGCAATTACGGGAATACGCTTTTCGTCCTTATATGAGCAGATTTTGAGCTGGGTGAGGTCTCATTCGAAAGAGGAAAGTTCAGTGCAGCGCGCTCTGGTCATCGTTTGAGTCACAAGACTCTTTTAGTGACCTAAAAATACGTTGGTTCATGCGGGTGTATTTTGTCGATTTTTGCTGTACTTTGAACACTCATATTATTAGATATCAACACAATCTCGTCGAACCATGACCAGAGCGCGTTGCACTGAACCTTTCTCTTTCGAATGAGACCTCGCCCAGCCCAAAATTCGCTCATATAAGGACGAAAAGCTTATTCTACTAAACCCATGTTTCGGGCCAGATTGTGTCGGTATACAGCGCGCTGCATTACCCGTGTCTACCCCCTTAAGGGTAGTTTTAACTCCCAAAAAACGTGAACAGTTAAATGATTCCACGATTTTCCTTCACGTGGCATTTTAAAATGGATTTAATACAATTAAAAAAATCTCATTTAATTGACATCTAAAGGTTCTGAAATGAAACTTTCTTAGCTTTCCAAAACAATCATGAAAATTCGTCTACGATAATGAGTTCGCAAGTTATAGGTGTTCAAAGTGAAAAGTACCTTTTTTGCTTTGATCGCAAATAACTCGGGCAATAAAAATCATACAACAAAATCAAAAATCGGAAGTTAAAGAGAAATGTTTGCTCTATAAGAGCTCTTCGTTGGATTTACGGGAAACAAATTTTTTTGGTTCAAGCTAGGTAAAAATTTCTGAAACTTCGTTTCCCGCGCTTCCGACGCCACCAGCACACGTGCCACTAATTATAAAACATTATGTGCCTATCCAAATGAAAAATTCGCGCGCAAACCATACGCACTCATGCAAAATCGCAGTATAGGTACAGAACAAGTCGTGACATGTCTAAAATGAGAATATCTTTTGCGGTTTTTGGCAACAATAGAAGATGTTTGATCATATTATAAAACATGAAATCGTCGGACGAAAAGACTCATGCGCGCCTGCTCCCGAGTGAAGTGTTTCCATGCAAAGTTCCCCCATGCGAAGCTCTCCCATGCGAGAGGATGCTGTGCGAGGTGATCCTGTGCGAGCTGCTCCCCTGTAACGTTCTCCCGGTCGAGGTGCTCCGGTGCGAAGTGATGCCTTCTGGGGTGATGCCATGCGAGAGGATGTAGTGCAGGATGATGCTCAGCCAGGTGATGCTGTGTGAGCTGCTCCCCCGCAACGTTTTCCCGGTCGAGGTGCTCCGGTGCGAAGTGATGCCTTCAAGAGTGATGCTCTGCGAGGTGGTCCTCTGCAACGTTCTCCCGGTCGAGGTGCTCCGATGCGAAGTGATGCCTTCAAGGCTGATGCCGTGCGAGGATCTCCCGTGCGAGAGGATGCCGTGGCGGATGATGCTAGGCGAGAGGATGCCGTGCCGGATGATGCTGTGCGAGGTGCTCCTAGGTATAACCGATGAAAAGACTAAATAAGAATAAAGAATAAACGTAATATAAATACTCGAAAGTGAACAAGTAGTAAGGCTAAGCGGGTTCTAACTCAGGTCCTCTGAGGGGAGCGCGGGGGCGGGGGGAAGTGAGGACGCGCGGGGGAGCGTGGCGGAGGGAAACATGGGCACGGGGCCCGCGGCGAGCGGAAGACAGGTTGCGCGCGCACGAGCCGCGGAGTGGGGGAAGCCGCGATGATGGAGGGGATCAGTCCGGGCCGAGCCGCCGCGGAGACCTCTCCAGACCGGACCCACCCCCGAAAATTTTTTAGACCTGACCCAGGGAGGGGATGGCCCCTGAAAAAATTTCTGGGGGCGGGTCCTGTCTGAAAAATCTTTTTTCAGACTCGATCCGCTCCCTGAAATTTTTTTCCCCCAAATATTTTTCCAAACCATTATGCGGCATACAGACATTTATTTCCAATGCAGAGAAATAATAATAATTTTTTAATCAATGATCCAGCGAACCATTATGTAGCAAACAGAAATACTTTTTTCTGAACCAATATGCAGCAAGCATTTTAAAGTTTTTAACGTCGCGGTGTATCGCGCGATAACGCGTGTAATTTAACTCCTCTGAGAAAGCTATACAAGATGACGTCTTTTGGCAGCGCGAAAAAAGGCATGAATAAAATAAACGCTGAATCTTAGAATTAGGTGGAGACGAGGAGGACGGGTAAATAAAATGTAGAAATAATTCATGTTTAAGAATATAATATATTGTTAAAAATAAAAAAATAGAATATTAATAAAAGAAATACAAAATAAAAGAAAAATATATAAAAAAGAGAATATAAATATAAAAGAAAAAATAATATAAAATACAACATAAAAAATTCAATATAAATGGAAAAAATATAAATATAAAAATAGAAATATAAAATATAGAATAATATAAAAAAGAATATAAATATAAATATAAAAAAGAATATAAATATACAAAATGAAAGAAAAAATATATAAAATAAAAGAAAAATTAATAAAAAATATAATGACTAAAAAATAAAAAATATATATACATAAAAACTATCGCGGTGGCGGCGATCGTGAGGGGGGCGATAGTGGCGATGGTGGCGATGATGAGGGGGGCGATGGTGAGGGGGCCATGGTGGCGGTAATGGGTTAACCCCCGCACATCGAACAGCGGCAGCCCCCGTTGATCGATGTACGGCAGCCCTCGCGCACCGATTCGCGGCGGCGGCGACGGTGGTGACGGTGGCGAGGGAGGCAGCGGCCGCGGCCTACTCATGTCAATCCATGGTGGCGATGGGGACCGCGGCCGCTGCAGGTGCCCCATCCGGAGGTATGGCACCCAAGGGTGCGGCCCTCACGGGGCCAATAACTGGCCCCAACCGCCGTATCCGCGGCTCTGGGTTGGCTGCAGCCTGGGGTGCAGCCTCCACCAACCTCGCCCGCAGCATGAAAAACATGTCCTAGAACACAAACGTCGATATAATAATGATACATTAAACATCATAAACATCAAATGCATAAAACAATGCAATGTATTACATACCTGTGGAGGCGGTGGCGGCGACGAAGGCGGCGACGGCTGCGGCGAGCCCCAATCATAGGACCATGCAGGTGATCGTGGCGGTGACGGTTGTATTGGAGGCGACGGTGGTGGCGTGTCCTAGAACATACAATAACCGATATAATATCACCTGATTTAATCTCGCGCGATTTCAAAAGGTTAAACGCGATAAATGTCAAAATATTGTAAAGTACATACCTCAGGGCTGTCACAGTCGCGCTCAGGGTCGCACTTCGGGGCGATTCGTGATAATCCCATTTTTCACTAAATATATCACTTTGATGAAATCGTTCACAACTGATAGCTGTCGAGCTTTGAAGACAACTGGTCCCGCAGCGCTCATACAATTTGTCGCCCATGCCTAAAGTTGCATATGTTGCAAAGTAGGATGCCTTTGTTCTTCACTGGCCACCCTCTCCTTCTATGTGCTCCACCTGCATTTTCGCTGACCATCTTTACCATCTGCATCTTCTTCGAATTATTCACTGACCATCCTATCCTTCTTCGTTTGCATCATTTCACTATACCATACCATACCACTCTGAACGTAAACGAACGTGAATCGTATCACTCTGAACGTAAATCGAACGTGAATCGAACGTGAATCGAACGTGAATCGAACGGGTACTGAACGTAAAACGAACGTGAATCGTACCACTCTGAACGGCTTTGAACGTAAATCGAACGTGAATCGTACCACTCTGAACGTGAATCGTATCACTCTGAACGTAAATCGAACGTAAATCGAACGTGTATCGAACGGGTATTGAACGGCTTTGAACGTGAATCGAACGTGAATCGTATCACTCTGAACGTAAATCGAACGTGAATCGAACGTGAATCGTACCACTCTGAACGTGAATCGTATAACTCTGAACGTGAATCGAACCGCTTCTACATAATAATTATAACTATCGTCTTAATCTAGCATACATCGTATATAGGAGGTTGGGGAGGGTGAAGAAAAAACATTTATACATTAAAAATTGATTATATTTTATTTATGAATTTCTCTCTGGCGTTTAGACCACCAGTTGAATATTTTAAATACATTTTGCAAGGCACAATGCTTTGCGTGTCTGCTACATCACAGAGTATTAACTACATTTAGCTTATTTAGAGATTTAATATCCTCGTAGTCAATGTCCAGCGTCTCGATGACCACGCCCGCTCTCGTATTTTCATCGAGGAAATCCGCAAGCCAGTCGCGTTTCTGCAACCCTTTAACGTATACGATATGGGATGCGTCATCTTCTTCGTCGATTGCATCAGCTACAACTTTCGAAATTAGCTGTTTAGCCATACTGTACGGAACGTCTCCATCGTCCTCCCGTAGTCCATGATGTTTTGCCACGAACCACCGGATGCTTGATTTGTCGGATTTTGTAAGAAGATATTGCGGCGTCGAACTCCCGAAAATATAGTGCGAGAGAATTGTTCCCTTTCGTAGGACAGCCACTTCCTTCACGACAAATCTTCCATCAACGATGAACCCTTGCAGGACAACAAATGTTGGTACAGCCATTATCGGCACAATTTAGAGGGCCGCTCGCTTCCATGACAGACGGGAGAATGCAGTCTTTCTCGTAAAGCATCTCGATTTTCACGATGAAATTTTGGTATGATTTTGACACATGAGAGGGCAGGCAAGTAGCGTGACAATTTAATTGATTTTGCGCACCACGTTTGTCAGCGGATTGTATTCAACCACCCGATCGTGCAGAATCAGACAGTAGGCCGTAGTATTTACCGGCACATTCTCTTTACACTCGAATTCTATGCGCACGTCCACGGTGCCATTCTTGATCGACTCATTTTGTCGCGAGCAATCAATTACCACGAGGGGACCAAATTGTAAAAATTCAGCCACGGTGAATAATGTCTCGTTGCAACTATGTCCATAATACGATTTATGGAATTGCGTATACATGTGATACAAGATGGCGTGCTTATTCTTGTCAAAGTCCAAGTTCATGTCATCATATGGGTAAAATTCCGAGTTGAGAAAAAGTTTTACATTGGTTAATTTACAGTTGTTGAACTTAGTAACATCTTCAGTCATCACATTCTTTCGACCAGTCTGTAGAACAAGGATCACACATCGCGGCTTCTCCAGCTGCGCAGATGCCTTCACGGCCCACGAATGCTTGGTCGTGCTCTGTAAGAGAGGATACTCGTACAGATCCCACGATTGAAAACAAATGCTCAGGTTTTGTCCACTTTCCAAAGCACGTAGCAACGATAGCTTATTAAGGTCGTTCAGCGTCACATGAGGCATCCGCCATTGCACTTTAAGTAATTCAATTTCTGGTTCCAACATCGGTGATCCTATCAGAGCATTGTTGTCGTTGCGCGATCGTATTAAAATCAATTCGTGACGTAAATTAATAATTATGCGTTTGTAGTCCTCGCAAAATCCCAGCAAATATTTGAATGGGATGCAAAAATTGAAATAATTTTTCACTATTAGCCCATCGCGTCGTTTCAAGCCCCATCCGGCATTCTCCATATTTTTGTCTTCGTTAGATGTCAGCGATACATAGTTCTTAAGCGTGCTAGTTATTCCAACGTTTCTGTTACGATTAATCTCCACACCGTTCAGCTCGTATCGAATCTCATCGAATAAGAACGCCACACAATTATTTCCCAACATCACCGTTAACGCATCGTTTTGTTTATTTATCTTCAATTTCCCCTCCACATAGAGGAAACTTTCACACGGTAATGTGTAAAAATCCTGCTGTTGTATGGGTATTCTTATCTCATCGCTGTATCGAAACGTTGTGTTGACATATGGGTTGTATGTGTGAGTCTCGAGCTTCACGATACGATCATCAAACGTCGGCTTCCCTCCAATGCTTAGAATGTCAACCATTTTTCAACTTATATGCGCACAATGAATCCCAATGATCTCAAAAATGCAATGTTCGCAGCACTGAGCCTCTTCTTTTTAGCGTGATCAGAGCTGTTGCAGTTGTTGTTGTTGTTGTAAACAATTTCACTTGGAAGAAACGAGTTTCTGGAGTCGTTCAACACAAGCATCTCTTTCGCACCACACGTATTATCGTCGTCGTCGCACGTGCAGTCTGATGGTAATCTCTTCACCTCGAAAATCTAGCAAACGTCCGTCTTGATCCACAACTCGTATCGTTAGATCCGTAATGACCTGTGCGGTGATTGGAAGGTAAATGATCTGTGCGGGCGTTTCCGATATCTTATATCCTGGTGGAACTCTCGGAGAAAATTCATGTATCGTATGTACACGTTTGCCATTGTTGTACGCGCCAGCGGTCACGCTACATTCTATGCGGATAATGTTCACGTTCATGATATTAATTGGATCGTCTGATTCGTGCCACTGTCCTGGTTCTAATATCCGATTCGTTGAGAATCCCAGTAGCGATCCAATGTTATTGCGCTTCGTAAAATCTACGGCGAACGAGCAGTACAGCTCGCTTTTCATGGTGTTGTTGTTGGGACGCAACACTATAGGATACACATCGTTGTCACCATTGCTGGTGTCATCGAGATTTTTAGGATACCGCTCGAGTAATAGCTGTCTCAAATACTTGGCAATGGCGCCTAGTTCGTAGGAGCCGTGTGGAATCCTAATAGTTTCAGGACTGGTGTCAACACTGCTGTTTTTGATGCCATAGTTTACGACGAAGTAGAAGTTATCGTTGCTCCAGTCGATGTTCGGTATTGTATGATAAGTTTCAAAGGTTGTTAGGCCAAGATCGTAATCATCGTCGCTCAAATCTATGGGTGGAAAGTAGCTCACCGCGAGGGTGCTACTTTTGCCGGTTAGAGTGAATGTTAGCGACATATTCAGAGCTGCACGGCTCGACTAGTACTGAATCATAGTGGTGGGAAGTCAATCCTTAAATATGGTGTCGATCGTTTGTAGAAAGCGTAGACATAGTTGTCCACAATTGCTCTGATTGTACTTCTGATAAGACGTTCGATTGTATTCGATTTTCACAGCATCTTTATCCAGATATTGTACCAATTCCTTAGGCGGTCGAAGATTCCCAAAGCTGTCGAAATATATAGCTCGACACCCTCTCTTCGCATACGCCACCCAATGAGTCCCCGGCCCCTCGACATTGTCCAAATTTACGATACCGCTCTCGTTTCGACGTACTCCTCCGGCTGGTAGTGCATTGCGCATAAAAACACCTCTAAAGAATGGAATACGCATACGTTTTGCCAACTCCTCCAATTGCGCATCGGTCGTTAGGCCCGCAGGTATTTTTATTTTCTTTTCGACGCTTTTTTTTTTGTTTCGATATTCCCTGTCCACGCTTGTATGGCGTGAGATAAAGTCCACGGCCTTCCATGGAGCGATTATGACGTTGCATTTCCTGCAACTGATGCTGCGCCGCCTTATTATCGTTTACCGCCTTGGCGATCCCCGCCGCTCCACCAGCTAACGATCCGAGAACACCTAGCAGCGGGAGAAGTGGTAATATACCACCCCGTTTTGCCACCGGAAGAATCCGCTTTTGCGATGCTCTCTTTGGAGTCCTTTTGCGGGTTTTTGTTTTCATCCCCATTCCGATTTTCGTCTTGGCCTTCATAGTTGCCCAAATAGCTGTAGCAGCACCTCTTTCACCAAGAGTCGAGTCTCGCGCAACGATGCGTTTTCGCGCTTTGTCAGCGAGAACTTTATCTGCCGCGTGCCTTTCACCGAGGTCGTTGCTACGAGAATACGCAATATCGTGTTCGCGACACGCTGCGTCCAACGGATTGATGCCTTGGTCACCTCTAGCCAATCGTTTTATCAGATGAGTTCCTGGACCGCAAAACTGGTATCCCGGGATATGTAATTCGATAGGTAGCGCGTTTATCGCCCGATTCGCTACAGTTTTTAACCCTCGGAAGACGAATAGTGGATATGGTCGCGTGAGACGAATGCAGGGTCAATTTGACCCATAGCAACATTTCTATGGTACACAGGTTGCACGAAAAAATTGAATATAAAATGAATTTAATAATTCAAATTTTTAAAACTAACTAAAATTTATTAATAAAGAAATACATAAAAAACATTATTTATGTACATTTGATACATAAAATGGATGTATCCCCTGTATGATTTTTACAAGTATTGATACTGTAATTTAGGCATCTTATACTATATTTTGCCATTGCCAACACAAATATAACATCGTGATAGACTTTGTCAGAGTTGGATCAAAATGACCCTGCATTCGTTGTACGAGGGTTAATCAATGGTGCTGGACCGTCGATATGCGTTCGCTGCCAAGGGCGGTTATAATGTTCCAAGCACCGACGATGCTGCTGAACCTCAGAATCGGCTTTTATATGCTCCAGGAGTCGGTCCCACAACTGGTAAATGTGTCTGCCAAACTCGCGCAGTAGAGTAATCTTTGGTATACATTTCAACTGCTCAGAGGTTAGGTCTCGAAAATTGCTATTATCCGACAGGATCAGAAGCATTTTGAATACTGAGCTGTCGTGTTTCGGCGCGGACCTATAAATAGGGCGCGTCGCCGCTTCGACGTATCAAAATCAGTTTTCACAGTTCACGGAGAGGATGCGATTCGTGCGACAACCTGTAACGATACGCGTGACAAATTTTGACGATAAATCGCAAATGATGTCTCCGAAAACAAGACGCAGACATGGTAGCATGCTACCAAACACTATCCGCTGCCTAATTTGCGGTCCATCAAATTGTGGAAAGACCAACGTGCTGGTGAGCTTGTTGGAAAGTCCACACGGCGTCCGCTTTGAGAACGTGTACGTGTATTCCAAGTCGTTGCAACAGCCGAAATATCAGTATTTGGAGAATTTATTGACTCCGATAGATGAAATTGGCTACTTTACGTTTTCGAATAACAGTGACATCATCCCACCGAGCGAATTGCTTCCAAATTCTATTTTTATCTTTGATGACGTGGCATGCGACAAGCAAGATACGATAATCGAGTACTTTGCAATGGGGCGCCACTCGAACGTTGACTGTTCCTATCTCTGTCAGACGTATGCAAAGATTCCTAAACATCTTATACGCGACAATGCGAATCTGCTGATTCTGTTTAAGCAGGATGGTACAACATGAAACATGTGTACAACGATCACGTAAACACTGACATGACTAAGAGGATTTCTGCGCTTTGTATCATAATTGTTGGCAACGGGAGTATGGTTTCGCGGTGATAGACAAGGATAGCGCGATGTCCAATGGACGTTATAGAAAGGGATTTAACGAGTTTGCCGTACCGTGAGATGGTCAATTGTCATCAACACGTCGGTGGGAAAGTAACATTTGCGGTACAACGATGATTGATATCGATAGTCTGAAGATTAAGGATCACGAGAGAATAGCGAAGGAAATTGCAAAAACCAGCGAAGCCATTCGCCGGAAATATCAGGCTTTGAAGACTGGCAAGATGGAGGAAGATGTCGCGTTGGAGAGATACTTCAAACCTATCGTCGAACCCTTAAAGCATATTGCGGAAAATACCGCAGCGACAGAAGCTGACACATCACCGCTGATGAGCACAGACATTGAAGAGAATGAAACATTAACGCCTAAAACAAAAATCCCATCGAAAGGGAACACATCGCGTAAGGCAAAGAGGAAACGACACACGTTATCGGAATATTCACCCGTAACCTCCACACCGGTTCAATCGAAGCGGAAACGGCATAATGCTACATCAAACGAGTCTCCCGTTCCTCCCGCGCCAATAAATACATTTCCTCGTGTACAATCGCTCTCAACCATTGATGATGACGTTTTCGAAACTGGTTCCAACGAGCCGTTTGCAACATCTGTTAGGCAACAACTCAAAACACCCGAGGGACAAGAAATGTTTCGCAGCCATTTCGGTCCGCTGGGGCAAAAATACATGAGCGCAATCCTAAGTGGTGATAAGAATACATCAATTGATTATGTGTACGGTGTATACATTGACGATAGTAGACCCATGCTTGGGGATAAGGCTTTCGATATGGACAAGGATGACAATATAATCATAGATGGTGTAAAATACAGAGGAACAGTCGGCCTTTACGAACTGATTTTCAAGAGAATTCCTGACGATACTGTATGCACCGATGCCGATAAACAAAAATACAAAAGTATACTGCTGGCGACGAATGCCCACAGACGCGATCATGTCGCTAAAAAGCCCCCATTGAGCAACAAGGGATACAAGTACAAACATGTAATTGCACCGCTACTCCCTAGCGCATCGGCTAGTAGAGCAGGGAAAGGTCTAAGGACACCGCAAGCCATGGTGGTAAACGATAACAAGATCGATTACGTGCACTGGGACGATCCCAACGAGCTGGTGGATCGGTTGTGTTTGCTGGAAGCGTCGCGTCAGGCGGGTAACAACTCTCATGATCCTGAAATTCTATCTATTCACGAGGAACTCCGCGAGATAGGCCTCATTATATAAGTTAAACCGCACCCCGATGATGTGCATAGTAAGCGTCGAGATGCCGATCAACAAGTTTGGGGTATCGCTCGAGAAGAGTGGAGCAGCTAGAATGGACTATTACAAATGGAACGGTGTGCTTCGAAATTACATGCGAGATAACGCTCTTTGCGTGGTTGGTGCCGACTTTGGTGTAAAATCACGCAAGATACGACGCGAAGCTCAGCCGGTGGCCGACACCGATGCCGTCAATAAACTATACGTGGAAAAGAGCATTAAATTTTTGAGAGAGCAGCAGGAAGAATTAGAGAGGAAGCTGGTCGTGTTTCAGAAAGATATGCTGGCGTTGCAAAACAGCGTTCAAAAGATATCGCAGGCGTTGAATTCTATCCCACAGCCGGACAACGAAATTCGTAATGTTAAAGAGGCTATAACCGCTTTTGCTACGGAGCAGCAACTTGTTCAGAATTTCCTGGGACCGACGGGAAGCACATAATGCACGTACACGATAATTATCGCATCATTCGTGTTCAAGACACCTCTGCGATCAAACATGCAGCCATTATCGAAATCCAAGAGTAAAGAAAACCATAGCCACAAAAAGCGACAATTCGTTGAGGAATTGCACGCTCCCAGCTCGAAGACATTTCCCACGGAGGCGCGTCATAGTGCATGGATACGATGATCTGTGGCAAGCTGACATTGTAGAAATGCGTCCATACTCGCGATTCAACCAGGGTCACCACTACATACTCACCGTCATCGATGTGCTGAGCAAGTATGGGTGGGCGTTACCGCTCAAGACTAAAAGTGGCGCTGAGGTGACTAAAGCGTTTGCAAAGATATTTAGAGATCGATATCCGAAAAATTTACAAACCGATCAAGGAAAAGAATTTTACAACGCCGATGTGCAGAAACTCTTTACAAAGCACGACATTAATCATTATTCGACGTATTCGGTGATGAAGGCCTCCGTCGTGGAACGTTTCAATCGAACTTTGAAGAACAATATGTGGAAAATGTTTACGCTCAATGGAACCTACAGATGGACCGATGCGCTACCGCGTCTATTTGCAGAGTATAACGCACGAAAACATAGAACCATCGGAATGCGTCCTTGCGATGTTACCCCTGCGATCGCCGATAAGCTGCTAGCCACCGTGTACAGCAACATAAAGATCGCTGCTCCAGCGAGATTCAAGTTGGGCGAGTTTGTGCGTGTGAGCAAATTTAAAACCATCTACAATAAAGGCTATACGCCGAATTGGACAACGGAGGTGTTCGAGATTGCCAAAGTACAGGCAACTAATCCCGCGACGTATCTGCTGGTCGATTCCTGTGGAAAACCTGTTGCCGGAGGATTCTATGAACACGAGCTGCAACGCGTCACCGATCCTGATGTGTATCTAGTGGAAAAAGTGTTGCGTAGAAAGGGCAATAAGGTGTACGTCAAGTGGCTGGGCTTTGATAAATCACACAATTCTTGGATAAATAAAAATAGTGTATTGTAAAATAATAATACATGGTTCAATAAATACAATGATACATATGTAAATGTGCAAACAATTTTTATTTTTACACATTAATCTTGCTATTTATATGAATGAGTTAATAAATACAATAATAATTCCTATACAGTTGCGAACAATGTTATATTACGCAATAATTCCACTATTTATATGAATGAGTTAATAAATACAATAATAATTTCTATACAGTTGCGAACAATTTTATATTACGCAATAATCCCACTATTTATATGAATGAGTTAATAAATACAATAATAATTTCTATGCATTTGCGAACAATTTCTATACAGTTGCGAACAATTTTATATTATACAATAATTCCACTATTTATAATAAATACAATAATTTCTATTTTACAACGGGATATTATAATGTCCCCAGGGCAGAGTGTCGGTCGAATCGGGTACGATATGCCGCTTGTCGTCGTATGGACTTAGAGCGATTTTGGATTCCGAAATGGTGTACACTTTATGCAATTTAGACCGTATGCATGATTGTCTGCGAACCATTTCGATCTCCCTATGCAAACACTGCGCGTAGTCGTCGAAAGTTATCGTTCTGGCTATGACGTTGGTCTTGACGCCTTTCGCCTTTTTCGTATCTTTTTTGCCGTCTACGCGAAGTGCATACATTTTCGCTCTAAGACCTACGAATTCGGTCATTATCGCACCGTTATATTCGTCCTTCATCAGCCCCGGAACCTTCTTATTTACACGCGGCATATTATATGCATTGTTGATGGGATAATCGCTTGTGTCGAATCTATCAATATTATGTTTCATGGTTTCGTAGATATCGTCGCATCGAATGTGATAAATGAAGCTGTCTGTGTCGGTGTATAGAATTTTACAATTTTGAGCGTGCAGGGGAGACATGTACTCGTGGTGAATTTCACCTCGAGTTTTCGCAATTCAACAGCTATTAAATTTTCCGAAAAAACACTTCTACTGTGGAAATTCGGTTTCGCGATCATTGCCTCTGCGCCATATCGCCCTTCCCAATGTGTCAAAAGTTTTACATCCACATGGTTTCGCACATTTTCCATAGTCTTACCGAATACCGCGTTGTTCATCAATTTATACAAATTTTTTTCAAAATCGTTTGTCGCGCTTGTTCTAAACCGTGTGTTGAGTTCGATGTAATCGCGGAGCCAGGGGGATTGAGCGAATTGAAGCACGCGGTGTATCTTTGTAATATGAAGATCGTGACGCGTACACTGCTGCAGGTTGCGATAATGAATAACGTAACGCTGCTTATCATATACCGTCGCGAGTAACTTGTCCTGCCTGCTGCCAGGTGGTTTGGCACGCGTCGGGCAGAACGGTAGATCGGCATGAATGTTGTGCAGACGTTGCGGATCTTCCAGATCTACCTCGAGAATGTATCCCGTGGGCGAATCGGAAGCGATTGAAGACACGTCAAAATTTGCAGCATCTTCGACCCATTGAAATTTAGTGTGTGGCAGGGGCTGACACATTGCCCAACCATACAAATTGTTCACGTCAAAGTACATCAAGTACGATGACTCTTCCGATGCGTCGTAAGATGACATGTACTTGTTATTGGCATGTGCGTATCTTCCGGAACACTGGCTTAAACCCCCGCGTATACCACGTTCGATAAACATGACCATATCGACGTCTGTGAGCAATTCAAATGTAATTTTGGTATGTTTTAGCATTGCATCCCATGTGAAACCAGGTAGAGTATAATAATGTGCCGAATCTAATCCGTAGCTCTTGATACAACTTTCGCGAAAATTTTCAAAAATATCTGCCAATAACAAGACATCTGTTTTCAAATACAAATCGCTGTATTCGCCCAAGGTTCTAATCCCAAAACGCGGCCAGACAGTCTCGACGTGCGCGTAATCGGTCTCGGATACAGTCTCACTCGTTAACAAACTGTAGAATGACTCGCGCGGCGGTAAGCATGGATCCTGCAGCTTGTTCGCGCAATCAAGGTATTCATACGGAAAGACACCTTTTCGCGTCAATAAATTGAAATCCTCGGTGGATAATGTTTCAAATTTGGATCGTAAAATTTTTAATTGATCTGTGCTCAGAAAAGATGCTAATTTGTCGAGACTGGTATTGAGAATTTTGTACGAATCGATGAATCGTAATTTAATATAATTTCGCGAGTCTGATTCAGTCGTATCTTCGACATTTTTTGTGAAAGAAATATACTTTTCTTTAGTTATAGGCAATACATCAACGTGACCTTCAAAAGCGGTAGCTATTTCCTCGATAATTAAATGCGAATCGTAGCCTGATAAATTATGGAAAACTATGGGGATGTAAAACGCGTTTTTATAATTTAAATTGCACTCCGAATGTGCTGGGCCTCTAAACCATCCGGAGAGATGGCAATGGTCGCGAACTCGTATATTACTAGCCTTGAATGGTTCTTCGCAAATATGACAGTGTGTTGCATTGTGAAATGTCGTCAACTGTTCGTTGGTTAAATCAAGCATGGTAACATTACTGCTCAAGATGGGTTTGGCGAAGTTTGCAAATTTTTTCAGTTCGTCTACGAACCATGAAACACAATCCGCGTCGCGGCGACATCGATACGTCGATAGCGATGTATCATACGAGCAATGCATATAATATGCAATGCTATGCACTTTATGATGCTGATATGTGTGTAATTTATTATCTACATCACCCATTCGGTGACTGTCCTCTGTTTTTTCAATGATACACTCCAGATCTGCATACACCACGAAGGGGAGCCGCTCCTTCAGTGCAATCATTCATCTTACTGCAATCCAGCGAATGAAGCTCCAACTTCTGGGTAGATCCGAAGTAGTGCATACATCTACAAAAACATAAATTTTTTTTATTTAATTTTGTTTCGCGAGACATTTTAACATTTCACATGTTTTCTATACGTACCGATCACAGATGAATTTCTTTGCTTTGTTTTTGCTCAGCTGCGCGCTCACCAGCCTGGACAAGTTCTTGATCCACACAAAATGTCCTACATCGCCGTGCTCTTGATTTGGCGTGTAGAGCAAGTTTACATGCCGATCCCTCTTTTGGTTGGTGAGACGCAGCGGGAAGACTGTGGAACCTTTCTTCGGCTTCTCCATCTCCATCTCGAAGCTGTACACGTTGATGGAGATGTCGTTCAACCGTTCAAACTTCCCGATATGTCCCAGAGACATCGGGAACTCAATACCCTGGACATTTCGGGGTATGAACTTGGGCGGTCGGGATTTCTTTCCGCAGGATGGAGAGCGGCGACCACTGCCCACGCGAAGCATGCATTGTCCGGGGATTGCACGCTAATTGTTGCTTTCTTTAGCACCAATTCCCGTGGCAACTGGATGTGGCATCCCGCGCGCAGCGGATTGTATTTGTTGACATTGACGGTTAGGTTGAGGATTCGCGTCAATGCCCATCCGCTGTCGCGTTCCTGGAACTCTTCCAGCGATGCCAGGGTGGGTTCGGCGACGCATCGCTGGTACCACTCCTGTAGATCGGATGTGCGGAAGAGTTCGCAGTTTCGGGTGTTGATGTTTTTGCAAGCATGCTTGTCACCCGCCACAAATTCACCGTTGAACACCGTGTTTACTTTGAGGTTCCGCTGTTTCCTCAAAGCGCCCCGCACATGCTCCAGCACAATGGTCCCCACATCTGGAAGGAAGTTGCGCGGCTCGATATAGTTTGAATTTAGCACTGCACCAGTTAATACACGGCTATCGAAAGCAGTGTCTATTTCGCGCCACAAAAGTCCCGTACTCGAACGTCCGGCACCTTCATGCACGAAACGTCCGCGCAACGAATGTTTCAATCCTTCGAGCCGCGCGATTCGAGCAACCAACGATTGTTGAACACCGATCGATAATCGCGGGCGTTTTACGCGGCTGTGTTCTTCCAACGATTCGATGCACTCGTTGCACCGTTCTTCCCACGCGAGGTACTCTTCCCGGGAAATCAATCGAGCGGATTGATCCAATAATTGGCGTTCTACTTGCGCGAAACGTGTTACAACAAATTGAGGCTTTGCACAGTTTACAGCACGCTTTTATGCATGATTTTCTATCTCTGTCTTACTCTTTTAGCGTACCACCTCCCTCGAATGCATTGCATGCAAAAAAAAAAATGGCGATCCATCCTAATATGGTTCTCTGCAGTTTCTGTCGATGCAGCATAATTCTTTCTATGATTCACACGTATGACGAATTAGCGCGCGAGATCGTCCAACAAATTTTCTGCTGACACCTATTTTCTAAGAATCGATGTTTCTGCTGACACAGAATTCTAAGATTCGACGTTCTCAGAAGTATCATGTTACATTAGCATGGCAAAAAATGACATCATCTCGCGCGATACGCTGCGATGTTAAGATTGAAAAACATTATGGGAAAGTTGGAAGTTTTAAAATAAAATGCGGTGGTGGGGGAAGCAATCGCACCACTATTTAAGACGGCTCCCGAACGCTGTTCCATCAATCGCTCAGTAGCCTCAGTGACATTCGACGGAACAAATAGTGCTCTGAAAAAAAATGTGCAGTACCAGTGTCGAAGGAAACGCCAGACGCATGAATTATTACGTTCCGATCATGCAGGATGATGGTGTGGCTCAATGCGGGGAGGATACAGTTGCTTGGTAAGGCTTAATTTTCACATATTCTCAAAATTTTTATTCCTAATACGAGCGGATAATTTCATAGCTTTGATTGTTCCCTTAGCCCGCGCCGAACATCGCGTATCATTGTCAGAAGATATGCATTAACATCCATGGGCAGCAAATATTTGGAAATTGGAATCCGCGTACGGCCTACGGTTGATGTAGAAATGGTTCTCGGCGACAATCGTGGGATATTTCTCACGTTACCATTGTATGCATGGCATGCGCTATGCAGCAATCGTACGATCATTGAAGAACGTTCACGATTACCTGGATCACCTTCGATGCAGATGAATCAATTAACAATGGATTTTTGTGAGATCTATATTTCTCCGATTGTAAAGATGACGCTACATAATAAGCCGCTGTATTTCAAACCGGATACAGTGACATTTTTATTAAATCTTGAGCCATGTATAGACTATGTGTATTCGCGGCTGCATCAAAATGTAAGAGATGTGCAGATGAAATTTGAAACTTTTGTTAACGTGCTACAGCAGAGCGATGTTGCCTGCAAAACATTAGATGCGCGTCGTGCTGCTAAAATCATATGTGACAGCGAACATTACTGTGAGGATTATTATGTAGATTGCGAACTGGTAGCATGCACCATCAATGATATTCTAGCTGATGCTCGTAGGAAAAAATGTTAAATTATATTCTTTTAATTTTGAATAAAATTTCTTAAACATATATATATTATTTCTCCATTTATTTACCCATCATCCTCCTCCTTTCCTCGCATAATTTTAAGATTCAGCATTTCTGCTGACGCCGCAAAATTCTATTTCGTACTTCGCGCTGCCAAATGACGTCATCCCACACGGCCGCTCCAGAGGAGTCGAATTACACACGATCGCGCGATACGCTGCGACGCTAAATCGGAACGCTTTAAAATTGTTATCTATAGAATAAAATGTGATTGCACCACCAAGTAGCGCTGTCTCTTTCCCTCCTCCGAATATAGCTTTTAAAGTAATGCTCTCTCTCTCTCTCTCTTTCCCTCCTCGGAATACATGGTTTGCAAAAAGCCGATCGTGTTGGGGGGGAAAATTCCATCACATATTGGTTTAGAAAAAATATTTTGGGGAAAAAATTTTCAGGGAGCGGATCGAGTCTGAAAAAAGATTTTTCAGACAGGACCCGCCCCTAGAAATTTTTTCAGGGGCCGTCCCCTCCCTGGGTCAGGTCTAAAAAATTTACGGGGGTGGGTCCGGTCTGGAGAGGTCTCCGCGGCGACTCGGCCCGGACTGATCCCCTCCATCATCGCGGCTTCCCCCACTCCGCGGCTCGTGCGCGCGCAACCTGTCTTCCGCTCCCCGCAGGCCCCGCGCCCATGTTTCCCTCCGCTGCGCTCCCCCGCGCGTCCCCACTTCCTCACTTCCCCCCGCCCCTGCGCTCCCCTCAGAGGACTTAAGTTAGAACCTGCTTAGCCTTACTACTTGAACAGTCACAGAGGAACGCTTAGTATTTAACTGAGCAAGATATCAAGTGGCATAAAGGAAGGAAAGATACAGTTTTAATATTTTGGAAATTTTTCTATCGTAGGTTATTTGATGAATAAGGTTGTGGCCCATATTAAAACCGTGCTCGATATTTTCACCTTCTGCCGTACAATTAAGAATCTCAGAATATGAAATAGTATAATAAAGAACGGTTAAACCATACAGTTTTAAAGTGGCTTGTCCCCTCTCCTGTCGGAAGCTCGCTTCAGCCACAATTGAATGTTCCGCTCCGCCTCCATCCTATTCCCCGTGGCTTTGCCTTTTTCGGCAGCACCTTAAACAAGAATTTGGATGAAACAGAGTTAGAGAATAATGAATATTAGCAACAATAAATGAGAATGACATTTACAAGCCAACTGTATTTAAGGGCCAATTCGTTGGCCATTAGGGGGGTCATCATCCTCTTCACACTGTTATACACATTGGATCCTCCGTACTTGGCCAATTCATTGATCTAAAATTTAAGAATTACTTAGCATTATCAAAGAAAATATAATTTTATATCGAAGAAATACAGAAAACGAATTTTAAATATAGCTTGAAACTTTAGATATGTTCTGCATTACACAATTTCTGCAAAATACAATGACCCATCCCCACCATTATTTTTTACGAAAGTAAGTTAAAACACCACATATGTAAATATTTCTATTACCGCATCTTCAAAATCGTCCCGATTTTGCAAACCATCCTCTAGTAGATTCCACTCCTCTACTCTTTTCAGTGGAAAATCCAGATGATATTTCCCAAACAACGAAGCTTTGCTCTTTTGGGGAGCATTCCCATCAATTTGTTTGTGAATTTTTAATAAAATTTGGGAATCATCCACCTGCATAGACCGGAACAGGTGCATTTGAGTGGCCAGTTTCTTCACTAAGTCCGCAAAGACTGTGCAATGCTTGCAACAACTGCCCGAGCTTGGGTTTTCTGGAAATTATTTATTACATTTCAATGATAAAAAAGAATTTCCGACTAAAGTATCTTTATACAAATACATACAACATATATTATCTTACCAATGATGCTCCCCTGATGGGAGGTGCTCTCGTGCGGGGTTCTATCTGGTGAAGATCTCCAGTGCGTGGTGCTCGCGTGCGTGATGCTCCGGTGCGAGGATCTCCCGCGCGAGGATCTGTCTTCCGAAGATCTCCGGTGCGTGGTGCTGCCCTGTGAAGGTTTCCCCTTCGTGGTGCTTGCGTGCGTGATGCTCCGGTGCGAGGATCTCCCGCGCGAGGATCTGTCTTCCGAAGATCTCCGGTGCGTGGTGCTGCCCTGTGAAGGTTTCCCCTTCGTGGTGCTCGCGTGCGTGATGCTCCGGTGCGAGGGCAAATGGGATGATTTGAATGGATCTGTATAAAAATCTGTTAAGGTCAAAAAGGGTTTACCAATTATTTTATGTTTATTATCGGATAAAACTAAGTTATATATAATAATAATGCTGCCGTTATTAAGACAGCAGCAGTTATTAGGATTTTTAATTTTTAAAGTATAATCTGGAAATACGATACTTCTGAATTGATGAGAGCCGCGAACAGTGTCGATTAACGGACCTTTAAAATGTTGAGATTTAAAAAATGGATATTCTACGTTAGGGTGCAATATTTCTGGTAAAGAATTCATTTTCTCTGAATGGCGTTTGACTATTTGTTCTAATGGTTGGTGACCCTTCCTAACGCACTTCGAAATGCCCTGTAAAAAGTTCTCGAATGGAAAGCAACTGAAATCGTCAAGCGGGCCATGATTTTTTACATCTTGTGTAATGTGTAAAAGATTGTGTATGTTGTGGGACACGTATTGTTGGCCGTATAATTTTATAAATTTGGAAACAAACTTTTGCAACAGGTTAGCTGCGCGATCAATGTAGACAGAGTGTCTTGAATGAGATAGAATAACAGATGCTATGTGTAAATGGAGAAAGTTTCTATATCTATTCTTATGTATGGTGCGGAATAAAACTACAGGTCCTGTATAGAACAAAAATTGACGAAATTCTGTTGCCTTCCATCTTTTTAAATCATCCAGACTTCGAGGTTTTCTATTAAATTCTACTGGGATACTATTCTGCAAATCTATTAATTTTTATGATATCTTGGATATTGTAGGTTTGGAAAGTTTTGTGCAGGTTGCGCCACGACACAACAGCTTGAGAAGTATTTTTTTAACTACGCCAAGACAAATTAAATGCATGTAATCTAGAGGAAAGGAGTTAATCATGTCGATGCCGGGAATATTTTCTATAATCGATGTGCCCTTATGGTGCTTTCTTCCAAGTTGTAATCTAAAATCAATATCTGTTCTTAAAGGAATTGTATCTGAATCTGGAAAACAAGTTGTACTAGCTACGCTACCGCCTCTGATATGGCATTTACTGCTAATGGGGTACACCTGCCTACCGGAACTCTTAGAAATTGGTAGACCGTCAACGTTGATATTAATATAAATTGTATTATTTTGAATGTGAGATACACCAAAAGATTTTATAAGTTGTAGATTACTATTTTTTAATCCAAAATGATAATAGTGTCCTGGCTCAACACATTTTGTCACGATTTTTCTTTCTGTTTTTAAAAGCGTTCTGGCGTCAGATGGCAAATCAAGTGAATATGATTCCTTCAAAATTGAAAGCAAATGGTTACATGTACTATGAGGAACGTTGCGTTGCAAAGCCCACTGGGCTAGAGGAGAAGAGAAATTATGACTATTGGCTGGATTTTCTTCTACACGCGATTGACAATTAACATTATTTTCAGAAATATTAAAAGATAGTTGGGAGCTACTGCCAGATGGAGGATGGATATCAATAGCCGGATCATGAAATGAACTTGTAGAACATGAATCTAAATGACAATTAATATTATTTTCAGAAGTATGAAAAGAAAGTTGGGAGGTACTGCCAGGCGAAGGATGGATACCTATCAATAGCCGGAGCATGAAATGAACTTGTAGAACGTGAATCTAAATGAGGAGTACCAGTGCCAGGTGAAGCAGAATCATTAGTTTGAAGAAAATCAAGTGAAATTTGGTAATTAGTGGCTGGTGATATGGTGGCGTCTTCCTGAAGGGACTTATCGAATGATCTTTTAGCACGCATGTAATACTTGTTCAATGGAAATCTGTCAGACATTATTGCGACGGGGAAGAAGTAAAAATATGTAAAGACTGTACTTTAAAAGAAAAAGAGTAGTTTTAGAAATATATAAATACGGAACTTACCTACGAGTAGTAGAACACACTAATACACTAAAAAAATACACCAAAGTATTCACACTTGGAAATACCAAATAAGGACGCATCAAATCGCTTGTTCGTACGTGAACGGCGGATCCACGATAACTGCCGTAGCAGAGTTTGCTGTGATGTGGAAGAAGGCACCCTCGCCATCACCAGTCCGTGGCCTCAACCCCCGGTGGACACGCCTGTGGCAAAGAAGGGTGGGGAGTGGTCCGTCCCCGACTTGAGGCCCCCATACCAACCGCCGCACAGTAGGCTAAATATGCTTCAAGCGCGAAAAAAATATTATGTCTCTAGCAGTGTTATTGATTAAGTAATGAAATGTATTTGAATGATAGATATATACATGATATTAGGAGGACAAAAAAAAAATATAAAGTTGTAATTTTGTTTACTTACAAAAAATAGGGGCCCAGGGGAAGGGCCCCGTCTGCCCGGTGCTAAGGGCGGTCTTGTCTGTGGGTGAGAGAACAACGCAATGGTTGCGGTGTATATGTACTGTATCCCTCTATTCCTCACTTATAATTGCACCTCAGTAGCAGCTAGTAGCAGCCAATTTTTTTTTCAATTTATAGGTAAAGCTTTGCCCTTTACAATGCGGTGACCAGAGAAAACACCGAAAACAATCAAACCTTCGAGTGCCCAAAATGGAGGAAAGGGTTTTAAAGGAGTAATCACCTTAAGAGTCGGAGGCGGATACAGGAGCCTTTCTTAGAGGAGGCAAAATATGTAAAAGTAGTTAAGTACATTTTTTAACCTTTTTTTTTACAAGATTTAAAATTTGCTTGTAATTTATATTTTAATATCTCTATCTGATACTATAGCCTAAATAATTGAATTCACATTAATTATTTATACAGAATAATACACAATGTCATAATATTGATCTATTTTATTACTCTTGGGGGGGGGGGGGGGCGATCGCCCCCTCTGGATCCGCCCCTGTTTAGAGTCACAGTTTTCACTTGCATATATTGTCTCTTTAAATGAACTACGAGTATACATTTCTAACTCAAAATTACACAATACTCATTCGGGCATAGTAATGGGGTAAAATAAAATCTTTTTCACTCCCAACTTTGGGGGCCGCGCGCAATCACAGAATTACCTACCTCTTTTGTTCCTGTGTCCCTTCGCCGAGTGTTGTGACGATATAGTAAACGCGTGTGATTTTTTAATGCAAAAACGAGGTAGTGGGATTGGGAAGATTAATAACAACAATACAGGACGCTTTGAACAAAAAAAGGAGATATTAATAATAATTACTGTAAAGAATTAAAGTACATCATATAGTGAATGCATATCGTTAAAAATGTAACCCATAAAAATGTATACAAATGTATACAGTGACTCCCGAAAGTGTTTCACTTTCGGGAGTCACTGTACATATATTCGTTAAATGTTTATGAAAATATATTAGCAATGGATTGCGAATCCCATACATGATACGAGTGTCACCTGATGATGATAACCAGGTGACAAAACTCCAAATGAATACGCAGGTAGATGTTTCCACAGAGTCGGCAATGTTTCCCCTCCGAAACGGGAAACCTGGAGGCGGCCAATGTCACGCCGGTACACACTCGGCCGACTTTGCTCACCGTCCACTTGAATATATGTACAGTTTTCGGGTACATGTGGCCAACAGTGATTTCTAGAAGGCCGCTTGAAGCAAGGGGCGAGTTGCTGTATCCTACAGAAATGTTGCCAAGTCGCTAGGTACACGTTGGCGGCGATTTGTTGCCCGGTCTACACAGACGCAACCTTAAGGGGTTAGGACACAGTAACGGGCCAAGAAAGCAGACGATTTTTAAACGACGATAATAAGAAAAGTGAACAATCGATTAATATAAGGTTGTGTTTTAGTTCACTATATTATGAACTATAAGAAAAGCATATAATATTTACAAAATAGCATTTGTACGCCGTGCAATGTCTCCATTTAAAATGTCCATTTTTTTCGGATGGCCAACTGGTGGGCCGGATTCCGGCAAATCGGATGAACTGTAACAAAAACCCCAAAAATGTCATAATCTATAATATATTTCCTAGGCATTGACGATCCAACATTTCAATTTTTGCGAAAATTGACAAAATGGCCGATGTTTTTGAAAAATAATGATCAAATTTCGACAAAAGTGTGTGATCTTTTTGTTTATATTTTGTACTATAATTAAAAAATTTAAAATGTTGGATCGTCAATGCTTAGGAAATATATTATAGTTTATGACATTTTTGGGGGTTTTGTTAAAGTTCATCCGATTTGCCGGGTCCGGCCCACCAGTTGGCCGTCCGAAAAAAAATGGACATTTTAAATGGAGACATTGTACGGCGTACAAATGCTATTTTGTAAATATTGTATGCTTTTCTTATAGTTCATAATATAGTGAACTAAAACACAAAACCTTATATTAATCGATTGTTCACTTTTCTTATTATCGTCGTTTAAAAATCGTCTGCTTTCTTGGCCCGTTACTGTGTCCTAACCCCTTAAAGGTGTTACCCGTGGTGCAAACAAGTCAGAGGACATCAGTAAATTTACGGGCGCAATATCTCGAAAACTTGTTGAAATAAAGTGTGTACGTTATTCAATACAGGTTATTCAATTTGTCTTGAATCGCACTGTCAAGTGATTTCTAAAAAAATATATCGTTCTATTTAAAAAACGAACTTGACCATCGTATCTCTTAAATTAACAATCTACAAAAAAATCGTCTGCTGAGCTAATAAATTTGCCCCATCGAACCATTGAAATTCCATATACAGTGTGTCCGCGGGAAAGCTAAACAGCCGGCTTCCTCCTAAACTATTGGAGATAAAAATATAAAAAAAATAGGGAATTGCATGGTTCGAGGGGGCAAATTAATTAGCACGAACGAATTTTCTTATCGATTATTATTTTAAAAGATACGATGGTCAAGTTCGGTTTTTCAAATGGAACTATTTTTTTTGAACACCTGAGTTGATAGTGCGATCCAAGACAAATTCAATAAGCTTTAATGTATACACTTTATTTTCACTGGTTTTTAAGATATTGCGCTTGCAAATTTACTGATTTTCACTGGAAGAAAACTGTCTGGTATAGCACGGACCGGGGACGGTCTTACTGGTTCCACGGGTGACACTGCCTTTTGAAATAGATACCTACCTGCCAAAGGTCTACGCCAGGCCCAAAGGCTGGACAATTTTTTTCCGTCAGAAATGCTACTTAGGTAGGTACATCTGCGGTATATTTATTTCGCACTTGCTTCTACGCTCGGATGGCCGGTTCTTTTGGGAGGGATGCAAGTTCGATTGGTTAGGTTAGGAGGAGTGAAAGTTGCTAGACTAAATTTCAATCATAGGGAGCAGATTGTATCAGAACCATTCGGATTTGCATTCCTCACAAACGGCTGCTCTCTAGAAGAGGCCCTCTTCACAGCAATGCCCACCTTCTCTCGCACGGAATACGTTAACGCCTGCTTTTCTTCTGATATTGTAGCTCGTGTTTATACTCGAGAGGACCACGCGTCGACAGCGGGCTACCCCTTTTCTTCCTGTGTCTCTCCACGAGCCGTGCTGACGGTGGATTGTAGGAGCGTAGATATCTGGATGCCAGTTATTGAATTCAGGAGACGTTAGAAACATTTTATTACAAAACACACATGTACTATAATTAAAGTAAATCGTATTCCTCTCGGGCAGGAGTACTGATAATGATCGAACTTGCGCCCCACTTCGCGCAGACCAATTACACGGAGAGTAGTCGGGTCACACACTGCCCAAATGATACAGGGTAATTCTGGAGCAACGCCCGTCAAGGAGATGCGCTGGCACCCCGTGGCGAGGACAGACCTTCGCTGTGCCTCACCCGATTTTTATGGCTTTTTCCGGAAAAAGGTACGAATCCTGGGCCGAACGTAGCGAATTGAGGTCGAGCCCCCGCAGTCGAGGGTGAAATATCCATTTGAGCGTATTAAGAAACCCCTTTCTTCATCATATCGAAAGGGAAGTGACGCCAATGGATTCCTTATGTTTTTCTGACGAAAATCATACCAAATGTCATGCAAATCGGACTACTTTGACACAAGCTATTTGTATTCCCTATGTAAAAGTTGTCCGATTTACACGACATTTGTAATGATTTTCATCGGAAAACCCCAAGGAATCCATCGGCGACACTTCCATATCCATACGATAAGGAATAACGAATTGTTTTATTTCATAAAAAGGTAGGTACAGGCCGATTCTGGTGCTGCGCCCGTCACCCCGTGGCGAGGACAACACCCCGCAGTGCCCATAGAATTTTATGGCTCTTTTCGGAAAAAGGTACGAATCCTGGGCCGAACGTAACGAATTGAAGTCGACCCTCCGCAGTCGAGGGTGAATTATCCATTTGAGCGTATTAAGAAACCCCTTTCTTCATCGTATCGAAAGGGAAGTGACGCCAATGGATTCCTTATGTTTTTCTGACGAAAATCATACCAAATGTCATGCAAATCGGACTACTTTGACACAAGCAATTTGTATTCCTTATGTAAGAGTTGTCCGATTTCCACGACACTTGGCATGATTTTCATCGGAAATCCCCAAGGAATCTATCTGCGACACTTCCATATCCATACGATAAAAAATAAAGAATTATTTTATTTCCTAACCAGATACAGGGTAATTATGGAGCAACGCCCGTCAAGGAGATGCGGCGGCCTGGTGCCCCGTGGCGAGGACAGTCCTTCGCTGTGCCTCACCCGATTTTTATGGCTTTTTCCGGAAAAAGGTACGAATCCTGGGCCGAACGTAGCGAATTGAGGTCGAGCCCCCGCAGTCGAGGGTGAAATATCCATTTGAGCGTATTAAGAAATTCTTTGCTTCGTCGTATCGAAAGGGAAGTGGTGCCAATGGATTCCTTATGTTTTTCTGACGAAAATCATACCAAATGTCATGCAAATCGGACTACTTTGACACAAGCTATTTGTATTCCTTATGTAAAAATAGTCCGATTTTCATGATGTTTGGCATGATTTTAATCGGGAGAACGCCCGGAATCCATTGGCGTCACTTCCCCTTCGATACGATGAAGAAAAGAGTTTCTTAATACGCTCAAATGGATATTTCACCCTCGACAGCGGAGGGTCGACTTCAATTCGTTACGTTCGGCCCAGGATTCGTACCTTTTTCCGGAAAAAGCCATAAAAATCGGGTGAGGCACAGCGAAGGACTGTCCTCGCCACGGGGTACCAGGCCGCCGCATCTCCTTGACGGGCGTTGCTCCATAATTACCCTGTATCTGGTTAGGAAATAAAATAATTCTTTATTTTTTATCGTATGGATATGGAAGTGTCGCAGATAGATTCCTTGGGGATTTCCGATGAAAATCATGCCAAGTGTCGTGGAAATCGGACAACTCTTACATAAGGAATACAAATTGCTTGTGTCAAAGTAGTCCGATTTGCATGACATTTGGTATGATTTTCGTCAGAAAAACATAAGGAATCCATTGGCGTCACTTCCCTTTCGATACGATGAAGAAAGGGGTTTCTTAATACGCTCAAATGGATAATTCACCCTCGACTGCGGAGGGTCGACTTCAATTCGTTACGTTCGGCCCAGGATTCGTACCTTTTTCCGAAAAGAGCCATAAAATTCTATGGGCACTGCGGGGTGTTGTCCTCGCCACGGGGTGACGGGCGCAGCACCAGAATCGGCCTGTACCTACCTTTTTATGAAATAAAACAATTCGTTATTCCTTATCGTATGGATATGGAAGTGTCGCCGATGGATTCCTTGGGGTTTTCCGATGAAAATCATTACAAATGTCGTGTAAATCGGACAACTTTTACATAGGGAATACAAATAGCTTGTGTCAAAGTAGTCCGATTTGCATGACATTTGGTATGATTTTCGTCAGAAAAACATAAGGAATCCATTGGCGTCACTTCCCTTTCGATATGATGAAGAAAGGGGTTTCTTAATACGCTCAAATGGATATTTCACCCTCGACTGCGGGGGCTCGACCTCAATTCGCTACGTTCGGCCCAGGATTCGTACCTTTTTCCGGAAAAAGCCATAAAAATCGGGTGAGGCACAGCGAAGGTCTGTCCTCGCCACGGGGTGCCAGCGCATCTCCTTGACGGGCGTTGCTCCAGAATTACCCTGTATCATTTGGGCAGTGTGTGACCCGACTACTCTCCGTGTAATTGGTCTGCGCGAAGTGGGGCGCAAGTTCGATCATTATCAGTACTCCTGCCCGAGAGGAATACGATTTACTTTAATTATAGTACATGTGTGTTTTGTAATAAAATGTTTCTAACGTCTCCTGAATTCAATAACTGGCATCCAGATATCTACGCTCCTACAATCCACCGTCAGCACGGCTCGTGGAGAGACACAGGAAGAAAAGGGGTAGCCCGCTGTCGACGCGTGGTCCTCTCGAGTATAAACACGAGCTTCAATATCAGAAGAAAAGCAGGCGTTAACGTATTCCGTGCGAGAGAAGGTGGGCATTGCTGTGAAGAGGGCCTCTTCTAGAGAGCAGCCGTTTGTGAGGAATGCAAATCCGAATGGTTCTGATACAATCTGCTCCCTATGATTGAAATTTAGTCTAGCAACTTTCACTCCTCCTAACCTAACCAATCGAACTTGCATCCCTCCCAAAAGAACCGGCCATCCGAGCGTAGAAGCAAGTGCGAAATAAATATACCGCAGATGTACCTACCTAAGTAGCATTTCTGACGGAAAAAAATTGTCCAGCCTTTGGGCCTGGCGTAGACCTTTGGCAGGTAGGTATCTATTTCAAAAGGCAGTGTCACCCGTGGAACCAGTAAGACCGTCCCCGGTCCGTGCTATACCAGACAGTTTTCTTCCAGTGAAAATCAGTAAATTTGCAAGCGCAATATCTTAAAAACCAGTGAAAATAAAGTGTATACATTAAAGCTTATTGAATTTGTCTTGGAACGCACTATCAACTCAGGTGTTCAAAAAAAATAGTTCCATTTGAAAAACCGAACTTGACCATCGTATCTTTTAAAATAATAATCGATAAGAAAATTCGTTCGTGCTAATTAATTTGCCCCCTCGAACCATGCAATTCCCTATTTTTTTTATATTTTTATCTCCAATAGTTTAGGAGGAAGCCGGCTGTTTAGCTTTCCCGCGGACACACTGTATGTAGACGTTTTTTTTTCTATCTCAAATACGTTAATAAATATCCAGCTGTTTACTGTTCTCGCTGACATCCTGTACATATGTATATATGTATATAAAGGTGTAATTTGACGGCGTGTGGCTCGGCGAGCCCGGGCGAGCCGTGCAATGACCGATCAGACGTGCGCAAATTTTGTCTAGCCACGCGCCGTCTGATTCCACCTTTAAGGTTCCTACATTTAGAAGTGAGTGCTCGACACCCCAGAACCACGGGGCCATAAAGGACAAGGATAGCACTAGCCATTATGAGAACGGGAAAATGGGAAATTCTTCATCGAATCTGCACGAAAGTCACATCTGAGAATCGTCTCCTTGTACTTTCACGATGAAAATGATACAAAACCGGACATAATTTGAACTATATTTATTAGCGATATTACACGTCCGCTTGTTTCGGGTAACAAATGGATCCAGATGCTACATTCGCGTTTACATAGCCAAAAATTCCTAAGGCCGACTGGTTAAAACTATTTTTAATTAAAACTGCAAAATGTCAACACTGAGAGTCACTCTCGCGGTTAAATTTGGTTGGCAACAACGACGCTAACGGTCTCAATACCATAAAAAAATCGTTTAAAAAAGTGTCCTCGCGTATACGCTTCCCAACGTTCTCGAACATTCTTTTGCGTTCTGAAACAATGGCACCCGCGTGCACGTTCGCGATTTTGCCCATTTTATCCGCCGGATTAGCACTATTCAAATCCCACTTCAGAAATTTATACCCTACTGTATGCGTGAGAGCAGGGTGTTAATAATTCTTCAGTTAGACAGTCACAAACGAAGTTGCAGTCTATTATAATCAAGAAGAAAGATACTCGGTTATATACACGTTGCACTTGACTCGTTGAGCTTCGGGCCGTACGCAGCCGTGCAAACTCTCTACCGCCCGTAAACGTATCGTTGCTGTGACCGTATACTTACACCCTCGTGTAAAGGTACGGATAAACACGTGTAAGGTGCGTCGCAGAATACTCTTGAAAGGGTCGATTGCAATGGTTTGATGCGCAATGAAGACCGCGTGCCGTAAGAAACGTACGGATAGTATTTTGGCTGTGCACGGCTTTTCACGCGCATTTGCGCGCGTTGTAAATGTTTAACCCCAGCTTTATAACCTAAACGCTTTTCCCACACGTTTGTAAAATTGTGTATCGTATTCCCTTACCTGCATTTCGCGTACACGTTGCTCTTGTCCGTCTGCCATCGACTGATCGCGAACGCGAACGCGCGTCGTCGATCAGCTACTTCGCCGGTAACCTAGATCCCCATGATACATATGTAGGGTAGACCGAGGCGAATCGGATCAAAATAAGAGTTCAGTCTGTTGCAATTAACATTCGGTACCGAAAATCACTGCCGGCCGCCATTCAACTTCTGCACGACACACTTTATTCTCAAAGATACACTTTTCAATCGACTCGGT
Source organism: Andrena bucephala (assembly GCA_947577245.1). Classification (NCBI taxonomy): domain Eukaryota; kingdom Metazoa; phylum Arthropoda; class Insecta; order Hymenoptera; family Andrenidae; genus Andrena; species Andrena bucephala. The sequence goes on along the minus strand of OX387718.1, from coordinate 17,525,037 downwards.
CTGATCGCTAACCGCTTTCTGCCGATTCTCCTTCCGGCCGTTACGTACATCGTACATCGGCTCTCTCTCTCTCTCTCTCTCTCTCTCTCTCTCTCTCTCTCTCTCTCTCTCTCTCTCTCTCTCTCTCTCTCTCTCTCTCTCTCTCTCTCGCTCCTCACGCGCCACTGAGGCAAACCTGCGAAATTCGTACTACAAGTAGAGCTGTTCAAGTATTTTTTTTCAAGCGGCCCGAAACAACCGGGCGGATTGGAAAGAAGCGAGCGGGCCGAATGAACTTCGAGCAGATCGAAAACTATTTGTCCGATTTATTTAAAACTTGATACACATATTCTTAATGGTATTATCTAAAACTTAGCATATCATTTTATTTGATGCGGTAACCCATTCGTATGTAATAAATGTTTTAACTTTGCCTTGTTAGGTAAAAAATTAATAGCGATATGCACCTTGCTCTCATTTGTACAATAATTTTTTTTCTTCTCAAATCCGTATGCTAATTGTCTTGTTCCTTTCCGCGTCACCTTGTCCGCGCAGATTTGGCTGCAGGTACAGGCAAAACGGCTTTTCGACCCTACGGCGTAGGACCTATGCGGATATATACTACTACCAATAAAATAATAAAACGTTTCGTACCGACCGTAGCAAAGTATAATGACTTGCCACGTTTATTTCTTTAAGCACCTCTACTGAATTATGCGTGTCTTGTATTTTTTCGTCAAAGTTATTAAACAGGACCTTCCGTTGGAAAAAGAATTTCAAACAACGAGACACGTATTTTCGTCGTAATTGCCACCATATGAAATGAGACAAATTCAATGAAATGAATTTTGCCGCACTTGCTCCGTTTTCACACAGATCGTTCATTCACCCTCGGCGTGAGCTGTTTACGTTCAATATTGATTACGTCTTTGTCTCGTAATATTTCTGCCACTTCCTTTCTCCCAATACCCGAAACGCGTTTCTTTTAACGGGCTAACAATTTTACGGTCTCAGGTTTATCTAACATGATTCTAGTGTTCATTAATAAAATATCTACAATGTAGCATACGGAATTGAGAAGAAAAAAAATTATTGTACAAATGAGAGCAAGGTGAATATCACTATTAATTTTTTACCTAGCAAGGAAAACTTAAAACATTTATTATATACGAATTATCGCGGTAATATACGGGTTATCGCATAAAATAAAATGATGTACTACATTTTAGATACCATTAAGAATATGTGTACCAAGTTTCAAATAAATCGGATAAATAGTTTTCGATCTGCTCGAAGTTCATTCGGCCCGCTCGCTTCTTTCCAAGCCGCCCGATTCTTTCGGACCGCTTGAAAAAAAAATCAAGTACTTGGTTCTATCCGGGCCGCTCGGTTCTTTCGAGTACCTGGCTCGGCTTGGAAACCGAGCCCCGGATTGATTCGGATTTCAAGCTACCCGAATATTCAAGTACTCGAACAGCTCTAACTACAATTCTATATTTCTTACATCGCGATAGAAATGAGCATTTCGATTGTTCATGCTACCTCATCCCTCTCCCCGCACCTACCACAATGGCCTTTAAACTGTTATAAAATATGCAACAAATCTTTAGTCGTACAATGAGAAACATTATGTTGCAAAGCCTACAGTGCTAGCAAAAAAGACAATTTGGGGTTATTTGCTTGATCCGGCAAATACTCTCAGTGCTACATATAATAAACGCAGGGTCCCACTAGTACAGGCCTGCACAGCGAGCCTTTTTCAGCGCCTAGCGGTAAGCAACCAGTCGTACGCCGTTACTACGCGTAGAATCGGTGAGGCGAACTGCAGTAGTGTAGGTGCGGGCTCGTAGCCGCGTAGCGTAAGTATACATGGTTGGGTTCCTTGTGGGGCCCCAGTGCAGAGCAGGTCCCGTAATATAATTCGGTGGAGTCATATATCGTTACTTAAAATTTTGTTTTCTTTGTGTCCGAGTTATTTATTTCTATATTATTAACCTTATAATTATTTTATGTGTCGCTGAAACGATAAGTATTATTAGTAATAAATGTTTTATTAACAGTAGAATCGAACCGTCAAGTCATACGAAATGCCGGCAGTAGCAAATGTTTGGAAAACGGCGCGCCACGCACCGGTCTGATTTCCGAGTTTCTCGGTTTTTCGAGCAGTGTGGAGCACTTGAAAGGGTTGATTTGTACGACGAGGTGCGCGTCGAAAGCATTCGTGTGCGCCCTATGCAGGGATGTCAACGTGCTGAAAGGTGGTTCTCGGCCTCAAGAGCAAAAATCGAATGGCGGAGAAATATGGACACCAATGGAGTCCTGGCGTTCTCCCGATTAAAATTATACCAAATGTCATGTAAACCGTGCGTGCGAGATCGAGTCTGGCCATCGGCGTTCTTTTAATTCGATTGGAAAAAGTCGAAGTTTTCGAGTCGAAGTAAAAGAACGTCTATCTGTACCGTCGTTAACCGCCAACTCGCGGGACAATACGGTCATAAACCGCAACCCTGGCGAAACGCTCTGGCCGATCAGCCTGATTAATTTTTGGGTACTAGATATGGCATTGTCCTCCTCTAGTAGCTAATCCCTCTACGTTCGGCAGGCAATAAACCGTGCTCCGCTACAACAAAATTATATTATACTGATGTTCTGAGCACTGACCATGGCGTAAAATTAATCTTATGGTCTGTACGATGAACAAAAGAAGATGTTCTTATGTTAGATCGAAGAATGTTTCTCCGGCAATGGGGTAGGAAACGAAATAACTCTGAACAAGTACCAGTACGCCTCGCGGTGAGACACAGGGACAAAACGGGTAGTCCCTCCTTCTACGACTCCCTTATCTCTCGAGTATAAACGTGCGCTCAAATTTTAAAACAAAAACACGCGTTAACGTATTCCGTGCGAGAGAAGGTGACCTTGGAGAGGAGGTATTTGCTGTGTAGAGGGCCTCATCCAGAGAGTGGCCGTTTGTGACAAATACAAGCCCGATTGGTTAGGGAGCAGCTTACATTAGAACCAAGCGACGCCGAAAACGCGCAGAAAAAACGGGCGCGAAAAATCACCGGAATAAAAGTAACCGTATCCACGCGCGAAAAATACTTACCTGTGGGAGTCTGGTTGCCAGATGTGTAGCTTAGCTATAGCCCGACTCACCGAGGACCTCGGGAGAAAAACCCGACAATATGCCGAAAATCATAAAGTCCTTTTACCTGAGAACCGAGACACGATAGCGGCGAAAGTCGAAATCCCTGAAAAACGGCACGGTGTCGATTGCCCCTTTTCGACATATCTGGTATGCAAATGTTTACCAATGAACGCTTCGAGAGCAAGCGATTGCCTAGTCGCAAAGAAACGAAGAAATTTCGCTTCAAAAATACCAAATTTCCAGCTGTAAATCGCCTGCACCGCCAGGACTGTTCAACTTACGCAACCCCTTTCGAAGCCAGATACAGCGTAAATCCCCACCGTAAAACCCTCGAAAGTAGGACAGCATGGGCCCATCCGCCCTTCACTATACTTATACCTATTAAAAATCACGTTGACTGGAACAGTTTGTACATACTACTAATATGCAGAGTTGTGCAGAATTACAATTGAATTACTCCATGAATTATAATTACAAAATAATTCAATTACATCGTATTCAATTACATTGCAATTCGTAATTCAGATCTCGCATTCAATTAAAATACATCGTAACTCGTAATTGCAATGTATTTGCAATTGTAATTGCACAGTACAATGTAATTGAATTATAATTACGAATTAAGAGGTAACCAAATTGAGAGCTACAGTAAAGTCTCCCTATGGGCTCGCTGGTCGGGACCGGCGATGAGCCCTCATGGAGACCAGAGCCCTAATTCCGAGTGTCCGTTTCTCGCTTCTTTCTGGTCGAAGGGGGAGCGAGATGGAACGCTTTGCGTGCGCGGCGGGCGTGCGCGGCGGGCGTGCGCGACGGGTGCGAGCGCTCAGATGGAATCGTGACTGCTCGACGCATGCGGGCGACGGTCAGATAGCCAGGCACGGCACGAGTCTTTTTTGGGCCCTAGGCGAACTTGCCAAATTCCGCCATTTATTATAATACATTTATTTGAGTTTATTGATGACCTTACTCTGAATTTTTATTCGTAGTATTAAATCACTTATAGTACAACTTGTAATATTTCATTTTAAAGTTTATTTTGAACGATACCAGCAATGAAAATACCATTTTGCACCTATTGTCGACTTTCCGCCCTAGGCAGCCGCCTAATGTTGCTTACAGGGACCAGCCAAGCTTACGGGCAGCGATCGGTATGTACATAGCCAAAGAAAATATATAAATAACGCGTCTTAGATTAAATAAATCATTTATATATACTTTTGAAAAATAAGTGGTTTAATACTACGAATAAAAATTCAGAGTAAGGTCATCAATAAACTCAAATAAATGTATTATAATAAAGGGAGCAATTTGACAAATTTGCCTAGGGCGCAAAAAAGACTCGAGCCGGGCCTGCGTCAAGATTTAGCGAAGCGGTGCCCGTGCTCACCTTAAGCGCTTGCGACCATCGCGCACGCCCGCCGCGCATGCAAAGGACGGAGTGTCAGGCCTCCGAAAGACGGAGCGAGACAAAACATCAACGCGTCGTCTGTCTCGTACCGTCCTCGCTCGCTTTCAGCGCCTTTCGCTCGCTCTCGTTCCATCTCGCTCTCGCCTTCGCCGGACAAGAGTGAGACAGAAGTGGTGGGGATAACGACAAGCCCTCATCGTGTGCACAAAACCGAGCCCATAGGGAGACTTTACTGTATTAAGAGGTGGGAAAGAAATATGTAGGTAAATATTTCGAACAGAAAAAAATTACTATGAGTGCTGAATATGGTATTATTCATAAATTTATAATATATAAAGAGAAATAAACTCTTTTGTTACATTTTTTCACTTTTTTTCTCACTTCTTCAGAGTTTTGAGCTGTAATTTAATTACATTGTATTTCAATTACATTGTAATTCAATCACACGCACAATTACAGTAATTAGGAATTTAATTAATTGGAAAGTTTGAATTATGTATATGCACAAAACCCTTATATTAGAAAAAGTAATAATATTTAATTAAAAAGGAATACTGGACATAACCCATGTTTCTCAACGTTCGCCGTTAAAAGGTATCGAGACAATTTTGAGGTGCATATAACTTGCAGCAACAAATTTTTCCTTAATATACAAAGAAGATTTTCACCAATTTTCACACTGATTAATAAAGTGTTACGAGCCGGGGCTGCGGCAACGCGAGAGGCCGGCGAGAAGGGTATTTCCCAAGGAATACGGTTTATGAGTTTGTTAGTTAGGTGCGCGGACGAACCTGATGCGAAATCAGGGAGCCGCTAGGATTGTTGACGGCGAGGACGAACCTGATGCGAAATCAGGGAGCCTCTGGGAATGGAGTCACACGCGGACGAACCTGATGCGAAATCAGGGAGCCGCAGGAGGGTGAAACGTCGTGAACGAACCCGATGCGAAATCGGGGAGTCACTAGGATAGAGTTCACAGACGAACCTGGTGCGAAACCAGGGAGCTGTTAGGAGGTTGGATTATTCACAGACGAACCTGGTGCGAAACCAGGGAGCTGTTCGGAAGTTGGTAGATTTACAGACGAACCTGATGCGAAATCAGGGAGCTGTAGGATACGGACGAACCTGATGCGAAATCAGGGAGCCGTAGGAGGGTGAGGTTTCGTGGACGAACCCGATGCGAAATCGGGGAGCCACTGGGTTGGAGAAGATGCTTTGTTTTGGTTGAAGGGTTGCGAACGAACCTGATGCTTGATCAGGGAGTCGCGGGAAATGTTAATAATGCCTCGTAACTATTAATTTATGTTTGATACAACTCGAGCGGTAAAGCTGTATCAGTGGGTGAGTGCTACTAATATTATAAGGATCGCTGGGTGAAAGATGGGTTTAACGAATCTACTCGATTTATACGTGAACACCATTCATATATTGAATAATCAATTAAGGTACAAATGTAAGTGTCGCGATGAAATAATAAATAAATGTGTGTAGTTACCACTAGTTTGCACGGTGTTGACGCACTGGCGATGCGGGGACGTACGAGTGGCTATTTCAAAGTGCCAAATAGAATATAAACCGAACTCGCGGATCCTATGAGGTTAACTTTGATTCTGAGGGAGACTTTAGCTCGATCTTAACCAACTCAGTACGAGCGTGACACGACGTTACTCTACGCGTGACTCTATAGCTTTTAACCAACGAGGGTAGAAACCAAAGGGTTTATATAGTCCCAAAAATGAGTGGGGATTCATTAGGAGTTTCCATATAAGGAAATTCTTCGGGGTCGTCGTCGTGTCATTCCCGTCGAGATCATGACCCCCCTTAGTGGTGTATGATAAGCAAAAGGATTTTAGGGCGTTTTCCCTTCTCAGAAGTGAGCTCGAAAGTGGTTGAGAGTGGTGTATGGGAAGATTCCACATACGTAACAAAGAATTGTAGAAGATATGCCGATATATATGAATCTCGCGCGGCACCAACAGTCAACGCGAGTGCTAAATCTGCTATGGAACGCATTAGACGCGGCTGTTGACTGTTGGTGGCGCGCGAGATTTATGTATATCGACATATTTTCTACAATTCTTTATTAATCAGTGTGAAAATTGGTGAAAATCTTCTTTGTATATTAAGGAAAAACTTTGTTGCTGCAAGTTATATGCACCTCAAAATTGTCTCGATACCTTTTAACGGTGAACGTTGAGAAACATGGGTTATGTCCAGCATTCCTTTTTAATTAAATATTATTACTTTTTTAAACATAAGGGTTTTGTGCATACATTTTACGGCTGCGCTAGAGTTTTCTGAAGTTATGTTTTAAGTCTCATAACGATCCCTTAATATTTACTCAAGTTATCGCAATTTATGTTTAAAGAAATAATGATTTTGGACGATGAAAAATTCCTTATTTATTATTTTTCAGCTCGAATAGTAATGATTCAATAAACAAACCGCAAACAGAAAAAAATGTGTGTCGTGACGAGCTTTACAACATATTTTTTAAAATTCAGTTTAAGAACATTTAATTTTCCAATCTTTCTTAGCGTTTGGACAATAATTGTTCCCATTTTCCAGCGCTAGTCCCCTTATTGCATCCGACCCTTCAATTAACAATTACTTCCGCGATACAGTCCACAGTGTATTTGAACGCTAAACACGGTGGACAGTTTAAACTTTTGTCCAAAAAAAATGGGTTTTCAGCCCACTGTGCGCCGTACGCGCAAACGCCTAGACCTGACCTGTGATTTTTCCAATATTAGCGGGCTCGCGCCGCCGACGACCCTCACGATTTTCTGTCTCTGCTTATTGTCACCCCCCCCCCCCCGCCCCTCCGCGACTCTGGTCCTTTTTGCGCGTAGAAGCGGTTAGTTTTCTGTTTCCGGTGACTTTTCGCGTCCCTTTTTTCTGCGCGTTTTCGGCGTCGCTTGAGGACCTCGGTCCTCTTCGAAGGCAGTAGATTGAGTAGGTATAGGTCGAAACGTTTTTGGGAAGGTGAATATGAAATTAGCAATCGTAAAGAACGAATGAATTTTCGTTTCGCTCTGAAAAATTCCACAGGCTAATCGGCCAGATCGTCTCGCCAGAGTCGCGGTTTATGACCGTACTTTCCCGCGAGTTGGCGGTTGACGACGGACCTGCGCGTCCGAATTGCCATCGTATGTACTTAGTACCTACTATGTATCCACCGACAGAGCACTATATGGATTAACCCAGAATGAAGAATTCCGGTAATAATGCATAAAAGGGTACACCTGACCGATTCTGATGACCTTGAAATACGTTGGCAAGGTCATTATTCTAAGCAACTCGCTCGGCCTTCGTTTCCGAGATATTTACGAAAAACTTCTTTTGACTTATTTTTTACTTGTTTTGACCCCCCCACATCGGCCAGATTCACGAACGTCAAAAATAAAGAAGCGCGGCGCGGGGGCCGCAGGTAGGCAAGGCCTGCGCCGTCAACTTGGGACGGCCACGGGTGGCCCCGGCTGCTGTTTTTCGTCTGAATAAATTAACCAACTCGGCCAGCAATCTTAACTAAAAAGGGGAACGAGGGACTTTCCCAAATCGCGCGAGCACAATGGACTAACGTCCACGGGTAACGGTCACGACAACCTGAAGCGCACGTGCAGCACCCGCGAAACGAAAGACCTCCATAAAAACAGCTCGAGGCGTCGTATCCCAATATAACGCTAAACAGCGAAACAGGGAACAATAGATTCAACCGGGCCTCGGAGCTCGGCGCCGCTCGGGAAATAACCTCAATAAGCCAGGGAAATTAGGAGACCTGGCACCAAGGGAGTAGACACGTGGAAGGTAAACGCGTACCCTCCAAAGTCCACAGACCATCGCGACCCGCGAGATCCCCACCACGGAGAACCCGCGGACAAGGCAGCGACAATCACACGCGCCAGCGTACAGAATCCACACGCCCTATCACACACGAGCACCAACTACATGTGCCCCAGGCAGGCTACGCTTCGCTCGCCCGCCAAACTAACCTCCGGTTACACAGCAGAGGACCTATTACCTGCAAACAACTGTGGGAAATAGAACAGAGAACGCCTTCCGGGCTCCAAGATCGCGACGGCCGAAATCGATGCATTTTTCAACGAGTCCCCTTGGATAAGATTTATAGAAATAGTACTCTAATTCCAAATATCTCTACGCGCTATTCAAACTGCTCTTCACTTTTGTTTCACTTTCCTTGATAAGGGTCACAATCAATGACCGAAACGTCGGAAATATAACGACTGCAAAATAGCTTTTATTATAAATTTGAAGTGACCGAACCATTGCGCCGAAACCACTTTCATTTTCAAACTGCTCCTAGTACGATGCAGGAACGTAATGGAGGAAATGGAGATCACCAATGGATTCCTTATGTTTTTCTGATGAAAATCATACCAAATGTCATGTAAATCAGACTACTTTTACATAAGGAATACAAATTGCTTTTGTAAAAGTAGTCTGATGTGCATGATATTTGGTATGATTTTAATTACGAGAACGCCAGGAATCCATTGGTGCCACTTTCATATCGATACGATAAAGAAAGAAGAATTTCTTAATAACCTGAAATGGATGGTAAATGTTTACATTAGGGGAGGATTCTCCGATTTCAATGTCCTTGACATATGTTGTCAACATTTCCCTCTAAAGTTTTTGGCGGTTCGCCTTAGTTTCAGAGATATTAATAAAAAACTTTCAGTATAATATATTGAAATCAGTTTCATAACCGACGGTATTAGTATCGGTTGGGGATAGATTAGGGCGGGGGGGGGGGGGGGGCGTAAAGCATGGTAGTGTTGCGACTCCCGTCTAGCGGCGTGTAGTATAAACTCCAGAAGCGCGAAGTTCGAGTCGGATCACACGAATGTAATAGGAAAGGGAGACAAAGTGAAGTTCGCACAAGCCCGAGGGGTTTGAAAATAGTTAGAGATCTTTTAATGAGAGGACTTCAGGATTATAAACTAATCGATACCCACTTGGCAACGGGTGTTTGAATAAATGAACTTCTCCTTCCTTCCTTCTCCTAGGTGTGTAATTCCAGCGCCATGTAGTTAAACGCTTGTTGTTGCGAAAATCGACGAATAGGAATTTAGCTAGTTAATTAAGAAATTTGCGATTGGCTCTTAGAATCCTGGACATTTTGTAATTAACAAAAGGTGTAAAAAAAAACCGAGGGACCTTTGGAAGCGTCACTCAAGCCAGGAGAGCCTACCTGATTAGTCGCATAATTAAAAAGTCCTTCTGAATTGATATTGTGTTCAAATCGTTTATTTCATTCATTAAAGTTACAAGTTTATTGTGTTCAAATTGTTTTATTCTGTTCATATTATTATTTTCATTATATTTATCACTCAAATAATCCTCGTCCAAGGAGCAGAGTGCCTTAGCACTCCACGGGCATCGTCCCGCGCCTGAATTCCCTGGAGAAGACCTCTTTCCCCAGACGGCCACGCAACAGTAGCGAACCGATGTGAGTATGTGTTAAACTCGTTAATTCTAGTGTTAATGTGGGTGACGGGAAAGTGAATCCTTGCTTTACGCGCCCCCGGCCTTACCTAGCCCCAACAACCAATACTAATACCGTCAGCTGTGAAACAGTCGGCAGTTCTAGTGTTAAGTAAAGTTTTTTATCTCGTAAACCAAAGCCTTGACAACATATGTCAAGGTCATTGCAATCGGAGAATCCTTCCCTAATGTAAACATTTACCCATACGTGTTTCAGAAAAAATAATTCTTTGTTTTTTATCGTATCGATATGAAAATGATGCCTTATGTTTTTCTGATGAAAATCATACCAAATTTCATGTAAATCGGACTATTATTAACGAAATTAGCTTTAGGTTATGGAAATTAATTTCTTATGGAATTTCCTTCATTATTTTCCGAATTACGTCGTTCTTGGTGTCAGTTTCATCGGCGATACATAAGGAATCAATTGGTGTCGTTTTCGCAAAGATCTTATGAGAAATGCGGAAGTCGAAGATTTCTCACTTCCTAGTGGGCATTCCACAACACCTTCGAGGGTCGAAAGCCATCAAATTCGGTGAGGCACTGCGAGGGGTTGTCCTCGCCACGGGGTACCAGGCCGCATCTCTTTGACGGGCGTAGCTCCAGAATCACCCTGTACAAACGATATATTCGTGTTTTTGCATTCGTTATCATACGGTTTCTATTATTTTTGTTGGCTTTGTTGTTTTCATTGTTATTATCGTTATCGTTGTTATTATTTATAATACATGCAATAACACAAGTATTGAATAAACATCTTTTTCTTATAATTCCCAAGCTTATTATTTTCTCGTATATGTACAACAAATATCCAAACGTAATCCGAAACCCCTTCCACCCCGTTCCATAGTATCTCGGTGAGGGTCTCGAGCGACCGTGAGTATGCATTAGTGAACTATCGGTGTGGTTCTGACTCAGGACTCAAAGTCCCGTACTCGAAGCATTAATAAACAGTTAATATAATGGATGGTTTAAAAGATCGTTGCAACCAAGAAATCAACGTAGAACAAACTTTAAAACATCCGTGTGTGCTGTAGTAGGTATACCTATATATGTACTTTCCCAACTAAAATGTGGAGTTGACTGTGGCCAGTTAGAAATTTTGGGTGTCCTTCCTCTTTCACTAAACTCTAAAGAAATTTTTAAAGGAATGAAAGATAGGTAGGAAAAGTAACCGTGGTTCTAACCCGCCCGCATCTGTTGCCTACTAACGTTCAGATGTTGGGATAGGTAGGTACTTACATCTGGCAGAACTCGCAATAGCATTCTCGAGAGGATGGCACGAAACAGTCATTGCTCAGTTTTTTTTTTCTGACGGACCGGTCAATGTTAACGATAAGTAGATATACATACATACATTGTATTACCTACCCAAATTCTCGGCGTTTGAGAAGACATAGTTCTTACAGCAAATACTCGTAAATCGATTCGTTAAACGTAATATGTACAATATGTAAAAATTTTAACAACATTTCCGGACCTTTGCGACATTATGCATTTTTTTCTTTAAAATTTAAACATTATTTCCTTTGTCATAATCAACCTTGCGGCAAGGTTTTTTAATGAATAGCCATCGATTCAGGGGTGCAAATTCATCCCTTATTGCTCACGACAATATAATCCCTTTACACCCTGTACATCAGATAAACAGAAAGTTTGCAAAGAGCAGCGATAACGATAGGTAGCAATTGTTCGATAGGTTAAATGATTTTATTCAGCTTCAATCCTCTGTCTGTTTGTTTGTTTGTTTGGTTCAAATCTAGAAACGCAATTTTAACCCACTTCCAACTATCGAATAGACTTGCAACTTTACAAGCGTATGTAGTTTTGATGACAATACAAAATTTTGAAGAAAAAAAATTAATCCCCGAGGGGGTGAAAAAATTGCACACCCTACGATAAACACGCATAACCACTCCAAACTTTATATTAACGTCAATTTCAACTGCCCGAATTTGCCCGAAACGGAAAAAATAGCCAAAATCATTAAGACTTTCACCGCTCAGACGCGTGCTACGCCCGGTGGACATAATAAAATACTTGATAGGAGATGATTCAAATTATTGCGAATCGTCAGATACAAACCAAGACACATGTTCCGAGTCCGATTCTGATTTAATATGATAAACAAATTTTTCCATTTTATTATTATTTAGATTGTTATTTAATTGTTTTATTAATGTTTCCATTTTTATGTTATTTTTTATGTTTTACATACTACGTAATGAAAATTACAAACCAAATACAAGAAAAATTTTGAATGTGTACGAAGCTATGATATTTGCCTCCCAAATCCATATATGTAAAACGACCGCAACGGTTTTCAGGTATTCCTGCGAAACTGATGAAAAAAATTTTCCAACAAAAGTGAGTCAGTATTCAGTTGACAAGAATTTACAAAAGTAAAAATTAATAAAAAAACATTTTATTCAATAAAAATTCAAAATCACCTCATTTTTTTTTAATGGAAATCACCATATTTTTTATACACCTATCGATGCATCTTTCTATTCTCTTTAAAAAAAAGTAGGAGGGCTGGAAGGATTAGCTTACTATTTAGGTGACGTGTTCCGTCGGTTCCCATTAAGGTTGTAATTGTTCGGAATAGGGAAGAAAATAATAGCGAAGGTTGCTTTTTCAACTTTTTTATCTAAGCCTGTAATGAAAATTTAAAAATCCCGCTTGTAGATTTAAGTAAGTTGTATACATGCCGAGAAATTATTATCACTTTTATCTGCTTGTACTGTCCTCCTTAGTTAGTCTGTCCTATCTAGCATTTTTTTATTTTTTGAGATATGTTGAAATATTTGAAATTCCACTCGTCTTTCACCTTTTAAGTAAAGTTAGAAGACTTCTACATGCTTCAAATAACTTCTTTCCAAATGGTTAAAATATCCTATCTAAAACAATTAATTAATTGGCACGTTAATAATACATTTCCTACCGGTATACCTATTACAAAAAATTAAATTAGGCCGTTACGAAATAATGACATGTTTTAATCAAGGGAAATAAGGACTAATTCTTTATTCTTTATCGTATGGATATGGAAGTGTCGCCGATGGATTCCTTGGGGTTTTCTGATGAAAATCATACCAAATGTCGTGTAAATCGGACAACTTTTACATAGGGAATAGAAATAGGTTGTGTCAAAGTAGTCCGATTTGCATGATATTTGGTATGATTTTCATCAGAAAAACATAAGGAATCCATTCGCGTCACTTCCCTTTCGACACGATGAAGAAAAGAATTTCTTAATACGCTGTAATAGATATTTCACCAATCCAGGTTGCATCCCTCCCAAAAGAACCGGCCATCCGAGCGTAGAAGCAAGTGCGAAATAAAAGTAACGGTGCGCTTCTCGATTCCGCAGATGTACCTACCTAAGTAGCATTTCTGACGGAAAAGAATTGTCCAGCCTTTGGGCCTGCCATTTCTGGCATAGACCTTTGGCAGGTAGGTATCTATTTCAACAGGCAGTGCCACCCGTGGCGCCAGTAAGACCGCCCCGGTTCTTGCTATTCCAGAGGGTTTTCTTCCAGTGAAAATCAGTAAATTTGCAAGCGCAATATCTTAGAAACCAGTGGAAATAAAGTGTATACATTATAGCTTATTGGATTTGTCTTGGAACGCACTATCAACTCAGGTCTTCAAAAAAATTAGTTCCATTTGAAAAACCGAACTTGATCTTTTAAAATAATAATCGAAAACAAAATTTGTTCGCGCTAATAAATTGCCCCCCTCGAACCATGCAATTCCCTATTTTTTTTATATTTTTATCGACAATACTTTAGGAGAAAACCGGCTGTCCAGTCTTAGGTGGGACACCCTGTATATACAGGGTGTCCGCGGGAAGACTGGACAGCCGGTTTTCTCCTAAACTATTGGAGATAAAAATACCGGGGACGGTCTTACTGGCTCCACGGGTGGCACTGCCTTTTGAAATAGATACCTACCTGCCAAAGGTCTACGCCAGGCCCAACGCCTGGACAATTTTTTTCCGTCAGAAATGCTACTTAGGTAGGTACATCTGCGGTATCGAGAAGCGCACCGTTACTTTTATTTCGCACTTGCTTCTACGCTCGGATGGCCGGTTCTTTTGGGAGGGATGCAAGTTGGATTGGTTAGGTTAGGAGGAGTGAAAGTTGCTAGAATAAATTTCAATCATAGGGAGCAGATTGTATCAGAACCATTCGGATTTGTATTCCTCACAAACGGCTGCTCTCTTGAAGAGGCCCTCTTCACAGCAATGCCCACCTTCTCTGGCACGGAATACGTTAACGCTTGCTTTTGTTCTGATATTGAAGCTCGTGTTTATACTCGAGAGGACCACGCGTCGACAGCGGACTACCCCTTTTCTTCCTGTGTCTCTCCACGAGCCGTGTTGACGGTGGATTGTAGGAGCGTAGATATCTGGATGCCAGTTATTGAAATCAGGAGACGATAGAAACATTTTATTACAAAGCACACATGTACTTTAATTAAAGTAAATCGTATTCCTCTCGGGCAGGAGTACTGATAATGATCGAACTTGCGCCCCACTTCGCGCAGACCAATTACACGGAGGGTAATCGGGTCCCACACTGCCCAAATGATACAGGGTAATTCTGGAGCAACGCCTGTCAAGGAGATGCGCTGGTACCCCGTGGCGAGGACAGACCTTCGCATTGCCTCACCCGATTTTTATGGTTTTTTTTCCGGAAAAAGGTACGAATCCTGGGCCGAACGTAGTGAATTGAAGTCGACCCTCCGCAGTCGAGGGTGAATTATCCATTACAACGTATTAAGAGACCCTTTTCTTCATCGTATCGAAAGGGAAGTGACGCCAATGGATTCCTTATGTTTTTCTGACGGAAATCATACTAAATATCATGCAAATCGGACTACTTTGACACAAGCTATTTGTACTCCCTATGTAAAAGTTGTCCGATTTACACGACATTTGTAATGATTTTTATCGGAAAACCCCAAGGAATCCATCGGCGACACTTCCATATCCATACGATAGGGAATAACGAATTATTTTATTTCTTAAAAAGGTAGGTACAGGCTGATTCTGGTGCTGCGCCCGTCACCCCGTGGCGAGGACGACACCCCGCAGTGCCCATAGAATTTTATGGCTTTTTTCGGAAAAAGGTACGAATCCTGGGCCGAACATAGCGAATTGAAGTCGACCCTCCGCAGTCGAGGGTGAAATATCCATTTGAGCGTATTAAGAAATTCTTTTCTTCGTCGTATCGAAAGGGAAGTGGTGCCAATGGATTCCTTATGTTTTTCTGATGAAAATCATACCAAATGTCATGCAAATCGGACTACTTTGACACAAGCTATTTGTATTGCCTATGTAAAAGTTGTCCGATTTACACGACATTTGTAATGATTTTCATCGGAAAACCCCAAGGAATCCATCCGCGACACTTCCATTTCCATACGATAAAGAATAAAGAATTATTTTATTTCCTAACCAGATACAGGGTAATTATGGAGCAACGCCCGTCAAGGAGATGCGGCGGCCTGGTACCCCGTGACGAGGACAACCCCTCGCAGTGCCTGACCGAATTTTATGGCTTTCCACCCGCGAGGGGGTTCGAGTGCCTAATAAGAAGTGAGAAACCTTCGACTTGCGCATTTCTCATCAGATCTTTGCAAAAACGACACCTATCGATTCCTTATGTTTCGCCGATGAAGCTGACACTAAGAACGACGTAATTCGGACCATAATGAAGGAAATTCCATGGAATATCGATTTATATCATTTCAAGCTGACTTGACTTGGTTAAAAATAGTCCGATGTACATGAAATTTGGTATGATTTTAATCGACGGAACGCCAGGAATCCATTGGCGCCACTTCCCCTTCGATACGATGAAGAAAAGAAGCAAACATTTGAAATCCTGAACATTTCTCACTTCTTAATGGTATTCCAAACCCTTCGAGGGTCGAAAGCCATAAAATTCGATGGGCACTGCGGGGTGTTGTCCTCGCCACGGGGTGACGGGCGTACCTCCAGAATTACCCTGATGAAATAGAGGTGGAAGATGCCACATCTGGTTACCAAAAACTACCCGTACTGATCGGCCGCGGTGTCTCGCCAGAGTCGCGGTTTATGAGCGGATTTTCCGCGCGTCGGCGGTAGGCAACGGTACATAGTACGGGTCCGAAGTCATCGTACGCACTACCCACCGACAGAGCAATATACGGATTAACTCAGACTGGACAATGTCACCACGTTTTTTATTGGCCTTTACAAATTTGGCAAACAGATATTGTCGAAACGTTCTTGGAGAAATAATAAATTATCGATCGTAAAGAGCGAATGAATTTTCGTCTGGCTCTGAGTTCGCTTTTGTCCCGACGCACGCGAGAAAGATGCCACAAATATATGAATTGAAAAGTATTATCCACCGTCAATACGCCTCGTGGAGAGACACAGTAAGAAAAGGGGTACACCGTTGAGTGCGCGTGGTTCCGCCTGCATCGTCCTCCTTTCAAATTAAAGACGGATTCCTTATCTCTCGAGTATAAATCCTTATCTCTCAAGTATAAACACGCGTTGGAATTTCAAATCTGGTTAGGAAATAAAATAATTCTTTATTCTTTATCGTATGGATATGGAAGTGTCGCGGATGGATTCCTTGGGGATTTCCGATGAAAATCATGGCAAATGTCGTGTAAATCGGACAACTTTTACATAGGGAATACAAATAGCTTGTGTCAAAGTAGTCCGATTTGCATGACATTTGGTGTGATTTTCCGTTCTTTCGGGGGGTGTTTATGCGTGACACACTCCCCGCGCGCGTACAACCGAACGCATGCAGTATCGCGAAGCTTGACGAGAATCGCGGTGAAGGCACGCACTGGGTTGCGTACGCGAAACGCGGATCGCACGTGCAGTATTTCGACAGTTTTGGGAATTTGCGGCCACCCGCGGAACTGATCGATTACTTCGGACGGGGAACGACAACTACGATCACGATCAAGTACAATCACGATCGCTTTCAACGTTTCGACCAGACCAATTGCGGTCACTTGTGCGTACAATTTCTGCGACAAAAAGCTCTGGAATTCTGGCCTAGGCGCTACCCAAGATAAATTGACGCGCTACCGTACGTGCGAGTCACTTTCTCTCTCTCTCTGTCTTGCTAGCGTAACCCTCAGCGGTGGTACAATGTCGCTCACGCTCACGTTAACGGGTCAGAGCAGCGTGCTCACGGTCAATTATTTTCCACCGATAGATTTGAGCGACGGACAGTACGAACTAGGACTCGCCGACTTGGAGACGTTTCACATGATACAGAACATTGCCTCGAGCAACTATACATTCTACTTCGTCGCGAACAACAAGAACGCCGCAATCCCCAGCATCGATGTCGCTCGCGAATCCATCACGATTCCCCACGGCTCCTACGAATTAGACGCTATCGCCAAGCACTTGAGGCGTCAACTGCTCGATCGATATCCTCGAAGACGCGGTGAGAACGAGAACGACTACGACGACGATGACGACAAGTATCCGCTAGTGCTACGAGCTAACAACAACACCATGAAAAGCGAACTGTACTGCTCGTTCTTCGTGGACTTTACGCATCCGAAGAACGTGGGCTCGTTGTTGGGTTTCTCAGCGACGCGTGTCTTAGTGTCGAGAATCTGGCACGAATCCGACGATCCTGTGAACATCATAACCGTTAACGTGATCAGAGTAACGTGCAACCTCACTACCGGAGCGTACAGCAACGACAAACCGGTACACACGATTCACGAATTTTCACCTCGCGTACCCGCGGGATATAAGATATCGGAAACTCCGCGACACGTCATTCACCTGCCGATCGTTGCACGAGCGACACACGATCTAACGGTACGCATCGTCGATCAATACGTTCGTCCTATAGATTGTGACGTAGCGTCCCAGCGCGAGGGGTCGAGCGCACGGCGGTGCGACCGGGAGTGAGCGAGAGGCCGAGCGCGCAGGCGACCGCAGCCGAGAATCCCCGAACCGGCCCGAGGCGCGCCGGTCTCGCGACGCGTCAAATGACGGTCACTCCCCACCGCGCCGCTAGATCGCGTCGGTTTCTCGCTGCTGGGAATTTCCAAGAATTCGGACATAAGCCCCGGCGTCACGAAGCCAGGACAGTTCGAATGGGGCTACGGATCCCCCTCCTAGACCGCCTGCCTGGATGCTGCCCGGTGCAAGAGTGCTAGAGAGAACCTCCGTGTATCCGCCGATCATACGATCGTAGACCATCCTCTCTCCCGCTGCCGTACCGTACAGAGACGCCTGGAAATTGCCCGGTCTCTTTCCCTCTACCATACCATACAGAGACGCCTGGAAGTTGCCCGATCTCTTTCCCTCTACCGTACCAGACAGAGACGCCTGGAAGTTGCCCGGTCTCTTTCCTACTACCGTTCTACATAAGAGACGCCTGGACGTTGCCCGGTCTCTTTCCCTCTAACGCGCTATACAGAGATGCCTGGACGTTGTCTGGTCTCTTTCCCTCTAACGCGCTATACAGAGACGCCTGGAAGTTGCCCGGTCTCTTTCCTGCCACCGTTCCGAAACAGAGACGCCCGGACGCTGCCCGGTCTCTTTCCTGCTACCGCTCCGAAACAGAGACGCCCGGACGCTGCCCGGTCTCTTTCCTGCTACCGCTCCGAAACAGAGACGCCCGGACGCTGCTCGGTCTCTTTCCTGCTACCGCTCCGTAACAGAGACGCCCGGACACTGCCCGGTCTCTTTCCTGCTACCGCTCCGTAACAAAGACGCCCGGACGCTGCCCGGCCTCTTTCCTCTACCGCTCCGAAACAGAGACGACTGGCCGTCTCCAGGTCTCCATCGTTTCGCACGCGACCGCTAAGCAAAACGCGATCGACACCGCGGACAGAAGTGTAAATAGTGTACATAGTTAGTGTCAAGGAGAATAAAGGCTATAATTAGTAAGGAGAGGATTTAAATACCCTGGCATCCCGACTGAGTGTATCCTCCACCATCCTTACCTCCGGACGCACGACCGTCACAAGATTTTCGCGGAGAAGAATAAACGATTCGCCTGCACGTACAACGGCGTTCGCGCGATAAGGTAGCGTGAGTGCATAGCATGTTGGTGTTCGATCGCACGTACGACTCCGCTGCTACCGCTCCTCTGGTCTCTGCCACGCATTATCATCAAGACGAAACATCAACGACCACCCTGATAAAGACAGGAAGCGGAACGGGAACAAGAGGAATAAAAAGAGGATGAAGAAGCGGCAAACCGTTGACTCATCGAACGCGCGTTTCTTACGAACCCTGGGATTCATCGTAACATACTAATATATCACTTATATACACACATGTCTAACACGATGTATACCATACTGGACGTGACGAGTACACCGACTTTCGACGATCGTATCACGAAGATCGAGGTGCACTCTTACAATCCGTACGCAAACACGACGTTCGACAATAACGATGAGATAAGAATACCCATTCAGCAACAAGATGTGTACACGCTCCCGTGCGAAAGTTATCTCTACGTCGAAGGACGCGTCTCTTTGATGGCACCCGCGACAGCGGAACAGGAAGCGAAAGCTGCGGGAGTTTATCTGGATAACAATTGCGTCGCGTTCATGTTCGACGAGATTCGATACGAATTGAACGAAGTGGAGGTCGATCGTTCCAGGAATCCGGGAATCACCACTGCGTTGAAACATTACGCGTCGTTGTCCATCGATAGGAGCAAAGCGCTGATGAACGCCGGTTGGGATCATACCATCGCACACGACAAAGACATTTTTAGTCGCGTGTCGTTCAATTTCTGCGTGCCCATGAACACGTTACTGGGATTCTGCCAAGATTACAGACGCATCGTGATGAACGCGCGACACGAGTTGATCCTGATTCGCGCGCGACTCGTTACGAACACGATGTACGCGGCATCCCTATCCTCCGCGATAATACCGAAACTGGAAATACGCAAGATACAATGGCGTATGCCGCACGTCGCGTTAGAAGACACGCATAAACTGTCGATGCTACGTCTCCTGCAAACTGATCGTCCGATCGCGATGAGTTTCCGGTCGTGGGAACTGCACGAGTATCCGTTGCTGCAAACGACTACGAAACACACGTGGACCGTTAAAGCCTCGTCGCAGATCGAGAAACCGCGATACGTGATGTTCGGTATGCAAACCGATCGAAAGAATAATCTCAAGAAAAACGCTAGCAGATTCGACGCGTGCAAACTCGCGAACGTACGATTGTTTCTGAATTCCGAGACGTATCCGTACGACGACCTGAACCTGGATTTCGATAAATCTAAATACGCGCTCCTGTACGATATGTACGCGAAATTTATCCGTTCGTACCACGGTTACGGTGAACCGTTGCTGAACACGGTCGAATTTTTACGATACGCCCCTATCGCGGTCATCGATTGTTCTCGACAGAACGAGTCGGTGAACAGTGCAACGGTTGACGTGCGAATCGACTTCGAGTGCGTACCCGCTAACACCACCGCCTACTGTCTACTCATACACGATCGCATCGCCGGGTACAGTCCTTTCACGAACGTGGTGCGAAAAATCACTGCTGCTGCTGCTGCTGCTGCTGCTGCTGCTGCTGCTGCTGCTGCTGCTGCTGCTGCTGCTGCTGCTACTGCTATACCAGTGAAGATGATCGTAAAACACGTCAGTCGCTCATCTGCAGCCGTCGGTAACAGTTGTTTTACTATATATATTACTACCTAACAATGTTATCCGTCGTGGTTGACCTGCAAGGCTTTAAGACCGAACGCAACACGTTCGTCGCTAAGAAAATTGCGATTCTTGCGAACAATCGCGACACGGAAACGACCATCTGTCATTGGATTTTCGAACCACCGTACTCCTACGCTCGCCTGTCATCGTTCGAGAAGCGTTAAGCGACCTGGCTCACGACGCATCATCACGGGCTTCGCTGGTCCGACGGCTGGGTACCGTACTACAGGCTTCCAGAAATGCTCGCCCGCGAGCTCGCAACCGTCGACGTGGTGTTCGTGAAGGGCGTGGAGAAAAAGACCTGGTTATCGCAACTACTCCTACGAAAGGATCCGACCATCATAGATATCGTTGAGATGTACGAGAAGAAGAAGGAGAAGAAGAAGAAGAACGACAACAACGATTCCAACGACTCCGACTCCGACTCCGACGACGACAACGAGGACACCGATGGCTTCGACGTGGATGACGATTATTGTGGAATCTTGCCTGACACGGTCCTTCCTAATCTGAAAGCAATGCCTCCAACGAACACCGTAAAGTGTGCTTTCCACAACGGCCGGCGGTTGTATGTGCACGCTGGAAAACGTACAGAAAATTTGGAAGTATATGCGATCTGAAATTTAAGGTGAGTGGCGCATTTCTAGATTATATGTGGAAAAACCTACGATCTGCTTAACCGTTTCATTCTGTTGTTGTTTCCAGGTTCCACGGAGCGTATGCGGTCTTCTTCCTCATCGTACCCCATACTCTACTTGCTATTGTTCTACGGAGCGTGTGCAGTAATTTTCCTTCATCGTACCTCATACTCTTATTGATATTGTTGCGCCGGGGTGTTTCCATCGCAGGCCACCCCGACGCAAAGGAATAGAACGAGTCACACGCGAATGCTTATTGCACAACTCTGCTATATTTCGTTATACAGGACAGTATGACGTAGGCCGACACGTCCGGCCGCGCTCGCGTATATTCCAAGACTCCTCTCGTCGTTGTTCTCGAAGGGGGCTGGCCCTCTTCTGTCTTCAGCTACGAGCACCAGTAGGCTATGCACGGGCCTATATCCGGTGCTCGCAACAATATTATTATTATTGTTCATAAAAGTATACATCGATACTTGCTTCTTCCATCTATATTTTTTTTTTATTATACACTTCTCACTGTACACTTCTTCCTGCACTGTTTTTTCCCCCTCATCACGTTTTTTCCACCTTTTCCTTTTCCTTTTTTCATACTGTGTACAACTTCACTATCCCCACCACCAACAAACTATACTTTTGCACATGTGTGTGAGTGCAGACCACCATAAAAGTGGAACCGATCGGTCTTGCGGACCACATTACATCGTGTACGTTCGCGCTTACACAGTTAGTATCCTTAAGGGGGTAGACACGTCACGTGGTCTGGCCGATTCGGCAGGTCGGTATTACAGCAGGTTTTTTCTGCACAGAAATGGTAATACCGATAGATCGACGATTGCCCGGTAAACGCGAGAGGGAGCTGTTTGCTATTTCCGTATTCTATTCTGAATAAGGAAATAAATTCTCAGCTGTTGCGTTGTACTTATAAAAATTTAAACGGAAAGTCGGCTGGTACTGCAAACGTAGAAAATTCATTGTACATTTTAATTACTTGAAATGTGCTTATGCTACAATATTCTACGTTGGCAGTAAGGAATTATAAGTGAAAAGGAAAAATAGATGAGGGCATGTCCCCAGAAAATGAAGTTTGTTAGGATAGACATTTTTTAATTAGCAAAACACTGAAACAGAACATGAAATACACATCCTATGCAGAAAGCAGTTATGAACAAACATATATAAAATTGTGTTTGATGTTGAATCCAACGCGTGATTATTATGTGGTCCCTCCTCGAAGTGACAGAAAATATAACCTATGTATATGCTATAACACAATAAATATTTAGCGGCTATTTCGTTGTATTACGCTACATTTGTGAACTTTTCATCATCCTTCCGAAACATTATTATTACGCCGCAACAGTATCTTTAGGAAATCGGGTATAGCATATAGGTTATATTCTCTGTCACTTGGAGGACCGGATTTTCTGTCCTCGAAGTGACAGAAAATATATCCTATATGCTAGACCCGATTTCCTAAAGATACTGTTGCGACGTAATAATAATGTTTCGGAAGGATGATAAAATGTTCACAAATGTAGCGCAAAAGAACGAAATAGCCGCTCAACATTTATTGTCATATAGCGTATACATAGGGTATATTTTCTGTCACTTCGAGGAGGGGACCATAGACATATATAGACGGTGGAGCGTAAGCTGTGGGGGGTGGCAAGGTTCGCGGTAAGGGGAGCGATACGAGTAAATCGGATAACGCTGTGGTTATGCATGCCGAATGGAAGCTAACCGACGCGCCTGTATCTGAACCTATGCCTTTACCCCTCCAAGCCTTCCTTCCCCACGCCGATAGTCCCATCTTCTGATCCGTCTATATATGTCTATGGAGGGGGCCATGTAATAATCACGCGCATCCAGCCTACGCATTTTTTTTATGAAAAATTATTTAAATCGGACTATTTTTAACGAAACGGGCTTTCAATTCTGCAAACAAATTTTTCACGTAATTTCCTTAATTATGGTTTGAGTTGTATCATTTTTGGGGCCAATTTGATTGAGAAAGTATAAGGAATCGATTGACGCCACGATCGCAAAGATCTGATTAGAAATTGGAAAACTTCAGATTCATCAGTGCTTAGTGCGCAACATTGTATGGCCCCGCTGGTTTCAAGCGTCGAAGCCGACGAAACTCAGCGAGACACATGTGTAAAATAACATATTTGCAGTTTTATAATTGAAGATGTAGTGAACGTTACAGGACTGTCTTTATATATGGCTCTCACAAACAAAATCGCCTGACTTGTTAGACATGAAACCGGGCATACAAATGGTTGCGCATATCGCCGAAAGCATCAGAAAGAATATGTACAGTCTTCCAATGTTTCAATTGTTGAGAAGCCTTTGGGCTCAGTTTATCGGGAAAGACCTACCCACCCCACTGTTTTGCTTTCTCGTTGCGAGCGTGGACCTTCGGGTCCTAGTAGACCGCCCGTTGACAGCCGAGAACAATAAAACCGACGAGCTAGATAAAATACCCATTACAGAAAAATAAAATGTTCGTGTTTTTGATAAGTATTGATGAAAGTATTACCGATGAATTTTTTAGGATTTCCCGATGAAAATTATATCAAACATGGAGCAATTCGATCAATTTTTATTCAACGTAGAGTGTGTTCTAATCATGTATTCATAAGAAAAAATAGACTGAATTGCTTCGTGTCTTGACTCACCAACAATCCATGAATGGTAACACTCTCATCAAGGTGTAATGAGAAATTTTCAACATTTCGTATTCAGTACTGGATGACTCAAGTCGCCGTCGACCGAGGGTGTACCGCTGGTGCGCTATTTCACTCGCACTCGGTTCACATCGTGCGGTCTCCTTGTCAAGCGGTTCGAGCGAGGGCCCTGATAGGGGTGAATTTATTTGGGAAATAAAAGTCGCGTCATTCATGACACCTACTCGCGAACAGATATACATATGTACGAGAAGAAACAATGCAATTGCCCGATGACTTGAAGCAACATTTCAATAGGTAAATGCATGAAACTCTGGGATCAGGAATTCCGAACCCAGTGGGGCATATGTAAGAACTGGCGATATTCAACAATAGTTCGTCGTCTAAATTTTACAAGTATTTATTTGACGTGAATATAAAGTTTGTTAGCAAAGTCTTTCTCGATTTGAGTTCTGTAGAAGGCTGATTTTCCTTCGCCATGGAAAGTCCCCTCTTGGCCTTCTCGCTGGCAATCATGCGACTTGCTGAGTTTCGTGGGCTTCGGCGCTCGAAACCAGCGGGGCGTTACAATGTTGCGCGCTAAGCAGTGACAAATCTGCAGTTCTGCATTTCTAATCAGATCTTTGCGAAAGTGACGTCAGTCGATTCCTCATGTTTTCTCGATCAAATTGGCCCCAAAAATGATATAATTCGGACCAAAATTAAGGAAATTACGTGAAAAATTTGTTTGTAGAAGTGAAAGCCCGTTTTGTTAAAAATAGTCCGATTTAAATTATTTTCTGCCAATATAACCGGGAGAATGCCAATAATCCAATGGTGTCACTTTCATATTGATACGATGAAAAATAAACAAATTCTGTTTCTTTATAATCGATGACACATCGCCGAGCACGACGATCTCGCGCGGCTCGGGACACAAAGGTTCTCGTCGGTTATTCGAACTTCTAAGATCGTATTCAGATTTATTGGCCGGTGAGTTTCGTAACTAGGGGTGTGCGGTTACCCGATTTTTCGGGCTCGGGACGGGCCGGCAACTTTCGGGCGGGATCGGGCGGGGTCCCGATACTTTCGTATTGCTCGAGATCCCGACAGTTTCGGGACCCCGAGACTCGATTCGGGCTACAAGCATAGCTGCCATGAGCGGACAATTTGATTTCAGGTCGGCTCGGCAAAACTCGGACGCGATCGGACGATAACGTTACCAGTAATAGATTAAAATTATTACCTGAGAACATAGAAAAATTATGTTTCTTACACGTTAACTTGAAATAATAAAATATTCGCCTCCTGTATATTGTTGTTATTATGAATCATCCAGGAAATATTCCTTTTTGTATGCTAATAGTTCGTACGTTTTCTATTTTAAATCTGAACCTATCCGGAAAAAGATAATACCCTATATATTCCCTTTACATAAAGTACTAAGTATGAAGTATATTTTATTCAGATTTTAAAATATTGTCGATATAAAAATAGTCTACTTCCCAAGTTCTGAACATGGTATTTATTTAAGTACGTATATGGACGTATTCAGTATTCACAGACTATTTGGTAGCAATGAATATACATATATATGTAAATAAATAATAAGATACAAATTATGATTCAACAGGAGACAGAAAGGTAAAAACTTATCACTCTGGTATCGATATAAATGATATACAGTGTGTCCGCGGGAAAGCTAAACAGCCGGCTTCCTCCTAAACTATTGGAGATAAAAATATAAAAAAAATAGGGAATTACATGGTTCGAGGGGGCCAATTAATTAGCGCGAACGAATTTTTCTATCGATTATTATTTTAAAAGATACGATGGTCAAGTTCGGTTTTTCAAATGGAACTATTTTTTTTGAACACCTGAGTTGATAGTGCGTTCCAAGACAAATTCAATAAGCTTTAATGTATACACTTTATTTTCACTGGTTTTTAAGATATTGCGCTTGCAAATTTACTGATTTTCACTGGAAGAAAACTGTCTGGTATAGCACGGACCGGGGACGGTCTTACTGGTTCCACGGGTGACACTGCCTTTTGAAATAGATACCTACCTGCCAAAGGTCTACGCCAGGCCCAAAGGCTGGACAATTTTTTTCCGTCAGAAATGCTACTTAGGTAGGTACATCTGCGGTATATTTATTTCGCACTTGCTTCTACGCTCGGATGGCCGGTTCTTTTGGGAGGGATGCAAGTTCGATTGGTTAGGCTAGGAGGAGTGAAAGTTGCTAGACTAAATTTCAATCATAGGGAGCAGATTGTATCAGAACCATTCGGATTTGCATTCCTCACAAACGGCTGCTCTCTTGAAGAGGCCCTCTTCACAGCAATGCCCACCTTCTCTCGCACGGAATACGTTAACGCTTGCTTTTCTTCTGATATTGAAGCTCGTGTTTATACTCGAGAGGACCACGCGTCGACAGCGGGCTACCCCTTTTCTTCCTGTGTCTCTCCACGAGCCGTGCTGACGGTGGATTGTAGGAGCGTAGATATCTGGATGCCAGTTATTGAATTCAGGAGACGATGGAAACATTTTATTACAAAACACACATGTACTATAATTAAAGTAAATCGTACTCCTCTCGGGCAGGAGTACTGATAATGATCGAACTTGCGCCCCACTTCGCGCAGACCAATTACACGGAGGGTAGTCGGGTCACACACTGCCCAAATGATACAGGGTAATTCTGGAGCAACGCCCGTCAAGGAGATGCGCTGGCATCCCGTGGCGAGGACAGACCTTCGCTGTGCCTCACCCGATTTTTATGGCTTTTTTCCGGAAAAAGGTACGAATCCTGGGTCGAACGTAGCGAATTGAAGTCGACCCTCCGCAGTCGAGGGTGAATTATCCATTACAGCGTATTAAGAAACCCTTTTCTTCATCGTATCGAAAGGGAAGTGACGCCAATGGATTCCTTATGTTTTTCTGATGAAAATCATACCAAATGTCATGCAAATCGGACTACTTTGACACAAGCTATTTGTATTCCCTATGTAAAAGTTGTCCGATTTACACGACATTTGTAATGATTTTCATCGGAAAACCCCAAGGAATCCATCGGCGACACTTCCATATCCATACGATAAGGAATAACGAATTGTTTTATTTCATAAAAAGGTAGGTACAGGCCGATTCTGGTGCTGCGCCCGTCACCCCGTGGCGAGGACAACACCCCGCAGTGCCCATAGAATTTTATGGCTCTTTTCGGAAAAAGGTACGAATCCTGGGCCGAACGTAACGAATTGAAGTCGACCCTCCGCAGTCGAGGGTGAATTATCCATTTGAGCGTATTAAGAAACCCCTTTCTTCATCGTATCGAAAGGGAAGTGACGCCAATGGATTCCTTATGTTTTTCTGACGAAAATCATACCAAATGTCATGCAAATCGGACTACTTTGACACAAGCAATTTGTATTCCTTATGTAAGAGTTGTCCGATTTCCACGACACTTGGCATGATTTTCATCGGAAATCCCCAAGGAATCTATCTGCGACACTTCCATATCCATACGATAAAAAATAAAGAATTATTTTATTTCCTAACCAGATACAGGGTAATTATGGAGCAACGCCCGTCAAGGAGATGCGGCGGCCTGGTACCCCGTGGCGAGGACAGTCCTTCGCTGTGCCTCACCCGATTTTTATGGCTTTTTCCGGAAAAAGGTACGAATCCTGGGCCGAACGTAGCGAATTGAGGTCGAGCCCCCGCAGTCGAGGGTGAAATATCCATTTGAGCGTATTAAGAAATTCTTTGCTTCGTCGTATCGAAAGGGAAGTGGTGCCAATGGATTCCTTATGTTTTTCTGACGAAAATCATACCAAATGTCATGCAAATCGGACTACTTTGACACAAGCTATTTGTATTCCTTATGTAAAAATAGTCCGATTTTCATGATGTTTGGCATGATTTTAATCGGGAGAACGCCCGGAATCCATTGGCGTCACTTCCCCTTCGATACGACGAAGCAAAGAATTTCTTAATACGCTCAAATGGATATTTCACCCTCGACAGCGGAGGGTCGACTTCAATTCGTTACGTTCGGCCCAGGATTCGTACCTTTTTCCGGAAAAAGCCATAAAAATCGGGTGAGGCACAGCGAAGGACTGTCCTCGCCACGGGGTACCAGGCCGCCGCATCTCCTTGACGGGCGTTGCTCCATAATTACCCTGTATCTGGTTAGGAAATAAAATAATTCTTTATTTTTTATCGTATGGATATGGAAGTGTCGCAGATAGATTCCTTGGGGATTTCCGATGAAAATCATGCCAAGTGTCGTGGAAATCGGACAACTCTTACATAAGGAATACAAATTGCTTGTGTCAAAGTAGTCCGATTTGCATGACATTTGGTATGATTTTCGTCAGAAAAACATAAGGAATCCATTGGCGTCACTTCCCTTTCGATACGATGAAGAAAGGGGTTTCTTAATACGCTCAAATGGATAATTCACCCTCGACTGCGGAGGGTCGACTTCAATTCGTTACGTTCGGCCCAGGATTCGTACCTTTTTCCGAAAAGAGCCATAAAATTCTATGGGCACTGCGGGGTGTTGTCCTCGCCACGGGGTGACGGGCGCAGCACCAGAATCGGCCTGTACCTACCTTTTTATGAAATAAAACAATTCGTTATTCCTTATCGTATGGATATGGAAGTGTCGCCGATGGATTCCTTGGGGTTTTCCGATGAAAATCATTACAAATGTCGTGTAAATCGGACAACTTTTACATAGGGAATACAAATAGTTTGTGTCAAAGTAGTCCGATTTGCATGACATTTGGTATGATTTTCGTCAGAAAAACATAAGGAATCCATTGGCACCACTTCCCTTTCGATACGACGAAGCAAAGAATTTCTTAATACGCTCAAATGGATATTTCACCCTCGACTGCGGGGGCTCGACCTCAATTCGCTACGTTCGGCCCAGGATTCGTACCTTTTTCCGGAAAAAGCCATAAAAATCGGGTGAGGCACAGCGAAGGACTGTCCTCGCCACGGGGTGCCAGCGCATCTCCTTGACGGGCGTTGCTCTAGAATTACCCTGTATCATTTGGGCAGTGTGTGACCCGACTACTCTCCGTGTAATTGGTCTGCGCGAAGTGGGGCGCAAGTTCGATCATTGTCAGTACTCCTGCCCGAGAGGAATACGATTTACTTTAATTATAGTACATGTGTGTTTTGTAATAAAATGTTTCTAACGTCTCCTGAATTCAATAACTGGCATCCAGATATCTACGCTCCTACAATCCACCGTCAGCACGGCTCGTGGAGAGACACAGGAAGAAAAGGGGTAGCCCGCTGTCGACGCGTGGTCCTCTCGAGTATAAACACGAGCTTCAATATCAGAAGAAAAGCAAGCGTTAACGTATTCCGTGCGAGAGAAGGTGGGCATTGCTGTGAAGAGGGCCTCTTCAAGAGAGCAGCCGTTTGTGAGGAATGCAAATCCGAATGGTTCTGATACAATCTGCTCCCTATGATTGAAATTTAGTCTAGCAACTTTCACTCCTCCTAACCTAACCAATCGAACTTGCATCCCTCCCAAAAGAACCGGCCATCCGAGCGTAGAAGCAAGTGCGAAATAAATATACCGCAGATGTACCTACCTAAGTAGCATTTCTGACGGAAAAAAATTGTCCAGCCTTTGGGCCTGGCGTAGACCTTTGGCAGGTAGGTATCTATTTCAAAAGGCAGTGTCACCCGTGGAACCAGTAAGACCGTCCCCGGTCCGTGCTATACCAGACAGTTTTCTTCCAGTGAAAATCAGTAAATTTGCAAGCGCAATATCTTAAAAACCAGTGAAAATAAAGTGTATACATTAAAGCTTATTGAATTTGTCTTGGAACGCACTATCAACTCAGGTGTTCAAAAAAAATAGTTCCATTTGAAAAACCGAACTTGACCATCGTATCTTTTAAAATAATAATCGATAAGAAAATTCGTTCGCGCTAATTAATTTGCCCCCTCGAACCATGCAATTCCCTATTTTTTTTATATTTTTATCTCCAATAGTTTAGGAGGAAGCCGGCTGTTTAGCTTTCCCGCGGACACACTGTACATAATTCTTTCCGTCTCGGTCCGCTCGTAATAGCTGGCTTTCGAGCCGATCGTGTCCGAGTTTTGCCAAACCGACCTGAAATCAAATTGCCCGCTCATGGCGGTCATGCTTGTAGCCCGAATCGAGTCTCGGGATCCCGAAACCGTCGGGATCTCGAGCAATACGAAAGTATCGGGACCCCGCCCGATCCCGCCCGAAATTTTCCGACCCGTCCCGAGGGCCGAGAATCCGAGCCGCGGGACGATCCGCACACTCCTATTCGTAACGCGTATTCTCTCGTCATCACAGAACACGAGTGAGCCAGAAGTGGTGGGGATAGCGCCAAGCTTCTGTCATGTATAGGCCAAACCGAGCTGAAGCGTAGAAATACACGCATCAGAATAGGTGTGCCTTAGGCCTTAGCTCTGAAAAAATTCAGGAGCTTTATTGGTCAGAACATTGATTCTTTTTCGATAGCTTCATCTCGTATTGGTCTACGCATTACTTCGTGACGCACACAACTACATATGTACTACGCTGACAATAAGAATAAATAACAGCCACACGTCTACGTTCAGACGGGGCAGAGCAGCATTCCCGTTACCCCACCATACCCTTCGGTGGCTAGGGAACTCCAACTGACAAATCCACGATCGTCAGATGGTGATAGCTGATTTCTCCTCGATCGCTGTTCGCGAAAACGAATCGACCGGCCAATATATTTGAATACGACCTTAGGATAAAGATATAATGAAAGATGAAAAATTATTCGAAGCCAAAGATGAAAGGCCTTCGAATAAACAAAGGAAACTAATAAATACCCGAAGCTAAATAGAATTTTAGATTTAGGGTACACACACCCTCCCCCCAAACCTCGTGTCGATCGACCACTGGGACCATTCGGAAGTATATTCTTTTAATTAAATAATGCCCATCTCTGCATAGGAGCGTAAAGAATTACGAAAAAAATCAAGGAGTCAACTGTTGACCGGTTTGGAGACTTTTCCTTGTTATATGTTATATACAAAAGTCGGAAGAATAATAATAAATGCAATAATTATATTTTCTGAAAATATGATATCAGTAAATCACTACTTCCAGTGTTATTAAAAAATTCCAATCTCTTTTTTTTTATTTGAAATAATGTGGCCATATAATTATAACATATATTCGGCAGCGGTGATGTATGTGTTACAGTAAAAGCGTGAATTTAGTAAATGTAGACAATTCCCAGCAGTTCCTAGTCAATGTATACCTAAAATGCATATAACCTAACCTAAAGTCGTCCGAAAATGCATGCATTGACTGCATCACGCTTTTACTGTGGCTTGTGTATCCAGCTAACGCTTCAGTTTTGCTATGATTCCACGTTGGCAGTCCTCCCGAGTAGGCGCCATCTCGTGTCCACTAGCTCAACTAAATTTGTCACGTGACTTGCTCTGTATTATCGCCAATATGGCGGAACTCGTATTTGGGAATGCAATCACGGGGATACGTTTTTCGTCCTTATATGAACAGATTTTAGGCTGGGTGAGGTCTCATTCGAAAGAGGAAGGTTCGAGACAGCCCGCTCTGGTCATCGTTTGAGCCACAAAACTCTTTTAGTGACCTAAAAATACTTGGATTCCTGCGGGTGTATTTTGTCGACTTTTGCTCTACTTTGAACACTCATATTATTAGATATCAACACAATCTTGTCGAACCATGACCAGAGCGGGCTGCATCGAACCTTCCTCTTTCGATTGAGACCTCACCCAGCCCAAAATCTGCTCATATAAGGACGAAAAACGTATCCCCCCAAACCCATGTTTCGGGCACATTATGTGGGTATTACAGCGCGCTGCATTACCCGTGTCTACCCCCTTAAGCACTTCTTTCATGGGTGTTAACGTCAGTATTTGGGAGTGTTTTTTTCTGGAGCTTTTCTTCTTTATGTCACAGGTTGTTTGAGGTTT
The DNA here is from genome assembly GCA_947577245.1 of Andrena bucephala. NCBI lineage: Eukaryota > Metazoa > Arthropoda > Insecta > Hymenoptera > Andrenidae > Andrena > Andrena bucephala. The sequence goes on along the minus strand of OX387718.1, from coordinate 17,492,943 downwards.
CGGAATTGGTAATATATCTGACAATAAAGTAGCAAGTGGAGGTGATGTTGTGGATGGTCCTGCTATTGGTGATAATGTTGAAGGAATTTTAGTTGATGATAATGTTGAAGATCCTGCTAATGGTGATAGTGGGAGAGGTGGGTTCAACAGGGTTTCAGGAAGAAAATCTTCATCAGTGAATATAAATCTGTTTAAATGCCTGTAGCTCGAAAACCTTCCATGCCTTTCGTCATACTCGCAACTTCTGCATATGCTTTTCCAAATAACTCCGCAATTATATAAGGAGTGATTTTTTCCAAACATTTACTTTTCATGTAGACATCACATTCATATTTAAATCGTTTCTTTAATGGTCCAAAAAACGAGACGTCTAGGGGTTGCATTCTATGCGAGCAGTGAGGTGGTAAAGACAACATTACAATATTGTGCTTTCGACATAATTCATAGGCTTCAATTGTGCAGTGGGATGAATGATTTTCCAACACTAATAAAACTTTTCTATCATCACTGGGCTTTGTAAATTGTATAAAATGTTCTAGCCAGTGGACAAACAATTCCTCAGTGATCCATCCTGATTTTGAGCAATTGTAACTTGCTCCAGGAGGCCCATTTCTTTGAAGCTCGATGGACATGCGTTTTCTCGGGAGAATAAACAATGGTGGGCAATACTGCCCAGCAGCACTCATGGCACAGACAACTGTTATATTTTTTCCTATTTCCCAACTTGTGAGGGAACCAACTCGACGCTGTCCAGTAGTTGCTAATACCATGCCTGGATCTTGGACTGTTGAAATTCCCGTTTCGTCCATATTCCAGATATTGCCAGCTTGAAATGAATATTTTTGTCTCATGTCATGTAAATTGTTAAAAAAGCGGCCAACCTCCTCTCGATTAAATCCTGTAATTCTGTTAATACTAATAGCTTCTGGTTTTCGTACACTGATATTGTGTCTTGTCAAGAAACCAGCAAGCCAGTCTTTACCAGCCATTCTATGCACTTTGTTAAAACGGTGATTTACATTACATTCTTCGGCAAACTGAAATGCATTCTTTCTCGTTTGAAGAGCACTTACACCATAAAATATTTTTCCCAGTAGTTTCACTCTTTCTGCTAACTGGATTTCTAAATCTGTTGGAATATCTGTTTTTCTTCCAATTTTTGTAGCAACATTAGAACCTAGAAATATTTTTAATTGGTAAACCATAACTTAAAATAATGTAATGTAAATATAAACTACCTTTTTTAATTCTTTCTTGAAGATTAGAATATGATATTCCAAACAATTGTGCTGCCTTGCGTATGGACATTTTATTCTTACTAATTACCTCCATGTCACAAATATTTACGGTCACAGACCTCACGAATTCGAAAAAGAATTGCTTTCCTTCGCTCGCGAGATGACCGCCTGTTCTAATCGGCAAATTAATGTCGATAGAACGAATTTAGACGTTGAATGATGATGGTTGAGGAAAAGGTGGTTTAGAATGAATAAAATAAATTTATTGGTATACTGATGGTGAGTTGTGCTTGCGGCTATGGCTCGAGATCGAATGTTCCAGCGATCATGCCGCGACCGGCTCGCGCTTGCCGTCAATTTTCCATTGTTTTTGACTCTTGGCCCGGCCGAACGCAAATTGCCTTATATGGTCATGCATGCTATTGTCGATGCCGTGGAGGTTCTCAGCCTTCACCTTGCGTATAAAGGTTCTCATTCGCGAGACGCGACATGCCGCCCCCCTTGAACGGATCCCGTTCGAAAGCACACCGTTGACGAGTGTAACGTGCATACAAAAGATGTGTGTGTGTGTGTGTATGTGATGTGTGACAATAGTGTACCTGTGTAAGTTACTTAATTCAAATTCATTCGCCAATCACGCATAACCCATACTTTGCTTAACGACAAATGATATGACATAAGAGAAAAAAAAATATTTACAAGTGATCTACGTACTTAAATTTAACGGCGTAGTCCAACTTAAACGTAATTAAGTCTGTAAATACTATCACCTTCCTCTAAGGGAATAGGAGCGATTTTTTTTGTCGCTCGCTTGTAAGTGCCATGTGCAGTTTTCACTGTGACTACACGCACTATGCCATCTTCACCCGGATGGACCTCGGTGATGCGACCCAGCGGCCAAACTAAGGGTGGTAGATTGTCCTCCTTGAGGACCACCAGCATTCCTTTCCTGATGTCTGGATTCGGCTGTTGGTGCCATTTTTGTCGTACCGTGAGCTCGTTCAGGTACTCTCGGTGCCAGCGTGTCCAGAAGTGTTGTCTGATTTGCTGCGTTTGTTGCCAATTGGACAGTCGGCCTACCTTAGTTGCTGTAAAATCTCTCTCGGGAATACTTGTTAGCGAATCACCGATTAAAAAATGACCTGGGGTGAGGGCAATCAGATCGGTTGGATCGGCGGATAAAGGCGTGATAGGACGGGAATTCAGGATTGCTTCTATCTCTGTCAAGCAAGTGGTAAAGGCCTCATAAGTAAGGAGGGTGTCTCCGAGCAGGCGAATAGCATGGTGTTTAAAGGACTTTACCGCTGCCTCCCAAAGACCCCCAAAGTGCGGTGCTCTTGGAGGAATAAAATGCCAAGTGATATTGTCATTGGCTAAATGATGTTTTATAATTTCATTATGCGTTTCAGATAATATGATTTTATATACCTCCTTTAACTCGCGGTTCGCTCCAGCAAAATTGGTAGCGTTGTCAGAGTACATATCTTTTGCTTTTCCGCGACGTGCAAAAAATCGACGTAAGGCGGCAATTGGGCCCTTTACACGGACGTTCTTGCGTGGCACTTTTGCGCGCCACACGCCAGCGCGGCACGCATTTGGCGTGGCGTGCCGGAACGTCGGAAGGAGCGCGCTCCTTCTCGCAGGCCAGAAGATCGTACCCGTCACTACTTAGAGACAGCGAGTTCGGGCTCCCATTTCGTCGACTCCACATGCTTTTTCGAGGAACCAGCGCAGTCTTGTATTGTGTACTACCTGTTCCATGTATATTATCGATCTGCGAAACGATGGGCAAGACACGATCGCGATATACGTAGGTTTGCGAAAAGTATACGAATTCCTCGATATACCTGGCTTATAGAGGATATCATAAATGCTGTTACTGTAGGGCACACTGAAACATCTGTTTTTACGAAGCTACATTTGGTTTACCTGAAGGTGCTATAAATTATGGAAATGGTTTATTACTCAGTTATAACGACTGTATTGCGATCTGCATTCTCCTTGCAGACGAAAAGTTTCCACCTCATCGGACGTTCTTGCTAGCATCTTGTGCGTGGTTAGAAGTGTGGCGCGCCGGAATTCCACGTTCTTGCGTGCGAGTAGAACTGTTGTCAGGCGTGTCGCGTCCAAAAGTGTGGCGCGCAAACCTCGACTTAAGAAAAGTTTACATAAGAGACAGAAAAGGTAGTTAGAAAAGGAAAGCGGCACTTGAAGACAAGGGTTTGGCGTGGCGCGTGGACTTTCCGACAGTGCGGAAAATTCTGAGGCGCGGGGCGCGCCTGGCAGTCAAGACTCTGCGAGCCGCTACAAGCGGTAGGAAGTAAACGCGAATTTTTTCAAACCAAAAAATTAAACATATTTGCTTGCAGCTTTGTGGCTTCATTTGTCAATCTTTAGGGAATATGAAAAAAAAATTGTATGCAAAAATAGTGGTTATATCCGGCGTTATAGTGCTTCAAATAGAGCGCCTTACAAAACTCATATGCGCACTGTTAGCATAAAATCAGTTGTTGTAGTTGTCTGACATAGATTAATATACGATTAATAGATTAAACTTTATTAACCAAAACCATGATGTTATTTATTTTCATCTGCAACCTAGTAAATTATGTCTGTCAGAGTCTGGTAGGTATGGAGGGGACCGTGGCAGCAAAGCGTAGGGGCCCCCGGTGGCTCGCGAGCCACCAGTTAGTCAACCCTGGTTTACAACTACCTAAGTAGTTAATTGTTTGTTTTCGAAGGTTTCGTCGGGAAGCATTTGTCTGCCAGATGTCGAAAAGGGAAAATCGACATCGTGCCGTTTTTCAGCGATTTTGAATTTCTCCGGTCTGAGTTAATCCGTATATTGCTCCATCGGCGGGTTCCCCCGCAGACCTGCGGGACAATGCGGTTATAAACCACGACCCGGGGCGAGATTCTGACCGATCAATCTGTCTAGTTTTGGTAAGCAGATGTCTACTTTTACACCTCTACGTTATCGAGGGGGGGGGGGGGGGTGCCTCCTACGCCGTCGAACTTGCAGAGGGAAGGTCCCTCCTCTTCTAGGAAAATTTGGCCAATCAGCAATGTTCTTTACTCGTTCTGGTCATCGTTCGGACCACCGAAATCCGAGCAGCCCTCACAAAACAAAGTTTTCACAATTATTTTGATCACCCTACGGATCACAGAGTCTACATCGATCTAATCATGCTGTTGGATAAGTTACACTCTCGTTGGATTCCAGGATGAGCCAGGAATCCATTGATGTCACTTCCATATCGATACGATAAGAGAGTGTGTTTAAGAAATGCCTACTCCTTTTATAATTTGTATTGCTTGTGTAAAAGTAGTCCGATTTCCATGATATTTGTGATAATTTTAATTGGGAGAACGCCAGGAATCCATTAGTGTTATTTTCATATCGATACGATGACGAATAATGAATCTCTTAACACGCTGTAATGAATATTTCACCCTCGACTGTGGGTCGCCGACCTCGATTCGCAGCGGTCAGCCGAGGATACATACCTGTTTCAGAAAAACTGTATTCTTTATTCTTTATTGTATCGATATGGAAGTAATACCGATGCATTTTTTATGTTTTTCAAATTAAAATTATACCAAATTTCATGTAAATCGAACTATTTTTAACGAAGTTTTGGAAATCAATTTGTTACGAATTGAATTAAAGAAATGTACAGACGCACGCAATTGATTCTTCAAGGGATTTTACATTTAAGAAACAATAGGCCATTTAATAAATCACTCCACTATGTACAATTATTTACAGATTTAAGAACAATTCTGACTTTGAATGTGTTTACACCACGCCAGCGCTCTGGCCACGTATGCTTAGAATTTTAGTGAGTCTAAGTGAGACTCCGCGCGATCGCGGAACGTGCTTCACGTTCGGCACTCGAAGCGAGAAGAAGCCGGAAATCTCGTCTCCCGGAATCCTCGCCAGGATTCCGGGAAGTCACGTGAATGTAGGTGACGTAATTAGGAACCGAGTGAGGCATCGTAATTAGTGGGGAACACCCAGAGATGGCTCACTCAGTTCCCTTGTCAACATTCGGTGACTTGTATCGGCCCGCGGCCGAGTTCTAACACCTTGCTCGTGATGTCGACGGCCCCTTCCTCACTCTGTCTCCAACATTTCCCGCCCGCCTCGTCAAGGAGCTTGACGAAATATTGCACTCCTGACCGCGCTTATCGAAATGCGTGTTCCATCGTGGGCTTCAATCGGCACAGACGTGAGAGGGCGCCGCCGGCGTCCAAGCGCGAACAGTAACTGCCCGCGTGGTCGTAAATGCGCAGAATAAGCCTATACAAAGAAATTAATAATACAATGCACGTGTAAAATAAAGTGAGAGATGTTACTAGTGATAAACGTGTGTCGCGAACCGTCGAGTAAAGAAGACACGACTCTGGCAGACACACTGGACGGACATTAAATCAAAGAAAGAAACAAAGGTGAGTGAATGTTATTATAAAAATTTGAGGTTAGCCTCGTTGCCCGGAGGAGTGGGCCGCGTCCAGACTCTTCTCCGCCGGTATGGGCAATGGAATGACCTTGTTGATAGGTCGCTTGACTTCTGTTTTCGCGGTTCTCACCGTGACTACTCTAGTGAGTCCATCCGAGCCTGGATGCACAGAAGTAATTCGGGCTAACGGCCACCTTGTCGGTGGGAGAAGTTCCTGTTTCAAGAGGCACAATGTCCCCTTTTGAATTGTAGGTTGTGCCTGACACCATTTATCTCGCGTCTGCAGAGTATTTAAATACTCCTTCGACCACCGGCGCCAAAAATGTTGCTGCATTTGTTGCACTAACTGCCACCGAGAGAGTCTGGACATCGGCAACTCCTCCAAGCTAGGCTCAGGTATAGCGATCAATGGGCCTCCGATCAAAAAATGACCAGGGGTCAACGCTTGAAGGTCCTCAGGGTCGTCCGACAATGGCTTCAGAGGTCTGGAATTCAGGCACGCTTCGATCCCGGCTAGGAGCGTGGACAGTTCCTCGAACGTGAGTTTCTGCTCACCGATCTGTCGTCGGAGGTGGTGCTTGACAGACTTGACCGCTGCCTCCCACAAGCCGCCGAAATGAGGGGCTGCAGGTGGATTGAACTTCCACTCAATGCCCTCCGCGGCAATGGTTGTGAGGAGGTCACGGCCGTCTAGAAGGGCAGCACGCAGGAGAGATCGCAACTCGCGGTTGGCTCCCACGAAGTTGGTACCACAGTCGCTATACATCTCTGTACAGATTCCCCTGCGAGCCACGAATCTCCTGAGCGCGGCCAGAAATGTCTCAGCACTTCCATCGGACACCAACTCCAGATGGACTGCCTTTGTTGACAGGCAGATGAATAAGGCAATGTATCCTTTAACGCTTTTCTGTCCACGCCCCCGCCCAGAGCGCACCTGAATGGGGCCGGCATAGTCGACACCGGTTCTCATGAATGGTCTGCAAGGGATGACCCGCGCGCGGGGGAGAGAACCCATTAATTGTACAGGAGGTTGATGTCTCCACCTAAAACAAATAACGCATTTTCGCAGACACGATTTTACCATCGGACGACCCCTCAGTATCCAGCACTCCTGTCTGACTGTTGCCAGCGTAAGTTGGACACCGCCGTGAAGACATCGTAGATGGGCTGCCTTCACCCACAGGGTCGCCAGGGGAGACTCATCCGGCAGAATGAGAGGGTGAGTCAGGTCGTATGGCAGCAAGGCTCCTTGAAGTCGCCCTCCTACCCTCATTAGCCCTTCCGCGTCCAGGAAAGGGTTTAATTTCCGCAGACGACTCTTTGACGGAATGTTCCGCTTGTTCTGTAGGCTGCTGACCTCCGTTGAAAAGGCCTGTCGCTGCACTATCCGGACCAGTCGTCTTCGGGCCGCATAGATTTCCTCCGACGTGAGGTGTGCTAGCCGCTTCCCCTTGTGTTCGGGCAACCAGCGGCAACACCAAGCGGTTACCCTGAAGAGACGATGTAGATTAGAGGACCGTGAAACATAGAGGCTCACCTCGTCCTCCTCAGGTAGTTGAGTATGAAGACTCCTGGTTCGCTGCTCCAAGATTGGCTCCTGGACTCTGGACTCCATTCTAGGCCACAGATCGGGGAAATTGATCCAGCTCGGTCCTGTCCACCAGAGGGCAAACTCAGCGAGATCCCTTGGAGATAGTCCTCTGGACGCGCAGTCCGCCGGGTTGTCGGGGCCTTGGACGTGATGCCACACTGCAAGTGGCATCTTCTCCTGGATTAAGGAGACCCGGTTGGCCACGTATGTAGTCCATCGCGTCGGGGGCCCTCGAATCCATCCCAGGACCACAAGAGAGTCGCTCCACAGATGAACGTCCACCTTCTCCAGCTCCAGCACGGTGAGTGTATGTGCCGCTAGGCGTGTCAGCAGCCACGCGGCGCAGAGCTCCAACCGAGGTATCGAAACCTGCTTTAATGGAGCGACCTTGCTTTTGGCAGTTACCAGTGTAGATCGTGAAGTGCCCGATGCGTCAACCACTCGGAGGTAGATGACCGCTGCGTAGGCACGCTCGGAAGCATCTGCGAAGCCGTGCAACTCCACGATGCTACTGGAGGGCAGCCACCCTAGCCAACGGGGAATCTGGACGCCTGCTAGAAACGGTAGATCCAGCAGGAACCGCGACCAGTGTTGCTCCTCCCTTGGTGGCAACGGAGTGTCCCAATCGCTCTTCAGTAGCCACAGTTCCTGGATCAGGATCTTAGCTACGATCGTCACTGGCGCCAACCATCCCAGAGGGTCGAACAGCTGGGCCGTCTTGCTCAGCACAGTCCTCTTGGTGGCTGCTGCTGCGCCTGGGCTGTCTGCGACTGTGATCTGAAAACAATCAGCGAAAGGCAGTCACTTGATCCCCAACACGCTGTGTGGGCTCGAAGACGTCCAGCTCCGAGTCGTCTCTGCGTCATCCATGGTTATGCCGCTCAGCAGCTCCCTAGAATTGGAAGCCCATTTTCGGAGCGGGAATCCGCCCGCCATGAGGAGCTCATACAGCTCACGTTGAAGCTGCTGTGCTTCGTCCAGCGTAGAACCTCCAGATAGGACATCGTCCACGTAGACGTCGCGACGGACGACCCTCGCCGCTCCTGGATACCTCGCAGCTTCCTCGTGTGCTAACTGGTGGATGCACCGGATCGCCAGGTACGAAGCGCATGCCAAACCGTACGTGACTGTACACAGGTGATACTCCTGAGGGGCCTCGTCAGCATGTTGGCTCCACAGAATCTTCTGCCATCGCCAGTCGTCCTTCTGTACCCGAATCTGGCGATACATTTTGGCTACGTCAGCCGTGAAAGCTACTGCGTGCTTTCGCCAGCGGAGGAGCACCTCCGCCAGTGGAGGGAGAAAATTCTGCCCTGTGTGGAGGAATTCGTTGAGTGTCCTTCCGTTCTCGGTCTTCAACGACCCATTGAACACCACTCTGAGTTTGGTAGTCGTGCTCGTCTCCTTCCACACCCCGTGATGCGGCAAGTAAAAGCCGTCGTGCTTGGCGAGGTCCCCACCTGAATCTGTTATGCGAGTCATGTGCCCCATAGACTCGTACTCAGTCATAAAATCCTCGTACGCCTTTTGCAGACTCGCCGATCGCCGGAACCTGCGCTGCATGGCCTCCAGAGTCCCCAACGCTGCACGTCGGGAGTCGCCCAAGCTTGGAGTTGTCTTGAAGGGCAATCTCACTATGAAGCGACCTTCATCATCGCGTCGATATGTCCGCAGGAAGTGCCGCTCGCACTCTTCATTCTCCGGCGTTAGTGGTACAACTACGGAAATTTCTTCCTGCTCTCAAAATTTGGTTACGATGCTTATCAAATCTTTGTCCACAGTGCAGTGGTGGACAGAAGATGTGCCTGACGATTGGTCAGCGTTGTCCGGATTGCCCTTGACGCTGCCGTTGAGGATCCATCCCAGACAGGTCTCTTGGGCAACGGGAGCGTTAGGGCCTCCTTTTGTTGTACACGTCGGCACCCAAGAGCAGCTCCACTGGATCATTCCGCTGGTACCACGGATCTGCAAGTGGTAGTCCTTGCAGGTGATGCCACGTCCTCTCTTCTGGGAACTTCTGCGGTACGTGTCCAGAGAGCTCTGACAAGATTAATGCCGACACTTCGTGACGGCACTCTTTGTTGCAGTGAGATGCAACAGTGATTGTCGTGTAACATTTCGTACAGCGGGACCGAGCACCACCCACTCCGAGCAAAGGTATTCGCGCACCCTTACGACTGAGTGCCAGTCGTTGCACCAGGGATTCCGAAATGATAGACACTTCACTCGCTGGATCGATGAGTGCTCGCACGAAACCAGCTGGTCTACTGGGATCCAGTACTTTCACCCGAGCGGTGCTGAGAATCACCCGGGCTGAATGAAAGCCTTGCAGCGCGGCGTGATGGACCATTGACTGCTCGGTTGGGCGCTGAACATCATGAAGAGAGGTATGATGTTTTTCGTCACAAATCCTGCACTTCTTGACTGACTGGCAAGCGTCGAATTTATGTTTCCCCAAGCAGTTCACACAGAGGTGCAGTGACTCGGTGACTGCCTGCTTCTCTGATGGAGATTTTTTCTGATACACCGGACAGAAAGCCACGTAATGCTTGCCTTTACAGAGGCTGCACTCCTTCGCAGGATTAGACTGAGTGGAGACTTGGTGGACTTTGGCACCCTTTGCAGCGGTCCTCTTCTTGCCCGGTTGGTCACCGCCGCCCCGCTGCTCCTCAAGGGCCTCTACGGTGTCGATCCGCTTGTCCACAAAAGCCCTCAAGTCGTCGAACGTTGGCACCTCATCGGAGGTGCCTAGGGACGCTTCCCACTCTCGACGTGACTGCTTGTCCAGACGCTCCACTGTGATGTGCACCAACCAGTCAGTGGCGTTCGTGACAGGTCTCCCGAGTTTCTCCAAGGCTCCAACTACAGCAACGGTATCGTAGAGCAGTCGCTTCAGCTCAGAGGACGAATCCTTTTCCACTGGAGCCACACTCGACAGCGTGGTAAGCTGCGCCCGCACAAGCTTGCGTTTATTCTGATAACGCCCCTGCAAGGCCTCCCATGCCAAGACAAAGTTATCCTCCGTCGTTGTATAGTTTTTCAAATGCCCCGCGGCTTCTCCCTTTAGGCATGATTTCAGAAAGTGAAGTCTATCTACCTCACTGAGCGAAGAATCCTTCACGAATAGTGACACAAACAAGTCACGGAAGGACGGCCAATCACAATAACGACCGTCGAACGAGGGAAGAGGGATTCGAGGCAAAACAGCGCGTGACCTCGGCTCAACCTCAGCATCCGTTGCGTTTGAATTCGTGCCTCTGGCCGGTAATAATTTTCCAGCTGGTTTTAAAATATTCAACAAAAGTCCCTTCTGTTCCATATACGATTCCTCCGCGAGGTCGAACAGATCCTTGGTAAAATAATCATCTGACCTGAGCGCAATGTGTTCCTTAGCGGCCTTGACGATGCCTCTGTGCAGCGTTTTGGTATCCGCCCACATATCCTCAAGCGTATCTAAGCGCGAGCGCACTGCACCCTCGGTCATTTTTGCTGCGCCCAGCTTTTTCAAATTCTCCACCACTCTGGAGACTCTTCTTATAGTGTCTTTCTGTTCTTCGATCAGGTCGGCCATGTTAACCAGCGGAATATGGACGAACAACGGTCGAGCACGTGTGAAGAACACCTCAGAAATTCACTCACTTTTACCCGATAAACTGAAGAGGCCGATGATCCGGCTCGAAGGACCAAAAAATAATGTTACGAATTGAATTAAAGAAATGTACAGACGCACGCAATTGATTCTTCAAGGGATTTTACATTTAAGAAACAATAGGCCATTTAATAAATCACTCCACTATGTACAATTATTTACAGATTTAAGAACAATTCTGACTTTGAATGTGTTTACACCACGCCAGCGCTCTGGCCACGTATGCTTAGAATTTTAGTGAGTCTAAGTGAGACTCCGCGCGATCGCGGAACGTGCTTCACGTTCGGCACTCGAAGCGAGAAGAAGCCGGAAATCTCGTCTCCCGGAATCCTCGCCAGGATTCCGGGAAGTCACGTGAATGTAGGTGACGTAATTAGGAACCGAGTGAGGCATCGTAATTAGTGGGGAACACCCAGAGATGGCTCACTCAGTTCCCTGGTCAACATTCGGTGACTTGTATCGGCCCGCGGCCGAGTTCTAACACCGCGCGTCGCCTTGCTCGTGACGTCGACGGCCCCTTCCTCACTCTGTCTCCAACACAATTTATTATGAAGATTCCTTAATTACGATCCGATTTGTGTCGTTTTTGGACCATTTTCATCGGGAACACATAAGGAAACGATTCACACCACTTTCGCCAAGATCTGATGAAAAATGTAGAATTTTTGATTCGTCACTTCTTAAGGGGCAACATTGTAATCCCCCCTGGGCTCGAGGGTCGAAGTCCTTGAAACCCATCGAGGCACGGCTTATCGGTAGCGTTGCCTCTTGAGTCGAGGTTTGCTTGCGGCAAAAATTCTTGCGCGCCACACTTTTGGACGCGACACGCCTGACAACGGTTCTACTCGCACGCAAGAACGTGGAATTCCGGCGCGCCACACTTCTAACCACGCACAAGATGCTAGCAAGAACGTCCGATGAGGTGGAAACTTTTCGTCTGCAAGGAGAATGCAAATCGCAATACAGTCGTTATAACTGAGTAATAAACCATTTCCATAATTTATAGCACCTTCAGGTAAACCAAATGTAGCTTCGTAAAAACAGATGTTTCAGTGTGCCCTACAGTAACAGCATTTATGATATCCTCTATAAGCCAAGTATATCGAGGAATTCGTATACTTTTCGCAAACCTACGTATATCGCGATCGTGTCTTGCCCATCGTTTCGCAGATCGATAATATACATGGAACAGGTAGTACACAATACAAGACTGCGCTGGTTCCTCGAAAAAGCATGTGGAGTCGACGAAATGGGAGCCCGAACTCGCTGTCTCTAAGTAGTGACGGGTACGATCTTCTGGCCTGCGAGAAGGAGCGCGCTCCTTCCGACGTTCCGGCACGCCACGCCAAATGCGTGCCGCGCTGGCGTGTGGCGCGCAAAAGTGCCACGCAAGAACGTCCGTGTAAAGGCCACAAATAGAGGCGTCAGCAGTGAGATCGCTCACTAATTTCAGGTGAATGGCTCTGGTGGCGAAGCATACAAAAACGGCCACATAGCATTTGACTCTCTTGGTGTTGCGAAATTTTTTCTCCTTTATCAGGAACGGCCCACACTAATCCACACCGGTGGCCAAAAACCGGCGCGTATACGTGACTCTGTGCTTGGGTAAATTGCCCATTTCATAGACCGGCAGTGAAGGTCGGGCGCGGAAGCAAATTACACATTTATGAATCAGTTTTTTAATTCGAACCTTGCCGTTTATGGGCCAATATCGTTGGCGTATCGCGTTTAAAGTAGCTTGAGCTCCTGCATGTCCGTGCGACACGTAATAATGTCGAATTATTAAATCTGTGACTGGATGTTTATTCGGTAATACGAATGGGTGCTTATGATCAGGAGTCAAAGCAGCGTGACCCAATCGACCGCCAACTCGAAGAAGACCGGCTGGGTCCAAGAATGGCTTGAGTGCCGAGAGACAACCCTTATAACGATTAACTGAATTTTGACTCAAGAGTTTGAGTTCCCTCTGGAACCCTTCGAACTGCGCTTTCTTAATAATAACCGTGTGCGCCCGGTTCAATTCTTCAGTACTTAGCTGCCCGGCGTACTTAGTTATTTTCCGAGAATTTGTGCTAAACCTATGGCAGTACGTCACAACGCGAATCAAGGTGGTCAATGAAGAAAATCTGCTCAAAATCTCGCAGTGCGGAGGGGTTGCCGCCACGGAGTGTAAGATTGTTATGGCTCGCTGCTCAGGTATTGCTATCGGTGAGAGATCTGTTACTGGCCAATGGGATTCATCTTTCTCCAGCCAGAACGGACCGGTGGTCCAGATCTGCGAACCAAGCAGACCTTCCGGCGTAGACCCTCGCGATAAGATATCAGCTGGATTATGCAGCGATGGGACATGTCGCCATTGATCCGCCTGACTGTTTTGTTGAATATCACTCACCCTATTTGCTATGAATTGTTTCAAACTGTGCGGAGGAGCTCGAATCCAATGCAACGCGATCATCGAATCTGTCCAGAACGTACTACTCTGTAAGGTGATTTTCAGCGCTTGAGTGAGAGACTGATATAGTTGTATCAGGAGAACCGCCGCGCAAAGTTCAAGCCTGGGCAATGATTGGGTTTTCAACGGAGCGACTCGAGATTTTGAGCATACAAGCTTGATGACCGAGGTGCCGTACGCGTCAGTGGATCGGAGATACAGACATGCTCTGTAGGCTTGTTCACTCGCGTCGCAAAATCCATGCAACTGCACTGATACAGCGTGGCTGCTGATGATTGGACGCGTAACTTTAAATCGCTCTATTAGGGGTAATTGTGTTTGGAATTCGTTCCACATACTGTGAAGAGCGACCGGGACGGACTCGTCCCAATGGATATTTAGCTTCCAAAGCTCCTGCATAATGAGTTTTGCTTTCACTATAACGGGACCCAACAGCCCTAACGGATCGAACAGCTCCGCAATGCGGGAGAGAATGCCTCTTTTCGTGATCTTTAGAAGGGGACCAGGGTGTTTCACGGTGTACCCGATCGTGTCACTTTGTGGATGCCAAAATAAACCTAACGTTTTCTTTTGATCCGTGAAGCTAAGAGTCATGTGCTGATCCTCTGACGTATGTAATGGATCTAATAACCGAGGATCATTGGAAGCCCATTGCCTTAATTGGAGACCACCCCTCGCGGTGAGGGCGACAAGTTGATCGCGAAGAACTTCCGCATCCTTGAAGGTCGTTGCCCCGGTTAACATGTCATCGACATAGAAATCGTTTTGTAGCGCTTAAGCGGCAACCGGATAGGTGTGACCCGCGTCCCTCGCGAGCTGTTGCAAAGTACGAGTGGCCAAGAATGGGGCAGAGGCAACACCGTATGTCACCGTATTTAAAACGAAGGTTTGAAGTGGTTGATTATTGTGTTCTCGCCAAAGAATTTTCTGGAATTTCCGATCGTCCGACGCCACTTCGATTTGGCGATACATTTTTGCGATGTCCGCGGTAAGTACGTACCGATGTACTCTAAATTGAGAAACGAGTGTGAACAAATCATCTTGGATCGTAGGGCCTACCATCAGCGTGTCATTTAGCGAAACGCCACTGGAGGATTTGGCGGAAGCGTCAAACACCACTCGTATCTTCGTGGTAAGGCTGTCTGCTTTCGTGACGGCATGATGGGGTAAGAAAAAACCGTCACGTGACTCGGAGTGGATTGCCGACATGTGGCCCAACTCCTGATATTCTTTAAGAAACGCGGTGTATTGCTCCTTGATTTGAGGATTGCGATTGAGTTGTTTTTCTAGCGACAGAAAGCGTTTCAAAGCAATGGAGTATGACTCCCCTAGTTCCCTTAAATTGTCTTTAAATGGCAATCGAACCGCGTATCGTCCACTGTCTGCGTCGCGTCGAGTGTGTTGTGTGCAGTGGTTTTCACAATCGCGTTCTTCACGCGAGAAGTGCCTTTTGACCGGTCGTTCTTCCAATTCCCAAAACTTAGAAATCTGCTGTTCCAAATTATTGGTGATGACATTGCAGGTGGCTGCCGCTCGTCGTGTGGTTCTGATGAACTCACCTACTACAATCCAACCTAACTTGGTTTTGCGCAGTTCCGTACTGTCCCCAACCAACCTAATGCATCCCACCGATAGCAAATCCCAAAATACTTGAGCCCCCAATAGACCGTCTGCTTCAGCGGATTCGTGAAACTGGGGGTCGGCTAATGGTAAATTCTGAGGTATTTGCAGAGCCTTTCGATCAATCGGGACTGTTGGAACATTTTGTGATACTCTGTTCGTGATCAAAAAATGTAGCGACCGAGAATAATTATTGTGTCTGGATTTTATTGTGGCTCCAGTTTGACTCACGATTGTCGAGGACATGTCATTAGATCCGGAAAGGGGTATAGAAGCCCTTTCATGGGTTAGATCTAGCTTGTTGAAGAATTTGTAGCTAAGAAAGTGTGCGTGCGAACAGGAATCAAGTAATACCCGACAGGTGTGAGCGCGCCCGGAGTTATCAATAATTTCGATCACAGCGGTAGCTAGAAAGATTTCGGAAGAAAGAGCGAGTGCAGACACGTGTTTAATGATTGCAGGTTTGCAGAAGGGCTCGCCACTGCCGAAGGGCTTGCCCCCGCCGGAGGGGGTGCCACCGCATCCACATGTAACAGAGTGTGGTGTTTCTTATGGCAGCGTTTACATGTCGTGGATCGACATTGATTAGCGCTGTGATTGGGGCGAAGACAGTTATAACAAAGATTTTTGGATTTGACAAGGTTCTCGCGATCTTGTACTGAGAGTCGGGTGAAAGTCTCACATTGTTGAGCGTAATGCGCACCCTTGCAAAGACTGCAGGATATTGCTACCTGCGTAGTGAACGCCTGCGTTGCATGCGGACGATTGTCGCGAAGGTTCGAACGCGTAGTCCCCCGTTGAGGGTTCTGACTCCGTGGCTGGCCGCCAGCGGTAGAGGGGGTAGCGGACGATGCATGCGGTTCCAGCATTTGACATCGATCATGCAGGAACTCGAAGAACTTTTCCAATTTGGGGAACATAGTATCGCGCGTGTATTCTCGCCATTTTAACGACGTATCTTTATCCACCTTTGTTAATAGAAGGTGAATGAGTATCGTATCGACTGTAGGTTGTTTTAAAGACTGAAGTGACCGGTAATGAGCTTCAGCATTGCTCGTAAAGGACCTGAGTTCACGCGTCGCCGACCGTGTAATTGGAAGATCGCATAACGAATTTAAGTGATTGGTGACGATGACTGCGGGCTGATTATATCGTTTTTCCAAGAGAGCCCGGGCTACTGCATAATTCGCGGCCGAACTGCTGAGCGATTCTATGCCCTTCAATGCCTCGTCCTTCAAACACGAGCGGAGATACATTAATTTTTTGCAATCGCCAATCCTAGTATTGTCATACACAGCGGTTCGAAACTGGTCTGCGAAACCAGGCCACTCCTCATAATTCCCAGAGAATGTTGGGAGATTAATTTTGGGTAATTGTATTTCCGAATCTACAGTTTCTGAATGACTGATGGGAGTGTTTTGATGACTTCGCGAGTCGGGGTTAGGTGCCTGAGAGATAGAAGTCGAGGTGTTAGTCACTGACAATAAATCTAAAGCTCGGGCCTTCAATTACGTATAAAGTGATTTCAACGCCATTCGATCGCGCAGCAATTGCCCATCCTCATCGAATGCATCTAATTCTGGTTGAATTTTAGCAAATGCTGTATATTCGTAACTCCTCTACTCTAAGACTAATCTCACGACTATTACCGCATAAATCGGGATTGTCTAGAATGTTTTTGAGGTCTCCTAACTCAATGCGAAACGCTTCACATCTCGCCTTAAGGGCTTTGACGCGTTCCTCCTGACTTGGAGGCATCTTCGCTCACGTGCTTGACAATTGATAGTACGTGGGGAAGAGAAGGAACGGAATCGGTGATTCAAACAAGTATGAGAGTGACTTACAGCAACGCAGCGGTGTGGATGATCCTGCTGGTGTACTGCGATGACGTTGATTCTTCAGCGTCGTGATGATGCGAGCTGCTTCCCTGGTTGGCAGCCGTAATTTCGGTGTGAAGGTGACTGCTGCGCCTTGTTGGAAGCGGAGTTCTTGCAGGCGATGAGAAGTGAGGAGGCTGCGCTTCCGTGGCAGTGGATTCCTCGATGATGGTGAGAAGTGAGGAGACTGCGCTTCCTTGGCAGTGGATTCCTCAATGATGCTGCGTCGGTAATTGCGTGTATTTCGCAATTGATACCGTGCTGATGTTGTGAATCTTGCTGCGCGTTCTCGGCAGCGACGACTTCACTGATGATATGGGGAATCAAGACTCTTCAAGAGTTTGAAATCCGGCTCGAAGGACCACAAATATTTACGGTGTTACGTATGTGGAATCTTCCCATACACCACTCTCAACCACTTTCGAGCTCGCTTCTGAGAAGGGAAAACGCCCTAAAATCCTTTTGCTTATCATACACCACTAAGGGGGGTCATGATCTCGACCATCTGGATCACGACCATGGGAACGGGAATGACACGACGACGACCCCGAAGAATTTCCTTATATGGAAACTCCTAATGAATCCCCACTCATTTTTGGGACTATATAAACCCTTTGGTTTCTACCCTCGTTGGTTAAAAGCTATAGAGTCACGCGTAGAGTCACGTCGTGTCACGCTCGTACAGAGTTGGTTAAGATCGAGCTAAAGTCTCCCTCAGAATCAAAGTTAACCTCATAGGATCCGCGAGTTCGGTTTATATTCTATTTGGCACTTTGAAATAGCCACTCGTACGTCCCCGCATCGCCAGTGCGTCAACACCGTGCAAACTAGTGGTAACTACACACATTTATTTATTATTTCATCGCGACACTTACATTTGTACCTTAATTGATTATTCAATATATGAATGGTGTTCACGTATAAATCGAGTAGATTCGTTAAACCCATCTTTCACCCAGCGATCCTTATAATATTAGTAGCACTCACCCACTGATACAGCTTTACCGCTCGAGTTGTATCAAACATAAATTAATAGTTACGAGGCATCACTAACATTTCTCGCGACTCCCTGATCTAGCATCAGGTTCGTTCGCAACCCTTCATCCAAAGCAAAGCATCTTCTCCAACCCAGTGGCTCCCCGATTTCGCATCGGGTTCGTCCACGAAACCTCACCCTCCTACGGCTCCCTGATTTCGCATCAGGTTCGTCCGTATCCTACAGCTCCCTGATTTCGCATCAGGTTCGTCCGTATCCTACAGCTCCCTGATTTCGCATCAGGTTCGTCCGTATCCTACAGCTCCCTGATTTCGCATCAGGTTCGTCTGTAAATCTACCAACTTCCGAACAGCTCCCTGGTTTCGCACCAGGTTCGTCTGTGAATAATCCAACCTCCTAACAGCTCCCTGGTTTCGCACCAGGTTCGTCTGTGAACTCTATCCTAGTGACTCCCCGATTTCGCATCGGGTTCGTTCACAACGTTTCACCCTCCTGCGGCTCCCTGATTTCGCATCAGGTTCGTCCGCGTGTGACTCCATTCCTAGAGGCTCCCTGATTTCGCATCAGGTTCGTCCTCGCCGTCAACAATCCTAGCGGCTCCCTGATTTCGCATCAGGTTCGTCCGCGCACCTAACTAACAAACTCATAAACCGTATTCCTTGGGAAATACCCTTCTCGCCGGCCTTCTCGCGTTGCCGCAGCCCCGGCTCGTAACAACGGTCACAGACCTCACGAATTCGAAAAAGAATTGCTTTCCTTCGCTCGCGAGATGACCGCCTGTTCTAATCGGCAAATTAATGTCGATAGAACGAATTTAGACGTTGAATGATGATGGTTGAGGAAAAGGTGGTTTAGAATGAATAAAATAAATTTATTGGTATACTGATGGTGAGTTGTGCTTGCCGCTATGGCTCGAGATCGAATGTTCCAGCGATCATGCCGCGACCAGCTCGCGCTTGCCGTCAATTTTCCATTGTTTTTCACTCTTGGCCCGGCCGAACGCAAATTGCCTTATATGGTCATGCATGCTATTGTCGATGCCGTGGAGGTTCTCAGCCTTCACCTTGCGTATAAAGGTTCTCATTCGCGAGACGCGACAGACATTTTATTCTTACTAATTACCTCCATGGCCTTTGATAAATTTTCCTGGTTCCATTCTGCCTTCTTCGAAATTCTTTTATATGTACGTGGCATCTACGCCAGAAAAAAGCAATGTTAAAAACTGGCTGCAATTACCCCTCATTTTTGGCCGGTATTACCCCACACCTCATGTTCAGATATTTGAAGTACTACACTCAATTAAATTTACGTATCACCAAAAACCAAATGTAAGTTTGAAAGTAGAAACATTCCTCTACTTAATGAGATTAATATTAATAATTCATACCTATTCCATGTACTAACTTACCTTGCTTAACAATCGACCACTGTTATAAGATTACGGTGCGAAATGAACACTCCCGGATTTATTTGAAACAAATGACTGCTATCGTCATGGAAACCATGAATATTAGCTCGCCGCATCATTAACAGGTGGCAGTACCATACAGAGTCAAGTTACACGGTTTTTATTTAAAGAAATACAAATGACCGGAATTACCCGCTGGCCGGAATTACCCCGCTCTCCCGTACATGGTGCGCGAAGCAACTTATGCATTAATCTTTTTCTTTCTTTTATTATTAAATTTACTTACTGTAAATTTAACCGTGTTAAAAGCCTTGTTATAACTTCGCTTTATATGATATATTATATATATATATATAAAATGACAAGAAAACGTAATGTTACTTAACGCGAAACGTAATGAAGAATTTCGATCGATAGATCGATATTTACTAAATACTTACTGTTATGATTGTATGGTTGACAATGCTCTTGCATTGTCGAATGTTTCGAATGTTTAACTAGCATCTGGGCCACCTTCAGCTTGTTGTGGTTCTTCTTCGCACCTTCAGACAGGGATCGGCGGGCTTATGGAGGGGGAAACACCTACAGGAACGTTGGTTATGAGTGCATCAACTGTGCCTGAGTCAGTCACGCACACATGACCACCGCCCCTGTAGGTGTTTCCTCTTCCATCAGCGTAGCTAACTAACGTATCCCTGTCTTCAAACGATCAGTAAATATCATCATGTCAAAGCAAGACAATGTAAGTAATAGAAATACTATTTTCATATATACTCGTAGCAGAGTAATCGTTATTATATTCATTATTATTATTATTCATATACATACTCTAGTCCTGTTATCTGTATTTGTTAGTTTTATTCGTGAGACATTTATTATTCATGATTCGTGAAATTTATTCGTTACAGGATCCTTTGTCCTGGAACATCTAGTTCGGGGGAAATGTGAATTTATTCTCTGTCACGAATAAAACTAACGAATAAATTCCCACGATAAAATTGATGAATAAACGTCACGAATAAATTTCTCACGAATAAAACTAATGAATGTGCATGTAAGCAACAACATTTTGGAAGCCTTGAGTAAGCACTTTGCCTATGTTAAGTATAAGTGGAAGTAAACCGTATTTATATAGCAAGTAAAGCAACAAGAAGATATTAGACACGTTGAAGCATATTCTAATAACTTGTGACGCCAACGATTATAAATATGAAACACATCTGAGTTAAAATATGCTTCTATGTATCCAATATGTTCTTGTTGTATTACTTGTTGTACAGTTACGGTCTACGTCCACTGATACTTAACGTAGACAAACTGCCTATCCAAGACTTTCATAATGTGTAGTTTACATGTTCATTTACGTTCAACTCAGATATGTTTGATGTTTCTAATCGTTCGCGTTATAAGTTAGAATATGTTTCAACGTAACTAATATATCTCCTTGTGGTATTACTTGCTATACAGTTACTATCTACTTCCACTGATAGTTAACGTATGACTTTATTTCTTCTATCATACGCCGCTTTTATGAACTCTTGATCTTTTTTACTAATTAATTATTTATGATTTTTTTTTTAGAATACACAGGAGGACGCCCTACTGGCTAGTAAGTTTTATTATGATAAACTTACAGCAGAATGAATTAATTAATAAAAAAAATGTGACTGCCACCTCGAAAACGAACGCAAACTGGACGTAGAGTCTTGACCAACGCTCTTGAATCGACGCTCGGATTGGCTGCGCCATAGTGCCGAAACTCGTGATTGGTCAAGACTCTATGTCCAATTTGCATTCATTTTCGAGGTATGAGATGACAGTCACTGGCAGTGGCAATCAGTGCTGGCAAAATCGAAGAATATTCCAAGTAATTTCATCCATCAATATCCAGACAAATCATCTCGACGTATCCAGAAGGCAAACGTAATTATGCAATTGAATAATTTCCAGTTATCTACGTCGCGAAAATCGAGTTTCACATTATCTGCAAGACAGAAAAGTATGGTTATGCACGAAGTGCGAATGTTTAGCGTCTTGTTTAGTAGATAATAATTAAACACATGTTTTATTATAAATGTTAATGTTCGCAGGAGCATGCATGATCGCCTGGGGTGTGTGCTGTGCGGAGATGGAGCTGAAGTAAGTATCGCATGTATCCTGTTTATTCATACGTTACGTTTAATTTTATACTAAGGTTCTATTTGTTTTCAGCGCTAACACAATACGGAATGTGGTGATTCTACATCAAAAAGAAGTCGAAAATAAAGGAAATTTTCTGATATCGCACCTAATAGGTACCACTGGTTACGGGACGTATTGTATATGGATTTATAAATGTAAATATTGAATGTTCTTCCTCGAATTTATATGCGGTATTTATATTATTTTGTAACAAATGTAATCACCAATCCTGTATATCATTAAATAAAGAATAAATCCTTTTTGAAATAAGTAGAATTAATTATTTAATAAACTGTAGAATCTACTAGCTGATTATGTGGGAGTAGGGATACACCTACAGCAATAACGCTTCATTTGTGTTGGTGTGTAGGGACGGCCATGTAACGTCACACGTAGGGAATTGTTTGCCAATTCTGACCCTCAGATGGCGCTGTTATACGTGTCAGGCGAACGGCAGCATCTGCTGCGAATCTGCTGCCCATCTGACATCAGAGTCCTGATGTCAGGCTCTGTACCTCAGAACGCAACCTAATGCGGACACAGATGACTACGGATCTGAGGTCGGGCTCTGCGCTCTCACGGCAGACCCTGCTGCCAATCTGATGTCAGATTGGCGTCAGATGGTTATCAGGATATATATGTACAATGACGGACAACAATCCCTGTCGAATGATCCCGAGAGTCGACGAACGAAACATGTGTAGCTTCTTTTGGCTGAAGGTGAGCGTGTAACGCGTATACGTATATATATTATGTCGACGAAAGTCGGTGTCGACGAAAGTATATGAGGGTATATGAGGGTGTAAGGCAGGCCTGCCCCATCGGGTGCAAATACCTCCAGAATTTCTGGGACCTGGGCAACAGCCCAACGCGGGACTGGTTACGTTGCTAACCACAGCATGGCTTGCGGGAGAACTGCATGAGTGTGCGGCTGTCCATGTAGGCTCGTACCACGAGTCTATTGCTTGGATCCGAAGACCTCTTCTACATGGACGCACACTCATGCAGTTCTCTCACAAATTTCGCAACGGGTAGCAATGGAACAGTCCCGCGCTCGGCTGTTACCCGGGTCCCAGAAATTCAGGAGGTATTTGCATCCGATGGGGCAGGCCTGGTGTAAGGGTATAAGGGTATAACGGTATATAAGGGTATAAGAGTATAAGGGTACATAAGAGTATAAGGGTATAAGGGTATTAGGGTATATAAGAGTATAAGTGTAAGGGTATAAGGTTATAAAGGTATACAGGGTGTCCCACCTAAGACTGGACAGCCGGTTATCTCCTAAAGTATTGTCGATAAAAATATAAAAAAAATAGGGAATTGCATGGTTCGAGGGGGGCAATATATTAGCGCGAACGAATTTTGTTTTCGATTATTATTTTAAAAGATACGATGGTCAAGTTCGGTTTTTCAAATGGAACTATTTTTTTTGAAGACCGGAGTTGATAGTGCGTTCCAAGACAAATCCAATAAGCTATAATGTATACACTTTATTTCCACTGGTTTTTAAGATATTGCGCTTGCAAATTTACCGATTTTCACTGGAAGAAAACCCTCTGGAATAGCAAGCTTACTGGCGCCACGGGTGGCACTGCCTGTTGAAATAGATACTTACCTGCCAAAGGTCTACGCCAGGAATGGCAGGCCCAAAGGCTGGACAATTCTTTTCCGTCAGAAATGCTACTTAGGCAGGTACATCTGCGGAATCGAGAAGCGCACCGTTACTTTTATTTCACACTTGCTTCTATGCTCGGATGGCCGGTTCTTTTGGGAGGGATGCAAGCTGGATTGGTGAAATATCCATTACAGCGTATTAAGAAATTCTTTTCTTCATCGTGTTGAAAGGGAAGTGACGCGAATGGATTCCTTATGTTTTTCTGATGAAAATCATACCAAATATCATGCAAATCGGACTACTTTGACACAAGCTATTTCTATTCCCTATGTAAAAGTTGTCCGATTTACACGACATTTGGTATGATTTTTATCAGAAAACCCCAAGGACTCCATCGGCGACACTTCCATATCCATACGATAAAGAATAAAGAATTATTTTAATCCTAAACAGATACAGGGTAATTCTGGAGCTACGCCCGTCACCCCGTGGCGAGGACAACACCCCGCAGTGCCCATAGAATTTTATGGCTTTCGACCCTCGAAGGGTTTGGAATATCATTAAGAAATGAGAAATGTTCAGGATTTCAAACTTCTTTTCTTCATCGTATCGAAGGGGAAAGTGATGCCAATGGATTTCTGGCGTTCCGTCGATTAAAATCATAGCAAATATCATGTAAATCGGACTATTTTTAACCAAGTCAAGTCAGCTTGAAATGATATAAATCGATATTCCATGGAATTTCCTTCATTATGGTCCGAATTACGTCGTTCTTGGTGTCAGCTTCATCGGCGAAACATAAGGAATCGATAGGTGTCGTTTTTGCAAAGATCTGATGAGAAATGCGCAAGTCGAAGGTTTCTCACTTCTTATTAGGCACTCGAACCCCTTCGCGGGTCGAAAGCCATAAAATTCGGTCAGGCACTGCGAGGGGTTGTCCTCGCCACGGGATACCAGGCCGCATCTCCTTAACGGGCGTTGCTCCAGAATTACCCTGTATCTGTTTAGGAAATAAAATAATTCTTTATTCTTTATCGTATGGATATGGAAGTGTCGCCGATGGATTCCTTGGGGTTTTCTGATGAAAATCATACCAAATGTTATGTAAATGGGACAACTTTTACATAGGGAATAGAAATAGCTTGTGTCAAAGTAGTCCGATTTGCATGATATTTGGTATGATTTTCATCAGAAAAACATAAGGAATCCATTGGCGTCACTTCCCTTTCGACACGATGAAGAAAAGAATTTCTTAATACGCTGTAATGGATATTTCACCAATCCAACTTGCATCCCTCCCAAAAGAACCGGCCATCTGAGCGTAGAAGCAAGTGCGAAATAAAAGTAACGGTGCGCTTCTCGATTCCGCAGATGTACCTACCTAAGTAGCATTTCTGACGGAAAAGAATTGTCCAGCCTTTGGGCCTGCCATTTCTGGCATAGACCTTTGGCAGGTAGGTATCTATTTCAACAGGCAGTGCCACCCGTGGCGCCAGTAAGACCGCCCCGGTTCTTGCTATTCCAGAGGGTTTTCTTCCAGTGAAAATCAGTAAATTTGAAAGCGCAATATCTTAGAAACCAGTGGAAATAAAGTGTATACATTATAGCTTATTGGATTTGTCTTGGAACGCACTATCAACTCAGGTCTTCAAAAAAAATAGTTCCATTTGAAAAACCGAACTTGACCGTCGTATCTTTTAAAATAATATTCGAAAACAAAATTTGTTCGCGCTAATAAATTGCCCCCCTCGAACCATGCAATTCCCTATTTTTTTTATATTTTTATCGACAATACTTTAGGAGAAAAGCGGCTGTCCAGTCTTAGGTGGGACACCCTGTATAAGGGTGTAAGGGTATATGGGTATAAGGGTATAAGTGTATAACGGTATATAAGGGTGTAAGTGTATAAGGGTATAAGGGTATAAGGGTATAAGGGTATAAGGGTGTATAAGGGTATAAGGGTATAAGGGTGTATAAGGGTATAAGGGTATAAGGGTGTATACCCTGCGGAATGATCCCGAGAGTCGACGAACGAAACATGTGTTATTAGTGAAGGTGTGCGTGTAACGCATAGTATACGTATTATGTCGACAAAATTTGACTGGAGAAGAAGAATCAGAAGGAAAGGAAGAAGTCTTTCTTACCGTTTCCGACTAATGCATGAAATGATATTACGATATCTCTGTCATGCGTGGACCGATTTTATTGAATTTGGTCGCATTCGAAAGCTTATATGCGGTTTACATAATAAAAATGCATTTAAATTTAAAAAATATTGCAGGGGTGATGAGATATTAATGAAATAAATTTCAGAATAGCCTGGCGACGAGTAAATGATAAGCGGTAGCAACAGTCGGCATACATATGCAGGGTCTCGGAACATGGATAAACGGCAGGGGCAGTCGATCGACATTTATACAGGGTGTTTTACACCGGGTGTCTTTCATGTATACAGGGTGTATTTCTTGTATACAGGGTGTCTTTCATGTACTTGGCGTCGAGACGCTACCGCGTCTCTAGATACTTGGTGCGAGACACTACTATGTCTCTTGATTTCGCACTTGCTTCTACGCTCGGATGGCCGGTCCTTTTGGGGAGGGATGCAAGTTCGATTGGTTAGGTTAGGAGGTGTGAAAGTTGCTAGACTAAATTTCAACCATAGGGAGCAGATTGTATCACAACCAATCGGATTTGCATCCCTCACAAACGGCTGCTCTCTTGAAGAGGCCCTCTTCACAGCAATACCTCCTCCCCAATGCCCACCTTCTCTCGCAAGGAATACGTCAACGCATGCTTTTGTTTTGATATTGAAGCTCGTGTTTATACTCGAGAGGACCACGCGTCGACAGCGGGCTACCCCTTTTCATCCTGTGTCTCTCCAAGAGGAGTATTGACGGTGGATTGTAGGAGCGTGTCACGTCCCGCGACGTGGAGTCTACTATTATCTAACCCTTTAAATCGAATATATTTACTATTTCGTACTTTGGTGTATTGTAATCACCTAGTATACAAGTGTTGCCGTTAAGGCATTGTAATCCGTAATCTACAAGAAGAAATCAAGTCAAGAATCAACGGACGGCAACAGTGAGCAGGAGGACCAGCACGAAGGAGGTAGCCGCACACCTACTAGCTGCACACCAGCTAGCCAATCGAGCGCACACAAAGGGGACCAGTGGACGCCAGCTGATGGGTCAGAGGCCCCTTCAGCCAGCGGAGTCGACACCTTCACGAAGCTGCGCTCCTGATCATCGCCACAAATTTGTCCTCCCTATTATATCCCGTAAATCGAGTTCCAATACGGAACCGATGTATTTTAACTTCAATCCCTAGTATGTGGGCTGTACGAAACCAATCGTACAGAGCACATCGAAAACCCAGTAGCGTAAACTTCTAAAAAATGAATTAAAATAAGAATTAAAGTATCGACGCTACTCAGGGTTTCGTATAACTGCAGAAATACGTCTTAAGTCACGCAGAAGACACCGAAATAGGTGCGCGATAGCTCAAATTCTGCAGTAAACAAAACTCTCGGATAGCCCGCTGGAAAGAATTCTTCAGGTGGATCCCACGGTAGATGATTGGGCGATTTCATCTCCCACTGTCTTAATTGTCATGTGACAAACCTGGAGAAGGAGTGATCAGTAGTCCTATAAAAAGGGACTGACAAACCCGCGGAGCGCAATAATAATAATAATTAATAAATTAATTATCAATTCACGATTCATGATTGAAGTCAATCACAATATATGTGTATTTTAAAAACTCGTTAAGTGTTAAATAAGTGACAATAAAAGTGTTGTTAAAGTTAAAAGTGAGTGAAGTTTTACTATAATAATAAACCATATTCCTACTTTGGGCATTAGAATTTATCTTTATTGATTTTTATAAGCGAGAAATGATGATTGGATTGGTCGTGATTTGCACCCGCCAATGATGACATTTATAAGCAGGACAGCCGCCCACGGTGTCATCGGGTATTGGGTGTGAAGCACGATTTTCGTGATTAGTATCATTATCGCTAAAATGAATCTAAAATGTTCGCAATTTGTTTCCACCAATGGTGACACCTACAAGCAGGACAGCCGCCCACGGTGTCATCAAACAGTTGTTGTAAAAAGCGATTTGCGCGCTTAACCAACCCTAAAAACGGTTACAAGCCGATCAAAATTGGTTTATGAGTGATCATGTTTTGCATCGGTCAAAGGCGATACTTATAAGCAGGACAGCCGCCCACGGTGTCGCCGGGCAATCGATGCAAACCCTGATCCCGGGGAATAAAACAACTTGTACTAAATTCAACCCCTTTCTAGAAAATAATAATGCCCAAAGGTCATCGTGCCGGAAGGGAAAATCAATTACGTCGTCTGGCGTTAAGATACAGACTGGAAGCAGCCGAAGGATCCAGTCTGTTGGGGGCATTTAATACTCCCTGGGCCCGCGAGATTCAGCCCATCAGCCCATACGAACAAGGGTCCGTGGTGACACCCGGCGATTGGGCTTTGCCAAAGCCAAATCAAGTGGCAGAAATCGACGCGGCACTAAAGGGGCCAGTGGGTTGGAAATTGATACCTATGGACCAATAAAAAGTAAGCAAGTTTAATATATATCACGTTAATGTACGTTCAAATATTGTCTCAACTATCCCAGAGCGTAAATCCCTGGGTTAGCTCAAAAGCGGTTAAATACGTGAACTCGATAAAATCGCGCCCCAAATAGGAAGTAGGGACGTAACAGAGCGTAAACTGCGTTCCACATTAGAGCATACTCGTTTCGCGCAGGGGTACATTGTTGATTGGTAGTAAACCGGTAAGGAAAGAGCTACGACCAATCAGGAAAGTGCTACTACCACTCGCGTGTGTCAGACCGGTGGGAGCTGCGGAGATCGGTCGCAAATCGGTAGGGGCGTCGGTACACTGTTATATGGAACGCAGTGTAGATGTCTGGATGCCAGATACTGAATTCAGAAGACGATAGAACCACGAAATACGATTTACTTTAATTATAGTACATGTGTGTTTGGTAATAAAAACCAAACACACATGTACTATAATTAAAGTAAATCGTATTCCTCTCGGGCAGGAGTACTGATAATGATCGAACTTGCGCCCCTATGTGAATGTTGTCCGATTTACACGACATTTGGTATGATTTTCATCAGAAAACCCCAAGGAATCCATCGGCGACACTTCCATATCCATTCGATAAAGAATAAAGAAGTATTTTATTTCCTAACGAGATATAGGGTAATTCTTGAGCAACGCCCGTTAAGGAGATGCGGCCTGGTACCTCGTGGCGAGGACAACCCCTCGCAGTGCCTGACCGAATTTTATGGCTTTCAACCCGCGAAGGGGTTCGAGTGCCTAATAAGAAGTGAGAAACCTTCGACTTGCGCATTTCTCATCAGATATTTGCAAAACCGACACCTATCGATTCCTTATGTTTCGCCGATGAAGCTGACACCAAGAACGACGTAATTCGGACCATAATGAAGGAAATTCCATGGAATATCGATTTATATCATTTCAAGCTGACTTGACTTGGTTAAAAATAGTCCGATTTACATGAAATTTGGTATGATTTTAATCGACGGAACGCCAGGAATCCATTGGCGCCACTTCCCCTTCGATACGATGAAGAAAAGAAGCAAACATTTGAAATCCTGAACATTTCTCACTTCTTAATGGTATTCCAAACCCTTCGAGGGTCGAAAGCCATAAAATTCGATGGGCACTGCGGGGTGTTGTCCTCGCCACGGGGTGACGGGCGTACCTCCAGAATTACCCTGATGAAATAGAGGTGGAAGATGCCACATCTGGTTACCAAAAACTACCCGTACTGATCGGCCGCGGTGTCTCGCCAGAGTCGCGGTTTATGAGCGGATTTTCCGCGCGTCGGCGGTAGGCAACGGTACATAGTACGGGTCCGAAGTCATCGTACGCACTACCCACCGACAGAGCAATATACGGATTAACTCAGA
Organism: Andrena bucephala; assembly: GCA_947577245.1. Classification (NCBI taxonomy): domain Eukaryota; kingdom Metazoa; phylum Arthropoda; class Insecta; order Hymenoptera; family Andrenidae; genus Andrena; species Andrena bucephala. The sequence goes on along the minus strand of OX387718.1, from coordinate 17,463,875 downwards.
CTGGACAATGTCACCACGTTTTTTATTGGCCTTTACAAATTTGGCAAACAGATATTGTCGAAACGTTCTTGGAGAAATAATAAATTATCGATTGTAAAGATCGAATGAATTTTCGTCTGGCTCTGAGTTCCCTTTTGTCCCGACGCACGCGAGAAAGATGCCACAAATATAGGAATTAAAAAGTATTATCCACCGTCAATGCGCCTCGTGGAGAGCCACAGTAAGAAAAGGGGTACACCGTTGAGTGCGCGTGGTTCCGCCTGCATCGTCCTCCTTTCAAATTAAAGACGGATTCCTTATCTCTCGAGTATAAATCCTTATCTCTCAAGTATAAACACGCGTTGGAATTTCAAATCTGGTTAGGAAATAAAATAATTCTTTATTCTTTATCGTATGGATATGGAAGTGTCGCGGATGGATTCCTTGGGGATTTCCGATGAAAATCATGGCAAATATCGTGTAAATCGGACAACTTTTACATAGGGAATACAAATAGCTTGTGTCAAAGTAGTCCGATTTGCATGATGTTTGGTATGATTTTAATCGACGGAATGCCAGGAATCCATTGACGTCGCTTTCGCACAGATCTGATGAGAAATGCGGAATTCGAAGATTTCTCACTTCTTAATAGGTACTCCAACCCCTTCGAGGGTCGTAAGTCAACTTCGGAGAGACACCACGGGGGGTTGACCTCGTCACGGTTGCCAGGCGGATCAGGCGCACCGAGCCAATCACCCTGTACGTCTCGCGTGCTTTTGTTTTGAAATTCCAACGCGTGTTTATACTCGAGAGATAAGGAATCCGTCTTTAATTTGAAAGGAGGACGATGCAGGCGGAACCACGCACACTCAACGGTGTACCCCTTTCCTTACTGTGTCTCACCGTGAGACGTATTGGCACGTATTTAGAGTAATTTCGTTTCCTACTCCATTGCCAGGGAAACATTCTTCAATGTAACATAGGAACGTCTTCTTTCTGTCATCGTGTGGACCAGAAGATTAATTTTCGTCACGGTCAGCGTTGAGGACATCATAATAATTTATTTATATTGTAGCGGGGCACGGGTTATGGCCTGCCGAACATAGAGAGTTTAGCTAGGGGGAAAGAAAAATGCCACATCTGGTTCCCGTAAATTAAACACGCTGATCGGCCGGAGTGTTTCGCCCCTTGCTCGCGGTTTGTGACTGAAATGTCCCGCGAGTCGGTGGCCAGGTACAACGGTACGTTCCGATCCGTAATTACTGAGGCGACCATCCACCAACGCAGCACTACCTACATGTATTAACTCAGAGCGAAAGGTGTCGAAAGCCAAGAAGACAGCATGTTCGATTGCTTTCTAAGTTGAAACCCAACAGATGTCGAAAAACAGTCCCTCGAAAATACTAAATTGCCAATCGTAAACATTAAATGAATTTCTCTTCATTCTGAGCTAGCCTCTCCCTTGTCCCGTAAGACGGAATAGGTAGTATTGTATTTCGCATTTCCTTCTACATTCGGATGGCCAGGATGGGTTCCAGCTAGGAAATGTGGGTGTTATAAATTTTTTTTTCGTTGATCATAAAAACTTCCCCTTTGCATCTTTTAACCATCTACATGGATATTTCCAACCAATAAGGAAGAAGTTCCTTTATTTCGAAAGGGCCAATAGCATCTTCTGACAAATTTTCCACAGACTTAGGAAACAGTCTGTGGGTCGGAAGTCAGTAGACGTTCGACAGTACTTACCATCTCTTTGACGCGAACAGATCAAGTACAAAAATGTATCTAACGGTAAAAGATAAAGTAGAGTTAGTACTTTTACGCGGTGAGAGACGCCTGTCCTATCGTGCAGTGAGTGCAACGTTCCACCAACGACATCCCAATCGACCAAAACCAAGTCCGCAAACGGTAAGTCTTTATCTTCATTTAGTGCAATACATAGAGTGAAATACAGAATCTTTAACCCTTTTGCTACGGCGCCCCGGTCCGCGGGAGCGCCGCTACCGACCGGGAGCCCGCGCCACGCGTGTACCCTTTTCGCCACGGCGGCCCGTTCCGATCAAGCCGCAAACGAGTGGTTTGTTTGGAAATGCCACAGTGGATAACTGGACCAGCCTAATGTAAACTTAGCTTAATCGGTGTTTGTCTCTACGGGTTGTTTCGTGGATACCGGATATAGCTAGCGTTCGTGTCTGCAGGTTGTTTCGTGGATACCGGATATATTCGGCGTTAGGAGAGAAAGGGTTCACGCTTTTGCTGTTTATCAAAATAACGCGACTTGGTAAAAAGAGTACACTGAAATGAATATCTTTGGTACCGTGGCCTGGTACCCCGTGGAGAAGTCAACCCCCCCCCCCCCCCCGTGGTGCTTCACCTAATTTTATGCATTTCGACCCTCGAAGAGGTTCGAGTGCCTATTAAGAAGTGAGAAATCTTCGACTTCCGCATTTCTCAGATCTTTGCGAAAACGAGGCCAATTGATTCCTTATGTTTCCCTGATGAAAGTAACACCAAGAACGACGTAATTCGGAAAATAATGAAGGAAATGAGCAATTCATTTCCATAACCTCAAGCTACTTTCGTTAATAATAGTCCGATTAACGTGAAATGTGGTACAATTTTCATCGGCAAAACGTAAGGAATCCATCGGTATCACTTCCATATCGATATGGTAAACAATAAACAATTCAGTTTTTCTGACACAGGTCTGAATCCTCGGCCGACTGTCACGAATGCAGGTCGACCCCCCGCAGTCGAGGGTGAAAATGTGAAATACTCATTTCAGCGTAGTAAGAAATTCTTCATTCTTTATCGTATCGATATGAAAGTGGCACCAATGGATTCCTGGTGTTCTTCCGATTAAAATCATACCAAATATCATGCAAATCGGATTACTTAGAAATTTGTATTCCTTATGTAAAAGTTGTCCGATTTGCATGAAATTTGGTATGATTTTCATCAGAAAAACATAAGGAATCCATTGGTGCCACTTCCATATCGAGACGATAAAGAATGAAGAATTTCTTACTGCGCTGAAATGAGTATTTCACATTTTCACCCTCGACTGCGGGGGGTCGACCTGCATTCGCGACGGTCGGCCGAGGATTCATACCTGTTTCAGAAAAACTGAATTGTTTATTGTTTACCATATCGATATGGAAGTGATACCGATGGATTCCTTACGTTTTGCCGATGAAAATTATACCACATTTCACGTTAATCGGACTAATATTAACGAAAGTAGCTTGAGGTTATGGAAATGAATTGTTCGTTTCCTTCATTATTTTCCGAATTACGTCGTTCTTGGTGTTACTTTCATCGGGGAAACATAAGGAATCAATTGGCCTCGTTTTCGCAAAGATCTGAGAAATCGAAGATTTCTCACTTCTTAAGGCTGCCGTCTCCGCGGGCCTTGAATGTGTGCGTACGCTCACACAAGCTAAGTTAAGCGTGTACGTATACGCGTGTAGTAAACAAACCGTAGTTTTCATCTTTCGTCCTGGAATCGGCAAGAAGGAAGTTTTTGCGGGTATAGTTGCCTCCAGTAGACATCCGTGCAAACGGGTACGGTGCGTTTGAACGCTAATAAGCACCGTACGTTGAAATAATAATGAATTTATGAATCGAAAATTGACAGAATGAGGCTTCAAGGCTTCTCCGTTGGTGGCGCTAATGGTGTACTGCAGGCACGTAGCACCAGCGTGACGTATAGGCAGGGCCGACGCGAGGTTAGTTGGTGCCCTTAGGCAAGAACATTTTTGGTGCCCCCAAATTTTTGCCCCTGTTTTCTATTTAATATGTTTTGTCTTTACAGGGGGTACATTTCGTTTATGTGGGGGTTGGATTCCTTTATTATTAAGCGTGCGATATAGTATTTTAGCGTCTCATTAGGCTGGCGCCCTTATGCGGCGCGTAACTTGCATAATGGTTCCGCCGGCCCTGTGTATGCGCGTGTAGTAGGCAAACCGTAGTTTTCATCTTTCGCCCTGGAATCGGCAAGAAGGAAGTTTTTGCGGGTATAGTTGCCTCCAGTAGACATTCGTGCAAACGGGTACGGTGCGTTTGAACGCTAATAAGCAGCGTACGTTGAAATAATAATGAATTTAGGACTCGTGTACTGAGACAGACTCGAGAAATGACAGAATGAAGCTTCGAGGATTCTCCGTCACCGGCGTTGATGGTATATTCGTGCATTGTACCATCAAACCCGGTGGAAGTCCAATCTAGCCGATAAATGTAGGAAAGACATAGTTGCCGAGATGTATCGAGAGTCGAATCGCGCTGTTGCCGCATTTCCCCTATTACTATTTTGTCGTAAGGGAGGCTTGAATGAATCACGGCGAAGTGGCTGGAGAACAGGAATGGGCAAAGATATTATCTGGATAAACTCAAATAAAAGATACTACAGTACTTTCTCGTTACGGGCTCGGTTTGGTGTAAACGATGTGGACTTTTCGCTATTCCCACCACTTCTGTCTCACTCTTGTCCGGCGAAGGCGAGAGCGAGCGAGAGGCACTGAAAGCGAGCGAGGGCGGTACGAGATAGACGACGGGATGATGTTTTGTTTCGCTCCGTCTTTCGGACGCCTGACAACTCCGTCCTTTGCGTTCGCGGCCGTCGCGCAGGCAAAGCGTTCCATCTCGCTCCCCCCTTCGGCCAGAAAGAAGCGAGAAACGAACACTGGGAATTAGGGCTCTGTTCGCGATACGGGCTCAACGCCGCGCCGCACAGTGGGGCAAAGTGACGAAGTTTGTTTCATAATCAAAGAACTTTTGATGGAAATGAGATAGAGTGATGATTTTTTTTTTAAATTAAGTTAAAAGATTGCATTAAAGTTGAAAGATTGCAGAATAAGGGAAAATTAATGAAATTATGATACGAACGTTTTTTACCTTTGAAAATGTGTTAAACTTTAAATCGATTTTTTTTCAAAATCCTGAGGTAGTAGACAAATTTTGCGAACGGATTTGAAATCAGCGCGACAAAATCTATAGGAAATGATGTACAACATGTCAGGAAAAAATTCTAACCGAACATGGTATTGGACAAAACATATTTTTGTTGTAAAATTTCAAGTTTAACACAGATTTTCAATGGTAAAAAACGTTCGTACCATAATTTCATTAATTTTCCCTTATTCTGCAATCTTTCAGCTTTAATTTTAAAAAAAGTCATCACTCGATCTCATTTCTATCAAAAGTTCTTTGATTTTGAAACAAACTTCGCCACTTTGCCCCACTGTGCGCCGGTCCCGACCAGCGAGGACTTGGGCTGTTCGGCGCTGGCTTCTGATCCCAGTTCGAGTCTCTGTACTACAATTTTTTCCTATTCGAACGTAACGAATCACTTCTCGATTTGTGTATTTACTACGGAAATCGCGATTCCACTAGCGTTCAGAACGAAGCGGTTTTTCGTCGTTTTCGCAAAGAACGCAAGTGGCTGATTTCAAGTCGTTTTGTGGTTATGGGTTATATTTATTGATGAGTGGGTAATTTTTCCACCCCTTCGGGGTTAATTTTTTTTAAATATTGTATTGTCCTCAAAACTACGCACGCCTGCAAAGTTTCAAGATAACTCGATAGTTGGAAGTTGGTTAAATTTCAGTTGCCAGATTTCTACCATGCATATATCAAACATACAAAAAATATACAAACAAACCGAGGGTCGAAGCTGAATAAAATCGTTTAAAAATAATCTGATTTATACCTTGTTTAAATTCATTTTCATTTGGGAAATCACAGCAGTATGTTACTGAAACATTCATGCCGATACGATAGAAAGTTTTACATTCTATTAAAACACACAAAATATACAAATCATTGAACAATCATATCATTATATTTTTTCACAAGTAAACATAAATATTGCACCGAATGAGAGAAGATAATAAGAATTGTGAAGTTTAGAAGGGATATTGATACCCAAATTAGTATTCTTTCATAAATTATTGAAATAAACTATCAAATTAAAGAGACTTTATATTTATTTGTCGTCGAATAAAAATAACCCAGAGTTAGTTTTATTTGAAATACCACGGATGAATCAGTTTATTCGACGGGAATTCATCCGTCGGCCACAAATAATTTCTTTAATCGAGGGCCTCTATTCTTGAGGTCCCCCGAAGCTCGAGCCGAGCGACATTGTATCGCTCACCCGTCTAATCTGTTGCCTGGAGTTGCTCGGCGATGTACATATCATTGATTATGCAGAAACAGAATTTCTTTATTTTTCATCGTATCAATATGAAAGTGATTCTGCCGATTAAATTGACAGGAAATAATTTGAATCGGACTAAGTACTTTGAACGAAACCGGCTTTCAATTCTGCAAATAAATTTTATGTGTAATATCGTTATTCGTTAATAATTATAGTTCAAATTGTGTCAGGTTATCTTTCCATCTTTCCTTCTTACACTCCCGGACCTCTCTATCTTTCATTATTGCTACATTCAGGGAGGCTCTAACGCTAGACGCAGCTCTCGTGCTGTATTCCTTCAAGAGTTCTCGATGAAAAGAGAGAACTCTGTGGCAACAGCGCGGCAGAGACAGAGAGAATAGAAAATGTGGCAACTATGCATAAAAAATTCGTCTACCAGAGTACCTGAAGATGTCATTGCTGTACAAATTCTTTTTATCGATCGGAGTAATTTCATTAGGGTCCGTTTGTTTACTGGGGACGCTTCGATCGATTCGGACCAAAACAAACTTGAGACGGCAGCCTTAATAGGCACTCGAACCTCTTCGAGGGTCGAAATCCATAAAATTAGACGAGGCACCACGGGGGGGGGGGGGGGGTTGACTTCGCCATGGAGCACCAGGCCGCGTCTCTTTGACGGGCGTAGCTCCAGAATCACCCTGTATTTGGAAAGAACGCTGGTCCAATTTGTCATGATAGAATCTCCTCCCGCAATGATCCCTTCACTACAGCACAGTAATTAATTTTACCCATGTACGCACGACGTACGGCCTCAATAATGAAAGGGTTAAATATCCAGTTTCGCCTTTTTTGTATCAATTGAATGCGTTTCCATCAAATCGGTATGTTTTCAGATAAAAAATATTTGTCAGCTGTTTGAAGCCACTGGAAGTGTGCATGCACTACCCAAGAAAATTCCCACCATCACTCCGGCCCAGGAAATAGACGTTATGGCCGCGTTCCATGCGAATCCGAGGGTATCGATTCGCCTAGTAGCGGCGAATTATAATTTATCAAAATCAACAATACATAAGATCGTAAGAAAAAATGGTCTGAAGCCGTATAAGCCAACTACACAGCATAAATTATTTGTTAGAGACTATGGACAACGGATTCAATTTTCGATGACAATACTGCAACAACTCGGAGATAATTCACAGTTTGTGAGAAACGTAATGATAACGGACGAATGTATATTTTATACAAATGGTATGACATGCCATCAGAATTCAAGAATGTGGGCAGCGGAAAACCCACATTGGATACGAGAAGATAATAGCCAGTACCGCCAGTCAGTTTTAGTATGGTGTGGTATTTTCAATCGAAAAATATATGGACCGTATATTTTCGATGGAAATGTAACGGGAGCGGTATATTTAGAATTTTTTAAGAACTATCTGCGAGATATTTTGGACGATATGTCACTGGCAGAAAGAGAGAACTTGTGGTTTCAACAAGATGGTGCTCCGGCGCATTACGCTAATATCGTGACAAGATGGCTAAATGAAACATTTCCCAACCGCTGGATCGGTCGCAGTGGAGCAGTGGCATGGCCTCCTAGATCCCCGGATCTCTCGGCCTGCGACTTCTTTTTATGGGGATACTTGAAGCAAATAGTATATCAAACCCCTGTGGATAATAAGGAACAATTAACGCAACGAATTATTCAAGCATGCAATAATATACCACGCGAGATGCTGAAGACAGTAGAGACAGAATTTTTGCGGCGAATATTAAGTTGCATCCTGAATGACGGAGGGCACGTCGAAGGACAGCCGGCCTAAATGCTAGCTCAGCGTAAAGAGGTACGTACTATTGCGAGATGAGAAGAAGATGGACTACCCACAAGCTGAAATGTCACAGGGGCAAGGGGAATCGCCAATCGCGTCAACCTATCGCCCCCTGTGACATTTCAGCTTGTGGGTAGTCCTTCTTCTTCTCATCTCGCAAAAGTACTTAACTCTTCACGCTGAGCTAGCCTTTACGCTGTCTCGCAACTTAATCTAATTACATCTTACAAATTATGATTAAAATGTAATTTTGCAGTTGATTACACATTATTTTCTGTAATAGTTAATTTAGTTGACCATTTGGTTTCGTCAACTACCTAATGAACGATTACAGAAAATAATATGTAATCAACTACACACTTACATTTTAATCGTAATTTGTAAGTTGCAATTAGATTACATTTTGCTCAACTCTGTCCCCATTAAACCACGACCGATCCATCGTTTGGGAAATGAGTCTAGCCATCTTCTCATCGCTGCAGCACCGTCTTGTTGAAACCATAAATTTTGCGCTTCAGCAAGTGTCATGGCGTGTAAAATATCATCCATATAATATTCCAGAAATTCTAAATATGTTGCTCCTGCATTTCCTTCGAAACAACATGGTCCATATATTTTTCGATTGAAAATACCACACCACATTAAAACCGAGTCGCGGTGCTGGTTATTATCTTCTCGTACTTTGATAGCATATCATGCCATTCGTATAAAATATACGTACATTCGTCCGTTATCATTAAGTTTCGTACAAACTGTGCATCTTCTCCGCGCAAATTCAATCCGTGGTCCAAAATCTCTATCAAATACTTTATGTGGTGAAATCGGCTTATACGGCGCCAAACTATTTTTTTTCTCGATTTTATGCACTGTACGTGCGGATAAGTTATAATTTTCCGCTATTGTGCGAACTGATGTTGCCGGGTTCGTATGGAACGCAACCATGTCTACTTGGTAGTTGCTTCAAAAAGCTGTAAGCCGAGAGACGGCGATATGGGATACAGACATTCGCTAATGTGTGGGCCTCGCGCCAAGCGGCCTTCTGCGAGCTCATTGTTGAACGCGGCCGGAACCGAGCTGCTCAGGAGGGAACTGGCTTTGCTGCGAACGACCAGGTCAGAGGCCAGCCCCAGGTCGGAGGCAAACCTCAGGTCGGAAGCAAGTGCACCCGAACAGACGACGGTTAAAAAGTGGTAGGAGCTTAAAGACATGATCGGCGAATATGGTGGAAGCAACCCTGGTTTCGATAGATGGGAAAGGCAAATGAGGAAATTCCTATCATTGTACGAGCTGAACAGCCACCAAGCGAAAGGTTTAGTGTGCAGCAGGTTGACCAGCCGAGCGTTGAAATGGTATCATTCAAGGGTTGACTGCGTCGAGTTAGGTCACGAGGACTTACTACGGGGTTTTAAGAAGATGTAAGGGTAGCGACTGGATCCTTTGGCCTTGAGGCAGGAGCTCGAAGCGAGTAAGTGGGGCGCAGTGGAAACCTTCGCCGATTACGTCCACGACAAGGTCATATTCGCAAACCGGGTCCCGGTCTCAGAAACGGAATTAGTCAGCTACGTCATCGGTGGAATTTCACGTTGGGAGCTACGGACGCAGGCCAAAGTCCAGCGTTACGAGTCCCTGGACGCGATGCTGGAGGCCTTTATCACGCCGCTGTCGGACGCATCACGAAAGATGCATCCGCGCAGTCAAACGACGGCCTCATCAGCCGCTGGAACGAGGAAGCCGCCATTGAAGGAAGTACAGGGAACAAAGCATGCCGGGAGAAAATGTTTCAACTGTAACCAGACGGGGCACATCGCAGCCGAGTTTCCGAAGCCGAGGAAGGAGTCCCTGTCACAAATGTGGAAAGGTGGGTCATTTGGCGAGCCGATGCGACGCCCAACAGCCCCAACAAGCCGTGGACGACGTCAACTGTATGGCGCGCGAGCAGAAAGAAGACTTTCGGCGATCGGTAAAATTACAGCCTAAGCAGCGAGAGCAGTAATGTAAACATTAATGTGAACGCGCTCATCGACTCGGGAAGTCCGATTTGTTTCTTTAAAAAAAGATACTTTCCGAGAGCATGCATCACGAACGACCACGAATCGGATAAATTTCGCGGGATAAACGGAAGCGATTTGAACGTGTTAGGATAGAACGCGCAAGCGACGGTCACGTACGACGAAAGGGAATATCAAATCACGTTATGAATTGTACCGGATAGGACGATGCAAAACGCGCTAGTCCACTGCAACCCCTTAGCGGGTTGAAAGCCATAAAATTCGGTGAGGCACTGCGAGGGTCTGTCCTCGCCACGGGGTACCAGGCCGCCGCATCTCCTTGACGGGCGTTGCTCCAGAATTACCCTGTATCTGGTTAGGAAATAAAATAATTCTTTATTCGTTATCGTATGGATATGGAAGTGTCACCGATGGATTCCTTGGGGTTTTCTCATCAAAATCATTACAAATGTCGTGTAAATCGGATATCTTTTACATAGGGAATACAAATAGCCGATTTGCATGATATTTGGTATGATTTCCATCAGAAAAACATAAGGAATCCATTGGTGTCACTTCCCTTTCGATACGATGAAGAAAAGAATTTCTTAATACGCTATAATTGATATTTCACCCTCGACTGCGGGGGCTCGACCTGAATTCGCTACGTTCGGCCCAGGATTCATACCATTTTCCGTAAAATGCCATAAAATTCGGTGAGGCACTGCGGGCGGGTTGTCCTCGCCACGGGGTACCAGGCCGCATCCTTCGACGGGCGTAGCTCCAGAATCACCCTGTATCATTTGTGCAGTGTGTGACGCGACTACTCTCCAGGTGGAATCAGACGGCTCGTGGCACCGCGAACTAGCTCGGCTCGTCTAGCTCGTCAAGTCGGCTTGGCGAGCCCGGGCGAGCGGAGCCATGACCGATCAGACGGCTCGTGGATCGCGGCTCCACGAGCCAGGCTCGCGGAGCCGCCTGATTCCACCTTCCGTGTAATCGGTCTGCGCGAAGTAGGACGCAAGTTCGATCATTATCAGTACTCCTGCCCGTGAGGAATACGATTTACTTTAATGTTATAGTGCATGTGCGTTTTGTAATAAAGTGTTTCTATCGTCTCCTGAATTCAATAACTGGCATCCAGACATTTACGCTCCTACAGTCCACCGTCAATACTCCTCGCGGAGAGACACAGGAAGAAAAGTGGTAGCCCGCTGTCGACGCGTGGTCCTTCATAAAAATTCGAACAGATCCATTATCTCTCGAGTATAAACACGAGCTCCGATATCAAAACAAAAGCATGCGTTGATGTATTCCGTGCGAGAGAAGGTGGGCATTGGGGAGGAGGTATTGCTGTGAAGAGGGCCTCATCAAGAGAGCAGCCGTTTGTGAGGGATGCAAATCCGATTGGTTCTGATACAATCTGCTCCCTATGGTTGAAATTTAGTCTAGCAACTTTCACACCTCCTAACCTAACCAATCGAACTTGCATCCCTCCCCAAAAGAACCGGCCATCCGAGCGTAGAAGCAAGTAAGCGAAATAAAAGTAACGGTGCGCTTCTCGATACCGCAGATGTAGGGGAAGTAGGGCATCTCCCTAAACCCTAATTAAAAGATGGTAGGCACGTGACAAATACATCATTAGGAAGCCACTGTGTTATAATAGTGTGGTCGCTGGCGAAAGCGAGTGGGGGAGGACGGTTTTTTCCCATCTGTTTTGTAAAGTTTAATCACTTAGACGCCTGACCTCAGATAGTCCAAAGTGTGTAAAAAATGTTAAATCATTAACTTATAGTTGTATTTGGAGTAATAAAGACTTAATTAATAGCAACAATCATCACTTTATTTGCATTTTTCCTTAGCTTCCCCATCATGTCTCTACTTTCCTTACCTACCTAAGTAGCATTTCTGGCGGAAAAGAATTGTCCAGCCTTTAGGCCTGCCATTCCTGGCGTAGACCTTTGGCAGGTAGGTATCTATTTCAAAAGGCAGTGCCACCCGTGGAGCCAGTAAGACCGTCCCCGGTCCGTGCTATACCAGACAGTTTTCTTCCAGTGAAAATCAGTAAATTTGCAAGCGCAATATCTTAAAAACCAGTGAAAATAAAGTGTACACATTAAAGCTTATTGAATTTGTCTTGGAAAGCACTATCAACTCAGGTCTTCAGAAAAAATAGTTCCATTTGAAAAACCGAACTTGACCATCGTATCTTTTAAAATAATAATCGAAAACAAAATTCGTTCGCGCTAATAAATTGGCCCCCTCGAACCATGCAATTCCCTATTTTTTTTATATTTTTATCTCTAATAGTTTAGGAGAAAACCGGCTGTCCAGTCTTCCCGCGGACACCCTGTATATTAAGGGGGTAGACACGTCACGTGATCTGGCCGATTTGGCCGGTCGGTATTACAGCAGGTTTTTTCTGCACAGAAATGATAATACCGATAGATCGACGATTGCCCGGTAAACGCGAGAGGGAGCTGTTTGCTATTTTTGTATTCTATTCTGAATAAGGAAAGAAATTCTGCTGTTGCGTTGTACTTATAAAAATTTAAACGGAAAGTCGGCTGGTACTGCAAACGTAGAAAATTCATTGTACATTTTAATTACTTGAAATGTGCTTATGCTACAATATTCTACGTTAGCAGTAAGGAATTATAAGTGAAAAGGAAAAATAGATGAGGGGATGTCCCCAGAAAATTAAGTTTGTTAGGTTAGACATTTTTTTACTAGCAAAGCACCGAAACAGAACATGAAATACACTTATTACACGTCCTATGCAGAAAGCAGTTATGAACAAACATTATATATAAAATTGTACGGAATCGATTGACGTCACTTTTGCAAAGATCTGATTAGAAATTGCAGAACTCTAGATTCGTCACTGCTTAGCGTGCAACATTGTATAGTCCCGCTGGTTTCAAGCGTCGAAGCCCAGGATTTCAGGGAGACACATGATTGTTGGCGAGCATCGCGTTTGACGACTCTAGCTAGAAAATCACGCCGTATGAATGCTAAGAAACGATAGTGTGAAGCGGCGTGCGTTTCAATTGCACATTGACAATATCGTAGATTCTAGGGCCTAGAATATTAGCTACGTATTACGATGTTCTTCACCGGAGCACTACATTAATGAATTAAAAAATAAATGAATAGGTCAATTAGTTAAAATTAATGAACTGTGCATGATTTTAATGACGCCTAATTTAATTGCCCTTACAAACTGAATTACTAATTGTAATTAAAAGAATTTTTGACGTGCAACATGAAACTGCGCACGCAAATGGTTGGGCTCGGATTATCGGGAAAGACCTACCCATCCCACCGTTTTGCTTTCTCGCTGCGAGCGAGGACCTTCGGGTCGCAGTAGACCACCCGTTGACAGCCGAGAGCAATAAAACCGACGGGCCAGATAAAATGTTATAAATGTGATAAAAGTATTACCAATGGAGTTATTAGGGTTTCTTGATGAAAATGATGTCAGATATTTAAACTTTTAACTTGCAATGAATTGGACGGCCCAACGAAACTGTTTTACCGACCCATAAATTGAAGGTGACTGATCTTAGCGTCCTCTTCTCACACCCAGCGTTCAAATCAAGAACTACTCTCGAATGATGTATACGCGTGTGCGCCCCGCGCGGGCGCACCGTTAACGTAGCTCTACAGTGGGTCCAGGGATAGTGTGGCCAATGTGTTCCTCGCCGCTGATTGGTGCCGCCATTTTCAGGCAACTTCCTGTAGCTCTTATGTATAGATCAGTATACATATGTACTTACACATTGTCAAGTTGTACTTCTTACAACTTCAGAGATGTACTCTATAAGTGCAATAAATACGTCACGGAAATTCGGAAATCAAGGTAAATATAACCAAAAGTAAATATAATTATTTTGCAAAGTATAACAATAAATTATAGTATAACTTTAAAATAACATCAAATTTTAAGCTACATCTTGATAATTAAAACACTATTTCAGATACCTCATTGTTTTGCCAAAGGGTGTAAAAATAGCTCAAAGAATGGGGCTAAAATGAATTATTTTCCCCGAGACCCTCAAAGAAGAGAGAGTTGCAAACTCTCTTGCACGACTCTTGGTGGAATGGATGAGGGATTACTAATACATAATTCAGCTGCTTTGTGTGAAGTGATATAAATTAAATTAAATTATAGTATCAAAACATGCAATAATAAATAAGCTTATTATGTGAATTTGTATAAATTTACTTGCATTAGCATATGTATTTATAATATTTTGTTATGAAAATTCATACATATTTTGTAATGGAAATAGTTTGTAATTACTATGTAATATACTATGATTAATAAAGTATTCGAACTACAAGTCATACATTACCGTTATTACTTTTATTTAACTATTTATTTTTTAAGTATTTATTGAAGTATAATCAACCCCCCCCCCCCAAAACATCTTCTTTCTTATACAACGCCCGCTAATTCCTTAAAACCGAAGCTGAAAATCTGAGCTCTGAATTTATTTGTGGCCAATAAAGGAATGTCAAGTATAAAAAGTGACAGAGGAATCAGTGTTCGAGCGGAGAACAAGAATACAATTGGAATTAGCAAAGTTGATTTCACAATCTTTGCGTGTGAACTTTTTTAATGTTTTTCGTGAATTAAAGGTACAATTGGAATTAGCAAAGATGATTTCTCAATCTTTGCAGGTGAACTTTTTTAGTGAATTAAAGGGAATTAGCTTCTTTCATACATGAGTCATGTTTTTGGGGGGGGGGGGGATTTTATCACTTTTTTCATATTTTGTTATCAATTATTAAGTGCCCTATTTCCTATCGGTCTTCATCCTCAAATCATAAATACAGCTAAATCTAACGTAGAAGTACAAATAATACTGTTTTTTGTTCTCGAATTTTTCATGTATTTGAGGGGGGTAGGGCAGAGGAGTGACATTATAAGATTTCTGGAAAAGGTTGGCGGAAAGGACCCCGTGGAGGTGAAAATTGTACCCAGTCAGCAATAATCAATAAAAATATTACCCATAATCACAAATCCAAACGACTTGATATCAGTCACTCGCGGTTTTACGAAAAAGACAAAAAGCCGCTGCGTTTGGGTAGCTAGTCGCATCACGAGGTCCGTAAATACACACTTTATTTCGAGAAATCATTTCGAGAAATGATTCGTTACGAACGAATAGAAAAAAAAATAAAACATTGAGGCGTGTTCTCAAACAAGAAAGGATGACTTTGGGCAGCATTAAAGATTGTAATGGAAAATGTATAATTTCGAGGAGAAAAAAAATTTGGAACGTAGTATTATATTATTATAAATTAAACGATTTTAAATTGGATATATATTAATTATAATTTTAATGGAACTATTTATTTACAATTGTTTATTTACAAAATACGCCCGCTCGGCCACGACCACGGCTCCTGAGTCTTCACTAAATCTCGCAGGGTACTCGCCTGCGAGCGGAGGTTGACGGCTTGCGCCCGTACCGCCTGGAGGGTGGCCCAATGCTCTTGACGGGCCCGCACCCTCCAGCCGCTCCTCTTATGACGCTTCGACGTGTATCCTCCTGTAATTAGTAATAAACGTCAGCAATTATATTATAATAATTTTTAAATTATTGGCATGCACAGATAAAAATGTTCGCCTCCCCTGATATAGGCTAAACCGAACAATTTTTATATTGTAAAAACATAAAAAGGTATTTAATTAAAGTATTAAGAAATAATACCATGTGCCGTGGCTGGGCCCTGTGGTGGTGGTGGTGATGGTGTTGGTAGCGGTGGTGCTGGTGGTGGTGGCGGTGGTGGTGTTGGTGGCGGCGGCGGCGGCGCCGTAGTTGCGACTGCCAGCGACAGCCAAGTGGCCTGGGCTCCCCTGATATAAGCTAAAGTCAACAATTTTAACTATATTGTTAAAAGATAAAAAGTATTAATTAATAGTATTAAGAATTAATACTGTTTGTCGCCGGCTGCTGTGGTGGTGGTGGCGACGCCGCCGTTCTCGGCACCTTGTTCGCTGCCGGCATCATTCGAGTCTGGAAAAACGAATTTGAAGAAATGTATATATAACATTTTTTTATTATTTAATTCTTCTGTAAGCTTATCGTTAATAAAACTCACCATCAAGTAGGGCGGCCTCCCGCATTTTCTACAAAAATTAATAAACAATTAATTAACCAAAAAAATCATCCAGAGTTCATAAAAGTGGCGTGAGATAGAAGAAAGTCATACGTTAAGTATCAGTGGACATAGACCGTAACTGTATAACAAATAATATAGCGACTTACCTTGTTAATTGAGACAATAATTCAATGTCCTATATGGTGGAAAAACTCGTGACATTTCAAAACTTTTGATAACTGACACAGGCAGGTTATGATTGAGTGACAGCTAGGTGACATTTACTAGCGAGCCGAAAGCAGCGGCTTTTTGCCTTTTTCGTCAACTGCGCAACCGCATTTTCAGCAAAACCATTCCGGATAACTTCAGCTTACGAAAGGCGACATCTACCTGCATTAATTGGAGAAGTAAAACGAGAATGGCGACATCTACTGGCGTCAAGTACTAGCGCTACGTGCTGTCTGACTGTCTCGTAAAAAAAGTATCATTTTGCTAACTATTAATTGAGAATAATTCTTTTATCTTTTAGGAAAACAGCTTGATACATTAAGTAAAACGACAAATGGGTTCGAAAAAAAATTATTATTCGCTTAATCATGTTAAAACACCGGGACTATGTCATTAGACAAGATAAATGACCAAAATAGCTACGGAGACCTGTCAATTTCGCTATCATTCGTGTATAGAGACGTGGTCGCTCAGTGTGCCAATAGGTAGAGGGGGAAGGGGAATTAGCTTCCAGACGCGACCGCGTCGGTTGATTATAATTATATGAGATTTACTTTAAACATTTGTGTATCTACATATTTTTTAATAATTATAAACTATATAATTATATATTTATATATTTCTATTATATATAATATATAATTTATATATAATTATAAACTGATATAAACTATAAAATATTTATCTAAGTTTTCATTAATAAAATTAAATATTAAGTTTATACATACACGTCACTATACAGGGTGTCCGCGGGAAAGCTAAACAGCCGGCTTCCTCCTAAACTATTGGAGATAAAAATATAAAAAAAATAGGGAATTGCATGGTTCGAGGGGGCCAATTAATTAGCGCGAACGAATTTTTTTATCGATTATTATTTTAAAAGATACGATGGTCAAGTTCGGATTTTCAAATGGAACTATTTTTTTTTAACACCTGAGTTGATAGTGCGTTCCAAGACAAATTCAATAAGCTTTAATGTATACACTTTATTTTCACTGGTTTTTAAGATATTGCGCTTGCAAATTTACTGATTTTCACTGGAAGAAAACTGTCTGGTATAGCACGGACCGGGGACGGTCTTACTGGCTCCACGGGTGGCACTGCCTTTTGAAATAGATACCTACCTGCCAAAGGTCTACGCGAGGCCCAACGCCTGGACAATTTTTTTCCGTCAGAAATGCTACTTAGGTAGGTACATCTGCGGTATCGAAAAGCGCACCGTTACTTTTATTTCGCACTTGCTTGTACACTCGGATGGCCGGTTCTATTGGGAGGGATGCAAGTTCGATTGGTTAGGTTAGGAGGAGTGAAAGTTGCTAGACTAAATTTCAATTATAGGGAGCAGATTGTATCAGAACCATTCGGATTTGCATTCCTCACAAACGGCTGCACTCTTGAAGAGGCCCTCTTCACAGCAATCCCCACCTTCTCTCGCACGGAATACGTTAACGCTTGCTTTTGTTCTGATATTGAAGCTCGTGTTTATACTCGAGAGGACCAAGCGTCGACAACGGGCTACCCCTTTTCTTCCTGTATCTCTCCACGTGCCGTGTTGACGGTGGATTGTAGGAGCGTAGATATCTGGATGCCAGTTATTGAATTCAGGAGACGATAGAAACATTTTATTACAAAACACACAAGTACTATAATTAAAGTAAATCGTATTCCTCTCGGGCAGGAGTACTGATAATGATCGAACTTGCGCCCCACTTCGCGCAGACCAATTACACGGAGGGTAGTCGGGTCACACACTGCCCAAATGATACCGGGTAATTCTGGAGCAACGCCCATCAAGGAGATGCGCTGGCACCCCGTGGCGAGGACAGACCTTCGCATTGCCTCACCCGATGTTTATGGTTTTTTTTCGGAAAAAGGTACGAATCCTGGGCCGAACGTAGCGAATTGAAGTCGACCCTCCGCAGTCGAGGGTGAATTATCCATTACAGCGTATTGAGAAACCCTTTTCTTCATCGTATCGAAAGGGAAGTGACGCGAATGGATTCCTTATGTTTTTCTGATGAAAATCATACCAAATATCATGCAAATCGGACTACTTTGACACAAGCTATTTCTATTCCCTATGTAAAAGTTGTCCGATTTACACGACATTTGGTATGATTTTCATCAGAAAACCCCAAGGAATCCATCGGCGACACTTCCATATCCATACGATAAAGAATAAAGAATTATTTTATTTCCTAAACAGATACAGGGTAATTCTGGAGCTACGCCCGTCACCCCGTGGCGAGGACAACACCCCGCAGTGCCCATTGAATTTTATGGCTTTCGACCCTCGAAGGGTTTGGAATATCAATAAGAAGTGAGAAATGTTCAGGATTTCAAATGTTTGCTTCTTTTCTTCATCGTATCGAAGGGGAAAGTGATACCAATGGATTTCTGGCGTTCCGTCGATTAAAATCATAGCAAATATCATGTAAATCGGACTATTTTTAACCAAGTCAAGTCAGCTTGAAATGATATAAATCGATATTCCAGGGAATTTCCTTCATTATGGTCCGAATTAGGTCGTTCTTGGTGTCAGCTTCATCGGCGAAACATAATGAATCGATAGGTGTCGTTTTTGCAAAGATCTGATGAGAAATGCGCAAGTCGAAGGTTTCTCACTTCTTATTAGGCACTGGAACCCCTTCGCGGGTCGAAAGCCATAAAATTCGGTCAGGCACTGCGAGGGGTTGTCCTCGCCACGGGGTACCAGGCCGCATCTCCTTAACGGGCGTTGCTCCAGAATTACCCTGTATCTGTTTAGGAAATAAAATAATTCTTTATACTTTATCGTATGGATATGGAAGTGTCGCCGATGGATTCCTTGGGGTTTTCTGATGAAAATCATACCAAATGTCGTGTTAATGGGACAACTTTTACATAGAGAATAGAAATAGCTTGTGTCAAAGTAGTCCGATTTGCATGATATTTGGTATGATTTTCATCAGAAAAACATAAGGAATCCATTGGCGTCACTTCCCTTTCGACACGATGAAGAAAAGAATTTCTTAATACGCTGTAGTGGATATTTCACCAATCCAGCTTGCATCCCTCCCAAAAGAACCGGCCATCCGAGCGTAGAAGCAAGTGCGAAATAAAAGTAACGGTGCGCTTCTCGATTCCGCAGATGTACCTACCTAAGTAGCATTTCTGACGGAAAAGAATTGTCCAGCCTTTGGGCCTGCCATTCCTGGCATACACTTTTGGCAGGTAAGTATCTATTTCAACAGGCTGTGCCACCCGTAGCGCCAGTAAGACCGCCCCGGTCCTTGCTATTCCAGAGGGTTTTCTTCCAGTGAAAATCAGTAAATTTGCAAGCGCAATATCTTAAAAACCAGTGAAAATAAAGTGTATACATTTTAGCTTATTGGATTTGTCTTGGAACGCACTATCAACTCAGGTCTTCAAAAAAAATAGTTCCATTTGAAAAACCGAACTTGACCATCGTATCTTTTAAAATAATAATCGAAAACAAAATTCGTTCGCGCTAATAAATTGCCCCCCTCGAACCATGCAATTCCCTATTTTTTAAATATTTTTATCGACAATACTTTAGGAGAAAACCGGCTGTCCAGTCTTAGGTGGGACACCCTGTAGAATAATACAAATAATAAAATAAAAGAAAATACAATTAAAGACGAAATATATTAAAAAGAATATAATAATAAAAAATAAATAAAAAAATACAATTAAATAATAAATACAATATAAAAAAGAAAATATATAAAAATAGAATATAAATAGAATATAAACAGAATATGAAAATATAAAATAAAAAAATATAAATATAAAAATTCAATATAAAAATACATTATAAAAAGAAAAATAATAATAATAATAATAATAATTTAATTTATTGCCCACTTTTGTGTTACAATTTCTAATGTATCCTTCTGTGTCTTAACAATTTGTTCTATTTTACAAGTGTTTCCTAATGTATTTTATGTTGCATAATCTTCTTTTATCACTTTCCGGTTCTTCTCATCTTTTCCTTCTCCCTATTATCCCCCGTAGAATAGCCAAGTTTGTCCCTTCTCCTCTAATTACCTCTTTCCAATTGCTGCCACTCTCTCCACTTACTTCACATGCTTCAGTCACGTATTTCACTGTTTCTTCCTCTTTCTTACAAAGTCTACATATCCTTTCTTCTTTCAATAGCCAATATTTGCATGCCCTTGTTTCACTACCCTGTATGAATCTCCCTATCCTTTCTAATTGTCCTCTCCTTTTTTCTTTTTCCCCATAAGTATTTCGGCTTATCTCCTGGTTTCCTTGCCACCTCTCTTAATTCTCTTAAAAACTTTGACTCTTTTATTTTCATCCCTCTTTCTTGATCTTGGATGTCTTTACTATCTGCTCTATTTTGGTTCACACTTCTTCCCCAATAAAAATATAAAAATACAATTAAAATAGAAAATAACATATAATACAATATAAACATCAATATAAATATAAAAGAAAAGAAAATAATATAATAAAATAAAAGAAAATACAATTAAATAATAAATATAATATAAAAAGAATATAAAAATATAAAAGAAAAACGAAAAAATATAAAAATTCATTATAAAAGAATATAATATAAAAAAGAACAAACATAAAAATGGAATATAAGAGAATATAATATAAATAAAGAAAAAATATATAAATACTTTAAAAGTATAAAATAAAACCCAATACAATATAAAAAAATATAAATATGAATGAATATAAATGAAAATAAAAATATATAAATACAATTAAAATAGAATATAAAATACAATACAATATAAAAATCCATAAAAATATAAAAGAAAATACAATTAAATAAGAAAATAAAAATATATAAATATAAATTAATATAAAAATACAATTAAAATAAAAAATATAAAATATAAAATGTAAAAAGAATATAAATGTGATGAAATTTTCGCGCTGTATTATCTCAAGTCTCCCTCACAAACCACTCCGCAACTCCACCAAAGTCCCTCTAACTCAACTCTTACCCCATTTCCCCAATCGCTGATCACCTTGACGATGTACCTTAGCGGTCCCCATCTCAAGATGGTCGGTACGAAACCTCCTTCGCCTATTCGCCCTATGAGGCACGAATCCTTCCCTCAAAATGAATCTAAACAAGTCCCTCGTTCCAAAGCCCTCGAGACCACGTCTCACTCCCCTCTTTGCGACTCACTGAGTCCAAGCCATTCTAACCCCTTTCCTATTAAAACACCCAAAATCCATTCGACGGGTTGAGTATCACCATTCACAGTCATAAAAACCCCGGAAGTCTGATTGCGACGAATATTTGGTGTACGTGACATAAATATGTCTAATAATAGACGTACCGTTTATAAAAACCCCGGAAGTCCTACTGCGACTTATTTCTTAAATATGTCAAGGACACTACCGCGCGTACCCCCTGCAACACTCCTGTAAACCATATAAATACGAAGGTTCGAGAGGCCACTAGCCTCTACCTCCGCCCGTTGCCTCGACTCCATCACGGACCGCGCAAACGGGGCCCAGCAAGTCCACTTTTCCGTGGAGGAAATGACTAGGCCCACGAGTGTGGACACCTCCACCGGTGCACCGAGGCCGGCGGCCAGTACCTCGCGCTGGGGGGCGAACTCCGGGCATGCCGTAAGCACGTGCTCAGCATCATCCCGGGCCGCCCCGCAGTCCAGACACACCTCGGAGGGTGCCTTCCCGATTCGATGTTTGAATCGTTGGAAGGACCCGTGACCAATAGTCCGCAATCACTGAGGGGCCCGAGGTGTCGACGAAGGTACCGACCGCCGGGGCCAAGCGCCTGACCCACCTCGTGGGTGGGGTCCGGTCCCACTCCATCTGCCATTCCTCCATAGCCGCTGTTAACGCGGCGGCTTTGTGGAGACGGGCTCTTTCTTTTAAAATGTTCGGAAGGCCACCAAGGGTGGGGTCCTCCCTATCCTGCGCTTTAGCGCAAAAAATTGCGCGCCCCATTTTGGCCTTGATGTACAGCGGCATTCGCCCTGCTAAAACGCAGAGCGAGGCAAAGGACACAGTCCTATATGCCGCTGTACACCGGGTCAGGGCCGTTCGCTGAGCACGGCGGAGAATAGCTTTGCTACCCCCAGTGGTCAGCGATACGGCCCAGACTTGCGATCCGTATAAAGATCAGTCTGTCTTGATCAGCCGAAGTGACAGGTTGTCTGTGTGACTTTGTAAACACGTGAGTCCCGCGACCGTTATCCCAGTCTCCGTATCGGATATTATATCCAATTGCAAGAACTATTTTCTAGTTCTGCGCTAGTTGCACGGAATCACAGGAGTGCTTTCTGCTTAAGTGACTGTGTGGTGTTGCCTGTTGTCTCTCAGTTCATTTGGTTTTCTTGCATTGTGGGATATTTGAATCACGAGTGGAAGCAAGAAATGCAAGGGCTGTGGTGCCCATGTAGCCAATCCTGTTACCTGCACTATTTGTGGATTAATCAGCCACCCTGGTCTAACGTGCCTAGCCCCTTCTGGTCATCCGTGGCATGAAGGGAGACTTTTAAACTGTAGCTCGAATTCACTAAGGCTCCAGGCTACTGTAAGCCAACCCATATCACCGTCGGCACAGTCAATAGCATCGTTATCCGAATCTACACTCCAGGCACTAGCTGGATTACCATCAGAATTGAGGGACCTCAGGAATGACTTTGCTAGCTTCCGTGAAGAAATGCTCTCTGCAATAAAATCAGAGCTATCGTATATGAGGTTGGAGATTAACGCGCTGTCGCAACGGGTTAAAAACCTCGAGGATAACGCTGGAAACACCTCTGTGCAACCTCCTGCGCCTGCTGCTGAAGAGATTATCGAGGAATTGAAAGAAAGGGAAGACAGATCTAAAAACATAATTGTTTTTGGAATGCCAGAGCCGCGTGATATGTCACCTGCGATAGCTAAAGCAGCAGATACCGAGGGAGTTCGACAGATCATTAACGAGATCGGTCCCCTTGGCACCCAGGAGGTGTCCGTCCGTCGACTTGGGAAGCCGAACAAAACGACAACAAGGCCTCTGTGTGTGCGCCTCGACTCGGCGGCAAGCGTCCGGAGTATTCTCCAGAACAAACACCGTTACAAGGGGCCGTTCAAAATATCTGACGACAAGACACAGCTTCAACGTTCAACTCTAACCCAACTTAGAGCGAAATTGCGCGATCTCCATGAAAAAGGGGAGACCAATATGACTATTAAGTACATACGTGGTGTGCCGAGGATAGTGCCTAGTAGACTCCGTCGTGATTCCGCGCAAAAAAACTCGGAACAAACCCTCTAGTGTACTACCAAAACGTCCGTGGTCTACGAACTAAATTAGATTTATTAAATAATGCACTTGTCTCAACAGCGCTGTCATATGATATTATAATATTGGTTGAGACCTGGCTTACTTCCGCAATATCTTCGCGTGAACTAGGTTTAGGTAATTATGCTGTATATAGATGCGATAGATCCGCCTACACAAGTAGTTTTACAAGGGGTGGTGGTGTCCTCATTGCAGTAAGGAAGGCGATACCATCTTGTCTTGTCACCGTTGACTACGCTGATGTCGAACAAGTTTTTGTCAGGGCCCGCCTCCACAATAACAAATATCTCTTATTGGAGGCCACTTACTTACCGCCAGCGTCACATCCTTCACTTTTTGCTGGGCATGTAGGCTGTATTATGGAATTATACCAGAGATATAGTGAGGATATTCTTGCAATGTTTGGCGATTATAACCTTCCGCACGCTGTTTGGTATTACGATCAAGGCCAAGCGTGTTTTAGAAAGCCGGGGATATTGTTGTCAGAATCAGCTGCTATTGATCTCCTTCTTGGGTGCGCTGCATATTGCAACCTTGCTCAGGTCAACTCTGTGTTTAATGTGTATGATGCTACTCTTGATATTATCTTCGTAAGTAATACTGACGATGTTACTATAGATCGGGTCTTAGATCCCCTAATCGCTCCTGATGCCTATCATCCACCTCTTTATATGAAGTTTTGTGATCTTTCCTACGATATTAACGTCACGGATTATAATTTAAGCTTTAGAGATTTCAAGAGTGGCGATTACCCTAGCATTGTTGCTTACTTTAATGCTATCGATTGGGACAATGAGACCAGTAATGTGGAGCCTGACTTAGCCCTTGAGCGTTTATACTACCACGTTAACCTTGCTATTGATTCTTATATTCCGTTCAGGACCGTAGTGGGTTCCACATTCCCATCGTGGTGTTCTCCTAGACTTAAGTACTTGATTCGGCTGAAGAAGATTGCGCATAAAAACTTTAAGCGATCATGTTTACACAGCGATTATCTAAACTTTTCCTCTCTCCGATCGCAGTGTAAGGCAGCCTTGTTGCGAGATAAACGTTTATATTTTGATGGCGTTGAGTCTTCGGTCTCGGAAAATGTATCCAACTTTTGGAAATATGTAAATACCAAGCGTGGCGGGCATAACATTCCCAGTACAGTGCATCTTGACCAAACATCTGCCTCGTCGCACTTGGAGGCAGCTGAACTTTTTGCGCAATTCTTTGGCTCGGGTTATAATCCTCCTGCGGGAGTAATGCCTGCCTTAAATCCGGGCCAGTCTTTGGATAGTAACATTAATATACATTACTTGTCCGTTCCAATAGGTAAAATATACTCTGCACTTGAATCGCTTGATACTGCCAAAGGACCGGGGTTCGATGGCATCCCGCCGCTGCTCTTAAGAGAAAGTCGCTTCATTCTATCTAGGCCCCTTTGGCATATTTTTAATTCTTCCCTATCAACGGGTATTTTCCCAACTCCCTGGAAGACCAGCCTAGTTACACCCGTATTTAAGGCAGGCGACCACTCTAATGTTAGAAATTACCGGCCAATATGCAAGTTATGTGCCCTGCCGAAGATCTTCGAGGGGATTGTAACAGACAATTTGACGACCTGTCTCGCAAATGTGATAGTCGAGGAGCAGCATGGATTTGTTCCAGGTAGATCGACGACTTCTAATCTAGCGGTTTATCACTGCTTCGTCTCTAAAGCACTGAACATGGGGCTTCAGGTCGATACCGTTTACACAGACTTCCGGAAAGCCTTTGACACGGTCGACCATAGTATTCTGCAGCAAAAACTATCCATGATTGGAATAGGGGGGTCGCTTTTGTTATGGATCTGCAGCTATTTGGAGAGTCGTGTTCAGGTCATTAAAGTGAGGGACCAGTTATCCTCTCCGATTAATGTTTCCTCAGGTGTCCCTCAGGGTTCACACCTTGGTCCCCTCCTTTTCCTCCTTTTCATAAACGATCTTAAGGAAAAATTCCAAAACAGTAAGATTCTCATGTATGCAGACGACTTAAAAATATTCCGGACTATTAGTTGTGCGCGGGATACCGATATGCTGCAGAGTGACCTGGGTTGATTTGAGCGGTGGTGTAGTGATAACAAGTTGCAACTGAATTCAGTGAAATGTGTCGTTATGAGATCCCATAGGGCTGCTGGTGGCAGTGTAGCGACGTATAAGCTTTGTGACACCCCATTGACTGTTGTGGGTGAAGTCTGCGATCTTGGGGTTGTGTTCGCTACAGGGCTTGATTTCCGAAACCACTACCGGAAGATCTCTTGCAAGGCTATGAAAATCTTCGGGTTTATAGCTCGAGTGGCTAAGAATTTTAGGCAGCCCAGAACGCTTAAGTTGTTATATGTTGCGCTTGTGAGACCACAGTTGGAATATGCATCGGTAATTTGGAACCCTAAACATAAGCTATATATCAGCTTAATTGAGAGGGTCCAACACAAGTACCTGAGGCTAGCTATGAGGTTATCCGGTAGCCCTATGCGGTTTTGCGATCATGATTATGGTCCTGCCTTACAGACGATAAGGCTTACCTCTCTAACGTATCGTAGTGTTTGTTCTGATCTGCTCTTCCTCTATAAGGTAATCCATGGTCATATTAATTGTCATGAGCTTGTGGCATTGGTTTGTTATCATGCCCCTCAAAGGTCTTTGCGTCCGAGACCTCTCTTTGTACCGAGAGTTCCTGCCTATTCACACTACACCGTGGACCCACTAAACCGTGCGATGGAAGAGTGGAATCGGTGCTGTGCTGCCTTAGACCTGTTTACAGGTTCGCTTGACCGGTTTCGTACGCGACTATTTAGGCATCTTCTATCACAACAACCTAAACTTTCTCTTGAGTCGTGATAAGGCAACTACAGGCAGACTGTTAAATGTATTCTTGAAACAGTTTATTTTATGTTATGTTATGTATTATTGAAACAGTTTATTTTATGTTATGTTATGTTAACAATTATTATCTCAACGTAATTTATCTCTGTTATCTCTGTTATTTTATTTATATTATTTTATTTTATTTTATGTTATAATTTTATATATATATATTTTGTAAGTTGTATCTCTGTACACTAAAGGGTTTCCCGTTAATAATAATAATAATAATAATAAAATGACAGACTCCCACACCGAGTAGTAGAGTCTTCGGGCATGGACGGATGGGCCCCTGGTGTTGGGGAGGAGCGCTGAAAGCGCTCCTGAGACCCGATCCGCCCTGGCTGAAACCTCTTCCAGATGGGTCCGATAATTGCGGAGGCAGTCAAAGACTACCCCAAATATCGGACCCTGGCCGCCGTGGTTATATCGGCACCGAGGATCCTCAGACGAACTGTCTTTTGGATCCTCTTGCCGGTCAGGAAGATGGCCTCCGTTTTTTCTGCCGCCAAGGAGAGACCGGTTCTTTGGAACCAAGTTCCAATCCTGGGCAGAACGGAGTCCATCTGCCTCCTGACCTGGGAGAGGTCCGCCGCCGAAAACAAAAGGGCGAGGTCGTCGGCGTACGCAATCGCACGCTCCGCCCCGCCCCTATCTATCTCGGTGAGGAGTCCGTCGTAAACGGCGTTCCACAAAAAGGGCCCTAAAATAGACCCCTGTGGAATGCCCGCATAAATATCACGGACCACGGTGCCCTCGTATGAGTGCACCGTGATCCCCCTATTTCTAAAATAATCCCCGAGGGTTGCCCTGACGTACCGGTCTACCCCGCTCCTGTCCAACTCGCGCAGAATAACATCCCATTTAAGGGTGTTAAATGCATTCCGCACGTCGAAGGACAGGAGGATGCAGATCTTCCGGTGGGCACTGCAGGCTTCGGAAAACTGAGCAACCTCGGTTGCCACCTGGATGTTACCGACACCGCGGCGAAAGCCGTACTGGGTAGGATGGAAGGGATCCCTGCCGAGCTGGTTCTTCAGAATCTCCTTAAACGCATACTCCCAAACCTTAGACAAGGCTGGGAGTATGGAGATCGGCCCATAGGCCCTCGGACTTAGGGGATCCTTCCCCGGCTTAGGAATCAAAATGACACGGACCATCTTCCATTCCGCCGGAATCCTATCCCTCGCCAGGGTGTCGACCACCATCTCGCGAATAGCCTACGGATCGACCCTGGCCACACAGGCCACGACCTCCGATGGGACTCGGTCGAGTCCCGGGGCCTTCCTTGGCTTAACTCGCAACAGGGAGTTCATCCTACCGATGAGTCCAGGGCTCACCTCGGGGATACACCTCCACTCCGCAGTAAGGGGCCTCATATAGGACCCCCCGGAGGAGGGAGGGGAGGGGGCAGCGCTGGAACGCGCCAACCCAATCGCCGGTTGTGGGGGAAGAAGAGGAGGGGGAGGCGGAGAGGTGGAGAAGAGGGTGTCAATCACCCTCCCCACCTGCTCACGCTTTAAGACCATTTTTGGTCTTTTCTCCGCCAACCTCGCCATAACTATCTTATATGGCTTCCCCCATGAGTCGTCGTCCACAGTCCCGTAGAGCTCCCTCCAGAGGTTCTCCTTGGACCGCCAGATCAGGATCTGTACCATGCGTCTGGCCAAGGAGAATTCCCGCCTAAGTTGTTCTAGGCAGGGGGAGGAAGGATCAAGCTTCCTCCTCTTCCTCTGGAAGGCCCTACGGGCCTTGTGCATATCACGGCGCGCCTCGGCTATCTCAGCCGTCCACCAGCGGTTGGGCTTGCGCGTTCCTCTCGGAAGGGATCTCTTCTTGAGAGTCCCAGCGCAAACCCCCTCCACCAGGCGTTGGAGTCTATCCGCACGCGGTTCCTCCCCCGCGGGGACCTCAGTGGGTGGGGGATCAGCCGATGGGGGTGGGGGCGGGAGAGTATCCCGCAAGGCCCAATAACCTCCGAGAATCGATTCGCGGGTCACATCCTTCATGGAATAGGGGGACCAACCGCCATCTGGCGGTCTCCTGGGGGTGTCCTGTTTACCCAGGACGTGGAGGACGTACAGATGGTCGGAGGCCGTATAGTACCTAAGTACTTCCGACCTCCGTATCCTCCCCGCCAGGCCCCTATCCATGGACATTACGTCAATACAGGATGTGCCCTTGTTGTTATTGCGAAACGTAATGTTTTCCCGGAGGCGTATTGAGACTAACCCCACCCTCGCAAGGAGGGCCATGCACGCATGGCCCCTCCAATCGGCGATCTTACCCCCCCCCCCCACGCAGGGGACTTGGTATTCGAGTCCCCCGCGAGGATGACCCCTCTACCCGGAGCCATAAGCGCGGTTAAAACGTCTTCCAAGTCCTCCAAATATCGGAGGAACTCGGGACCTTTTCTGCTCGGGGCACAACAGCAACTCACCACGATCGTGTTATCCACGATCGCGGTGCCTATCCCTTCGACAACGACGAGGGGGGGGGGGGAGGGAAGGAAATCAGGCAGTCCGCAATGGCGTGGTCCGCTCCTCCGCATCTCCTACAAAGCTCTTTTCCTCGCTGCACCGTGATGCATGACGCAGCCAGATGCGCCAGCTGGTGACAGGCGAAACACCTGGTCGTCCTCACGAGGGTTCTGGTGCGCACCACGGTCAGGCCCGTTCTAAAACGAACGGGCTCGGGGCCCTTCGGTAGGAGGGTGGTGGGGACTTCCACCACCGCCGTCTGGGTCCCGCTCGGGAGTGGTCTAAGCGACCGGACCAAAATCCGGGCCTCCACCTTTAGGGCCGCAGCGAGGTCCTTTGCTAATGTCGAGGGATCGACTATCGGGTCAATGTCCCTCACCTCCAACGCCGTACGGTCCTGGAGGGGGGTATGCACCACCTTCCCTGCTGTCGCTTCAGCCAATGCCGCGGACACCTCCGCGGCGCTGGACTTCGTCTCCAGCTCCAGCAGGACGTGACCGAGGCGGGTGCGCTTCACGGCCTTGACCGTCGTCAACGCCGCCCGCCCCAAGGTAACGGTGGTTCGGTACGTTTCTATATACGTACCCCCCTCCGGAACCCTAATCAGGACCGCCTCTGGGCGGGTCCTGGGAGGTCTCCTCCTCTTAAGGCTCGCCTTCCCCTTCTCCCTCTGGGATTGGGGCTGGGCCGAACTCGCCTGCATGACCTGAGAGGCCTGGGCCGTCTGCCGGGCAGTGGTTGCACGTGGCGTCCCCTCCTTCATGGGGGGGGGGGGAGAACCCGACAGCCCTTTCGCGGGGATCACACCCGGGAAGTGGGGGGTTTTCCCCTCCACTCTCGATGTGGAGCTACCCCGTATCCTCAGTTTATGCCTTCCACTCTCAGGCAACCTTGACAGGATTACCTGGGGGGAGGACAACGGGGGCTCCACTTCCACTCCCGGCTTACGGCTGGCTCGGCCCAGACTCACCTTCCTCCTTCTGCTTCTCCGTCCTCTTATATGGGGTACCACCCGGCGGGGTACGGGCCAGTGACCGGCCTCTCTGTATCCCCGTCTGCTCTTGGGGGGGGGGGGGAGTCTCCGGGATAACAATCCCCGATTGGCTGGCGGAACCAAGGTCCAACTGCCGGCCAAAGTACTCCCCCAACGTCCCCGGTTTCCCACACTGTTTAGTCGAGGGGGGGGGGTCTGCCAGCCCCCCTCCCTCCACCTTGGCCACATTCCTTTGCCAGGCCTTTAGCCCAGCTGAGGTAGTTCCGTGGCTCTCCTCCTCCTCATCTAGATTAACAAGAACGGGCCCCTCCAGGCCGCCCAAGTTCTTGTTCCCTGCCATATCCCGATCGTGGTCCTTTTTAGAATAGCCAGTTTTAGGGGCAGCTGTGGCTTTTTTCGAGGGGTGCAATGGCGCCGAAGCGCCTCCCCCGCTGACACCGGCTCGCTGCCTCAGCACGGTGTCATCGGTCTTATTTGTCCTTACTGCCTCTTCGCTGCCGACAGGGCGAGAGAGGGAGGCTGGTCTTATACCAGCAATCGCCTGGTTAGTATCCGAGGCAAGGCGATTATCTGTCATAATTCCATATATGTCATAAGGGCGACGGCCCTACCGCCCGGCGGATTTCTCCCACTCGACCCCGATGTTTTGGTCACGGCCTATATCCGGCATTACGCCGGAGGGACCTTAAAGCCGATAGGTCCTACGGTGATTCCCACGGTTCCCAGACACCCCCATCAACACAGGTTCTCCAGAAATTTTCGGGGGGGAGAGGGAAGTCCCTACACTCCCCCCCCCCCCCATCCTTATATGTATTCCGAAAATTCCTCCTACTTTGGTCCCCCGAGGGCCCCACCCCCCTCCACGCCAAAGCGTGGGGGGGGGGGGGGCCCCGGGGACCGGAGATACCACTCCCCTAACCCTCACTCTGACTACCGTGTCCGTGTTTCCGTTGTCTCAGAGACGCGGCACCTATAGATGGAAAAGCGGTGCCGCGGGGGGTCCTTATTGAGACACCAACACAGACACACACGCCAGCCAGATGAGCATCTTCATGTATAATACTAAAAAGTGTTTCCTTTTCTTGTAGTAGTGCTCAGGAACCGCGGACACCGTATTTTTGGTCGACCCTTAGCCAGGAAGGCAGTATCCCCCGTCCGGCCACATGGTGGTGTTAGAAAACACCCCCGGCGTGAGCGAAGGGGAACGTAGCCGCTTTCCCAGAGCCCCCTCACCACGCTCAAGGTGGTCAACCCTGGAGGGGGATACCTATCGTACCACTCTGAACGTGTATCAAAAGTCTAAAGTTCCTGGCTATCTGACCGTCGCGCGCATGGGTCGAGCAGTCACGATTCCATCTGAGCGCTCGCGCCCGCCGCGCACGCAAAGCGTTCCATCTCGCTCCCCCCTTCGGCCAGAAAGAAGCGAGAAACGAACACACGGAATTAGGGCTCTGTTCACGATACGCGTTCCACGCCGGTCCCGACCAGCGAGCACATACGGAGACAATACTGTATTTGTGTTCCTTCAGGTTATAACATATTAGATACCTATGTAGTCCTGTGTGTCGCATACAATGTTGTATCATTTCAGTTATATTATTACCAACTCTCTCTCTCTACAGTATTCTCAACTTTCAAGCAGGGTCATTCCACGCGCAATCGGACACTTTTCGGAGTAACATTTGGGATTTTTGTGAAACTTGGATATATTGTAGTCTTTACTGATATATAAACGTATATCAAAGGATTTTTAAAAAATTTCAAAATTGTGGAAATTTACTTTCTTTCATTAAACTATAACTGTTGCACTAAGAGACAGATAAGAACGAGCTTTTGGGTGCTTACACTGGGGAAATAAAAGTACTTAATGAAAATGATGTCACGTAAAAAAAAATTTAGGCCATTTATGCTGCAATTGTTTTAAACAAATGCAATTTTATACTAGCAGAGCACTATTTAAAAATTTGAAAAAGTTGAGGATACAGCCCTTCTTGTGCTCTTTATGGTCACGTTTTCAGAAACGCGGACATAATTGGTAGCATGAAAATTAATTGAATGTGACGCTGCGCCGCTCAGCACCGGCTCGACAGACTGAGCCGTGCGTGCTACAATATACAACTATCTATTTCTTATATGATAGAATTTGTCTTGACAGTCATACACTTTCATATCGGGTAATGAAATATGTAGCATTCCATTTAAAAAACTGAAGGTCACCTTCGGTTCACGGAAAATATCGCGAATACCAAAAGATGACATAACGTATTATGTTGGATATAACAAATATTAAAAGTTTTCCTCTTTCAGTTTTTGTCACATACTTACCATTCGTGAGAACCCTATATAACAATATCAGGTATATATATAGCCACTTGGCCGCTGCTAGTACCGCGCGTCTTAGCTAGTCCAGCCGGTATTGGGCGATGCAGCGTCACATTCAATTAATTTTCATGCGACCAATTTTATAGTGTCCGCGTTTCTGAAACCGTGTCTGCAAAGAGCACAAGTAGGGCTGTATCCTCATTTTTTTCAAATTTTGAAATAGCACCCTGCTGGTATAAAATTGCATTTGTTTAAAACAATTGCAGAATAACAGGTCTAAAATTTTTTTTTTTTAAGTGACATAATTTTTATTAGGTACTCTTACTTCCCCGGTGTAAGCACCCAAAAGCTCATTCTTACCTTTTTCTTATTTCAACAGTTATAATTGAATGAAAAAGAGTAAATTTCCACAATCTTGAAAATATTGAAAAATCATTTGAAATACGTTTATGTATCGCTTGTGAGTAGCGGAAACGGTTGTACAGATGTGTGCGTGTGAAAAGAAAACGGGCCAAAAGTGCATGTCCTTCAGTTTGCGTAGGGAGGGAATCGCGTTGTCTAAGAGGAACATTTGTATCACGCTACGTCCCTCTTCGTATTGCGAAGATAAATTACAATGATATTCACAGTAATGCAATAATAATAATATTTTCATAAATAAAGCATCGTAACATTTGTGATGTTTCCCTAATGATAAATGACACCAAACACGATATAATTTGGATAATACATATTTAGTGGTAATACGCGTCGGCCGCAGAGAAGAACAGCGAATGAAAAAGATTGGGACAATCGGCAGTCCTTTCTTCCACTCGCTCTCTTCTCCTACGTTCGAGGCTGTCGACAAACTTCTAAAAATATAGGAACTGCAGTAAAATATCGATTAGGGTTCGAAATTGTGATTATGTATCGTTAGTGCTAATTTCTATCACCCCTAGTTAGAGTGGTTCCTCTTGGAACCAGTGAAGCGTGTAATATGGCACGAGCGCCGATCGTGTAACCCGATCCGAAATCGAAAATCGGTGAGAGACAACACCGATGCAAACGAGGTTCGCGATAAAAATTATTTTATTTTTGGTTCTCTTTTTATAAATTTTTTACCAACATATTTGCGACTATTTTTTCGATTAAAATGGCACCAAACACGATATGGTTTGGACAATTATATAAATATAAATGATTCGTATCCACGATAAGTAAAAGTTGTCCGATTTACGTCGTGTTTGGTATCATTTTAATCAGGACATTCTAACAAACATGTTGGTAAAAGTTTCATGAAAATGGAACCAAAAATAAAAAAGTTTGTTGTGTCTTTTTGCGAACAAATATATAACTTTATTAGACTGCACATAACGAATATATAAATTGTCCGGTACACCTCTATTGTTCGTCTTTGCTCAATGGAAGCCACGAGAAGGTGACCGTGGCGCACTGTTCTCGACCGTCGACTCAAGGAACAATACGGTCATAAACCGCGACCTTCTTTAGATTACGTTGACGATCAACGCAGTTAGTTTTTGCGATTGATCAGAAGTAATACGAAACGTGGGAAGTCTGGCAATCGAAAAAATGAAGGTACATGGCCGATCACGGGTGTTTAAAATTTATGACCGGGCCTTCTTACTTCCATCCTACTGACCCATCTTTAACCTCTCCTAATGGAAAAAACCCACCACCTTCTCGTAGTTTCCATTGAGCAATGACACTTTTTCAACAAATAATCAAGATAAGGACAAGCTGGAACTTGCACATCTGATTATTATAAAAGCAGTGTCATTGGCCAAGAGTGGGTTAGTAAAATTCTCCTGCAATTCTTCTGTCGACCTGTTATTTGACCTCACTGAAGAAATATGGGGTTGTAGCGGTACGGTCAGGTGACTGTAATCGCGCGCGGTTGCTTTACCTGAGACGGGGCGCAGGACTTTTCGATGTCATGGACGTATTCCGTGCGAGAGAAGGTGGGCTTGAGGTTCGATTGGTCCCAAACTAGCCAATCGGGCCTGCTTATCTCTCGTCTCTAAACACGCGCTCGAATTTCAAAACAAAAGCACGCGTCGACGTATTCCGTGCGAGAGAAGGTGGGCCTTGGGGAGGAGATATTGCTGTGAAGAGGGCCTCTTCAGGACAGTGGCGGTTTGGGAGGGATGCAGGGCAGATTGGTTAGATTAGGGCCAATCGGACTTCAAGCCCGCCGTCTCTCGCACGGAATACGTCGACATGTGCTTTTGTTTTGAAATTCGAGCGCGTGTTTATACTCGAGAGATAAGGGATCCGTCTTTAATTTGAAGGTAGGACGAAGCGGGCGGGACTACGCGCAGTCAGCGAACTACATCATGCTCTCTTTCTTCCTGTGTCTCTTCGCGAGCCGTATTGATGTTGAATAATACTTTTTACTTGCTAGTTCCCAAAAATTAATCAGGCTGATCGGCCAGAGCATTTCGCTAGGGTCACGGTTTATAACCGTATTGTCTCGCTAGTCGACGGTAGACAACGGTTTCCTACAGTTTTGGGTAATTTATGGCTTAGTTGGTTCCGCCTCGTAGCAGACGTGAACTCTGGGTATCGGAAACAGGAAACAGAATTTTTTTCTTTATAGCAACTCGAGGACTTTCTGTTTCTCTTCTCTTCGGACCCTTTCGAACCGAAACACGTGGTGTCTGTTGCCTACCTCGAAGCAATGGGTGGTATATCCGTAGTAAAAGGACGGAACGCGGACTTTTGTATAAGTGCACGATAGTCCGTTCGTTGCACTTCTGCGAAGCACGTGTGCTTCGAAAATGTGCTGGCTTCTTTTTACCTGAAGTCTCTTGGCCCGGTGGGGATCAACTCATAATGGAACGAGAGAAACTTTTTGGGGGTAGAATAAGTCGCTTGGAAAAATCTTGTCAGTCAGCAAGCAATCACGTCGCAGAAATGTTCTCTGCTGAAGAGTATTACGCGATGTTCTGGGTGTACCTTCCGAACATCGGGAACGCAAGTGCTGCAGCGTGAGAATTTGTGCGAGAATACCCACGGCTCCGAACGCCAAGTAAAATTTCATTTCCACCAATTTTTATAACGTAGGAACAACACGTTCCATGAATAATAAATTAAGTGGTCAGTGTTAGTAGGCGTGCAGTGAAGTGAATATTCGGTGCATTAACCCAGACGCACTTGACGTTGCGACCCTTAACTTTGGATGTTGTCGTGTACCTGATATCAGCTGTGCACTCGGCGCGTCTGTCGATGACCCAGGATCGGTTCAGTGACCTAGTGACACAGGTTTTTAAGCTGCAGGTGAATTTCCGAAAGGGTGAGTTTTAGTTACATTATTGGCGACTATTATTTTTTAAGCCTAACGCAGGCTGTAGCTTATTTCCGGCGATAATTCTCCAAAGGGTATAGCCGGTTAAGGTGGTCAAATGTGCCCTTGAACCGAATTCGACTCACGATGAGTCATTCGAAAGCTTATAAAAAAAGAAACATTTGTGGCAAGTTTCAACTTTGTATCTCGACCCGGAGGGTAGTAAAGGGCAAAAATAGAAAAACAGGTTTTTGCCGAATTTCTCCTATACTAGGGGATGAAAAATCTTGAAAAAAATCAGAGCCATTTCTATTATCGGGGCACATATTAGAGAATTGTTTCAGATTTTTAAATTAAAAAACCAAGCTGTGAAAAATAAAAAACGCCAAAAAATGCTGAAAAATGCCGGTTGTGTATCGAAGCAGTCTTGGCACTATAATTATATTTTTACTGTAAGTACGTATCATTAATATTATTGTCCTGAATTTTTTTCAGATTTTTCAATTTGGTGCGCCGCAGTTACAAAAATTAAAAACCGATTTTTTCGTCGTTTTTTCCGTGTCAGAGTAACTTATAGGTGGAATTTTCGTACATACTTTATGAAATAAATCATTTATGAGATCTGAAATGTTTATACGTACAGCAAAACATCATAGGAATTAAAGAAACTGAAAAAACCGAATCATTTGAAACTATGTTATGCGCCTTACATTGTAAAGTATCTACCGTATTTTCCAACGGCGTCGGTGGCGCAGCGGTAAAGCGTCGAGCTGTTATACCGCTGCTAACTTTTTAAACGTAGGTTCGAGCCTCGGACTTCCAAGTCCCTTAGGCTAAGTTTTTTTTTTTTTTTCGTTAATTATATATATTTCCTAACTTTACGACACAATGATCAATATTTATTTTCAAATGTTTTAAGAATATTTGAAAAACATATTAACCTGAAATATACGTAAATATGAGTTTGGACTGCTTGTTATGCCGCCGTTTCTCTTGTCAAGTATCCTGTCAATTATATTAATATGTGAAATTGGTGTTCAAATCTCTTACCTTTAACAATTATGGATGGATAGCAACAAAAATCGTGTCTGATGTATTCAATCGTCATCGCTGTCTTCATTAATTACTGGTGTCACGTGTTCACTGTTGAATATTTTGCTGAGAATTTCTGCAGGTCTTACAATTTTTTAAAGGTGCCGAGCATGCGATAAGTAATAAATTATTGCAGCTATGTGTGAACAGCACCCGACGGTGCGGTTACCATTTGCACATTCACAACAATAGCGCTTTATTCCAGAATAGCCTATTGAGTTTGGTGCATAATCAATATAACATCTGTAAGTTTTGCTGTTAATATGTCGTGATCTTACTTCGAATTTAATAATATTCTTTCTCTCTTTAACACAACGAAGATTAATGTTGTTCTCTTCATCCATTACTTCTGCTAAATATGATATCGCTTGAGATAATTGATACGAACCAGTAAAAGAGTATTTTGAGGTCTTTCTCTGTCATTTCCGGAAAATCAAGAAGCTCGTTAGCTGATAGCTGATTAAATGGAATCTTTCGCCTGTTCCAATGTGACAGAAATTCTAACATATATTTTGAATAAAAGAGAGAATAGAATTGTATGATCTAATTCTAATAGACGAAAAGGCTAAATAGTAGGAAAACAACAACACGATTTTTGTTGCTATCCATTCATAATTGTTAAAGGTAAGAGATTTGAAAACCAATTTCACATATTAATATAATTGACAGGATACTTGACAAGAGAAACGGCGGCATAACAAGCAGTCCAAACTCATATTTACGTATATTTCAGGTTAATATGTTTTTCAAATATTCTTAAAACATTTGAAAATAAATATTGATCATTGTGTCGTAAAGTTAGGAAATATATATAATTAACGAAAAAAAAAAAAACTTAGCCTAAGGGACTTGGAAGTCCGAGGCTCGAACCTACGTTTAAAAAGTTAGCAGCGGTATAGCAGCTCGACGCTTTACCGCTGCGCCACCGACGCCGTTGGAAAATACGGTAGATACTTTAGAATGTAAGGCGCATAACATAGTTTCAAATGATTCGGTTTTTTCAGTTTCTTTAATTCCTATGATGTTTTGCTGTACGTATAAACATTTCAGATCCCATAAATGATTTATTTCATAAAGTATGTACAAAAATTCCACCTATAAGTTACTCTGACACGGAAAAAACGACGAAAAAATCGGTTTTTAATTTTTTTAACTGCGGCGCACCAAATTGAAAAATCTGAAACAAATTCAGGACAATAGTATCAATGATACGTACTTACAGTAAAAATATAATTATAGTGCCAAGACTGCTTCGATACACAACCGGCATTTTTCAGCATTTTTTGGCGTTTTTTATTTTTCACAGCTTGGTTTTTTAATTTAAAAATCTGAAACAATTCTCTAATATGTGCCCCGATAACAGAAATGGCTCTGATTTTTTTCAAGATTTTTCATCCCCTAGTATAGTAGAAATTCGGCAAAAACCTGTTTTTCTATTTTTGCCCTTTACTACCCTCCGAGTCGAGATACAAAGTTGAAACTTGCCACAAATGTTTCTTTTTTTATAAGCTTTCGAATGACTCATCGTGAGTCGAATTCGGTTCAAGGGCACATTTAACCACCTTAACCGGCTATACCCTTTCCGTACGTAAATTTTTCTTCGCAGTTTTTAAACGGATTTATTCATTATCAACAACAGTGTTGGCCGTTATTGAACTACGGATTTTTATCACAATAACGAACTACGATCACTTTTCACTCGTTCCCTGTTGCATTACCTTTTCGTTTGTACGTTATTAAAAAAGGAAATTTACGTGTTCCTTAACCTCTCACTCCAAATAATTATTATTTTCGATTCTTTTAAAAAAAAAAAAAACTGTGTATTCGTCTTTTTACGTTACACGTGATTTTCATCCATTTATCCTTTTTTCATTGTTCACTTTAAATGCCAAACAAACCTTGGCAAAAGTTTCGATTTTTTTCTTACATATTTTTCATTTGCCATTCTACGCAATTTCCTTCGGTGCATGCCGCCATGCCTGTTCGTAGTCGCAGCGCGGCCCGGCGCGTGGCCACGCTAGCGCGGGGGCTCCAGCGGAAGGCTCGCACTCTGATTGGTCGGTGCTTTTTGTTATTATCTCGTAAACGAAACCTCGGAGAGAATTTTCGCAAAGGAAAAAGTTGTTTCAAATCACCCCCTGAGTCACCCCTTTCAAGGAACTCCGACATTTTTGGGACACCCTGTATATATATATATATATATATACAGGGTGTCCCACCTAAGGTTGGACAGCCGGTTTTCTCCTAAACTATTGGAGATAAAAATATAAAAAAAATAGGGAATTGCATGGTTCGAGGGGGCCAATTAATTAGCGCGAACGAATTTTTTTATCGATTATTATTTTAAAAGGTACGATGGTCAACTTCGGTTTTTCAAATGGAACTATTTTTTTTGAGCACCTGAGTTGATTGTGCGTTCCAAGACAAATTCAATAAGCTTTAATGTATACACTTTATTTTCACTGGTTTTTAAGATATTGCGCTTGCAAATTTACTGATTTTCACTGGAAGAAAACTGTCTGGTATAGCACGGACCGGGGACGGTCTTACTGGCTCCACGGGTGGCACTGACTTTTGAAATAGATACCTACCTGCCAAAGGTCTACGCCAGGCCCAAAGGCTGGACAATTTTTTTCCGTCAGAAATGCTACTTAGGTAGGTACATCTGCGGTATCAAGAAGCGCACCGTTACTTTTATTTCGCACTTGCTTCTACGCTCGGATGGCCGGTTCTTTTGGGAGGGATGCAAGTTGGATTGGTGAAATATCCATTACAGCGTATTAAGAAATTCTTTTCTTCATCGTGTCGAAAGGGAAGTGACACCAATGGATTCCTTATGTTTTTCTGATGAAAATCATACCACATATCATGCAAATCGGACTACTTTGACACAAGCTATTTCTATTCCCTATGTAAAAGTTGTCCGATTTACACGACATTTGGTATGATTTTCATCAGAAAACCACAAGGAATCCATCGGCGACACTTCCATATCCATACGATAAAGTATAAAGAATTATTTTATTTCCTAAACACTTCCATATCCATACGATAAAGTATAAAGAATTATTTTATTTCCTAAACAGATACAGGGTATTTCTGGAGCTACGCCCGTCACCCCGTGGCGAGGACAACACCCCGCAGTGCCCATAGAATTTTATGGCTTTCGACCCTCGAAGGGTTTGGAATATCATTAAGAAGTGAGAAATGTTCAGGATTTCAAATGTTTGCTTCTTTTCTTCATCGTATCGAAGGGGAAAGTGATGCCAATGGATTTCTACCGTTCCGTCGATTAAAATCATAGTAAATATCATGTAAATCGGACTATTTTTAACCAAGTCAAGTCAGCTTGAAATGATATAAATCGATATTCCATGGAATTTCCTTCATTATGGTCCGAATTACGTCGTTCTTGGTGTCAGCTTCATCGGCGAAACATAAGGAATCGATAGGTGTCGTTTTTGCAAAGATCTGATGAGAAATGCGCAAGTCGAAGGTTTCTCACTTCTTATTAGGCACTCGAACCCCTTCGCGGGTCGAAAGCCATAAAATTGGGATACCAGGCTGCATCTCCTTAACGGGCGTTGCTCCAGAATTACCCTGTATCTGTTTAGGAAATAAAATAATTCTTTATTCTTTATCGTATGGATATGGAAGTGTCGCCGATGGATTCCTTGGGGTTTTATGATGGAAATCATACCAAATGTCGTGTAAATGGGACAACTTTTACATAGGGAATAGAAATAGCTTGTGTCAAAGTAGTCCGATTTGCATGATATTTGGTATGATTTTCATCAGAAAAACATAAGGAATCCATTGGCGTCACTTCCCTTTCGACACGATGAAGAAAAGAATATCTTAATACGCTGTAATGGATATTTCACCAATCCAGCTTGTATCCCTCCCAAAAGAACCGGCCATCCGAGCGTAGAAGCAAGTGCGAAATAAAAGTAACGGTGCGCTTCTCGATTCCGCAGATGTACCTACCTAAGTAGCATTTCTGACGGAAAAGAATTGTCCAGCCTTTGGACCTGCCATTCCTGGCGTAGACCTTTGGCAGGTAGGTATCTATTTCAACAGGCAGTGCCACCCGTGGCGCCAGTAAGACCGCCCCAGTCCTTGCTATTCCAGAGGGTTTTCTTCCAGTGAAAATCAGTACATTTGCAAGCGCAATATCTTAAAAACCAGTGGAAATAAAGTATATACATTATAGCTTATTGGATTTGTCTTGGAACGCACTATCAACTCAGGTCTTCAAAAAAAATAGTTCCATTTGAAAAACCGAACTTGACCATCGTATCTTTTAAAATAATAATAGAAAACAAAATTCGTTCGCGCTAATAAATTGCCCCCCTCGAACCATGCAATTCCCTATTTTTTTTATATTTTTATCGACAATACTTTAGGAGAAAACCGGCTGTCCAGTCTTAGGTGGAACAACCTGTATATACAGTGTGTCCGCGGGAAAGCTAAACAGCCGGCTTCCTCCTAAACTATTGGAGATAAAAATATAAAAAAAATAGGGAATTGCATGGTTCGAGGGGGCCAATTAATTAGCGCGAACGAATTTTTTTATCGATTATTATTTTAAAAGGTACGATGGTCAACTTCGGTTTTTCAAATGGAACTATTTTTTTTGAGCACCTGAGTTGATTGTGCGTTCCAAGACAAATTCAATAAGCTTTAATGTATACACTTTATTTTCACTGGTTTTTAAGATATTGCGCTTGCAAATTTACTGATTTTCACTGGAAGAAAACTGTCTGGTATAGCACGGACCGGGGACGGTCTTACTGGCTCCACGGGTGGCACTGACTTTTGAAATAGATACCTACCTGCCAAAGGTCTACGCCAGGCCCAAAGGCTGGACAATTTTTTTCCGTCAGAAATGCTACTTAGGTAGGTACATCTGCGGTATCAAGAAGCGCACCGTTACTTTTATTTCGCAATTGCTTCTACGCTCGGATGGCCGGTTCTTTTGGGAGGGATGCAAGTTGGATTGGTGAAATATCCATTACAGCGTATTAAGAAATTCTTTTCTTCATCGTGTCGAAAGGGAAGTGACACCAATGGATTCCTTATGTTTTTCTGATGAAAATCATACCACATATCATGCAAATCGGACTACTTTGACACAAGCTATTTCTATTCCCTATGTAAAAGTTGTCCGATTTACACGACATTTGGTATGATTTTCATCAGAAAACCACAAGGAATCCATCGGCGACACTTCCATATCCATACGATAAAGTATAAAGAATTATTTTATTTCCTAAACAGATACAGGGTATTTCTGGAGCTACGCCCGTCACCCCGTGGCGAGGACAACACCCCGCAGTGCCCATAGAATTTTATGGCTTTCGACCCTCGAAGGGTTTGGAATATCATTAAGAAGTGAGAAATGTTCAGGATTTCAAATGTTTGCTTCTTTTCTTCATCGTATCGAAGGGGAAAGTGATGCCAATGGATTTCTGGCGTTCCGTCGATTAAAATCATAGTAAATATCATGTAAATCGGACTATTTTTAACCAAGTCAAGTCAGCTTGAAATGATATAAATCGATATTCCATGGAATTTCCTTCATTATGGTCCGAATTACGTCGTTCTTGGTGTCAGCTTCATCGGCGAAACATAAGGAATCGATAGGTGTCGTTTTTGCAAAGATCTGATGAGAAATGCGCAAGTCGAAGGTTTCTCACTTCTTATTAGGCACTCGAACCCCTTCGCGGGTCGAAAGCCATAAAATTGGGATACCAGGCTGCATCTCCTTAACGGGCGTTGCTCCAGAATTACCCTGTATCTGTTTAGGAAATAAAATAATTCTTTATTCTTTATCGTATGGATATGGAAGTGTCGCCGATGGATTCCTTGGGGTTTTATGATGGAAATCATACCAAATGTCGTGTAAATGGGACAACTTTTACATAGGGAATAGAAATAGCTTGTGTCAAAGTAGTCCGATTTGCATGATATTTGGTATGATTTTCATCAGAAAAACATAAGGAATCCATTGGCGTCACTTCCCTTTCGACACGATGAAGAAAAGAATATCTTAATACGCTGTAATGGATATTTCACCAATCCAGCTTGTATCCCTCCCAAAAGAACCGGCCATCCGAGCGTAGAAGCAAGTGCGAAATAAAAGTAACGGTGCGCTTCTCGATTCCGCAGATGTACCTACCTAAGTAGCATTTCTGACGGAAAAGAATTGTCCAGCCTTTGGACCTGCCATTCCTGGCGTAGACCTTTGGCAGGTAGGTATCTATTTCAACAGGCAGTGCCACCCGTGGCGCCAGTAAGACCGCCCCAGTCCTTGCTATTCCAGAGGGTTTTCTTCCAGTGAAAATCAGTACAATTGCAAGCGCAATATCTTAAAAACCAGTGGAAATAAAGTATATACATTATAGCTTATTGGATTTGTCTTGGAACGCACTATCAACTCAGGTCTTCAAAAAAAATAGTTCCATTTGAAAAACCGAACTTGACCATCGTATCTTTTAAAATAATAATAGAAAACAAAATTCGTTCGCGCTAATAAATTGCCCCCCTCGAACCATGCAATTCCCTATTTTTTTTATATTTTTATCGACAATACTTTAGGAGAAAACCGGCTGTCCAGTCTTAGGTGGAACAACCTGTATATACAGTGTGTCCGCGGGAAAGCTAAACAGCCGGCTTCCTCCTAAACTATTGGAGATAAAAATATAAAAAAAATAGGGAATTGCATGGTTCGAGGGGGCCAATTAATTAGCGCGAACGAATTTTTTTATCGATTATTATTTTAAAAGATACGATGGTCAAGTTCGGTTTTTCAAATGGAACTATTTTTTTTGAATACCTGAGTTGATAGTGCGTTCCAAGACAAATTCAATAAGCTTTAATGTATACACTTTATTTTCACTGGTTTTTAAGATATTGCGCTTGCAAATTTACTGATTTTCACTGCAAGAAAACTGTCTGGTATAGCACGGACCGGGGACGGTCTTACTGGATCCACGGGTGGCACTGCCTTTTGAAATAGATACCTACCTGCCAAAGGTCTACGCCAGGCCCAAAGGCTGGACAATTTTTTTCCGTCAGAAATGCTACTTAGGTAGGTACATCTGCGGTATATTTATTTCGCACTTGCTTCTACGCTCGGATGGCCGGTTCTTTTGGGAGGGATGCAAGTTCGATTGGTTAGGTTAGGAGGAGTGAAAGTTGCTAGACTAAATTTCAATCATAGGGAGCAGATTGTATCAGAACCATTCGGATTTGCATTCCTCACAAACGGCTGCTCTCTCGAAGAGGCCCTCTTCACAGCAATGCCCACCTTCTCTCGCACGGAATACGTTAACGCTTGCTTTTGTTCTGATATTGAAGCTCGTGTTTATAGTCGAGAGGACCACGCGTCGACAGCGGGCTACCCCTTTTCGTCCTGTGTCTCTCCACGAGCCGTGTTGACGGTGGATTGTAGGAGCGTAGATATCTGGATGCCAGTTATTGAATTCAGCAGACGATGGAAACATTTTATTACAAAACACACATGTACTATAATTAAAGTAAATCGTATTCCTCTCGGGCAGGAGTACTGATAATGATCGAACTTGCGCCCCACTTCGCGCAGACCAATTACACGGAGGGTAGTCGGGTCACACACTGCCCAAATGATACAGGGTAATTCTGGAGCAACGCCCGTCAAGGAGATGCGCTGGCACCCCGTGGCGAGGACAGACCTTCGCTGTGCCTCACCCGATTTTTATGGCTTTTTTTCCGGAAAAAGGTACGAATCCTGGGTCGAACGTAGCGAATTGAAGTCGACCCTCCGCAGTCGAGGGTGAATTATCCATTACAGCGTATTAAGAAACCCTTTTCTTCATCGTATCGAAAGGGAAGTGACGCCAATGGATTCCTTATGTTTTTC
The DNA here is from genome assembly GCA_947577245.1 of Andrena bucephala. Taxonomy (NCBI): domain Eukaryota; kingdom Metazoa; phylum Arthropoda; class Insecta; order Hymenoptera; family Andrenidae; genus Andrena; species Andrena bucephala. The sequence goes on along the minus strand of OX387718.1, from coordinate 17,419,306 downwards.
TGACGAAAATCATACCAAATGTCATGCAAATCGGACTACTTTGACACAAGCAATTTGTATTCCTTATGTAAAAATAGTCCGATTTTCATGATGTTTGGCATGATTTTAATCGGGAGAACGCCCGGAATCCATTGGCGTCACTTCCCCTTCGATACGATGAAGAAAAGAGTTTCTTAATACGCTCAAATGGATATTTCACCCTCGACAGCGGAGGGTCGACTTCAATTCGTTACGTTCGGCCCAGGATTCGTACCTTTTTCCGGAAAAAAAGCCATAAAAATCGGGTGAGGCACAGCGAAGGTCTGTCCTCGCCACGGGGTGCCAGCGCATCTCCTTGACGGGCGTTGCTCCAGAATTACCCTGTATCATTTGGGCAGTGTGTGACCCGACTACCCTCCGTGTAATTGGTCTGCGCGAAGTGGGGCGCAAGTTCGATCATTATCAGTACTCCTGCCCGAGAGGAATACGATTTACTTTAATTATAGTACATGTGTGTTTTGTAATAAAATGTTTCCATCGTCTCCTGAATTCAATAACTGGCATCCAGATATCTACGCTCCTACAATCCACCGTCAACACGGCTCGTGGAGAGACACAGGAAGAAAAGGGGTAGCCCGCTGTCGACGCGTGGTCCTCTCGACTATAAACACGAGCTTCAATATCAGAACAAAAGCAAGCGTTAACGTATTCCGTGCGAGAGAAGGTGGGCATTGCTGTGAAGAGGGCCTCTTCAAGAGAGCAGCCGTTTGTGAGGAATGCAAATCCGAATGATTCTGATACAATCTGCTCCCTATGATTGAAATTTAGTCTAGCAACTTTCACTCCTCCTAACCTAACCAATCGAACTTGCATCCCTCCCAAAAGAACCGGCCATCCGAGCGTAGAAGCAAGTGCGAAATAAATATACCGCAGATGTACCTACCTAAGTAGCATTTCTGACGGAAAAAAATTGTCCAGCCTTTGGGCCTGGCGTAGACCTTTGGCAGGTAGGTATCTATTTCAAAAGGCAGTGCCACCCGTGGATCCAGTAAGACCGTCCCCGGTCCGTGCTATACCAGACAGTTTTCTTCCAGTGAAAATCAGTAAATTTGCAAGCGCAATATCTTAAAAACCAGTGAAAATAAAGTGTATACATTATAGCTTATTGAATTTGTCTTGGAACGCACTATCAACTCAGGTATTCAAAAAAAATAGTTCCATTTGAAAAACCGAACTTGACCATCGTATCTTTTAAAATAATAATCGATAAAAAAATTCGTTCGCGCTAATTAATTGGCCCCCTCGAACCATGCAATTCCCTATTTTTTTTATATTTTTGTCTCCAATAGTTTAGGAGGAAGCCGGCTGTTTAGCTTTCCCGCGGACACACTGTATGTATATATATATATATACATGTATATATAGACATATCTATTTTTTTCGCGGCATTCATACAAACACACTCTACAAGTTTTAATTTTAAATTTTGATTGCGTTAGTATTGTCTCACACGCACACGGGTATTTAAACTTACTTCGTTCCGAAGCTTACGCTTACATCGAGACATTACTGTACTATATCTTCTTTTACTACGCCTGCATTTCTTTTCTAATGTATGTTTATCGTATTTCTATGAATGTACCACGTGTTACTGATTATTGACTCTTTACGTGCAGGCAACGATTGAAAACAGCAGCGTGCCTCACGGTAGGTCAGGGCACCGTCGCGGAAGCAGGTACGCGTGCAGGTACCTCGTACGACGAAACACTTCCAAGCACATCTGCTGCGTATGAGTTTCCTACGGACAGAATACACGAAGAAGACGTAGGAAATTTTCAAGACTTTCCAATTATTGAAGAAATTGTGGAGCAAGTACATTTCGATACGGACACGGAAGATATTGTTGCGAGCACCCTATGGATGGGAGTCCATGGCCCGCCGGTGCTCGCGACGAAGACAAGAGCACAGCGAGAAGAAGGCGATCGGACCGATCGCCTGTCAAGCTGTCATTCGTGACTCAGCCGCCATAGCGAACCGACACAACGATCCCTCTCATATTACCGCTGTACCCTGTCGTTCACGTTATATTACATTCCCGTTACTGTTCACGTTACTGTGTTGATGTTCTGTTCCTTTCGAGTTACTACTGAGTTGAATTATGCCGAGTGCGAAACGTAACAATATTATAGAAGAAACACATTTCAACGCGGACGAAGAGGAAGTTGTGGAACAAGTGCATTTCGAGTCGAACGAAGAAGAAATTGTACAAGAAATAGATTTGGACACAGACAGGGATGAGATGCATTCCGTAAGAGACATCAACGAAGAAACGAATCAAGATGTTGGAAGTGATGCCGATTACTGGGTGGTAGAAAATACAGAACCAGAACAGCCGGAAAATTAAATTTCAGAAGGAATAGACTTCGTTGATTTTCCGTATGTTTTCGAACAAATAAAAAATCTTCGAAAACATTCGACTATTGGCTGTGGCATCGAACAGTTTGAAATAATTAGATGTCAACGGAATGGACTAGAAAATGTGTATTATGTAGAATGCAAAATGTGCAAATACACAGAGCACATATCCTGTTGTTTGGGAATGAAATTAGTTCCCCACACCGCCACACTCATCTCACAGCAGCACCTCGCGGACTGCGATATAGCATCGCGGAACGAGAGGCAACCTGCCAATCAGCGCTGATCGATCAACCAATCAGCGCGGATCGATCGACCAATTAGCGTGCGCGTCGACGATTCAAGAGAATGGAGAAGAAGCGCGAACGGTTATTCGCCATAATGTAACTCTTCTCTTGTGTGCTCTACAGCAAAGCAGTCCGTGATCTCGCTCCGCGAATTTACGACTCATCAGCTTCTCTCGCTCTCAAGTGCTTTATAATTGTCCGCTCTTCTCACTGCTAGTTATTGTGCATTTATACATTGTGTTGAACACTCATAATTCCAACGATTAGTATAACCGTGTGGAAGCCACGTGGTGTGCTCGCGTGGTGATCAAGTCTTTCTCTTCTCATTATTCTTGTGCCGTGCCGTGATCAGTAATATCACGGGACGTTTTTTCGAATATTAAGAACGCTCACCTTTGTGCAATAAACTGACAAAGTATTCAACGAAAACAGTGATTGTGTAACCTGTCTAAGATTCCTCTCATTCCTCACCTAACCTCAAACACCTGTCTTCGTAAGAGTGATGCCACTATGGATATCAACCGCGCCGCTGTTTCCGCAACAATGATGACGGGCGGCGGATATAATCAACTGGAGGACATACTGACTGCCGTGAACGTGTCCTGTATGACGAAAAGAATCTACGAGAACTGTCAAAATGACCTAATCGATGCCCTCGAAGTGGCCGCACAACGCGAAATGGAAGATGCTGGAAAAGAGGAAAAAGCATTAGCTATAGCAAGAGGCGACGTATATCCAGAATCCGGTGTACCCTTTATCCCAGTTGTCGCAGATGGTAGCTGGATGAAAAGGTCGTACCGCGGAGGAGATTACAAACCTCTTTCTGGCGTAGGAGCCATCGTGGGATACCACACGAAGAAAGTGCTGTACATTAGCGTGAAGAATAAATTCTGCATGACTTGCTAAATAGCAGGTACGAAGAAGAAAGAACCGCGGGAGCATCGTTCCTTCAAGAACTGGGGTCGTAATCAGAGTTCAACTGGCATGGAGAGTGTTGCTATTGTCGAAGGCTTCAATTGCAGCATAGATATGTGTAGGGAATAGAAAATTTATATGTATTTTTGTGTTGCGATACGCATCTTGCGCCATCTATGGCTACCGAGCGTGCCCATGCGGACGCCTCTCTGCGTTGTACTCTATGGTGTCTTCTTGCGTGCAGCATGGCGCTTCCGCCGTTATGTTCTTACGTTTACTATTAAATCTTCATTGTCACTTTCTGTAGTCCACGATTTCTTTCCACCTATTCCCCTGACCTCGAAACAATATGCACGGTCTAGTGTACTCTATATTAGTTGCCGATGGCGATAGCAGTGTGTACAAGAAGATATTGGACAGTGATCCATATAAAAACTACATGGTGCAGGTACGAAAAATAGAATGCACCAATCACCTGCTACGCAATTTCAGTAAAAAAATAAACGAAATCGCAACAAAAGGCCGCGATAAAGACCTAAGAGCTGTCGTAAAGAATAATGCTCTCCGCCTGCGTACTGGTATAAAGAAAGCTGCAGAATACCGGTTGCAAGAAGAAATAACACTCGAGGAACGAATAAGAAATTTGAAGGAAGACTTGACGAATGTACCGAATCACGTTTTCGATGAACACAAGGCGTGTCAGAAGTTAGCATACTTCTGTAAGAAATACTGTGATCCAAACAGAGAGGACTACGTACCACGGTTGAGAGAAGCTGGTATTTATCCGAGTATCGAAGAAGCGGTGCAGCCACTTTTCCCTAAAGTTGGCAGTTTGCTGCACGGTCTAAATAACAATGCTGTTGAAAGTTTTAATAATATCATTGCCAAATTCATCGGAGGCAAAAGGATAAACTTTGGACGAGGGGGCTCGAATCAGGGCAGAGTCTCCGCTGCAGTCGTCCGATATAATACAAAAGAGGCGTTTAGCCGATTGAGTACGGCAATGGATAAAGAGCCGCCAACCATGATAAGAAAGCTGGAAGGACGTCGGAAGCGTGCAGCAGAAAAAGCAAGGGAATATAAAAAAGAAGTGAAAGCATCCTCCTTCCGAAATAAGAAACAATCGTGCGACAAGGATTACGGTCCCAGCGTAGAAAAAACAGACATGGAAGAGACAGTATACTCTTCCGAGTGTGAAAGGCACGCGGCTATACTCCATGATTGGCAAAGGATGCCATGCGAGATCGAAGAAGACACTCGCAATCAGGCGAATAACGAAAAGTGGATTAGTTATAGAAAAAAATTATTAACTGCATCCAATTTCGGCAAGGAATGCCGATTACGAAAGACTACACCACGGGCAAATACTGTGAAGAGTATAATGTACCCGCAACTCCAAAATTTACGTTCTCTCGAATACGGAAGGGAAAATGAGGCAAACGCCTTGAGACAAATGGAAGAAGAATTAGGGATCCATATTCTACCGTGTGGCCTCTTCATCGATGACACTGTGCCTCACTTAGGTGCAACTCCTGACGGCCTCGTGGACAGTGATAAAATCGTCGAAGTAAAGTGTCCTGAATCGGCCAAGGATTTATCACCTGCTGAAGCAATACAGCAACTTGGTAATATAGGGCGTATTTTCAAGGGTAATGAAATGAATAAAAATCATCATTACTATTATCAAGTGTGTAACGTTCTCGAACGAGACGTTGCCGTTTGTTACAGGAGATTCCACAAGTAGGGCGGTTTACCCGTGGAATTGTGGGATTGGTTCGGGTGGCGTGCGATAAAGAAATGAATTTCACGAACTAAAGTCCTTCTTTTTAACAATTGGTAACAAAGATAGTTTATTTCAAAATAAATTGTTCTTGACCTGTGGTCACTCAGTCGGTAAATTAATATAATTCTTTATAACATAATCGCGTAATGACGTATCGGTCGGTATTAAAGAATATCGCTCGGTTTGAGTTTCGACGCTGAGTCGGTAATTAGGAGTATTATTTAGGTTTTAGACGCTAAGTCGATTATAAAGAATGTCACGTTAATTATTCTAAAGGTACGATTCTAAATCGTAATTGAACATAAAGTCTTTTGACACGTTGTCTGTATAATGTGTAAAACAAAAATTGACGCTAGGTCGATTTAGCAATGTTGAGTTGAGATTTCGAGAGGATTCCTTCTCTCTGAGTTGTTCTTATTTCCAGTTGCCTATCAGCTGGCCCATGCTTTCTAGGATGGTAGCTGAGTGCTAGTGAAAGCGATCGCAGATGGTAGCCAGGTAGCCGGTAAGGGCGTCCCCAGATGGAAGTTGAATTTGGCTTCGGATTTGGTAGTGGCTTCTGGTGCCTATCAGCTGGCCCACGCCTTTGATATGGAATGTTGAGGGGCTAATGAAAGCGACCTCGGATAGATGTTCAGGGGCTAATTAAAGCGGCCTCGGATTGATGTTGAGGAGCTAGTGAAAGCGACCTCGCGTGGAAGTTGAGGGGCTAATGAATGTGGCCTCGGATGGATGTTGAGGGGCTAATGAAAGCGGCCTCGGATGGATGTTGAGGGGCTAATGAAAGCGGCCTCGGATTGATTGGAAATCGGACGTTGAGTTAAGATAGACTTCCTTAAGACTGTTCTAGACTGAGGGGCTAATGAAAGCGGCCTAGGTCTGGTAGGTTCGGTGGCAGAACCAAGTCTGTTCTCTACTGCTGGCGGGCCTCTACTTATTCTCCTTGTTGGTACTTGGCCCGCGCCAATCACTCGCAGTGCGATCTCGCGCACCAATTATAATTAACATCCGGTTCGCGCCACTCGCGTACTACGCTCGGTTTATTCGGCGTCCGGTTGATTGTGCGATCTGCGCACGCGCGCTCTATTCACTCGCGGCACTGAGTTCACTTGTTTGAAAGGGCGGTTATGCGCGTGCGCTGCGCGTCACTAGATTTTCTCGCGCGCTATTCGAACGCGCTCTCGCATGTGTGATATACTATCTTGGTATAATATTGACGAAATTAACAATATAGGGGTAAACAAAAGGAAAAATTTATGGCGGTAGGTAGCGGTTCGTTACAAGTGCAAGGACAATTGCACATAACGAAAAGGCAACGGGCCTATTTTTGTTTATGGACGCCGAAAGGAATGAAGGTTACAACAGTATCGAGAGATGATCGATTCTGGGCAACAGAGATGGAAGAAAAACTGAGCAAGTTCTATGAGTACTGCATGTTGCCAGAAATTATAAATAGTAGATATAATCGACCACAGCCGATTAGAGAACCTCCGTACATACAAAAAGGAGGGGCAGGTACAAGTACACAAGAAACTACATAAAACGATGGATGACAACATCGCGATAGCACCGGTGAGTGCATTCAGCGCATATGAAGAGCTGTCGAATAATCAATTGCTATTCAAGGTCACTATTGCACCGACGAGTGCATCCAGCGCATATGAAGAGCTGTCGAATAAGCAATGTTCCAAAATGTAAGTATAAGCATGTTTACAAAGCGCAGGCACCACCGGAGCAACGTGGAGGCGCCTGGAGTGCGCAGAGTTACTGAGCTGCGACGAAGGGAGTTCGAGAGCGAACATCGTCGCAGAATGGCAGAATTCCCCATGAGAGAGAGCCCCGAAGAGTGGAGTTGTTTAGATAGGATGGGTTGTTCGCCGACCAAAGATCCAGGAAGACTCTCCCTCGAGGAGAGAGTTTGAAGTTCTGAAGCCCAGCCCTCTTTTTCTTTAAAGTGTTTCAGAGAGCACGAAACCCCACGACGAGGGACAAGGTGTCGGGGGACTGCCACCGCGGCCTGGATACGCGTTCCCGAATTCCCCGTCTGTGCTATGACAGAGTAGCAGTCCGCAGTGGAGCGCGGACACACGTGGAACCGCTTCTCTAGCCCTGTTGGCGTGGATCTTGGTTCCTCCCCGGTTTGTGCAAACCAAGAGGTCCGCGTCGACAGGGTGGACAGCAGCCGGGAAATGGCATCTCCGACCACCAGTCGGGCAAGCGGTGCGACTGCTTGGATCGGCTGGAGGAGATGTCGCGGAGACGGGAGCGTTAACAGGACGCACAGAACGGTCCCCTGACTCAGCACCAGAAGCCACGAAGAGGAATGGGCCCATCTGAAAGCCAAGGCCTGAGGAAGGGAGAAGAGGACAAGAAGCCCAGAAGAAAGAAAATGCAGACGAGCTGGGGTGCTGGGCAGATTGATCGGGGAACGGGCCGATAACATGCTCATGAGCTGTGATCCCTGTTATCGGTTCCGTCTCGCCTTTCCATCTTCCCGGTTCTTTCAGCTCCAACGGGTTCTCTCAAATGAAAGTAAATGTTAATGCTTCTCCGTCTCTTTTGCATGGAATCCGGAGCCGTGAAGGGATAGAAGTCTCAAGCTCGTACGGCCACCGGAAGGACATCAAGGACGATTCCGTGGGGGAGAGGGTCGACCGCGACCAAGGATTCGATGAGGAGGAGGGAACGTCGCCGAAGCAGTGGAGACGTCGTCCGACGTCCTTCTGAAGGAGGCTGCCTGCAAATGAGGCAGCGCTGCAGTCTGCACGGGGTTCCGGAGGCTGCACGAAGAAGGATGCAGCGTCGGAGCGTTGGAGTCGACGTGGGACGTTCCAGAGTGGAGTTCCAAGGACGTCGCGGGACAAGGACCAGGGGCGTTTCGTCGAGGGAGAATTAGAAGCCCCGCAGTACCTGACTGCTGACCCGGAGCTCTCCGTGGATTTCGTCGTGGGCCACACGGAAGAGGAACGCGCCCGGAGCTCCCCGTGGATTTCGTCGTGGGACCAAGAGCCACAGGGTTCCAGCGACGTCGTGGGACAAGGAGCTGCCGAGTTCCCGAGACGTCGTAGGCCAGGAAGCTGCAGAGTTCCAGAGACGTCGTGGGACAGGAAGCTGCAGAGTTCCAGAGACGTCGCGGGACCAGAAGTTGGAGCGTTTCGTCGTGGCATATCGAGAAGTCCCGTTGTACCCACGCCTTGCTCAGGGTTTTTCCGTGGTTTTCCCCTGAGCGAGAAGGCTAATGCCGAGGCGGATGTCTGAAGAAGCCACGGGGCTTCACGACCACTTTTTCAGGCAGGGGTACGAAGAGGATACAATGCGGCCGAGACGTCCGCTCTTCCAGGGGAGGGGAGAGGGGAGAGCAGTGTTGCGAGCACCGAGTATGGGCCCGTGCATAATCTGCTGGTGCTCGTAACTGAAGATAGAAGAAGGTCGGCCACCTTCGAGAGGACGATCTGGACGACGACCAGAAGACTGTCTTGTACCGAACGCCATAGCGTTCGGACGTGCGGGTCGTACTTTTGTAACCGATATTGCTCTATGTAACAATATAGTTCAGTCGTGTGTACTCCCGTGTAATCATTATTCTATCCTTTGCGTCAGGGTGGCCTGCGATGGTAACGCCCAACAGTGGGGCACGTAACATAGGATTCGCGGAAAAAATCTCATAAATTCAGTGTTTTCCAATATTTTTTAGTACTTTTTTTTATGTTATTTGTTAATAGCCAACAGTTATATGGACAGGAACATTAAAAGAATTGAAGCATCTTTTACAAATAAAGTTGTAATTGTTAGGAATATTTAGTAATAAGAACTAGGTTTTATGTTGGCAACGTTTAGTAAGTTTATGGCCGGTAATACGCAGGTGCTTCTCAAGTAGGCTTCACTAGCAAGCACATTGTATTAAGATCCACCGAAACCAAAGGAGATTATCAAAATTGTATTACAATCCTAAGTTGAATAATTATACTTTATTTTTACTATTCAATCATAGGAGTAGTTATTTCCGTTAATCCCATCAGGTTATGGGCCCAGGTTTAGCTGGATAAAAGTCGAATTACTGAAGTGAGGTTAACTGGAAAAAGAACACGTGGAACGTGGTTGTTAAAATACAAGTCGAAAAGAAAAGATAAGTATGTCTGATACAACTGATTTAAGAAAAGTAGTATCCTTAGACGGGGACGGAAGCAATTATTCGGTATGGAAATTTCAAACTATAATTTTGCTAAAAAATGCCGCCGTGTACGGAGTCGTGGACGGAACGGTGAAAAGACCAGAAGAACCAGGCAATACTAAAACCTGGGATGAACAGGATCTAAAGGCTCAGAAGGTAATCGTCACTACTGTAAATGAAAAAGTAATAACTCACTTACTAGCATGCTCGTACTCACGAAATGTGGCTGCGAATAAATGCAGTGTACGGAAAATCAGTAGCTTCAAATCTACATTCGCTACAACAACAATTCTATGCTTATACCTTCAAAAATGAAGGCATGGCAAAACATATAGCCGATTTTGAAAATTCAAGAAATGATTTAAAATTGTGTGGAGAAGAAATAAGTGAGAACATGCTAGTCAACAAAATTCTATCCACTTTATCACATAAGTTCAAACCTTTTCACTCAGCTTGGGATAGCTCAAGTGACAAGGCGTTTAAGGCATTAACTGGAAGATTGCTGGCAGAAGAACAAAGGCTAAAAGACAGGGACGCTAGTGATTCCGGAGACACGCAGGCATTTGTAGCAAGAAGGGGTTGGAAACAAGCAAAATCTAACCAAAACAAAATAGAAGTCGATAAGAATGCATGCCGACATTGCAAGAAAAAGGGTCACTGGGAAAAAGACTGCTGGTTTAAGAAAGGAAAAAATGGTCAGGTGAAAAATGATAAGAAAAATAAAACTAATGCCTTTGTAGCTGACTCTAACGCCATGAACACAGCAAGTAAGGAAAATGAGTGGCTCATTGACAGCGGCGCAAGTCTACATATGACAAGCAAAAGGGAATGGTTCATAGAATATGAGGATGTACCAAAAATACAATACATAAGCCTAGGAGATGGAAGCCATCTGGAAGCTCTTGGAAAAAGGAAAGATAGAAGTAAAAACTGAAAACGAACTAGGTGAATGGAACACGAACTACTTTGAAGATGTACTCCATGTACCTCAGCTGACGTGCAATCTGCTGTCGGAAAGTAAAATCACTGACAGAGGGTACACAATAATCACAACCCAAAGAAAATGCACAGTTAAAAAGGGAAAAAAGACCGTTCTGACAGCCTTTCGAGAAGGTAACTTGTTTAAATTACATACAAGGATAGAAGCAGTGAAGAAAATAAATTACTGTCAAACAAAGGGAAAGTCTGATCTCCAAACCTGGCACAAAATGCTAGTTCATCAGAATCTGAAGCAATGCAAAAAGGTACTAAAAAGCCATAATATAAAAGTACAAAATGAAGATTGTTTCCAGTGTGAAACATGCATATGTGCAAAGCAGCACAAACACCCCTTCCCATCTTCTACTTCTAAAACAGAAAAACCAGGAGAACTGGTGCATGCAGACATCTGTGGACCAATGGAAAACCAATCTTTGGGAGGGTCAAAATATTTTCTGTTACTCAAAGATGACTACACTCATTATCGGAAAGTATACTTCTTAAAAAGAAAAAACGAAGTGACAGATAAACTAAAAGAGTTCATTCCAAGATTTAGAACTGAAACAGGTAATAAAGTAAAAATAGTTCGGTCCGACAATGGACTGGAATTCAAGAACGAAGAAGTAGCTCAAATATTAAACAAGTTTGGCATAAAACAACAGTTTACAGTTCCCTACTCACCACAACAGAATGGAGCAGCTGAAAGGGAAATGAGAACGCTGGTGGAGGCAGGAAGAGCTTTGCTTTTTGAAAAAGGTATGGAAAAACTGTTCTGGGCAGAGGCCGTAAATACTGCTAATTATGTTTTAAACAGGACAGGAACGAGTTCCATTGATGGAGAAAGCCCCTATGAACTATATTTTAAAAAGAAACCAGAAATTAGTCATTTTCAGGTGTTTGGAAGTGAAGTCTATGTTCATATACCAAAAGAAACAAGGAAGAAATGGGATATGAAAAGCAAAAAAGGAATCTTCATGGGCTATTCAGAAGAAACAAAAGGTTACAGAATCTACATACCAGAAGAAAGAAAAATTGGAATATACAGAGATGTGATATTCAAGACAGACGCTGAAACTGAAACAAGGACATGTGTCTACGACAAAGATCCTGCACTCTCTGACACAGAGCTAGTCGAAGCCAACGATGAACAAGCTCAAGAATCTGAAGAAGATGACGAAGGAAATGAAACGGAAAACTCGTATGAATCTATAATATACGAAGATGAAGATCAAAATGTACAAGAAACAGAGGATGAAGAAGAAAATCAATCACAGGAGTAAGGTAGAAACCTGAGAGAGTGAAATAAAATAAAACCGCCAGCAAGGTTAAGGGACGACTTCTTTCTAGGCCTCGCAGCATGTGATGAAGAACTGACACAAGAAAAAGCAATGGAAAATGAAAACTGGAGACAAGCAATGGATGAAGAGATCGAAGCACTTAAAAAGAATCTAACATGGAACTTGACATCTCCACCACCCAACAAAAAGATAATACCTTGTAGATGGGTATATCGGTTAAAGAATGGAAACAAATACAAAGCACGTTTAGTAGCAAAGGGCTGCAACCAAAAATTTGGCATAGACTACGGAGAGACCTTTAGTCCCGTAGTACAGTTCAAGTCAATTAGACTACTGCTGGGACTTGCAGCAGCAAACAAACTGACACTGAGTCAATTTGACGTCAAGACAGCATTTCTAAATGGAGATTTAAAAGAAGAAATCTATATAGCTCAACCACCTGGATACGAAGACGGAACCAAAAGGGTCTGTCGTCTAAAAAAGGGAATATACGGTCTGAAACAAGCTCCTAGAAATTAGAATCAAAAGTTGGTATCAGTATTGAAGGAGTTCAACTTGAAGCAACTTGAGACAGATCCATGTATGTTCACGGATGCTAAAAATAAAATGTTAGTAGCAATTTATGTGGATGATGGGCTAATAGCAGCCGAAGACAACGGAAAAATCCAAGAATTACTAAAGCATTTAAAAAACAAATTCGAAATAAAAGAAGAAAAATTAAAAAATTATCTAGGGATGGAGATAGAAAGAAAACCAATGGGTGAGATACTTTTGAAGCAAGAAGAATACATAAATAAGATGCTGGAAAGATTGAACATGAGAGATTGCAAAGGGGACTTTGCAATACCAGGACCTACAGTCGACCAGTGATGCCAGAATGAGGACGGGAGCGCTCGAGAATTTCCCCCACCTCGCATGCACACTACGCCGGAGCTGCGTGTCCGTGAGCTCGGCGCTTCGGACAACGTCGGGAAGACGAGAGAGAAAACGAATGTGTGTCTTTCTCTCTCGCTCTTGAAACGCTGTGATCCAAGGTGGGGTGCAAGCGACACGCGGCCGTGCGCGATCTTCCTGAGTGCCTCGAGGCTCGAGATACACTTTTCACTTTCTGACATATGTATAATACTCTTGTAATGAAAAAAAATTTGGAAAAAATTTTGTTAGGGAAATCACGTTTTAAGACCTCCTGATCACGTTTTAACTATTTAGAAAAGAGCTTTTTTTTTAAATATCTCATGTATTTGTTAACACGATTACGTTTAAACGGCAAAATGGATTTCAATGAAACTTTATATTAAAATTTTATATTCGTGTCTTAAGATCCATTAGATCACGAAAAATGATAATTACCCGTTATGATTCTTCGATTTTTCAGATATACGAACTAAATTCTACATAAAAAAAAGTTAAATAAAGTTCTTCTGTAACTTGTTTAACAAAGAAAAATGTACATTCATAATTGAGGCATTTGATGAAAAAGGGCACATACGCCAAAATGCAATTTCAAGAAAATCGATTTCAAAGTTTTCATTATAGTATAACTTAATAAAAAGTAATGCAATTAAATCAAATTTTTTTAAGGATGTAGTTACCGTGTCGTTCATGCGTTCTGAATACAGAAGTCATGATTTAAAAATGATATGTGTCTTTATTTATAAGTTTTAAACAAGTGGTTTATGTGCCCTTTTTCCATCAAATGCCTCAATTTCTTGTGTTCGTTTTAAAGGGTCTAGCTGGATAAGCATAGTGAAAAGTGCCCTTGAACCGATTTTAGCTGGCAATGCACCTTTCAATAGTGTAGCACAGGAAAACATTGTACACCAAGTTTCAACCCCCTATCTCAACCAGGAGGGTAGTTATAGGGTAAATTCGAATTTTCGGTTTTTGCCATATTTTTCCTATTTAACGGTCAGCAAAAATTCTAAAAAATTAATCGGACGCACTGCGACCACAATCGAATGAGGACGGTGTACGTTGATAAAACAATGGCGAATCCAACCAGTGGATTCAGAATACGTATCATAAGCCAATACCACACATCTATTCCATTGACAAAATAATTATAAACTATCCGGAGCTAGAACAATACATAGGCAGAAAACCGGCCGGCGCGGCGGTGCATTTAAATTATTTTTATCGAAAACTTATGATAAAATATTTTTAAAATATTCTAGAAACATTTTTAAATGAATATCGTGTATTGTCATGTAATCAACGATGAAAAAAATTTTATATCATGAAAAAAAAAATTGGACCTTGGAGGGGTGCGAACCTACGACAAAAGAGAGTATGCAGCGGTTTTGCAGTCTAACCTCTAACCACACCGCTAAATGCGGCGCTGAATGATTCTTTCGTACCATATGATATATGTTGCGTATACACTTCCAATTAATCATATTAACTTGATTCCCTCCGTTTACATATTACTCTGTCGAATGTAGAGATATTAAAAATTATATAATGCATTCACTGTATGACGGAAATGCAAAAATTGAAAGTACTTATCACGTTTTCACGCGAAATATCTCGAAAATATCGTTTTCTGATTTTTTTACTTATGGCGCACCTTACCGAAAAATCTGAAAAAAATTGTAGATAATAGTCATGTCAATATCTAACTACTGTAAAATTAAAAATCTAGTCGCTCGAAAACTTCAACACGAAATCTGCATTTTTCGACATTTTTTTGCGTTTTTTATTTCTTACACTTAGCAGTTGCAACGAAAAAATCTGAAAAAATTCACAATCATACACAATCATGTCTACAATATTTCAAATTTTTTTTAGAATTTTTGCTGACCGTTAAATAGGGAAAATATGGCAAAAACCGAAAATTCGAATTTACCCTATAACTACCCTCCTGGTTGAGATAGGGGGTTGAAACTTGGTGTACAATGTTTTCCTGTGCTACACTATTGAAAGGTGCATTGCCAGCTAAAATCGGTTCAAGGGCACTTTTCACTATGCTTATCCAGCTAGACCCTTTAAAACGAACACAAGAAATTGAGGCATTTGATGGAAAAAGGACACATAAACCACTTGTTTAAAACTTATAAATAAAGACACATATCATTTTTAAATCATCACTTCTGTATTCAGAACGCTTGAACGACACGGTAACTACATCCTTAAAAAAATTTGATTTAATTGCATTACTTTTTATTAAGTTATACTATAATGAAAACTTTGAAATCGATTTTCTTGAAATGGCATTTTGGCGTATGTGTCCTTTTTCCATCAAATGCCTCAATTATGAATGTACATTTTTCTTTGTTAAACAAGTTACAGAAGAACTTTATTTAACTTTTTTTTATGTAGAATTTAGTTCGTATATCTGAAAAATCGAAGAACCATAACGGGTAATTATCATTTTTCGTGATCTAATCGGATCTTAAGACAAGGATATAAAATTTTAATATAAAGTTTCATTGAAATCCATTTTGCCGTTTAAACGTAATCGTGATAACAAATACATGAGATATTTAAAAAAAAAGCTCTTTTCTAAATAGTCAAAACGTGATCAGGAGGTCTTAAGACGTGAATTCCCTAACAAAATTTTTTCCAAATTTTTTTTCATTACAAGAGTATTATACATATGTCAGAAAGTGAAAAGTGTATCTCGAGCCTCGAGGCACTCAGGAAGATCGCGCACGGCCGCGTGTCGCTTGCACGTAACCTTGGATCGCAGCGTTTCAAGAGCGAGAGAGAAAGACACACGTTCGTTTTCTCTCTCGTCTTCCCGACGTTGTCCGAAGCGTCGAGCTCACGGACACGCAGCTCCGGCGTAGTGTGCATGCGTGGTGGGGGAAATTCTCGAGCGCTCCCGTCCTCATTCTGGCATCACTGCAGTCGACCTTGAAGACAAAACTAGGCCTATATTTAAAGGACCATACAGAGAAGCAATAGGCTCCTTGCTATTCATTTCGCAGGCCACTAGGCCAGACATTACATTTCCAGTAAATGTGTTAAGCAGATATATGGAGCAACCCCGAACTCAACATTGGGAGGGAGTAAAACGAATACTTTGCTACCTAAAAGGAACCAGAAACTATGGAATACTGTTTGACTCTAAGGTACGAAATAAAAACATAACATGTTACTCTGATTCAGATTTTGCAGGGGACATCAAAACCAGAAGGTCAACTTCAGGCTTTGGGATGTTTTATGGGAATGCACCTATTCATTGGAAGTCTCGAAGACAGTCTCTGGTGACATTGTCCACTGCGGAAGCAGAACTTGTAGCAGCCACCGAAGCTATAAAGGAGATATTCAAAGTGAGAAAGCTGCTGAAAGAACTGGGGCTGATCTCTGGTCCAACTACGCTGTTCATAGACAATCACAGTGCCTTAAGACTAATTATGGATGAATCAGCACAAAAGCGTACAGGACATATGGACATTAGGTTTAAATATCTGCGAGAAAGACTAGATGTAGATTACACAGTAAAATACATACAAAGCGAAAAACAATTGGCAGACGGCTTTACTAAGCCGCTAACCAAATCTAAATTTGAATCATTACGAAACTCCGTGAACATAAAAGGAGGGAGTGTTAGGAATATTTAGTAATAAGAACTAGGTTTTATGTTGGCAACGTTTAGTAAGTTTATGGCCGGTAATACGCAGGTGCTTCTCAAGTAGACTTCACTAGCAAGCACATTGTATTAAGATCCACCGAAACCAAAGGAGATTATCAAAATTGTATTACAATCCTAAGTTGAATAATTATACTTTATTTTTACTATTCAATCATAGGAATAGTTATTTCCGTTAATCCCATCAGTAATAAACCCGGTAAACATTGTGTTTCATAATACATCTAGTTTAGAATCCGTTCATGAAATCCGCTACTGAAAATGCGCACGCTGGATGCGCGTGATTATTATGTGGTCGGCTCCTCGAAGTGACAGAAAATATAACCTATATGCTATACACGATTTCCTAAAGATACTGTTGTGGGGCGTAATAATAATGTTTTGAAAGGATGATAAAAAGTTCACAAATGTTTTCTAAAAGAACGAAATAGCCACTAAACATTTGTTGTCATATAGCATATACTTAGGTTATATTTTCTGTCACTTCGAGGAGCCGACCATATAATAATCACGCGCATCCAGCCTGCGCATTTTCACTAATCCAATTCAATATCCAACACAATTTTATATATAATGTTTGTTCATAACTGCTTTCTGCATAGGACGTGTAATAAGTGTATTTCATGTTCTGTTTCGGTGCTTTGCTAGTAAAAAAATGTCTAACCTAACAAACTTCATTTTCTGGGGACATCCCCTCATCTACACGGTATCCGCGGGAAAGCTAAACAGCCGGCTTCCTCCTAAACTATTGGAGATAAAAATATTTAAAAAAACAAGGAATTGCATGGTTCGAGGGGGCCAATTAATTAGCGCGAACGAATTTTTTTATCGATTATTATTTTAAAAGATACGATGGTCAAGTTCGGTTTTTCAAATGGAACTATTTTTTTTGAACACCTGAGTTGATAGCGCGTTCCCAGACAAATTCAATAAGCTTTAATGTATACACTTTATTTTCACTGGTTTTTAAGATATTGCGCTTGCAAATTTACTGATTTTCACTGGAAGAAAACTGTCTGGTATAGCACGGACCGGGGACGGTCTTACTGGATCCACGGGTGGCACTGCCTTTTGAAATAGATACCTACCTGCCAAAGGTCTACGCCAGGCCCAAAGGCTGGACAATTTTTTTCCGTCAGAAATGCTACTTAGGTAGGTACATCTGCGGTATATTTATTTCGCACTTGCTTCTACGCTCGGATGGCCGGTTCTTTTGGGAGGGATGCAAGTTCGATTGGTTAGGTTAGGAGGAGTGAAAGTTGCTAGACTAAATTTCAATCATAGGGAGCAGATTGTATCCGAACCATTCGGATTTGCATTCCTCACAAACGGCTGCTCTCTTGAAGAGGCCCTCTTTCACAGCAATGCCCACATTCTCTCGCACGGAATACGTTAACGCTTGCTTTTGTTCTGATATTGAAGCTCGTGTTTATACTCCAGAGGACCACGCGTCGACAGCGGGCTACCCCTTTTCTTCCTGTGTCTCTCCACGAGCCGTGTTGACGGTGGATTGTAGGAGCGTAGATATCTGGATGCCAGTTATTGAATTCAGGAGACGATAGAAACATTTTATTACAAAACACACATGTACTATAATTAAAGTAAATCGTATTCCTCTCGGGCAGGAGTACTGATAATGATCGAACTTGCGCCCCACTTCGCGCAGACCAATTACACGGAGGGTAGTCGGGTCACACACTGCCCAAATGATACAGGGTAATTCTGGAGCAACGCCCGTCAAGGAGCTGCGCTGGCACCCCGTGGCGAGGACAGACCTTCGCATTGCCTCACCCGATTTTTATGGTTTTTCTTCCGGAAAAAGGTACGAATCCTGGGCCGAACGTAGCGAATTGAAGTCGACCCTCCGCAGTCGAGGGTGAATTATCCATTACAGCGTATTAAGAAACCCTTTTCTTCATCGTATCGAAAGGGAACTGACACCAATGGATTCCTTATGTTTTTCTGACGAAAATCATACCAAATGTCATGCAAATCGGACTACTTTGACACAAGCTATTTGTATTCTCTATGTAAAAGTTGTCCGATTTACACGACATTTGCCATGATTTTCATCGGAAATCCCCAAGGAATCCATCCGCGGCACTTCCATATCCATACGAAAATAGAATAAAGAATTATTTTATTTCCTAACCAGATACAGGGTAATTATGGAGCAACACCCGTCAAGGAGATGCGGCAGCCTGGTATCCCGCGGCGAGGACAACCCCTCGCAGTGCCTGACCGAATTTTATGGCTTTCCACCCGCGAAGGGGTTCGAGTGCTTAATAAGAAGTGAGAAACCTTCGACTTGCGCATTTCTCATCAGATCTTTGCAAAAACGACACCTACCGATTCCTTATGTTTCGTCGATGAAGTTGACACTAAGAACGACGTAATTCGGACCATAATGAAGGAAATTCCATGGAATATCGATTTATATCATTTCAAGCTGACTTGACTTGGTTAAAAAGAGTCCGATTTACATGAAATTTGGTATGATTTTAATCGACGGAACGCCAGGAATCCATTGGCGCCACTTCCCCTTCGATACGATGAAGAAAAGAAGCAAACATTTGAAATCCTGAATATTTCTCACTTCTTAATGGTATTCCAAACCCTTCGAGGGTCGAAAGCCATAAAATTCGATGGGCACTGCGGGGTGTTGTTCTTGCCACGGGGTGACGGGCGTACCTCCAGAATTACCCTGATGAAATAGAGGTGGAGGATGCCACATCTGGTTACCAAAAACTAACCGGAATGATCGGCCGCCGTGTCTTGCCAGAGTCGCGGTTTATGAGCGGATTTTCCGCGCGTCGGCGGTAGGCAACGGTACATAGTATGGGTCCGAAGTCATCGTACGCACTACCCACCGACAGAACAATATACGGATTAACTCAGACTGGACAATGACACCACGTTTTTTATTGGCCTTTATAAATTTGGCAAACAGATATTGTCGAAACGTTCTTGGAGAAATAATAAATTATGGGCGAATGAATTTTCGTCTGGCCCTGAGTTCGCTTTTGTCCCGACGCACGCGAGAAAGATGCCCCAAATATAGGAATTGAAAAGTTTTATCCACCGTCAATACGCCTCGTGGAGAGACACAGTAAGAAAAGGGGTACACCGTTGAGTGCGCGTGGTTTCGCCTGCATCGTCCTCCTTTCAAATTAAAGACGGATTCCTTATCTCTCGAGTATAAATCCTTATCTCTCAAGTATAAACACGCGTTGGAATTTCAAATCTGGTTAGGAAATAAAATAATTCTTTATTTTTTATCGTATGGATATGGAAGTGTCGCCGATGGATTCCTTGGGGTTTTCTGATGAAAATCATACCAAATGTCGTGTAAATCGGACAACTTTTACATAGGGAATAGAAATAGCCTGTGTCAAAGTAGTCCGATTTCCATGATATTTGGTATGATTTTCATCAGAAAAACATAAACACGATGAAGAAAAGAATTTCTTAATACGCTGTAATGGATATATCACCAATCCAGCTTGCATCCCTCCCAAAAGAACCGGCCATCCGAGCGTAGAAGCAAGTGCGAAATAAAAGTAACGGTGCGCTTCTCGATCCGCAGATGGACCATCGTACCTTTTAAAATAATAATCGATAAAACAATTCGTTCGCGCTAATTAATTGGCCCCCTCGAACCATGCAATTCCCTATTTTTTTTATATTTTTATCTCCAATAGTTTAGGAGAAAACCGGCTGTCCAGTCTTAGGTGGGACACCCTGTATATGAAGAATGTTCAGGATGGAATACACCTGAAGAATACATTTGTGATTCATTTAATAATTAATTTTAAAACAAAAAAATGATTTTTTTTATTAATTTAACAGTTTTCCCACTTCGTTTATAAAGAAAAATCATGGCCGGAATTACCCCACGTTAAGTCCGTAATTCCAGTCAAATGGACATTTTTGTGTTATTGCTTCCAACTTTGTTACAACGTAAATTTATGGTTTCTCGGTCATACTAATAAAAACTAGACACTTCAAACTATCAATTCATATAAAAAAACAAGCAAATGTGTAAGTTGCTCAAATGTTATAGCGTTTCTTGCTTATATAGCCGGAATTACCCTGCTTTCTCCTGTTTGCAGTAATCGAATTCGAAATACAGAACCTCACGTAAAATGACAAATACGCATGCGCGTAATATGCGCATTGACTGCCCATGCTTTTATTTTCTGCACTTGCTGCACGTATTATGAGCTAGAAGTTGGAGGATTCTAGGGAATTCTACGAATTAGGTACTGCCGTCTTTGCACTCGCTACATGAATCGCAACCAACGTAACGGACCCAATTTCGAAGCGAACAACACATCCCTAGAATGTTTGGGCAGGGTCAAAACGGAAGATGAGGAAGGAAGCAAATACGTGGCGCGCATTGTTATTTCTTAAAGGCTTTTATTGCTAAGTTTTTCGAACGTGTTCTTATAATGCTAACTTTACAGCTATACTCTAATCTAGAAGACGTACGAAAGCCTGCGATTGTATTCAATAGCCTTCAAAACCTTCAATTTATCCCGGGCGCGGATAATAAATAACTTCATTTTTCCTTTACACATCTGCTTACCAAATTACGCTGGGTAGATAGCAGTTCGTCCTGTAAAACTCATAAAATATGGTCTTCGCTTTCAATAATATGGAATCGCTGTTCAAGAACAATAGAAAAACTCGGGTTCAGAAAATCCAGGAACCAATAAAGCCATAAAATTTCGTTAGGAGTCGGTCCCCGATCCTTAGGATGAAGTAACCGATGTAGTTAGGAAGCGTGCTTCGACCACCGTCCAAAAGTCTCGAATTAAATTAACCGTAATCCATCCAACTGCATAGCTATTTGTAAGTAAGTTTGAACATTCCCGCGTAACCTCACGAGCATCAAACGCATCGAAAACTGTTCCGTTTCGTTACTGCGGTTCATGCGCTGCTGGACACGGAACGCTATGCATGCGCGCAGCGTCTGCGCTGCTGTCTATGCGCATAATGCGTGAATTGAAACACAACCACTATATACGCGTTACACACACACCTTCAGCCAACACATGTATCGTTCTTCGTTCGCCGACTCTCGGGATCATTCGGCAGGGATCGCCGTCCGTCATTGTACATATATATATATTATATATACCTATACTCTTTTGATTTTTATAACCTACCAAGTGTCAATCAATTTTAACCTGCTAAGTGTCAAATAATGTAAATTGTCCAAATTTGATTTGAAATGTCACGAGTTTTTACACTAAATAGGAGACTGAATTATTGTCTCAATTAACAAGGCAAGTCGCCAAAATTTGTTAATACATTCCCTGATAACAAGATGTCTGCAATCTGACGTCAGCTTGGCAGCAGGGTCTGGCGCAGAGCCCGACCTCAGATCCGTAGTCATCTGTGTCCGCATTAGGTTGCGTTCTGAGGTACAGAGCCTGACATCAGGGCTCTGATGTCAGATGGGCAGCAGATTCGCAGCAGATGCTGCCGTTCGCCTGACACGTATAACAGCGCCATCTGAGGGTTAGAATTGGAAAACAATTCCCTACGCGTGACGTCACACGGCCGTCCCTACACACCAACACAAATGTAGCGTTATTGCTGTAGGTGTATCTCTACTCCCACATAACCAGCAAGCAGATTCTCCAGTTTATTAAATAATTAATTCTACTTATTTCAAAAAGTATTTATTCTTTATTTAATAATATACAGGATTGGTGATTACAATTGTTACAAATATAAATAGCGCATATAAATTCGAGGAAGAACATTCAATATTACATTTATAAATCCATATACAATACGTCCCGTAACCAGTGGTACCTATTAGGTGCGATATCAGAAAATTTTCTATATTTTCGACTTCTTTTTGCTGTAGAATCACCATATTCCGTATTGTGTTAGCGCTGAAAACAAATAGAACATTAGTATAAAATTAAACGTAACGTATCAATATGCGATACTTACTTCAGCTCCATCTCCGCGCAGCACACACCCCAGGCGATCATGCATGCTCCTGCGAACATTAACATTTATAATAAAACATGTGTTAAATTATTATTTACGAAACAAGACGCTAAACATTCGCATTACTCGCATAACCCTACTTTTCTGTCTTGCAGATAATGTGACTCTCGATTGTGAAAGACATTCGTCAGGCCTGGGAATTAAGTGAACGCAGCGGCCGATTATCAGAGGCAACGCCTCCTTTCTCCCGCCGCGCGTCTTGGCCCCCGCGGCGGCCTAAGAGCTTGGAGCGCCTCAGGACCGTACCATATGAACCGCGCGTAGCGCATTGGGGTGCCCCTCGTATCAATATGTTTCCACATCACCCATGGGGTACTATTATCGATGCGTTTTTTTTTGTCAGTGGTATCCCCTATAGGCCTATTCCATTGTGTCGCGCGATAAAAAATGGATTGGAAAAACGGGTTTTACTATCAAAATTTTAAATATGTTTAGGAAAACCAGATTTTCGCGCACGTTTAGACGTGCTGGGCAAATCTAAAATATTAACGGGGAGGCTGGATGACAATGTACGTATCAAAGTTGAAAGCGAGGAAGCGCTTAACCCTGTGCGCTGTTCGGTTTTAATGCTACGCATTAATTAGGGAAGAAATAAATTTCTATCTCACAGGAAATTTATAGAATTTCTTAAAACACATAAGGCTGTGGTTACAGTGGACGCGTTTTCGCGCGAACTGAGCATCGCGCGACGTCGCACGACACCGCGCGACGTCGTCGCGAAATTTCGCGCGAAAATTTGTTTTTCAGAAATACGTGGCTGTAATAAATAGATATTTTTACTCGTATATGACGATAGCCAAAATGGATACATCGTTTTTTAGAGGTGCTTTTCCATTATCCGGGCGCCACTGCCATCCCTAAATTAATGGGTCGAGTTGTGAAAAAACTGGAACTAAATGAAAAAAAAAAATTTATTCATTTTTCGTTTGGTTTAGGTTTTGATTAACAATGATTGTTGTACAAAACCAAGTAATTCTTCTGAATATTTTTGAATGTCCCCAGACACATTCTATTATATTTTAAGCAGTGTAGAAACATAGGTATATTTGTAAAGTGTCAAATTTTCGTGACTGCATTTCGTCAGAAGAAAGACCTGCCATTACATTTTTAGCCAAATACATACTTTATTTCCTTTTTAATTTATGTTTGTATTTTAAAAATACAAAGTATTTTATTTTGTTTTTTAAGCAGTATTAAGTAAGTGTTGCTGAAATACATTAAAGAATTAAATGGAAAATGAAACAAGAATGAAACAATAAAATAATATTATTTATTATTTTTGTCTCTTTTTTATTATTTACTATTTTTTATTATTCAAAATATTTGTTTGACAGCTGCATCAGATTTGTTTATAGTGCGAGGTTAGACATTGTATATGTGTATGTAGTGTGACGTCGTAGATATTGTAGATGTATTGCTGTACAGAGATTGTCGCCGGACTTCGCGCGACCAGTATCAAATTGATTTGATATTGCCAGCGAAAATCGCCTATCGTCGCTAGGCATTTGAAATCAATTTCTGATCGCGTATTGATAACTATGGACGCCGAAAAATTAATTAATGCGGTGTTCCTACGAAAGCCCTTGTGGGATCAATCCTCGAAAAAATACGACAACCGAGATACAGTCCAAACATTGTGGGATGAAGTGGCGAAAGAATTAAATGTACCACGTAAGTAAAATAATAAGATTATTTCATATAGCGCGGGTACATATATAAGCTGTATTGTAAAGAAACAGTTTCTGTGTGACTTCCAGGTGAAGTGGCTAAAAAAAAGTGGAAGGGCCTCCGTGATACATACCAACGGGAATGCAACAAATTAAAAACAAAAATCCGTTCAGGCGCTCCTGGAGGGGAAAAAAATTCTTCAACGTGGGCATATTTCAAAAGCCTAAATTTTTTAAAAGAAGTGACCGCACCACGACTCTCCACTGGGAATATTCCCGCACCACCCACCTCTCCAGAAATAATAATAATTCCCCAGGCAGACGAGACAGATGATTTAAATGTATACACGGACTTTGAAAATACGACTGAAAGTGAATGTTTTCCACACACACACGCACACACATCACAAACGTCACATTTACACATTGACATTGACAATCACGCAGAGGATGAATCTTTACCACATACGCACGCTCACACATCACAATCGACCACATACCACAAAACTACAACATTACGACCATCCAAACGAAAACGTTCACATAACACAATTCAGGAAAAATGATTACGTTTGGAAGAAGAGAAGCTAAATTTAATGAAGGATAAAAAACAGGACAGTAACTACCACTTTTTAATGAGCCTATTGCCCCAATTAAAAAAAATTCGAGACGACAGACTACTGATTACACAAATTAAACTACAATAAGTACTCCTTGACGAACTGACGACAACACCAACAGTACACACAACGCACACCTCACATCACGACACATCTGCAGAGTCAACAGCACACACTGATGTAAATAATGACACATTGTAAACAGAACATATTAAATATAAAAGTAAATCCAAGCAATATCAAATAATGATTTTATTATTGTAGTCTGTACAATATATTACACGTACTGGAAGGGTACTTCACTCTCAGGACTAATAAAATAATTTTTGAACACTTCTCTCACATGATTTGCGGATCTACCATAATTATTGTACCGCCTTGATACAGGCAAATTTATGCGGGGTGTTGGGTTATTATTGTGACATGATAATACAACACCTTCTCTATTAATAATTATGTTGTGCAATAAACATATGCATTTAATTACAATGTCTACATTCTCTGGGCTGATGTGCATTTCTGTTTTGATGCATCTCCATTTCGCTACCAAGATGCCAAATGCACATTCAACGCAACGTCGAGCTCTAGATAATCTATAATTGAATATCTGCTCTTCTGGTGTAAGATTCTTCCTGGAATAAGGTTTTAATAAATACGTTTTGAGTGGATAGGCCTCGTTACCTAATAATACAAATGGGGCCGAAATGTTTGTAGACGGGATATTTTTATTTGCTGGCACATTAAATGTATTTGTCTCCAAACGTTTGAAGACATTTGTATCAGTAAATATTCGAGCGTCGCTTTGCTTCCCATAAGCACCAACATCAATTGTGATAAATCTATATTTTGAATCAGCTATGCCTTGTAGAACAATTGAACCAACCACCGAAAATTTAAAAAGTATTGCAAGTGATTTTTTGCAAAATTGGAATTTTCCACATTGTATTGGGTGTATTGATGGGAAAAACATTAGAATTAGATGCCCTCATCACTCAGGATCGTTATATTACAATTATAAACAATACTTTTCAACAATTGTAAACAATTATAAACAATACTTTTCAACAATTGAAAAGTATTGTTTATAATTGTAATATAACGATCCTGAGTGATGAGGGCATCTAATTCTAATGTGTTTCCCATCAATACACCCAATACAATGTGGAAAATTCCAATTTTCTATATGTACCCGCGCTATATGAAATAATCTTATTATTTTACTTACGTGGTACATTTAATTATTTCGCCACTTCATCCCACAATGTTTGGACTGTATCTCGGTTGTCGTATTTTTTCGAGGATTGATCCCACAAGGGCTTTCGTAGGAACACCGCATTAATTAATTTTTCGGCGTCCATAGTTATCAATACGCGATCAGAAATTGATTTCAAATGCCTAGCGACGATAGGCGATTTTCGCTGGCAATATCAAATCAATTTGATACTGGTCGCGCGAAGTGCGGCGACAATCTCTGTACAGCAATACATCTACAATATCTACGACGTCACACTACATACACATATACAATGTCTAACCTCGCATTATAAACAAATCTGATGCAGCTGTCAAACAAATATTTTGAATAATAAAAAATAGTAAATAATAAAAAAGAGACAAAAATAATAAATAATATTATTTTATTGTTTCATTCTTGTTTCATTTTCCATTTAATTCTTTAATGTATTTCAGCAACACTTACTTAATACTGCTTAAAAAACAAAATAAAATACTTTGTATTTTTAAAATACAAACATAAATTAAAAAGGAAATAAAGTATGTATTTGGCTAAAAATGTAATGGCAGGTCTTTCTTCTGACGAAATGCAGTCACGAAAATTTGACACTTTACAAATATACCTATGTTTCTACACTGCTTAAAATATAATAGAATGTGTCTGGGGACATTCAAAAATATTCAGAAGAATTACTTGGTTTGTACAACAATCATTGTTAATCAAAACCTAAACCAAACGAAAAATGAATAAATTTTTTTTTTTCATTTAGTTCCAGTTTTTTCACAACTCGACCCATTAATTTAGGGATGGCAGTGGCGCCCGGATAATGGAAAAGCACCTCTAAAAAACGATGTATCCATTTTGGCTATCGTCATATACGAGTAAAAATATCTATTTATTACAGCCACGTATTTCTGAAAAACAAATTTTCGCGCGAAATTTCGCGACGACGTCGCGCGGTGTCGTGCGACGTCGCGCGATGCTCAGTTCGCGCGAAAACGCGTCCACTGTAACCACAGCCTTATGTGTTTTAAGAAATTCTATAAATTTCCTGTGAGATAGAAATTTATTTCTTCTCTAATTAATGCGTAGCATTAAAACCGAACAGCGCACAGGGTTAAGCGCTTCCTCGCTTTCAACTTTGATACGTACATTGTCATCCAGCCTCCCCGTTAATATTTTAGATTTGCCCAGCACGTCTAAACGTGCGCGAAAATCTGGTTTTCCTAAACATATTTAAAATTTTGATAGTAAAACCCGTTTTTCCAATCCATTTTTTATCGCGCGACACAATGGAATAGGCCTATAGGGGATACCACTGACAAAAAAAAACGCATCGATAATAGTACCCCATGGGTGATGTGGAAACATATTGATACGAGGGGCACCCCAATGCGCTACGCGCGGTTCATATGGTACGGTCCTGAGGCGCTCCAAGCTCTTAGGCCGCCGCGGGGGCCAAGACGCGCGGCGGGAGAAAGGAGGCGTTGCCTCTGATAATCGGCCGCTGCGTTCACTTAATTCCCAGGCCTGACGAATGTCTTTCACAATCGAGAGTCACATTATCTGTAAGACAGAAAAGTAGGGTTATGCAAAACGCGTTTTTCCAATCCATTTTTTATCGCGCGACACAGTGGAATAGACCTATAGGGGATACCACTGACAAAAAAAACGCATCGATAATAGTACCCTGTTACATGGGCCCTTCTGGCCCTTTCCGTGCTTGCTGTCCGCGCGTGGCTTTATTTGGTAGATGGCGATTCAATGGAATCGCCTCGCGCGTGGCAGTCACGTTACGCCGAGTCGCGTAGCGACAGCCGTAGGAACAACGTGACCGCCGACGGCCCGGGCCCGGAAATTTCCGACGCGTGACGCGAGCGACAACTGCCGACGGGGCAGTTTCCCCCATTCGCGAGGATTGATCGAGGCACGGCCCATAACCGGGATTCATTGAAAGGACATTCGATTTCGGGAGCTCGAGTTAGGAAGTTGCGACGAGCCGGCGGGCCGTCTAGAAATCGCGACCTCATCTCCGCACAAATACCGCGAAGCGCGCCTGGACCGATCAGGATAAGCATAAGGGTAACTCCATCCGACAAACCGAGAACGGCCTAGCCGGGAGAGCCCTGACGCGCTGATTCGGACCGCGAAATAACGCGAAGACGCGTGACGATACGAGGCGAAGCGACAAGACGGACCCCGAGTTCACCGACTTCCGAGTGCTACCCGAGAGCACTGCGAGCGACCACGACCTACGCTCGGTCCAGCGACACGGCGAGCGACGGTAACGATAGACGGCAAGCGTGCCGAGTGCCACCCGAGAGCACAGCGAGCGACAGTTGAGACAGAGCGCCGTATCTAGGTATGTTAATCCGATCTTACTTTCATCGAGAATATATTTTACTTTATTGTTTTTCCCTCTAAATTCCGTGTATCGATTGATTCAACCCCTCTACTCCTTATCCTTCCTTGGTAAGTATAGTCAAGGTGTGCTTCAGCACTTTAAATAAGCAAGAATCCGGTAAATCATTCTAACCGCTCAGGGTGATATACGAAAAGTCCCTTCAGGACGTAACACCCCACGGGTGATGTGGAAACCTATTGATACGGGGGGCACTCCAATGCTCTACGCGCGGTTCATATAGTACGGGCCTGAGGCGCTCCAAGATCCTAGGCCGCCGCGGGGGCCAAGACGCCCGGCGGGAGAAAGGGGGCGTTGCCTCTGTAAATCGGCCGCTCCGTTTACTTAATTCACAGGCCTGGCATACGTAATACTTTAATAAAATCCACAGTAGTTGCCACGCTATTCATTAATTCATTAATTTCTTAGATTCCCATTAACAATATTTCAATTCAACAATAAACATACTAAATTAATTTTATTCCAACACCAATAAATTGTGCGTTAAAAATATTGCATCTCTTCGTTCATTTTCGCTGAATTATTACCATAAGCATTTAAATTTCCTGCAACAAGACTTTCTGCTATACGTTCTCACCTCCTTCTGACACATTTTGTAGTCTCTACACTTACTATAGCAAAATGCCACTTTATTTCTATATAAGTAAGTTTTACGTTAAGTTGTATTTAACTAAAATGTGGCTTTTTTATATATTTACAGGTAATAGAAGCAGAAGGTGATGCACTGTGATCTACGCCAGACTATGCACGCACAAATTTGCAGGTAGGGTTTTGGTTACGCAATTATTCATTCAATAATCTTGACATATGAGCACGTGTGATAATTTATAAATAAATAGTAAATGTGTCCTATCTTTTAGTTAACGATGCAGACGAAGAGAATTATTTGAAGAACTGAAAGAGAAAGCAACCCTGCTACATGAGCAAATGAAATAACCACATTTTTATCTATTAAATAATAAAAAATTTATTTTGTTATTTATTGGCCGCCGCTACAGTCCCGGCCCCGGTCCAAGCCACGGCCACGATACTGCTGGTAGATCAGGCATGCACGGGACCCTCAATTCGGGGCACGGGCGCACATTCGAGCTCGAGCTCCAAGCTCGTTCAAGACAAGCGAGTCCGCCAACGGAGTGGGGAGCGGCTGCAGTAGTGGGAGCGGAGCCTCACAGGCTGCCGCAGGGGTTTCCAGAGTTTGACGCTCCGAAAATAAGGCACATTTTAGGGAGTTTTTTAAAAGAAAAGTATTGAGTATTACAATTCCAATTTCTGTACTTTTATTAATTGAAATTTGAAAAATGTGTTCAAATTTTTGTATGCAATAATAGTCATTTGGTTCAAAGTTATAATGGTAGTTGTAATAGGGGTTTGAAAAAAAAGTTTGTTGCTGACGAGCATGATTTTGGCTGTCGTAATCATCTGAAACAGAAAACGTATAATTTTTCTTAATCTACAGGGTGTCCCACCTAAGACTGGACAGCCGGTTTTCTCCTAAAGTATTGCCGATAAAAATTTTAAAAAATAGGGAATTGCATGGTTCGAGGGGGCCAATTTATTAGCGCGAACGAATTTTGTTTTCGATTATTATTTTAAAAGATACGATGGTCAAGTTCCGTTTTTCAAATGGAACTATTTTTTTTTGAAGACTTGAGTTGATAGTGCGTTCCAAGACAAATTCAATAAGCTTTAATGTATGCACTTTATTTCCACTGGTTTTTAAGATATTGCGCTTGCAAATTTACTGATTTTCACTGGAAGAAAACCCTCTGGAATAGCAAGGACCGAGGACGGTCTTACTGGCGCCACGGATGGCACTGCCTGTTGAAATAGATACCTACCTGCCAAAGGTCTACGCCAGGAATGGCAGGCCTAAAGGCTGGACAATTCTTTTCCGTCAGAAATGCTACTTAGGTAGGTACTGTGACGTCCCAATAATTTTCGCGCGGTATTACTTCGAGTCTCCCTTATAAATCACCCTACAACTCCAATGAAACCTCAACTCATACTCTTTTTCCCCGATCACTGATCGCCTTGGCGATGTACCTTAGTGGTCCCCATCTCAAGACGGTCAACCACTAAATTCCCCTACCCCTCTTCGCCCTATGAGGCATTATCTCCTTCATATCGAATCTAAACAAGTCCCTCGTCCCAAAACCACTCTTCAATCGAGACTACGTCTCATCCCCTCTCTATGACCAAAGAAGTCAAAGCCACTCACACCCCTTCCCAGATCAAACCCCCCAAAATCCATCAAATGGGTCGATGATTCCCTTTGCAAAAGCCCAGAAACCGTATTCTGTACAAGCGCATGTAAAAACCCCGGAAGTCCGAAATTCTATTGTCTACGAAACTAATTATAGCCTCACCTTTCGTACTTATAAAAACCCCGGAAATAATACTGCGACGCATATTTGGCGTATGTGCCATGGTGCATATCGCGCACACCCTTCATCCCTGACTATCTTGAAAAGAGTATAAATACGAGGGCCCGCGAGACAGGAGCCCTCCTCGATAGAAACATTCCAACGAAAGTTAACAATACAATTCTACTGCAACTACCGTAAGCAACTATAATTATCATTGTTATTTCGAATATCGTTTCATATATTATTTTGTGTCAACGCTTATTGCAAGTTCGATTGGTTAGGTTAGGAGGTGTGAAAGTTGCTAGACTAAATTTCAACCATAAGGAGCAGATTGTATCAGAACCAATCGGATTTGCATCCCTCACAACCGGCTGCTCTCTTGAAGAGGCCCTCTTCACAGCAATACCTCCTCCCCAATGCCCACCTTCTCTCGCACGGAATACGTCAACGCATGCTTTTGTTTTGATATTGAAGCTCGTGTTTATACTCGAGAGGGCCACGCGTCGACAGCGGGCTACCCCTTTTCTTCCTGTGTCTTTCCAAGCGGAGTATTGACGGTGGATTGTAGGAGCGTAAACAGCGTTCCACATTAGAGCATACTCGTTTCGCGCAGGGATACACTGTTGATTGGTAGTAAACCGGTAGGGAAAGAGCTACGACCAATCGCGAAAGTGCTACGACCAATCGCGTGAGTCAGATCCGTGGGAGCTGCGCAGATCGGTCGCAAATCGGTAGGGGCGTCGGTACACTCTGATATGGAACGCAGTGTAGATGTCTGGATGCCAGATACTGATTTCAGAAGACGATAGAAACACTTTATTATCAAACACACATGTACTATAATTAAAGTAAATCGTATACCTCTCGGGCAGGTGTACTGATCATTATCGAACTTCCGCCCCACTTCGCGCAGACAGATTACACGGAGGGTAGTCGGGTCACACACTGCACAAATGATACAGGGTAATTATAGAGCAACGCCCGTCAAGGAGACGCGGCGCCCTGGTACCCCGTGGCGAGGACAGCCCTTCGCTGTGCCTCACCCGATATTTATGGCTTTTTCCGGAAAAAGGTATGAATCCTGAGCCGAACGTAGGGAATTGAGGTCGAGCACCCGCAGTCGATCGTGAAATATCAAATTAGAGCGTATTAAGAAATTCTTTTCTTCTTTGTGTCGAAAGGGAAGTGACGCCAATGGATTCCTTATGTTTTTCTGATGAAAATCATTCCAAATTTCATGTAAATCGGACTATTTTTAACCAAGTCAAGTCAGCTTGAAATGATATAAATCGATATTCCATGGAATTTCCTTCATTATGGTCCGAATTACGTCGTTCTTGGTGTCAGCTTCATCGGCGAAACATAAGGAATCGATAGGTGTCGGTTTTGCAAATATCTGATGAGAAATGCGCAAGTCGAAGGTTTCTCACTTCTTATTAGGCACTCGAACCCCTTCGCGGGTTGAAAGCCATAAAATTCGGTCAATTAAGACAGTGGGAGATGAAATCGCCCAATCATCTGCCGTGGGATCCACCTGAAGAATTCTTTCCAGCGGGCTATCCGAGAGTTTTGTTTACTGCAGAATTTGAGCTATTGCGCACCTATTTCGGTGTCTTCTGCGTGACTTAAGACGTATTTCTGCAGTTATACGAAACCCTCAGTAGCGTCGATACTTAAATTCTTATTTTAATTCATTTTTTTGAAGTTTACGCTACTGGGTTTTCGATATGCTCTGTACAATTGGTTTCGTACAGCCCGCATACTAGGGATTGAAGTTAAAATACATCGGTTCCGTATTGGAACTCGATTTACGGGATATAATAGGGAGGACAAATTTGTGGCGATGATCAGGAGCGCAGCTTCGTGAAGGTGTCGACTCCGCTGGCCGAAGGGGCCTCTGACCCATCAGCTGGCGTCCACTGGTCCCCTTTGTGTGCGCTCGATTGGCTAGCTGGTGTGCAGCTAGTAGGTGTGCGGCTACCTCCTCGTGCTGGTCCTCCTGCTCACTGTTGCCGTCCGTTGATTCTTGACTTGATTTCTTCTTGTAGATTACGGATTACAATGCCTTAACGGCAACACTTGTATACTAGGTGATTACAATACACCAAAGTACGAAATAGTAAATATATTCGATTTAAAGGGTTAGATAATAGTAGACTCCACGTCGCGGGACGTGACACGCTCCTACAATCCACCGTCAATACTCCTCTTGGAGAGACACAGGAAGAAAAGGGGTAGCCCGCTGTCGACGCGTGGTCCTCTCGAGTATAAACACGAGCTTCAATATCAAAACAAAAGCATGCGTTGACCTCCTTGCGAGAGAAGGTGGGCATTGGGGAGGAGGTATTGCTGTGAAGAGGGCCTCTTCAAGAGAGCAACCGTTTGTGAGGGATGCAAATCCGATTGGTTGTGATACAATCTGCTCCCTATGGTTGAAATTTAGTCTAGCAACTTTTACACCTCCTAACCTAACCAATCGAACTTGCATCCCTCCCCAAAAGGACCGGCCATCCGAGCGTAGAAGCAAGTGCGAAATCAAAAGACATAGTAGTGTCTCGCACCAAGTATCTAGAGACGCGGTAGCGTCTCGACGCCAAGTACATGAAAGACACCCTGTATACAAGAAATACACCCTGTATACATGAAAGACACCCGGTATAAAACACCCTGTATAAATGTCGATCGACTGCCCCTGCCGTTTATCCATGTTCCGAGACCCTGCATATATATGTCGACTGTTGCTACCGCTTATCATTTACTCGTCGCCAGGCTATTCTGATACTTATTTCATTAATATCTCATCACCCCTGCAATATTTTTTAAATTTAAATGCATTTTTATTATGTAAACCGCATATAAGCTTTCAAATACGACCAAATTCAATAAAATCGGTCCACGCATGACAGAGATATCGTAATATCATTTCATGCATCAGTCGGAAACGGTAAGAAAGACTTCTTCCTTTCCTTCTGATTCTTCTTCTCCAGTCAAATTTTGTCGACATAATACGTATACTATGCGTTACACGCACACCTTCACTAATAACACATGTTTTGTTCGTCGACTCTCGGGATCATTCCGCAGGGTATACACCCTTATACCCTTTATACACCCTTATACCCTTATACCCTTATACACCCTTATACCCTTATACCCTTATACCCTTATACACTTACACCCTTATATACCGTTATACACTTATACCCTTATACCCATATACCTTTACACCCTTATACAGGGTGTCCCACCTAAGACTGGACAGCCGGTTTTCTCCTAAAGTATTGTCGATAAAAATATAAAAAAAATAGGGAATTGCATGGTTCGAGGGGGGCAATTTATTAGCGCGAACGAATTTTGTTTTCGATTATTATTTTAAAAGATACGATGGTCAAGTTCGGTTTTTCAAATGGAACTATATTTTTGAAGACCTGAGTTGATAGTGCGTTCCAAGACAAATCCAATAAGCTATAATGTATATACTTTATTTCCACTGGTTTTTAAGATATTGCGCTTGCAAATGTACTGATTTTCACTGGACGAAAACCCTCTGGAATAGCAAGGACCGGGGCGGTCCTACTGGCGCCACGGGTGGCACTGCCTGTTGAAATAGGTACCTACCTGCTAAAGGAATGGCAGGTCCAAAGGCTGGACAATTCTTTTCCGTCAGAAATGCTACTTAGGTAGGTACATCTGCGGAATCGAGAAGCGCACCGTTACTTTTATTTCGCACTTGCTTCTACGCTCGGATGGCCGGTTCTTTTGGGAGGGATACAAGCTGGATTGGTGAAATATCCATTACAGCGTATTAAGATATTCTTTTCTTCATCGTGTCGAAAGGGAAGTGACGCCAATGGATTCCTTATGTTTTTCTGATGAAAATCATACAAAATATCATGCAAATCGGACTACTTTGACACAAGCTATTTCTATTCCCTATGTAAAAGTTGTCCCATTTACACGACATTTGGTATGATTTTCATCAGAAAACCCCAAGGAATCCATCGGCGACACTTCCATATCCATACGATAAAGAATAAAGAATTATTTTATTTCCTAAACAGATACAGGGTAATTCTGGAGCAACGCCCGTTAAGGAGATGCGGCCTGGTATCCCGTGGCGAGGACAACCCCTCGCAGTGCCTGACCGAATTTTATGGCTTTCGACCCGCGAAGGGGTTCGAGTGCCTAATAAGAAGTGAGAAACCTTTGACTTGCGCATTTCTCATCAGATCTTTGCAAAAACGACACCTATCGATTCCTTATGTTTCGCCGATGAAGCTGACACCAAGAACGACGTAATTCGGACCATAATGAAGGAAATTCCATGGAATATCGATTTATATCATTTCAAGCTGACTTGACTTGGTTAAAAATAGTCCGATTTACATGATATTTGCTATGATTTTAATCGACGGAACGCCAGAAATCCATTGGCATCACTTTCCCCTTCGATACGATGAAGAAAGGAAGCAAACATTTGAAATCCTGAACATTTCTCATTTCTTAATGATATTCCAAACCCTTCGAGGGTCGAAAGCCATAAAATTCTATGGGCACTGCGGGGTGTTGTCCTCGCCACGGGGTGACGGGCGTAGCTCCAGAATTACCCTGTATCTGTTTAGGAAATAAAATAATTCTTTATTCTTTATCGTATGGATATGGAAGTGTCGCCGATGGAGTCCTTGGGGTTTTCTGATAAAAATCATACCAAATGTCGTGTAAATCGTACAACTTTTACAAAGGGAATAGAAATAGCTTGTGTCAAAGTAGTCCGATTTGCATGATATTTGGTATGATTTTCATCCGAAAAACATAAGGAATCCATTCGCGTCACTTCCCTTTCAACACGATGAAGAAAAGAATTTCTTAATACGCTGTAATGGATATTTCACCAATCCAGCTTGCATCCCTCCCAAAAGAACGGTGCGCTTCTCGATTCCGCAGATGTACCTGCCTAAGTAGCATTTCTGACGGAAAAGAATTGTCCAGCCTTTGGGCCTGCCATTCCTGGCGTAGACCTTTGGCAGGTAAGTATCTATTTCAACAGGCAGTGCCACCCGTGGCGCCAGTAAGCTTGATATTCCAAAGGGTTTTCTTCCAGTGAAAATCAGTAAATTTGCAAGCGCAATATCTTAAAAACCAGTGGAAATAAAGTGTATACATTATAGCTTATTGGATTTGTCTTGGAACGCACTATCAACTCCGGTCTTCAAAAAAAATAGTTCCATTTGAAAAACCGAACTTGACCATCGTATCTTTTAAAATAATAATCGAAAACAAAATTCGTTCGCGCTAATAAATTGCCCCCCTCGAACCATGCAATTCCTTATTTTTTTTATATTTTTATCGACAATACTTTAGGAGATAACCGGCTGTCCAATCTTAGGTGGGACACCCTGTAT
The DNA here is from genome assembly GCA_947577245.1 of Andrena bucephala. NCBI lineage: Eukaryota > Metazoa > Arthropoda > Insecta > Hymenoptera > Andrenidae > Andrena > Andrena bucephala. Next base: position 17,383,145 of record OX387718.1, on the reverse strand, counting down.
ATATATATGTACCAAAAATGTCGGAGTTCCTTGAAGGGGGTGATTCAGGGTGTGATTGCAAACAACTTTTTCCTTTGCGAAAATTCTCTCCGAGGTTTCGTTAACGAGATAATAACAAAAAGCACCGACCAATCAGAGCGCGCGTCTTCCGCCCGAGCTCCCGCGGTAGCGTTGGCTACGCGGTAGGCGGCCGCGCTTGTACTACGGACGTACGAATAAGCAAGTCGACATGCATCGAAGGAAACCGCGTTACACAGTTTTTTTTTAAAGCAGAATCTTAAATAATAATTATTTGCAGCGAGAGGACAAGAAATACGTACATTTCGTTTTCAAATAACGCATATACGAAAAGGTAATGTAGCAGAAAATGTACGACATGTGATCGTAATTCGTTATTGAGGTAAAAATCCGTAGTTTAATAACGACCAACCCAACTAAATTTAAACAATAATATTAGGTGTATGAATAAATTCTTTCCGACTGGATTTACATAATCAGTACAATGCTACTGAATTTCTATCGCGGTGGTATTTGTCATATTTTTTAAATCGAACTGTTATTGTGCCCTAAAATCGGAAAGCATTTATTTCTACACCTAATAATCACCAATAAATTAAATAAAACTCACCCATTCGGACATTCCTTTCCTTCTTTTTCGGAAACCTTTTTTTGTGTCACTGGGTCACTGTACCGATCCTGGTCATCGGTGGACGAAAAGATTTATGGTAGGGTAGCGCCCAGTGCTCAGCTGATCGCAGGTATTCGCAGGACACCACCCGAAGGTAAGGGTCGCAACGTCAAGTGCGTCCGGGTTAATGTACCGAATATTCACTTCACTGCACTGATACTAACACTGATCATTTAATTTATTTTCTACGGAACGTGTTGTTCCTACGTTATAAAAATTGGTCGCCCCGAAAGGGGCCGATTACTGTTAATTGAACAGTTGCTCAATGTGGGCACCCTCAGCGTCTATGCACGCCTCCGCCGAGTATAATCGAGACGCCAAACGTCTGATCGTTCCCTCGCTCGGGGTTTCGATGCGCGGGTACTCCACTGCCAACGCTCGCACGGTAGCACTCGCGTTCCCGTCGTTCCGCGCGTACACCTAGAACATAGCGTAATACTCTTCGGCGGAGTACATTTCTGGGCCGAGATTACTAGCTGACTGACAGGATTTTTTCCCAAGTAACTTCCTCTACCCCCAAGTAGTTTCTCTCATTCCATTATGAGTTTACTCCCACCAGGACAAGAGGCTTTAGGTAAAAAGAAGCCAGCACATTTTCGGAACACACGTGTTTTGCAGAAGTGCAACGAAAACTTTCACAAAAGCCCGCGCTCCGTCCTTCCACTGCCAATGTACCCATTGCTTCGAGATAGAAAACAGACACCACGTGTATCGGTTCGAAAGGGTCCGAAGGGAAGAGACGCACAAAGTCTTCGAGTTGCTAATAAGAAGAAAATGCATACCATTCCTGTTTCCCCTTTCTGACACCCTGAGTTCACGTCTGCTACGAGGCGGAACGAATTAAGTCCTAAATTATCCGAAACTGTAGGAAACCGTTCTCTACCGCCGACTTGCGGGACAATACGGTCATAAACCGCGACCTGGCGAAATGATCTGGCTGATGAGCCTGATTAATTTTGGAGAACTAGAAATTACAGAATATTATCCAGCATCAATACGTCTCGCGGAGAGACACAGGAAAAGAAGGGTAGTCCGCTGACTGCGCGTAGTCCCGCCTGCTTCGTTCTACCCTCAAATTAAAGACGGATCCCTTATCTCTCGAGTATAAACACGCGCTCGAATTTCAAAACACAAGCACGCGTCGACGTATTCGGTGCGAGAGAAGGTGGGCCTTGGGGAGGAGATATTGCTGTGAAGAGGGCCTCTTCAGGACAGTGGCCATTTGCGAGGGATGCAGGGGCAATCGGACCTCAAGCCCACAGTCTCTCGCACCGAATACGTCGACGCGTGCTTTTGTTTTGAAATCCGAGCGCGTGTTTAGACACGAGAGATAAGCAGGCCCGATTGGTTAGTTTGCGGCCAATGGGACTTCAAGCCCACAGTCTCTCGCACCGAATACGTCGACGCGTGCTTGTGTTTTGAAATTCGAGCGCGTGTTTATACTCGAGAGATAAGGGATCTGTCTTTAATTTGAGGGTAGGACGAAGCAGGCGGGACTACGCGCAGTCAGCGGACTACCCTTCTTTTCCTGTGTCTCTCCGCGAGACGTATTGATGATGGATAATATTCTGTAATTTCTAGTTCTCCAAAATTAATCAGGCTCATCAGCCAGATCATTTCGCCAGGGTCGCGGTTTATGACCGCATTGTCCCGCAAGTCGGCGGTAGAGAACGGTTTTCTACAGTTTCGGATAATTTAGGACTTAATTGGTTCCGCCTCGTAGCAGACGTGAACTCAGGGTATCAGAAAGGGGAAACAGGAATGGTATGCATTTTCTTCTTTATAGCAACTCGAAGACTTTCTGCGTCTCTTCCCTTCGGACCCTTTCGAACCGATACACGTGGTGTCTGTTTTCTATCTCGAAGCAATGGGTACATTGGCAGTGGAAGGACGGAGCGCGGGCTTTTGTGAAAGTTTTCGTTGCACTTCTGCAAAACACGTGTGTTCCGAAAATGTGCTGGCTTCTTTTTACCTAAAGCCTCTTGTCCTGGTGGGAGTAAACTCATAATGGAATGAGAGAAACTACTTGGGGGTAGAGGAAGTTACTTGGGAAAAAATCCTGTCAGTCAGCTAGTAATCTCGGCCCAGAAATGTACTCCGCCGAAGAGTATTACGCTATGTTCTGGGTGTACGCGCGGAACGACGGGAACGCGAGTGCTACCGTGCGAGCGTTGGCAGTGGAGTACCCGCGCATCGAAACCCCGAGCGAGGGAACGATCAGACGTTTGGCGTCTCGATTATACTCGGCGGAGGCGTGCATAGACGCTGAGGGTGCCCACATTGAGCAACTGTTCAATTAATAGTAATCGGCCCCTTTCGGGGCGACCAATTTTTATAACGTAGGAACAACACGTTCCGTAGAAAATAAATTAAATGATCAGTGTTAGTATCAGTGCAGTGAAGTGAATATTCGGTAAATTAACCCGAACGCACTTGACGTTGCGACCCTTACCTTCGGGTGGTGTCCTGCGAATACCTGCGATCAGCTGAGCACTGGGCGCTACCCTACCATAAATCTTTTAGTCCACCGATGACCAGGATCGGTACAGTGACCCAGTGACACAAAAAAAGGTTTCCGAAAAAGAAGGAAAGGAATGTCCGAATGGGTGAGTTTTATTTAATTTATTGGTGATTATTAAGTGTAGAAATAAATTCTTTCCGATTTTAGGGTACAATAACAGTTCGATTTAAAAAATATGACAAATACCACCGCGATAGAAATTCAGTAGCATTGTACTGATTATGTAAATCCAGTCGGAAAGAATTTATTCATACACCTAATATTATTGTTTAAATTTAGTTGGGTTGGTCGTTATTAAACTACGGATTTTTACCTCAATAACGAATTACGATCACATGTCGTACATTTTCTGCTACATTACCTTTTCGTTTATGCGTTATTTGAAAACGAAATGTACGTATTTCTTGTCCTCTCGCTTCAAATAATTATTATTTAAGATTCTGCTTTAAAAAAAAACTGTGTAACGCGGTTTCCTTCGATGCATGTCGACTTGCTTATTCGTACGTCCGTAGTACAAGCGCGGCCGCCTACCGCGTAGCCAACGCTACCGCGGGAGCTCGGGCGGAAGACGCGCGCTCTGATTGGTCGGTGCTTTTTGTTATTATTTCGTTACCGAAACCTCGGAGAGAATTTTCGCAAAGGAAAAAGTTGTTTGCAATCACCCCCCGAATCACCCCCTTCAAGGAACTCCGACATTTTTGGGACACCCTGTATATATGATAGTGTTTGCGTCATGAGTGAGATACGTATTGGTGATATTTCCAATCACACATAATAGCAGTAGTAGTGACAACCGTTTCCGTAGTCGACGAATGTGTCATCAACATGATCAACGACAAGGATAATGTGCGTACTAACGAGCCACACATACATATATCCACATTGTTCCAGTGACATATATATTAAAGTGTGTCTCTGGAGCAATACGGATGAATGTATGTGTGTGATACTCTACAATCACACGGATACAAGTCAATGGTGTGGGAACTTTATATCGATAGTGACGGGTATGGTTTATCACTAGCGTTATGTAGCTTTGATCATAACGAACGTGCATAAACCATCTCTGCTACTATCGCACACACACACACAACACCCACACACAACAGTGTCGTAATAGTAGAGACAATAGTTTTTCGTGATCGACGAAGGTGCCATCAGCATGATCGATAACGACAAGTGTTTATAATGTTTGTTGGCGGAAGGTTAGAGGAAGCGGTAATAAACTTAGTAACGTAAGACACTGTTAATGGACACGAGGACAAGTATAATTTAAATGTTTAACGAGACTATATGTACACGATCACACGCAAATAAACTATTTACAGTAATGTTTAATGTGCACCACTTAACTTAGAAAGAACTTAGAATTCAAGCAAGAGATGAATTCTAGCAGCGAGCGTTAAAGCGGTTATTAAGCAAAGCGTAAGTGCGAAGAGTTCAAAGCGCCAGCAAGCGAAGCGCGTAGCGGTAAAGAAACACGTGTGTATCGTAGCCGAGTCGCGAACAGAGAGAGCCTTCCAGGAATCGCGATCTATTTCCTGGAAGGAAGCAGTCCCCCTTCCATTGATCGTAAGGCGATGGAAGGGGCCGTGATCGACGCTCCACATGAGTCAGCGCGCCGTTACCATTGCCTAATTATCGGTGGGCCAACGGAGATGGCGTTAACATACAGAATTTCCTTAACAACAAGGATAATGTGCATACTAACGACCCACACACATATATCGATCTTGATTCAATAACATGTATGTATATCTTGAAGTGTTTTTGGATTGCGATCGATGAATGTGTGTGTGTATGATACTTTACAACCATACCGATACACTTTTCGAATATGTGAATTAAGCATTAATAGCGACGGGATAACACTATGTGTACGCTCAGAGTGTATAGAATCAAATACTCGGGGTGCACGTAGTGCTACTTCGTTACTATTATTCTACGAAAACATCGACGGAGAGAGAGAGAGACAGAGAGAAATAGAGACAGTAAGAAGTGTATAGAGAAAATAAAGAAAATAATTTCACGTGTGATTGTATCGCAACTAGTATATAAAGTTAGAGTATAAGAATACTTATGTGACGCATCGTTGTAAGAGGATGATGAGAAGATGAAAATATAAAAAAATTATTTTATACGTATATAAAATGTCTGCGATTTTTTACACATATACCTTAAAAATCTATATTTCAGGTAAAATACGTATCATCGACGATGTATGCTGTGGAGGAGGATGAGAATAGAGGATAAGAAAGATGTTCTTCTTCTATGAACAATAGTAATTTTTGTATTCTTATAAAGTATTTTTTGTATGTGTTATACATTTATAAAGAATAGTAAGAAGAGTATGAGGTATGATTAAAAGAAACGAAAATTACTGTATACGCTCCGTAGAATAATAATATCACAGCGTCTATGATGTATGACGAGGACAAAACCATACAGCACGCGGTCCGTAGAATCTGGAAACAATAACAGAAAGAAATGGTTAAGCAGATCGTAGGATTGTTTTCACGTATATAATATAGGAAATCATCACTCACCTTAAATTTCAGATTGCATATACTTCCAGATTTTCTGTACGTTTTCCAGCGCGCACATACAACCGTTGCCGCCGTTGTGGAAAGCACATCTTATTGTGTCCGTTGCAGGCATTGTTTTCAGATTAGGAACGTTCGTATCATGCAAGATTCCACAATAATCGTTGTCCACGTCGAAGCCATCCGTATCCTTGCTGTCGTCGGAATCGTCGGTGTCGCAGTCGGAGTCGGAGTCGTTGTTGTCGTTCTTCTTCTTCTTCTTCTCATACATCTCAACGATATCTATGATGGTCGGATCGGTTCGTAGGAGCAGTTGCGACAACCAGGTCTTTTTCTCCACGCCCTTGACGAACACCACGTCGACGGTTGCGAGCTCGCGGGCGAGCATTTCTGGAAGCCTGTAGTACGGTACCCAGCCGTCGGACCAGCGAAGCCCGTGATGATGCGTCGTGAGCCAGGTCGCTTAACGCTTCTCGAACGATGACAGGCGAGCGTAGGAGTACGGTGGTTCGAAAATCCAATGACAGATGGTCGTTTCCGTGTCGCGATTGTTCGCGAGAATCGCAATTTTCTTAGCGACGAACGTGTTGCGTTCGGTCTTAAAGCCTTGCAGGTCAACCACGACGGATAACATTGTTAGGTAGTAATATATATAGTAAAACAACTGTTACCGACGGCTGCAGATGAGCGACTGACGTGTTTTACGATCATCTTCACTGGTATAGTAGTAGTGGTTGTAGTAGTAGTAGTAGTAGTAGTAGTAGTAGTAGTAGTAATAGTCGTAGTCGTTGGAGTCACGTGATTTTTCGCACCACGTTCGTCAAAGGACTGTACCCGGCGATGCGATCGTGTATGAGTAGACAGTAGGCGGTGGTGTTAGCGGGTACGCTCTCTCTGCACTCGAAGTCGATTCGCACGTCAACCGTTGCACTCTTCACCGACTCGTTCTGTCGAGAACAATCGATGACCGCGATAGGGGCGTATCGTAAAAATTCGACCGTGTTCAGCAACGGTTCACCGTAACCGTGGTACGAACGGATAAATTTCGCGTACATATCGTACAGGAGTGCGTATTTAGATTTATCGAAATCCAGGTTCAGGTCGTCGTACGGATACGTCTCGGAATTCAGAAACAATCGTACGTTCGCGAGTTTGCACGGATCAAATCTGCTCGCGCTTTTCTGGAGATTATTCTTTCGATCGGTTTGCATAGCGAATATCACGTATCGCGGTTTCTCGATCTGCGACGAGGCTTTCACGGTCCACGTGTGTTTCGTAGTCGTTTGCAGCAACGGATACACGTACAGTTCCCACGATCGGAAACTCATCGCGATCGGTCGATCGCTTTGCAGGAGACGTAGCATCGACAGTTTTTGCGTGTCTTCTAACGCGACGTGCGGCATACGCCATTGTATCTTGTTGATCGCGAGTTTCGGTAGTATCGCTGAGTTTAGAGAGGCTGCGTACATCGCGTTCGTATCGAGTCGCGCGCGAATCAGAATCAACTCGTGTCGCGCGTTCATCACGATGCGTCTGTAATCTTCGCAGAATCCCAGTAACGTGTTCAAGAGCACGCAGAAATTGAACGTCGCGCTATTAAAAATGTCTTTGTCGTGCGCGATGGTGTGATCCCAACCGGCGTTCATCAACGCTTTGCTCCTGTCGACGGACAACGACGCGTAATGTTTCAACGCGGTGGTGATTCCCGGATTTCTGGAACGATCGATCTCCAGTCCGTCCAATTCGTATCGAATCTCGTCGAACATGAACGGGACGCAGTTGTTGTCCAAGAAAACTCTCGCAGCGGCTTTCACATCAGCGGCAGTCGTTGAGGCTGCCATCAGAGAGACGCGTCCTTCGACGTAGAGATAACTTTCGCACGGGAGCGTGTACACATCTTGTTTCTGAATGGGTATTCGTATCTCATCGTCATAGTCGAACGTCGTGCTCGCGTACGGATTGTAAGCGTGCACCTCGATCTTCGTGATACGATCGTCGAAAGTCGGTGTACTCGTCACGTCCAGTATGGTATACATCGTGTTAGACATGTGTGTATATAAGTGATATATATATATATTAGTATGTTACGATGAATCCCAGGGTTCGTAAGAAACGCGCGTTTCGATGAGTCAACGGTTTGCCGCTTCTTTGTCCTCTTCTTATTCCTATTTTCCCGTTCCGCTTCCTGTTTTTATCAGGGTGGTCGTTGATGTTTCGTGTCGACGATAATGCGTGGCAGAGACGAGAGGAGCGGTATCAGCGGAGTGCAGGCGAATCGTTATTTCTTCTCCGCGAAAATCTATAGGACGATCGTATTGATCGATGATGCGTACCGAAGAACGTGTATCGCTCGTGCAACGATCGGCAGGTAAATGACGTGTCGCGGAGTTTCCGATATCTTATATCTCGGGGGTACGCGAGGTGAAAATTCGTGAATCGTGTGTACCGGTTTGTCGTTCCTGTACGATCCGGTAGTGACGTTCCACGTTACTCTGATCACGTTAACGGTTATGATGTTCACAGGTTCGTCGGATTCGTGCCAGATTCTCGGCACTAAGACACGCGTCGCTGAGAATCCCAACAACGAGCCCACGTTGTTCGGTTGCGTAAAGTCCACGAAGAACGAGCAGTACAGTTCGCTTTTCATGGTGTTATTGTTAGCTCGTAGCACTAGCGGATACTTGTCGTCATCATGGTCGTTGTCGTTATCGTTCTCGTTGTCACCTCGTCTTCGAGGATATCGATCGAGCAGTTGACGTCTCAAGTGCTTGGCGATAGCGTCTAATTCGTAGGAGCCGTGGGGGATCGTGATGGATTCGTGAGCGACATCGATGGAATTGTTTTCGGTGTCATAGTTCGCGACGAAGTAGAATGTATAGTTGCTCGAGTCGATGTTCGGTATCGTGTGAAACGTCTCCAAGTCGGCGAGTCCTAGTTCGTACTGTCCGTCGCTCAAATCTATCGGTGGAAAATAATTGACCGTGAGCACGCTGCTCCGACCCGTTAACGTGAGCGTGAGCGACATCGTACCACCGCTGAGGGTTACGCTAGCGAGACAGAGAGAGAGAAAGTGACTCTGACATACGGTTGTGCGTCAATTTATCTTGAGTAGCGCCTAGGCCAGAATTCCAGAGCTTTTTGTCGCAGAAATTGTACGCACAAGCGACCGCAATTGGTCTGATCGAAACGTTGAAAGCGATCGTGATTGTACTTGATCATGATCGTAGTTGTCGTTCCCCGTCCGAAGTAATCGATAAGTTCCGCGGGTGGTCGCAAATTCCCAAAACTATCGAAATACTGCACGTGCGATCCGCGTTTCGCGTACGCAACCCAGTGCGTGCCTTCACCGCGATTCTCGTCAAGATTCGCGATACCGCATTCGTTCGGTCGTACGCGCGCGGGGAGTGTGTCACGCATAAACACTCCCTGAAAGAACGGTACGTCGATGCACTCGCACTCTAATTGCAGGTTCGTCATAGGTTGTTGTTGTTGTTGTTGTTGTTGTTGTAGCTGATGTCGCATTATCGCAGCAGCAGTCGTCGCTGCGAGCCCGATCGAGCGGAGTTTTTTTTTCCTCGGTCGTTGTCTCAGGGTCATGCCGGCACCGCGCTTGTACGGTGCCAGATACATTCCTCGCCTTTCCATCGCCTGATTATGACGCAACGTTTCTTCCAGCTGTTTTCGCGCGGACTTAGCGTTGTTGACCGCTTTGGCGATACTAGCAGCTCCACCGGTTAATGCCCCGATAGCCGACAGAGCGGGCAGAAGAAGCGGAAGAAAGCCCCCGCGTTTCGCTACCGGTAGGACACAGCGTCGTTGTCCTTTGGACTTGCGTTTACGTCTCGTAGTTCTTCTTCCTCCTTCTCCTCTTCTTCTTCTTCTTCTTCTTCTCATACCCATGCCGAGTTTAGTCTTTGCTTTCATCACGGTCCACACCAGGGGGGTGACACTCATATAGGCTTGGAATGTAATCAACGTATAGTACCCCTCCACAATGGTAGGCAGCGCTGTATGCAATTTAGTTTCAAGATTATCCACTAGATGGTACTGACCACAGGCTGCATTAGAGCACTAAAGAGGTGAGTATGCGCATCCGCCATATTGGGTCCTCTGGAGAGAGATGATTATTGAGAATCCGCCTTTTTCAGTATTGTCAAATTTGATTTATAAACCAAATATAAGCTTAAATGTAATAAAATACTCTAATAATGTGTCGTGCTACAACGTATCAATATCAGCAACGCATATTTTTGTTTATAAAGTGAATCTGAGCATACTGAAAAAGGCGGATACTCAATAATTTTCTCTCTCCAGAGGACCCAATATGGCGGATGCGCATACTCACCTCTTTAGTGCTCTAGCTGCATTTGCCGCAATTTTGTTGAATTCAGTTGAATTTGGCGGTTATTATTGACCGTTACGACCGTTACAGTTCAATCTGGTTCAATCCAAGCGTTGCCAAGCGTGATCAAGCGTGATCAAGCTAAGCAACACTAAGCAAAGCCAAGTCAAGCTCAAGTAGCATTCAGTATCGTGGTTTCGTGTGTGTTTAATTAGTTTTATTGATTAGTTTTGTATATTAAAAACTACAATCAATAGGTATGTATGTTAAGATACTTTAAAGTTAATATTCATTTTCACTATTCACAATCGCATCTGCGATTGTACGACCGTCAATTTCTTCAGTGGAATTATTTTTATTACCATACCAGTCAGCAAACTGTAGGAATATAAGAGATCCTTTATCAAATCTGTAGTCTTTCTGTCGACAAACATTTGTAGCATGTGTTGGGCAAAATCTGCTTGAACAGACTTGGCTGACTGAGACTGAAATTACTGCTTGCACTAACATCCTCATTTTCCATTAAATTTCTTCTAGCGATTTCGTAACTCATTGAAGCCACAACCTGATAGCGACTCGGATAAAGAACATTGCAAGACATCAGGATACAGGTCATAAACATCGAACTGGAACAAAGATAAGTGACATAGCATATTAAGTATCCGCACAGTGGTCCATACACTGCACGGAACAAGAGTCCGTACAGTACACAGGCATATTTTATTTATTTTTTAGAATCATCATGGCCAGCCACATGAAATGTTGTGTGCCCGGGTGTGAAGATCGGACGTCAGCAAGGCATCGATTTCCAAATCCAACTAAAGATGCAGCACGTTTTAACATATGGATCGAAGTAATTGGTAATCCCAAACTAGTGGAGGTAGACCCGATGCGTATCTACAGAAATGTTCGTGTATGCCATCTGCATTTCACGATCAAGGATAAATCTTCAAATATGTACTTGGTCCGTACAGCAATACCTTCTCAAAGGTTACCATCTATACAAGGTACGGAATGTGACTATTATTACTATATGAACAATTATTTTATACAATATAAAAATCATATTGTTTCATTAATGTTTCTCGCGGTGCATTATAAAACTATATAATATTACTAAATATATGTTACATAAATATTATAGTAGGCGTAATCTTAAGTTTTTCATCGCGTATTATGTAAAACATCATGTAAATTTTATATGTAGTCATAAAGACAATATGTCTGATATATTTATTACTAATATTATTAAGTATTGTATTTATAATTTTTGTAAAAATGAAAACAGTAAAGTGTCAAATAAGTAAATATAATAAAATATGTTGTATGTTTACAAGAAGTTTACTTTGTTCAATTTTTCTTTCCTTCAAAATAATTGACTGAGATACAGTTTCTGTATGACAGTGCACACTTTTAAATTGTATACAGAATGCTTACAAGATAATTGTGTGCAGTCGTACAGAAATTGTATCTTAGTCATTTCTTCAGTTCAATTAATTTAAGTAAGGAGAACCGAACACAAGTTTTGAATTTGCCGCCCTCGATTAGTGTGGTCAGCACCATCTAGTGGATAATGTTGAAACTAAATTGCATACAGCGCTGCCTACCATTGTGGAGGAGTACTATACGGCGGTTACATTCCAAGCCTCTGTGACTGTCACCCCCCTGGTGAAGTGTCGCGCCCAGGGATCGGCGGTCTCCAGCTATCGCTACACCTACAGAAGCGGTGGTAATGTGTGCGTGAATTGACGCCAGCGCGAAGCCAGCCAAGTGGCCCCAACGCGAAGCCAACCACGGCCAACCAGGGTCAACAATTTATTTCCCGGCGACGCTGGTTGGCCTCGCGTTGCGGCCACTTGGCTGGCTTGGCGCTGGCGTCAGTACACGCACACATTACCACCGCTCCTGTAAGTGTTCAGCGATAGCTGGAGACCGCCTATCCCTGGTCGCGCCATGCAATCCGCATGGCAACGCTCGTCGGCTCGCGCAGTCTCCCCACTACCGAACAATCCTCGGAGTGGGGGACCAGCCGCTCCCCACATCAGGCGAACGGCAGGATCTGCTGCCCATCTGACGTCAGATTGCAGACATCTGGTTATCAGGGTAGAGAAAAGGAGCACCGAGGCAGGCAAGCAGTGTGGTGGGAGAATACCCCTCACGAAACTCACCGGCCAATAATTATGAAAACGACTTTAAGCAGCATGTTTGCGTTCGTTTTAACGAACGCACGTATGTATTGCTCCGTATGCTGCACCGGACTTTAGATTTCGATAACTCGGGTCTTTAAATGTACAGCATTTGAACGCTTCGATTAATATTTATAGAATTATAGATAGACCGTACCTTTTAGTTCTACAAATGGAATTGAATAAAAAGAAATGAAAACCAGTTTATTATAAATATAACAGAGCATGGTAAAATACTTTATTTCATTGTTATTCATTACAGTTTATAAATGTTCAATTTAAAATGAATGCACAATTATAAGATTTTAAGCACGTTATAATTTAGAAGAATGAGCCCCTTTCCTTGGTATATCATTGAATGGCTTCAATAATGGATATAAAGATTGACTAAGTTTGAATGTTAGAATGTCATCGATTTTTTTATGTTCAATAGTATCGGTTGTATCAGATGTGTCGAGATTTTTATCAGGCTTAACTATATCTTTCTCTACTGATTCTGAATCTTCTACTGTAGAAATTACGTATACCGATAATTTGTGTTGTGTCTCACTTTGAATCATTTCCTAGAAACAATACTTATTTAAATTTAGTGCTACTGGTATCAATATGTGATCATATAATTTAGTTTTTACACGCATACTTTGTAAAACTTTAGTATTTGTTCTTTTTTTATTGTACTTAAGTGTGCAACTTCAATATCTGTCCGATCAAAATTATACTGCTGTGATGAAATTTCATTCCAAAAGACAGCAAACAAGGTTGTTAACATTTTAGGTTTTTCAAGGCGTTGTGCTGCCAACGATTCTTTGTGTCTATTAAATTCTTCTTCTGTCATAACCGATACTTGGTGCTAAAATAAATGAAAATTGATTTTCTGTGAGAATTATAACAATGAATATACCAGTTATATTTAAAGTTGTACAACTAACCAACATGGAGTCCAAAAATGTTTTAATTCTCTGTTCAACATATTTAGGATGTCTGTCGCTTTGTACTATTATTCTTAAACCATGCGCACCATTTGCTCTTCGCACTCCACTAAATACAATATATCCCAATTGTTCTTTAGTTCTTAAAGTAGTAAAACATGGCTCTGAAATAATCTGTGCTAAAAGTTCTAGTAACATATTTGATTCTGTTGATTGTAAGCCAGCCTGATAATACACTTCTGTACATGAACTTTTGTGTAATTTATTTTCTACCTCAAACAAAAATTTGCACCCTAAAAAAAAGAAATGTTATTATGTTTTCTCGAATGAAAGAAAGAGATGCTTCTACGAGCAAATTCCTTCTGCGTATGTGCGCGCGAGCCCGCGTGAAATAATATACAGGGTGTTTCTGGAATCATGCTGCAACCAGGAAAGAGGTGATTCCTCGTGCAAAAGTAAGGCCGTCCGTCCACGGAGCGTCGCTTCATAGACGCGTAATAGACGCGACATCGCTTGCTGTACACTTCTGTGCGGCGGCCAATGTAAAACACTGCACGCCCGTCCACGAAGCGGCAGCGTCATGCTTTCATCGCGATCTGCATAATGGGCTATAGACCAGGGGCGCCGGTGATCCAAGGGTGCTTAAGAATCAAATATGTAGAAATGCTTTTTTCTCTTCATTTTTGTCTCCAAAATTGAAGAGAAAAATTTCGTTCGCGGGCATTGTTTCTGTTCGTGTTTGCCTTGGTGGAGACCGGGGGTTGTGATGTACTGCCTTGCACCGATTGCGAAGAAATTGCACCCTTGGGGACTAGGACCCCAAAATTGTTTAGCCCAGGGCGCTCAAATTTGTTAAGACGGCTGTGTCTGCATTCCTCACGACGCCCAGTGTACGACATTGTCGATCGCTAGGGGTATACCTGACTCAACTATTTGTACAAGACTTCAGTACGTATCGTTATGCATTCTGTAAAATGCTTGAAACATAACATCATCTTCTGCTAATTCTTCTGCGGCCACAAGCATTCAACAATTAATATTTCTACGAATATAAGGATGTAACCAGAATTTCCTTCTTTTCTTTCTGTGTTGAATATAATTGTAAAGAATTGTCATGTCTTCTTCGTCACTCGACATCTTTGTAACTGACACGATGAAATTTTTTCATAAGGCTCCATTTTTGAGAAAATCGAATTGGAAAACTCGTCGGATACGTGTGCACGTGACTAAAAATCAACAGAATTGATCAGCAAATATGCTAAAACTGTAAATGAAATGAATCCACGTCTAAAGATAGTTCGAAATTATGGAATAACTTTTTTCCATCTCATTTCCTGTTGTACCATAATTTCGGAAACACCCTGTACACTTTAACATATTGGTCATACTGCTACAACCTCTGTTTAAAAATGCTTTATGTAAAAAATGTGTGTTAAAATAATAATATTATAATAGGGAAGGTTGATGTAAACACCAAATTTACTTGCCGTCTTCTAGCCTAATTTCACGATATAAAATCAACTGCTTTGGCAAGAGTGGTATTATATGAGGCACTGCCTTTGTTAATTTCGATTCTATTAGCTTAGCTGTGTCAACTGCTTCCGACATTGTCACATTGCCATGTATTAAACATTCCATATGAATTTTGCTTAAAAATTCTGGAATAAACTGTTGAACTCTTTCAACCGTTAAATCTGAACAAAAAATATTGATACTGAGTAGAGTTTTAGTAGAGTCTATTCATTTCAAGTGATTTATAAAATATTTTAAATGCCTGGAATATTATATTAATTGCTTTGTACACACTTACGAGAAGTTGCTGCTAGCAATTCGTCCTTCATCCAAACTTGTTCCCATAATAAAACAGCAAGGTAGTAAACTGCATGCTGATACGGTTGTTCAGCTTCAAAGTTTTTCAGACTTCTGATATACTAAAATTTATAAGAATCAATGTGAAAATTAGTGGTATATATATACTTAAGTATGTATAATGTTTCTGTGAAAATTAATAACGTACATTTTCTTTTAGAACCTCCAATCTCTTTGGATTAACTGTGAAATTCACCAATTTGTCCATAATTTTATCCAATAAAACTTGTTGCTTATCATCGTAACCGCTAATTCCTATCTGAAAACAAATGCATTGTACGTAGCACTATGAAGAAAATGTGTATCATAGTGTACTATGAGCATTGAAACAATCTACTAATAAATTTATACTTACTGTTATTCCATATTTACTATTGGCAACTTCCCATTTAAGTCCAGCTAAGTCAGCAGCATATGCATATTCATTTAGACCGTCACGAAATAATTGTACAAATATATAACTTAAGTTATAACTAAGAGGGTCCATATATGCCAGCGGACTATAAATATAATAAAATAAATAAATGCTGTTTATATTTGCATTGGCAAAACAGTGTCAGTGTCTGGTTGTAAACTTTACCTGACAAAATCTATAGATAAGTTGGCCTTAGGTACAAGAAATTCGTCATCTTGTTTAAACCACAATCTTATTAATGGAGTATCCTCAATAATCGTTGGAAATTTAGTTATCTAATAGATATAATGAAAACAACTTTTCTTGTTTTTGTAGTTAAGTAAGTATACGTAATTGAAGGGTCGGATGCAATAAGGGAACTAGCGCTCGAAAAAGGGACAAATTATTGTCCAAACGCTAAAAAAGATTGAAAAATTAAATGTTGTTAAACTGTATTTAAAAAAATGTAGTGCTGTAAAGCTCGTCACAACACACATTTTTTCCATTTACAGTTTGTTCATTCAATCATTAATATTCGAGACAAAAATTATAAACAGAATATTTTTCATCATTCAAAGTCAATATTTGTTTAAACATACATTGTGATAACTTGAGTAAATGTTAACGGATCGTTATGAGACTTGAAACATAAAACTCAGAAAACTCTAGCGAAGCCGCAAAGTGTATGCACAAAACCCTTATATTAAAAAATATAATAATATTTAATTAAAAGGAATACTGGACAGAATCCATGTTTTTCAACGTTCGCCGTTAAAACGTATCGAGGAAATTTTGAGGTACATATAACTTGCAGCGACGAAGCTTTTCCTTAATATACAAGAAAGATTTTCACAAATTTTCATAATGATTAATAAATAATTGTAGAAGATATGGCGATATATATAAATCTCGCATGCCATCAACAGTCAGCCGCCGCGTAGAATGCGCTACGACTTAGTAGTCTTAGCACTCGCGATGACTGTTGGTGCCGCGCGGGATTTGTATATATCGCCATATCTTCTACAATTATTTATTAATCAGTGCGAAAATTTGTGAACATCTTCCTTGTATATTAAGGAAAAACTTTGTCGCTGCAAGTTATATGTACCTCAACACGTTGAAAAGTATAGGTTCTGTTCAGTATTACTTTTTAATTAAATATTATTATATTTTTTAACAAAGGGGTTTTATGCATACACTTTACGGCTTCGCTAGAGTTTTCTGAAGTTATGTTTTAAGTCTCATAACGATCCGTTAACAGTTACTGAAGTTATCGCAATGTATGTTTAATGAAATATTCACTTTGGACCTTGAAAAATGTTTTGTTTATAATTTTTAGCTTGAGTAGTAATGATTGGATAAACAAACTGTAAATAGAAAAATGTGTGTCGTGGCGAGCTTTAGAACACTACATTTTTTAAAATACAGTTTAATATTTAATTTTTCAATCTTTTTTAGCGTTTGGACAATAATTTTTCGCATTTTCGAGCGCTAGTCCCCTTATTGCATCCAACCCTTCAATTGTTTCATGCCCGACATTGAATTTATACTTACATTCTTGTCTGCTGATTTTATATTAAATTTTTCAGGTATAAACTCATTTTTTTGCGGAAGTTTAAAATCTGCATGATAGCCAGCATTCATCCACTTTGCGATTATATTTGGTGATATCTTTTCCTTTTTAAACTTAGTACCATACCATTTTTCAGTTTCATTGGCTATATTTTCATATAACTTTCCACTTATGTGAATTCTCACATTTTCTGGCGACAAATATTCAATTACCCAATTTATTATCTCTGGTTCCCATAATGGAAAAATGTGATCTGCTGTCAAGACATCTTCCATTGGATAATCTTGTACGTTTTGTACTACGCTACTGACATAACCAGAGGGTGACGATTTTTCTTTGAAGTGGAAGTTCATATTTGCAATATCCCTATATTCCTTTAATCATATTAATAAATTAATAAATTAATATGATTTCATCCTGCTACTAATTATAAATGATATGTAACATGAAATTCTGTTAAACGAGCACATACCATGTACGCGCATATAGAAATTTTTCTTACATTGGTCTGGATGTGTGAGTTGTGTACAATATACATATAAATATAGGCGCGGTAAACTACGTAAAACGTGACATGCAAATATCTTTAAATATATTGGTGATATCAAGAATTTTTACGGTATATTTGATGATACATATAATAATACTAGTTTTACTACTCGACTTCGCCCGAAATTTGGATTTTGATTTTATAAAATTTTTTATTTTATTTTATTTGTGAAAATGGTCACATTCATCTGGACTAGTCAGGCATAATGAACTGAGGTACATTTCGTGATCCCAGAGTTTATCGTTCGAAAGTTTTTAGGCGATAGCCGAACACACAAACATATAGAACAGGCCCGTCCAAGTTTTGCTCTTACCCTCGAAGAGAAGCCGCGGGTAGCTGCGAGCGAAGGCAAGAGCGACGGCAAGAACGACAGCCGTAAAAGAGTGGGGATAGTGGCGTAGTGTGAGTGACTACGTAGTTACTTCCTACTACCACTACATTCACAGATTCCCCCACCAAGAAGACCTTTCGCTCTTGGGCCTGGCTCCGTGCCTCCAAGAGCGAAGAGCAACTCGCGGTTGCTCGTGCGAGCAAACCCTTGGACGGCCCTGATATAGAAGCTTTCTGCATTATATATTAAGATTTGCAATAGAATAATTATGTGAGAATAATTTATTATTTAAATTTGTTAAATAACGATAGTAATTTCTGTATAATTACATTGTAAATCCATTCAACTGGTCCATGTTTCTTTAACATATTAATATACTGGAAAGTTAATAGAACGATATCATCAACATGCTGAATACCTTCCTCTGTCAAATCAACAATAACATTAAAAAAGTTAAAGCCTCTGGCACCTCGTCGTTTTCCCGAGATAAGCGAATTGCACAATCCCTTTGCTTTTAAAGTAGACAGTAATGATCCCTTTCCTTCGTGTCCTAACAAATACGAAATATAATATGCAGGCTGTAAAAAAAGAATAAACACGTTCGGTAAATAATAAAGAATACCGAGATATGTATTATGTTGACAGGTAAAAATAATTATTACCGCTGATTTATAATGTTTTCGTAAATCAGGTATAGGAAATACAATGTTCAAATTCCTCGTGTACTTTATTGGAACGACATACCATTTTGTTTGGAAGTGGCTTTCATTAAAGGGATGCTCTGGCCAAACAGGCAACACAATTTCCTTATTTTTTACTTCAGAAAATAATTCTGTTACAATTTCTTCAAGCTCATCTAGACTCTCTAAATGCATAACAGATATATGTATTATAATTGCGTGCAGAAACTTCACCTTGCCGTTTGTATATGTATATGTAATCAAGAAATAAAAATTCTTTATACCCCAAATACAAAGAAAAGGTCATTTAATGCAAAAACTTCATTGAATGGGATTCAGAAACCCCTGCAAAATTCATATTTGTTCCATATAGACAGTCAAAATAATTTTAAAACTTTAGAGAATAGAGAAACTTTATAAATTTTATAAATAGTAACTTTCAGATTAAAAGTTTGACATCATCGAGGAATTAAATATAAATTTCAGAATTCTTTCTTGTACAAAGAGTTGAAATTTCTTCATCATGAAAATGCAGTGGGTGGAATATTTGACTTACCTTTTCCAAGGACACATAATACCATAATGTTAGCTGAATAGAAATTCTTATGAAATTCAAGTAACTTTTGTCTGACATTTATTCCCTTCTTTTTTGGTATTACATCTAATGTCTGCTTATTTCCTGTACCAAATTTTGAGAAAGGATGATTTGGGTCTGCAGATGATTTCTCCAATTGATCTATACGCCATGTATCAGTTGCCAAATTCTTTTCATGTTCCAAATGAATAGCATTTAATTCTAATTCAGTTAAAGCTTCTGTAAAAAGCGGTGCAATGAAAAACTGTGCAAAACGATCCAATGCACCCTCTAATTTTTCGGGATGTACATCAAAGTAATAATTAGTATGATCCATATGTGTTAATGCATTACAGGTACCACTATTTTGTGATAGATACATATTATATTCATTTTCTTGTGGATATTTCTGCGTTCCTAAGAAAAGCATATGTTCACAGAAATGTGCTAGTCCTGGTAAATCATCTGGATCACTTAAATAACCTATAAAGAATATTGCAACATATTTTACCATGCAAACATATACATTGAAATTATATTTTCAAGTTTTAGTTTAATTACAAACATATATATGTATATTATTCTATTTTACCAATATTCACATCTAAGGATGCTGCGCTTTTATCAGTTGTTGGATCACTAATAACTAAAACTTTCATTTTATTAGTGAGCAATAGACCTTTATATAATCTTTTATCATTTGGAGATTTAGTTATATTATTATATCGCTTTTCCACATGGTTATGCAGATGCACAGTAGTTCCAGATTTCATGTCAGAACATTTATATCTAAAAGAAAATAACAATATAAACACAATATGTAGTTGATTCAGATACAAATGAGATTCCTATATCGTATTCACTTTAATTTAATGAAATAAGAATCATTATATCGGTCCTTACTTGGCAGAATTAACATCTGAACGTAAAATGTTGTCATTTTGAAATAAAGATGCCATTATAAACACAAATAACACACGGACGTGTCACAGCTTTAATAATTATGTAATAATATTTAATAATTCTCTTTGTGTTGTATTTCCTCTGTACTCTATGATCTATCAAGTTTATAGTCCTGTTTTTAATATTTCTTTCAATAAAAAAATTATTACAAATGTTGCCAGATATATGTATCTATGCAATTTTTTAATGATCAATAAGATTTCTAAATTTGATATATATAAATATATAAATATATAAAGGTTAATATAAGTAGGTATCACTCAAAATGTATAATTTGAAATGAGTGGTTATCATAGGTTAGAATTCATGTAAAACAAGGATAATAAATTTCCGGATTTCATGGAGCCAATTTCTTCACGTCCCGATACATATACATGTATGTACTGTTAAACTTTGAGATATTTGTAAACAGTGGCGGTCAGACCAATTGTAACAATAATTGTATTAGAAATTGAAAATTTAATATGAATTACGTCGGACTCGGAATGAATACATTCCGTCGATTGTTTCACTAATACCTAGTATAACAGTATAGTATAATAGTTATTTCATTTATATAGGTCATGATGGAATTCTACCATATATGATACATATCATTAAAAGTGCATGCGTACCTGTGCATTAACAGAGATTGAATAGGTGTATAAAGAAGACGAGATTTGAACATATGTATGAAAATCATTCTTATCAAATGAATTTGTAAATTACTTTAAAAAAATTACAATTCAACGGATTATATTGTCGTTCTGCAATCTGTTTTGAAGTAAGGTGCGATATACATTTATAGCTAATGCTAACCCACATAACACAGACGTCTTAAAGACGTCAATTGTACGTCCGTTTTAGGTCTGGACGGCTAAAGGACGTCCTTTGGGCGTCTTGCTAATGTTAAATGTTCACAATTTTATAATTATAAGGGGCGCTTATAATCGTTACGAGAAGACAAACAGGTATACTTATATCTTTATAAAAATTATTATAAAGGAGAGGGCTACATAATATTGTTGCCATACCCACATAGTACAGACGTTTTAAAGACGTCAATTATACGTCCGTTTTAAGTCTGGATGGTGTGGCCAGTGTTCACGGGAAATGTCTTCCGTAGTCCGGACCAGTGTTCGCGCGAACTGTCTTCTTGATTCCGGACTACGGTCCGTAACACATGCGCGAACACGTTAAACCAATCAACGCCAAGATGGCAAACGAAACGGCGCCAGCGTTAAGTCAAGCCAAGCGACGTGATTGGCTTGGGTAGCTTGACTTAACTTGACTTGACGATGGCGCCGTTTTGTTTCCCATCTTGGCGTTGATTGGTCTAACGGCACGCGTCACCACGCATGCGTGACGGGCCGTAGTCCGGATAGAGCACTAAAAAGGTGAGTATGCGCATACACCATATTAGGTCCTCTGGAGAGAGAAAATTATTGAGTATCCGCCTTTTTGAGTATGCTCAGATTCACTTTATAAACAAAAATATGCGTTGCTGATATTGTAGCACGACAGATTATTAGAGTATTTTATTACATTTAAGCTTATATTTGGTTTATAAAGCAAATTTGACAATACTGAAAAAGGCGGGTTCTCAATAATCATCTCTCTCCAGAGGACCCCATATGGCGGATGCGCATACTCACCTCTGTAGTGCTCTAGTCTGGACGACGGAAGACATTTCCCGTTAAGGCTGCCGTCTCCGCGGGTCTTTAATGTGTGCGTACGCTCATACAAGCTAGGAAAAGCGTGTACGTATACGCGTACAGTAAACAAACCGTAAATTACAACTTTCGTCCTGGAATCGGCACGAAGGAAGTTTTTGCGGGTACAGTTGCCTTCAGTAGACATTCGTGCAGGGTGGTCTGGTGCGTTTGAACGCTAATAAGCACCGTACGTTGAAATAATAATGAATTTATGAATCGTGTACTCAGGACAGCCCGAAAAATGACAGAATGAAGCTTCAAGGATTCTCCGTCACCGGCGTTGATGGTATATTCGTGCCTTGTACCATCAAAACCGGTGGAAGTCCAATCTAGCCGATAAATGTCGGAAAGACATAGTTGCCAAGACGTATTGAGAATCGAATCGCGCTGTTGCCGCATTTCCCCTATTACCATTTTGTCGTCAGGGAGGCTGGAATGAATCACGGCGAAGCGGCTGGAGAACAGAGATGGGCAAAGATAATATCTGGATAAACTCAAATAAAATGTAAAACATGACGTTTTCAGTATTCACTGCTGAGATTATCCAAATGAGTTCAAACACGGTTTAAATCGAATTAGCAGCCTTACAAGGGGACCTTCAGGGGACCTTATTGAAATAAACTATCATCAGTTTATTCGCCGGGAATTCATGCGTCGACCACAAATAATTTTTTTAGCCGAACCGGTGCGATCTCTCTTCGTGCTGAGGACTTGGGCTGTTCGGCTGTGGCTTCTGATCCCGGTTCGAGTATCGGCTCGAAAGGCATACAGTATTGCGATACGTTAATATTTACTCAAGATATTGCAATTTATGATTAAAAAGATATTGACTAATCTAATAATGCTAAAAAATATGTAAAAAGAATTTTATGATCAACACGATTTTATTCAAAATACACTAAAGACTAAAAAATAATTCTTTTCCTGTACTACAATTTTTTCCTATTCGAACGTAACGAATCACTTCTCGATTTGTGTATTTATTACGGAAATCGCGATTCCACTAGCGTTCAGAACGAAGCGGTTTTTCGTCGTTTTCGCAAAGAATGCAAGTGGCTGATTTCAAGTCGTTTTGTGGTTATGGGTTATATTTATTGATGAGTGGGTAATTTTTCCACCCCTTCGGGGTTAATTTTTTTTTAAATATTGTATTGTCCTCCAAACCACGCACGCCTGCAAAGTTTCAAGACAACTCGATAGTTGGAAGTTGGTTAAATTTCAGTTGCCAGATTTCTACCATGCATATATCAAACATCCAAAAAATATACAAACAAACCGAGGGTCGAAGCTGAATAAAATCATTTAAAAATAATCTGATTTAGGTATATCGTGTTTAAATTCATTTTCATTTGGGAAATCACAGCAGTATGTTACTGAAACATTCATGCCGATACGATAGAAAGTTTTACATTCTATTAAAACACACAAAATATACAAATCATTGAACAATTATATCATTATCTGTCTTGATCAGCCGAAGTGACAGGTTGTCAGTGTGACTTTGTAAACACGTGAGTTCCGCGACCGTTATCCCAGTCTCCGTATCGGATATTATATCCATCCGCCAGAACTATTTTCTAGTTCTGCGTTAGTTGCACTAAATAACAGGAGTGCTTTCTGCTTAAGTGACTGTGTGGTGTTGCCTGTGTCTCTCAGTTCATCTGGTTTTCTTGCATTGTGGGATATTCGTATCATGAGTGGAAGCAAGAAATGCAAGGGCTGTGGTGCCCATGTAGCCAATCCGGTTACCTGCACTAATTGTGGATTAATCAGCCACCCGCGTCAAACGTGTCTAGCCCGCTCTGGTCATCCGTGGCATGAAGGGAGACTTTTAAGCTGTAGCTCGAATTCACAAAGGCTCCAGGCTACTGTAAGCCAACCCATATCTCCGTCTGCACAGCCAATGGCATCGTTATCCGAATCCACACTCCAGGCACTAGCTGGATTACCATCAGAATTGAGGGACCTTAGGAATGACTTTGCTAGCTTCCGTGAAGAAATGCTCTCTGCAATAAAAACAGAGCTATCGGATATCAGGCTGGAGATTAACGCGCTGTCGCAACGGGTTAAAAACCTCGAGGAAAACGCTGGAAACACCTCTGTGCAACCTACTGCGCCTGCTGCTGACGAGATTATCGAGGAATGGAAAGAAAGGGAAGATAGATCTAAAAACATAATTGTTTTTGGAATGCCAGAGCCGCGCGATGCGTCGCTGGCGACAGCTAAAGCAGCAGATACTGAGGGAGTGCGACAGATCTTTAACGAGATCGGTCCCCTTGGCACCCAGGAGCTGTCCGTCCGTCGACTTGGGAAGCCGAACAAAACGTCAACAAGGCCTCTGTGTGTGCGCCTCGACTCGGCAGCAAGCGTCCGGAGTATTCTCCAGAACAAACACCGTTACAAGGGGCCGTTCAAAATATCGGATGACAAGACACAGCTTCAACGTTCAACTCTATCCCAACTTAGAGCGAAATTGCGCGATCTCCATGAATATGACTATTAAGTACATACGTGGTGTGCCGAGGATAGTGCCTAGTAGACTCCGTCGTGATTCCGCGCAAAAAAACTCGGAACAAACCCTCTAGTGTACTACCAAAACGTCCGTGGTCTACGAACTAAATTAGATTTATTAAATAATGCACTTGTCTCAACAGCGCTGTCATATGATATTATAATATTGGTTGAGACCTGGCTTACTTCCGCAATATCTTCGCGTGAACTAGGTTTAGGTAATTATGCTGTATATAGATGCGATAGATCCGCCTACACAAGTAGTTTTACAAGGGGTGGTGGTGTCCTAATTGCAGTAAGGAAGGCGATACCATCTTGTCTTGTCACCGTTGACTACGCTGATGTCGAACAAGTTTTTGTCAGGGCCCGCCTCCACAATAACAAATATCTCTTATTGGGGGCCACTTACTTACCGCCAGCGTCACATCCTTCACTTTTTGCTGGTCATGTAGGCTGTATTATGGATTTATACCAGAGATATGGTGAGGATATTCTTGCAATGTTTGGTGATTATAACCTTCCGCACGCTGTTTGGTATTACGAGCAAGGCCAAGCGTGTTTTAGAAAGCCGGGGATATTGTTGTCAGAATCAGCTGCTATTGATCTCCTTCTTGGGTGCGCTGCATATTGCAACCTTGCTCAGGTCAACACTGTGTTTAATGTGTATGATGCTACTCTTGATATCATCTTCGTAAGTAATACTAACAACGTAACTATAGATCGGGTCTTAGATCCTCTAATCGCTCCTGATGCCTATCATCCACCTCTTTATATGAAGTTTTGTGATCTTTCCTACGATATTAACGTCACGGATTATAATTTAAGCTTTAGAGATTTCAAGAGTGGCGATTACCCTAGCATTGTTGCTTACTTTAATTCTATTGATTGGGACAATGAGACCAGTAATGTGGAGCCTGACTTAGCCCTTGAGCGTTTATATTACCACCTTAACTTCGCTATTGATTCTTATATTCCGTTCAGGACTGTAGTGGGTTCCACATTCCCATCGTGGTGTTCTCCTAGACTAAAGTATCTGATTCGGCTGAAGAAGATTGCGCATAAAAACTTTAAGCGATCATGTTTACATAGTGACTATCTAAATTTTTCCTCTCTCCGATCGCAGTGTAAGGCAGCCTTATTGCGAGATAAACGATTATATTTTGATGGCGTTGAGTCTTCGGTCTCGGAAAATGTATCCAACTTTTGAAAATATGTAAATACCAAGCGTGGCGGGCATAACATTCCCAGTACAGTGCATCTTGACCAAACATCAGCCTCGTCGCACTCGGAGGCAGCTGAACTTTTTGCACAATTCTTTGGCTCGGTTTATAATCCTCCTGCGGGAGCGATGCCTGCCTTAAATCCGGGCCAATCTTTGGGGAGTAACATTAATATACATTCCATGTCCGTTCCTATAGGTAAAATATACTCCGCACTTGAATCGCTTGATACTGCCAAAGGACCGGGGTTCGATGGCATCCCGCCGCTGCTCTTAAGAGAAAGTCGCTTCAGTCTATCTAGGCCCCTTTGACATATTTTTAATTCTTCCCTATCAACGGGTATTTTCCCAACTCCCTGGAAGACCAGCCTAGTTACACCCGTATTTAAGGCAGGCAACCACTCTAATGTGAGAAATTATCGGCCAATATGCAAGTTATCAGTCCTGCCGAAGATCTTTGAGGGGATTGTAACAGATAATCTGACGACCTGTCTCGCAAATGTGATGGTCGAGGAGCAGCATGGATTCGTTCCAGGCAGATCGACGACTTCTAATCTAGCGGTTTATCACAGCTCCGTCTCTAAAGCACTGAACATGGGGCTTCAAGTCGATACCGTTTACACTGACTTCCGGAAAGCCTTTGACACGGTGGACCATAGTATTCTGCAGCAAAAACTATCCATGATTGGAATAGGGGGGTCGCTTTTGTTATGGATCTGCAGCTATTTGGAGAGTCGGGTTCAGGTCATTAAAGTGAGGGACCTCTAATCCTCTCCGATTAATGTTTCCTCAGGTGTCCCTCAGGGTTCACACCTTGGTCCCCTCCTTTTCCTCCTTTTCATAAACGATCTTAAGGAAAAATTCCAAAACAGTAAGATTCTCATGTATGCAGACGACTTAAAAATATTTCGGACTATTAGTTGTGCGCGGGATACCGATATGCTGCAGAGTGACCTGGGTAGATTTGAGAGGTGGTGTAGTGATAACAAGTTGCAACTGAATTCAGTGAAATGTGTCGTTATGAGATCCCATAGGGCTGCTGGTGGCATTGTAGCGACGTATAAGCTTTGTGACACCCCATTGACTGTTGTGGGTGAAGTCTGTGGTCAATATCTTGGGGTTGTGTTCGCTACAGGGCTTGATTTCCGAAACCACTACCGGAAGATCTCTTGCAAGGCTATGAAAACCTTTGGGTTTATAGCTCGAGTGGCTAAGAATTTTAGGCAGCCCAGAACGCTTAAGTTGTTATATGTTGCGCTAGTGAGACCACAGTTGGAATATGCATCGGTAATTTGGAACCCTAAACATAAGCTATATATCAGCTTAATTGAGAGGGTCCAACACAAGTACTTAAGGCTAGCTATGAGGTTATCCGGTAGCCCTATGCGGTTTTGCGATCATGATTATGGTCCTGCCTTACAGACGATAAGGCTTACCTCTCTAACGTATCGTCGTGTTTGTTCTGATCTGCTCTTCCTCTATAAGGTAATCCATGGTCATATTAATTGTCATGAGCTTGTGGCATTGATTTGTTATCATGCCCCTCAAAGGTCTTTGCGTCCGAGACCTCTCTTTGTACCGAGAGTTCCTGCCTATTCACACTACACCGTGGACCCACTAAACCGTGCGATGGAAGAGTGGAATCGGTGCTGTGATGCCTTAGACCTGTTTACAGGTTCGCTTGACCGGTTTCGTACGCAACTATTTAGGCATCTTCTATCACAACAACCTAAACTTTCTCTTGAGTCGTGATTTGGCAACTACAGGCAGACTGTTATATGTATTATTGAAACAGTTTATTTTATGTTATCAATTGTTAACAATTATTATCGCAACGTAATTTATCTCTGTTATTTTAATTTATATTATTTTATTTTATGTTATAATTTTATATATATATATATTTTAAGTTCTATCTCTGTACACTAAAGGGTTTCCCGTAAATAATAATAATAATAATAATAATAATAATAATAATAATAGTAATAATTATATTTTTTCACAAGTAAACATAAATATTGCACCGAATGAGAGAAAATAATAAGAATTGTGAAGTTTAGAAGGGATATTGATACCCAAATTAATTAGTATTCTTTCATAAATTATTGAAATAAACTATCAAATTAAAGAGACTTTATATTTATTTGTCGTCGAATAAAAATAACCCAGAGTTAGTTTTATTTGAAATGCCACGGATGAATCAGTTTATTCGACGGGAATTCTTTCGTCGGCCACAAATAATTTTTTTAATCGAGGGCCTCTATTCTTGAGGTCCTCCGAAGCTCGAGCCGAGCGACATTGTATCGCTCACCCGTCTATTCTGTTCCTTGGAGTTGCTCGGCGATGTACATATCATTGATTATGCAGAAACAGAATTTCTTTATTTTTCATCGTATCAATATGAATCGGACTAAGTACTTTGAACGAAACCGGCTTTCAATTCTGCAAATAAATTTTATGTGTAATATCGTTATTCGTTAATAATGATAGTTCAAATTGTGTCAGGTTATCTTTCCATCTTTCCTTCTTACACTCCCGGACCTCTCTATCTTTCATTATTGCTACATTCAGGGAGGCTCTAACGCTAGACGCAGCTCTCGTGCTGTATTCCTTCAAGACTTCTCGATGAAAAGAGAGAACTCTGTGGCAACAGCGCGGCAGAGACAGAGAGTACAGAACATGTGGCAACTATGCGTAAAAAATTCGTCTACCCAGAGTACCTGAAGATGTCATTGCTGTACAAATTCTTTTTATCGATCGGAGTAATTTCATTAGGGTCCGTTTGTTTACTGGGGACGCTTCGATCGATTCGGACCAAAACAAACTTGAGACGGCAGCCTTAAGGGGGTAGACACGTCACGTGACCTGGCCGATTCGGCAGGTCGGTATTACAGCAGGTTCTTTCTGCACAGAAATGGTAATACCGATAGATCGATGATTGCCCGGTAAACGCGAGAGGGAGGTGGTTGCTGTTTCCGTATTCAAAGTCGGCTGGTACTGCAAACGTAGAAAATTCATTGTACATTTTAATTACTTGAAATGTGCTTATGCTACAATATTTTACGTTAGCAGTAAGGAATTACCCAGATAGCAAAAAAACGTTTTTAAAACGTCCAGGTCAGACGTTCAGGACGTTTTGAAAACGCTCAGAAAATGTCCAGAAAAGCTCCTAAAAATGTCCATTTTCACAAATCAGTACGTGTTTAGGACGTTTTCAAAACGTTTTCAGTACGTTTTCAAAACGTGTTCAGGTCGTTTTTAAAACGTTTTCAGTACGTTTTCAAAACGTGTTCAGGACGTTTTTAAAACGTTTTTAAAACGTTTACAGGACGTTTTTAAAACGTTTTTAAAACGTTTACAGGACGTTTTTAACACGGTTTCAGGACGTTTTTAAAACGTTTTTAAAACGTTTTCAGGACGTTTTGGTTAGGTCTGAAATAGGCGTTTTTAGGAGGTTCGTCGGTACTGGTTCGATTGAATAAAAATTTAAGGATGTAAATGGTTTTCAAAATAATATCAAACTCGATAAGAATATATTTCGTTTACTTCATTCCAATTAGATTTATTTGTAGTATTATTATGTATACAGGATATAGGTATGCAGAATATATATGCACTTACAATAGAATTTGTCCTGCTTTACAGCTTCACAAGTTGAAAAATTAACGGTCTTACAAAGCCTCTATAAGTCGAAAACTCGATACGCCGAAACTTCTATAATTCGAAGATTTAATCTCACTAATAATAATACATCTATAGCATATAGTTAAACATAATAATACTGATCAGGCGCAAATACCGCAGTAATATATAAGTTTTATCCTAAATGTGGCAAAAAGCACCTAGTCTTATTTGCGCGATTATTCTACGAACAATTAAATAAAGACATGTGTAAAGACGTATATATACTTATATAAAAAGACTCCCTGTAATGTGTTACATACATTTGTAGGAATAGGTGTAGTAATTCCTACGTTCCGGAGCCCCCGAAAAAGAGAGTCACAGGGCGTCGGGGATCGAACCAGAGCCGCCCGCGTGCTGACCAATCGCGTTTGCCGCGTAAAATAATTTGTTTACCAAACGATAGATCTAATTAAAAGAAGTAACTTTTGTCTCGAAACATTTTTTCTATCTCTTACGGTTCGCGAGTTACAACACAAAATATAAGAAAAAAGTCGAATTTTCAGGGGTTAATTTCACCCCTTTCCAATCAATTTGGGGAGCGAATAAAAATTTCATCGTAATCAGGAGGAAATCCCCTACGTATTAGGGTGGTCCTGATATGTATGGTAAAAAATTAAATTTTTTAAAAATTTCTTCTGACCCTCTCAGAAGCTTCCAAATAGTTTAAAAGAATTACGTCTAAAATTTTATTAAAATATATTAAGGATTAAAGGTCGTTCAATGGCCATGAAATATTACTATTTTGGTATAAATTTAAAACAAAAAATTTCTTTCTTTTACAGCTTGTTCTAACTGGTTGGGGGACTGAAGAATGAGTTTCATTGTTATAGGTGCTAGGGCCACCTAGTCTAGTATGGTACCCGGGTTTACCCAGGCCACGGTGTAAAATCGTAAAAAAGGATCATATTTTAAATCATTATTTTTTGTATTTTTTCTTCTATTAAACAAATTGGATATGTACTATTATTTGAAAAAGAGTTTATTCTAATGAATCCCAATTTGTTTTTATTTTACTTAATAATGTCAAAGTTATGAGATTTTATTCTTAACCCTCGAGCGGGCGCGCCGGTGAACTCAGTTCACCAATCCGCGTATTTCTTTGTTTCCGTCTCGGGAAGATAAACATTCCCTCAACACGCTCGTCGTATGTTTCACGAATCGCGTGATGCGTGTGCCAGTTGAGTTTCAGTTGTTTAACCGAGCTAGTGCCTGTTGTTTTCACTGTTGAAAGTACGCAAGTCACACTGTCCCGCCATGTAAGTGACTTCATAATGTTTTTGAAAACTGAATTTCACTGCCTTTCTTATTCGTTTATACTCAATTATATACAAATGGATTGTTTTTTACAATATACCATTTTACAGGGCAAAATTTACGAAAGAAAAAGAGTATGAGCGAGTTCTGTGTGAACTTTCAGATGAGGAATATGATAACCGCACTCCTGAATGCGATTCTGATTTCTCCGATGGAGAAGCGGAAAAGTACATGATGTGGATCACGATAGTGATTCTATGCAAAGTGATTCAGATTCTGAAATAAATGTTGCTACTGATGATAGCGATCAGAATAGAGAGTTTTCTTTCGCTAAGAATGGCGATATATTTTGGTGCAACACTGATTTTTCTAAGTCAAACGCTCGTACAAGGACTAAAAATATTATAAAAGTACGCCCAGGCCCTAGAGGCTCAGCTAAAAACATTTCAAAAGAAATTGATGCATTTCTTCAAATGATTACTTTTGATATGATCGATCAAATTGTGGGATTCACTAACATGTATATTACAAATAAAAACAGGGAAACAAATTATGCTAGAGCGAGAGATGTCAAATTGACTTCAAGAAAAGAATTATGTGCTCTTATGAGGTTGTTATTTTTACTAGGGTTGAAAGGTTTACAACATACTAATGTTCAAGAAATTTGGACCAAAAATGGTACTGAAATGACAATAGTCAGAGCTTGCATAAATTATAAAAGGTTTTTATTTTTATTGAGATCTATTAGATTTGATGACAAAGAATCACGAGCTGAACGACAAAAAGATGACAAACTAGCGGCAATAAGGTCTTTATTGGATGCAATTGTAAAAACAGCTACAACCATACTGAATTTGTTACAATTAATGAAAAATTTATCCCATATAGAGGTCGTTGTAGTTTTATTCAATATATGCCAAACAAACCGGCAAAATATGGTTTAAAAATATATGCAATGAATGACGCTAAAACTTTTTATACATCATCTATGGAAGTTTATTGTGGAAAGCAGCCAGCTGGACGGTATGCAGCATCAAACAAGCCTTATGATATTGTACATCGCCTTATTACCCATATAAAAGGTTCAAACCGTAATTTGACGATCGACAACTGGTATACAAGTTATGATCTTGTACTGTCATTGCTCGACGATAAAATTACTTGTATTGGGACACTAAGAAAAAATAAAAAGGAAATCCCGCCTCACTTTTTACCAAACAAATGAAGACAAGTGGGTTCGTCATTATTTGGTTACCAACACGACATGATGATTGTGTCTCACGTGTGTAACGTTCTCGAACGAGACGTTGCCGTTCTTACAGGAGATTCACGAGTAGAGCGGTTTACCTGTGAATTTGTGGGATTGGTTCGGGTGGCGTGCGATTAAGAAATGAATTTCAAGATACGAGAGTCCTTCTTTAGCAATAAATAACAATGTTTATTAAAAAATAAATGGTTATTGACCCTTGGTCACTCAGTCGATAATTAATATAATTCCTTATATGGTAATCTAGTAACGACGTATCGGTCGGTATTAAAGAATATCGCTCGGTTTGGGTTTTCGACGCTTAGTCGGTAATTAGGAGTATTATATAGGTTTTTAGACGCTAAGTCGGTTATAAGGAATATCGCGTTAATTATTCTAAAGATACGATTCTAAATCGTAATTGAACATAAGGTCTTAGACACGTAGTCTGTATAATGTGTAACAAGAATTGACGCTAGGTCGATTTAGTAATGTTGAGTTGAGATATCGAGAGGATTCCTTCTCTCTGTATTGTGGTGGCTTCCAGTTGCCTATCAGCTTGCCCACGCTTTCTAGGATGGTAGCTGAGTGCTAGTGTAAGTGATCTCAGATTGTAGCCAGGTAGCCGGTAAAGGCGTCCCTAGATGGAAGTTGAATTTGGCTTCCTTCCTTCGGATTTGGTAGTGGCTTCTGGTGCCTATCAGCTGGCCCACGCCTTTGATATGGAATGTTGAGAGGCTAATTAAAGCGGCCTCGGAAGGATGTTGAGGGGCTAATTAAAGCGGCCTCGGAAGGATGTTGAGGGGCTAATTAAAGCGGCCTCGGAAGGATGTTGTGGGGCTAATTAAAGCGGCCTCGGAAGGATATTGAGGGGCTAATTAAAGCGGCCTCAGAAAGATGTTGAGGGGCTAATTAAAGCGGCCTCGGAAAGATGTTGAGGGGCTAATTAAAGCGGCCTCGGAAGGATGTTGAGGGGCTAGTTAAAGCGGCCTCGGATTGATTGGAAATAGGACGTTGAGTTAAGAAAGACTGTTCTAGACTGTTCAAGACTGAGGGGCTGGTGAAAGCGGCCTCGATCTGGTAGGTTCGGTGGCAGAACCAAGTCTGCTCTCTGCTGCTGGCGAGCCTGTACTTATACCTCTTGTTGGTACTTGGCCCGCGCCAATCACTAGCTGCGCGACCTCGCGCACCAATTATAATTAACGTCCGGTTCGCGCCATTCGCGTACTACGCTCGGTTTATTCGGCATCCGGTTGATCGTGCTGTCTACGCACGCGCGTTCTATTCACTCGCGCACTGAGTTCACTTGTTTGAAAGGACGGTTATGCGCGTGCGTTGCGCGTCACTGGATTCACTCGCGCGCTGTTCGAACGCGCTCTCTTAGATATAAGGCAGGCATGGAACTAAAGTGAAAACCAAATCTATTGATACGGGTGTCGCCCCAATGCGCCACGCGCGGTTCATATGGTACGGGTCTGAGGCGCTCGAAGCTCCTAGGCCCGCCGCGGGGGCCAAGACGCGCGGCGGGAGAAAGGAGGCGTTGCCTCCGAAAAACGGCCGCTGCGTTCACTTTAGTTCCATGCCTGATATAAGGTAAACATAATTAACAATTTGTGTAAAAACAAAGGAAAAATTTATGGCGGTCGTAGCAGTACGTTACACGTGCCAAAACAAAATAAAGCAGTTTTATTATTATCATCCATGCACGATACTGGTTCTATTGATGGAAAAACTAGAAAGCCTCATGTAATTTTGGATTATAATATGACAAAAGGAGGAGTCGACACTTCAGATCAGATGGAAGCAAAATATTCTGTCTCACGAATAACGAGAAGATGGACATCATCCACAGGAGTGAGCAGGCCGTTGCCACCTGCCTGATTAACATAAATCGACAATAGATGTCGGTAATATGCCCCTTTTGCGAACATTCTCCCCGGCATTCATCACTGGATGAATCTGAATTTAGTTGCGGATCGACACGCTGATCGATCGCACATTGATATCATTGCAGCGGTGGCGCCGCTCAACTCATGTGGAGGCGTCATGCAAGTAAGTGTCATTATTGATTGCGATCTAGTGATAATGTTGATTCGGTGTTTTGCGCAACAGGCAGAAAGACTAATTTGGTAATAGGACGGACGAATTCGGCACGAGCGGTTTTTACTGTAACAACGCGAGTGAGATTATCGGGCCCAGTGTGTAATCTTATTATTCGTGCAAGTGGCCATCTGGCAGGTGCGGTTAATTCAGATTTGATCAGACACAAGTCTCCGACGAGGGGTTGGGAACGCTGGTGAGTCCATTTATTCCGGGCCTGGAGCGACTGCAAATACTCGGTGGCCCACCGCTTCCAAAATTGCAACCTCATTTGTTGCAGTAGGTGCCACCGGGACAGACGGTTGGCAGGGACGTCCTCGACGACGGGGTCGGGCAGACTCAGCAGGGCGTCGCCGATCAGGAAGTGGCCTGGAGTGAGCGTGGATAAATCTCCTGGGTCGTCGCTCATCGCCTGCACCGGCCGAGAGTTAAGGCAGGCCTCGATCTGGTGTAGCAGTGTAGCCATCTCCTCGAAGGTGAGGTGTTGATCGCCTATCACCCTCCGCAGGTGATACTTTGTAGATTTCACGGCTGCTTCCCAAAGTCCCCCGAAGTGAGGAGCACCCGGAGGATTGAACCGCCATTCTATTCCCTCCTTCAGCAGCGTGGAATGGATACGATCGTGCCCGGTGTCGAGATGTTCCAGCATTTCTTTCAGCGCACGGGCGGCTCCCACGAAATTGGTGCCTCTGTCGCTCTGGATTACAGCGCAGCGACCTCGCCGTGACGTGAAACGTCGCAGAGCGACGATGAAGGCTTCTGTACTGCAATCAGAACCTAGTTCAAGATGGACCGCTCGAGTGCTCAGGCAGACGAACAGCGCCACATATCCCTTATGTGCGCGTCGACCTCTTCCCCGGGACATAAGCAGCGATACAGGGCCGGCATAGTCAATTCCCACGTGGAGGAATGGGCGGGCTGGTGTTACCCGCGTAGCTGGTAGGTCCCCCATTAGCTGCTGTCCAGTCGACGCTCGCCACCGTATGCAAGTCGGGCAGCGACTTATGGCAGCCTTGACCCTTTGTCGTCCCTGTAGGAGCCAATACCTCTGGCGCAAGATGGCCAAGACGAGTTGCGTTCCCCCATGCAGCGTTCGTCGATGGGCCTCATCCACCAGGAGTTCCGTCAATCTGCCATCCCGAGGTAATAATATTTGATGTTTGGCGTCCATTGGCAGCGCCGAATGGCGTAGGCGGCCCCTACACGTAGGAGGCCGTGGTCGTCCAGATATGGATTAAGTCGCAGCAGCCGGCTGCGCCTTGGTAGTGGACGTCCAAATTGCAGCTGCTGGATTTCGGGCTTGAATTCTTGGTGCTGCACAAGACTCAGCCAGCGGTTCCGGGCTGACTCTATCTCGACGGGCAGCAGGTAAGCCCCTCGGTTTTCCATTGTACTTCTCCGCACCCACCGCAAGCACCAGGCGGTGATTCTAAATAGAGAATGGACCGAGGAGAATCGATTTAAAAGTGTCTCGTATGTGGCAGGTTCACCCGACGTCACGATAGCTGCAGTTCGGGCCTCCAAGGCTGTCTCAGGCAATGGAGGCTGATTGGTGGCGGCCCATCCTGCAGTAGTATTCAGCCAGCTCGGTCCTGTCCACCAAAGGTCGAAATCGGGCAGTTGACTGGGTTGTAACCCTCTGGATGCGCAGTCTGCCGGGTTGTCCTGGCTAGACACGTGATGCCACTGAGCTTTAGGCAGTGCTCGCTGGATTTCGGACACCCGATTGGCCACATAAGTCTTCCAGCGCGCTGGATGGCCTTGAATCCAGGCAAGTGCGATGGTGGAGTCGCTCCACAAGTGTATAGGGGCTCCGTTCAAACTTAGACCCTCACAGGTGAGAGCCATCAATTTTGTCAGCAGGACGGCAGCGCACAGTTCGAGTCTGGGCAGAGAAATCTTTTTTAAGGGTGCTACCTTCGTTTTAGCTGTGATCAGCTGAGTGCGAACGGTGCCATCATGGTTCATGACTCGGAGATAGATCACGGCAGCATAGGCCCGTTCCGAGGCGTCGGCAAATCCAT
Source organism: Andrena bucephala (assembly GCA_947577245.1). Lineage (NCBI taxonomy): Eukaryota > Metazoa > Arthropoda > Insecta > Hymenoptera > Andrenidae > Andrena > Andrena bucephala. Next base: position 17,347,270 of record OX387718.1, on the reverse strand, counting down.
GGAGCTCCCGAAGTGGTGCGTTCGGTTGTAAACCGAGCCAGCGTGGCACTGCAATGCGGTTCAGTTCGGGCAGTTCCGCAATGAACTGCATCCAGTATCCGGCCTCAGCAGGCGGCAAAGGTGAATCCCAATCTAAGTTTAACAGCCAGAGTGAATGCATAAATATTTTTGTAGTAACTGGGGATACTAATCCCAGTGGGTCAAATATCTTAGCAATCGTCGATAGAACCAAACGCCGTGTTGTTCCGCTCTCCGGCGTGGGAGGCTGCACACGGGCTCGAAAGCAGTCGTCAGCCAGGCTCCAGTGGACTCCCAGTTCGGTATGAGTTTCGCCTGCCTGCCATTTGCATTCCGGAATGGCGTCTTCGGTAGGTACTTGTTCCATCAGTACAGGTTGGTTGGATGCCCACTTCCTGAGGTTAAAACCTCCCGACTTGCAAAGTAGTCGTAGTTCGGCCTGTATTTCGACAGCTTCTTCTATAGAGTCCGCGCCCGTCAAGATGTCATCCATGTAGACGTCGTGCTGCAAGATGGCCGCCGCTCGAGGGTACCGAGCGTGTTCGTCCAAGGCCAGTTGCCGTAAGGTGCGGATAGCCAAGAACGGGGCGCAGGCTAATCCATACGTGACGGTGTTCAGCTGATATTCGCCGATAGCACTGCTCTCGTCTTTTCGCCAGAGTACCCGTTGATAGCGACGATCATCCGGATGGAGAAGGATCTGGCGATACATTTTCTCTATATCCGCAGTTAGGCAGACTCGATGGATCCGCCAACGGAGAAGTAATTGCTGCAGATTTGGCAGAAGATTAGGGCCGACTATCAGCGTGTCGTTGAGTGAGTGTCCCGACGTTGTAGTATAAGACCCGTTGAATACCACTCGTAATCTCGTGGTGGTACTGCTTTCTTTCATCACCCCGTGGTGAGGCAGGTAATAGGCCGACTCTGGGAATTCATTGCATATTTTAGACATGTGCATGAGTTGCATATACTCACGCATGAAGGTGTCATAGGCCTGAGCGAAGAGCGGGTCCCTTCTGAACTTGGTCTCCATCCGCTGCAGCATTCTTCGAGCACCGTGTTGAGACTCGCCGAGCTCCGGCGTCTCGCGAAATGGCAGGCGAACCATGTAGCGTCCGGACGGCAAGCGCTGGTGAGTCGTCCTGAAATGGTCCTCGCACTTCTGTTCTTCATGGGTATAGGCAGATGATACTCCAATTTCTTCCTGTTCCCAGAAACGTCGCACCAAGGGCAGCAGGTCCTCCTCGGTGGAGCATTAATGGGATGTGAGGCCGCGCTTGTCGGCTGTTTCGCTTTCAGTGCGTGGCGTGGCGGGCCCAGACACAATCCAGCCAAGGGTAGTCTTCTGGGCAATGGGCTCCCCTGGACGCCCTCTAGTAATGCCGTCGAGCAGGACGAGGGCGAAAGCGTCTGCGCCCAGTAGCAACTCGATCGGCCCATTAGTGTTGAAGCTGGGGTCAGCTAGCGTAAGCGACTTCAGATGGCTCCACGTAGATGCACGGCGATCAATGCGTGGTTGGTACGAGGTGATCCGTGGCATGACCAGGGCGCCTATTAGGTGTCGCTCTGTGGACTTGAAATAAGCAGAGAATTCCAATTGTACCTTGCCACGGATCCGTTCTGGAAGTTGGTTCCCGACGCCGACGAGACTGATGTTGACTGGTTTTCTGGGAAGACGTAGCTGCTGCGCCAGGGCCTCGGTCAAGATGGATACCTCGCTGCCTTGATCGATGAGAGCCCGCACCAACCTGGAACTGCCATCGGGCTGCAACACCTTCACACGCGCTGTGGCTAGCAGCACTACAGGAGCGGAATTTGACACACAGCTAAAAGTGTTAGCCGTAATCTCCTTGTTGAAGGTAAAGTCCGCACAATCTTCATGTATTGACGTATGATGTTTCCCGTTGCACTTTTGGCAGCGTCTCTCCGATGTACAATCTTTAACGAGGTGTCTACCGAGGCAATTATAACGAAGGTTCGCGGCTTGCAACGCCGACCGACGCTCGGCTGTTGTCTTTGCTTTATATAGTCGGCAATACAGAATAAAATGGTTTGCCTTGCAGAGGCTGCACGGGTCCAGGGGGCCCTTGGCTTGACTAACCTGGTGCGCCTTCGCCATCTTCTGGTGTGTCGCTGGCTTCGCAGATCGGCCTTCCGTACCCTTTCGTTGCTCCTCCAAGGCTTCAAGGGTGTTCACTCTGCCCTCCAGAAGTTTCTGTAGTTCAGCAAAGGTGACCGGTGTCCTCTTCTGGCCGACAAATGTTTCCCACTCGCGTCGTGATTGCCAGTTGCCGCTGGCATCATAAGGCCGTTTTATGGCAGCAAGGGCCTTGACTGAATCGCACACCGTGTAAAATAAACGCTTGTGTTCGGGACCCGATTCGCGAGTGATAGTGGGTAGATTAAAATTGTATTCATTTGCGCTTTGACCATCAGTCTTGGATTATCGTATCGCTCAGTTAATAATTCCCACGCGGCTTCGAAATTCTCTTCGCTTTCAGGTATATTATGAAGGAGAAGAGCAGCATCGCCAGTGAGGGCGCCTCTCAAGTAATGAAGCCGCTCGGCATCCGTTAACGTCGTTTCCCGGATTACTAAGGACCGGAACAGCCCTTGAAAAGAAGGCCAGTCGTTATATTTGCCACTGAAGGTAGGTAATGGAATTTTAGGCAACGACGACGTGGCACGAGCGGCCGCAGCAGTGGAACGGTCACCCGATCGATCTCCGGAATTCAAACGGCCCATTGTAAGTTCCAAAAGTTTCCATAAGGAGCACCTCCTGCTCAAGAAACGTTTCCTCAGTGCTGGACAGTGAGCTATCTACCCAGTAACTATCGTCCACTATGTCCGGGTCGGACTTCAGCGCTAGTAATTGATCGTGTTGCGCTTCAAACTTGGCCCAATTCTTACGAAGGGCCGTTAATCGCGCGGTCACGTTAGTTTTCGTGAAGTTATTTGCTCCTACCTTCTTTAAATTTTCAAACGCGCGAGCAATTCTACCGTTGAGGTCGCGTTGGCTTTCAATAAGGTGACTCATTGTTTTGCCGGTGTAGGTCACGCGCGACGGTTGGACGGCACTACCGAACGTTCGCGAACAGTTTTGCACTTGGAGGTCACGCGCGACGGTTGGCCCGCACTAACCGAAAGTTCGAACTGTTTCACAGGCACCGGATCCGGCTCGAAGGACCAAAAAATGTTTAGAATGATTGCTTAGCGGCAGGTTGGATGAAGCAGTAATAACTTAGAAATATAAGACACGGTTAATGGACACGAGGACACGTATAATTTAACTGTTTAACGAGACAAGACAATTATAACTCTATTATATGTACACGATCACACGCAAATAAACTATTTACAAGAATGTTTAAGATACGCCACTTAATTTAGAAAACAACTTAGAATTCAAGCAAGGGATGAATTCTAGCAGCGAACGGTAAAGCGGTTATTAAGCAAGCGTAAGAGCGAAGAGTTCAAAGCGCCAGCAAGAGAAGCGCGTAGCGGTAAAGAAAGTACTTGTGAATCGTAGCCGAGTCGCGAACAGCGAGAGAGATTCCTGGAAATCACGGCCGATTTCTAGGAAGGAAGAGCCTTCCCCTTCCATGGATCGCGAGTCGATGGAAGGGGACGCGATTCGCGCTCCACAGGAGTGAGCAGGACGTTGCCACCTGCCTGATTAACATAAATCGATGATATAGGATATGGAAGTGTCGCCGATGGATTCCTTGGGGTTTTCCGATGAAAATCATTACAAATGTCGTGTAAATCGGACAACTTTTACATAGGGAATACAAATAGCCTGTGTCAAAGTAGTCCGATTTGCATGACATTTGGTATGATTTTCGTCAGAAAAACATAAGGAATCCATTGGCGTCACTTCCCTTTCGATACGACGAAGAAAAGAATTTCTTAATACGCTCAAATGGATATTTCACCCTCGACTGCGGAGGGTCGACTTCAATTCGCTACGTTCGGCCCAGGATTCGTACCTTTTTCCGGAAAAAAAAACATAAAAATCGGGTGAGGCAATGCGAAGGTCTGTCCTCGCCACGGGGTACCAGCGCATCTCCTTGACGGGCGTTGCTCCAGAATTACCCTGTATCATTTGGGCAGGGTGTGACCCGACTACCCTCCGTGTAATTGGTCTGCGCGAAGTGGGGCGCAAGTTCGATCATTATCAGTACTCCTGCCCGAGAGGAATACGATTTACTTTAATTATACTACATGTGTGTTTTGTAATAAAATGTTTCTATCGTTTCCAGAATTCAATAATTGGCATCCAGATATCTACACTCCACCGTCAACACGGCTCGTGGAGAGACACAGGAAGAAAAGGGGTAGCCCGCTGTCGACGCGTGGCCCTCTCGAGTATAAACACGAGCTTCAATATCAGAACAAAAGCAAGCGTTAACGTATTCCTTGCGAGAGAAGGTGGGCATTGCTGTGAAGAGGGCCTCTTCAAGAGAGCAGCCGTTTGTGAGGAATGCAAATCCGAATGGTTCTGATACAATCTGCTCCCTATGATTGAAATTTAGTCTAGCAACTTTCACTCTTTCTAACCTAAACTTGCATCCTTCCCAAAAGAACCGGCCATCCGAGCGTAGAAGCAAGTGCGAAATAAAAGTAACGGTGCGATTCTCGATACCGCAGATGTACCTACCTAAGTAGCATTTCTGACGGAAAAAAATTGTCCAGCCTTTGGGCCTGGCGTAGACCTTTGGCAGGTAGGTGTCTATTTCAAAAGGCAGTGCCACCCGTGGAGCCAGTAAGACCGCCCCGGTCCGTGCTATACCAGACAGTTTTCTTCCAGTGAAAATCAGTAAATTTGCAAGCGCAATATCTTAAAAACCAGTGAAAATAAAGTGTATACATTAAAGCTTATTGAATTTGTCTTGGAACGCACTAGCAACTCAGGTGTTCAAAAAAAATAGTTCCATTTGAAAAACCGAACTTGACCATCGTATCTTTTAAAATAATAATCGATAAAAAAATTCGTTCGCGCTAATTAATTGGCCCCCTCGAACCATGCAATTCCCTATTTTTTTTATATTTTTATCGGCAATACTTTAGGAGAAAACCGGCTGTCCACTCTTAGGTGGGTGTTCGCGAAAGCGTTAACGCGATGAGCGTGAGTATGCCGGGGAGGTTATGTTTGAAGTAAAGCACAGCGTCTGTGTTGAGCAATGTACCGTGGTCAGTTTTATTTCGTACACTCGCGGAGTGAGTCACTTCAATAAAATGATGAGCGTTGAGAAAAAGCACGTTGTGCTGTACAAGTGAGAATTCTCGTTGAGATTTTTCCGCACACTGACCACGCGATCGCACCCCGATCCACAATCGATTACGCGTGAGCTTGAGAAGGAACCTGCAACGAGGTGAGCAGTGCAATTCTCGCTGAGAATTGTAAGCACTGAAATTCTCGATGAGAATGGTGAGCACTACAGAACGATATTATGAGAAGATTCACTAGTTATGTGTTAAACTTTTCCGAGAAACCGACGCGTCTACTCACATACTCTGACTGAACAAGATTGAAAACCGTTGGACAATCAGACTTCCTGTACGGGTCGTCTCGAACATTCTCGACGATCGACCGACGTGGGGAAATCTGATTGGTTGAGCCACAGATGAGTCGAACTGTGATTGGCTACGCGTATTCTACAACCGGCTGAAACCGTGTCACGCGATGCGCTGATTGGCTGATCGTCGGTCGCGGAGCGCGGATGACTGGCAGATCGATTGTGGATCGGTCGTGGCGTTACGCAGTCCAGGAGGTGCTGCGGTGATTTGGGGTGTTGCGGCGATCGGAACTACCGTTCTCGAACATGCTCCCGGCCTCAACAGCTGGAAGAAGATGTTGATGATGAATCTGTAACATTCAAAATGGCCAGTTTGGCAATTGGCCTGACCAAGGTGGTAGTGGCGGTCTTGAGCGCCACCACCCTAGTCAATCCATCCTTCCCTGAGTGAAGAGTGAGAACCCGAGCAAGTGGCCACTTGCTCGGGGGAAACCGCTCATCGGTGATGAGCATTAGGGAGCCGACCTTGATGGCGTTGGATGGGTGATGCCACTTCGAGATAGATAACTGCCTTTGCAGATAATGGGCAGACCATTGAGTCCAGAATTGTTGAGTCTTCTGTTGGATGAGTTGCCACCGCGCTGATGGTGAGATGGATGAGCGCTCCACAGAAGGTTCCGGTAGAGCTGAGAGCGGGTGTCCAATGAGGAAGTGAGCAGGAGTGAGCGTTGCGACGTCTTCAGGATCGTCGCTGAGAGGCTCAAGAGGTCGTGAATTCAGCATAGCCTCGATCTGAGTGAGGAGCGTACTGAACTCTTCGTAGGTGAGTGCTGTTTCACTCACGGTTCGCCGAAGATGGTGTTTGGTGGACTTCACCACAGCCTCCCATTTGCCTCCCATGTGTGGTGCAGCTGGGGGGTTGAAAAACCAGCGAGTGTTGTCGTTGACAACAGCTGAGCGAGAGATTGGTGATTTGAGAGCCCTGAGTGAACATCCTCTTGAGCGTGGCATCGGCTCCGATGAAGTTGGTGCCACAATCTGAGTAGAGTGAGTGAGGGATTCCTCTCCGTGAGATGAAACGCCTGTACGTTGCGATGAAACCTTCTGTGGAGTAGTCGGTGACTAACTCGAGATGTACAGCTGAGGTGGTGAGACAGACGAATACACAGATCCATCCCTTTTGTTTCTTGGCGCCTCGCCCTTTCCACGTCCTTAAGGTGATGGGACCAGCATAGTCTAGTCCGGTGCTGGTGAATGGGCGTGTGGGTGTGACTCATGAAAGAGGTAGTTGGCCCATCAGTTGACGGGCACGGATCCCCCTTTGTCGAGCACACACAACACACCGCAGAATGTGAGATTTCACTGGAGCTCGACCACCGATGATCCAGTAGGTCTGTCTGATTTGAGCGAGCGTGAGCTGAGTCCCTCCATGGAGAGTCTTTCGATGAGCTTGATCTATAATCAGATCGGACAGACGTGAGTGACGAGGCAAAATTGCAGGATGCTTACTTCCATATGCAATGTGAGCGTTGTTGAGTCGGCCTCCGACCCTAACCACTCCTTCCTGGTCGATAAAGGCCGTGAGACGATTGAACGTGTGAGAAGATGGCAACTTGGTGCCGGAGCTGAGCGCCTTTATTTCATGTGTGAAGTAAAGGGACCGCGTCGCTTTAATCCAGAAGATCCTGGCCCTCTCCAGATCCTCAGGCGACTGTGAGGCGACTGGCAAGGAAATCGTTGACCTCCTTAGTCGAGAGAGAATTCTGAAACAAACTGAGGTGATACGCAAGAGTTTGTTGAGTGATGAATATCTGTAAATGAGGTCCCAGTGATATTCGAATTGTCGAATGTTGAGAAGATTTGAGATCCCAGGACGAGCTTCCAGCATGCATGGACTGTCCGGCAAGATAGGTTGAGAGGGCCATGAGTCACTGGGTTGTGTGAGCCAAGATGGTCCCGTCCACCAAAGCTCGTGGTGTTCAAGCTGTGTTGTTGTTAAGCCTCGAGAGGCACAATCAGCTGGATTCGCTGTTCCAGGAACGTGTCTCCAATGTGCGTGTGGGGTGAGCTCTTGAATTTGGGAGACACGATTCCGCACATAATCCTTCCAGCGTGATGCATGAGATTTGATCCATGATAGTGAGATTTGAGAATCCGTCCACAAATGCGATGTAGCAATGTTGAGCTGAAGAGTAGCTTGAACATACTTCGTGAGCCTTGCAAGCATTAAAGCTGCAGTGAGTTCGAGCCTCGGGATTGTGAGTTTCTTGAGTGGTGCTACCTTGGTTTTGGAGCATACGAGTGTCGACACTTTGTGAGTTGTGGACGGTGAGGTCACGATAATGTAAATTACCGCTGCCATGGCGAGCTGAGAGGCATCAGAGAATCCATGCAATTCCACTGTCGAGTAGGAGAAGGTGTTGAACCACCTCGGTATTGAGAGTCTGGCCAGACTTGTTAGATCTTCTCTGATGGTGAGCCAGTGAGTCGTGACTTGGGAAGGCAGTGGGTCATCCCAATCGAGTTTGTGCAGCCACAATTCCTGCAAAAGTGCCTTTGCCCGAATTATGACTGGAGCTAAGAAGCCGAGTGGATGAAATATCTTGGCTACTTCTGAGAGAATGAGACGTTTTGTGAGTCTTGAATTGCTGAGGGGCTTTGTTGAAAATGAAAGGCTGTCGTTGAGAGCATTCCATTGTAAACCGAGAATTTTGGTATTGCAGTCGTCAAGTGCAATGTACGAGTTGCTAGCTCGCACTTCGCGAGAAATTGAGTCAAGCAATGGAGGGTAGGTTGTCTGCCACTTGGCAAGTGGAAAACCGCCCGCCTTGCACAGGTCATTTAATTGTTGAGCGATTGTAATGAGTGTCTCACCCTTATCGGCGCCGCCAAATATGTCGTCGACGTATCTAGCATGGGTGATGGATGGTACTGCCAGTGGGAAGCGATGTCCTTCGTCTTCGACCAACTGCAGCAGTGCTCTGACAGCGAGGAACGGCGCAGCCTTGGTTCCATATGTGACTGTGGTGAGTTTGAAGGGCACCTCCTTTGAGTCCTCATCAATCCACAGTACTCTCTGGAGGTCCTGGTCGTCTCCGTGAACCTTGATTTGTCTGTACATCTTAGTCACGTCAGTGGCGAAAATGTACTTGTGCTGGCGAAGCCACAGCAGCACATCTGTGATGTTGAGTAGAAGGTTCGCGCCTGTGTGCATGAGATCGTTGATCGAGTGCCCCGTTGAGGTTGGGCTTGACCCGTTGAAGACGACCCTCAACTTCGTAGTCTGGCTGTCGAGCTTGAGTACTCCGTGATGTGGGAGATAGAAAACAGAGTGAGTATTGGGTGAGATAGAGGAGGCTCTTACCATATGGTAGAGTTCCTCGTATTCCTTCATGAACCCTGTGTATAGCGTGTGATACTCGCTGTCTCTTTTGAGCTTGTTGAGTGTTCGCTTTAGGCAAGCATGAGCAGTTTGATAGGAGTTGCCCAATAGACTTGGAGATAACTTGAGAGGGATGCGTACGATGTACCTTCCTGTAGAATCACGAGTGTGTGTCGCTCGAAAGTGATCCTCACATTCTTGTTCTTCAGGGGTGAGCTTTGAGGGCGCATCTGTCGGGAGCTCTTCTTGAATCCAGAATTTTGCCAGTAGATCTTGTAGTGTTCTGTCGCTGTCGTGCATTACTGCAGCTGTGTGCGACGAGCTGACTTGAGACTGAGATGTTCTAACTGGCCCAAGAACGAGCCACCCAAAAATTGAGAACTGAGCAATTGGCATTGAAGGGTCGCCCTTGATGAGGTTAGGCATTATGATTCTTCCGTATGAGTCTGCGCCAATGATTATGTCAATGGGCCTAGGCTTTAGAAAGTCTGGATCAGCTAACATTAACCTGGTGAGATGTGGCCATTCTTGACGTGGCGCTTCAACGGATGGTAGACTGGAGGTGAGAGTTCGCAGAACATGAGCTTGAGTGGAGACAGTGGAGGAGTCGTAGCTTGATCGTAGAGTGATTGACACGACGCCTCGAGTGTGAGTAGTTTTGTTGCCTCCAATGCCAATAATTGAGATGGATGAGCGGGTTCGTTGAAGGTTAAGTTGATTGATGAGCTCCTCCTTGATAAAGGTGAGCTCTGAGCCTGAGTCGATGAGTAGCCTCACTGGCAGCGAAGCCACAGGTGAGATGAGCTGTGCGTTAGCTGTTGCTAACAGGGTGAGCGTGAGCGAGGTCGCCTGGCGACTAGTGGCAGAGTGAGACCTGAATGAGTGAGCACGACCTGTTGAGAGTGAGTTCCGTGAGTTTGATGAGCATGAGCCGACGACTGCACCAACACCTCAGAAGTCTTTGACCTCTTCGGCTTTTTTCCCTTCAGGTTGAGGGGTAGGAGCGGCTGAGCTGGCTTCGGCCTTGGGCACCGGTTGAGAGTGAGCAGAGCTTTGAGCAGCTACAGGCTGAGACGGGTGCAGCATCGTGTGGTGCTTTGCCCCACAGTGCTTGCACCGGTGTGCAGACTTGCACACCTCCGTCTGATGACGTCCACAGCAATTCTTGCACAGGTTCCTGGCCACTATGAACCTGCGACGCTCTGTGATAGATGTCTCCCGAAATTTCGGACACGCCACTATAAAGTGGTCCTCTGAGCAGCAGTCACACGGGTACCTGGTGGACTGCGCCTTCGCTGAAAGTTGAGCAGCTGGTTTGGTCTGCGTTGCAGGGTGAGCAGTTGATCTGCGCTGAGTAGAGCGTGTTGTGGAGACGGCAGGGGCAGATGGCTTCCTCGTTGACGACTCCATCTGCTCCAGGGCCCCACCCTTTTTCTCCACGAAGGCCAGCAAATCCCTGGTCCCAAGACACTCTGAGGAGTTAGAGAGAGAGAGGTCTCCCAAGCCTCTCGGGTCACCCTGTCGAGGCTGTTGGTCAGGACATGCACCATCAGGCAGTTGTGCATGTCCTGGTCGGCCTTCAAGGCGACCAACGTCTCGTTGACCTCCGTGACCGTGGCAGCCAGGTCCTTGAGTGCGGTCGCGGACCGCGTGGTGACGGCGGTGAGCGTGAGCAGCTTGTCAAGCTGCTCTTTAATGAGCAGTCGTTTGTTCGAGAAACGCTTGTCCAGGTATTCCCAGCACGCCTGAAACGATGAGCCCATGAGTGGGAATGCGTTTACTCGCCTTGACGGCTCCCCTGTGAGGCTGGCCCTCAGGTAGTACAGCCTGTCAATGTCCACGAGCCTCGTGTCGTTGACGATGAGTGATGTGAACAGCTCACTGAACGCAGGCCAATCTACATAATTCCCCGAGAACTTGGGGATGGCGAGCTCGGGTAGCTTTGCAGCCCTGCTCGCTGGTGTTGTGGCCGTTCCACTGGACGTGCTGGGTTGAGCCGCGGTTGCGAGGTGAGCCATGAGCCGACGAAGTGTGCGCCTGAGCGTTGCCACGAGCTTCGTCTCGCGGGCTAGGAGGCCTGACGCGAAATACTCGTGATCCAGGCACTTCACTGGCCAAAACTCCTCTCGGTGCGCGTGCTCCGTCAGGAACGCCGTGGGCAGCTCCTCGACGCTGTCGAGCAGCGACTGCACTTCGATGGGAGTCGTCGACTCCACATCCTCCGGGACCTCAGACTGCAAATCCTGCAGAGTCTGGAAGCGACACGCCTGTGAGTGCGCCTTGATTATGAGCGGTGCCGGCGTCGTTGACGGCGACGAGGACCTCGTCTTGCCAGAGGCTTGCTGGTCCTGAGGAACCTGAAGCGTTCCTGACGGGTTTGGCGATGTCGACCTCGACTCGACATTCGACGTGGAGGAGTTATTTCCTTCGTCCGCCATGGTGAGCACTGAGAGTCGAGAATGAGATTGTCGAAGTGAGCACTGCACTGAACTTCACCCACCAGCTCCGGCTCGAAGGACCAGAATGTTCGCGAAAGCGTTAACGCGATGAGCGTGAGTATGCCGGGGAGGTTATGTTTGAAGTAAAGCACAGCGTCTGTGTTGAGCAATGTAACGTGGTCAGTTTTATTTCGTACACTCGCGGAGTGAGTCACTTCAATAAAATGATGAGCGTTGAGAATAAGCACGTTGTGCTGTACAAGTGAGAATTCTCGTTGAGATTTTTCCGCACACTGACCACGCGGTCGCACCCCGATCCACAATCGATTACGCGTGAGCTTGAGAAGGAACCTGCAACGAGGTGAGCAGTGCAATTCTCGCTGAGAATTGTGAGCACTGAAATTCTCGATGAGAATGGTGAGCACTACAGAACGATATTATGAGAAGATTCACTAGTTATGTGTTAAACTTTTCCGAGAAACCGACGCGTCTACTCACATACTCTGACTGAACAAGATTGAAAACCGTTGGACAATCAGACTTCCTGTACGGGTCGTCTCGAACATTCTCGACGATCGACCGACGTGGGGAAATCTGATTAGTTGAGCCACAGATGAGTTGAACTGTGATTGGCTACGCGTATTCTACAACCGGCTGAAACCGTGTCACGCGATGCGCTGATTGGCTGATCGTCGGTCGCGGAGCGCGGACGATTGGCAGATCGATTGTGGATCGGTCGTGGCGTTACGCAGTCCAGGAGGTGCTGCGGTGAGTTGGGGTGTGGCGGCGATCGGAACTACCGTTCTCGAAGAGTGGGACACCCTGTATAAGGGGACTAAAATGATTATTTTCAACTGGTGAACTGAGTTCACCACGCGCCTGGTCGTGTAACTCTGACTGGCGCGCCCGCCCGAGGGTTAACGTCCCGATTTTGCCCTGGTCTCCCCTACATGCGAAATATAAAGTCCTTGAGCGACCTTTATATATCAAAATATACAAATAGAAAACACGGAGATATTTTTTTTGTCAAATAGAAGATTTTAAGAGGGTCAGACAATATATATTTTAAATTTGAAAAATAAGGACCACCCTACTACGTATTCGCAAAGTTTCAGAATGAGTAAGATGACTGCAACTTTTTTCCACCCGTGACGCCACCAGCACGCATTCCCATTTATACAATACATAAATGAAAAATTCGCGCGCAAACAATTCACACATACGCACTCGGACCCAACCACAGTACATGCGCTAGTGGCGTCATCTGCGCCGAGCGTTGCGTCATCTTCTCCATTTCTCGAATTTCCGGGTTCGGGATCCCACACATTCTTATTTCTTCGATGCTATTCTGTCCGCGGCTCTTCTGAGCCATCCTTGTATGGATAGCTCCGTTTGCTTGTCGTTTGCAGCCATTTTTCCCTGTTTTGCTGCACCTTAAAAAATAATTTTGAGGGAACATTACATTGAATTTTACTGTAATCAATATTAGGAACAGTAAAATAAGGGCGATAGTTACATATTAAGAGCCTTGCAATATTTAAGCAGTGGAAATCTTCCTTCCCTTTTCTGCCCAGCCAGCTGAAAAGCATGGCCACTTCGTTACTGAGTAATGCTGTTAACACCCTCTTAACAAAATTGTAATTGTTCGCTCCCCCATAATCGGCCAATTCTTTGACCTAAAATTTGAAAATTATTCATCATTAACAAGTTAAATATAATTTTGTTTCGAAAAATTACAGTCAACAATTTTTTTCTCAAAAATCGAAACTACATCTCTGGTGGGCGGGTAATCGAGTGGGGCAGACCGGGGGTAGTAACATGGGGGGGGGGGGGGCGAATGTAACACGCTAAATATCTCAAAACATAATAGATATTAACACCAATTTTGGATATATAGGGTGTCCCACCTAAGACTGGACAGCCGGTTTTCTCCTAAAGTATTGTCGATAAAAATATAAAAAAAATAGGGAATAGCATGGTTCGAGGGGGGCAATTTATTAGCGCGAACGAATTTTATTTTCGATTATTATTTTAAAAGATACGATGGTCAAGTTCGGTTTTTCAAGTGGAACTATTTTTTTTGAAGACCTGAGTTAATAGTGCGTTCCAAGACAAATCCAATAAGCTAAAATGTATACACTTTATTTCCACTGGTTTTTAAGATATTGCGCATGCAAATTTACTGATTTTCACTGGAAGAAAACCCTCTGGAATAGCAAGGACCGGGGCGGTCTTACTGGCGCCACGGGTGGCACTGCCTGTTGAAATAGATACCTACCTGCCAAAGGTCTACGCCAGGAATGGCAGGCCCAAAGGCTGGACAATTCTTTTCCGTCAGAAATGCTACTTAGGTAGGTACATCTGCGGAATCGAGAAGCGCACCGTTACTTTTATTTCACACTTGCTTCTATGCTCGGATGGCCGGTTCTTTTGGGAGGGATGCAAGTTGGTGGGGTGCGAACCTACGACAAAAGAGAGTATGCAGCGGTTTTGGAGTCTAACACTCTAACCAATCCGCTAACTGTGGGCGCTGAATGATTCTTTCGTACCATATGATATATGGTGCGTATACACTTCCAATTAATCATATTAACTTGATTCCCTCCGTTTACATATTACTTTGTCGAATGTAGAGATATTAAAAATCATATAATGCATTCACTGTATGACGGAAATGCAAAAATTGAAAGTACTTATCACGTTTTCACGCGAAATATCTCGAAAATATCGTTTTCTGATTTTTTAACTATGGCGCACCTTACCGAAGAATCTGAAAAAAATTGTAGATAATATTCATGTCAATATCTAACTACTGTAAAATTAAAAATCTAGTCGCTCGAAAACTTCAACACGAAATCTGCATTTTTCGACATTTTTTTGGGTTTTTTATTTCTTACACTTAGCAGTTGCAACGAAAAAATCTGAAAAAATTCACAATCATACACAATCATATCTGCAATATTTAAGATTTTTTTTAGAATTTTTGCTGACGATTAAATAGGGAAAATATGGCAAAAACCGAAAACTCGAATTTACCCTATAACTACCCTCCTGGTTGAGATAGGGGGTTGAAACTTGGTGTACAATGTTTTCCTGTGCTACATTATTGAAAGGTGCATTGCCAGCTAAAATCGGTTCAAGGGCACTTTTCACTATGCTTATCCAGCTAGACCCTTTCATCTGAATCGGACTATTTTCAACAAAGGCAGCTTTAAATGATATAATTCGATTTTTCATGGAATTTCCTTCATTATGGTCCGAATTACGTTGTTCTTGGTGTTAGTTTCGTCAGCGAAACATAAGAAATCGATTGACGTCGTTTTCGCAAAGATCTGATGAGAAATTCAAAAATCCTAGACATTTCTCACTTTTTAATGGTAAAACCCCTTCGAGGGTCGAAAGCCCTAAAATTTGGTGAGTGTTTTCCTCGCCACGGGGTACCTACCAATGTTTCAAACCAAGAGCTTCGAGACTCCGAATTCGGTCAAGACTTCGGAGCCGACCAAGACTTTTCAAGAGTTTTAAGCTTCGAATCATATTCGAAGCGCTTCAAAGTAGTCGCTTGACATTCAAGACCGATTCGAAGCGCTGGGAACCGACTCCGGAGTCCCATCACTAGGTGCAGCACGCATGCAACATTTCACACACTTTAGAGTAGTTCATGAGTTAGACGCTGTTGATGAGTAGAGGACGCTAAATTCAGTTCTCAAATTACAGGTCCGTAACACAGTTTCGCTGAAGACACAAACCTCCATAAACCCTAACCTAGAACTACACACTTTTGACCGCAAATACTGAAACAAATATACAAAAACTGTACAAGAACATTATGAAAGCTATATAAAAACTGTATGAAAACAATATAAAAACTGTATAAAACCTGTTTGCAAACATTTAAACAAATGCATCTGTTTTGTGTTTTCCATTGTTCTAGGAGCATTCATAAACATTTGTATGTATGTAGATCTAATTAGGCTTTATCTGTTCGATCTATCCATACTTCGTGGATGGTTTGGGTTATTTAGACAGCGGTTACAATCCCTGGTTTTCTTTAACTAATCTCTAAAATAACACACAGATGTCTAAAAAACATATTTTAAACGCTTCTTCCAGACCTAACCAAAACGTTTTAAAAACGTCTTACAATCGCGTGTTTCGGACGTAACCAAAGCGTATTCTGGACGTTTTGAAAACGTCTGCAAAATACGTTTTTAAAACGTCTGCAAAATATGTCTTTAAAACGTCTGCAAAATACGTTTTTAAAACGTCCGTAAAAACGTTTTCTGGACCTTTTCTGTACGTTTTTAAAACCTTTTCTGGACGTTTTCGGAACGTCCAGAAAACATTTTAAAAACGTCCAGAAAAAGTCCAGAAAACGTTTTAAAAACGTCCATTTTCACAAATCAAGTCGTGGACGTTCAGACATAAAATGGACGTAAACTGGACGTTTTTAAAACGTCCTGTGCTATCTGGGTATAAGCGAAAAAGGAAAATAGATGAGGAGATGTCCCCAGAAAATGAAGTTTGTTAGGTTAGACATTTTTTTACTAGCAAAGCACAGAAACAGAACATGAAATACACTTATTACACGACCTATGCAGAAAGCAGTTATGAACAAACATTATATATAAAATTGTGTTGGATGTTGAATTGGACTAGTTAAAATGCGCAGGCTGGATGCGCGTGATTATTATGTGGTCGGCTCCTCGAAGTGACAGGAAATATAACCTATATGCTATACCTGATTTCCTAAAGATACTGTTGTGGCGTAATAATAATGTTTTGAAAGGATGATAAAAAGTTCACAAATGTAGCGCAAAAGAACGAAATAGCTGCTCAACATTTATTATCATATAGCATATACATAGGTTATATTTTCTGTCACTTCAAGTAGGGGACCACATAATAATCACGCGCATCCAGTCTGCGCATTTTGACTAGCCCGGTCGGCGTCATGGAAGGGGTATCTCCTCTACCCTGCATTTGTGGTAGATCAGTTTCTGGCATTCTACCGATTAAATTGGCAGAAAATAATTTAAATCGGACCAGGGTAATGCATACAGATGTTGACCTCTATAAAATGATTGACCCTTTTCCCCAAAAAAGTAGGAAATATAATATGTTTTTTTTATATAATAAAATATATCTATATTTCGGTGGCCCAGATATTTTTGTTCCGAATACAATTATATTTTATTATATAAAAAAAACATTATATTATATTTCCTACTTCTAGGGAAGAGGGTCAATCATTTTATAGGGGTCAACATCTGTATGCGTTACCCTATTTTTAACGAAACGGGCTTTCAATTCTGCAAACAAATTTTTCACGTAATTTCCTTAATTATGGTTCGAATTATATCATTCTTGGGGTTAATTTGATCGAGAAAACGTAAGGAATCGATCGACGTCACTTTCGCAAATATCTGATTAGAAATTGTAGAACTTCAGATTCATCACTGCTTAGTGTGTAACATTGTATAGTCCCGCTGGTTTGGAGGGTCGAAGTCCACGAAACTCAGTGAGACACATGATTGTTGGCGAGCATCGCGTTTGACGACTCTAGCTAGAAAATCACGCCGTATGAATGCTAAGGAACGATAGTATTGTTGCGAGCACCGGGTATAGGCCCGTGCATAGCCTGCTGGTGCTCGTAGCTGAAGACAGAAGAGGGCCAACCCCCTTCTAGAACAACAGCGAGAAGAGAGTCTTGTAACGTACGCCACCGCGACCGGACGTGTCAATCCATGCTTAAAGATTCCTGTATGACGAAATATATCGGAGTTGTGCAACGTGCACTCGCGTGTGGTCATTTATTATATCCCTTTGCGTCGGGGTGGCCTGCGATGGAACATCCCGGCGCAACATTATGAAGTGGCGTGCGTTTCAATTGCACATTGACAATATCGTAGATTCTAGGGCCTAGAATATTAGTTACGTATTACGATGTTCTTCACCAGAGCATTACATTGATGAATTAAAAAATAAATGAATAGGTCAATTAGTTAAAATTAATGAACTGTGCATGATTTTAATGCCGCCTAATTTAATTGCACTTACAAACTGAATTACTAATTGTAATTAAAAGAATTTTTTGACGTGCAACATAAAGCTGCGCACGCAAATGGTCGGGCTCGGATTATCGGGAAAGACCTACCCATCCCACCGTTTTGCTTTCTCGCTGCGAGCGAGGACCTTCAGGCCCCAGTAGACCACCCGTTGTCAGCCGAGAGCAATAAAACCGACGGGCCAGATAAAATGTTCATGTTTGATAAGTGTTGAGAAAAGTATTACCAATGGAGTTTTTCGGGTTTCTCGATGAAAATGATGTCAGATATGGAGTAATTCGGTCCATTTTTAGTGAACGTAGTGTGTGTCCTAATCATGTATTCATAAAAAAAAATAGACCGAATTGCTCGACTCATGTTCGTGGACATAAACTCACCAATCCATCGGTGGTAACACTCTTATCAAGGTGTAATGAGAAATATGAACATTTTCATATTCCGTACTGGATGACTCAAGTCGCCGTCGACCGAGGGTCTCTCGCTGGTGCGCTATTTCACTCGCACTCGATTTACGTCGTTCAATCTCCTTGTCAAGCGGTTCAGACGAGGGCCCTGATAAATGTGAATTTATTTGGGAAAACAAAGTCGCGTCATTCGTGACACCTACTCGCGAACAGATATATGTATGTACAAGAAAAAGCAATTCAAAGTTTGTCGTCTAAATTTTACAATTAAAGTATTTGTTTGACACGAATATAAAGTTTGTCAGCAAAGTCTTTCTCGATTTGAGTTCTATATAAGGCTGACTTTCCTTCGCCATGAAAAGTCCCCTCTTGTCCTGCACGCTGGCAAGAAATCGACGCTCGAAACCAACGGGGCCATACAATGTTGCGCGCTAAGCAGTGACAAATCTGCAGTTCTGCATTTCTAATCAGATCTTTGCGAAAGTGACGTCAGTCGATTCCTCATGTTTTCTCGATCAAATTGGCCCCAAAAATGATATAATTCGGACCAAAATTAAGGAAATTACGTGAAAAATTGTTTGCAGAATTGAAAGCCCGTTTCCTTAAAAATAGTCCGATTTAAATTATTTTCGGTCAATTTAATCGGGAGAATGCCAGGAATCCATTTGTGGCACTTTCATATTGATACGATGAAAAATAAACAAATTCTGTTTCTATATAATCGATGACATATCGCCGAGCACGGCGATCTCGCGCGGCTCGGGACACAAAGGTTCTCGTCGGTTATTCGAACTTCTAAGATCGTATTCAGATTTATTGGCCGGTGAGTTTCGTAACTAGGGGTGTGCGGTTTCCCGACTTTTCGGGCTCGGGACGGGCAGGCAACTTTCGGGCGCGATCGGGAGGGGTCCCGATACTTTCGTATTGCTCGAGATCCCGACAGTTTCGGGACCCCGAGACTCGATTCGGGCTACAAGCATAGCCGCGAAGAGCGGACAATTTGATTTCAGGTCGGCTCGACAAAACTCGGACGCGATCGGACGATATCGTTACCAGTAATAGATTAAAATTATTACCTGAGAACATAGAACAATTAAGTTTCTTACACGTTAATTTGAAATAATGAAATATTAGCCTCCTGTATATTGTTGTTACTATGAAACATCCAGGAAATATTCCCTTTTGTATGCTTATAGTTCGTACGTTTTCTATTTTAAATCTGAACCTATCCGGAAAAAGATAATACCTTATATATTCCCTTTACATAAAGTACTAAGTGTGAAGTATATTTTATTAAGATTTAAAAATATTGTCGATATAAAAATAGTCTTCTTCCCAAGTTCTGAACATGGTATTTATTTAAGTACGTATGTGGACGTATTCAGTGTTCACAGACAATTTGGTAGCAATGAAAATACATATATATGTAAATAAATAATAAGATACAAATTATGATTCAACAGGAGACAGAAAGGTAAAAATTATCACTCTGGTATCGATATAAATGACATACATAATTTTCCGACCCGTCCCGAGGGCCGCGATTCCGAGCCGCGGGACGATCTGCACACTCCTATTCGTAACGCGTATTCTCTCGTCATCGCAGAACACGAGTGAGCCAGAAGTGGTGGGGATAGCGCCAAGCTTCTGTCATGTATAGGCCAAACCGAGCTGCAGCGTAGAAATACACGCATCAGAATAGGTCCCGAAAAAATTCAGGAGCTTTATTGGTGAGAACATTGATTCTTTCTCGTTAGCTTCATCTCGTATTGGTCTACGTATAACTTCGTGACGCACACAACTACATGTGTACTACGCTGACAATAAGAATAAATAACAGCCACACGGCTACGTTCAGACGGGGCCGAGCAGCATTCCCGTTACCCCACCATACCCTTCGGTGGCTAGGGAACTCCAACTGACAAATCCACGATCGTCAGATGGTGATGGCTGATTTCTCCTCGATCGCTATTCGCGAAAACGAATCGACCGGCCAATATATCTGAATACGACCTTAGGATAAAGATATAATGAAAGATGAAAAATTATTCCAAGAGGAAGGTTCGAGGCAGCCCTCTCTGGTCATTGTTTGAGCCACAAAACTCTTTTAGTGACGTAAAAATACTTTGATTCTTGCGGGCGTATTTTGTCGACTTTTTCTCTACTTTGAAGACTTATATTATTAGATATGAACACAGTTTCGTCGAACCATGACCAGAGCGGGCTGCATCGAACCCTTCCTCTTTCGATTGAGACCTCACCCAGCCCAAAATCTTCTCACATAAGGACGAAAAACGTATCCCCCCAAACCCATGTTTCGAGCCACATTATGTGGGCATTACAGCGCGCTGCATTACCCGTGTCTACCCCCTTTACACTGGGTGTGATTAGTGATCCTTGGTGATCCTTTTTTTTTTTTTTTACTTGGAGGAAATCTCCGCGGATACCCCTCGCCCGTGGCGGCGGGCAGGGGGTTATGTGGGACTCGAACCCACTAAAACCTGCAAGGTGGTCTACCTCTTGTGCGGAGTTGCGCGCCTGAGGGGAGGGACTTGGCGCGAGAGCAAACTAGCGATCCGTTCGCTGCCTGCCCTCCCCCCCTGCGCTTTGAAAGCAACTCCGCACACAGCACCCCCTTCAAGGGGGGCCTTCCCTGGGGGAGTATTGATACCTCCCCCAGCTATGTTCCCCTTATACGGCGGCGCGACGGACCACGCGTCCGCGCCGCCTCTTCCGGGGTCGCTGCTACTAGGGCGGGTGGTGCCCTCCGGCACCCTCGCCTCGCGACCCCACGATCAAGCTGCTACCCGGCCGCGACGATGTCACGGTCGCGACCGGGCCGGGGCGTAGACGGCCTCACGGGCCGCCCTAGCCGCCGCGCGTCCCGAGTGGCCTTTAAGGCAGTCGGGGAGTAATTCCCCGTCGGCCACCTCGGGCGGGCGGCTGGCGAATGTGCGCCTACAGGGCGGCCCGTTATCAGCCGCCCGTTTATGCCCCGGAGCTCGATCGCACTATCGGGAGTGGCGTGACGTCGCCGCTCCCCGGGGGGGGGGGCCTAGTTCATGGTCCCCCCCCTCTCCCTCCCTGAGAGACAGACTCCCCTTCCCGCACAAATCCCGCCTACACGCGCCCCCCCCCTCTCTCACAGGGAGGGGGGCATACGAGGGGTCTGTCGCCGCACCCGTTATGGGGTGCGGCCCCCTTCCCGCTCCCGTTACGGGGGGAGCCACGGCGCGACCCGGGGGTTTTAACCGGGGGAGAGGGGCGACTTTAGAACTAAGTCGCCGCACCACCTCCCCCGGCCCCGGGTCATCTCGCGCGCCGCCTCCGAGGGACCACGCGGGGCCTAAGACCCGCCCTCATGCGGTCCCTCTCAGCCTCCTCCTTCTCCAGCATGACTACTTCGGAGAAGGAGGAGACGGCCTCCCAGCAGCCCCGGTCGGGACCCCGGTCGGGACCCAGCTGCCGCTTCAGGACCCGGCGGTCATCTTGCCACTCCGGGCAACTAGCCAGAGTATGACCCGCCGAGTCCTCGACGCCCCGGCCGCAGCTGTGGCACTGCGACGACTCCTCCCGCCCTATGCGACACAGATAATCCCCGAAGCATCCTACACCGGTGATCATCTGCGTCAGGCGGAAGGTGAGCCTGCCGTACCTACGCCCCACCCATTCGGCGAGAATAGGCAGGATATCCCGAAGACGCGTCTCTCCCGGTGTTCGGGGAGAGAGAGCCAGTCTATCCACCTGGCTCCCATGCGTCGCCGAGTCTGGCCCCGCACCTCAGGTCCATCCGGCGCAAGGCGGTTCCTCGTTCCACGGAGATCGTGAGAGGCGAAGTAAACCTCCGCCTCCATCTCCGCGAGCAGATGAAAAGGAGGAGACCCACCCAGCGCCGACAGATCGGCGTGTGACACCGTGCGGTATGCCCGGACGGCACGGAGGACCGCGCGGCGATGAACACTAGCAAGGAGTTCTCGCCCCACGCGACAGTCCTCCAGGTCGCCGGCCCACACTGGGGCTCCGTAGAGCGCCATGGACCGGACGACCGTCACATAGAGCTGCCGAACTGCTTCGTGAGGTCCTCCCAGGTTGGGCATGATGCGTGCGAATGCACACACCTGTCGCTCCAACCGGGGGCCCAGGACCCGAAAGTGCTGCCTTGGTGATTCTCTAGAGCAGGCCTGCCCCATCGGGTGCAAATACCTCCTGAATTTCTGGGACCCGGGTAACAGCCGAGAGCGGGACTGTTCCATTGCTACCCGTTGCGAAATTTGTGAGAGAACTGCATGAGTGTGCGTCCATGTAGAAGAGGTCTTCGGATCCAAGCAATAGACTCGTGGTACGAGCCTACATGGACAGCCGCACACTCATGCAGTTCTCCCGCAACCCATGCTGTGGTTAGCAACGTAACCAGTCCCGCGCTCGACTGTTGCCAGGGTCCCAGAAATTCAGGAGGTATTTGCACCCGATGAGGCAGGCCTGCTCTAGAGCAAGGGTGCACAGGGAGCCGTTTTTAGCGCCTAGCTGCGAGCAACCCGCCTTTCCCGTTGCTGAGGTTAGAATCGGTGAGGAGAACTGCAGTAGTGTACGTGTGTGCTCGTAGGCTCGTAGCGTAAGTATATATGGCTGGGTTCCTTCTGGAGCCCCAATACAGAACAGGTCCAGTAATAAAATTCAGGGGGGTTCTTGAAATTGCCAAAACATTTGCTACTGCCGGAATTTGGTATGAGTTGACGGTTCGATTTTACTGATAATGAAACATTTATTGTTAATAATACTTATCTTTTCACTGACACATAAAATATTTAGAAAGTTAATCCAGCCGCTTTGCTTTGCTGGGCTGGACTAGCATGTGTGGATTATTAATTAATTAGGAATTATTTTGTTAAAATTAGTTAGCTAACACAATTTCTGAGAGTCTAAGGACTGTGGGATTCTCCTAGTCAGAAATTGTGTATATGAATTTATGAACATTGAGGGAGGGCCCTCAGCTGTGTGAAATTGTATGGTTTTCGAGATGTGGGATGTCATGTTTTCCTGTGCGTACGAATGTTCCGTAAAGATCGATTACATCTTTGTATCGGAAGTCTGATGGATGGATTTGAGCACACACACACACACCGCCTCGTTAAGTAGAGGGTCCCATGGTAGCGTCGCCGAGCGATAAAATGCAGCGTAAAGGTAGGATTTCCTAGACACGATTCGCCGCGGTGGCGGTGAATCGCGGCCCGTCGCCGCGGCAGGCAGACCTCAGGTACCACGTTAAGGGACCCAGTTGGGTTCGAGCACTTGAAAGGGTCTATTCTAACGGTCAGTATACCTGTTTCAGAAAAACCAGATTGTTTATTGTTTACCATATCGATATGAAAGTGACACCGATGGATTCCTCACGTTTTGCCGATAAAAATTATACCAAAGGGTCTAGCTGGATAAGCATAGTGAAAATTGCCCTTGAACCGATTTTAGCTGGCAATGCACCTTTCAATAGTGTAGCACAGGAAAACATTGTACACCAAGTTTCAACCCCCTATCTCAACCAAGAGGGTAGTTATAGGGTAAATTCGAATTGTCGGTTTTTGCCATATTTTCCCTATTTAATGGTCAGCAAAAATTCTAAAAAAAATGTGAAATATTGCAGACATGATTGTGTATGATTGTAAATTTTTTCAGATTTTTTCGTTGCAACTGCTAAGTGTAAGAAATAAAAAACGCAAAAAAATGTCGAAAAATGCAGATTTCTTGTTGAAGTTTTCGAGCGACTAGATTTTTAATTTTACAGTACTTAGATATTGACATGACTATTATCTACAATTTTTTCAGATTTTTTGGTAAGGTGCGCCATAGTTAAAAAAATCAGAAAACGATATTTTCGAGATATTTCGCGTGAAAACGTGATAAGTACTTTCAATTTTTGCATTTCCGTCATACAGTGAATGCATTATATGATTTTTAATATCTCTACATTCGACAGAGTAATATGTAAACGGAGGGAATCAAGTTAATATGATTAATTGGAAGTGTATTCGCACCATATATCATATGGTACGAAAGAATCATTCAGAGCCGCAGTTAGCGTAGTGGTCAGAGTGTTAGACTCCAAAACCGCTGCATACTCTCTTTTGTCGTAGGTTCGCACCCCACCAAGGTCCAATTTTTTTTTTCATGGTATAACATTTTTTTCATCGTTGATTACACGACAATACACCATATTCATTTAAAAATGTTTCTAGAATATTTTAAAAATATTTTATTATAAGGTTTCCATAAAAATAATTTAAATGCACCGCCGCGCCGGCCGGTTTTCTGCCTATGTATTGTTCTAGCTCCGGATAGTTTATAATTATTTTGTCAATGGAATAGATGTGTGGTATTGGCTTATGATACGTATTCTGAATCCACTGGTTGGATTCGCCATTCTTTTATCAACGTACACCGTCCTCATTCGATTGTGGTCGTGGTCCGTTCACTTAGTGTCTGATTCCCTGATCAATAAAATAATATAATATAACATAATATAACAATAGTATAGCATAACAACAAAAATATAACAAAAATGCAATGCAATGCAATGCAATGCAATATAATATGGTATATTATAATGTAATAAAGCATAATAACAGCTGTACACTACAGCTAGCTTATGGCAATATTTTTACGTTTATTTTTTTAAATCAGCCATTAATCGGACGCACTGCGACCACAATCGAATGAGGACGGTGTATTGCCATATCGCCCTTCCCAATGCGTTAAAAATTTTACATCCACATGATTTCGCACATTTTCCATAGTTTTACCGAATACCGCGTTGTTCATCAATTTGTACAAATTTTTTCAAAATCGTTTGTCGCGCCTGTTCTAAACCGTGTATTTAGTTCGATGTAATCGCGGAGCCAGGGGGATTGAGCGAATTGAAGCACGCGGTGTATTTTTGTAATACGAAGACCGTGACGTGTGCACTGCTGCAGGTTGCGATAATGAATAACGTAACGCTGCTTATCGTATACCGTCGCGAGTAATTTGTCCTGTCGGCTGCCAGGTGGTTTGGCACGCGTCGGGCAGAACGGTAGATCAGCATGAATATTGTGTAGACGTTGCGGATATTCCAAATCTACCTCGAGAATGTATCCCGTGGGCGAATCGACACCGATTGAAGACACGTTAAAATTTGCAGTATCTTCAACCCATTGAAATTTAGCTTATGGCAGAGGCTGACACATTGCCCATCCATACAAATTGTTCACGTCAAAGAACATCAAGTACAATGACTCTTCCGATGTGTCGTAAGATGACATGTACTTGTTATTGGCATGTGCGTATCTTCCGGAACATTGGCTTTAACCACCACGTATACCGCGTTCGATAAACATGACCATATCGACGTCTGTGAGCAATTCAAATGTAATTTTGGTATGTTTTAGCATGGCATCCCATGGGAAACCAGGTAGAGTATAATAATGCGCCGAATCTAATCCATAGCTCTTGATACAACTTTCGCGAAAATTTTCAAAAATATCTGCCAATAACAAAACATCTGTTTTCAAATACAAGTCGCTGTATTCACCCAAGGTTCTAATCTCGAAACGCTGCCAGGCAGTCTCAGCGTGCGCGTAATCGGTCTCGGATACAGTCTCACGCGTTAACGAACTGTAGAATGACCCGCGCGGCGGTAAGCATGGATCCTGCAGCTTGTTCGCACAATCAAGGTATTCATATGGAAAGACACCCTTTCGCGTCAATAAATTGAAATCTTGAATGGATAATGTTTCAAATTGGGATCGTAAAATTTGTAATTTATCCGCGCTAAGAAAAGATGCTAATTTGTCGAGACTGGTATTGAGAAATTTGTACGAATCGATGAATCGTAATTTAATATTTTTCTTTAGTTATGGGTAATACGTCAACGTGACCTTCGAAAGCGGTAGCTATTTTCTCGATAATGAAATGCGAATCGTAGCCGGATAAATTATGAAAAACTATGGGGATGTAAAACGCATTTTTATAATTTAAATTGCACTCCGAATGTGCTGGGCCTCTGAACCGTCCGGAGAGATGACAATGATCACGAACTCGTACATCTTCAGTCTTGAATGGCTCTTCGCAAATATGACAGTGTGTTGCATTGCGAAATGTCGTCCACTGTTCACGAGTTAAATCCAGCATGGGAACATTACTGGGCAAGATGGGCTTAGCAAAATCTATAAAATTTTTAAGTTCGTCTACGAACCATGAAATACTATCCGTGTCGCGGCGATATCGATACATCGACAGTGATGTATCATATGAACAATGCATATAATATGCAATGCTGTGCACTTTATGGGGTTGATACGTATGCAATTTATTATCATGACCCGTTCGACTGTCCGCCGTTTTCTCGATGATGCACTCCAGATCGGCGTATACCACGAAGGGGAGCCGCTCCTTCATACCGTGGTTGCCGAAACTCAGCAAGTTGTTTCCTTCGCTGGGCAGCAGGATGGCGCAATCATTCATCTTGCCACAGTCCACTGCATGTGTTTCCGAACTTCACGGGAGATCCGAAGTAGTGCATGCAGCTGTAAACCCAAAAAATTTTTTTATTTAATCTTTTTTTCACGAGACATTTCAATATTTCATAAGTTTATATACACGTACCGGTCGCAGATGAATTTCTTTTTCCCGTACCTGCTCAGCTGCGCGCTTACCAGCCGGGACAAGTTCTTGATCCACACAAAGTGCCCTACATCACCATGCTCTTGATTCGGCGTGTAGAGCAGGTTGACGTGCCGATCCCTTTTTTGACTGGTGAGGCGTAGTGGGAAGATTGTGGAACCTTTCTTCGTCTTCTCCTCGAAGCTGTAGACATTGATGGAGATGCCGTTCAGTCGTTCAAACTTTGCAATTTGCTCCAGACACATTGGGAAATTAATGCCCTGGAGATTTAGCACCAATGTATAGTGCGGATATGAGCTTGGACGATGAGGGTTTCTTTCCGCGGAATGTAGACTTGCGACCACTGCCCACGCGAAACATGCATTATCCTTGGATTGCACACTAATTGTTGCATTCTTCAACAATAAATCCTGCGGCAACTTGTAGCAGCACCCCGCGCGCAGTGGATTGTACTTGTTGACATTAACGGTCAGATTCATGATTCTCGTCACTGCCCATCCGCTTTCGCGTTCTTGGAACTCTTCCAGCGATGCCAGGGTAGGTTCGATGACGCATCGCTGGTACCACTCCTGCAGATCGGATGTGCCGAAGAGTTCACAGTTTCGGGTGTTGGTGCTTTTACAAGCATGCTTATCACCCGCCACAAATTCACCGTTGAACACCGTGTTCACTTTGAGGTTTCGGTGTTTCCTCAAAGCACCCTGCACATACTTTAGCACAATGGTCTCTGCATCCTCGAGGAAGTTGCGCGGTTCAATGTAATTTGAATTTAACACAGCACCAGTTAATACGCAGCTATCGAATGCAGTGTCTATTTCGCGCCACAAAAGTCCTGTGCTCGAATGTCCGGCACCTTCGCACACGAAACTTCCACGCAGCGAATATTTCAATCCTTCGAGCTGCACGATTCGCGCAACCAATGATTGCCGAACACCGATCGATAATCGAGGACGTTTCACTCGGCTGTGTTCTTCCAAACATTCGATGCACTCGTTGCACCGTTCTTCCCACGCGAGGTATTCTTCCCGTGAATTCAATCGTGCAGATTGATCCAACAATTGGCGGGTTACTTGCGCGAATTCTTCCATGGTTGTAAATGGAATATAAATGTAGTGTGTCTTTTCTGTGCATCAGGTTGCAACGATTTGGAGCTTTGTGCAGTTAGAGCGGATATTTATATCCACACATCTATTTGGTATCTCTGTCTAACTCTTTTGGTGTACCCCCTCCCTCCAATAGATTGCATTTTCGCTGATACAGCATAATTCTTTCTCCCCCTCCAGGGTCGACCACCTTGAGCGGGGTGAGGGGGCTCTGGGAAAGCGGCTATGTTCCCCTTCGGGCGCTATGCGAGGGATTAATTCCTTACCTAGCGGCTGGTGGGGGATGCTGCCTTCCTGGCTAAGGGTCGACCACCCCTCCGACGAGGTCCTCTAATCAGGGTTGATTAAAAGAACTAAGCCCTATGGGAAAGTGTTGAGCTAGGTATGCCGGCTTGTTTGTAGTTATGATCGGATACTTATCTGAATACCCTCCTATTGCTGTCTGGCCTATGGGATGGCCTTGGAGAGGGTCATCCTGGACTTTGGTACGGCAACAACATCTAGGAGGAGGGTATATATGTAGATAGGGTATCCGATAGAGTTGGTTCTTACCTGCTCGTCCTGGGAAATCTTCCTGGAGGATTTCGACTTTGTGGAGCCGCATATTGAGCTTCTTTTCGGTTTCCGTGGTGGAGCTGAAAGAAAGAAAGTGGAGGTGAACGGGGTTTCGAATTGGCGTTTAGACCCGCTTGAGGCTGGGTAGCCTCAACCGGATCAGGTCATGTGCGGGTAATCATATGCACTAGAAACCCCGTGGATATGTGGGTGACTCCTGTAAAGAAAATGGGGGGGGGGGAGAGTCCCCCATGTCCAGAGACCTGACATGGGGTACTCCATTTTGATCCGGGGATTTCCCGGATAGGATCTTACGGCTAGTGGATCCCTCCGACGTAGGTCGGCTGTAGCCGTTGTAGCCACAACACCAGGGCTACGGGATTTGGAGAAAATCCGCTGGGCGGTGGGGCCGTCGCCCCTAAGACATAATATGGAACAATGCCACGAAATCGGCCTGCCTCGGATGCAAACCAGGCGATTTCTAGGATTGCCCCAGACTCATCTTGCCCCGTCGGCAGCAAGACTGGCGTATTAACGACCGATGACACCGAGCTAAGGCAGCGGGCCGGTGTCAGCGGGGGAGGCGCTTCGGCGCCATTGCACCCCCTGCAAAAAGCCACAGCTGCCGTGAACTATGGCAAGACTACGGATTTTGATTTTGGTTTTGGATCAGGTAAACAATGCGCGGAGCCCGAGGGTTCGCCCGCGCTTGTCACCTTGGGTGATGCGGACTCCCCGGAGTCTGGTTCCAGTGCATTGAGCTTGGCCGCCAGACATGAAGCTTGGCGGCAAAGCATAGAGAGGCTCGGGGAGCAAGGGGTTACAGTTAACCCCCCTACCAAACAACAGGCAGCGCCGGGGACAATTGCCGCCTTTTTTAATAAAATACTTTTAAAAAGGGCCTGGGACAATAATCCCGGAAACCCCACCCCGTCCCTAACGGGCATTGTCAGGGGGAGGACACTGGCGAGGACCCCTCCGGAACGACGTACCCATTCGGATGGCCTCGGTGTGGATAAGGTGGCTGCATCGCCGAGGATGCAGCCGGAGCCTCATGTAGTGGTGGACCGGGGATCGGCCCCGGAACGGCAGCCCTCGATGGGGACACCGAAGGGGGCCCCTACGATAAGGGGGAGTTCCTCCTCGAGAGAGGAGGGGAGGTCGGATGACCTTGTATCAGGGTTTCGTACTCCGCCCCCCCCCCCCCACTCTCTACCAAGATGGGATCCCGCGCTAAACGTGAGACCCTCGAGGTTAAAACAGCGAGACTCCTGGGAGAGGTGATCTCCCTCTTAAAGGGACTCTCGGAGGAGTGCAAAGCCCTCACGGCAGCGGTCGCGTCGGGTAATGTCACTAAGGGGAGGGTGATTTCCCTCACTGAGGGCATGACCGGCGTGTGCGACGCGGCGCCTACAGCCGTGACTGAGGCCCTCGCATGCCATGATATTGGCATGTGGAGGGCCCAGAGCAAGGATGCCCCCCCTCCAGGTGGTGTCCACTAAGCCCCCTTCTCCGAGAACGGCTGAGGCCACGACCCAGACGGAGACGGAGGTGAGGCTCTCGACCACGCCCACGCCCAAGGACTCGGGACCCTCGGAGTTACCGGGGTCCTCCGGAAAGACGAAGAAGGCGGGGAAAAAGCCACCTTTAAAAAATCCGGGTAAAGTCCCGGGAAAGAGGTTGCGGTCCTCCCCCATGGAGGAGGACCAGACGACCTCTATTAAAAAGAGGCTGTTTGCGGAGGTCGTATCGGACCCTACGCAGACCGCGGGCCCTCAGTCCCCCCATGGTGTGGCTGAGGCCCCTACCACGGCACCACCGGGCTTGGTTGGAGAAGAGGCGGACCAGCCCTTCCAAGAGGTCCAGAAGAAGAGGAAAAAGAAGAAGGGGAAGGGGCAGGACAAACCCCCCCTCCAAGAGGAGGCTCTGCAGCAGCAGGCCCCTCCTGTGACTTCGGCGAGGAAACCCTCTAAGGGCACACCCCGCCCCCCTCCGCGGATCCAGGGAACCCCTAGGGCGAAGTTGGTGGACACTACCAATCAGCCCAAGAAGGGTACCCCGCGCTCCGCGTCTCTGCCCTAGCAAGCCCCGAAGGTCCCGCAGGCCACGCAGGCCCAACAGGCCCAACAGGCCCAGCAGGCCTGGGCGAAGAAAAAGAGGCCCCCGAGATCGAGACCCGAGGCGGTGTTGATCAGGGTTCCGGAGGGTGGGACGTACTTGGATACGTATCGGACTACGGTGACCATGGGGCGGGCGGCGCTGGATACGGTCAAGGCCGTAAAGCGCACCCGCCTCGGTCACGTCCTCCTCGAGCTGGGCCCGAAAGTCTGCGCCGCGGAGGTGGCGGCTCAGCTAAATAATCTGACAGCGGGGAAAGTCGTGGCGGCGCCACTCCAGGACAGGACGGCGCTGGAGATTAGGGATGTTGACCCCATGGTCGACCCCCCAGGCCTCCTTAGAGACCTAGCTGCAGCCCTTAAGGTGGAGGAGAGCAGACTCTGGGTCCGAACACTCCGGATTACCCCGAGTGGGACTCAGACTGCTGTGGTGGAAGTCCCCACCACCCTCCTCCCGAAGGGCTCAGACTCCGTCCGTTTTAGGACGGGTCTGACAGTGGTGCGGGCCAGGGCCCTGGCCAAGATGGTTAGGTGTTTCGCCTGCCATCGGCTGGGTCACCTGGCGTCCGCTTATACCACGGTGCAAAAAGGCAAGGAGGTATGTAGGAAATGCGGGGCACTCGACCACGCCATTGCGAATTGCAAGGGTGTGGCAAAGTGCATCATCTGTTCGGCGGCAGGCGTTTCTGGCCAGAGGGCGGTGCACGTGACTGCGTCACTGGCAGGCCCAGCTATCAGGCGGAAACCAGCGGCGGGGGGGGGGGCTGAGGAACATTAAGCCGACTTAATGTTTCAAATCCTCCAGATCAACCTCAACAGGTGCAGGCTGGCCCAGGATTTACTGGTCCAAAATGCCACTGCCAGCGGCAGTGGCCGCGACGACAGCACCGGTTCTCGTCCGATCACCGAAGTTAAACGTCGTGGGGCGCGTAACGGGGAAAGATGGGTGACCGTTTTTTCTCCCGGTGCGTTGCTTGCTGCTGGCACCTTTACGGGTAGGGGTTCCCGGTTGCGAATGTATATACTTCGTGACCGTTCTGGCCTACCCAATAGCAAAATTCCTTACGGTGATCCCGTTGAGTCAAGACGTGGTCTTCCAGAACTCACTCTTCTTTCCGTCCTCCCTGTGGCCTGCACGGTGGTTCGCTGGAAAAGTATCGATGCTCACTCCATATTGCCTGGTTTAAATGCTGCTATAGAGGAGATTCTGAGGCGCGGCGCGTCAGTTGGACCTTATATGAACCGACACTATCTGGTCCAAAATGCCTGCCAGTTGGGGGTCGATCTCGTGGTAATCTCCGAACCATTCGGGGTTTTACCTGAGTGGATAGGGGATGCCACGGGTGACGCAGCGATCTGGATTGCAGGGTTGAAGGGAAGGTTTGCTTCCCTTGCCCCCTCAGCCTCCGCTGAAGGAATAGCCACCGCGATCGTGGGTAACATGGTCGTGGTGAGCTGTTATTGCCGACCGAGCAGAAAAGGCCCGGATTTCCTGAAATACCTGGAGGACCTTGAGGAAATACTTATTTCCCGCATGTCCCCAGGTTTGGGGTCGTCGTGGCGGGGGACTTCAACGCTAAGTCCGCGGCATGGGGCGGTAAGGCAGCCGACAGGAGGGGCCATGCGGTCATGGGGCTGCTGGCCAGGGTGGGGATGGTCCCGGTTAGGCTCCGGGATAAAGCTACGTTTTGTAGCAGTCGGGGCTCGTCCTTCATTGACAGGGGTCTAGCGGGTGGGTGAGGCGTAGCGAGGTCCTGCGGTATTACACCGCGTCGGACCATCGCTACGTCCTACATGTCCTTAATAACCTGGACACCCCCCGACTGTCGCCTCTTGGCGACTGGACCCCCTATTCAATGAAGGATGTGTCCCCTGGCGCTATCCTGAAGACCTACCGGGCGCTGAAGGAGAATCCTTCGGCCTTCTCCCGCGCCGTCCTATATGGACCCCGTGGAGGAACCAAGAGCGGAGAGGCTCCATCGAGTGCTGGAAGGGGTGTGCGAGGGGACCTTGAAGAAAAGGTCCCTCCCACGGGGACGCGTAAGCCCAATCGGTGGTGGACGCCGGAAATCGTGGAGGCTCGTCATGCCATGCACAGGGCTCGTACAGCGTTCCAGAGGAAGAGGAGGAAGCTTGATCCTTCCTCCCCCCGCCTAGAACAACTTAGGCGGGAATTCTCCTTGGCCAGAAGGATGGTTCAAATCCTAATCTGGCGATCCAAGGAGAACCTCTGGAGGGAGCTCTACGGTACTGTGGATGGCGATCCTTGGGGGAAGCCTTACAAAATTGTAATGGCGAGGTTGGGGGGCAAAAAACCTACCATGGTTGTTACAAAGTATAACGGATCGGCGCAAGAAAATCTAGTTCACAATTAACGTAGCACAGCATTTAATTTAAAGCGATTAGAGGAGCACGAAAACATATATTTTGTTACAGTTATAATTATGTACAAAGGTTACTCGTATTAAACAACTATTTACACTATGAAATGTCTTAAATGTAAGCCACAACTAATTTAGAAAGAACTTGGCATTCAAGCAGGAGTAGAAACCAAGCAGCAAGCTCTAAAGCAATTACTAGGCAGATGAGTAATTGTTGAGAGTTAAAAGCGCCAGCAAGAGAAGCGCGTAGCGTATAAGTAAACGTGTTGTTCGTAGCAGTGTCGCGAACCGAGAGCGTCTCAATCCAGGAAATCGGCAGTGATTTCCTGGAAGGAAGAAGAGTCCCCCTTCCATCGATCGCAGGTTGATGGAAGAGGCAATGATCGACACTCTACATGAGTCAGCGGGCCGTTACCATTGCCTAATTAACGGTGGGCCTGGGAGATGGCGTAAGAGGATCCAGAAGAAGGTCAGTCTAAGGATCCTCAACGCCAACATCACCACGGCGGCCCAGGTGCGGTATTTGGGGGTAGTTTTTGACTGCCCCCGGAATTACCGCCCTCATTTGGAGGAAGTGTCGGCAAGGGCGGATCGGGTCTCAGGGGCGCTGGCAGCGCTCCTGCCTAACATGCATGGCCCATCCGCCCACGCAAGAAGGTTATTCTACTCGGTGTGGGAGTCCGTAATATTGTACGGAGCCCCGGTCTGGGCCGTTTCGTTGAGGACCGAGGCTAGCAGGGCTATCCTGCGTCGGGCTCAGCGAACGGCCTTGATTAGATGCACAGCGGCATATAGGACTGTGTCCGCTGCGTCTCTCTGCTGTGTGAGAGGGATCGCTTTCACAAGGCGACCGCATTGCGCGAGGCAATGGAGGAGTGGCAAAGGGACTGGGACCAGTCCCCTTCCACCGGGTGGGTCAGGCGCCTGATCCCCCGAGTCAGCACCTTCGTGGACGCCTCGGGCCCCTCACTAGTTGCCGACTATTGGTCGATGCAGCTCCTGAGTGGACATGGGGCCTTCCAGCGATTCCGTCATAGGATCGGGAAGGCCCCATCCGAGGTGTGCCTGGATTGTGAGGCGGCCCGGAATGACGCTGAGCACGTGCTCACAGCGTGCCCGGAGGTCGCCCCCCAGCGCGAGGTGCTGGCCACGGGCCTGGGTGCCCCGGTGGCGGTCGAGACCATCGTCGACCTTGCCACTTCCTCCATCGAACGGTGGGGTATATTCGCCTCCTTCGCTCACGACGTTACGTCGGAGCGATCGCGCAAGGAGCGGGAGGCGGACAGCCTCCTCCGTGAGGAACGAGCGAGGGCAGCCGTTTTGGCAGCAGCCAATAGGGCCCTCGCACGGAGGAGAGCGGCCAGGAAGAGAAAGAGGTAGGGCCACGCCCTTGAGTGTGGAGTTCGCCCCCTCTTTCCTTCCTGGCATACCTGTGCGGTATCACCGGTATTACCGGTTTTTATGTTTAGTGTAGGTAGGGTAGTTTTATCTCAGTAGGGTAGTGTTAAGTTTTATCGGGTGTAATGGGGCTTTTTAGCGGGTTCGTACCGAGCTGACCTCGGTCAGTACGGTCCGTCGGCCCCGTTACACCAGTGCGCGCGGCTTAGTTTTAGTTTTAACTTAGTTTTAATTAGAATAAGTTTTTATCATATCGCGTGACACGCGCCCTGCTGGGGTTGTGGAGGTGGAGGAGGGTCCCCCTGATCTTTCTAGATCCGGGGAGGACCCACCCACCCACCATGTATGGTGGATTTCCCCCCCCCCCCCCATTTGCATCAAATGGGGGATGGACGGGAGGGGCCCCATCGCCATGATAAGCGGCGCCCGACGGACTACACCAGAATTTCCGGGCGCCGCCATGGGGCCCTCGGTGGAGATAACCAGAGGGGGTTTTTAATGGGTATTCCGCCTATTTTAAAGGCGGGGAGTCCCACATAACCCCGACAATAAATGTCGGGGTATGCGTAACGCATTTTCCCCCTCTCCAAAAAAAAAGCATAATTCTTTCTATGATTCACACGTATGACGAATTAGCGCGCGAGATCATCCAACAAAGTTTCTGCTGACACCGCAGCATTCTAAGATTCGACGTTCCCACAGATATTATATTACATTCAACCCGAATATGCGGTTTGTAAAACGTCGATCTTTCCCGATATCATCCGAAACAATTTCTAATAAAAATAAATTATTAAACAATTTCTGATACATAATAGTTCGCTAAATCGTTGATTAAAAATTATTATTTCTCTGCGTTTTGAGGAAAAAATTTCATCGCATGTTAGTATGGAAAAAAAATTTCTGCTGACGCCGTATAATTCTTTCTATGATTCGCGCCACCAAATGACGTCACCCTGCACGGCTGCTCCGGAGGATTCGAGTTACACACGATCGCGCGAGTGGTCTCTCTTTCTCTCCACGAATTTAGCTTTTAAAATATTGCTCTCTCTTTCCCTCCTCCGAATTTAGCTTTTAAAGTATTGCTCTCTCTTTCCCTCCTCCAAATACATGGTTTGCAAAAAGCCCATCTTTCCCGACATCATCCG
The DNA here is from genome assembly GCA_947577245.1 of Andrena bucephala. Classification (NCBI taxonomy): domain Eukaryota; kingdom Metazoa; phylum Arthropoda; class Insecta; order Hymenoptera; family Andrenidae; genus Andrena; species Andrena bucephala. The sequence goes on along the minus strand of OX387718.1, from coordinate 17,312,087 downwards.
ATAATTATTATGCGTTGGCGTTTGGCAACGGTGTGTGCGCGCGTATGTGACGCTCGGCATATGTACCATTCGGGAAAGACTAATGTCGGAGAGCTGGCGTTGGGGGAGTTGGTTAGGCGGCTGACTCGTAACGCGGAGGTCTTGGGTTCGAACCTCGTCGCCCGAGATTCTCCGTTTTTTTTATTATAATTAATAGCTTAAAATGAATATTTCCTTCCTTACCGACAGTCTGGGTACCACGCTCCATAGTAGCACTTCACCTGCGGTTCCTCCTCCTTCCTTCTTCGGTATAAGTTCGGTATCGATTGATTTGCTATCGGTTCTCACGCTATACCCCCACCACTCAGCCATCTCTATGACGTCATTCGCCGCCCGCCGCCCGCCGCCCGCCGCCCGTCGTCCGCCGCCCACCCGTCGAGGGGGTGGGGTGGGGGAAATGAAATTTGATACTCAAATTTGAATTGGAAACGGTGTAGCCTTACTACTCACTTATATTATAATTAGACGAATTTGAAAGTGAGGACAAATTTTGGGGCTAGATGCATGTCAATGTGAAGCGTTATGGAAAATTATAATCGTATATTATATGTGATTCAAAGTTTCCATGCAACCGCTTGCCGAGGCGTCAAGTGATGGCCCAGGACCTATACCATCGACATCGACAGCGTCGTCGAAAGATACCACACTGGCAGTAGTCCCTATAAAGAAAAGTAAGTACAGTTACGACTTATAATAAATGAAGTCAATATACGCAGAGAAGCACGTAAAACATGATACTGAAAATAAAGAATAATATAATTTAATGATCCACAAACCAAATATAATGCATTTCTGAATGTTCACGTGCACACACACGCGTTTATGTAAATTATAATATTTCTTCAGTTTATATTGTATATGATAATGTATACGGTTTGAATTCAAGTATTATTTCCGGCTTCTTAGTTCTGTTATACATTAATCTGAAAATTTCAATGTGTTCTTCTTTCTTAATATTGTTTGCTGAAATTATCCATCAAATCCACTAAAACGAAGAAGAATGGAAACAATATTGGAGAGTTATATGAAAGAAATTCGCCAAGAAAGGGAGGACACGAAAAAAAGGCGGATTGAGGACAAGGATCGCGAAGAGGCAGCAAAGGCAGCCAGGCGTGAGAAACGTTCGACGGAACGGGCAGAAAGACCGCATGAAAATACAGCACGCCTTGGTGGACATATTAAAATCATTAGTACCCGCAAAAGAATAGTACAACAAATCAAATGTTGAAAGGATTTCATTTTGAAAGGTGTTGGAGACTGAACGAGTGTACCGTCGACGTCAAACGCGTCACCAGTCGTCTCGTCTGCTACACGCGGCAGACGACTCGAGTCCTCGGTGAACAGCACCGATCAGTTCTAATTAGGCCATCCCTGGGCCAAAATGCGTAATTATAACTATTAGGTAAATCGCCTGGCGGCGTGTGAGTCACGAATTATGTAACCACGTGACCTCCCGGAATTCAGACGTGAATTCCAGGAAGAATCCTCTTTCTTCTCCATCGAAACGTTATCGGGAGTACACGTACAGCGATCGCGCGCCATTATAACGATCCGTTATAATCGTCAAGTATATTCTGTTCGCGAGTTCATTTTCCTTAAATAATATCTTTAAATTTACTTTGTTGTTTGTGTGGATCGTGAGTGTTAAAATAGTTCATGTAAATTAAAGACAAACTTTTAGTGCTAAATTGGTGCTCTTTATAGAAATACGCTATACAACCTATCCCTTTCTCATTTGAACGTGAACAAAAGGATTAAATAATCGCCCGAAAAATTAAGGTATTTTTAAAGATCTTTTTCTCAGTAAATACAACATATAATGAAATAAATCTTTTTCGTATTTATTAAGCAACTCTTATATTATATAAAAAAGAGTTAAAGAATGTTATTAATTTGTTTTAACTGTTTTTTTACAGCGTCAATATGGCTTATAAAAAAACAATATTTCTTATCTAATACGAAGCTCTCCAAAGAGTTCTCAACCTACATGAGTGTTGCTATCGGCTGCAGCGCAATAACCAATATTTGTTAAAAACCACTAGCATTACTTGCATTATAATGTTTATATTAAGAGATACATGTATGGATATAGTGTTACATGGGCCCTTCCGGTTCATCCCGTGCTTGCTGTCCACGCGTCACTTTCCTTCGCAGTGGCGATTCAGCGGAATCGCCTTGCACGTAGCAGTCACGTTGTGCCGAACCGCGAATCGTGCTTGGATGATTTGGTTAGGCGAAGTGTATCTCCATCCGATACACCGAGAAACGACACACGCCTGGAGTGCTCTTACGCGCCGATACGGACCACCGCGACCGCGAAGACGAGCGAGTGAGCGAACACGACAGACGTCAGGTTCACCGAGTTTCCTGCGTTACCCGAGAGCAACGCGAGCGAACACAACCCACGACAGGTTCACCGACTTCTTTGCGTTACCAGAGACGGAGCGCCGTCTCCAGGGTATGTAATCATTCCTTTGCCTGTTTACAGAATATATATCGCACTTTATTGTTATTCCTCTAATTCCTGCGTAAAATCTTATTTAAACCCCTTTCATTCTTCCCTGGTAAGTGTAGTTAAGGTGGGCCTTAGCCCTTTGATAAGAGCAAGAACCCGGTAGATTATTCCAACCGCTCAAAATCAAACAGACTTTTAGGTATCTTAAATTCATTGAAGTCTAAGAGGTTGTCCTTAAATTACGTAAGACTTTCTTTTTTTGGGGGGTGGGAGAGGGGGTCGCGAATTTTTTACTTTTTCTTACAAGGCGGGGGAACTCACGTAGCCTCTTAGGTGATATTTTATAACCTAATTTTCAATAAATACAAATTCTATCATTAATGTTCCAGAAAAGTAGTTTTAGTTTAAATTTCCCGAAACCGGGAAACATTTTTATAAATAATAAAGAATTGGAACACGATTTCTGTTCCTCGAGAATCGATTCCATAGGATCGACCTATACTGTATAATCGATCCAAAAAATCGAACATTATGATGCAAAAGATCGATCTTTCGATTAGTCCCCTTCTCAAAGTGACAGAAAATATAACCTACATACATGCTAATTACATGACAATAAATATTTATTGGAAATTTCGTTCTTTTACGCTACATTTGTCAACTTTTTATGACTTAATATCCTTCCAAAATATTATTATTACGCCGTAACGGTATCTTTATGAAATCGGGTATAGCATATAGGTTATATTTTCTGTCACTTTGGGGAGAGGATTAGGAAGTTGTGGAGTGTAATTATTCGTGATTAAGAAATCAAAATTTCCATTCATAACGTCATTTTCTGAGTATATTTCATAAAAATAGTAAGTTTTAGCTTAATTTGTTCATGTTTACCAAATTCGTGCGTTTTATTACATCCCTGATAGCCAGATCTGGGCAGCAGAATCTGACATCAGAACCGTAGTTGTCTGTGTCCGCATTTGGCTACGTTCTGAGGTGCAGAGCCTGATGTCAGAGCCTTATTTCAGATCGGCAGCAGATGGACAGCAGATTCTGCCGTCTGCTAAACACAGCCAACAGCGCCATCTGAGGGCGAGAATTACCAAATAATTCTCTACCCGTGACGTCACATGGCCGTCCCTATGCGTGACGTCACATGGCGTGGCTACGCATCAACACATGTGTACCGTGATTGCTATTGGTGTGTCCCCCACCCTTTCTACTGCGCGCAGGGAATTTGTAAGCAGCAGTTTCGGAGCAGATTATTTTCACATAACCTACGAGGTTTATTAAATAAGTTCTAAATTTATTTGTAAAGGTATGTATTCTTTATTTTTAATAATACAGCGATAAGTGGCACACATATATATATAATTAACTCTGAAAACAAATACAATATTAGCATAAAATTGAATTGATACTGGGAATGTATCAATCCATGATTATTTTATTAAACGGGCGCTGAATAGTGCCGATTGATGTTCATTGTGAACATCGAGAGGTTGTTTACGTTTCAATCAATTAAAATGGGCACTGAAAAGTACCGGTTGGTCTCTTCGCCACTGTAAAAGGAGACACATCTCTACTTTTAATGGGCATATTTCTGAAACATAAAATATTTACAGTATTTAAGGATCGTTTTCACGCTACAGTAAATCGTGACTTTTACGGTTACGACACTAAATGTTATGATTTTTAATGTTACGTTAAAACGGACCATCAAAGGTCATCAGCTTCTTCTTCGGGCTGCTGGTCGCTCCAGAAATCGCGGCGCCTTGGCAGTTCATTATTGGGGGCTGCCGTCGAGCGTGGACCACGCTTCCTGCTGCGCACCCTCTCCTTCGCGGTCGGAAGTGCCCGCTGCATCGACGCCTGGAAATCCGATCGGAGCGGCTTCTCGAAATGCGGATTCCCAGACACCGCTTCTGAAAAAGTAATGCACGCAAAGTACGTTGGCATAATTATGTATAAAAACATGAAAATGCTTATTGCTTCGTACCGTACATCGCCATCGTAATCCGGGTGTTGTACAGCGGCCGTTGTCCTGTTCGGCCGAACCACGTGAAGGAGGTTGTCACATCATCGACGAGGGCTTCCTTCATACAAAAGTCGACTGCAGTCTTCAGGCTGAACCGACCCATATATTTTAAATATTGAACCTAAACAAAGCAAGTAAAGATTGATGCATGTATTCAGCGTGCGGACCAATTATGCTCAACAATGAAGGGGGGAAAAACACCTTCAGAGAGGTGGTAATGGTGTGCGTGAACTGACGCTGTTCAGTCACGCACACCATTACCACCACTCTGAAGGTGTTTTTCCCCCCCTCCATTGTTGAGCATAATTGGTCCGCACGCTGCATGTATTATATAAAAGTAAATAAAAGCATAATTTCGTTTTCACTTACAACAATGGAATAAGTTTCGTCATCGATATCCTCGAAACAGTCCACCTCCTCCAGTGACGACAGAGGAATGACCGCTGGTTTTCGCGGTGGACCGTTATGGGAGGGTCGAATACATTGGAGAACACTCGCCAACAGAGCGTTCATTCTTCTGCAAACAGAACGGATGGAGACGAAACGTATTAATAAACACGACACATGTGCGATACTTACGTCAGCTCCGCCTCCATGGATCCTATACGATCATGCATGCTCCTGCGAACATTAACATTTATAAGAAAATGTCCTTACAGCAATATTTTTATAGCAAAAAAAAGAAACATGTAAATTTACCCATTATCGGGAGGTTGGGTCTGCGCTATAATCTGTTGCAACGGCCCTCTCTGGATCACACTGGCGGGTGCAGACAATGTCCCTGGATCCTGATGATATGTGAATGCTGCGGGGGCAGGAACACTGGCAGCAGAGGTCTCCTGAAACATATAAATGTTACTGGGGTTAGAAGCAGAAAAACCCATTGACGTTGTTGGAATGTCTGACTATAAGATCTCCCTCAGATCTTGGATGTCTTCGATAATCGATGGTCTCGGCGCGGTCGACGTCCTTTGCCGTTTCGGGGTTTTCTCCTCCGAAGATGTTGTTTGGTACCGCGCTGGTTTCGCGGCCGCACGTTTCCCTCGTTTGTCCATGTCAACCTGTAAGTAAAAGTACATATTACAATACTTAGCAAAGGCGTGTCAGCTGTTTCTTCAGTTTACATGCATGCATGCATACATCGCAATATTAACGAGATTTAAGATCACAACTTGGCAGCAAAAAAATGCAATATTTTATGCACAAACTATTATCACCTTCTCCATATTATATTTGTATGTCACTTAATTATACGAAACCTCAAGACGAACCTATACAACGTGCTACTCAATAATTCGAATGTAACTCGACAAAGGCTACAACAGTAGAAAACGTGAAAAAATGACCCATGCAGAAACATCCGATCCAAACGATAAAATAACCAATCACCAGAGATTAACAAGGATACGTGTAAATATGGTTTTACTTGTGAGGAGCAATACAAAAGAAGAAAATGTAAATATTATAGCACGTCACTCACCAGAAAATAGTCGTAACTTACCAAAAACTAGAGACGAAACTAGAAAGGGGAAAAGATTTTTTTTTTTTCACATGGTGGAAATCCTAACGGATACCTCACCCCCCGCGAGAGGGGTGAGATTATGTGGGGCTTGCACCCACTAAAACCACCATGGTGACCGCCTGACGCGAGAGGCTTACACAAAGGAGAGGGACTGCAGCGAGATACTTTTAATGATAATGAAGATGAAAGAATTTGAACACTACGGCTTCTTGCTGTGTGTAATAACGACAACGACATAGCTACGGGTTGCTAAGGGGATGGGGTCGTCGTTGTTGTCAGTGGGCATATTACCTTGAAGAGGCATTCTAAAACATTTGGCGCGAACCTGATCGGGGGAGATATATGAAATGTCCTGGCTCAATGTGGCGCATTTATATATGCCAAGAGCCGAAGACTTTAAGGCGATATCATAAAAATCATCGACCTCTAGAAATTTGTTAATACCTAAACGATGGGACTTATTAGAGTCTATGCTAATATTGTAAAGCGTAGCACAAATGGTACCACGTCGAACAGAGGGTACCACGAGTTAACATTTTGGCGGTACAGTGGGCTACGCTCGGATTGGCTGCGCCGCCTGCGGACATTCGTGATTGGTCGGGATTCTACATCCGAGTTCGCGTTTGTTTCAAATTCTCGTTCATACCGATGGATGTAGTTTAGACAAATCAGGTTCAATTCATATCTGGCCCATCCAATGTAGGATTTCAAATCTTCCTCGCGTAAAGCCAATAGTGGTAGGCATATATAAAGGTCCCCAAAAACCACACGACCCCGATACTTTCTTTGAGAAGTTTATTGCAGACGTCAGGGCCATCATGTCCAACGGAGGCATCAATTTTCATGGCAGTAAGTTGTCCGTACGACTGAGATGTTTCATAGCTGACGCACCAGCTCGAGCATTTGTGTTGAATCATCGTGGGCATCTGTCTATCCGTCCCTGTTCTAAATGTACTGTTACTGGTACCCTGAACGGTAAGCATTACGCTTTCAATGGGGTAAATCATTCTCCTCGAACCGATGAGGAATATATTAAACGGTTAGGCGCGAAGCATCACAAGGAAGGTACAAGCCCATTGTCATTGCTACCGACCGGAATGGTTTCGCAAGTTCCTTTCGTGTATATGCATCTTGAATGTTTGGGCGTAGTAAAGAAACTCTTGTCTGTGTGGGTATTTGGAGAGCATTCACGTCTCTCAAAATTGCGCCGCAGGGAAATTTCTATACTGTCTGCGAGACTGAATAGTCTTAGCAGATATTGCCCCTCAGACTTAGCCAGACGTCCCAGAGCTATCGAACAATGCTCTAAATCAGGCCTGCACAGCAAGGCTGTGACGGGCAAGAGCGCTCTCGATTGCTCGCGAGCAAAGCGAAGAGCGACGCCGCGAGCTGTTCCCCCACTCTGTGGCTACTAGCTGAAGTAGTATGCGTGTAAACTGTAAGGTGGTGCCGTGGTGGTTGTTCACTCACGAACACTCCCCACCACGGCACTGTTTCTCATAAAGGCGTGGCCTAGCGGTTTACGATGCTCTTTCCACACACGGCCGAAAAGTTTTGCCCGGCGGGCATTCAGCTGTGCACGCCTGCTCTAAATATAAGGCGACGGAATTTCGACAGTTTCTCCTGTATACAGGGCCAGTTATACTGTATCGTGTACTGGAAAATACCGTATACCAGCATTTCTTATTTTTTACATGCGGCCATAAGGATTTTAGTTTCAGAATCTCCTTCGATCCCACACTTGAATTTTGCAGAGTTGGCTTTGAAAAAATTTGTTCCTCGTAACGAAGAACTTTATGGCCCAACTTTTAATAGTTATAACGTCCATGGCCTTCTTCATTTAACCAACGATGTCAGACATCTTGGTAACTTAGATTCATGTTCTGCTTTTCCATATGAAAACAACATGTCCATTTTTAGAAAATATCTTAGAAAGCCAAGTCTTCCTGTCCAACAATATTCCAATAGGATGAGGGAGACACAAGTTCATGGCACAAATATTCATTCTAATGTCGATTTTTCTATTCGCGTATCTAGGCCGCTTAGTAACGACCCCATAATACCATAAGATAGATTTCAATGGCATATCTCTGGGCATAAGTGTACGCGATAATTATTGCATCTCAGTCGACGGCTCGATCTGCCCAATTTTCAATATTAGCATAGACTCTAATAACTCCCATCGTTTAGGTATTAAAAAATTTCTAGAGGTCGATGTTTTTTATGATATCGCCTTAAAGTCTTCGGCTCTTGGCGTATATAAATGCGCCACATTGAGCCAGGACATTTCATATATCTCCCCCGATCAGGTTCGCGCCAAATGTTTTAGAATGCCTCTTCAAGGTAATATGCCCACTGACAACAACGACGACCCCATCCCCTTAGCAACCCGTAGCTATGTCGTTGTCGTTATTACACACAGCAAGAAGCCGTAGTGTTCAAATTCTTTCATCTTCATTATCATTAAAAGTATCTCGCTGCAGTCCCTCTCCTTTGTGTAAGCCTCTCGCGTCAGGCGGTCACCATGGTGGTTTTAGTGGGTGCAAGCCCCACATAATCTCTCCCCTCTCGCGGGGGGTGAGGTATCCGTTAGGATTTCCACCATGTGAAAAAAAAAAAAATCTTTTCCCCTTTCTAGTTTCGTCTCTTGTTTTTGGTAAGTTACGACTATTTTCTGGTGAGTGACGTGCTATAATATTTACATTTTCTTCTTTTGTATTGCTCCTCACAAGTAACACCATATTTACACGTATCCTTGTTAATCTCTGGTGATTGGTTATTTTATCGTTTGGATCGGATATTTCTGCATGGGTCATTTTTTCACGTTTTCTACTGTTGTAGCCTTTGTCGAGTTACACTCGAATTATTGAGTAGCACGTTGTATAGGTTCGTCTTGAGGTTTCGTATAATTAAGTTACATACAAATATAATATGGAGAAGGTGATAATAGTATGTGCATAAAATATTGCACTTTTTTGCTGCCAAGTTGTGATCTTAAATCTCGTTAATATTGCGATGTATGCATGCATGCATGTAAACTGAAGAAACAGCTGACACGCCTTTGCTAAGTATTGTAATATGTACTTTTACTTACAGGTTGACATGGACAAACGAGGGAAACGTGCGGCCGCGAAACCAGCGCGGTACCAAACAACATCTTCGGAGGAGGAAACCCCGAAACGGCAAAGGACGTCGACCGCGCCGAGACCACCGATTATCGAAGACATCCAAGATCTGAGGGAGATCTTACCGTCAGACATTCCAACAACGTCAATGGGTTTTTCTGCTTCTAACCCGAGTAACATTTATATGTTTCAGGAGACCTCTGCTGCCAGTGTTCCTGCCCCCGCAGCATTCACATATCATCAGGATCCAGGGACATTGTCTGCACCCGCCAGTGTGATCCAGAGAGGGCCGTTGCAACAGATTATAGCGCAGACCCAACCTCCCGATAATGGGTAAATTTACATGTTTCTTTTTTTTGCTATAAAAATATTGCTGTAAGGACATTTTCTTATAAATGTTAATGTTCGCAGGAGCATGCATGATCGTATAGGATCCATGGAGGCGGAGCTGACGTAAGTATCGCACATGTATCGTGTTTATTAATACGTTACGTCTCCATCCGTTCTGTTTGCAGAAGAATGAACGATCTGTTGGAGAGTGTTCTCCAATGTGTACGACCCACCCATAACGGTCCACCGCGAAAACCAGCGGTCATTCCTCTGTCGTCACCGGAGGAGGTGGACTGTTTCGAGGATATCGATGACGAAACTTATTCCAATGTTGTAAGTGAAAACGAAATTATGCTTTTATTTACTTTTATATAATACATGCATCAATCTTTACTTACTTTGTTTAGGTTCAATATTTAAAATATGTGGGTGGGTTCAGCCTGAAGACTGCAGTCGACTTTTGTATGAAGGAAGCCCTCGTCGATGATGTGACAACATCCTTCACGTGTTTCGGCCGAACAGGACAACGGCTGCTGTACAACACCCGGATCACGATGGCGATTTACGGAACGAAACAATAAGCGTTTTCATGTTTTTATACATAATTATGCCAACGTACTTTGCGTGCATTACTTTTTCAGAAGCGGTGTCTGGGAATCCGCATTTCGAGAAGTCGCTCCATCGGATTTCCAGGCGTCGATGCAGCGGGCACTTCGGACCGCGAAGGAGAGGGTGCGCAGCAGGAAGCGTGGTCCACGCTCGACGGCAGCCCCCAATAATGAACTGCAAAGGCGCCGCGATTTCTGGAGCGACCAGCAACCCGAAGAAGAAGCTGATGACCTTTGAAGGTCCGTTTTAACGTAACATTAAAAATCATAACATTTAGTGTCGTGACCGTAAAAGTCACGATTTACTGTAGCGTGAAAACGATCCTTAAATACTGTAAATATTTTATGTTTCAGAAATATGCCCATTAAGAGTAGAGATGTGTCTCCTTTTACAGTGGCGAAGAGACCAACCGGTACTTTTCAGTGCCCATTTTAATTGATTGAAACGTAAACAACCTCTCGATGTTCACAATGAACATCAATCGGCACTTTTCAGTGCCCGTTTAATAAAATAATCATGGATTGATACATTCCCAGTATCAATTCAATTTTATACTAATATTGTATTTGTTTTCAGAGTTAATTATATATATATATATATATATGTGCCACTTATCGCTGTATTATTAAAAATAAAGAATACATACCTTTACAAATAAATTTTGAACTTATTTAATAAACCTCGTAGGTTATGTGAACATAATCTGCTCCGAAACTGCTGCTTACAAATTCCCTGCGCGCAGTAGAAAGGGTGGGGGGACACACCTATAGCAATCACGGTACACATGTGTTGATGCGTAGTCACGCCATGTGACGTCCCGCATAGGGACGGCCATGTGACGTCACGGGTAGAGAATTATTTGGTAATTCTGGCCCTCAGATGGCGCTGTTGGCTGTGTCTAGCAGACGGCAGAATCTGCTGTCCATGTGCTGCCGAACTGACATCAGGCTCTGACATCAGGCTCTGCACCTCAGAACGTAGCCAAATGCGGACACAGACGACCACGGTTCTGACGTATCGATACTTTGACCATCAATATGTATCGATACGAAATATCGATACAATTAGAATGTATCGCCCATGACTACCTCGAAGCAGTGGTGGGTAAAGACATGAATTTTCGATTTTATACACGACACGTGTCTTAAATGTGGTAAATGTGTCCTAAATGTCGTAAATGTCGTAAATGTCGTATATCTAGAATGAAAATAACTAACCTATATAACATTTTTCGTATAGGTTACGAAGAAGTACCAATTTATTAATAATTATAATTCTGATTAAAAAGATTAAATTTAATTAAGTTACACTGACGGAAAATGGATATTGAAAGGTTGGTAAAAAGAGAAATGCTTTGGGAAACCAAGAATTTCGATACGCCAACTAGTGACAGAAAATTGAATTACTGAGAGTAGGTCGAAATCCGTCGAAGTCCATATGATTATTAGTGTTTAAATAGACATGTTGTGAAAAACAAGTGTTTTTAAATTTGTTTGAACACTAAATTTTTACTTATTCGATTAATAAATACTTATCCGGAATGTTTGGTGGGACCTACTTTCAATAGTTTGCCAACTTACCATCAGAGGGCTGAAATCTAAGCCACGTCTCCACTAAGTTTCTCAATATAGAATAATAAATATAAATTGTTTAAATTAAAAATGATGTTAATAAAAAGACTATTTTGGACTTGGTTAGTGGCGGTGGATGCGTGAGTGTCGTACGTGAATGAGTGTGATAGGAAAAGGTAAGGAGTGACGAATACTGGGGGTGGAGAGGCAGAAGGGAAGGGGAGGGGGAAAGAGTGGATAGGAAGGAATGTATTAAGATATCAGAGAACATATGGGAATTAGTATATACTGCAATAAGGAGATAAAGGAGAAGGGAGTTTTGGAGGTTAGAATAGTGCGAGGGCTCGCGACAGGCCGGTAAAATAGGAAAGGGGGGGAGTAAAGCTAGCGATGGTAGGTAAAGTAGGTAGCGGAATAGTAAAAGTAGAAGGGAGAAGGGAGTCGGACATGGCGAAGGTAGGTAGGCCAACAAACGCCGAGAGGCAGAAAAGAGAAGGAAGAGGAGCTTTGGACAAGTTTATGCATGAAGATAAGGAAGGGAAGACAGGGCAGAGTAAGGGAATGGGGAGAGGGGAGGCGGAAAAAGGAACTGAACCAGGAGGGAAGAGTGAAAAGAGTATGGTAGAGGTAATGGATATGTTAGGGATGCTCATGGCGGAGATTAAAAGCGGTAAGGAAGAGGTGAGAAAAGCTAGAGAGGAAGCAAAGGAAGAGACAGGAGAAATAAGGAAACTAATAGAGTACAAGGACGAAGAATGGAAGAAAGAAGGAAGAGGACTAGAGAAAAGGTTGGAGAAAATAGAACAAAATCTGGGACAAAAGGAAGGAGAGGGGGAGAGAGAAACACGGTGGGAGGGAGAACTGAGACAACAGATGGAGGAGCTGAGTAGTAAGGTTGAGAGAGGAATGGGAGAGGGGACAGGTAAGGAAAAGGATGAAGTGGGGGAAATAAAAAGACGTGTAAAGCTGCAAGAGAGAAGAGAAAAAAGGAATAACATAACAATTAGGGGTTTAGAAAGAGAGGGAATAAAGGAGAAGAGAGGGGTCGAGGAACTATTCACAGAAAAACTGAAGGTACAATGCAAGATTGACTGGGTAAAAGAAAGTGGAAGGGAAGGCCGAAGGCTGGTGGTAGCGAGATGTAGCAGCTGGGAGGAGAAGCTGCAGGTCTTGAAGAACAAATACAAGCTGAAAGGAACGGATATTTTTATAGAACAGGATCTGACATGGGAAGAAAGGGAAACCCAGCGGAAAATTATAAGAATGGCGACAGACGAAAGAAAAAAGGGAAGAGTGGTAAAAGTTGGGTACCAAAAAATTGGAGTAGATAGGGAATGGTTTGACTGGAAGGTATGGGAGGGGAGGAGGACGGATTGTCAACAGAATTTTTTAGAGGCAGACAGCTAGAGAAACAAGGGGAAATGAGTACAGACGGCCAAGGTGTGGGAGAAAGGAAAATGCCGTTTTGGAATGTGGCGGGGGTGAAGGGAAAGGACAAGGACTTCTGGGCATATGTGAGCGAATTTGACTTTGTGGGACTGGTGGAAACGTGGATGGAAAAAGAATGTTGGGAGAGGTATAAAGGATGGCTGCCAAAGGGGTACATATGGAAGCATCAAGATGCGAAGAGAGAATGGAACAGAGGGCTAAAGGAGGGATCCTAGCAGGTGTAAGAGAGGAGTACAAGGCCGAAGAAGAGGTAGAAGACATAGAGGGTGCAGTTGGAAGGATGCTAGACGTTGAGGGATAGAAGTGGAGAGTATGGACGATATACAACAATGAAGATATGGGGAAGACGGCAAGGAAGATAAAAAGCAAAATAAGCGAAGAAGAGGGAGGAAGGCTAGTCATAGGAGGGGACTTCAACGCGCGGATAGGGAATGAAGGTCACATGTATGTACAAGAAACAATGGAGGAGGAAATAGGAAAGTATAAGGAGAGAAGATCGAAGGATGGGGTTAAGAATGGGGAAGGGGAATGCTTGTTGAGGCTGGTGGAAGACAGAGGATGGCATGTGGCCAATGGCAACGTAGCGGGGGATGAGGAAGGAGAATTTACGTACGTGGGGGCTCGGGGCGCGACTGTTATAGATTATGTTATTCTAAGTACCGAAAGTGGGGGGAGGTGGACAGATTCGAGGTGGGAGACAGAACAGAATCGGACCACCAACCGCTGTGTCTCTACTGGAAGGGGGGCAGGAGAAGAAGGAAGGGCAGGGAGGAGAGGAAGAAAAAGAAGGTGATTAAATGGGACGAAGAGAGTATCCGGAGATTTAAATAGGAGACAAGAGAGATGAAATATGATAAGGAAGAAATACAGGATGCATGGAAAGAAATGGAGGATAAAGTGAGAGGGTGTTTGGACACGAGGGAAGTTGTATGGAAAGAGAAGGAATTAGGAAAACATGAGTGGTGGGACAAACAATGCCGGTCAGAAAAGAGGAAAGTGAGAAGAAGTTATCGAGAATGGCGGAAGGGAAGAATTACGAGGGAAGAATATCTGGAAATGAAGAAGAGTTTCAAGAGGACGTGCAAAGAAAAGAGAGAGAAGAGGAAGGAGGAGATGATGGAGGAAATAAGGAATGTAAGGACAGAAGCACAATTGTGGCGCTACATTAACAACAACAGGCGGAAAAAGAGACAGGAAGTAGGAAGGAATATAAGTAGAGAAGAATGGAAAGGGCACTTCATGGACATGTTAGGAGGAGCGGTGGCAAAGGTGGAGGGAGAAGGAAGAGAGAATATAACAGAGGAAGAAGATGAGGAGGAGATAAAAGAAGAGGAAATAGAGGAACAGATAAGAAGATTAAAAGCAAAGAAGGCAACGGGGATAGATGGAATACCCGGAGAAGCGTGGAAAGGGTGTGAGGGTAAGACGAGAAAAAGACTGTTGGAACTGGTGGGAAGGGTATGGAAGGGGGAAGGGTTCCTGAGACAATGGAGAAAAGGGATAATCGTACCCGTGCACAAGAAGGGAGACACCGGACACACGGCGAATTTCAGAGGTATATCCTTGTTAAATACAGCGTACAAAATATATGCGGGAATCCTTAACGAGAGAATAAGGAGTATATTAGAGGAAGTGGAAGCTCTGCCGGAGACACAGGCGGGTTTTAGGAAGGGTAGAAGTACCAACGACAATGTATACGTGCTGCAGCACGTGATAGAACGGAAGCTGCAAAGTAAAGGGGGTAAGGTCGCGGCATTTTTCGTGGACCTGAAGGCGGCGTTCGACAAAGTCAACAGAGGGCTACTTTGGAGTATGATGGCCAGAAGAGGGATAAGAAAGGGGTTGATAGAAAGGACGAAAGAAATTTACGCAGAGACAAGCAACGTAGTAAGGATGGGAGAGGAGGAAACGGAAGAATTCTGGACGAGTGAGGGGGTGCGACAAGGATGCGTGCTAAGCCCTACTCTATTTATAATTTTTATCGCCGACATAGAGGAGGAGCTGCTTAGGGAGCAGAGCGGGGGTCTGGTGGTGGGCAAAAGGAAATTCTGTTCTATGGCGTACGCGGACGATATAGTGGTGGTAGCGAAAAGGGAGGAGGAATTGGATCTGTTAATGAGGAGATTGGAGAAGTATTTTGACAGAAAGAGGCTGACCTTGAACGCGGAAAAATCCAAAGTAATGGTGTTCAAGAAGGGGGGGAGAGAAAGGAAATGGAAATGGAAATGGAAAGGAAATCAGATTGAGACAGTCAAGGAATTTGTATACCTGGGTGTAAGATTTCAGAGTAGTGGGAAATGGGTAAAGCACGTGAGAGAGAGAGAGAGAGAGTAAAGAAGGCACAGGTGGTAATGCGCCTGGTGTGGGGTATAGGGGAGAGAATGTTCCGGGATGATTTTAAAAAGAGAATGTTCATGTTCGATAGATTAATAGTAGGGGTTTTATTGTACGGAGTGGAAATGTTTGGATGGACAGAGTGGCAGGAAATGGAAGCGTTGCAGGTGAAGTATATTAAGTGGTGTCTTGGACTTGAGAGAAGTACACCAAGTTATATGGTGTTGGACGAAGTGAAAAGGGACAAAATGTGGATAGGGACTGGGAAACGTGCAATGCTATATGAGGACAGCATAAGGCAAGCGAACAGAAAGTGGATGGTCAAGGAGTGCCTCAGAGAAAAGGAAAGCGGGAGAGTAAGAACAAGAGGGGAAACAGAGAAGGAGAAATTCTACCAAAGAAATGGATATAGTCAGTTAGGGTTAAGGCAGTTGGGAGAGGGGGCGGAATGAAGAAAGGTGGATATAATTATGAGGAGAGGCCAAGAGGTGCAGGGGCAGGAGCAATATAATAGAATACAGGTATCTAGGTATAATGAGAGATATAAATATATTAGAACTAGGGTAAGAGGAGAGGGACTTAGAAAAGGGAGGGGGTGGAGCCAGTCAGAAACTAATAGCGAGAGCAAGGTGCGGGAATATGGAGGAGTGGAACAGATACTGGATGGATGAGGAAAACAGGAGGTGTGTGCTGTGTAAGCAGGGTCGTGGTACGTTGAAGCATTTAATAGGAGACTGCGTGGAGCTAGAGCGATGCGAACTCAGACTGGAAGAGATAGTAGCGGGCAGCGTAAAGGAAGAAGTAGTAAGATGGCTGGCGGGTGTGGAGAAGGAAAAGAGGGAGAGGAGAGCGCGGGGAGGGGAATGGGGAGCACATGGAATGGAGGAATGAGTGTGATTAAGAAATTTATAAACCAAGTCCATTTCGAGGCCGCGAAGGCTGGAATTAATAAATACATACATACATACATAAAAAGACTATTTTTATTTTAGGAAAAGAAGCCATCAATTAAAAGTACAGCACCTTGCTGTTCATTTTCATTTAAAAGTGTTGTACCTAATGTTTTTCTCGATGAACCTACATAGTTCTTATTCCCAGATAGCACACGTGGTCTATAAGCCGTTTTTAAGACGTCTTGAAAGTCTGAAAGACGTCTTACGACCCCAGATAGCACGGGACGTCTTAAAGACATCCATTTTACGTCCATTTTACGTCCGAACGCCTGTCGTCTTGATTTGTGAAAATGGTCTTTAAGACGTCTTCTCGACATTTTCTGGACGTCTTAAATACGCCTTAAAGACGTCTTAAATACGCCTTAAAGACGTCTTAAATACGCCTTAAAGACGTCTTAAATACGCCTTAAAGACGTCTTAAATACGCCTTAAAGACGTCCAGAAAACGTCCAGAAGTCGTCTTAAAGACGTATATTGCAGACGTCTTTAAGACGTCCAGAACACGTCTTTAAGACGTCCAGAACACGTCTTGGTTAGGTCCGAAATAGGCTATTTAAGACGTCTATAAGACGTCTTGGTTAGGTCTGCAAGAGGCGTTTAAAAGACATTTTTAAAACGTTTGTGTGTTATTTTAGAAATGTTGATACATTAGTTAAAGGAAACCAGGGATTGTAACCGCTGTCTAAGCCAAATCATCCACGAAGTATGGATAGATCGAACAGGTAAAGCCTAATTAGATCTACATACAAATGTTTATGAATGCTCCCAGAACAATGGAAAAGAAAAAACACAGACGCATTTGTTTAAATGTTTTGACCGAGTGTTTGCAAACAGGTTTTATACATTTTTTATATTGTTTTCATACATTTTTTATACAGCTTTCATAAGGTTTTTGTACAGTTTTTGTATATTTGTTTCAGTATTTGCGGTCAAAAGTGTGTAGTTCTAGGTTAGGTTTTATGGGGGTTTGTGTCTCCAGCGAAACTGTGTTACCGACCTGTAATTTGAGAACTGAATTTAGCGTCCTCTACTCATCAGCAGCGCCTAACTCATGAGTAGTAAGACTAAGCTGGTTCCAACGCAGGTCCTCTGAGGGGAGCGCGGAGGCGGGGGGAAGTGAGGGCGCGCGGGAGAGCGCGGCGGAGGGAAACATGGGCGCGGGGCCTGCGGGGAGAGGAAGACAGGTTGCGCGCGCACGAGCTGCGGAGTGGGGGAAGCCGCGATGATGGTGGGGATCAGTCCGGGCCGAGCCGCCGCGGAGACCTCTCCAGATCGGACCCACCGTCGGAAATTTTTCAGAGGGGGAATGACCCCCGAAAAATCTCTTTCAGACCTTGGCCCACCCCAAAAATTTTTTCAGACCTAACCTAGGGAGGGGACAGCCCCTGAAAAAATTTCTGGGGGCGGGTCCTGTCTGAAAAATCTTTTTTCAGACTCGATCCGCTCCCTGAAATTTTTTTCCCCAAAATATTTTTTCCAAACCATTATGCGACATACAGACATTTATTTCCAATGCAGAGAAATAATAATTTTTTAATCAATGATCCAGCGAACCATTATGTAGCAAACAGAAATACTTTTCTTCTGAACCAATATGCAGCAAGCATTTTAAAGTTTTTAACGCTAAC
This sequence comes from Andrena bucephala, assembly GCA_947577245.1. Classification (NCBI taxonomy): domain Eukaryota; kingdom Metazoa; phylum Arthropoda; class Insecta; order Hymenoptera; family Andrenidae; genus Andrena; species Andrena bucephala. Next base: position 17,294,037 of record OX387718.1, on the reverse strand, counting down.
AGCATTCTAAAGCGTTCCGATTTAACGTCGCGGCGTATCGCGCGATAACGTGTGTAATTGAACTCCTTTGAGAAAGCTATGCATGATGACATCATTTTGACAGCATGAATAGGTCTTTGGTGTTTGAATTTTTTTCTACAATTTTTGTGTCTGAACGTTTTAACCTTTCAGCTACTCAACGCAACGCCTACACCGGCTTCCATTAACGCCATTTTTTGGAACGATGCGCCATTGTTGTGGCTTTTACACGCAGGTGGCGAAAAATCCTTTTCCGTACACAGGTATAGCGCCACGGTCAACCCTGTCGTAGCTAAAAAAATTTTAATTAAGACGGGTACGAGACCAGTCGACACTGTTTTCAAACCTCATTACAGTAACCTGGGGTGCGAGTGGTAAACCGATCATAAAAGCGGAGCGCGCGGCTCGCTTACCTGGGCCGGGAAATTCCGCCCAGCTGCTTGCGACGTTAATTTGAAAGAGTCCATCCTAAAATTTTCGAAGCTCGGGCATCACTGCTGTCCAGTGGTGGCAACCCTCCGAACGCCGGGCCGGTGAATGGTTGAAAAAACAAATTAGGATAACAAGATTTGAGCAAGTACCGCCCGGCTGAGAAACAATTGCTATAAGCACTCACCCAACTCGCTTTCTTATAATATGATTAAAGTAAACTACTATTGTGGGACACATAACGATGGTTTATAAAAAATACTCATTGGCATCAAATATTTTACAGAATGTCATTATTGATTTAAGCAGCTTAAAACTTCAACGACAGCCTTACCCGGATTGTTGAAAAGCCGTCTATCCGAAACGGGGCGCATCGCTGTTTTTAACAGCTCACTGCGACGTTGAATATGCAATTTATCAACGAGAGATAGGCTTATTTTATAGACAACACTTTCCGGATTATCGGGAAAGACCTACCGACCTCACAGTTTTGCTTTCTCGCGGCGAGCGAGGACCTGCGGTCCCGCGAAGACCGCCCATTGACTGCCGAGAGCAATAAAACAGTTGGGCCAGGTAAAATACCCAGTACAGGAAACTAAAGCGTTCATGCTTTCGATAAATCGACGTGCTTTACGAAAAGTAGCACGTTCCATCGTTTCTGACGAATATTAGCACGTTTGATCTTCCGTCACGAAGACTAACGTTTGACTGACATTTGACTGCTTTGCCACGAAGAATAGTACATTTCGTACTGTTACGGTGAAAACTAACATATTATCCGGTTTAGCCACGAAGAATAGCACGTTTTGGATTATATTGCAGACTGCAGAAACTATCACGTTTCAGCGCGTGGTCAGTTTAAAAGAATTCAACTGTTGAACATATTGTTTAATAAATAATAATTTCATCTAATCTCCAAAAGACAACACATATGAAAATTTTAATCAACATAATATAAGTAAGGGAGAGTGGGGGAATTGCGAACGCGGGGTGAATGATGTAATAAAAAAAAGTGTTTTGATTCAGTATAGCAGTGTTTATGCATAAATAGTACGTGTCCTGATTAAAGAATAGTCATAGCAAAAATAACACGGGGAAAAATGATTCATACATTATACATTATTACCCACTTAAGGGGGTAGACACGTCACGTGGTCTGGCCGATTTGGCTGGTCGGTATTACAGCAGGTTTTTTCTGCACAGAAATGGCAATACCGATAGATCGACGATTGCCCGGTAAACGCGAGAGGGAGCTGTTTGCTATTTCTGTATTCTATTCTGAATAAGGAAAGAAATTCTCAGCTGTTACGTTGTACTTATAAAAATTTAAACGGAAAGTCGGCTGGTACTACAAACGTAGAAAATTCATTGTACATTTTAATTACTTGAAATGTGCTTATGCTACAATATTCTACGTTAGCAGTAAGGAATTATAAGTGAAAAGGAAAAATAGATGAGGGGATGTCCCCAGAAAATGAAGTTTGTTGGGTTAGACATTTTTTTACTAGCAAAGCATCGAAACAGAACATGAAATACACTTATTACACGTCCTATGCAGAAAGCAGTTATGAACAAACATTATATATAAAATTGTACGGAATCGATTGACGTCACATTTGCAAAGATCTGATTAGAAATTGCAGAACTTCAGATTCGTCACTGCTTAGCGTGCAACATTGTATAGTCCCGCTGGTTTCGAGCGTCAAAGCCCACGAAATTCAGCGAGACACATGATTGTTGGCGAGCATCGCGTTTGACGACTCTAGCTAGAAAATCACGCCGTATGAATGCTAAGAAACGATAGTGTGAAGTGGCGTGCGTTTCAATTGCACATTGACAATATCGTAAATTCTAGTGTCTAGAATATTAGCTACGTATTACGATGTTCTTCACCAGAGCACTACATTAATGAATTAAAAAATAAATGAATAGGTGAATTAGTTAAAATTAATGAACTGTGCATGATTTTAATGACGCCTAATTTAATTGCACTTACAAACTGAATTACTAATTGTAATTAAAAGAATTTTTTGACGTGCAACATGAAGCTGCGCACGCAAATGGTTGGGCTCGGATTATCGGGAAACACCTACCCATCCCACCGTTTTGCTTTCTCGCTACGAGCGAGGACCTTCGGGCCCCAGTAGACCACCCATTGACAGCCGAGAGCAATAAAACCGACGGGCCAGATAAAATGTTCATGTTTGATAAGTGTAGAGGAAAGTATTACCAATGGAGTTTTTAGGGTTTCTCGATGAAAATGATATCAGATATGGAGGAATTCGGTCCATTTTTAGTGAATGTAGTGTGTGTCCTAACAATGTATTCATAAAAAAAAATAAACCAAATTGCTTTGCGTCTCGACTCATGTTCGTGGACATAAACTCAACAATCCATCGGTGGTAACACTCTTATCAAGGTGTAATGAGAAATATGAACATAGAGTCTCTCGCTGGTGCGCTATTTCACAAGCGGTTCAGACCAGGGCCCTGATAAATGTGAATTCATTTGGGAAACCAAAGTCGCGTCATTCGTGACACCTACTCGCGAACAGATATATGTATGTACAAGAAAAAGCAATTCAATTTCCCGATAGCTTGAAGCAACATTTCAATAGGTAAATGCATGAAAAGGTGGGATCAGGAATTCCCAACCAATTGATGCATATGAAAGAACTGGCGATATTCAACAATAGTTTGACGTCTAAGTTTTACAATTAAAGTATTTGTTTGACATGAATATAAAGTTTGTCAGCAAAGTCTTTCTCAATTTGAGTTCTATATAAGGCTGACTTTCCTTCGCCATGAAAAGTCCCCTCTTGTCCTGCACGCTGGCAAGAAATCAACGCTCGAAACCAGCGGGACCATACAATGTTGCGCGCTAAGCAGTGACAAATCTGCAGTTCTGCATTTTTTATCAGATCTTTGCGAAAGTGACGTCAGTCGATTCCTCATGTTTTCTCGATCAAATTGGCCCCAAAAATGATACAATTCGGACCAAAATTAAGGAAATTACGTGAAAAATTGTTTGCAGAATTGAAAGCCCGTTTCCTTGAAAATAGTCCGATTTAAATTATTTTCTGTCAATTTAATCGGGAGAATGCCAGGAATCCATTTGTGGCACTTTCATATTGATACGATGAAAAATAAACAAATTCTGTTTCTTTATAATCGATGACACATCGCCGAGCACGGCGATCTCGCGCGGCTCGGGACACAAAGGTTCTCGTCAGTTATTCGAACTTCTAAGATCGTATTCAGATTTATTGGCCGGTGAGTTTCATAACAAGGGGTGTGCGGTTACCCGATTTTTCGGGCTCGGGACGGGCCGGCAACTTTCGGGCGGGATCGGGCGGGGTCCCGATACTTTCGTATTGCTCGAGATCCCGACAGCTTCGGGACCCCGAGACTCGATTCGGGCTACAAGCATAGCCGCCATGAGCGGACAATTTGATTTCAGGTCGGCTCGGCAAAACTCGGACGCGATCGGACGATATCGTTACCAGTAATAGATTAAAATTATTACCTGAGAACATAGAAAAATTATGTTTCTTACACGTTAATTTGAAATAATAAAATATTCGCTTCCTGTATATTTTTGTTATTATGAAACATCCAGGAAATATTCCTTTTTGTATGCTTATAGTTTGTCCGTTTTCTATTTTAAATCTGATCCTATCCGTAAAAAAGATAATACCCTATATATTCCCTTTACATAAAGTACTAATTGTGAAGTATATTTTATTCAGATTTTAAAATTTTGTCGATATAAAAATAGTCTTCTTCCCAAGTTCTGAACATGGTGTTTATTTAAGTACATATATGGACGTATTCAGTATTCACAGACTATTTGGTAGCAATGAAAATACATATATATGTAAATAAATAATAAGATACAAATTATGATTCAACAGGAGACAGAAAGGTAAAAACTTATCACTCTGGTATCTATATAAATGATATACATAATTCTTTCCGTCTCGGTCCGCTCGTAATAGCTGGCTTTCTAGCCAATCGCGTCCGAGTTTTGCCAAGTCGACCTGAAATCAAATTGCCCGCTCATGGCGGTCATGCTTGTAGCCCGAATCGAGTCTCGGGATCCCGAAACCGTCGGGATCTCGAGCAATACGAAAGTATCGGGACCCCGCCCGATCCCGCCCGAAATTTTCCGACCCGTCCCGAGGGCCGAGAATCCGAGCCGTGGGACGATCTGCACACTCCTATTCGTAACGCGTATTCTCTCGTCATCGCAGAACACGAGTGAGCCAGAAGTGGTGGGGATAGCGCCAAGCTTCTGTCATGTATAGGCCAAACCGAGCTGCAGCGTAGAAATACACGCATCAGAATAGGTGTGCCTTAGGCCTTAGCTCCGAAAAAATTCAGGAGCTTTATTGGTGAGAACATTGATTCTTTCTCGTTAGCTTCATCTCGTATTGGTCTACGTATAACTTCGTGACGCACACAACTACATGTGTACTATGCTGACAATAAGAATAAATAACAGCCACACGGCTACGTTCAGACGGGGCCGAGCAGCATTCCCGTTACCCCACCATACCCTTCGGTGGCTAGGGAACTCCAACTGACAAATCCACGATCGTCAGATGGTGATGGCTGATTTCTCCTCGATCGCTGTTCACGAAAACGAATCGACCGGCCAATATATTTGAATACGACCTTAGGATAAAGATATAATGAAAAATGAAAAATTATTCGAAGCCAAAGGCCTTCTAATAAACAAAGGAAACTAATAAATACCCGAACCTAAATAGAATTTTAGATTTAGGGTATACACACCCTCCCCCCAAACCTCGTGTCGATCGGCCACTGGGGCCATTCGGAAATATATTCTTTTAATTAAATAATGCCCATCTCTGCATAGGAGCGTAAAGAATTACAAATAAAATCAAGGAGTCAACTGTTGACCGATTTGGAGACTTTTCCTTGTTATATGTTATATACAATAGTCGGAAGAATAATAATAAAAGCAATAATTGCAAATAGTTGCTGTAACTTCCACTTTCTGAAAATATGATATCAGTAAATCACTACTTCCAGTGTTATTAAAAAATTCCAATCTCCTTTTTTATTTGAAATAATGTGGCCATATAATTATAACATATATTCGGCAGCGGTGATGTATGTGTTACAGTAAAGGCGTGAATTTAGTAAAAGTACACAGTTGCCAGCAGTTTCAAGTCAATGTATGCCTAAAATGCATCTAATCTAACCTACAATCGTCCAAAAATACATACATTGACTGTATCACGCTTTTGCTGTCCCTCGTGTATCCAGCTAACGCTTCAGTTTTGCTATGATTCCACGTTGGCAGTCCTCCCGAGTAGGCGCCATCTCCTATGCACTAGCTCAACTAAATTTGTCACGTGACTTGCTCTGTATTATCGCCAATATGGCGGAACTCGTATTTGGGAACGCAATCACGCCCTGACGTTGTTTGTCCTTATATGACCAGATTTTGGGCTGGGTGAGGTCTCATTCGAAAGAGGAAAGTTCAGTGCAGCGCGCTCTGCTCATCGTTTGAGTCACAAAACTCTTTTAGTGACCTAAAAATACTTGGATTCTTGCGGGTGTATTTTGTCGACTTCTGCTCTACTTTGAACACTCGTATTATTGGATATCAACACAATCTCGTCGAAACATTAGCAGAGCGCGCTGCACTGAACCTTCCTCTTTCGAATGAGACCTCGCCCAGCCCAAAATTCGATCATATAAGGACAAACAACGTCAGGGCGCAAACCCACGTTTCGGGCCAGATTAGGTCGGTATACAGAGCGCTGCATTATCCGTGTCTACCCCCTTAATAGACGTATTGCCCTGCTTAACTGATGCGGAGTTATACCCATCAATTCCTGGCACTGCATCCACGTAGCAAGTGTCCGCGTTATCTCGGACTCGCGATCGTCGATATTTCGGCTACCTTTCTATCTACAGGGTGTCCCACCTAAGACTGGACAGCCGGTTTTCTCCTAAACTATTGGAGATAAAAATATAAAAAAAATTGGGAATTGCATGGTTCGAGGGGGCCAATTAATTAGCGCGAACGAATTTTTTTATCGATTATTATTTTACAAGATACGATCGTCAAGTTCGGTTTTTCAAATGGAACTATTTTTTTTGAACACCTGAGTTGATAGTGCGTTCGAAGACAAATTCAGTAAGCTTTAATGTATGAACTTTATTTTCACTGGTTTTTAAGATATTGCGCTTGCAAATTTACTGATTTTCACTGGAAGAAAACTGTCTGGTATAGCACGCACCGGGGACGGTTTTACTGGCTCCACGGGTGGCACTGCCTTTTGAAATAGATACCTACCTGCCAAAGGTCTACGCCAGGCCCAAAGGCTGGACAATTTTTTCCGTCAGCAATGCTACTTAGGTAGGTACATCTGCGGTATCGAGATGCGCACCGTTACTTTTATTTCGCACTTGCTTCTACGCTCGGATGGCCGGTTCTTTTGGGAGGGATGCAAGTTCGATTGGTTAGGTTAGGAGGAGTGAAAGTTGCTAGACTAAATTTCAATCATAGGGAATAGATTGTATCAGAACCATTCGGATTTGCATTCCTCACAAACGGCTGCTCTCTTGAAGAGGCCCTCTTCACAGCAATGCCCACCTTCTCTCGCACGGAATACGTTAACGCTTGCTTTTGTTCTGATATTGAAGCTCGTGTTTATACTCGAGAGGACCACGCGTCGACAGCGGGCTACCCCTTTTCTTCCTGTGTCTCTCCACGAGCCGTGTTGACAGTGGATTGTAGGAGCGTAGATATCTGGATGCCAGTTATTGAATTCAGGAGACGATAGAAACATTTTATTACAAAACACACATGTACTATAATTAAAGTAAATCGTATTCCTCTCGGGCAGGAATACTGATAATAATCGAACTTGCGCCCCACTTCGCGCAGACCAATTACACGGAGGGTAGTCGGGTCACACACTGCCCAAATGATACAGGGTAATTCTGGAGCAACGCCCGTCAAGGAGATGCGCTGGCACCCCGTGGCGAGGACAGACCTTCGCATTGCCTCACCCGATTTTTATGGGTTTTTTTCCGGAAAAAGGTACGAATCCTGGGCCGAACGTAGCGAATTGAAGTCGACCCTCCGCAGTCGAGGGTGAATTATCCATTACAGCGTATTAAGAAACCCTTTTCTTCATCGTATCGAAAGGGAAGTGGTGCCAATGGATTCCTTATGTTTTTCTGACGAAAATCATACCAAATGTCATGCAAATCGGACTACTTTGACACAAGCTATTTGTATTCCCTATGTAAAAGTTGTCCGATTTACACGACATTTGTAATGATTTTCATCGGAAAACCCCAAGGAATCCATCGGCGACACTTCCATATCCATACGATAAGGAATAACGAACTGTTTTATTTCTTAAAAAGGTAGGTACAGGCTGATTCTGGTGCTGCGCCCGTCACCCCATGGCGAGGACAACACCCCGCAGTGCCCATCGAATTTTATGGCTTTTTTCGGAAAAAGGTACGAATCCTGGGCCGAACGTAGCGATTTGAGGTCGGCCCTCCGCAGTCGAAGGTGAATTATCCATTACAGCGTATTAAGAAACTCTTTTCATCGTCGTATCAAAAGGGAAGTGACACCGATGGCTGCCTTATGTTTTTCCGATGACGATCATACCAAATTTCATGTAAATCGGACTATTTTTAACCAAGTCAAGTCAACTTGAAATGATATAAATCGATATTCCATGGAATTTCCTTCATTATGGTCCGAATACGTCGTTCTTGGTGTCAGTTTCATCGGCGAAACATAAGAAATCGATGGGTGTCGTTTTCGCAAAGATCTGATGAGAAATGCGCGAGTCAAAGATTTCTCACTTTTTAATAGGCACTCGAACCCCTTCGCGGGTGGAAAGCCATAAAATTCGGTCAGGCACTGCGAGGGATTGTCCTCGCCACGGTGTACCAGGCCGCCGCATCTCCTTGACGGGCGCTGCTCCTTAATTGCCCTGTATCTGGTTAGGAAATAAAATAATTCTTTATTCTTTATCGTATGGATATGGAAGTGTCGCGGATGGATTCCTTGGAGATTTCCGATGAAAATCATGCCAAATATCGTGTAAATCGGACAAATTTTACATAAGGAATACAAATTGCTTGTGTCAAAGTAGTGCGATTTGTATGACATTTGGTATGATTTTCATCAGAAAAACATAAGGAATCCATTGGCACCACTTCCCTTTCGATACGATGAAGAAAAGGGTTTCTTAATACGCTGTAATGGATAATTCACCCTCGACTGCGGAGGGCCGACCTCAATTCGCTACGTTCGGCCCAGGATTCGTACCTTTTTCCGAAAAAAGCCATAAAATTCGATGGGCACTGCGGGGTGTTGTCCTCGCCATGGGGTGACGGGCGCAGCACCAGAATCAGCCTGTACCTACCTTTTTAAGAAATGAAACAATTCGTTATTCCTTATCGTATGGATATGGAAGTGTCGCCGATGGATTCCTTGGGGTTTTCCGATGAAAATCATTACAAATGTCGTGTAAATCGGACAACTTTTACATAGGGAATACAAATAGCTTGTGTCAAAGTAGTCCGATTTGCATGACATTTGGTATGATTTTCGTCAGACAAACATAAGGAATCCATTGGCACCACTTCCCTTTCGATACGATGAAGAAAAGGGTTTCTTAATACGCTGTAATGGATAATTCACCCTCGACTGCGGAGGGTCGACTTCAATTCGCTACGTTCGGCCCAGGATTCGTACCTTTTTCCGGAAAAAAACCCATAAAAATCGGGTGAGGCAATGCGAAGTTCTGTCCTCGCCACGGGGTGCCAGCGCATCTCCTTGACGGGCGTTGCTCCAGAATTACCCTGTATCATTTGGGCAGTGTGTGACCCGACTACCCTCTGTGTAATTGGTCTGCGCGAAGTGGGGCGCAAGTTCGATCATTATCAGTATTCTTGCCCGAGAGGAATACGATTTACTTTAATTATAGTACATGTGTGTTTTGTAATAAAATGTTTCTATCGTCTCCTGAATTCAATAACTGGCATCCAGATATCTACGCTCCTACAATCCACCGTCAACACGGCTCGTGGAGAGACACGGGAAGAAAAGGGGTAGCCCGCTGTCGACGCGTGGTCCTCTCGAGTATAAACACGAGCTTCAATATCAGAACAAAAGCAAGCGTTAACGTATTCCGTGCGAGAGAAGATGGGCATTGCTGTGAAGAGGGCCTCTTCAAGAGAGCAGCCGTTTGTGAGGAATGCAAATCCGAATGGTTCTGATACAAGCTACTCCCTATGATTGAAATTGAATCTAGCAACTTTCACTCATCCTAACCTAACCAATCGAACTTGCATCCCTCCCAAAAGAACCGGCCATCCGAGCGTAGAAGCAAGTGCGAAATAAAAGTAACGGTGCGCTTCTCGATACCGCAGATGTACCTACCTAAGTAGCATTTCTGACGGAAAAAAATTGTCCAGCCTTTGGGCCTGGCGTAGACCTTTGGCAGGTAGGTATCTATTTCAAAAGGCAGTGCCACCCGTGGAGCCAGTAAAACCGTCTCCGGTCCGTGCTATACCAGACAGTTTTCTTCCAGTGAAAATCAGTAAATTTGCACGCGCAATATCTTAAAAACCAGTGAAAATAAAGTGTATACATTAAAGCTTATTGAATTTGTCTTGGAACGCACTATCAACTCAGGTGTTAAAAAAAAATAGTTCCATTTGAAAAACCGAACTTGACCATCGTATCTTTTAAAATATTAATCGATAAAAAAATTCGTTCGCGCTAATTAATTGGCCCCCTCGAACCATGCAATTCCCTATTTTTTAAATATTTTTATCTCCAATAGCTTAGGAGAAAACCGGCTGTCCAGTCTTAGGTGGGACACCCTGTATTTTATTCACATTGAATATTTCTCCCTTTTGTCTTCTATATTATGATTAGATCAGGACAAAAATTTGATTAGATCATATTCGATCATACCTGACTTATATGGGCCCGCAAAAATCAAATCGTGTCGGCTGCTGCGGTATAAATTTTTTTGTAGCCAACCATTCAAATTTGCTTCTTTTCATCGCTACAAATAGTAAGTACAAACTACTTTTCGTGACAAATCACTCAAACGCGTTAGTTTTCGCAGGGAAGGACGAAACATGCTATTTTTCGTAGCTAACCATCTAAATGTGATGCTATTCGTCGCTAGAAACGGAACATGCTACTTTTCGTGGCAAACCGCTCTAATGTGCTAGTTTTCGCAGCGAAAGACGAAACATGATAGTGTTCGTGACAACGAAGACAGACGTGCTCCCGGTCCGTAATCCGAGGATCACTGTAGTTCCATTTAAAATAGCGAAATTGATATTTATATCTTCTAAAACAGGGGTGCACACTAAGTCTGCCCTAGGGTAGTCGGTGCGCCCTCGAGCTCGACCGTGGTATGCTCACTCCCCACTCCTCGGTATAAGGTCTCGTGGTGGAGAACTCTATGACTGCAGAGGCCGTATGCCCATTTTGTTTTCTCCAAGGAAAATGTGGTATTGTCTCGAGTTTCCCATTGTTGGCCCAACACGACCACCGGAAAGGCCCAGTTTATGCTTTTATGACACCCCCGACAGCTAAATGATCGCTTGGCCACGACTGACATACACAGCTCCGTCACTGTGTGCGTTAGCGATCTCAAGCGGTGGGTTAAAATTGACTCAGGCACAGGATACGGAGGGTTAATTGACATTTGAAAAATGTTTAAATTTTTGTATGCAATAATAATAATTTTGTTCAAAGTTATAATAATAGGAGTAAGAAGGGTTTATAAAAGTTTGTCGCTGGCGAACATGATTCTGGCTGTCGTAGTCACCGGAAACAAAAAGTGCAAAATTTTTCTTAATCTATATGAGTGTGGTTATCGTGTGAACTAGAATGAAGTAATTATTTACAAAAATCCAATTTAGCAATACAAAAAAGTAACAAATGCTTTTCCAAAAAATTAATGTTTTCATTTGAAATACAACAATTTTTGTGCTTTTCAACATTATTCATTCAACATGAACTAAAGTTCATACGATAACCACATTCATATAGATTAAGGGGTAATGCCACTGTAGAGCCCGGAAAAGCAGTCTAATTTTGAGAATTTTTTTATGCGAGTATAGTGAATGGAATTCAAAATTTGTTTGAAGGACTTTATTCTACATACCTTGAAGTATGATCACAATTTTTAAAAAGAAATTTTAATACAAAATGACGACGCCACAGCTCAGCAAAAGAAGCTTTTTCTGAAACACAGTGTTCCGCGGCCGGAAAGATTTCTCCTTCAATTTTTGACCTAGAACAAAAAATCGAAAAAATTTTAGTCCTATATAAGATTATCTCGGGAAGTACACGAGGAAATTAAAAAATACTGATTTTTGTAGGAATGGTGCGTGATTGAACAAAACACGGAACTGCCACAGCCTCGAAATTGTTGAAACGTTTTGTTCAATCGCGTACCATTCTTGCATACTCATTCTGCCTCGGCTAGCCTCGTTCGCGTTCGTGCTCAAATCTGTATGCGACCTAAAGGCAGGGTCCCACTAGTGCAACGGCGCGCCGCGCACGTTTTTTTCGACGCGCAAGGCCGATTTGTTGCAGAAAGACGTTCCCACTGGTGCAACTGCGCGCCGCGCACGGGTCAGATTTACGAGTTTCTCGGATTTTCGAGCAGTTTGGAGCACTTGAAAGGGTCGACTTTTACGATGACGCGCGCGTCGAAAGCGATCGTGTGCGCGCTATGCCGGGATTTCTCTGCCACGCGAGCACGCGAATGCACGCCGCGCATCGACGGAAAGACTGAAAAAAATGTGTATTTTCCAATGCAAATGTACTTTTTACTTTTACATATCACTTGTATGCGTGTATTTACGGTCTATTACTATTGGTTTATGTATTAAAGCAGGCAATGACACGATAATTACTGCTGTAAATAGCAACAATTATACTGCTGCGATGGGTATACTTGTTTCTAGATATTGCATAATTGTAATCTAGAGACGCGGTAGCGTCTCGACGCCAACTACATGAAAGAAAAGACACCTTGTATATGTCTGTCGCTGCCGTGTATCTTTACTCGAAGCACAGTTATTCCAACCTAACCTGAAACTTATTTCATTAATATGTCATCACGCTTGCAATATTTTCTAAATTTAAAGGCATTTTTCTTATGTAAACCGCATATAAGCTTTCGAATGAGACCAATTTCAATAAAATCTGTCCACGCATGACAGAGATATCATAATATCGTCTCATGAATCAGTCGGAAACGGTAAGATTTTCTTCTGATTCTTCAAGCCAAATTTTCGTCAACATAATACGTATACGCGTTACACGCACACATTCAACCAAAACGGAACTAATACATGTTTCGTTCGTCGATTCGTCGACTCTCGGTATCATTCGGCAGGGATCGTCATCCGTCATTGTACATATATGTATACCTATGTATACTATTTAAATTTTATAACCTACCAAGTGTCAATCCATCATAACCTGCCAAGTATCAAATAAGGTAAGTTGTCCAAATTTGAAATGTCACGAGTTTTTACATTAAATAGGAGACTGAATTATTGTCTCAATTAACAAGGTCAGTCGCCAAAATTTTTTAAATAGATTTCTTATGTAGAGTCGCAGACTTGGAAGTTGTCCGGAGAAGGTTAGAGATAGACAGAGAAGCATCTTGTTTCGCACAAGTTTCTGGAAATTTGTCAAATAAGGTAAATCGACAAAATTTGTCAAATTAGCGTAGCATTAAGAATTAAGATTAAGAATATTATGGCGTACCGCTTGCAATGTAGAGTGAGTCACATTAGTCAAGAAAGGACTTTGAAAATACATCTCCCTTGATACTTTCCAATCTTTTGTGAAAGATATTCATAATACTTTAATATATTAAAATCCACAGTAGTTTCTACGCTATTCATTAATTTTACTAGTTTTCCATTAACAATATTTCAATTCACCAATAAATATACTAAACCAACGCCAATAAAAATATTGAATCTCTTCGTTCATTTTCGCAAAATTATTATTAGCATTTTTTAAATTTCCTCCAACAAGACTTTCTACCATATGTTCTCACTTCTTTCGGACACATTATGTAGTCGCTACATTCACTAGAGCAAAAGGCCACTCAATAAGTAAGTTCCACGTTAAGTTGTATGTATGTGGCTTTTATATTTATTTACAGATAATCAAAGCAGAAGATGATGCAGTGTGATCTACGTCAGACTATGTACGCACAAATTTGCAGGTAGAGCTTTGCATATGCAATAAATAATTAGTAAATGGGTCCTATTTCAGTTAACGATGCAGACGAATCGTAATTACGCATACTTAAGTCCTAAGAATATAAAAAATAATACGATCAAATCAAACGTAAATAGATTATTATTTATTTTATTTTGCTAAAAATATTATGTATCGTTCTCAGACTTTGTCAAATTACAATGATACTTGAGAAAACAGATTTATTAAAGTGTTTTAAGTTATAAGTTCTACGTTAAGTTGTAACTAAAATAACTAAAATGTGGATTTTATATATTTACAGATAATCAAAGCAGAAGATGATGCAGTGTGATCTACATTAGAGAAAAAATTTTATTGGAACATACTATTGATATTATTATATTAATTAAACGATTTTATTCAACTTCGATCCTCTATTTCCTTCTTGTATGCTTGTTTTTCTTGTAACCCTGCTGCACAAGGAAATGAAATAAACACATTTTTTGTATAAATTTTTTTTTATTCATTATAAAAAAATATTGCAATATAAAAAAATATGTAAAAAATATTTTTAAATTGTGGGCCGCCGCAGCCACGGCCACCGCCACGGTCACCGCCACGGCCACGGGCACGGCCACGGCACTGCGCGGTTATCAAGGCCTGAAGGGTCCCTCTCTGGGACTGACTACCTTGACGTGGTGAGAGGGCAGTAGGGCGGTGACGATGCTCCGTGCCAGGCGGTACAGGGGGGTTTATTCCTCTCGGTATTGGCCGACCGGGAGTGGGGCCGCTCTAGCCAAAAGTCGGTCATCCCATGGAACAGTTACACGCGTCGCGGGGCCGGGGGGGGGTCGGTGGTTCCCTCCCGCTCCTCCGCTTCGGCGGGGGGATGGGTGGGGCCCTCCGGCCCGGCCTCGGTCCGGCGGCGCACGCACACTCTACATTCTCTACACCTACACATCCTTCCCCATGCGTAGCTTCTGGAGCCGCCGGGCGGGGGGCCGTCGCCCTTTAAGACACTTTTTTATGAAATGAACAAAGATATAGAAGCCTCGGAAACTACGCCGCTATCGGGGGGTAATCGCCCGACTCAGCTTGGCCCTGTCAGCAGCCAGGTTGTAGTAAGTATTCAGACTGATGACGCCGAGCTAGGGCCACCACACCCAGAAAAAACTACAGAGGCAAAACTCACGGCTTGTTCCCATGACTCTCTTTTGGATCATCTTCTAGGTAGTAGGAGAGAGGGGCCCGGATACGGGACTGGCACCCCAGCCACTCCCCACGAGGGGCCCTCCAGCACCGGGGGCGACATAACAACGGATGCGGGGGCACCCGCCGCTCCAAAGGCTCCGATGACGGCACCAAGTAAAATCCGGGGTGGGCCGTATGTGCGGAGCGTGGCGGTGTACCGGGGCGTCGGAGACCTGAGGGAGCTCCTCAGGCTACGGCGGGGGCTGGACGTCGTGGGGCAACCTAAGGCAGATGGGCATACTGAGCCCATCTGCATATCCGACGACGACAGCGAGGGAAATGCTCTGGTGAGTACTGCCGAGGGCGGGGTCGGCACCGTACTGGAGGCTGTGCCCTCGTCCAGTGGCAACGAGGAGACGAGGACGACGACGGCGGTGACACCGGCTGAGGGCGTCCACGGCGAGGAGGAGCCATCCTCCGACGTGGAGATGACCTTTGGGGGGGGGGGGGGGGTCAGAGGGGATGCGGCTTCCGTTTTAGATACCGCCCGACGGTGGATTCAAGTCTGGATTCGGACCCTGCCCTATCCGTTGGAGGGGCGGGGGAATGTTTGGAGGCTCCCCTGCCCGCCACCTCTGGGGGCGATACGGACCCCGGGATGAACGCTGATTGGTGGCGGGCGGGTCCCTCGGGTCCCTCGCTTCCCACCCACAGCGCCCTCAAGAGGAGAAGGAAAGATGAGAGGCCCGGGGTGTGGACAGATAACCCCAGGCCGGGCAAGGGCGGTAAGGCCTTGCCCAAACGGGAAGAACTGCTCCGGCTGGCGGAGGGTATGCAGATCGCCCCCTTGGCGGACGAGGCCCAGCAGGAGCTGAATGGTGTGGTAGCGACAGTGTGGGCGGCAAAAAATATTAAAGGCACCGACATGCGCTCGATTAAAATTACGGCCCGGCGTGCGTCAGTGGCGGTCGCGGTACTGTCGGGTCGCGCCGTGACTGGCGATGACCCGGATCGGCCGCCGACGGTGATCGTCCGGCCGGGGAAGTGTGGGAGAGGAAGTGCGAGCTGCTAGAGGCCAAAAACGAGACCCTGGAGGCCCGGATTCGCGCACTCACCGCTCGGGTGGACTCCCTGACTGAGGGTCGGGCGGCTGGCGAGGCGGCTGGTCTGGGTCGTGGTCCTGGCATGTCCGCGGGTTCGGTCGCTCCTGTGG
This sequence comes from Andrena bucephala, assembly GCA_947577245.1. Classification (NCBI taxonomy): domain Eukaryota; kingdom Metazoa; phylum Arthropoda; class Insecta; order Hymenoptera; family Andrenidae; genus Andrena; species Andrena bucephala. The sequence continues at coordinate 17,277,920 of OX387718.1, read as the reverse complement.
TTCCCGTCCCCGCCCCTGCCCCTATTATTACTACTACCGGGGAGAGACCCTGGGACGCCATTCTCGGTCGGATGGACGAGATGGAGAGGCGGTTCGACAACCGCCTCCTCGCCCTGGGCAGGGTCGTGGAGAATGGGGCCTTGTCATCTAGGGGCGGGGCGGTGCCGGCGGCGCCTGTGCTGCCGCCGTCGTCGCCCTCGGTGCCCGCTGCGCCGGGTGTGAGTACGGGGGGAGAGCCCCCCCTGTCTGGCGTGAATGGGCCTGTGGACCGGCCCCAAAAAGTGGCTAAAAAAGCGGCTAAAGCCGCCAAAAAGGCAGAGCGAGCGGCACGATTAGGCGTCGCGGCGGCGGGGGGTGCGGGGACGGGGATAGGCGAGGGCGGGGGACCCCCGCCCCAGGTCATCACTGCTACGGGTTCTCTGGTTTCCCTGGCTTCTCCGGCCTCTGCGGCCACGGCGACTGCGGGTACAGCTGTGCCGACTATCGGGCCGCCTGCTCCCCTCTGCAGAACGAGGATCAGGAGGGCGATAAGGAAGGCGGCCAATGCTGCTAAAAGGGCGGCCGGAGGGGGGCGGCCGGAGGGGGGGCGGCCACTGATCGGGCTGGGCAACGTCTCCCCCGGGGGACCCTTGGGGACACCGCGAACGCCGCTGGGTCACAGACCACATGGTCGTAAGTGGTCGGCAGGCGCGTTGGCGGTGGGAAGCCAATCCCGAGGGGGGAGGGGTCGTCTTGGGGCAGCGTGGCGGTGGGGGGCAGGCGCGGGCGGTGGTTCCCCGGCAGTTGAGCGGTCGCGGGGGTGCGGGCCCGCGGTTGCCGCGCGCGCCGCGAACGGCGGCAGTAGCCATCACCGCCCCGATCGGCACCAGCGAGGAGGGTAGGAGGGCCGCCTCTGCTCAAATCTCAGCGGCCATGGCCGCGATCAACGTGGCCGAACTCGGCATCTCGGCCATGCGTCCGAGACGCGCTGCCACCGGGGGCCTAGTCTTCGAGATCCCGGGTTCTAAAAGCGCGGAGCAAGCTGCGGCCCTTAAGGCCAAGCTGGTTGATCCGCTGGGGGACTCAGGAATAAGAGTCCATTGCCCCCAAAAGACGGCGGAGTTCAGGGTGTGCGGGCTCACTGAGCTCGCCGCGAAAGACGCGGTGCGCCGAGCGTTGTCAGCGCAGGGGGGGGGGGGGGTGCGAGGACGGGGACCTCACGCTGGGAGAAAGACGCCCAGACGGTGCGGGACTGTTCTCCCTCTGGGTGCGCGGGCCCCTGGCTGCGGTAGCCAGGTTAGCACGAGCGGGCCGCGTGACCATTAATGGGCTGCTGGCCCGCGTGCTGCCGCTCGAGCAGAGGAGGCTTCAATGTTACCGCTGCCTGGAATTTGGACACGTCCAGGCCAGGTGCGGTGGCGGGACAAACAGGAGCCTCCCCTGCTACAGGTGCGGGGTGGAGGGGCACGTGGCCCGCGGCTGTCAAGCCGCGCCGAGGTGCCCGCTGTGCTCGGAGGCGGGGCTCCCGCATGGCCACAGAATGGGTGGCCCAGCGTGTCGGCCCCCGACCAAGGCATCGGGGTCCAGAGTGAGAGAGGGGACTCCGAGGGCGGGGGGAGCGGCGACCAGTTCTGTGGCCGCTGCGGTGCCCCCCTCTCCTGCTCCATCGGTGGCGCTCGCGATGTCGGCACCCATGGAGACGGAGGCCTGCCCGGCCGCGTCAGCGGCCAGGTCCGGTCCCGGGAAGCGGAAGGTCCGGGAGGAGGCCGGAGAAAAGATCTCCGACGATGGTGGACCTTCCGCGTCTCCCACTGAAAGGGTCTCCAACACTCTGAAGAGGAGGAGGAGGAGGGAGGGATCGGGCTTGGTCGGCTTTTCACGGCAGCTCTCTGGCCGGGGGGCCTTCCTGAAGAGCGGCGGGTCTACTTCGGCGGGGGGGCCCGGTGCCGGCGGAACCGGTGCGGGGGCAAATGGGGGCGACGGCGACGGAAACGAGGAGGCGCGACTGCTAGCGGAGTCAGTCGCGCTGTCCTTCGGCGGTGGATCTCTTCCCCTTCCCCTTCCTCCTTCTCTTCCTTCCCCGGGGGACGTTGGGAGGGGGGGCGGGGACTGGCGGCTTTATGGTGGCGGAGGGGGCGGACCAGCGCGGGCAGCTATCGGGGGAGGCCGATATTACTACGTGTAATGTCTAGAGCCCCTCCGATGCTGCTCGCCAACTGCAGGCACTCCATGCGGGCGCATGACCTGCTAGAGCAGGCCCGCGTGGAGTTGGGTGTCGGGATGGTCGTGATTACGGAGCCATACCCACTGCCTGACCGCCCCTTCCGGGTTACCAACCCGGACGAACAAGTGGCGGTGATGTGGGAGCTAGGAGGAGGGGCCCCGCTATGCACGGTCGCCCAGCATGGGCGGGGCTGGTCAGCGGTCGTATGGGGGGAATTCCTGGTGGTGGGCAGCTACGTGGCTCCCAGGTTTACGGTCCCGGAGTTCGAAGACCGGCTAGGCGAGATTGGGGCTTTTCTTGCCCCTCAACTGGCCCGGGCGGTCGTCCTCATGGGGGACTTCAACGCTCACGCTGTTCAATGGGGAGCCCCCAGGACGGACTCCAGGGGCCAGGAGCTGCTCGAGTGGGCGGAGGCGCTGGGGTTCGTGTTGAAAACCCCCAAGCAGTCACGACGTTTCGCGGTTCGCGGGGTGAGTCCACCATCGATCTTATCTGGGTCAACCCCGCGGCCGCGGCCATCACGTCGGACTGCTGGGTAGCGGAGGACAAGGAGCCGGATTCCGACCACATGTATGTGCTCCTGGCTACCTCCGCTGCCCCGCCTCCCGGCGCCCCTCGGGCCGGTAGACGGCCCCCGCGTTGGGCGCTCAGGCGCCTAGACTTAGACGCTGCCCGGTTGGAGTCCTCCGTCGTCGCCTGGCCTCCATTGCCGGGCGACACCCTCGACGACCCTGCCGCCGGTGCCCTTTGGCTGCGCGGCGCGTTACAATCCATCTGTGACGCGTCAATGCCGCGCGCCGGGCCACCGGGCGGGGGTCGGAGGCAGGTGTAGTGGTGGTCCGCGGAAATTGCTAATCTTCGGGCAATTAATCTGCGGGCCAGACGCCAGTACACCAATGCCCGCCGCCGAGATCCACGGCGGGTGGCGGGGGACCAGCTCCAGGAGCTGCGCGCTGCATTCTCAGCAGCGCGCCGCGAGCTCCGTGGAGCCATCGCCCGGGCCAAGTCCCGTTCGTGCGACGAGTTCCTCCTCACCTTGAACGAGAACCCCTGGGGGCGCCCGTATAGGAATGTGTCCGTTAAACTCGGCCCATGGGTGCCCCCAGTTGCGGAGGGTCTCGATCCCCGGTTCTTCAGGGAAGTCCTGTCGACGCTATTCCCTCCTCCTCATGTTCCGGGGAGGGAGGCGTCGATGAGACCGGGGATCCGGAGCTGGCCTGGGGCTATGATATCTTAGATGCCCCAGGTATCAGCGAGGAGGAGCTCGCTCTCGCAGTGTCTCGAATGCGCGCCAGGAAGGCGGCACCGGGACCGGACGGAGTGCCCGGGCAAGTATGGGCATGCGCTATGAGCGCCCTGGGAGACGGCCTCAGGCGCGTGTTCGACGCCGCACTGAGGTCGGGGAGATTCCCCCTGCCTGGAAGGAAGCGAGGCTAGTGCTGCTTCGGAAGCCCGGAAAGCCCCCGGAGTCGCCCTCTGCGTACCGGCCGATATGCCTGCTGGACGAGGCGGGCAAGCTGGAGCGCGTTCTGGTTGCCCGCCTCCGGGACCATCTAGGAACTGCGGCCCCAGATCTTTCCGACCGCCAATATGGATTCAGGCGGCAGCGATCGACGGTGGACGCTATTCTACTAATGCGGTCGCTGTCGCAACGGGCGGTCGAGAGGGGCGGTGTGAGCGGTGCGGTGTCCCTTGACATCGCAAACGCGTTTAACACCGTCTCTTGGGCGGCGATTGAGCGGGCGCTCGTTTTTCATCGCGTCCCGCTATACCTTCGCCGCCTGATCTGGGACTATCTCCGCGGCCGGGTGGTCTCATACGTCGGCCGGGACGGGGAGGGGGTGGCAGCTGTGCACCGCGGCGTGCCGCAAGGGTCCGTGATAGGACCCTTGCTATGGAATCTGGCGTACGACGCGGTGCTTCGGGTGGCTATGCCGTCGCCAGCGGTCTCGCTCGTGTGTTATGCGGACGACACGCTGGTGGTGGCCTCTGGGCAACGATGGGAAGCGGCACTTGACCTCGCTGAAAGGGCACTACGGCGTGTCATTGCCTCGATCGGGACGCTTGGTCTGCGAGTCGCCGTCGAAAAGACAAGGGCGATCTGGCTCGCGGACAGGGTTGGGACTGGAATCCCAGCCGTAGCGTCCCTGAGGATCGGGGACGCCTGCGTCAGGGTCGGCCGGTCATTGATGTACCTCGGCCTGACCCTTGACACCTACTGGCGGTTTACGCGTCACTTCAGAGTCCAGGGCCCCAGGTTGAAGCGGCAGGTGTTTGGACTTGCGCGGCTTATGCCCAACCTGGGGGGCCCTCACGAGGCGGTTCGGCGGCTATATGTGACGGTCATCCGGTCGATGGCGCTCTATGGAACGCCGGTGTGGGCCGGTGACCTGGAGGACTGTCGCGTGGGGCGGGAACTACTCGCAAGTGTTCACCGCCGGATGGTCCTCCGCTCCGTGCGGGCTTGCCGCACGGTGTCGCATGCCGAGCTGTCTGCGATAGGCGGGTCTCCCCCGTTCCATCTGCTTGCAGCGATGGAGGCGGAGATCTATTTCGCCTCCCACGATCGCCGTGGAATGGGGATCCGGCCGATCGATGTGGGACCTGGAGGGGCGCGCTGTCAGGCCCGGCGACGCATGGGAGCCAAATGGATTGATTGGCTCTCCCTCCCTGAACATCGGGAGAGACGCGTCGTCGGGGCGCTCCTGCCCATTATCGGTGAATGGGTGGGGCGCAGGTATGGCAGGTTAACCTTCCGCCTGACGCAGGTGCTCACCGGAGCTGGCTCCTTCGGTGACTATCTGTGTCACATTGGGCGGGAGGAGACGCCGTGGTGCTACAACCTGCGACTCGGGCGACGGGGACTCGGCGGATCACACCCTGGCTGTTTGTCGGGAATGACAGGATGATCGCCGTGTCCTCGAGGCGCAACTGGGCCCTGACCTCACGCTGCCGGCGGTCGTGCGTCGGATGGTGGAGGACAGGGCGTGCTGGCAGGCCGTCTCCTTCTTCTCGGAGCAAATCATGCTCGAGAAGGAGGAGGCGGAGCGCGACCGTGAGCGGCAGGGACATCCCTGCCGGCTCGGGGTCCCGCGAAGGGCAAGAAGAAGAGGGAGATAACATTAAGCCGGGGAGGATACTGCGGCGACCTAGGCGTAGGTCGCCCCGCCTCCCCGTGGCGGGCAACGGGTCCGCGCGTTCCCCTCCCCCCCCCCCACACGTCTTCCACGGAGGGTTATGTGTGGGGGTGAGGGGAGCGGGATGAGGGAGATTAGTGGGACGGCCGCCCCCCCCCCCGGAATTTCTTGGGGGGAGGGTGTGCTGTGCGTAGGGTGCAGTGGGAGGACAGCCGCCCCCCCCGGGGGCACCTGGGGGGGTGTGTGCTGTATGAAGGGGACGGATGGCTCGGTGTTCCCCTAAGTGTCGGAACCGCCCCTGCTGCGCTGAGTGTGAGCGCTGCAGCGGCGGCATCATTGGTGGGGAGATTGGGGGGCTCCAGAATTTGCGGGGCCCCCCCCGGGGATGGCCAAATAGTGCCATCCCCTGTTGAAGCTGCGCTTCTTTGGGGGCGAGCTGGCATGTGGGCTGCCCCTCAGGCACGGCCAGCCGCTCGCCGGGGGGATCCGGCCGGATAGCATTGTTCGAGTGTTGATAGGTCCCCCTGGGGGTTGCGGCTTTGGGCGGCCCCCCTTCGGACTATGCCAGCCGCCCCTCGCCCGGCCCGTCATATAGGTTACGGGCCGGGTAACAGTAAAAAGTTGCAGTGGGGTCGTGGGGCGGGGGTGCCGGGGGGCGCCACCCGCCCATGTTGTAGCAGCGACCCCGGAAGAGGGTGGTGCGGGCGTGTGACCCGTCGCGTGCCATCCGGAGTCTCGGCACGATGGAATTTGCTCCCGGGGGGGAGTTCGGCCGCGTGGCCCGCGCCCCCAGTGGTGCCCGCGCCCGCACGACTTCCCTCCGAGAAGGGCCCTGCATAGGGGGCAATTGGTGCGGGGAGCTGTATATGCATTCTGGGGGGGGGGGGCATGCGAACGTAATCGCTTGTTTGATCTCGCCAAAGTCCTCCCCTGGGGTGCGCGCTCCTCGCACCAGGAGGTCACCTTGGTGGTTTTAGTGGGTTCGAGTCCCACATAACTCTCTGCCCTCCTCCGCGGGCGGGGGGTATCCGTGGGGATTTCCACTAAGTAAAACAAAAAAAAAAGGCCTGAAGGGTAAGGGCCTGTAGGCTGTTCGCTTGAGTGCGAACAGCGCGCAGCACGGCCCATTGCTCCTGCTGGGCCCTTACCCTTCTGCCGCTCCGTTGATGGCGGGCCACGTACTGTCCTGTAATTAATAAAAAAATAAATTTATGAGTAAAATGTTTTTTAATTGAAAGACCTTTCGAACGTTTAGATATAGGCTAAAGTGAACAATTTTTACAGTGTTTAAAGATAATTAAAGATAATAAAGATCAGAATTAATATCTGTTCTCGTGAAAATGTCAGGAAATTTTGTTAAAACACTACGGCACAAGATATATATACTACCCTGATAACCAGGTCTGCCGGCAGATCCGGCGCCGTCTATGTCTGCATTCAACTACGGTTCTGCCGGCAGACCCTGACAAGGCAGGATCTGCTGCGGATCTGCCGTTCATCTGCCGGCAGATCCGCAGCAGATCCTGCTGCCCGTCTGACTCATCCAATAGCGCCATCTGAAGGCAGAATCTGCTGCGGATCTGCCGGCAGACCCTGCCTTGTCAGACCCTGCTGTCCATCTGCTGACAGACTGCAGGCAGGGTTGTTATCAGGGCTATCTGATGTTATCCATAATATAAAAATTGTTGATTTAGACCTATTTTCAAGCATTCTAAAAGTATGTAACTCCTTAAAATGTGTATGTATTTACCGTTTTCCATGGCCGGCCTCTCCCTACGTGGTAGTGGAAGCGGTGGTAGCGGTGGTAGCGCTGGTAGCGCTGGTGGTGGTGGTGGTAGCGCTGGTGGTGGTGGTGGTGGTGGCGGTGGCGGTGGCTGCGGTTGGTACGGCGGAACCTCAATCGACATATTGTCATCCTCTGAATCTGGAAAAATATAAATTTGAATACGTGTATATCATTTAACTTTTCTATAAGTTAATTTAATAAAACTTACCATATAACAATAGTTCCTCTGCTCTTCTCTACAAAAATTAATATAAACAATTAGCAAAAAAATCAATATTTCATAAAAGCGGCGTATGATAGAAGAAAGATATACATGTAACGCAAGGATACGTATTGTTTAATGCAAATTGGAAATTAGGAAATAAAAAAATTTGAAAATTGAAATAGTATATAATGCGAAATTATAAAAATTACATTTTACATTACATTACATTACAGAATATGTTTCTTCTCATTACTTCAAGAGCCTTTCCATTATTTAATCATACAAAAAACTGTAACGTATTATAACTTTGTTATGTGAACGATTCGCTCTTATAACTAGTAGTAAAACAAGAAGATATTAGACACGTTGAAGCAATATTCTAACTTATAACACCAACGATTAGAAATATCAAACATATCTGAGTTGAACGTAAATGAACATGTAAACTGCAACATTATGAAAGTCTTTGATAGGCACTTTGCCTACGTTAAGTATCAGTGGGCGTAGACCGTAACTGTATAACAAGTAATATACGTAGAAGCACATTTTAACTCAGATGTGTTTCATACTTCTAATCGCTGGCGTTACAAGTAATTAGAATATGCTTCAACGTGTCGAATATCTTCTTGGTGTATTACTTGCTATACATTTACGGTCTACTTCCACTGATAGTTAACATAGGCAAAGTGCCTACCAAAGACTTTCAAAATGTTGTAGTTTACATGGAAAGGCTCGTGATGTAATGAGAAGAAAGAAAAAACATATTTTGTAATGTAATGTAATGTAATGTAATGTAATTTTTATTTTTAAACTCCGAATTTCCAATTTGCAATTAGCAATTTTGAACAATACGTATCCTTGCACTAGATGTACGACTTTTTTCTATCATACGCCGCTTGTAATCATCAGAATTTAAGTGACGAAAAAATTTCACGAATCACGAATAAGTTTCTCACGAATAAAACTAACGAATACAGATAACCGGGCTAGAGTATATATGAAGAATAACGATAACGATATATATGAATAACGATAACGATAACTCTGCTATGAATATAGGAATAGTATTGTTTTATTACTTACATTTTCAGACATTTTTGCTAGCGCTGTGTCGACAATGGACGTTCACGTTTTAGAATGGACGTTCACATGCATGTGCCACGATGAGGCGAGCTCCTCCGCTGCTCTTTTGTTTTTTAAGGAGCCCGCTTTTGGCATAGATACGGACACATACTGCCGCGGGCTCTTTGAATTGTTGATTTTTAAGCCGGGAATCCACCGGGAAGTTAGCAATAAGCTAAGCTATGCTATGGCATGCTACGTTTTAAAAAAATTAGTTTCAATACATTCTTATGGAACCGTTTCCACCAAAAGCTAAGCTAAAACATAGTATAGCATAGCATAGCATAGCATAGCATAGTTTAGCTTAGCTTCCCGGGGAATTCCCGGCTTTAGGCCCGATGCAAACAAGCGGTTTGCAATATTTTGCCGCCGCAGTTCACACGGGATGCAAGGATCAAATATCGATCTATTCGAAATTTTTCGTTACGTTTCGGGTTAAGTAACATTACGTTTTCTTATCATTTATAAATAAATAAATACATATAAAGCGAAGTTATACCAAGGTTTTTACACGTTTAAATATACAGTAAGTAAATTTAAAGTAACGCTTATTTGTACTTCTACGTTAGATTTAACTGTATGTAAGATCCGGAACGAATAAATAATGCTGAAAGTGTAACCAAAAGGCGACGGTAAAGAAGACTCGCCCGACCGCAGCGGGACGTGAGCGGCGGTACATTTTCTCGGTACGAGGAGGGCTCGCTTTGACCGACGGGCACGCCAAAAAACAAAGCGGGCGACCGGAGCTCACACATGTTACGGCGTTGGAATATTGTTCCTCATTTCCTTGCATGTAAGTGTGCTTCATTATTATTAATTAAGGTGTACGCATAATGAAACGAATATATTTTCAACGAATAGGTTATTTTGTTTCATTACTTGTGTAAAATAATAGTCTACGCAGATTTTTGCTAACCTATTTCTTTATTGAAATGTGTATCTTTTTAGTGTCAAGTTCCTTGGAAGCAAATTCTATCTATTCTCGTCAGTAGGAGAAGCAAAAGAAAAAAATAATTATATTTGGTAAGTGACGTTTCCATTTATTTACATATTATAATAATACCTAAGATATTAATTCAGTGTTTATTACAAATTTCTCGTTTTTTACAGGTTGGAGTATTAAAAAAAAAGTAAAGTACAACACTCGCAGAGCTGCTATGCGCTATTCCGAGTTTTTAAACTTTACTGGCTGCATCGCGCCTTATCTTTCTTATCTTATAACATCACTCGATGGGCTGCATTGCGCCGTGTCTCGAGTATAACAATTTTCAATAAAGTTGGGCGTATAGTGTACTAGAAAACTACAAAATATAAATAAAAGTATAATTCGTCATGTCTGTTATTGATAGTATTAATACCTTACCCCTCGGTTTTAAAAATATGCAAATTCCCAATAGAGGTGAATGGTTAACAGACGATCATATTGAATATATTCATAAACTATTACAAGCTAACTCTAATTATAAACCACGCGAGACGTGGAGAGTTCAATTGCCTGATACAATTCAACCTGTTCATGAAAACCATGATCACATACAGATTTTGCACCAATGCCAAAATTTTAAAACCAATGCAGGGGGACACTGGGTTTGTAGCTTTTATAAATATGCTGACAGAAGACTTCATATTTATGACTCTCTTAATAACAAGAAGATGCATAGTCATCATAAAATTTATCTGGAAAATATATACCCTTTTTTGAATAAACAAGACGGCAAAATTGACGAAGAATTTATTGAATTTCCGCACGTACAAGCTCAACCTAACAATCGGGATTGCGGAGTTTTTGCGATTGCATTTGCTGTCTCGTTATTATTCAAAATATTACCAGACAAAGTAACGTACAATCATGCATTGATGCGTCAACATTTCATCCGAATGTTCCAAACTAATCGTATAGAACACCAATAAAAAACTTCAAAAAAGTAAAAAGATATGACGCCAAGAACATGAATTATCTTTGTAAAAAGATGTGAGATCCCCATAAAAAACTTTAAAAAAGTAAAAAAATTACGCCAAGTACATGAATTAGCTTTGTAAAAAGAAGTGAGATCCCCAAAAAAAACTTTAAAAAAGTAAAAAATACGCCAAGTACATGAAAATGTCGAGGACAAAAAAAAGTATTATCAAAAATCACAAAAAAAAAGAAAATGGTACACATGAAGAAGTCGAGGAAAAAAAGAGTATTATCAACAAATAAATATAAAAAAAAAACACAAAAAAGACAAAGAAACATGAAAAAGTAAAGGACGAATAAAGTATAATTATCAAATTAATATAATCACATAAATAAAAAAAAAATATAATTACAATATAAAAAAAGATGTGAAATCAAAAGGAGCTGCAAGTACATCACAAAAAAAAGAAAATAATATAATCACACAAAAAAAGAAAATAATGTAATCACACAAAAAAAAAATATAATTACAATATAAAAAAAAAAGTGAAATCAAAATGAGCTGCAAGTACATCACACAAAAAAAGAAAATAATACAGGGTGTCCCACCTAAGACTGGACAGCCGGTTTTTCTCCTAAAGTATTGCCGATAAAAATATAAAAAAAACAGAGGATTGCATGGTTCGAGGGGGCCAATTAATTAGCGCCAACGAATTTTTTTTATCGATTATTATTTTAAAAGATACGATGGTCAAGATCGGTTTTTCAAATGGAACTATTTTTTTTGAACACCTGAGTTGATAGTGCGTTCCAAGACAAATTCAATAAGCTTTAATGTATACACTTTATTTTCACTGGTTTTTAAGATATTGCGCTTGCAAATTTACTGATTTTCACTGGAAGAAAACTGTCTGGTATAGCACGGACCGGGGACGGTCTTACTGGCTCCACGGGTGGCACTGCCTTTTGAAATAGATACCTACCTGCCAAAGGTCTACGCCAGGCCCAAAGGCTGGACAATTTTGTTCCGTCAGAAATGCTACTTACGTAGGTACATCTGCGGTATCGAGAAGCGCACCGTTACTTTTATTTCGCACTTGCTTCTACGCTCGGATGGCCGGTTCTCTTGGGAGGGATGCAAGTTCGATTGGTTAGGTTAGGAGGAGTGAAAGTTGCTAGACTAAATTTCAATCATAGGGAGCAGGTATTGTATCAGAACCATTCGGATTTGCATTCCTCACAAACGGCTGCTCTCTTGAAGAGGCCCTCTTCACAGCAATGCCCACCTTCTCTCGCACGGAATACGTTAACGCTTGCTTTTGTTCTGATATTGAAGCTCGTGTTTATACCCGAGAGGACCACGCGTCGACAGCGGGCTACCCCTTTTCTTCCTGTGTCTCTCCACGAGCCGTGTTGACGGTGGATTGTAGGAGCGTAGATATCTGGATGCCAGTTATTGAATTCAGGAGACGATAGAAACATTTTATCACAACACACACATGTACTATAATTAAAGTAAATCGTATTCCTCTCCGGCAGGAGTACTGATAATGATCGAACTTGCGCCCCACTTCGCGCAGACCAATTACACGGAGGGTAGTCGGGTCACGCACTACCCTAATGATACAGGGTAATTCTGGAGCAACGCCCGTCAAGGAGATGCGCTGGTACCCCGTGGCGAGGACAGACCTTCGCATTGCCTCACCCGATTTTTATGGTTTTTTTTCCGGAAAAAGGTACGAATCCTGGGCCGAACGTAGCGAATTGAAGTCGACCCTCCGCAGTCGAGGGTGAAATATCCATTACAGCGTATTAAGAGACCCTTTTCTTCATCGTATCGAAAGGGATGTGACGCCAATAAATTCCTTATGTTTTTCTGACGAAAATTATACCAAATGTCATGCAAATCGGACTACTTTGACACAAGCTATTTGTATTCCCTATGTAAAAGTTGTCCGATTTACACGACATTTGTAATGATTTTCATCGTGTTCGAGATTCGGTAGTTCCGATCTCCGCCACACCCCAACTCACCGCAGCACCTCCTGGACTGCGTAACGCCACGACCGATCCACAATCGATCTGCCAATCATCTGCGCTCCGCGGCCGACGATCAGCCAATCAGCGCATCGCGTGACACGGTTTCAGCCGGTTGTAGAATACGCGTAGAAAATCACAGCTTAACACATCTGTGGCTCAACCAATCAGATTTCCCCACGTCGGTCGATCGTCGAGAATGTTCGAGACGACCCGTACAGGAAGTCTGATTGTCCAACGGTTTTCAATCTTGTTCACGCAGAGTATGTGAGTAGACGCGTCGGTTTTACTGAAACGTTTAACACGTAACTCGTGAATATTCTCAGTAGTGCTCACAGTTCTCACCAAATTACTTCTCGCTCTGCATCAAGTTAGTACTCATGTCAATTAATTGCTTTCTCTAAAACGCTCAATTCTCATTTCTCTCACGCGAATCGATTGTGGATCGTGGTCGAGGCTCGTCCACGTGGCGGTCGGTGTGCGTGGTGCTCATTGTTCTCAATAACTCTCAGTATTATTCAATCAAAGCTTTGCTCACCGCTCATCTCTGTGACGCACACTCAACGAGTGTTTTATAATAAAGACAACGAAACATTTTATCTCAATAAGTGCATTGTGACTTTCGTACATAACCTCCCCGGCATACTCACGCTCATCGCGTTATCTTATTCGCGAACATTTGTGGTCCTTCGAGCCGGATTGGTGTGTGAAATTCAGTGCAGTGCTCACTTCGAAAAGCTCATTCTCGATTCTCAGTGCTCACCATGGCGGACGAAGAGAACAACTCCACCACGTCGAATCCCGAGTCGAGATCGACAACACCGAATCCGTCAGGAACGCTCCAGGTTCCTCAGGACCAAGCGGCGCAAGCCTCCGGCCAGACGAGGTCCTCGTCGCCGTCAACGACGCCGGCACCGCTCATCATCAAAGCGCACTCACAGGCGTGTCGCTTCCAAACTCTTCAAGACTTGCAGTCTGAGGTCCCGGAGGATTTGGAATCGACGACTCCCAACGAAGTGCAGTCGCTGCTCGACAGCGTCGAGGAGCTACACACGGCGTTCCTGACGGAGCATGCACACATAGAGGAGTTTTGGCCGGTGAAATGCATGAACCACGAGTATTTCGCGTCGGGCCTCCTAGCCCGAGAGACGAAGCTCGTGGCAGCACTCAGGCGCTCACTCCGACGTCTCATCACTCATCGAGTGAACTCTGCTCAACCCAGCATGTCCAACACAACGGCCACAACATCCACGAGCAGAGCTGCCAAGCTACCCGAGCTCGCCATCCCCAAGTTCACGGGGAACTATGTAGAGTGGCCTGCATTCAGTGAGTTGTTCACCTCACTCATAATCAATGACATTCGGCTCATGGAAATTGACCGTCTATATTACTTGAGGGCCAGCCTAACAGGGGAGCCGTCAAGACGTGTCAATGCGTTTCCGCTCATGGGCTCATCTTTCCAAGCGTGTTGGGAATACCTCAACAAGCGCTTCTCAAATAAGCGACTGCTCATCAAGGAGCAGCTTGACAAGCTGCTCACAATCAATCCCATCACCACGCGGTCCGCGACTGCACTCAAGGACCTGGCTGCAACCTTCACGGAGGTCAACGAGACGTTGGTCGCGTTGAAGGCTGATCAGGACATGCACAACTGTCTGATGGTGCATGTCCTAACCAACAGCCTCGACAAGGTCACCCGAGAGGCCTGGGAAACCTCTCTCTCCAATTCCGCAGAGTGCCCTCGGTACCAGGATCTGCTGGCCTTCGTGGAAAAGAAGGGTGGGGCCCTGGAACAGATGGAGTCTTCGACGAAGAAGCCATCTGCACCTGCCGCCTCCACCACACGCTCAGCTCATCGCAAGTCAACAGCTCACCCTGCGACGCAGGCAAAACAGCCAGCGGCTAAGACGTCCACAAAGGCTCAGTCGTCGCAGTATCCATGCGACTGGTGCAAAGCCGAGCACTCTATTGTGGCGTGCCCTCAGTTCCGGGAAACATCGGTGACAGAGCGGCGCCGATTCATAGTAGCTCGCTCATTGTGCAAGAATTGCTGTGGTCGGCACACTACAGAAGAGTGCAAATCAGCTCACCGGTGCAAGACGTGTGGGGCAAAACACCACACGATGTTGCATCCTCTAAAGGCGTCATCTACTCAAGGCTCGTCTCAACCTCCGCCTAGGCCAGGCCTGCCCCATCGGGTGCAAATACCTCCTGAATTTCTGGGACCCGGGCAACAGTCGAGCGCGGGACTGGTTACGTTGCTAACCACAGCATGGGTTGCGGGAGAACTGCATGAGTGTGCGGCTGTCCATGTAGGCTCGTACCACGAGTCTATTGCTTGGATCCGAAGACCTCTTCTACATGGACGCACACTCATGCAGTTCTCTCCCAAATTTCGCAACGGGTAGCAATGGAACAGTCCCGCTCTCGGCTGTTACCCGGGTCCCAGAAATTCAGGAGGTATTTGCACCCGATGGGGCAGGCCTGGCCTAGGCCAACGACCGAAGCGAGCTCAGCTCAACCGACCCCCTCAACTAAAGGGAAGAAACCAGAGGATGACGCAGACTTCTGAAGTGTTGGTGCAGTCGTCAACTCACACTCACCCAGATCGCTAAGCTCATACACAACAGGTCACACTCACTCATTTCTATCTCACTCAGCAGCAGGTTGCCACGCTACCTCACACACGCTCAACTTGTTAGCCACGGCTAACGCACAGCTCATCTCACCGGTGGCTTCGCTGCCAGTGAGGCTACTCATCGACTCAGGCTCAGAGCTCACCTTTATCAAGGAGGAGCTCATCACTCAACTTAACCTTCAACGAACCCGCTCATCCATCTCAATTATTGGCATTGGAGGCAACAAAACTACTCACACTCGAGGCGTCGTGTCAATCACTCTACGATCAAGCTACGACTCCTCCACGGTCTCTACCCAAGCTCATGTTCTGCGAACTCTCACATCCAGTCTGCCATCCGTTGAAGCGCCACGTCAAGAATGGCCACATCTCACCAGGTTAAGGTTAGCTGATCCAGACTTTCTAAAACCTAGGCCCATTGACATAATCATTGGCGCAGACTCATACGGAAAAATCATAATGCCTAACCTCATCAAGGGTGGCCCTTCAATGCCAATTGCTCAGTTCTCAATCTTTGGGTGGCTCGTTCTTGGGCCAGTTAGAACATCTCAGTCTCAAGTCAGCTCGTCACACACAGCTGCAGTACTGCAGCACAGCGACAAAACTACAAGATCTACTGGCAAAATTCTGAATTCAAGAAGAGCTCCCGACAGATGCGCCCTCAAAGCTCACCCCTGAAGAACAAGAATGTGAGGATCACTTTCGAGCGACACACACTCGTGATTCTACAGGAAGGTACATCGTACGCATCCCTCTCAAGTCATCTCGAAGTCTATTGGGCAACTCCTATCAAACTGCTGATGCATGCCTAAAGCGAACACTCAACAAGCTCAAAAGAGACAGCGAGTATCACACGCTATACACAGGGTTCATGAAGGAATACGAGGAACTCCACCATATGGTAAGAGCCTCCTCTATCTCACCCAATACTCACTCTGTTTTCTATCTCCCACATCACGGAGTACTCAAGCTCGACAGCCAGACTACGAAGTTGAGGGTCGTCTTCAACGGGTCAAGCCCAACCTCAACGGGGCACTCGATCAACGATCTCATGCACACAGGGGCGAACCTTCTACTCAACATCACGGATGTGCTGCTGTGGATTCGCCAGCACAAGTACATTTTCGCCACTGACGTGACTAAGATGTACAGACAAATCAAGGTTCACGAAGACGACCAGGACCTCCAGAGAGTACTGTGGATTGATGAAGACTCAAAGGAGGTGCCCTACAAACTCACCACAGTCACGTATGGAACCAAGGCTGCGCCGTTCCTCGCTGTCAGAGCACTGCTGCAGTTGGTCGAAGACGAAGGACATCGCTTCCCACTGGCAGTACCATCCATCACCCATGCTAGATACGTCGACGACATATTTGGCGGCGCCGATACGGGTGAGACACTCATTACAATTGCTCAACAATTAAATGACCTGTGCAAGGCGGGCGGGTTTCCACTTGCCAAGTGGCAGACAACCTACCCCCCATTGCTTGACTCAATTTCTCACGAAGTGCGAGCTAGCAACTCGTACATTGCACTTGACGACTGCAATACCAAAATTCTCGGTTTACAATGGAATGCTCTCAACGACATCTTTTCATTCTCAACTAAACCCCTCAGCAATTCAAGACTCACAAAACGTCTCATTCTCTCAGAAGTAGCCAAGATATTTGATCCACTCGGCATCTTAGCTCCAGTCATAATTCGGGCAAAGGCACTTTTGCAGGAATTGTGGCTGCACAAACTTGACTGGGATGACCCACTGCCTTCCCGAGTCACGACTCACTGGGTCACCATCAGAGAAGATCTAACAAGTCTGGCCAGACTCTCAATACCGAGGTGGTTCAACACCTTCTCTTACTCGACAGTGGAATTGCATGGATTCTCTGATGCCTCTCAGCTCGCCATGGCAGCGGTAATTTACATTATCGTGACCTCACCGTCCACAACTCACAAAGTGTCGACACTCGTATGCTCCAAAACCAAGGTAGCACCACTCAAGAAACTCACAATCCCGAGGCTCGAACTCACTGCAGCTTTAATGCTTGCAAGGCTCACGAAGTATGTTCAAGCTACTCTTCAGCTCAACATTGCTACATCGCATTTGTGGACGGATTCTCAAATCTCACTATCATGGATCAAATCTCATGCATCACGCTGGATGGATTATGTGCGGAATCGTGTCTCCCAAATTCAAGAGCTCACCCCACACGCACATTGGAGACACGTTCCTGGAACAGCGAATCCAGCTGATTGTGCCTCTCGAGGCTTAACAGCAACACAGCTTGAACACCACGAGCTTTGGTCGACGGGACCATCTTGGCTCACTCAACCCAGTGACTCATGGCCCTCTCAACCTACCTTGACGGACAGTCCATGCATGCTGGAAGCTCGTCCTGGGATCTCAAATCTTCTCAACATTCGACAAGTCGAATATCACTGGGACCTCATTTACAGATATTCATCTCTCAACAAACTCTTGCGTATCACCTCAGTTTGTTTCAGAATTCTCTCACGATTAAGGAGGTCAACGATTTCCTTACCAACCATCTCACAGTCGCCTGAGGATCTGGAGAGGGCCAGGATCTTCTGGATTAAAGCGACGCAGTCCCTTTACTTCACACATGAAATAAAGGCGCTCAGCTCCGGCACCAAGTTGCCATCTTCTCACACGTTCAATCGTCTCACGGCCTTTATCGACCAGGAAGGAGTGGTTAGGGTCGGAGGCCGACTCAACAACGCTCACATTGCATATGGAAGTAAGCATCCTGCAATTTTGCCTCGTCACTCACATCTGTCCGATCTGATTATAGATCAAGCTCATCGAAAGACTCTCCATGGAGGGATTCAGCTCACGCTCGCTCAAATCAGACAGACCTACTGGATCATCGGTGGTCGAGCTCCAGTGAAATCTCACATTCTGCGGTGTGTTGTGTGTGCTCGACAAAGGGGGATCCGTGCCCGTCAACTGATGGGCCAACTACCTCTTTCACGAGTCACACCCACACGCCCATTCACCAGCACCGGACTGGACTATGCTGGTCCCATCACCTTAAGGACGTGGAAAGGGCGAGGCGCCAAGACTCAAAAGGGATGGATCTGTGTATTCGTCTGTCTCACCACCTCAGCTGTGCATCTCGAGCTAGTCACCGACTACTCCACAGAAGGTTTCATCGCAACGTACAGGCGTTTCATCTCACGGAGAGGAATCCCTCACTCACTCTACTCAGATTGTGGCACCAACTTCGTCGGAGCCGATGCCACACTCAAGAGGAGGTTTACTCAGGGCTCTCAAGATCACCAATCTCTCGCTCAGCTGTTAGTCAACGACAACACTCGCTGTTTTTTCAACCCCCCAACTGCACCACACATGGGAGGCAAATGGGAGGCTGTGGTGAAGTCCACCAAACACCATCTTCGGCGAACCGTGAGTGAAACAGCACTCACCTACGAAGAGTTCAGTACGCTCCTCACTCAGATAGAGGCTATGCTGAATTCACGACCTCTTGAGTCTCTCAGCGACGATCCTGAAGACGTCGCAACGCTCACCCCTGCTCACTTCCTCATTGGACACCCGCTCTCAGCTCTACCGGAACCTTCTGTGGAGCGCTCATCCATCTCACCATCAGCGCGGTGGCAACTCATCCAACAGAACACTCAACAATTCTGGACTCAATGGTCTGCCCATTATCTGCAAAGGCAGTTATCGATCTCGAAGTGGCATCACCCATCCAACGCCATCAAGGTCGGCTCCCTGGTGCTCATCACCGATGAGCGGTTTCCCCCGAGCAAGTGGCCACTTGCTCGGGTTCTCACTCTTCACCCAGGGAAGGATGGATTGACTACGGTGGTGACGCTCAAGACCGCCACTACCACCTTGGTCAGGCCAATTGCCAAACTGGCCATTTTGAATGTTACAGATTCATCATCAACATCTTCTTCCAGCTGTTGAGGCCGGGAGCATGTTCGAGATTCGGTAGTTCCGATCTCCGCCACACCCCAACTCACCGCAGCACCTCCTGGACTGCGTAACGCCACGACCGATCCACAATCGATCTGCCAATCATCTGCGCTCCGCGACCGACGATCAGCCAATCAGCGCATCGCGTGACACGGTTTCAGCCGGTTGTAGAATACGCGTAGAAAATCACAGCTTAACACATCTGTGGCTCAACCAATCAGATTTCCCCACGTCGGTCGATCGTCGAGAATGTTCGAGACGACCCGTACAGGAAGTCTGATTGTCCAACGGTTTTCAATCTTGTTCACGCAGAGTATGTGAGTAGACGCGTCGGTTTTACTGAAACGTTTAACACGTAACTCGTGAATATTCTCAGTAGTGCTCACAGTTCTCACCAAATTACTTCTCGCTCTGCATCAAGTTAGTACTCATGTCAATTAATTGCTTTCTCTAAAACGCTCAATTCTCATTTCTCTCACGCGAATCGATTGTGGATCGTGGTCGAGGCTCGTCCACGTGGCGGTCGGTGTGCGTGGTGCTCATTGTTCTCAATAACTCTCAGTATTATTCAATCAAAGCTTTGCTCACCGCTCATCTCTGTGACGCACACTCAACGAGTGTTTTATAATAAAGACAACGAAACATTTTATCTCAATAAGTGCATTGTGACTTTCGTACATAACCTCCCCGGCATACTCACGCTCAACGCGTTATCTTATGCGCGAACACATCGGAAAACCCCAAAGAATCCATCGGCGACACTTCCATATCCATACGATAGGGAATAACGAATTGTTTTATTTCTTAAAAAGGTAGGTACAGGCTGATTCTGGTGCTGCGCCCGTCACCCCGTCGCGAGGACAACACCCCGCAGTGCCCATAGAATTTTATGGCTTTTTCGGAAAAAGGTACGAATCCTGGGCCGGACGTAGCGAATTGAGGTCGAGCCCCCGCAGTCGAGGGTGAAATATCCATTTGAGCGTATTAAGAAATTCTTTTCTTCGTCGTATCGAAGGGGAAGTGGTGCCAATGGATTCCTTATGTTTTTCTGATGAAAATCATACCAAATGTCATGCAAATGGGACTACTTTGACACAAGCTATTTGTATTCCCTATGTAAAAGTTGTCCGATTTACACGACATTTGGCATGATTTTCATCGGCAATCCCCAAGGTATCCATCCGCGACACTTCCATATCCATACGATAAAGAATAAAGAATTATTGTATTTCCTAACCAGATACAGGGTAATTAAGGAGCAGCGCCCGTCGAGGAGATGCGGCCGCCTGGTACCCCGTGGCGAGGACAACCCCTCGCAGTGCCTGACCGAATTTTATGGCTTTCCACCCGCGAAGGGGTTCGAGTGCCTAATAAGAAGTGAGAAATCTTCGACTTGCGCATTTCTCATCAGATCTTTGCGAGAACGACACCTATCGATTCCTTATGTTTCGCCGATGAAGCTGACACCAAGAACGACGTAATTCCGACTATAATGAAGGAAATTCCATGGAATATCGATTTATATCATTTCAAGCTGACTTGATTTGGTTAAAAATAGTCCGATTTACATAAAATTTAGTATGATCTTCTTCGGAAAAACATAAGGAATCCATTGGTGCCACTTTCATATCGATGAGATTAAGAATAAAGAATCTCTTAATACGCTGAAATGGATATTTCACATTTTCACCCTCGACAGTGGGGCACCGACCTCGATTTGTCGCGATCGGCCGAGAATTCATACCTGTTTGAGAAAGAAATAATTCTTTATTTTTTATCGTATTATAAATCGATTTTCCATGGAATTTCCTTCATTATGGTCCGAATACGTCGTTCTTGGTGTCAGTTTCATCGGCAAAACATAAGAAATCGATGGGTGTCGTTTTCGCAAAGATCTGATCAGAAATGCGCGAGTCGAAGATTTCTCACTTCTTAATAGGCACTCGAACCGCTTCGAGGGTCAAAAGCCGTACAATCGGGTGAGGCACTGCGGGGGGGTTGTCCTCACCACGGGGTACAATGGCCGACCTTTTCTTGCACCCAATTCTTCTCGCGTGCTTTTGTTTTGAAATTCCAACGCGTGTTTATACTCGAGAGATAAGGATTTATACTCGAGAGATAAGGAATCCGTCTTCAATTTGAAAGGAGGACGATGCAGGCGGAACCACGCGCACTCAACGGTGTACCCCTTTTCTTACTGTGTCTCTCCACGACGCGTATTGACGGTGGATAATACTTTTCAATTCCTATATTTGTGGCATCTTTCTCGCGTGCGTCGGGAAAAAAGCGGACTCAGAGCCAGGCGAAAATTCATTCGCTCTTTGCGATCGATAATTTATTATTTCTCCAAGAACGTTTCGACAACATCTGTTTGCCAAATTTGTAAAGGCCAATAAAAAACGTGGTGGCATTGTCCAGTCTGAGTTAATCCGTATATTGCTCTGTCGGTGGGTAATGCGTACGATGACTTCGGACCCGTACTATGTACCGTTGCCTACCGCCGACGCGCGGAAAATCCGCTCATAAACCGCGACTGTGGCGAGACACCGCGGCCGATCAGTACGGGTAGTTTTTGGTAACCAGATGTGGCATCTTCCACCTCTATTTCATCAGGGTAATTCTGGAGGTACGCCCGTGGCGAGGACAACACCCCGCAGTGCCCATCGAATTTTATAGCTTTCGACCCTCGAAGGGTTTGGAATACCATTAAGAAGTGAGAAATGTTCAGGATTTCAAATGTTTGCTTCTTTTCTTCATCGTATCGAAGGGGAAGTGGATTCCTGGCGTTCCGTCGATTAAAATCATACCAAATTTCATGTAAATCGGACTATTTTTAACCAAGTCAAGTCAGCTTGAAATGATATAAATCGATATTCCATGGAATTTCCTTCATTATGGTCCGAATTACGGCGTTCTTAGTGTCAGCTTCATCGGCGATACATAAGGAATCGATAGGTGTCGGTTTTGCAAAGATCTGATGAGAAATGCGCAAGTCGAAGATTTCTCACTTCTTATTAGGCACTCGAACCCCTTCGCGGATGGACAGCCATAAAATTCGGTCAGACACTGCGAGGGGTTGTCCTCGCCACGGGGTACCAGCGCATCTCCTTGACGGGCGTTGCTCCAGAATTACCCTGTATCATTTGGGCAGTGTGTGACCCGACTACCCTCCGTATAATTGGTCTGCGCGAAGTGGGGCGCAAGTTCGATCATTATCAGTACTCCTGCCGGAGAGGAATACGATTTACTTTAATTATAGTACATGTGTGTGTTGTAATAAAATGTTTCTATCGTCTCCTGAATTCAATAACTGGCATCCAGATATCTACGCTCCTACAATCCACCGTCAACACGGCTCGTGGAGAGACACAGGAAGAAAAGGGGTCGCCCGCTGTCGACGCGTGGTCCTCTCGAGTATAAACACGAGCTTCAATATCAGAACAAAAGCAAGCGTTAACGTATTCCGTGCGAGAGAAGGTGGGCATTGCTGTGAAGAGGGCCTCTTCAAGAGAGCAGCCGTTTGTGAGGAATGCAAATCCGAATGGTTCTGATACAATACCTGCTCCCTATGATTGAAATTTAGTCTAGCAACTTTCACTCCTCCTAACCTAACCAATCGAACTTGCATCCCTCCCAAAAGAACCGGCCATCCGAGCGTAGAAGCAAGTGCGAAATAAAAGTAACGGTGCGCTTCTCGATACCGCAGATGTACCTACGTAAGTAGCATTTCTGACGGAAAAAAATTGTCCAGCCTTTGGGCCTGGCGTAGACCTTTGGCAGGTAGGTATCTATTTCAAAAGGCAGTGCCACACGTGGAGCCAGTAATACCGTCCCCGGTCCGTGCTATACCAGACAGTTTTCTTCCAGTGAAAATCAGTAAATTTGCAAGCGCAATATCTTAAAAACCTGTGAAAATAAAGTGTATACATTAAAGCTTATTGAATTTGTCTTGGAACGCACTATCAACTCAGGTGTTCAAAAAAAATAGTTCCATTTGAAAAACCGAACTTGACCATCGTATCTTTTAAAATAATAATCGAGAAAAACATTCGTTCGCGCTAATTAATTGGCCCCCTCGAACCATGCAATTCCCTATATTCTTTATATTTTTATCGGCAATACTTTAGGAGAAAACCGGCTGTCCACTCTTAGGTGGGACACCCTGTATAATCACACAAAAAAGAAAATAATATAATTACAATATAAATAAAAATGTGAAATCAAAATGAGCTGCAAGTACATCACAAAAAAAAGAAAATAATATAATCACACAAAAAAAGAAAATAATATAATTACAATATAAAAAAATATGTGAAATCAAAATGAGCTGCAAGTACATCACACAAAAAAAGAAAATAATATAATCACACAAAAAAAGAAAATAATATAATCACACAAAAACGAAAATAATATAATTACAATATAAGAAAAGATGTGAAATCAAAATGAGCTGCAAGTACATCACAAAAAAAAGAAAATAATATAATCACACAAAAAAAGAAAATAATATAATTACAATATAAAAAAAGATGTGAAATCAAAATGAGCTGCAAGTACATAAAGGTGCTTTCCAACTGCGCTTAAGATGACACAACTACATATACACATCTAAAATGCTGTGTTATTCCATTACTCATATCGCAGACATTTTAATTAACCCATCAAAAAGAGTCCCATTTAAAAACATTGTCGTAAATTAATAGCTTTACAAAATTAATGATATACAAAAATTGCGCCAATCATAACAATGCCTATTTATACAAAGAAAAAAATGTATTAAATAATACCCATCAAAAAGAATCCCATTTAAAAACATTGTCGTAAATTAATAGCTTTACAAAATTAATGATATACAAAAATTGCGCCAATCATAACAATGCCTATTTATACAAAGAAAAAAATGTATTAAATAATACCCATCAAAAAGAATCCCATTTAAAAACATTGTCGTAAATTAATAGCTTTACAAAATTAATGATATACAAAAATTGCGCCAATCTTAACAATGGCTATTCATACAAAGAAAAAATGTATTAAATAATTTTAAGCAGATATATTTTTATACAAATAAATATTTTAATACGAATAAATATTTTATTCAAAATACTTGGCGCTGCGCAACCGAAAAAATGTTAATTGACTTAGTCTTAATAATTAACAATAACTCCCTTACAATCTAAAATACATAAACATATACATATTATACATATACATATTAGAAACACAGTCAGATTTATTGTACATATATTTAACTCTAATATCATACGTAGCATATGCACACGCACACATACGCACATTCACGAACGCACGCACAAGAAAGAAAGATAGAAAAAAAGATTAATGCAATTTATACATATTTATTCAGTTTAGCAACACCAATTCGGGGCGCAGCGCCAAGTATTTTGAATAAAATATTTATTCGTATTAAAATATTTATTTGTATAAAAATATATCTGCTTAATATTATTTAATACATTTTGTTCTTTGTATGAATAGCCATTGTTATGATTGGCGCCAATTTTTGTATATCATTAATTTTGTAAAGCTATTAATTTACGACAATGTTTTTAAATGGGATTCTTTTTGATGGGTATTATTTAATACATTTTTTTCTTTGTATAAATAGGCATTGTTATGATTGGCGCAATTTTTGTATATCATTAATTTTGTAAAGCTAGTAATTTACGACAATGTTTTTAAATGGGATTCTTTTTGATGGGTTAATTAAAATGTCCGCGATATGAGTAATGGAATAACACAGCATTTTAGCTGTGTATATGTACCCATACAGCACAATTCGTCGCAGAAACGTTGCAGAAAGGTTGCAGTTACGTTGCGGTGCAATGTTGCACAGGGGCGGACATAGGAAGATTGCTGCAACATTTCAGCAATGTCGCGGTGCAATATTACCCTGCAACGTTTCTGAGATTTTACTGCAACGTTTCTGAGATTTTACAGCAACTTTTCTGCAACGTTTCTGAGATTTTACAGCAACTTTTCTGCAACGTTTCTGAGATTTTACAGCAACTTTTCTGCAACTTTTCTGAGATTTTACAGCAACTTTTCTGCAACTTTTCGCAGATTTTACAGCAACTTTTCTGCAACTTTTCTGAGATTTTATAGCAACTTTTCTGCAACTTTTTGCAGATTTTTCAACAAAGGTCCCGCAGTAAACAGGGCTCAGAAACTGTTATAAAATCGGTTTAGTATATAGATTTTGTATAATATCGTAGTATACCCACTATACAGTGTATATTAGGTTACGCTTTGTGTAACATAATATAAATTATGATAATTTAGTGCAATAAGTAGCAGACGATGTAAGCTCAATTGATTGTATGCTTTATGTAATCTATGGGACTTGTCCCGTTTGTAACTGAAAGTATAAGATCACAAAAACACGCGTTGACGTATTCCGTGCGATATAAGGTGGGCCTCATGTTCGTAGCGCGAACAAGACTACTCCCGGTGCTTCCTATTCCAGCTGGTTTTGTTCCACTGAAAATCAGCAAATTTCCAATCGCAATATCTCGAAAACCGGCTGACAAGGGGATCTTCAGGTTTGGCAATTTCAGAAAATGTTGATAGTTAGTGTGCGTGAAGGCCTTCACTCGGACATTAATTTCCCAAAGCAGTAAGACGCGCTTTTCACCTAAATTCGAGGAAATGGACTTTGAAAAATTCTGAGTTCCCTTGAGATTGAGGGGCACGCGCCTACGTTGCACGCGTATTTAGGTGGAATTCAAAGTCAATTTTCTCTAAAACGAAGTCTTTACCGCAATTTTGTCACTTTTTTTGCCACATATTTTTGCATGTATAATCGCCCCCTCTAGAGTATTGACCATAGGTGAAGGAACACCCTGTATATAAGGGATCTCAGAATTTGTCAAAGTCGATTTTCTCGAATTTTGATGAAAAGCGCGTCTTACTGCTTTAAGAAATTAATGTCCGAGTGAAGACCTTCACGTACACTAAGTATCAACATTTTCTGAAATTGCCAAACCTGAAGGTCCCTTTGTGAAATAAAGTGTATACATTATATAATCGCAGAAAGGTTGCGGAAAGGTTGCAGTTACGTTGCGGTGCAACATTGAAATATTTCTAAGTCCTTGTACAAAAATTTCGTCATGCTGCAATTCTTTTTTACGGGTAGTTGATTGAACATTTTGATCATAATGTAATTTTTTTGATGAAAATTTTTATCGCGACAACATGGCTTTCAGGAAGACAAACTCGAAATTCTTCGCAATTAGGATTGTTATTTAAAGCTTTCTTGTTAATCAACTAATTTCTGGTGGGATTATGTGTTGAGGTGCGCATTGGAAGTGTACCAAATTTCATTTTCATAAAAACAACGAAGAAGAAACAACAAATAAAAATGAATTCAACGAAGGCGGCTCGTAATATTTGTTCAAATTAATTAAAATATGTTTGTGAAATAGTTTCGAACTAATATAAATAAAGATTTTATAACTATTAAATTTTATAGAATTTCAAATTTATTTAGAAATACAGTTAGACAAACAAGTTTCATTAATTATTCAGTAACAACAACATCACAAATATACGTCCTAACTGAATGAAATGAAAAAATAAGGAAGAAATATATGATTTCAGTCAGAAAATGTTTTGTACCGCGTTTCGACCCGATTTGCCCCACTGTGCGGCGACGGTGGGCACGGACACCAGGCCCGGTCATAAACAGGGCCGGTGCGAGGATGGTTGGCGCCTTCATGCAAGAAAATGTTTAGCGCCCCAAAAATTTTTGCCCCTGGTTTCTATTTAATATGTTTTGCCTTTACGGAGTACAAAAGAAACATTACATTAACATTTTGTGTATGTGGGAGTTGTATTCCTTTATTATTAAGCGTGCGGTATAGTTTCTTATGTGGCACATAACTTCCATAATGGGTTCCGTCGGATATAACAAATTAGTCTAGGCCCCCTGTGTCAAAATTTTATGACGAATTAAAAAATAAAAAATAATTTGGTTATAAATGTATGTCTTGTTACGTCCCTACTTCCCGTCCCGCACGATGATTTCTCGGCATTTATCTCTTGGCATTTTCTATAACATTTATTAAATGACCGATAAATCAATCTTCACCCTCCGTATCAGGCGCTACCGCAGGCAACGATCTGCTCTTCAGCGGCACCATCGGGGAAGGCAAGCTCGATTTCTCCACATTTGCAAATATTTAGTTAGAATTTCATTAATATTTAAACAAATCGCGTCGATCACGGTTTACGCCTAATTTCTGGTAAAACCGCGGGCAACGTTCTGCTCATAGGTAGTATCATCAATCAGCGCAACCCGTGAACTATCAGTGCACATTTTCGTAATTGATTTCATTTTACCAAAAGACGAACGCTCAGATTTAGAGGATGGGGTAATCACTTCACTCACTGATATAATAATAAAAATTCACCTTTATTTTTCTTGCGGTGATTTTAACACTTTATAAATCTTTTAAGAAAATATTGTGCAAAAACGGTTGCTAACTGTTAACTATAATATTAATATTGCGCACCTATTTCGGTATCTTCTGACTTACTTAAGACGTATTGCTGCCGTTATACGAAACCCTCAGCAGCGTCGATAGTTAAATTCTTATTTTAATTCATTTTTGACATGTTTACGCTATTGGGTTTTCGATGTGCTCTGTACGATTGGTTTCGTACAGCCCACATACTAGGAATTGAAGTTAATGTACATCGGTTCCGTATTGGAGCTCGATTTACGGGATATAAAGGGAGGGCAAATTTGTGGCGATGATGAGGAGCGCAGCTTCGTGAAGGTGTCGACTCCGCTGGCGGAAGGGGCCTCTGACCCATCAGCTGGCGTCTACTGGTCCCCTTGGTGTGCGCGCGGTTGGCTAGCTGGTGTGCGGCTACCTCCTTCGTGCTGGTTCTCCTGCTCACTGTTGCCGTTCGTTGATTCTTGACTTGGTTTCTTCTTATCGCGAGTTTCGATTATAATGCCTTTTCGGCTATGTATTATATTGATGACTTATTTGAGGTGGTTATAATATACCAAAGTACGAAATAGTAAGTATGAATGATTTAAAGGGTGTGGATCGACTCGCGTGATTCTACGTACTGCGAGTACAAGTGCAATTGCAGACACATGTGACCACTGACAGAATCAGTGGTACCGCACTTTACAGCGTGGTGAGACGACGAGAATAGCCCCTCTCTTCAAATTTAGTCTTGCTTATGTCGCAAGGGCATAACGTAATCCTGTGTTTCGTTTCTTTTTACAGTCCACATTTTACATTTTATTTGTGAAACCGGCCAATGATATAATCGCGTCCCTTCGGAAACAATAAAAACTTTTAAAACTAAAGATGGGCAGGGTTTCTCAAACAGATTATCGGCAACTACTTTCCGTTTGTGACCTATTACACTGTACACCTGTTCCGTCCGTACTTGCACTATATTTACAATGCGAATGATCGTTCCATCCTTCAGCATGAAACAATTATTTCGATTGTCATCGCAATGTATATAATACCCATCACTTTCCAATTTTTTGTACTGCGTCACAGATTTGTTTGAGAAAGTCGGCAATAGTGGTCCATTGTGATGGGAACGTTTACAAATATATTTTCCCGGTATTGCTGATGATTTTAGAATCGATTCCCGCTGCAGTTCTCCATAACGTCTTACCAATTGCTGCAATGGTTTATCTGATTTTCTAATTAACTTCTTCAAACTACCTAAAAAGTTTTCAAAAGGAAATGCACTAAAATTGTCCAACACTCCAAATTTTCGAACGTTATTGCACAAATGGAGTAAGTTATGGACATTGTGAGAAATATATTGTTTCCCATACAATACCTCGAAATGTTCAACGAAGTATTCTAATAATTCCTCAGCATATTTAATATTCTCTTCAGTATTAATGAACATAGGGCTAACTAACACACTGACAGCTACGTGCAGTGTTAAAAAATGTTCGTATATATCTTTCGCGAGTACACGCTTGAGTACAATAGGACCTGTGTACAGTAAAAATTGGCGAAATTCCGTAGCTTTCCAGTAATTGAGGTCCGTCAAACTTCTCGGTTTTCGCGAAAACTCACGCGGTACAGGAATTCCAGTCAATAGTAAATGTTCAGATATCAAATTCTTAGCTTGTCCACCAATCCTTACGTTTAACGGTCCCTTAATCCACAATAGCAAGAGCTTCTTCATAACTCCCAAACAAATTAAGTGCATATAGTCTAGGGGCACATTTGATACTAACCCAATATTTGGCACTTTTAACAAACTACTTGTACCTTTATGGTAATCTTCGTCGGTTTGCCGTAGAAAATCTTCGTCTGTCCTCAGTGTATCAGGATCAGGCACTTCGTTGTAAGGGAAACACGTAGTTTTGTTAACTGATTTCCCAACAATTGTGCATTTCGAACAGCTCGAAAAGTCTGTATGGCCTTTTGTATATAATACAAACGATTTTGCTGGAGCATCGCAGATAATTTTTGTTAACCGAATAGAAAATTTATTAGTATCATATATAAATCCATTGTTCATGAAATATGTTATTTCATCAATGAATTTGTCCAACAGCTCGTTGGATGATTCTGGTTTCTTATACCCATAATAGATTCCAACAATCTGTATTCGTTTCAAAATTGTATCCGCTACTAATATGGGCCAGAAACTGTTGGAGGAGGACCGTGACAACGGCAAGCCATCAATATTTAAACACAGATCTATATATTGTACGCTAATATTTGCCTCAACGTACATTTGAGCATAACATTTTAGCATCTGTTCTACACCAAGATGTAAGTAATCTCCCCCTTGTATTTTGGTACAATTACTTGTACGGGGAGTATGTAACAATGTCCTGGCATCTTTCGGTAATAAGCATTTGGGCACGTACGATAAAAAAATGCTCAACAGTTCGTTGATGGCTTTATGCGTAATATTATTTCGTAGAGTCCAGTTGGACAAATCCTGTCTTAATGTCGCAGGCCTCTCCGGTTCATTGTAATCAACAATATCATTCGCTGATTCATCATCGGATGTGTCATAATCCAGTATGCAATGATAGTAGTCATTATTATCATCAAATAATGAATGACTGTCTTCTTCTTCATCACTTTCACAAATATCATTGTTGTGTATATTCCTCAAATGGTCATTGTCGGTGCACGGTATTTCATCGCAAGACTCGTACACTTCCTGCGAACTATTTACTTCAGAATTTTTATATTCTAAGTACCGTGAAGAGGTAGGAAGCTCATCAATTGCCAATTCCGCATCAGATTGATTTCCTTGCCTTTCAATATCCTTCAAATATTGCTGAATTCTCCTCCTTTGATGTCTATCAGAACATAGACTATAGTCTTTCCTAATACGTTTGTTGTCCGCCATAATAACCTGAACATATTTCATATACAAATGAGAAGTTAATTATAAGAATTTGTTAAAAACTATATGGCTGTACTACGGTATGACCCAACCAACGGAATGAACTGAAATTTTGAGGGGTTGGGCGGAAGGGGGAGGGAACATCTAATATAAAATTTCAGCTACGGGTATTTGTTAGTTTCTAAGATGTTAATAAAAAACCTACGCAAAATACATTGAAATTTACCTATACAGACGTTACTAACACAACCATCTTCTCGTCGCCGTCGATTGTTTCGCAGTCGACGACAGGTATAATGTATAGGGATACGGTAACATAAACTGGACGCAAGCCAAGTGTATAAAACTGATGCAGTTACACGCATCGCGCGATGAAGTCAATATCGTACATTGTATCGTCGAGTGTGAAACGAAGAAAATGGTTGTGTTAGTAACGTCTATATACAGTGACTTTTGAAAATATTCGGACACTTTTTAAAATCGCATGAGTTTTTTAAATTTAATCCAAACGACTTGATTTTTTTTTAGAAGCTAGAAGGATTAGTTTGCTACGTGACATGTTTTGTCGTTTTGGAAAAAATTGCAATTGATCGGAATAACGAAGAAAATAGTGAAGGTCGTTTTTTAAACTTTTTTTGTGATCCTGCAATGAAAATCCAAAAAACCCGTTTGTAGATTTTGGTAAGTTGTGTACATGCTGAAAATTCATCAAAATCGGATAACGCTGCTCTGAGCTACAAACGTTTAAAGATCGCAGAATAAGGTCGAAAATCGCTGATTTCGGGAATTTCCGCGAGAGAGAGAGAGAGAGAGAGAGAGAGAGAGAGAGAGAGAGAGAGAGAGAGAGAGAGAGAGAGAGAGAGAGAGAGAGAGGGAGAGAGGGAGAGGGAGTAATTACATTCACAGTATCCACTTTAGCAACATTTACTTTTTCAATCTTTCTTAGCGTTTCGACAATACTTTTTCACATTTTTCAACGCTAGTACCGCTATTGCACCCGACCGTTCAGTAACCGACAAACATTTTCTTAAAACTTGTGTGAAACGCCAATTTTTTAACTACCTTTACGTGCCTAGCGAGAAAAACTCTCAATTACTACCTGAAGTAGTTCTCCACCCAAAATGTTCTCCGCCAAATGTTCTCCACCATAAACGTTGTAGCGAAAACAGACCCATAAAGCATTGGACTCACTGGTACGCATCAACCCTTAGGTTATTCCTGTCTACGACCATTCCTACTTCCACTTTTCTACCCATTACCTACGGTCGCCTACTTCCTTACTCCGTCTAAATTTCCTCACAACATAGGCATAGGCAATAAAAAAGATTGAATCCCCATCATTTCAATCATGGGCGCTTCGATTAAAAATTGACTCGGGTTAGTCTTATTCATGACGAATAAGACTAAAGTCTCTTTTATTTGATACGTCATTTAAATAATTTTTTATTTAAATAATGCCCATCTCTGGCGGTGGGCAATAATTTGTCACGACGATGCCGGCGATGCTCAGTCGAAAGACGATACATTGTTGCGTCTGGAGACGCAACGAAAACGATGGGTCCACGGCGCGGCGTGACTTCCCGGGCGAGGAGGAATCAAAAAGGACATTCGGTTGACGATCGTCTAACGAGTCGGGCAATTTAGTCTGCGAGAGAGCCTTTCAATATATATATATATATAGCGTTACAGTTCTGTTATAAGTCAGCAAATATATATCGCTACAGTTTCGTAATAAATCAGCAAATATAATACTCGCTACAGGAGGAAATACACGGGTACACGTGGTACACTAATACAAATAGTAATCAATTTCATTTCAATATCAGACACTCCTTGATAGCGTGATGCGTGCACGAGAAAGTAATAAATATGCGAGGTGAAGAATTAACTTGACCGCCTCACAATTCGCGAGCGCCTGCCGATGGTGCGGGTTTACAACCCCTGCTGTTCGATGCTTCGGTAATACCTACCCCACGGACGAGGCCGACTGTCGACCAGATGACGGGACCTTTGCTTATTGTCTAAAGTGTCGAAAATATTCGAATGCTAGAAAATATTAAACAATGGCAGCTATAAAGCGAAACGCGTACCCGGCTGTAGAAAATATTCAAAGGCAGAGTTCCGCTATGGGTGGACCATATGGAACGAAGAAAACTTATTGCTAAGGGTATTTGAGTACAATACTAGTATATAAACTACATAACTTTAACTATGTACATTATATTAATATGGATATGTTAATACACGTGAAACCGTATATTTCGATACACGTGTACCCATGTATCAACAAGTACACGGATTACTGCGCAAAGCACGACAGCGAGGCCGACCATTCACAGCTAATATTCTGGAATTTGTTATACACATCGGCCTCAACATTTTCTGCCAGATTTCTTCAAAAAATCGCTCGTCCACCCCTCGTGAGAGTGAATTGCAACGGCGCATGGCTCAGTTCATATGAAGACTCGGTTCGGCTCAGCTCGGCGCAGCTCGGCTCGGCTCGGGCGCTCGCCAACCCTGCGTGGGACCCATTTCACCCCAGAGATCGGACGGCTCCGGCCGATGCTGATGGAGGGGGAAACATCTACAGGAGCGGTGGGAATGTGTGCATGAACTGCGCCTTTGTCAGTCACGCACGCATAACCACCGCTCCTGTAGATGTTTCCCTCTCCATCAACACCGGCCGGAGCCCCTGATCTCTGTTTCACCCATCGCTAGACCTACCCAGTTCGAAGTTAACTCTCGAAGATCAAACAGCTTTCACAGTATTCTTATATTCCGTGTTTTTTTTGTTTTAATATATTATATTCCCTTTTTTTCTTATTTTAGTACTTATCGTGTGTTAGTGTTTTTTTAAAATTATATATTCAATTTTTCTAATTCTTTTTATATATTTATATATTGTCTTAGTGTATTTTTTAAAATTATATATTCAATTTTTCTAAATCTTTTTATACATTTATATAGTGTCTTAGTGTATTTTTAAAAATTATATATTCAATTTTTTTATTCCTTTTATATAGTGTGTTAAGAGTGTTTTTTAATATTATATATAATTCCATTTTACTTATTCTTTTTATAGTCCGCGTGCGTGTTAGTTTTTTTTGTAATTTTTTTCGTTGTTTGTTTTTCGTTGTTTGTTTTTCGAACCCAAGCTTCGAACACCTTTTAGAAAGGCTTAAGCCATCATCGGTAAGTACTGTACTATATCATACTGCAATATTTCATAAATAATAATGTAATGCAGTGTCAATTTTGTAATAAATTCTCATAATTATTTTTTAGTACAACCCTCAACAATGTTGAAGGCGTACAGCATTGTTGAATTCTCCGATGGCGTTCAAATAATTCCATCGTGCTGGATGAACGCGGAGAAAAGTACCAGTGTATGGCCGAGCCACATTAGAAACGATTTCACACTGAATAAAGTGATTATGAAGGGAGAGCCTCCACGGGAAGGTGATATTTGGGATAGCTGCAATATTATTAAGTGGTTTTGCTCAACTGGTATGTTTTTTCAATGAAATCCTAATTTATATAAATTCTTCCTGAATACGCATATAACTTAATGTGTTACGTATTAATGAATTATCTGTGTCAGATGATTATAATCGAGCCCTTGAGTTGAGGGGCGTTGCCATGGACACGTCCAACGTAGAGGAGTCCGATGGGAGGAACGAGGGACAATATTATATTAGAAGGACAAGAGCGGAAAAGAAGCAACACCCGTGTTCCACTGTCAAGCGAGGAGGAGGAGGAAAATCACCATGAACCCCCCAGAGAGAAGCCTAATAAAAACCCCAAAACTGGATTACCTGTCCCACCTCTGCGGAAATTATTGCAGCAAGGTATTTTTATATTAATCATTCATTACTTATTATGAAAATAAATGTAAAGTAATATACAGTGCGTCTCAAAATTGCGTGACTTCGCGGAAAATGTAATATCCCGATGTAAAAACACATCGAAAAGTCCTTTACCGTACGCTGCTGCGCATTCACTTCACACGACGTGGGTCGGAAGCCTCGCATTCGAAAACGGTTTCGATGTCTTTTTTCATCGGTATATTGCATCATCCGAGAAGTCTCGCCATTTTGGGACTCCCACATGAACAATGATCGGAGGATGGTGACAATTATCACTGTACAACACGATTTTTGGTCCGCAATATCCGCTGCGTGATTCTTGTAGAGTTTTTCGCCTTGAACACGAATCCGTAAACAGAATTGCTGTATCACCCTCAGTTTTTGAAAAACATGAGTTTTTGTAAAAAAAAACACGATTTTGGGCAAAAGTGATGTATTACGTGAAAACTAAGAACGCTAGAAAGTTCGACTTACTCTCAAAAGATAGAGGAGAGTTGCCTGAATATATCAGTGTATATAGTTTTAAATTTGAATGTTTTGAAAGGTTGTAAATGACCATCAAAGTTTGAAAAAGTGTCGATGCGCATGGTTTCCACGCAATATTTTTGCATTTTTACGAAAAAATTTTTACCTAGCCCGAAAACGCTACCCAGAATCGGATTCTGTAGACATTTCTGAAGAAGAAACCATCCAGGAAAAGTGTCGAAACGATTTCTAACTCGAACCGATAGAGAAAATATCCATCGGCAACGCGTTCACGGTGTTTTGCCGCCTGGCGGCCATTGCTCGACTCGTCAGGGCCGTCGCTACGCGTAATTGACGCCGATGGTACCGTTCAGTGGACATCGACTTTCTATTTGTATCATCCTTATTTCTTTTTCATGTATTCGTAGATACTATTCTCGGATTTAAACAAACTTTTCCCGATCAGTCTCTGTTTTAAACAATTTCGATCTTCAATGCATGAATACCTATGTATGACTTGTTAATATAGAACCGTATAGAAACAAACACATTCCTTTATGAATTTACAACATTTTTATTATTATGGTTTGACCAGATTTAGAACACTTTTACAAATATGGTAATAGTTGGAACTCATTAAACAGTATTTGAAGTGAACGCGAAGCCTATTTAAGTATCATTTAGGCATCTTTCTTGAATAAATTCATTATTCAATATTTCTGAAACACAGTATGCGATACGAAAGTAATACAAATTTCTGAGGTTCAGTGAAGACGGAGAAGTAAGAGTTCGTAGGTATCGCATGAACTCTTTGAATATACATATAATCATCGCTTGGCATCTCTCCCTAACGCGCGATACAATCAGAGAAATAATAAATATCTTGAAATGCTCTGGTTTCCTATACATCGTCTTAGTCAGAACTCAGTTTTGTCTTCAAATTCATTCGAGTCAGTCGTGCTAAGCAGTCCAGAAAGTCTTTCCTTGCATCGAATAAAACGTGTGGTGCGACAAGCTGAGAATTACAGTGTATTCATGAATACATGAAAAAGAAATAAGGATGATACATATAGAAAGTCGATGTCCACTGAACGGTACCATCGGCGTCGATTACGCGTAGCGACGGCCCTGACGAGTCGAGCAATGGCCGCCAGGCGGCAAAACACCGTGAACGCGTTGCCGATGGATATTTTCTCTATCGGTTCGAGTTAGAAATCGTTTCGACACTTTTCCTGGATGGTTTCTTCTTCAGAAATGTCTACAGAATCCGATTCTGCGTAGCGTTTTCGGGCTAGGTAAAATTTTTTTCGTAAAAATGCAAAAATATTGCGTGGAAACCATGCGCATCGACACTTTTTTAAACTTTGATGGTCATTTACAACCTTTCAAAACATTCAAATTTAATAACTATATACACTGATATATTCGGGCAACTCTCCTCTATCTTTTGAGAGTAAGTCGAACTTTCTAGCATTCTTAGTTTTCACGTAATACCTCACTTTTGCCCAAAATCGTGTTTTTTTTTACAAAAACTCATGTTTTTCAAAAACTGAGGATGATACAGTAATTTTGCTGGCGGATTCGTGTTCAGGCCGAAAAACTCTACAAGAATCATCCAGTGGATATTGCGGAACAGAAAAAAAGTTTAATTTTGTTGGACTGTGTTATACAGGGTGTCCGCGGGAAGACTGGACAGCCGGTTTTCTCCTAAACTATTGGAGATAAAAATATAAAAAAAAATAGGGAATTGCATGGTTCGAGGGGGCCAATTAATTAGCGCGAACGAATTTTTTTATCGATTATTATTTTAAAAGATACGATGGTCAAGTTCGGTTTTTCAAATGGAACTATTTTTTTTGAACACCTGAGTTGATAGTGCGTTCCAAGACAAATTCAATAAGCTTTAATGTATACACTTTATTTTCACTGGTTTTTAAGATATTGCGCTTGCAAATTTACTGATTTTCACTGGAAGAAAACTGTCTGGTATAGCACGCACCGGGGACGGTCTTACTGGATCCACGGGTGGCACTGCCTTTTGAAATAGATACCTACCTGCCAAAGGTCTACGCCAGGCCCAAAGGCTGGACAATTTTTCTCCGTCAGAAATGCTATTTAGGTAGGTACATCTGCGGTATTGAGAAGCGCACCGTTACTTTTATTTCACACTTGCTTCTACGCTCGGATGGCCGGTTCTTTTGGGAGGGATGCAAGTTCGATTGGTTAGGTTAGGAGGAGTGAAAGTTGCTAGACTAAATTTCAATCATAGGGAGCAGATTGTATCAGAACCATTCGGATTTGCATTCCTCACAAACGGCTGCTCTCTTGAAGAGGCCCTCTTCACAGTAATGCCCACCTTCTCTCGCACGGAATACGTTAACGCTTGCTTTTCTTCTGATATTGAAGCTCGTGTTTATACTCGAGAGGACCACGCGTCGACAGCGGGCTACCCCTTTTCTTCCTGTGTCTCTCCACGAGCCGTGTTGACGGTGGATTATAGGAGCGTAGATATCTGGATGCCAGTTATTGAATTCAGGAGACGATAGAAACATTTTATTACAAAACACACATGTACTATAATTAAAGTAAATCGTATTCCTCTCGGGCAGGAGTACTGATAATGATCGGATTGCGCCCCACTTCGCGCAGACCAATTACACGGAGGGTAGTCGGGTCACACACTGCCCAAATGATACAGGGTAATTCTGAAGCAACGCCCGTCAAGGAGATGCGCTGGCACCCCGTGGCGAGGACAGACCTTCGCATTGCCTCACCCGATTTTTATGGCTTTTTCCGGAAAAAGGTACGAATCCTGGGCCGGGCGTAGCGAATTGAGGTCGAGCCCCCGCAGTCGAGGGTGAAATATCCATTTGAGCGTATTAAGAAATTCTTTTCTTCGTCGTATCGAAAGGGAAGTGGTGCCAATGGATTCCTTATGTTTTTCTGATGAAAATCGTACCAAATGTCATGCAAATCGGACTACTTTGACACAAGCAAATTGTACTCCTTATGTAAGAGTTGTCCGATTTCCACGACACTTGGCATGATTTTCATCGGAAAACCCCAAGGAATCCATCTGCGACACTTCCATATCCATACGATAAAAAATAAAGAATTATTTCGACGCGTGGTCCTCTCGAGTATAAACACGAGCTTCAATATCAGAAGAAAAGCAAGCGTTAACGTATTCCGTGCGAGTGAAGGTGGGCATTACTGTGAAGAGGGCCTCTTCAAGAGAGCAGCCGTTTGTGAGGAATGCAAATCCGAATGGTTCTGATACAATCTGCTCCCTATGATTGAAATTTAGTCTAGCAACTTTCACTCCTCCTAACCTAACCAATCGAACTTGCATCCCTCCCAAAAGAACCGGCCATCCGAGCGTAGAAGCAAGTGCGAAATAAAAGTAACGGTGCGCTTCTCAATACCGCAGATGTACCTACCTAAGTAGCATTTCTGACGGAAAAAAATTGTCCAGCCTTTGGGCCTGGCGTAGACCTTTGGCAGGTAGGTATCTATTTCAAAAGGCAGTGCCACCCGTGGATCCAGTAAGACCGTCCCCGGTGCGTGCTATACCAGACAGTTTTCTTCCAGTGAAAATCAGTAAATTTGCAAGCGCAATATCTTAAAAACCAGTGAAAATAAAGTGTATACATTAAAGCTTATTGAATTTGTCTTGGAACGCACTATCAACTCAGGTGTTCAAAAAAAATAGTTCCATTTGAAAAACCGAACTTGACCATCGTATCTTTTAAAATAATAATCGATAAAAAAATTCGTTCGCGCTAATTAATTGGCCCCCTCGAATCATGCAATTCCCTATTTTTTTTATATTTTTATCTCCAATAGTTTAGGAGAAAACCGGCTGTCCAGTCTTCCCGCGGACACCCTGTATATTAAATTTATTTGGTGCAGCAAGTTACAGTATGTGTAGGAGTAATTGAACATTATACTATTCATTGCTGCTTGTTATTTAGTCGTTAGCTGGAAACATTTCTGCCATTACGGTGAAAAATGCCATTATACGATTCTCGTAACTATGCTGACGTCGAAATAAAAACTCACTAATATACCCAACGTAATGATAACTGCGATTTCCATAACGGGGTATATTAGCTCTCGTGTCTCGCCACGCACGCTCTATGTTTTGTGTGTGTGCGCCGGTGTCTGGATCGACAAAATTCATTGTATGATTAACAATTAGATGTTTGTAACCTTGACTGTTTAAGCCATTGTACGATTTCCAAGCGTCCGACATTATTGTTGTGCCCGGTTTGATCCATTTTTTAATGACTGCCAGTAATGTTTTAGCAGTTCTATCTTTAACTGGTTGAATAAATACATTTTTACTTCTTCGCTCGATACCTCCAAAAATCCACTGTCCAGTAACTAAGCGGCCTTTATTACATTTTCGCTTTCCAATCTTTGCTTCATCAATTTCGACAACAGTACCTTCACCTCCTACTTGAACTGAGTGTTGTTCAACCCATAATGTGCATAATTCCCGGCAGAAACTAGCCCAGTCGACAGCCGTGGATGATGATATATTTAATTCGTGCATTATACACTGCTGTCGGGGAGGTCGAAGCATCATATGATAGGCAATAAACCGGCATACAGTCTGAATTGGTAGGTGAATGTGCTCCAACCATGTATTACGAAATGCCCTTATTTTTACAGCATATTGCGTTTTTATTTTCTTTTTGCATCGATTTTTTAGATATGATACATTGTTGCATCTAAACATTAATCTTTCACGGTCAAGTATCAGTTGTTTCTTGCATTTTATACAGTTCATCGTATCACGAATAACTTTTTGTTAAATTAAGAACCGAACCAAACAATCATAATTATTACACAAAGTTAGAAATTCATGTAATTTCATTATAATTGGATTTGTAAATAAAACAGTAATGTTTAACTTGTAGTTCCTGAACACGCTTGACTTCAGATGCTCGTGAATTACTACTGATTGGTCAGCAAGAAGGAACACGAGTTTACTAAAAAAGAATCGAGAACAAAATCGAATCGCCGAACGCTGTGCTGCTACGAACGCGTACGTATAGGTAGAATACAATGCCGACCTTTCTGTTGATTTATTCTGACGCAACGCATTCCACTTTCCACCTTGTCCCGGGTAGTAGAATTGGTTTGGGTTAGATTAGGGCAGGGGCGCGCGCCTGCTTGCGGGCGCGTAAAGCATGGTAGCGAACTGATGTGAGTTTAAAGATTTGAACCAGAAACTTGCGGATGTCCGTCAACACCCCGACTCACATGGGTTCGCTACTACGCTTTACGCGCCCGCGAGCGGGCGCGCGCCCCCGCACTAATCTAACCAAAACCAATACTAATACCCGGGGTAAGTTGGAAAGTGGAATACGTTGCGCCGGAATAAGTCAAAATAAATTTTTCGCAAATATCTCGGAAACCAAGGTCAGTTTCGTCATTTGTTTTGTCGCATGCTGGCGCACACGCTGCCACGGACGCGTACTGTAGGTAGGTATATGGCAGAATGCATTGTGTAGTAGCAGCAGTTTTTCGCGAATATCTCGGAAACGAAGGTCGCGCGGCGGTAACATGTATAGGAAAAAGTTGTTCAGAATCGTGTCCCCGACAACATATCCAAAAATCATTGAAATCGGTGAGGATGGAAAACTTCTAAATAATTACCCAAGAAAAGAATTATTTTTTGTTTTTAGTGCATTTTTACTATTTCTAAAACAAATACATATTAACAAAATACTTGAAAAAAATGTACAGAATGAATAAAAATTGAAATAACACAATGAAATTTAAAAAAAAAAACAAAGACCGAGAAAAAAATGAAATTTTAGTGTTTTCATACAATTGTCTCTAGCTTCGGTATTTATCCATAGATTTTCTTCAGTAGCAGCTTGTTTTCTTCGTTAAAGTGCAGACTCTACGTAAGAAATGAGAAACTGGGCCCATTGTTGCGTTTTCGATTTTTCCCAGATGATTAAATTAATTGATTGTCGATCTCAATTTCGGTCGAAAAAAAAGGATTTTTTCCACATATTTCCATCGATTTCACCAGAACTATTGACCCGATTTGAAAATTTTGTCAGATACATATATTGATAATTTAATTATCTTTAATTTGATATAATTTTCGACCAAACAGTTTACCTGTCGATATCTCGAAAACGCATCTATAGAAAAATTTTGGACCTTATTTTCAGAATCAGCGGGCCATTTTACATAAGAAAAAATTAGTGGCATCTGCTGCGCAAGAAATTTTTTTTATTTCGTAAACTAAGTAGTTTAATCAACGAACAGTCAAGCTGGTACTTACAAATCTGATTATTATAAAAATTGTGATAGATACGTTAGCTGTCAATATTGCTATTAGACCTCATTAAAGAAATATGGGCTGCGGGGGGTTCGATAGGCCGACCGTAATAGTGGAGCGCGCGGCTCACTTACCTGAAACGGGGCACATCGCTGTCTTTAACAGCTCACCGCGACGTTGTGTATGCAAATTACTAATAAGAGATAGGCTTATTTTATCAAAAACACTTCAGAAAGTATGGTAGTATTTTTTTCGGATTTTTAAAATCGCGAGCTTGCGTCGAAATTTGCAAAATAAGCTTTGTTTATAATTTTCGTTATTGCAAAAATCACTTTTCAACTGTAGAAGAAATATCCAGGAATGCCGATCCTCCTAGATTAAAATAAAGGAAGAATCAACTAATCCGATGAATAGTTTCCGATATAAAAATTCATAAGGACAACCGATTTTCATACAAATAGGCAAAAACCACCAAATTCAAGGCCCTGTATTTTGTAAATAAATTCGGCGAAATGGTGACCTACCCCCCTCCCCCTAATTTCATGAGGACTACAACATACTCCAGTTTGAACAGCATCCCAGACATCGAAGGAAAAAAGTGATCGATTTGGCGTGGAATGACCTGTCTTCCCTACGCGCCGGGAACTGCCTGGCAACTCTGGTCAAAACTGAACCGATATTACACAATACTGCTCACAGACGATGCAATCTATTCCATCATATGGCACAATAAAAATCGAAACCGTGTTGATTCACACAATATTTTGTACAACCTCTCAATGTGATTCACAAACGGTCAGTATTATTGTGCAATATTGAATATGAAATAACCGTCTAAGGGCCGCTTTAGCTGCAGTATCTCCAGTTTAATGGGTGATAGGCATGTACTTTTTCAAATGTTGTACCCCAACATACTAACTAAGGTCGGGGCCAGATATACAGGGTCGTCGTTTAATCCTGCAACCCGCGCGCGCGCGAACTTGTAAAATGGCAACACCGCCTCACGGACGCATTCCACTACAACCATGCACCGGCCCAGCGGAGAGCTGCCAGCTTTGGACAAGAGTGATGCCCGTGCTTCGAAAATTTTAGCGTCGCAAAGAGCTAGGTATTGGGAATTTCCCGGCCCAGGTAATCGAGCCGCGCGCTCCGCTTTTATGATCGGTTTACCACTCGCACCCCAGATTACTGTAATGAGGTTTGAAAACAGTGTCGACTGGTCTCGTACCCGTCTTAATTTAAAAATTTTTAGCTACGACAGGGTTGACCGTGGCGCTATACCTGTGTACGGAAAAGGATTTTTCGCCACCTGCGTGTAAAAGCCACAACAATGGCGCATCGTTCCAAAAAATGACATTAATGGAAGCCGGTGTAGGCGTTGCGTTGAGTAGCTGAAAGGTTAAAACGTTCAGACACAAAAATTGTAGAAAAAAATTCAAACACCAAAGACACGTCCCATTAGTTATCCGTTACGTCCGATCTATACATGCACTGCATTAAGGATAAAATTAGAAAAAAGAAAACCAGAACGGGTTCTGGACCAATGAGTGGTGACGGGGTGAAGCGGGGCGGGGGAACCGCAGCGTAGGCGAGGGGGAGGCGGGTGGGGGAACGCGACTCGCGGAGGTGGGGACCGTGACGCTGGATCACTGGAGGGGGAATGGGCTTTGAGAGCAGGTGGTGGGGGTACCTCGATGTTACGTCACGCGTTGTAGGAAGCGATCCGCAGCCCTCTTATCGCCCCAAGGTCAGATTGCACCCGATATTTGTAACATGTGAATCTGATGTACGAGAGAGAGGTACGATATTTTGTATGTCTCTCTCTCTCTCTCTCTCTCTCTCTCTCTCTCTCTCTCTCGCTCTCTGGGTCCGTAGACAAAACATACGGCGACACGACGCGTAGGATATGTAAGTCGAAACCTGCATTTTCGTATCGCGAAATCCGATAATAATACGCGGCCGATATCTGTAACCTTCCGATCGGGTGTATGAGAGAGAGAGGTACGATATTTTGTATGTCTCTCTCTCTGTTTCTCTCGTTGTCGGAGGTCAGTAAAAACATACGGCGGCACGACGCGTAGGATATGTAAGTCGAAACCTGCATTTTCGTATCGCGCGCCCAAAACATATTACCGTAACGGTAGAAGGGCCACTTCCGAGAATAATACGCAGCACCGTTGCGCGAAAAGTTTGTAACAATAAGAAGACGCAAGTCGAAACCTGCATTGTCGTATCGCGTAATCCGATAAAAATGCGTAGAGAGGTACGATATTTTGTATGTTTCCGATCGGGTGTATGAGAGAGAGAGGTACGATATTTTGTATGTCTCTCTCTGTTTCTCTCGTTGTCGAAGGCCAGTAAAAACATACCGCGGCACGACGTGTAGGAGACGCAAGTCGAAACCGACATTTTGTTATCGCGCGCCCAAAACATATTACCGTAACGGTAGAAGGGCCACTTCCGAGAATACTAATACGCAGCACCGGTGCGCGAAAAGTTTGTAATAATTTTTAAAGGTAAACTTTCGAGAGGAAGAATGTGCATATGCTTAAAAGATATCGCGTAGCAGCAGAATATGATTAAGAATAAAGCGATGTAATCGAATACTGTTATCGCGGTCCATTACGCTACAGATGATTAGCAAGAACATATTCGGTGCGAGAGATGTGATACTATTCGAAATGCGTCATAAGAGGTATAGATGTTTCGAGATCGTGGCATACCAAGTGTAAGAAATGAACGGCAAAAGAAACGTTACATAGTTTTGGGAGAAGTGATATTCTGTGCGGACTGGAAAGGATCGTGCATGGTATCAGATAATACAGGTTTTCGTGTGACAAAAGTATTTATTGATAAAGCAAATAGACATGTACACATTATTGGGGTACGTTGCGAGCATCGCGTATAATCGAATCCAAGCATAACGCTAATAATTCGCAATCTAACAAAGAATGCGGTTCGAATAGTTCGCTTTCTGAAATAAGTTTTTCATAATCCGCTGTCGGTGTCGTAGCGGCGCGTATAATGGCCACAAAGGAAGCGTACTTGGTGCTTACGGAGTCGAGAATTTCCGACAACCACGAGAACGTATGATCGATGCATCGATCGTATTTGAACATTTGACGTATCGTAGCTTCGGTCATGTATATGGTTGAACTGCTATCCGATATTTTGGTAATTCGTTGACTATTGATTCGCGTGAAGTCGATGCGCAAATGATCAACGATGATAGGATCTTGATGCGATGAAGTTGGATCGTTACGGAAACGTCGAAGTATCTCCGCTTGTTGCTGCAGCAGAAGTTTCCACGTAGACATGGTGAAACATAGTTCGTTGACTTTGTTGTCTACTATGGTGATTTCAACGCAGCACGAATCCCGACCGATACGAATTCCAATTGCGATCCGTTTGTAGGTAGTCAAGGTCAAGGGGTAATCACGTCCCATGATGCGAATGATTTTTTTCTTGGACGATGTTGCAGATTTATCGCTGTAAGAATCACGCGCAGAGTTAATGCATTGAACGGTTTCGTGTAAATCGAAGAGTATGCAAAAAGTGTACTACATACCTTATATTCGAACGGTGCATTGCAGTAGGAAAATCCTGATTGTTACAGCGGTCGAGGTGATTATCATCCATGTAGGAAGCAGCGTTGCAATGTCGGTTGAACAGTTTTTAATACGCACTACAGCTGATTTTGCTGAACGGTTTAAGCGCGAACGTACGCGATGTAATGTGGTTCGCAAGACCGATCGGTTCCACTTTTATAGTGGTTTGCACTCACA
The DNA here is from genome assembly GCA_947577245.1 of Andrena bucephala. Taxonomy (NCBI): domain Eukaryota; kingdom Metazoa; phylum Arthropoda; class Insecta; order Hymenoptera; family Andrenidae; genus Andrena; species Andrena bucephala. Next base: position 17,233,132 of record OX387718.1, on the reverse strand, counting down.
CATATGTGCAAAAAAAGTATAGTTTGTTTGTGAGTGTTGTTGTGGTGGTGGGAAATAGTGAAGTTGTACGCAGTATGAAAAAGGAAAAGGAGAAGGAAAAAGAAAAGGTGAAAAAATGATGAGAGGGAAAAACAATGCAAGAAGAAGTGTACAGTGAGAATTGTACAATGAGAAGAATATAAATGTAAGAAGCAATTATCGATGCATGAAGAAGTAATCATATAAAAAAGAAAGAGTATATAACGTGTGAACCTATCGATAGTAACATGGAATGTATATATATATATCGACTCGAGGGTGTGAAAGCATACGTGAGCACAGCTCTGTATCAACGAAGAAGAAGAAGAAGAAGAAGAAAGAAGAACAGTACCTGTATAGTGAACAAGGATCGAGATATCAGAATGGTCACTGATGACTGAGATGCAAGTATATCCCTACTCGTGAACCACCCCTACCATGCGCGGTGCTTATCGCAGTCTTTAAAAATCGTGAGCGGGCCACCGCGACGACTGATTAGAAGTTCATCGGCAGGAACTAGTGACAGGAGTATATGGCAAGTATTAGTTGTTCGTAACGCTTACGAAGTTTGATATGCGATAGATATCATACACTTTTTTACTGTTTCAGCGAATAAGGAGAAACCATGCAAGAGCGGATAAACGATCTGCCATGATTATCGAGATGTTTCGAGGTTGCTGTGTCATAGGTACGTTTACAGTAAAATAATAGTAAAACATAGAGAAAGAGTATAAGAAGTGAGCTACGTAATGATGTTATTTTCTTTTTTCATTACATGCGTAGGCGAGGATTCTGTCGAGGACATCGGCACTTTATTTGACACCGTTGGTCGAGATCATCCCTCTACGAGGAAGCTGGGGCCCCTCTACGAGGAAGCTGGTGTTCCTGTACGAGGAAGCTGGTGTTCCTGTACGAGGAAGCTGACATCTCTCTACGAGGAAGCTGACATCTCTCTACGAGGAAGCTGACATCCCTGAACGAGGAAGCTGGTGTTCCTGTACGAGAAAGCAGGTGTTCCTGTACGAGGAAGCTGGTGTTCCTGTACGAGGAAGCTGACATCCCCTGTACGAGGAAGCTGACATCCCTGTACGAGGAAGCTGACAACCCTGTACGAGGAAGCTGACATCCCTGTACGAGGAAGCTGACAGCCCTCTACGAGGAAGCTGACATCCCTCCTCGAGGAAGCTGCCATCCCTCCCGAAGTGTGTTTATGTGTGTGTGTATACAGATTAGTGTTAACGTCGATGTGAGTAGTGTTTGCGTCGATGCGAGTAGTGCATTTAACTACTAATATTCTCTCACTCATATGGTGCCAACATATATATTATAGTGTTCACGCCATGGGTGAGAGAAATATTGGTAGTTTTTCAAATTACATACAACAGTAGTAGTAGTAGTAGTAGTAGTAGTGACAATCGTTTCCGCAGTCGACGAATGTGTAATGAACATGATCAACGACAAGGATAATGTGCGTACTCACGAGCCGCACATACATATATCCACATTGCTCCAATTACATATATATATTAAAGTATGTTTTTGGCACAATATGGATGGATGTATGTGTGTGATATTCTACAATCACACGGATACAAGTGCATGGTGTGGAACTTTGTATCGATAGTGACGGGAATGGTTTATCATTGTCGTAATGTAGCTTTCATCATAGCGGCCGTGTATAAACCATCTCTGCTACTATCACACACACACACACACAATACCCACACACAACAGTGTCGTAATAGTAGAGACAATAGTTTTTTCGTGATCGACGAAGGTGTCATCGGCATGATCGGATCGATAACGACAAGGATAATGCGTATACTAACGACCCGCGCACATTTACCGATCGCGATTCACCAACATGTATATCCTAAAGTGTTTCTGGATCGCGACCGATGGATGTGTGTGTGTGTGTGTATGACACTTTACAGCCATACCGATACACTATACGAATATGGGAATTAAGCAGTAATAGCGACGGAATAACGCCATGTGTACCTCGAGTATTTGATTCTATACACTCTGAGTGCACATAGCGCTGCTTCGTTACTATTATTCTACGAAAACATCGACGGAGTGAGAGAGAAATAGAGACAGTAAGAAGTGTATATAGAAAATTAAGAAAAATAATTTTACATGTGATTGTATCACAATTAGTATATACAGTTAGAGTATAAGACTACTTATGTGACGCATCGTTGTAAGAGGGTGATGATGAGAAGATTAAAATATAAAAAATTATTTTATACGTATAAAGTGGCTGTGATTTTTTAAACATATACCTTAAAAAATCTATATTTCAGAAAAATACGTATCATCGACGATGTATGCAGTGGAGGAGGAGGAGGAGGATGAGAATAGAGGGTAAGAAAGATGTTCGTCTTCTATGAACGCTAGTAATTTCTTTATTCTTATAAATTTTTTTGTATGTGTTATAAATTTATAAAGAATCTCAATAACATTATGAAGCATGATTAAAATAAAAGAAAATTATTGTATACGCTCGTAGAATAATAATATCACTGCGTGTATGATGTACGACGACGACGACGAGGACAAAACCATGCAGCAGCAGCAGCAGCACGCGGCCCGTAGAATCTGGAAACAGTAACAGAAAGAAACGGTTAAGCAGATCGTAGGATTGTTTTCACGTATATAATAATAATAATATAGGAATCATCACTCACCTTAAATTTCAGATCGCATATACTTCCAGATTTTCTGTACGTTTTCCAGCGCGCACATACAACCGTTGCCGCCGTTGTGGAAAGCGCATCTTATCGCGTTCGTTGCAGGCATTGTTTTCAGATTAGGAACGTTCGTATCAGGCGAGATTCCACAATAATCGTCGTCCACGTCGAAGCCATCCGTATCCTTGTTGTCGTCGGAGTCGGAGTCGGAGTCGGAGTCGGAGTCGTTGTTATCGTTCTTCTTCTTCTTCTCGTACATCTCAACGATATCTACGATGGTCGGATCCGTTCGTAGGAGCAGTTGCGACAACCAGGTCTTTTTCTCCACGCCCTTGACGAACACCACGTCGACGTTTACGAGCTCGCGGGCGAGCATTTCTGGAAGCCTGTGGTACGGTACCCAGCCGTCGGACCAGCGAAGCCCGTGATGATGCGCCGTGAGCCAGGTCGCTTGACGCTTCTCGAACGATGACAGGCGAGCGCAGGAGTACGGTGGTTCGAAAATCCAATGGCAGATGGTGGTTTCCGTGTCGCGATTGTTCGCGAGAATCGCAATTTCCTTAGCGACGAACGTGTTGCGTTCGGTCTTAAAGCCTTGCAGGTCAACCACGACAGATAACATTGTTAGGTAGTAATATATATATATATATATATATATATATATATATATATATATATATATATATAGTAAAGCAACTGTTACCGACGACTGCAGATGAGCGACTGACGTGTTTTACGATCATCTTCACTGGTATAGTAGTAGTAGGAGTAGTAGTAGTAGGAGTAGTAGTATTAATAGTCGTAGTCGTTGTAGTCACGTGATTTTTCGCACCACGTTCGTCAGAGGATTGTACTCGACGATGCGATCGTGTATGAGCAGACAGTAGGCGGTGGTGTTAGCGGGTACGCTCTCTCTGCACTCGAAGTCGATTCGCACGTCGACCGTTGCACTCTTCACCGACTCGTTCTGTCGAGAACAATCGATGACCGCGATAGGGGCGTATCGCAAAAATTCGGTAGCGTTCAGCAACGGTTCACCGTAACCGTGGTACGAACGGGAAAATTTCGCGTACATATCGTACAGGAGCGCGTATTTAGATTTATCGAAATCCAGGTTCAGGTCGTCGTACGGGTACGTCTCGGAAATCAGAAACAATCGTACGTTCGCGAGTTTGCACGCGTCGAATCTGCTCGCGCTATTCTGCAGATTGTTCTTTCGATCGGTTTGCATAGCGAATATCACGTATCGCGGTTTCTCGATCTGCGACGAGGCTTTCACGGTCCACGTGTGTTTCGTAGTCGTTTGCAGCAACGGATACTCGTACAGTTCCCACGATCGGAAACTCATCGCGATCGGTCGATCGATTTGCAGGAGACGTAGCATCGACAGTTTTTGCGTGTCTTCTAACGCGACGTGCGGCATGCGCCATTGTATCTTGTTGATCGAGAGTTTCGGTAGTATCGCTGAGTTTAGAGAGGCTGCGTACATCGCGTTCGTATCGAGTCGCGCGCGAATCAGAATCAACTCGTGTCGCGCGTTCATCACGATGCGTCTGTAATCTTCGCAAAATCCCAGTAACGTGTTCATGGGCACGCAGAAATTGAACGTCGCGCTATTAAAAATGTCTTTGTCGTGCGCGATGGTGTGATCCCAACCGGCGTTCATCAACGCTTTGCTCCTGTCGACGGACAACGACGCGTAATGTTTCAACGCGGTGGTGATTCCCGGATTTCTGGAACGATCGATCTCCACTCTGTCCAATTCGTATCGAATCTCGTCGAACATGAACGCGACGCAGTTGTTGTCCAAGAAAACTCTCGCAGCGGCTTTCACATCAGCGGCGGTCGTTGAGACTGCCATCAGAGAGACGCGTCCGTCGACGTAGAGATAACTTTCGCACGGGAGCGTGTACACATCTTGTTGCTGAATGGGTATTCGTATCTCATCGTTATTGTCGAACGTCGTGCTCGCGTACGGATTGTAAGAGTGCACCTCGATCTTCGTGACGCGATCGTCGAAAGTCGGTGTACTCGTCACGTCCAGTATGGTATACATCGTGTTAGACATGTGTGTATATAAGTAATATATATATATATATATATATATATATATATATATATATATATATTAGTATGTTACGACGAATCTCAGGGTTCGTAAGAAACGCGCGTTTCGATGAGTCAACAGTTTGACGCTTCTTTGTACTCTTCTTAATCCTCTTGGTTCCGTTCCGCTTCCTGTCTTTATTATCAGGGTGGTCGTTGGTGTTTCGTCTTGACGATAATGCGCGGCAGAGATCAGAGGAGCTGTATCAGCGGAGTCGTACGTGCGATCGAACACCAACATGCTATGTACTCACTCACGCTATTTTATCGCGCGCGAACGCCGTTGTACGTGCAGGCGAATCGTTATTTCTTCTCCGCGAAAATCTATAGGACGATCGTATTGATCGACGATGCGTACCGTTAGATCGTGTATCGCTCGTGCAACGATCGGTAGGTAAATGACGTGTCGCGGAGTTTCCGATATCTTATATCCCGGGGGTACGCGAGGTGAAAATTCGTGAATCGTGTGTACCGGTTTGTCGTTGCTGTACGCTCCGGTAGTGACGTTGCACGTTACTCGGATCACGTTAACGGTTATGATGTTCACAGGTTCGTCGGATTCGTGCCAGATTCTCGGCACCAAGACACGCGTCGCTAAGAATCCCAACAACGAGCCCACGTTGTTCGGTTGCGTAAAGTCCACGAAGAACGAGCAGTACAGTTCGATTTTCATGGTGTTGTTGTTAGCTCGTAGCATTAGCGGATACTTGTCGTCATCGTCATGATCGTTGTCGTTATCGTTCTCGTTGACACCGCGTCTTCGAGGAAATCGATCGAGCAGTTTACGTCTCAAGTGCTTGGCGATAGCGTCTAATTCGTAGGAGCCGTGTGGGATCGTGATGGATTCGTGAGCGACATCGATGGAGTTGTTTTCGGTGGCATAGTTCGCGATGAAGTAGAACGTATCGTTGCTCGAGTCGATGTTCGGTATCGTGTGAAACGTCTCCAAGTCGGCGAGGCCTAGTTCGTACTGTCCGTCGGTCAAATCTATCGGTGGAAAATAATTGACCGTGAGCACGCTGCTCCGACCCGTTAACGTGAGCGTGAGCGACATCGCATCACCGCTGAGGCTTACGCTAGCGAGACAGAGAGAAAGAAAGTGACTCTGACGTACGGTTGCGCGTGAATTTATCTTGAGTAGCGCCTAGGCCAGAATTCCAGTGCTTTTTTTCGCAGAAATTGTACGCACAAGCGACCGCAATTGGTCTGATCGAAACGTTGAAAGCGATCGTGATTGTACTTGATCGTGATCGTGGTTGTCGTTCCCCGTCCGAAGTAATCGATCAGTTCCGCGGGTGGTCGCAAATTCCCAAAACTATCGAAATACTGCACGTGCGATCCGCGTTTCGCGTACGCAACCCAGTGAGTGCCTTCGCCGCGATTCTCGTCAAGATTCGCGATACCGCATTCGTTCGGTCGTACGCGCGCGGGGAGCGTGTCGCGCATAAACACCCCTCGAAAGAACGGTACGTCGATGCACTCGCGCTCTAATTGTAGGTTCGTCATAGGTTGTTGTTGTTGTTGTCGTTGTTGTTGTAGCTGATGTCGCATTATCGCAGCAGCAGCAGTCGTCGCCGCGAGCTCGATGGAGCGGAGTTTTTTTTTTTCCTAGGTAGTCGTCTCAGGGTCATGCCGGCACCGCGCTTGTACGGCGCCAGATACATTCCTCGCCCTTCCATCGCCCGATTATGACGCAACGTTTCTTCCAGCTGTTTTCGCGCGGACTTCGCGTTGTTGACCGCTTTGGCGATACCAGCAGCTCCACCGGTTAATGCCCCGATAGCCGACAGAGCGGGCAGAAGAAGCGGAAGAAAGCCTCCGCGTTTCGCTACCGGTAGGACACGGCGTCGTTGTCCTTTGGACTTGAGTTTACGTCTCGTAGTTCTTCTTCTTCTTCTTCTTTTTCTCATACCCATGCCGAGTTTAGTCTTTGCTTTCATCAGGGTCCACACTCCGGTCGCAGCGGCTTTTTCACCGAAAGTCGCGTCGTTCGCGAAAACTCGTTCTCGCGCTCGTTCCGCTAACGCGCGATCCGCCTCGTGTCGTTCCTCCAAATCCTTTCGACTCGAGTACGCGATATCGTGTTCCCGACAAGCGGCGTCCAGCGGATTGATGCCTTGGTCGCCGCGAGCCAATCGCTTCAGCAAACGCGTTCCAGGTCCGCAGAACTGATACCCCGGAATGTGAAGCTCTATCGGTAAACGATTTATGAGCCTGTTCAGGAGTCCCGATCCTGTTTTCGTTGACTTCTTTCGCTTCTTCTTCTTCGTTGTTGGTCTACGCGTTACCGCAACCATACGTGTAAAAATGTGAATACGCGATGATGCAAGGGCAGTCGTAAGTCAACGGTTCTTCGATAGCGATCGATTCGAGGAGCGCTACGATTCTGATTCGTTCGACAGGTTTCGCGGGTATAAATAGCACTGGCGGTACGATTTCGGCAGGTTAGGGAGAACATGTGATTCGCGAAACAACCGAACGCTATTCGCATGACCGCGAACAGGACGGCGGAGGATTTGGCGTGGGACGCGAGTCGTTCGCGCAGACACGGTTCGTTGTTGCCGAACAGCGTGCGAGCCGTGATCTGCGGTCCGTCCGGGTGCGGGAAAACTAACGTGCTTCTCAGCCTGCTGGAGAGTCCGAACAGATTGCGCTTCGAGAACGTGTACGTGTACTCGAAATCGTTGGGACAGCCAAAGTATCGGTATCTGGAGCGAGTGTTGTCGCGCGTCGGCGGACTCGGATACTTTCCCTACTCGGACACCGCCGAGATCGTACCGCCGAGAGACGCTCTGCCCGATTCGATCTTCGTGTTCGACGACGTGTCGTGCGACGAACAGACGGCGATCCGCGAATACTTCTCTATGGGCAGGCACGCGAACGTGGATTGCTTTTATCTGTGTCAATCGTACGCGCGAATACCGAAACACTTGATCAGAGACAACGTGAATTTTCTCATGCTGTTCAAACAGGACGGAACGAACTTGCGTCGCGTGTACAACGATCACGTGAACACCGACATGACGTTCGAGGCGTTCAACGATCTGTGCGCGAAATGTTGGAGACGACGCTACGATTTCGTGGTCATCGACAAGGACCGTGCCATGTACGATGGTCGTTATCGACGAGGATTTAACGAGTTCGTGATAGCTCGTAGACCTCAGTAGATCGCGAGTCCTTCGTCGAGCAACACCACCACCGCCAGGATGTCTGACGAAGCAGCAACTAGCGGTGTCAACATGGAGATCACGCAACAACAAGGAATGAAACAGAAACGGCGTAGTAGACAACAACAACAACAACAACAACAACAACCACGAGAGGTTGAGACGAAGAAGAAAATTGTTAAAATCAGCGACGCTATACGACGAAAGTACATGAACCTGAAACTCGGTAAAATGATGACGAAAGCTGCCGCGGAGGAGAGCGCCCGTCCGATCGTCGAACCGCTGAAACACTTGGTCGAGAACACTGAGGCGTTGAAAACGAGTTCAGCGATACCGTCGAAGCCACGACCAACGCTCGTCAAGCCAAAACATCAGAAACAACAACAACAGCGACGTTTGAAGAAGAAGAAACGACTATCCTTTACTCCGTCCATAGCCGAAGCGACGATACGACCGGAAACGACTCCGCTTCCGGATTCGGATTCGTACGACGACGACGATGACGATGACGCCAGCGCTGTCTACGAAACAACCGAGGAGCATGACCATGGTGAAACGGACGAAACGATTCGAGAAGTTCTCGATCCAAAACCCGTCGCCGCAACCAGCGTCGAAAACCTCGACGCGTACACCCGAAACGCCGTCGGACCGCTGTCGCGCGAATATCTGCGCTTGTTCTTCACCGACGCCAAGAAACGGATCGACAACGTGTACGGCGTGTACCTGGACGACGACGAACAGCTGATGATCGGTGATTCCGTGCTCACTATCGGCGAGCACGACGACGTTAACGCGAAGGGCAAGCGATACGCGGGTACACGAGGCTTGTACGAACTGCTGTTCATGCGATTGCCTAACGAGCAAGCGTACACGAACGCTGATCTCGACGCGTACCGCGACATCTTGTTGTCGACGAACGCGCATCGACGGGGTCATTCGGCCAGCAAACCTACGCTAGGCAACAAGGGCTACAAGTACAGAAAGATCGTGTCGGTGTTGCTGAGTAGCGGAGACCGCAACGTCGGCGGGACCGCGCGCGAAGATAGCGGATTACCCATCGACGACGCGATGACGGTCATCGATAACGCGATCGATTACGTGTACTGGGACGATCCGAACGAATTGGTCGACAGACTGCGATTGCTCTTGGCATCGCGCGACGTCGGACACACCGGACACGATAACGAGATTGCCTCCATCGTGGAGGAACTTCGCGAAGCCGGTCTCATCGTAAATTGATCGGTCGGATCGACGACGCGTCAGTATCGTTCGCGATCACCGCCCGCCCAACATGTCGGTGAACAAGTTTGGCGCACCTTTGTACGGTAGTACCGTTGATGCTACCGGTGATATCTGTGACAACGATCAACGCGTGGAGACGATTCGCTCGCTGAATCTGTACGTAGCGAATTACGTGCGGGAGAACGCGCTGTGTCTGACCAACGATCGGTCAACGTTCGACGCGATGGAACGCAAGATGCGTCGCGTGGCGCATCCGACGGAGGATACCGACGCTGCGACGAAACGATACGTGGACGACGTGGAACGTACCGTCGGACGTACTCTCGACACTATGGAGGAAGACATGTACAACGCGACGACGAAGCGATTGGAAGCTTTCACGACTGTGATAAATACCGCGATGAACAAACGTTTTCGCGACCTGGAGAAATCGATAAATATCACGATGCAGCAACGCTCCGATCATTTCGATGATAAACTCGTCGAGCTTACGACACCGACCACGGAAATACAGAAACGCAAGGAAGCGAGACGATGATCAACGATAACTACGACGACGACAACAAACCCCGTCAACACCGTACGTGCTTCGAGTGTCTGGTACAGTATCTGCTGCTGCTGCTGCTGCTGCCGGTCGTGAAACGTTACCGTCACTATCGCTATCCGCACGAGTAAGGAGCGAGCACAATTGGTCGACGAACTGCACGCTCCCGCGAGACGAAATTTTCCGCGGAGACGTGTAGTTACTCGAGGCTACGACGATCTTTGGCAGGCAGATTTGGTGGAAATGCGTCCGTACGCGACCCATAATCGTGGCTACAACTACATACTCACGATCATCGATACGTTCAGCAAGTACGCGTGGACCGTGCCGGTGAAAACGAAAAGCGCGCGCGACGTGACCGAGGCGTTCGCGACCGTGTTGCGACGAAGCGGCAGATGTCCGCGAAACCTACAAACCGACATGGGAAAGGAGTTCTACAACGCGGAGTTTCAACAATTAACGAAGACTCGTGGAATCAACCACTACTCGACGTACAGCGTGATGAAAGCGTCGATCGTCGAGCGTTTCAATCGCACGCTGAAGAATCTGATGTGGAAACAATTCTCCCTGAACGCATCATATCGCTGGTTGGATCTGCTACCCGCGCTCGTGCACACCTACAATTATCGTAAACATCGCACGATCAACGCGCGACCCGTCGACGTAACCTCTGCGACTCGTTTGCCGTTCGTCGTGTACTCCGGATCGGATATCGAACAGCGTCAACGACGACGACGACGCGCGAAATTCCACGTCGGCGACAAAGTACGCGTGAGCAAATTCAAGACGATCTTCGAGAAGGGATACACGCCGAACTGGTCGACCGAGGTGTTCGAAATCACGGCGGTACAACGAACGCATCCTGTAACGTACATTCTACGCGATTCCACGGGAGAGCCGATCTCGGGTGGATTCTACGAGCACGAACTGCATTCGGTCGCGAATCCGGACGTCTATCTGATCGAGAAGATTATTCGTCGCAAGGGGAATCGAGCTTACGTGAAATGGTTGGGATTCGACTCGTCCAAGAACTCGTGGATACAGGATACGGATGTTTTGTGACACACACACACACACACACACACACACACAAGAATGACTCCATATTCTTATTACTCACATAAAATATACGTTTATTCGCGATTCTTTGTATTTCAAACAAAAAATAAAACAACATTTATAAAGTATTTACATACGCTTCCGCGATTTCTATCATACTTAGGTACGCTCAATCTATTTCATACCTTATTCACTGGAAGCACTTACGACATTACCCACGCTATGTTCATACATTGCATACTTTTTTTTTTTTTTTTTTTTTTAAGAGGGGGAAAATGCATTACGCATACCCCGACACCGGTTATGTCAGGGTTATGTGGGACTCTCCATTTCTGGCATACCCACTAAAAACCCCCTCTACGATCATACAGTGTATCATATACATTACAAAAATATCGTACGCGACATTACTACTACGTATACAGGGTGTCCCATCTAAGACGAGACAGCCGGTTTTCTCCTAAACTATAGGAGATAAAAATATCAAAAAAATGGGGAATTGCATGGTTCGAGGGGGCCAATTAATTAGCGCGAACGAATTTTTTTATCGATTATTATTTTAAAAGATACGATGGTCAAGTTCGGTTTTTCAAATGGAACTATTTTTTTTGAACACCTGAGTTGATAGTGCGTTCCAAGACAAATTCAATAAGCTTTAATGTATACACTTTATTTTCACTGGTTTTTAAGATATTGCGCTTGCAAATTTACTGATTTTCACTGGAAGAAAACTGTCTGGTATAGCACGGACCGGGGACGGTTTTACTGGCTCCACTTGTGGCACTGCCTTTTGAAATAGATACCTACCTGCCAAAGGTCTACGCCAGGCCCAAAGGCTGGACAATTTTTTTCCGTCAGAAATGCTACTTAGGTAGGTACATCTGCGGTATCGAGAAGCGCACCGTTACTTTTATTTCGCACTTGCTTCTACGCTCGGATGGCCGGTTCTTTTGGGAGGGATGCAAGTTCGATTGGTTAGGTTAGGAGGAGTGAAAGTTGCTAGACTAAATTTCAATCATAGGGAGCAGATTGTATCAGAACCATTCGGATTTGCATTCCTCACAAACGGCTGCTCTCTTGAAGCATTGCTCTTCACAGCAATGCCCACCTTCTCTCGCACGGAATACGTTAACGCTTGCTTTTGTTCTGATATTGAAGCTCGTGTTTATACTCGAGAGGACCACGCGTCGACAGCGGGCTACCCCTTTTCTTCCTGTGTCTCTCCACGAGCCGTGTTGACGGTGGATTGTAGGAGCGTAGATAGCTGGATGCCAGTTATTGAATTCAGGAGACGATAGAAACATTTTATTACAAAACACACATGTACTATAATTAAAGTAAATCGTATTCCTCTCGGGCAGGAGTACTGATAATGATCGAACTTGCGCCCCACTTCGCGCAGACCAATTACACGGAGGGTAGTCGGGTCACACACTGCCCAAATGATACAGGGTAATTCTGGAGCAACGCCCGTCAAGGAGATGCGCTGGTACCCCGTGGCGAGGACAGACCTTCGCATTGCCTCACCCGATTTTTATGGTTTTTTTCCGGAAAAAGGTACGAATCCTAGGCCGAACGTAGCAAATTGAAGTCGACCCTCCGCAGTCGAGGGTGAATTATCCATTACAGCGTATTAAGAAACCCTTTTCTTCGTCGTATCGAAAGGGAAGTGGTGCCAATGGATTCCTTATGTTTTTCTGACGACAATCATACCAAATGTCATGCAAATCGGACTACTTTGACACAAGCTATTTGTATTCCTATGTAAAAGTTGTCCGATTTACACGACATTTGTAATGATTTTCATCGGAAAACCCCAAGGAATCCATCGGCGACACTTCCATATCCATACGATAAGGAATAACGAATTGTTTTATTTCTTAAAAAGGTAGGTACAGGCTGATTCTGGTGCTGCGCCCGTCACCCCGTGGCGAGGACAACACCCCGCAGTGCCCATCGAATTTTATGGCTTTTTTCGGAAAAAGGTACGAATCCCAGGCCGAACGTAGCGAATTGAAGTCGACCCTCCGCAGTCGAGGGTGAATTATCCATTACAGCGTATTAAGAAACCCTTTTCTTCGTCGTATCGAAAGGGAAGTGGTGCCAATGGATTCCTTATGTTTTTCTGACGAAAATCATACCAAATGTCATGCAAATCGGACTACTTTGACACAAGCTATTTGTATTCCCTATGTAAAAGTTGGCCGATTTCCACGACATTTGGCATGATTTTCATCGGAAATCCCCAAGGAATCCATCCGCGACACTTCCATATCCATACGATAAAGAATAAAGAATTATTTTATTTCCTAACCAGATACAGGGTAATTATGGAGCAGCGCCCCTGAAGGAGATGCGGCGGCCTGGTACCCCGTGGCGAGGACAACCCCTCGCAGTGTCTGACCGAATTTTATGGCTTTCCACCCGCGAAGGGGTTCGAGTGCCTATTAAAAAGTAAGAAACCTTCGACTTGCGCGTTTCTCATCAGATCTTTGCGAGAACAACACCTATCGATTCCTTATGTTTCGCCGATGAAGCTGACACCAAGAACGACGTAATTCCGACCATAATGAAGGAAATTCCATGGAATATCGATTTATATCATTTCAAGTTGACTTGACTTGGTTAAAAATAGTCCGATTTACATGAAATTTGGTATGATCGTCATCGGAAAAACATAAGGCACCCATCGGTGTCACTTCCATAGCAATGCGATTAAGAATAAAGAATTTCTTAATACGCTGAAATGGATACTTCACATTTTCACCCTCGACAGTGGGGCACCGACCTCGATTTGTCGCGGTCGGCCGAGAATTCATACCTGTTTGAGAAATAAAATAATTCTTTATTTTTTATCGTATCGCTATGGAAGTGACACCGATGGGTGCCTTATGTTTTTCCGATGAAGATTATACCAAATTTCATGTAAATCGGACTATTTTTAACCAAGTCAAGTCAACTTGAAATGATATAAATCGATATTCCATGGAATTTCCTTCATTATGGTCCGAATACGTCGTTCTTGGTGTCAGATTCATCGGCGAAACATAAGAAATCGATGGGTGTCGTTTTCGCAAAGATCTGATGAGAAATGCGCGAGTCGAAGATTTCTCACTTCTTAATAGGCACTCGAACCGCGTCGAGGGTCAAAAGCCGTATAATCGGGTGAGGCACTGCGGGGGGGTTGTCCTCACCACGGGGTACAATGGCCGACTTTTTCTTGCACCCAATTCTTCTCGCGTGCTTTTGTTTGGAAAATCCAACGCGTGTTTATACTCGAGAGATAAGGATTTATACTCGAGAGATAAGGAATCCGTCTTTAATTTGAAAGGAGGACGATGCAGGCGGAACCACGCGCACTCAAAGGTGTACCCCTTTTCTTACTGTGTCTCTCCACGAGGCGTATCGACGGTGGATAATACTTTCAAATTCCTATATTTGTGGCATCTTTCTCGCGTGCGTCGGGACAAAAGCGGACTCAGAGCCAGGCGAAAATTCATTCGCTCTTTACGATCGATAATTTATTATTTCTCCAAGAACGTTTCGACAACATCTGTTTGCCAAATTTGTAAAGGCCAATAAAAAACGTGGTGACATTGTCCAGTCTGAGTTAATCCGTATATTGCTCTGTCGGTGGGTAGTGCGTACGATGACTTCGGACCCGTACTATGTACCGTTGCCTACCGCCGACGCGCGGAAAATCCGCTCATAAACCGCGACTCTGGCGAGACACCGCGGCCGATCAGTACAGGTAGTTTTTGGTAACCAGATGTGGCATCTTTCACCTGTATTTCATCAGGGTAATTCTGGAGGTACGCCCGTCACCCCGTGGCGAGGACAACACCCCGCAGTGCCCATCGAATTTTATGGCTTTCGACCCTCGAAGGGTTTGGAATACCATTAAGAAGTGAGAAATGTTCAGGATTTCAAATGTTTGCTTCTTTTCTTCATCGTATCGAAGGGGAAGTCGCGCCAATGGATTCCTGGCGTTCCGTCGATTAAAATCATACCAAATTTCATGTAAATCGGACTATTTTTAACCAAGTCAAGTCAGCTTGAAATGACATAAATCGATATTCCATGGAATTTCCTTCATTATGGTCCGAATTACGTCGTTCTTAGTGTCAGCTTCATCGGCGAAACATAAGGAATCGATAGGTGTTGTTCTCGCAAAGATCTGATGAGAAACGCGCAAGTCGAAGGTTTCTTACTTTTTAATAGGCACTCGAACCCCTTCGCGGGTGGAAAGCCATAAAATTCGGTCAGACACTGCGAGGGGTTGTCCTCGCCACGGGGTACCAGGCCGCCGCATCTCCTTCAGGGGCGCTGCTCCATAATTACCCTGTATCTGGTTAGGAAATAAAATAATTCTTTATTCTTTATCGTATGGATATGGAAGTGTCGCGGATGGATTCCTTGGGGATTTCCGATGAAAATCATGCCAAATGTCGTGGAAATCGGCCAACTTTAACATAGGGAATACAAATAGCTTGTGTCAAAGTAGTCCGATTTGCATGACATTTGGTATGATTTTCGTCAGAAAAACATAAGGAATCCATTGGCACCACTTCCCTTTCGATACGACGAAGAAAAGGGTTTCTTAATACGCTGTAATGGATAATTCACCCTCGACTGCGGAGGGTCGACTTCAATTCGCTACGTTCGGCCTAGGATTCGTACCTTTTTCCGAAAAAAGCCATAAAATTCGATGGGCACTGCGGGGTGTTGTCCTCGCCACGGGGTGACGGGCGCAGGCACCAGAATCAGCCTGTACCTACCTTTTTAAGAAATAAAACTATTCGTTATTCCTTATCGTATGGATATGGAAGTGTCGCCGATGGATTCCTTGGGGTTTTCCGATGAAAATCATTACAAATGTCGTGTAAATCGGACAACTTTTACATAGGAATACAAATAGCTTGTGTCAAAGTAGTCCGATTTGCATGACATTTGGTATGATTGTCGTCAGAAAAACATAAGGAATCCATTGGCACCACTTCCCTTTCGATACGACGAAGAAAAGGGTTTCTTAATACGCTGTAATGGATAATTCACCCTCGACTGCGGAGGGTCGACTTCAATTCGCTACGTTCGGCCTAGGATTCGTACCTTTTTCCGGAAAAAAACCATAAAAATCGGGTGAGGCAATGCGAAGGTCTGTCCTCGCCACGGGGTACCAGCGCATCTCCTTGACGGGCGTTGCTCCAGAATTACCCTGTATCATTTGGGCAGTGTGTGACCCGACTACCCTCCGTGTAATTGGTCTGCGCGAAGTGGGGCGCAAGTTCGATCATTATCAGTACTCCTGCCCGAGAGGAATACGATTTACTTTAATTATAGTACATGTGTGTTTTGTAATAAAATGTTTCTATCGTCTCCTGAATTCAATAACTGGCATCCAGATATCTACGCTCCTACAATCCACCGTCAACACGGCTCGTGGAGAGACACAGGAAGAAAAGGGGTAGCCCGCTGTCGACGCGTGGTCCTCTCGAGTATAAACACGAGCTTCAATATCAGAACAAAAGCAAGCGTTAACGTATTCCGTGCGAGAGAAGGTGGGCATTGCTGTGAAGAGCAATGCTTCAAGTGAGCAGCCGTTTGTGAGGAATGCAAATCCGAATGGTTCTGATACAATCTGCTCCCTATGATTGAAATTTAGTCTAGCAACTTTCACTCCTCCTAACCTAACCAATCGAACTTGCATCCCTCCCAAAAGAACCGGCCATCCGAGCGTAGAAGCAAGTGCGAAATAAAAGTAACGGTGCGCTTCTCGATACCGCAGATGTACCTACCTAAGTAGCATTTCTGACGGAAAAAAATTGTCCAGCCTTTGGGCCTGGCGTAGACCTTTGGCAGGTAGGTATCTATTTCAAAAGGCAGTGCCACACGTGGAGCCAGTAATACCGTCCCCGGTCCGTGCTATACCAGACAGTTTTCTTCCAGTGAAAATCAGTAAATTTGCAAGCGCAATATCTTAAAAACCTGTGAAAATAAAGTGTATACATTAAAGCTTATTGAATTTGTCTTGGAACGCACTATCAACTCAGGTGTTCAAAAAAAATAGTTCCATTTGAAAAACCGAACTTGACCATCGTATCTTTTAAAATAATAATCGAGAAAAACATTCGTTCGCGCTAATTAATTGGCCCCCTCGAACCATGCAATTCCCTATTTTTTTTATATTTTTATCTCCTATAGTTTAGGAGAAAACCGGCTGTTTCGTCTTAGATGGGACACCCTGTATACATATAGATATACATATAACTATTGTCTCTACTTAAGCATATGCGCATCACTATCACTATCACTAGGATAGTTATCACACTCGGGAATCCGATAGTGTCCCCACGGAAGGGTGCTGGTCTGGTCGGAAAGTACGCATCGTTTATCGTCGTACGCACTGAGCGCTGTCTTACGCTCGCTCACTGAATAAACGTCGTGTAATCGCGCACGGATATGGTTTTGACGTATCGTCGTTTCCGCGTGCTCGCGAAGACACCGCACGTAATCCTCGAAACGTATCTCGTTCGCGACCACGCTCCTCTTAACACCCTTAACTTTTTTTGTCTCCGTCTCGATCGTTGCAGCCGACGCGTCGCACACTCGAGTCGCGTACATCTTGGACCGCAGTCCCACGAACTCGGTCATTAACGCACCGTTGTTCTCGTCCTTCATTAGACCCGGCACTTTTTTGTTTATGCGCGGCATACCGTACGGGTTGTCTGTTGCGTAATCACTCGTGTCGAAGCGCGCACTGACATCACTTTTTATCTCTGCGTAAGCGTCCTCGCACTGCAGCAGATACATTAAACTATCTGTGTCCGTGTACAAAATCATACACCTATCACCGAACTTTGTACGCATATAGTCATAGTGAGATTCATATAGGCATACCTTGGACACGTCCAGCACGCTCATACCTACGTATATGGGCTTATCAAATTTCACTCTCAATTTACGTAGTTCGATAGCGACTGGGTGCTCGGAAAATATCGCGCGACTGTGGAAATTTGGTTTCGCGATCAACGCTTCGGCGCCGTAACGTCCGTCCCATCGCGTCATCAATCGCACGTCCACTCGCTTTCGCACATTTTCCATAGTCTTTCCGTACACGGCATTGTTCATTAATTTGTACAGTGTTTTCTGGAAATCACTTTCGGCTCGCGTCCTCAACTCCGTGTTCAAAGTGATGTAGTCGCTCAACCAAGGTTTCTGATCGAAACGTAGAACGCGATGAATTCGCGATACGCAAAGTCCGTGTCGAATACACTGTTTCAAATAACGATAGTGGATCACGTATCGTTCCTTGTCGCGGAGCGTGGCGATCAGCTTGCTTTCCTTACCGACGGGTGTCTGCTCGCGCACAGGACAGAACGGAAGGTCCGCGTGCTCGTCGTGAATGTTCCGCGGATACTCCAGATCCACTTCAAGCAGGTATCCCTCTGGTCCATCGTCCGTCGGCAAGGAGTTTGCGTTCAACTCGGATACCTCCGCCTCGTCCAGCCATCGGAATCCGCCGTACGGCATCGCCTGTGACATCGCCCATCCGTACAGGTTGTTCACGTCGAAGTACATCAAGTACGTTGATGGTTGTGACGCGTCGTACATCGATGTCGGCAGGTGCTTGTTGTTGGCGCGAGCGTACCTGTGCGAGCAGTGGCTCAGGCCGCCGCGTATACCACGCTCCACGAACAACAGCATGTCCACGTCGGTGAGCAGCTCCAATTCGACACGCGTGTATTTCAACATCGCGTCCCACGTAAACGCCGGTAAAGTACAGTAATGCGCGGGATCCAGTTCGTAGCTCTCGATAGATGCGCTGCGAAAGTTTTCGAACACGTCAGCGAGTAACAGCACGTCGGTCTTCAGGTACAGATCGCTGTACTCGCCTAATGTCTGTATACGAAAACCGTTCCACACGTTGGTTGCATGCGCGTAATCGCGCTCCGACACGTTGCTATCGTTCAAGCGATTGTAGAACGCGTCACGAGGCGGTAGTCACGTGTCGTTCAACTTCTCGTACGACGCTACGTAATCGTACGGGAAGACACCCTTTCTGGTGAGGAGATCGAATTGTTCGTCAGGGAGATGTTGGAAATCGCGTCGAAGAATCGTTAGTCTGTCTTTGCCGAGATCCGACGCGAGTTTCTGCAGACTCGCGGCCATGAACTTGAACGAATCGACGAATCGAAACTTCAACATTTTTCGCCAGTTCTTGCCATCGCCCCTGAGGTCCTCCACGTTCTTCGTAAACGAGATGTATCGTTCTTTCGTTAACGGTAGGAGGCTGATCTTTCCGTTGAACGCGTCTGCCAACTCCTTGATACCGAAGTGCGCGTCGTAGCCGGACAGGTTGTGGAACACCACGGGTATCGTGCACGAACGTTGGTAGCGCAAGTTGCACGATCTGTGTGCCGCACCCCTGTACTCGCCCGTCGAGTGACAATGATCGCGCACTTTCCTGTCGTCCTCACCTCGGTCGAAGGGTCTTCCGCACACGTGACACGCGATAGCCTCGTGATAACTCCGCCACTGTTGTTGCGTTAACGGTGTCATCGGTTTCTTAACGCACAACCACGAGTACACAACGTTCGCGAATTCCCGCAGTTCCCGCACAAACCACTGTACGCAATCGGTAACGCCGCGATACGCTCGATACCCGCACAGAGTCGGGTCGTCGGAACAATGTACGTAGTATCCTACGCTATGGGCTCTGTGGCGTTGATACTCGTACGTGCGACGATGATGCTCCATCGATGGCTGCTCCAGTTCCTCCAGCAAACACTCAAAATCCGCGTAGATGACGAACGGCACGCGTTCCTTGCGTTCGTGATGTTGAAACCGCAACATTTTCTCCTCTTCCGATGGCAATTGCACCGCGCACTCGTTTAATCGCAGGCAATCCTCGGTGTGTCGCTGCAATCGCTCCGCCGAGGAGAAAAAGTTGAGACATCTGAAACGTAGACGTAAACAAAAAAATGTAAACGCTTCTTCTTCGTGTGTCGCGTATAGCTAAAAATTTTGTTCAGTTTATCATTATTCTTATTTGCTTACCTATCACAAACGAACACTTGACCTTTGTGTTTGCTAAGTTCGCTGGAGATCAAACGGGAGAGATTGCGAATGCACGCGAAATGATACCGCTGCGAATCCTTGGGATCCTGGACCAGCAGCACGTTCGCGTGTCTCCCTTCCAGCTTGTTGACGGATACGCGTAGCGGTACGCAACCATCCTCGTCGGACCATAGGTATATGTTCACAGACACGTTGTTAACATCCTCGAATTTCTGCATCTGGTCCATGGACATGGGGAGTCGCACACCATCCGTACGGAGCACCGTTGCATACGGTGGATACGACGTAATCCTGTCCCCGTGTGCGGTAGCTGGAAACAAACTCGCGACGACCGACCACAAAAAGCACGTGTTGTCGTTGCACCGAACGTTCACCACCGCTTTTTTCGTTGCGACCACTCACGGAAGCGTCACGTCGCACCCGGCACGCAACGGATTATGTTTGTTTACGTTTATTAGAATATTCTGTACTACCCGTAATGTCCAGCCACTCTCGCGCTCCTGAAACTCCTCTATCGCGATCAACGTCGGAGCAATCACTTGTTTCGCGTACCACTCGCGAACATTCGATGTCATAAAAAGTACGTGATTACGCGTCGCGAAACTCTTTACGTCAGTCACGTCCCGCAACATGAATTCAGCGTTTAGCACAGTGTTCACTGAAACGCTGCGGTGCTCCGTAACAGCGTTCGTAACGCGCGATATCACCGTTCGACGAGCATTCTCTAAGAATTTGCGCGGATCGACGGCCCCCACGTTTATCACGACCCCGGTCAACAAACGTCTCTCGAACGCGGTTTCCACTTCCTCCCACACGACCTTGGGTAACGTCGCTCGAACGGCGAGTCCATACCCTACTCGCGATAATCGTCCTCGCACTATCGCGCGCAATGTTTGTGTTCGCGCGAGCAACGACACCATCCGTTGCTTCTCCCACACCGGCACGCGTTCGCCTCGTTGATACGCGATCGTGTGACGTATCGTCTCGTCGCATCTGTCCATCCAATCGCGAAATTCCGCGGTCGTTCTCAAAAGTTCGGACATCCGAGACAACGTCACAAACGCGTTCTTGAAAGTTTCCATGATTTTTTCTTTCTCAAAGTCACTGAATATACCGGATTCTATGTTGTTCCGCAACACGTTGTCGCCACGTAGGTAAATTCACGTCAGGATATCGCATACGTATCGTCAACATTATAGGTTTCTTGATGATTAAAAAGCGAATTTTTCTCGAACGAGGATCACATTTTATCTGTTTAACACCCCATTCAACTCGTCTCGGACAATCGCGAACATAACACTGTAATTCATTCGTTAAAAACTCATCAACAGGCATTACCGCTGTAGGGTACAATCCATCTAACACTTCCGTCAAGTTGTTCTCAATATCACGTAACAGCACAAAGGGTGTAGATACTATCGCGGTAATGTATCTCTCTTTACGTCGGAATTTCTCCTTGTCAGACACAATACATAACATAGTACACTCACAAGCACTGCTGGATCGCGCTATATGATACATCGCATTACGTTGATCGCGTGTAAAAAATTCAACTCCATAGTTAAAAAAAAATGGTCCACGCGGCCTCGCAAAGTGACTGAATTCCCACGGTTTCGCGAATCTTAAGCGTTTCTATCGTCAGTGTTTCCGCATCAAGCCTAATATCCTCAGATGACGTTAGTAAATAATCTTTTTCACAAATCTCCTCGTCCGATGATGATGAAATCAATAACTCGTTTCGCAGCGCACTCTCTGTATCTAGATCTTCCAATTTCTGTCGCGCAGCTATCCGTAATAACTTGAGTCGATTGCTAATCAATAGTAGCCTACGACGTTTGCTATCTCCTAGTATCAAGTTTTTTCGTCGAAACTCTATGCTTGTTCGTATACATTCAGTACATCTCTCTATCCAGTCTCGATATTCCGGGACCGTTTGCAAGAGCGTGTAGCTTGACGATAATGATTTGAACGTTTCAATGTATACTTTCATTATTAAACATATTTTTTCACTTAACGTGTGTGTGTGTGTTCACGGCTCCCGCTCATCTTTTTCAGCCCGTTCCAACATTAAATAATATACTGATACACGCATATGTTTCAAACGTAATATCAGTATATTTAACCACTCTTCGTTGCTTCTCCGAACTAGGTGATTACGATAATTCTCGGCGAAATTTAAAAACGCGTCGCAATGTTCAATCCACTCATAGCATTGTTCATACGTATGTAAAAACTGTATTATCTCATCTAGCACTATAACAGACTGTTCAAACTTATCCATTATTCTAATGGTTAACGTATTGAAAAAATATTTTGATTAATCTTATGATAAATGAATGTACCGCTTTAATAGATATGTTTTTATAAAAACACGATAATAGCAACGATTATATTGGAAAATCTTCCGACGCGTTACCATTCACGATTTTGCCCTGTCCAAGATACGAGTTGCCTTAAATATACTACCGTCCCTACCTAAAATCTCCCTACTGCCACCATTGGAACCCAATGGAATAATACCTATAATCATACCTTCAATCATATTGCTCTTTTACACAGAGGCGTATTATTCGCGATAGTTTACCTTAAAAAATTATCGCGAACAGAAGCGCGTCGGTTTGCTTTGAATTTCGCGGTCTCGAGATCGTGCGCACCGATGCTGCGCATTATTCTCGGAAATTGACCTTCGATATCCGTATGTTTTGTCTATGGTCCTAGAGAGCGACAGAGAAACATACAAAATATCGTACCTCTCTGCGCATTTTTATCGGATTACGCGATACGACAATGCAGGTTTCGACTTGCGTCTTCTTATTGTTACAAACTTTTCGCGCAACGGTGCTGCGTATTATTCTCGGAAGTGGCCCTTCTACCGTTACGGTAATATGTTTTGGGCGCGCGATACGAAAATGCAGGTTTCGACTTACATATCCTACGCGTCGTGCCGCCGTATGTTTTTACTGACCTCCGACAACGAGAGAAACAGAGAGAGAGAGACATACAAAATATCGTACCTCTCTCTCTCATACACCCGATCGGAAGGTTACAGATATCGGCCGCGTATTATTATCGGATTTCGCGATACGAAAATGCAGGTTTCGACTTACATATCCTACGCGTCGTGTCGCCGTATGTTTTGTCTACGGACCCAGAGAGCGAGAGAGAGAGAGAGAGAGAGAGAGAGAGAGAGAGAGAGACATACAAAATATCGTACCTCTCTCTCGTACATCAGATTCACATGTTACAAATATCGGGTGCAATCTGACCTTGGGGCGATAAGAGGGTTGCGGATCGCTTCCTACAACGCGTGACGTAACATCGAGGTACCCCCACCACCTGCTCTCAAGGCCCATTCCCCCTCCAGTGATCCAGCGTCACGGTCCCCACCTCCGCGAGTCGCGTTCCCCCACCCGCCTCCCCCTCGCCTACGCTGCGGTTCCCCCGCCCCGCTTCACCCCCTCACCACTCATTGGTCCAGAACCCGCTTACTATGCCTACTTAGATTCTAAGGTTTGTAGAACTAACACATAATTGAATAAAAATTTAATTTCTCAATTTATGAAAGTAATGATACAGAAACAACTAGCCTATTGTGTATCAACACCACGGATTTTAAAAACAGCGTTAAATACATTATCAAATAAACAGTTTCCAAAAGCTTTTTAAACAATTATGATTAAAAAATTGATAAAAGAAAAATTAAGTAAACGTAAAATATGTTAAATTATCCATCATTAAGAGGAAATAATTTTTCCTCACTTTTCGGCGCAAATTGCATTCCGATATCTCTGATGAAGCTGCCACCAGACGTTGCGAGGCGTGCGCGCGAGGCTGCCTCGCGGCTTGAAAAGTCTGGAGAGACCTTAGCTCGACTTGGTCGAGGACCGTGGCGAGGACAACACCCCGCAGTGCCTCATTGAATTTTATGGCTTTCGACCCTCGAAGGGTTTGGAATACCATTAAGAAGTGAGAAATCTTCGACTTCCGCAATTCTCATCAGATCTTTACGAAAGCGACACCAATAGATTCCTGGCGTTCCGTCGATTAAAATCATACCAAATATCATGCAACTCGCACTACTTTGACACAAGCTATTTGTATTCCTTATGTAAAAGTAGTCCGATTTACACGACATTTGGCATGATTTCCATCGGTAAACCACAAGGAATCCATCGGCGACACTTCCATGTCCATACGACAAAGAATAAAGTATTATATTTATTTCTTAAACAGATACAGAGTAATTTCTGGAGGTAAGACCGTCGAAGGATGCGGCCTGGTACCCCATGGCGAGGACAACCCTTCGAAGGGCCTCACCCGATTTTTATGGCTTTTTTCGGAAAAAGGTATGAATCCTGGGCCGAACGTAGCGAATTGAGGTCGAGTCCCCGCAGTCGAGGGTAAAATATCCATCACAGCGTATTAAGAAATTATTTTCTTCATCGTATCGAAAGTAAAGTGACGCCAATTGATTCCTTATGTTATTCTGATGAAAATCATACCAAATATCATGCAAATCTGTCTACTTTGACACTAGCTATTTGTATTCCCTATGTAAAAGTTGTTATTTTTGTTAAAATGTTTTTCCCCATTTCTAATAATTTCCTAGTTAGCATTTTGGAAGTAGAGCATTTGAAGAAGATATCACCCCCTAAAGTGGAGCTACCGCAGTTAAAAACAAATATGTATCCATTATTATTGCCTCCTCTACAAGCCCGCCTAAATCAAAGTCGAACCGTTCGCGGCCCTTCCTTGTGGAGGCGCGCTCCCTACCGGAGGGTTAAGAATCTGGCCACGGAGTGGGGGTGGTGGGGGTGCCGTATGATAAATTGACGATGAACCACACGGCAGTTATTACAGAACCGTTCACGAGTGATTTCAAAAACTCTAGAAAACATCTTACGTCTTACATTTACTATATATTTTACAGTTTTAGTTTATTTTTAATCCGAGTGTTTAATTGAAGTTTATTGATAATGTCAGTGTATATTTAGTTTACGCGTATTGTTAATTTCAGTGTGTAATTTTTGTTTATTGATAATTTTAGTGTATATTTAGTTTACACGTTTTGTTAATTTCAGTATGTAATTTTTGTTTATTGATAATTTTAGTGCATATTTAGTTTACGCGTATCAGTGTATATTTAGTTTGAGCCCATTTTTGGTATAGGTAAGTGGTTGCTTAGTTATATAAAAATTATATGTTTATCGCGACAACATAGGTATCATTTCTCCTTATTTCGGTATATTTTTAAAACACGTGTGGCCTTTCTTTAGAATCAAACTACGTCTTTACAATTTACATATTGTTCCTTCATTTACGAATGAATGGCAAACCAAATTTGCAAAAGTATTAAGGAAATTATATAGACAACAGGATATGTTTTTCGTATATTTGCACAATCCGTTTACGAACAGACAGAGATTTTAGATCAAAAGTATAACACACTCATCACACAGGCGTTTCAATTTTACAAAAAATATCGGGAATTTACATAATAGACTCCTTTCCTCCTGACTATATGCAGTTAATGTGTCTAAGCGTTGTAAAAAAATTACTACTGTAGCATGCAGAAAAAGAAGTTTGAGAAACGCTGACCATCTAGAGTTCTAGACGTTTCGAGAACACGCTTGTAGGCCGCCTGTGAGGAGAGACGTGCGGGCGCGGGACCGCGTCTCGCGAGGCTCGCGCTTGACGACGCGTTTGTTGATTTCTGCGTCCGCGTATAGCAACGATTAGGTATAAATTAGAGGACCGCAAAGGCATTTCCTTCTTCGCTGTTCCGAGAGAGAGAACGAGGTACGACACACGGCCGCTCTCGGACAGCTTAGGGACTCCGGCAGGAGAGTTCGGCGATAATACCTGGACGCCTGCTGGAGGAACTAGAGTCTGTTCCTAGACGCTCGACCGATATGGAGAGTACGGCGATAATACCTGGACGCCTATCGGTCGAGAGAGTACAGAGCATCTCATTAGAAAAGAGAGGAGAGTACGGGAGAATATTCCTGGACGCCTGTTCGGTATGGAGAGTACAGCGATCATACCTGGACGCCAACCGAACGGGAGAGTACAGAGTATCTCCTGGACGCCTCAGTAGAGTAGAGTCACGAAAGTACAAAGCCCCTTTCTTAAATACCCAATCGTTGAGAGAGGAGAGTACGGGAGAATATTCCTGGACGCCTATTCGATATGGAGAGTTCGGCGACAATAGCTGGACGCCAATCGAACGGAAGAGTACAGAGTAACTCCTGGACGCCTCATTAGATTAAAGTCAAGTGCTGTCTGCACAATAGAATCTTGTCAAATTGTATAAATGCATCGAGACGTAACGTCTGACCTTCGAAATTTGTAGCCCTTCGTGTCAACCAAACCATGTATTCCTTCCTAATCCGAATAAATCTTGTCTGTCCAGCAATTATCCATATTCCTGTCAATCCGAAAGGCTACACTACTTAATTTCTAGTATGGAGCAAACGTGGACAGTTGTTCAATTTATCGAGGGTGGATCTATCGCAGCAGTGCCGACAATCTGGATTCAGAACGGATCGTGCTATTGGCCACCATATCCCCAGAAGCACATACCAAATCTGCTAAAAAAGTGCGATGTAGCAGATGAGAGTTGGCCAACATTTAAAATAAAAATGTTTAAACATTCCACTTTTGGTAGGTTGAAATTATTATACTAATTAATTTCTAATTATTATATCAAGTAATTACTAATATGTACTTCCAGATAATTATCTCAAAGCTCGAGAGAAGGCCAAATTAGCTGAAGAGACGAGCGATCTGCAGTCGGAAGCGGAACCGGGCAATAAACGAAAGCGCATTTCGAAAGAATTTTCCAGCAGTGAGGAATCCCTGCAGGATAGTGATCCTCTAGAGAGTGATCGGAACAACGTATATCGTCGCTGATTGGTTGCTGCGATTTGGAGCAAAAGCGGAAGTAGACAGAGAAAGAAACTGTAAAAAAGAAAGAGACAGAAATACTGATAGAAAGAGACAGAAAAACTGATAGAAAGAGACAGAAATACTGATAGAAAGAGATAGAGTGAACGGTTAGGTTATGTTTATTTCCGGTTTTGCTCCAAATCTTGAAAAATGGCTGCGGTTATACCGATCACTCCCTGGAGGATCACTACTGCAGGAAACTTCATCACGCCCGCTTCAGAAATTAGGAAGAACTAGTACAATGTTAGGTGGGTTAATACAAAGGGGAAATATGCTGTACGGAATTATAATATCTGGAGCTAGTTAATTCTTTTTTTTGTATGAAGTAGCTCTTTAACAGAAGTAATTATTATTTTCAGACGATACTTCAGTCTATGATTATTCGGACCATCGTGTCCAGGATGAAGTAGAAATTCCGTGCACTGGAGGCAGGAATGAAAGTTCTTCATCCAAGAACATCCTTATTGGTAAATTAATATATTTTTTCTAAAGATATTGCACACGGAAATATTTTTTACAGTGAAAAAATATGAGATGTAATAAATAATTTACAGAAAATGTAGACAGAGGCCCTAGTTGCAGCAGGTGCGACAAGAGAGACGAGCAGCTACGGGATCTCATAACCCAGATCCATGTACTTCGAGCTCTTATGACGGAGATTCTACAAGAAGTCACAAAGGGTATAGCCGGTTAAGATGGTCAAATGTGCCCCTGAACCGAATTCAAATCACGATGAGTCATTCGAAAGCTTATAAAAAAAGAATGATTTCTGTCAAGTTTCAACTTCGTATCTCGACCCGGGGGGTAGTAAAGGGTAAAAATAGAAAATCAGGTTTTTGCCGAATTTCTCCTATACCAGCGGATGAAAAATTTTGAAAAAATTCAGAGACATGTCTGTCATCGGTGCACATATTAGGGAATCGCGTCAGATTTTTAAATTGAAAAACCAAGCTGTGAAAAATAAAAAACGCCAAAAAATGCTGAAAAATGCCGGTTTTGTATCGAAGCAGTCTTGATACTATAATTATATTTTTACTGTAAGTCCGCATCGTTGTTACTATTGTCTTGAATTTTTTTCAGATTTTTCAATTTGGTGCGCCGCAGTTAAAAAAATTAAAAACCGATTTTTTCGCCGTTTTTTCCGTGTCAGAGTAACTAATAGGTCGAACTTTCGTACATACTTTATGGAATAAGCCTTTTATGCAATCTTCAACGTCTTCACATGCAGCAAAACAGCGTAGAAATTAAACGAACTAAACATGCTGTGCCATTACAGTCTAAAATGTCTATCATATTTTCAACGGCGTCAATGGCGCAGCGGTAAAGTGTCCGACTGTTGAATCGCTGCGAACTTTTTGAACGTAGGTTCAAGCCTCGGAATTTCTATGTCCCACAGGGTCATTTTTTTTTCACATTAATTATGTATTTTTTCGATTTCTAGCTATATGACAATGATCGATATTTATATACAAATGTTTTAAAAACATATTAAAATTATTTCAATAGTTGAAAACTATTGTTAGGTATCATGCCAATTATAGCATTGTTTAACTTTTGAATTTTGGAAACCAGAATGAGTTGTATGATCTATAAGAAGAGGCGAAATAATTACAAAACAACACACAATTGTTGCTGTAATCCATCCACAATTGTTAAAGGTAAGAGATTGGAAAATCAATTTCATATAATATTAATTTAGTGCAGGGAATGTTACAACAATACTGTAATTGACGGGATACTTGATCAGAGAAACGGTGGCATCAAAATCTTCTCAAGTTATGTTTATGTATATTTCAATTATTAAAATATTTTTAATGTTTTTAAAACATTTGTATATAAATATCGATCATTGTCATATAGCTAGAAATCGAAAAAATACATAATTAATGTGAAAAAAAATGACCCTGTGGGACATAGAAATTCCGAGGCTTGAACCTACGTTCAAAAAGTTCGCAGCGATTCAACAGTCGGACACTTTACCGCTGCGCCATTGACGCCGTTGAAAATATGATAGACATTTTAGACTGTAATGGCACAGCATGTTTAGTTCGTTTAATTTCTACGCTGTTTTGCTGCATGTGAAGACGTTGAAGATTGCATAAAAGGCTTATTCCATAAAGTATGTACGAAAGTTCGACCTATTAGTTACTCTGACACGGAAAAAACGGCGAAAAAATCGGTTTTTAATTTTTTTAACTGCGGCGCACCAAATTGAAAAATCTGAAAAAAATTCAAGACAATAGTAACAACGATGCGGACTTACAGTAAAAATATAATTATAGTATCAAGACTGCTTCGATACAAAACCGGCATTTTTCAGCATTTTTTGGCGTTTTTTATTTTTCACAGCTTGGTTTTTCAATTTAAAAATCTGACGCTATTCCCTAATATGTGCACCGATGACAGACATGTCTCTGAATTTTTTCAAAATTTTTCATCCGCTGGTATAGGAGAAATTCGGCAAAAACCTGATTTTCTATTTTTACCCTTTACTACCCCCCGGGTCGAGATACGAAGTTGAAACTTGACAGAAATCATTCTTTTTTTATAAGCTTTCGAATGACTCATCGTGATTTGAATTCGGTTCAGGGGCACATTTGACCATCTTAACCGGCTATACCCTTTAAGGAAGGATATAATAACCGGCCGAACGACAACAGAAACCAACAGCACCTCCATTTTCACCAAGTACAGCTTACAGTTTCCTCTGCAAACGATGCAAGAGTTGAAGCAATTCGACGATATTTTGCAGAATAAAGCACATTTTAATGATGCAGTAAGTATAATACCGTCGTTGTTAATATCTGTATTCTGTATGCAGAAAATATGTTTCTGATGGACGGGCAAACGAGTATAAGTCGAATTTTGATCAAAACGAGATAAGTACGCCAATCTTTTCTATATTGCTGTCCTTTGCTTATGGTTCCAGTAATATCAGTCAATATCACTTTTTTCCCGTATTTTTTGACCGGAGATCGTAATAGTATACAAAATACAGTATGTATAATGGTGGGAAAAATAGTATAAGTTGAGTTATGTCGAGGAATACGATGGAGAAAATAATATCTCACCTTAAGCCATCGACCAAAGAGAGGTTACCAAAAGAGACATTTCTGATGCATGTTACTTTGGAAAACAAACCATTAGTTCACATCCTACAAGGGAGAGACGAGATTGTGCACCCGTTCAATGTTTTCACTCTGATGTATGTCATGTTGGGACACTGTCATGGAATAAATGTAAATATTTTATGACAATGAAAGATGAAGCATCAGGCTATCGTAGAGTATTCTTTATGAAAACCAAGGAAGAAGTATCAGGTATTTTAAAATTGTGCTTTGTGGATGCCGAAAAGGAAACCGGAAGAAAAGCAATTTCGCTACGAACAGACAATGGCACTGAATATGTGAATGAGAGTGTCAAAAAGGTTCTCGAGAGCATGGGTATTACTCACGAGCTATCACCACCGAATGTTAAACAATGCAATGGAATGGCAGAGAGAGAGAATCGGACTTTATGTGACACTGCTCGTTCTCTGTTGTTTAACACTGATCTCTCAAGAGGGGATCGCCAGCTGCTTTGGACAGAAGCTATTGCCACAGCAGCATATCTCCGAAATCGAGTACCGAATCGTGGTGATATGAACACAACTCCATATTATGAGTGGTATGGGAAGAAACCCAATGTATCTCACCTCCGAGTTTTTGGTGCAGTTGCTTTTGTACATGTCCCTGGTTCTATGAGGCATAAAATGGATGCCAAAGCTAAAAAGACAGTGTTCGTTGGATATGATCGTTTAACAGAAAGAGTTTTTAGAGTTTTTGATCCAATTAAGAAAACTGTGGAAAGAGTATCTGATGTCATCATACGTGATGTAACTGATGAAGAAAACAAGATTTTATTTCCTTTATCAGGTTATGAACGTGAGGAACATGAGGTTACTACAGTCGAGCCACTTCGTCCGAACGGTAAGAAAGAAACCAGCTCAGACGAAGTTGATGATGATGTTTTTGTGGACGCTAAAGATGAGCGCGAAATCCCACCCGGGAATACAAAAAGGAAAGGGCGACCACTTGGTTCAAAGAATTTTGAAAAACTAGCTCCGGGGACGGATAGAATATTAAGAAGCCAATCGAAGTCAGTAAGTATTGCCGAAATGAAGACGTCCATGGATCCAGTCTCATATGAGGATGCGATCTGTAGAGACAATGCTAATCTCTGGAAAACGGCAATGGAGGAAGAAATACTGGCATTAACGAACAATGAGACATGGAGACTGGAAGAACTACCAAAAGGCAAACCAGTTGTGTCCTGTCGATGGGTTTTCAAATCGAAAATAAAACTTGATGGAACAGTCGAGAGATACAAGGCCAGGTTGGTTGCACGGGGGTTTAGTCAGACAAAAGGAATAAACTACTTTGAGACGTTTTCACCGGTAGTACGCTATGAATCGGTAAGAACGGCGTTGGCTATAGCTGCTAAAGAAAATATGGAGATGGCACAATTCGACATAAAGACAGCTTTCCTTAATGGTCCCTTGGAA
Organism: Andrena bucephala; assembly: GCA_947577245.1. Lineage (NCBI taxonomy): Eukaryota > Metazoa > Arthropoda > Insecta > Hymenoptera > Andrenidae > Andrena > Andrena bucephala. Next base: position 17,201,734 of record OX387718.1, on the reverse strand, counting down.
GAAGATATCTATATGAAACAACCTGAAGGATATGAAGATGGAACTGATCGGGTCTGTCATCTACAAAAGGGCTTGTATGGGCTCAAGCAGACATCCAGAAATTGGAATACTCTCTTTAATGATTTTGTAACCGAGTATGGTATGACAGAATCAGCTTCAGATCCTTGTGTATTTGCAAAGGATGTCAACACAAACAATTGGATGATTCTATGCCTATATGTTGATGATAGGTTAGTAATGTGTAAAGATAGAGAACTACTGAAGGTTTTCATGTCATCACTGGGAGAAAAATTCGAAATCACATGTCACGAATCGTCATGTTATGTCGGTATGGAAATCAGTCGTGATCAACAAATGAAGACAATAAGCGTGAATCAACGAGGGTACATATCACGTGTTTTGCGACGCTTTGGGATGGAAAATTGCAAACACGTGACGTCACCATTAAGTTCCACTAAGCTACCAGAGTTGAATCGAAAAGAGGAGAACTCCAAGAAAAATTGGCCTTACCGAGAAGCTGTGGGGTGTCTGAATTATATTGCATTGATTTTAAGACCGGACATATCGTTTGCTGTCAATGCACTTGCTAGATACTCAAATAATCCTGCCGAAACACACTGGAAGGAAGTTAAGCATGTTATGAGGTATTTAAAAGGCACGATTAATCTTTCTTTATGTTACAGTGGTAATTATGACAATGATTTGATCGGGTATTGTGAATCCGACTTTGCCGGTGATCCGGAAGAAAGAAAGTCGACCTCTGGTTATGTTTTTGTATTATATGGTGGACCCATAGCCTGGTCGTCCAGTCTGCAGTAGAGCTGTTACTTTTCTACCCGTCGGGTACCCGTCTACCCGAAACAACTTCAAGCCATTGAAAGTGGTATTGTTCGATCATATTTGGCTAACATCAGACTACACCACAGACAATCACAAACAATACTACATTCAGTTGCTTGAAGTTATCCCGGGTAATGTCCGGGTACCCGGGTACCCGACGGGTAGAAAAGTAACAGCTCTAGTCTGCAGCCAGTAACAGTTCTGTCGTCGGCAGAGGCTGAGTACATGTCCATTTCAGAAGCATTGAAGGAAATTCTGGGGCTCAGACCTTTTCTGGAGTCTCTTGGTTTGATGCAAACCAAGAATACTGAGCTAAGAGTGGATAACCAAGCGGCAATTGCGATGTCGGGAAATCCAGAATACCATCGAAGGACGAAACATATTGGGATTCGTTTTCACAGAGTCCGGCAAGAGCAAAAAGCCGGAAACGTGATTGTTAATTATGTACCGTCTAAAAACCAATTAGCTGACTTACTCACGAAAAGTCTAACATGGACAAAAATTGACAATTATTTGCGAATGTTAAAAATGATATCATGAACAAGAGGGGGTGTTGAAGTTACACAAGTGTACCTATGTATGCTCATGACGCTTCCTGTTTGTAACTGGCGCCACCTGATGCGGATTGCGTTCTTCCGCTAGTATGTTCTATAATCTGTTCGTCAGTCTTCGCTTTCGCTTTTGTACGCAGCACATGCTTTGCATTATTCTTTTTGTAATCGTTTTCGCTTATGCTAATCCTTGTGTTTTGCATTACACTAAATATAACGTGTTTTTCATTTAACTTGAGCGTATTTATATACAGGGTGTCCCACCTAAGACTGGACAGCCGGTTTTCTCCTAAAGTATTGTCGATAAAAATATAAAAAAAATAGGGAATTGCATGGTTCGAGGGGGCCAATTAATTAGCGCGAACGAATTTTTTTATCGATTATTATTTTAAAAGATACGATAGTCAAGTTCGGTTTTTCAAATGGAACTATTTTTTCTGAAGACCTGAGTTGATAGTGCGTTCCAAGACAAATTAAATGAGCTTTAATGTACACACTTTATTTTCACTGGTTTTTAAGATATTGCGCTTGCAAATTTACTGATTTCCACTGGAAGAAAACTGTCTGGTATAGCACGGACCGGGGACGGTCTTACTGGCGCCACGGGTGGCACTGCCTGCTGAAATAGATACCTACCTGCCAAAGGTCTACGCCAGGAATGGCAGGCCTAAAGGCTGGACAATTCTTTTCCGTCAGAAATGCTACTTAGGTAGGTACATCTGCGGAATCGAGAAGCGCCCCGTTACTTTTATTTCGCACTTGCTTCTACGCTCGGATGGCCGGTTCTTTTGGGAGGAATGCAAGTTGGATTGGTGAAATATCCATTACAGCGTATTAAGAAATTCTTTTCTTCATCGTGTCGAAAGGGAAGTGACCCCAATGGATTCCTTATGTTTTTCTGATGAAAATCATACCAAATATCATGCAAATCGGACTACTTTGACACAAGCTATTTCTATTCCCTATGTAAAAGTTGTCCCATTTACACGACATTTGGTATGATTTTCATCAGAAAACCCCAAGGAATCTATCGGCGACACTTCCATATCCATACGATAAAGAATAAAGAATTATTTTATTTCCTAAACAGATACCCCGGCCTGGTACCCCGTGGCGAGGACAACCCCTCGCAGTGCCTGACCGAATTTTATGGCTTCCAGATCAAAATGAATGTATTCTCCTGGTGCCACGACGAATGTGACAGCAGGAGTACGTGGCGTAGATACAAGTGTTCTAACGTCCTGAGGCAACTGGGAGAAACAGGAATGTGTTCGAAGGAGAGATAATATATTATTTCCTTGAACGTGTGTCAAATTGTTGTCTACGAAACAAGACGCTAACCGTTGGCGAAAAGATGGCTTCGGAGGGAGTACCACAGGACAATGAAACTGTATCGTGGATATTAGAAACACGTGAAGTGGAAGTAGAAGGACCGGCGTCTTCTACATTTATATCGCGCCTAGTACTGAATCTGTCGGGGATTAAATCAACAGGAGTGGACGAACTACAACCGGCAGATGTGCTAGCAGCATCTTGCACGGTAGGAGTATTATCCGCTACTCTACGAACGGTGTTAAATGCAGAACGGCATCACACGCGTAAGTTGCTTCGCACTTCGCGCATAACCCTGCGTTTTTGCCTCGCCGATAGTGCGTGTCCCGATTTCCGCGACGCAGATAATTTGAAATTATTAAATTCCATAATTACTTATGTCTTGTGAATTTCTCGGGATGATTTTCGTGGTTTTGATGCTCTGGAAATTCTTCGGATCTGCCGTCAATGACTGTCACCTCAGAATGAACGAGAATTCGAAACAAACGCGAATTGGGAAGTAGAGTCCCGACTAATCACGAATGACCGCTAGGCGGCGCAGCCAATCCGAGCGTTCGTTTTCAAGCACAAAGGGTACCACGTCGAATAAAGGGTACCACGAGGTAACATTTTGGCGGTACAGTGACGGTTCTCCTCGAACCGATGAGGAATATATTAAACGGTTAGACGTAAAGCATCACAAGGAAGGTACAAACCCATTGTCATCGCTACCGATGGGAATGGTTTCACAAGTTCCTTTTGAGTATATGCATCTTGTATGCTTGGGCGTAGTAAAGAAACTCTTGTCTGCGTGGATATTTGGAGAGTATTCACCTTTCACAAAATTGAGCCGCAAGGAAATTTCTATACTGTCTGCGAGACTGAATAGTGTTAGCAGATATTGCCCCGCAGACTTTGCCAGACGTCCCAGAGGTATTGAACTATGCTCTAAATATAAAGAGACCGAATTTCGTCAGTTCCTTCTGTATACAGGGCCAGTTATACTGAATGGGGTACTGGAGAAAACCGCATACAATCATTTCTTATTCTTACATGCGGCCATACGGGTTTTAGTTTCAGAATCTCCATCGAGCACACACTTGAGATTCGCAGAGTCAGCTCTGGAGAATTTTTTCTTCGTAACGAAGAACTTTATGGCCCAACTTTTAATAGTTATAACGTCCATGGTCTTCTTCACCTAACCGACGATGTCAGACGTCTTGGTAATTTAGATTCATTTTCTGCTTTTCCATATGAAAATAACATGTCCATTTTTAAAAATTATATGCGAAAGCCAAGTCTTCCTCTCCAACAATATTTCAATAGGATGAGGGAGAGACAACTTCATGGCACAAATATTCATTGTAATGTCGATTTTTCTAATCGCGTGTCTAGACCGCTTAGTAACGACCCCAATTGTTCTCAATACCGTAAGATAGAGTTCAATAGCATATCTCTGGGCATAAATGTACGCGATAATTGTTGCATCTCAGTCGACGGCTCGATCTGCGTAATTTTCAATATTAGCGTGGACTCCAATAACTCCTATCGTTTAGGAATTAAAAAATTTCTAGAGGTCGATGATTTTTATGATATCGCCCTGAAGTCTTCCGCTCTTGGCGTATATAAATGCACCACATTAAGCACTGAAATTCTATACATCTCCCGCGATCAGGTTCGCGCTAAATGTTATAGAATTCCTTTTCACGGTAGTACGCCCATTGACAAGAACGCCGACACCATCCCCTTAGAAAGCCGTATCTATGTCGTTGCCGTTATTTCACACAGCGAGTAGCCGTAGTGTTTAAATTCTTCAATATTTATTTTCGTTAGAAGTATCTCGCTGCCAGTCTCTCTCCCTTGTGTAAGCCTCTCGCGTCAGGTGGTCACCATGGTGGTTTTAGTGGGTGCAAGCCCCACATAATCTCACCCCTCCCACGGGGGGTGAGGTATCCGTAAGGGATTTCCACCATGTAAAAAAAAAAAAAAAAAATGTTCACTTTCTAGCTTCGTCTCTTCTTTTTGGTAAGTTACAACTATTTTCTGGTGAGTGACGTGCTATAATATTTACATTTTCTTCTTTTGTATTGCTCTTAACAAGTAAAACCATATTTACACGTATCCTTGTTAATCTATGGTGATGGGTAATTTTTTCACGTTTTCTACTGTTCAAGCCTTTGTCGCGTTACACTCGAATTATTGAATAGTACGCTAAATAGGTTCGTCTTGAGGTTTCGTACAATTAAGATACATAAAAATATAATATGGAAAAGGTGAGAATAGTTGGTGCATAAAATATTGCATGTAAGATGGAAAACACATCTAACACGCCTTTGCTAAGTATCATAAATATGTACTTTTTTTTACTTACAGGCTGGCATAGAGAAACGAGGGAAACGTGTGGTCGTGAAACCCACACGATACCAAACGACGTCTTCGGAGGAGGATATTCCAAAACGGCGAAGGACGTCGACCGCGCAGAGACCACCAATTGAGCAGGACATCCAGGATCTGGCGACAGTCCTGCAGGAACACGATCCAACAACGTCGAAGGGTGTTCCTTTGTTTATTCGAAGGTCTTTCATCTTAGGCTTCGAATAATTTTTCATCTTTCATTATATCTTTATCCTAAGGTCGTATTCAGATATATTGGCCGGTCAATTCGTTTTCGCGAACAGCGATCGAGGAGAAATCAGCCACCACCATCTGACGATCGTGGATTTGTCTGTTGGAGTTACGTGGCCACCGAAGTGTATGGTGGGGTAACGGGAATGCTGCTCGGCTCCGTCTGAACGTAGCCGTGTGGCTGTTATGACCAATACGAGATGAAGCTATCGAGAAAGAATCAATGTTCTGACCAATAAAGCTCCTGAATTTTTTCGGAGCTAAAGCACACCTATTCTGATGTGTGTATTTCTACGCTGCAGCTCGGTTTGGCCTATACACAACAGAAGCTTGGCGCTATCCCCACCACTTCTGGCTCACTTTTGTTCTGCGAAGGCGAGAGTGAGATGGAACGAGAGCGAGTCAGAAAACGTTGCGAACAGGAGCACCGAGGCAGCTAAGCGGTACCTATGGTGGGAGTATACGCGTTACGAAACTCACCGGCCAATATATCTGAATGTAAAGTCTCGTTAGCCGCTCGGTCAGGGTTGCCAGATCTTCGGTATTCAGCCGGAGTCTCGGGTTTTGAACCGTTGCCTCCGGCCTCAGGCAGGCACAATAAAAATCTCCGGCAGAATAGAGAGTATGTTGCAGCGTGCCATAAACAAAATAGAAATCTATTAAAATCTGTAACAAATTCTAATAACTATTTATAATACTTTTATTATTATTATTATTATTACTCCTTTATAAGAAGTCATTATTATAATGAATTTTAGATGCCTGTTTATTTCTTCACCCCTTTTTTTCTCACTTTCCCCACTCCAATCCTCCACGAAATTGAAATCTCCGGCAAAAGATCAGGCTTGATCTGACAACCCTGCGCTCGCTGGTCCGGACCGGCGTGAGCCCGTATCATGAACGGAGCCCTAATTCCGACGCTGAGTTTCTCGCTTCTTTCTGGCCGAAGGGGGGAGCTGGATGGAACGCTTTGCGTGCGCGGCGGGTGTGCGCGACGGGCGCGAGTGCTCAGATGGAATCGTGACTGTTCGATGCATCCGCGCCACGGTCAGATAGCCAGGCACGGCACGAGTGTTTTTTGCGCCATAAGCGAGCTCGCCAAATTCTGCCATTTATTATAATACATTTAATTGAGCTTCTTCATGACCTTACTCTACTCGTAGTTTAAAACCGTTGTAGTATAATTTGCAGTATTTCATTTAAAAATTTATTTTCAACAATGCCAACAATGAAAAGGCCATTTTGCACTTCTGGTCAACCTTACGCCCTAGCAGTTGCCTAATTTTCCAGAGTAAAGTAAAAAATAATCTCAAATAAATGTAATATAATAAAGGGCGCAATTTGACAAGTTCGCTTAGGGCGCAAAAAAGACTTATGCCGGGCCTGCGTCAAGTTTTGCGAAGCGGTTCCCGTGCTCACCGTAAGCACTTGCGACCATCGCGCACGCCCGTCGCGCACACAAAGGACGGAGTGTCAGGCGTCCGAAAGACGGAGCGAGACAAAATATCAACGCGTCGTCTGTCTCGTACTGTTCTCGCTCGCTTTCAGTGCCTTCGCTCGCTCTCTTTCCATCTCGCTCTCGCCTTCGCCGGACAAGAGTGAGACAAAAGTGGAGGGGATAGCGAAAAGTCCGTATCGTGTACACCAAACAGAGCCCGTAACGATCTTAGATGCTCGAATAACCGACGAGAACCTTTGTGGCCCGAGCCGCACGAGATCGCCGTTGCTCGGCGATGTGTCATCGATTATATAGAAACAGAATTTGTTTTTTTTTTCATCGTATAAATATGAAAGTGACACAAATGGATTCCTGGCATTCTCCCGATTAAATTGACAGAAAATAATTTAAATCAGACTATTTTTAACGAAACGGGCTTCCAATTCTGCAAACAAATTTTCACGTAATTTCCTTAATTATGGTCCGAATAATATCATTTTTGGGGCCAATTTGATCGAGAAAACATGACGAATCGATTCACCACGTCACTTTCGCAAAGATCTGATTAGAAATGCAGAACTGAAGATTTGTCACTGCTTAGTGCGTAACATTGTATGATCCCGCTGGATTCGAGCGTCGAAACCCACGAAACTCAGCGAGTTGCATGATTACTAGCGTGAAGGACAAGAGAGGACTTTGCATGGCGAAAGAAAGTCAGCCTTCTATAGAACTCAAACCGAGAAAGACTTTGCTGACAAACTTTACATATGTATATTCGCGTCAAATAAATACTTTAATTGTAAAATTTAGACGACAAACTATTGTTGAATTTCGCCAGTTCTTACATATGCATCACTTGGTTGGGAATTCCTGATCCCAGAGTTTCATGCATTTACCTATGGAAATGTTGCTTCAAGTCATCGGTAAATTACATTGCTTCTTCTCGTACATACATATATATATCTGTTCGCGAGTAGGTATCACGAGTGACGCGGCTTTGGTTTCTCAAATAAATGCACATTTATTAGGGCCCTCGGTCGACGGCGACTTGAGTCATCCAGTACTGAATATGAAATTGTTCATATTTCTCATTACACCTTGATAAGAGTGTTACCACCGATGGATTGGTGAGTTTATGTCCACGAAAATGAGTCGAGACGCGAAGCAATTCGGTCTATTTTTTCTTATGAATACATGATTAGGACACACACACTACGTTCACTAAAAATAGACCGAATTGCTCCATGTTTGGCATCATTTTCATCAGTAATGCAGTGCTCTGGTGAAGAACATCGTAATACGGAGCTAATATTCTAGGCACTAGAATCTACGATATTGTCAATGTGCAGTTGAAACGCACGCCGCTTCACACTATCGTTTCTTAGCATTTATACGGGGTGATTCTCTAGCTAGAGTCGACGCTCGAAACCAGCGGGACTATACAATGTTGCACGCTAAGTAGTGACGAATCTGAAGTTCTGCAATTTGTAATCAGATCTTTGCAAAAGTGACGTCAATCGATTCCTTACAATTTTATATATAATGTTTGTTCATAACTGCTTTCTGCATAGGACTTGTAATTTCATGTTCTGTTTCGGTGCTTTGCTAGTAAAAAATGTCTAACCTAACAAACTTCATTTTCTGGGGACATCTCCTCATCTATTTTCCCTTTTCACTTATAATTCCTTACTGCTAACGTAGAATATTGTAGCATAAGCACATTTCAAGTAATTAAAATGTACAATGAATTTTCTACGTTTGCAGTACCAGCCGAATTTCCGTTTAAATTTTTATAAGTACAACGCAACAGCTGAAAATTTCTTTCCTTATTCAGAATAGAATACGGAAATAGCAAACAGCTCCCTCTCGCGTTTACCGGGCAATCGTCGATCTATCGGTATTACCATTTCTGTGCAGAAAAAACCTGCTGTAATACCGACCTGCCGAATCGGCCAGGTAACGTGACGTGTCTACCCCCTTAAGTAAGTAAACATCGTCATCTACCTTAAGGGGGTAGACACGTCACGTGGTCTGGCCGATTCGGCAGGTCGGTATTACAGCAGGTTTTTTCTGCACTTTTTTTTTTGTAGAGGGGGAAAATGCATTACGCATACCCCGACATTTGTTGTCGGGGTTATGTGGGACTCCCCGCCTATAATAAATAGGCGGGATTCCCACTAAAAACCCCCTCTGGTGGTCTCCACCAGGGGCCTCATGGCGGCGCCCGGAACTTCTGATGTAGTCCGTCGGGCGCCGCTATTATTGTCTGATGAGGCCCCGCTAAACCGCGGTAAAACGTAACTCGCTAAAACCCGCTAAAACAAACACGCGGCTCCCCAAATGCTGGGGACACCGCCGGTAGGGATTATTCCCCTCCCTCACTCTCAGCGGGGGCCAACCCTCTTTCTTTTCTTGGCTAGCCTTAACCGCATACGGGCCCTATTGGCCGCAGCCTCTTGGGCTAGACGCGCCCGCTCGGCCCGCAGGAGGCGGTCTGCCTCCACCTCTGCCGTCTGTCGGGCCCCCATAACCGACGCCGCAAACTCACTAAAAACTGCCCACCTCTCCGGGGAGGAAGTGGCAAGGGGCACCAAAGTGGAAACTTCCACAGGTGCCCCAAGGCCGGCGGCCAGCACCTCACGCTGGGGGGCGAACTCCGGGCACGCAGTAAGCACGTGCTCTGCATCATCCCGGGCCGCCCCGCAGTCCAGACACGCCTCGGAGGGTACCTTCCCGATTCGATGTCTGAATCTCTGGAAGGACCCATGCCCACTCAGCAATTGCATGGACCAATAGTCCGCAACTACTGAGGGGCCCGAGGCGTCAACGAAGGTACCGACCGCGGAGATAAGGTGCCTCACCCACCCAGTGGGCGGGGACCTATCCCACTCGGCCTGCCACTCCTCCATAGCGGCTGCAAGCGCAGCAGCTTTGTGGAGGTGGGCCCGCGTTTCTAAAATCACCGGATCGCCGCCAAGGGTGGGGTCTTCCCTGTCTCGCATTTTTGCGCAGAAAACTGCGCGCCCCATTTTGGCCTTGATGTACAGCGGCATTCGCTCTGCTAAAACGCAGAGCGAGGCAAAGGACACAGTCCTATATGCCGCTGTACATCGGATCAGGGCCGTGCGCTGAGCACGTCGGAGGATAGTACGCGCACCCTCCTTGGTCAGCGCCACGGCCCAGACCGGCGATCCGTATAGGATGACGGACTCCCACACCGAGTAATACAGTCTCCGGGCTTGGACGGATGGGCCCCTGGTGTTCGGCAGGAGCGCCGAAAGCGCTCCCGAGACCCTATTCGCCCTAGCTGAAACCTCCCCCAGATGGGTCCGATAATTACGGAGGCAGTCGAAGACTACCCCCAAATACCGGACCCTGGCCGCCGTGATGACATCGGCATCCAGGATCCGAAGACTAACCGTCCTCTGGATCCTGTGGCCAGTCAGGAGGATGGCCTCCGTTTTTTCCGCTGCCAAGGAAAGGCCGGTTTTGCGAAACCAAGCTCCAATCCTCGGCAGCACGGCTGCCATCTGTATCCTGACCTGGGAGAGGTCCCTACCCGAAAACAAAAGGGCGAGGTCGTCGGCGTACGCAATCGCACGCCCCGCCCCGCCCATATCCAACTCGGCGAGGAGTCCGTCATAAACGGCGTTCCACAGAAAAGGCCCTAAAACGGACCCCTGTGGAACGCCCGCGTAGATATCACGGACCACGGTGCCCTCATATGAGTGCACCGTGATCCCGCGGTTGCTAAAATAGTCCCCAAGGAGTGCCCGAACATGTCGATCTACCCCTCTCCTACTCATCTCGCCCAGAACGACATCCCAACGAAGGGTGTTAAACGCGTTCTGAACGTCGAATGAGAGGAGGAGGCAAATTCTATTTCTGGCCCTGGAGTCTTCGGCAAGCCGAGCAACCTCGGTGGCCGCCTCCATGGTGCCGACACCGCGGCGGAAACCAAACTGGTTATGGTGGAATGGATCCCTGCCGAGCTGGAATTCCAGAATCTCCTTAATTACATACTCCCAGACCTTAGATAAGGCCGGGAGTATGGAGATCGGCCTATAGGCCCTCGGACTTAGGGGATCCTTACCCGGCTTCGGGATCAGGATGACTCTAGCCATCTTCCACGAAGCCGGGATTCCACCCCGCACCAATGTGTCGGCCACCATCTCGCGTATCAACTCCGAATTAGCCCTGGCCACACAGGCCACGACCCCCGACGGGACTCGATCGAGTCCGGGGGCCTTATTGGGCTTGACACGCGAGAGGGCCCTATCGACCTGCTCGGGCAACACCTCGGGGACTCCCCTCCAATAAGAGGAGAGGGGTCGCATGGAGAGGGGTCGCAAGAGGGGGGCGTGCCTTCGCACTGGCCCAACCGATGGCGTGGGGGAAGGAGGAGGAAGGGGGGGCGGGGCGGTGGCAAACAGGGTATCAATTACCCTGCCCACCTGCTCCCGCGTCAGAACCATGTTTGGTTTTCGCCCCCCCCAACCTAGCCATAACAATCTTGTATGGCTTCCCCCACGGATCGCTATCCACCGTGCCGTACAACTCCCTCCAGAGCCTCTCCTTGGGGCGCCAGATCAGAATCTGGACCGCACGCCTGGCCAAGGAGAAGTCCCGCCTCAGTTGTTCGAGGCGGGGGGAGGAAGGATCTAGTTTCCTCCGACTTCTCTGGAGGAGTCTCCGGGCACGGAGCCTTCCTGGCTTCGGCGATGTCTGCGTTCCACCATCGGTTGGGCTTCCGGGTCCCCCGAGGAAGACACCTCTTCCTGAGGACTCGGGCACTGACCCCCTCAAGAAGGCGCTGCAGACCCTCTGCTCGCGGAACCTCGTCCGTAAAACCGGACGGCTCCCGCGGAGGGGGAGATGCCCACAGGCGTGGCCAGCGAGGTGGGCGGAGTCGGGAGGGCATCCCGCAGAACACGGAATCCCTCCAATATCGACTCCGGGGTAACGTCCTTCATCACGTAAGGCGTCCAGCCGTCGCCAGGTGCTCGGCGAGCCACACCCGGTTTTGACAGGGTGTGGCGGACATAAAGATGGTCGGAGGCAGTGTAGTGCCGAAGCACCTCACTCCTCCGAACCCTCCCGGCCAGACTTCTGTCCACGGACAGCACGTCGATGAAGGACGACCCCCTGCCCCCCCGGAACGTGCAACGGTGCCGGAGCCTAATGGGCACCAGGCCCAGCCTCGCCAACAAGGCCATGCACGCATGGCCCCTCCGATTTGCGACCTTCCCCCCCCCCCCCCCCCAGGCAGGGGATTTGGAGTTCAAATCCCCCGCGAGGATGACCCCTCTCCCCGGGGTAAAAAGATTTACAATAACGCCCTCCAGCTCATCGAGGTACTGCAAGAATGCAGGACATTTCTTACTCGGCCGACAGTAGCAGCTCACCACGACCGTGTTATCCACGATCGCAGAGGCTATCCCTTCGGCAGCGACAGGGGGGGTAAGGGAGGCAAACCTACCCTTAAACCCGGTGACCCAGATCGCAGCGTCCCCCGTGGCATCTCCAATCCACTCAGGTAAAATCCTGTATGGTTCGGAGATAACCACGAGGTCAACCCCAAGCAGGCAGGCATTGTGGATCATGAGATCCTGCGCCAGCCTGCATGTGTTGAGGTTTATCTGCAGTATCTGGGTCATTACACGGGTCTACCAGATCTTGGCCCCCCCCCCCGCCGCCGAATTCACTCTAATTGCTGGGCAGGCCAGCGACGCCGTAACGTGCGCCACTTTAAGGCCCTTCACCCCTGCCGCCGAGCAAATAATGCATCGGGCCACGCCCTTGCATGCCGCAATGACGTAGTCCGAGGCCCCACATCTCCTGCATAATTCACTCCCCTTGGGGACCGTGGGGCAAGACGCAGCCAGGTGCCCCAGCTGATGGCACGCGAAACACCGCGTGCTCTTCACCAGGGGCCTAGCCCGCACCACGGTCAAACCCGTCCTAAATCGGACGGGTTCCGCGCCCTTAGGGAGGGCGGTGGTGGGAACCTCCACCACCGCGGTCTGTGTCCCGCTGAGGGCCTGCCTCAGCGAACGGACAACCAGTCCAGACCCCTCCACCTTCAGGGCAGCGCCCAAGTCCTCGATGAGCTGCGGGGCACCGACCATCGGGTCGATGTCCCTCACTTCTAAAATGGTTCTATTCTGGAGGGGGGAACACACCACCTTCCCGGACGTCAACCTGGAAAGCTCCATGGCCACCGCCGCCGCACTGATTTTCGGGCCCAGCTCCAGGAGAACGTACCCTAGGCGCGTGCGTTTCACGGCCCTGGCATCCGTCAAGGCCGCACGCCCCAGGGTCACGGTCCTCCGGTAGGTGTCCAGATAAGACCCCCCCTCCGGAACCCTCACTAAAACCGCCTCTGGGCGTGACCTTGCCAGCCTCCTCTTTTTATTGGGCACGGTAACCTGCCCCCGGGGAGCCGCCACCGACATAGGGGCCCCCATCGCCTGACCACCAGTGCGGGGGGTACCCCCCTTCACGTTAGGGGGGTTCACACCCGGCCTAATCCCACTCGGTGGGGGTGGTCCCGCCTTCGGAGGTGCCCCTGGTAACCGCTGTGCTACCAGCTTCTTCCCCTTCTTTTTCTTTTTTTTTCATTTTATTCGTGGCCGCCACAAATGGGAGGTCACCTTCAATTCCCCCATGGCCCGTAGCCTCCGCGGGGGGGGGGGGGTGTGGAAGTCCACCCCCGGCCTTCACAGAAGGCAGTTCTTCTCTAACGGGGGAGGGGGCGGGGTGTGCATGAGCCTCGGGCCCATAGGCGTGGCCGCGCCAGAGGCGGCCGAGGACAAAGCCTCAGAGGTTCTCAACCTCTTCCCCTTCCCCTTACCCTTAAGCGGTGGGGTTTTTTCCCCCTTCTTGGAAGGAGGGATCTTACCCCCCTTCCCGTCCACGGGACTGATGCCCGGTATTTCCTCGGGGGCCGGGATACCCGGTCCCCGTGGACCCCCCACCTCCTCCGTTTGCGTGGCCGCCTCCGCGGTCTTCTTTTTTACCAGACTGGGGGGGACTAGAAGTCGAGTTTGGACCAGCTCCTTCGGCTGGTTCTTAGCCGGCTTACCTTTGGCCATCGACACCGCTACGTCATGGAATGCAAGGGCCTCAACCACGGCATCTGACGCCGCCTCGCACCCACCGACAATGCCATCCACAAGGGTAGTCACCCTACCCTTTGTGGCACTGCCGGAGGCGACTGTGGTCTTGAGGTCCCTGCATTCCTTCACCAGCTCCCTCAAGAGGCACCCAATCTCCTCCAACCGTATCTCCAATTTTTTATCTGAGGTCTGCCGCTTGGCCCGAGGTACGACCTCAGATCCTGATGCAGACCTCGACGGGGGGGGGGGGATTAGGGACACCGAGCCCTGATACAGGACCCCCCCCATCCCCCCTTTCCCACCCAAAACCTCCACACTCCTAATCCTGGGGACGCCCCTATTCGCCCCCAGTGGCCCTGAAAAGGGCCGTTTCGCGGGATCTCCCCCCCCCCCCACTCCACCCATAGGGTGGGTACTCCCACCCCCCTCCACGGGAGGCCCAGACTGCAGCCTCGGCGCTGCAGATGCCCCACTGCTGGCGAGGCCCTCCGATTGAGCCCTACGCTCCGGAGGCGTCCTCGCCAGAGTCCTCCCCCTCATTATCCCCGACTCCGCCGGGGTAGTGGGGGTCTCCGGGATAATCTTTATCCCGTCCCTCCTCGCTTTCATCGGGGGGGGGGGGGTAACCGTTACCCCCGCAGCCTCGAGCCGCGCGACCCTCTGTCGCCACTCCTGGCCACTCCCATCCCTGTCTCCCTAACCACCCCGTGATCCGCCTCCGGAGAATCCGAGGAATCCCCACCCAACACCACGAGGGGGGGCGACCCCTCAGACTGATCACGGGTCCAATCCCTGCCCAAATCGTCATCCTGGTCCAAGCCTGGTCCTGCCGCTGTCGCTTCTTCCCCGGGGTGCAATGGCGGTGTTCCAACACCGCCACCCGGGGTGGCACCGGCCCGCCGCATCGGCACGGTGTCGTCGGGCTTATCCATACCCTGGTGTCTGCCGACAACGCCGCCAGGGACTGATCCAATATCAGTATTCGCCGTGGTTGCATCCGAGGCACGGCCGAATCTTGACATTAATCATTGTTCTGTCTTAAGGGCGACGGCCCCACCGCCCAGCGGATTTCTCCCACACGTGGCCCTGATATATGGCCACCGCAGCCCAGCCGAAATCCATCGGAGGGACCCTAAGCTGCCGGTCCTAGGTCCGGCCAACCGGACGCCGGGACCCCCACTAGAAGATGTTGTACTAATGGGGGCCCCACACCCCCCCCCTTATTAACTCCCCATAACACCCCGATGCTCGCCCCGTATGCCTGGTCTAACGCATACCTCACGGGGTCGGTTAGGGCTACCCAGCCCCAAGCGAACCCCCGTGCCAACCCACTAATTGTATTTCTTTTTTCCTTCTACAGGTGTCGCAGCACCAAGGAATAGTGGGGAAAGAGCGAGCACCGGCTCACAGGCCCAGGAGAAAACCCCGGGACGAGCGGGCAAGGCCCCCCACCACCCAGCGTACCATCCGACCTGCGCCCCCCCCCCCTATTGATCTTTTTGGGACGAGGCCCGGGTCACCCTGCTCAGAGCCACCCAGCGACCCCGCCGCACGGAGGGGACGTCAAATGAGTACCTGTCACGCCCACCCACTAACCTCTCCCGAGGGATCGGTTCTTTTGATTCTCCTATTTTCCAGGACCGCCAAAGGAAGGGTGGTTAACCCTTAGCCAGGAAGGCAGCATCCCCCATCCGGCCCCTAGGTAAGGAATAAATTCCTCACCCAGGACCCGAAGGGGAACATAGCCGCTTTCCCAGAGCTCCCCCACCACGCTCAAGGTGGTTGACCCTGGAGGGAGCCTAGGTTTTTTCTGCACTGAAATGGTATTACCCATAGATACGCGGCTGCCTGTGCACTCGAGAGGG